>CM073532.1:19192500-22164841 GCA_037074615.1 Leucaena leucocephala | reverse complement strand
AATTGTGGCAAAAGTTTGCACATTGGCCTTAAACATGGTAGAAAGACTTCATGGCCTCTTGGTGCGTATATGACATAGTTTCTTAAAGAAATTGGGATTCTATAATCATCGTTGAAAGTCGACATGCATGGTGACTTCACTCAATTAAAAAATAGTTCAACAGGCTTTCTGATTTTAGCTTACTTTGGATCAAAAGACCCTATCACCCGCGGTTGACCTATATAGATCAATTACGCAATGAAAGTGGGCATCTCGAATACTCTTTGAAAGTTGTGAGGGGTAGTGAGTTTTGATTCAATTCATAAGAGTTTTAAAAAGTACGCAATTACTAGCTAGAAACAAACTATTCCCCGTTTGTGAACGCTTCGGATGAATTTCACAACGAAAGCGGGCACTCCATAATCCTTCTAAGAGTCTTGGTGGCTTTGACTTTTCCTCAATTCCATAATTATGGCAAAAGTTTGTCACATTGGCCTTAAACATGGTAGAAAGACTTCATGGCCTCTTGGTGCGTATATGACATAGTTTCTTAAAGAAATTGGGATTCTATAATCATCGTTGAAAGTCGACATGCATGGTGACTTCACTCAATTAAAAAATAGTCCAACAGGCTTTCTGATTTTACCTTACTTTGGATCAAAAGATCCTATCACTCGCTGGTAACCTAGATGGATCAATTACGCAATGAAAGCGGGCATCTCGAATACTCTTTGAAAGTTGTGACGAGTAGTGAGTTTTCATTCAATTCATAAGAGTTCTAAAAAGTACGCAATTACTAGCTAGAAACAAACTATTCCCCGTTTGTGAACGCTTCGGATGAATTTCACAACGAAAGCGGGCACTCCATAATCCTTCTAAGAGTCTTGGTGGCTGTCACTTTTCCTCAATTAAATAATTATGGAAAAGTTTGTCCCAATTGCCTTAAACATGGTAGAAAGACTTCATGGCCTCCTGGTGCGTATATGACATAGTTTCTTAAAGAAATTGGGATTCTATAATCATCGTTGAAAGTCGACATGCATGGTGACTTCACTCAATTAAAAAATAGTTCAACAGGCTTTCTGACTTTACCTTACTTTGGATCAAAAGACCCTATCACCCGCGGTTGACCTATATAGATCAATTACGCAATGAAAGTGGGCATCTCGAATACTCTTTGAAAGTTGTGAGGGGTAGTGAGTTTTCATTCAATTCATAAGAGTTCTAAATAGTACGCAATTACTAGCTAGAATCAAACAATCCCCCGTTTGTGAACGCTTCGGAAGAATTTCACAACGAAAGCTGCTCTCCATAATTCTTCTAAGAGTCTGAGTGGCTGTGACTTTTCCTCAATTCCATAATTATGGCAAAAGTTTGTCACATTGGCCTTAAACATGGTAGAAAGACTTCATGGCCTCTTGGTGCGTATATGACATAGTTTCTTAAAGAAATTGGGATTCTATAATCATTGTTGAAAGTCGACTTGCATGGTGACTTCACTCAATTAAAAAATAGTGCAACATGCTTTCTGATTTTACCTTTCTTTGGATCAAAAGACCCTATCAGTCGCTGGTAACCTAGATTGATCAATTACGGAATGAAAGTGGGCATCTCGAATACTCTTTGAAAGTTGTGACGGGTAGTGAGTTTTCATTCAATTCATCAAAGTTCTAACTAGTACGTAATTACTAGCTAGAATCAAACTATCCCCCGTTTGTGAACGCTTCGGAAGAATTTCACAGCGAAAGCTGCTCTCCATAATTCTTCTAAGAGTCTGAGTGGCTGTGACTTTTCCTCAATTCCATAATTGTGGCAAAAGTTTGCACATTGGCCTTAAACATGGTAGAAAGACTTCATGGCCTCTTGGTGCGTATATGACATAGTTTCTTAAAGAAATTGGGATTCTATAATCATCGTTGAAAGTCGACATGCATGGTGACTTCACTCAATTAAAAAATAGTTCAACAGGCTTTCTGATTTTACCTTACTTTGGATCAAAAGACCCTATCACCCGCGGTTGACCTATATAGATCAATTACGCAATGAAAGTGGGTATCTCGAATACTCTTTGAAAGTTGTGAGGGGTAGTGAGTTTTGATTCAATTCATAAGAGTTCTAAAAAGTACGCAATTACTAGCTAGAAACAAACTATTCCCCGTTTGTGAACGCTTCGGATGAATTTCACAACGAAAGGGGGCACTCCATAATCCTTCTAAGAGTCTTGGTGGCTGTGACTTTTCCTCAATTCCATAATTATGGCAAAAGTTTGTCACATTGGCCTTAAACATGGTAGAAAGACTTCATGGCCTCTTGGTGCGTATATGACATAGTTTCTTAAAGAAATTGGGATTCTATAATCATTGTTGAAAGTCGACTTGCGTGGTGACTTCACTCAATTAAAAAATAGTGCAACATGCTTTCTGATTTTACCTTTCTTTGGATCAAAAGACCCTATCAGTCGCTGGTAACCTAGATTGATCAATTACGGAATGAAAGTGGGCATCTCGAATACTCTTTGAAAGTTGTGACGGGTAGTGAGTTTTCATTCAATTCATCAAAGTTCTAAGTAGTACGTAATTACTAGCTAGAATCAAACTATCCCCCGTTTGTGAACGCTTCGGAAGAATTTCACAACGAAAGCTGCTCTCCATAATTCTTCTAAGAGTCTGAGTGGCTGTGACTTTTCCTCAATTCCATAATTGTGGCAAAAGTTTGCACATTGGCCTTAAACATGGTAGAAAGACTTCATGGCCTCTTGGTGCGTATATGACATAGTTTCCTTAAGAAATTGGGATTCTATAATCATCGTTGAAAGTCGACATGCATGGTGACTTCACTCAATTAAAAAATAGTGCAACAAGCTTTCTGACTTTACCTTACTTTGGATCAAAAGACCCTATCACCCGCGGTTGACCTATATAGATCAATTACGCAATGAAAGTGGGCATCTCGAATACTCTTTGAATGTTGTGAGGGGTAGTGAGTTTTGATTCAATTCATCAGAGTTCTAAAAAGTACGCAATTACTAGCTAGAAACAAACTATTCCCCGTTTGTGAACGCTTCGGATGAATTTCACAACGAAAGCGGGCACTCCATAATCCTTCTAAGAGTCTTGGTGGCTGTGACTTTTCCTCAATTCCATAATTATGGCAAAAGTTTGTCACATTGGCCTTAAACATGGTAGAAAGACTTCATGGCCTCTTGGTGCGTATATGACATAGTTTCTTAAAGAAATTGGGATTCTATAATCATCGTTGAAAGTCGACATGCATGGTGACTTCACTCAATTAAAAAATAGTTCAACAGGCTTTCTGATTTTACCTTACTTTGGATCAAAAGACCCTATCACCCGCGCTTGACCTATATAGATCAATTACGCAATGAAAGTGGGCATCTCGAATACTCTTTGAAAGTTGTGATGGGTAGTGAGTTTTCATTCAATTCATAAGAGTTCTAAATAGTACGCAATTACTAGCTAGAATCAAACAATCCCCCGTTTGTGAACGCTTCAGAAGAATTTCACAACGAAAGCTGCTCTCCATAATTCTTCTAAGAGTCTGAGTGGCTGTGACTTTTCCTCAATTCCATAATTATGGCAAAAGTTTGTCACATTGGCCTTAAACATGGTAGAAAGACTTCATGGCCTCTTGGTGCGTATATGACATAGTTTCTTAAAGAAATTGGGATTCTATAATCATTGTTGAAAGTCGACTTGCATGGTGACTTCACTCAATTAAAAAATAGTGCAACATGCTTTCTGATTTTACCTTTCTTTGGATCAAAAGACCCTATCAGTCGCTGGTAACCTAGATTGATCAATTACGGAATGAAAGTGGGCATCTCGAATACTCTTTGAAAGTTGTGACGGGTAGTGAGTTTTCATTCAATTCATCAAAGTTCTAACTAGTACGTAATTACTAGCTAGAATCAAACTATCCCCCGTTTGTGAACGCTTCGAAAGAATTTCACAGCGAAAGCTGCTCTCCATAATTCTTCTAAGAGTCTGAGTGGCTGTGACTTTTCCTCAATTCCATAATTGTGGCAAAAGTTTGCACATTGGCCTTAAACATGGTAGAAAGACTTCATGGCCTCTTGGTGCGTATATGACATAGTTTCTTAAAGAAATTGGGATTCTATAATCATCGTTGAAAGTCGACATGCATGGTGACTTCACTCAATTAAAAAATAGTTCAACAGGCTTTCTGATTTTACCTTACTTTGGATCAAAAGACCCTATCACCCGCGGTTGACCTATATAGATCAATTACGCAATGAAAGTGGGCATCTCGAATACTCTTTGAAAGTTGTGAGGGGTAGTGAGTTTTCATTCAATTCATAAAATTCTAAATAGTACGCAATTACTAGCTAGAAACAAACTATTCCCCGTTTGTGAACGCTTCGGATGAATTTCACAACGAAAGCGGGCACTCCATAATCCTTCTAAGAGTCTTGGTGGCTGTGACTTTTCCTCAATTCCGTAATTATGGCAAAAGTTTGTCACATTGGCCTTAAACATGGTAGAAAGACTTCATGGCCTCTTGGTGCGTATATGACATAGTTTCTTAAAGAAATTGGGATTCTATAATCATCGTTGAAAGTCGACTTGCGTGGTGACTTCACTCAATTAAAAAATAGTTCAACAGGCTTTCTGATTTTACCTTACTTTGGATCAAAAGACCTTATCACCCGCGGTTGACCTATATAGATCAATTACGCAATGAAAGTGGGCATCTCGAATACTCTTTGAAAGTTGTGAGGGGTAGTGAGTTTTCATTCAATTCATAAGAGTTCTAAATAGTACGCAATTACTAGCTAGAATCAAACAATCCCCCGTTTGTGAACGCTTCGGAAGAATTTCACAACGAAAGCTGCTCTCCATAATTCTTCTAAGAGTCTGAGTGGCTGTGACTTTTCCTCAATTCCATAATTATGGCAAAAGTTTGTCACATTGGCCTTAAACATGGTAGAAAGACTTCATGGCCTCTTGGTGCGTATATGACATAGTTTCTTAAAGAAACTGGGATTCTATAATCATCGTTGAAAGTCGACTTGCATGGTGACTTCACTCAATTAAAAAATAGTGCAACATGCTTTCTGATTTTACCTTTCTTTGGATCAAAAGACCCTATCAGTCGCTGGTAACCTAGATTGATCAATTACGGAATGAAAGTGGGCATCTCGAATACTCTTTGAAAGTTGTGACGGGTAGTGAGTTTTCATTCAATTCATCAAAGTTCTAAATAGTACGTAATTACTAGCTAGAATCAAACTATCCCCCGTTTGTGAACGCTTCGGAAGAATTTCACAACGAAAGCTGCTCTCCATAATTCTTCTAAGAGTCTGAGTGGCTGTGACTTTTCCTCAATTCCATAATTGTGGCAAAAGTTTGCACATTGGCCTTAAACATGGTAGAAAGACTTCATGGCCTCTTGGTGCGTATATGACATAGTTTCTTAAAGAAATTGGGATTCTATAATCATCGTTGAAAGTCGACATGCATGGTGACTTCACTCAATTAAAAAATAGTTCAACAGGCTTTCTGATTTTACCTTACTTTGGATCAAAAGACCCTATCACCCGCGCTTGACCTATATAGATCAATTACGCAATGAAAGTGGGCATCTCGAATACTCTTTGAAAGTTGTGAGGGGTAGTGAGTTTTCATTCAATTCATAAAATTCTAAATAGTACGCAATTACTAGCTAGAAACAAACAATTCCCCGTTTGTGAACACTTCGGATGAATTTCACAACGAAAGCGGGCACTCCTTAATCCTTCTAAGAGTCTTGGTGGCTGTGACTTTTCCTCAATTCCATAATCATGGCAAAAGTTTGTCACATTGGCCTTAAACATGGTAGAAAGACTTCATGGCCTCTTGGTGCGTATATGACATAGTTTCTTAAAGCAATTGGGATTCTATAATCATCGTTGAAAGTCGACATGCATGGTGACTTCACTCAATTAAAAAATAGTGCAACATGCTTTCTGATTTTACCTTACTTTGGATGAAAAGACCCTATCAGTCGCTGGTAACCTAGATTGATCAATTACGGAATGACAGTGGGCATCTCGAATACTCTTTGAAAGTTGTGACGGGTAGTGAGTTTTCATTCAATTCACCAAAGTTCTAAATAGTACGTAATTACTAGCTAGAATCAAACTATCCCCCGTTTGTGAACGCTTCGGAAGAATTTCACAACGAAAGCTACTCCCCATAATTCTTCTAAGAGTCTGAGTGGCTGTGACTTTTCCTCAATTCCATAATTATGGCAAAATTTTGTCACATTGGCCTTAAACATGGTAGAAAGACTTCATGGCCTCCTGGTGCGTATATGACATAGTTTCTTAAAGAAATTGGGATTCTATAATCATCGTTGAAAGTCGACATGCATGGTGACTTCACTCAATTAAAAAATAGTTCAACAGGCTTTCTGATTTTACCTTACTTTGGATCAAAAGACCTTATCACCCGCGGTTGACCTATATAGATCAATTACGCAATGAAAGTGGGCATCTCGAATACTCTTTGAAAGTTGTGACGGGTAGTGAGTTTTGGTTCAATTCATAAGAGTTCTAAAAAGTACGCAATTACTAGCTAGAAACAAACTATTCCCCGTTTGTGAACGCTTCGGATGAATTTCACAACGAAAGCGGGCACTCCATAATCCTTCTAAGAGTCTTGGTGGCTGTGACTTTTCCTCAATTCCATAATGATGGCAAAAGTTTGTCACATTGGCCTTAAACATGGTAGAAAGACTTCATGGCCTCTTGGTGCGTATATGACATAGTTTCTTAAAGAAATTGGGATTCTATAATCATCGTTGAAAGTCGACATGCATGGTGACTTCACTCAATTAAAAAATAGTTCAACAGGCTTTCTGATTTTACCTTACTTTGGATCAAAAGACCCTATCACCCGCGGTTGACCTATATAGATCAATTACGCAATGAAAGTGGGCATCTCGAATACTCTTTGAAAGTTGTGAGGGGTAGTGAGTTTTGATTCAATTCATAAGAGTTCTAAAAAGTACGCAATTACTAGCTAGAAACAAACTATTCCCCGTTTGTGAACGCTTCGGATGAATTTCACAACGAAAGCGGGCACTCCATAATCCTTCTAAGAGTCTTGGTGGCTGTGACTTTTCCTCAATTCCATAATTATGGCAAAAGTTTGTCACATTGGCCTTAAACATGGTAGAAAGACTTCATGGCCTCTTGGTGCGTATATGACATAGTTTCTTAAAGAAATTGGGATTCTATAATCATCGTTGAAAGTCGACATGCATGGTGACTTCACTCAATTAAAAAATAGTTCAACAGGCTTTCTGATTTTACCTTACTTTGGATCAAAAGACCTTATCACCCGCGGTTGACCTATATAGATCAATTACGCAATGAAAGTGGGCATCTCGAATACTCTTTGAAAGTTGTGAGGGGTAGTGAGTTTTCATTCAATTCATAAGAGTTCTAAATAGTACGCAATTACTAGCTAGAATCAAACTATCCCCCGTTTGTGAACGCTTCGGAAGAATTTCACAACGAAAGCTGCTCTCCATAATTCTTCTAAGAGTCTGAGTGGCTGTGACTTTTCCTCAATTCCATAATTATGGCAAAAGTTTGTCACATTGGCCTTAAACATGGTAGAAAGACTTCATGGCCTCTTGGTGCGTATATGACATAGTTTCTTAAAGAAATTGGGATTCTATAATCATTGTTGAAAGTCGACTTGCATGGTGACTTCACTCAATTAAAAAATAGTGCAACATGCTTTCTGATTTTACCTTTCTTTGGATCAAAAGACCCTATCAGTCGCTGGTAACCTAGATTGATCAATTACGGAATGAAAGTGGGCATCTCGAATACTCTTTGAAAGTTGTGACGGGTAGTGAGTTTTCATTCAATTCAACAAAGTTCTAAATAGTACGTAATTACTAGCTAGAATCAAACTATCCCCCGTTTGTGAACGCTTCGGAAGAATTTCACAACGAAAGCTGCTCTCCATAATTCTTCTAAGAGTCTGAGTGGCTGTGACTTTTCCTCAATTCCATAATTGTGGCAAAAGTTTGCACATTGGCCTTAAACATGGTAGAAAGACTTCATGGCCTCTTGGTGCGTATATGACATAGTTTCTTAAAGAAATTGGGATTCTATAATCATCGTTGAAAGTCGACATGCATGGTGACTTCACTCAATTAAAAAATAGTTCAACAGGCTTTCTGATTTTACCTTACTTTGGATCAAAAGACCCTATCACCCGCGCTTGACCTATATAGATCAATTACGCAATGAAAGTGGGCATCTCGAATACTCTTTGAAAGTTGTGAGGGGTAGTGAGTTTTCATTCAATTCATAAAATTCTAAATAGTACGCAATTACTAGCTAGAAACAAACTATTCCCCGTTTGTGAACGCTTCGGATGAATTTCACAACGAAAGCGGGCACTCCATAATCCTTCTAAGAGTCTTGGTGGCTGTGACTTTTCCTCAATTCCATAATCATGGCAAAAGTTTGTCACATTGGCCTTAAACATGGTAGAAAGACTTCATGGCCTCTTGGTGCGTATATGACATAGTTTCTTAAAGAAATTGGGATTCTATAATCATCGTTGAAAGTCGACATGCATGGTGACTTCACTCAATTAAAAAATAGTGCAACATGCTTTCTGATTTTACCTTACTTTGGATCAAAAGACCCTATCAGTCGCTGGTAACCTAGATTGATCAATTACGGAATGAAAGTGGGCATCTCGAATACTCTTTGAAAGTTGTGACGGGTAGTGAGTTTTCATTCAATTCACCAAAGTTCTAAATAGTACGTAATTACTAGCTAGAATCAAACTATCCCCCGTTTGTGAACGCTTCGGAAGAATTTCACAACGAAAGCTACTCCCCATAATTCTTCTAAGAGTCTGAGTGGCTGTGACTTTTCCTCAATTCCATAATTATGGCAAAATTTTGTCACATTGGCCTTAAACATGGTAGAAAGACTTCATGGCCTCCTGGTGCGTATATGACATAGTTTCTTAAAGAAATTGGGATTCTATAATCATCGTTGAAAGTTGACATGCATGGTGACTTCACTCAATTAAAAAATAGTTCAACAGGCTTTCTGATTTTACCTTACTTTGGATCAAAAGACCTTATCACCCGCGGTTGACCTATATAGATCAATTACGCAATGAAAGTGGGCATCTCGAATACTCTTTGAAAGTTGTGACGGGTAGTGAGTTTTGATTCAATTCATAAGAGTTCTAAAAAGTACGCAATTACTAGCTAGAAACAAACTATTCCCCGTTTGTGAACGCTTCGGATGAATTTCACAACGAAAGCTGGCACTCCATAATCCTTCTAAGAGTCTTGGTGGCTGTGACTTTTCCTCAATTCCATAATGATGGTAAAAGTTTGTCACATTGGCCTTAAACATGGTAGAAAGACTTCATGGCCTCTTGGTGCGTATATGACATAGTTTCTTAAAGAAATTGGGATTCTATAATCATCGTTGAAAGTCGACATGCATGGTGACTTCACTCAATTAAAAAATAGTTCAACAGGCTTTCTGATTTTACCTTACTTTGGATCAAAAGACCCTATCACCCGCGGTTGACCTATATAGATCAATTACGCAATGAAAGTGGGCATCTCGAATACTCTTTGAAAGTTGTGAGGGGTAGTGAGTTTTCATTCAATTCATAAGAGTTCTAAAAAGTACGCAATTACTAGCTAGAAACAAACTATTCCCCGTATGTGAACGCTTCGGATGAATTTCACAACGAAAGCGGGCATTCCATAATCCTTCTAAGAGTCTTGGTGGCTGTGACTTTTCCTCAATTCCATAATTATGGCAAAAGTTTGTCACATTGGCCTTAAACATGGTAGAAAGACTTCATGGCCTCTTGGTGCGTATATGACATAGTTTCTTAAAGAAATTGGGATTCTATAATCATCGTTGAAAGTCGACATGCATGGTGACTTCACTCAATTAAAAAATAGTTCAACAGGCTTTCTGATTTTACCTTACTTTGGATCAAAAGACCTTATCACCCGCGGTTGACCTATATAGATCAATTACGCAATGAAAGTGGGCATCTCGAATACTCTTTGAAAGTTGTGATGGGTAGTGAGTTTTGATTCAATTCATAAGAGTTCTAAAAAGTACGCAATTACTAGCTAGAAACAAACTATTCCCCGTTTGTGAACGCTTCGGATGAATTTCACAACGAAAGCGGGCACTCCATAATCCTTCTAAGAGTCTTGGTGGCTGTGACTTTTCCTCAATTCCATAATGATGGCAAAAGTTTGTCACATTGGCCTTAAACATGGTAGAAAGACTTCATGGCCTCTTGGTGCGTATATGACATAGTTTCTTAAAGAAATTGGGATTCTATAATCATCGTTGAAAGTCGACATGCATGGTGACTTCACTCAATTAAAAAATAGTTCAACAGGCTTTCTGATTTTACCTTACTTTGGATCAAAAGACCCTATCACCCGCGGTTGACCTATATAGATCAATTACGCAATGAAAGTGGGCATCTCGAATACTCTTTGAAAGTTGTGAGGGGTAGTGAGTTTTCATTCAATTCATAAGAGTTCTAAAAAGTACGCAATTACTAGCTAGAAACAAACTATTCCCCGTATGTGAACGCTTCGGATGAATTTCACAACGAAAGCGGGCACTCCATAATCCTTCTAAGAGTCTTGGTGGCTGTGACTTTTCCTCAATTCCATAATTATGGCAAAAGTTTGTCACATTGGCCTTAAACATGGTAGAAAGACTTCATGGCCTCTTGGTGCGTATATGACATAGTTTCTTAAAGAAATTGGGATTCTATAATCATCGTTGAAAGTCGACATGCATGGTGACTTCACTCAATTAAAAAATAGTTCAACAGGCTTTCTGATTTTACCTTACTTTGGATCAAAAGACCTTATCACCCGCGGTTGACCTATATAGATCAATTACGCAATGAAAGTGGGCATCTCGAATACTCTTTGAAAGTTGTGATGGGTAGTGAGTTTTGATTCAATTCATAAGAGTTCTAAAAAGTACGCAATTACTAGCTAGAAACAAACTATTCCCCGTTTGTGAACGCTTCGGATGAATTTCACAACGAAAGCGGGCACTCCATAATCCTTCTAAGAGTCTTGGTGGCTGTGACTTTTCCTCAATTCCATAATGATGGCAAAAGTTTGTCACATTGGCCTTAAACATGGTAGAAAGACTTCATGGCCTCTTGGTGCGTATATGACATAGTTTCTTAAAGAAATTGGGATTCTATAATCATCGTTGAAAGTCGACATGCATGGTGACTTCACTCAATTAAAAAATAGTTCAACAGGCTTTCTGATTTTACCTTACTTTGGATCAAAAGACCCTATCACCCGCGGTTGACCTATATAGATCAATTACGCAATGAAAGTGGGCATCTCGAATACTCTTTGAAAGTTGTGAGGGGTAGTGAGTTTTCATTCAATTCATAAGAGTTCTAAAAAGTACGCAATTACTAGCTAGAAACAAACTATTCCCCGTATGTGAACGCTTCGGATGAATTTCACAACGAAAGCGGGCACTCCATAATCCTTCTAAGAGTCTTGGTGGCTGTGACTTTTCCTCAATTCCATAATTATGGCAAAAGTTTGTCACATTGGCCTTAAACATGGTAGAAAGACTTCATGGCCTCTTGGTGCGTATATGACATAGTTTCTTAAAGAAATTGGGATTCTATAATCATCGTTGAAAGTCGACATGCATGGTGACTTCACTCAATTAAAAAATAGTTCAACAGGCTTTCTGATTTTACCTTACTTTGGATCAAAAGACCTTATCACCCGCGGTTGACCTATATAGATCAATTACGCAATGAAAGTGGGCATCTCGAATACTCTTTGAAAGTTGTGATGGGTAGTGAGTTTTGATTCAATTCATAAGAGTTCTAAAAAGTACGCAATTACTAGCTAGAAACAAACTATTCCCCGTTTGTGAACGCTTCGGATGAATTTCACAACGAAAGCGGGCACTCCATAATCCTTCTAAGAGTCTTGGTGGCTGTGACTTTTCCTCAATTCCATAATGATGGCAAAAGTTTGTCACATTGGCCTTAAACATGGTAGAAAGACTTCATGGCCTCTTGGTGCGTATATGACATAGTTTCTTAAAGAAATTGGGATTCTATAATCATCGTTGAAAGTCGACATGCATGGTGACTTCACTCAATTAAAAAATAGTTCAACAGGCTTTCTGATTTTACCTTACTTTGGATCAAAAGACCCTATCACCCGCGGTTGACCTATATAGATCAATTACGCAATGAAAGTGGGCATCTCGAATACTCTTTGAAAGTTGTGACGGGTAGTGAGTTTTCATTCAATTCAACAAAGTTCTAAATAGTACGTAATTACTAGCTAGAATCAAACTATCCCCCGTTTGTGAACGCTTCGGATGAATTTCACAACGAAAGCTGCTCTCCATAATTCTTCTAAGAGTCTGAGTGGCTGTGACTTTTCCTCAATTCCATAATTGTGGCAAAAGTTTGCACATTGGCCTTAAACATGGTAGAAAGACTTCATGGCCTCTTGGTGCGTATATGACATAGTTTCTTAAAGAAATTGGGATTCTATAATCATCGTTGAAAGTCGACATGCATGGTGACTTCACTCAATTAAAAAATAGTTCAACAGGCTTTCTGATTTTACCTTACTTTGGATCAAAAGACCCTATCACCCGCGCTTGACCTATATAGATCAATTACGCAATGAAAGTGGGCATCTCGAATACTCTTTGAAAGTTGTGAGGGGTAGTGAGTTTTCATTCAATTCATAAAATTCTAAATAGTACGCAATTACTAGCTAGAAACAAACTATTCCCCGTTTGTGAACGCTTCGGATGAATTTCACAACGAAAGCGGGCACTCCATAATCCTTCTAAGAGTCTTGGTGGCTGTGACTTTTCCTCAATTCCATAATCATGGCAAAAGTTTGTCACATTGGCCTTAAACATGGTAGAAAGACTTCATGGCCTCTTGGTGCGTATATGACATAGTTTCTTAAAGAAATTGGGATTCTATAATCATTGTTGAAAGTCGACATGCATGGTGACTTCACTCAATTAAAAAATAGTGCAACATGCTTTCTGATTTTACCTTTCTTTGGATCAAAAGACCCTATCAGTCGCTGGTAACCTAGATTGATCAATTACGGAATGAAAGTGGGCATCTCGAATACTCTTTGAAAGTTGTGACGGGTAGTGAGTTTTCATTCAATTCACCAAAGTTCTAAATAGTACGTAATTACTAGCTAGAATCAAACTATCCCCCGTTTGTGAACGCTTCGGATGAATTTCACAACGAAAGCTGCTCTCCATAATTCTTCTAAGAGTCTGAGTGGCTGTGACTTTTCCTCAATTCCATAATTGTGGCAAAAGTTTGCACATTGGCCTTAAACATGGTAGAAAGACTTCATGGCCTCTTGGTGCGTATATGACATAGTTTCTTAAAGAAATTGGGATTCTATAATCATCGTTGAAAGTCAACATGCATGGTGACTTCACTCAATTAAAAAATAGTTCAACAGGCTTTCTGATTTTACCTTACTTTGGATCAAAAGACCCTATCACCCGCGCTTGACCTATATAGATCAATTACGCAATGAAAGTGGGCATCTCGAATACTCTTTGAAAGTTGTGAGGGGTAGTGAGTTTTCATTCAATTCATAAAATTCTAAATAGTACGCAATTACTAGCTAGAAACAAACTATTCCCCGTTTGTGAACGCTTCGGATGAACTTCACAACGAAAGCGGGCACTCCATAATCCTTCTAAGAGTCTTGGTGGCTGTGACTTTTCCTCAATTCCATAATGATGGCAAAAGTTTGTCACATTGGCCTTAAACATGGTAGAAAGACTTCATGGCCTCTTGGTGCGTATATGACATAGTTTCTTAAAGAAATTGGGATTCTATAATCATTGTTGAAAGTCGACATGCATGGTGACTTCACTCAATTAAAAAATAGTGCAACATGCTTTCTGATTTTACCTTTCTTTGGATCAAAAGACCCTATCAGTCGCTGGTAACCTAGATTGATCAATTACACAATGAAAGTGGGCATCTCGAATACTCTTTGAAAGTTGTGAGGGGTAGTGAGTTTTGATTCAATTCATAAGAGTTCTAAAAAGTACGCAATTACTAGCTAGAAACAAACTATTCCCCGTTTGTGAATGCTTCGGATGAATTTCACAACGAAAACGGGCACTCCATAATCCTTCTAAGAGTCTTGGTGGCTGTGACTTTTCCTCAATTCCATAATTATGGCAAAAGTTTGTCACATTGGCCTTAAACATGGTAGAAAGACTTCATGGCCTCTTGGTGCGTATATGACATAGTTTCTTAAAGAAATTGGGATTCTATAATCATCGTTGAAAGTCGACATGCATGGTGACTTCACTCAATTAAAAAATAGTTCAACAGGCTTTCTGATTTTACCTTACTTTGGATCAAAAGACCTTATCACCCGCGCTTGACCTATATAGATCAATTACGCAATGAAAGTGGGCATCTCGAATACTCTTTGAAAGTTGTGACGGGTAGTGAGTTTTCATTCAATTCATAAAAGTTCTAAATAGTACGTAATTACTAGCTAGAAACAAACTATTCCCCGTTTGTGAACGCTTCGGATGAATTTCACAACGAAAGCGGGCCCTCCATAATCCTTCTAAGAGTCTGAGTGGCTGTGACTTTTCCTCAATTCCATAATGATGGCAAAAGTTTGTCACATTGGCCTTAAACATGGTAGAAAGACTTCATGGCCTCTTGGTGCGTATATGACATAGTTTCTTAAAGAAATTGGGATTCTATAATCATCGTTGAAAGTCGACATGCATGGTGACTTCACTCAATTAAAAAATAGTTCAACAGGCTTTCTGATTTTACCTTACTTTGGATCAAAAGACCCTATCACCCGCGGTTGACCTATATAGATCAATTACGCAATGAAAGTGGGCATCTCGAATACTCTTTGAAAGTTGTGACGGGTAGTGAGTTTTCATTCAATTCATAAAAGTTCTAAATAGTACGCAATTACTAGCTAGAAACAAACTATTCCCCGTTTGTGAACGCTTCGGATGAATTTCACAATGAAAGCGGGCCCTCCATAATCCTTCTAAGAGTCTGAGTGGCTGTGACTTTTCCTCATTTCCATAATTATGGCAAAAGTTTGTCACATTGGCCTTAAACATGGTAGAAAGACTTCATGGCCTCTTGGTGCGTATAGGACATAGTTTCTTAAAGAAATTGGGATTCTATAATCATCGTTGAAAGTCGACATGCATGGTGACTTCACTCAATTAAAAAATAGTTCAACAGGCTTTCTGATTTTATCTTACTTTGGATCAAAAGACCCTATCACCCGCGGTTGACCTATATAGATCAATTACGCAATGAAAGTGGGCATCTCGAATACTCTTTGAAAGTTGTGAGGGGTAGTGAGTTTTCATTCAATTCATAAAAGTTCTAAATAGTACGCAATTACTAGCTAGAAACAAACTATTCCCCGTTTATGAACGCTTCGGATGAATTTCACAACGAAAGCGGGCCCTCCATAATCCTTCTAAGAGTCTTGGTGGCTGTGACTTTTCCTCAATTCCATAATGATGGCAAAAGTTTGTCACATTGGCCTTAAACATGGTAGAAAGACTTCATGGCCTCTTGGTGCGTATAGGACATAGTTTCTTAAAGAAATTGGGATTCTATAATCATCGTTGAAAGTCGACATGCATGGTGACTTCACTCAATTAAAAAATAGTGCAACATGCTTTCTGATTTTACCTTTCTTTGGATCAAAAGACCCTATCACCCGCGCTTGACCTATATAGATCAATTACACAATGAAAGTGGGCATCTCGAATACTCTTTGAAAGTTGTGAGGGGTAGTGAGTTTTGATTCAATTCATAAGAGTTCTAAAAAGTACGCAATTACTAGCTAGAAACAAACTATTCCCCGTTTGTGAACGCTTCGGATGAACTTCACAACGAAAGCGGGCACTCCATAATCCTTCTAAGAGTCTTGGTGGCTGTGACTTTTCCTCAATTCCATAATGATGGCAAAAGTTTGTCACATTGGCCTTAAACATGGTAGAAAGACTTCATGGCCTCTTGGTGCGTATATGACATAGTTTCTTAAAGAAATTGGGATTCTATAATCATTGTTGAAAGTCGACATGCATGGTGACTTCACTCAATTAAAAAATAGTGCAACATGCTTTCTGATTTTACCTTTCTTTGGATCAAAAGACCCTATCAGTCGCTGGTAACCTAGATTGATCAATTACACAATGAAAGTGGGCATCTCGAATACTCTTTGAAAGTTGTGAGGGGTAGTGAGTTTTGATTCAATTCATAAGAGTTCTAAAAAGTACGCAATTACTAGCTAGAAACAAACTATTCCCCGTTTGTGAATGCTTCGGATGAATTTCACAACGAAAACGGGCACTCCATAATCCTTCTAAGAGTCTTGGTGGCTGTGACTTTTCCTCAATTCCATAATTATGGCAAAAGTTTGTCACATTGGCCTTAAACATGGTAGAAAGACTTCATGGCCTCTTGGTGCGTATATGACATAGTTTCTTAAAGAAATTGGGATTCTATAATCATCGTTGAAAGTCGACATGCATGGTGACTTCACTCAATTAAAAAATAGTTCAACAGGCTTTCTGATTTTACCTTACTTTGGATCAAAAGACCTTATCACCCGCGCTTGACCTATATAGATCAATTACGCAATGAAAGTGGGCATCTCGAATACTCTTTGAAAGTTGTGACGGGTAGTGAGTTTTCATTCAATTCATAAAAGTTCTAAATAGTACGTAATTACTAGCTAGAAACAAACTATTCCCCGTTTGTGAACGCTTCGGATGAATTTCACAACGAAAGCGGGCCCTCCATAATCCTTCTAAGAGTCTGAGTGGCTGTGACTTTTCCTCAATTCCATAATGATGGCAAAAGTTTGTCACATTGGCCTTAAACATGGTAGAAAGACTTCATGGCCTCTTGGTGCGTATATGACATAGTTTCTTAAAGAAATTGGGATTCTATAATCATCGTTGAAAGTCGACATGCATGGTGACTTCACTCAATTAAAAAATAGTTCAACAGGCTTTCTGATTTTACCTTACTTTGGATCAAAAGACCCTATCACCCGCGGTTGACCTATATAGATCAATTACGCAATGAAAGTGGGCATCTCGAATACTCTTTGAAAGTTGTGACGGGTAGTGAGTTTTCATTCAATTCATAAAAGTTCTAAATAGTACGCAATTACTAGCTAGAAACAAACTATTCCCCGTTTGTGAACGCTTCGGATGAATTTCACAATGAAAGCGGGCCCTCCATAATCCTTCTAAGAGTCTGAGTGGCTGTGACTTTTCCTCATTTCCATAATTATGGCAAAAGTTTGTCACATTGGCCTTAAACATGGTAGAAAGACTTCATGGCCTCTTGGTGCGTATATGACATAGTTTCTTAAAGAAATTGGGATTCTATAATCATCGTTGAAAGTCGACATGCATGGTGACTTCACTCAATTAAAAAATAGTTCAACAGGCTTTCTGATTTTACCTTACTTTGGATCAAAAGACCCTATCACCCGCGGTTGACCTATATAGATCAATTACGCAATGAAAGTGGGCATCTCGAATACTCTTTGAAAGTTGTGAGGGGTAGTGAGTTTTCATTCAATTCATAAAAGTTCTAAATAGTACGCAATTACTAGCTAGAAACAAACTATTCCCCGTTTGTGAACGCTTCGGATGAATTTCACAACGAAAGCGGGCACTCCATAATCCTTCTAAGAGTCTTGGTGGCTGTGACTTTTCCTCAATTCCATAATCATGGCAAAAGTTTGTCACATTGGCCTTAAACATGGTAGAAAGACTTCATGGCCTCTTGGTGCGTATAGGACATAGTTTCTTAAAGAAATTGGGATTCTATAATCATTGTTGAAAGTCGACATGCATGGTGACTTCACTCAATTAAAAAATAGTGCAACATGCTTTCTGATTTTACCTTACTTTGGATCAAAAGACCTTATCACCCGCGGTTGACCTATATAGATCAATTACGCAATGAAAGTGGGCATCTCGAATACTCTTTGAAAGTTGTGAGGGGTAGTGAGTTTTCATTTAATTCATAAGAGTTCTAAATAGTACGCAATTACTAGCTAGAAACAAACTATTCCCCGTTTGTGAACGCTTCGGATGAATTTCACAACGAAAGCGGGCACTCCATAATCCTTCTAAGAGTCTGAGTGGCTGTGACTTTTCCTCAATTCCATAATTATGGCAAAAGTTTGTCACATTGGCCTTAAACATGGTAGAAAGACTTCATGGCCTCTTGGTGCGTATATGACATAGTTTCTTAAAGAAATTGGGATTCTATAATCATCGTTGAAAGTCGACATGCATGGTGACTTCACTCAATTAAAAAATAGTGCAACATGCTTTCTGATTTTACCTTACTTTGGATCAAAAGACCTTATCACCCGCGGTTGACCTATATAGATCAATTACGCAATGAAAGTGGGCATCTCGAATACTCTTTGAAAGTTGTGAGGGGTAGTGAGTTTTCATTTAATTCATAAGAGTTCTAAATAGTACGCAATTACTAGCTAGAAACAAACTATTCCCCGTTTGTGAACGCTTCGGATGAATTTCACAACGAAAGCGGGCCCTCCATAATCCTTCTAAGAGTCTGAGTGGCTGTGACTTTTCCTCAATTCCATAATTATGGCAAAAGTTTGTCACATTGGCCTTAAACATGGTAGAAAGACTTCATGGCCTCTTGGTGCGTATATGACATAGTTTCTTAAAGAAATTGGGATTCTATAATCATCGTTGAAAGTCGACATGCATGGTGACTTCACTCAATTAAAAAATAGTTCAACAGGCTTTCTGATTTTACCTTACTTTGGATCAAAAGACCCTATCACCCGCGGTTGACCTATATAGATCAATTACGCAATGAAAGTGGGCATCTCGAATACTCTTTGAAAGTTGTGACGGGTAGTGAGTTTTCATTCAATTCATAAAAGTTCTAAATAGTACGCAATTACTAGCTAGAAACAAACTATTCCCCGTTTGTGAACGCTTCGGATGAATTTCACAACGAAAGCGGGCCCTCCATAATCCTTCTAAGAGTCTGAGTGGCTGTGACTTTTCCTCATTTCCATAATTATGGCAAAAGTTTGTCACATTGGCCTTAAACATGGTAGAAAGACTTCATGGCCTCTTGGTGCGTATATGACATAGTTTCTTAAAGAAATTGGGATTCTATAATCATCGTTGAAAGTCGACATGCATGGTGACTTCACTCAATTAAAAAATAGTTCAACAGGCTTTCTGATTTTACCTTACTTTGGATCAAAAGACCTTATCACCCGCGGTTGACCTATATAGATCAATTACGCAATGAAAGTGGGCATCTCGAATACTCTTTGAAAGTTGTGACGGGTAGTGAGTTTTCATTCAATTCATAACAGTTCTAAATAGTACGTAATTACTAGCTAGAAACAAACTATTCCCCGTTTGTGAACGCTTCGGATGAATTTCACAACGAAAGCGGGCCCTCCATAATCCTTCTAAGAGTCTGAGTGGCTGTGACTTTTCCTCAATTCCATAATTATGGCAAAAGTTTGTCACATTGGCCTTAAACATGGTAGAAAGACTTCATGGCCTCTTGGTGCGTATATGACATAGTTTCTTAAAGAAATTGGGATTCTATAATCATCGTTGAAAGTCGACATGCATGGTGACTTCACTCAATTAAAAAATAGTTCAACAGGCTTTCTGATTTTACCTTACTTTGGATCAAAAGACCCTATCACCCGCGGTTGACCTATATAGATCAATTACGCAATGAAAGTGGGCATCTCGAATACTCTTTGAAAGTTGTGACGGGTAGTGAGTTTTCATTCAATTCATAAAAGTTCTAAATAGTACGCAATTACTAGCTAGAAACAAACTATTCCCCGTTTGTGAACGCTTCGGATGAATTTCACAACGAAAGCGGGCCCTCCATAATCCTTCTAAGAGTCTGAGTGGCTGTGACTTTTCCTCATTTCCATAATTATGGCAAAAGTTTGTCACATTGGCCTTAAACATGGTAGAAAGACTTCATGGCCTCTTGGTGCGTATATGACATAGTTTCTTAAAGAAATTGGGATTCTATAATCATCGTTGAAAGTCGACATGCATGGTGACTTCACTCAATTAAAAAATAGTTCAACAGGCTTTCTGATTTTATCTTACTTTGGATCAAAAGACCCTATCACCCGCGGTTGACCTATATAGATCAATTACGCAATGAAAGTGGGCATCTCGAATACTCTTTGAAAGTTGTGAGGGGTAGTGAGTTTTCATTCAATTCATAAAAGTTCTAAATAGTACGCAATTACTAGCTAGAAACAAACTATTCCCCGTTTGTGAACGCTTCGGATGAATTTCACAACGAAAGCGGGCACTCCATAATCCTTCTAAGAGTCTTGGTGGCTGTGACTTTTCCTCAATTCCATAATCATGGCAAAAGTTTGTCACATTGGCCTTAAACATGGTAGAAAGACTTCATGGCCTCTTGGTGCGTATAGGACATAGTTTCTTAAAGAAATTGGGATTCTATAATCATCGTTGAAAGTCGACATGCATGGTGACTTCACTCAATTAAAAAATAGTGCAACAGGCTTTCTGATTTTTCCTTACTTTGGATCAAAAGACCCTATCACCCGCGGTTGACCTATATAGATCAATTACGCAATGAAAGTGGGCATCTCGAATACTCTTTGAAAGTTGTGACGGGTAGTGAGTTTTCATTTAATTCATAAGAGTTCTAAATAGTACGCAATTACTAGCTAGAAACAAACTATTCCCCGTTTGTGAACGCTTCGGATGAATTTCACAACGAAAGCGGGCCCTCCATAATCCTTCTAAGAGTCTGAGTGGCTGTGACTTTTCCTCATTTCCATAATTATGGCAAAAGTTTGTCACATTGGCCTTAAACATGGTAGAAAGACTTCATGGCCTCTTGGTGCGTATATGACATAGTTTCTTAAAGAAATTGGGATTCTATAATCATCGTTGAAAGTCGACATGCATGGTGACTTCACTCAATTAAAAAATAGTTCAACAGGCTTTCTGATTTTACCTTACTTTGGATCAAAAGACCTTATCACCCGCGGTTGACCTATATAGATCAATTACGCAATGAAAGTGGGCATCTCGAATACTCTTTGAAAGTTGTGACGGGTAGTGAGTTTTCATTCAATTCATAACAGTTCTAAATAGTACGTAATTACTAGCTAGAAACAAACTATTCCCCGTTTGTGAACGCTTCGGATGAATTTCACAACGAAAGCGGGCCCTCCATAATCCTTCTAAGAGTCTGAGTGGCTGTGACTTTTCCTCAATTCCATAATTATGGCAAAAGTTTGTCACATTGGCCTTAAACATGGTAGAAAGACTTCATGGCCTCTTGGTGCGTATATGACATAGTTTCTTAAAGAAATTGGGATTCTATAATCATCGTTGAAAGTCGACATGCATGGTGACTTCACTCAATTAAAAAATAGTTCAACAGGCTTTCTGATTTTTCCTTACTTTGGATCAAAAGACCCTATCACCCGCGGTTGACCTATATAGATCAATTACGCAATGAAAGTGGGCATCTCGAATACTCTTTGAAAGTTGTGACGGGTAGTGAGTTTTCATTCAATTCATAAAAGTTCTAAATAGTACGCAATTACTAGCTAGAAACAAACTATTCCCCGTTTGTGAACGCTTCGGATGAATTTCACAACGAAAGCGGGCCCTCCATAATCCTTCTAAGAGTCTGAGTGGCTGTGACTTTTCCTCATTTCCATAATTATGGCAAAAGTTTGTCACATTGGCCTTAAACATGGTAGAAAGACTTCATGGCCTCTTGGTGCGTATATGACATAGTTTCTTAAAGAAATTGGGATTCTATAATCATCGTTGAAAGTCGACATGCATGGTGACTTCACTCAATTAAAAAATAGTTCAACAGGCTTTCTGATTTTACCTTACTTTGGATCAAAAGACCTTATCACCCGCGGTTGACCTATATAGATCAATTACGCAATGAAAGTGGGCATCTCGAATACTCTTTGAAAGTTGTGACGGGTAGTGAGTTTTCATTCAATTCATAACAGTTCTAAATAGTACGTAATTACTAGCTAGAAACAAACTATTCCCCGTTTGTGAACGCTTCGGATGAATTTCACAACGAAAGCGGGCCCTCCATAATCCTTCTAAGAGTCTGAGTGGCTGTGACTTTTCCTCAATTCCATAATTATGGCAAAAGTTTGTCACATTGGCCTTAAACATGGTAGAAAGACTTCATGGCCTCTTGGTGCGTATATGACATAGTTTCTTAAAGAAATTGGGATTCTATAATCATCGTTGAAAGTCGACATGCATGGTGACTTCACTCAATTAAAAAATAGTTCAACAGGCTTTCTGATTTTACCTTACTTTGGATCAAAAGACCCTATCACCCGCGGTTGACCTATATAGATCAATTACGCAATGAAAGTGGGCATCTCGAATACTCTTTGAAAGTTGTGACGGGTAGTGAGTTTTCATTCAATTCATAAAAGTTCTAAATAGTACGCAATTACTAGCTAGAAACAAACTATTCCCCGTTTGTGAACGCTTCGGATGAATTTCACAACGAAAGCGGGCCCTCCATAATCCTTCTAAGAGTCTGAGTGGCTGTGACTTTTCCTCATTTCCATAATTATGGCAAAAGTTTGTCACATTGGCCTTAAACATGGTAGAAAGACTTCATGGCCTCTTGGTGCGTATATGACATAGTTTCTTAAAGAAATTGGGATTCTATAATCATCGTTGAAAGTCGACATGCATGGTGACTTCACTCAATTAAAAAATAGTTCAACAGGCTTTCTGATTTTATCTTACTTTGGATCAAAAGACCCTATCACCCGCGGTTGACCTATATAGATCAATTACGCAATGAAAGTGGGCATCTCGAATACTCTTTGAAAGTTGTGAGGGGTAGTGAGTTTTCATTCAATTCATAAAAGTTCTAAATAGTACGCAATTACTAGCTAGAAACAAACTATTCCCCGTTTGTGAACGCTTCGGATGAATTTCACAACGAAAGCGGGCACTCCATAATCCTTCTAAGAGTCTTGGTGGCTGTGACTTTTCCTCAATTCCATAATCATGGCAAAAGTTTGTCACATTGGCCTTAAACATGGTAGAAAGACTTCATGGCCTCTTGGTGCGTATAGGACATAGTTTCTTAAAGAAATTGGGATTCTATAATCATCGTTGAAAGTCGACATGCATGGTGACTTCACTCAATTAAAAAATAGTGCAACAGGCTTTCTGATTTTTCCTTACTTTGGATCAAAAGACCCTATCACCCGCGGTTGACCTATATAGATCAATTACGCAATGAAAGTGGGCATCTCGAATACTCTTTGAAAGTTGTGACGGGTAGTGAGTTTTCATTTAATTCATAAGAGTTCTAAATAGTACGCAATTACTAGCTAGAAACAAACTATTCCCCGTTTGTGAACGCTTCGGATGAATTTCACAACGAAAGCGGGCCCTCCATAATCCTTCTAAGAGTCTGAGTGGCTGTGACTTTTCCTCATTTCCATAATTATGGCAAAAGTTTGTCACATTGGCCTTAAACATGGTAGAAAGACTTCATGGCCTCTTGGTGCGTATATGACATAGTTTCTTAAAGAAATTGGGATTCTATAATCATCGTTGAAAGTCGACATGCATGGTGACTTCACTCAATTAAAAAATAGTTCAACAGGCTTTCTGATTTTACCTTACTTTGGATCAAAAGACCTTATCACCCGCGGTTGACCTATATAGATCAATTACGCAATGAAAGTGGGCATCTCGAATACTCTTTGAAAGTTGTGACGGGTAGTGAGTTTTCATTCAATTCATAACAGTTCTAAATAGTACGTAATTACTAGCTAGAAACAAACTATTCCCCGTTTGTGAACGCTTCGGATGAATTTCACAACGAAAGCGGGCCCTCCATAATCCTTCTAAGAGTCTGAGTGGCTGTGACTTTTCCTCAATTCCATAATTATGGCAAAAGTTTGTCACATTGGCCTTAAACATGGTAGAAAGACTTC
This sequence comes from Leucaena leucocephala, assembly GCA_037074615.1. NCBI lineage: Eukaryota > Viridiplantae > Streptophyta > Magnoliopsida > Fabales > Fabaceae > Leucaena > Leucaena leucocephala. The sequence goes on along the minus strand of CM073532.1, from coordinate 22,140,679 downwards.
ATGGCCTCTTGGTGCGTATATGACATAGTTTCTTAAAGAAATTGGGATTCTATAATCATCGTTGAAAGTCGACATGCATGGTGACTTCACTCAATTAAAAAATAGTTCAACAGGCTTTCTGATTTTACCTTACTTTGGATCAAAAGACCCTATCACCCGCGGTTGACCTATATAGATCAATTACGCAATGAAAGTGGGCATCTCGAATACTCTTTGAAAGTTGTGACGGGTAGTGAGTTTTCATTCAATTCATAAAAGTTCTAAATAGTACGCAATTACTAGCTAGAAACAAACTATTCCCCGTTTGTGAACGCTTCGGATGAATTTCACAACGAAAGCGGGCCCTCCATAATCCTTCTAAGAGTCTGAGTGGCTGTGACTTTTCCTCATTTCCATAATTATGGCAAAAGTTTGTCACATTGGCCTTAAACATGGTAGAAAGACTTCATGGCCTCTTGGTGCGTATATGACATAGTTTCTTAAAGAAATTGGGATTCTATAATCATCGTTGAAAGTCGACATGCATGGTGACTTCACTCAATTAAAAAATAGTTCAACAGGCTTTCTGATTTTATCTTACTTTGGATCAAAAGACCCTATCACCCGCGGTTGACCTATATAGATCAATTACGCAATGAAAGTGGGCATCTCGAATACTCTTTGAAAGTTGTGAGGGGTAGTGAGTTTTCATTCAATTCATAAAAGTTCTAAATAGTACGCAATTACTAGCTAGAAACAAACTATTCCCCGTTTGTGAACGCTTCGGATGAATTTCACAACGAAAGCGGGCACTCCATAATCCTTCTAAGAGTCTTGGTGGCTGTGACTTTTCCTCAATTCCATAATCATGGCAAAAGTTTGTCACATTGGCCTTAAACATGGTAGAAAGACTTCATGGCCTCTTGGTGCGTATAGGACATAGTTTCTTAAAGAAATTGGGATTCTATAATCATTGTTGAAAGTCGACATGCATGGTGACTTCACTCAATTAAAAAATAGTGCAACATGCTTTCTGATTTTACCTTACTTTGGATCAAAAGACCTTATCACCCGCGGTTGACCTATATAGATCAATTACGCAATGAAAGTGGGCATCTCGAATACTCTTTGAAAGTTGTGAGGGGTAGTGAGTTTTCATTTAATTCATAAGAGTTCTAAATAGTACGCAATTACTAGCTAGAAACAAACTATTCCCCGTTTGTGAACGCTTCGGATGAATTTCACAACGAAAGCGGGCACTCCATAATCCTTCTAAGAGTCTGAGTGGCTGTGACTTTTCCTCATTTCCATAATTATGGCAAAAGTTTGTCACATTGGCCTTAAACATGGTAGAAAGACTTCATGGCCTCTTGGTGCGTATATGACATAGTTTCTTAAAGAAATTGGGATTCTATAATCATTGTTGAAAGTCGACATGCATGGTGACTTCACTCAATTAAAAAATAGTTCAACAGGCTTTCTGATTTTACCTTACTTTGGATCAAAAGACCTTATCACCCGCGGTTGACCTATATAGATCAATTACGCAATGAAAGTGGGCATCTCGAATACTCTTTGAAAGTTGTGACGGGTAGTGAGTTTTCATTCAATTCATAACAGTTCTAAATAGTACGTAATTACTAGCTAGAAACAAACTATTCCCCGTTTGTGAACGCTTCGGATGAATTTCACAACGAAAGCGGGCCCTCCATAATCCTTCTAAGAGTCTGAGTGGCTGTGACTTTTCCTCAATTCCATAATTATGGCAAAAGTTTGTCACATTGGCCTTAAACATGGTAGAAAGACTTCATGGCCTCTTGGTGCGTATATGACATAGTTTCTTAAAGAAATTGGGATTCTATAATCATCGTTGAAAGTCGACATGCATGGTGACTTCACTCAATTAAAAAATAGTTCAACAGGCTTTCTGATTTTACCTTACTTTGGATCAAAAGACCCTATCACCCGCGGTTGACCTATATAGATCAATTACGCAATGAAAGTGGGCATCTCGAATACTCTTTGAAAGTTGTGACGGGTAGTGAGTTTTCATTCAATTCATAAAAGTTCTAAATAGTACGCAATTACTAGCTAGAAACAAACTATTCCCCGTTTGTGAACGCTTCGGATGAATTTCACAACGAAAGCGGGCCCTCCATAATCCTTCTAAGAGTCTGAGTGGCTGTGACTTTTCCTCATTTCCATAATTATGGCAAAAGTTTGTCACATTGGCCTTAAACATGGTAGAAAGACTTCATGGCCTCTTGGTGCGTATATGACATAGTTTCTTAAAGAAATTGGGATTCTATAATCATCGTTGAAAGTCGACATGCATGGTGACTTCACTCAATTAAAAAATAGTTCAACAGGCTTTCTGATTTTATCTTACTTTGGATCAAAAGACCCTATCACCCGCGGTTGACCTATATAGATCAATTACGCAATGAAAGTGGGCATCTCGAATACTCTTTGAAAGTTGTGAGGGGTAGTGAGTTTTCATTCAATTCATAAAAGTTCTAAATAGTACGCAATTACTAGCTAGAAACAAACTATTCCCCGTTTGTGAACGCTTCGGATGAATTTCACAACGAAAGCGGGCACTCCATAATCCTTCTAAGAGTCTTGGTGGCTGTGACTTTTCCTCAATTCCATAATCATGGCAAAAGTTTGTCACATTGGCCTTAAACATGGTAGAAAGACTTCATGGCCTCTTGGTGCGTATAGGACATAGTTTCTTAAAGAAATTGGGATTCTATAATCATTGTTGAAAGTCGACATGCATGGTGACTTCACTCAATTAAAAAATAGTGCAACATGCTTTCTGATTTTACCTTACTTTGGATCAAAAGACCTTATCACCCGCGGTTGACCTATATAGATCAATTACGCAATGAAAGTGGGCATCTCGAATACTCTTTGAAAGTTGTGAGGGGTAGTGAGTTTTCATTTAATTCATAAGAGTTCTAAATAGTACGCAATTACTAGCTAGAAACAAACTATTCCCCGTTTGTGAACGCTTCGGATGAATTTCACAACGAAAGCGGGCACTCCATAATCCTTCTAAGAGTCTGAGTGGCTGTGACTTTTCCTCATTTCCATAATTATGGCAAAAGTTTGTCACATTGGCCTTAAACATGGTAGAAAGACTTCATGGCCTCTTGGTGCGTATATGACATAGTTTCTTAAAGAAATTGGGATTCTATAATCATTGTTGAAAGTCGACATGCATGGTGACTTCACTCAATTAAAAAATAGTTCAACAGGCTTTCTGATTTTACCTTACTTTGGATCAAAAGACCTTATCACCCGCGGTTGACCTATATAGATCAATTACGCAATGAAAGTGGGCATCTCGAATACTCTTTGAAAGTTGTGAGGGGTAGTGAGTTTTCATTTAATTCATAAGAGTTCTAAATAGTACGCAATTACTAGCTAGAATCAAACAATCCCCCGTTTGTGAACGCTTCGGAAGAATTTCACAACGAAAGCTGCTCCCCATAATTCTTCTAAGAGTCTGAGTGGCTGTGACTTATCCTCAATTCCATAATTATGGCAAAATTTTGTCACATTGGCCTTAAACATGGTAGAAAGACTTCATGGCCTCTTGGTGCGTATACGACATAGTTTCTTAAAGAAATTGGGATTCTATAATCATCGTTGAAAGTCGACATGCATGGTGACTTCACTCAATTAAAAAATAGTGCAACAAGCTTTCTGACTTTACCTTACTTTGGATCAAAAGACCCTATCACCCGCGGTTGACCTATATAGATCAATTACGCATTGAAAGTGGGCATCTCGAATACTCTTTGAAAGTTGTGAGGGGTACTGAATTTTCCTTCAATTCCTAAAAGTTCTAAAAAGTACGCAATTACTAGCTAGAAACAAACTATTCCCCGTTTGTGAATGCTTCGGATGAATTTCACAACGAAAGCGGGCACTCCATAATCCTTGTAAGAGTCTTGGTGGCTGTGACTTTTCCTCAATTCCATAATGATGGCAAAAGTTTGTCACATTGGCCTTAAACATGGTAGAAAGACTTCATGGCCTCTTGGTGCGTATACGACATAGTTTCTTAAAGAAATTGGGATTCTATAATCATTGTTGAAAGTCGACATGCATGGTGACTTCACTCAATTAAAAAATAGTGCAACATGCTTTCTGATTTTACCTTACTTTGGATCAAAAGACCCTATCAGTCGCTGGTAACCTAGATTGATCAATTACGGAATGAAAGTGGGCATCTCGAATACTCTTTGAAAGTTGTGACGGGAAGTGAGTTTTCATTCAATTCACCAAAGTTCTAAATAGTACGTAATTACTAGCTAGAATCAAACTATCCCCCGTTTGTGAACGCTTCGGATGAATTTCACAACGAAAGCGGGCACTCCATAATCCTTCTAAGAGTCTGAGTGGCTGTGACTTTTCCTCAATTCCATAATTATGGCAAAAGTTTGTCACATTGGCCTTAAACATGGTAGAAAGACTTCATGGCCTCCTGGTGCGTATATGACATAGTTTCTTAAAGAAATTGGGATTCTATAATCATCGTTGAAAGTCGACATGCATGGTGACTTCACTCAATTAAAAAATAGTGCAACAAGCTTTCTGACTTTACCTTACTTTGGATCAAAAGACCCTATCACCCGCGGTTGACCTATATAGATCAATTACGCATTGAAAGTGGGCATCTCGAATACTCTTTGAAAGTTGTGAGGGGTACTGAATTTTCCTTCAATTCCTAAAAGTTCTAAAAAGTACGCAATTACTAGCTAGAAACAAACTATTCCCCGTTTGTGAATGCTTCGGATGAATTTCACAACGAAAGCGGGCACTCCATAATCCTTGTAAGAGTCTTGGTGGCTGTGACTTTTCCTCAATTCCATAATGATGGCAAAAGTTTGTCACATTGGCCTTAAACATGGTAGAAAGACTTCATGGCCTCTTGGTGCGTATACGACATAGTTTCTTAAAGAAATTGGGATTCTATAATCATTGTTGAAAGTCGACATGCATGGTGACTTCACTCAATTAAAAAATAGTGCAACATGCTTTCTGATTTTACCTTACTTTGGATCAAAAGACCCTATCAGTCGCTGGTAACCTAGATTGATCAATTACGGAATGAAAGTGGGCATCTCGAATACTCTTTGAAAGTTGTGACGGGAAGTGAGTTTTCATTCAATTCACCAAAGTTCTAAATAGTACGTAATTACTAGCTAGAATCAAACTATCCCCCGTTTGTGAACGCTTCGGATGAATTTCACAACGAAAGCGGGCACTCCATAATCCTTCTAAGAGTCTGAGTGGCTGTGACTTTTCCTCAATTCCATAATTATGGCAAAAGTTTGTCACATTGGCCTTAAACATGGTAGAAAGACTTCATGGCCTCCTGGTGCGTATATGACATAGTTTCTTAAAGAAATTGGGATTCTATAATCATCGTTGAAAGTCGACATGCATGGTGACTTCACTCAATTAAAAAATAGTTCAACAGGCTTTCTGATTTTACCTTACTTTGGATCAAAAGACCCTATCACCCGCGGTTGACCTATATAGATCAATTAAGCAATGAAAGTGGGCATCTCGAATACTCTTTGAAAGTTGTGAGGGGTAGTGAGTTTTGATTCAATTCATAAGAGTTCTAAAAAGTACGCAATTACTAGCTAGAAACAAACTATTCCCCGTTTGTGAACGCTTCGGATGAATTTCACAACGAAAGCGGGCACTCCATAATCCTTCTAAGAGTCTTGGTGGCTGTGACTTTTCCTCAATTCCATAATGATGGCAAAAGTTTGTCACATTGGCCTTAAACATGGTAGAAAGACTTCATGGCCTCTTGGTGCGTATAGGACATAGTTTCTTAAAGAAATTGGGATTCTATAATCATTGTTGAAAGTCGACATGCATGGTGACTTCACTCAATTAAAAAATAGTGCAACATGCTTTCTGATTTTACCTTACTTTGGATCAAAAGACCTTATCACCCGCGGTTGACCTATATAGATCAATTACGCAATGAAAGTGGGCATCTCGAATACTCTTTGAAAGTTGTGAGGGGTAGTGAGTTTTCATTTAATTCATAAGAGTTCTAAATAGTACGCAATTACTAGCTACAAACAAACTATTCCCCGTTTGTGAACGCTTCGGATGAATTTCACAACGAAAGCGGGCCCTCCATAATCCTTCTAAGAGTCTGAGTGGCTGTGACTTTTCCTCATTTCCATATTTATGGCAAAAGTTTGCACATTGGCCTTAAACATGGTAGAAAGACTTCATGGCCTCTTGGTGCGTATATGACATAGTTTCTTAAAGAAATTGGGATTCTATAATCATTGTTGAAAGTCGACATGCATGGTGACTTCACTCAATTAAAAAATAGTTCAACAGGCTTTCTGATTTTACCTTACTTTGGATCAAAAGACCTTATCACCCGCGGTTGACCTATATAGATCAATTACGCAATGAAAGTGGGCATCTCGAATACTCTTTGAAAGTTGTGAGGGGTAGTGAGTTTTCATTTAATTCATAAGAGTTCTAAATAGTACGCAATTACTAGCTAGAATCAAACAATCCCCCGTTTGTGAACGCTTCGGATGAATTTCACAACGAAAGCGGGCACTCCATAATCCTTCTAAGAGTCTTGGTGGCTGTCACTTTTCCTCAATTAAATAAATATGGAAAAGTTTGTCACAATTGCCTTAAACATGGTAGAAAGACTTCATGGCCTCCTGGTGCTTATATGACATAGTTTCTTAAATAAATTGGGATTCTATAATCATTGTTGAAAGTCGACATGCATGATGACTTCACTCAATTAAAAAATAGTGCAACAGGCTTTCTGATTTTACCTTACTTTAGATCAAAAGACCCTATCACTCGCTGGTAACCTATATGGATCAATTACGCAATGAAAGTGGGCATCTCGAATACTCTTTGAAAGTTGTGACGGGAAGTGAGTTTTCATTCAATTCACCAAAGTTCTAAATAGTACGTAATTACTAGCTAGAATCAAACTATCCCCCGTTTGTGAACGCTTCGGATGAATTTCACAACGAAAGCGGGCACTCCATAATCCTTCTAAGAGTCTTGGTGGCTGTCACTTTTCCTCAATTAAATAAATATGGAAAAGTTTGTCACAATTGCCTTAAACATGGTAGAAAGACTTCATGGCCTCTTGGTGCGTATATGACATAGTTTCTTAAAGAAATTGGGATTCTATAATCATTGTTGAAAGTCGACATGCATGGTGACTTCACTCAATTAAAAAATAGTGCAACATGCTTTCTGATTTTACCTTACTTTGGATCAAAAGACCCTATCAGTCGCTGGTAACCTAGATTGATCAATTACGGAATGAAAGTGGGCATCTCGAATACTCTTTGAAAGTTGTGACGGGAAGTGAGTTTTCATTCAATTCACCAAAGTTCTAAATAGTACGTAATTACTAGCTAGAATCAAACTATCCCCCGTTTGTGAACGCTTCGGATGAATTTCACAACGAAAGCGGGCACTCCATAATCCTTCTAAGAGTCTGAGTGGCTGTGACTTTTCCTCAATTCCATAATTATGGCAAAAGTTTGTCACATTGGCCTTAAACATGGTAGAAAGACTTCATGGCCTCCTGGTGCGTATATGACATAGTTTCTTAAAGAAATTGGGATTCTATAATCATCGTTGAAAGTCGACATGCATGGTGACTTCACTCAATTAAAAAATAGTTCAACAGGCTTTCTGATTTTACCTTACTTTGGATCAAAAGACCCTATCACCCGCGGTTGACCTATATAGATCAATTACGCAATGAAAGTGGGCATCTCGAATACTCTTTGAAAGTTGTGAGGGGTAGTGAGTTTTGATTCAATTCATAAGAGTTCTAAAAAGTACGCAATTACTAGCTAGAAACAAACTATTCCCCGTTTGTGAACGCTTCGGATGAATTTCACAACGAAAGCGGGCACTCCATAATCCTTCTAAGAGTCTTGGTGGCTGTGACTTTTCCTCAATTCCATAATGATGGCAAAAGTTTGTCACATTGGCCTTAAACATGGTAGAAAGACTTCATGGCCTCTTGGTGCCTATATGACATAGTTTCTTAAAGAAATTGGGATTCTATAATCATTGTTGAAAGTCGACATGCATGGTGACTTCACTCAATTAAAAAATAGTGCAACATGCTTTCTGATTTTACCTTACTTTGGATCAAAAGACCCTATCAGTCGCTGGTAACCTAGATTGATCAATTACGGAATGAAAGTGGGCATCTCGAATACTCTTTGAAAGTTGTGACGGGAAGTGAGTTTTCATTCAATTCACCAAAGTTCTAAATAGTACGTAATTACTAGCTAGAATCAAACTATCCCCCGTTTGTGAACGCTTCGGATGAATTTCACAACGAAAGCGGGCACTCCATAATCCTTCTAAGAGTCTGAGTGGCTGTGACTTTTCCTCAATTCCATAATTATGGCAAAAGTTTGTCACATTGGCCTTAAACATGGTAGAAAGACTTCATGGCCTCCTGGTGCGTATATGACATAGTTTCTTAAAGAAATTGGGATTCTATAATCATCGTTGAAAGTCGACATGCATGGTGACTTCACTCAATTAAAAAATAGTTCAACAGGCTTTCTGATTTTACCTTACTTTGGATCAAAAGACCCTATCACCCGCGGTTGACCTATATAGATCAATTACGCAATGAAAGTGGGCATCTCGAATACTCTTTGAAAGTTGTGAGGGGTAGTGAGTTTTGATTCAATTCATAAGAGTTCTAAAAAGTACGCAATTACTAGCTAGAAACAAACTATTCCCCGTTTGTGAACGCTTCGAATGAATTTCACAACGAAAGCGGGCACTCCATAATCCTTCTAAGAGTCTTGGTGGCTGTGACTTTTCCTCAATTCCATAATGATGGCAAAAGTTTGTCACATTGGCCTTAAACATGGTAGAAAGACTTCATGGCCTCTTGGTGCCTATATGACATAGTTTCTTAAAGAAATTGGGATTCTATAATCATCGTTGAAAGTCGACATGCATGGTGACTTCACTCAATTAAAAAATAGTTCAACAGGCTTTCTGATTTTACCTTACTTTGGATCAAAAGACCCTATCACCCGCGGTTGACCTATATAGATCAATTACGCAATGAAAGTGGGCATCTCGAATACTCTTTGAAAGTTGTGAGGGGTAGTGAGTTTTGATTCAATTCATAAGAGTTCTAAAAAGTACGCAATTACTAGCTAGAAACAAACTATTCCCCGTTTGTGAACGCTTCGGATGAATTTCACAACGAAAGCGGGCACTCCATAATCCTTCTAAGAGTCTTGGTGGCTGTCACTTTTCCTCAATTAAATAAATATGGAAAAGTTTGTCACAATTGCCTTAAACATGGTAGAAAGACTTCATGGCCTCCTGGTGCTTATATGACATAGTTTCTTAAATAAATTGGGATTCTATAATCATTGTTGAAAGTCGACATGCATGATGACTTCACTCAATTAAAAAATAGTGCAACAGGCTTTCTGATTTTACCTTACTTTAGATCAAAAGACCCTATCACTCGCTGGTAACCTATATGGATCAATTACGCAATGAAAGTGGGCATCTCGAATACTCTTTGAAAGTTGTGACGGGAAGTGAGTTTTCATTCAATTCACCAAAGTTCTAAATAGTACGTAATTACTAGCTAGAATCAAACTATCCCCCGTTTGTGAACGCTTCGGATGAATTTCACAACGAAAGCGGGCACTCCATAATCCTTCTAAGAGTCTTGGTGGCTGTCACTTTTCCTCAATTAAATAAATATGGAAAAGTTTGTCACAATTGCCTTAAACATGGTAGAAAGACTTCATGGCCTCTTGGTGCGTATATGACATAGTTTCTTAAAGAAATTGGGATTCTATAATCATTGTTGAAAGTCGACATGCATGGTGACTTCACTCAATTAAAAAATAGTGCAACATGCTTTCTGATTTTACCTTACTTTGGATCAAAAGACCCTATCAGTCGCTGGTAACCTAGATTGATCAATTACGGAATGAAAGTGGGCATCTCGAATACTCTTTGAAAGTTGTGACGGGAAGTGAGTTTTCATTCAATTCACCAAAGTTCTAAATAGTACGTAATTACTAGCTAGAATCAAACTATCCCCCGTTTGTGAACGCTTCGGATGAATTTCACAACGAAAGCGGGCACTCCATAATCCTTCTAAGAGTCTGAGTGGCTGTGACTTTTCCTCAATTCCATAATTATGGCAAAAGTTTGTCACATTGGCCTTAAACATGGTAGAAAGACTTCATGGCCTCCTGGTGCGTATATGACATAGTTTCTTAAAGAAATTGGGATTCTATAATCATCGTTGAAAGTCGACATGCATGGTGACTTCACTCAATTAAAAAATAGTTCAACAGGCTTTCTGATTTTACCTTACTTTGGATCAAAAGACCCTATCACCCGCGGTTGACCTATATAGATCAATTACGCAATGAAAGTGGGCATCTCGAATACTCTTTGAAAGTTGTGAGGGGTAGTGAGTTTTGATTCAATTCATAAGAGTTCTAAAAAGTACGCAATTACTAGCTAGAAACAAACTATTCCCCGTTTGTGAACGCTTCGGATGAATTTCACAACGAAAGCGGGCACTCCATAATCCTTCTAAGAGTCTTGGTGGCTGTGACTTTTCCTCAATTCCATAATGATGGCAAAAGTTTGTCACATTGGCCTTAAACATGGTAGAAAGACTTCATGGCCTCTTGGTGCCTATATGACATAGTTTCTTAAAGAAATTGGGATTCTATAATCATTGTTGAAAGTCGACATGCATGGTGACTTCACTCAATTAAAAAATAGTGCAACATGCTTTCTGATTTTACCTTACTTTGGATCAAAAGACCCTATCAGTCGCTGGTAACCTAGATTGATCAATTACGGAATGAAAGTGGGCATCTCGAATACTCTTTGAAAGTTGTGACGGGAAGTGAGTTTTCATTCAATTCACCAAAGTTCTAAATAGTACGTAATTACTAGCTAGAATCAAACTATCCCCCGTTTGTGAACGCTTCGGATGAATTTCACAACGAAAGCGGGCACTCCATAATCCTTCTAAGAGTCTGAGTGGCTGTGACTTTTCCTCAATTCCATAATTATGGCAAAAGTTTGTCACATTGGCCTTAAACATGGTAGAAAGACTTCATGGCCTCCTGGTGCGTATATGACATAGTTTCTTAAAGAAATTGGGATTCTATAATCATCGTTGAAAGTCGACATGCATGGTGACTTCACTCAATTAAAAAATAGTTCAACAGGCTTTCTGATTTTACCTTACTTTGGATCAAAAGACCCTATCACCCGCGGTTGACCTATATAGATCAATTACGCAATGAAAGTGGGCATCTCGAATACTCTTTGAAAGTTGTGAGGGGTAGTGAGTTTTGATTCAATTCATAAGAGTTCTAAAAAGTACGCAATTACTAGCTAGAAACAAACTATTCCCCGTTTGTGAACGCTTCGGATGAATTTCACAACGAAAGCGGGCACTCCATAATCCTTCTAAGAGTCTTGGTGGCTGTGACTTTTCCTCAATTCCATAATGATGGCAAAAGTTTGTCACATTGGCCTTAAACATGGTAGAAAGACTTCATGGCCTCTTGGTGCCTATATGACATAGTTTCTTAAAGAAATTGGGATTCTATAATCATCGTTGAAAGTCGACATGCATGGTGACTTCACTCAATTAAAAAATAGTTCAACAGGCTTTCTGATTTTACCTTACTTTGGATCAAAAGACCCTATCACCCGCGGTTGACCTATATAGATCAATTACGCAATGAAAGTGGGCATCTCGAATACTCTTTGAAAGTTGTGAGGGGTAGTGAGTTTTGATTCAATTCATAAGAGTTCTAAAAAGTACGCAATTACTAGCTAGAAACAAACTATTCCCCGTTTGTGAACGCTTCGGATGAATTTCACAACGAAAGCGGGCACTCCATAATCCTTCTAAGAGTCTTGGTGGCTGTCACTTTTCCTCAATTAAATAAATATGGAAAAGTTTGTCACAATTGCCTTAAACATGGTAGAAAGACTTCATGGCCTCCTGGTGCTTATATGACATAGTTTCTTAAATAAATTGGGATTCTATAATCATTGTTGAAAGTCGACATGCATGATGACTTCACTCAATTAAAAAATAGTGCAACAGGCTTTCTGATTTTACCTTACTTTAGATCAAAAGACCCTATCACTCGCTGGTAACCTATATGGATCAATTACGCAATGAAAGTGGGCATCTCGAATACTCTTTGAAAGTTGTGACGGGAAGTGAGTTTTCATTCAATTCACCAAAGTTCTAAATAGTACGTAATTACTAGCTAGAATCAAACTATCCCCCGTTTGTGAACGCTTCGGATGAATTTCACAACGAAAGCGGGCACTCCATAATCCTTCTAAGAGTCTTGGTGGCTGTCACTTTTCCTCAATTAAATAAATATGGAAAAGTTTGTCACAATTGCCTTAAACATGGTAGAAAGACTTCATGGCCTCTTGGTGCGTATATGACATAGTTTCTTAAAGAAATTGGGATTCTATAATCATTGTTGAAAGTCGACATGCATGGTGACTTCACTCAATTAAAAAATAGTGCAACATGCTTTCTGATTTTACCTTACTTTGGATCAAAAGACCCTATCAGTCGCTGGTAACCTAGATTGATCAATTACGGAATGAAAGTGGGCATCTCGAATACTCTTTGAAAGTTGTGACGGGAAGTGAGTTTTCATTCAATTCACCAAAGTTCTAAATAGTACGTAATTACTAGCTAGAATCAAACTATCCCCCGTTTGTGAACGCTTCGGATGAATTTCACAACGAAAGCGGGCACTCCATAATCCTTCTAAGAGTCTGAGTGGCTGTGACTTTTCCTCAATTCCATAATTATGGCAAAAGTTTGTCACATTGGCCTTAAACATGGTAGAAAGACTTCATGGCCTCCTGGTGCGTATATGACATAGTTTCTTAAAGAAATTGGGATTCTATAATCATCGTTGAAAGTCGACATGCATGGTGACTTCACTCAATTAAAAAATAGTTCAACAGGCTTTCTGATTTTACCTTACTTTGGATCAAAAGACCCTATCACCCGCGGTTGACCTATATAGATCAATTACGCAATGAAAGTGGGCATCTCGAATACTCTTTGAAAGTTGTGAGGGGTAGTGAGTTTTGATTCAATTCATAAGAGTTCTAAAAAGTACGCAATTACTAGCTAGAAACAAACTATTCCCCGTTTGTGAACGCTTCGGATGAATTTCACAACGAAAGCGGGCACTCCATAATCCTTCTAAGAGTCTTGGTGGCTGTGACTTTTCCTCAATTCCATAATGATGGCAAAAGTTTGTCACATTGGCCTTAAACATGGTAGAAAGACTTCATGGCCTCTTGGTGCCTATATGACATAGTTTCTTAAAGAAATTGGGATTCTATAATCATTGTTGAAAGTCGACATGCATGGTGACTTCACTCAATTAAAAAATAGTGCAACATGCTTTCTGATTTTACCTTACTTTGGATCAAAAGACCCTATCAGTCGCTGGTAACCTAGATTGATCAATTACGGAATGAAAGTGGGCATCTCGAATACTCTTTGAAAGTTGTGACGGGAAGTGAGTTTTCATTCAATTCACCAAAGTTCTAAATAGTACGTAATTACTAGCTAGAATCAAACTATCCCCCGTTTGTGAACGCTTCGGATGAATTTCACAACGAAAGCGGGCACTCCATAATCCTTCTAAGAGTCTGAGTGGCTGTGACTTTTCCTCAATTCCATAATTATGGCAAAAGTTTGTCACATTGGCCTTAAACATGGTAGAAAGACTTCATGGCCTCCTGGTGCGTATATGACATAGTTTCTTAAAGAAATTGGGATTCTATAATCATCGTTGAAAGTCGACATGCATGGTGACTTCACTCAATTAAAAAATAGTTCAACAGGCTTTCTGATTTTACCTTACTTTGGATCAAAAGACCCTATCACCCGCGGTTGACCTATATAGATCAATTACGCAATGAAAGTGGGCATCTCGAATACTCTTTGAAAGTTGTGAGGGGTAGTGAGTTTTGATTCAATTCATAAGAGTTCTAAAAAGTACGCAATTACTAGCTAGAAACAAACTATTCCCCGTTTGTGAATGCTTCGCATGAATTTCACAACGAAAGCGGGCACTCCATAATCCTTCTAAGAGTCTTGGTGGCTGTGACTTTTCCTCAATTCCATAATGATGGCAAAAGTTTGTCACATTGGCCTTAAACATGGTAGAAAGACTTCATGGCCTCTTGGTGCCTATATGACATAGTTTCTTAAAGAAATTGGGATTCTATAATCATCGTTGAAAGTCGACATGCATGGTGACTTCACTCAATTAAAAAATAGTTCAACAGGCTTTCTGATTTTACCTTACTTTGGATCAAAAGACCCTATCACCCGCGGTTGACCTATATAGATCAATTACGCAATGAAAGTGGGCATCTCGAATACTCTTTGAAAGTTGTGAGGGGTAGTGAGTTTTGATTCAATTCATAAGAGTTCTAAAAAGTACGCAATTACTAGCTAGAATCAAACTATCCCCCGTTTGTGAACGCTTCGGATGAATTTCACAACGAAAGCGGGCACTCCATAATCCTTCTAAGAGTCTTGGTGGCTGTCACTTTTCCTCAATTAAATAAATATGGAAAAGTTTGTCACAATTGCCTTAAACATGGTAGAAAGACTTCATGGCCTCCTGGTGCTTATATGACATAGTTTCTTAAATAAATTGGGATTCTATAATCATTGTTGAAAGTCGACATGCATGATGACTTCACTCAATTAAAAAATAGTGCAACATGCTTTCTGATTTTACCCTACTTTAGATCAAAAGACCCTATCACTCGCTGGTAACCTATATGGATCAATTACGCAATGAAAGTGGGCATCTCGAATACTCTTTGAAAGTTGTGACGGGAAGTGAGTTTTCATTCAATTCACCAAAGTTCTAAATAGTACGTAATTACTAGCTAGAATCAAACTATCCCCCGTTTGTGAACGCTTCGGATGAATTTCACAACGAAAGCGGGCACTCCATAATCCTTCTAAGAGTCTTGGTGGCTGTCACTTTTCCTCAATTAAATAAATATGGAAAAGTTTGTCACAATTGCCTTAAACATGGTAGAAAGACTTCATGGCCTCTTGGTGCGTATATGACATAGTTTCTTAAAGAAATTGGGATTCTATAATCATTGTTGAAAGTCGACATGCATGGTGACTTCACTCAATTAAAAAATAGTGCAACATGCTTTCTGATTTTACCTTACTTTGGATCAAAAGACCCTATCAGTCGCTGGTAACCTAGATTGATCAATTACGGAATGAAAGTGGGCATCTCGAATACTCTTTGAAAGTTGTGACGGGAAGTGAGTTTTCATTCAATTCACCAAAGTTCTAAATAGTACGTAATTACTAGCTAGAATCAAACTATCCCCCGTTTGTGAACGCTTCGGATGAATTTCACAACGAAAGCGGGCACTCCATAATCCTTCTAAGAGTCTGAGTGGCTGTGACTTTTCCTCAATTCCATAATTATGGCAAAAGTTTGTCACATTGGCCTTAAACATGGTAGAAAGACTTCATGGCCTCCTGGTGCGTATATGACATAGTTTCTTAAAGAAATTGGGATTCTATAATCATCGTTGAAAGTCGACATGCATGGTGACTTCACTCAATTAAAAAATAGTTCAACAGGCTTTCTGATTTTACCTTACTTTGGATCAAAAGACCCTATCACCC
Source organism: Leucaena leucocephala (assembly GCA_037074615.1). Lineage (NCBI taxonomy): Eukaryota > Viridiplantae > Streptophyta > Magnoliopsida > Fabales > Fabaceae > Leucaena > Leucaena leucocephala. The sequence goes on along the minus strand of CM073532.1, from coordinate 22,124,886 downwards.
GCGGTTGACCTATATAGATCAATTACGCAATGAAAGTGGGCATCTCGAATACTCTTTGAAAGTTGTGAGGGGTAGTGAGTTTTGATTCAATTCATAAGAGTTCTAAAAAGTACGCAATTACTAGCTAGAAACAAACTATTCCCCGTTTGTGAACGCTTCGGATGAATTTCACAACGAAAGCGGGCACTCCATAATCCTTCTAAGAGTCTTGGTGGCTGTGACTTTTCCTCAATTCCATAATGATGGCAAAAGTTTGTCACATTGGCCTTAAACATGGTAGAAAGACTTCATGGCCTCTTGGTGCCTATATGACATAGTTTCTTAAAGAAATTGGGATTCTATAATCATTGTTGAAAGTCGACATGCATGGTGACTTCACTCAATTAAAAAATAGTGCAACATGCTTTCTGATTTTACCTTACTTTGGATCAAAAGACCCTATCAGTCGCTGGTAACCTAGATTGATCAATTACGGAATGAAAGTGGGCATCTCGAATACTCTTTGAAAGTTGTGACGGGAAGTGAGTTTTCATTCAATTCACCAAAGTTCTAAATAGTACGTAATTACTAGCTAGAATCAAACTATCCCCCGTTTGTGAACGCTTCGGATGAATTTCACAACGAAAGCGGGCACTCCATAATCCTTCTAAGAGTCTGAGTGGCTGTGACTTTTCCTCAATTCCATAATTATGGCAAAAGTTTGTCACATTGGCCTTAAACATGGTAGAAAGACTTCATGGCCTCCTGGTGCGTATATGACATAGTTTCTTAAAGAAATTGGGATTCTATAATCATCGTTGAAAGTCGACATGCATGGTGACTTCACTCAATTAAAAAATAGTTCAACAGGCTTTCTGATTTTACCTTACTTTGGATCAAAAGACCCTATCACCCGCGGTTGACCTATATAGATCAATTACGCAATGAAAGTGGGCATCTCGAATACTCTTTGAAAGTTGTGAGGGGTAGTGAGTTTTGATTCAATTCATAAGAGTTCTAAAAAGTACGCAATTACTAGCTAGAAACAAACTATTCCCCGTTTGTGAACGCTTCGAATGAATTTCACAACGAAAGCGGGCACTCCATAATCCTTCTAAGAGTCTTGGTGGCTGTGACTTTTCCTCAATTCCATAATGATGGCAAAAGTTTGTCACATTGGCCTTAAACATGGTAGAAAGACTTCATGGCCTCTTGGTGCCTATATGACATAGTTTCTTAAAGAAATTGGGATTCTATAATCATCGTTGAAAGTCGACATGCATGGTGACTTCACTCAATTAAAAAATAGTTCAACAGGCTTTCTGATTTTACCTTACTTTGGATCAAAAGACCCTATCACCCGCGGTTGACCTATATAGATCAATTACGCAATGAAAGTGGGCATCTCGAATACTCTTTGAAAGTTGTGAGGGGTAGTGAGTTTTGATTCAATTCATAAGAGTTCTAAAAAGTACGCAATTACTAGCTAGAAACAAACTATTCCCCGTTTGTGAACGCTTCGGATGAATTTCACAACGAAAGCGGGCACTCCATAATCCTTCTAAGAGTCTTGGTGGCTGTCACTTTTCCTCAATTAAATAAATATGGAAAAGTTTGTCACAATTGCCTTAAACATGGTAGAAAGACTTCATGGCCTCCTGGTGCTTATATGACATAGTTTCTTAAATAAATTGGGATTCTATAATCATTGTTGAAAGTCGACATGCATGATGACTTCACTCAATTAAAAAATAGTGCAACATGCTTTCTGATTTTACCTTACTTTAGATCAAAAGACCCTATCACTCGCTGGTAACCTATATGGATCAATTACGCAATGAAAGTGGGCATCTCGAATACTCTTTGAAAGTTGTGACGGGAAGTGAGTTTTCATTCAATTCACCAAAGTTCTAAATAGTACGTAATTACTAGCTAGAATCAAACTATCCCCCGTTTGTGAACGCTTCGGATGAATTTCACAACGAAAGCGGGCACTCCATAATCCTTCTAAGAGTCTTGGTGGCTGTCACTTTTCCTCAATTAAATAAATATGGAAAAGTTTGTCACAATTGCCTTAAACATGGTAGAAAGACTTCATGGCCTCTTGGTGCGTATATGACATAGTTTCTTAAAGAAATTGGGATTCTATAATCATTGTTGAAAGTCGACATGCATGGTGACTTCACTCAATTAAAAAATAGTGCAACATGCTTTCTGATTTTACCTTACTTTGGATCAAAAGACCCTATCAGTCGCTGGTAACCTAGATTGATCAATTACGGAATGAAAGTGGGCATCTCGAATACTCTTTGAAAGTTGTGACGGGAAGTGAGTTTTCATTCAATTCACCAAAGTTCTAAATAGTACGTAATTACTAGCTAGAATCAAACTATCCCCCGTTTGTGAACGCTTCGGATGAATTTCACAACGAAAGCGGGCACTCCATAATCCTTCTAAGAGTCTGAGTGGCTGTGACTTTTCCTCAATTCCATAATTATGGCAAAAGTTTGTCACATTGGCCTTAAACATGGTAGAAAGACTTCATGGCCTCCTGGTGCGTATATGACATAGTTTCTTAAAGAAATTGGGATTCTATAATCATCGTTGAAAGTCGACATGCATGGTGACTTCACTCAATTAAAAAATAGTTCAACAGGCTTTCTGATTTTACCTTACTTTGGATCAAAAGACCCTATCACCCGCGGTTGACCTATATAGATCAATTACGCAATGAAAGTGGGCATCTCGAATACTCTTTGAAAGTTGTGAGGGGTAGTGAGTTTTGATTCAATTCATAAGAGTTCTAAAAAGTACGCAATTACTAGCTAGAAACAAACTATTCCCCGTTTGTGAACGCTTCGGATGAATTTAACAACGAAAGCGGGCACTCCATAATCCTTCTAAGAGTCTTGGTGGCTGTGACTTTTCCTCAATTCCATAATGATGGCAAAAGTTTGTCACATTGGCCTTAAACATGGTAGAAAGACTTCATGGCCTCTTGGTGCCTATATGACATAGTTTCTTAAAGAAATTGGGATTCTATAATCATTGTTGAAAGTCGACATGCATGGTGACTTCACTCAATTAAAAAATAGTGCAACATGCTTTCTGATTTTACCTTACTTTGGATCAAAAGACCCTATCAGTCGCTGGTAACCTAGATTGATCAATTACGGAATGAAAGTGGGCATCTCGAATACTCTTTGAAAGTTGTGACGGGAAGTGAGTTTTCATTCAATTCACCAAAGTTCTAAATAGTACGTAATTACTAGCTAGAATCAAACTATCCCCCGTTTGTGAACGCTTCGGATGAATTTCACAACGAAAGCGGGCACTCCATAATCCTTCTAAGAGTCTGAGTGGCTGTGACTTTTCCTCAATTCCATAATTATGGCAAAAGTTTGTCACATTGGCCTTAAACATGGTAGAAAGACTTCATGGCCTCCTGGTGCGTATATGACATAGTTTCTTAAAGAAATTGGGATTCTATAATCATCGTTGAAAGTCGACATGCATGGTGACTTCACTCAATTAAAAAATAGTTCAACAGGCTTTCTGATTTTACCTTACTTTGGATCAAAAGACCCTATCACCCGCGGTTGACCTATATAGATCAATTACGCAATGAAAGTGGGCATCTCGAATACTCTTTGAAAGTTGTGAGGGGTAGTGAGTTTTGATTCAATTCATAAGAGTTCTAAAAAGTACGCAATTACTAGCTAGAAACAAACTATTCCCCGTTTGTGAACGTTTCGAATGAATTTCACAACGAAAGCGGGCACTCCATAATCCTTCTAAGAGTCTTGGTGGCTGTGACTTTTCCTCAATTCCATAATGATGGCAAAAGTTTGTCACATTGGCCTTAAACATGGTAGAAAGACTTCATGGCCTCTTGGTGCCTATATGACATAGTTTCTTAAAGAAATTGGGATTCTATAATCATCGTTGAAAGTCGACATGCATGGTGACTTCACTCAATTAAAAAATAGTTCAACAGGCTTTCTGATTTTACCTTACTTTGGATCAAAAGACCCTATCACCCGCGGTTGACCTATATAGATCAATTACGCAATGAAAGTGGGCATCTCGAATACTCTTTGAAAGTTGTGAGGGGTAGTGAGTTTTGATTCAATTCATAAGAGTTCTAAAAAGTACGCAATTACTAGCTAGAAACAAACTATTCCCCGTTTGTGAACGCTTCGGATGAATTTCACAACGAAAGCGGGCACTCCATAATCCTTCTAAGAGTCTTGGTGGCTGTCACTTTTCCTCAATTAAATAAATATGGAAAAGTTTGTCACAATTGCCTTAAACATGGTAGAAAGACTTCATGGCCTCCTGGTGCTTATATGACATAGTTTCTTAAATAAATTGGGATTCTATAATCATTGTTGAAAGTCGACATGCATGATGACTTCACTCAATTAAAAAATAGTGCAACATGCTTTCTGATTTTACCTTACTTTAGATCAAAAGACCCTATCACTCGCTGGTAACCTATATGGATCAATTACGCAATGAAAGTGGGCATCTCGAATACTCTTTGAAAGTTGTGAGGGGTAGTGACTTTTCATTCAATTCATAAGAGTTCTAAATAGTACGCAATTACTAGCTAGAATCAAACAATCCCCCGTTTGTGAACGCTTCGGAAGAATTTCACAACGAAAGCTGCTCCCCATAATTCTTCTAAGAGTCTGAGTGGCTGTGACTTTTCCTCAATTCCATAATTATGGCAAAATTTTGTCACATTGGCCTTAAACATGGTAGAAAGACTTCATGGCCTCTTGGTGCGTATACGACATAGTTTCTTAAAGAAATTGGGATTCTATAATCATCGTTGAAAGTCGACATGCATGGTGACTTCACTCAATTAAAAAATAGTTCAACAGGCTTTCTGATTTTACCTTACTTTGGATCAAAAGACCCTATCACCCGCGGTTGACCTATATAGATCAATTACACAATGAAAGTGGGCATCTCGAAAACTCTTTGAAAGTTGTGAGGGGTAGTGAGTTTTGATTCAATTCATAAGAGTTCTAAAAAGTACGCAATTACTAGCTAGAATCAAACTATCCCACGTTTGTGAACGCTTCGGAAGAATTTCACAACGAAAGCTGCTCTCCATAATTCTTCTAAGAGTCTGAGTGGCTGTGACTTTTCCTCAATTCCATAATTATGGCAAAAGTTTGTCACATTGGCCTTAAACATGGTAGAAAGACTTCATGGCCTCGTGGTGCGTATATGACATAGTTTCTTAAAGAAATTGGGATTCTATAATCATCGTTGAAAGTCGACATGCATGGTGACTTCACTCAATTAAAAAATAGTTCAACAGGCTTTCTGATTTTACCTTACTTTGGATCAAAAGACCCTATCACCCGCGGTTGACCTATATAGATCAATTACGCAATGAAAGTGGGCATCTCGAATACTCTTTGAAAGTTGTGAGGGGTAGTGAGTTTTGATTCAATTCATAAGAGTTCTAAAAAGTACGCAATTACTAGCTAGAAACAAACTATTCCCCGTTTGTGAACGCTTCGGATGAATTTCACAACGAAAGCGGGCACTCCATAATCCTTCTAAGAGTCTTGGTGGCTGTCACTTTTCCTCAATTAAATAAATATGGAAAAGTTTGTCACAATTGCCTTAAACATGGTAGAAAGACTTCATGCCTCCTGGTGCTTATATGACATAGTTTCTTAAATAAATTGGGATTCTATAATCATTGTTGAAAGTCGACATGCATGATGACTTCACTCAATTAAAAAATAGTGCAACATGCTTTCTGATTTTACCTTACTTTAAATCAAAAGACCCTATCACTCGCTGGTAACCTATATGGATCAATTACGCAATGAAAGTGGGCATCTCGAATACTCTTTGAAAGTTGTGAGGGGTAGTGACTTTTCATTCAATTCATAAGAGTTCTAAATAGTACGCAATTACTAGCTAGAATCAAACAATCCCCCGTTTGTGAACGCTTCGGAAGAATTTCACAACGAAAGCTGCTCCCCATAATTCTTCTAAGAGTCTGAGTGGCTGTGACTTTTCCTCAATTCCATAATTATGGCAAAATTTTGTCACATTGGCCTTAAACATGGTAGAAAGACTTCATGGCCTCTTGGTGCGTATACGACATAGTTTCTTAAAGAAATTGGGATTCTATAATCATCGTTGAAAGTCGACATGCATGGTGACTTCACTCAATTAAAAAATAGTTCAACAGGCTTTCTGATTTTACCTTACTTTGGATCAAAAGACCCTATCACCCGCGGTTGACCTATATAGATCAATTACGCAATGAAAGTGGGCATCTCGAATACTCTTTGAAAGTTGTGAGGGGTAGTGAGTTTTGATTCAATTCATAAGAGTTCTAAAAAGTACGCAATTACTAGCTAGAAACAAACTATTCCCCGTTTGTGAACGCTTCGGATGAATTTCACAACGAAAGCGGGCACTCCATAATCCTTCTAAGAGTCTTGGTGGCTGTCACTTTTCCTCAATTAAATAAATATGCAAAAGTTTGTCACAATTGCCTTAAACATGGTAGAAAGACTTCATGGCCTCTTGGTGCGTATAAGACATAGTTTCCTAAAGAAATTGGGATTCTATAATCATCGTTGAAAGTCGACATGCATGGTGACTTCACTCAATTAAAAAATAGTGCAACAAGCTTTCTGACTTTACCTTACTTTGGATCAAAAGACCCTATCACCCGCGGTTGACCTATATAGATCAATTACGCAATGAAAGTGGGCATCTCGAATACTCTTTGAAAGTTGTGAGGGGTAGTGAGTTTTGATTCAATTCATAAGAGTTCTAAAAAGTACGCAATTACTAGCTAGAAACAAACTATTCCCCGTTTGTGAACGCTTCGGATGAATTTCACAACGAAAGCGGGCACTCCATAATCCTTCTAAGAGTCTTGGTGGCTGTGACTTTTCCTCAATTAAATAATGATGGCAAAAGTTTGTCACATTGGCCTTAAACATGGTAGAAAGACTTCATGGCCTCTTGGTGCGTATATGACATAGTTTCTTAAAGAAATTGGGATTCTATAATCATCGTTGAAAGTCAACATGCATGGTGACTTCACTCAATTAAAAAATAGTTCAACAGGCTTTCTGATTTTACCTTACTTTGGATCAAAAGACCCTATCACCCGCGGTTGACCTATATAGATCAATTACGCAATGAAAGTGGGCATCTCGAATACTCTTTGAAAGTTGTGAGGGGTAGTGAGTTTTGATTCAATTCATAAGAGTTCTAAAAAGTACGCAATTACTAGCTAGAAACAAACTATTCCCCGTTTGTGAACGCTTCGGATGAATTTCACAACGAAAGCGGGCACTCCATAATCCTTCTAAGAGTCTGAGTGGCTGTGACTTTTCCTCAATTCCATAATTATGGCAAAAGTTTGTCACATTGGCCTTAAACATGGTAGAAAGACTTCATGGCCTCCTGGTGCGTATATGACATAGTTTCTTAAAGAAATTGGGATTCTATAATCATCGTTGAAAGTCGACATGCATGGTGACTTCACTCAATTAAAAAATAGTTCAACAGGCTTTCTGATTTTACCTTACTTTGGATCAAAAGACCCTATCACCCGCGGTTGACCTATATAGATCAATTACGCAATGAAAGTGGGCATCTCGAATACTCTTTGAAAGTTGTGACGGGTAGTGAGTTTTCTTTCAATTCATAAGAGTTCTAAATAGTACGCAATTACTAGCTAGAATCAAACTATCCCCATTTGTGAACGCTTCGGATGAATTTCACAACGAAAGCGGGCACTCCATAATCCTTCTAAGAGTCTGAGTGGCTGTGACTTTACCACAATTCCAGAATTATGGCAAAAGATTGCCACATTGGCCTTAAACATGGTAGAAGCACTTCATAGCCTTTATGGGTCGTATATGACAAAGTTTCTTAAAGAAATTAGGATTCTATAATCATCGGTGAAAGTGGACATGCATGGTGACGTCACTCAATTAAAAAATAGTGCAACAAGTGTTCTGATTTTACCTTACTTTGGATCAAACGACCCTATCACCCGGGGTTGACCTATATAGATCAATTACGCAATGAAAGTGGGCATCTCGAATACTCTTTGAAAGTTGTGAGGGGTAGTGTGTTTTCATTCAATTCATAAGAGTTCTAAAAAGTACGCAATTACTAGCTAGAAACAAAATATTCCCCGTTTGTGAACGCTTCGGATGAATTTCACAACGAAAGTGGGCACTCCATAATCCTTCTAAGAGTCTTGGTGGCTGTCACTTGACCACAATTTCATAATTAAGGCAAAAGTTTGGCACATTGGCCTTAAACATGGTAGAAAGACTTCATGGCCCCTTGGTGCGTATACGACATAGTTTCTTAAATAAATTGGGATTCTATAATCATCGTTGAAATTCGACATTCATGGTGACTTCACTCAATTAAAAAATAGTGCAACATGCTTTCTGATTTTACCTTACTTTGGATCAAAAGACCCTATCACTCGCTGGTAACCTATATGGATCAATTACGCAATGAAAGTGGGCATCTCGAATACTCTTTGAAAGTTGTGAGGGGTAGTGAGTTTTGATTCAATTCATAAGAGTTCTAAAAAGTACGCAATTACTACCTAGAAACAAACTACTCCCCGTTTGTGAACGCTTAGGATGAATTGCAAAACGAAAGCGGGCACTCCATAATCCTTCTAAGAGTTGGTGGCTGTCACTTTTCCTCAATTAAATAATTATGGAAAAGTTTGTCACAATTGCCTTAAACATGGTAGAAAGACTTCATGGCCTCTTGGTGCTTATATGACATAGTTTCATAAATAAATGATAGTGGACATGCATGGTGACTTCACTCAATTAAAAAATAGTGCAACAAGCTTTCTGACTTTACCTTACTTTGGATCAAAAGACCCTATCACCCGCGGTTGACCTATATAGATCAATTACGCAATGAAAGTGGGCATCTCGAATACTCTTTGAAAGTTGTGAGGGGTAGTGAATTTTCCTTCAATTCCTAAAAGTTCTAAAAAGTACGCAATTACTAGCTAGAAACAAACTATCCCCCATTTGCGAACGCTTCGGATGAATTTCACAACGAAAGCGGGCACTCCATAATCCTTCTAAGAGTCTTGGTGGCTGTCACTTTACCACAATTTCATAATTACGGCAAAAGATTGCCTCACTGGCCTTAAACATGGTAGAAAGACTTCATGGCCTCTTGGTGCGTATATGACATAGTTTCTTAAAGAAATTGGGATTCTATAAACATCGTTGAAAGTCGACATGCATGGTGACTTCACTCAATTAAAAAATAGTGCAACAAGCTTTCTGACTTTACCTTACTTTGGATCAAAAGACCCTATCACCTTCGGTTGACCTATATAGATCAATTACGCAATGAAAGTGGGCATCTCGAATACTCTTTGAAAGTTGTGAGGGGTACTGAGTTTTCATTCAACTCTTAAAAGTTGTAAAAAGTACGGAATTACTAGCTAGAATCACACTATCCCCCGTTTGTGAACGCATCGGATGAATTTCACAACGAAAGCGGCCACTCCATAATCCTTCTAAGAGTCTGGTGGCTGTGACTTTACCACAATTCCATAATTACGGCAAAAGATTGCCACATTGGCCTTAAACATGGTAGAAAGACTTCATGGCCTCTTGGTGCGTATATGACATAGTTTCTTAAAGAAATTGGGATTCTATAATCATCGTTGAAAGTCGACATGCATGGTGACTTCACTCAATTAAAAAATAGTGCAACAAGCTTTCTGACTTTACCTTACTTTGGATCAAAAGACCCTATCACCCGCGGTTGACCTATATAGATCAATTACGCAATGAAAGTGGGCATCTCGAATACTCTTTGAAAGTTGTGAGGGGTACTGAGTTTTCATTCAACTCTTAAAAGTTGTAAAAAGTACGGAATTACTAGCTAGAATCACACTATCCCCCGTTTGTGAACGCTTCGGATGAATTTCATAACGAAAGTGGCCACTCCATAATCCTTCTAAGAGTCTGGTGGCTGTCACTTTACCACAATTCCATAATTACGGCAAAAGATTGCCACATTGGCCTTAAACATGGTAGAAAGAATTCATGGCCTCTTGGTGCGTATACGACATAGTTTCTTAAAGAAATTGGGATTCTATAATCATCGTTGAAAGTCGACATGCATGGTGACTTCACTCAATTAAAAAATAGTGTAACAAGCTTTCTGACTTTACCTTACTTTGGATCAAAAGACCCTATCACCCGCGGTTGACCTATATAGATCAATTACGCATTGAAAGTGGGCATCTCGAATACTCTTTGAAAGTTGTGAGGGGTAGTGAATTTTCCTTCAATTCCTAACAGTTCTAAAAAGAACGCAATTACTAGATAGAAACAAACTATCCCCTATTTGCGAACGCTTCGGATGAATTTCACAACGAAAGCGGGCACTCCATAATCCTTCTAAGAGTCTTGGTGGCTGTCACTTTACCACAATTTCATAATTACGGCAAAAGATTGCCTCATTGGCCTTAAACATGGTAGAAAGACTTCATGGCCTCTTGGTGCGTATATGACATAGTTTCTTAAAGAAATTGGGATTCTATAATCATCGTTGAAAGTCGACATGCATGGTGACTTCACTCAATTAAAAAATAGTGCAACAGGCTTTCTGATTTTACCTTACTTTGGATCAAAAGACCCTATCACCCGCGGTTGACCTATATAGATCAATTACGCAATGAAAGTGGGCATCTCGAATACTCTTTGAAAGTTGTGAGGGGTACTGAGTTTTCATTCAACTCTTAAAAGTTGTAAAAAGTACGGAATTACTAGCTAGAATCACACTATCCCCCGTTTGTGAACGCTTCGGATGAATTTCACAACGAAAGCGGCCACTCCATAATCCTTCTAAGAGTCTGGTGGCTGTCACTTTACCACAATTCCATAATTACGGCAAAAGATTGCCACATTGGCCTTAAACATGGTAGAAAGACTTCATGGCCTCTTGGTGCGTATACGACATAGTTTCTTAAAGAAATTGGGATTCTATAATCATCGTTGAAAGTCGACATGCATGGTGACTTCACTCAATTAAAAAATAGTGCAACAAGCTTTCTGACTTTACCTTACTTTGGATCAAAAGACCCTATCACCCGCGGTTGACCTATATAGATCAATTACGCATTGAAAGTGGGCATCTCGAATACTCTTTGAAAGTTGTGAGGGGTAGTGAATTTTCCTTCAATCCTAAAAGTTCTAAAAAGTACGCAATTACTAGCTAGAAACAAACTATCCCCCATTTGCGAACGCTTCGAATGACTTTCACAACGAAAGCGGGCACTCCATAATCCTTCTAAGAGTCTTGGTGGCTGTCACTTTACCACAATTTCATAATTACGGCAAAAGATTGCCTCATTGGCCTTAAACATGGTAGAAAGACTTCATGGCCTCTTGGTGTATATGACATAGTTTCTTAAAGAAATTGGGATTCTATAATCATCGTTGAAAGTCGACATGCATGGTGACTTCACTCAATTAAAAAATAGTGCAACAAGCTTTCTGACTTTACCTTACTTTGGAATAAAAGACCCTATCACCCGCGGTTGACCTATATAGATCAATTACGCAATGAAAGTGGGCATCTCGAATACTCTTTGAAAGTTGTGAGGGGTACTGAGTTTTCATTCAACTCGTAAAAGTTGTAAAAAGTACGGAATTACTAGCTAGAATCACACTATCCCCCGTTTGGGAACGCTTCGGATGAATTTCACAACGAAAGCGGCCACTCCATAATCCTTCTAAGAGTCTGGTGGCTGTCACTTTACCACAATTCCATAATTATGGCAAAAGATTGCCACATTGGCCCTAAACATGGTAGAAAGAATTCATGGCCTCTTGGTGCGTATACGACATAGTTTCTTAAAGAAATTGGGATTCTATAATCATCGTTGAAAGTCGACATGCATGGTGACTTCACTCAATTAAAAAATAGTGCAACAAGCTTTCTGACTTTACCTTACTTTGGATCAAAAGACCCTATCACCCGCGGTTGACCTATATAGATAAATTACGCATTGAAAGTGGGCATCTCGAATACTCTTTGAAAGTTGTGAGGGGTAGTGAATTTTCCTTCAATTCCTAAAAGTTCTAAAAAGTACGCAATTACTAGCTAGAAACAAACTATCCCCCATTTGCGAACGCTTCGGATGAATTTCACAACGAAAGCGGCCACTCCATAATCCTTCTAAGAGTCTGGTGGCTGTGACTTTACCACAATTCCATAATTACGGCAAAAGATTGCCACATTGGCCTTAAACATGGTAGAAGGACTTCATGGCCTCTTGGTGCGTATATGACATAGTTTCTTAAAGAAATTGGGATTCTATAATCATCGTTGAAAGTCGACATGCATGGTGACTTCACTCAATTAAAAAATAGTGCAACAAGCTTTCTGACTTTACCTTACTTTGGATCAAAAGACCCTATCACCCGCGGTTGACCTATATAGATCAATTACCCATTGAAAGTGGGCATCTCGAATACTCTTTGAAAGTTGTGAGGGGTAGTGAATTTTCCTTCAATTCCTAAAAGTTCTAAAAAGTACGCAATTACTAGCTAGAAACAAACTATCCCCCATTTGCGAACGCTTCGGATGAATTTCACAACGAAAGCGGCCACTCCATAATCCTTCTAAGAGTCTGGTGGCTGTGACTTTACCACAATTCCATAATTACGGCAAAAGATTGCCACATTGGCCTTAAACATGGTAGAAGGACTTCATGGCCTCTTGGTGCGTATATGACATAGTTTCTTAAAGAAATTGGGATTCTATAATCATCGTTGAAAGTCGACATGCATGGTGACTTCACTCAATTAAAAAATAGTGCAACAAGCTTTCTGACTTTACCTTACTTTGGATCAAAAGACCCTATCACCCGCGGTTGACCTATATAGATCAATTACCCATTGAAAGTGGGCATCTCGAATACTCTTTGAAAGTTGTGAGGGGTACTGAGTTTTCATTCAACTCTTAAAAGTTGTAAAAAGTACGGAATTACTAGCTAGAATCACACTATCCCCCGTTTGTGAACGCTTCGGATGAATTTCACAACGAAAGCGGCCACTCCATAATCCTTCTAAGAGTCTGGTGGCTGTCACTTTACCACAATTCCATAATTACGGCAAAAGATTGCCACATTGGCCTTAAACATGGTAGAAAGAATTCATGGCCTCTTGGTGGGTATACGACATAGTTTCTTAAAGAAATTGGGATTCTATAATCATCGTTGAAAGTCGACATGCATGGTGACTTCACTCAATTAAAAAATAGTGAAACAGGCTTTCTGACTTTACCTTACTTTGGATCAAAAGACCCTATCACCCGCGGTTGACCTATATAGATAAATTACGCATTGAAAGTGGGCATCTCGAATACTCTTTGAAAGTTGTGAGGGGTAGTGAATTTTCCTTCAAGTCCTAAAAGTTCTAAAAAGTACGCAATTACTAGCTAGAAACAAACTATCCCCCATTTGCGAACGCTTCGGATGAATTTCACAACGAAAGCGGCCACTCCATAATCCTTCTAAGAGTCTGGTGGCTGTGACTTTACCACAATTCCATAATTACGGCAAAAGATTGCCACATTGGCCTTAAACATGGTAGAAAGACTTCATGGCCTCTTGGTGCGTATATGACATAGTTTCCTTAAGAAATTGGGATTCTATAATCATCGTTGAAAGTCGACATGCATGGTGACTTCACTCAATTAAAAAATAGTGCAACAAGCTTTCTGACTTTACCTTACTTTGGATCAAAAGACCCTATCACCCGCGGTTGACCTATATAGATCAATTACGCAATGAAAGTGGGCATCTCGAATACTCTTTGAAAGTTGTGAGGGGTACTGAGTTTTCATTCAACTCTTAAAAGTTGTAAAAAGTACGGAATTACTAGCTAGAATCACACTATCCCCCGTTTGTGAATGCTTCGGATGAATTTCACAACGAAAGCGGCCACTCCATAATCCTTCTAAGAGTCTGGTGGCTGTGACTTTACCACAATTCCATAATTACGGCAAAAGATTGCCTCATTGGCCTTAAACATGGTAGAAAGACTTCATGGCCTCTTGGTGCGTATAAGACATAGTTTCGTAAAGAAATTGGGATTCTATAATCATCGTTGAAAGTCGACATGCATGGTGACTTCACTCAATTAAAAAATAGTGCAACAAGCTTTCTGACTTTACCTTACTTTGGATCAAAAGACCCTATCACCCGCGGTTGACCTATATCGATCAATTACGCATTGAAAGTGGGCATCTCGAATACTCTTTGAAAGTTGTGAGGGGTAGTGAATTTTCCTTCAATTCCTAAAAGTTCTAAAAAGTACGCAATTACTAGCTAGAAACAAACTATCCCCCATTTGCGAACGCTTCGGATGAATTTCACAACGAAAGCGGCCACTCCATAATCCTTCTAAGAGTCTGGTGGCAGTGACTTTACCACAATTCCATAATTACGGCAAAAGATTGCCACATTGGCCCTAAACATGGTAGAAAGACTTCATGGCCTCTTGGTGCGTATTTGACATAGTTTCTTAAAGAAATTGGGATTCTATAATCATCGTTGAAAGTCGACATGCATGGTGACTTCACTCAATTAAAAAATAGTGCAACAAGCTTTCTGACTTTACCTTACTTTGGATCAAAAGACCCTATCACCCGCGGTTGACCTATATAGATCAATTACGCAATGAAAGTGGGCATCTCGAATACTCTTTGAAAGTTGTGAGCGGTACTGAGTTTTCATTCAACTCTTAAAAGTTGTAAAAAGTACGGAATTACTAGCTAGAATCACACTATCCCCCGTTTGTGAACGCTTCGGATGAATTTCACAACGAAAGCGGCCACTCCATAATCCTTCTAAGAGTCTGGTGGCTGTGACTTTACCACAATTCCATAATTACGGCAAAAGATTGCCTCATTGGCCTTAAACATGGTAGAAAGACTTCATGGCCTCTTGGTGCGTATAAGACATAGTTTCTTAAAGAAATTAGGATTCTATAGTCATCGTTGAAATTCGACTTGCATGGTGACTTCACTCAATTAAAAAATAGTGCAACAAGCTTTCTGACTTTACCTTACTTTGGATCAAAAGACCCTATCACCCGCGGTTGACCTATATAGATCAATTACGCATTGAAAGTGGGCATCTCGAATACTCTTTGAAAGTTGTGAGGGGTAGTGAATTTTCCTTCAATTCCTAAAAGTTCTAAAAAGTACGCAATTACTAGCTAGAAACAAACTATCCCCCATTTGCGAACGCTTCGGATGAATTTCACAACGAAAGCGGGCACCCCATAATCCTTCTAAGAGTCTTGGTGGCTGTCACTTTACCACAATTTCATAATTACGGCAAAAGATTGCCTCATTGGCCTTAAACATGGTAGAAAGACTTCATGGCCTCTTGGTGCGTATATGACATAGTTTCTTAAAGAAATTGGGATTCTATAATCATCGTTGAAAGTCGACATGCATGGTGACTTCACTCAATTAAAAAATAGTGCAACAAGCTTTCTGACTTTACCTTACTTTGGATCAAAAGACCCTATCACCCGCGGTTGACCTATATCGATCAATTACGCAATGAAAGTGGGCATCTCGAATACTCTTTGAAAGTTGTGAGGGGTACTGAGTTTTCATTCAACTCTTAAAAGTTGTAAAAAGTACGGAATTACTAGCTAGAATCACACTATCCCCCGTTTGTGAACGCTTCGGATGAATTTCACAACGAAAGCGGCCACTCCATAATCCTTCTAAGAGTCTGGTGGCTGTGACTTTACCACAATTCCATAATTACGGCAAAAGATTGCCACATTGGCCTTAAACATGGTAGAAAGACTTCATGGCCTCTTGGTGCGTATATGACATAGTTTCCTTAAGAAATTGGGATTCTATAATCATCGTTGAAAGTCGACATGCATGGTGACTTCACTCAATTAAAAAATAGTGCAACAAGCTTTCTGACTTTACCTTACTTTGGATCAAAAGACCCTATCACCCGCGGTTGACCTATATAGATCAATTACGCAATGAAAGTGGGCATCTCGAATTCTCTTTGAAAGTTGTGAGGGGTACTGAGTTTTCATTCAACTCTTAAAAGTTGTAAAAAGTACGGAATTACTAGCTAGAATCACACTATCCCCCGTTTGTGAACGCTTCGGATGAATTTCACAACGAAAGCGGCCACTCCATAATCCTTCTAAGAGTCTGGTGGCTGTGACTTTACCACAATTCCATAATTACGGCAAAAGATTGCCTCATTGGCCTTAAACATGGTAGAAAGACTTCATGGCCTCTTGGTGCGTATAAGACATAGTTTCTTAAAGAAATTGGGATTCTATAATCATCGTTGAAAGTCGACATGCATGGTGACTTCACTCAATTAAAAAATAGTGCAACAAGCTTTCTGACTTTACCTTACTTTGGATCAAAAGACCCTATCACCCGCGGTTGACCTATATAGATCAATTACGCAATGAAAGTGGGCATCTCGAATACTCTTTGAAAGTTGTGAGGGGTACTGAGTTTTCATTCAACTCTTAAAAGTTGTAAAAAGTACGGAATTACTAGCTAGAAACAAACTATCCCCCGTTTGTGAACGCTTCGGATGAATTTCACAACGAAAGCGGCCACTCCATAATCCTTCTAAGAGTCTGGTGGCTGTGACTTTACCACAATTCCATAATTACGGCAAAAGATTGCCTCATTGGCCTTAAACATGGTAGAAAGACTTCATGGCCTCTTGGTGCGTATAAGACATAGTTTCTTAAAGAAATTGGGATTCTATAATCATCGTTGAAAGTCGACATGCATGGTGACTTCACTCAATTAAAAAATAGTGCAACAAGCTTTCTGACTTTACCTTACTTTGGATCAAAAGACCCTATCACCCGCGGTTGACCTATATAGATCAATTACGCAATGAAAGTGGGCATCTCGAATACTCTTTGAAAGTTGTGAGGGGTACTGAGTTTTCATTCAACTCGTAAAAGTTGTAAAAAGTACGGAATTACTAGCTAGAATCACACTATCCCCCGTTTGGGAACGCTTCGGATGAATTTCACAACGAAAGCGGCCACTCCATAATCCTTCTAAGAGTCTGGTGGCTGTCACTTTACCACAATTCCATAATTACGGCAAAAGATTGCCACATTGGCCCTAAACATGGTAGAAAGAATTCATGGCCTCTTGGTGCGTATACGACATAGTTTCTTAAAGAAATTGGGATTCTATAATCATCGTTGAAAGTCGACATGCATGGTGACTTCACTCAATTAAAAAATAGTGCAACAAGCTTTCTGACTTTACCTTACTTTGGATCAAAAGACCCTATCACCCGCGGTTGACCTATATAGATCAATTACGCAATGAAAGTGGGCATCTCGAATACTCTTTGAAAGTTGTGAGGGGTACTGAGTTTTCATTCAACTCGTAAAAGTTGTAAAAAGTACGGAATTACTAGCTAGAATCACACTATCCCCCGTTTGGGAACGCTTCGGATGAATTTCACAACGAAAGCGGCCACTCCATAATCCTTCTAAGAGTCTGGTGGCTGTGACTTTACCACAATTCCATAATTACGGCAAAAGATTGCCACATTGGCCTTAAACATGGTAGAAAGACTTCATGGCCTCTTGGTGCGTATATGACATAGTTTCCTTAAGAAATTGGGATTCTATAATCATCGTTGAAAGTCGACATGCATGGTGACTTCACTCAATTAAAAAATAGTGCAACAAGCTTTCTGACTTTACCTTACTTTGGATCAAAAGACCCTATCACCCGCGGTTGACCTATATAGATCAATTACGCAATGAAAGTGGGCATCTCGAATTCTCTTTGAAAGTTGTGAGGGGTACTGAGTTTTCATTCAACTCTTAAAAGTTGTAAAAAGTACGGAATTACTAGCTAGAATCACACTATCCCCCGTTTGTGAACGCTTCGGATGAATTTCACAACGAAAGCGGCCACTCCATAATCCTTCTAAGAGTCTGGTGGCTGTGACTTTACCACAATTCCATAATTACGGCAAAAGATTGCCTCATTGGCCTTAAACATGGTAGAAAGACTTCATGGCCTCTTGGTGCGTATAAGACATAGTTTCTTAAAGAAATTGGGATTCTATAATCATCGTTGAAAGTCGACATGCATGGTGACTTCACTCAATTAAAAAATAGTGCAACAAGCTTTCTGACTTTACCTTACTTTGGATCAAAAGACCCTATCACCCGCGGTTGACCTATATAGATCAATTACGCAATGAAAGTGGGCATCTCGAATACTCTTTGAAAGTTGTGAGGGGTACTGAGTTTTCATTCAACTCTTAAAAGTTGTAAAAAGTACGGAATTACTAGCTAGAAACAAACTATCCCCCGTTTGTGAACGCTTCGGATGAATTTCACAACGAAAGCGGCCACTCCATAATCCTTCTAAGAGTCTGGTGGCTGTGACTTTACCACAATTCCATAATTACGGCAAAAGATTGCCTCATTGGCCTTAAACATGGTAGAAAGACTTCATGGCCTCTTGGTGCGTATAAGACATAGTTTCTTAAAGAAATTGGGATTCTATAATCATCGTTGAAAGTCGACATGCATGGTGACTTCACTCAATTAAAAAATAGTGCAACAAGCTTTCTGACTTTACCTTACTTTGGATCAAAAGACCCTATCACCCGCGGTTGACCTATATAGATCAATTACGCAATGAAAGTGGGCATCTCGAATACTCTTTGAAAGTTGTGAGGGGTACTGAGTTTTCATTCAACTCGTAAAAGTTGTAAAAAGTACGGAATTACTAGCTAGAATCACACTATCCCCCGTTTGGGAACGCTTCGGATGAATTTCACAACGAAAGCGGCCACTCCATAATCCTTCTAAGAGTCTGGTGGCTGTCACTTTACCACAATTCCATAATTACGGCAAAAGATTGCCACATTGGCCCTAAACATGGTAGAAAGAATTCATGGCCTCTTGGTGCGTATACGACATAGTTTCTTAAAGAAATTGGGATTCTATAATCATCGTTGAAAGTCGACATGCATGGTGACTTCACTCAATTAAAAAATAGTGCAACAAGCTTTCTGACTTTACCTTACTTTGGATCAAAAGACCCTATCACCCGCGGTTGACCTATATAGATCAATTACGCAATGAAAGTGGGCATCTCGAATACTCTTTGAAAGTTGTGAGGGGTACTGAGTTTTCATTCAACTCGTAAAAGTTGTAAAAAGTACGGAATTACTAGCTAGAATCACACTATCCCCCGTTTGGGAACGCTTCGGATGAATTTCACAACGAAAGCGGCCACTCCATAATCCTTCTAAGAGTCTGGTGGCTGTCACTTTACCACAATTCCATAATTACGGCAAAAGATTGCCACATTGGCCCTAAACATGGTAGAAAGAATTCATGGCCTCTTGGTGCGTATACGACATAGTTTCTTAAAGAAATTGGGATTCTATAATCATCGTTGAAAGTCGACATGCATGGTGACTTCACTCAATTAAAAAATAGTGCAACAAGCTTTCTGACTTTACCTTACTTTGGATCAAAAGACCCTATCACCCGCGGTTGACCTATATAGATCAATTACGCAATGAAAGTGGGCATCTCGAATACTCTTTGAAAGTTGTGAGGGGTACTGAGTTTTCATTCAACTCTTAAAAGTTGTAAAAAGTACGGAATTACTAGCTAGAAACAAACCATCCCCCGTTTGTGAACGCTTCGGATGAATTTCACAACGAAAGCGGCCACTCCATAATCCTTCTAAGAGTCTGGTGGCTGTGACTTTACCACAATTCCATAATTACGGCAAAAGATTGCCTCATTGGCCTTAAACATGGTAGAAAGACTTCATGGCCTCTTGGTGCGTATAAGACATAGTTTCTTAAAGAAATTGGGATTCTATAATCATCGTTGAAAGTCGACATGCATGGTGACTTCACTCAATTAAAAAATAGTGCAACAAGCTTTCTGACTTTACCTTACTTTGGATCAAAAGACCCTATCACCCGCGGTTGACCTATATCGATCAATTACGCAATGAAAGTGGGCATCTCGAATACTCTTTGAAAGTTGTGAGGGGTACTGAGTTTTCATTCAACTCTTAAAAGTTGTAAAAAGTACGGAATTACTAGCTAGAATCACACTATCCCCCGTTTGTGAACGCTTCGGATGAATTTCACAACGAAAGCGGCCACTCCATAATCCTTCTAAGAGTCTGGTGGCTGTGACTTTACCACAATTCCATAATTACGGCAAAAGATTGCCACATTGGCCTTAAACATGGTAGAAAGACTTCATGGCCTCTTGGTGCGTATATGACATAGTTTCCTTAAGAAATTGGGATTCTATAATCATCGTTGAAAGTCGACATGCATGGTGACTTCACTCAATTAAAAAATAGTGCAACAAGCTTTCTGACTTTACCTTACTTTGGATCAAAAGACCCTATCACCCGCGGTTGACCTATATAGATCAATTACGCAATGAAAGTGGGCATCTCGAATTCTCTTTGAAAGTTGTGAGGGGTACTGAGTTTTCATTCAACTCTTAAAAGTTGTAAAAAGTACGGAATTACTAGCTAGAATCACACTATCCCCCGTTTGTGAACGCTTCGGATGAATTTCACAACGAAAGCGGCCACCCCATAATCCTTCTAAGAGTCTGGTGGCTGTGACTTTACCACAATTCCATAATTACGGCAAAAGATTGCCTCATTGGCCTTAAACATGGTAGAAAGACTTCATGGCCTCTTGGTGCGTATAAGACATAGTTTCTTAAAGAAATTGGGATTCTATAATCATCGTTGAAAGTCGACATGCATGGTGACTTCACTCAATTAAAAAATAGTGCAACAAGCTTTCTGACTTTACCTTACTTTGGATCAAAAGACCCTATCACCCGCGGTTGACCTATATCGATCAATTACGCAATGAAAGTGGGCATCTCGAATACTCTTTGAAAGTTGTGAGGGGTACTGAGTTTTCATTCAACTCTTAAAAGTTGTAAAAAGTACGGAATTACTAGCTAGAATCACACTATCCCCTGTTTGTGAACGCTTCGGATGAATTTCACAACGAAAGCGGCCACTCCATAATCCTTCTAAGAGTCTGGTGGCTGTGACTTTACCACAATTCCATAATTACGGCAAAAGATTGCCACATTGGCCTTAAACATGGTAGAAAGACTTCATGGCCTCTTGGTGCGTATATGGCATAGTTTCCTTAAGAAATTGGGATTCTATAATCATCGTTGAAAGTCGACATGCATGGTGACTTCACTCAATTAAAAAATAGTGCAACAAGCTTTCTGACTTTACCTTACTTTGGATCAAAAGACCCTATCACCCGCGGTTGACCTATATCGATCAATTACGCAATGAAAGTGGGCATCTCGAATTCTCTTTGAAAGTTGTGAGGGGTACTGAGTTTTCATTCAACTCTTAAAAGTTGTAAAAAGTACGGAATTACTAGCTAGAATCACACTATCCCCCGTTTGTGAATGCTTCGGATGAATTTCACAACGAAAGCGGCCACTCCATAATCCTTCTAAGAGTCTGGTGGCTGTGACTTTACCACAATTCCATAATTACGGCAAAAGATTGCCTCATTGGCCTTAAACATGGTAGAAAGACTTCATGGCCTCTTGGTGCGTATAAGACATAGTTTCTTAAAGAAATTGGGATTCTATAATCATCGTTGAAAGTCGACATGCATGGTGACTTCACTCAATTAAAAAATAGTGCAACAAGCTTTCTGACTTTACCTTACTTTGGATCAAAAGACCCTATCACCCGCGGTTGACCTATATAGATCAATTACGCAATGAAAGTGGGCATCTCGAATACTCTTTGAAAGTTGTGAGGGGTACTGAGTTTTCATTCAACTCTTAAAAGTTGTAAAAAGTACGGAATTACTAGCTAGAAACAAACCATCCCCCGTTTGTGAACGCTTCGGATGAATTTCACAACGAAAGCGGCCACTCCATAATCCTTCTAAGAGTCTGGTGGCTGTGACTTTACCACAATTCCATAATTACGGCAAAAGATTGCCTCATTGGCCTTAAACATGGTAGAAAGACTTCATGGCCTCTTGGTGCGTATAAGACATAGTTTCTTAAAGAAATTGGGATTCTATAATCATCGTTGAAAGTCGACATGCATGGTGACTTCACTCAATTAAAAAATAGTGCAACAAGCTTTCTGACTTTACCTTACTTTGGATCAAAAGACCCTATCACCCGCGGTTGACCTATATCGATCAATTACGCAATGAAAGTGGGCATCTCGAATACTCTTTGAAAGTTGTGAGGGGTACTGAGTTTTCATTCAACTCTTAAAAGTTGTAAAAAGTACGGAATTACTAGCTAGAATCACACTATCCCCCGTTTGTGAACGCTTCGGATGAATTTCACAACGAAAGCGGCCACTCCATAATCCTTCTAAGAGTCTGGTGGCTGTGACTTTACCACAATTCCATAATTACGGCAAAAGATTGCCACATTGGCCTTAAACATGGTAGAAAGACTTCATGGCCTCTTGGTGCGTATATGACATAGTTTCCTTAAGAAATTGGGATTCTATAATCATCGTTGAAAGTCGACATGCATGGTGACTTCACTCAATTAAAAAATAGTGCAACAAGCTTTCTGACTTTACCTTACTTTGGATCAAAAGACCCTATCACCCGCGGTTGACCTATATAGATCAATTACGCAATGAAAGTGGGCATCTCGAATTCTCTTTGAAAGTTGTGAGGGGTACTGAGTTTTCATTCAACTCTTAAAAGTTGTAAAAAGTACGGAATTACTAGCTAGAATCACACTATCCCCCGTTTGTGAACGCTTCGGATGAATTTCACAACGAAAGCGGCCACTCCATAATCCTTCTAAGAGTCTGGTGGCTGTGACTTTACCACAATTCCATAATTACGGCAAAAGATTGCCTCATTGGCCTTAAACATGGTAGAAAGACTTCATGGCCTCTTGGTGCGTATAAGACATAGTTTCTTAAAGAAATTGGGATTCTATAATCATCGTTGAAAGTCGACATGCATGGTGACTTCACTCAATTAAAAAATAGTGCAACAAGCTTTCTGACTTTACCTTACTTTGGATCAAAAGACCCTATCACCCGCGGTTGACCTATATAGATCAATTACGCAATGAAAGTGGGCATCTCGAATACTCTTTGAAAGTTGTGAGGGGTACTGAGTTTTCATTCAACTCTTAAAAGTTGTAAAAAGTACGGAATTACTAGCTAGAAACAAACCATCCCCCGTTTGTGAACGCTTCGGATGAATTTCACAACGAAAGCGGCCACTCCATAATCCTTCTAAGAGTCTGGTGGCTGTGACTTTACCACAATTCCATAATTACGGCAAAAGATTGCCTCATTGGCCTTAAACATGGTAGAAAGACTTCATGGCCTCTTGGTGCGTATAAGACATAGTTTCTTAAAGAAATTGGGATTCTATAATCATCGTTGAAAGTCGACATGCATGGTGACTTCACTCAATTAAAAAATAGTGCAACAAGCTTTCTGACTTTACCTTACTTTGGATCAAAAGACCCTATCACCCGCGGTTGACCTATATCGATCAATTACGCAATGAAAGTGGGCATCTCGAATACTCTTTGAAAGTTGTGAGGGGTACTGAGTTTTCATTCAACTCTTAAAAGTTGTAAAAAGTACGGAATTACTAGCTAGAATCACACTATCCCCTGTTTGTGAACGCTTCGGATGAATTTCACAACGAAAGCGGCCACTCCATAATCCTTCTAAGAGTCTGGTGGCTGTGACTTTACCACAATTCCATAATTACGGCAAAAGATTGCCACATTGGCCTTAAACATGGTAGAAAGACTTCATGGCCTCTTGGTGCGTATATGGCATAGTTTCCTTAAGAAATTGGGATTCTATAATCATCGTTGAAAGTCGACATGCATGGTGACTTCACTCAATTAAAAAATAGTGCAACAAGCTTTCTGACTTTACCTTACTTTGGATCAAAAGACCCTATCACCCGCGGTTGACCTATATCGATCAATTACGCAATGAAAGTGGGCATCTCGAATTCTCTTTGAAAGTTGTGAGGGGTACTGAGTTTTCATTCAACTCTTAAAAGTTGTAAAAAGTACGGAATTACTAGCTAGAATCACACTATCCCCCGTTTGTGAATGCTTCGGATGAATTTCACAACGAAAGCGGCCACTCCATAATCCTTCTAAGAGTCTGGTGGCTGTGACTTTACCACAATTCCATAATTACGGCAAAAGATTGCCTCATTGGCCTTAAACATGGTAGAAAGACTTCATGGCCTCTTGGTGCGTATAAGACATAGTTTCTTAAAGAAATTGGGATTCTATAATCATCGTTGAAAGTCGACATGCATGGTGACTTCACTCAATTAAAAAATAGTGCAACAAGCTTTCTGACTTTACCTTACTTTGGATCAAAAGACCCTATCACCCGCGGTTGACCTATATAGATCAATTACGCAATGAAAGTGGGCATCTCGAATACTCTTTGAAAGTTGTGAGGGGTACTGAGTTTTCATTCAACTCTTAAAAGTTGTAAAAAGTACGGAATTACTAGCTAGAAACAAACCATCCCCCGTTTGTGAACGCTTCGGATGAATTTCACAACGAAAGCGGCCACTCCATAATCCTTCTAAGAGTCTGGTGGCTGTGACTTTACCACAATTCCATAATTACGGCAAAAGATTGCCTCATTGGCCTTAAACATGGTAGAAAGACTTCATGGCCTCTTGGTGCGTATAAGACATAGTTTCTTAAAGAAATTGGGATTCTATAATCATCGTTGAAAGTCGACATGCATGGTGACTTCACTCAATTAAAAAATAGTGCAACAAGCTTTCTGACTTTACCTTACTTTGGATCAAAAGACCCTATCACCCGCGGTTGACCTATATCGATCAATTACGCAATGAAAGTGGGCATCTCGAATACTCTTTGAAAGTTGTGAGGGGTACTGAGTTTTCATTCAACTCTTAAAAGTTGTAAAAAGTACGGAATTACTAGCTAGAATCACACTATCCCCCGTTTGTGAACGCTTCGGATGAATTTCACAACGAAAGCGGCCACTCCATAATCCTTCTAAGAGTCTGGTGGCTGTGACTTTACCACAATTCCATAATTACGGCAAAAGATTGCCACATTGGCCTTAAACATGGTAGAAAGACTTCATGGCCTCTTGGTGCGTATATGACATAGTTTCCTTAAGAAATTGGGATTCTATAATCATCGTTGAAAGTCGACATGCATGGTGACTTCACTCAATTAAAAAATAGTGCAACAAGCTTTCTGACTTTACCTTACTTTGGATCAAAAGACCCTATCACCCGCGGTTGACCTATATAGATCAATTACGCAATGAAAGTGGGCATCTCGAATTCTCTTTGAAAGTTGTGAGGGGTACTGAGTTTTCATTCAACTCTTAAAAGTTGTAAAAAGTACGGAATTACTAGCTAGAATCACACTATCCCCCGTTTGTGAACGCTTCGGATGAATTTCACAACGAAAGCGGCCACTCCATAATCCTTCTAAGAGTCTGGTGGCTGTGACTTTACCACAATTCCATAATTACGGCAAAAGATTGCCTCATTGGCCTTAAACATGGTAGAAAGACTTCATGGCCTCTTGGTGCGTATAAGACATAGTTTCTTAAAGAAATTGGGATTCTATAATCATCGTTGAAAGTCGACATGCATGGTGACTTCACTCAATTAAAAAATAGTGCAACAAGCTTTCTGACTTTACCTTACTTTGGATCAAAAGACCCTATCACCCGCGGTTGACCTATATAGATCAATTACGCAATGAAAGTGGGCATCTCGAATACTCTTTGAAAGTTGTGAGGGGTACTGAGTTTTCATTCAACTCTTAAAAGTTGTAAAAAGTACGGAATTACTAGCTAGAAACAAACCATCCCCCGTTTGTGAACGCTTCGGATGAATTTCACAACGAAAGCGGCCACTCCATAATCCTTCTAAGAGTCTGGTGGCTGTGACTTTACCACAATTCCATAATTACGGCAAAAGATTGCCTCATTGGCCTTAAACATGGTAGAAAGACTTCATGGCCTCTTGGTGCGTATAAGACATAGTTTCTTAAAGAAATTGGGATTCTATAATCATCGTTGAAAGTCGACATGCATGGTGACTTCACTCAATTAAAAAATAGTGCAACAAGCTTTCTGACTTTACCTTACTTTGGATCAAAAGACCCTATCACCCGCGGTTGACCTATATAGATCAATTACGCAATGAAAGTGGGCATCTCGAATACTCTTTGAAAGTTGTGAGTGGTACTGAGTTTTCATTCAACTCTTAAAAGTTGTAAAAAGTACGGAATTACTAGCTAGAATCACACTATCCCCCGTTTGTGAACGCTTCGGATGAATTTCACAACGAAAGCGGCCACTCCATAATCCTTCTAAGAGTCTGGTGGCTGTGACTTTACCACAATTCCATAATTACGGCAAAAGATTGCCACATTGGCCTTAAACATGGTAGAAAGAATTCATGGCCTCTTGGTGGGTATACGACATAGTTTCTTAAAGAAATTGTGATTCTATAATCATCGTTGAAAGTCGACATGCATGGTGACTTCACTCAATTAAAAAATAGTGAAACAGGCTTTCTGACTTTACCTTACTTTGGATCAAAAGACCCTATCACCCGCGGTTGACCTATATAGATCAATTACGCAATGAAAGTGGGCATCTCGAATACTCTTTGAAAGTTGTGAGGGGTAGTGAATTTTCCTTCAAGTCCTAAAAGTTCTAAAAAGTACGCAATTACTAGCTAGAAACAAACTATCCCCCATTTGCGAACGCTTCAGATGAATTTCACAACGAAAGCGGCCACTCCATAATCCTTCTAAGAGTCTGGTGGCTGTGACTTTACCACAATTCCATAATTACGGCAAAAGATTGCCACATTGGCCTTCAACATGGTAGAAAGACTTCATGGCCTCTTGGTGCGTATATGACATAGTTTCCTTAAGAAATTGGGATTCTATAATCATCGTTGAAAGTCGACATGCATGGTGACTTCACTCAATTAAAAAATAGTGCAACAAGCTTTCTGACTTTACCTTACTTTGGATCAAAAGACCCTATCACCCGCGGTTGACCTATATAGATCAATTACGCAATGAAAGTGGGCATCTCGAATACTCTTTGAAAGTTGTGAGGGGTACTGAGTTTTCATTCAACTCTTAAAAGTTGTAAAAAGTACGGAATTACTAGCTAGAATCACACTATCCCCCGTTTGTGAACGCTTCGGATGAATTTCACAACGAAAGCGGCCACTCCATAATCCTTCTAAGAGTCTGGTGGCTGTGACTTTACCACAATTCCATAATTACGGCAAAAGATTGCCACATTGGCCTTAAACATGGTAGAAAGACTTCATGGCCTCTTGGTGCGTATAAGACATAGTTTCTTAAAGAAATTGGGATTCTATAATCATCGTTGAAAGTCGACATGCATGGTGACTTCACTCAATTAAAAAATAGTGCAACAAGCTTTCTGACTTTACCTTACTTTGGATCAAAAGACCCTATCACCCGCGGTTGACCTATATAGATCAATTACGCATTGAAAGTGGGCATCTCGAATACTCTTTGAAAGTTGTGAGGGGTAGTGAATTTTCCTTCAAGTCCTAAAAGTTCTAAAAAGTACGCAATTACTAGCTAGAAACAAACTATCCCCCATTTGCGAACGCTTCAGATGAATTTCACAACGAAAGCGGCCACTCCATAATCCTTCTAAGAGTCTGGTGGCTGTGACTTTACCACAATTCCATAATTACGGCAAAAGATTGCCACATTGGCCTTAAACATGGTAGAAAGACTTCATGGCCTCTTGGTGCGTATATGACATAGTTTCCTTAAGAAATTGGGATTCTATAATCATCGTTGAAAGTCGACATGCATGGTGACTTCACTCAATTAAAAAATAGTGCAACAAGCTTTCTGACTTTACCTTACTTTGGATCAAAAGACCCTATCACCCGCGGTTGACCTATATAGATCAATTACGCAATGAAAGTGGGCATCTCGAATACTCTTTGAAAGTTGTGAGGGGTACTGAGTTTTCATTCAACTCTTAAAAGTTGTAAAAAGTACGGAATTACTAGCTAGAATCACACTATCCCCCGTTTGTGAACGCTTCGGATGAATTTCACAACGAAAGCGGCCACTCCATAATCCTTCTAAGAGTCTGGTGGCTGTGACTTTACCACAATTCCATAATTACGGCAAAAGATTGCCACATTGGCCTTAAACATGGTAGAAAGACTTCATGGCCTCTTGGTGCGTATAAGACATAGTTTCGTAAAGAAATTGGGATTCTATAATCATCGTTGAAAGTCGACATGCATGGTGACTTCACTCAATTAAAAAATAGTGCAACAAGCTTTCTGACTTTACCTTACTTTGGATCAAAAGACCCTATCACCCGCGGTTGACCTATATAGATCAATTACGCGTTGAAAGTGGGCATCTCGAATACTCTTTGAAAGTTGTGAGGGGTAGTGAATTTTCCTTCAAGTCCTAAAAGTTCTAAAAAGTACGCAATTACTAGCTAGAAACAAACTATCCCCCATTTGCGAACGCTTCAGATGAATTTCACAACGAAAGCGGCCACTCCATAATCCTTCTAAGAGTCTGGTGGCTGTGACTTTACCACAATTCCATAATTACGGCAAAAGATTGCCACATTGGCCTTAAACATGGTAGAAAGACTTCATGGCCTCTTGGTGCGTATATGACATAGTTTCCTTAAGAAATTGGGATTCTATAATCATCGTTGAAAGTCGACATGCATGGTGACTTCACTCAATTAAAAAATAGTGCAACAAGCTTTCTGACTTTACCTTACTTTGGATCAAAAGACCCTATCACCCGCGGTTGACCTATATAGATCAATTACGCAATGAAAGTGGGCATCTCGAATACTCTTTGAAAGTTGTGAGGGGTACTGAGTTTTCATTCAACTCTTAAAAGTTGTAAAAAGTACGGAATTACTAGCTAGAATCACACTATCCCCCGTTTGTGAACGCTTCGGATGAATTTCACAACGAAAGCGGCCACTCCATAATCCTTCTAAGAGTCTGGTGGCTGTGACTTTACCACAATTCCATAATTACGGCAAAAGATTGCCACATTGGCCTTAAACATGGTAGAAAGACTTCATGGCCTCTTGGTGCGTATAAGACATAGTTTCGTAAAGAAATTGGGATTCTATAATCATCGTTGAAAGTCGACATGCATGGTGACTTCACTCAATTAAAAAATAGTGCAACAAGCTTTCTGACTTTACCTTACTTTGGATCAAAAGACCCTATCACCCGCGGTTGACCTATATAGATCAATTACGCATTGAAAGTGGGCATCTCGAATACTCTTTGAAAGTTGTGAGGGGTAGTGAATTTTCCTTCAATTCCTAAAAGTTCTAAAAAGTACGCAATTACTAGCTAGAAACAAACTATCCCCCATTTGCGAACGCTTCGGATGAATTTCACAACGAAAGCGGCCACTCCATAATCCTTCTAAGAGTCTGGTGGCTGTGACTTTACCACAATTCCATAATTACGGCAAAAGATTGCCACATTGGCCCTAAACATGGTAGAAAGACTTCATGGCCTCTTGGTGCGTATACGACATAGTTTCTTAAAGAAATTGGGATTCTATAATCATCGTTGAAAGTCGACATGCATGGTGACTTCACTCAATTAAAAAATAGTGCAACAAGCTTTCTGACTTTACCTTACTTTGGATCAAAAGACCCTATCACCCGCTGTTGACCTATATAGATCAATTACGCAATGAAAGTGGGCATCTCGAATACTCTTTGAAAGTTGTGAGGGGTACTGAGTTTTCATTCAACTCTTAAAAGTTGTAAAAAGTACGGAATTACTAGCTAGAATCACACTATCCCCCGTTTGTGAACGCTTCGGATGAATTTCACAACGAAAGCGGCCACTCCATAATCCTTCTAAGAGTCTGGTGGCTGTGACTTTACCACAATTCCATAATTACGGCAAAAGATTGCCTCATTGGCCTTAAACATGGTAGAAAGACTTCATGGCCTCTTGGTGCGTATAAGACATAGTTTCTTAAAGAAATTGGGATTCTATAATCATCGTTGAAAGTCGACATGCATGGTGACTTCACTCAATTAAAAAATAGTGCAACAAGCTTTCTGACTTTACCTTACTTTGGATCAAAAGACCCTATCACCCGCGGTTGACCTATATAGATCAATTACGCATTGAAAGTGGGCATCTCGAATACTCTTTGAAAGTTGTGAGGGGTAGTGAATTTTCATTCAACTCTTAAAAGTTGTAAAAAGTACGGAATTACTAGCTAGAAACAAACCATCCCCCGTTTGTGAACGCTTCGGATGAATTTCACAACGAAAGCGGCCACTCCATAATCCTTCTAAGAGTCTGGTGGCTGTGACTTTACCACAATTCCATAATTACGGCAAAAGATTGCCTCATTGGCCTTAAACATGGTAGAAAGACTTCATGGCCTCTTGGTGCGTATATGACATAGTTTCCTTAAGAAATTGGGATTCTATAATCATCGTTGAAAGTCGACATGCATGGTGACTTCACTCAATTAAAAAATAGTGCAACAAGCTTTCTGACTTTACCTTACTTTGGATCAAAAGACCCTATCACCCGCGGTTGACCTATATAGATCAATTACGCAATGAAAGTGGGCATCTCGAATACTCTTTGAAAGTTGTGAGGGGTACTGAGTTTTCATTCAACTCTTAAAAGTTGTAAAAAGTACGGAATTACTAGCTAGAATCACACTATCCCCCGTTTGTGAACGCTTCGGATGAATTTCACAACGAAAGCGGCCACTCCATAATCCTTCTAAGAGTCTGGTGGCTGTGACTTTACCACAATTCCATAATTACGGCAAAAGATTGCCACATTGGCCTTAAACATGGTAGAAAGAATTCATGGCCTCTTGGTGGGTATACGACATAGTTTCTTAAAGAAATTGTGATTCTATAATCATCGTTGAAAGTCGACATGCATGGTGACTTCACTCAATTAAAAAATAGTGAAACAGGCTTTCTGACTTTACCTTACTTTGGATCAAAAGACCCTATCACCCGCGGTTGACCTATATAGATCAATTACGCATTGAAAGTGGGCATCTCGAATACTCTTTGAAAGTTGTGAGGGGTAGTGAATTTTCCTTCAATTCCTAAAAGTTCTAAAAAGTACGCAATTACTAGCTAGAAACAAACTATCCCCCATTTGCGAACGCTTCGGATGAATTTCACAACGAAAGCGGCCACTCCATAATCCTTCTAAGAGTCTGGTGGCTGTGACTTTACCACAATTCCATAATTACGGCAAAAGATTGCCTCATTGGCCCTAAACATGGTAGAAAGACTTCATGGCCTCTTGGTGCGTATAAGACATAGTTTCTTAAAGAAATTGGGATTCTATAATCATCGTTGAAAGTCGACATGCATGGTGACTTCACTCAATTAAAAAATAGTGCAACAAGCTTTCTGACTTTACCTTACTTTGGATCAAAAGACCCTATCACCCGCGGTTGACCTATATAGATCAATTACGCAATGAAAGTGGGCATCTCGAATACTCTTTGAAAGTTGTGAGGGGTACTGAGTTTTCATTCAACTCTTAAAAGTTGTAAAAAGTACGGAATTACTAGCTAGAATCACACTATCCCCCGTTTGTGAACGCTTCGGATGAATTTCACAACGAAAGCGGCCACTCCATAATCCTTCTAAGAGTCTGGTGGCTGTGACTTTACCACAATTCCATAATTACGGCAAAAGATTGCCTCATTGGCCTTAAACATGGTAGAAAGACTTCATGGCCTCTTGGTGCGTATAAGACATAGTTTCTTAAAGAAATTGGGATTCTATAATCATCGTTGAAAGTCGACATGCATGGTGACTTCAGTCAATTAAAAAATAGTGCAACAAGCTTTCTGACTTTACCTTACTTTGGATCAAAAGACCCTATCACCCGCGGTTGACCTATATAGATCAATTACGCAATGAAAGTGGGCATCTCGAATACTCTTTAAAAGTTGTGAGGGGTACTGAGTTTTCATTCAACTCTTAAAAGTTGTAAAAAGTACGGAATTACTAGCTAGAAACAAACCATCCCCCGTTTGTGAACGCTTCGGATGAATTTCACAACGAAAGCGGCCACTCCATAATCCTTCTAAGAGTCTGGTGGCTGTGACTTTACCACAATTCCATAATTACGGCAAAAGATTGCCTCATTGGCCTTAAACATGGTAGAAAGACTTCATGGCCTCTTGGTGCGTATAAGACATAGTTTCCTAAAGAAATTGGGATTCTATAATCATCGTTGAAAGTCGACATGCATGGTGACTTCACTCAATTAAAAAATAGTGCAACAAGCTTTCTGACTTTACCTTACTTTGGATCAAAAGACCCTATCACCCGCGGTTGACCTATATAGATCAATTACGCAATGAAAGTGGGCATCTCGAATACTCTTTGAAAGTTGTGAGGGGTACTGAGTTTTCATTCAACTCTTAAAAGTTGTAAAAAGTACGGAATTACTAGCTAGAATCACACTATCCCCCGTTTGTGAACGCTTCGGATGAATTTCACAACGAAAGCGGCCACTCCATAATCCTTCTAAGAGTCTGGTGGCTGTGACTTTACCACAATTCCATAATTACGGCAAAAGATTGCCACATTGGCCTTAAACATGGTAGAAAGAATTCATGGCCTCTTGGTGGGTATACGACATAGTTTCTTAAAGAAATTGTGATTCTATAATCATCGTTGAAAGTCGACATGCATGGTGACTTCACTCAATTAAAAAATAGTGAAACAGGCTTTCTGACTTTACCTTACTTTGGATCAAAAGACCCTATCACCCGCGGTTGACCTATATAGATCAATTACGCATTGAAAGTGGGCATCTCGAATACTCTTTGAAAGTTGTGAGGGGTAGTGAATTTTCCTTCAAGTCCTAAAAGTTCTAAAAAGTACGCAATTACTAGCTAGAAACAAACTATCCCCCATTTGCGAACGCTTCAGATGAATTTCACAACGAAAGCGGCCACTCCATAATCCTTCTAAGAGTCTGGTGGCTGTGACTTTACCACAATTCCATAATTACGGCAAAAGATTGCCACATTGGCCTTAAACATGGTAGAAAGACTTCATGGCCTCTTGGTGCGTATATGACATAGTTTCCTTAAGAAATTGGGATTCTATAATCATCGTTGAAAGTCGACATGCATGGTGACTTCACTCAATTAAAAAATAGTGCAACAAGCTTTCTGACTTTACCTTACTTTGGATCAAAAGACCCTATCACCCGCGGTTGACCTATATAGATCAATTACGCAATGAAAGTGGGCATCTCGAATACTCTTTGAAAGTTGTGAGGGGTACTGAGTTTTCATTCAACTCTTAAAAGTTGTAAAAAGTACGGAATTACTAGCTAGAATCACACTATCCCCCGTTTGTGAACGCTTCGGATGAATTTCACAACGAAAGCGGCCACTCCATAATCCTTCTAAGAGTCTGGTGGCTGTGACTTTACCACAATTCCATAATTACGGCAAAAGATTGCCACATTGGCCTTAAACATGGTAGAAAGACTTCATGGCCTCTTGGTGCGTATAAGACATAGTTTCGTAAAGAAATTGGGATTCTATAATCATCGTTGAAATTCGACATGCATGGTGACTTCACTCAATTAAAAAATAGTGCAACAAGCTTTCTGACTTTACCTTACTTTGGATCAAAAGACCCTATCACCCGCGGTTGACCTATATAGATCAATTACGCATTGAAAGTGGGCATCTCGAATACTCTTTGAAAGTTGTGAGGGGTAGTGAATTTTCCTTCAATTCCTAAAAGTTCTAAAAAGTACGCAATTACTAGCTAGAAACAAACTATCCCCCATTTGCGAACGCTTCGGATGAATTTCACAACGAAAGCGGCCACTCCATAATCCTTCTAAGAGTCTGGTGGCTGTGACTTTACCACAATTCCATAATTACGGCAAAAGATTGCCACATTGGCCCTAAACATGGTAGAAAGACTTCATGGCCTCTTGGTGCGTATACGACATAGTTTCTTAAAGAAATTGGGATTCTATAATCATCGTTGAAAGTCGACATGCATGGTGACTTCACTCAATTAAAAAATAGTGCAACAAGCTTTCTGACTTTACCTTACTTTGGATCAAAAGACCCTATCACCCGCTGTTGACCTATATAGATCAATTACGCAATGAAAGTGGGCATCTCGAATACTCTTTGAAAGTTGTGAGGGGTACTGAGTTTTCATTCAACTCTTAAAAGTTGTAAAAAGTACGGAATTACTAGCTAGAATCACACTATCCCCCGTTTGTGAACACTTCGGATGAATTTCACAACGAAAGCGGCCACTCCATAATCCTTCTAAGAGTCTGGTGGCTGTGACTTTACCACAATTCCATAATTACGGCAAAAGATTGCCTCATTGGCCTTAAACATGGTAGAAAGACTTCATGGCCTCTTGGTGCGTATAAGACATAGTTTCTTAAAGAAATTGGGATTCTATAATCATCGTTGAAAGTCGACATGCATGGTGACTTCACTCAATTAAAAAATAGTGCAACAAGCTTTCTGACTTTACCTTACTTTGGATCAAAAGACCCTATCACCCGCGGTTGACCTATATAGATCAATTACGCAATGAAAGTGGGCATCTCGAATACTCTTTAAAAGTTGTGAGGGGTACTGAGTTTTCATTCAACTCTTAAAAGTTGTAAAAAGTACGGAATTACTAGCTAGAAACAAACCATCCCCCGTTTGTGAACGCTTCGGATGAATTTCACAACGAAAGCGGCCACTCCATAATCCTTCTAAGAGTCTGGTGGCTGTGACTTTACCACAATTCCATAATTACGGCAAAAGATTGCCTCATTGGCCTTAAACATGGTAGAAAGACTTCATGGCCTCTTGGTGCGTATAAGACATAGTTTCTTAAAGAAATTGGGATTCTATAATCATCGTTGAAAGTCGACATGCATGGTGACTTCACTCAATTAAAAAATAGTGCAACAAGCTTTCTGACTTTACCTTACTTTGGATCAAAAGACCCTATCACCCGCGGTTGAGCTATATAGATCAATTACGCAATGAAAGTGGGCATCTCGAATACTCTTTGAAAGTTGTGAGGGGTACTGAGTTTTCATTCAACTCTTAAAAGTTGTAAAAAGTACGGAATTACTAGCTAGAATCACACTATCCCCCGTTTGTGAACGCTTCGGATGAATTTCACAACGAAAGCGGCCACTCCATAATCCTTCTAAGAGTCTGGTGGCTGTGACTTTACCACAATTCCATAATTACGGCAAAAGATTGCCACATTGGCCTTAAACATGGTAGAAAGAATTCATGGCCTCTTGGTGGGTATACGACATAGTTTCTTAAAGAAATTGTGATTCTATAATCATCGTTGAAAGTCGACATGCATGGTGACTTCACTCAATTAAAAAATAGTGAAACAGGCTTTCTGACTTTACCTTACTTTGGATCAAAAGACCCTATCACCCGCGGTTGACCTATATAGATCAATTACGCATTGAAAGTGGGCATCTCGAATACTCTTTGAAAGTTGTGAGGGGTAGTGAATTTTCCTTCAAGTCCTAAAAGTTCTAAAAAGTACGCAATTACTAGCTAGAAACAAACCATCCCCCATTTGCGAACGCTTCGGATGAATTTCACAACGAAAGCGGCCACTCCATAATCCTTCTAAGAGTCTGGTGGCTGTGACTTTACCACAATTCCATAATTACGGCAAAAGATTGCCTCATTGGCCCTAAACATGGTAGAAAGACTTCATGGCCTCTTGGTGCGTATACGACATAGTTTCTTAAAGAAATTGGGATTCTATAATCATCGTTGAAAGTCGACATGCATGGTGACTTCACTCAATTAAAAAATAGTGCAACAAGCTTTCTGACTTTACCTTACTTTGGATCAAAAGACCCTATCACCCGCGGTTGACCTATATAGATCAATTACGCAATGAAAGTGGGCATCTCGAATACTCTTTGAAAGTTGTGAGGGGTACTGAGTTTTCATTCAACTCTTAAAAGTTGTAAAAAGTACGGAATTACTAGCTAGAATCACACTATCCCCCGTTTGTGAACGCTTCGGATGAATTTCACAACGAAAGCGGCCACTCCATAATCCTTCTAAGAGTCTGGTGGCTGTGACTTTACCACAATTCCATAATTACGGCAAAAGATTGCCACATTGGCCTTAAACATGGTAGAAAGAATTCATGGCCTCTTGGTGGGTATACGACATAGTTTCTTAAAGAAATTGTGATTCTATAATCATCGTTGAAAGTCGACATGCATGGTGACTTCACTCAATTAAAAAATAGTGAAACAGGCTTTCTGACTTTACCTTACTTTGGATCAAAAGACCCTATCACCCGCGGTTGACCTATATAGATCAATTACGCATTGAAAGTGGGCATCTCGAATACTCTTTGAAAGTTGTGAGGGGTAGTGAATTTTCCTTCAAGTCCTAAAAGTTCTAAAAAGTACGCAATTACTAGCTAGAAACAAACTATCCCCCATTTGCGAACGCTTCAGATGAATTTCACAACGAAAGCGGCCACTCCATAATCCTTCTAAGAGTCTGGTGGCTGTGACTTTACCACAATTCCATAATTACGGCAAAAGATTGCCACATTGGCCCTAAACATGGTAGAAAGACTTCATGGCCTCTTGGTGCGTATACGACATAGTTTCTTAAAGAAATTGGGATTCTATAATCATCGTTGAAAGTCGACATGCATGGTGACTTCACTCAATTAAAAAATAGTGCAACAAGCTTTCTGACTTTACCTTACTTTGGATCAAAAGACCCTATCACCCGCGGTTGACCTATATAGATCAATTACGCAATGAAAGTGGGCATCTCGAATACTCTTTGAAAGTTGTGAGGGGTACTGAGTTTTCATTCAACTCTTAAAAGTTGTAAAAAGTACGGAATTACTAGCTAGAATCACACTATCCCCCGTTTGTGAACGCTTCGGATGAATTTCACAACGAAAGCGGCCACTCCATAATCCTTCTAAGAGTCTGGTGGCTGTGACTTTACCACAATTCCATAATTACGGCAAAAGATTGCCTCATTGGCCTTAAACATGGTAGAAAGACTTCATGGCCTCTTGGTGCGTATAAGACATAGTTTCTTAAAGAAATTGGGATTCTATAATCATCGTTGAAAGTCGACATGCATGGTGACTTCACTCAATTAAAAAATAGTGCAACAAGCTTTCTGACTTTACCTTACTTTGGATCAAAAGACCCTATCACCCGCGGTTGACCTATATAGATCAATTACGCAATGAAAGTGGGCATCTCGAATACTCTTTAAAAGTTGTGAGGGGTACTGAGTTTTCATTCAACTCTTAAAAGTTGTAAAAAGTACGGAATTACTAGCTAGAAACAAACCATCCCCCGTTTGTGAACGCTTCGGATGAATTTCACAACGAAAGCGGCCACTCCATAATCCTTCTAAGAGTCTGGTGGCTGTGACTTTACCACAATTCCATAATTACGGCAAAAGATTGCCTCATTGGCCTTAAACATGGTAGAAAGACTTCATGGCCTCTTGGTGCGTATAAGACATAGTTTCTTAAAGAAATTGGGATTCTATAATCATCGTTGAAAGTCGACATGCATGGTGACTTCACTCAATTAAAAAATAGTGCAACAAGCTTTCTGACTTTACCTTACTTTGGATCAAAAGACCCTATCACCCGCGGTGGACCTATATAGATCAATTACGCAATGAAAGTGGGCATCTCGAATACTCTTTGAAAGTTGTGAGGGGTACTGAGTTTTCATTCAACTCTTAAAAGTTGTAAAAAGTACGGAATTACTAGCTAGAATCACACTATCCCCCGTTTGTGAACGCTTCGGATGAATTTCACAACGAAAGCGGCCACTCCATAATCCTTCTAAGAGTCTGGTGGCTGTGACTTTACCACAATTCCATAATTACGGCAAAAGATTGCCACATTGGCCTTAAACATGGTAGAAAGAATTCATGGCCTCTTGGTGGGTATACGACATAGTTTCTTAAAGAAATTGTGATTCTATAATCATCGTTGAAAGTCGACATGCATGGTGACTTCACTCAATTAAAAAATAGTGAAACAGGCTTTCTGACTTTACCTTACTTTGGATCAAAAGACCCTATCACCCGCGGTTGACCTATATAGATCAATTACGCATTGAAAGTGGGCATCTCGAATAATCTTTGAAAGTTGTGAGGGGTAGTGAATTTTCCTTCAAGTCCTAAAAGTTCTAAAAAGTATGCAATTACTAGCTAGAAACAAACTATCCCCCATTTGCGAACGCTTCAGATGAATTTCACAACGAAAGCGGCCACTCCATAATCCTTCTAAGAGTCTGGTGGCTGTGACTTTACCACAATTCCATAATTACGGCAAAAGATTGCCACATTGGCCTTAAACATGGTAGAAAGACTTCATGGCCTCTTGGTGCGTATATGACATAGTTTCCTTAAGAAATTGGGATTCTATAATCATCGTTGAAAGTCGACATGCATGGTGACTTCACTCAATTAAAAAATAGTGCAACAAGCTTTCTGACTTTACCTTACTTTGGATCAAAAGACCCTATCACCCGCGGTTGAGCTATATAGATCAATTACGCAATGAAAGTGGGCATCTCGAATACTCTTTGAAAGTTGTGAGGGGTACTGAGTTTTCATTCAACTCTTAAAAGTTGTAAAAAGTACGGAATTACTAGCTAGAATCACACTATCCCCCGTTTGTGAACGCTTCGGATGAATTTCACAACGAAAGCGGCCACTCCATAATCCTTCTAAGAGTCTGGTGGCTGTGACTTTACCACAATTCCATAATTACGGCAAAAGATTGCCACATTGGCCTTAAACATGGTAGAAAGACTTCATGGCCTCTTGGTGCGTATAAGACATAGTTTCGTAAAGAAATTGGGATTCTATAATCATCGTTGAAAGTCGACATGCATGGTGACTTCACTCAATTAAAAAATAGTGCAACAAGCTTTCTGACTTTACCTTACTTTGGATCAAAAGACCCTATCACCCGCGGTTGACCTATATAGATCAATTACGCATTGAAAGTGGGCATCTCGAATACTCTTTGAAAGTTGTGAGGGGTAGTGAATTTTCCTTCAATTCCTAAAAGTTCTAAAAAGTACGCAATTACTAGCTAGAAACAAACTATCCCCCATTTGCGAACGCTTCAGATGAATTTCACAACGAAAGCGGCCACTCCATAATCCTTCTAAGAGTCTGGTGGCTGTGACTTTACCACAATTCCATAATTACGGCAAAAGATTGCCACATTGGCCCTAAACATGGTAGAAAGACTTCATGGCCTCTTGGTGCGTATACGACATAGTTTCTTAAAGAAATTGGGATTCTATAATCATCGTTGAAAGTCGACATGCATGGTGACTTCACTCAATTAAAAAATAGTGCAACAAGCTTTCTGACTTTACCTTACTTTGGATCAAAAGACCCTATCACCCGCGGTTGACCTATATAGATCAATTACGCAATGAAAGTGGGCATCTCGAATACTCTTTGAAAGTTGTGAGGGGTACTGAGTTTTCATTCAACTCTTAAAAGTTGTAAAAAGTACGGAATTACTAGCTAGAATCACACTATCCCCCGTTTGTGAACGCTTCGGATGAATTTCACAACGAAAGCGGCCACTCCATAATCCTTCTAAGAGTCTGGTGGCTGTGACTTTACCACAATTCCATAATTACGGCAAAAGATTGCCTCATTGGCCTTAAACATGGTAGAAAGACTTCATGGCCTCTTGGTGCGTATAAGACATAGTTTCTTAAAGAAATTAGGATTCTATAATCATCGTTGAAAGTCGACATGCATGGTGACTTCACTCAATTAAAAAATAGTGCAACAAGCTTTCTGACTTTACCTTACTTTGGATCAAAAGACCCTATCACCCGCGGTTGACCTATATAGATCAATTACGCATTGAAAGTGGGCATCTCGAATACTCTTTGAAAGTTGTGAGGTGTAGTGAATTTTCCTTCAATTCCAAAAAGTTCTAAAAAGTACGCAATTACTAGCTAGAAACAAACTATCCCCCATTTGCGAACGCTTCGGATGAATTTCACAACGAAAGCGGGCACCCCATAATCCTTCTAAGAGTCTTGGTGGCTGTCACTTTACCACAATTGCATAATTACGGCAAAAGATTACCTCATTGGCCTTAAACATGGTAGAAAGACTTCATGGCCTCTTGGTGCGTATAAGACATAGTTTCTTAAAGAAATTGGGATTCTATAATCATCGTTGAAAGTCGACATGCATGGTGACTTCACTCAATTAAAAAATAGTGCAACAAGCTTTTTGACTTTACCTTACTTTGGATCAAAAGACCCTATCACCCGCGGTTGACCTATATCGATCAATTACGCAATGAAAGTGGGCATCTCGAATACTCTTTGAAAGTTGTGAGGGGTACTGAGTTTTCATTCAACTCTTAAAAGTTGTAAAAAGTACGGAATTACTAGCTAGAATCACACTATCCCCCGTTTGTGAACGCTTCGGATGAATTTCACAACGAAAGCGGCCACTCCATAATCCTTCTAAGAGTCTGGTGGCTGTGACTTTACCACAATTCCATAATTACGGCAAAAGATTGCCACATTGGCCTTAAACATGGTAGAAAGACTTCATGGCCTCTTGGTGCGTATATGACATAGTTTCCTTAAGAAATTGGGATTCTATAATCATCGTTGAAAGTCGACATGCATGGTGACTTCACTCAATTAAAAAATAGTGCAACAAGCTTTCTGACTTTACCTTACTTTGGATCAAAAGACCCTATCACCCGCGGTTGACCTATATAGATCAATTACGCAATGAAAGTGGGCATCTCGAATTCTCTTTGAAAGTTGTGAGGGGTACTGAGTTTTCATTCAACTCTTAAAAGTTGTAAAAAGTACGGAATTACTAGCTAGAATCACACTATCCCCCGTTTGTGAACGCTTCGGATGAATTTCAGAACGAAAGCGGCCACTCCATAATCCTTCTAAGAGTCTGGTGGCTGTGACTTTACCACAATTCCATAATTACGGCAAAAGATTGCCTCATTGGCCTTAAACATGGTAGAAAGACTTCATGGCCTCTTGGTGCGTATATGACATAGTTTCCTTAAGAAATTGGGATTCTATAATCATCGTTGAAAGTCGACATGCATGGTGACTTCACTCAATTAAAAAATAGTGCAACAAGCTTTTTGACTTTACCTTACTTTGGATCAAAAGACCCTATCACCCGCGGTTGACCTATATAGATCAATTACGCATTGAAAGTGGGCATCTCGAATACTCTTTGAAAGTTGTGAGGTGTAGTGAATTTTCCTTCAATTCCTAAAAGTTCTAAAAAGTACGCAATTACTAGCTAGAAACAAACTATCCCCCATTTGCGAACGCTTCGGATGAATTTCACAACGAAAGCGGGCACCCCATAATCCTTCTAAGAGTCTTGGTGGCTGTCACTTTACCACAATTTCATAATTACGGCAAAAGATTGCCTCATTGGCCTTAAACATGGTAGAAAGACTTCATGGCCTCTTGGTGCGTATATGACATAGTTTCCTTAAGAAATTGGGATTCTATAATCATCGTTGAAAGTCGACATGCATGGTGACTTCACTCAATTAAAAAATAGTGCAACAAGCTTTCTGACTTTACCTTACTTTGGATCAAAAGACCCTATCACCCGCGGTTGACCTATATAGATCAATTACGCATTGAAAGTGGGTATCTCGAATACTCTTTGAAAGTTGTGAGGGGTAGTGAATTTTCCTTCAATTCCTAAAAGTTCTAAAAAGTACGCAATTACTAGCTAGAAACAAACTATCCCCCATTTGCGAACGCTTCGGATGAATTTCACAACGAAAGCGGCCACTCCATAATCCTTCTAAGAGTCTGGTGGCTGTGACTTTACCACAATTCCATAATTACGGCAAAAGATTGCCACATTGGCCCTAAACATGGTAGAAAGACTTCATGGCCTCTTGGTGCGTATACGACATAGTTTCTTAAAGAAATTGGGATTCTATAATCATCGTTGAAAGTCGACATGCATGGTGACTTCACTCAATTAAAAAATAGTGCAACAAGCTTTCTGACTTTACCTTACTTTGGATCAAAAGACCCTATCACCCGCGGTTGACCTATATAGATCAATTACGCAATGAAAGTGGGCATCTCGAATACTCTTTGAAAGTTGTGAGGGGTACTGAGTTTTCATTCAACTCGTAAAAGTTGTAAAAAGTACGGAATTACTAGCTAGAATCACACTATCCCCCGTTTGTGAACGCTTCGGATGAATTTCACAACGAAAGCGGCCACTCCATAATCCTTCTAAGAGTCTGGTGGCTGTGACTTTACCACAATTCCATAATTACGGCAAAAGATTGCCTCATTGGCCTTAAACATGGTAGAAAGACTTCATGGCCTCTTGGTGCGTATAAGACATAGTTTCTTAAAGAAATTAGGATTCTATAATCATCGTTGAAAGTCGACATGCATGGTGACTTCACTCAATTAAAAAATAGTGCAACAAGCTTTCTGACTTTACCTTACTTTGGATCAAAAGACCCTATCACCCGCGGTTGACCTATA
Organism: Leucaena leucocephala; assembly: GCA_037074615.1. Lineage (NCBI taxonomy): Eukaryota > Viridiplantae > Streptophyta > Magnoliopsida > Fabales > Fabaceae > Leucaena > Leucaena leucocephala. The sequence goes on along the minus strand of CM073532.1, from coordinate 22,082,066 downwards.
TAGATCAATTACGCATTGAAAGTGGGCATCTCGAATACTCTTTGAAAGTTGTGAGGTGTAGTGAATTTTCCTTCAATTCCTAAAAGTTCTAAAAAGTACGCAATTACTAGCTAGAAACAAACTATCCCCCATTTGCGAACGCTTCGGATGAATTTCACAATGAAAGCGGGCACCCCATAATCCTTCTAAGAGTCTTGGTGGCTGTCACTTTACCACAATTGCATAATTACGGCAAAAGATTGCCTCATTGGCCTTAAACATGGTAGAAAGACTTCATGGCCTCTTGGTGCGTATATGACATAGTTTCTTAAAGAAATTGGGATTCTATAATCATCGTTGAAAGTCGACATGCATGGTGACTTCACTCAATTAAAAAATAGTGCAACAAGCTTTCTGACTTTACCTTACTTTGGATCAAAAGACCCTATCACCCGCGGTTGACCTATATCGATCAATTACGCAATGAAAGTGGGCATCTCGAATACTCTTTGAAAGTTGTGAGGGGTACTGAGTTTTCATTCAACTCTTAAAAGTTGTAAAAAGTACGGAATTACTAGCTAGAATCACACTATCCCCCGTTTGTGAACGCTTCGGATGAATTTCACAACGAAAGCGGCCACTCCATAATCCTTCTAAGAGTCTGGTGGCTGTGACTTTACCACAATTCCATAATTACGGCAAAAGATTGCCACATTGGCCTTAAACATGGTAGAAAGACTTCATGGCCTCTTGGTGCGTATATGACATAGTTTCCTTAAGAAATTGGGATTCTATAATCATCGTTGAAAGTCGACATGCATGGTGACTTCACTCAATTAAAAAATAGTGCAACAAGCTTTCTGACTTTACCTTACTTTGGATCAAAAGACCCTATCACCCGCGGTTGACCTATATAGATCAATTACGCAATGAAAGTGGGCATCTCGAATTCTCTTTGAAAGTTGTGAGGGGTAGTGAATTTTCCTTCAATTCCTAAAAGTTCTAAAAAGTACGCAATTACTAGCTAGAAACAAACTATCCCCCATTTGCGAACGCTTCGGATGAATTTCACAACGAAAGCGGCCACTCCATAATCCTTCTAAGAGTCTGGTGGCTGTGACTTTACCACAATTCCATAATTACGGCAAAAGATTGCCACATTGGCCCTAAACATGGTAGAAAGACTTCATGGCCTCTTGGTGCGTATACGACATAGTTTCTTAAAGAAATTGGGATTCTATAATCATCGTTGAAAGTCGACATGCATGGTGACTTCACTCAATTAAAAAATAGTGCAACAAGCTTTCTGACTTTACCTTACTTTGGATCAAAAGACCCTATCACCCGCGGTTGACCTATATAGATCAATTACGCAATGAAAGTGGGCATCTCGAATACTCTTTGAAAGTTGTGAGGGGTACTGAGTTTTCATTCAACTCGTAAAAGTTGTAAAAAGTACGGAATTACTAGCTAGAATCACACTATCCCCCGTTTGTGAACGCTTCGGATGAATTTCACAACGAAAGCGGCCACTCCATAATCCTTCTAAGAGTCTGGTGGCTGTGACTTTACCACAATTCCATAATTACGGCAAAAGATTGCCTCATTGGCCTTAAACATGGTAGAAAGACTTCATGGCCTCTTGGTGCGTATAAGACATAGTTTCTTAAAGAAATTAGGATTCTATAATCATCGTTGAAAGTCGACATGCATGGTGACTTCACTCAATTAAAAAATAGTGCAACAAGCTTTCTGACTTTACCTTACTTTGGATCAAAAGACCCTATCACCCGCGGTTGACCTATATAGATCAATTACGCATTGAAAGTGGGCATCTCGAATACTCTTTGAAAGTTGTGAGGTGTAGTGAATTTTCCTTCAATTCCTAAAAGTTCTAAAAAGTACGCAATTACTAGCTAGAAACAAACTATCCCCCATTTGCGAACGCTTCGGATGAATTTCACAATGAAAGCGGGCACCCCATAATCCTTCTAAGAGTCTTGGTGGCTGTCACTTTACCACAATTGCATAATTACGGCAAAAGATTGCCTCATTGGCCTTAAACATGGTAGAAAGACTTCATGGCCTCTTGGTGCGTATATGACATAGTTTCTTAAAGAAATTGGGATTCTATAATCATCGTTGAAAGTCGACATGCATGGTGACTTCACTCAATTAAAAAATAGTGCAACAAGCTTTCTGACTTTACCTTACTTTGGATCAAAAGACCCTATCACCCGCGGTTGACCTATATCGATCAATTACGCAATGAAAGTGGGCATCTCGAATACTCTTTGAAAGTTGTGAGGGGTACTGAGTTTTCATTCAACTCTTAAAAGTTGTAAAAAGTACGGAATTACTAGCTAGAATCACACTATCCCCCGTTTGTGAACGCTTCGGATGAATTTCACAACGAAAGCGGCCACTCCATAATCCTTCTAAGAGTCTGGTGGCTGTGACTTTACCACAATTCCATAATTACGGCAAAAGATTGCCACATTGGCCTTAAACATGGTAGAAAGACTTCATGGCCTCTTGGTGCGTATATGACATAGTTTCATTAAGAAATTGGGATTCTATAATCATCGTTGAAAGTCGACATGCATGGTGACTTCACTCAATTAAAAAATAGTGCAACAAGCTTTCTGACTTTACCTTACTTTGGATCAAAAGACCCTATCACCCGCGGTTGACCTATATAGATCAATTACGCAATGAAAGTGGGCATCTCGAATTCTCTTTGAAAGTTGTGAGGGGTACTGAGTTTTCATTCAACTCTTAAAAGTTGTAAAAAGTACGGAATTACTAGCTAGAATCACACTATCCCCCGTTTGTGAACGCTTCGGATGAATTTCACAACGAAAGCGGCCACTCCATAATCCTTCTAAGAGTCTGGTGGCTGTGACTTTACCACAATTCCATAATTACGGCAAAAGATTGCCTCATTGGCCTTAAACATGGTAGAAAGACTTCATGGCCTCTTGGTGCGTATAAGACATAGTTTCTTAAAGAAATTGGGATTCTATAATCATCGTTGAAAGTCGACATGCATGGTGACTTCACTCAATTAAAAAATAGTGAAACAGGCTTTCTGACTTTACCTTACTTTGGATCAAAAGACCCTATCACCCGCGGTTGACCTATATAGATCAATTACGCATTGAAAGTGGGCATCTCGAATACTCTTTGAAAGTTGTGAGGGGTAGTGAATTTTCCTTCAAGTCCTAAAAGTTCTAAAAAGTACGCAATTACTAGCTAGAAACAAACTATCCCCCATTTGCGAACGCTTCAGATGAATTTCACAACGAAAGCGGCCACTCCATAATCCTTCTAAGAGTCTGGTGGCTGTGACTTTACCACAATTCCATAATTACGGCAAAAGATTGCCACATTGGCCTTAAACATGGTAGAAAGACTTCATGGCCTCTTGGTGCGTATATGACATAGTTTCCTTAAGAAATTGGGATTCTATAATCATCGTTGAAAGTCGACATGCATGGTGACTTCACTCAATTAAAAAATAGTGCAACAAGCTTTCTGACTTTACCTTACTTTGGATCAAAAGACCCTATCACCCGCGGTTGACCTATATAGATCAATTACGCAATGAAAGTGGGCATCTCGAATACTCTTTGAAAGTTGTGAGGGGTACTGAGTTTTCATTCAACTCTTAAAAGTTGTAAAAAGTACGGAATTACTAGCTAGAATCACACTATCCCCCGTTTGTGAACGCTTCGGATGAATTTCACAACGAAAGCGGCCACTCCATAATCCTTCTAAGAGTCTGGTGGCTGTGACTTTACCACAATTCCATAATTACGGCAAAAGATTGCCACATTGGCCTTAAACATGGTAGAAAGAATTCATGGCCTCTTGGTGGGTATACGACATAGTTTCTTAAAGAAATTGTGATTCTATAATCATCGTTGAAAGTCGACATGCATGGTGACTTCACTCAATTAAAAAATAGTGAAACAGGCTTTCTGACTTTACCTTACTTTGGATCAAAAGACCCTATCACCCGCGGTTGACCTATATAGATCAATTACGCATTGAAAGTGGGCATCTCGAATACTCTTTGAAAGTTGTGAGGGGTAGTGAATTTTCCTTCAAGTCCTAAAAGTTCTAAAAAGTACGCAATTACTAGCTAGAAACAAACTATCCCCCATTTGCGAACGCTTCAGATGAATTTCACAACGAAAGCGGCCACTCCATAATCCTTCTAAGAGTCTGGTGGCTGTGACTTTACCACAATTCCATAATTACGGCAAAAGATTGCCACATTGGCCCTAAACATGGTAGAAAGACTTCATGGCCTCTTGGTGCGTATACGACATAGTTTCTTAAAGAAATTGGGATTCTATAATCATCGTTGAAAGTCGACATGCATGGTGACTTCACTCAATTAAAAAATAGTGCAACAAGCTTTCTGACTTTACCTTACTTTGGATCAAAAGACCCTATCACCCGCGGTTGACCTATATAGATCAATTACGCAATGAAAGTGGGCATCTCGAATACTCTTTAAAAGTTGTGAGGGGTACTGAGTTTTCATTCAACTCTTAAAAGTTGTAAAAAGTACGGAATTACTAGCTAGAAACAAACCATCCCCCGTTTGTGAACGCTTCGGATGAATTTCACAACGAAAGCGGCCACTCCATAATCCTTCTAAGAGTCTGGTGGCTGTGACTTTACCACAATTCCATAATTACGGCAAAAGATTGCCTCATTGGCCTTAAACATGGTAGAAAGACTTCATGGCCTCTTGGTGCGTATAAGACATAGTTTCTTAAAGAAATTGGGATTCTATAATCATCGTTGAAAGTCGACATGCATGGTGACTTCACTCAATTAAAAAATAGTGCAACAAGCTTTCTGACTTTACCTTACTTTGGATCAAAAGACCCTATCACCCGCGGTTGACCTATATAGATCAATTACGCAATGAAAGTGGGCATCTCGAATACTCTTTGAAAGTTGTGAGGGGTACTGAGTTTTCATTCAACTCTTAAAAGTTGTAAAAAGTACGGAATTACTAGCTAGAATCACACTATCCCCCGTTTGTGAACGCTTCGGATGAATTTCACAACGAAAGCGGCCACTCCATAATCCTTCTAAGAGTCTGGTGGCTGTGACTTTACCACAATTCCATAATTACGGCAAAAGATTGCCACATTGGCCTTAAACATGGTAGAAAGACTTCATGGCCTCTTGGTGGGTATACGACATAGTTTCTTAAAGAAATTGTGATTCTATAATCATCGTTGAAAGTCGACATGCATGGTGACTTCACTCAATTAAAAAATAGTGAAACAGGCTTTCTGACTTTACCTTACTTTGGATCAAAAGACCCTATCACCCGCGGTTGACCTATATAGATCAATTACGCATTGAAAGTGGGCATCTCGAATACTCTTTGAAAGTTGTGAGGGGTAGTGAATTTTCCTTCAATTCCTAAAAGTTCTAAAAAGTACGCAATTACTAGCTAGAAACAAACTATCCCCCATTTGCGAACGCTTCAGATGAATTTCACAACGAAAGCGGCCACTCCATAATCCTTCTAAGAGTCTGGTGGCTGTGACTTTACCACAATTCCATAATTACGGCAAAAGATTGCCACATTGGCCCTAAACATGGTAGAAAGACTTCATGGCCTCTTGGTGCGTATACGACATAGTTTCTTAAAGAAATTGGGATTCTATAATCATCGTTGAAAGTCGACATGCATGGTGACTTCACTCAATTAAAAAATAGTGCAACAAGCTTTCTGACTTTACCTTACTTTGGATCAAAAGACCCTATCACCCGCGGTTGACCTATATAGATCAATTACGCAATGAAAGTGGGCATCTCGAATACTCTTTGAAAGTTGTGAGGGGTACTGAGTTTTCATTCAACTCTTAAAAGTTGTAAAAAGTACGGAATTACTAGCTAGAATCACACTATCCCCCGTTTGTGAACGCTTCGGATGAATTTCACAACGAAAGCGGCCACTCCATAATCCTTCTAAGAGTCTGGTGGCTGTGACTTTACCACAATTCCATAATTACGGCAAAAGATTGCCTCATTGGCCTTAAACATGGTAGAAAGACTTCATGGCCTCTTGGTGCGTATAAGACATAGTTTCTTAAAGAAATTAGGATTCTATAATCATCGTTGAAAGTCGACATGCATGGTGACTTCACTCAATTAAAAAATAGTGCAACAAGCTTTCTGACTTTACCTTACTTTGGATCAAAAGACCCTATCACCCGCGGTTGACCTATATAGATCAATTACGCATTGAAAGTGGGCATCTCGAATACTCTTTGAAAGTTGTGAGGTGTAGTGAATTTTCCTTCAATTCCAAAAAGTTCTAAAAAGTACGCAATTACTAGCTAGAAACAAACTATCCCCCATTTGCGAACGCTTCGGATGAATTTCACAACGAAAGCGGGCACCCCATAATCCTTCTAAGAGTCTTGGTGGCTGTCACTTTACCACAATTGCATAATTACGGCAAAAGATTACCTCATTGGCCTTAAACATGGTAGAAAGACTTCATGGCCTCTTGGTGCGTATAAGACATAGTTTCTTAAAGAAATTGGGATTCTATAATCATCGTTGAAAGTCGACATGCATGGTGACTTCACTCAATTAAAAAATAGTGCAACAAGCTTTTTGACTTTACCTTACTTTGGATCAAAAGACCCTATCACCCGCGGTTGACCTATATCGATCAATTACGCAATGAAAGTGGGCATCTCGAATACTCTTTGAAAGTTGTGAGGGGTACTGAGTTTTCATTCAACTCTTAAAAGTTGTAAAAAGTACGGAATTACTAGCTAGAATCACACTATCCCCCGTTTGTGAACGCTTCGGATGAATTTCACAACGAAAGCGGCCACTCCATAATCCTTCTAAGAGTCTGGTGGCTGTGACTTTACCACAATTCCATAATTACGGCAAAAGATTGCCACATTGGCCTTAAACATGGTAGAAAGACTTCATGGCCTCTTGGTGCGTATATGACATAGTTTCCTTAAGAAATTGGGATTCTATAATCATCGTTGAAAGTCGACATGCATGGTGACTTCACTCAATTAAAAAATAGTGCAACAAGCTTTCTGACTTTACCTTACTTTGGATCAAAAGACCCTATCACCCGCGGTTGACCTATATAGATCAATTACGCAATGAAAGTGGGCATCTCGAATTCTCTTTGAAAGTTGTGAGGGGTACTGAGTTTTCATTCAACTCTTAAAAGTTGTAAAAAGTACGGAATTACTAGCTAGAATCACACTATCCCCCGTTTGTGAACGCTTCGGATGAATTTCAGAACGAAAGCGGCCACTCCATAATCCTTCTAAGAGTCTGGTGGCTGTGACTTTACCACAATTCCATAATTACGGCAAAAGATTGCCTCATTGGCCTTAAACATGGTAGAAAGACTTCATGGCCTCTTGGTGCGTATATGACATAGTTTCCTTAAGAAATTGGGATTCTATAATCATCGTTGAAAGTCGACATGCATGGTGACTTCACTCAATTAAAAAATAGTGCAACAAGCTTTTTGACTTTACCTTACTTTGGATCAAAAGACCCTATCACCCGCGGTTGACCTATATAGATCAATTACGCATTGAAAGTGGGCATCTCGAATACTCTTTGAAAGTTGTGAGGTGTAGTGAATTTTCCTTCAATTCCTAAAAGTTCTAAAAAGTACGCAATTACTAGCTAGAAACAAACTATCCCCCATTTGCGAACGCTTCGGATGAATTTCACAACGAAAGCGGGCACCCCATAATCCTTCTAAGAGTCTTGGTGGCTGTCACTTTACCACAATTTCATAATTACGGCAAAAGATTGCCTCATTGGCCTTAAACATGGTAGAAAGACTTCATGGCCTCTTGGTGCGTATATGACATAGTTTCCTTAAGAAATTGGGATTCTATAATCATCGTTGAAAGTCGACATGCATGGTGACTTCACTCAATTAAAAAATAGTGCAACAAGCTTTCTGACTTTACCTTACTTTGGATCAAAAGACCCTATCACCCGCGGTTGACCTATATAGATCAATTACGCATTGAAAGTGGGTATCTCGAATACTCTTTGAAAGTTGTGAGGGGTAGTGAATTTTCCTTCAATTCCTAAAAGTTCTAAAAAGTACGCAATTACTAGCTAGAAACAAACTATCCCCCATTTGCGAACGCTTCGGATGAATTTCACAACGAAAGCGGCCACTCCATAATCCTTCTAAGAGTCTGGTGGCTGTGACTTTACCACAATTCCATAATTACGGCAAAAGATTGCCACATTGGCCCTAAACATGGTAGAAAGACTTCATGGCCTCTTGGTGCGTATACGACATAGTTTCTTAAAGAAATTGGGATTCTATAATCATCGTTGAAAGTCGACATGCATGGTGACTTCACTCAATTAAAAAATAGTGCAACAAGCTTTCTGACTTTACCTTACTTTGGATCAAAAGACCCTATCACCCGCGGTTGACCTATATAGATCAATTACGCAATGAAAGTGGGCATCTCGAATACTCTTTGAAAGTTGTGAGGGGTACTGAGTTTTCATTCAACTCTTAAAAGTTGTAAAAAGTACGGAATTACTAGCTAGAATCACACTATCCCCCGTTTGTGAACGCTTCGGATGAATTTCACAACGAAAGCGGCCACTCCATAATCCTTCTAAGAGTCTGGTGGCTGTGACTTTACCACAATTCCATAATTACGGCAAAAGATTGCCTCATTGGCCTTAAACATGGTAGAAAGACTTCATGGCCTCTTGGTGCGTATAAGACATAGTTTCTTAAAGAAATTAGGATTCTATAATCATCGTTGAAAGTCGACATGCATGGTGACTTCACTCAATTAAAAAATAGTGCAACAAGCTTTCTGACTTTACCTTACTTTGGATCAAAAGACCCTATCACCCGCGGTTGACCTATATAGATCAATTACGCATTGAAAGTGGGCATCTCGAATACTCTTTGAAAGTTGTGAGGTGTAGTGAATTTTCCTTCAATTCCTAAAAGTTCTAAAAAGTACGCAATTACTAGCTAGAAACAAACTATCCCCCATTTGCGAACGCTTCGGATGAATTTCACAATGAAAGCGGGCACCCCATAATCCTTCTAAGAGTCTTGGTGGCTGTCACTTTACCACAATTGCATAATTACGGCAAAAGATTGCCTCATTGGCCTTAAACATGGTAGAAAGACTTCATGGCCTCTTGGTGCGTATAAGACATAGTTTCTTAAAGAAATTGGGATTCTATAATCATCGTTGAAAGTCGACATGCATGGTGACTTCACTCAATTAAAAAATAGTGCAACAAGCTTTTTGACTTTACCTTACTTTGGATCAAAAGACCCTATCACCCGCGGTTGACCTATATCGATCAATTACGCAATGAAAGTGGGCATCTCGAATACTCTTTGAAAGTTGTGAGGGGTACTGAGTTTTCATTCAACTCTTAAAAGTTGTAAAAAGTACGGAATTACTAGCTAGAATCACACTATCCCCCGTTTGTGAACGCTTCGGATGAATTTCACAACGAAAGCGGCCACTCCATAATCCTTCTAAGAGTCTGGTGGCTGTGACTTTACCACAATTCCATAATTACGGCAAAAGATTGCCACATTGGCCTTAAACATGGTAGAAAGACTTCATGGCCTCTTGGTGCGTATATGACATAGTTTCCTTAAGAAATTGGGATTCTATAATCATCGTTGAAAGTCGACATGCATGGTGACTTCACTCAATTAAAAAATAGTGCAACAAGCTTTCTGACTTTACCTTACTTTGGATCAAAAGACCCTATCACCCGCGGTTGACCTATATAGATCAATTACGCAATGAAAGTGGGCATCTCGAATTCTCTTTGAAAGTTGTGAGGGGTACTGAGTTTTCATTCAACTCTTAAAAGTTGTAAAAAGTACGGAATTACTAGCTAGAATCACACTATCCCCCGTTTGTGAACGCTTCGGATGAATTTCAGAACGAAAGCGGCCACTCCATAATCCTTCTAAGAGTCTGGTGGCTGTGACTTTACCACAATTCCATAATTACGGCAAAAGATTGCCTCATTGGCCTTAAACATGGTAGAAAGACTTCATGGCCTCTTGGTGCGTATATGACATAGTTTCCTTAAGAAATTGGGATTCTATAATCATCGTTGAAAGTCGACATGCATGGTGACTTCACTCAATTAAAAAATAGTGCAACAAGCTTTTTGACTTTACCTTACTTTGGATCAAAAGACCCTATCACCCGCGGTTGACCTATATAGATCAATTACGCATTGAAAGTGGGCATCTCGAATACTCTTTGAAAGTTGTGAGGTGTAGTGAATTTTCCTTCAATTCCTAAAAGTTCTAAAAAGTACGCAATTACTAGCTAGAAACAAACTATCCCCCATTTGCGAACGCTTCGGATGAATTTCACAACGAAAGCGGGCACCCCATAATCCTTCTAAGAGTCTTGGTGGCTGTCACTTTACCACAATTTCATAATTACGGCAAAAGATTGCCTCATTGGCCTTAAACATGGTAGAAAGACTTCATGGCCTCTTGGTGCGTATATGACATAGTTTCCTTAAGAAATTGGGATTCTATAATCATCGTTGAAAGTCGACATGCATGGTGACTTCACTCAATTAAAAAATAGTGCAACAAGCTTTCTGACTTTACCTTACTTTGGATCAAAAGACCCTATCACCCGCGGTTGACCTATATAGATCAATTACGCAATGAAAGTGGGCATCTCGAATACTCTTTGAAAGTTGTGAGGGGTACTGAGTTTTCATTCAACTCGTAAAAGTTGTAAAAAGTACGGAATTACTAACTAGAATCACACTATCCCCCGTTTGGGAACGCTTCGGATGAATTTCACAACGAAAGCGGCCACTCCATAATCCTTCTAAGAGTCTGGTGGCTGTCACTTTACCACAATTCCATAATTACGGCAAAAGATTGCCACATTGGCCCTAAACATGGTAGAAAGAATTCATGGCCTCTTGGTGCGTATACGACATAGTTTCTTAAAGAAATTGGGATTCTATAATCATCGTTGAAAGTCGACATGCATGGTGACTTCACTCAATTAAAAAATAGTGCAACAAGCTTTCTGACTTTACCTTACTTTGGATCAAAAGACCCTATCACCCGCGGTTGACCTATATAGATCAATTACGCAATGAAAGTGGGCATCTCGAATACTCTTTGAAAGTTGTGAGGGGTACTGAGTTTTCATTCAACTCTTAAAAGTTGTAAAAAGTACGGAATTACTAGCTAGAATCACACTATCCCCCGTTTGTGAACGCTTCGGATGAATTTCACAACGAAAGCGGCCACTCCATAATCCTTCTAAGAGTCTGGTGGCTGTGACTTTACCACAATTCCATAATTACGGCAAAAGATTGCCTCATTGGCCTTAAACATGGTAGAAAGACTTCATGGCCTCTTGGTGCGTATAAGACATAGTTTCTTAAAGAAATTGGGATTCTATAATCATCGTTGAAAGTCGACATGCATGGTGACTTCACTCAATTAAAAAATAGTGCAACAAGCTTTCTGACTTTACCTTACTTTGGATCAAAAGACCCTATCACCCGCGGTTGACCTATATAGATCAATTACGCATTGAAAGTGGGCATCTCGAATACTCTTTGAAAGTTGTGAGGTGTAGTGAATTTTCCTTCAATTCCTAAAAGTTCTAAAAAGTACGCAATTACTAGCTAGAAACAAACTATCCCCCATTTGCGAACGCTTCGGATGAATTTCACAATGAAAGCGGGCACCCCATAATCCTTCTAAGAGTCTTGGTGGCTGTCACTTTACCACAATTGCATAATTACGGCAAAAGATTGCCTCATTGGCCTTAAACATGGTAGAAAGACTTCATGGCCTCTTGGTGCGTATATGACATAGTTTCTTAAAGAAATTGGGATTCTATAATCATCGTTGAAAGTCGACATGCATGGTGACTTCACTCAATTAAAAAATAGTGCAACAAGCTTTCTGACTTTACCTTACTTTGGATCAAAAGACCCTATCACCCGCGGTTGACCTATATAGATCAATTACGCAATGAAAGTGGGCATCTCGAATACTCTTTGAAAGTTGTGAGGGGTACTGAGTTTTCATTCAACTCTTAAAAGTTGTAAAAAGTACGGAATTACTAGCTAGAATCACACTATCCCCCGTTTGTGAACGCTTCGGATGAATTTCACAACGAAAGCGGCCACTCCATAATCCTTCTAAGAGTCTGGTGGCTGTGACTTTACCACAATTCCATAATTACGGCAAAAGATTGCCACATTGGCCTTAAACATGGTAGAAAGACTTCATGGCCTCTTGGTGCGTATATGACATAGTTTCATTAAGAAATTGGGATTCTATAATCATCGTTGAAAGTCGACATGCATGGTGACTTCACTCAATTAAAAAATAGTGCAACAAGCTTTCTGACTTTACCTTACTTTGGATCAAAAGACCCTATCACCCGCGGTTGACCTATATAGATCAATTACGCAATGAAAGTGGGCATCTCGAATTCTCTTTGAAAGTTGTGAGGGGTACTGAGTTTTCATTCAACTCTTAAAAGTTGTAAAAAGTACGGAATTACTAGCTAGAATCACACTATCCCCCGTTTGTGAACGCTTCGGATGAATTTCACAATGAAAGCGGCCACTCCATAATCCTTCTAAGAGTCTGGTGGCTGTGACTTTACCACAATTCCATAATTACGGCAAAAGATTGCCTCATTGGCCTTAAACATGGTAGAAAGACTTCATGGCCTCTTGGTGCGTATAAGACATAGTTTCTTAAAGAAATTGGGATTCTATAATCATCGTTGAAAGTCGACATGCATGGTGACTTCACTCAATTAAAAAATAGTGCAACAAGCTTTCTGACTTTACCTTACTTTGGATCAAAAGACCCTATCACCCGCGGTTGACCTATATAGATCAATTACGCAATGAAAGTGGGCATCTCGAATACTCTTTGAAAGTTGTGAGGGGTACTGAGTTTTCATTCAACTCTTAAAAGTTGTAAAAAGTACGGAATTACTAGCTAGAAACAAACTATCCCCCGTTTGGGAACGCTTCGGATGAATTTCACAACGAAAGCGGCCACTCCATAATCCTTCTAAGAGTCTGGTGGCTGTGACTTTACCACAATTCCATAATTACGGCAAAAGATTGCCTCATTGGCCTTAAACATGGTAGAAAGACTTCATGGCCTCTTGGTGCGTATAAGACATAGTTTCTTAAAGAAATTGGGATTCTATAATCATCGTTGAAAGTCGACATGCATGGTGACTTCACTCAATTAAAAAATAGTGCAACAAGCTTTCTGACTTTACCTTACTTTGGATCAAAAGACCCTATCACCCGCGGTTGACCTATATAGATCAATTACGCAATGAAAGTGGGCATCTCGAATACTCTTTGAAAGTTGTGAGGGGTACTGAGTTTTCATTCAACTCGTAAAAGTTGTAAAAAGTACGAAATTACTAGCTAGAATCACACTATCCCCCGTTTGGGAACGCTTCGGATGAATTTCACAACGAAAGCGGCCACTCCATAATCCTTCTAAGAGTCTGGTGGCTGTCACTTTACCACAATTCCATAATTATGGCAAAAGATTGCCACATTGGCCCTAAACATGGTAGAAAGAATTCATGGCCTCTTGGTGCGTATACGACATAGTTTCTTAAAGAAATTGGGATTCTATAATCATCGTTGAAAGTCGACATGCATGGTGACTTCACTCAATTAAAAAATAGTGCAACAAGCTTTCTGACTTTACCTTACTTTGGATCAAAAGACCCTATCACCCGCGGTTGACCTATATAGATCAATTACGCAATGAAAGTGGGCATCTCGAATACTCTTTGAAAGTTGTGAGGGGTACTGAGTTTTCATTCAACTCTTAAAAGTTGTAAAAAGTACGGAATTACTAGCTAGAATCACACTATCCCCCGTTTGTGAACGCTTCGGATGAATTTCACAACGAAAGCGGCCACTCCATAATCCTTCTAAGAGTCTGGTGGCTGTGACTTTACCACAATTCCATAATTACGGCAAAAGATTGCCTCATTGGCCTTAAACATGGTAGAAAGACTTCATGGCCTCTTGGTGCGTATAAGACATAGTTTCTTAAAGAAATTAGGATTCTATAATCATCGTTGAAAGTCGACATGCATGGTGACTTCACTCAATTAAAAAATAGTGCAACAAGCTTTCTGACTTTACCTTACTTTGGATCAAAAGACCCTATCACCCGCGGTTGACCTATATAGATCAATTACGCATTGAAAGTGGGCATCTCGAATACTCTTTGAAAGTTGTGAGGTGTAGTGAATTTTCCTTCAATTCCTAAAAGTTCTTAAAAGTACGCAATTACTAGCTAGAAACAAACTATCCCCCATTTTCGAACGCTTCGGATGAATTTCACAACGAAAACGGGCACCCCATAATCCTTCTAAGAGTCTTGGTGGCTGTCACTTTACCACAATTTCATAATTACGGCAAAAGATTGCCTCATTGGCCTTAAACATGGTAGAAAGACTTCATGGCCTCTTGGTGCGTATATGACATAGTTTCTTAAAGAAATTGGGATTCTATAATCATCGTTGAAAGTCGACATGCATGGTGACTTCACTCAATTAAAAAATAGTGCAACAAGCTTTCTGACTTTACCTTACTTTGGATCAAAAGACCCTATCACCCGCGGTTGACCTATATAGATCAATTACGCAATGAAAGTGGGCATCTCGAATTCTCTTTGAAAGTTGTGAGGGGTACTGAGTTTTCATTCAACTCTTAAAAGTTGTAAAAAGTACGGAATTACTAGCTAGAATCACACTATCCCCCGTTTGTGAACGCTTCGGATGAATTTCACAACGAAAGCGGCCACTCCATAATCCTTCTAAGAGTCTGGTGGCTGTGACATTACCACAATTCCATAATTACGGCAAAAGATTGCCACATTGGCCTTAAACATGGTAGAAAGACTTCATGGCCTCTTGGTGCGTATATGACATAGTTTCCTTAAGAAATTGGGATTCTATAATCATCGTTGAAAGTCGACATGCATGGTGACTTCACTCAATTAAAAAATAGTGCAACAAGCTTTCTGACTTTACCTTACTTTGGATCAAAAGACCCTATCACCCGCGGTTGACCTATATAGATCAATTACGCATTGAAAGTGGGCATCTCGAATACTCTTTGAAAGTTGTGAGGGGTAGTGAATTTTCCTTCAATTCCTAAAAGTTCTAAAAAGTACGCAATTACTAGCTAGAAACAAACTATCCCCCATTTGCGAACGCTTCGGATGAATTTCACAACGAAAGCGGCCACTCCATAATCCTTCTAAGAGTCTGGTGGCTGTGACTTTACCACAATTCCATAATTACGGCAAAAGATTGCCACATTGGCCCTAAACATGGTAGAAAGACTTCATGGCCTCTTGGTGCGTATACGACATAGTTTCTTAAAGAAATTGGGATTCTATAATCATCGTTGAAAGTCGACATGCATGGTGACTTCACTCAATTAAAAAATAGTGCAACACGCTTTCTGACTTTACCTTACTTTGGATCAAAAGACCCTTTCACCCGCGGTTGACCTATATCGATCAATTACGCAATGAAAGTGGGCATCTCGAATACTCTTTGAAAGTTGTGAGGGGTACTGAGTTTTCATTCAACTCTTAAAAGTTGTAAAAAGTACGGAATTACTAGCTAGAATCACACTATCCCCCGTTTGTGAACGCTTCGGATGAATTTCACAACGAAAGCGGCCACTCCATAATCCTTCTAAGAGTCTGGTGGCTGTGACTTTACCACAATTCCATAATTACGGCAAAAGATTGCCACATTGGCCTTAAACATGGTAGAAAGACTTCATGGCCTCTTGGTGCGTATATGACATAGTTTCCTTAAGAAATTGGGATTCTATAATCATCGTTGAAAGTCGACATGCATGGTGACTTCACTCAATTAAAAAATAGTGCAACAAGCTTTCTGACTTTACCTTACTTTGGATCAAAAGACCCTATCACCCGCGGTTGACCTATATAGATCAATTACGCAATGAAAGTGGGCATCTCGAATTCTCTTTGAAAGTTGTGAGGGGTACTGAGTTTTCATTCAACTCTTAAAAGGTGTAAAAAGTACGGAATTACTAGCTAGAATCACACTATCCCCCGTTTGTGAACGCTTCGGATGAATTTCACAACGAAAGCGGCCACTCCATAATCCTTCTAAGAGTCTGGTGGCTGTGACTTTACCACAATTCCATAATTACGGCAAAAGATTGCCTCATTGGCCTTAAACATGGTAGAAAGACTTCATGGCCTCTTGGTGCGTATAAGACATAGTTTCTTAAAGAAATTGGGATTCTATAATCATCGTTGAAAGTCGACATGCATGGTGACTTCACTCAATTAAAAAATAGTGCAACAAGCTTTCTGACTTTACCTTACTTTGGATCAAAAGACCCTATCACCCGCGGTTGACCTATATAGATCAATTACGCAATGAAAGTGGGCATCTCGAATACTCTTTGAAAGTTGTGAGGGGTACTGAGTTTTCATTCAACTCTTAAAAGTTGTAAAAAGTACGGAATTACTAGCTAGAAACAAACTATCCCCCGTTTGTGAACGCTTCGGATGAATTTCACAACGAAAGCGGCCACTCCATAATCCTTCTAAGAGTCTGGTGGCTGTGACTTTACCACAATTCCATAATTACGGCAAAAGATTGCCTCATTGGCCTTAAACATGGTAGAAAGACTTCATGGCCTCTTGGTGCGTATAAGACATAGTTTCTTAAAGAAATTGGGATTCTATAATCATCGTTGAAAGTCGACATGCATGGTGACTTCACTCAATTAAAAAATAGTGCAACAAGCTTTCTGACTTTACCTTACTTTGGATCAAAAGACCCTATCACCCGCGGTTGACCTATATAGATCAATTACGCATTGAAAGTGGGCATCTCGAATACTCTTTGAAAGTTGTGAGGGGTAGTGAATTTTCCTTCAATTCCTAAAAGTTCTAAAAAGTACGCAATTACTAGCTAGAAACAAACTATCCCCCATTTGCGAACGCTTCAGATGAATTTCACAACGAAAGCGGCCACTCCATAATCCTTCTAAGAGTCTGGTGGCTGTGACTTTACCACAATTCCATAATTACGGCAAAAGATTGCCTCATTGGCCTTAAACATGGTAGAAAGACTTCATGGCCTCTTGGTACGTATAAGACATAGTTTCTTAAAGAAATTGGGATTCTATAATCATCGTTGAAAGTCGACATGCATGGTGACTTCACTCAATTAAAAAATAGTGCAACAAGCTTTCTGACTTTACCTTACTTTGGATCAAAAGACCCTATCACCCGCGGTTGACCTATATAGATCAATTACGCAATGAAAGTGGGCATCTCGAATACTCTTTGAAAGTTGTGAGGGGTACTGAGTTTTCATTCAACTCTTAAAAGTTGTAAAAAGTACGGAATTACTAGCTAGAAACAAACTATCCCCCGTTTGTGAACGCTTCGGATGAATTTCACAACGAAAGCGGCCACTCCATAATCCTTCTAAGAGTCTGGTGGCTGTGACTTTACCACAATTCCATAATTACGGCAAAAGATTGCCTCATTGGCCTTAAACATGGTAGAAAGACTTCATGGCCTCTTGGTGCGTATAAGACATAGTTTCTTAAAGAAATTGGGATTCTATAATCATCGTTGAAAGTCGACATGCATGGTGACTTCACTCAATTAAAAAATAGTGCAACAAGCTTTCTGACTTTACCTTACTTTGGATCAAAAGACCCTATCACCCGCGGTTGACCTATATAGATCAATTACGCAATGAAAGTGGGCATCTCGAATACTCTTTGAAAGTTGTGAGGGGTACTGAGTTTTCATTCAACTCGTAAAAGTTGTAAAAAGTACGGAATTACTAGCTAGAATCACACTATCCCCCGTTTGGGAACGCTTCGGATGAATTTCACAACGAAAGCGGCCACTCCATAATCCTTCTAAGAGTCTGGTGGCTGTCACTTTACCACAATTCCATAATTATGGCAAAAGATTGCCACATTGGCCCTAAACATGGTAGAAAGAATTCATGGCCTCTTGGTGCGTATACGACATAGTTTCTTAAAGAAATTGGGATTCTATAATCATCGTTGAAAGTCGACATGCATGGTGACTTCACTCAATTAAAAAATAGTGCAACAAGCTTTCTGACTTTACCTTACTTTGGATCAAAAGACCCTATCACCCGCGGTTGACCTATATAGATCAATTACGCAATGAAAGTGGGCATCTCGAATACTCTTTGAAAGTTGTGAGGGGTACTGAGTTTTCATTCAACTCTTAAAAGTTGTAAAAAGTACGGAATTACTAGCTAGAATCACACTATCCCCCGTTTGTGAACGCTTCGGATGAATTTCACAACGAAAGCGGCCACTCCATAATCCTTCTAAGAGTCTGGTGGCTGTGACTTTACCACAATTCCATAATTACGGCAAAAGATTGCCTCATTGGCCTTAAACATGGTAGAAAGACTTCATGGCCTCTTGGTGCGTATAAGACATAGTTTCCTTAAGAAATTGGGATTCTATAATCATCGTTGAAAGTCGACATGCATGGTGACTTCACTCAATTAAAAAATAGTGCAACAAGCTTTCTGACTTTACCTTACTTTGGATCAAAAGACCCTATCACCCGCGGTTGACCTATATAGATCAATTACGCAATGAAAGTGGGCATCTCGAATACTCTTTGAAAGTTGTGAGGGGTACTGAGTTTTCATTCAACTCTTAAAAGTTGTAAAAAGTACGGAATTAATAGCTAGAATCACACTATCCCCCGTTTGTGAACGCTTCGGATGAATTTCACAACGAAAGCGGCCACTCCATAATCCTTCTAAGAGTCTGGTGGCTGTGACTTTACCACAATTGCATAATTACGGCAAAAGATTGCCACATTGGCCTTAAACATGGTAGAAAGAATTCATGGCCTCTTGGTGGGTATACGACATAGTTTCTTAAAGAAATTGTGATTCTATAATCATCGTTGAAAGTCGACATGCATGGTGACTTCACTCAATTAAAAAATAGTGAAACAGGCTTTCTGACTTTACCTTACTTTGGATCAAAAGACCCTATCACCCGCGGTTGACCTATATAGATCAATTACGCATTGAAAGTGGGCATCTCGAATACTCTTTGAAAGTTGTGAGGGGTAGTGAATTTTCCTTCAAGTCCTAAAAGTTCTAAAAAGTACGCAATTACTAGCTAGAAACAAACTATCCCCCATTTGCGAACGCTTCGGATGAATTTCACAACGAAAGCGGCCACTCCATAATCCTTCTAAGAGTCTGGTGGCTGTGACTTTACCACAAATCCATAATTACGGCAAAAGATTGCCTCATTGGCCTTAAACATGGTAGAAAGACTTCATGGCCTCTTGGTGCGTATAAGACATAGTTTCTTAAAGAAATTGGGATTCTATAATCATCGTTGAAAGTCGACATGCATGGTGACTTCACTCAATTAAAAAATAGTGCAACAAGCTTTCTGACTTTACCTTACTTTGGATCAAAAGACCCTATCACCCGCGGTTGACCTATATAGATCAATTACGCAATGAAAGTGGGCATCTCGAATACTCTTTGAAAGTTGTGAGGGGTACTGAGTTTTCATTCAACTCTTAAAAGTTGTAAAAAGTACGGAATTACTAGCTAGAAACAAACTATCCCCCGTTTGTGAACGCTTCGGATGAATTTCACAACGAAAGCGGCCACTCCATAATCCTTCTAAGAGTCTGGTGGCTGTGACTTTACCACAATTCCATAATTACGGCAAAAGATTGCCTCATTGGCCTTAAACATGGTAGAAAGACTTCATGGCCTCTTGGTGCGTATAAGACATAGTTTCTTAAAGAAATTGGGATTCTATAATCATCGTTGAAAGTCGACATGCATGGTGACTTCACTCAATTAAAAAATAGTGCAACACGCTTTCTGACTTTACCTTACTTTGGATCAAAAGACCCTATCACCCGCGGTCTACCTATATAGATCAATTACGCAATGAAAGTGGGCATCTCGAATACTCTTTGAAAGTTGTGAGGGGTACTGAGTTTTCATTCAACTCGTAAAAGTTGTAAAAAGTACGGAATTACTAGCTAGAATCACACTATCCCCCGTTTGGGAACGCTTCGGATGAATTTCACAACGAAAGCGGCCACTCCATAATCCTTCTAAGAGTCTGGTGGCTGTCACTTTACCACAATTCCATAATTACGGCAAAAGATTGCCACATTGGCCCTAAACATGGTAGAAAGAATTCATGGCCTCTTGGTGCGTATACGACATAGTTTCTTAAAGAAATTGGGATTCTATAATCATCGTTGAAAGTCGACATGCATGGTGACTTCACTCAATTAAAAAATAGTGCAACAAGCTTTCTGACTTTACCTTACTTTGGATCAAAAGACCCTATCACCCGCGGTTGACCTATATAGATCAATTACGCAATGAAAGTGGGCATCTCGAATACTCTTTGAAAGTTGTGAGGGGTACTGAGTTTTCATTCAACTCTTAAAAGTTGTAAAAAGTACGGAATTACTAGCTAGAATCACACTATCCCCCATTTGTGAACGCTTCGGATGAATTTCACAACGAAAGCGGCCACTCCATAATCCTTCTAATAGTCTGGTGGCTGTGACTTTACCACAATTCCATAATTACGGCAAAAGATTGCCTCATTGGCCTTAAACATGGTAGAAAGACTTCATGGCCTCTTGGTGCGTATAAGACATAGTTTCTTAAAGAAATTAGGATTCTATAATCATCGTTGAAAGTCGACATGCATGGTGACTTCACTCAATTAAAAAATAGTGCAACAAGCTTTCTGACTTTACCTTACTTTGGATCAAAAGACCCTATCACCCGCGGTTGACCTATATAGATCAATTACGCAATGAAAGTGGGCATCTCGAATACTCTTTGAAAGTTGTGAGGGGTACTGAGTTTTCATTCAACTCATAAAAGTTGTAAAAAGTACGGAATTACTAGCTAGAAACAAACTATCCCCCGTTGGGAACGTATCGGATGAATTTCACAACGAAAGCGGCCACTCCATAATCCTTCTAAGAGTCTGGTGGCTGTGACTTTACCACAATTCCATAATTACGGCAAAAGATTGCCTCATTGGCCTTAAACATGGTAGAAAGACTTCATGGCCTCTTGGTGCGTATATGACATAGTTTCCTTAAGAAATTGGGATTCTATAATCATCGTTGAAAGTCGACATGCATGGTGACTTCACTCAATTAAAAAATAGTGCAACAAGCTTTCTGACTTTACCTTACTTTGGATCAAAAGACCCTATCACCCGCGGTTGACCTATATAGATCAATTATGCAATGAAAGTGGGCATCTCGAATTCTCTTTGAAAGTTGTGAGGGGTACTGAGTTTTCATTCAACTCTTAAAAGTTGTAAAAAGTACGGAATTACTAGCTAGAATCACACTATCCCCCGTTTGGGAACGCTTCGGATGAATTTCACAACGAAAGCGGCCACTCCATAATCCTTCTAAGAGTCTGGTGGCTGTCACTTTACCACAATTCCATAATTACGGCAAAAGATTGCCACATTGGCCCTAAACATGGTAGAAAGAATTCATGGCCTCTTGGTGCGTATACGACATAGTTTCTTAAAGAAATTGGGATTCTATAATCATCGTTGAAAGTCGACATGCATGGTGACTTCACTCAATTAAAAAATAGTGCAACAAGCTTTCTGACTTTACCTTACTTTGGATCAAAAGACCCTATCACCCGCGGTTGACCTATATAGATCAATTACGCAATGAAAGTGGGCATCTCGAATACTCTTTGAAAGTTGTGAGGGGTACTGAGTTTTCATTCAACTCTTAAAAGTTGTAAAAAGTACGGAATTACTAGCTAGAATCACACTATCCCCCGTTTGTGAACGCTTCGGATGAATTTCACAACGAAAGCGGCCACTCCATAATCCTTCTAAGAGTCTGGTGGCTGTGACTTTACCACAATTCCATAATTACGGCAAAAGATTGCCTCATTGGCCTTAAACATGGTAGAAAGACTTCATGGCCTCTTGGTGCGTATAAGACATAGTTTCTTAAAGAAATTGGGATTCTATAATCATCGTTGAAAGTCGACATGCATGGTGACTTCACTCAATTAAAAAATAGTGCAACAAGCTTTCTGACTTTACCTTACTTTGGATCAAAAGACCCTATCACCCGCGGTTGACCTATATAGATCAATTACGCAATGAAAGTGGGCATCTCGAATACTCTTTGAAAGTTGTGAGGGGTACTGAGTTTTCATTCAACTCGTAAAAGTTGTAAAAAGTACGGAATTACTAGCTAGAATCACACTATCCCCCGTTTGGGAACGCTTCGGATGAATTTCACAACGAAAGCGGCCACTCCATAATCCTTCTAAGAGTCTGGTGGCTGTGACTTTACCACAATTCCATAATTACGGCAAAAGATTGCCTCATTGGCCTTAAACATGGTAGAAAGACTTCATGGCCTCTTGGTGCGTATAAGACATAGTTTCTTAAAGAAATTGGGATTCTATAATCATCGTTGAAAGTCGACATGCATGGTGACTTCACTCAATTAAAAAATAGTGCAACAAGCTTTCTGACTTTACCTTACTTTGGATCAAAAGACCCTATCACCCGCGGTTGACCTATATAGATCAATTACGCAATGAAAGTGGGCATCTCGAATACTCTTTGAAAGTTGTGAGGGGTACTGAGTTTTCATTCAACTCTTAAAAGTTGTAAAAAGTACGGAATTACTAGCTAGAAACAAACTATCCCCCGTTTGTGAACGCTTCGGATGAATTTCACAACGAAAGCGGCCACTCCATAATCCTTCTAAGAGTCTGGTGGCTGTGACTTTACCACAATTCCATAATTACGGCAAAAGATTGCCTCATTGGCCTTAAACATGGTAGAAAGACTTCATGGCCTCTTGGTGCGTATAAGACATAGTTTCTTAAAGAAATTGGGATTCTATAATCATCGTTGAAAGTCGACATGCATGGTGACTTCACTCAATTAAAAAATAGTGCAACAAGCTTTCTGACTTTACCTTACTTTGGATCAAAAGACCCTATCACCCGCGGTTGACCTATATAGATCAATTACGCAATGAAAGTGGGCATCTCGAATACTCTTTGAAAGTTGTGAGGGGTACTGAGTTTTCATTCAACTCGTAAAAGTTGTAAAAAGTACGGAATTACTAACTAGAATCACACTATCCCCCGTTTGGGAACGCTTCGGATGAATTTCACAACGAAAGCGGCCACTCCATAATCCTTCTAAGAGTCTGGTGGCTGTCACTTTACCACAATTCCATAATTACGGCAAAAGATTGCCACATTGGCCCTAAACATGGTAGAAAGAATTCATGGCCTCTTGGTGCGTATACGACATAGTTTCTTAAAGAAATTGGGATTCTATAATCATCGTTGAAAGTCGACATGCATGGTGACTTCACTCAATTAAAAAATAGTGCAACAAGCTTTCTGACTTTACCTTACTTTGGATCAAAAGACCCTATCACCCGCGGTTGACCTATATAGATCAATTACGCAATGAAAGTGGGCATCTCGAATACTCTTTGAAAGTTGTGAGGGGTACTGAGTTTTCATTCAACTCTTAAAAGTTGTAAAAAGTACGGAATTACTAGCTAGAATCACACTATCCCCCGTTTGTGAACGCTTCGGATGAATTTCACAACGAAAGCGGCCACTCCATAATCCTTCTAAGAGTCTGGTGGCTGTGACTTTACCACAATTCCATAATTACGGCAAAAGATTGCCTCATTGGCCTTAAACATGGTAGAAAGACTTCATGGCCTCTTGGTGCGTATAAGACATAGTTTCTTAAAGAAATTGGGATTCTATAATCATCGTTGAAAGTCGACATGCATGGTGACTTCACTCAATTAAAAAATAGTGCAACAAGCTTTCTGACTTTACCTTACTTTGGATCAAAAGACCCTATCACCCGCGGTTGACCTATATAGATCAATTACGCAATGAAAGTGGGCATCTCGAATACTCTTTGAAAGTTGTGAGGGGTACTGAGTTTTCATTCAACTCTTAAAAGTTGTAAAAAGTACGGAATTACTAGCTAGAAACAAACTATCCCCCGTTTGTGAACGCTTCGGATGAATTTCACAACGAAAGCGGCCACTCCATAATCCTTCTAAGAGTCTGGTGGCTGTGACTTTACCACAATTCCATAATTACGGCAAAAGATTGCCTCATTGGCCTTAAACATGGTAGAAAGACTTCATGGCCTCTTGGTGCGTATAAGACATAGTTTCTTAAAGAAATTGGGATTCTATAATCATCGTTGAAAGTCGACATGCATGGTGACTTCACTCAATTAAAAAATAGTGCAACACGCTTTCTGACTTTACCTTACTTTGGATCAAAAGACCCTATCACCCGCGGTTGACCTATATAGATCAATTACGCAATGAAAGTGGGCATCTCGAATACTCTTTGAAAGTTGTGAGGGGTACTGAGTTTTCATTCAACTCGTAAAAGTTGTAAAAAGTACGGAATTACTAGCTAGAATCACACTATCCCCCGTTTGGGAACGCTTCGGATGAATTTCACAACGAAAGCGGCCACTCCATAATCCTTCTAAGAGTCTGGTGGCTGTCACTTTACCACAATTCCATAATTACGGCAAAAGATTGCCACATTGGCCCTAAACATGGTAGAAAGAATTCATGGCCTCTTGGTGCGTATACGACATAGTTTCTTAAAGAAATTGGGATTCTATAATCATCGTTGAAAGTCGACATGCATGGTGACTTCACTCAATTAAAAAATAGTGCAACAAGCTTTCTGACTTTACCTTACTTTGGATCAAAAGACCCTATCACCCGCGGTTGACCTATATAGATCAATTACGCAATGAAAGTGGGCATCTCGAATACTCTTTGAAAGTTGTGAGGGGTACTGAGTTTTCATTCAACTCTTAAAAGTTGTAAAAAGTACGGAATTACTAGCTAGAATCACACTATCCCCCGTTTGTGAACGCTTCGGATGAATTTCACAACGAAAGCGGCCACTCCATAATCCTTCTAAGAGTCTGGTGGCTGTGACTTTACCACAATTCCATAATTACGGCAAAAGATTGCCTCATTGGCCTTAAACATGGTAGAAAGACTTCATGGCCTCTTGGTGCGTATAAGACATAGTTTCTTAAAGAAATTAGGATTCTATAATCATCGTTGAAAGTCGACATGCATGGTGACTTCACTCAATTAAAAAATAGTGCAACAAGCTTTCTGACTTTACCTTACTTTGGATCAAAAGACCCTATCACCCGCGGTTGACCTATATAGATCAATTACGCAATGAAAGTGGGCATCTCGAATACTCTTTGAAAGTTGTGAGGGGTACTGAGTTTTCATTCAACTCATAAAAGTTGTAAAAAGTACGGAATTACTAGCTAGAAACAAACTATCCCCCGTTTGTGAACGCTTCGGATGAATTTCACAACGAAAGCGGCCACTCCATAATCCTTCTAAGAGTCTGGTGGCTGTGACTTTACCACAATTCCATAATTACGGCAAAAGATTGCCTCATTGGCCTTAAACATGGTAGAAAGACTTCATGGCCTCTTGGTGCGTATATGACATAGTTTCCTTAAGAAATTGGGATTCTATAATCATCGTTGAAAGTCGACATGCATGGTGACTTCACTCAATTAAAAAATAGTGCAACAAGCTTTCTGACTTTACCTTACTTTGGATCAAAAGACCCTATCACCCGCGGTTGACCTATATAGATCAATTATGCAATGAAAGTGGGCATCTCGAATTCTCTTTGAAAGTTGTGAGGGGTACTGAGTTTTCATTCAACTCTTAAAAGTTGTAAAAAGTACGGAATTACTAGCTAGAATCACACTATCCCCCGTTTGGGAACGCTTCGGATGAATTTCACAACGAAAGCGGCCACTCCATAATCCTTCTAAGAGTCTGGTGGCTGTCACTTTACCACAATTCCATAATTACGGCAAAAGATTGCCACATTGGCCCTAAACATGGTAGAAAGAATTCATGGCCTCTTGGTGCGTATACGACATAGTTTCTTAAAGAAATTGGGATTCTATAATCATCGTTGAAAGTCGACATGCATGGTGACTTCACTCAATTAAAAAATAGTGCAACAAGCTTTCTGACTTTACCTTACTTTGGATCAAAAGACCCTATCACCCGCGGTTGACCTATATAGATCAATTACGCAATGAAAGTGGGCATCTCGAATACTCTTTGAAAGTTGTGAGGGGTACTGAGTTTTCATTCAACTCTTAAAAGTTGTAAAAAGTACGGAATTACTAGCTAGAATCACACTATCCCCCGTTTGTGAACGCTTCGGATGAATTTCACAACGAAAGCGGCCACTCCATAATCCTTCTAAGAGTCTGGTGGCTGTGACTTTACCACAATTCCATAATTACGGCAAAAGATTGCCTCATTGGCCTTAAACATGGTAGAAAGACTTCATGGCCTCTTGGTGCGTATAAGACATAGTTTCTTAAAGAAATTGGGATTCTATAATCATCGTTGAAAGTCGACATGCATGGTGACTTCACTCAATTAAAAAATAGTGCAACAAGCTTTCTGACTTTACCTTACTTTGGATCAAAAGACCCTATCACCCGCGGTTGACCTATATAGATCAATTACGCAATGAAAGTGGGCATCTCGAATACTCTTTGAAAGTTGTGAGGGGTACTGAGTTTTCATTCAACTCTTAAAAGTTGTAAAAAGTACGGAATTAATAGCTAGAATCACACTATCCCCCGTTTGTGAACGCTTCGGATGAATTTCACAACGAAAGCGGCCACTCCATAATCCTTCTAAGAGTCTGGTGGCTGTGACTTTACCACAATTGCATAATTACGGCAAAAGATTGCCACATTGGCCTTAAACATGGTAGAAAGAATTCATGGCCTCTTGGTGGGTATACGACATAGTTTCTTAAAGAAATTGTGATTCTATAATCATCGTTGAAAGTCGACATGCATGGTGACTTCACTCAATTAAAAAATAGTGAAACAGGCTTTCTGACTTTACCTTACTTTGGATCAAAAGACCCTATCACCCGCGGTTGACCTATATAGATCAATTACGCATTGAAAGTGGGCATCTCGAATACTCTTTGAAAGTTGTGAGGGGTAGTGAATTTTCCGTCAAGTCCTAAAAGTTCTAAAAAGTACGCAATTACTAGCTAGAAACAAACTATCCCCCATTTGCGAACGCTTCGGATGAATTTCACAACGAAAGCGGCCACTCCATAATCCTTCTAAGAGTCTGGTGGCTGTGACTTTACCACAATTCCATAATTACGGCAAAAGATTGCCTCATTGGCCTTAAACATGGTAGAAAGACTTCATGGCCTCTTGGTGCGTATAAGACATAGTTTCTTAAAGAAATTGGGATTCTATAATCATCGTTGAAAGTCGACATGCATGGTGACTTCACTCAATTAAAAAATAGTGCAACAAGCTTTCTGACTTTACCTTACTTTGGATCAAAAGACCCTATCACCCGCGGTTGACCTATATAGATCAATTACGCAATCAAAGTGGGCATCTCGAATACTCTTTGAAAGTTGTGAGGGGTACTGAGTTTTCATTCAACTCTTAAAAGTTGTAAAAAGTACGGAATTACTAGCTAGAAACAAACTATCCCCCGTTTGTGAACGCTTCGGATGAATTTCACAACGAAAGCGGCCACTCCATAATCCTTCTAAGAGTCTGGTGGCTGTGACTTTACCACAATTGCATAATTACGGCAAAAGATTGCCTCATTGGCCTTAAACATGGTAGAAAGACTTCATGGCCTCTTGGTGCGTATAAGACATAGTTTCTTAAAGAAATTGGGATTCTATAATCATCGTTGAAAGTCGACATGCATGGTGACTTCACTCAATTAAAAAATAGTGCAACAAGCTTTCTGACTTTACCTTACTTTGGATCAAAAGACCCTATCACCCGCGGTTGACCTATATAGATCAATTACGCAATGAAAGTGGGCATCTCGAATACTCTTTGAAAGTTGTGAGGGGTACTGAGTTTTCATTCAACTCGTAAAAGTTGTAAAAAGTACGGAATTACTAGCTAGAATCACACTATCCCCCGTTTGGGAACGCTTCGGATGAATTTCACAACGAAAGCGGCCACTCCATAATCCTTCTAAGAGTCTGGTGGCTGTCACTTTACCACAATTCCATAATTACGGCAAAAGATTGCCACATTGGCCCTAAACATGGTAGAAAGAATTCATGGCCTCTTGGTGCGTATACGACATAGTTTCTTAAAGAAATTGGGATTCTATAATCATCGTTGAAAGTCGACATGCATGGTGACTTCACTCAATTAAAAAATAGTGCAACAAGCTTTCTGACTTTACCTTACTTTGGATCAAAAGACCCTATCACCCGCGGTTGACCTATATAGATCAATTACGCATTGAAAGTGGGCATCTCGAATACTCTTTGAAAGTTGTGAGGGGTAGTGAATTTTCCGTCAAGTCCTAAAAGTTCTAAAAAGTACGCAATTACTAGCTAGAAACAAACTATCCCCCATTTGCGAACGCTTCGGATGAATTTCACAACGAAAGCGGCCACTCCATAATCCTTCTAAGAGTCTGGTGGCTGTGACTTTACCACAATTCCATAATTACGGCAAAAGATTGCCTCATTGGCCTTAAACATGGTAGAAAGACTTCATGGCCTCTTGGTGCGTATAAGACATAGTTTCTTAAAGAAATTGGGATTCTATAATCATCGTTGAAAGTCGACATGCATGGTGACTTCACTCAATTAAAAAATAGTGCAACAAGCTTTCTGACTTTACCTTACTTTGGATCAAAAGACCCTATCACCCGCGGTTGACCTATATAGATCAATTACGCAATGAAAGTGGGCATCTCGAATACTCTTTGAAAGTTGTGAGGGGTACTGAGTTTTCATTCAACTCTTAAAAGTTGTAAAAAGTACGGAATTAATAGCTAGAATCACACTATCCCCCGTTTGTGAACGCTTCGGATGAATTTCACAACGAAAGCGGCCACTCCATAATCCTTCTAAGAGTCTGGTGGCTGTGACTTTACCACAATTGCATAATTACGGCAAAAGATTGCCACATTGGCCTTAAACATGGTAGAAAGAATTCATGGCCTCTTGGTGGGTATACGACATAGTTTCTTAAAGAAATTGTGATTCTATAATCATCGTTGAAAGTCGACATGCATGGTGACTTCACTCAATTAAAAAATAGTGAAACAGGCTTTCTGACTTTACCTTACTTTGGATCAAAAGACCCTATCACCCGCGGTTGACCTATATAGATCAATTACGCATTGAAAGTGGGCATCTCGAATACTCTATGAAAGTTGTGAGGGGTAGTGAATTTTCCGTCAAGTCCTAAAAGTTCTAAAAAGTACGCAATTACTAGCTAGAAACAAACTATCCCCCATTTGCGAACGCTTCGGATGAATTTCACAACGAAAGCGGCCACTCCATAATCCTTCTAAGAGTCTGGTGGCTGTGACTTTACCACAATTCCATAATTACGGCAAAAGATTGCCTCATTGGCCTTAAACATGGTAGAAAGACTTCATGGCCTCTTGGTGCGTATAAGACATAGTTTCTTAAAGAAATTGGGATTCTATAATCATCGTTGAAAGTCGACATGCATGGTGACTTCACTCAATTAAAAAATAGTGCAACAAGCTTTCTGACTTTACCTTACTTTGGATCAAAAGACCCTATCACCCGCGGTTGACCTATATAGATCAATTACGCAATCAAAGTGGGCATCTCGAATACTCTTTGAAAGTTGTGAGGGGTACTGAGTTTTCATTCAACTCTTAAAAGTTGTAAAAAGTACGGAATTACTAGCTAGAAACAAACTATCCCCCGTTTGTGAACGCTTCGGATGAATTTCACAACGAAAGCGGCCACTCCATAATCCTTCTAAGAGTCTGGTGGCTGTGACTTTACCACAATTGCATAATTACGGCAAAAGATTGCCTCATTGGCCTTAAACATGGTAGAAAGACTTCATGGCCTCTTGGTGCGTATAAGACATAGTTTCTTAAAGAAATTGGGATTCTATAATCATCGTTGAAAGTCGACATGCATGGTGACTTCACTCAATTAAAAAATAGTGCAACAAGCTTTCTGACTTTACCTTACTTTGGATCAAAAGACCCTATCACCCGCGGTTGACCTATATAGATCAATTACGCAATGAAAGTGGGCATCTCGAATACTCTTTGAAAGTTGTGAGGGGTACTGAGTTTTCATTCAACTCGTAAAAGTTGTAAAAAGTACGGAATTACTAGCTAGAATCACACTATCCCCCGTTTGGGAACGCTTCGGATGAATTTCACAACGAAAGCGGCCACTCCATAATCCTTCTAAGAGTCTGGTGGCTGTCACTTTACCACAATTCCATAATTACGGCAAAAGATTGCCACATTGGCCCTAAACATGGTAGAAAGAATTCATGGCCTCTTGGTGCGTATACGACATAGTTTCTTAAAGAAATTGGGATTCTATAATCATCGTTGAAAGTCGACATGCATGGTGACTTCACTCAATTAAAAAATAGTGCAACAAGCTTTCTGACTTTACCTTACTTTGGATCAAAAGACCCTATCACCCGCGGTTGACCTATATAGATCAATTACGCAATGAAAGTGGGCATCTCGAATACTCTTTGAAAGTTGTGAGGGGTACTGAGTTTTCATTCAACTCTTAAAAGTTGTAAAAAGTACGGAATTACTAGCTAGAATCACACTATCCCCCGTTTGTGAACGCTTCGGATGAATTTCACAACGAAAGCGGCCACTCCATAATCCTTCTAAGAGTCTGGTGGCTGTGACTTTACCACAATTCCATAATTACGGCAAAAGATTGCCTCATTGGCCTTAAACATGGTAGAAAGACTTCATGGCCTCTTGGTGCGTATAAGACATAGTTTCTTAAAGAAATTGGGATTCTATAATCATCGTTGAAAGTCGACATGCATGGTGACTTCACTCAATTAAAAAATAGTGCAACAAGCTTTCTGACTTTACCTTACTTTGGATCAAAAGACCCTATCACCCGCGGTTGACCTATATAGATCAATTACGCAATGAAAGTGGGCATCTCGAATACTCTTTGAAAGTTGTGAGGGGTACTGAGTTTTCATTCAACTCTTAAAAGTTGTAAAAAGTACGGAATTAATAGCTAGAATCACACTATCCCCCGTTTGTGAACGCTTCGGATGAATTTCACAACGAAAGCGGCCACTCCATAATCCTTCTAAGAGTCTGGTGGCTGTGACTTTACCACAATTGCATAATTACGGCAAAAGATTGCCACATTGGCCTTAAACATGGTAGAAAGAATTCATGGCCTCTTGGTGGGTATACGACATAGTTTCTTAAAGAAATTGTGATTCTATAATCATCGTTGAAAGTCGACATGCATGGTGACTTCACTCAATTAAAAAATAGTGAAACAGGCTTTCTGACTTTACCTTACTTTGGATCAAAAGACCCTATCACCCGCGGTTGACCTATATAGATCAATTACGCATTGAAAGTGGGCATCTCGAATACTCTTTGAAAGTTGTGAGGGGTAGTGAATTTTCCGTCAAGTCCTAAAAGTTCTAAAAAGTACGCAATTACTAGCTAGAAACAAACTATCCCCCTTTTGCGAACGCTTCGGATGAATTTCACAACGAAAGCGGCCACTCCATAATCCTTCTAAGAGTCTGGTGGCTGTGACTTTACCACAATTCCATAATTACGGCAAAAGATTGCCTCATTGGCCTTAAACATGGTAGAAAGACTTCATGGCCTCTTGGTGCGTATAAGACATAGTTTCTTAAAGAAATTGGGATTCTATAATCATCGTTGAAAGTCGACATGCATGGTGACTTCACTCGATTAAAAAATAGTGCAACAAGCTTTCTGACTTTACCTTACTTTGGATCAAAAGACCCTATCACCCGCGGTTGACCTATATAGATCAATTACGCAATGAAAGTGGGCATCTCGAATACTCTTTGAAAGTTGTGAGGGGTACTGAGTTTTCATTCAACTCTTAAAAGTTGTAAAAAGTACGGAATTACTAGCTAGAAACAAACTATCCCCCGTTTGTGAACGCTTCGGATGAATTTCACAACGAAAGCGGCCACTCCATAATCCTTCTAAGAGTCTGGTGGCTGTGACTTTACCACAATTCCATAATTACGGCAAAAGATTGCCTCATTGGCCTTAAACATGGTAGAAAGACTTCATGGCCTCTTGGTGCGTATAAGACATAGTTTCTTAAAGAAATTGGGATTCTATAATCATCGTTGAAAGTCGACATGCATGGTGACTTCACTCAATTAAAAAATAGTGCAACAAGCTTTCTGACTTTACCTTACTTTGGATCAAAAGACCCTATCACCCGCGGTTGACCTATATCGATCAATTACGCAATGAAAGTGGGCATCTCGAATACTCTTTGAAAGTTGTGAGGGGTACTGAGTTTTCATTCAACTCGTAAAAGTTGTAAAAAGTACGGAATTACTAGATAGAATCACACTATCCCCCGTTTGGGAACGCTTCGGATGAATTTCACAACGAAAGCGGCCACTCCATAATCCTTCTAAGAGTCTGGTGGCTGTCACTTTACCACAATTCCATAATTACGGCAAAAGATTGCCACATTGGCCCTAAACATGATAGAAAGAATTCATGGCCTCTTGGTGCGTATACGACATAGTTTCTTAAAGAAATTGGGATTCTATAATCATCGTTGAAAGTCGACATGCATGGTGACTTCACTCAATTAAAAAATAGTGCAACAAGCTTTCTGACTTTACCTTACTTTGGATCAAAAGACCCTATCACCCGCGGTTGACCTATATAGATCAATTACGCAATTAAAGTGGGCATCTCGAATACTCTTTGAAAGTTGTGAGGGGTACTGAGTTTTCATTCAACTCTTAAAAGTTGTAAAAAGTACGGAATTACTAGCTAGAATCACACTATCCCCCGTTTGTGAACGCTTCGGATGAATTTCACAACGAAAGCGGCCACTCCATAATCCTTCTAAGAGTCTGGTGGCTGTGACTTTACCACAATTCCATAATTACGGCAAAAGATTGCCTCATTGGCCTTAAACATGGTAGAAAGACTTCATGGCCTCTTGGTGCGTATAAGACATAGTTTCTTAAAGAAATTGGGATTCTATAATCATCGTTGAAAGTCGACATGCATGGTGACTTCACTCAATTAAAAAATAGTGCAACAAGCTTTCTGACTTTACCTTACTTTGGATCAAAAGACCCTATCACCCGCGGTTGACCTATATAGATCAATTACGCAATGAAAGTGGGCATCTCGAATACTCTTTGAAAGTTGTGAGGGGTACTGAGTTTTCATTCAACTCTTAAAAGTTGTAAAAAGTACGGAATTAATAGCTAGAATCACACTATCCCCCGTTTGTGAACGCTTCGGATGAATTTCACAACGAAAGCGGCCACTCCATAATCCTTCTAAGAGTCTGGTGGCTGTGACTTTACCACAATTGCATAATTACGGCAAAAGATTGCCACATTGGCCTTAAACATGGTAGAAAGAATTCATGGCCTCTTGGTGGGTATACGACATAGTTTCTTAAAGAAATTGCGATTCTATAATCATCGTTGAAAGTCGACATGCATGGTGACTTCACTCAATTAAAAAATAGTGAAACAGGCTTTCTGACTTTACCTTACTTTGGATCAAAAGACCCTATCACCCGCGGTTGACCTATATAGATCAATTACGCATTGAAAGTGGGCATCTCGAATACTCTTTGAAAGTTGTGAGGGGTAGTGAATTTTCCTTCAAGTCCTAAAAGTTCTAAAAAGTACGCAATTACTAGCTAGAAACAAACTATCCCCCATTTGCGAACGCTTCGGATGAATTTCACAACGAAAGCGGCCACTCCATAATCCTTCTAAGAGTCTGGTGGCTGTGACTTTACCACAATTCCATAATTACGGCAAAAGATTGCCTCATTGGCCTTAAACATGGTAGAAAGACTTCATGGCCTCTTGGTGCGTATAAGACATAGTTTCTTAAAGAAATTGGGATTCTATAATCATCGTTGAAAGTCGACATGCATGGTGACTTCACTCAATTAAAAAATAGTGCAACAAGCTTTCTGACTTTACCTTACTTTGGATCAAAAGACCCTATCACCCGCGGTTGACCTATATAGATCAATTACGCAATCAAAGTGGGCATCTCGAATACTCTTTGAAAGTTGTGAGGGGTACTGAGTTTTCATTCAACTCTTAAAAGTTGTAAAAAGTACGGAATTACTAGCTAGAAACAAACTATCCCCCGTTTGTGAACGCTTCGGATGAATTTCACAACGAAAGCGGCCACTCCATAATCCTTCTAAGAGTCTGGTGGCTGTGACTTTACCACAATTCCATAATTACGGCAAAAGATTGCCTCATTGGCCTTAAACATGGTAGAAAGACTTCATGGCCTCTTGGTGCGTATAAGACATAGTTTCTTAAAGAAATTGGGATTCTATAATCATCGTTGAAAGTCGACATGCATGGTGACTTCACTCAATTAAAAAATAGTGCAACAAGCTTTCTGACTTTACCTTACTTTGGATCAAAAGACCCTATCACCCGCGGTTGACCTATATAGATCAATTACGCAATGAAAGTGGGCATCTCGAATACTCTTTGAAAGTTGTGAGGGGTACTGAGTTTTCATTCAACTCTTAAAAGTTGTAAAAAGTACGGAATTACTAGCTAGAATCACACTATCCCCCGTTTGTGAACGCTTCGGATGAATTTCACAACGAAAGCGGCCACTCCATAATCCTTCTAAGAGTCTGGTGGCTGTGACTTTACCACAATTCCATAATTACGGCAAAAGATTGCCTCATTGGCCTTAAACATGGTAGAAAGACTTCATGGCCTCTTGGTGCGTATAAGACATAGTTTCTTAAAGAAATTGGGATTCTATAATCATCGTTGAAAGTCGACATGCATGGTGACTTCACTCAATTAAAAAATAGTGCAACAAGCTTTCTGAATTTACCTTACTTTGGATCAAAAGACCCTATCACCCGCGGTTGACCTATATCGATCAATTACGCAATGAAAGTGGGCATCTCGAATACTCTTTGAAAGTTGTGAGGGGTACTGAGTTTTCATTCAACTCGTAAAAGTTGTAAAAAGTACGGAATTACTAGCTAGAATCACACTATCCCCCGTTTGGGAACGCTTCGGATGAATTTCACAACGAAAGCGGCCACTCCATAATCCTTCTAAGAGTCTGGTGGCTGTCACTTTACCACAATTCCATAATTACGGCAAAAGATTGCCACATTGGCCCTAAACATGATAGAAAGAATTCATGGCCTCTTGGTGCGTATACGACATAGTTTCTTAAAGAAATTGGGATTCTATAATCATCGTTGAAAGTCGACATGCATGGTGACTTCACTCAATTAAAAAATAGTGCAACAAGCTTTCTGACTTTACCTTACTTTGGATCAAAAGACCCTATCACCCGCGGTTGACCTATATAGATCAATTACGCAATGAAAGTGGGCATCTCGAATACTCTTTGAAAGTTGTGAGGGGTACTGAGTTTTCATTCAACTCTTAAAAGTTGTAAAAAGTACGGAATTACTAGCTAGAATCACACTATCCCCCGTTTGTGAACGCTTCGGATGAATTTCACAACGAAAGCGGCCACTCCATAATCCTTCTAAGAGTCTGGTGGCTGTGACTTTACCACAATTCCATAATTACGGCAAAAGATTGCCTCATTGGCCTTAAACATGGTAGAAAGACTTCATGGCCTCTTGGTGCGTATAAGACATAGTTTCTTAAAGAAATTGGGATTCTATAATCATCGTTGAAAGTCGACATGCATGGTGACTTCACTCAATTAAAAAATAGTGCAACAAGCTTTCTGACTTTACCTTACTTTGGATCAAAAGACCCTATCACCCGCGGTTGACCTATATAGATCAATTACGCAATGAAAGTGGGCATCTCGAATACTCTTTGAAAGTTGTGAGGGGTACTGAGTTTTCATTCAACTCTTAAAAGTTGTAAAAAGTACGGAATTAATAGCTAGAATCACACTATCCCCCGTTTGTGAACGCTTCGGATGAATTTCACAACGAAAGCGGCCACTCCATAATCCTTCTAAGAGTCTGGTGGCTGTGACTTTACCACAATTGCATAATTACGGCAAAAGATTGCCACATTGGCCTTAAACATGGTAGAAAGAATTCATGGCCTCTTGGTGGGTATACGACATAGTTTCTTAAAGAAATTGTGATTCTATAATCATCGTTGAAAGTCGACATGCATGGTGACTTCACTCAATTAAAAAATAGTGAAACAGGCTTTCTGACTTTACCTTACTTTGGATCAAAAGACCCTATCACCCGCGGTTGACCTATATAGATCAATTACGCATTGAAAGTGGGCATCTCGAATACTCTTTGAAAGTTGTGAGGGGTAGTGAATTTTCCTTCAAGTCCTAAAAGTTCTAAAAAGTACGCAATTACTAGCTAGAAACAAACTATCCC
The DNA here is from genome assembly GCA_037074615.1 of Leucaena leucocephala. Taxonomy (NCBI): domain Eukaryota; kingdom Viridiplantae; phylum Streptophyta; class Magnoliopsida; order Fabales; family Fabaceae; genus Leucaena; species Leucaena leucocephala. The sequence continues at coordinate 22,045,359 of CM073532.1, read as the reverse complement.
CCATTTGCGAACGCTTCGGATGAATTTCACAACGAAAGCGGCCACTCCATAATCCTTCTAAGAGTCTGGTGGCTGTGACTTTACCACAATTCCATAATTACGGCAAAAGATTGCCTCATTGGCCTTAAACATGGTAGAAAGACTTCATGGCCTCTTGGTGCGTATAAGACATAGTTTCTTAAAGAAATTGGGATTCTATAATCATCGTTGAAAGTCGACATGCATGGTGACTTCACTCAATTAAAAAATAGTGCAACAAGCTTTCTGACTTTACCTTACTTTGGATCAAAAGACCCTATCACCCGCGGTTGACCTATATCGATCAATTACGCAATGAAAGTGGGCATCTCGAATACTCTTTGAAAGTTGTGAGGGGTACTGAGTTTTCATTCAACTCTTAAAAGTTGTAAAAAGTACGGAATTACTAGCTAGAATCACACTATCCCCCGTTTGTGAACGCTTCGGATGAATTTCACAACGAAAGCGGCCACTCCATAATCCTTCTAAGAGTCTGGTGGCTGTGACTTTACCACAATTCCATAATTACGGCAAAAGATTGCCTCATTGGCCTTAAACATGGTAGAAAGACTTCATGGCCTCTTGGTGCGTATAAGACATAGTTTCTTAAAGAAATTGGGATTCTATAATCATCGTTGAAAGTCGACATGCATGGTGACTTCACTCAATTAAAAAATAGTGCAACAAGCTTTCTGACTTTACCTTACTTTGGATCAAAAGACCCTATCACCCGCGGTTGACCTATATCGATCAATTACGCAATGAAAGTGGGCATCTCGAATACTCTTTGAAAGTTGTGAGGGGTACTGAGTTTTCATTCAACTCTTAAAAGTTGTAAAAAGTACGGAATTACTAGCTAGAATCACACTATCCCCCGTTTGTGAACGCTTCGGATGAATTTCACAACGAAAGCGGCCACTCCATAATCCTTCTAAGAGTCTGGTGGCTGTGACTTTACCACAATTCCATAATTACGGCAAAAGATTGCCTCATTGGCCTTAAACATGGTAGAAAGACTTCATGGCCTCTTGGTGCGTATAAGACATAGTTTCTTAAAGAAATTGGGATTCTATAATCATCGTTGAAAGTCGACATGCATGGGGACTTCACTCAATTAAAAAATAGTGCAACAAGCTTTCTGACTTTACCTTACTTTGGATCAAAAGACCCTATCACCCGCGGTTGACCTATATCGATCAATTACGCAATGAAAGTGGGCATCTCGAATACTCTTTGAAAGTTGTGAGGGGTACTGAGTTTTCATTCAACTCTTAAAAGTTGTAAAAAGTACGGAATTACTAGCTAGAATCACACTATCCCCCGTTTGGGAACGCTTCGGATGAATTTCACAACGAAAGCGGCCACTCCATAATCCTTCTAAGAGTCTGGTGGCTGTGACTTTACCACAATTCCATAATTACGGCAAAAGATTGCCTCATTGGCCTTAAACATGGTAGAAAGACTTCATGGCCTCTTGGTGCGTATATGACATAGTTTCCTTAAGAAATTGGGATTCTATAATCATCGTTGAAAGTCGACATGCATGGTGACTTCACTCAATTAAAAAATAGTGCAACAAGCTTTCTGACTTTACCTTACTTTGGATCAAAAGACCCTATCACCCGCGGTTGACCTATATAGATCAATTATGCAATGAAAGTGGGCATCTCGAATTCTCTTTGAAAGTTGTGAGGGGTACTGAGTTTTCATTCAACTCTTAAAAGTTGTAAAAAGTACGGAATTACTAGCTAGAATCACACTATCCCCCGTTTGGGAACGCTTCGGATGAATTTCACAACGAAAGCGGCCACTCCATAATCCTTCTAAGAGTCTGGTGGCTGTCACTTTACCACAATTCCATAATTACGGCAAAAGATTGCCACATTGGCCCTAAACATGGTAGAAAGACTTCATGGCCTCTTGGTGCGTATACGACATAGTTTCCTTAAGAAATTGGGATTCTATAATCATCGTTGAAAGTCGACATGCATGGTGACTTCACTCAATTAAAAAATAGTGCAACAAGCTTTCTGACTTTACCTTACTTTGGATCAAAAGACCCTATCACCCGCGGTTGACCTATATAGATCAATTACGCAATGAAAGTGGGCATCTCGAATACTCTTTGAAAGTTGTGAGGGGTACTGAGTTTTCATTCAACTCTTAAAAGTTGTAAAAAGTACGGAATTACTAGCTAGAATCACACTATCCCCCGTTTGTGAACGCTTCGGATGAATTTCACAACGAAAGCGGCCACTCCATAATCCTTCTAAGAGTCTGGTGGCTGTCACTTTACCACAATTCCATAATTACGGCAAAAGATTGCCACATTGGCCTTAAACATGGTAGAAAGACTTCATGGCCTCTTGGTGCGTATAAGACATAGTTTCTTAAAGAAATTAGGATTCTATAATCATCGTTGAAAGTCGACATGCATGGTGACTTCACTCAATTAAAAAATAGTGCAACAAGCTTTCTGACTTTACCTTACTTTGGATCAAAAGACCCTATCACCCGCGGTTGACCTATATCGATCAATTACGCAATGAAAGTGGGCATCTCGAATACTCTTTGAAAGTTGTGAGGGGTACTGAGTTTTCATTCAACTCTTAAAAGTTGTAAAAAGTACAGAATTACTAGCTAGAATCACACTATCCCCCGTTTGTGAACGCTTCGGATGAATTTCACAACGAAAGCGGCCACTCCATAATCCTTCTAAGAGTCTGGTGGCTGTCACTTTACCACAATTCCATAATTACGGCAAAAGATTGCCACATTGGCCTTAAACATGGTAGAAAGACTTCATGGCCTCTTGGTGCGTGTAAGACATAGTTTCTTAAAGAAATTAGGATTCTATAATCATCGTTGAAAGTCGACATGCATGGTGACTTCACTCAATTAAAAAATAGTGCAACAAGCTTTCTGACTTTACCTTACTTTGGATCAAAAGACCCTATCACCCGCGGTTGACCTATATCGATCAATTACGCAATGAAAGTGGGCATCTCGAATACTCTTTGAAAGTTGTGAGGGGTACTGAGTTTTCATTCAACTCTTAAAAGTTGTAAAAAGTACAGAATTACTAGCTAGAATCACACTATCCCCCGTTTGTGAACGCTTCGGATGAATTTCACAACGAAAGCGGCCACTCCATAATCCTTCTAAGAGTCTGGTGGCTGTGACTTTACCACAATTCCATAATTACGGCAAAAGATTGCCACATTGGCCTTAAACATGGGAGAAAGACTTCATGGCCTCTTGGTGCGTATATGACATAGTTTCCTTAAGAAATTGGGATTCTATAATCATCGTTGAAAGTCGACATGCATGGTGACTTCACTCAATTAAAAAATAGTGCAACAAGCTTTCTGACTTTACCTTACTTTGGATCAAAAGACCCTATCACCCGCGGTTGACCTATATAGATCAATTACGCAATGAAAGTGGGCATCTCGAATTCTCTTTGAAAGTTGTGAGGGGTACTGAGTTTTCATTCAACTCTTAAAAGTTGTAAAAAGTACGGAATTACTAGCTAGAATCACACTATCCCCCGTTTGTGAACGCTTCGGATGAATTTCACAACGAAAGCGGCCACTCCATAATCCTTCTAAGAGTCTGGTGGCTGTGACTTTACCACAATTCCATAATTACGGCAAAAGATTGCCTCATTGGCCTTAAACATGGTAGAAAGACTTCATGGCCTCTTGGTGCGTATAAGACATAGTTTCTTAAAGAAATTGGGATTCTATAATCATCGTTGAAAGTCGACATGCATGGTGACTTCACTCAATTAAAAAATAGTGCAACAAGCTTTCTGACTTTACCTTACTTTGGATCAAAAGACCCTATCACCCGCGGTTGACCTATATAGATCAATTACGCAATGAAAGTGGGCATCTCGAATACTCTTTGAAAGTTGTGAGGGGTACTGAGTTTTCATTCAACTCTTAAAAGTTGTAAAAAGTACGGAATTACTAGCTAGAAACAAACTATCCCCCGTTTGTGAACGCTTCGGATGAATTTCACAACGAAAGCGGCCACTCCATAATCCTTCTAAGAGTCTGGTGGCTGTCACTTTACCACAATTCCATAATTACGGCAAAAGATTGCCACATTGGCCTTAAACATGGTAGAAAGACTTCATGGCCTCTTGGTGCGTATAAGACATAGTTTCTTAAAGAAATTGGGATTCTATAATCATCGTTGAAAGTCGACATGCATGGTGACTTCACTCAATTAAAAAATAGTGCAACAAGCTTTCTGACTTTACCTTACTTTGGATCAAAAGACCCTATCACCCGCGGTTGACCTATATCGATCAATTACGCAATGAAAGTGGGCATCTCGAATACTCTTTGAAAGTTGTGAGGGGTACTGAGTTTTCATTCAACTCTTAAAAGTTGTAAAAAGTACGGAATTACTAGCTAGAATCACACTATCCCCCGTTTGTGAACGCTTCGGATGAATTTCACAACGATAGCGGCCACTCCATAATCCTTCTAAGAGTCTGGTGGCTGTGACTTTACCACAATTCCATAATTACGACAAAAGATTGCCACATTGGCCTTAAACATGGTAGAAAGACTTCATGGCCTCTTGGTGCGTATAAGACATAGTTTCTTAAAGAAATTGGGATTCTATAATCATCGTTGAAAGTCGACATGCATGGTGACTTCACTCAATTAAAAAATAGTGCAACAAGCTTTCTGACTTTACCTTACTTTGGATCAAAAGACCCTATCACCCGCGGTTGACCTATATCGATCAATTACGCAATGAAAGTGGGCATCTCGAATACTCTTTGAAAGTTGTGAGGGGTACTGAGTTTTCATTCAACTCTTAAAAGTTGTAAAAAGTACGGAATTACTAGCTAGAATCACACTATCCCCCGTTTGTGAACGCTTCGGATGAATTTCACAACGAAAGCGGCCACTCCATAATCCTTCTAAGAGTCTGGTGGCTGTGACTTTACCACAATTCCATAATTACGGCAAAAGATTGCCTCATTGGCCTTAAACATGGTAGAAAGACTTCATGGCCTCTTGGTGCGTATAAGACATAGTTTCTTAAAGAAATTGGGATTCTATAATCATCGTTGAAAGTCGACATGCATGGTGACTTCACTCAATTAAAAAATAGTGCAACAAGCTTTCTGACTTTACCTTACTTTGGATCAAAAGACCCTATCACCCGCGGTTGACCTATATCGATCAATTACGCAATGAAAGTGGGCATCTCGAATACTCTTTGAAAGTTGTGAGGGGTACTGAGTTTTCATTCAACTCTTAAAAGTTGTAAAAAGTACGGAATTACTAGCTAGAATCACACTATCCCCCGTTTGTGAACGCTTCGGATGAATTTCACAACGAAAGCGGCCACTCCATAATCCTTCTAAGAGTCTGGTGGCTGTGACTTTACCACAATTCCATAATTACGGCAAAAGATTGCCTCATTGGCCTTAAACATGGTAGAAAGACTTCATGGCCTCTTGGTGCGTATAAGACATAGTTTCTTAAAGAAATTGGGATTCTATAATCATCGTTGAAAGTCGACATGCATGGGGACTTCACTCAATTAAAAAATAGTGCAACAAGCTTTCTGACTTTACCTTACTTTGGATCAAAAGACCCTATCACCCGCGGTTGACCTATATCGATCAATTACGCAATGAAAGTGGGCATCTCGAATACTCTTTGAAAGTTGTGAGGGGTACTGAGTTTTCATTCAACTCTTAAAAGTTGTAAAAAGTACGGAATTACTAGCTAGAATCACACTATCCCCCGTTTGGGAACGCTTCGGATGAATTTCACAACGAAAGCGGCCACTCCATAATCCTTCTAAGAGTCTGGTGGCTGTGACTTTACCACAATTCCATAATTACGGCAAAAGATTGCCTCATTGGCCTTAAACATGGTAGAAAGACTTCATGGCCTCTTGGTGCGTATATGACATAGTTTCCTTAAGAAATTGGGATTCTATAATCATCGTTGAAAGTCGACATGCATGGTGACTTCACTCAATTAAAAAATAGTGCAACAAGCTTTCTGACTTTACCTTACTTTGGATCAAAAGACCCTATCACCCGCGGTTGACCTATATAGATCAATTATGCAATGAAAGTGGGCATCTCGAATTCTCTTTGAAAGTTGTGAGGGGTACTGAGTTTTCATTCAACTCTTAAAAGTTGTAAAAAGTACGGAATTACTAGCTAGAATCACACTATCCCCCGTTTGGGAACGCTTCGGATGAATTTCACAACGAAAGCGGCCACTCCATAATCCTTCTAAGAGTCTGGTGGCTGTCACTTTACCACAATTCCATAATTACGGCAAAAGATTGCCACATTGGCCCTAAACATGGTAGAAAGACTTCATGGCCTCTTGGTGCGTATACGACATAGTTTCCTTAAGAAATTGGGATTCTATAATCATCGTTGAAAGTCGACATGCATGGTGACTTCACTCAATTAAAAAATAGTGCAACAAGCTTTCTGACTTTACCTTACTTTGGATCAAAAGACCCTATCACCCGCGGTTGACCTATATAGATCAATTACGCAATGAAAGTGGGCATCTCGAATACTCTTTGAAAGTTGTGAGGGGTACTGAGTTTTCATTCAACTCTTAAAAGTTGTAAAAAGTACGGAATTACTAGCTAGAATCACACTATCCCCCGTTTGTGAACGCTTCGGATGAATTTCACAACGAAAGCGGCCACTCCATAATCCTTCTAAGAGTCTGGTGGCTGTCACTTTACCACAATTCCATAATTACGGCAAAAGATTGCCACATTGGCCTTAAACATGGTAGAAAGACTTCATGGCCTCTTGGTGCGTATAAGACATAGTTTCTTAAAGAAATTAGGATTCTATAATCATCGTTGAAAGTCGACATGCATGGTGACTTCACTCAATTAAAAAATAGTGCAACAAGCTTTCTGACTTTACCTTACTTTGGATCAAAAGACCCTATCACCCGCGGTTGACCTATATCGATCAATTACGCAATGAAAGTGGGCATCTCGAATACTCTTTGAAAGTTGTGAGGGGTACTGAGTTTTCATTCAACTCTTAAAAGTTGTAAAAAGTACAGAATTACTAGCTAGAATCACACTATCCCCCGTTTGTGAACGCTTCGGATGAATTTCACAACGAAAGCGGCCACTCCATAATCCTTCTAAGAGTCTGGTGGCTGTCACTTTACCACAATTCCATAATTACGGCAAAAGATTGCCACATTGGCCTTAAACATGGTAGAAAGACTTCATGGCCTCTTGGTGCGTGTAAGACATAGTTTCTTAAAGAAATTAGGATTCTATAATCATCGTTGAAAGTCGACATGCATGGTGACTTCACTCAATTAAAAAATAGTGCAACAAGCTTTCTGACTTTACCTTACTTTGGATCAAAAGACCCTATCACCCGCGGTTGACCTATATCGATCAATTACGCAATGAAAGTGGGCATCTCGAATACTCTTTGAAAGTTGTGAGGGGTACTGAGTTTTCATTCAACTCTTAAAAGTTGTAAAAAGTACAGAATTACTAGCTAGAATCACACTATCCCCCGTTTGTGAACGCTTCGGATGAATTTCACAACGAAAGCGGCCACTCCATAATCCTTCTAAGAGTCTGGTGGCTGTGACTTTACCACAATTCCATAATTACGGCAAAAGATTGCCACATTGGCCTTAAACATGGGAGAAAGACTTCATGGCCTCTTGGTGCGTATATGACATAGTTTCCTTAAGAAATTGGGATTCTATAATCATCGTTGAAAGTCGACATGCATGGTGACTTCACTCAATTAAAAAATAGTGCAACAAGCTTTCTGACTTTACCTTACTTTGGATCAAAAGACCCTATCACCCGCGGTTGACCTATATAGATCAATTACGCAATGAAAGTGGGCATCTCGAATTCTCTTTGAAAGTTGTGAGGGGTACTGAGTTTTCATTCAACTCTTAAAAGTTGTAAAAAGTACGGAATTACTAGCTAGAATCACACTATCCCCCGTTTGTGAACGCTTCGGATGAATTTCACAACGAAAGCGGCCACTCCATAATCCTTCTAAGAGTCTGGTGGCTGTGACTTTACCACAATTCCATAATTACGGCAAAAGATTGCCTCATTGGCCTTAAACATGGTAGAAAGACTTCATGGCCTCTTGGTGCGTATAAGACATAGTTTCTTAAAGAAATTGGGATTCTATAATCATCGTTGAAAGTCGACATGCATGGTGACTTCACTCAATTAAAAAATAGTGCAACAAGCTTTCTGACTTTACCTTACTTTGGATCAAAAGACCCTATCACCCGCGGTTGACCTATATAGATCAATTACGCAATGAAAGTGGGCATCTCGAATACTCTTTGAAAGTTGTGAGGGGTACTGAGTTTTCATTCAACTCTTAAAAGTTGTAAAAAGTACGGAATTACTAGCTAGAAACAAACTATCCCCCGTTTGTGAACGCTTCGGATGAATTTCACAACGAAAGCGGCCACTCCATAATCCTTCTAAGAGTCTGGTGGCTGTCACTTTACCACAATTCCATAATTACGGCAAAAGATTGCCACATTGGCCTTAAACATGGTAGAAAGACTTCATGGCCTCTTGGTGCGTATAAGACATAGTTTCGTAAAGAAATTGGGATTCTATAATCATCGTTGAAAGTCGACATGCATGGTGACTTCACTCAATTAAAAAATAGTGCAACAAGCTTTCTGACTTTACCTTACTTTGGATCAAAAGACCCTATCACCCGCGGTTGACCTATATAGATCAATTACGCATTGAAAGTGGGCATCTCGAATACTCTTTGAAAGTTGTGAGGGGTACTGAGTTATCATTCAACTCTTAAAAGTTGTAAAAAGTACGGAATTACTAGCTAGAATCACACTATCCCCGTTTGTGAACGCTTCGGATGAATTTCACAACGATAGCGGCCACTCCATAATCCTTCTAAGAGTCTGGTGGCTGTGACTTTACCACAATTCCATAATTACGACAAAAGATTGCCACATTGGCCTTAAACATGGTAGAAAGACTTCATGGCCTCTTGGTGCGTATAAGACATAGTTTCCTAACGAAATTGGGATTCTATAATCATCGTTGAAAGTCGACATGCATGGTGACTTCACTCAATTAAAAAATAGTGCAACAAGCTTTCTAACTTTACCTTACTTTGGATCAAAAGACCCTATCACCCGCGGTTGACCTATATAGATCAATTACGCAATGAAAGTGGGCATCTCGAATACTCTTTGAAAGTTGTGAGGGGTACTGAGTTTTCATTCAACTCTTAAAAGTTGTAAAAAGTACGGAATTACTAGCTAGAATCACACTATCCCCCGTTTGTGAACGCTTCGGATGAATTTCACAACGAAAGCGGCCACTCCATAATCCTTCTAAGAGTCTGGTGGCTGTCACTTTACCACAATTCCATAATTACGGCAAAAGATTGCCACATTGGCCTTAAACATGGTAGAAAGAATTCATGGCCTCTTGGTGCGTATACGACATAGTTTCTTAGAGAAATTGGGATTCTATAATCATCGTTGAAAGTCGACATGCATGGTGACTTCACTCAATTAAAAAATAGTGCAACAAGCTTTCTGACTTTACCTTACTTTGGATCAAAAGACCCTATCACCCACGGTTGACCTATATAGATCAATTACACATTGAAAGTGGGCATCTCGAATACTCTTTGAAAGTTGTGAGGGGTAGTGAATTTTCCTTGAATTCCTAAAAGTTCTTAAAAGTACGCAATTACTAGCTAGAAACAAACTATCCCCCATTTGCGAACGCTTCGGATGAATTTCACAACGAAAGCGGGCACTCCATAATCCTTCTAAGAGTCTTGGTGGCTGTCACTTTACCACAATTCCATAATTACGGCAAAAGATTTCCTCATTGGCCTTAAACATGGTAGAAAGACTTCATGGCCTCTTGGTGCGTATAAGACATAGTTTCTTAAAGAAATTGGGATTCTATAATCATTGTTGAAAGTCGACATGCATGGTGACTTCACTCAATTAAAAAATAGTGCAACAAGCTTTCTGACTTTACCTTACTTTGGATCAAAAGACCCTATCACCCGCGGTTGACCTATATAGATCAATTACGCAATGAAAGTGGGCATCTCGAATACTCTTGGAAAGTTGTGAGGGGTACTGAGTTTTTATTCAACTCTTAAAAGTTGTAAAAAGTACGGAATTACTAGCTAGAATCACACTATCCCCCGTTTGTGAACGCTTCGGATGAATTTCACAAGGAAAGCGGCCACTCCATAATCCTTCTAAGAGTCTGGTGGCTGTCACTTTACCACAATTCCATAATTACGGTAAAAGATTGCCACATTGGCCTTAAACATGGTAGAAAGAATTCATGGCCTCTTGGTGCGTATACGACATAGTTTCTTAAAGAAATTGGGATTCTATAATCATCGTTGAAAGTCGACATGCATGGTGACTTCACTCAATTAAAAAATAGTGCAACAAGCTTTCTGACTTTACCTTACTTTGGATCAAAAGACCCTATCACCCGCGGTTGACCTATATAGATCAATTACGCATTGAAAGTGGGCATCTCGAATACTCTTTGAAAGTTGTGAGGGGTACTGAGTTTTCATTCAACTCTTAAAAGTTGTAAAAAGTACGGAATTACTAGCTAGAATCACACTATCCCCCTTTTGCGAACGCTTCGGATGAATTTCACAACGAAAGCGGGCACCCCATAATCCTTCTAAGAGTCTTGGTGGCTGTCACTTTACCACAATTTCATAATTACGGCAAAAGATTGCCTCATTGGCCTTAAACATGGTAGAAAGACTTCATGGCCTCTTGGTGCGTATAAGACATAGTTTCGTAAAGAAATTGGGATTCTATAATCATCGTTGAAAGTCGACATGCATGGTGACTTCACTCAATTAAAAAATAGTGCAACAAGCTTTCTGACTTTACCTTACTTTGGATCAAAAGACCCTATCACCCGCGGTTGACCTATATAGATCAATTATGCAATGAAAGTGGGCATCTCGAATTCTCTTTGAAAGTTGTGAGGGGTACTGAGTTTTCATTCAACTCTTAAAAGTTGTAAAAAGTACGGAATTACTAGTTAGAATCACACTATCCCCCGTTTGTGAACGCTTCGGATGAATTTCACAACGAAAGCGGCCACTCCATAATCCTTCTAAGAGTCTGGTGGCTGTGACTTTACCACAATTGCATAATTACGGCAAAAGATTGCCACATTGGCCTTAAACATGGTAGAAAGAATTCATGGCCTCTTGGTGGGTATACGACATAGTTTCTTAAAGAAATTGTGATTCTATAATCATCGTTGAAAGTCGACATGCATGGTGACTTCACTCAATTAAAAAATAGTGAAACAGGCTTTCTGACTTTACCTTACTTTGGATCAAAAGACCCTATCACCCGCGGTTGACCTATATAGATCAATTACGCATTGAAAGTGGGCATCTCGAATACTCTTTGAAAGTTGTGAGGGGTAGTGAATTTTCCTTCAAGTCCTAAAAGTTCTAAAAAGTACGCAATTACTAGCTAGAAACAAACTATCCCCCATTTGCGAACGCTTCGGATGAATTTCACAACGAAAGCGGGCACCCCATAATCCTTCTAAGAGTCTTGGTGGCTGTCACTTTACCACAATTTCATAATTACGGCAAAAGATTGCCTCATTGGCCTTAAACATGGTAGAAAGACTTCATGGCCTCTTGGTGCGTATAAGACATAGTTTCGTAAAGAAATTGGGATTCTATAATCATCGTTGAAAGTCGACATGCATGGTGACTTCACTCAATTAAAAAATAGTGCAACAAGCTTTCTGACTTTACCTTACTTTGGATCAAAAGACCCTATCACCCGCGGTTGACCTATATAGATCAATTACGCATTGAAAGTGGGCATCTCGAATACTCTTTGAAAGTTGTGAGGTGTAGTGAATTTTCCTTCAATTCCTAAAAGTTCTAAAAAGTACGCAATTACTAGCTAGAAACAAACTATCCCCCATTTGCGAACGCTTCGGATGAATTTCACAACGAAAGCGGCCACTCCATAATCCTTCTAAGAGTCTGGTGGCTGTCACTTTACCACAATTCCATAATTACGGCAAAAGATTGCCACATTGGCCTTAAACATGGTAGAAAGACTTCATGGCCTCTTGGTGCGTGTAAGACATAGTTTCTTAAAGAAATTAGGATTCTATAATCATCGTTGAAAGTCGACATGCATGGTGACTTCACTCAATTAAAAAATAGTGCAACAAGCTTTCTGACTTTACCTTACTTTGGATCAAAAGACCCTATCACCCGCGGTTGACCTATATCGATCAATTACGCAATGAAAGTGGGCATCTCGAATACTCTTTGAAAGTTGTGAGGGGTACTGAGTTTTCATTCAACTCTTAAAAGTTGTAAAAAGTACAGAATTACTAGCTAGAATCACACTATCCCCCGTTTGTGAACGCTTCGGATGAATTTCACAACGAAAGCGGCCACTCCATAATCCTTCTAAGAGTCTGGTGGCTGTGACTTTACCACAATTCCATAATTACGGCAAAAGATTGCCACATTGGCCTTAAACATGGGAGAAAGACTTCATGGCCTCTTGGTGCGTATATGACATAGTTTCCTTAAGAAATTGGGATTCTATAATCATCGTTGAAAGTCGACATGCATGGTGACTTCACTCAATTAAAAAATAGTGCAACAAGCTTTCTGACTTTACCTTACTTTGGATCAAAAGACCCTATCACCCGCGGTTGACCTATATAGATCAATTACGCAATGAAAGTGGGCATCTCGAATTCTCTTTGAAAGTTGTGAGGGGTACTGAGTTTTCATTCAACTCTTAAAAGTTGTAAAAAGTACGGAATTACTAGCTAGAATCACACTATCCCCCGTTTGTGAACGCTTCGGATGAATTTCACAACGAAAGCGGCCACTCCATAATCCTTCTAAGAGTCTGGTGGCTGTGACTTTACCACAATTCCATAATTACGGCAAAAGATTGCCTCATTGGCCTTAAACATGGTAGAAAGACTTCATGGCCTCTTGGTGCGTATAAGACATAGTTTCTTAAAGAAATTGGGATTCTATAATCATCGTTGAAAGTCGACATGCATGGTGACTTCACTCAATTAAAAAATAGTGCAACAAGCTTTCTGACTTTACCTTACTTTGGATCAAAAGACCCTATCACCCGCGGTTGACCTATATAGATCAATTACGCAATGAAAGTGGGCATCTCGAATACTCTTTGAAAGTTGTGAGGGGTACTGAATTTTCCTTCAATTCCTAAAAGTTCTAAAAAGTACGCAATTACTAGCTAGAAACAAACTATCCCCCGTTTGTGAACGCTTCGGATGAATTTCACAACGAAAGCGGCCACTCCATAATCCTTCTAAGAGTCTGGTGGCTGTGACTTTACCACAATTCCATAATTACGGCAAAAGATTGCCACATTGGCCTTAAACATGGTAGAAAGACTTCATGGCCTCTTGGTGCGTATATGACATAGTTTCCTTAAGAAATTGGGATTCTATAATCATCGTTGAAAGTCGACATGCATGGTGACTTCACTCAATTAAAAAATAGTGCAACAAGCTTTCTGACTTTACCTTACTTTGGATCAAAAGACCCTATCACCCGCGGTTGACCTATATAGATCAATTACGCAATGAAAGTGGGCATCTCGAATACTCTTTGAAAGTTGTGAGGGGTACTGAGTTTTCATTCAACTCTTAAAAGTTGTAAAAAGTACGGAATTACTAGCTAGAATCACACTATCCCCCTTTTGCGAACGCTTCGGATGAATTTCACAACGAAAGCGGGCACCCCATAATCCTTCTAAGAGTCTTGGTGGCTGTCACTTTACCACAATTTCATAATTACGGCAAAAGATTGCCTCATTGGCCTTAAACATGGTAGAAAGACTTCATGGCCTCTTGGTGCGTATAAGACATAGTTTCGTAAAGAAATTGGGATTCTATAATCATCGTTGAAAGTCGACATGCATGGTGACTTCACTCAATTAAAAAATAGTGCAACAAGCTTTCTGACTTTACCTTACTTTGGATCAAAAGACCCTATCACCCGCGGTTGACCTATATCGATCAATTACGCAATGAAAGTGGGCAACTCGAATACTCTTTGAAAGTTGTGAGGGGTACTGAGTTTTCATTCAACTCTTAAAAGTTGTAAAAAGTACGGAATTACTAGTTAGAATCACACTATCCCCCGTTTGTGAACGCTTCGGATGAATTTCACAACGAAAGCGGCCACTCCATAATCCTTCTAAGAGTCTGGTGGCTGTGACTTTACCACAATTCCATAATTACGGCAAAAGATTGCCACATTGGCCTTAAACATGGTAGAAAGACTTCATGGCCTCTTGGTGCGTATATGACATAGTTTCCTTAAGAAATTGGGATTCTATAATCATCGTTGAAAGTCGACATGCATGGTGACTTCACTCAATTAAAAAATAGTGCAACAAGCTTTCTGACTTTACCTTACTTTGGATCAAAAGACCCTATCACCCGCGGTTGACCTATATAGATCAATTACGCAATGAAAGTGGGCATCTCGAATTCTCTTTGAAAGTTGTGAGGGGTACTGAGTTTTCATTCAACTCTTAAAAGTTGTAAAAAGTACGGAATTACTAGCTAGAATCACACTATCCCCCGTTTGTGAACGCTTCGGATGAATTTCACAACGAAAGCGGCCACTCCATAATCCTTCTAAGAGTCTGGTGGCTGTCACTTTACCACAATTCCATAATTACGGCAAAAGATTGCCACATTGGCCTTAAACATGGTAGAAAGACTTCATGGCCTCTTGGTGCGTATAAGACATAGTTTCTTAAAGAAATTAGGATTCTATAATCATCGTTGAAAGTCGACATGCATGGTGACTTCACTCAATTAAAAAATAGTGCAACAAGCTTTCTGACTTTACCTTACTTTGGATCAAAAGACCCTATCACCCGCGGTTGACCTATATCGATCAATTACGCAATGAAAGTGGGCAACTCGAATACTCTTTGAAAGTTGTGAGGGGTACTGAGTTTTCATTCAACTCTTAAAAGTTGTAAAAAGTACGGAATTACTAGTTAGAATCACACTATCCCCCGTTTGTGAACGCTTCGGATGAATTTCACAACGAAAGCGGCCACTCCATAATCCTTCTAAGAGTCTGGTGGCTGTGACTTTACCACAATTCCATAATTACGGCAAAAGATTGCCACATTGGCCTTAAACATGGTAGAAAGACTTCATGGCCTCTTGGTGCGTATATGACATAGTTTCCTTAAGAAATTGGGATTCTATAATCATCGTTGAAAGTCGACATGCATGGTGACTTCACTCAATTAAAAAATAGTGCAACAAGCTTTCTGACTTTACCTTACTTTGGATCAAAAGACCCTATCACCCGCGGTTGACCTATATAGATCAATTACGCAATGAAAGTGGGCATCTCGAATTCTCTTTGAAAGTTGTGAGGGGTACTGAGTTTTCATTCAACTCTTAAAAGTTGTAAAAAGTACGGAATTACTAGCTAGAATCACACTATCCCCCGTTTGTGAACGCTTCGGATGAATTTCACAACGAAAGCGGCCACTCCATAATCCTTCTAAGAGTCTGGTGGCTGTCACTTTACCACAATTCCATAATTACGGCAAAAGATTGCCACATTGGCCTTAAACATGGTAGAAAGACTTCATGGCCTCTTGGTGCGTATAAGACATAGTTTCTTAAAGAAATTAGGATTCTATAATCATCGTTGAAAGTCGACATGCATGGTGACTTCACTCAATTAAAAAATAGTGCAACAAGCTTTCTGACTTTACCTTACTTTGGATCAAAAGACCCTATCACCCGCGGTTGACCTATATCGATCAATTACGCAATGAAAGTGGGCATCTCGAATACTCTTTGAAAGTTGTGAGGGGTACTGAGTTTTCATTCAACTCTTAAAAGTTGTAAAAAGTACAGAATTACTAGCTAGAATCACACTATCCCCCGTTTGTGAACGCTTCGGATGAATTTCACAACGAAAGCGGCCACTCCATAATCCTTCTAAGAGTCTGGTGGCTGTGACTTTACCACAATTCCATAATTACGGCAAAAGATTGCCACATTGGCCTTAAACATGGGAGAAAGACTTCATGGCCTCTTGGTGCGTATATGACATTGTTTCCTTAAGAAATTGGGATTCTATAATCATCGTTGAAAGTCGACATGCATGGTGACTTCACTCAATTAAAAAATAGTGCAACAAGCTTTCTGACTTTACCTTACTTTGGATCAAAAGACCCTATCACCCGCGGTTGACCTATATAGATCAATTACGCAATGAAAGTGGGCATCTCGAATTCTCTTTGAAAGTTGTGAGGGGTACTGAGTTTTCATTCAACTCTTAAAAGTTGTAAAAAGTACGGAATTACTAGCTAGAATCACACTATCCCCCGTTTGTGAACGCTTCGGATGAATTTCACAACGAAAGCGGCCACTCCATAATCCTTCTAAGAGTCTGGTGGCTGTGACTTTACCACAATTCCATAATTACGGCAAAAGATTGCCTCATTGGCCTTAAACATGGTAGAAAGACTTCATGGCCTCTTGGTGCGTATAAGACATAGTTTCTTAAAGAAATTGGGATTCTATAATCATCGTTGAAAGTCGACATGCATGGTGACTTCACTCAATTAAAAAATAGTGCAACAAGCTTTCTGACTTTACCTTACTTTGGATCAAAAGACCCTATCACCCGCGGTTGACCTATATAGATCAATTACGCAATGAAAGTGGGCATCTCGAATACTCTTTGAAAGTTGTGAGGGGTACTGAATTTTCCTTCAATTCCTAAAAGTTCTAAAAAGTACGCAATTACTAGCTAGAAACAAACTATCCCCCGTTTGTGAACGCTTCGGATGAATTTCACAACGAAAGCGGCCACTCCATAATCCTTCTAAGAGTCTGGTGGCTGTGACTTTACCACAATTCCATAATTACGGCAAAAGATTGCCACATTGGCCTTAAACATGGTAGAAAGACTTCATGGCCTCTTGGTGCGTATATGACATAGTTTCCTTAAGAAATTGGGATTCTATAATCATCGTTGAAAGTCGACATGCATGGTGACTTCACTCAATTAAAAAATAGTGCAACAAGCTTTCTGACTTTACCTTACTTTGGATCAAAAGACCCTATCACCCGCGGTTGACCTATATAGATCAATTACGCAATGAAAGTGGGCATCTCGAATACTCTTTGAAAGTTGTGAGGGGTACTGAGTTTTCATTCAACTCTTAAAAGTTGTAAAAAGTACGGAATTACTAGCTAGAATCACACTATCCCCCTTTTGCGAACGCTTCGGATGAATTTCACAACGAAAGCGGGCACCCCATAATCCTTCTAAGAGTCTTGGTGGCTGTCACTTTACCACAATTTCATAATTACGGCAAAAGATTGCCTCATTGGCCTTAAACATGGTAGAAAGACTTCATGGCCTCTTGGTGCGTATAAGACATAGTTTCGTAAAGAAATTGGGATTCTATAATCATCGTTGAAAGTCGACATGCATGGTGACTTCACTCAATTAAAAAATAGTGCAACAAGCTTTCTAACTTTACCTTACTTTGGATCAAAAGACCCTATCACCCGCGGTTGACCTATATCGATCAATTACGCAATGAAAGTGGGCAACTCGAATACTCTTTGAAAGTTGTGAGGGGTACTGAGTTTTCATTCAACTCTTAAAAGTTGTAAAAAGTACGGAATTACTAGCTAGAATCACACTATCCCCCGTTTGTGAACGCTTCGGATGAATTTCACAACGAAAGCGGCCACTCCATAATCCTTCTAAGAGTCTGGTGGCTGTGACTTTACCACAATTCCATAATTACGGCAAAAGATTGCCACATTGGCCTTAAACATGGTAGAAAGACTTCATGGCCTCTTGGTGCGTATAGGACATAGTTTCTTAAAGAAATTGGGATTCTATAATCATCGTTGAAAGTCGACATGCATGGTGACTTCACTCAATTAAAAAATAGTGCAACAAGCTTTCTGACTTTACCTTACTTTGGATCAAAAGACCCTATCACCCGCGGTTGACCTATATCGATCAATTACGCAATGAAAGTGGGCAACTCGAATACTCTTTGAAAGTTGTGAGGGGTACTGAGTTTTCATTCAACTCTTAAAAGTTGTAAAAAGTACGGAATTACTAGTTAGAATCACACTATCCCCCGTTTGTGAACGCTTCGGATGAATTTCACAACGAAAGCGGCCACTCCATAATCCTTCTAAGAGTCTGGTGGCTGTGACTTTACCACAATTCCATAATTACGGCAAAAGATTGCCACATTGGCCTTAAACATGGTAGAAAGACTTCATGGCCTCTTGGTGCGTATATGACATAGTTTCCTTAAGAAATTGGGATTCTATAATCATCGTTGAAAGTCGACATGCATGGTGACTTCACTCAATTAAAAAATAGTGCAACAAGCTTTCTGACTTTACCTTACTTTGGATCAAAAGACCCTATCACCCGCGGTTGACCTATATAGATCAATTACGCAATGAAAGTGGGCATCTCGAATACTCTTTGAAAGTTGTGAGGGGTACTGAGTTTTCATTCAACTCTTAAAAGTTGTAAAAAGTACGGAATTACTAGCTAGAATCACACTATCCCCCGTTTGTGAACGCTTCGGATGAATTTCACAACGAAAGCGGCCACTCCATAATCCTTCTAAGAGTCTGGTGGCTGTCACTTTACCACAATTCCATAATTACGGCAAAAGATTGCCACATTGGCCTTAAACATGGTAGAAAGAATTCATGGCCTCTTGGTGCGTATACGACATAGTTTCTTAAAGAAATTGGGATTCTATAATCATCGTTGAAAGTCGACATGCATGGTGACTTCACTCAATTAAAAAATAGTGCAACAAGCTTTCTGACTTTACCTTACTTTGGATCAAAAGACCCTATCACCCGCGGTTGACCTATATCGATCAATTACGCAATGAAAGTGGGCATCTCGAATACTCTTTGAAAGTTGTGAGGGGTACTGAGTTTTCATTCAACTCTTAAAAGTTGTAAAAAGTACAGAATTACTAGCTAGAATCACACTATCCCCCGTTTGTGAACGCTTCGGATGAATTTCACAACGAAAGCGGCCACTCCATAATCCTTCTAAGAGTCTGGTGGCTGTGACTTTACCACAATTCCATAATTACGGCAAAAGATTGCCTCATTGGCCTTAAACATGGTAGAAAGACTTCATGGCCTCTTGGTGCGTATAAGACATAGTTTCGTAAAGAAATTGGGATTCTATAATCATCGTTGAAAGTCGACATGCATGGTGACTTCACTCAATTAAAAAATAGTGCAACAAGCTTTCTAACTTTACCTTACTTTGGATCAAAAGACCCTATCACCCGCGGTTGACCTATATCGATCAATTACGCAATGAAAGTGGGCAACTCGAATACTCTTTGAAAGTTGTGAGGGGTACTGAGTTTTCATTCAACTCTTAAAAGTTGTAAAAAGTACGGAATTACTAGCTAGAATCACACTATCCCCCGTTTGTGAACGCTTCGGATGAATTTCACAACGAAAGCGGCCACTCCATAATCCTTCTAAGAGTCTGGTGGCTGTGACTTTACCACAATTCCATAATTACGGCAAAAGATTGCCACATTGGCCTTAAACATGGTAGAAAGACTTCATGGCCTCTTGGTGCGTATAGGACATAGTTTCTTAAAGAAATTGGGATTCTATAATCATCGTTGAAAGTCGACATGCATGGTGACTTCACTCAATTAAAAAATAGTGCAACAAGCTTTCTGACTTTACCTTACTTTGGATCAAAAGACCCTATCACCCGCGGTTGACCTATATCGATCAATTACGCAATGAAAGTGGGCAACTCGAATACTCTTTGAAAGTTGTGAGGGGTACTGAGTTTTCATTCAACTCTTAAAAGTTGTAAAAAGTACGGAATTACTAGTTAGAATCACACTATCCCCCGTTTGTGAACGCTTCGGATGAATTTCACAACGAAAGCGGCCACTCCATAATCCTTCTAAGAGTCTGGTGGCTGTGACTTTACCACAATTCCATAATTACGGCAAAAGATTGCCACATTGGCCTTAAACATGGTAGAAAGACTTCATGGCCTCTTGGTGCGTATATGACATAGTTTCCTTAAGAAATTGGGATTCTATAATCATCGTTGAAAGTCGACATGCATGGTGACTTCACTCAATTAAAAAATAGTGCAACAAGCTTTCTGACTTTACCTTACTTTGGATCAAAAGACCCTATCACCCGCGGTTGACCTATATAGATCAATTACGCAATGAAAGTGGGCATCTCGAATACTCTTTGAAAGTTGTGAGGGGTACTGAGTTTTCATTCAACTCTTAAAAGTTGTAAAAAGTACGGAATTACTAGCTAGAATCACACTATCCCCCGTTTGTGAACGCTTCGGATGAATTTCACAACGAAAGCGGCCACTCCATAATCCTTCTAAGAGTCTGGTGGCTGTCACTTTACCACAATTCCATAATTACGGCAAAAGATTGCCACATTGGCCTTAAACATGGTAGAAAGAATTCATGGCCTCTTGGTGCGTATACGACATAGTTTCTTAAAGAAATTGGGATTCTATAATCATCGTTGAAAGTCGACATGCATGGTGACTTCACTCAATTAAAAAATAGTGCAACAAGCTTTCTGACTTTACCTTACTTTGGATCAAAAGACCCTATCACCCGCGGTTGACCTATATAGATCAATTACGCAATGAAAGTGGGCATCTCGAATACTCTTTGAAAGTTGTGAGGGGTACTGAGTTTTCATTCAACTCTTAAAAGTTGTAAAAAGTACGGAATTACTAGCTAGAATCACACTATCCCCCGTTTGTGAACGCTTCGGATGAATTTCACAACGAAAGCGGCCACTCCATAATCCTTCTAAGAGTCTGGTGGCTGTCACTTTACCACAATTCCATAATTACGGCAAAAGATTGCCACATTGGCCTTAAACATGGTAGAAAGAATTCATGGCCTCTTGGTGCGTATACGACATAGTTTCTTAAAGAAATTGGGATTCTATAATCATCGTTGAAAGTCGACATGCATGGTGACTTCACTCAATTAAAAAATAGTGCAACAAGCTTTCTGACTTTACCTTACTTTGGATCAAAAGACCCTATCACCCGCGGTTGACCTATATAGATCAATTACGCATTGAAAGTGGGCATCTCGAATACTCTTTGAAAGTTGTGAGGGGTACTGAGTTATCATTCAACTCTTAAAAGTTGTAAAAAGTACGGAATTACTAGCTAGAATCACACTATCCCCGTTTGTGAACGCTTCGGATGAATTTCACAACGATAGCGGCCACTCCATAATCCTTCTAAGAGTCTGGTGGCTGTGACTTTACCACAATTCCATAATTACGACAAAAGATTGCCACATTGGCCTTAAACATGGTAGAAAGACTTCATGGCCTCTTGGTGCGTATAAGACATAGTTTCCTAACGAAATTGGGATTCTATAATCATCGTTGAAAGTCGACATGCATGGTGACTTCACTCAATTAAAAAATAGTGCAACAAGCTTTCTAACTTTACCTTACTTTGGATCAAAAGACCCTATCACCCGCGGTTGACCTATATAGATCAATTACGCAATGAAAGTGGGCATCTCGAATACTCTTTGAAAGTTGTGAGGGGTACTGAGTTTTCATTCAACTCTTAAAAGTTGTAAAAAGTACGGAATTACTAGCTAGAATCACACTATCCCCCGTTTGTGAACGCTTCGGATGAATTTCACAACGAAAGCGGCCACTCCATAATCCTTCTAAGAGTCTGGTGGCTGTCACTTTACCACAATTCCATAATTACGGCAAAAGATTGCCACATTGGCCTTAAACATGGTAGAAAGAATTCATGGCCTCTTGGTGCGTATACGACATAGTTTCTTAGAGAAATTGGGATTCTATAATCATCGTTGAAAGTCGACATGCATGGTGACTTCACTCAATTAAAAAATAGTGCAACAAGCTTTCTGACTTTACCTTACTTTGGATCAAAAGACCCTATCACCCGCGGTTGACCTATATAGATCAATTACACATTGAAAGTGGGCATCTCGAATACTCTTTGAAAGTTGTGAGGGGTAGTGAATTTTCCTTGAATTCCTAAAAGTTCTTAAAAGTACGCAATTACTAGCTAGAAACAAACTATCCCCCATTTGCGAACGCTTCGGATGAATTTCACAACGAAAGCGGGCACTCCATAATCCTTCTAAGAGTCTTGGTGGCTGTCACTTTACCACAATTCCATAATTACGGCAAAAGATTTCCTCATTGGCCTTAAACATGGTAGAAAGACTTCATGGCCTCTTGGTGCGTATAAGACATAGTTTCTTAAAGAAATTGGGATTCTATAATCATTGTTGAAAGTCGACATGCATGGTGACTTCACTCAATTAAAAAATAGTGCAACAAGCTTTCTGACTTTACCTTACTTTGGATCAAAAGACCCTATCACCCGCGGTTGACCTATATAGATCAATTACGCAATGAAAGTGGGCATCTCGAATACTCTTGGAAAGTTGTGAGGGGTACTGAGTTTTTATTCAACTCTTAAAAGTTGTAAAAAGTACGGAATTACTAGCTAGAATCACACTATCCCCCGTTTGTGAACGCTTCGGATGAATTTCACAAGGAAAGCGGCCACTCCATAATCCTTCTAAGAGTCTGGTGGCTGTCACTTTACCACAATTCCATAATTACGGTAAAAGATTGCCACATTGGCCTTAAACATGGTAGAAAGAATTCATGGCCTCTTGGTGCGTATACGACATAGTTTCTTAAAGAAATTGGGATTCTATAATCATCGTTGAAAGTCGACATGCATGGTGACTTCACTCAATTAAAAAATAGTGCAACAAGCTTTCTGACTTTACCTTACTTTGGATCAAAAGACCCTATCACCCGCGGTTGACCTATATAGATCAATTACGCATTGAAAGTGGGCATCTCGAATACTCTTTGAAAGTTGTGTGGGGTACTGAATTTTCCTTCAATTCCTAAAAGTTCTAAAAAGTACGCAATTACTAGCTAGAAACAAACTATCCCCCATTTGCGAACGCTTCGGATGAATTTCACAACGAAAGCGGGCACCCCATAATCCTTCTAAGAGTCTGGTGGCTGTGACTTTACCATAATTCCATAATTACGGCAAAAGATTGCCTCATTGGCCTTAAACATGGTAGAAAGACTTCATGGCCTCTTGGTGCGTATATGACATAGTTTCTTAAAGAAATTGGGATTCTATAATCATCGTTGAAAGTCGACATGCATGGTGACTTCACTCAATTAAAAAATAGTGCAACAAGCTTTCTGACTTTACCTTACTTTGGATCAAAAGACCCTATCACCCGCGGTTGACCTATATAGATCAATTACGCATTGAAAGTGGGCATCTCGAATACTCTTTGAAAGTTGTGAGGGGTAGTGAATTTTCCTTCAATTCCTAAAAGTTCTAAAAAATACGCAATTACTAGCTAGAAACAAACTATCCCCCATTTGCGAACGCTTCGGATGAATTTCACAACGAAAGCAGGCACTCCATAATCCTTCTAAGAGTCTTGGTGGCTGTCACTTTACCACAATTTCATAATTACGGCAAAAGATTGCCTCATTGGCCTTAAACATGGTAGAAAGACTTCATGGCATCTTGGTGCGTATACGACATAGTTTCTTAAAGAAATTGGGATTCTATAATCATCGTTGAAAGTCGACATGCATGGTGACTTCACTCAATTAAAAAATAGTGCAACAAGCTTTCTGACTTTACCTTACTTTGGATCAAAAGACCCTATCACCCGCGGTTGACCTATATAGATCAATTACGCATTGAAAGTGGGCATCTCGAATACTCTTTGAAAGTTGTGAGGGGTAGTGAATTTTCCTTCAATCCTAAAAGTTCTAAAAAGTACGCAATTACTAGCTAGAAACAAACTATCCCCCATTTGCGAACGCTTCGAATGACTTTCACAACGAAAGCGGGCACTCCATAATCCTTCTAAGAGTCTTGGTGGCTGTCACTTTACCACAATTTCATAATTACGGCAAAAGATTGCCTCATTGGCCTTAAACATGGTAGAAAGACTTCATGGCCTCTTGGTGCGTATACGACATAGTTTCTTAAAGAAATTGGGATTCTATAAACATCGTTGAAAGTCGACATGCTTGGTGACTTCACTCAATTAAAAAATAGTGCAACAAGCTTTCTGACTTTACCTTACTTTGGATCAAAAGACCCTATCACCCGCGGTTGACCTATATAGATCAATTACGCAATGAAAGTGGGCATCTCGAATACTCTTTGAAAGTTGTGAGGGGTACTGAGTTTTCATTCAACTCTTAAAAGTTGTAAAAAGTACGGAATTACTAGCTAGAATCACACTATCCCCCGTTTGTGAACGCTTCGGATGAATTTCACAACGAAAGCGGGCACTCCATAATCCTTCTAAGAGTCTGGTGGCTGTCACTTTACCACAATTCCATAATTACGGCAAAAGATTGCCACATTGGCCTTAAACATGGTTGAAAGAATTCATGGCCTCTTGGTGCGTATACGACATAGTTTCTTAAAGAAATTGGGATTCTATAATCATCGTTGAAAGTCGACATGCATGGTGGCTTCACTCAATTAAAAAATAGTGCAACAAGCTTTCTGACTTTACCTTACTTTGGATCAAAAGACCCTATCACCCGCGGTTGACCTATATAGATCAATTACGCATTGAAAGTGGGCATCTCGAATACTCTTTGAAAGTTGTGAGGGGTAGTGAATTTTCCTTCAATTCCTAAAAGTTCTAAAAAGTACGCAATTACTAGCTAGAAACAAACTATCCCCCATTTGCGAACGCTTCGGATGAATTTCACAACGAAAGCGGGCACTCCATAATCCTTCTAAGAGTCTTGGTGGCTGTCACTTTACCACAATTTCATAATTACGGCAAAAGATTGCCTCATTGGCCTTAAACATGGTAGAAAGACTTCATGGCCTCTTGGTGCGTATACGACATAGTTTCTTAAAGAAATTGGGATTCTATAAACATCGTTGAAAGTCGACATGCTTGGTGACTTCACTCAATTAAAAAATAGTGCAACAAGCTTTCTGACTTTACCTTACTTTGGATCAAAAGACCCTATCACCCGCGGTTGACCTATATAGATCAATTACGCAATGAAAGTGGGCATCTCGAATACTCTTCGAAAGTTGTGAGGGGTACTGAGTTTTCATTCAACTCTTAAAAGTTGTAAAAAGTACATAATTACTAGCTAGAATCACACTATCCCCCGTTTGGAACGCATCGGATGAATTTCACAACGAAAGCGGCCACTCCATAATCCTTCTAAGAGTCTGGTGGCTGTGACTTTACCACAATTCCATAATTACGGCAAAAGATTGCCACATTGGCCTTAAACATGGTAGAAAGACTTCATGGCCTCTTGGTGCGTATAAGACATAGTTTCTTAAAGAAATTGGGATTCTATAATAATCGTTGAAAGTCGACATGCATGGTGACTTCACTCAATTAAAAAATAGTGCAACAAGCTTTCTGACTTTACCTTACTTTGGATCAAAAGACCCTCTCACCCGCGGTTGACCTATATAGATCAATTACGCATTGAAAGTGGGCATCTCGAATACTCTTTGAAAGTTGTGAGGGGTAGTGAATTTTCCTTCAATCCTAAAAGTTCTAAAAAGTACGCAATTACTAGCTAGAAACAAACTATCCCCCATTTGCGAACGCTTCGAATGACTTTCACAACGAAAGCGGGCACTCCATAATCCTTCTAAGAGTCTTGGTGGCTGTCACTTTACCACAATTTCATAATTACGGCAAAAGATTGCCTCATTGGCCTTAAACATGGTAGAAAGACTTCATGGCCTCTTGGTGCGTATTAGACATAGTTTCTTAAAGAAATTGGGATTCTATAATCATCGTTGAAAGTCGACATGCATGGTGACTTCACTCAATTAAAAAATAGTGCAACAAGCTTTCTGACTTTACCTTACTTTGGATCAAAAGACCCTATCACCCGCGGTTGACCTATATAGATCAATTACGCATTGAAAGTGGGCATCTCGAATACTCTTTGAAAGTTGTGAGGGGTAGTGAATTTTCCTTCAATTCCTAAAAGTTCTAAAAAGTACACAATTACTAGCTAGAAACAAACTATCCCCCATTTGCGAACGCTTCGAATGAATTTCACAACGAAAGCGGGCACTCCATAATCCTTCTAAGAGTCTTGGTGGCTGTCACTTTACCACAATTTCATAATTACGGCAAAAGATTGCCTCATTGGCCTTAAACATGGTAGAAAGACTTCATGGCCTCTTGGTGCGTATATGACATAGTTTCTTAAAGAAATTGGGATTCTATAATCATCGTTGAAAGTCGACATGCATGGTGACTTCACTCAATTAAAAAATAGTGCAACAAGCTTTCTGACTTTACCTTACTTTGGATCAAAAGACCCTATCACCCGCGGTTGACCTATATAGATCAATTACGCATTGAAAGTGGGCATCTCGAATACTCTTTGAAAGTTGTGAGGGGTAGTGAATTTTCCTTCAATCCTAAAAGTTCTAAAAAGTACGCAATTACTAGCTAGAAACAAACTATCCCCCATTTGCGAACGCTTCGAATGACTTTCACAACGAAAGCGGGCACTCCATAATCCTTCTAAGAGTCTTGGTGGCTGTCACTTTACCACAATTTCATAATTACGGCAAAAGATTGCCTCATTGGCCTTAAACATGGTAGAAAGACTTCATGGCCTCTTGGTGCGTATACGACATAGTTTCTTAAAGAAATTGGGATTCTATAAACATCGTTGAAAGTCGACATGCTTGGTGACTTCACTCAATTAAAAAATAGTGCAACAAGCTTTCTGACTTTACCTTACTTTGGATCAAAAGACCCTATCACCCGCGGTTGACCTATATAGATCAATTACGCAATGAAAGTGGGCATCTCGAATACTCTTTGAAAGTTGTGAGGGGTACTGAGTTTTCATTCAACTCTTAAAAGTTGTAAAAAGTACGGAATTACTAGCTAGAATCACACTATCCCCCGTTTGTGAACGCTTCGGATGAATTTCACAACGAAAGCGGCCACTCCATAATCCTTCTAAGAGTCTGGTGGCTGTCACTTTACCACAATTCCATAATTACGGCAAAAGATTGCCACATTGGCCTTAAACATGGTAGAAAGACTTCATGGCCTCTTGGTGCGTATACGACATAGTTTCTTAAAGAAATTGGGATTCTATAATCATCGTTGAAAGTCGACATGCATGGTGACTTCACTCAATTAAAAAATAGTGCAACAAGCTTTCTGACTTTACCTTACTTTGGATCAAAAGACCCTATCACCCGCGGTTGACCTATATAGATCAATTACGCATTGAAAGTGGGCATCTCGAATACTCTTTGAAAGTTGTGAGGGGTAGTGAATTTTCCTTCAATCCTAAAAGTTCTAAAAAGTACGCAATTACTAGCTAGAAACAAACTATCCCCCATTTGCGAACGCTTCGGATGAATTTCACAACGAAAGCGGGCACTCCATAATCCTTCTAAGAGTCTTGGTGGCTGTCACTTTACCACAATTTCATAATTACGGCAAAAGATTGCCTCATTGGCCTTAAACATGGTAGAAAGACTTCATGGCCTCTTGGTGCGTATACGACATAGTTTCTTAAAGAAATTGGGATTCTATAAACATCGTTGAAAGTCGACATGCTTGGTGACTTCACTCAATTAAAAAATAGTGCAACAAGCTTTCTGACTTTACCTTACTTTGGATCAAAAGACCCTATCACCCGCGGTTGACCTATATAGATCAATTACGCAATGAAAGTGGGCATCTCGAATACTCTTTGAAAGTTGTGAGGGGTACTGAGTTTTCATTCAACTCTTAAAAGTTGTAAAAAGTACGGAATTACTAGCTAGAATCACACTATCCCCCGTTTGTGAACGCTTCGGATGAATTTCACAACGAAAGCGGCCACTCCATAATCCTTCTAAGAGTCTGGTGGCTGTCACTTTACCACAATTCCATAATTACGGCAAAAGATTGCCACATTGGCCTTAAACATGGTAGAAAGACTTCATGGCCTCTTGGTGCGTATACGACATAGTTTCTTAAAGAAATTGGGATTCTATAATCATCGTTGAAAGTCGACATGCATGGTGACTTCACTCAATTAAAAAATAGTGCAACAAGCTTTCTGACTTTACCTTACTTTGGATCAAAAGACCCTATCACCCGCGGTTGACCTATATAGATCAATTACGCATTGAAAGTGGGCATCTCGAATACTCTTTGAAAGTTGTGAGGGGTAGTGAATTTTCCTTCAATCCTAAAAGTTCTAAAAAGTACGCAATTACTAGCTAGAAACAAACTATCCCCCATTTGCGAACGCTTCGGATGAATTTCACAACGAAAGCGGGCACTCCATAATCCTTCTAAGAGTCTTGGTGGCTGTCACTTTACCACAATTTCATAATTACGGCAAAAGATTGCCTCATTGGCCTTAAACATGGTAGAAAGACTTCATGGCCTCTTGGTGCGTATACGACATAGTTTCTTAAAGAAATTGGGATTCTATAAACATCGTTGAAAGTCGACATGCTTGGTGACTTCACTCAATTAAAAAATAGTGCAACAAGCTTTCTGACTTTACCTTACTTTGGATCAAAAGACCCTATCACCCGCGGTTGACCTATATAGATCAATTACGCAATGAAAGTGGGCATCTCGAATACTCTTTGAAAGTTGTGAGGGGTACTGAGTTTTCATTCAACTCTTAAAAGTTGTAAAAAGTACGGAATTACTAGCTAGAATCACACTATCCCCCGTTTGTGAACGCTTCGGATGAATTTCACAACGAAAGCGGCCACTCCATAATCCTTCTAAGAGTCTGGTGGCTGTCACTTTACCACAATTCCATAATTACGGCAAAAGATTGCCACATTGGCCTTAAACATGGTAGAAAGACTTCATGGCCTCTTGGTGCGTATACGACATAGTTTCTTAAAGAAATTGGGATTCTATAATCATCGTTGAAAGTCGACATGCATGGTGACTTCACTCAATTAAAAAATAGTGCAACAAGCTTTCTGACTTTACCTTACTTTGGATCAAAAGACCCTATCACCCGCGGTTGACCTATATAGATCAATTACGCATTGAAAGTGGGCATCTCGAATACTCTTTGAAAGTTGTGAGGGGTAGTGAATTTTCCTTCAATTCCTAAAAGTTCTAAAAAGTACGCAATTACTAGCTAGAAACAAACTATCCCCCATTTGCGAACGCTTCGGATGAATTTCACAACGAAAGCGGGCACTCCATAATCCTTCTAAGAGTCTTGGTGGCTGTCACTTTACCACAATTTCATAATTACGGCAAAAGATTGCCTCATTGGCCTTAAACATGGTAGAAAGACTTCATGGCCTCTTGGTGCGTATACGACATAGTTTCTTAAAGAAATTGGGATTCTATAATCATCGTTGAAAGTCGACATGCATGGTGACTTCACTCAATTAAAAAATAGTGCAACAAGCTTTCTGACTTTACCTTACTTTGGATCAAAAGACCCTATCACCCGCGGTTGACCTATATAGATCAATTACGCATTGAAAGTGGGCATCTCGAATACTCTTTGAAAGTTGTGAGGGGTAGTGAATTTTCCTTCAATCCTAAAAGTTCTAAAAAGTACGCAATTACTAGCTAGAAACAAACTATCCCCCATTTGCGAACGCTTCGAATGACTTTCACAACGAAAGCGGGCACTCCATAATCCTTCTAAGAGTCTTGGTGGCTGTCACTTTACCACAATTTCATAATTACGGCAAAAGATTGCCTCATTGGCCTTAAACATGGTAGAAAGACTTCATGGCCTCTTGGTGCGTATACGACATAGTTTCTTAAAGAAATTGGGATTCTATAAACATCGTTGAAAGTCGACATGCTTGGTGACTTCACTCAATTAAAAAATAGTGCAACAAGCTTTCTGACTTTACCTTACTTTGGATCAAAAGACCCTATCACCCGCGGTTGACCTATATAGATCAATTACGCAATGAAAGTGGGCATCTCGAATACTCTTTGAAAGTTGTGAGGGGTACTGAGTTTTCATTCAACTCTTAAAAGTTGTAAAAAGTATGGAATTACTAGCTAGAATCACACTATCCCCCGTTTGTGAACGCTTCGGATGAATTTCACAACGAAAGCGGCCACTCCATAATCCTTCTAAGAGTCTGGTGGCTGTCACTTTACCACAATTCCATAATTACGGCAAAAGATTGCCACATTGGCCTTAAACATGGTAGAAAGACTTCATGGCCTCTTGGTGCGTATACGACATAGTTTCTTAAAGAAATTGGGATTCTATAATCATCGTTGAAAGTCGACATGCATGGTGACTTCACTCAATTAAAAAATAGTGCAACAAGCTTTCTGACTTTACCTTACTTTGGATCAAAAGACCCTATCACCCGCGGTTGACCTATATAGATCAATTACGCATTGAAAGTGGGCATCTCGAATACTCTTTGAAAGTTGTGAGGGGTAGTGAATTTTCCTTCAATTCCTAAAAGTTCTAAAAAGTACGCAATTACTAGCTAGAAACAAACTATCCCCCATTTGCGAACGCTTCGGATGAATTTCACAACGAAAGCGGGCACTCCATAATCCTTCTAAGAGTCTTGGTGGCTGTCACTTTACCACAATTTCATAATTACGGCAAAAGATTGCCTCATTGGCCTTAAACATGGTAGAAAGACTTCATGGCCTCTTGGTGCGTATACGACATAGTTTCTTAAAGAAATTGGGATTCTATAATCATCGTTGAAAGTCGACATGCATGGTGACTTCACTCAATTAAAAAATAGTGCAACAAGCTTTCTGACTTTACCTTACTTTGGATCAAAAGACCCTATCACCCGCGGTTGACCTATATAGATCAATTACGCATTGAAAGTGGGCATCTCGAATACTCTTTGAAAGTTGTGAGGGGTAGTGAATTTTCCTTCAATTCCTAAAAGTTCTAAAAAGTACGCAATTACTAGCTAGAAACAAACTATCCCCCATTTGCGAACGCTTCGAATGAATTTCACAACGAAAGCGGGCACTCCATAATCCTTCTAAGAGTCTTGGTGGCTGTCACTTTACCACAATTTCATAATTACGGCAAAAGATTGCCTCATTGGCCTTAAACATGGTAGAAAGACTTCATGGCCTCTTGGTGCGTATATGACATAGTTTCTTAAAGAAATTGGGATTCTATAATCATCGTTGAAAGTCGACATGCATGGTGACTTCACTCAATTAAAAAATAGTGCAACAAGCTTTCTGACTTTACCTTACTTTGGATCAAAAGACCCTATCACCCGCGGTTGACCTATATAGATCAATTACGCATTGAAAGTGGGCATCTCGAATACTCTTTGAAAGTTGTGAGGGGTAGTGAATTTTCCTTCAATCCTAAAAGTTCTAAAAAGTACGCAATTACTAGCTAGAAACAAACTATCCCCCTTTTGCGAACGCTTCGAATGACTTTCACAACGAAAGCGGGCACTCCATAATCCTTCTAAGAGTCTTGGTGGCTGTCACTTTACCACAATTTCATAATTACGGCAAAAGATTGCCTCAATGGCCTTAAACATGGTAGAAAGACTTCATGGCCTCTTGGTGCGTATATGACATAGTTTCTTAAAGAAATTGGGATTCTATAAACATCGTTGAAAGTCGACATGCATGGTGACTTCACTCAATTAAAAAATAGTGCAACAAGCTTTCTGACTTTACCTTACTTTGGATCAAAAGACCCTATCACCCGCGGTTGACCTATATAGATCAATTACGCAATGAAAGTGGGCATCTCGAATACTCTTTGAACGTTGTGAGGGGTACTGAGTTTTCATTCAACTCTTAAAAGTTGTAAAAAGTACGGAATTACTAGCTAGAATCACACTATCCCCCGTTTGGAACGCATCGGATGAATTTCACAACGAAAGCGGCCACTCCATAATCCTTCTAAGAGTCTGGTGGCTGTGACTTTACCACAATTTCATAATTACGGCAAAAGATTGCCATATTGGCCTTAAACATGGTAGAAAGACTTCATGGCCTCTTGGTGCGTATATGACATAGTTTCTTAAAGAAATTGGGATTCTATAATCATCGTTGAAAGTCGACATGCATGGTGACTTCACTCAATTAAAAAATAGTGCAACAAGCTTTCTGACTTTACCTTACTTTGGATCAAAAGACCCTATCACCCGCGGTTGACCTATATAGATCAATTACGCATTGAAAGTGGGCATCTCGAATACTCTTTGAAAGTTGTGAGGGGTAGTGAATTTTCCTTCAATCCTAAAAGTTCTAAAAAGTACGCAATTACTAGCTAGAAACAAACTATCCCCCATTTGCGAACGCTTCGAATGACTTTCACAATGAAAGCGGGCACTCCATAATCCTTCTAAGAGTCTTGGTGGCTGTCACTTTACCACAATTTCATAATTACGGCAACAGATTGCCACATTGGCCTTAAACATGGTAGAAAGACTTCATGGCCTCTTGGTGCGTATATGACATAGTTTCTTAAAGAAATTGGGATTCTATAATAATCGTTGAAAGTCGACATGCATGGTGACTTCACTCAATTAAAAAATAGTGCAACAAGCTTTCTGACTTTACCTTACTTTGGATCAAAAGACCCTATCACCCGCGGTTGACCTATATAGATCAATTACGCATTGAAAGTGGGCATCTCGAATACTCTTTGAAAGTTGTGAGGGGTAGTGAATTTTCCTTCAATCCTAAAAGTTCTAAAAAGTACGCAATTACTAGCTAGAAACAAACTATCCCCCATTTGCGAACGCTTCGAATGACTTTCACAACGAAAGCGGGCACTCCATAATCCTTCTAAGAGTCTTGGTGGCTGTCACTTTACCACAATTCCATAATTACGGCAAAAGATTGCCTCATTGGCCTTAAACATGGTAGAAAGACTTCATGGCCTCTTGGTGCGTATACGACATAGTTTCTTAAAGAAATTGGGATTCTATAAACATCGTTGAAAGTCGACATGCTTGGTGACTTCACTCAATTAAAAAATAGTGCAACAAGCTTTCTGACTTTACCTTACTTTGGATCAAAAGACCCTATCACCCGCGGTTGACCTATATAGATCAATTACGCAATGAAAGTGGGCATCTCGAATACTCTTTGAAAGTTGTGAGGGGTACTGAGTTTTCATTCAACTCTTAAAAGTTGTAAAAAGTATGGAATTACTAGCTAGAATCACACTATCCCCCGTTTGTGAACGCTTCGGATGAATTTCACAACGAAAGCGGCCACTCCATAATCCTTCTAAGAGTCTGGTGGCTGTCACTTTACCACAATTCCATAATTACGGCAAAAGATTGCCACATTGGCCTTAAACATGGTAGAAAGACTTCATGGCCTCTTGGTGCGTATACGACATAGTTTCTTAAAGAAATTGGGATTCTATAATCATCGTTGAAAGTCGACATGCATGGTGACTTCACTCAATTAAAAAATAGTGCAACAAGCTTTCTGACTTTACCTTACTTTGGATCAAAAGACCCTATCACCCGCGGTTGACCTATATAGATCAATTACGCATTGAAAGTGGGCATCTCGAATACTCTTTGAAAGTTGTGAGGGGTAGTGAATTTTCCTTCAATTCCTAAAAGTTCTAAAAAGTACGCAATTACTAGCTAGAAACAAACTATCCCCCATTTGCGAACGCTTCGGATGAATTTCACAACGAAAGCGGGCACTCCATAATCCTTCTAAGAGTCTTGGTGGCTGTCACTTTACCACAATTTCATAATTACGGCAAAAGATTGCCTCATTGGCCTTAAACATGGTAGAAAGACTTCATGGCCTCTTGGTGCGTATACGACATAGTTTCTTAAAGAAATTGGGATTCTATAATCATCGTTGAAAGTCGACATGCATGGTGACTTCACTCAATTAAAAAATAGTGCAACAAGCTTTCTGACTTTACCTTACTTTGGATCAAAAGACCCTATCACCCGCGGTTGACCTATATAGATCAATTACGCATTGAAAGTGGGCATCTCGAATACTCTTTGAAAGTTGTGAGGGGTAGTGAATTTTCCTTCAATTCCTAAAAGTTCTAAAAAGTACGCAATTACTAGCTAGAAACAAACTATCCCCCATTTGCGAACGCTTCGAATGAATTTCACAACGAAAGCGGGCACTCCATAATCCTTCTAAGAGTCTTGGTGGCTGTCACTTTACCACAATTTCATAATTACGGCAAAAGATTGCCTCATTGGCCTTAAACATGGTAGAAAGACTTCATGGCCTCTTGGTGCGTATACGACATAGTTTCTTAAAGAAATTGGGATTCTATAATCATCGTTGAAAGTCGACATGCATGGTGACTTCACTCAATTAAAAAATAGTGCAACAAGCTTTCTGACTTTACCTTACTTTGGATCAAAAGACCCTATCACCCGCGGTTGACCTATATAGATCAATTACGCATTGAAAGTGGGCATCTCGAATACTCTTTGAAAGTTGTGAGGGGTAGTGAATTTTCCTTCAATCCTAAAAGTTCTAAAAAGTACGCAATTACTAGCTAGAAACAAACTATCCCCCATTTGCGAACGCTTCGAATGACTTTCACAACGAAAGCGGGCACTCCATAATCCTTCTAAGAGTCTTGGTGGCTGTCACTTTACCACAATTTCATAATTACGGCAAAAGATTGCCTCATTGGCCTTAAACATGGTAGAAAGACTTCATGGCCTCTTGGTGCGTATATGACATAGTTTCTTAAAGAAATTGGGATTCTATAAACATCGTTGAAAGTCGACATGCATGGTGACTTCACTCAATTAAAAAATAGTGCAACAAGCTTTCTGACTTTACCTTACTTTGGATCAAAAGACCCTATCACCCGCGGTTGACCTATATAGATCAATTACGCAATGAAAGTGGGCATCTCGAATACTCTTTGAACGTTGTGAGGGGTACTGAGTTTTCATTCAACTCTTAAAAGTTGTAAAAAGTACGGAATTACTAGCTAGAATCACACTATCCCCCGTTTGGAACGCATCGGATGAATTTCACAACGAAAGCGGCCACTCCATAATCCTTCTAAGAGTCTGGTGGCTGTGACTTTACCACAATTTCATAATTACGGCAAAAGATTGCCATATTGGCCTTAAACATGGTAGAAAGACTTCATGGCCTCTTGGTGCGTATATGACATAGTTTCTTAAAGAAATTGGGATTCTATAATCATCGTTGAAAGTCGACATGCATGGTGACTTCACTCAATTAAAAAATAGTGCAACAAGCTTTCTGACTTTACCTTACTTTGGATCAAAAGACCCTATCACCCGCGGTTGACCTATATAGATCAATTACGCATTGAAAGTGGGCATCTCGAATACTCTTTGAAAGTTGTGAGGGGTAGTGAATTTTCCTTCAATCCTAAAAGTTCTAAAAAGTACGCAATTACTAGCTAGAAACAAACTACCCCCCATTTGCGAACGCTTCGAATGACTTTCACAATGAAAGCGGGCACTCCATAATCCTTCTAAGAGTCTTGGTGGCTGTCACTTTACCACAATTTCATAATTACGGCAAAAGATTGCCACATTGGCCTTAAACATGGTAGAAAGACTTCATGGCCTCTTGGTGCGTATATGACATAGTTTCTTAAAGAAATTGGGATTCTATAATAATCGTTGAAAGTCGACATGCATGGTGACTTCACTCAATTAAAAAATAGTGCAACAAGCTTTCTGACTTTACCTTACTTTGGATCAAAAGACCCTCTCACCCGCGGTTGACCTATATAGATCAATTACGCATTGAAAGTGGGCATCTCGAATACTCTTTGAAAGTTGTGAGGGGTAGTGAATTTTCCTTCAATCCTAAAAGTTCTAAAAAGTACGCAATTACTAGCTAGAAACAAACTATCCCCCATTTGCGAACGCTTCGAATGACTTTCACAACGAAAGCGGGCACTCCATAATCCTTCTAAGAGTCTTGGTGGCTGTCACTTTACCACAATTTCATAATTACGGCAAAAGATTGCCTCATTGGCCTTAAACATGGTAGAAAGACTTCATGGCCTCTTGGTGCGTATACGACATAGTTTCTTAAAGAAATTGGGATTCTATAATCATCGTTGAAAGTCGACATGCATGGTGACTTCACTCAATTAAAAAATAGTGCAACAAGCTTTCTGACTTTACCTTACTTTGGATCAAAAGACCCTATCACCCGCGGTTGACCTATATAGATCAATTACGCATTGAAAGTGGGCATCTCGAATACTCTTTGAAAGTTGTGAGGGGTAGTGAATTTTCCTTCAATTCCTAAAAGTTCTAAAAAGTACGCAATTACTAGCTAGAAACAAACTATCCCCCATTCGCGAACGCTTCGAATGAATTTCACAACGAAAGCGGGCACTCCATAATCCTTCTAAGAGTCTTGGTGGCTGTCACTTTACCACAATTTCATAATTACGGCAAAAGATTGCCTCATTGGCCTTAAACATGGTAGAAAGACTTCATGGCCTCTTGGTGCGTATATGACATAGTTTCTTAAAGAAATTGGGATTCTATAATCATCGTTGAAAGTCGACATGCATGGTGACTTCACTCAATTAAAAAATAGTGCAACAAGCTTTCTGACTTTACCTTACTTTGGATCAAAAGACCCTATCACCCGCGGTTGACCTATATAGATCAATTACGCATTGAAAGTGGGCATCTCGAATACTCTTTGAAAGTTGTGAGGGGTAGTGAATTTTCCTTCAATCCTAAAAGTTCTAAAAAGAACGCAATTACTAGCTAGAAACAAACTATCCCCCATTTGCGAACGCTTCGATTGACTTTCACAACGAAAGCGGGCACTCCATAATCCTTCTAAGAGTCTTGGTGGCTGTCACTTTACCACAATTTCATAATTACGGCAAAAGATTGCCTCATTGGCCTTAAACATGGTAGAAAGACTTCATGGCCTCTTGGTGCGTATACGACATAGTTTCTTAAAGAAATTGGGATTCTATAAACATCGTTGAAAGTCGACATGCTTGGTGACTTCACTCAATTAAAAAATAGTGCAACAAGCTTTCTGACTTTACCTTACTTTGGATCAAAAGACCCTATCACCCGCGGTTGACCTATATAGATCAATTACGCATTGAAAGTGGGCATCTCGAATACTCTTTGAAAGTTGTGAGGGGTAGTGAATTTTCCTTCAATCCTAAAAGTTCTAAAAAGTACGCAATTACTAGCTAGAAACAAACTATCCCCCATTTGCGAACGCTTCGAATGACTTTCACAACGAAAGCGGGCACTCCATAATCCTTCTAAGAGTCTTGGTGGCTGTCACTTTACCACAATTTCATAATTACGGCAAAAGATTGCCTCATTGGCCTTAAACATGGTAGAAAGACTTCATGGCCTCTTGGTGCGTATACGACATAGTTTCTTAAAGAAATTGGGATTCTATAAACATCGTTGAAAGTCGACATGCTTGGTGACTTCACTCAATTAAAAAATAGTGCAACAAGCTTTCTGACTTTACCTTACTTTGGATCAAAAGACCCTATCACCCGCGGTTGACCTATATAGATCAATTACGCAATGAAAGTGGGCATCTCGAATACTCTTTGAAAGTTGTGAGGGGTACTGAGTTTTCATTCAACTCTTAAAAGTTGTAAAAAGTACGGAATTACTAGCTAGAATCACACTATCCCCCGTTTGTGAACGCTTCGGATGAATTTCACAACGAAAGCGGCCACTCCATAATCCTTCTAAGAGTCTGGTGGCTGTCACTTTACCACAATTCCATAATTACGGCAAAAGATTGCCACATTGGCCTTAAACATGGTAGAAAGAATTCATGGCCTCTTGGTGCGTATACGACATAGTTTCTTAAAGAAATTGGGATTCTATAATCATCGTTGAAAGTCGACATGCATGGTGACTTCACTCAATTAAAAAATAGTGCAACAAGCTTTCTGACTTTACCTTACTTTGGATCAAAAGACCCTATCACCCGCGGTTGACCTATATAGATCAATTACGCATTGAAAGTGGGCATCTCGAATACTCTTTGAAAGTTGTGAGGGGTAGTGAATTTTCCTTCAATCCTAAAAGTTCTAAAAAGTACACAATTACTAGCTAGAAACAAACTATCCCCCATTTGCGAACGCTTCGAATGACTTTCACAACGAAAACGGGCACTCCATAATCCTTCTAAGAGTCTTGGTGGCTGTCACTTTACCACAATTTCATAATTACGGCAAAAGATTGCCTCATTGGCCTTAAACATGGTAGAAAGACTTCATGGCCTCTTGGTGCGTATAAGACATAGTTTCTTAAAGAAATTAGGATTCTATAAACATCGTTGAAAGTCGACATGCATGGTGACTTCACTCAATTAAAAAATAGTGCAACAAGCTTTCTGACTTTACCTTACTTTGGATCAAAAGACCCTATCACCCGCGGTTGACCTATATAGATCAATTACGCAATGAAAGTGGGCATCTCGAATACTCTTTGAACGTTGTGAGGGGTACTGAGTTTTCATTCAACTCTTAAAAGTTGTAAAAAGTACGGAATTACTAGCTAGAATCACACTATCCCCCGTTTGGAATGCATCGGATGAATTTCACAACGAAAGCGGCCACTCCATAATCCTTCTAAGAGTCTGGTGGCTGTGACTTTACCACAATTTCATAATTACGGCAAAAGATTGCCACATTGGCCTTAAACATGGTAGAAAGACTTCATGGCCTCTTGGTGCGTATATGACATAGTTTCTTAAAGAAATTGGGATTCTATAATCATCGTTGAAAGTCGACATGCATGGTGACTTCACTCAATTAAAAAATAGTGCAACAAGCTTTCTGACTTTACCTTACTTTGGATCAAAAGACCCTATCACCCGCGGTTGACCTATATAGATCAATTACGCATTGAAAGTGGGCATCTCGAATACTCTTTGAAAGTTGTGAGGGGTAGTGAATTTTCCTTCAATCCTAAAAGTTCTAAAAAGTACGCAATTACTAGCTAGAAACAAACTATCCCCCATTTGCGAACGCTTCGAATGACTTTCACAACGAAAGCGGGCACTCCATAATCCTTCTAAGAGTCTTGGTGGCTGTCACTTTACCACAATTTCATAATTACGGCAAAAGATTGCCTCATTGGCCTTAAACATGGTAGAAAGACTTCATGGCCTCTTGGTGCGTATACGACATAGTTTCTTAAAGAAATTGGGATTCTATAAACATCGTTGAAAGTCGACATGCTTGGTGACTTCACTCAATTAAAAAATAGTGCAACAAGCTTTCTGACTTTACCTTACTTTGGATCAAAAGACCCTATCACCCGCGGTTGACCTATATAGATCAATTACGCAATGAAAGTGGGCATCTCGAATACTCTTTGAAAGTTGTGAGGGGTACTGAGTTTTCATTCAACTCTTAAAAGTTGTAAAAAGTACGGAATTACTAGCTAGAATCACACTATCCCCCGTTTGTGAACGCTTCGGATGAATTTCACAACGAAAGCGGCCACTCCATAATCCTTCTAAGAGTCTGGTGGCTGTCACTTTACCACAATTCCATAATTACGGCAAAAGATTGCCACATTGGCCTTAAACATGGTAGAAAGAATTCATGGCCTCTTGGTGCGTATACGACATAGTTTCTTAAAGAAATTGGGATTCTATAATCATCGTTGAAAGTCGACATGCATGGTGACTTCACTCAATTAAAAAATAGTGCAACAAGCTTTCTGACTTTACCTTACTTTGGATCAAAAGACCCTATCACCCGCGGTTGACCTATATAGATCAATTACGCATTGAAAGTGGGCATCTCGAATACTCTTTGAAAGTTGTGAGGGGTAGTGAATTTTCCTTCAATTCCTAAAAGTTCTAAAAAGTACGGAATTACTAGCTAGAAACAAACTATCCCCCATTTGCGAACGCTTCGGATGAATTTCACAACGAAAGCGGGCACTCCATAATCCTTCTAAGAGTCTTGGTGGCTGTCACTTTACCACAATTTCATAATTACGGCAAAAGATTGCCTCATTGGCCTTAAACATGGTAGAAAGACTTCATGGCCTCTTGGTGCGTATATGACATAGTTTCTTAAAGAAATAGGGATTCTATAATCATCGTTGAAAGTCGACATGCATGGTGACTTCACTCAATTAAAAAATAGTGCAACAAGCTTTCTGACTTTACCTTACTTTGGATCAAAAGACCCTATCACCCGCGGTTGACCTATATAGATCAATTACGCATTGAAAGTGGGCATCTCGAATACTCTTTGAAAGTTGTGAGGGGTAGTGAATTTTCCTTCAATCCTAAAAGTTCTAAAAAGTACACAATTACTATTTAGAAACAAACTATCCCCCATTTGCGAACGCTTCGAATGACTTTCACAACGAAAGCGGGCACTCCATAATCCTTCTAAGAGTCTTGGTGGCTGTCACTTTACCACAATTTCATAATTACGGCAAAAGATTGCCTCATTGGCCTTAAACATGGTAGAAAGACTTCATGGCCTCTTGGTGCGTATAAGACATAGTTTCTTAAAGAAATTGGGATTCTATAAACATCGTTGAAAGTCGACATGCAT
Organism: Leucaena leucocephala; assembly: GCA_037074615.1. Taxonomy (NCBI): domain Eukaryota; kingdom Viridiplantae; phylum Streptophyta; class Magnoliopsida; order Fabales; family Fabaceae; genus Leucaena; species Leucaena leucocephala. The sequence goes on along the minus strand of CM073532.1, from coordinate 22,004,538 downwards.
GGTGACTTCACTCAATTAAAAAATAGTGCAACAAGCTTTCTGACTTTACCTTACTTTGGATCAAAAGACCCTATCACCCGCGGTTGACCTATATAGATCAATTACGCAATGAAAGTGGGCATCTCGAATACTCTTTGAACGTTGTGAGGGGTACTGAGTTTTCATTCAACTCTTAAAAGTTGTAAAAAGTACGGAATTACTAGCTAGAATCACACTATCCCCCGTTTGGAATGCATCGGATGAATTTCACAACGAAAGCGGCCACTCCATAATCCTTCTAAGAGTCTGGTGGCTGTGACTTTACCACAATTTCATAATTACGGCAAAAGATTGCCACATTGGCCTTAAACATGGTAGAAAGACTTCATGGCCTCTTGGTGCGTATATGACATAGTTTCTTAAAGAAATTGGGATTCTATAATCATCGTTGAAAGTCGACATGCATGGTGACTTCACTCAATTAAAAAATAGTGCAACAAGCTTTCTGACTTTACCTTACTTTGGATCAAAAGACCCTATCACCCGCGGTTGACCTATATAGATCAATTACGCATTGAAAGTGGGCATCTCGAATACTCTTTGAAAGTTGTGAGGGGTAGTGAATTTTCCTTCAATTCCTAAAAGTTCTAAAAAGTACGGAATTACTAGCTAGAAACAAACTATCCCCCATTTGCGAACGCTTCGGATGAATTTCACAACGAAAGCGGGCACTCCATAATCCTTCTAAGAGTCTTGGTGGCTGTCACTTTACCACAATTTCATAATTACGGCAAAAGATTGCCTCATTGGCCTTAAACATGGTAGAAAGACTTCATGGCCTCTTGGTGCGTATACGACATAGTTTCTTAAAGAAATTGGGATTCTATAAACATCGTTGAAAGTCGACATGCTTGGTGACTTCACTCAATTAAAAAATAGTGCAACAAGCTTTCTGACTTTACCTTACTTTGGATCAAAAGACCCTATCACCCGCGGTTGACCTATATAGATCAATTACGCAATGAAAGTGGGCATCTCGAATACTCTTTGAAAGTTGTGAGGGGTACTGAGTTTTCATTCAACTCTTAAAAGTTGTAAAAAGTACGGAATTACTAGCTAGAATCACACTATCCCCCGTTTGTGAACGCTTCGGATGAATTTCACAACGAAAGCGGGCACTCCATAATCCTTCTAAGAGTCTGGTGGCTGTCACTTTACCACAATTCCATAATTACAGCAAAAGATTGCCACATTGGCCTTAAACATGGTAGAAAGAATTCATGGCCTCTTGGTGCGTATACGACATAGTTTCTTAAAGAAATTGGGATTCTATAATCATCGTTGAAAGTCGACATGCATGGTGACTTCACTCAATTAAAAAATAGTGCAACAAGCTTTCTGACTTTACCTTACTTTGGATCAAAAGACCCTATCACCCGCGGTTGACCTATATAGATCAATTACGCATTGAAAGTGGGCATCTCGAATACTCTTTGAAAGTTGTGAGGGGTAGTGAATTTTCCTTCAATTCCTAAAAGTTCTAAAAAGTACGCAATTACTAGCTAGAAACAAACTATCCCCCATTTGCGAACGCTTCGGATGAATTTCACAACGAAAGCGGGCACTCCATAATCCTTCTAAGAGTCTTGGTGGCTGTCACTTTACCACAATTTCATAATTACGGCAAAAGATTGCCTCATTGGCCTTAAACATGGTAGAAAGACTTCATGGCCTCTTGGTGCGTATATGACATAGTTTCTTAAAGAAATTTGGATTCTATAATCATCGTTGAAAGTCGACATGCATGGTGACTTCACTCAATTAAAAAATAGTGCAACAAGCTTTCTGACTTTACCTTACTTTGGATCAAAAGACCCTATCACCCGCGGTTGACCTATATAGATCAATTACGCAATGAAAGTGGGCATCTCGAATACTCTTTGAAAGTTGTGAGGGGTAGTGAATTTTCCTTCAATTCCTAAAAGTTCTAAAAAGTACGCAATTACTAGCTAGAAACAAACTATCCCCCATTTGCGAACGCTTCGAATGAATTTCACAACGAAAGCGGGCACTCCATAATCCTTCTAAGAGTCTTGGTGGCTGTCACTTTACCACAATTTCATAATTACGGCAAAAGATTGCCTCATTGGCCTTAAACATGGTAGAAAGACTTCATGGCCTCTTGGTGCGTATATGACATAGTTTCTTAAAGAAATTGGGATTCTATAATCATCGTTGAAAGTCGACATGCATGGTGACTTCACTCAATTAAAAAATAGTGCAACAAGCTTTCTGACTTTACCTTACTTTGGATCAAAAGACCCTATCACCCGCGGTTGACCTATATAGATCAATTACGCATTGAAAGTGGGCATCTCGAATACTCTTTGAAAGTTGTGAGGGGTAGTGAATTTTCCTTCAATCCTAAAAGTTCTAAAAAGTACGCAATTACTAGCTAGAAACAAACTATCCCCCATTTGCGAACGCTTCGAATGACTTTCACAACGAAAGCGGGCACTCCATAATCCTTCTAAGAGTCTTGGTGGCTGTCACTTTACCACAATTTCATAATTACGGCAAAAGATTGCCTCATTGGCCTTAAACATGGTAGAAAGACTTCATGGCCTCTTGGTGCGTATATGACATAGTTTCTTAAAGAAATTGGGATTCTATAAACATCGTTGAAAGTCGACATGCATGGTGACTTCACTCAATTAAAAAATAGTGCAACAAGCTTTTTGACTTTACCTTACTTTGGATCAAAAGACCCTATCACCCGCGGTTGACCTATATAGATCAATTACGCAATGAAAGTGGGCATCTCGAATACTCTTTGAACGTTGTGAGGGGTACTGAGTTTTCATTCAACTCTTAAAAGTTGTAAAAAGTACGGAATTACTAGCTAGAATCACACTATCCCCCGTTTGGAACGCATCGGATGAATTTCACAACGAAAGTGGCCACTCCATAATCCTTCTAAGAGTCTGGTGGCTGTGACTTTACCACAATTTCATAATTACGGCAACAGATTGCCATATTGGCCTTAAACATGGTAGAAAGACTTCATGGCCTCTTGGTGCGTATATGACATAGTTTCTTAAAGAAATTGGGATTCTATAATCATCGTTGAAAGTCGACATGCATGGTGACTTCACTCAATTAAAAAATAGTGCAACAAGCTTTCTGACTTTACCTTACTTTGGATCAAAAGACCCTATCACCCGCGGTTGACCTATATAGATCAATTACGCATTGAAAGTGGGCATCTCGAATACTCTTTGAAAGTTGTGAGGGGTAGTGAATTTTCCTTCAATCCTAAAAGTTCTAAAAAGTACGCAATTACTAGCTAGAAACAAACTATCCCCCATTTGCGAACGCTTCGAATGACTTTCACATCGAAAGCGGGCACTCCATAATCCTTCTAAGAGTCTTGGTGGCTGTCACTTTACCACAATTTCATAATTACGGCAAAAGATTGCCTCATTGGCCTTAAACATGGTAGAAAGACTTCATGGCCTCTTGGTGCGTATACGACATAGTTTCTTAAAGAAATTGGGATTCTATAAACATCGTTGAAAGTCGACATGCTTGGTGACTTCACTCAATTAAAAAATAGTGCAACAAGCTTTCTGACTTTACCTTACTTTGGATCAAAAGACCCTATCACCCGCGGTTGACCTATATAGATCAATTACGCAATGAAAGTGGGCATCTCGAATACTCTTTGAACGTTGTGAGGGGTACTGAGTTTTCATTCAACTCTTAAAAGTTGTAAAAAGTACGGAATTACTAGCTAGAATCACACTATCCCCCGTTTGGAACGCATCGGATGAATTTCACAACGAAAGCGGCCACTCCATAATCCTTCTAAGAGTCTGGTGGCTGTGACTTTACCACAATTTCATAATTACGGCAACAGATTGCCATATTGGCCTTAAACATGGTAGAAAGACTTCATGGCCTCTTGGTGCGTATATGACATAGTTTCTTAAAGAAATTGGGATTCTATAATCATCGTTGAAAGTCGACATGCATGGTGACTTCACTCAATTAAAAAATAGTGCAACAAGCTTTCTGACTTTACCTTACTTTGGATCAAAAGACCCTATCACCCGCGGTTGACCTATATAGATCAATTACGCATTGAAAGTGGGCATCTCGAATACTCTTTGAAAGTTGTGAGGGGTAGTGAATTTTCCTTCAATCCTAAAAGTTCTAAAAAGTACGCAATTACTAGCTAGAAACAAACTATCCCCCATTTGCGAACGCTTCGAATGACTTTCACATCGAAAGCGGGCACTCCATAATCCTTCTAAGAGTCTTGGTGGCTGTCACTTTACCACAATTTCATAATTACGGCAAAAGATTGCCTCATTGGCCTTAAACATGGTAGAAAGACTTCATGGCCTCTTGGTGCGTATACGACATAGTTTCTTAAAGAAATTGGGATTCTATAAACATCGTTGAAAGTCGACATGCTTGGTGACTTCACTCAATTAAAAAATAGTGCAACAAGCTTTCTGACTTTACCTTACTTTGGATCAAAAGACCCTATCACCCGCGGTTGACCTATATAGATCAATTACGCAATGAAAGTGGGCATCTCGAATACTCTTTGAAAGTTGTGAGGGGTACTGAGTTTTCATTCAACTCTTAAAAGTTGTAAAAAGTACGGAATTACTAGCTAGAATCACACTATCCCCCGTTTGTGAACGCTTCGGATGAATTTCACAACGAAAGCGGCCACTCCATAATCCTTCTAAGAGTCTGGTGGCTGTCACTTTACCACAATTCCATAATTATGGCAAAAGATTGCCACATTGGCCTTAAACATGGTAGAAAGAATTCATGGCCTCTTGGTGCGTATACGACATAGTTTCTTAAAGAAATTGGGATTCTATAATCATCGTTGAAAGTCGACATGCATGGTGACTTCACTCAATTAAAAAATAGTGCAACAAGCTTTCTGACTTTACCTTACTTTGGATCAAAAGACCCTATCACCCGCGGTTGACTTAATAGATCAATTACGCAATGAAAGTGGGCATCTCGAATACTCTTTGAAAGTTGTGAGGGGTACTGAGTTTTCATTCAACTCTTAAAAGTTGTATAAAGTACGGAATTACTAGCTAGAATCACACTATCCCCCGTTTGTGAACGCTTCGGATGAATTTCACAACGAAAGCGGCCACTCCATAATCCTTCTAAGAGTCTGGTGGCTGTCACCTTACCACAATTCCATAATTACGGCAAAAGATTGCCACATTGGCCTTAAACATGGTAGAAAGAATTCATGGCCTCTTGGTGCGTATACGACATAGTTCCTAAAGAAATTGGGATTCTATAATCATCGTTGAAAGTCGACATGCATGGTGACTTCACTCAATTAAAAAATAGTGCAACAAGCTTTCTGACTTTACCTTACTTTGGATCAAAAGACCCTATCACCCACGGTTGACCTATATATATCAATTACGCATTGAAAGTGGGCATCTCGAATACTCTTTGAAAGTTGTGAGGGGTACTGAATTTTCCTTCAATTCCTAAAAGTTCTAAAAAGTACGCAATTACTAGCTAGAAACAAGCTATCCCCCATTTGCGAACGCTTCGGATGAATTTCACAACGAAAGCGGGCACTCCATAATCCTTCTAAGAGTCTTGGTGGCTGACACTTTACCACAATTTCATAATTATGGCAAAAGATTGCCTCATTGGCCTTAAACATGGTAGAAAGACTTCATGGCCTCTTGGTGCGTATAGACATAGTTTCTTAAAGAAATTGGGATTCTATAATCATCGTTGAAAGTCGACATGCATGATGACTTCACTCAATTAAAAAATAGTGCAACAAGCTTTCTGACTTTACCTTACTTTGGATCAAAAGACCCTATCACCCGCGGTTGACCTATATAGATAAATTACGCATTGAAAGTGGGCATCTCGAATACTCTTTGAAAGTTGTCAGGGGTAGTGAATTTTCCTTCAAGTCCTAAAAGTTCTAAAAAGTACGCAATTACTAGCTAGAAACAAACTATCCCCCATTTGCGAACGCTTCGGATGAATTTCACAACGAAAGCGGCCACTCCATAATCCTTCTAAGAGTCTGGTGGCTGTGACTTTACCACAATTCCATAATTACGGCAAAAGATTGCCACATTGGCCTTAAACATGGTAGAAAGAATTCATGGCCTCTTGGTGCGTATAGACATAGTTTCTTAAAGAAATTGGGATTCTATAATCATCGTTGAAAGTCGACATGCATGGTGACTTCACTCAATTAAAAAATAGTGCAACAGGCTTTCTGACTTTACCTTACTTTGGATCAAAAGACCCTATCACCCGCGGTTGACCTATATAGATCAATTACGCAATGAAAGTGGGCATCTCGAATACTCTTTGAAAGTTGTTAGGGGTACTGAGTTTTCATTCAACTCTTAAAAGTTGTAAAAAGTACGGAATTACTAGCTAGAATCACACTATCCCCCGTTTGTGAACGCTTCGGATGAATTTCACAACGAAAGCGGCCACTCCATAATCCTTCTAAGAGTCTGGTGGCTGTGACTTTACCACAATTCCATAATTACGGCAAAAGATTGCCACATTGGCCTTAAACATGGTAGAAAGACTTCATGGCCTCTTGGTGCGTATACGACATAGTTTCTTAAAGAAATTGGGATTCTATAATCATCGTTGAAAGTCGACATGCATGGTGACTTCATTCAATTAAAAAATAGTGCAACAAGCTTTCTGACTTTACCTTACTTTGGATCAAAAGACCCTATCACCCGCGGTTGACCTATATAGATCAATTACGCAATGAAAGTGGGCATCTCGAATACTCTTTGAAAGTTGTGAGGGGTACTGAGTTTTCATTCAACTCTTAAAAGTTGTAAAAAGTACGGAATTACTAGCTAGAATCACACTATCCCCCGTTTGTGAACGCTTCGGATGAATTTCACAACGAAAGCGGCCACTCCATAATCCTTCTAAGAGTCTGGTGGCTGTGACTTTACCACAATTCCATAATTACGGCAAAAGATTGCCACATTGGCCTTAAACATGGTAGAAAGACTTCATGGCCTATTGGTGCGTATAAGACATAGTTTCTTAAAGAAATTGGGATTCTATAATCATCGTTGAAAGTCGACATGCATGGTGACTTCACTCAATTAAAAAATAGTGCAACAAGCTTTCTGACTTTACCTTACTTTGGATCAAAAGACCCTATCACCCGCGGTTGACCTATATAGATCAATTACGCAATGAAAGTGGGCATCTCGAATACTCTTTGAAAGTTGTGAGGGGTACTGAGTTTTCATTCAACTCTTAAAAGTTGTAAAAAGTACGTAATTACTAGCTAGAATCAAACTATCCCCCGTTTGTGAACGCTTCGGAAGAATTTCACACCGAAAGCGGGCATCCATAATCCTTCTAAGAGTCTGAGTGGCTGTGACTTTACCACAATTCCATAATTATGCCAAAAGAATGCCACATTGGCCTTAAACATGGTAGAAGCACTTCATCGCTGTATGTGTCGTATATGACAAAGTTTCTTAGAGAAATTAGGATTCTATAATCATCGGTGAAAGTGGGCATCTCGAATACTCTTTGAAAGTTGTGAGGGGTACTGAGTTTTCATTCAACTCTTAAAAGTTGTAAAAAGTACGGAATTACTAGCTAGAATCACACTATCCCCCGTTTGTGAACGCTTCGGATGAATTTCACAACGAAAGCGGCCACTCCATAATCCTTCTAAGAGTCTGGTGGCTGTGACTTTACCACAATTCCATAATTACGGCAAAAGATTGCCACATTGGCCTTAAACATGGTAGAAAGAATTCATGGCCTCTTGGTGCGTATACGACATAGTTTCTTAAAGAAATTGGGATTCTATAATCATCGTTGAAAGTCGACATGCATGGTGACTTCACTCAATTAAAAAATAGTGCAACAAGCTTTCTGACTTTACCTTACTTTGGATCAAAAGACCCTATCACCCGCGGTTGACCTATATAGATCAATTACGCAATGAAAGTGGGCATCTAGAAACAAACTATCCCCCTTTTGCGAACGCTTCGGATGAATTTCACACCGAAAGCGGGCATCCATAATCCTTCTAAGAGTCTGAGTGGCTGTGACTTTACCACAATTCCATAATTATGCCAAAAGATTGCCACATTGGCCTTAAACATGGTAGAAGCACTTCATCGCTGTATGTGTCGTATATGACAAAGTTTCTTAGAGAAATTAGGATTCTATAATCATCGGTGAAAGTGGGCATCTCGAATACTCTTTGAAAGTTGTGAGGGGTACTGAGTTTTCATTCAACTCTTAAAAGTTGTAAAAAGTACGGAATTACTAGCTAGAATCACACTATCCCCCGTTTGTGAACGCTTCGAATGAATTTCACAACGAAAGCGGGCACTCCATAATTCTTCTCAGAGTCTGCGTGGCTGTGACTTTTTCTCAATCACATAATTATGGCAAAAGTTTTTCACATTGGCCTTAAACATGGTAGGAACACTTTATTTCCTGTTGGTGTCGTATATGACACAGGTTCTTAAAGAAATTAGGATTCTATATCATCGATGAAAGTCGACATGAATGGTGACTTCACTAAATTAAAAAATAGTGCAACAAGCTTTCTGAGTTTACCTTACTTTGGATCAAAAGACCCTATCACCCGCGGTTGACCTATATAGATCAATTACGCAATGAAAGTGGGCATCTCGAATACTCTTTGAAAGTTGTGAGGGGTACTGAGTTTTCATTCAACTCTTAAAAGTTGTAAAAAGTACGGAATTACTAGCTAGAATCACACTATCCCCCGTTTGTAAACGCTTCGGATGAATTTCACAACGAAAGCGGCCACTCCATAATCCTTCTAAGAGTCTGGTGGCTGTGACTTTACCACAATTCCATAATTACGGCAAAAGATTGCCACATTGGCCTTAAACATGGTAGAAAGACTTCATGGCCTCTTGGTGCGTATATGACATAGTTTCTTAAAGAAATTGGGATTCTATAATCATCGTTGAAAGTCGACATGCATGGCGACTTCACTCAATTAAAAAATAGTGCAACAAGCTTTCTGACTTTACCTTACTTTGGATCAAAAGACCCTATCACCCGCGGTTGACATATATAGATCAATTACGCATTGAAAGAGGGCATCTCGAATACTCTTTGAAAGTTGTGAGGGGTAGTGAATTTTCATTCAACTCTTAAAAGTTCTAAAAAGTACGTAATTACTAGCTCGAATCACACTATCCCCCGTTTGTGAACGCTTCGAATGAATTTCACAACGAAAGCGGCCACTCCATAATCCTTCTAAGAGTCTGAGTGGCTGTGACTTTACCACAATTCCATAATTACGGCAAAAGATTGCCACATTGGCCTTAAACATGGTAGAAAGACTTCATGGCCTCTTGGTGCGTATACGACATAGTTTCCTAAAGAAATTGGGATTCTATAATCATCGTTGAAAGTCGACATGCATGGCGACTTCACTCAATTAAAAAATAGTGCAACAAGCTTTCTGACTTTACCTTACTTTGGATCAAAAGACCCTATCACCCGCGGTTGACCTATATAGATCAATTACGCAATGAAAGTGGGCATCTCGAATACTCTTTGAAAGTTGTGAGGGGTACTGAGTTTTCATTCAACTCTTAAAAGTTGTAAAAAGTACGGAATTGTTGGAAATTGTGCCCTAGGGGCCAATCATTGTATCAGGTTATCACATTATTTGCATGTTTACTGTGATGACCATCCTTGGATAACTCATGATCTTATCCTAAATGTCCCTGGTCGGTCATCTATGTGGGAGCAGAGATGAAATAAGACCAGTATGACTTTGAAGATATATAGAGATATAAATCAAAGTCATAAGCACATGTAAGAGTACAGGGTGTTGGACCGACCCGCTATGAGAGAGCTGCATGGGTCAAGTCATAAGCTCCTCTCATATACAAGCCATGTCACTATGCCCTTTGACCTGAGATCATCATGGATTCCTACATGACAAACGCTCAGCTTTGACCTAGTCAAAAGTCACTTTTGACCGAGTGATCATAAAGGCTATGCTCGGGCTTAGTGGTTTTTCATGCGGAGGAATGTGAATGGTCAAGATGGAATTTGTCCCTCACATTCGTAGAGAGATATTACTGGGCCCCTCGATGAGTGAGTCTGAGAAATGTATGGCCATACTGGAATGGAAGGGTAGTTCCATTTCTATATTCAGACTACTCAGGGATCGAGAAAGTAACGGTCAGGAACAGGAGGATGACGTTCTCCATGCCTCATCCTTGACCGAAATATCATGTGACAAAAGGGACGTGATATGGTTGTATGAAAGGTTACATCGTTTATCGATCCTCATATGTTTTGGGTAGTCGTAATGCCTTGCTAGAGACCGCTTACGATTTGTGGGTCAGTATAGTAACTGGGCCACTGCCAACTTCATATGGGCCTACAGGGTCGCACACAAAACAGCCCAATGCGAGCTATGATGTCCAGATTCATTGAATCTAAGAGATGTCTAGATTCAATGAATAATCTAGGGTGGATATATATTTTATATATATATAAATTAGTTTATATATGTATTATATATATAATATAAGAGATATTTGTAAGATTTAATTTATAAGGATAAATTAAATCTCTATCATGTTTGAATTTGAATTTAAATGGATATGATCTATTTGAATTTGAAATTCAAATTGATAAGATATCTCAAATTTGATTTATGAGAATAAATCAAATATAATTCTGTCTTATCTTTATTTTAAATTAAATAAATAGGTGAATTAAATCTGTGGGACGGATTTAATATAAACCATATTTATTTAATTAGTTTCTTATTGAATTATGCAATATATGATATTGTATTAATTCAGAATTAATATAAGATTAATTCTGAAGCCCGGCCCTATTAGAAGCCCGATAGCTTCCTATATATTTGACATTAGGAGCTAGGGTTCTACACACAAGACATCTCTACACACACATTCAGACGTGAGAAGAGGGGGCAGGGAGAGTGCAAAAGGTTTGCACATAAGAAACTGCCGAGATAGAGATGGTGAGGACGGAATCTCTAGAAAGCCCTAGAGGGACAAGAGGCGCTAGCACGTCGTTCGCGATTGGAACGCTGTTCGTGTGGATACCGGTAGAGGAAGCCGATCTGAGCTGTCGACTTCTACGATACGACCAGACACGAAGCAAGGTCGCGACCAGAACACGCTGAGGTCGCGACCATACGGGCATCTGAACGTCAGAAATCCGAAAAGAAGAGGCAGGTCGCGACTTGAAGCTGACGAGGTCGCGACTACAAACTCCAGAGACTTCAGGTCGCGACTAGAAGCAGAGGAGGTCGCGACTAAAATGTTCCAGAGGCGAAGAGTCGCGACTAGTGGACACTGAGGTCGCGACCAAAGCTTGAAACCGAAGGTAACACTTCTTTCTCCTTGACTTAAACACATTCGGTAGATCCTGGCTGGGAATGGAAAATTTTTAAAGTTAATTTCCGCTGCGTGTCTTCCAATTCCCTTCAGTGGTATCAGAGCCATGCCGTTTTGTGTTTAAGTTAGGTTTGATTGTTGATACATGTGATGTATGTTAGACTTCTTAGCTGATTATATGATAACATGCGAGATATGTATGACATATATGGAATCTGTTTATGTGTGACATATACGGAATCTAAAAGGAAACTGAAATCGGTGGTGTATATCAATTGATTTGATCAATTAATATTGATGGGGTCTAAGGAAATAGCGGGACCGCCGTGGCTATTTAATCGTAGCGCAACATAATCGTAATATGTATTGACTTTCCTGATATATGAATGTTTTGAAATATTTATTGCCCTTCAAATAGCATGAATTTTGATTCTTGAATGTTTGGGTATTGTGAACAATATGGCTCTAGATTACAAGTGTTGTAATTTTTCTAAATACGGCCTGCGTGTCGTGCCTTCCTCTAATGACTCTCGTTGTACATTCTCTTCTCATCTCACTCCCCTCGAATGTTAAAACGAGGTTTCCTTATGTACTTTTCCTATTCTAATTAGAGAGCTCCTCTCATTGGCTTGAGGGGACTTAGGATAGGTGAGCCATATTGTATCACGTTTAAGATTATGCATCTTTTGATTAGATCACTGCATGTATATTTTATATGCATAATACTTGTATGAGATACAACCGCGATACATGCATCTTATAAACCAGATAATTAATTAAACCCTCTAAAAGAAATCTTAAGTCATATGCCGTCAATTAATGAACACTTGTCAAAACCTCGATCGCTCATTTGTAGGTCCACCAAAGTGGGTGCATTTGAGTTATCTTGGGGAGATAAGCAAGAGTAATGGTGCTACTCTTATGTTTGTTATTGTTTGACTTAATTGAGATTATCAAAACGGTTTTGGGTCTCAAGGCATTAGATGGGATTAAAACATGCCGGATCATATGATGATGGAATCCCATAAACATCTAAGAGTTACATGTGATGTAATTGGTAAAGTTGTTACCTACCTAAATAACTTAAAGTTGAGCGTCCTGCCAAAGCGGACTCAAGTTTAAGCCAAATATGGATCTTAGCCCACTAATTATTACATTGAGGGTTGTTTTATTCAGTGGGAGATTGCTAATTCGCTTGCATATTTTAATTGTAGAATCATGACGACTAGTAATACTGCTACATTATCGTTGCGATCTGTCCTTGAGAAGGACAAACTCAATGGGACAAACTTTCTTGACTGGTTCAGGAACTTGAGAATTGTTCTCAAGCAGGAAAGAAAGGCATATGTCCTAGATCAACCCATTCCTGAGGAGCCAGCAGCCAATGCTCCTAGAGCTCAAAGAGATTCTTATGCGAAACATAAGGAAGACTCTGTTGATGTGGGATGCTTGATGCTTGCCACTATGGTTCTGGAGCTTCAAAGAGATCTGGAACACATGGAGGCTTATGAGATGATTGTGCATCTTAAGGAAATGTTCCAGCAACAAGCAAGGCAAGAGAGGTATGAGACCACTAAGGCCTTACATTCCTGCAAGATGGCTGAAGGTGCATCAGTGAGTACTCATGTCTTAAAGATGAAAGGGTACATAGATCACCTTGAGAGGCTTGGATTTCCCATGAACCAGGAGTTAGCTACAGATTTGATCTTGAACTCACTCCCAGAAAGTTATGACCAGTTTGTCATGAATTACAACATGAACAACATGGAGAAATCTATTTCTGAACTGCATGGGATGCTTAAAACTGCTGAGCCGACTGTTAAGAAAAAGCCCAGTACTGTTTTGATGGTTCAGAAAGGAAAGGGTATGAAAAAGAAAGGCAAGGGCAATGGGAAGGGTCATGGCTCATCTGGTAAGACCAAAGAGTCAGGCAAGCCCGAAACCAAGCCTGCACCAAAGAAGGCAAAGCCTCCAAAGGAAGGAGTTTGCTTCTTCTGCAATGAACCGGGTCATTGGAAGAGGAATTGCAAACTCTACCTTGAAGATCTGAGAAAGAACAAGAAGGATAGCGGGGCTATCGCTTCAAGTATTTATGTCATAGACATTCATCTCTCTACTTCCACTACATGGGTATTAGATACTGCATGTGGTTCTCACATTTGTACAAATGTGCAGGGCCTAAAGGACAGTAGAAAGCTGAAGAAGGGCGAAGTTGACCTACGAGTTGGAAATAGAGCAAAGGTTGCTGCTCTAGCTGTAGGCACTTATGAATTAGTTCTGCCCACTCGGCTTTTGTTAGTTTTGAACAATTGCTATTATGTTCCTGCTTTGAGTAGTAACATTGTTTCTCTTTCTTATTTGGATAAGGAAGGTTACACTTCCATTTCTGGGAATGGTAAATGTTCTATTTATTGTAATGATATTTTCAATGCTCATGGTGATTTGCATGTTGATCATTACATATTAAACTTGGAACAACCCAATCATGGAAATATCTATAACATAACCGCCAAAAGGATCAAACCAAATGATTTGAATCCGACATACCTCTGGCACTGTCGTCTGGGCCATATAAATGAGAAACGCATTTCTAAACTCCATCAAGATGGATTTCTCAACTCATTTGATTTTGAATCATATGATACTTGTGAATCTTGTTTGTTAGGAAAGATGACAAAGTCGCCTTTCATTGGGCACAGTGAGAGGGCCACTGATTTGTTGGGCCTCATACATACAGATGTGTGTGGACCGATGAATACAAATGCCAGAAGAGGTTATTCGTACTTCATTACATTCATAGATGATTTCAGTAGATATGGCTACGTCTATCTAATGAAACATAAATCCGAATCTTTTGAAATGTTCAAGATATTTCAAAATGAAGTACAAAACCAGCTTGGTAAAACAATTAAAGCCCTTCGATCTGATCGAGGTGGTGAATATTTGAGCCAAGAGTTTATCGATCATCTTAGGAATTGAGGAATAGTCTCACAATTGACTCCTCCAGGAACACCACAATGGAATGGGGTTTCTGAACGGAGGAATCGAACACTATTGGATATGGTTCGATCCATGATGAGTCGAACAGATCTTCCACCATCCTTTTGGGGCCACGCCCTAGAGACAGCTGCGTTCACACTGAATCGTGTTCCATCTAAGGCAGTTGAAAAGACTCCGTATGAGATATGGACTGGGAGGAAACCTAGTTTATCTTTTCTCAAGATTTGGGGATGTGAGGTCTATGTTAAGCAACAAGCCTCAGATAAGTTAGCGCCCAAATCTTCAAAGTGCCTTTTTGTGGGATATCCTAAGGAAACCAAGGGATATTATGTCTACAACCCCACTAATAACAAAGTGTTTGTTGTCAGAAATGGTATCTTTCTAGAACGAGAATTTATCTCTAAAAGAACCACGGGGAGCAAGGTACACCTCGAAGAAGTTCGAAAGCCACAAGACGCCACAGAACTAGAGATGGAAAGTAGAGAAGACTCACAAGAAGTTGTTGAGACTCCTCAAGTCATGCAAGGCCCAAGGCGATCTAATAGGGCACGACTTCAGCCTCAGAGATATGGATTTCTGATTTCTGATAGTCGTGATGTGTTGCTCATTGAGCATAATGAGCCCACTACCTATCAAGAAGCTATAGTGGGACCAAACTCTGAAAAATGGCTTAATGCCATGAAGTCTGAGATGCAATCCATGTACGACAATAAGGTATGGACCTTAGTCGACCCGCCTGAAGGTGTAAAAACCGTCGGGTGCAAGTGGGTTTTTAAAGAGAAAACCGACATGGATGGCAATGTAAATGTCTTCAAGGCACGACTGGTTGCAAAAGGATTTACTCAAACTCATGGTGTGGACTATGATGAGACCTTTTCCCAGTTGCAATGGCCAAATCAATCAGAATCCTCCTTGCCATTGCAGCATATTATGACTATGAAATATGGCAGATGGACGTCAAGACAGCCTTCCTTAATGGAAAGCTCCTTGAGGATGTGTACATGACACAACCTGAAGGTTTTGTGCGTTCTGAGGACTCTGGTAAGGTGTGCAAGCTTCAAAGGTCCATTTATGGACTGAAGCAAGCATCTCAGAGTTGGAATCATCGTTTTGATGAAGTAGTCAAAGAGTTTGGATTTCTTCAAAACATTGATGAACCTTGTGTGTACAAAAAGGTTAGTGGGAGCACAGTTGTGTTTTTGGTACTCTATGTCGATGACATCCTACTCATTGGGAATGACATTCCTACCTTGCAGACTGTCAAGTCTTGGTTAGGAAAATCTTTCTCGATGAAAGACTTGGGTGAAGCCACCTACATCCTAGGAATTAGGATCTATAGAGATAGATCTAAAAGGCTTCTAGGACTGAGTCAGAGCACATATATAGACAAGATACTGCATAGGTTCAGTATGCAGGAATCAAAAAGGGGTTTCATACCCATGTCTCATGGTATTCACCTCAGCAAGGATTTGTGTCCTAGTACACCAGATCAGCGAGGTCGCATGAGTAAGATTCCATATGCCTCAGCCATAGGATCTATCATGTACGCCATGTTATGTACTCGACCGGATGTCTCGTTTGCCTTAAGTATGACTAGCAGATATCAACAGGACCCTGGTGAGGGCCATTGGACTGCTGTCAAGAATATCCTTAAGTACTTAAGAAGGACTAAGGACTTATTCTTGGTCTATGGTGGATTGGATGACGAGCTCTATGTAACTGGTTACACAGATGCAAGTTTCCAAACTGACCAGGATGACCAGAAATCGCAATCTGGATACATATTTCTCCTAAATAATGGAGCAATAAGCTGGAAGAGCTCTAAGCAGAGCACTGTAGCAGATTCTGCAACAGAAGCTGAGTATATAGCAGCATCTGATGCAGCTAAGGAGGCCGTTTGGATCAGGAAGTTCATTACTGAACTAGGGGTGGTATCGACCATCTCAGATCCAATAACTTTGTTCTGTGACAATAGTAGTGACATTGCACAGGCCAAAGAGCCTTGGTCACATCAAAGGACCAAGCATATACTCAGGCGATTTCATCTCATCAGAGAAATCAATGATAGAGGTGATATAAAAATATGCAAGGTAGCAAGAGAAGACAATGATGCTGATCCTCTAAACCGCTTGTCCAGGCAAAACATGAGCGTCATGTTAGGTCAATAGGATTGAGACAAATTAATGATTGTTCCTAGTGCAAGTGGGAGGATGTTGGAAATTGTGCCCTAGGGGCCAATCATTGTATCAGGTTATCACATTATTTGCATGTTTACTGTGATGACCATCCTTGGATAACTCATGATCTTATCCTAAATGTCCCTGGTCGGTCATCTATGTGGGAGCAGAGATGAAATAAGACCAGTATGACTTTGAAGATATATAGAGATATAAATCAAAGTCATAAGCACATGTAAGAGTACAGGGTGTTGGACCGACCCGCTATGAGAGAGCTGCATGGGTCAAGTCATAAGCTCCTCTCATATACAAGCCATGTCACTATGCCCTTTGACCTGAGATCATCATGGATTCCTACATGACAAACGCTCAGCTTTGACCTAGTCAAAAGTCACTTTTGACCGAGTGATCATAAAGGCTATGCTCGGGCTTAGTGGTTTTTCATGCGGAGGAATGTGAATGGTCAAGATGGAATTTGTCCCTCACATTCGTAGAGAGATATTACTGGGCCCCTCGATGAGTGAGTCTGAGAAATGTATGGCCATACTGGAATGGAAGGGTAGTTCCATTTCTATATTCAGACTACTCAGGGATCGAGAAAGTAACGGTCAGGAACAGGAGGATGACGTTCTCCATGCCTCATCCTTGACCGAAATATCATGTGACAAAAGGGACGTGATATGGTTGTATGAAAGGTTACATCGTTTATCGATCCTCATATGTTTTGGGTAGTCGTAATGCCTTGCTAGAGACCGCTTACGATTTGTGGGTCAGTATAGTAACTGGGCCACTGCCAACTTCATATGGGCCTACAGGGTCGCACACAAAACAGCCCAATGCGAGCTATGATGTCCAGATTCATTGAATCTAAGAGATGTCTAGATTCAATGAATAATCTAGGGTGGATATATATTTTATATATATATAAATTAGTTTATATATGTATTATATATATAATATAAGAGATATTTGTAAGATTTAATTTATAAGGATAAATTAAATCTCTATCATGTTTGAATTTGAATTTAAATGGATATGATCTATTTGAATTTGAAATTCAAATTGATAAGATATCTCAAATTTGATTTATGAGAATAAATCAAATATAATTCTGTCTTATCTTTATTTTAAATTAAATAAATAGGTGAATTAAATCTGTGGGACGGATTTAATATAAACCATATTTATTTAATTAGTTTCTTATTGAATTATGCAATATATGATATTGTATTAATTCAGAATTAATATAAGATTAATTCTGAAGCCCGGCCCTATTAGAAGCCCGATAGCTTCCTATATATTTGACATTAGGAGCTAGGGTTCTACACACAAGACATCTCTACACACACATTCAGACGTGAGAAGAGGGGGCAGGGAGAGTGCAAAAGGTTTGCACATAAGAAACTGCCGAGATAGAGATGGTGAGGACGGAATCTCTAGAAAGCCCTAGAGGGACAAGAGGCGCTAGCACGTCGTTCGTGTAATATCCTTAATTTTCTGTACTGGTTCCTATGTACAGAATAAACGGAATATATGAGCTCTGTTTCAGGAAAAAGATGTGGTCCTTTATGTAAAGAAAATGATTAAATTGCAAAAGAAAGGAAAAGAAAGGACTTAAATGCAAATATGGAAAGTTTAAGGTAAGGAAGGAAAGGTAGACAAAAATGTGGGGTCTTAAAGTGTAATTTTAGCCAAATTAAGGGACTTAATTATAAAGAAGGAAAAGTTCCCTGGGGCTAAAGTATAATTAAAGAAAATAGGCCAGAAGTGGTTTGCACCGCCCGACAGCATTTCAGTCCCAGATTCTA
Organism: Leucaena leucocephala; assembly: GCA_037074615.1. NCBI lineage: Eukaryota > Viridiplantae > Streptophyta > Magnoliopsida > Fabales > Fabaceae > Leucaena > Leucaena leucocephala. Next base: position 21,986,112 of record CM073532.1, on the reverse strand, counting down.
CTAGAAGGTAGGGCAGGTGACGCCGGGTAACCAAGCCTAATACCGGAATTTTTGAAGATTCCAGATAGCCAGAAATGGACTGATCGTCCAAAAGTTATAAAAATTAATACCGGATACCCTAGGTTTCAGATATAAGTGAGAAAATACAGGATGATGCACCCTTATGAGGCGGATGTCGGGAAACTGACAGGATACCGATAGGAGGTCTGTAGGAAAAGTTATTCACAAAATAAAAATTCCAGACGGGAGTGTGAGGCCTCCAAGGATCCGGGTTGGAGATTTATCGGTATTTTTAAAGGGGCTAAATGCGATCGAATGACTTCGGTCAGATGACCGTTATAACCCCCAAGGATGCCTGAACACAGTTGGACACTGTATCTGGGGAAAAGAGCCGGTGTCCGAAAAAGGTGTATAATCGGTAAATAATAGTTAAAATATTCAATGAACTGTGTTAAAGGAAGATTCTCGTAATGCGTGCCATACAGGTAATGGACCCAGGAAGCCCAAAAATGGCGCCATTAGAGGCCCAATAAGACTCTTAGACTGATAGGTGGGCCAGTGTCCAACAGAACCCCGGAAAAGTGCGAAATTACGAAAATGCCCCTATGTTGTACAAAAAGGGCAGCAGATGAATAAAGGGTATTCTGGTCATTTTGGACAGACCCAGAGGTCAAGACATGTCTAAATAAGGTTGACTAGAGCCAGTATAAGCTTTGACCGAGTCCAGAAAGGTGTGAAATGACGATTTTGCCCTTAGGGCTAAAATAGGACAAGATAGGGCACCAAGGGCATTTTGGTCATTTCGCAGGGGATCTGTAATCGAGTCTAGACCCAGTATTAAAAAGTTAATGATATAAAGGGTCTAGATACTAAATGTGAGGTCAGTAGACATAAAAAGGATCTTCAGAAACATCAGGTGCAGAAAACAGCACGTTTTTCGAGGCGATGGACCGGGCCGGTACCGGAGTGGACCGGAAAGCTTCCGGAAGGCTCTAGCTCCCTCTCAATTTCGCCATGTGAAGAATGTGGGAGGTGAGGTGTCCCATGAGTTGGCATTGAGTGATGTCATGCATGATGCAGTAAAAGGAATAAAGAAAAATAGGAAATTCAGGAAAAACCAGGACCACAGGATCATAAGTCTTCAAAATTACAAGATTGCCATTGCTCAACACTATAAATACCCCCCTTACTCCTTCATTTCGGTGCAAGCAAGAAAGAGAGGAAGAAAGAAGTTCTTGAGAGAGAAAGTGAGAGAAAGAAAGAAGTAAGGAAGTTCTGGTGAAGTTGGAAGTAGTAGGGAAGTTCTAAAGCACTGCTTTTGAGGTAACAACTAATCCTAGCTCTTATGTAATGTCTTTGTGATGTGTTGTCTTGTTTGGTTGATTGTTGTCCTATATGTTATGCTTGAAGCTCTATTCCAATGCTATGATCATATGTTATTGAATATGGAAGCATGCAGCATACTTATCTGTACACAGTCACAAGCAAGCACCGTCACTCTGCATTACATATTTTGTTATGATTATTGTTACTGGGATTCTTTTGAATCTCATTCCCAAACATAACATTACAGGGGAGGTTCTGTCAAAATAAAATTTGGAAATCTTAAGAGACGCCGGTAGGCTGCCGAAATTCCGGCAACGAAGACGGAACAAAGAAAGGAACTGATACGTACTGTGTACGTAGTGCTGTCTAAGGAGGCTGGAAGTGAGTGGACCCAGAAGGTTCATCCAGTCTTTCCTGGGTACTACGTAGAATGGTAATTCTCACAAGGGAATTACCGAATCGGTACAACATCGGTTACTTTCTAGAGAAGAATTGTAGCAGTTATGCTGCCGGATTTTAGACAGAGAAGGATGTAATAAAATATGAGAGAGTTAATCATGCACTGATATATAACAGTTGATTATTTGATATTAATTGTTATCTGGCCTGTATGATTGATATGTGTTGGTTGTATGCTTGGGTATGTAAAGACTAAATGCTGAAAATAGGCTCAGTGAACAGTAACTCGTGAAGACCCATTCATGTTTGATAAATCATTAAAAATAGTAAATGATTGAATTAATGTACGAAATTTTTAGGGTATAAAGTAGACATACTAATCTTTAATTTTATATATAGAATGTCTAATTTGGATGTATACACGAAAAGATATAAATGGTTAAAGTTGGGACCAGAATGCTGGATTCAGGAGAAAATCATTGGATGAACAGTAATATTTGAACGTTGACCCACGTTAAATTTGTCAAGGATTGGTCAACCAATGATTTTTCCCTGAAATACATTTGAGTTAGCTTCACGTAGCAATTGGAACCACTTCATTTCGATTTTTCTATAATTAGTTATGAATTTTCAAAGTCAGGTTACTCATCTGGAATTTGCCACAGTGAACAGTACTCGATATGAATAAAATTCCAGATTAAGTGTTTAGACTTTAATGACCCTGAAAGTGGTTTAAGTGCTACTGAATGGTCCCTAAGATGTATAAAAAATAAGGTTGTGACATTTTGGTATCAGAGCAAAGGATTCTGGCCTAAGAAATGCTCTGAGTAGATGATTTATAGAAAGATATACCATGATAAAGCCGTCATAATTGACACTAAGTTAGTGTTTGCAGGATGGCTAGACATAGATTTGGGTCTGAAACTACAGTAAACCAATGGGAATTAAGACCAGAGGTCTCTAGTTCAGATAGTTCAGAAGAAGAGATAGTAAGCAATGATTCTGACCTCTGGACACCTCCAGTAGCTGGTGATTCTGAGGAGGATAGTTCCTTGGTAGGATCAAACTTTCCAATTGATGATCAGGAGGTGATGATAACAGAAGGCCCTATTCCTGCCATTCCCATAAGTGCGGTACCCTTGAATATAACAGACAGTTCAGGATCCAGTCAAGTACGTGTTCAGAGTAATGCGCCAGATCCCAGTAGGCCCGAAGTGACTCTAGTAGAAATGTATTTGGGAGGTTTAATCGTAAGAATGGTCCCAGGGAGGAACCTGAGTAGAGAGCAACTTGAGAGCTCGGTAGCATTAGCCCGACAACTATACGAGTTGAGGCAGACCCTGTTCGAAAACATAGATCAAGATTATTCGGTCTACCAGGAGTTTATCACAAGGGTGAAAGCCATATATCAAGCCTGGGATCCAAATGTGTTAACCATGGGGCTTTGGCTAGAAATTATGAATGACATATTGCCGAAGACTCCTACCTGGAGATCGGAGTTGGACCAGTATTTTGATAGAGAATCATATTGTACCATATCCGACTGGATCTACCTAGTAGGAGATTATATTAGAATGAAGTTTAAGAAAAATTAGAGTAATATTTCTAATGTATAAAATACTAGAATGGTACTGTAATATGTACATATACTCTGTATGTATATTATGTGTGAAATGAAATGAAAAGGAATTATGTTATTTATCGTATTCCCTTCTGTTTTTAAGTATAACAAAATGGTACGAACGAGGAGAACTATTCCAGCTGAGGAACCCCGAGAGGCTGGAAACCTTAATCAAATGATTCTAGAACGATTAGAACAGCAACAAAAGATGATAGAAGAAATGAGAACTGCTCAAGCACGAAATGAACAAGAAAGAGATGCTGCCATAGCCGCGGCAGTAGCAGCAGCTGTAAATAATTTAAGACCGCCAGAGCCTTCAGGAGCAACTAGTAGAGAACCTGAAGAAGTACCACAGCAGGCGGAACAGCCCCAGAGAAGGGTTGAATCAAGGGAGGAGGCAGTTGGCATCCAACAATGGATGGTGCGATTTTGCAAACACAATCCTCCCATATTCGAAGGGACATTTGAAGTACATGTAGCAGAAAATTGGGTCAGCAGATTAGAGAAGATCTTTAAGGTCCTCGACTGCCCGACTGAAACCAAGGCCCAAATGGCCATCTATCAATTGGAAAAGGATGCGGATAGATGGTGGAAGAATACAGAGTTACTTCTCCAAGCAAGAGATATTCCGGTTACCTGGGAAGTATTTCTTGAGCAATTTTATGAGAAATATTTTCCTCAATCTGTCAGAGATGAAAGGGAGGCTGAATTCCTTGTGCTGAGGCAAGGAGAAAAAGAATCTTTTGACGAATATTTGGCCAAGTTCATCCGGCTATCTCAATATTCAACTTACCTACGCCAAGTGGATGACGAACGCTGGATGACAGAAAGAATGATTCGAGGGCTGAATTCTATGTTAAAGGAGAAGTTAACTCCCCAACAATACAGCCAGTTCAATAAGGCTGTGGAAGCATGTCGAATCGTTGAGAACAGCATGAATCATAGAATGCTGTCCAGATCTGGCAGTAAAGATCAAGCGACTCCTGATAAGGCCGGACGGAATCAAGAAGCGGCCAGTGGGAGCAGCTATAAGAAAAGAAAGCGCCCGTGGCAGACCAAGAGGCCTAATAGGGGAAATTTCCGCGGAAGATCCAATAACCGGGATCCAAAGGCCCCAGTATGTGAAAAGTGTGGAAAGAATCATGGTGACAGACCATGCTTGATGGGCCAGAATGTATGCTACACCTGCGGAAAGCCCGGACATTTTTCCAGGGAATGTCCTCAAGCTATAACTGATCCAAGGCCAAGGACGGCGGGACGAGTGTTTGCACTCACTAGAGAGGATGCTCAGCGATCATCTGAGATGATCCAAGGTACAATCTATCTCAATGATCATGCTGTGACTGCCCTATTTGATTCGGGTGCAAGTCATTCCTTTATATCTTATGAATGTGCTAAATGCCTAGGCCTTCTGATCAGCAAGTTACGTTATGATATACAGGTGAAAACCCCCACCAACGCTAGGGTGATCACATCTGATGCCTGTCTAAATAGTGTGGTGCGTTATGAGCACTGCAGTACCACCCTGGACCTGATCTGTATGCCTTTCCAGGAGATTGAGGTCATACTCAGTTTAAATTGGTTATCCTCCAATAATGTGATGTTGGACTGCAGGAACAAGACCCTAGTTCTTGGTCCAAAGATCACTGATCGGAGCCTAGAAGTACAACTGAACTTCGTGACAGAGGCTCAGGCAGAAAAATGTCTACGGAAAGGATGTCAGGGATATGTGGTATTCTTTTCTGTTCAAACAGAAGTGGAGGAAGGCATCGAGGAGGTTCCTGTAGTCAATGAATTTCCTGAAGTCTTTCCAAAGGAGATTCAGGGATTGCCTTCGGAGCGTGAAGTGGAGTTTGCGATTGACATTGTACCTGGAGCTGGACCAGTATCAAAAGCCCCATACATGATGGCTCCCAACGAAATGATGGAACTGAAGAAGCAAATTGAGGAGCTATTGGAGAAGGGTTTTATACGACCCAGTGTATCGCCATGGGGTGCTCCAGTACTGTTCGTCAAGAAGAAAGATGGTAGCTTAAGGCTGTGCATTGACTACAGGGAATTAAATAAGCTTACAGTTAAGAACAAGTATCCTCTTCCCAGAATTGATGACCTGCTAGATCAATTGGCAGGAGCGAGCTTATTCTCCAAAATTGACTTGAGATCTGGCTACCATCAACTAAGGGTCAAGCCAGATGATATTCCAAAGACGGCGTTCAGAACGCGCTACAGACATTTTGAATTTTTGGTGATGCCTTTTGGACTAACCAATGCACCTGCTATTTTCATGGACTATATGAACCGGATTTTCAGGCCTTATCTAGATCAGTTCGTTGTGGTCTTTATTGATGATATTCTGGTGTACTCCAAATCTCCAGAGGAGCATGAAAGGCATTTGAGGATTGTTCTTGGTACCCTTAAAGAGAAGAAGCTCTATGCTAAGCTGAGTAAGTGCGAGTTTTGGCTTTCAGAAGTCAAATTTCTCGGTCATGTCATATCCCGAGACGGGGTAGCTGTGGATCCTAGCAAAGTTGAAGCAGTTTTGAGCTGGGAACAGCCAAGGACAGTGACAGAGATTAGAAGTTTTCTTGGCCTAGCAGGGTACTACAGACGATTCATTCAAGACTTTTCTCGAATTGCCTTACCACTTACCAAGCTGACCAGAAAGAATCAGCAGTTTAAATGGGATGAGAAGTGCGAGGCTAGCTTCCAGCAGTTGAAGCAGAGATTAACGACTACTCCCGTGCTGATTATTCCAGACCCAACTCAGACTTATGTAGTCTACACTGATGCTAGCAAGCAGGGGCTGGGATGTGTGCTTATGCAGCAAGGTCGAGTAGTAGCCTACGCCTCTCGGCAGTTAAAGCCACATGAAGAGAATTATCCCACTTATGATCTGGAGCTTGCGGCGGTGGTCTATGCCCTGAAGATATGGAGGCACTATTTATACGGAGCAACGATAGAGTTGTTTTGCGACCACAAAAGCCTGAAGTATCTGCAGGATCAGAAGGAGCTGAACATGAGGCAGCGGCGATGGATGGAATTGTTAAAAGATTATGACTTCCAGATTAAATACCATCCAGGAAAAGCCAATGTGGTAGCTGATGCCCTGAGTAGAAAGGTGGTGCAGGTTGCATACATGATGATCAAGGAATTGGAACTGATAGAAGATATGCGCGACTGGAGCCCTCTATATCAAATACAACTGACGGAGAATCCTTTTGGAGGAGTTCATGTCAGATCTTGCATAGAAGATGAGATCAAAGAGGCTCAGGAACAGGATAAGCTCGCAGCAATATTCAAAGACAAGCTGGAGAAAGGGAAGACAAGGAATTTTGAGATGTCCCCAGACGGATTGCTACAGTTTAGGGGAAAACCCTATATCCCAAATATTGGGGGATTAAGGGAAAGGATTCTGGAGGAAGCACATAAAAGCCGATATACGGTACATCCAGGTATGACCAAAATGTACCATGATGTTAAAAGGTTATTCTGGTGGCCTGGACTGAAGAAAGATGTTGTAGCTTACGTATCTAAGTGCTTAACCTGCCAGAAAGTGAAAGTTGAACATCAAAAGCCAGCAGGAACGTTGCAGCCTTTAGATATCCCTGAGTGGAAATGGGATGGGATTGCCATGGACTTTGTGGAAGGACTACCCTTGACACCAAGTAGACATGATGCGGTTTGGGTAGTAATCGATCGACTGACAAAGTCAGTACATTTCCTGGCAATCAATAAGAGAGATTCTCTAGAAAAGCTGGCAAAGCTGTATATAAAGGAGATCGTTAGACTCCATGGTATCCCAAGCAGCATTGTGTCTGATAGAGATCCTCGATTTACTTCAAATTTCTGGAGGGCTCTACAGGAAGAAATGGGCACTACTCTCAGATTCAGTACAGCTTATCATCCTCAGACAGATGGTCAATCTGAAAGAACAATACAGACGTTAGAGGATATGCTGAGAGCATGTGTCCTAGATTTCAAAGGCAGCTGGGATATCCATTTACCCCTTATAGAGTTTGCATATAACAATGGTTATCAGGCCAGTATACAGATGGCACCTTTTGAAGCACTATATGGACGGAAATGTAGATCCCCCTTATGCTGGCTAGAGTTGAGCGAGAGAAGAATGCTTGGTCCGGATATAGTGGATCAAACTGCATAACAGGTTGCGGTAATTAGAAAACGATTGTTGACGGCTCAAAGCAGACAGAAGAGCTATGCAGATGTCAGAAGGAAGCCGTTGGAGTTTGAAGAAGGAGAACATGTATTCCTTAAGTTAACTCCAACCACAGGAGCCGGACGATCGATTAAGGTAAAGAAGTTGCATCCAAGATACATCGGGCCATTCCAGATTCTCTCAAAAATAGGAGCAGTAGCCTACAAGTTGGCTCTTCCTCCAAATCTCAGCCAAATACATGATGTGTTCCATGTTTCCCAATTAAAGAAGTATATTCCAGATCCATCTCATGTGATAGAGCAAGATGAGGTCGCACTGCGAGATGACTTGACCTATGAGGTTGGACCGGTACGAATTACTGATAGGAAAGTCAAGCAGTTGCGGAATAAGCAAATTCCTTTAGTTAAAGTGATCTGGAAAGGCTTGACTGAACAAGAGGCTACATGGGAAACAGAAGAAAAGATGAGAGAAAAGTACCCTGAATTATTTGTATAAGATAGATGTAATGTAAATTTCGGGGACGAAATTTATTTTTAGGGGGAGAGAAATGTAATATCCTTAATTTTCTGTACTGGTTCCTATGTACAGAATAAACGGAATATATGAGCTCTGTTTCAGGAAAAAGATGCGGTCCTTTATGTAAAGAAAATGATTAAATTGCAAAAGAAAGGAAAAGAAAGGACTTAAATGCAAATATGGAAAGTTTAAGGTAAGGAAGGAAAGGTAGACAAAAATGTGGGGTCTTAAAGTGTAATTTTAGCCAAATTAAGGGACTTAATTATAAAGAAGGAAAAGTTCCCTAGGGCTAAAGTATAATTAAAGAAAATAGGCCAGAAGTGGTTTGCACCGCCCGACAGCATTTCAGTCCCAGATTCTACCAGAAGGTAGGGCAGGTGACGCCGGGTAACCAAGCCTAATACCGGAATTTTTGAAGATTCCAGATAGCCAGAAATGGACTGATCATCCAAAAGTTATAAAAATTAATACCGGATACCCTAGGTTTCAGATATAAGTGAGAAAATACAGGATGATGCACCCTTATGGGGCGGATGTCGGGAAACTGACAGGATACCGATAGGAGGTCTGTAGGAAAAGTTATTCACAAAATAAAAATTCCAGACGGGAGTGTGAGGCCTCCAGGGATCCGGGTTGGAGATTTATCGGTATTTTTAAAGGGGCTAAATGCGATCGAATGACTTCGGTCAGATGACCGTTATAACCCCCAAGGATGCCTGAACACAGTTGGACACTGTATATGGGGAAAAGAGCCGGTGTCCGAAAAAGGTGTATAATCGGTAAATAATAGTTAAAATATTCAATGAACTGTGTTAAAGGAAGATTTCTCGTAATGCGTGCCATACAGGTAATGGACCCAGGAAGCCCAAAAATGGCGCCATTAGAGGCCCAATAAGACTCTTAGACTGATAGGTGGGCCAGTGTCCAGCAGAACCCCGGAAAAGTGCGAAATTACGAAAATGCCCCTATGTTGTACAAAAAGGGCAGCAGATGAATAAAGGGTATTCTGGTCATTTTGGACAGACCCAGAGGTCAAGACATGTCTAAATAAGGTTGACTAGAGCCAGTATAAGCTTTGACCGAGTCCAGAAAGGTGTGAAATGACGATTTTGCCCTTAGGGCTAAAATAGGACAAGATAGGGCACCAAGGGCATTTTGGTCATTTCGCAGGGGATCTGTAATCGAGTATGGACCCAGTATTAAAAAGTTAATGATATAAAGGTTCTAGATACTAAATGTGAGGTCAGTAGACATAAAAAGGATCTTCAGAAACATCAGGTGCAGAAAACAGCACGTTTTTCGAGGCGATGGACCGGGCCGGTACCGGAGTGGACCGGAAAGCTTCCGGAAGGCTCTAGCTCCCTCTCAATTTCGCCATGTGAAGAATGTGGGAGGTGAGGTGTCCCATGAGTTGGCATTGAGTGATGTCATGCATGATGCAGTAAAAGGAATAAAGAAAAATAGGAAATTCAAGAAAAACCAGGACCACAGGATCATAAGTCTTCAAAATTACAAGATTGCCATTGCTCAACACTATAAATACCCCCTTACTCCTTCATTTCGGTGCAAGCAAGAAAGAGAGGAAGAAAGAAGTTCTTGAGAGAGAAAGTGAGAGAAAGAAAGAAGTAAGGAAGTTCTGGTGAAGTTGGAAGTAGTAGGGAAGTTCTAAAGCACTGCTTTTGAGGTAACAACTAATCCTAGCTCTTATGTAATGTCTTTGTGATGTGTTGTCTTGTTTGGTTGATTGTTGTCCTATATGTTATGCTTGAAGCTCTATTCCAATGCTATGATCATATGTTATTGAATATGGAAGCATGCAGCATACTTATCTGTACACAGTCACAAGCAAGCACCGTCACTCTGCATTACATATTTTGTTATGATTATTGTTACTGGGATTCTTTTGAATCTCATTCCCAAACATAACATTACAGGGGAGGTTCTGTCAAAATAAAATTTGGAAATCTTAAGAGACGCCGGTAGGCTGCCGAAATTCCGGCAACGAAGACGGAACAAAGAAAGGAACTGATACGTACTGTGTACGTAGTGCTGTCTAAGGAGGCTGGAAGTGAGTGGACCCAGAAGGTTCATCCAGTCTTTCCTGGGTACTACGTAGAATGGTAATTCTCACAAGGGAATTACCGAATCGGTACAACATCGGTTACTTTCTAGAGAAGAATTGTAGCAGTTATGCTGCCGGATTTTAGACAGAGAAGGATGTAATAAAATATGAGAGAGTTAATCATGCACTGATATATAACAGTTGATTATTTGATATTAATTGTTATCTGGCCTGTATGATTGATATGTGTTGGTTGTATGCTTGGGTATGTAAAGACTAAATGCTGAAAATAGGCTCAGTGAACAGTAACTCGTGAAGACCCATTCATGTTTGATAAATCATTAAAAATAGTAAATGATTGAATTAATGTACGAAATTTTTAGGGTATAAAGTGTATACTAATATTTAATTTTATATATAGAATGTCTAATTTGGATGTATACACGAAAAGATATAAATGGTTAAAGTTGGGACCAGAATGCTGGATTCAGGAGAAAATCATTGGATGAACAGTAATATTTGAACGTTGACCCACGTTAAATTTGTCAAGGATTGGTCAACCAATGATTTTTCCCTGAAATACATTTGAGTTAGCTTCACGTAGCAATTGGAACCACTTCATTTCGATTTTTCTATAATTAGTTATGAATTTTCAAAGTCAGGTTACTCATCTGGAATTTGCCACAGTGAACAGTACTCGATATGAATAAAATTCCAGATTAAGTGTTTAGACTTTAATGACCCTGAAAGTGGTTTAAGTGCTACTGAATGGTCCCTAAGATGTATAAAAAATAAGGTTGTGACAGTTCGCGATTGGAACGCTGTTCGTGTGGATACCGGTAGAGGAAGCCGATCTGAGCTGTCGACTTCTACGATACGACCAGACACAAAGCAAGGTCGCGACCAGAACACGCTGAGGTCACGACCATACGGGCATCTGAACGTCAGAAATCCAAAAAGAAGAGGTAGGTCGCGACTTGAAGCTGACGAGGTCGCGACTACAAACTCCAGAGACTTCAGGTCGGGACTAGAAGCAGAGGAGGTCGCGACTAAAATGATCCAGAGGCGAAGAGTCGCGACTAGTGGACACTGAGGTCGCGACCAAAGCTTGAAACCGAAGGTAACACTTCTTTCTCCTTGACTTAAACACATTCGGTAGATCCTGGCTGGGAATGGAAAATTTTTAAAGTTAATTTCCGCTGCGTGTCTTCCAATTCCCTTCAGGAATTACTAGCTAGAATCACACTATCCCCCGTTTGTCAACGCTTCGGATGAATTTCACAACGAAAGCGGCCACTCCATAATCCTTCTAAGAGTCTGGTGGCTGTGACTTTACCACAATTCCATAATTACGGCAAAAGATTGCCACATTGGCCTTAAACATGGTAGAAAGACTTCATGGCCTCTTGGTGCGTATATGACATAGTTTCTTAAAGAAATTAGGATTCTATAATCATCGTTGAAAGTCGACATGCATGGTGACTTCACTCAATTAAAAAATAGTGCAACAAGCTTTCTGACTTTACCTTACTTTGGATCAAAAGACCCTATCACCCGCGGTTGACCTATATAGATCAATTACGCAATGAAAGTGCGCATCTCGAATACTCTTTGAAAGTTGTTAGGGGTACTGAGTTTTCATTCAACTCTTAAAAGCTGTAAAAAGTACGGAATTACTAGCTAGAATCACACTATCCCCCGTTTGTGAACGCTTCGGATGAATTTCACAACGAAAGCGGCCACTCCATAATCCTTCTAAGAGTCTGGTGGCTGTGACTTTACCACAATTCCATAATTACGGCAAAAGATTGCCTCATTGGCCTTAAACATGGTAGAAAGACTTCATGGCCTCTTGGTGCGTATATGACATAGTTTCCTAAAGAAATTGGGATTCTATAATCATCGTTGAAAGTCGACATGCATGGCGACTTCACTCAATTAAAAAATAGTGCAACAAGCTTTCTGACTTTACCTTACTTTGGATCAAAAGACCCTATCACCCGCGGTTGACCTATATAGATCAATTACGCAATGAAAGTGGGCATCTCGAATACTCTTTGAAAGTTGTGAGGGGTACTGAGTTTTCATTCAACTCTTAAAAGTTGTAAAAAGTACGTAATTACTAGCTAGAATCAAACTATCCCCCGTTTGTGAACGCTTCGGAAGAATTTCACACCGAAAGCGGGCATCCATAATCCTTCTAAGAGTCTGAGTGGCTGTGACTTTACCACAATTCCATAATTATGCCAAAAGATTGCCACATTGGCCTTGAACATGGTAAAAGCACTTCATCGCTGTATGTGTCGTATATGACAAAGTTTCTTAAAGAAATTAGGATTCTATAATCATCGGTGAAAGTGGGCATCTCGAATACTCTTTGAAAGTTGTGAGGGGTACTGAGTTTTCATTCAACTCTTAAAAGTTGTAAAAAGTACGGAATTACTAGCTAGAATAACACTATCCCCCGTTTGTGAACGCTTCGGATGAATTTCACAACGAAAGCGGCCACTCCATAATCCTTCTAAGAGTCTGGTGGCTGTGACTTTACCACAATTCCATAATTACGGCAAAAGATTGCCACATTGGCCTTAAACATGGTAGAAAGACTTCATGGCCTCTTGGTGCGTATATGACATAGTTTCTTAAAGAAATTAGGATTCTATAATCATCGTTGAAAGTCGACATGCATGGTGACTTCACTCAATTAAAAAATAGTGCAACAAGCTTTCTGACTTTACCTTACTTTGGATCAAAAGACCCTATCACCCGCGGTTGACCTATATAGATCAATTACGCAATGAAAGTGGGCATCTCGAATACTCTTTGAAAGTTGTTAGGGGTACTGAGTTTTCATTCAACTCTTAAAAGCTGTAAAAAGTACGGAATTACTAGCTAGAATCACACTATCCCCCGTTTGTGAACGCTTCGGATGAATTTCACAACGAAAGCGGCCACTCCATAATCCTTCTAAGAGTCTGGTGGCTGTGACTTTACCACAATTCCATAATTACGGCAAAAGATTGCCTCATTGGCCTTAAACATGGTAGAAAGACTTCATGGCCTCTTGGTGCGTATATGACATAGTTTCCTAAAGAAATTGGGATTCTATAATCATCGTTGAAAGTCGACATGCATGGCGACTTCACTCAATTAAAAAATAGTGCAACAAGCTTTCTGACTTTACCTTACTTTGGATCAAAAGACCCTATCACCCGCGGTTGACCTATATAGATCAATTACGCAATGAAAGTGGGCATCTCGAATACTCTTTGAAAGTTGTGAGGGGTACTGAGTTTTCATTCAACTCTTCAAAGTTGTAAAAAGTACGTAATTACTAGCTAGAATCAAACTATCCCCCGTTTGTGAACGCTTCGGAAGAATTTCACACCGAAAGCGGGCATCCATAATCCTTCTAAGAGTCTGAGTGGCTGTGACTTTACCACAATTCCATAATTATGCCAAAAGATTGCCACATCGGCCTTGAACATGGTAAAAGCACTTCATCGCTGTATGTGTCGTATATGACAAAGTTTCTTAAAGAAATTAGGATTCTATAATCATCGGTGAAAGTGGGCATCTCGAATACTCTTTGAAAGTTGTTAGGGGTACTGAGTTTTCATTCAACTCTTAAAAGTTGTAAAAAGTACGGAATTACTAGCTAGAATCACACTATCCCCCGTTTGTGAACGCTTCGGATGAATTTCACAACGAAAGCGGCCACTCCATAATCCTTCTAAGAGTCTGGTGGCTGTGACTTTACCACAATTCCATAATTACGGCAAAAGATTGCCTCATTGGCCTTAAACATGGTAGAAAGACTTCATGGCCTCTTGGTGAGTATATGACATAGTTTCCTAAAGAAATTGGGATTCTATAATCATCGTTGAAAGTCGACATGCATGGCGACTTCACTCAATTAAAAAATAGTGCAACAAGCTTTCTGACTTTACCTTTCTTTGGATCAAAAGACCCTATCAACCGCGGTTGACCTATATAGATCAATTACGCAATGAAAGTGGGCATCTCGAATACTCTTTGAAAGTTGTGAGGGGTACTGAGTTTTCATTCAACTCTTAAAAGTTGTAAAAAGTACGGAATTACTAGCTAGAATCACACTATCCCCCGTTTGTGAACGCTTCGGAAGAATTTCACACCGAAAGCGGGCATCCATAATCCTTCTAAGAGTCTGAGTGGCTGTGACTTTACCACAATTCCATAATTAAGCCAAAAGATTGCCACAACGGCCTTAAACATGGTAAAAGCACTTCATCGCTGTATGTGTCGTATATGACAAAGTTTCTTAAAGAAATTAGGATTCTATAATCATCGGTGAAAGTGGGCATCACGAATACTCTTTGAAAGTTGTGAGGGGTACTGAGTTTTCATTCAACTCTTAAAAGTTGTAAAAAGTACGGAATTACTAGCTAGAATCACACTATCCCCCGTTTGTGAACGCTTCGGATGAATTTCACAACGAAAGCGGCCACTCCATAATCCTTCTAAGAGTCTGGTGGCTGTGACTTTACCACAATTCCATAATTACGGCAAAAGACTGCCACATTGGCCTTAAACATGGTAGAAAGACTTCATGGCCTCTTGGTGCGTATATGACATAGTTTCTTAAAGAAATTAGGATTCTATAATCATCGTTGAAAGTCGACATGCATGGTGACTTCACTCAATTAAAAAATAGTGCAACAAGCTTTCTGACTTTACCTTACTTTGGATCAAAAGACCCTATCACCCGCGGTTGACCTATATAGATCAATTACGCAATGAAAGTGGGCATCTCGAATACTCTTTGAAAGTTGTTAGGGGTACTGAGTTTTCATTCAACTCTTAAAAGTTGTAAAAAGTACGGAATTACTAGCTAGAATCACACTATCCCCCGTTTGTGAACGCTTCGGATGAATTTCACAACGAAAGCGGCCACTCCATAATCCTTCTAAGAGTCTGGTGGCTGTGACTTTACCACAATTCCATAATTACGGCAAAAGATTGCCTCATTGGCCTTAAACATGGTAGAAAGACTTCATGGCCTCTTGGTGAGTATATGACATAGTTTCCTAAAGAAATTGGGATTCTATAATCATCGTTGAAAGTCGACATGCATGGCGACTTCACTCAATTAAAAAATAGTGCAACAAGCTTTCTGACTTTACCTTTCTTTGGATCAAAAGACCCTATCAACCGCGGTTGACCTATATAGATCAATTACGCTATGAAAGTGGGCATCTCGAATACTCTTTGAAAGTTGTGAGGGGTACTGAGTTTTCATTCAACTCTTAAAAGTTGTAAAAAGTACGGAATTACTAGCTAGAATCACACTATCCCCCGTTTGTGAACGCTTCGGAAGAATTTCACAACGAAAGCGGCCACTCCATAATCCTTCTAAGAGTCTGGTGGCTGTGACTTTACCACAATTCCATAATTACGGCAAAAGATTGCCACATTGGCCTTAAACATGGTAGAAAGACTTCATGGCCTCTTGGTGCGTATATGACATAGTTTCGTAAAGAAATTAGGATTCTATAATCATCGTTGAAAGTCGACATGCATGGTGACTTCACTCAATTAAAAAATAGTGCAACAAGCTTTCTGACTTTACCTTACTTTGGATCAAAAGACCCTATCACCCGCGGTTGACCTATATAGATCAATTACGCAATGAAAGTGGGCATCTCGAATACTCTTTGAAAGTTGTGAGGGGTACTGAGTTTTCATTCAACTCTTAAAAGTTGTAAAAAGTACGGAATTACTAGCTAGAATCACACTATCCCCCGTTTGTGAACGCTTCGGATGAATTTCACAACGAAAGCGGCCACTCCATAATCCTTCTAAGAGTCTGGTGGCTGTGACTTTACCACAATTCCATAATTACGGCAAAAGATTGCCACATTGGCCTTAAACATGGTAGAAAGACTTCATGGCCTCTTGGTGCGTATATGACATAGTTTCTTAAAGAAATTAGGATTCTATAATCATCGTTGAAAGTCGACATGCATGGTGACTTCACTCAATTAAAAAATAGTGCAACAAGCTTTCTGACTTTACCTTACTTTGGATCAAAAGACCCTATCACCCGCGGTTGACCTATATAGATCAATTACGCAATGAAAGTGGGCATCTCGAATACTCTTTGAAAGTTGTAAGGGGTACTGAGTTTTCATTCAACTCTTAAAAGTTGTAAAAAGTACGGAATTACTAGCTAGAATCACACTATCCCCTGTTTGTGAACGCTTCGGATGAATTTCACAACGAAAGCAGCCACTCCATAATCCTTCTAAGAGTCTGGTGGCTATGACTTTACCACAATTCCATAATTACGGCAAAAGATTGCCTCATTGGCCTTAAACATGGTAGAAAGACTTCATGGCCTCTTGGTGCGTATATGACATAGTTTCCTAAAGAAATTGGGATTCTATAATCATCGTTGAAAGTCGACATGCATGGCGACTTCACTCAATTAAAAAATAGTGCAACAAGCTTTCTGACTTTACCTTTCTTTGGATCAAAAGACCCTATCAACCGCGGTTGACCTATATAGATCAATTACGCTATGAAAGTGGGCATCTCGAATACTCTTTGAAAGTTGTGAGGGGTACTGAGTTTTCATTCAACTCTTAAAAGTTGTAAAAAGTACGGAATTACTAGCTAGAATAACACTATCCCCCGTTTGTGAACGCTTCGGATGAATTTCACAACGAAAGCGGCCACTCCATAATCCTTCTAAGAGTCTGGTGGCTGTGACTTTACCACAATTCCATAATTACGGCAAAAGATTGCCACATTGGCCTTAAACATGGTAGAAAGACTTCATGGCCTCTTGGTGCGTATATGACATAGTTTCCTAAAGAAATTGGGATTCTATAATCATCGTTGAAAGTCGATATGCATGGTGACTTCACTCAATTAAAAAATAGTGCAACAAGCTTTCTGACTTTACCTTACTTTGGATCAAAAGACCCTATCACCCGCGGTTGACATATATAGATCAATTACGCAATGAAAGAGGGCATCTCGAATACTCTTTGAAAGTTGTGAGGGGTAGTGAATTTTCATTCAACTCTTAAAAGCTCTAAAAAGTACGTAATTACTAGCTCGAATCACACTATCCCCCGTTTGTGAACGCTTCGAATGAATTTCACAACGAAAGCGGCCACTCCATAATCCTTCTAAGAGTCTGAGTGGCTGTGACTTTACCACAATTCCATAATTACGGCAAAAGATTGCCACATTGGCCTTAAACATGGTAGAAAGACTTCATGGCCTCTTGGTGCGTATATGACATAGTTTCCTAAAGAAATTGGGATTCTATAATCATTGTTGAAAGTCGACATACATGGCGACTTCACTCAATTAAAAAATAGTGCAACAAGCTTTCTGACTTTACCTTACTTTGGATCAAAAGACCCTATCACCCGCGGTTGACCTATATAGATCAATTACGCAATGAAAGTGGGCATCTCGAATACTCTTTGAAAGTTGTGAGGGGTACTGAGTTTTCATTCAACTCTTAAAAGTTGTAAAAAGTACGGAATTACTAGCTAGAATCACACTATCCCCCGTTTGTGAACGCTTCGGATGAATTTCACAACGAAAGCGGCCACTCCATAATCCTTCTAAGAGTCTGGTGGCTGTGACTTTACCACAATTCCATAATTACGGCAAAAGATTGCCACATTGGCCTTAAACATGGTAGAAAGACTTCATGGCCTCTTGGTGCGTATATGACATAGTTTCTTAAAGAAATTGGGATTCTATAATCATCGTTGAAAGTCGACATGCATGGTGACTTCACTCAATTAAAAAATAGTGCAACAAGCTTTCTGACTTTACCTTACTTTGGATCAAAAGACCCTATCACCCGCGGTTGACCTATATAGATCAATTACGCAATGAAAGTGGGCATCTCGAATACTCTTTGAAAGTTGTTAGGGGTACTGAGTTTTCATTCAACTCTTAAAAGTTGTAAAAAGTACGGAATTACTAGCTAGAATCACACTATCCCCCATTTGTGAACGCTTCGGATGAATTTCACAACGAAAGCGGCCACTCCATAATCCTTCTAAGAGTCTGGTGGCTGTGACTTTACCACAATTCCATAATTACGGCAAAAGATTGCCTCATTGGCCTTAAACATGGTAGAAAGACTTCATGGCCTCTTGGTGCGTATATGACATAGTTTCTTAAAGAAATTGGGATTCCATAATCATCGTTGAAAGTCGACATGCATGGTGACTTCACTCAATTAAAAAATAGTGCAACAAGCTTTCTGACTTTACCTTACTTTGGATCAAAAGACCCTATCACCCGCGGTTGACCTATATAGATCAATTACGCAATGAAAGTGGGCATCTCGAATACTCTTTGAAAGTTGTGAGTGGTACTGAGTTTTCATTCAACTCTTAAAAGTTGTAAAAAGTACGTAATTACTAGCTAGAATCAAACTATCCCCCGTTTGTGAACGCTTCGGAAGAATTTCACACCGAAAGCGGGCATCCATAATCCTTCTAAGAGTCTGAGTGGCTGTGACTTTACCACAATTCCATAATTATGCCAAAGGATTGCCACATTGGCCTTAAACATGGTAGAAGCACTTCATCGCTGTATGTGTCGTATATGACAAAGTTTCTTAAAGAAATTAGGATTCTATAATCATCGGTGAAAGTGGACATGCATGGTGACTTCACTCAATTAAAAAATGGTGCACCAAGCGTTCTGATTTTACCTTACTTTGGATCAAAAGACCCTATCACCCTTGGTTGACCTATATAGATCAATTACACAATGAAAGAGGGCATCTCGAATACTCTTTGAAAGTTGTGAGGGGTAGTGAATTTTCATTCAACTCTTAAAAGTTCTAAAAAGTACGTAATTACTAGCTCGAATCACACTATCCCCCGTTTGTGAACGCTTCGAATGAATTTCACAACGAAAGCGGCCACTCCATAATCCTTCTAAGAGTCTGAGTGGCTGTGACTTTACCACAATTCCATAATTACGGCAAAAGATTGCCACATTGGCCTTAAACATGGTAGAAAGACTTCATGGCCTCTTGGTGCGTATATGACATAGTTTCCTAAAGAAATTGGGATTCTATAATCATCGTTGAAAGTCGACATGCATGGCGACTTCACTCAATTAAAAAATAGTGCAACAAGCTTTCTGACTTTACCTTACTTCGGATCAAAAGACCCTATCACCCGCGGTTGACCTATATAGATCAATTACCCAATGAAAGTGGGCATCTCGAATACTCTTTAAAAGTTGTGAGGGGTTGTGAATTTTCCTTCAATTCCTAAAAGTTCTAAAAAGTACGCAATTACTAGTTAGAAACAAACTATCCCCCATTTGTGAACGCTTCGGATGAATTTCACAATGAAAGCGGGCACTCCATAATCCTTCTAAGATTCTTGGTGGCTGTCACTTTACCACAATTCCATAATTACGGCAAAAGATTGCCACATTGGCCTTAAACATGGTAGAAAGACTTCATGGCCTCTTGGTGCGTATAAGACATAGTTTCTTAAAGAAATTGGGATTCTATAATTATCGTTGAAAGTCGACATGCAGGGGGACTTCACTCAATTAAAAAATAGTGCAACAAGCTTTCTGACTTTACCTTACTTTGGATCAAAAGACCCTATCACCCGCGGTTGACCTATATAGATCAATTACGCAATGAAAGTGGGCATCTCGAATACTCTTTGAAAGTTGTGAGGGGTACTGAGTTTTCATTCAACTCTTAAAAGTTGTAAAAAGTACGGAATTACTAGCTAGAATCACACTATCCCCCGTTTGTGAACGCTTCGGATGAATTTCACAACGAAAGCGGCCACTCCATAATCCTTCTAAGAGTCTGGTGGCTGTGACTTTACCACAATTCCATAATTACGGCAAAAGATTGCCACATTGGCCTTAAACATGGTAGAAAGACTTCATGGCCTCTTGGTGCGTATATGACATAGTTTCTTAAAGAAATTGGGATTCTATAATCATCGTTGAAAGTCGACATGCATGGTGACTTCACTCAATTAAAAAATAGTGCAACAAGCTTTCTGACTTTACCTTACTTTGGATCAAAAGACCCTATCACCCGCGGTTGACCTATATAGATCAATTACGCAATGAAAGTGGGCATCTCGAATACTCTTTGAAAGTTGTTAGGGGTACTGAGTTTTCATTCAACTCTTAAAAGTTGTAAAAAGTACGGAATTACTAGCTAGAATCACACTATCCCCCATTTGTGAACGCTTCGGATGAATTTCACAACGAAAGCGGCCACTCCATAATCCTTCTAAGAGTCTGGTGGCTGTGACTTTACCACAATTCCATAATTACGGCAAAAGATTGCCTCATTGGCCTTAAACATGGTAGAAAGACTTCATGGCCTCTTGGTGCGTATATGACATAGTTTCTTAAAGAAATTGGGATTC
This sequence comes from Leucaena leucocephala, assembly GCA_037074615.1. Classification (NCBI taxonomy): domain Eukaryota; kingdom Viridiplantae; phylum Streptophyta; class Magnoliopsida; order Fabales; family Fabaceae; genus Leucaena; species Leucaena leucocephala. Next base: position 21,965,572 of record CM073532.1, on the reverse strand, counting down.
CATAATCATCGTTGAAAGTCGACATGCATGGTGACTTCACTCAATTAAAAAATAGTGCAACAAGCTTTCTGACTTTACCTTACTTTGGATCAAAAGACCCTATCACCCGCGGTTGACCTATATAGATCAATTACGCAATGAAAGTGGGCATCTCGAATACTCTTTGAAAGTTGTGAGTGGTACTGAGTTTTCATTCAACTCTTAAAAGTTGTAAAAAGTACGTAATTACTAGCTAGAATCAAACTATCCCCCGTTTGTGAACGCTTCGGAAGAATTTCACACCGAAAGCGGGCATCCATAATCCTTCTAAGAGTCTGAGTGGCTGTGACTTTACCACAATTCCATAATTATGCCAAAGGATTGCCACATTGGCCTTAAACATGGTAGAAGCACTTCATCGCTGTATGTGTCGTATATGACAAAGTTTCTTAAAGAAATTAGGATTCTATAATCATCGGTGAAAGTGGACATGCATGGTGACTTCACTCAATTAAAAAATGGTGCACCAAGCGTTCTGATTTTACCTTACTTTGGATCAAAAGACCCTATCACCCTTGGTTGACCTATATAGATCAATTACACAATGAAAGAGGGCATCTCGAATACTCTTTGAAAGTTGTGAGGGGTAGTGAATTTTCATTCAACTCTTAAAAGTTCTAAAAAGTACGTAATTACTAGCTCGAATCACACTATCCCCCGTTTGTGAACGCTTCGAATGAATTTCACAACGAAAGCGGCCACTCCATAATCCTTCTAAGAGTCTGAGTGGCTGTGACTTTACCACAATTCCATAATTACGGCAAAAGATTGCCACATTGGCCTTAAACATGGTAGAAAGACTTCATGGCCTCTTGGTGCGTATATGACATAGTTTCCTAAAGAAATTGGGATTCTATAATCATCGTTGAAAGTCGACATGCATGGCGACTTCACTCAATTAAAAAATAGTGCAACAAGCTTTCTGACTTTACCTTACTTCGGATCAAAAGACCCTATCACCCGCGGTTGACCTATATAGATCAATTACCCAATGAAAGTGGGCATCTCGAATACTCTTTAAAAGTTGTGAGGGGTTGTGAATTTTCCTTCAATTCCTAAAAGTTCTAAAAAGTACGCAATTACTAGTTAGAAACAAACTATCCCCCATTTGTGAACGCTTCGGATGAATTTCACAATGAAAGCGGGCACTCCATAATCCTTCAAAGATTCTTGGTGGCTGTCACTTTACCACAATTCCATAATTACGGCAAAAGATTGCCACATTGGCCTTAAACATGGTAGAAAGACTTCATGGCCTCTTGGTGCGTATAAGACATAGTTTCTTAAAGAAATTGGGATTCTATAATTATCGTTGAAAGTCGACATGCAGGGGGACTTCACTCAATTAAAAAATAGTGCAACAAGCTTTCTGACTTTACCTTACTTTGGATCAAAAGACCCTATCACCCGCGGTTGACCTATATAGATCAATTACGCAATGAAAGTGGGCATCTCGAATACTCTTTGAAAGTTGTGAGGGGTACTGAGTTTTCATTCAACTCTTAAAAGTTGTAAAAAGTACGGAATTACTAGCTAGAATCACACTATCCCCCGTTTGTGAACGCTTCGGATGAATTTCACAACGAAAGCGGCCACTCCATAATCCTTCTAAGAGTCTGGTGGCTGTGACTTTACCACAATTCCATAATTACGGCAAAAGATTGCCACATTGGCCTTAAACATGGTAGAAAGACTTCATGGCCTCTTGGTGCGTATATGACATAGTTTCTTAAAGAAATTGGGATTCTATAATCATCGTTGAAAGTCGACATGCATGGTGACTTCACTCAATTAAAAAATAGTGCAACAAGCTTTCTGACTTTACCTTACTTTGGATCAAAAGACCCTATCACCCGCGGTTGACCTATATAGATCAATTACGCAATGAAAGTGGGCATCTCGAATACTCTTTGAAAGTTGTTAGGGGTACTGAGTTTTCATTCAACTCTTAAAAGTTGTAAAAAGTACGGAATTACTAGCTAGAATCACACTATCCCCCATTTGTGAACGCTTCGGATGAATTTCACAACGAAAGCGGCCACTCCATAATCCTTCTAAGAGTCTGGTGGCTGTGACTTTACCACAATTCCATAATTACGGCAAAAGATTGCCTCATTGGCCTTAAACATGGTAGAAAGACTTCATGGCCTCTTGGTGCGTATATGACATAGTTTCTTAAAGAAATTGGGATTCCATAATCATCGTTGAAAGTCGACATGCATGGTGACTTCACTCAATTAAAAAATAGTGCAACAAGCTTTCTGACTTTACCTTACTTTGGATCAAAAGACCCTATCACCCGCGGTTGACCTATATAGATCAATTACGCAATGAAAGTGGGCATCTCGAATACTCTTTGAAAGTTGTGAGTGGTACTGAGTTTTCATTCAACTCTTAAAAGTTGTAAAAAGTACGTAATTACTAGCTAGAATCAAACTATCCCCCGTTTGTGAACGCTTCGGAAGAATTTCACACCGAAAGCGGGCATCCATAATCCTTCTAAGAGTCTGAGTGGCTGTGACTTTACCACAATTCCATAATTATGCCAAAGGATTGCCACATTGGCCTTAAACATGGTAGAAGCACTTCATCGCTGTATGTGTCGTATATGACAAAGTTTCTTAAAGAAATTAGGATTCTATAATCATCGGTGAAAGTGGACATGCATGGTGACTTCACTCAATTAAAAAATGGTGCACCAAGCGTTCTGATTTTACCTTACTTTGGATCAAAACACCCTATCACCCTTGGTTGACCTATATAGATCAATTACACAATGAAAGAGGGCATCTCGAATACTCTTTGAAAGTTGTGAGGGGTAGTGAATTTTCATTCAACTCTTAAAAGTTCTAAAAAGTACGTAATTACTAGCTCGAATCACACTATCCCCCGTTTGTGAACGCTTCGAATGAATTTCACAACGAAAGCGGCCACTCCATAATCCTTCTAAGAGTCTGAGTGGCTGTGACTTTACCACAATTCCATAATTACGGCAAAAGATTGCCACATTGGCCTTAAACATGGTAGAAAGACTTCATGGCCTCTTGGTGCGTATATGACATAGTTTCCTAAAGAAATTGGGATTCTATAATCATCGTTGAAAGTCGACATGCATGGCGACTTCACTCAATTAAAAAATAGTGCAACAAGCTTTCTGACTTTACCTTACTTCGGATCAAAAGACCCTATCACCCGCGGTTGACCTATATAGATCAATTACCCAATGAAAGTGGGCATCTCGAATACTCTTTAAAAGTTGTGAGGGGTTGTGAATTTTCCTTCAATTCCTAAAAGTTCTAAAAAGTACGCAATTACTAGTTAGAAACAAACTATCCCCCATTTGTGAACGCTTCGGATGAATTTCACAATGAAAGCGGGCACTCCATAATCCTTCTAAGATTCTTGGTGGCTGTCACTTTACCACAATTCCATAATTACGGCAAAAGATTGCCACATTGGCCTTAAACATGGTAGAAAGACTTCATGGCCTCTTGGTGCGTATAAGACATAGTTTCTTAAAGAAATTGGGATTCTATAATTATCGTTGAAAGTCGACATGCAGGGGGACTTCACTCAATTAAAAAATAGTGCAACAAGCTTTCTGACTTTACCTTACTTTGGATCAAAAGACCCTATCACCCGCGGTTGACCTATATAGATCAATTACGCAATGAAAGTGGGCATCTCGAATACTCTTTGAAAGTTGTGAGTGGTACTGAGTTTTCATTCAACTCTTAAAAGTTGTAAAAAGTACGTAATTACTAGCTAGAATCAAACTATCCCCCGTTTGTGAACGCTTCGGAAGAATTTCACACCGAAAGCGGGCATCCATAATCCTTCTAAGAGTCTGAGTGGCTGTGACTTTACCACAATTCCATAATTATGCCAAAGGATTGCCACATTGGCCTTAAACATGGTAGAAGCACTTCATCGCTGTATGTGTCGTATATGACAAAGTTTCTTAAAGAAATTAGGATTCTATAATCATCGGTGAAAGTGGACATGCATGGTGACTTCACTCAATTAAAAAATGGTGCACCAAGCGTTCTGATTTTACCTTACTTTGGATCAAAACACCCTATCACCCTTGGTTGACCTATATAGATCAATTACACAATGAAAGAGGGCATCTCGAATACTCTTTGAAAGTTGTGAGGGGTAGTGAATTTTCATTCAACTCTTAAAAGTTCTAAAAAGTACGTAATTACTAGCTCGAATCACACTATCCCCCGTTTGTGAACGCTTCGAATGAATTTCACAACGAAAGCGGCCACTCCATAATCCTTCTAAGAGTCTGAGTGGCTGTGACTTTACCACAATTCCATAATTACGGCAAAAGATTGCCACATTGGCCTTAAACATGGTAGAAAGACTTCATGGCCTCTTGGTGCGTATATGACATAGTTTCCTAAAGAAATTGGGATTCTATAATCATCGTTGAAAGTCGACATGCATGGCGACTTCACTCAATTAAAAAATAGTGCAACAAGCTTTCTGACTTTACCTTACTTCGGATCAAAAGACCCTATCACCCGCGGTTGACCTATATAGATCAATTACCCAATGAAAGTGGGCATCTCGAATACTCTTTAAAAGTTGTGAGGGGTTGTGAATTTTCCTTCAATTCCTAAAAGTTCTAAAAAGTACGCAATTACTAGTTAGAAACAAACTATCCCCCATTTGTGAACGCTTCGGATGAATTTCACAATGAAAGCGGGCACTCCATAATCCTTCTAAGATTCTTGGTGGCTGTCACTTTACCACAATTCCATAATTACGGCAAAAGATTGCCACATTGGCCTTAAACATGGTAGAAAGACTTCATGGCCTCTTGGTGCGTATAAGACATAGTTTCTTAAAGAAATTGGGATTCTATAATTATCGTTGAAAGTCGACATGCAGGGGGACTTCACTCAATTAAAAAATAGTGCAACAAGCTTTCTGACTTTACCTTACTTTGGATCAAAAGACCCTATCACCCGCGGTTGACCTATATAGATCAATTACGCAATGAAAGTGGGCATCTCGAATACTCTTTGAAAGTTGTGAGGGGTACTGAGTTTTCATTCAACTCTTAAAAGTTGTAAAAAGTACGGAATTACTAGCTAGAATCACACTATCCCCCGTTTGTGAACGCTTCGGATGAATTTCACAACGAAAGCGGCCACTCCATAATCCTTCTAAGAGTCTGGTGGCTGTGACTTTACCACAATTCCATAATTACGGCAAAAGATTGCCACATTGGCCTTAAACATGGTAGAAAGACTTCATGGCCTCTTGGTGCGTATATGACATAGTTTCTTAAAGAAATTGGGATTCTATAATCATCGTTGAAAGTCGACATGCATGGTGACTTCACTCAATTAAAAAATAGTGCAACAAGCTTTCTGACTTTACCTTACTTTGGATCAAAAGACCCTATCACCCGCGGTTGACCTATATAGATCAATTACGCAATGAAAGTGGGCATCTCGAATACTCTTTGAAAGTTGTTAGGGGTACTGAGTTTTCATTCAACTCTTAAAAGTTGTAAAAAGTACGGAATTACTAGCTAGAATCACACTATCCCCCATTTGTGAACGCTTCGGATGAATTTCACAACGAAAGCGGCCACTCCATAATCCTTCTAAGAGTCTGGTGGCTGTGACTTTACCACAATTCCATAATTACGGCAAAAGATTGCCTCATTGGCCTTAAACATGGTAGAAAGACTTCATGGCCTCTTGGTGCGTATATGACATAGTTTCTTAAAGAAATTGGGATTCCATAATCATCGTTGAAAGTCGACATGCATGGTGACTTCACTCAATTAAAAAATAGTGCAACAAGCTTTCTGACTTTACCTTACTTTGGATCAAAAGACCCTATCACCCGCGGTTGACCTATATAGATCAATTACGCAATGAAAGTGGGCATCTCGAATACTCTTAGAAAGTTGTGAGTGGTACTGAGTTTTCATTCAACTCTTAAAAGTTGTAAAAAGTACGTAATTACTAGCTAGAATCAAACTATCCCCCGTTTGTGAACGCTTCGGAAGAATTTCACACCGAAAGCGGGCATCCATAATCCTTCTAAGAGTCTGAGTGGCTGTGACTTTACCACAATTCCATAATTATGCCAAAGGATTGCCACATTGGCCTTAAACATGGTAGAAGCACTTCATCGCTGTATGTGTCGTATATGACAAAGTTTCTTAAAGAAATTAGGATTCTATAATCATCGGTGAAAGTGGACATGCATGGTGACTTCACTCAATTAAAAAATGGTGCACCAAGCGTTCTGATTTTACCTTACTTTGGATCAAAACACCCTATCACCCTTGGTTGACCTATATAGATCAATTACACAATGAAAGAGGGCATCTCGAATACTCTTTGAAAGTTGTGAGGGGTAGTGAATTTTCATTCAACTCTTAAAAGTTCTAAAAAGTACGTAATTACTAGCTCGAATCACACTATCCCCCGTTTGTGAACGCTTCGAATGAATTTCACAACGAAAGCGGCCACTCCATAATCCTTCTAAGAGTCTGAGTGGCTGTGACTTTACCACAATTCCATAATTACGGCAAAAGATTGCCACATTGGCCTTAAACATGGTAGAAAGACTTCATGGCCTCTTGGTGCGTATATGACATAGTTTCCTAAAGAAATTGGGATTCTATAATCATCGTTGAAAGTCGACATGCATGGCGACTTCACTCAATTAAAAAATAGTGCAACAAGCTTTCTGACTTTACCTTACTTCGGATCAAAAGACCCTATCACCCGCGGTTGACCTATATAGATCAATTACCCAATGAAAGTGGGCATCTCGAATACTCTTTAAAAGTTGTGAGGGGTTGTGAATTTTCCTTCAATTCCTAAAAGTTCTAAAAAGTACGCAATTACTAGTTAGAAACAAACTATCCCCCATTTGTGAACGCTTCGGATGAATTTCACAATGAAAGCGGGCACTCCATAATCCTTCTAAGATTCTTGGTGGCTGTCACTTTACCACAATTCCATAATTACGGCAAAAGATTGCCACATTGGCCTTAAACATGGTAGAAAGACTTCATGGCCTCTTGGTGCGTATAAGACATAGTTTCTTAAAGAAATTGGGATTCTATAATTATCGTTGAAAGTCGACATGCAGGGGGACTTCACTCAATTAAAAAATAGTGCAACAAGCTTTCTGACTTTACCTTACTTTGGATCAAAAGACCCTATCACCCGCGGTTGACCTATATAGATCAATTACGCAATGAAAGTGGGCATCTCGAATACTCTTTGAAAGTTGTGAGGGGTACTGAGTTTTCATTCAACTCTTAAAAGTTGTAAAAAGTACGGAATTACTAGCTAGAATCACACTATCCCCCGTTTGTGAACGCTTCGGATGAATTTCACAACGAAAGCGGCCACTCCATAATCCTTCTAAGAGTCTGGTGGCTGTGACTTTACCACAATTCCATAATTACGGCAAAAGATTGCCACATTGGCCTTAAACATGGTAGAAAGACTTCATGGCCTCTTGGTGCGTATATGACATAGTTTCTTAAAGAAATTGGGATTCTATAATCATCGTTGAAAGTCGACATGCATGGTGACTTCACTCAATTAAAAAATAGTGCAACAAGCTTTCTGACTTTACCTTACTTTGGATCAAAAGACCCTATCACCCGCGGTTGACCTATATAGATCAATTACGCAATGAAAGTGGGCATCTCGAATACTCTTTGAAAGTTGTTAGGGGTACTGAGTTTTCATTCAACTCTTAAAAGTTGTAAAAAGTACGGAATTACTAGCTAGAATCACACTATCCCCCATTTGTGAACGCTTCGGATGAATTTCACAACGAAAGCGGCCACTCCATAATCCTTCTAAGAGTCTGGTGGCTGTGACTTTACCACAATTCCATAATTACGGCAAAAGATTGCCTCATTGGCCTTAAACATGGTAGAAAGACTTCATGGCCTCTTGGTGCGTATATGACATAGTTTCTTAAAGAAATTGGGATTCCATAATCATCGTTGAAAGTCGACATGCATGGTGACTTCACTCAATTAAAAAATAGTGCAACAAGCTTTCTGACTTTACCTTACTTTGGATCAAAAGACCCTATCACCCGCGGTTGACCTATATAGATCAATTACGCAATGAAAGTGGGCATCTCGAATACTCTTTGAAAGTTGTGAGTGGTACTGAGTTTTCATTCAACTCTTAAAAGTTGTAAAAAGTACGTAATTACTAGCTAGAATCAAACTATCCCCCGTTTGTGAACGCTTCGGAAGAATTTCACACCGAAAGCGGGCATCCATAATCCTTCTAAGAGTCTGAGTGGCTGTGACTTTACCACAATTCCATAATTATGCCAAAGGATTGCCACATTGGCCTTAAACATGGTAGAAGCACTTCATCGCTGTATGTGTCGTATATGACAAAGTTTCTTAAAGAAATTAGGATTCTATAATCATCGGTGAAAGTGGACATGCATGGTGACTTCACTCAATTAAAAAATGGTGCACCAAGCGTTCTGATTTTACCTTACTTTGGATCAAAACACCCTATCACCCTTGGTTGACCTATATAGATCAATTACACAATGAAAGAGGGCATCTCGAATACTCTTTGAAAGTTGTGAGGGGTAGTGAATTTTCATTCAACTCTTAAAAGTTCTAAAAAGTACGTAATTACTAGCTCGAATCACACTATCCCCCGTTTGTGAACGCTTCGAATGAATTTCACAACGAAAGCGGCCACTCCATAATCCTTCTAAGAGTCTGAGTGGCTGTGACTTTACCACAATTCCATAATTACGGCAAAAGATTGCCACATTGGCCTTAAACATGGTAGAAAGACTTCATGGCCTCTTGGTGCGTATATGACATAGTTTCCTAAAGAAATTGGGATTCTATAATCATCGTTGAAAGTCGACATGCATGGCGACTTCACTCAATTAAAAAATAGTGCAACAAGCTTTCTGACTTTACCTTACTTCGGATCAAAAGACCCTATCACCCGCGGTTGACCTATATAGATCAATTACCCAATGAAAGTGGGCATCTCGAATACTCTTTAAAAGTTGTGAGGGGTTGTGAATTTTCCTTCAATTCCTAAAAGTTCTAAAAAGTACGCAATTACTAGTTAGAAACAAACTATCCCCCATTTGTGAACGCTTCGGATGAATTTCACAATGAAAGCGGGCACTCCATAATCCTTCTAAGATTCTTGGTGGCTGTCACTTTACCACAATTCCATAATTACGGCAAAAGATTGCCACATTGGCCTTAAACATGGTAGAAAGACTTCATGGCCTCTTGGTGCGTATAAGACATAGTTTCTTAAAGAAATTGGGATTCTATAATTATCGTTGAAAGTCGACATGCAGGGGGACTTCACTCAATTAAAAAATAGTGCAACAAGCTTTCTGACTTTACCTTACTTTGGATCAAAAGACCCTATCACCCGCGGTTGACCTATATAGATCAATTACGCAATGAAAGTGGGCATCTCGAATACTCTTTGAAAGTTGTGAGGGGTACTGAGTTTTCATTCAACTCTTAAAAGTTGTAAAAAGTACGGAATTACTAGCTCGAATCACACTATCCCCCGTTTGTGAACGCTTCGGATGAATTTCACAACGAAAGCGGCCACTCCATAATCCTTCTAAGAGTCTGGTGGCTGTGACTTTACCACAATTCCATAATTACGGCAAAAGATTGCCACATTGGCCTTAAACATGGTAGAAAGACTTCATGGCCTCTTGGTGCGTATATGACATAGTTTCCTAAAGAAATTGGGATTCTATAATCATCGTTGAAAGTCGACATGCATGGTGACTTCACTCAATTAAAAAATAGTGCAACAAGCTTTCTGACTTTACCTTACTTTGGATCAAAAGACCCTATCACCCGCGGTTGACCTATATAGATCAATTACGCAATGAAAGTGGGCATCTCGAATACTCTTTGAAAGTTGTGAGGGGTACTGAGTTTTCATTCAACTCTTAAAAGTTGTAAAAAGTACGGAATTACTAGCTAGAATCACACTATCCCCCATTTGTGAACGCTTCGGATGAATTTCACAATGAAAGCGGCCACTCCATAATCCTTCTAAGAATCTGGTGGCTGTGACTTTACCACAATTCCATAATTACGGCAAAAGATTGCCTCATTGGCCTTAAACATGGTAGAAAGACTTCATGGCCTCTTGGTGCGTATATGACGTAGTTTCTTAAAGAAATTGGGATTCCATAATCATCGTTGAAAGTCGACATGCATGGTGACTTCACTCAATTAAAAAATAGTGCAACAAGCTTTCTGAGTTTACCTTACTTTGGATCAAAAGACCCTATCACCCGCGGTTGACCTATATAGATCAATTACGCAATGAAAGTGGGCATCTCGAATACTCTTTGAAAGTTGTGAGGGGTACTGAGTTTTCATTCAACTCTTAAAAGTTGTAAAAAGTACGGAATTACTAGCTAGAATCACACTATCCCCCGTTTGTGAACGCTTCGGAAGAATTTCACACCGAAAGCGGGCATCCATAATCCTTCAAAGAGTCTGAGTGGCTGTGACTTTACCACAATTCCATAATTATGCCAAAAGATTGCCACATTGGCCTTAAACATGGTAGAAGCACTTCATCGCTGTATGTGTCGTATATGACAAAGTTTCTTAAAGAAATTAGGATTCTATAATCATCGGTGAAAGTGGACATGCATGGTGACTTCACTCAATTAAAAAATGGTGCACCAAGCGTTCTGATTTTACCTTACTTTGGATCAAAAGACCCTATCACCCTTGGTTGACCTATATAGATCAATTACACAATGAAAGAGGGCATCTCGAATACTCTTTGAAAGTTGTGAGGGGTAGTGAATTTTCATTCAACTCTTAAAAGTTCTAAAAAGTACGTAATTACTAGCTCGAATCACACTATCCCCCGTTTGTGAACGCTTCGAATGAATTTCACAACGAAAGCGGCCACTCCATAATCCTTCTAAAAGTCTGAGTGGCTGTGACTTTACCACAATTCCATAATTACGGCAAAAGATTGCCACATTGGCCTTAAACATGGTAGAAAGACTTCATGGCCTCTTGGTGCGTATATGACATAGTTTCCTAAAGAAATTAGGATTCTATAATCATCGTTGAAAGTCGACATGCATGGTGACTTCACTCAATTAAAAAATAGTGCAACAAGCTTTCTGACTTTACCTTACTTTGGATCAAAAGACCCTATCACCCGCGGTTGACCTATATAGATCAATTACGCAATGAAAGTGGGCATCTCGAATACTCTTTGAAAGTTGTGAGGGGTACTGAGTTTTCATTCAACTCTTAAAAGTTGTAAAAAGTACGGAATTACTAGCTAGAATCACACTATCCCCCATTTGTGAACGCTTCGGATGAATTTCACAATGAAAGCGGCCACTCCATAATCCTTCTAAGAATCTGGTGGCTGTGACTTTACCACAATTCCATAATTACGGCAAAAGATTGCCTCATTGGCCTTAAACATGGTAGAAAGACTTCATGGCCTCTTGGTGCGTATATGACGTAGTTTCTTAAAGAAATTGGGATTCCATAATCATCGTTGAAAGTCGACATGCATGGTGACTTCACTCAATTAAAAAATAGTGCAACAAGCTTTCTGAGTTTACCTTACTTTGGATCAAAAGACCCTATCACCCGCGGTTGACCTATATAGATCAATTACGCAATGAAAGTGGGCATCTCGAATACTCTTTGAAAGTTGTGAGGGGTACTGAGTTTTCATTCAACTCTTAAAAGTTGTAAAAAGTACGGAATTACTAGCTAGAATCACACTATCCCCCGTTTGTGAACGCTTCGGAAGAATTTCACACCGAAAGCGGGCATCCATAATCCTTCAAAGAGTCTGAGTGGCTGTGACTTTACCACAATTCCATAATTATGCCAAAAGATTGCCACATTGGCCTTAAACATGGTAGAAGCACTTCATCGCTGTATGTGTCGTATATGACAAAGTTTCTTAAAGAAATTAGGATTCTATAATCATCGGTGAAAGTGGACATGCATGGTGACTTCACTCAATTAAAAAATGGTGCACCAAGCGTTCTGATTTTACCTTACTTTGGATCAAAAGACCCTATCACCCTTGGTTGACCTATATAGATCAATTACACAATGAAAGAGGGCATCTCGAATACTCTTTGAAAGTTGTGAGGGGTAGTGAATTTTCATTCAACTCTTAAAAGTTCTAAAAAGTACGTAATTACTAGCTCGAATCACACTATCCCCCGTTTGTGAACGCTTCGAATGAATTTCACAACGAAAGCGGCCACTCCATAATCCTTCTAAAAGTCTGAGTGGCTGTGACTTTACCACAATTCCATAATTACGGCAAAAGATTGCCACATTGGCCTTAAACATGGTAGAAAGACTTCATGGCCTCTTGGTGCGTATATGACATAGTTTCCTAAAGAAATTGGGATTCTATAATCATCGTTGAAAGTCGACATGCATGGCGACTTCACTCAATTAAAAAATAGTGAACAAGCTTTCTGACTTTACCTTACTTCGGATCAAAAGACCCTATCACCCGCGGTTGACCTATATAGATCAATTACCCAATGAAAGTGGGCATCTCGAATACTCTTTAAAAGTTGTGAGGGGTTGTGAATTTTCCTTCAATTCCTAAAAGTTCTAAAAAGTACGCAATTACTAGTTAGAAACAAACTATCCCCCATTTGTGAACGCTTCGGATGAATTTCACAATGAAAGCGGGCACTCCATAATCCTTCTAAGATTCTTGGTGGCTGTCACTTTACCACAATTCCATAATTACGGCAAAAGATTGCCACATTGGCCTTAAACATGGTAGAAAGACTTCATGGCCTCTTGGTGCGTATAAGACATAGTTTCTTAAAGAAATTGGGATTCTATAATTATCGTTGAAAGTCGACATGCATGGGGACTTCACTCAATTAAAAAATAGTGCAACAAGCTTTCTGACTTTACCTTACTTTGGATCAAAAGACCCTATCACCCGCGGTTGACCTATATAGATCAATTACGCAATGAAAGTGGGCATCTCGAATACTCTTTGAAAGTTGTGAGGGGTACTGAGTTTTCATTCAACTCTTAAAAGTTGTAAAAAGTACGGAATTACTAGCTAGAATCACACTATCCCCCGTTTGTGAACGCTTCGGATGAATTTCACAACGAAAGCGACCACTCCATAATCCTTCTAAGAGTCTGGTGGCTGTGACTTTACCACAATTCCATAATTACGGCAAAAGATTGCCACATTGGCCTTAAACATGGTAGAAAGACTTCATGGCCTCTTGGTGCGTATATGACATAGTTTCTTAAAGAAATTGGGATTCTATAATCATCGTTGAAAGTCGACATGCATGGTGATTCACTCAATTAAAAAATAGTGCAACAAGCTTTCTGAGTTTACCTTACTTTGGATCAAAAGACCCTATCACCCGCGGTTGACCTATATAGATCAATTACGCAATGAAAGTGGGCATCTCGAATACTCTTTGAAAGTTGTGAGGGGTACTGAGTTTTCATTCAACTCTTAAAAGTTGTAAAAAGTACGTAATTACTAGCTAGAATCAAACTATCCCCCGTTTGTGAACGCTTCGGAAGAATTTCACACCGAAAGCGGGCATCCATAATCCTTCTAAGAGTCTGAGTGGCTGTGACTTTACCACAATTCCATAATTATGCCAAAAGATTGCCACATTGGCCTTGAACATGGTAAAAGCACTTCATCGCTGTATGTGTCGTATATGACAAAGTTTCTTAAAGAAATTAGGATTCTATAATCATCGGTGAAAGTGGGCATCTCGAATACTCTTTGAAAGTTGTGAGGGGTACTGAGTTTTCATTCAACTCTTAAAAGTTGTAAAAATTACGGAATTACTAGCTAGAATCACACTATCCCCCGTTTGTGAACGCTTCGGATGAATTTCACAACGAAAGCGGCCACTCCATAATCCTTCTAAGAGTCTGGTGGCTGTGACTTTACCACAATTCCATAATTACGGCAAAAGATTGCCACATTGGCCTTAAACATGGTAGAAAGACTTCATGGCCTCTTGGTGCGTATATGACATAGTTTCTTAAAGAAATTAGGATTCTATAATCATCGTTGAAAGTCGACATGCATGGTGACTTCACTCAATTAAAAAATAGTGCAACAAGCTTTCTGACTTTACCTTACTTTGGATCAAAAGACCCTATCACCCGCGGTTGCCTATATAGATCAATTACGCAATGAAAGTGGGCATCTCGAATACTCTTTGAAAGTTGTGAGGGGTACTGAGTTTTCATTCAACTCTTAAAAGTTGTAAAAAGTACGGAATTACTAGCTAGAATCACACTATCCCCCGTTTGTGAACGCTTCGGATGAATTTCGCAACGAAAGCGGCCACTCCATAATCCTTCTAAGAGTCTGAGTGGCTGTGACTTTACCACAATTCCATAATTACGGCAAAAGACTGCCACATTGGCCTTAAACATGGTAGAAAGACTTCATGGCCTCTTGGTGCGTATATGACATAGTTTCCTAAAGAAATTGGGATTCTATAATCATCGTTGAAAGTCGACATGCATGGCGACTTCACTCAATTAAAAAATAGTGCAACAAGCTTTCTGACTTTACCTTACTTTGGATCAAAAGACCCTATCACCCGCGGTTGACCTATATAGATCAATTACGCAATGAAAGTGGGCATCTCGAATACTCTTTGAAAGTTGTGAGGGGTACTGAGTTTTCATTCAACTCTTAAAAGTTGTAAAAAGTACGGAATTACTAGCTAGAATCACACTATCCCCCGTTTGTGAACGCTTCGGATGAATTTCACAACGAAAGCGGCCACTCCATAATCCTTCTAAGAGTCTGGTGGCTGTGACTTTACCACAATTCCATAATTACGGCAAAAGATTGCCACATTGGCCTTAAACATGGTAGAAAGACTTCATGGCCTCTTGGTGCGTATATGACATAGTTTCTTAAAGAAATTGGGATTCTATAATCATCGTTGAAAGTCGACATGCATGGTGACTTCACTCAATTAAAAAATAGTGCAACAAGCTTTCTGACTTTACCTTACTTTGGATCAAAAGACCCTATCACCCGCGGTTGACCTATATAGATCAATTACGCAATGAAAGTGGGCATCTCGAATACTCTTTGAAAGTTGTTAGGGGTACTGAGTTTTCATTCAACTCTTAAAAGTTGTAAAAAGTACGGAATTACTAGCTAGAATCACACTATCCCCCGTTTGTGAACGCTTCGGATGAATTTCACAACGAAAGCGGCCACTCCATAATCCTTCTAAGAGTCTGGTGGCTGTGACTTTACCACAATTCCATAATTACGGCAAAAGATTGCCTCGTTGGCCTTAAACATGGTAGAAAGACTTCATGGCCTCTTGGTGCGTATATGACATAGTTTCTTAAAGAAATTGGGATTCCATAATCATCGTTGAAAGTCGACATGCATGGGGACTTCACTCAATTAAAAAATAGTGCAACAAGCTTTCTGACTTTACCTTACTTTGGATCAAAAGACCCTATCACCCGCGGTTGACCTATATAGATCAATTACGCAATGAAAGTGGGCATCTCGAATACTCTTTGAAAGTTGTGAGGGGTACTGAGTTTTCATTCAACTCTTAAAAGTTGTAAAAAGTACGTAATTACTAGCTAGAATCAAACTATCCCCCGTTTGTGAACGCTTCGGAAGAATTTCACACCGAAAGCGGGCATCCATAATCCTTCTAAGAGTCTGAGTGGCTGTGACTTTACCACAATTCCATAATTATGCCAAAGGATTGCCACATTGGCCTTAAACATGGTAGAAGCACTTCATCGCTGTATGTGTCGTATATGACAAAGTTTCTTAAAGAAATTAGGATTCTATAATCATCGGTGAAAGTGGACATGCATGGTGACTTCACTCAATTAAAAAATGGTGCACCAAGCGTTCTGATTTTACCTTACTTTGGATCAAAAGACCCTATCACCCTTGGTTGACCTATATAGATCAATTACACAATGAAAGAGGGCATCTCGAATACTCTTTGAAAGTTGTGAGGGGTAGTGAATTTTCATTCAACTCTTAAAAGTTCTAAAAAGTACGTAATTACTAGCTCGAATCACACTATCCCCCGTTTGTGAACGCTTCGAATGAATTTCACAACGAAAGCGGCCACTCCATAATCCTTCTAAGAGTCTGAGTGGCTGTGACTTTACCACAATTCCATAATTACGGCAAAAGATTGCCACATTGGCCTTAAACATGGTAGAAAGACTTCATGGCCTCTTGGTGCGTATATGACATAGT
This sequence comes from Leucaena leucocephala, assembly GCA_037074615.1. Lineage (NCBI taxonomy): Eukaryota > Viridiplantae > Streptophyta > Magnoliopsida > Fabales > Fabaceae > Leucaena > Leucaena leucocephala. The sequence continues at coordinate 21,949,205 of CM073532.1, read as the reverse complement.
TTCCTAAAGAAATTGGGATTCTATAATCATCGTTGAAAGTCGACATGCATGGCGACTTCACTCAATTAAAAAATAGTGCAACAAGCTTTCTGACTTTACCTTACTTTGGATCAAAAGACCCTATCACCCGCGGTTGACCTATATAGATCAATTACGCATTGAAAGTGGGCATCTCGAATACTCTTTGAAAGTTGTGAGGGGTACTGAGTTTTCATTCAACTCTTAAAAGTTGTAAAAAGTACGGAATTACTAGCTAGAATCACACTATCCCCCGTTTGTGAACGCTTCGGATGAATTTCACAACGAAAGCGACCACTCCATAATCCTTCTAAGAGTCTGGTGGCTGTGACTTTACCACAATTCCATAATTACGGCAAAAGATTGCCACATTGGCCTTAAACATGGTAGAAAGACTTCATGGCCTCTTGGTGCGTATATGACATAGTTTCTTAAAGAAATTGGGATTCTATAATCATCGTTGAAAGTCGACATGCATGGTGACTTCACTCAATTAAAAAATAGTGCAACAAGCTTTCTGACTTTACCTTACTTTGGATCAAAAGACCCTATCACCCGCGGTTGACCTATATAGATCAATTACGCAATGAAAGTGGGCATCTCGAATACTCTTTGAAAGTTGTGAGGGGTACTGAGTTTTCATTCAACTCTTAAAAGTTGTAAAAAGTACGTAATTACTAGCTAGAATCAAACTATCCCCCGTTTGTGAACGCTTCGGAAGAATTTCACAGCGAAAGCGGGCATCCATAATCCTTCTAAGAGTCTGAGTGGCTGTGACTTTACCACAATTCCATAGTTATGCCAAAAGATTGCCACATTGGCCTTGAACATGGTAAAAGCACTTCATCGCTGTATGTGTCGTATATGACAAAGTTTCTTAAAGAAATTAGGATTCTATAATCATCGGTGAAAGTGGGCATCTCGAATACTCTTTGAAAGTTGTGAGGGGTACTGAGTTTTCATTCAACTCTTAAAAGTTGTAAAAATTACGGAATTACTAGCTAGAATCACACTATCCCCCGTTTGTGAACGCTTCGGATGAATTTCACAACGAAAGCGGCCACTCCATAATCCTTCTAAGAGTCTGGTGGCTGTGACTTTACCACAATTCCATAATTACGGCAAAAGATTGCCACATTGGCCTTAAACATGGTAGAAAGACTTCATGGCCTCTTGGTGCGTATATGACATAGTTTCCTAAAGAAATTAGGATTCTATAATCATCGTTGAAAGTCGACATGCATGGTGACTTCACTCAATTAAAAAATAGTGCAACAAGCTTTCTGACTTTACCTTACTTTGGATCAAAAGACCCTATCACCCGCGGTTGACCTATATAGATCAATTACGCAATGAAAGTGGGCATCTCGAATACTCTTTGAAAGTTGTGAGGGGTACTGAGTTTTCATTCAACTCTTAAAAGTTGTAAAAAGTACGGAATTACTAGCTAGAATCACACTATCCTCCGTTTGTGAACGCTTCGGATGAATTTCACAACGAAAGCAGCCACTCCATAAACCTTCTAAGAGTCTGGTGGCTGTGACTTTACCACAATTCCATAATTACGGCAAAAGATTGCCACATTGGCCTTAAACATGGTAGAAAGACTTCATGGCCTCTTGGTGCGTATATGACATAGTTTCGTAAAGAAATTAGGATTCTATAATCATCGTTGAAAGTCGACATGCATGGGGACTTCACTCAATTAAAAAATAGTGCAACAAGCTTTCTGACTTTACCTTACTTTGGATCAAAAGACCCTATCACCCGCGGTTGACATATATAGATCAATTACGCAATGAAAGAGGGCATCTCGAATACTCTTTGAAAGTTGTGAGGGGTAGTGAATTTTCATTCAACTCTTAAAAGTTCTAAAAAGTACGTAATTACTAGCTCGAATCACACTATCCCCCGTTTGTGAACGCTTCGAATGAATTTCACAACGAAAGCGGCCACTCCATAATCCTTCTAAGAGTCTGAGTGGCTGTGACTTTACCACAATTCCATAATTACGGCAAAAGATTGCCACATTGGCCTTAAACATGGTAAGAAAGACTTCATGGCCTCTTGGTGCGTATATGACATAGTTTCCTAAAAAGTTGGGATTCTATAATCATCGTTGAAAGTCGACATGCATGGCGACTTCACTCAATTAAAAAATAGTGCAACAAGCTTTCTGACTTTACCTTACTTTGGATCAAAAGACCCTATCACCCGCGGTTGACCTATATAGATCAATTACGCAATGAAAGTGGGCATCTCGAATACTCTTTGAAAGTTGTTAGGGGTACTGAGTTTTCATTCAACTCTTAAAAGTTGTAAAAAGTACGGAATTACTAGCTAGAATCACACTATCCCCCGTTTGTGAACGCTTCGGATGAATTTCACAACGAAAGCGGCCACTCCATAATCCTTCTAAGATCTGGTGGCTGTGACTTTACCACAATTCCATAATTACGGCAAAAGATTGCCTAATTGGCCTTAAACATGGTAGAAAGACTTCATGGCCTCTTGGTGCGTATATGACATAGTTTCTTAAAGAAATTGGGATTCTATAATCATCGTTGAAAGTCGACATGCATGGGGACTTCACTCAATTAAAAAATAGTGCAACAAGCTTTCTGACTTTACCTTACTTTGGATCAAAAGACCCTATCACCCGCGGTTGACCTATATAGATCAATTACGCAATGAAAGTGGGCATCTCGAATACTCTTTGAAAGTTGTGAGGGGTTGTGAATTTTCCTTCAATTCCTAAAAGTTCTAAAAAGTACGCAATTACTAGCTAGAATCACACTATCCCCCATTTGTGAACGCTTCGGATGAATTTCACAACGAAAGCGACCACTCCATAATCCTTCTAAGAGTCTGGTGGCTGTGACTTTACCACAATTCCATAATTACGGCAAAAGATTGCCACATTGGCCTTAAACATGGTAGAAAGACTTCATGGCCTCTTGGTGCGTATATGACATAGTTTCTTAAAGAAATTGGGATTCTATAATCATCGTTGAAAGTCGACATGCATGGTGACTTCACTCAATTAAAAAATAGTGCAACAAGCTTTCTGACTTTACCTTACTTTGGATCAAAAGACCCTATCACCCGCGGTTGACCTATATAGATCAATTACGCAATGAAAGTGGGCATCTCGAATACTCTTTGAAAGTTGTGAGGGGTACTGAGTTTTCATTCAACTCTTAAAAGTTGTAAAAAGTACGTAATTACTAGCTAGAATCAAACTATCCCCCGTTTGTGAACGCTTCGGAAGAATTTCACACCGAAAGCGGGCATCCATAATCCTTCTAAGAGTCTGAGTGGCTGTGACTTTACCACAATTCCATAGTTATGCCAAAAGATTGCCACATTGGCCTTGAACATGGTAAAAGCACTTCATCGCTGTATGTGTCGTATATGACAAAGTTTCTTAAAGAAATTAGGATTCTATAATCATCGGTGAAAGTGGGCATCTCGAATACTCTTTGAAAGTTGTGAGGGGTACTGAGTTTTCATTCAACTCTTAAAAGTTGTAAAAATTACGGAATTACTAGCTAGAATCACACTATCCCCCGTTTGTGAACGCTTCGGATGAATTTCACAACGAAAGCGGCCACTCCATAATCCTTCTAAGAGTCTGGTGGCTGTGACTTTACCACAATTCCATAATTACGGCAAAAGATTGCCACATTGGCCTTAAACATGGTAGAAAGACTTCATGGCCTCTTGGTGCGTATATGACATAGTTTCTTAAAGAAATTAGGATTCTATAATCATCGTTGAAAGTCGACATGCATGGTGACTTCACTCAATTAAAAAATAGTGCAACAAGCTTTCTGACTTTACCTTACTTTGGATCAAAAGACCCTATCACCCGCGGGTTACCTATATAGATCAATTACGCAATGAAAGTGGGCATCTCGAATACTCTTTGAAAGTTGTGAGGGGTACTGAGTTTTCATTCAACTCTTAAAAGTTGTAAAAAGTACGGAATTACTAGCTAGAATCACACTATCCCCCGTTTGTGAACGCTTCGGATGAATTTCACAACGAAAGCGGCCACTCCATAATCCTTCTAAGATTCTGGTGGCTGTGACTTTACCACAATTCCATAATTACGGCAAAAGATTGCCACATTGGCCTTAAACATGGTAGAAAGACTTCATGGCCTCTTGGTGCGTATATGACATAGTTTCTTAAAGAAATTAGGATTCTATAATCATCGTTGAAAGTCGACATGCATGGGGACTTCACTCAATTAAAAAATAGTGCAACAAGCTTTCTGACTTTACCTTACTTTGGATCAAAAGACCCTATCACCCGCGGTTGACCTATATAGATCAATTACGCAATGAAAGTGGGCATCTCGAATACTCTTTGAAAGTTGTTAGGGGTACTGAGTTTTCATTCAACTCTTAAAAGTTGTAAAAAGTACGGAATTACTAGCTAGAATCACACTATCCCCCGTTTGTGAACGCTTCGGATGAATTTCACAACGAAAGCGGCCACATCATAATCCTTCTAAGATCTGGTGGCTGTGACTTTACCACAATTCCATAATTACGGCAAAAGATTGCCTCATTGGCCTTAAACATGGTAGAAAGACTTCATGGCCTCTTGGTGCGTATATGACATAGTTTCTTAAAGAAATTAGGATTCTATAATCATCGTTGAAAGTCGACATGCATGGTGACTTCACTCAATTAAAAAATAGTGCAACAAGCTTTCTGACTTTACCTTACTTTGGATCAAAAGACCCTATCACCCGCGGTTGACCTATATAGATCAATTACGCAATGAAAGTGGGCATCTCGAATACTCTTTGAAAGTTGTGAGGGGTACTGAGTTTTCATTCAACTCTTAAAAGTTGTAAAAAGTACGTAATTACTAGCTAGAATCAAACTATCCCCCGTTTGTGAACGCTTCGGAAGAATTTCACACCGAAAGCGGGCATCCATAATCCTTCTAAGAGTCTGAGTGGCTGTGACTTTACCACAATTCCATAGTTATGCCAAAAGATTGCCACATTGGCCTTGAACATGGTAAAAGCACTTCATCGCTGTATGTGTCGTATATGACAAAGTTTCTTAAAGAAATTAGGATTCTATAATCATCGGTGAAAGTGGGCATCTCGAATACTCTTTGAAAGTTGTGAGGGGTACTGAGTTTTCATTCAACTCTTAAAAGTTGTAAAAATTACGGAATTACTAGCTAGAATCACACTATCCCCCGTTTGTGAACGCTTCGGATGAATTTCACAACGAAAGCGGCCACTCCATAATCCTTCTAAGAGTCTGGTGGCTGTGACTTTACCACAATTCCATAATTACGGCAAAAGATTGCCACATTGGCCTTAAACATGGTAGAAAGACTTCATGGCCTCTTGGTGCGTATATGACATAGTTTCTTAAAGAAATTGGGATTCTATAATCATCGTTGAAAGTCGACATGCATGGTGACTTCACTCAATTAAAAAATAGTGCAACAAGCTTTCTGACTTTACCTTACTTTGGATCAAAAGACCCTATCACCCGCGGTTGACCTATATAGATCAATTACGCAATGAAAGTGGGCATCTCGAATACTCTTTGAAAGTTGTGAGGGGTACTGAGTTTTCATTCAACTCTTAAAAGTTGTAAAAAGTACGGAATTACTAGCTAGAATCACACTATCCCCCGTTTGTGAACGCTTCGGATGAATTTCACAACGAAAGCGGCCACTCCATAATCCTTCTAAGAGTCTGAGTGAAGTCACCATGAATACTCTTTGAAAGTTGTGAGGGGTAGTGAATTTTCATTCAACTCTTAAAAGTTCTAAAAAGTACGTAATTACTAGCTCGAATCACACTATCCCCCGTTTGTGAGCGCTTCGAATGAATTTCACAACGAAAGCGGCCACTCCATAATCCTTCTAAGAGTCTGAGTGGCTGTGACTTTACCACAATTCCATAATTACGGCAAAAGATTGCCACATTGGCCTTAAACATGGTAGAAAGACTTCATGGCCTCTTGGTGGGTATATGACATAGTTTCCTAAAGAAATTGGGATTCTATAATCATCGTTGAAAGTCGACATGCATGGCGACTTCACTCAATTAAAAAATAGTGCAACAAGCTTTCTGACTTTACCTTACTTTGGATCAAAAGACCCTATCACCCGCGGTTGACCTATATAGATCAATTACGCAATGAAAGTGGGCATCTCGAATACTCTTTGAAAGTTGTGAGGGGTACTGAGTTTTCATTCAACTCTTAAAAGTTGTAAAAAGTACGGAATTACTAGCTAGAATCACACTATCCCCCGTTTGTGAACGCTTCGGATGAATTTCACAACGAAGGCGGCCACTCCATAATCCTTCTAAGAGTCTGGTGGCTGTGACTTTACCACAATTCCATAATTACGGCAAAAGATTGCCACATTGGCCTTAAACATGGTAGAAAGACTTCATGGCCTCTTGGTGCGTATATGACATAGTTTCTTAAAGAAATTGGGATTCTATAATCATCGTTGAAAGTCGACATGCATGGCGACTTCACTCAATTAAAAAATAGTGCAACAAGCTTTCTGACTTTACCTTACTTTGGATCAAAAGACCCTATCACCCGCGGTTGACATATATAGATCAATTACGCAATGAAAGAGGGCATCTCGAATACTCTTTGAAAGTTGTGAGGGGTAGTGAATTTTCATTCAACTCTTAAAAGTTCTAAAAAGTACGTAATTACTAGCTCGAATCACACTATCCCCCGTTTGTGAGCGCTTCGAATGAATTTCACAACGAAAGCGGCCACTCCATAATCCTTCTAAGAGTCTGAGTGGCTGTGACTTTACCACAATTCCATAATTACGGCAAAAGATTGCCACATTGGCCTTAAACATGGTAGAAAGACTTCATGGCCTCTTGGTGGGTATATGACATAGTTTCCTAAAGAAATTGGGATTCTATAATCATCGTTGAAAGTCGACATGCATGGCGACTTCACTCAATTAAAAAATAGTGCAACAAGCTTTCTGACTTTACCTTACTTTGGATCAAAAGACCCTATCACCCGCGGTTGACCTATATAGATCAATTACGCAATGAAAGTGGGCATCTCGAATACTCTTTGAAAGTTGTGAGGGGTACTGAGTTTTCATTCAACTCTTAAAAGTTGTAAAAAGTGCGGAATTACTAGCTAGAATCACACTATCCCCCGTTTGTGAACGCTTCGGATGAATTTCACAACGAAGGCGGCCACTCCATAATCCTTCTAAGAGTCTGGTGGCTGTGACTTTACCACAATTCCATAATTACGGCAAAAGATTGCCACATTGGCCTTAAACATGGTAGAAAGACTTCATGGCCTCTTGGTGGGTATATGACATAGTTTCCTAAAGAAATTGGGATTCTATAATCATCGTTGAAAGTCGACATGCATGGCGACTTCACTCAATTAAAAAATAGTGCAACAAGCTTTCTGACTTTACCTTACTTTGGATCAAAAGACCCTATCACCCGCGGTTGACCTATATAGATCAATTACGCAATGAAAGTGGGCATCTCGAATACTCTTTGAAAGTTGTGAGGGGTACTGAGTTTTCATTCAACTCTTAAAAGTTGTAAAAAGTGCGGAATTACTAGCTAGAATCACACTATCCCCCGTTTGTGAACGCTTCGGATGAATTTCACAACGAAGGCGGCCACTCCATAATCCTTCTAAGAGTCTGGTGGCTGTGACTTTACCACAATTCCATAATTACGGCAAAAGATTGCCACATTGGCCTTAAACATGGTAGAAAGACTTCATGGCCTCTTGGTACGTATATGACATAGTTTCTTAAAGAAATTAGGATTCTATAATCATCGTTGAAAGTCGACATGCATGGTGACTTCACTCAATTAAAAAATAGTGCAACAAGCTTTCTGAGTTTACCTTACTTTGGATCAAAAGACCCTATCACCCGCGGTTGACCTATATAGATCAATTACGCAATGAAAGTGGGCATCTCGAATACTCTTTGAAAGTTGTGAGGGGTACTGAGTTTTCATTCAACTCTTAAAAGTTGTAAAAAGTACGGAATTACTAGCTAGAATCACACTATCCCCCGTTTGTGAACGCTTCGGATGAATTTCACAACGAAAGCGGCCACTCCATAATCCTTCTAAGAGTCTGGTGGCTGTGACTTTACCACAATTCCATAATTACGGCAAAAGATTGCCACATTGGCCTTAAACATGGTAGAAAGACTTCATGGCCTCTTGGTGCGTATATGACATGGTCGACATGCATGGTGACTTCACTCAATTAAACATGGTAGAAAGACTTCGGATTAATTTCACAACGAAAGCGGGCACTCCATAATTCTTCTCAGAGTCTGAGTGGCTGTGACTTTTTCTCAATCACATAATTATGGCAAAAGTTTGTCACATTGGCCTTAAACATGGTAGGAACACTTTATTTCCTGTTGGTGTCGTATATGACACAGGTTCTTAAAGAAATTAGGATTCTATATCATCGATGAAAGTCGACATGCATGGTGACTTCACTAAATTAAAAAATAGTGCAACAAGCTTTCTGATTTTACCTTACTTTCGATCAAAAGACCCTATCACTCGCTGTGACCTATATAGATCAATTACGCAATGAAAGTGGACATCTAGAATACTCTTTGAAAGTTGTGACAGGTAGTGAGTTTTCATTCAATTCGTAAAAATTCTAAAAAGTACGCAATTACTAGCTAGAATCAAACTATCCTCCGTTTGTGAACGCTTCGGACGAATTTCACAAGGAAAGCGCGCGCTCCATAATTCTTCTAAGAGTCGAGTGGCTGTGACTTTTCATCAATTCGATAATTATGGCAAAAGTTTGCAACATTTGCCTTAAACATGGTAGGAACACTTCATTGCATGTTGGTGTCGTATACGACACAGGTTCTTAAAGAAATTAGGATTCTATAGTCATCGATCAAAGTTGACATGCATGGTGACTTCACTCAATTAAAAAATAGTGCAACAAGATTTCTGATTTTACCTTACTTTGGATCAAAAGACCCTATCACTCGCTGGTAACCTATATAGATCAATTACGCAATGAAAGTGGACATCTAGAATACTCTTTGAAAGTTGTGACGGGTAGTGAGTTTTCATTCAATTCTTAAAAGTTCTAAAAAGTACGCAATTACTAGCTAGAAACAAACTATCCCCCGTTTGTGAACGCTTTGGATGAATTTCACAACAAAAGTGCGCACTCCATAATTCTTCTAAGAGTCTGAGTGGATGTGACTTTTCATCAATTCCATAATTATAGTAAAAGTTTGTCACATTGGCCTTAAACATGGTAGGAACACTTTATTGCCTGTTGGTGTCGTATATGACACAGGTTCCTAAAGAAATTAGGATTCTATATCATCGATGAAAGTCGACATGCATGGTGACTTCACTCAAATAAAAAATAGTGCAACAAGCTTTCTTATTTTACCTTACTTTCGATCAAAAGACCCTATCACTCGCTGTGACCTATATAGATCAATTACGCAATGAAAGTGGACATCTAGAATACTCTTTGAAAGTTGTGACGGGTAGTAAGTTTTCATTCAATTCGTAAAAATTCTAAAAAGTACGCAATTACTAGCTAGAATCAAACTATCCCCGTTTGTGAACGCTTCGGAAGAATTTCACAAGGAAAGCGCGCGCTCCATAATTCTTCTAAGAGTCGAGTGGCTGTGACTTTTCATCAATTCGTAATTATGGCAAAAGATTGCAACATTTACCTTAAACATGGTAGGAACACTTCATTGCATGTTGGTGTCGTATACGACACAGGTTCTTAAAGAAATTAGGATTCTATAGTCATCGATCAAAGTCTACATGCATGGTGACTTCACTCAATTAAAAAATAGTGCAACAAGCTTTCTGATTTTACCTTACTTTGGATCAAAAGACCCTATCACTCGCTGGTAACCTAGATGGATCAATTACGCAATGAAACTGGGCATCTCGAATACTCTTTGAAAGTTGTGACGGGTAGTGAGTTTTCATTCAATTCATAAAAGTTCTAAAAAGTACGCAATTACTAGCTAGAAACAAACTATCCCCCGTTTGTGAACGCTTTGGATGAATTTCACAACAAAAGTGCGCACTCCATAATTCTTCTAAGAGTCTGAGTGGCTGTGACTTTTCATCAATTCCATAATTATGGTAAAAGTTTGTCACATTGGCCTTAAACATGGTAGGAACACTTTATTGCCTGTTGGTGTCGTATATGACACAGGTTCTTAAAGAAAATAGGATTCTATATCATCGATGAAAGTCGACATGCATGGTGACTTCACTCAAATAAAAAATAGTGCAACAAGCTTTCTTATTTTACCTTACTTTGGATCAAAAGACCCTATCACTTGCTGGTGACCTATATAGATCAATTACGCAATGAAAGTGGACATCTAGAATACTCTTTGAAAGTTGTGACGGGTAGTGAGTTTTCATTCAATTCGTAAAAATTCTAAAAAGTACGCAATTACTAGCTAGAATAAACTTATCCCCGTTTGTGAACGCTTCGGATGAATTTCACAACGAAAGCGGGCACTCCATAATTCTTCTCAGAGTCTGAGTGGCTGTGACTTTTTCTCAATCACATAATTATGGCAAAAGTTTGTCACATTGGCCTTAAACATGGTAGGAACACTTCATTTCCTGTTGGTGTCGTATATGACACAGGTTCTTAAAGAAATTAGGATTCTATATCATCGATGAAAGTCGACATGCATGGTGACTTCACTCAAATAGAAAATAGTGCAACAAGCTTTCTGATTTTACCTTACTTTCGATCAAAAGACCCTATCACTCGCTGTGACCTATATAGATCAATTACGCAATGAAAGTGGACATCTAGAATACTCTTTGAAAGTTGTGACGGGTAGTGAGTTTTCATTCAATTCATAAAAGTTCTAAAAAGTACGCAATTACTAGCTAGAAACAAACTATCCCCCGTTTGTGAACGCTTTGGATGAATTTCACAACGAAAGCGGCCACTCCATAATTCTTCTCAGAGTCTGAGTGGCTGTGACTTTTTCTCAATCACATAATTATGGCAAAAGTTTGTCACATTGGCCTTAAACATGGTAGGAACACTTCATTTCCTGTTGGTGTCGTATATGACACAGGTTCTTAAAGAAATTAGGATTCTATATCATCGATGAAAGTCGACATGCATGGTGACTTCACTCAAATAAAAAATAGTGCAACAAGCTTTCTGATTTTACCTTACTTTCGATCAAAAGACCCTATCACTCGCTGTGACCTATATAGATCAATTACGCAATGAAAGTGGACATCTAGAATACTCTTTGAAAGTTGTGACGGGTAGTGAGTTTTCATTCAATTCATAAAAGTTCTAAAAAGTACGCAATTACTAGCTAGAAACAAACTATCCTCCGTTTGTGAACGCTTCGGATGAATTTCACAAGGAAAGCGCGCGCTCCATAATTCTTCTAAGAGTCGAGTGGCTGTGACTTTTCATCAATTCGTAATTATGGCAAAAGTTTGCAACATTTACCTTAAACATGGTAGGAACACTTCATTGCATGTTGGTGTCGTATATGACACAGGTTCTTAAAGAAATTAGGATTCTATAGTCATCGATCAAAGTTGACATGCATGGTGACTTCACTGAATTAAAAAATAGTGCAACAAGATTTCTGATTTTACCTTACTTTGGATCAAAAGACCCTATCACTCGCTGGTAACCTATATAGATCAATTACGCAATGAAAGTGGACATCTAGAATACTCTTTGAAAGTTGTGACGGGTAGTGAGTTTTCATTCAATTCATAAAAATTCTAAAAAGTACGCAATTACTAGCTAGAATCAAACTATCCCCGTTTGTGAACGCTTCGGAAGAATTTCACAAGGAAAGCGCGCGCTCCATAATTCTTCTAAGAGTCGAGTGGCTGTGACTTTTCATCAATTCGTAATTATGGCAAAAGTTTGCAACATTTACCTTAAACATGGTAGGAACACTTCATTGCATGTTGGTGTCGTATATTGTAATATCCTTAATTTTCTGTACTGGTTTCTATGTACAGAATAAACGGAATATATGAGCTCTGTTTCAGGAAAAAGATGAGGTCCTTTATGTAAAGAAAATGATTAAATTGCAAAAGAAAGGACTTAAATGCAAATATGGAAAGTTTAAGGTAAGGGAGGAAAGGTAGACAAAAATGTGGGGTCTTAAAGTGTAATTTTAGCCAAATTAAGGGACTTAATTATAAAGAAGGAAAAGTTCCCTGGGGCTAAAGTATAATTAAAGAAAATAGGCCAGAAGTGGTTTGCACCGCCCGACAGCATTTCAGTCCCAGATTCTACCAGAAGGTAGGGCAGGTGACGCCGGGTAACCGAGCCTAATACCGGAATTTTTGAAGATTCCAGATAGCCAGAAATGGACTGATCGTCCAAAAGTTATAAAAATTAATACCGGATACCCTAGGTTTCAGATATAAGTGAGAAAATACAGGATGATGCACCCTTATGGGGCGGATGTCGGGAAACTGACAGGATACCGATAGGAGGTCTGTAGGAAAAGTTATTCACAAAATAAAAATTCCAGACGGGAGTGTGAGGCCTCCAGGGATCCGGGTTGGAGATTTATCGGTATTTTTAAAGGGGCTGAATGCGATCGAATGACTTCGGTCAGATGACCGTTATAACCCCCAAGGATGCCTGAACACAGTAGGACACTGTATCTGGGAAAAAGAGCCGGTGTCCGAAAAAGGTGTATAATCGGTAAATAATAGTTAAAATATTCAATGAACTGTGTTAAAGGAAGATTTCTCGTAATGCGTGCCATACAGGTAATGGGCCCAGGAAGCCCAAAAATGGCGCCATTAGAGGCCCAATAAGACTCTTGGACTGATAGGTGGGCCAGTGTCCAGCAGAACCCCGGAAAAGTGCGAAATTACGAAAATGCCCCTATGTTGTACAAAAAGGGCAGCAGATGAATAAAGGGTATTCTGGTCATTTTGGACAGACCCAGAGGTCAAGACATGTCTAAATAAGGTTGACTAGAGCCAGTATAAGCTTTGACCGAGTCCAGAAAGGTGTGAAATGACGATTTTGCCCTTAGGGTTAAAATAGGACAAGATAGGGCACCAAGGGCATTTTGGTCATTTCGCAGGGGATCTGTAATTGAGTCTGGACCCAGTATTAAAAAGTTAATGATATAAAGGGTCTAGATACTAAATGTGAGGTCAGTAGACATAAAAAGGATCTTCAGAAACATCAGGTGCAGAAAACAGCACGTTTTTCGAGGCGATGGACCGGGCCGGTACCGGAGTAGACCGGAAAGCTTCCGGAAGGCTCTAGCTCCCTCTCAATTTCGCCATGTGAAGAATGTGGGAGGTGAGGTGTCCCATGAGTTGGCATTGAGTGATGTCATGCATGATGCAGTAAAAGGAATAAAGAAAAATAGGAAATTCAGGAAAAACCAGGACCACAGGATCATAAGTCTTCAAAATTACAAGATTGCCATTGCTCAACACTATAATACCCCCTTACCCCTTCATTTCGGTGCAAGCAAGAAAGAGAGGAAGAAAGAAGTTCTTGAGAGAGAAAGTGAGAGAAAGAAAGAAGTAAGGAAGTTCTGGTGAAGTTGGAAGTAGTAGGGAAGTTCTAAAGCACTGCTTTTGAGGTAACAACTAATCCTAGCTCTTATGTAATGTCTTTGTGATGTGTTGTCTTGTTTGGTTGATTGTTGTCCTATATGTTATGCTTGAAGCTCTATTCCAATGCTATGATCATATGTTATTGAATATGGAAGCATGTAGCATACTTATCTGTACACAGTCACAAGCAAGCACCGTCACTCTGCATTACATATTTTGTTATGATTATTGTTACTGGGATTCTTTTGAATCTCATTTCCAAACATAACATTACAGGGGAGGTTCTGTCAAAATAAAATTTGGAAATCTTAAGAGACGCCGGTAGGCTGCCGAAATTCCGGCAACGAAGACGGAACAAAGAAAGGAACTGATACGTACTGTGACGTAGTGCTGTCTAAGGAGGCTGGAAGTGAGTGGACCCAGAAGGTTCATCCAGTCTTTCCTGGGTACTACGTAGAATGGTAGTTCTCATAAGGGAATTACCGAATCGGTACAACATCGGTTACTTTCTAGAAAAGAATTGTAGCAGTTATGCTGCCGGATTATAGACAGAGAAGGATGTAATAGAGTATGAGGGAGTTAATCATGCACGGATATATATAACAGTTGATTATTTGATATTAATTGTTATCTGGCCTGTATGACTGATATGTGTTGATTGTATGCTTGGGTATGTAAAGACTAAATGCTGAAAATAGGCTCAGTGAACAGTAACTCGTGAAGACCCATTCATGTTTGATAAATCATTAAAAATAGTAAATGATTGAATTAATGTACGAAATTTTTAGGGTATAAAGTAGAAATACTAAGCTTTAATTTGATATATATAATGTCTAAATTGGATGTATACACGAAAAGATATAAATGGTTAAAGTTGGGACCAGAATGCTGGATTCAGGAGAAAGTCATTGGATGAACAGTAATATTTGAACGTTTACCCACGTTAACTTTGTCAAGGATTGGTCAACCAATGATTTTTCCCTGAAATATATTTGAGTTATCTTCATGTAGCAATTGGAACCACTTCATTTTGATTTTTCTATAATTAGTTATGAATTTTCAAAGTCAGGTCACTCATCTGGAATTTGCCACAGTGAACAGTACTCGATATGAATAAAATTCCAGATTAAGTGTTTAGACTTCAATGACCCTGAAAGTGGTTTAAGTGCTACTGAATGGTCCCTAAGATGTATAAAAATAAGGATGTGACATTTTGGTATCAGAGCAAGGATTCTGGCTTAAGAAATGCTCTGAGTAGATGATTTATAGAAAGATATACCATGATAAAGCCGTTATAATTGACACTAAGTTAGTGTTTGCAGGATGGCTAGACATAGATTTGGGTCTGAAACTACAGTAAACCAATGGGAATTAAGACCAGAGGTCTTTAGTTCAGATAGTTCAGAAGAAGAGATAGTAAGCAATGATTCTGACCTCTGGACACCTCCAGTAGCTGGTGATTCTGAGGAGGATAGTTCCTCGGTAGGATCAAACTTTCCAATTGATGATCAGGAGGTGATGATAACAGAAGGCCCTATTCCTGCCATTCCCATAAGTGCGGTACCCTTGAATATAACAGACAGTTCAGGATCCAGTCAAGTACGTGTTCAGAGTAATGCGCCAGATCCCAGTAGGCCCGAAGTGACTTTAGTAGAAATGTATTTGGGAGGTTTAATCGTAAGAATGGTCCCAGGGAGGAACCTGAGTAGAGAGCAACTTGAGAGCTCGGTAGCATTAGCCCGACAACTATATGAGTTGAGACAGACCCTGTTTGAAAACATAGATCAAGATTATTCGGTCTACCAGGAGTTTATCACGAGGGTGAAAGCCATATATCAAGCCTGGGATCCAAATGTGTTAACCATGGGGCTTTGGCTAGAAATTATGAATGATGTATTGCCGAAGACTCCTACCTGGAGATCGGAGTTGGACCAGTATTTTGATAGAGAATCATATTGTACCATATCCGACTGGATCTACCTAGTAGAAGAATATATTAGAATGAAGTTTAAGAAAAATTAGAGTAATATTTCTAATGTATAAAAGACTAGAATGGTACTGTGATATGTACATATACTCTGTATGTATATTATGTGTGAAATGAAATGAAAAGGAATTATGTTATTTATCGTATTCCCTTCTGTTTTTAAGTATAACAAAATGGTACGAACGAGGAGAACTATTCCAGCTGAGGAACCCCGAGAGGCTGGAAACCTTAATCAAATGATTCTAGAACGATTAGAACAGCAACAAAAGATGATAGAAGAAATGAGAGCTGCTCAAGCACGAAATGAACAAGAAAGAGATGCTGCCATAGCCGCGGCAGTAGCAGCAGCTGTAAATAATTTAAGACCGCCAGAGCCTTCAGGAGCAACTAGTAGAGAACCTGAAGAAGTACCCCAGCAGGCGGAACAGCCCCAGAGAAGGGTTGAATCAAGGGAGGAGGCAGTTGGCATCCAGCAATGGATGGTGCGATTTTGCAAACACAATCCTCCCATATTCGAAGGGACATTTGAGGTACATGTAGCAGAAAATTGGGTCAGCAGATTAGAGAAGATCTTTAAGGTCCTCGACTGCCCGACTGAAACCAAGGCCCAAATGGCCATCTATCAATTGGAAAAGGATGCGGATAGATGGTGGAAGAATACAGAGTTACTTCTCCAAGCAAGAGATATTCCAGTTACTTGGGAAGTATTTCTTGAGCAATTTTATGAGAAATATTTTCCTCAATCTGTCAGAGATGAAAGGGAGGCTGAATTCCTTGTGCTGAGGCAAGGAGAAAAAGAATCTTTTGACGAATATTTGGCCAAGTTCATCCGGCTATCTCAATATTCAACTTACCTACGCCAAGTGGATGACGAACGCTGGATGACAGAAAGAATGATTCGAGGGCTGAATTCTATGTTAAAGGAGAAGTTAACTCCCCAACAATACAGCCAGTTCAATAAGGCTGTGGAAGCATGTCGAATCGTTGAGAACAACATGAATCATAGAATGCTGTCCAGATCTGGGAGTAAAGATCAAGCGACTCCTGATAAGGCCGGACGGAATCAAGAAGCGGCCAGTGGGAGCGGCTATAAGAAAAGAAAGCGCCCGTGGCAGACCAAGAGGCCTAATAGGGGAAATTTCCGCGGAAGATCCAATAACCGGGATCCAAAGGCCCCAGTATGTGAAAAGTGTGGAAAGAATCATGGTGACAGACCATGCTTGATGGGACAGAATGTATGTTACACCTGCAGAAAGCCCGGACATTTTTCCAGGGAATGTCCTCAAGCTATAACTGATCCAAGGCCAAGGACGGCGGGACGAGTGTTTGCACTCACTAGAGAGGATGCTCAGCGATCATCTGAGATGATCCAAGGTACAATCTATCTCAATGATCATGCTGTGACTGCCCTATTTGATTCGGGTGCAAGTCATTCCTTTATATCTTATGAATGTGCTAAATGCCTAGGCCTTCTGATCAGCAAGTTACGTTATGATATACAGGTGAAAACCCCCACCAACGCTAGGGTGATCACATCTGATGCCTGTCTAAATAGTGTGGTGCGTTATGAGCACTGCAGTACCACCCTGGACCTGATCTGTATGCCTTTCCAGGAGATTGAGGTCATACTCGGTTTAAATTGGTTATCCTCCAATAATGTGATATTGGACTGCAGGAACAAGACCCTAGTTCTTGGTCCAAAGATCACTGATCGGAGTCTAGAAGTACAACTAAACTTCGTGACAGAGGCTCAGGCAGAAAAATGTCTACGGAAAGGATGTCAGGGATATGTGGTATTCTTTTCTGTTCAAACAGAAGTGGAGGCAGGCATCGAGGAGGTTCCTGTAGTCAATGAATTTCCTGAAGTCTTTCCAAAGGAGATTCAGGGATTGCCTTCGGAGCGTGAAGTGGAGTTTGCGATCGACATTGTACCTGGAGCTGGACCAGTATCAAAAGCCCCATACAGGATGGCTCCCAACGAAATGATGGAACTGAAGAAGCAAATTGAGGAGCTGTTGGAGAAGGGTTTTATACGACCCAGTGTATCGCCATGGGGTGCTCCAGTACTGTTCGTCAAAAAGAAAGATGGTAGCTTAAGGCTGTGCATTGACTACAGGGAATTAAATAAGCTTACAGTTAAGAACAAGTATCCTCTTCCCAGAATTGATGACCTGCTAGATCAATTGGCAGGAGCGAGCTTATTCTCCAAAATTGACTTGAGATCTGGCTACCATCAACTAAGGGTCAAGCCAGATGATATTCCAAAGACGGCGTTCAGAACGCGCTACGGACATTTTGAATTTTTGGTGATGCCTTTTGGACTAACCAATGCACCTGCTATTTTCATGGACTATATGAACCGGATTTTTAGGCCTTATCTAGATCAGTTCGTTGTGGTCTTTATTGATGATATTCTGGTGTACTCCAAATCTCCAGAGGAGCATGAGAGGCATTTGAGGATTGTTCTTGGTACCCTTAAAGAGAAGAAGCTCTATGCTAAGCTGAGTAAGTGCGAGTTTTGGCTTTCAGAAGTCAAATTTCTCGGTCATGTCATATCCCGAGACGGGGTAGCTGTGGATCCTAGCAAAGTTGAAGCAGTTTTGAGCTGGGAACAGCCAAGGACAGTGACAGAGATTAGAAGTTTTCTTGGCCTAGCAGGGTACTACAGACGATTCATTCAAGACTTTTCTCGAATTGCCTTACCACTTACCAAGCTGACCAGAAAGAATCAGCAGTTTAAGTGGGATGAGAAGTGCGAGGCTAGCTTCCAGCAGTTGAAGCAGAGATTAACGACTACTCCCGTGCTGATTATTCCAGACCCAACTCAGACTTATGTAGTCTACACTGATGCTAGCAAGCAGGGGCTGGGATGTGTGCTTATGCAGCAAGGTCGAGTAGTAGCCTACGCCTCTCGGCAGTTAAAGCCACATGAAGAGAATTATCCCACTCATGATCTGGAGCTTGCGGCTGTGGTCTATGCCCTGAAGATATGGAGGCACTATTTATACGGAGCAACGATAGAGTTGTTTTGCGACCACAAAAGCCTGAAATATCTGCAAGATCAGAAGGAGCTGAACATGAGGCAGCGGCGATGGATGGAATTGTTAAAAGATTATGACTTCCAGATTAAATACCATCCAGGAAAAGCCAATGTAGTAGCTGATGCCCTGAGTAGAAAGGTGGTGCAGGTTGCATACATGATGATCAAGGAATTGGAACTGATAGAAGATATGCGCGACTGGAGCCCTCTATATCAAATGCAACTGACGGAGAATCCTTTTGGAGGAGTTCATGTCAGAGCTTGCATAGAAGATGAGATCAAAGGGGCTCAGGAACAGGATAAGCTCGCAGGAATATTCAAAGACAAGCTGGAGAAAGGGAAAACAAGGAATTTTGAGATGTCCCCAGACGGATTGCTACAGTTTAGGGGAAAACCCTATATCCCAAATATTGGGGGATTAAGGGAAAGGATTCTGGAGGAAGCACATAAAAGCCGATATACGGTACATCCAGGTATGACCAAAATGTATCATGATGTTAAAAGGTTATTCTGGTGGCCTGGACTGAAGAAAGATGTTGTAGCTTACGTATCTAAGTGCTTAACCTGCCAGAAAGTAAAAGTTGAACATCAAAAGCCAGCAGGAACGTTGCAGCCTTTAGATATCCCTGAGTGGAAATGGGATGGGATTGCCATGGACTTTGTGGAAGGACTACCCTTGACACCAAGTAGACATGATGCGGTTTGGGTAGTAATCGATCGATTGACAAAGTCAGCACATTTCCTGGCAATCAATAAGAGAGATTCTCTAGAAAAGCTGGCAAAGCTGTATATAAAGGAGATCGTTAGGCTCCATGGTATCCCAAGCAGCATTGTGTCTGATAGAGATCCTCGATTTACTTCAAATTTCTGGAGGGCTCTACAGGAAGAAATGGGCACTACTCTCAGATTCAGTACAGCTTATCATCCTCAGACAGATGGTCAATCTGAAAGAACAATACAGACATTAGAGGATATGCTGAGAGCATGTGTCCTAGATTTCAAAGGCAGCTGGGATATCCATTTACCCCTTATAGAGTTTGCATATAACAATGGTTATCAGGCTAGTATACAGATGGCACCTTTTGAAGCACTCTATGGACGGAAATGTAGATCCCCCTTATGCTGGCTAGAGTTGAGCGAGAGAAGAATGCTTGGTCCGGATATAGTGGATCAAACTGCAGAACAAGTTGCGGTAATTAGAAAACGATTGTTGACGGCTCAAAGCAGACAGAAGAGCTATGCAGATGTCAGAAGGAAGCCGTTGGAGTTTGAAGAAGGAGAACATGTATTCCTTAAGTTAACTCCAACCACAGGAGCTGGACGATCGATTAAGGTGAAGAAGCTGCATCCAAGATACATCGGGCCATTCCAGATTCTCTCAAAGATAGGAGCAGTAGCCTACAAGTTGGCTCTTCCTCCAAAACTCAGCCAGATACATGATGTGTTCCATGTTTCTCAATTAAAGAAGTATATTCCAGATCCATCTCATGTGATAGAGCAAGATGAGGTCGCACTGCGAGATGACTTGACCTATGAAGTTGGACCGGTACGAATTACTGATAGAAAAGTCAAGCAGTTGCGGAATAAGCAAATTCCTTTAGTTAAAGTGATCTGGGAAGGCTTGACTGAACAAGAGGCTACATGGGAAACAGAAGAAAAGATGAGAGAAAAGTACCCTGAATTATTTGTATAGGATAGATGTAATGTAAATTTCGGGGACGAAATTTATTTTTAGGGGGAGAGAAATGTAATATCCTTAATTTTCTGTACTGATTTCTATGTACAGAATAAACGGAATATATGAGCTCTGTTTCAGGAAAAAGATGAGGTCCTTTATGTAAAGAAAATGATTAAATTGCAAAAGAAAGGACTTAAATGCAAATATGGAAAGTTTAAGGTAAGGGAGGAAAGGTAGACAAAAATGTGGGGTCTTAAAGTGTAATTTTAGCCAAATTAAGGGACTTAATTATAAAGAAGGAAAAGTTCCCTGGGGCTAAAGTATAATTAAAGAAAATAGGCCAGAAGTGGTTTGCACCGCCCGACAGCATTTCAGTCCCAGATTCTACCAGAAGGTAGGGCAGGTGACGCCGGGTAACCGAGCCTAATACCGGAATTTTTGAAGATTCCAGATAGCCAGAAATGGACTGATCGTCCAAAAGTTATAAAAATTAATACCGGATACCCTAGGTTTCAGATATAAGTGAGAAAATACAGGATGATGCACCCTTATGGGGCGGATGTCGGGAAACTGACAGGATACCGATAGGAGGTCTGTAGGAAAAGTTATTCACAAAATAAAAATTCCAGACGGGAGTGTGAGGCCTCCAGGGATCCGGGTTGGAGATTTATCGGTATTTTTAAAGGGGCTGAATGCGATCGAATGACTTCGGTCAGATGACCGTTATAACCCCCAAGGATGCCTGAACACAGTAGGACACTGTATCTGGGAAAAAGAGCCGGTGTCCGAAAAAGGTGTATAATCGGTAAATAATAGTTAAAATATTCAATGAACTGTGTTAAAGGAAGATTTCTCGTAATGCGTGCCATACAGGTAATGGGCCCAGGAAGCCCAAAAATGGCGCCATTAGAGGCCCAATAAGACTCTTGGACTGATAGGTGGGCCAGTGTCCAGCAGAACCCCGGAAAAGTGCGAAATTACGAAAATGCCCCTATGTTGTACAAAAAGGGCAGCAGATGAATAAAGGGTATTCTGGTCATTTTGGACAGACCCAGAGGTCAAGACATGTCTAAATAAGGTTGACTAGAGCCAGTATAAGCTTTGACCGAGTCCAGAAAGGTGTGAAATGACGATTTTGCCCTTAGGGTTAAAATAGGACAAGATAGGGCACCAAGGGCATTTTGGTCATTTCGCAGGGGATCTGTAATTGAGTCTGGACCCAGTATTAAAAAGTTAATGATATAAAGGGTCTAGATACTAAATGTGAGGTCAGTAGACATAAAAAGGATCTTCAGAAACATCAGGTGCAGAAAACAGCACGTTTTTCGAGGCGATGGACCGGGCCGGTACCGGAGTAGACCGGAAAGCTTCCGGAAGGCTCTAGCTCCCTCTTAATTTCGCCATGTGAAGAATGTGGGAGGTGAGGTGTCCCATGAGTTGGCATTGAGTGATGTCATGCATGATGCAGTAAAAGGAATAAAGAAAAATAGGAAATTCAGGAAAAACCAGGACCACAGGATCATAAGTCTTCAAAATTACAAGATTGCCATTGCTCAACACTATAAATACCCCCTTACCCCTTCATTTCGGTGCAAGCAAGAAAGAGAGGAAGAAAGAAGTTCTTGAGAGAGAAAGTGAGAGAAAGAAAGAAGTAAGGAAGTTCTGGTGAAGTTGGAAGTAGTAGGGAAGTTCTAAAGCACTGCTTTTGAGGTAACAACTAATCCTAGCTCTTATGTAATGTCTTTGTGATGTGTTGTCTTGTTTGGTTGATTGTTGTCCTATATGTTATGCTTGAAGCTCTATTCCAATGCTATGATCATATGTTATTGAATATGGAAGCATGTAGCATACTTATCTGTACACAGTCACAAGCAAGCACCGTCACTCTGCATTACATATTTTGTTATGATTATTGTTACTGGGATTCTTTTGAATCTCATTTCCAAACATAACATTACAGGGGAGGTTCTGTCAAAATAAAATTTGGAAATCTTAAGAGACGCCGGTAGGCTGCCGAAATTCCGGCAACGAAGACGGAACAAAGAAAGGAACTGATACGTACTGTGACGTAGTGCTGTCTAAGGAGGCTGGAAGTGAGTGGACCCAGAAGGTTCATCCAGTCTTTCCTGGGTACTACGTAGAATGGTAGTTCTCATAAGGGAATTACCGAATCGGTACAACATCGGTTACTTTCTAGAAAAGAATTGTAGCAGTTATGCTGCCGGATTATAGACAGAGAAGGATGTAATAGAGTATGAGGGAGTTAATCATGCACGGATATATATAACAGTTGATTATTTGATATTAATTGTTATCTGGCCTGTATGACTGATATGTGTTGATTGTATGCTTGGGTATGTAAAGACTAAATGCTGAAAATAGGCTCAGTGAACAGTAACTCGTGAAGACCCATTCATGTTTGATAAATCATTAAAAATAGTAAATGATTGAATTAATGTACGAAATTTTTAGGGTATAAAGTAGAAATACTAAGCTTTAATTTGATATATATAATGTCTAAATTGGATGTATACACGAAAAGATATAAATGGTTAAAGTTGGGACCAGAATGCTGGATTCAGGAGAAAGTCATTGGATGAACAGTAATATTTGAACGTTTACCCACGTTAACTTTGTCAAGGATTGGTCAACCAATGATTTTTCCCTGAAATATATTTGAGTTATCTTCATGTAGCAATTGGAACCACTTCATTTTGATTTTTCTATAATTAGTTATGAATTTTCAAAGTCAGGTCACTCATCTGGAATTTGCCACAGTGAACAGTACTCGATATGAATAAAATTCCAGATTAAGTGTTTAGACTTCAATGACCCTGAAAGTGGTTTAAGTGCTACTGAATGGTCCCTAAGATGTATAAAAATAAGGATGTGACATATATGACACAGGTTCTTAAAGAAATTAGGATTCTATATCATCGATGAAAGTCTACATGCATGGTGACTTCACTCAATTAAAAAATAGTGCAACAAGCTTTCTGATTTTACCTTACTTTGGATCAAAAGACCCTATCACTCGCTGGTAACCTAGATGGATCAATTACGCAATGAAACTGGGCATCTCGAATACTCTTTGAAAGTTGTGACGGGTAGTGAGTTTTCATTCAATTCATAAAAGTTCTAAAAAGTACGCAATTACTAGCTAGAAACAAACTATCCCCCGTTTGTGAACGCTTTGGATGAATTTCACAACAAAAGTGCGCACTCCATAATTCTTCTAAGAGTCTGAGTGGCTGTGACTTTTCATCAATTCCATAATTATGGTAAAAGTTTGTCACATTGGCCTTAAACATGGTAGGAACACTTTATTGCCTGTTGGTGTCGTATATGACACAGGTTCTTAAAGAAAATAGGATTCTATAGTCATCGATGAAAGTCGACATGCATGGTGACTTCACTAAATTAAAAAATAGTGCAACAAGCTTTCTGATTTTTCCTTACTTTGGATCAAAAGAAGCTATCACTCGCTGGTGACCTATATAGATCAATTACGCAATGAAAGTGGACATCTAGAATACTCTTTGAAAGTTGTGACGGGGAGCGAGTTTTTATTCAATTCGTCAAAATTCGAAAAAGTACGCAATTACTAGCTAGAATCAAACTATCCCCGTTTGTGAACGCTTCGGATTAATTTCACAACGAAAGCGGGCACTCCATAATTCTTCTCAGAGTCTGAGTGGCTGTGACTTTTTCTCAATCACATAATTATGGTAAAAGTTTGTCACATTGGCCTTAAACATGGTAGGAACACTTTATTGCCTGTTTGTGTCGTATATGACAGAGGTTCTTAAAGAAATTAGGATTCTATATCATCGATGAAAGTCGACATGCATGGTGACTTCACTAAATTAAAAAATAGTGCAACAAGCTTTCTGATTTTACATTACTTTGGATCAAAAGACCCTATCACTGGCTGGTGACCTATATAGATCAATTACGCAATGAAAGTGGACATGTAGAATACTCTTTGAAAGTTGTGACGGGTAGTGAGTTTTCATTCAATTCTTAAAAGTTCTAAAAAGTACGCAATTACTAGCTAGAATCAAACTATCCTCGTTTGTGAACGCTTCCGATGAATTTCACAAAGAAAGCGGGCACTCCATAATTCTTCTAAGAGTCTGAGTGGCTATGACTTTTTGTCAATTCCATAATTATGGCAAAAAATTTGTCACATTGGCCTTAAACATGGTAGGAACACTTTATTGCATGTTTGTGTCGTATATGACACAGGTTCTTAAAGAAATTAGGATTCTATATCATCGATGAAAGTCGACATGCATGGTGACTTCACTAAATTAAAAAATAGTGCAACAAGCTTTCTGATTTTACCTTACTTTCGATCAAAAGACCCTATCACTCGCTGTGACCTATATAGATCAATTACGCAATGAAAGTGGACATCTAGAATACTCTTTGAAAGTTGTGACGGGTAGTGAGTTTTCATTCAATTCTAAAAAAGTTCTAAAAAGTACGCAATTACTAGCTAGAAACAAACTATCCCCCGTTTGTGAACGTTTTGGATGAATTTCACAACAAAAGTGCGCACTCCATAATTCTTCTAAGAGTCTGAGTGGCTGTGACTTTTCATCAATTCCATAATTATGGTAAAAGTTTGTCACATTGGCCTTAAACATGGTAGGAACACTTTATTGCCTGTTGGTGTCGTATATGACACAGGTTCTTAAAGAAAATAGGATTCTATAGTCATCGATGAAAGTCGACATGCATGGTGACTTCACTAAATTAAAAAATAGTGCAACAAGCTTTCTGATTTTTCCTTACTTTGGATCAAAAGAAGCTATCACTCGCTGGTGACCTATATAGATCAATTACGCAATGAAAGTGGACATCTAGAATACTCTTTGAAAGTTGTGACGGGGAGCGAGTTTTCATTCAATTCGTAAAAATTCTAAAAAGTACACAATTACTAGCTAGAATCAAACTATCCCCGTTTGTGAACGCTTCGGATTAATTTCACAACGAAAGCGGGCACTCCATAATTCTTCTCAGAGTCTGAGTGGCTGTGACTTTTTCTCAATCACATAATTATGGCAAAAGTTTGTCACATTGGCCTTAAACATGGTAGGAACACTTCATTTCCTGTTGGTGTCGTATATGACACAGGTTCTTAAAGAAATTAGGATTCTATATCATCGATGAAAGTCGACATGCATGGTGACTTCACTCAAATAAAAAATAGTGCAACAAGCTTTCTGATTTTACCTTACTTTCGATCAAAAGACCCTATCACTCGCTGTGACCTATATAGATCAATTACGCAATGAAAGTGGACATCTAGAATACTCTTTGAAAGTTGTGACGGGTAGTGAGTTTTCATTCAATTCATAAAAGTTCTAAAAAGTACGCAATTACTTGCTAGAAACAAACTATCCCCCGTTTGTGAACGCTTTGGATGAATTTCACAACAAAAGTGCGCACTCCATAATTCTTCTAAGAGTCTGAGTGGCTGTGACTTTTCATCAATTCCATAATTATGGTAAAAGTTTGTCACATTGGCCTTAAACATGGTAGGAACACTTTATTGCCTGTTGGTGTCGTATATGACACAGGTCTTAAAGAAAATAGGATTCTATATCATCGATGAAAGTCGACATGCATGGTGACTTCACTCAAATAAAAAATAGTGCAACAAGCTTTCTGATTTTACATTACTTTGGATCAAAAGACCCTATCACTGGCTGGTGACCTATATAGATCAATTACGCAATGAAAGTGGACATGTAGAATACTCTTTGAAAGTTGTGACGGGTAGTGAGTTTTCATTCAATTCTTAAAAGTTCTAAAAAGTACGCAATTACTAGCTAGAATCAAACTATCCTCGTTTGTGAACGCTTCCGATGAATTTCACAAAGAAAGCGGGCACTCCATAATTCTTCTAAGAGTCTGAGTGGCTATGACTTTTTGTCAATTCCATAATTATGGCAAAAAATTTGTCACATTGGCCTTAAACATGGTAGGAACACTTTATTGCATGTTTGTGTCGTATATGACACAGGTTCTTAAAGAAATTAGGATTCTATATCATCGATGAAAGTCGACATGCATGGTGACTTCACTAAATTAAAAAATAGTGCAACAAGCTTTCTGATTTTACCTTACTTTCGATCAAAAGACCCTATCACTCGCTGTGACCTATATAGATCAATCACGAAATGAAAGTGGACATCTAGAATACTCTTTGAAAGTTGTGACGGGTAGTGAGTTTTCATTCAATTCTAAAAAAGTTCTAAAAAGTACGCAATTACTAGCTAGAAACAAACTATCCCCCGTTTGTGAACGTTTTGGATGAATTTCACAACAAAAGTGCGCACTCCATAATTCTTCTAAGAGTTTGAGTGGCTGTGACTTTTCATCAATTCCATAATTATGGTAAAAGTTTGTCACATTGGCCTTAAACATGGTAGGAACACTTTATTGCCTGTTGGTGTCGTATATGACACAGGTTCTTAAAGAAAATAGGATTCTATAGTCATCGATGAAAGTCGACATGCATGGTGACTTCACTAAATTAAAAAATAGTGCAACAAGCTTTCTGATTTTTCCTTACTTTGGATCAAAAGAAGCTATCACTCGCTGGTGACCTATATAGATCAATTACGCAATGAAAGTGGACATCTAGAATACTCTTTGAAAGTTGTGACGGGGAGCGAGTTTTCATTCAATTCCTAAAAATTCTAAAAAGTACACAATTACTAGCTAGAATCAAACTATCCCCGTTTGTGAACGCTTCGGATTAATTTCACAACGAAAGCGGGCACTCCATAATTCTTCTCAGAGTCTGAGTGGCTGTGACTTTTTCTCAATCACATAATTATGGCAAAAGTTTGTCACATTGGCCTTAAACATGGTAGGAACACTTCATTTCCTGTTGGTGTCGTATATGACACAGGTTCTTAAAGAAATTAGGATTCTATATCATCGATGAAAGTCGACATGCATGGTGACTTCACTCAAATAAAAAATAGTGCAACAAGCTTTCTGATTTTACCTTACTTTCGATCAAAAGACCCTATCACTCGCTGTGACCTATATAGATCAATTACGCAATGAAAGTGGACATCTAGAATACTCTTTGAAAGTTGTGACGGGTAGTGAGTTTTCATTCAATTCATAAAAGTTCTAAAAAGTACGCAATTACTAGCTAGAAACAAACTATCCCCCGTTTGTGAACGCTTTGGATGAATTTCACAACAAAAGTGCGCACTCCATAATTCTTCTAAGAGTCTGAGTGGCTGTGACTTTTCATCAATTCCATAATTATGGTAAAAGTTTGTCACATTGGCCTTAAACATGGTAGGAACACTTTATTGCCTGTTGGTGTCGTATATGACACAGGTTCTTAAAGAAAATAGGATTCTATATCATCGATGAAAGTCGACATGCATGGTGACTTCACTCAAATAAAAAATAGTGCAACAAGCTTTCTTATTTTACCTTACTTTGGATCAAAAGACCCTATCACTTGCTGGTGACCTATATAGATCAATTACGCAACGAAAGTGGACATCTAGAATACTCTTTGAAAGTTGTGACGGGTAGTGAGTTTTCAATCAATTCGTAAAAATTCTAAAAAGTACGCAATTACTAGGTAGAATAAACTTAACCCCGTTTGTGAACGCTTCGGATGAATTTCACAAGGAAAGCGCGCGCTCCATAATTCTTCTAAGAGTCTGAGTGGCTGTGACTTTTCATCAATTCCACAATTATGGTAAAAGTTTGTCACATTGGCCTTAAACATGGTAGGAACACTTTATTGCCTGTTGGTGTCGTATATGACACAGGTTCTTAAAGAAATTAGGATTCTATATCATCGATGAAAGTCGACATGCATGGTGATTTCACTCAAATAAAAAATAGTGCAACAAGCTTTCTTATTTTACTTACTTTGGATCAAAAGACCCTATCACTTGCTGGTGACCTATATAGATCAATTACGCAATGAAAGTGGACATCTAGAATACTCTTTGAAAGTTGTGACGGGTAGTGAGTTTTCATTCAATTCATAAAAATTCTAAAAAGTACGCAATTACTAGCTAGAATCAAACTATCCCCGTTTGTGAACGCTTCGGAAAAATTTCACAAGGAAAGCGCGCGCTCCATAATTCTTCTAAGAGTCGAGTGGCTGTGACTTTTCATCAATTCGTAATTATGGCAAAAGTTTGCAACATTTACCTTAAACATGGTAGGAACACTTCATTGCATGTTGGTGTCGTATATGACACAGGTTCTTAAAGAAATTAGGATTCTATATCATCGATGAAAGTCTACATGCATGGTGACTTCACTCAATTAAAAAATAGTGCAACAAGCTTTCTGATTTTACCTTACTTTGGATCAAAAGACCCTATCACTCGCTGGTAACCTAGATGGATCAATTACGCAATGAAACTGGGCATCTCGAATACTCTTTGAAAGTTGTGACGGGTAGTGAGTTTTCATTCAATTCATAAAAGTTCTAAAAAGTACGCAATTACTAGCTAGAAACAAACTATCCCCCGTTTGTGAACGCTTTGGATGAATTTCACAACAAAAGTGCGCACTCCATAATTCTTCTAAGAGTCTGAGTGGCTGTGACTTTTCATCAATTCCATAATTATGGTAAAAGTTTGTCACATTGGCCTTAAACATGGTAGGAACACTTTATTGCCTGTTGGTGTCGTATATGACACAGGTTCTTAAAGAAAATAGGATTCTATAGTCATCGATGAAAGTCGACATGCATGGTGACTTCACTAAATTAAAAAATAGTGCAACAAGCTTTCTGATTTTTCCTTACTTTGGATCAAAAGAAGCTATCACTCGCTGGTGACCTATATAGATCAATTACGCAATGAAAGTGGACATCTAGAATACTCTTTGAAAGTTGTGACGGGGAGCGAGTTTTTATTCAATTCGTCAAAATTCGAAAAAGTACGCAATTACTAGCTAGAATCAAACTATCCCCGTTTGTGAACGCTTCGGATTAATTTCACAACGAAAGCGGGCACTCCATAATTCTTCTCAGAGTCTGAGTGGCTGTGACTTTTTCTCAATCACATAATTATGGTAAAAGTTTGTCACATTGGCCTTAAACATGGTAGGAACACTTTATTGCCTGTTTGTGTCGTATATGACAGAGGTTCTTAAAGAAATTAGGATTCTATATCATCGATGAAAGTCGACATGCATGGTGACTTCACTAAATTAAAAAATAGTGCAACAAGCTTTCTGATTTTACATTACTTTGGATCAAAAGACCCTATCACTGGCTGGTGACCTATATAGATCAATTACGCAATGAAAGTGGACATGTAGAATACTCTTTGAAAGTTGTGACGGGTAGTGAGTTTTCATTCAATTCTTAAAAGTTCTAAAAAGTACGCAATTACTAGCTAGAATCAAACTATCCTCGTTTGTGAACGCTTCCGATGAATTTCACAAAGAAAGCGGGCACTCCATAATTCTTCTAAGAGTCTGAGTGGCTATGACTTTTTGTCAATTCCATAATAATGCAAAAAATTTGTCACATTGGCCTTAAACATGGTAGGAACACTTTATTGCATGTTTGTGTCATATATGACACAGGTTCTTAAAGAAATTAGAATTCTATATCATCGATGAAAGTCGACGTGCATGGTGACTTCACTAAATTAAAAAATAGTGCAACAAGCTTTCTGATTTTACCTTACTTTCGATCAAAAGACCCTATCACTCGCTGTGACCTATATAGATCAATTACGCAATGAAAGTGGACATCTAGAATACTCTTTGAAAGTTGTGACGGGTAGTGAGTTGTCATTCAATTCGTAAAAATTCTAAAAAGTACGCAATTACTAGCTAGAATCAAACTATCCTCCGTTTGTGAACGCTTCGGACGAATTTCACAAGGAAAGCGCGCGCTCCATAATTCTTCTAAGAGTCGAGTGGCTGTGACTTTTCATCAATTCGATAATTATGGCAAAAGTTTGCAACATTTGCCTTAAACATGGTAGGAACACTTCATTGCATGTTGGTGTCGTATAGACACAGGTTCTTAAAGAAATTAGGATTCTATAGTCATCGATCAAAGTTGACATGCATGGTGACTTCACTCAATTAAAAAATAGTGCAACAAGATTTCTGATTTTACCTTACTTTGGATCAAAAGACCCTATCACTCGTTGGTAACCTATATAGATCAATTACGCAATGAAAGTGGACATCTAGAATACTCTTTGAAAGTTGTGACGGGTAGTGAGTTTTGATTCAATTCGTCAAAATTCTAAAAAGTACGCAATTACTAGCTAGAATCAAACTATCCTTCATTTGTGAACGCTTCGGACGAATTTCACAAGGAAAGCGCGCGCTCCATAATTCTTCTAAGAGTCGAGTGGCTGTGACTTTTCATCAATTCGATAATTATGGCAAAAGTTTGCAACATTTGCCTTAAACATGGTAGGAACACTTCATTGCATGTTGGTGTCGTATAGACACAGGTTCTTAAAGAAATTAGGATTCTATAGTCATCGATCAAAGTTGACATGCATGGTGACTTCACTCAATTAAAAAATAGTGCAACAAGCTTTCTGATTTTACATTACTTTGGATCAAAAGACCCTATCACTGGCTGGTGACCTATATAGATCAATTACGCAATGAAAGTGGACATGTAGAATACTCTTTGAAAGTTGTGACGGGTAGTGAGTTTTCATTCAATTCTTAAAAGTTCTAAAAAGTACGCAATTACTAGCTAGAATCAAACTATCCCCGTTTGTGAACGCTTCGGAAGAATTTCACAAGGAAAGCGCGCGCTCCATAATTCTTCTAAGAGTCTGAGTGGCTATGACTTTTTGTCAATTCCATAATAATGCAAAAAATTTGTCACATTGGCCTTAAACATGGTAGGAACACTTTATTGCATGTTTGTGTCATATATGACACAGGTTCTTAAAGAAATTAGAATTCTATATCATCGATGAAAGTCGACGTGCATGGTGACTTCACTAAATTAAAAAATAGTGCAACAAGCTTTCTGATTTTACCTTACTTTCGATCAAAAGACCCTATCACTCGCTGTGACCTATATAGATCAATTACGCAATGAAAGTGGACATCTAGAATACTCTTTGAAAGTTGTGACGGGTAGTGAGTTGTCATTCAATTCGTAAAAATTCTAAAAAGTACGCAATTACTAGCTAGAATCAAACTATCCTCCGTTTGTGAACGCTTCGGACGAATTTCACAAGGAAAGCGCGCGCTCCATAATTCTTCTAAGAGTCGAGTGGCTGTGACTTTTCATCAATTCGATAATTATGGCAAAAGTTTGCAACATTTGCCTTAAACATGGTAGGAACACTTCATTGCATGTTGGTGTCGTATAGACACAGGTTCTTAAAGAAATTAGGATTCTATAGTCATCGATCAAAGTTGACATGCATGGTGACTTCACTCAATTAAAAAATAGTGCAACAAGATTTCTGATTTTACCTTACTTTGGATCAAAAGACCCTATCACTCGTTGGTAACCTATATAGATCAATTACGCAATGAAAGTGGACATCTAGAATACTCTTTGAAAGTTGTGACGGGTAGTGAGTTTTGATTCAATTCGTCAAAATTCTAAAAAGTACGCAATTACTAGCTAGAATCAAACTATCCTTCATTTGTGAACGCTTCGGACGAATTTCACAAGGAAAGCGCGCGCTCCATAATTCTTCTAAGAGTCGAGTGGCTGTGACTTTTCATCAATTCGATAATTATGGCAAAAGTTTGCAACATTTGCCTTAAACATGGTAGGAACACTTCATTGCATGTTGGTGTCGTATAGACACAGGTTCTTAAAGAAATTAGGATTCTATAGTCATCGATCAAAGTTGACATGCATGGTGACTTCACTCAATTAAAAAATAGTGCAACAAGCTTTCTGATTTTACATTACTTTGGATCAAAAGACCCTATCACTGGCTGGTGACCTATATAGATCAATTACGCAATGAAAGTGGACATGTAGAATACTCTTTGAAAGTTGTGACGGGTAGTGAGTTTTCATTCAATTCTTAAAAGTTCTAAAAAGTACGCAATTACTAGCTAGAATCAAACTATCCTCGTTTGTGAACGCTTCCGATGAATTTCACAAAGAAAGCGGGCACTCCATAATTCTTCTAAGAGTCTGAGTGGCTATGACTTTTTGTCAATTCCATAATAATGCAAAAAATTTGTCACATTGGCCTTAAACATGGTAGGAACACTTTATTGCATGTTTGTGTCATATATGACACAGGTTCTTAAAGAAATTAGAATTCTATATCATCGATGAAAGTCGACGTGCATGGTGACTTCACTAAATTAAAAAATAGTGCAACAAGCTTTCTGATTTTACCTTACTTTCGATCAAAAGACCCTATCACTCGCTGTGACCTATATAGATCAATTACGCAATGAAAGTGGACATCTAGAATACTCTTTGAAAGTTGTGACGGGTAGTGAGTTGTCATTCAATTCGTAAAAATTCTAAAAAGTACGCAATTACTAGCTAGAATCAAACTATCCTCCGTTTGTGAACGCTTCGGACGAATTTCACAAGGAAAGCGCGCGCTCCATAATTCTTCTAAGAGTCGAGTGGCTGTGACTTTTCATCAATTCGATAATTATGGCAAAAGTTTGCAACATTTGCCTTAAACATGGTAGGAACACTTCATTGCATGTTGGTGTCGTATAGACACAGGTTCTTAAAGAAATTAGGATTCTATAGTCATCGATCAAAGTTGACATGCATGGTGACTTCACTCAATTAAAAAATAGTGCAACAAGATTTCTGATTTTACCTTACTTTGGATCAAAAGACCCTATCACTCGTTGGTAACCTATATAGATCAATTACGCAATGAAAGTGGACATCTAGAATACTCTTTGAAAGTTGTGACGGGTAGTGAGTTTTCATTCAATTCATAAAAGTTCTAAAAAGTACGCAATTACTATCCCCCGTTTGTGAACGCTTTGGATGAATTTCACAACAAAAGTGCGCACTCCATAATTCTTCTAAGAGTCTGAGTGGCTGTGACTTTTCATCAATTCCACAATTATGGTAAAAGTTTGTCACATTGGCCTTAAACATGGTAGGAACACTTTATTGCCTGTTGGTGTCGTATATGACACAGGTTCTTAAAGAAATTAGGATTCTATATCATCGATGAAAGTCGACATGCATGGTGACTTCACTTAAATAAAAAATAGCGCAACAAGCTTTCTTATTTTACTTACTTTGGATCAAAAGACCCTATCACTTGCTGGTGACCTATATAGATCAATTACGCAATGAAAGTGGACATCTAGAATACTCTTTGAAAGTTGTGACGGGTAGTGATTTTTCATTCAATTCGTAAAAATTCTAAAAAGTACGCAATTACTAGCTAGAATAAACTTATCCCCGTTTGTGAACGCTTCGGATGAATTTCACAAGGAAAGCGCGCGCTCCAGAATTCTTCTAAGAGTCGAGTGGCTGTGACTTTTCATCAATTCGTAATTATGGCAAAAGTTTGCAACATTTGCCTTAAACATGGTAGGAACACTTCATTGCATGTTGGTGTCGTATACGACACAGGTTCTTAAAGAAATTAGGATTCTATAGTCATCGATCAAAGTCTACATGCATGGTGACTTCACTCAATTAAAAAATAGTGCAACAAGCTTTCTGATTTTACCTTACTTTGGATCAAAAGACCCTATCACTCGCTGGTAACCTAGATGGATCAATTACGCAATGAAACTGGGCATCTCGAATACTCTTTGAAAGTTGTGACGGGTAGTGAGTTTTCATTCAATTCATAAAAGTTCTAAAAAGTACGCAATTACTAGCTAGAAACAAACTATCCCCCGTTTGTGAACGCTTTGGATGAATTTCACAACAAAAGTGCGCACTCCATAATTCTTCTAAGAGTCTGAGTGGCTGTGACTTTTCATCAATTCCATAATTATGGTAAAAGTTTGTCACATTGGCCTTAAACATGGTAGGAACACTTTATTGCCTGTTGGTGTCGTATATGACACAGGTTCTTAAAGAAAATAGGATTCTATAGTCATCGATGAAAGTCGACATGCATGGTGACTTCACTAAATTAAAAAATAGTGCAACAAGCTTTCTGATTTTTCCTTACTTTGGATCAAAAGAAGCTATCACTCGCTGGTGACCTATATAGATCAATTACGCAATGAAAGTGGACATCTAGAATACTCTTTGAAAGTTGTGACGGGGAGGAGTTTTCATTCAATTCGTAAAAATTCTAAAAAGTACACAATTACTAGCTAGAATCAAACTATCCCCGTTTGTGAACGCTTCGGATTAATTTCACAACGAAAGCGGGCACTCCATAATTCTTCTCAGAGTCTGAGTGGCTGTGAATTTTTCTCAATCACATAATTATGGCAAAAGTTTGTCACATTGGCCTTAAACATGGTAGGAACACTTCATTTCCAGTTGGTGTCGTATATGACATAGTTTCTTAAAGAAATTAGGATTCTATATCATCGATGAAAGTCGACATGCATGGTGACTTCACTCAAATAAAAAATAGTGCAACAAGCTTTCTGATTTTACCTTACTTTCGATCAAAAGACCCTATCACTCGCTGGTGACCTATATAGATCAATTACGCAATGAAAGTGGACATCTAGAATACTCTTTGAAAGTTGTGACGGGGAGCGAGTTTTTATTCAATTCGTCAAAATTCGAAAAAGTACGCAATTACTAGCTAGAATCAAACTATCCCCGTTTGTGAACGCTTCGGATTAATTTCACAACGAAAGCGGGCACTCCATAATTCTTCTCAGAGTCTGAGTGGCTGTGACTTTTTCTCAATCACATAATTATGGTAAAAGTTTGTCACATTGGCCTTAAACATGGTAGGAACACTTTATTGCCTGTTTGTGTCGTATATGACAGAGGTTCTTAAAGAAATTAGGATTCTATATCATCGATGAAAGTCGACATGCATGGTGACTTCACTAAATTAAAAAATAGTGCAACAAGCTTTCTGATTTTACATTACTTTGGATCAAAAGACCCTATCACTGGCTGGTGACCTATATAGATCAATTACGCAATGAAAGTGGACATGTAGAATACTCTTTGAAAGTTGTGACGGGTAGTGAGTTTTCATTCAATTCTTAAAAGTTCTAAAAAGTACGCAATTACTAGCTAGAATCAAACTATCCTCGTTTGTGAACGCTTCCGATGAATTTCACAAAGAAAGCGGGCACTCCATAATTCTTCTAAGAGTCTGAGTGGCTATGACTTTTTGTCAATTCCATAATAATGCAAAAAATTTGTCACATTGGCCTTAAACATGGTAGGAACACTTTATTGCATGTTTGTGTCATATATGACACAGGTTCTTAAAGAAATTAGAATTCTATATCATCGATGAAAGTCGACGTGCATGGTGACTTCACTAAATTAAAAAATAGTGCAACAAGCTTTCTGATTTTACCTTACTTTCGATCAAAAGACCCTATCACTCGCTGTGACCTATATAGATCAATTACGCAATGAAAGTGGACATCTAGAATACTCTTTGAAAGTTGTGACGGGTAGTGAGTTGTCATTCAATTCGTAAAAATTCTAAAAAGTACGCAATTACTAGCTAGAATCAACCTATCCTCCGTTTGTGAACGCTTCGGACGAATTTCACAAGGAAAGCGCGCGCTCCATAATTCTTCTAAGAGTCGAGTGGCTGTGACTTTTCATCAATTCGATAATTATGGCAAAAGTTTGCAACATTTGCCTTAAACATGGTAGGAACACTTCATTGCATGTTGGTGTCGTATAGACACAGGTTCTTAAAGAAATTAGGATTCTATAGTCATCGATCAAAGTTGACATGCATGGTGACTTCACTCAATTAAAAAATAGTGCAACAAGATTTCTGATTTTACCTTACTTTGGATCAAAAGACCCTATCACTCGTTGGTAACCTATATAGATCAATTACGCAATGAAAGTGGACATCTAGAATACTCTTTGAAAGTTGTGACGGGTAGTGAGTTTTCATTCAATTCATAAAAGTTCTAAAAAGTACGCAATTACTATCCCCCGTTTGTGAACGCTTTGGATGAATTTCACAACAAAAGTGCGCACTCCATAATTCTTCTAAGAGTCTGAGTGGCTGTGACTTTTCATCAATTCCACAATTATGGTAAAAGTTTGTCACATTGGCCTTAAACATGGTAGGAACACTTTATTGCCTGTTGGTGTCGTATATGACACAGGTTCTTAAAGAAATTAGGATTCTATATCATCGATGAAAGTCGACATGCATGGTGACTTCACTTAAATAAAAAATAGCGCAACAAGCTTTCTTATTTTACTTACTTTGGATCAAAAGACCCTATCACTTGCTGGTGACCTATATAGATCAATTACGCAATGAAAGTGGACATCTAGAATACTCTTTGAAAGTTGTGACGGGTAGTGATTTTTCATTCAATTCGTAAAAATTCTAAAAAGTACGCAATTACTAGCTAGAATAAACTTATACCCGTTTGTGAACGCTTCGGATGAATTTCACAAGGAAAGCGCGCGCTCCATAATTCTTCTAAGAGTCGAGTGGCTGTGACTTTTCATCAATTCGTAATTATGGCAAAAGTTTGCAACATTTACCTTAAACATGGTAGGAACACTTCATTGCATGTTGGTGTCGTATATGACACAGGTCCTTAAAGAAATTAGGATTCTATATCATCGATGAAAGTCGACATGCATGGTGACTTCACTCAAATAAAAAATAGTGCAACAAGCTTTCTTATTTTACCTTACTTTCGATCAAAAGACCCTATCACTCGCTGGTGACCTATATAGATCAATTACGCAATGAAAGTGGACATCTAGAATACTCTTTGAAAGTTGTGACGGGTAGTGAGTTTTCATTCAATTCGTCAAAATTCTAAAAAGTACGCAATTACTAGCTAGAATCAAACTAACATCCGTTTGTGAACGCTTCGGACGAATTTCACAAGGAAAGCGCGCGCTCCATAATTCTTCTAAGAGTCGAGTGGCTGTGACTTTTCATCAATTCGTAATTATGGCAAAAGTTTGCAACATTTACCTTAAACATGGTAGGAACACTTCATTGCATGTTGGTGTCGTATATGACACAGGTTCTTAAAGAAATTAGGATTCTATATCATCGATGAAAGTCTACATGCATGGTGACTTCACTCAATTAAAAAATAGTGCAACAAGCTTTCTGATTTTACCTTACTTTGGATCAAAAGACCCTATCACTCGCTGGTAACCTAGATGGATCAATTACGCAATGAAACTGGGCATCTCGAATACTCTTTGAAAGTTGTGACGGGTAGTGAGTTTTCATTCAATTCATAAAAGTTCTAAAAAGTACGCAATTACTAGCTAGAAACAAACTATCCCCCGTTTGTGAACGCTTTGGATGAATTTCACAACAAAAGTGCGCACTCCATAATTCTTCTAAGAGTCTGAGTGGCTGTGACTTTTCATCAATTCCATAATTATGGTAAAAGTTTGTCACATTGGCCTTAAACATGGTAGGAACACTTTATTGCCTGTTGGTGTCGTATATGACACAGGTTCTTAAAGAAAATAGGATTCTATAGTCATCGATGAAAGTCGACATGCATGGTGACTTCACTAAATTAAAAAATAGTGCAACAAGCTTTCTGATTTTTCCTTACTTTGGATCAAAAGAAGCTATCACTCGCTGGTAACCTAGATGGATCAATTACGCAATGAAACTGGGCATCTCGAATACTCTTTGAAAGTTGTGACGGGTAGTGAGTTTTCATTCAATTCATAAAAGTTCTAAAAAGTACGCAATTACTAGCTAGAAACAAACTATCCCCCGTTTGTGAACGCTTTGGATGAATTTCACAACAAAAGTGCGCACTCCATAATTCTTCTAAGAGTCTGAGTGGCTGTGACTTTTCATCAATTCCATAATTATGGTAAAAGTTTGTCACATTGGCCTTAAACATGGTAGGAACACTTTATTGCCTGTTGGTGTCGTATATGACACAGGTTCTTAAAGAAAATAGGATTCTATAGTCATCGATGAAAGTCGACATGCATGGTGACTTCACTAAATTAAAAAATAGTGCAACAAGCTTTCTGATTTTTCCTTACTTTGGATCAAAAGAAGCTATCACTCGCTGGTGACCTATATAGATCAATTACGCAATGAAAGTGGACATCTAGAATACTCTTTGAAAGTTGTGACGGGGAGCGAGTTTTTATTCAATTCGTCAAAATTCGAAAAAGTACGCAATTACTAGCTAGAATCAAACTATCCCCGTTTGTGAACGCTTCGGATTAATTTCACAACGAAAGCGGGCACTCCATAATTCTTCTCAGAGTCTGAGTGGCTGTGACTTTTTCTCGATCACATAATTATGGTAAAAGTTTGTCACATTGGCCTTAAACATGGTAGGAACACTTTATTGCCTGTTTGTGTCGTATATGACAGAGGTTCTTAAAGAAATTAGGATTCTATATCATCGATGAAAGTCGACATGCATGGTGACTTCACTAAATTAAAAAATAGTGCAACAAGCTTTCTGATTTTACATTACTTTGGATCAAAAGACCCTATCACTGGCTGGTGACCTATATAGATCAATTACGCAATGAAAGTGGACATGTAGAATACTCTTTGAAAGTTGTGACGGGTAGTGAGTTTTCATTCAATTCTTAAAAGTTCTAAAAAGTACGCAATTACTAGCTAGAATCAAACTATCCCCGTTTGTGAACGCTTCCGATGAATTTCACAAAGAAAGCAGGCACTCCATAATTCTTCTAAGAGTCTGAGTGGCTATGACTTTTTGTCAACTCCATAATTATTGCAAAAAATTTGTCACATTGGCCTTAAACATGGTAGGAACACTTTATTGCATGTTTGTGTCGTATATGACACAGGTTCTTAAAGAAATTAGGATTCTATATCATCGATGAAAGTCGACATGCATGGTGACTTCACTAAATTAAAAAATAGTGCAACAAGCTTTCTGATTTTACCTTACTTTCGATCAAAAGACCCTATCACTCGCTGTGACCTATATAGATCAATTACGCAATGAAAGTGGACATCTAGAATACTCTTTGAAAGTTGTGACGGGTAGTGAGTTGTCATTCAATTCGTAAAAATTCTAAAAAGTACGCAATTACTAGCTAGAATCAACCTATCCTCCGTTTGTGAACGCTTCGGACGAATTTCACAAGGAAAGCGCGCGCTCCATAATTCTTCTAAGAGTCGAGTGGCTGTGACTTTTCATCAATTCGATAATTATGGCAAAAGTTTGCAACATTTGCCTTAAACATGGTAGGAACACTTCATTGCATGTTGGTCTCGTATACGACACAGGTTCTTAAAGAAATTAGGATTCTATAGTCATCGATGAAAGTCGACATGCATGGTGACTTCACTCAAATAAAAAATAGTGCAACAAGCTTTCTGATTTTACCTTACTTTCGATCAAAAGACCCTATCACTCGCTGGTGACCTATATAGATCAATTACGCAATGAAAGTGGACATCTCGAATACTCTTTGAAAGTTGTGACGGGTAGTGATTTTTCATTCAATTCGTCAAAATTCTAAAAAGTACGCAATTACTAGCTAGAATCAAACTATCCTTCGTTTGTGAACGCTTCGGACGAATTTCACAAGGAAAGCGCGCGCTCCATAATTCTTCTAAGAGTCGAGTGGCTGTGACTTTTCATCAATTCGTAATTATGGCAAAAGTTTGCAACATTTACCTTAAACATGGTAGGAACACTTCATTGCATGTTGGTGTCGTATAGACACAGGTTCTTAAAGAAATTAGGATTCTATATCATCGATGAAAGTCTACATGCATGGTGACTTCACTCAATTAAAAAATAGTGCAACAAGCTTTCTGATTTTACCTTACTTTGGATCAAAAGACCCTATCACTCGCTGGTAACCTAGATGGATCAATTACGCAATGAAACTGGGCATCTCGAATACTCTTTGAAAGTTGTGACGGGTAGTGAGTTTTCATTCAATTCATAAAAGTTCTAAAAAGTACGTAATTACTAGCTAGAAACAAACTATCCCCCGTTTGTGAACGCTTTGGATGAATTTCACAACAAAAGTGCGCACTCCATAATTCTTCTAAGAGTCTGAGTGGCTGTGACTTTTCATCAATTCCATAATTATGGTAAAAGTTTGTCACATTGGCCTTAAACATGGTAGGAACACTTTATTGCCTGTTGGTGTCGTATATGACACAGGTTCTTAAAGAAAATAGGATTCTATAGTCATCGATGAAAGTCGACATGCATGGTGACTTCACTAAATTAAAAAATAGTGCAACAAGCTTTCTGATTTTTCCTTACTTTGGATCAAAAGAAGCTATCACTCGCTGGTGACCTATATAGATCAATTACGCAATGAAAGTGGACATCTAGAATACTCTTTGAAAGTTGTGACGGGGAGCGAGTTTTCATTCAATTCGTAAAAATTCTAAAAAGTACACAATTACTAGCTAGAATCAAACTATCCCCGTTTGTGAACGCTTCGGATTAATTTCACAACGAAAGCGGGCACTCCATAATTCTTCTCAGAGTCTGAGTGGCTGTGACTTTTTCTCAATCACATAATTATGGCAAAAGTTTATCACATTGGCCTTAAACATGGTAGGAACACTTCATTTCCTGTTGGTGTCGTATATGACACAGGTTCTTAAAGAAATTAGGATTCTATATCATCGATGAAAGTCGACATGCATGGTGACTTCACTCAAATAAAAAATAGTGCAACAAGCTTTCTGATTTTACCTTACTTTCGATCAAAAGACCCTATCACTCGCTGGTGACCTATATAGATCAATTACGCAATGAAAGTGGACATCTAGAATACTCTTTGAAAGTTGTGACGGGTAGTGAGTTTTCATTCAATTCGTCAAAATTCTAAAAAGTACGTAATTACCAGCTAGAATCAAACTATCCCCGTTTGTGAACGCTTCGGACGAATTTCACAAGGAAAGCGCGCGCTCCAGAATTCTTCTAAGAGTCGAGTGGCTGTGACTTTTCATCAATTCGATAATTATGGCAAAAGTTTGCAACATTTGCCTTAAACATGGTAGGAACACTTCATTGCATGTTGGTGTCGTATATGACACAGGTTCTTAAAGAAATTAGGATTCTATAGTCATCGATCAAAGTTGACATGCATGGTGACTTCACTCAATTAAAAAATAGTGCAACAAGATTTCTGATTTTACCTTACTTTGGATCAAAAGACCCTATCACTCGCTGGTAACCTATATAGATCAATTACGCAATGAAAGTGGACATCTAGAATATTCTTTGAAAGTTGTGACGGGTAGTGAGTTTTCATTCAATTCGTAAAAATTCTAAAAAGTACGCAATTACTAGCTAGAATCAAACTATCCCCGTTTGTGAACGCTTCGGACGAATTGCACAAGGAAAGCGCGCGCTCCATAATTCTTCTAAGAGTCGATGGCTGTGACTTTTCATCAATTCGATAATTATGGCAAAAGTTTGCAACATTTGCCTTAAACATGGTAGGAACACTTCATTGCATGTTGGTGTCGTATATGACACAGGTTCTTAAAGAAATTAGGATTCTATAGTCATTGATCAAAGTTGACATGCATGGTGACTTCACTCAATTAAAAAATAGTGCAACAAGATTTCTGATTTTACCTTACTATGGATCAAAAGACCCTATCACTCGCTGGTGACCTATATAGATCAATTACGCAATGAAAGTGGACATCTAGAATACTCTTTGAAAGTTGTGACGGGTAGTGAGTTTTCATTCAATTCATAAAAGTTCTAAAAAGTACGTAATTACTAGCTAGAATCAAACTATCGTCCGTTTGTGAACGCTTCGGATGAATTTCACAAGGAAAGCGCGCGCTCCATAATTCTTCTAAGAGTCGAGTGGCTGTGACTTATTCTCAATTCCATAATTATGGCAAAAAATTTGTCACATTGGCCTTAAACATGGTAGGAACTCTTTATTGCCTGTTTGTGTCGTATATGACACAGGTTCTTAAAGAAATTAGGATTCTATATCATCGATGAAAGTCGACATGCATGGTGACTTCACTCAATTCAAAAATAGTGCAACAAGCTTTCTGATTTTTCCTTACTTTGGATCAAAAGAAGCTATCACTTGCTGTTGACCTATATATATCAATTACGCAATGAAAGTGGACATCCGAATACTCTTTGAAAGTTGTGACGGGGAGTGAGTTTTCATTCAATTCGTAAAAATTCTAAAAAGTACGCAATTACTAGCTAGAATCAAACTATCCCCGTTTGTGAACGCTTCGGATGAATTTCACAAAGAAAGCGGGCCCTCCATAATTCTTCTCAGAGTCTGAGTGGCTGTGACTTTTTCTCAATCACATAATTATGGTAAAAGTTTGTCACATTGGCCTTAAACATGGTAGGAACACTTCATTTCCTGTTGGTGTCGTATATGACACAGGTTCTTAAAGAAATTAGGATTCTATATCATCGATGAAAGTCGACATGCATGGTGACTTCACTCAAATAAAAAATAGTGCAAAAAGCTTTCTGATTTTACCTTACTTTGGATCAAAAGACCCTATCACTCGCTGGTCACCTATATAGATCAATTACGCAATGAAAGTGGACATCCGAATACTCTTTGAAAATTGTGACGGGTAGTGAGTTTTCTTTCAATTCATAAAAGTTCTAAAAAGTACGTAATTACTAGCTAGAATCAAACTATCCCCGTTTGTGAACGCTTCGGATGAATTTCACAACGAAAGCGGGCACTCCATAATTCTTCTCAGAGTCTGAGTGGCTGTGACTTTTCATCAATTCCATAATTATGGCAAAAGTTTGCAACATTTGCCTTAAATATGGTAGGAACACTTCATTGCCTGTTGGTGTCGTATAAGACACAGGTTCTTAAAGAAATTAGGATTCTATAGTCATCGATGAAAGTCGACATGCATGGTGACTTCACTAAATTAAAAAATAGTGCAACAAGCTTTCTGATTTTTCCTTACTTTGGATCAAAAGACCCTATCACTCGCTGGTAACCTATATAGATCAATTACGCAATGAAAGTGGACATCTAGAATACTCTTTGAAAGTTGTGACGGGTAGTGAGTTTTCATTCAATTCATAAAAATTCTAAAAAGTACGCAATTACTAGCTAGAATCAAACTATCCCCGTTTGTGAACGCTTCGGAAGAATTTCACAAGGAAAGCGCGCGCTCCATAATTCTTCTAAGAGTCGAGTGGCTGTGACTTATTCTCAATTCCATAATTATGGCAAAAAATTTGTCACATTGGCCTTAAACATGGTAGGAACACTTTATTGCCTGTTGGTGTCGTATATGACACAGGTTCTTAAAGAAATTAGGATTCTATATCATCGATGAAAGTCGAC
This sequence comes from Leucaena leucocephala, assembly GCA_037074615.1. Classification (NCBI taxonomy): domain Eukaryota; kingdom Viridiplantae; phylum Streptophyta; class Magnoliopsida; order Fabales; family Fabaceae; genus Leucaena; species Leucaena leucocephala. The sequence goes on along the minus strand of CM073532.1, from coordinate 21,905,406 downwards.
ATGCATGGTGACTTCACTCAAATAAAAAATAGTGCAAAAAGCTTTCTGATTTTACCTTACTTTGGATCAAAAGACCCTATCACTCGCTGGTCACCTATATAGATCAATTACGCAATGAAAGTGGACATCCGAATACTCTTTGAAAATTGTGACGGGTAGTGAGTTTTCTTTCAATTCATAAAAGTTCTAAAAAGTACGCAATTACTAGCTAGAATCAAACTATCCCCGTTTGTGAACGCTTCGGATGAATTTCTCAACGAAAGCGGGCACTCCATAATTCTTCTCAGAGTCTGAGTGGCTGTGACTTTTCATCAATTCCATAATTATGGCAAAAGTTTGCAACATTTGCCTTAAATATGGTAGGAACACTTCATTGCCTGTTGGTGTCGTATAAGACACAGGTTCTTAAAGAAATTAGGATTCTATAGTCATCGATGATAGTCGACATGCATGGTGACTTCACTAAATTAAAAAATAGTGCAACAAGCTTTCTGATTTTTCCTTACTTTGGATCAAAAGACCCTATCACTCGCTGGTAACCTATATAGATCAATTACGCAATGAAAGTGGACATCTAGAATACTCTTTGAAAGTTGTGACGGGTAGTGAGTTTTCATTCAATTCATAAAATTTCTAAAAAGTACGCAATTACTAGCTAGAATCAAACTATCCCCGTTTGTGAACGCTTCGGAAGAATTTCACAAGGAAAGCGCGCGCTCCATAATTCTTCTAAGAGTCGAGTGGCTGTGACTTTTCATCAATTCGATAATTATGGCAAAAGTTTGCAACATTTGCCTTAAACATGGTAGGAACACTTCATTGCATGTTGGTGTCGTATATGAAACAGGTTCTTAAAGAAATTAGGATTCGATAGTCATCGACCAAAGTTGACATGCATGGTGACTTCACTCAATTAAAAAATAGTGCAACAAGATTTCTGATTTTACCTTACTTTGGATCAAAAGACCCTATCACTCGCTGGTAACCTATATAGATCAATTACGCAATGAAAGTGGACATCTAGAATACTCTTTGAAAGTTGTGACGGGTAGTGAGTTTTCATTCAATTCATAAAAGTTCTAAAAAGTACGCAATTACTAGCTAGAAACAAACTATCCCCCGTTTGTGAACGCTTTGGATGAATTTCACAACAAAAGGGCGCACTCCATAATTCTTCTAAGAGTCTGAGTGGCTGTGACTTTTCATCAATTCCATAATTATGGTAAAAGTTTGTCATATTGGCCTTAAACATGGTAGGAACACTTTATTGCCTGTTGGTGTCGTATATGACACAGGTTCTTAAAGAAAATAGGTTTCTATAGTCATCGATGAAAGTCGACATGCATGGTGACTTCACTAAAATAAAAAATAGTGCAACAAGCTTTCTGATTTTTCCTTACTTTGGATCAAAAGAAGCTATCACTCGCTGGTGACCTATATAGATCAATTACGCAATGAAAGTGGACATCTAGAATACTCTTTGAAAGTTGTGACGGGGAGCGAGTTTTCATTCAATTCCTAAAAATTCTAAAAAGTACACAATTACTAGCTAGAATCAAACTATCCCCGTTTGTGAACGCTTCGGATTAATTTCACAACGAAAGCGGGCACTCCATAATTCTTCTCAGAGTCTGAGTGGCTGTGACTTTTTCTCAATCACATAATTATGGCAAAAGTTTGTCACATTGGCCTTAAACATGGTAGGAACACTTCATTTCCTGTTGGTGTCGTATATGACACAGGTTCTTAAAGAAATTAGGATTCTATATCATCGATGAAAGTCGACATGCATGGTGACTTCACTCAAATAAAAAATAGTGCAACAAGCTTTCTGATTTTACCTTACTTTCGATCAAAAGACCCTATCACTCGCTGGTGACCTATATAGATCAATTACGCAATGAAAGTGGACATCTAAAATACTCTTTGAAAGTTGTGACGGGTAGTGAGTTTTCATTCAATTCGTCAAAATTCTAAAAAGTACGCAATTACCAGCTAGAATCAAACTATCCCCGTTTGTGAACGCTTCGGACGAATTTCACAAGGAAAGAGCGCGCTCCAGAATTCTTCTAAGAGTCGAGTGGCTGTGACTTTTCATCAATTCGATAATTATGGCAAAAGTTTGCAACATTTGCCTTAAACATGGTAGGAACACTTCATTGCATGTTGGTGTCGTATATGACACAGGTTCTTAAAGATATTAGGATTCTATAGTCATCGATCAAAGTTGACATGCATGGTGACTTCACTGAATTAAAAAATAGTGCAACAAGATTTCTGATTTTACCTTACTATGGATCAAAAGACCCTATCACTCGCTGGTGACCTATATAGATCAATTACGCAATGAAAGTGGACATCTAGAATACTCTTTTAAAGTTGTGACGGGTAGTGAGTTTTCATTCAATTCATAAAAGTTCTAAAAAGTACGTAATTACTAGCTAGAATCAAACTATCCTCCGTTTGTGAACGCTTCGGATGAATTTCACAAGGAAAGCGCGCGCTCCATAATTCTTCTAAGAGTCGAGTGGCTGTGACTTATTCTCAATTCCATAATTATGGCAAAAAATTTGTCACATTGGCCTTAAACATGGTAGGAACACTTTATTGCCTGTTGGTGTCGTATATGACACAGGTTCTTAAAGAAATTAGGATTCTATATCATCGATGAAAGTCGACATGCATGGTGACTTCACTCAAATAAAAAATAGTGCAAAAAGCTTTCTGATTTTACCTTACTTTGGATCAAAAGACCCTATCACTCGCTGGTCACCTATATAGATCAATTACGCAATGAAAGTGGACATCCGAATACTCTTTGAAAATTGTGACGGGTAGTGAGTTTTCTTTCAATTCATAAAAGTTCTAAAAAGTACGCAATTACTAGCTAGAATCAAACTATCCCCGTTTGTGAACGCTTCGGATGAATTTCTCAACGAAAGCGGGCACTCCATAATTCTTCTCAGAGTCTGAGTGGCTGTGACTTTTCATCAATTCCATAATTATGGCAAAAGTTTGCAACATTTGCCTTAAATATGGTAGGAACACTTCATTGCCTGTTGGTGTCGTATAAGACACAGGTTCTTAAAGAAATTAGGATTCTATAGTCATCGATGATAGTCGACATGCATGGTGACTTCACTAAATTAAAAAATAGTGCAACAAGCTTTCTGATTTTTCCTTACTTTGGATCAAAAGACCCTATCACTCGCTGGTAACCTATATAGATCAATTACGCAATGAAAGTGGACATCTAGAATACTCTTTGAAAGTTGTGACGGGTAGTGAGTTTTCATTCAATTCATAAAAGTTCTAAAAAGTACGCAATTACTAGCTAGAAACAAACTAACCTTCGTTTGTGAACGCTTCGGACGAATTTCACAAGGAAAGCGCGCGCTCCATAATTCTTCTAAGAGTCGAGTGGCTGTGACTTTTTATCAATTCGATAATTATGGCAAAAGTTTGCAACATTTGCCTTAAACATGGTAGGAACACTTCATTGCATGTTGGTGTCGTATATGAAACAGGTTCTTAAAGAAATTAGGATTCGATAGTCATCGACCAAAGTTGACATGCATGGTGACTTCACTCAATTAAAAAATAGTGCAACAAGGTTTCTGATTTTACCTTACTTTGGATCAAAAGACCCTATCACTCGCTGGTAACCTATATAGATCAATTTCACAACGAAAGCGGGCCCTCCATAATTCTTCTCAGAGTCTGAGTAGCTGTGACTTTTTCTCAATCACATAATTATGGTAAAAGTTTGTCACATTGGCCTTAAACATGGTAGGAACACTTCATTTCCTGTTGGTGTCGTATATGACACAGGTTCTTAAAGAAATTAGGATTCTATATCATCGATGAAAGTCGACATGCATGGTGACTTCACTCAAATAAAAAATAGTGCAAAAAGCTTTCTGATTTTACCTTACTTTGGATCAAAAGACCCTATCACTCGCTGGTCACCTATATAGATCAATTACGCAATGAAAGTGGACATCCGAATACTCTTTGAAAATTGTGACGGGTAGTGAGTTTTCTTTCAATTCATAAAAGTTCTAAAAAGTACGCAATTACTAGCTAGAATCAAACTATCCCCGTTTGTGAACGCTTCGGATGAATTTCACAACGAAAGCGGGCACTCCATAATTCTTCTCAGAGTCTGAGTGGCTGTGACTTTTTCTCAATCACATAATTATGGCAAAAGTTTATCACATTGGCCTTAAACATGGTAGGAACACTTCATTTCCTGTTGGTGTCGTATATGACACAGGTTCTTAAAGATATTAGGATTCTATATCATCGATGAAAGTCGACATGCATGGTGACTTCACTCAATTAAAAAATAGTGCAACAAGATTTCTGATTTTACCTTACTTTCGATCAAAAGACCCTATCACTCGCTGGTGACCTATATAGATCAATTCGCAATGAAAGTGGACATCTAGAATACTCTTTCAAAGTTGTGACGGGTAGTGAGTTTTCATTCAATTCGTCAAAATTCTAAAAAGTACGCAATTACCAGCTAGAATCAAACTATCCCCGTTTGTGAACGCTTCGGACGAATTTCACAAGGAAAGAGCGCGCTCCAGAATTCTTCTAAGAGTCGAGTGGCTGTGACTTTTCATCAATTCGATAATTATGGCAAAAGTTTGCAACATTTGCCTTAAACATGGTAGGAACACTTCATTGCATGTTGGTGTCGTATATGACACAGGTTCTTAAAGATATTAGGATTCTATAGTCATCGATCAAAGTTGACATGCATGGTGACTTCACTGAATTAAAAAATAGTGCAACAAGATTTCTGATTTTACCTTACTATGGATCAAAAGACCCTATCACTCGCTGGTGACCTATATAGATCAATTACGCAATGAAAGTGGACATCTAGAATACTCTTTTAAAGTTGTGACGGGTAGTGAGTTTTCATTCAATTCATAAAAGTTCTAAAAAGTACGTAATTACTAGCTAGAATCAAACTATCCTCCGTTTTTGAACGCTTCGGATGAATTTCACAAGGAAAGCGCGCGCTCCATAATTCTTCTAAGAGTCGAGTGGCTGTGACTTATTCTCAATTCCATAATTATGGCAAAAAATTTGTCACATTGGCCTTAAACATGGTAGGAACACTTTATTGCCTGTTTGTGTCGTATATGACACAGGTTCTTAAAGAAATTAGGATTCTATATCATCGATGAAAGTCGACATGCATGGTGACTTCACTCAATTCAAAAATAGTGCAACAAGCTTTCTGATTTTTCCTTACTTTGGATCAAAAGAAGCTATCACTTGCTGTTGACCTATATATATCAATTACGCAATGAAAGTGGACATCCGAATACTCTTTGAAAGTTGTGACGGGGAGTGAGTTTTTATTCAATTCGTAAAAATTCTAAAAAGTACGCAATTACTAGCTAGAATCAAACTATCCCCGTTTGTGAACGCTTCGGATGAATTTCACAACGAAAGCGGGCCCTCCATAATTCTTCTCAGAGTCTGAGTGGCTGTGACTTTTTCTCAATCACATAATTATGGTAAAAGTTTGTCACATTGGCCTTAAACATGGTAGGAACACTTCATTTCCTGTTGGTGTCGTATATGACACAGGTTCTTAAAGAAATTAGGATTCTATATCATCGATGAAAGTCGACATGCATGGTGACTTCACTCAAATAAAAAATAGTGCAAAAAGCTTTCTAATTTTACCTTACTTTGGATCAAAAGACCCTATCACTCGCTGGTCACCTATATAGATCAATTACGCAATGAAAGTGGACATCCGAATACTCTTTGAAAATTGTGACGGGTAGTGAGTTTTCTTTCAATTCATAAAAGTTCTAAAAAGTACGCAATTACTAGCTAGAATCAAACTATCCCCGTTTGTGAACGCTTCGGATGAATTTCACAACGAAAGCGGGCACTCCATAATTCTTCTCAGAGTCTGAGTGGCTGTGACTTTTCATCAATTCCATAATTATGGCAAAAGTTTGCAACATTTGCCTTAAATATGGTAGGAACACTTCATTGCCTGTTGGTGTCGTATAAGACACAGGTTCTTAAAGAAATTAGGATTCTATAGTCATCGATCAAAGTTGACATGCATGGTGACTTCACTCAATTAAAAAATAGTGCAACAAGCTTTCTGATTTTTCCTTACTTTGGATCAAAAGAAGCTATCACTCGCTGGTGACCTATATAGATCAATTACGCAATGAAAGTGGACATCTAGAATACTCTTTGAAAGTTGTGACGGGTAGTGAGTTTTCATTCAATTCATAAAAGTTCTAAAAAGTACGCAATTACTAGCTAGAAACAAACTAACCTTCGTTTGTGAACGCTTCGGACGAATTTCACAAGGAAAGCGCGCGCTCCATAATTCTTCTAAGAGTCGAGTGGCTGTGACTTTTTATCAATTCGATAATTATGGCAAAAGTTTGCAACATTTGCCTTAAACATGGTAGGAACACTTCATTGCATGTTGGTGTCGTATATGAAACAGGTTCTTAAAGAAATTAGGATTCGATAGTCATCGACCAAAGTTGACATGCATGGTGACTTCACTCAATTAAAAAATAGTGCAACAAGGTTTCTGATTTTACCTTACTTTGGATCAAAAGACCCTATCACTCGCTGGTAACCTATATAGATCAATTTCACAACGAAAGCGGGCCCTCCATAATTCTTCTCAGAGTCTGAGTGGCTGTGACTTTTTCTCAATCACATAATTATGGTAAAAGTTTGTCACATTGGCCTTAAACATGGTAGGAACACTTCATTTCCTGTTGGTGTCGTATATGACACAGGTTCTTAAAGAAATTAGGATTCTATATCATCGATGAAAGTCGACATGCATGGTGACTTCACTCAAATAAAAAATAGTGCAAAAAGCTTTCTGATTTTACCTTACTTTGGATCAAAAGACCCTATCACTCGCTGGTCACCTATATAGATCAATTACGCAATGAAAGTGGACATCCGAATACTCTTTGAAAATTGTGACGGGTAGTGAGTTTTCTTTCAATTCATAAAAGTTCTAAAAAGTACGCAATTACCAGCTAGAATCAAACTATCCCCGTTTGTGAACGCTTCGGATGAATTTCACAACGAAAGCGGGCACTCCATAATTCTTCTCAGAGTCTGAGTGGCTGTGACTTTTTCTCAATCACATAATTATGGCAAAAGTTTATCACATTGGCCTTAAACATGGTAGGAACACTTCATTTCCTGTTGGTGTCGTATATGACACAGGTTCTTAAAGATATTAGGATTCTATATCATCGATGAAAGTCGACATGCATGGTGACTTCACTCAATTAAAAAATAGTGCAACAAGATTTCTGATTTTACCTTACTTTCGATCAAAAGACCCTATCACTCGCTGGTGACCTATATAGATCAATTCGCAATGAAAGTGGACATCTAGAATACTCTTTCAAAGTTGTGACGGGTAGTGAGTTTTCATTCAATTCGTCAAAATTCTAAAAAGTACGCAATTACCAGCTAGAATCAAACTATCCCCGTTTGTGAACGCTTCGGACGAATTTCACAAGGAAAGAGCGCGCTCCAGAATTCTTCTAAGAGTCGAGTGGCTGTGACTTTTCATCAATTCGATAATTATGGCAAAAGTTTGCAACATTTGCCTTAAACATGGTAGGAACACTTCATTGCATGTTGGTGTCGTATATGACACAGGTTCTTAAAGATATTAGGATTCTATAGTCATCGATCAAAGTTGACATGCATGGTGACTTCACTGAATTAAAAAATAGTGCAACAAGATTTCTGATTTTACCTTACTATGGATCAAAAGACCCTATCACTCGCTGGTGACCTATATAGATCAATTACGCAATGAAAGTGGACATCTAGAATACTCTTTTAAAGTTGTGACGGGTAGTGAGTTTTCATTCAATTCATAAAAGTTCTAAAAAGTACGTAATTACTAGCTAGAATCAAACTATCCTCCGTTTTTGAACGCTTCGGATGAATTTCACAAGGAAAGCGCGCGCTCCATAATTCTTCTAAGAGTCGAGTGGCTGTGACTTATTCTCAATTCCATAATTATGGCAAAAAATTTGTCACATTGGCCTTAAACATGGTAGGAACACTTTATTGCCTGTTTGTGTCGTATATGACACAGGTTCTTAAAGAAATTAGGATTCTATATCATCGATGAAAGTCGACATGCATGGTGACTTCACTCAATTCAAAAATAGTGCAACAAGCTTTCTGATTTTTCCTTACTTTGGATCAAAAGAAGCTATCACTTGCTGTTGACCTATATATATCAATTACGCAATGAAAGTGGACATCCGAATACTCTTTGAAAGTTGTGACGGGGAGTGAGTTTTCATTCAATTCGTAAAAATTCTAAAAAGTACGCAATGACTAGCTAGAATCAAACTATCCCCGTTTGTGAACGCTTCGGATGAATTTCACAACGAAAGCGGGCCCTCCATAATTCTTCTCAGAGTCTGAGTGGTTGTGACTTTTTCTCAATCACATAATTATGGTAAAAGTTTGTCACATTGGCCTTAAACATGGTAGGAACACTTCATTTCCTGTTGGTGTCGTATATGACACAGGTTCTTAAAGAAATTAGGATTCTATATCATCGATGAAAGTCGACATGCATGGTGACTTCACTCAAATAAAAAATAGTGCAAAAAGCTTTCTGATTTTACCTTACTTTGGATCAAAAGACCCTATCACTCGCTGGTCACCTATATAGATCAATTACGCAATGAAAGTGGACATCCGAATACTCTTTGAAAATTGTGACGGGTAGTGAGTTTTCTTTCAATTCATAAAAGTTCTAAAAAGTACGCAATTACTAGCTAGAATCAAACTATCCCCGTTTGTGAACGCTTCGGATGAATTTCACAACGAAAGCGGGCACTCCATAATTCTTCTCAGAGTCTGAGTGGCTGTGACTTTTCATCAATTCCATAATTATGGCAAAAGTTTGCAACATTTGCCTTAAATATGGTAGGAACACTTCATTGCCTGTTGGTGTCGTATAAGACACAGGTTCTTAAAGAAATTAGGATTCTATAGTCATCGATCAAAGTTGACATGCATGGTGACTTCACTCAATTAAAAAATAGTGCAACAAGATTTCTGATTTTACCTTACTATGGATCAAAAGACCCTATCACTCGCTGGTAACCTAGATGGATCAATTACGCAATGAAAGTGGACATCTCGAATACTCTTTGAAAGTTGTGACGGGTAGTGAGTATTCATTCAATTCGTCAAAATTCTAAAAAGTACGCAATTACTAGCTAGAATCAAACTATCCTTCGTTTGTGAACGCTTCGGACGAATTTCACAAGGAAAGAGCGCGCTCCAGAATTCTTCTAAGAGTCGAGTGGCTGTGACTTTTCATCAATTCGATAATTATGGCAAAAGTTTGCAACATTTGCCTTAAACATGGTAGGAACACTTCATTGCATGTTGGTGTCGTATATGAAACAGGTTCTTAAAGAAATTAGGATTCGATAGTCATCGACCAAAGTTGACATGCATGGTGACTTCACTCAATTAAAAAATAGTGCAACAAGATTTCTGATTTTACCTTACTTTGGATCAAAAGACCCTATCACTCGCTGGTGACCTATATAGATCAATTACGCAATGAAAGTGGACATCTAGAATACTCTTTGAAAGTTGTGACGGGGAGCGAGTTTTCATTCAATTCGTAAAAATTCTAAAAAGTACACAATTACTAGCTAGAATCAAACTATCCCCGTTTGTGAACGCTTCGGATTAATTTCACAACGAAAGCGGGCACTCCATAATTCTTCTCAGAGTCTGAGTGGCTGTGACTTTTCATCAATTCCATAATTATGGCAAAAGTTTGCAACATTTGCCTTAAATATGGTAGGAACACTTCATTGCCTGTTGGTGTCGTATAAGACACAGGTTCTTAAAGAAATTAGGATTCTATATCATCGATGAAAGTCGACATGCATGGTGACTTCACTCAAATAAAAAATAGTGCAACAAGCTTTCTGATTTTACCTTACTTTCGATCAAAAGACCCTATCACTCGCTGGTGACCTATATAGATCAATTACGCAATGAAAGTGGACATCTAGAATACTCTTTGAAAGTTGTGACGGGTAGTGAGTTTTCATTCAATTCGTCAAAATTCTAAAAAGTACGCAATTACCAGCTAGAATCAAACTATCCCCGTTTGTGAACGCTTCGGACGAATTTCACAAGGAAAGAGCGCGCTCCAGAATTCTTCTAAGAGTCGAGTGGCTGTGACTTTTCATCAATTCGATAATTATGGCAAAAGTTTGCAACATTTGCCTTAAACATGGTAGGAACACTTCATTGCATGTTGGTGTCGTATATGACACAGGTTCTTAAAGATATTAGGATTCTATAGTCATCGATCAAAGTTGACATGCATGGTGACTTCACTGAATTAAAAAATAGTGCAACAAGATTTCTGATTTTACCTTACTATGGATCAAAAGACCCTATCACTCGCTGGTGACCTATATAGATCAATTACGCAATGAAAGTGGACATCTAGAATACTCTTTTAAAGTTGTGACGGGTAGTGAGTTTTCATTCAATTCATAAAAGTTCTAAAAAGTACGTAATTACTAGCTAGAATCAAACTATCCTCCGTTTGTGAACGCTTCGGATGAATTTCACAAGGAAAGCGCGCGCTCCATAATTCTTCTAAGAGTCGAGTGGCTGTGACTTATTCTCAATTCCATAATTATGGCAAAAAATTTGTCACATTGGCCTTAAACATGGTAGGAACACTTTATTGCCTGTTTGTGTCGTATATGACACAGGTTCTTAAAGAAATTAGGATTCTATATCATCGATGAAAGTCGACATGCATGGTGACTTCACTCAATTCAAAAATAGTGCAACAAGCTTTCTGATTTTTCCTTACTTTGGATCAAAAGAAGCTATCACTTGCTGTTGACCTATATATATCAATTACGCAATGAAAGTGGACATCCGAATACTCTTTGAAAGTTGTGACGGGGAGTGAGTTTTCATTCAATTCGTAAAAATTCTAAAAAGTACGCAATTACTAGCTAGAATCAAACTATCCCCGTTTGTGAACGCTTCGGATGAATTTCACAAAGAAAGCGGGCCCTCCATAATTCTTCTCAGAGTCTGAGTGGCTGTGACTTTTTCTCAATCACATAATTATGGTAAAAGTTTGTCACATTGGCCTTAAACATGGTAGGAACACTTCATTTCCTGTTGGTGTCGTATATGACACAGGTTCTTAAAGAAATTAGGATTCTATATCATCGATGAAAGTCGACATGCATGGTGACTTCACTCAAATAAAAAATAGTGCAAAAAGCTTTCTGATTTTACCTTACTTTGGATCAAAAGACCCTATCACTCGCTGGTCACCTATATAGATCAATTACGCAATGAAAGTGGACATCCGAATACTCTTTGAAAATTGTGACGGGTAGTGAGTTTTCTTTCAATTCATAAAAGTTCTAAAAAGTACGCAATTACTAGCTAGAATCAAACTATCCCCGTTTGTGAACGCTTCGGATGAATTTCACAACGAAAGCGGGCCCTCCATAATTCTTCTCAGAGTCTGAGTGGTTGTGGCTTTTTCTCAATCACATAATTATGGTAAAAGTTTGTCACATTGGCCTTAAACATGGTAGGAACACTTCATTTCCTGTTGGTGTCGTATATGACACAGGTTCTTAAAGAAATTAGGATTCTATATCATCGATGAAAGTCGACATGCATGGTGACTTCACTCAAATAAAAAATAGTGCAAAAAGCTTTCTGATTTTACCTTACTTTGGATCAAAAGACCCTATCACTCGCTGGTGACCTATATAGATCAATTACGCAATGAAAGTGGACATCCGAATACTCTTTGAAAATTGTGACGGGTAGTGAGTTTTCTTTCAATTCATAAAAGTTCTAAAAAGTACGCAATTACTAGCTAGAATCAAACTATCCTTCGTTTGTGAACGCTTCGGACGAATTTCACAAGGAAAGAGCGCGCTCCAGAATTCTTCTAAGAGTCGAGTGGCTGTGACTTTTCATCAATTCGATAATTATGGCAAAAGTTTGCAACATTTGCCTTAAACATGGTAGGAACACTTCATTGCATGTTGGTGTCGTATATGACACAGGTTCTTAAAGATATTAGGATTCTATAGTCATCGATCAAAGTTGACATGCATGGTGACTTCACTGAATTAAAAAATAGTGCAACAAGATTTCTGATTTTACCTTACTATGGATCAAAAGACCCTATCACTCGCTGGTGACCTATATAGATCAATTACGCAATGAAAGTGGACATCTAGAATACTCTTTTAAAGTTGTGACGGGTAGTGAGTTTTCATTCAATTCATAAAAGTTCTAAAAAGTACGTAATTACTAGCTAGAATCAAACTATCCTCCGTTTGTGAACGCTTCGGATGAATTTCACAAGGAAAGCGCGCGCTCCATAATTCTTCTAAGAGTCGAGTGGCTGTGACTTATTCTCAATTCCATAATTATGGCAAAAAATTTGTCACATTGGCCTTAAACATGGTAGGAACACTTTATTGCCTGTTTGTGTCGTATATGACACAGGTTCTTAAAGAAATTAGGATTCTATATCATCGATGAAAGTCGACATGCATGGTGACTTCACTCAATTCAAAAATAGTGCAACAAGCTTTCTGATTTTTCCTTACTTTGGATCAAAAGAAGCTATCACTTGCTGTTGACCTATATATATCAATTACGCAATGAAAGTGGACATCCGAATACTCTTTGAAAGTTGTGACGGGGAGTGAGTTTTCATTCAATTCGTAAAAATTCTAAAAAGTACGCAATTACTAGCTAGAATCAAACTATCCCCGTTTGTGAACGCTTCGGATGAATTTCACAACGAAAGCGGGCCCTCCATAATTCTTCTCAGAGTCTGAGTGGTTGTGGCTTTTTCTCAATCACATAATTATGGTAAAAGTTTGTCACATTGGCCTTAAACATGGTAGGAACACTTCATTTCCTGTTGGTGTCGTATATGACACAGGTTCTTAAAGAAATTAGGATTCTATATCATCGATCAAAGTTGACATGCATGGTGACTTCACTAAAAGTCGACATGCATGGTGACTTTTTCATTGCCTGTTGGTGTCGTATAAGACACAGGTTCTTAAAGAAATTAGGATTCTATAGTCATCAATCAAAGTTGACATGCATGGTGACTTCACTCAATTAAAAAATAGTGCAACAAGATTTCTGATTTTACCTTACTTTCGATCAAAAGACCCTATCACTCGCTGGTGACCTATATAGATCAATTACGCAATGAAAGTGGACATCTAGAATACTCTTTGAAAGTTGTGACGGGTAGTGAGTTTTCATTCAATTCGTCAAAATTCTAAAAAGTACGCAATTACCAGCTAGAATCAAACTATCCCCGTTTGTGAACGCTTCGGACGAATTTCACAAGGAAAGAGCGCGCTCCAGAATTCTTCTAAGAGTCGAGTGGCTGTGACTTTTCATCAATTCGATAATTATGGCAAAAGTTTGCAACATTTGCCTTAAACATGGTAGGAACACTTCATTGCATGTTGGTGTCGTATATGACACAGGTTCTTAAAGATATTAGGATTCTATAGTCATCGATCAAAGTTGACATGCATGGTGACTTCACTGAATTAAAAAATAGTGCAACAAGATTTCTGATTTTACCTTACTATGGATCAAAAGACCCTATCACTCGCTGGTGACCTATATAGATCAATTACGCAATGAAAGTGGACATCTAGAATACTCTTTTAAAGTTGTGACGGGTAGTGAGTTTTCATTCAATTCATAAAAGTTCTAAAAAGTACGTAATTACTAGCTAGAATCAAACTATCCTCCGTTTGTGAACGCTTCGGATGAATTTCACAAGGAAAGCGCGCGCTCCATAATTCTTCTAAGAGTCGAGTGGCTGTGACTTATTCTCAATTCCATAATTATGGCAAAAAATTTGTCACATTGGCCTTAAACATGGTAGGAACACTTTATTGCCTGTTTGTGTCGTATATGACACAGGTTCTTAAAGAAATTAGGATTCTATATCATCGATGAAAGTCGACATGCATGGTGACTTCACTCAATTCAAAAATAGTGCAACAAGCCTTCTGATTTTTCCTTACTTTGGATCAAAAGAAGCTATCACTTGCTGTTGACCTATATATATCAATTACGCAATGAAAGTGGACATCCGAATACTCTTTGAAAGTTGTGACGGGGAGTGAGTTTTCATTCAATTCGTAAAAATTCTAAAAAGTACGCAATTACTAGCTAGAATCAAACTATCCCCGTTTGTGAACGCTTCGGATGAATTTCACAACGAAAGCGGGCCCTCCATAATTCTTCTCAGAGTCTGAGTGGTTGTGGCTTTTTCTCAATCACATAATTATGGTAAAAGTTTGTCACATTGGCCTTAAACATGGTAGGAACACTTCATTTCCTGTTGGTGTCGTATATGACACAGGTTCTTAAAGAAATTAGGATTCTATATCATCGATGAAAGTCGACATGCATGGTGACTTCACTCAAATAAAAAATAGTGCAAAAAGCTTTCTGATTTTACCTTACTTTGGATCAAAAGACCCTATCACTCGCTGGTCACCTATATAGATCAATTACGCAATGAAAGTGGACATCCGAATACTCTTTGAAAATTGTGACGGGTAGTGAGTTTTCTTTCAATTCATAAAAGTTCTAAAAAGTACGCAATTACTAGCTAGAATCAAACTATCCCCGTTTGTGAACGCTTCGGATGAATTTCACAAGGAAAGCGGGCACTCCATAATTCTTCTCAGAGTCTGAGTGGCTGTGACTTTTCATCAATTCCATAATTATGGCAAAAGTTTGCAACATTTGCCTTAAATATGGTAGGAACACTTCATTGCCTGTTGGTGTCGTATAAGACACAGGTTCTTAAAGAAATTAGGATTCTATAGTCATCGATCAAAGTTGACATGCATGGTGACTTCACTCAATTAAAAAATAGTGCAACAAGATTTCTGATTTTACCTTACTATGGATCAAAAGACCCTATCACTCGCTGGTAACCTAGATGGATCAATTACGCAATGAAAGTGGACATCTCGAATACTCTTTGAAAGTTGTGACGGGTAGTGGGTTTTCATTCAATTCGTCAAAATTCTAAAAAGTACGCAATTACTAGCTAGAATCAAACTATCCTTCGTTTGTGAACGCTTCGGACGAATTTCACAAGGAAAGCGCGCGCTCCATAATTCTTCTAAGAGTCGAGTGGCTGTGACTTTTCATCAATTCGATAATTATGGCAAAAGTTTGTAACATTTGCCTTAAACATGGTAGGAACTCTTTATTGCCTGTTTGTGTCGTATATGACACAGGTTCTTAAAGAAATTAGGATTCGATAGTCATCGACCAAAGTCGACATGCATGGTGACTTCACTCAATTAAAAAATAGTGCAACAAGATTTCTGATTTTACCTTACTTTGGATCAAAAGACCCTATCACTCGCTGGTAACCTATATAGATCAATTACGCAATGAAAGTGGACATCTAGAATACTCTTTGAAAGTTGTGACGGGTAGTGAGTTTTCATTCAATTCATAAAAGTTCTAAAAAGTACGCAATTACTAGCTAGAAACAAACTATCCCCCGTTTGTGAACGCTTTGGATGAATTTCACAACAAAAGGGCGCACTCCATAATTCTTCTAAGAGTCTGAGTGGCTGTGACTTTTCATCAATTCCATAATTATGGTAAAAGTTTGTCACATTGGCCTTAAACATGGTAGGAACACTTTATTGCCTGTTGGTGTCGTATATGACACAGGTTCTTAAAGAAAATAGGTTTCTATAGTCATCGATGAAAGTCGACATGCATGGTGACTTCACTAAAATAAAAAATAGTGCAACAAGCTTTCTGATTTTTCCTTACTTTGGATCAAAAGAAGCTATCACTCGCTGGTGACCTATATAGATCAATTACGCAATGAAAGTGGACATCTAGAATACTCTTTGAAAGTTGTGACGGGGAGCGAGTTTTCATTCAATTCGTAAAAATTCTAAAAAGTACACAATTACTAGCTAGAATCAAACTATCCCCGTTTGTGAACGCTTCGGATTAATTTCACAACGAAAGCGGGCACTCCATAATTCTTCTCAGAGTCTGAGTGGCTGTGACTTTTTCTCAATCACATAATTATGGCAAAAGTTTGTCACATTGGCCTTAAACATGGTAGGAACACTTCATTTCCTGTTGGTGTCGTATATGACACAGGTTCTTAAAGAAATTAGGATTCTATATCATCGATGAAAGTCGACATGCATGGTGACTTCACTCAAATAAAAAATAGTGCAACAAGCTTTCTGATTTTACCTTACTTTCGATCAAAAGACCCTATCACTCGCTGGTGACCTATATAGATCAATTACGCAATGAAAGTGGACATCTAGAATACTCTTTGAAAGTTGTGACGGGTAGTGAGTTTTCATTCAATTCGTCAAAATTCTAAAAAGTACGCAATTACCAGCTAGAATCAAACTATCCCCGTTTGTGAACGCTTCGGACGAATTTCACAAGGAAAGAGCGCGCTCCAGAATTCTTCTAAGAGTCGAGTGGCTGTGACTTTTCATCAATTCGATAATTATGGCAAAAGTTTGCAACATTTGCCTTAAACATGGTAGGAACACTTCATTGCATGTTGGTGTCGTATATGACACAGGTTCTTAAAGATATTAGGATTCTATAGTCATCGATCAAAGTTGACATGCATGGTGACTTCACTGAATTAAAAAATAGTGCAACAAGATTTCTGATTTTACCTTACTATGGATCAAAAGACCCTATCACTCGCTGGTGACCTATATAGATCAATTACGCAATGAAAGTGGACATCTAGAATACTCTTTTAAAGTTGTGACGGGTAGTGAGTTTTCATTCAATTCATAAAAGTTCTAAAAAGTACGAAATTACTAGCTAGAATCAAACTATCCTCCGTTTTTGAACGCTTCGGATGAATTTCACAAGGAAAGCGCGCGCTCCATAATTCTTCTAAGAGTCGAGTGGCTGTGACTTATTCTCAATTCCATAATTATGGCAAAAAATTTGTCACATTGGCCTTAAACATGGTAGGAACACTTTATTGCCTGTTTGTGTCGTATATGACACAGGTTCTTAAAGAAATTAGGATTCTATATCATCGATGAAAGTCGACATGCATGGTGACTTCACTCAATTCAAAAATAGTGCAACAAGCTTTCTGATTTTTCCTTACTTTGGATCAAAAGAAGCTATCACTTGCTGTTGACCTATATATATCAATTACGCAATGAAAGTGGACATCCGAATACTCTTTGAAAGTTGTGACGGGGAGTGAGTTTTCATTCAATTCGTAAAAATTCTAAAAAGTACGCAATTACTAGCTAGAATCAAACTATCCCCGTTTGTGAACGCTTCGGATGAATTTCACAACGAAAGCGGGCCCTCCATAATTCTTCTCAGAGTCTGAGTGGCTGTGACTTTTTCTCAATCACATAATTATGGTAAAAGTTTGTCACATTGGCCTTAAACATGGTAGGAACACTTCATTTCCTGTTGGTGTCGTATATGACACAGGTTCTTAAAGAAATTAGGATTCTATATCATCGATGAAAGTCGACATGCATGGTGACTTCACTCAAATAAAAAATAGTGCAAAAAGCTTTCTGATTTTACCTTACTTTGGATCAAAAGACCCTATCACTCGCTGGTCACCTATATAGATCAATTACGCAATGAAAGTGGACATCCGAATACTCTTTGAAAATTGTGACGGGTAGTGAGTTTTCTTTCAATTCATAAAAGTTCTAAAAAGTACGCAATTACTAGCTAGAATCAAACTATCCCCGTTTGTGAACGCTTCGGATGAATTTCACAACGAAAGCGGGCACTCCATAATTCTTCTCAGAGTCTGAGTGGCTGTGACTTTTCATCAATTCCATAATTATGGCAAAAGTTTGCAACATTTGCCTTAAATATGGTAGGAACACTTCATTGCCTGTTGGTGTCGTATAAGACACAGGTTCTTAAAGAAATTAGGATTCTATAGTCATCGATCAAAGTTGACATGCATGGTGACTTCACTCAATTAAAAAATAGTGCAACAAGATTTCTGATTTTACCTTACTATGGATCAAAAGACCCTATCACTCGCTGGTAACCTAGATGGATCAATTACGCAATGAAAGTGGACATCTCGAATACTCTTTGAAAGTTGTGACGGGTAGTGAGTTTTCATTCAATTCGTCAAAATTCTAAAAAGTACGCAATTACTAGCTAGAATCAAACTATCCTTCGTTTGTGAACGCTTCGGACGAATTTCACAAGGAAAGAGCGCGCTCCAGAATTCTTCTAAGAGTCGAGTGGCTGTGACTTTTCATCAATTCGATAATTATGGCAAAAGTTTGCAACATTTGCCTTAAACATGGTAGGAACACTTCATTGCATGTTGGTGTCGTATATGAAACAGGTTCTTAAAGAAATTAGGATTCGATAGTCATCGACCAAAGTTGACATGCATGGTGACTTCACTCAATTAAAAAATAGTGCAACAAGATTTCTGATTTTACCTTACTTTGGATCAAAAGACCCTATCACTCGCTGGTAACCTATATAGATCAATTACGCAATGAAAGTGGACATCTAGAATACTCTTTGAAAGTTGTGACGGGTAGTGAGTTTTCATTCAATTCATAAAAGTTCTAAAAAGTACGCAATTACTAGCTAGAAACAAACTATCCCCCGTTTGTGAACGCTTTGGATGAATTTCACAACAAAAGGGCGCACTCCATAATTCTTCTAAGAGTCTGAGTGGCTGTGACTTTTCATCAATTCCATAATTATGGTAAAAGTTTGTCACATTGGCCTTAAACATGGTAGGAACACTTTATTGCCTGTTGGTGTCGTATATGACACAGGTTCTTAAAGAAAATAGGTTTCTATAGTCATCGATGAAAGTCGACATGCATGGTGACTTCACTAAAATAAAAAATAGTGCAACAAGCTTTCTGATTTTTCCTTACTTTGGATCAAAAGAAGCTATCACTCGCTGGTGACCTATATAGATCAATTACGCAATGAAAGTGGACATCTAGAATACTCTTTGAAAGTTGTGACGGGGAGCGAGTTTTCATTCAATTCCTAAAAATTCTAAAAAGTACACAATTACTAGCTAGAATCAAACTATCCCCGTTTGTGAACGCTTCGGATTAATTTCACAACGAAAGCGGGCACTCCATAATTCTTCTCAGAGTCTGAGTGGCTGTGACTTTTTCTCAATCACATAATTATGGCAAAAGTTTGTCACATTGGCCTTAAACATGGTAGGAACACTTCATTTCCTGTTGGTGTCGTATATGACACAGGTTCTTAAAGAAATTAGGATTCTATATCATCGATGAAAGTCGACATGCATGGTGACTTCACTCAAATAAAAAATAGTGCAACAAGCTTTCTGATTTTACCTTACTTTCGATCAAAAGACCCTATCACTCGCTGGTGACCTATATAGATCAATTACGCAATGAAAGTGGACATCTAGAATACTCTTTGAAAGTTGTGACGGGTAGTGAGTTTTCATTCAATTCGTCAAAATTCTAAAAAGTACGCAATTACCAGCTAGAATCAAACTATCCCCGTTTGTGAACGCTTCGGACGAATTTCACAAGGAAAGAGCGCGCTCCAGAATTCTTCTAAGAGTCGAGTGGCTGTGACTTTTCATCAATTCGATAATTATGGCAAAAGTTTGCAACATTTGCCTTAAACATGGTAGGAACACTTCATTGCATGTTGGTGTCGTATATGACACAGGTTCTTAAAGATATTAGGATTCTATAGTCATCGATCAAAGTTGACATGCATGGTGACTTCACTGAATTAAAAAATAGTGCAACAAGATTTCTGATTTTACCTTACTATGGATCAAAAGACCCTATCACTCGCTGGTGACCTATATAGATCAATTACGCAATGAAAGTGGACATCTAGAATACTCTTTTAAAGTTGTGACAGGTAGTGAGTTTTCATTCAATTCATAAAAGTTCTAAAAAGTACGTAATTACTAGCTAGAATCAAACTATCCTCCGTTTGTGAACGCTTCGGATGAATTTCACAAGGAAAGCGCGCGCTCCATAATTCTTCTAAGAGTCGAGTGGCTGTGACTTATTCTCAATTCCATAATTATGGCAAAAAATTTGTCACATTGGCCTTAAACATGGTAGGAACACTTTATTGCCTGTTTGTGTCGTATATGACACAGGTTCTTAAAGAAATTAGGATTCTATATCATCGATGAAAGTCGACATGCATGGTGACTTCACTCAATTCAAAAATAGTGCAACAAGCTTTCTGATTTTTCCTTACTTTGGATCAAAAGAAGCTATCACTTGCTGTTGACCTATATATATCAATTACGCAATGAAAGTGGACATCCGAATACTCTTTGAAAGTTGTGACGGGGAGTGAGTTTTCATTCAATTCGTAAAAATTCTAAAAAGTACGCAATTACTAGCTAGAATCAAACTATCCCCGTTTGTGAACGCTTCGGATGAATTTCACAACGAAAGCGGGCCCTCCATAATTCTTCTCAGAGTCTGAGTGGCTGTGACTTTTTCTCAATCACATAATTATGGTAAAAGTTTGTCACATTGGCCTTAAACATGGTAGGAACACTTCATTTCCTGTTGGTGTCGTATATGACACAGGTTCTTAAAGAAATTAGGATTCTATATCATCGATGAAAGTCGACATGCATGGTGACTTCACTCAAATAAAAAATAGTGCAAAAAGCTTTCTGATTTTACCTTACTTTGGATCAAAAGACCCTATCACTCGCTGGTCACCTATATAGATCAATTACGCAATGAAAGTGGACATCCGAATACTCTTTGAAAATTGTGACGGGTAGTGAGTTTTCTTTCAATTCATAAAAGTTCTAAAAAGTACGCAATTACTAGCTAGAATCAAACTATCCCCGTTTGTGAACGCTTCGGATGAATTTCACAACGAAAGCGGGCACTCCATAATTCTTCTCAGAGTCTGAGTGGCTGTGACTTTTCATCAATTCCATAATTATGGCAAAAGTTTGCAACATTTGCCTTAAATATGGTAGGAACACTTCATTGCCTGTTGGTGTCGTATAAGACACAGGTTCTTAAAGAAATTAGGATTCTATAGTCATCGATCAAAGTTGACATGCATGGTGACTTCACTCAATTAAAAAATAGTGCAACAAGATTTCTGATTTTACCTTACTATGGATCAAAAGACCCTATCACTCGCTGGTAACCTAGATGGATCAATTACGCAATGAAAGTGGACATCTCGAATACTCTTTGAAAGTTGTGACGGGTAGTGAGTTTTCATTCAATTCGTCAAAATTCTAAAAAGTACGCAATTACTAGCTAGAATCAAACTATCCTTCGTTTGTGAACGCTTCGGACGAATTTCACAAGGAAAGCGCGCGCTCCATAATTCTTCTAAGAGTCGAGTGGCTGTGACTTTTCATCAATTCGATAATTATGGCAAAAGTTTGCAACATTTGCCTTAAACATGGTAGGAACACTTCATTGCATGTTGGTGTCGTATATGAAACAGGTTCTTAAAGAAATTAGGATTCGATAGTCATCGACCAAAGTTGACATGCATGGTGACTTCACTCAATTAAAAAATAGTGCAACAAGGTTTCTGATTTTACCTTACTTTGGATCAAAAGACCCTATCACTCGCTGGTAACCTATATAGATCAATTACGCAATGAAAGTGGACATCTAGAATACTCTTTGAAAGTTGTGACGGGTAGTGAGTTTTCATTCAATTCATAAAAGTTCTAAAAAGTACGCAATTACTAGCTAGAAACAAACTATCCCCCGTTTGTGAACGCTTTGGATGAATTTCACAACAAAAGGGCGCACTCCATAATTCTTCTAAGAGTCTGAGTGGCTGTGACTTTTCATCAATTCCATAATTATGGTAAAAGTTTGTCATATTGGCCTTAAACATGGTAGGAACACTTTATTGCCTGTTGGTGTCGTATATGACACAGGTTCTTAAAGAAAATAGGTTTCTATAGTCATCGATGAAAGTCGACATGCATGGTGACTTCACTAAAATAAAAAATAGTGCAACAAGCTTTCTGATTTTTCCTTACTTTGGATCAAAAGAAGCTATCACTCGCTGGTGACCTATATAGATCAATTACGCAATGAAAGTGGACATCTAGAATACTCTTTGAAAGTTGTGACGGGGAGCGAGTTTTCATTCAATTCGTAAAAAT
This sequence comes from Leucaena leucocephala, assembly GCA_037074615.1. NCBI lineage: Eukaryota > Viridiplantae > Streptophyta > Magnoliopsida > Fabales > Fabaceae > Leucaena > Leucaena leucocephala. Next base: position 21,883,076 of record CM073532.1, on the reverse strand, counting down.
TCTAAAAAGTACACAATTACTAGCTAGAATCAAACTATCCCCGTTTGTGAACGCTTCGGATTAATTTCACAACGAAAGCGGGCCCTCCATAATTCTTCTCAGAGTCTGAGTGGCTGTGACTTTTTCTCAATCACATAATTATGGCAAAAGTTTGTCACATTGGCCTTAAACATGGTAGGAACACTTCATTTCCTGTTGGTGTCGTATATGAGACACAGTTTCTTAAAGAAATTAGGATTCTATATCATCGATGAAAGTCGACATGCATGGTGACTTCACTAAAAGTCGACATGCATGGTGACTTTTTCATTGCCTGTTGGTGTCGTATAAGACACAGGTTCTTAAAGAAATTAGGATTCTATAGTCATCGATCAAAGTTGACATGCATGGTGACTTCACTCAATTAAAAAATAGTGCAACAAGATTTCTGATTTTACCTTACTATGGATCAAAAGACCCTATCACTCGCTGGTAACCTAGATGGATCAATTACGCAATGAAAGTGGACATCTCGAATACTCTTTGAAAGTTGTGACGGGTAGTGAGTTTTCATTCAATTCGTCAAAATTCTAAAAAGTACGCAATTACTAGCTAGAATCAAACTATCCTTCGTTTGTGAACGCTTCGGACGAATTTCACAAGGAAAGCGCGCGCTCCATAATTCTTCTAAGAGTCGAGTGGCTGTGACTTATTCTCAATTCCATAATTATGGCAAAAAATTTGTCACATTGGCCTTAAACATGGTAGGAACACTTTATTGCCTGTTTGTGTCGTATATGACACAGGTTCTTAAAGAAATTAGGATTCTATATCATCGATGAAAGTCGACATGCATGGTGACTTCACTCAATTCAAAAATAGTGCAACAAGCTTTCTGATTTTTCCTTACTTTGGATCAAAAGAAGCTATCACTTGCTGTTGACCTATATATATCAATTACGCAATGAAAGTGGACATCCGAATACTCTTTGAAAGTTGTGACGGGGAGTGAGTTTTCATTCAATTCGTAAAAATTCTAAAAAGTACGCAATTACTAGCTAGAATCAAACTATCCCCGTTTGTGAACGCTTCGGATGAATTTCACAACGAAAGCGGGCCCTCCATAATTCTTCTCAGAGTCTGAGTGGTTGTGACTTTTTCTCAATCACATAATTATGGTAAAAGTTTGTCACATTGGCCTTAAACATGGTAGGAACACTTCATTTCCTGTTGGTGTCGTATATGACACAGGTTCTTAAAGAAATTAGGATTCTATATCATCGATGAAAGTCGACATGCATGGTGACTTCACTCAAATAAAAAATAGTGCAAAAAGCTTTCTGATTTTACCTTACTTTGGATCAAAAGACCCTATCACTCGCTGGTCACCTATATAGATCAATTACGCAATGAAAGTGGACATCCGAATACTCTTTGAAAATTGTGACGGGTAGTGAGTTTTCTTTCAATTCATAAAAGTTCTAAAAAGTACGCAATTACTAGCTAGAATCAAACTATCCCCGTTTGTGAACGCTTCGGATGAATTTCACAACGAAAGCGGGCACTCCATAATTCTTCTCAGAGTCTGAGTGGCTGTGACTTTTCATCAATTCCATAATTATGGCAAAAGTTTGCAACATTTGCCTTAAATATGGTAGGAACACTTCATTGCCTGTTGGTGTCGTATAAGACACAGGTTCTTAAAGAAAATAGTTTTCTATAGTCATCGATGAAAGTCGACATGCATGGTGACTTCACTAAAATAAAAAATAGTGCAAAAAGCTTTCTGATTTTACCTTACTTTGGATCAAAAGACCCTATCACTCGCTGGTGACCTATATAGATCAATTACGCAATGAAAGTGGACATCCGAATACTCTTTGAAAATTGTGACGGGGAGCGAGTTTTCTTTCAATTCATAAAAGTTCTAAAAAGTACGCAATTACTAGCTAGAATCAAACTATCTCCGTTTGTGAACGCTTCGGATGAATTTCACAAGGAAAGCGGGCACTCCATAATTCTTCTCAGAGTCTGAGTGGCTGTGACTTTTTCTCAATCACATAATTATGGCAAAAGTTTGTCACATTGGCCTTAAACATGGTAGGAACACTTCATTTCCTGTTGGTGTCGTATATGACACAGGTTCTTAAAGAAATTAGGATTCTATATCATCGATGAAAGTCGACATGCATGGTGACTTCACTCAAATAAAAAATAGTGCAACAAGCTTTCTGATTTTACCTTACTTTCGATCAAAAGACCCTATCACTCGCTGGTGACCTATATAGATCAATTACGCAATGAAAGTGGACATCTAGAATACTCTTTGAAAGTTGTGACGGGTAGTGAGTTTTCATTCAATTCGTCAAAATTCTAAAAAGTACGCAATTACCAGCTAGAATCAAACTATCCCCGTTTGTGAACGCTTCGGACGAATTTCACAAGGAAAGCGCGCGCTCCAGAATTCTTCTAAGAGTCGAGTGGCTGTGACTTTTCATCAATTCGATAATTATGGCAAAAGTTTGCAACATTTGCCTTAAACATGGTAGGAACACTTCATTGCATGTTGGTGTCGTATATGACACAGGTTCTTAAAGATATTAGGATTCTATAGTCATCGATCAAAGTTGACATGCATGGTGACTTCACTCAATTAAAAAATAGTGCAACAAGATTTCTGATTTTACCTTACTATGGATCAAAAGACCCTATCACTCGCTGGTGACCTATATAGATCAATTACGCAATGAAAGTGGACATCTAGAATACTCTTTGAAAGTTGTGACGGGTAGTGAGTTTTCATTCAATTCATAAAAGTTCTAAAAAGTACGTAATTACTAGCTAGAATCAAACTATCCTCCGTTTGTGAACGCTTCGGATGAATTTCACAAGGAAAGCGCGCGCTCCATAATTCTTCTAAGAGTCGAGTGGCTGTGACTTATTCTCAATTCCATAATTATGGCAAAAAATTTGTCACATTGGCCTTAAACATGGTAGGAACACTTTATTGCCTGTTTGTGTCGTATATGACACAGGTTCTTAAAGAAAATAGTTTTCTATAGTCATCGATGAAAGTCGACATGCATGGTGACTTCACTAAAATAAAAAATAGTGCAAAAAGCTTTCTGATTTTACCTTACTTTGGATCAAAAGACCCTATCACTCGCTGGTGACCTATATAGATCAATTACGCAATGAAAGTGGACATCCGAATACTCTTTGAAAATTGTGACGGGGAGCGAGTTTTCTTTCAATTCATAAAAGTTCTAAAAAGTACGCAATTACTAGCTAGAATCAAACTATCTCCGTTTGTGAACGCTTCGGATGAATTTCACAAGGAAAGCGGGCACTCCATAATTCTTCTCAGAGTCTGAGTGGCTGTGACTTTTTCTCAATCACATAATTATGGTAAAAGTTTGTCACATTGGCCTTAAACATGGTAGGAACACTTCATTTCCTGTTGGTGTCGTATATGACACAGGTTCTTAAAGAAATTAGGATTCTATATCATCGATGAAAGTCGACATGCATGGTGACTTCACTCAAATAAAAAATAGTGCAACAAGCTTTCTGATTTTTTCTTACTTTGGATCAAAAGAAGCTATCACTTGCTGTTGACCTATATATATCAATTACGCAATGAAAGTGGACATCCGAATACTCTTTGAAAGTTGTGACGGGGAGTGAGTTTTCATTCAATTCGTAAAAATTCTAAAAAGTACGCAATTACTAGCTAGAATCAAACTATCCCCGTTTGTGAACGCTTCGGATGAATTTCACAACGAAAGCGGGCCCTCCATAATTCTTCTCAGAGTCTGAGTGGCTGTGACTTTTTCTCAATCACATAATTATGGTAAAAGTTTGTCACATTGGCCTTAAACATGGTAGGAACACTTCATTTCCTGTTGGTGTCGTATATGACACAGGTTCTTAAAGAAATTAGGATTCTATATCATCGATGAAAGTCGACATGCATGGTGACTTCACTCAAATAAAAAATAGTGCAAAAAGCTTTCTGATTTTACCTTACTTTGGATCAAAAGACCCTATCACTCGCTGGTCACCTATATAGATCAATTACGCAATGAAAGTGGACATCCGAATACTCTTTGAAAATTGTGACGGGTAGTGAGTTTTCTTTCAATTCATAAAAGTTCTAAAAAGTACGCAATTACTAGCTAGAATCAAACTATCCCCGTTTGTGAACGCTTCGGATGAATTTCACAAGGAAAGCGGGCACTCCATAATTCTTCTCAGAGTCTGAGTGGCTGTGACTTTTCATCAATTCCATAATTATGGCAAAAGTTTGCAACATTTGCCTTAAATATGGTAGGAACACTTCATTGCCTGTTGGTGTCGTATAAGACACAGGTTCTTAAAGAAATTAGGAATCTATATCATCGATGAAAGTCGACATGCATGGTGACTTCACTAAAATAAAAAATAGTGCAACAAGCTTTCTGATTTTACCTTACTTTCGATCAAAAGACCCTATCACTCGCTGGTGACCTATATAGATCAATTACGCAATGAAAGTGGGCACTCCATAATTCTTCTCAGAGTCTGAGTGGCTGTGACTTTTCATCAATTCCATAATTATGGCAAAAGTTTGCAACATTTGCCTTAAATATGGTAGGAACACTTCATTGCCTGTTGGTGTCGTATAAGACACAGGTTCTTAAAGAAATTAGGATTCTATAGTCATCGATCAAAGTTGACATGCATGGTGACTTCACTCAATTAAAAAATAGTGCAACAAGCTTTCTGATTTTTCCTTACTTTGGATCAAAAGAAGCTATCACTCGCTGGTGACCTATATAGATCAATTACGCAATGAAAGTGGACATCTAGAATACTCTTTGAAAGTTGTGACGGGTAGTGAGTTTTCATTCAATTCATAAAAGTTCTAAAAAGTACGCAATTACTAGCTAGAAACAAACTATCCCCCGTTTGTGAACGCTTTGGATGAATTTCACAACAAAAGGGCGCACTCCATAATTCTTCTAAGAGTCTGAGTGGCTGTGACTTTTCATCAATTCCATAATTATGGTAAAAGTTTGTCACATTGGCCTTAAACATGGTAGGAACACTTTATTGCCTGTTGGTGTCGTATATGACACAGGTTCTTAAAGAAAATAGGTTTCTATAGTCATCGATGAAAGTCGACATGCATGGTGACTTCACTAAAATAAAAAATAGTGCAACAAGCTTTCTGATTTTACCTTACTTTGGATCAAAAGACCCTATCACTCGCTGGTAACCTATATAGATCAATTACGCAATGAAAGTGGACATCTAGAATACTCTTTGAAAGTTGTGACGGGGAGCGAGTTTTCATTCAATTCGTAAAAATTCTAAAAAGTACCCAATTACTAGCTAGAATCAAACTATCCCCGTTTGTGAACGCTTCGGATTAATTTCACAACGAAAGCGGGCCCTCCATAATTCTTCTCAGAGTCTGAGTGGCTGTGACTTTTTCTCAATCACATAATTATGGCAAAAGTTTGTCACATTGGCCTTAAACATGGTAGGAACACTTCATTTCCTGTTGGTGTCGTATATGACACAGGTTCTTAAAGAAATTAGGATTCTATATCATCAATGAAAGTCGACATGCATGGTGACTTCACTAAAATAAAAAATAGTGCAACAAGCTTTCTGATTTTACCTTACTTTGGATCAAAAGACCCTATCACTCGCTGGTAACCTATATAGATCAATTACGCAATGAAAGTGGACATCTAGAATACTCTTTCAAAGTTGTGACGGGTAGTGAGTTTTCATTCAATTCATAAAAGTTCTAAAAAGTACGCAATTACTAGCTAGAAACAAACTATCCCCCGTTTGTGAACGCTTTGGATGAATTTCACAACAAAAGGGCGCACTCCATAATTCTTCTAAGAGTCTGAGTGGCTGTGACTTTTCATCAATTCCATAATTATGGTAAAAGTTTGTCACATTGGCCTTAAACATGGTAGGAACACTTTATTGCCTGTTGGTGTCGTATATGACACAGGTTCTTAAAGAAAATAGGTTTCTATAGTCATCGATGAAAGTCGACATGCATGGTGACTTCACTAAAATAAAAAATAGTGCAACAAGCTTTCTGATTTTTCCTTACTTTGGATCAAAAGAAGCTATCACTCGCTGGTGACCTATATAGATCAATTACGCAATGAAAGTGGACATCTAGAATACTCTTTGAAAGTTGTGACGGGGAGCGAGTTTCATTCAATTCGTAAAAATTCTAAAAAGTACACAATTACTAGCTAGAATCAAACTATACCCGTTTGTGAACGCTTCGGCTTAATTTCACAACGAAAGCGGGCACTCCATAATTCTTCTCAGAGTCTGAGTGGCTGTGACTTTTTCTCAATCACATAATTATGGCAAAAGTTTGTCACATTGGCCTTAAACATGGTAGGAACACTTCATTTCCTGTTGGTGTCGTATATGACACAGGTTCTTAAAGAAATTAGGATTCTATATCATCGATGAAAGTCGACATGCATGGTGACTTCACTCAAATAAAAAATAGTGCAACAAGCTTTCTGATTTTACCTTACTTTCGATCAAAAGACCCTATCACTCGCTGGTAACCTATATAGATCAATTACGCAATGAAAGTGGACATCTAGAATACTCTTTGAAAGTTGTGACGGGTAGTGAGTTTTCATTCAATTCGTCAAAATTCTAAAAAGTACGCAATTACCAGCTAGAATCAAACTATCCCCGTTTGTGAACGCTTCGGACGAATTTCACAAGGAAAGCGCGCGCTCCAGAATTCTTCTAAGAGTCGAGTGGCTGTGACTTTTCATCAATTCGATAATTATGGCAAAAGTTTGCAACATTTGCCTTAAACATGGTAGGAACACTTCATTGCATGTTGGTGTCGTATATGACACAGGTTCTTAAAGAAATTAGGATTCTATAGTCATCAATCAAAGTTGACATGCATGGTGACTTCACTCAATTAAAAAATAGTGCAACAAGATTTCTGATTTTACCTTACTATGGATCAAAAGACCCTATCACTCGCTGGTGACCTATATAGATCAATTACGCAATGAAAGTGGACATCTAGAATACTCTTTGAAAGTTGTGACGGGTAGTGAGTTTTTGTAACATCCCAATTTTCAGGCCTTGAGACGTAGAAATAGCCTGAGAATGAGAAGCTACCAGACCCCTTTTGAGCAGAAGTCCCAGAGACATAAGAGAGTTTTTAGGGACTAAGCTGCGAGTAAGTAAAGGTACGGGAACTTATGTGCAAACAGTGGAAGTCCCAAGGGGTAGAATGGCCATTTGGGGTGATGTAAAGGTCAAAGGTTGAAGAGTTACGAGCTGACCGTTCTGGTCGCGACTAGAGTAAATCATGGTCGCGACTAGTGGTTACAGAAAGAGCTATACGCGACAAGAAAGCATTATGGTCGCGACGTAAAAGAAGTATGGTCGCGACTAGAAAGCAGTGATATCGCGACTAATAGTGGCAGAAAGCCTTAGACGCGACTAAAAAGTGTTATGGTCGCGACTAAAATGTGTTGTGGTCGCGACGATAGAATGTTTTGGTCGCGACGAGAAGATGTTTAGGTCGCGACAAATGTACACAGAATTGTAAGGTCGCGACAAGATGATGTTGAGGTCGCGACTAGTGACTAAAGTGGCGCTAAGCGTATGGGCCAAGAGTGGTGAAGGTCCAAGAGAGATAGTTACCCGGTTGGAGATAGACCGGAGGCAGGATATCAGATACAGGAAAGGTTATCTGGAAACCATGAGGTGGACTGATAAGGTGTACTCATGGGTCCTGCAAGATGCCACATGGCATTAAAGTAATGATTCAGTAAAGTAAAGATACTCGGTTGGCGTGATAACCGAGGAGGCACGTAAACCGAGGAGGTGATCAGATAAGTCTGGGACTTATCTGGGTGGCATTGGGAAGCGTGCAAGGTCTCTTCCAGTTGTCACATGGCATTAGTCTGCAGAAAGCAGATAAAGTTGAGGGCACGCATTACGAGGCAAGAGACTGGACCGGTGAGTCAGCATGCTGAGGTGTCCCGGGAATTCAAGCATGTGAAAAATGAGGCGCTGAGTCAACATGGTGAGTTGGCACGATGATGCAGTAAAGGAGAAATAAAAGAAAATAGGAAAATCCAGGAAAAACCAGGACCGCAGGATCAAAGTTCATGGTATTTACGGTTGTGCCATTGAGCCCTATTATAAATACCCCCCTTCCCCCATTCCATTTGCATCCCGCGGAGGAGGAGAGAATGAGAGAGAAAGAAGAGAGAAAGAGAAGGAAGGAAGGAAGAGAGAAAGGAGAAAGGAAGAAAGGAAGTTCTGGCGGAGCTGGAAGCAGAATGGAGATAGTAGGGTTCTGCTAAGCTAGCCAGGTAGTAACTAAACCTAGCTTCTATGTAATGGCTTTGTGATTTGATGTGCTATTGTTTGGTTGGATTGTTGTCTTATATGTTATGTCTGAAGCTCTGCTGTAATGCTATGGTCATATGTTATTAAGCATGGAAGCACGCAGCATACTTATCTGTACACAATCACAAGCAAGCACTGTCACTCTGCCTTACATAGATTGTTATGATTGTTGCTACTGAGATTCCCCCGAATCTCATCCCCATCCATAACCCATTACAGGGAGGTTATGCTGAAGTGGATTTAGAGAATCCTAAGAGACGCCGTTATGCTGCCGGAGTAAAGACTGAACATCAGTATATGATAAGTACTGTGTACGTAGTGCTGTCTAAGGAGGCTAGAAGTGAGTGGACCTAGCCATTTCATCTAGTCTTTCCTGGGTACTACGTAGAATGGTAGTTCTCATGAGGGAATTACCGAATCAGTACGGTTCAGTTCTTTGTACAGCTGAAGCGTAGCGGTTATGCTGCCGAAGTTTAGGCAGAACGAGATGTAATAGAGATATGAGGATTATGTATATGTCTTGTTGTATATGCCATATTGTATGACATTTTATGATTCAATGATAAATAATGTTTGGCATATTCATATTTTGGATTATGAAGCTAACGCATAATAAAGCTAATATTGCTTCCGCTAGTGTACTCTGAGGGCTGTAAGGGAGGATGTTTCATTTTGGTATCAGAGCAAGAGGTTCTGGCATCAACCAGAAAGGACTCTGGTTCAGAGCATAAGATTCTGGCACAGAACAGAAGGTTCTGGCTCAGTGATGCTCTGATTTAGCCCTTGAGTACGACAGAATAGCACTCCGGTCGCGACTAAAGTGGTTTATGTCGCGACGGGTAGCCTCAATGAGATGTTTAGTCGCGACGCATAAGTTTATAGGTCGCGACGGTTATTCACAGAAAGATTTGGTTGCGACGTGAAGAGACATAAGTCGCGACGAGAAAATATCCTGGTCGCGACGGTAGAGGAGTTGAGTCGCGACGTGGAAAGGTTAAGGTCGCGACGACAGAAGATTTAGGTCGCGACTAGAAGACAAAAAATGTTAAGGACGCGACGTCTGAAGCGGTAGGTCACGACTAAAGAATAGAAATGATAAGTCGTGAGGAGTTAAGGGTAATGAAGAATCATAGAGGCTATGAATAGCGATTACCCAATACTCATATCGCGACGGAATGACAGAGATGTCCTGGTATGACATTAGAAGATTCAGATCGGGACTATTATGGGTTTAGAAGAGCCCGTGGAGATAAAGCTCTTAGATGGAATAAGAGGTGTTCATGTTTCGTTGTAAAGGAAAAGACAGGTGAACACAAAGCATGAACATAGAGCTTGAGTGGAGAAGTCATGCATAGAGGAAGTTGGCAACTCCAATAAGCAAGTCATCCTTGCTAGGTAGGATAGGCCACAAAGGATGATAATGATAAGTTGAGATGAGCTAGCTAGATGAGATAGCTAGAATGAGACAGATCCTCCATGTGATTACGAGGAGTAGATCTACATGGTAAAAGTCTTATTCAACCTAGTTGAATAAAAGACCTGAGAGCTAGAATGGGATAGCTAGTATGACGTTTGCCTCGGAGTAATCCTAGGGCATAGCCTAAAGGCTAGAGAAGTGATGATGTTTGATATGGCCTAAGGCTAAGGCTAAGGACGTGATGGTTAATAGGTAAAGAGTTAAAATTCCCTTAGCAGAGGGATTCCATCACAGAGATCTAGGGTAGAGTACCCTAAAGAATAGAAATAATAGTAAAAGATAATGAATGAGATCTAGGCGACTGAAGTTCGCTAGGATTAAGAGAAAGATGCGTTTTCAGGTGCTTAAGGGCTGTGGCTCGTGTGTCTGGAAAACAAAACCGTGACCTCATGTGGGCACCAAGCCTACCTAAGGGGAAAGCGGATAATATCTTTGTAAAGGGGTTCTAGGCTGTTACAGTAAAGGCCGATAAGGAACCACAGTCTGGTCAAGAATAGACTGAGACTGATAGATAGACAAAAGGAGAAATGAGATAGTAGAAGGTAGCCACAGATTACGGGATACAGTGACTCCCCTATGCAAGAAAGAGTGATGAAGGGTTGAGTCTGTACCTTAATAAGAGGGTAGCGTGGCAGCCTGAGATAGACAGATGTTTCAGGATGACTGACCAAGATATGATAGGCAATATGATAAATAAAATATGCCTTGAGGTTTAGTTAGTCTGATGGATGGTTGAGCAAAGTATGATGATGATATGGCTTATGATGCCATAAGTTATGATAGTTGCATCTCCTTGCAATTGTCATATGGTGACATGCATGTTAGAGTATGCCATGATGAATGAATACTCCCTTTTACAGTGCATAAAGGGTAGAGTATATATGAGATGAGAAAGTATGTTGCTCCCATACCATATGACATGTAATGAGATATGTATTGAGGATGATAGATAGTCTCAGTTCATGGGACAATAAGTTATGATATTCAGATATGTTATGATTGAGGATACTCAGGTAATTCTGCAGACTTGTGAATACAGTACTCAGAGCCATTTCTATTAAGCGGAATGGTAAGCAGATAAGAGTAAAGGGATTGTTTTTAGATCACTCTTCAGATAAAAGTTGGATCTGAAACAGATGGCTCTCAGATAGAGCTAGATTCAGATGAGTTATGATGAGGCCATAGCAGTAGAATGCAATGGCAGGTGGTTAGACCATGATGGCACAAGCCAATGGTAAGCCACAGTAAAGTAAGAAAGATGAGAAGGAACTCCTGAGTAAGAGAGGAAGTAAGTAAAGTCTGGGTAAATGATGTGAGGCTATAAAATTTTTATGGAGTTATCAACAGGTGGAAGCAGTTAACCTTATAACTTAGTCTGTTGGTTTAAGATCTTCGGGAGATATACAGTACAACAGAATCGCAGTTAGATTCTGGAGGGTCACAGTTAGATCCTAACATGGCTCCAGGGTCGCAGTTAGATCCTAACAGATTCAGAGTCGCGGTTAGATTCTGAAGAGGCTAACGGTTGATCGCAGTTAGATCCCGAGGTCGCAGTTAGACCTAGCCTAAGGAAAGTAATGAGCCATGAGACATGAGTACGATGTAGTATCTCTTTGGGAAGATGAATGCCAAAGACGAAGTTAAGGTAAGGAAGTTTCACTAGTTGATAACCTGACCCAGAGAAATTGTTTTATAATGATTTTCCTCAGGTAGCCTCTAGTCTACAGACTGAACTTAGCTTTCCCTTAAACGAAGATGGAGTCCAAGTTTAAATCTGAGTACTGAGATTCAAAGTTTTGTAGAAGTATGCCTGAGAAGCAGAGAAGAGAATCCTCTGTGTAATAAGAAGCAGAGAAGAGAATCCTCTGAGAAGCAGAGAAGAAAATCCTCAATGTAATAAGAATAGAAAAGTATGAGTAGATAAAGATTACCCAGATGAGGGGTAAAGAGATTAAAAGGCTAGAGAAGACCTAGAGAAGAGGGTCTAAGGCAAGGCTGAGATAGAACACAGTTCTATGAAAAAGAGAAAGCCAGTCTTATGTTAGTTTTGTGATAAGACAAGATAAGTTATGAAAGGGTGAAATACACCATGAGATAGCTAGAGTGGGCTAGATATGCCATGATAACGTATCAAAGGCATGTAATGAGATACACGGTAGTAAACGTGTAATATGACACGCACCTAGAGATGTGCATTGTATGAACAGACAGAGAGGCTCCCTGTTTGGTAGGAATCAGATGTTTGAATGTTATGCTATGAAAGAGAATAGAAAATGAGAGCTTTCACTCTTTGCATGAGATGTTAGGCTTAATGTTATGCTAAAACTATGCAAGCTCCGAGTGTTAGAGCTGTGCCTAGTTAGAACAGGAATGCTTAAGCTCCGATGTTAGAGCTTTGCATTCATAAGCAGGTATGCAGTCCTGCAGTATGTTGGCCAAGCATTATGCATATTAGAGTAGGTGCTTTTGTTTAGCAGCAAAGTAAAGAAAGAATAGCTGCGTAAGTCCTCTCTCTGTATGAAGTTAAGTGCAAAGGAAGATGAAATGCTTAAAGTATGATGAGTAGTTAGAAGAAATTCTCGAATACAGTAATATTCGAGAGGATTTCATATGAAAGAAATGGACACTACTCATAAGTGCAGTAAGTGGTCCATAAGAGGAAAGTAGATTTCACCTCTGATTGGATTAACCCAGAGAAAGAAAGGCATGTTACGAAGAGATGTAAAGTTATGATGCGTACTTTGCCAGATGTTAAGTTAATTTGGCTATGGTACTGATTAAATTTCGAGGACGAAATTTATTTAAAGGGGAGGAGAAATGTAACATCCCAATTTTCAGGCCTTGAGACGTAGAAATAGCCTGAGAATGAGAAGCTACCAGACCCCTTTTGAGCAGAAGTCCCAGAGACATAAGAGAGTTTTTAGGGACTAAGCTGCGAGTAAGTAAAGGTACGGGAACTTATGTGCAAACAGTGGAAGTCCCAAGGGGTAGAATGGCCATTTGGGGTGATGTAAAGGTCAAAGGTTGAAGAGTTACGAGCTGACCGTTCTGGTCGCGACTAGAGTAAATCATGGTCGCGACTAGTGGTTACAGAAAGAGCTATACGCGACAAGAAAGCATTATGGTCGCGACGTAAAAGAAGTATGGTCGCGACTAGAAAGCAGTGATATCGCGACTAATAGTGGCAGAAAGCCTTAGACGCGACTAAAAAGTGTTATGGTCGCGACTAAAATGTGTTGTGGTCGCGACGATAGAATGTTTTGGTCGCGACGAGAAGATGTTTAGGTCGCGACAAATGTACACAGAATTGTAAGGTCGCGACAAGATGATGTTGAGGTCGCGACTAGTGACTAAAGTGGCGCTAAGCGTATGGGCCAAGAGTGGTGAAGGTCCAAGAGAGATAGTTACCCGGTTGGAGATAGACCGGAGGCAGGATATCAGATACAGGAAAGGTTATCTGGAAACCATGAGGTGGACTGATAAGGTGTACTCATGGGTCCTGCAAGATGCCACATGGCATTAAAGTAATGATTCAGTAAAGTAAAGATACTCGGTTGGCGTGATAACCGAGGAGGCACGTAAACCGAGGAGGTGATCAGATAAGTCTGGGACTTATCTGGGTGGCATTGGGAAGCGTGCAAGGTCTCTTCCAGTTGTCACATGGCATTAGTCTGCAGAAAGCAGATAAAGTTGAGGGCACGCATTACGAGGCAAGAGACTGGACCGGTGAGTCAGCATGCTGAGGTGTCCCGGGAATTCAAGCATGTGAAAAATGAGGCGCTGAGTCAGCATGGTGAGTTGGCACGATGATGCAGTAAAGGAGAAATAAAAGAAAATAGGAAAATCCAGGAAAAACCAGGACCGCAGGATCAAAGTTCATGGTATTTACGGTTGTGCCATTGAGCCCTATTATAAATACCCCCCTTCCCCCATTCCATTTGCATCCCGCGGAGGAGGAGAGAATGAGAGAGAAAGAAGAGAGAAAGAGAAGGAAGGAAGGAAGAGAGAAAGGAGAAAGGAAGAAAGGAAGTTCTGGCGGAGCTGGAAGCAGAATGGAGATAGTAGGGTTCTGCTAAGCTAGCCAGGTAGTAACTAAACCTAGCTTCTATGTAATGGCTTTGTGATTTGATGTGCTATTGTTTGGTTGGATTGTTGTCTTATATGTTATGTCTGAAGCTCTGCTGTAATGCTATGGTCATATGTTATTAAGCATGGAAGCACGCAGCATACTTATCTGTACACAATCACAAGCAAGCACTGTCACTCTGCCTTACATAGATTGTTATGATTGTTGCTACTGAGATTCCCCCGAATCTCATCCCCATCCATAACCCATTACAGGGAGGTTATACTGAAGTGGATTTAGAGAATCCTAAGAGACGCCGTTATGCTGCCGGAGTAAAGACTGAACATCAGTATATGATAAGTACTGTGTACGTAGTGCTGTCTAAGGAGGCTAGAAGTGAGTGGACCTAGCCATTTCATCTAGTCTTTCCTGGGTACTACGTAGAATGGTAGTTCTCATGAGGGAATTACCGAATCAGTACGGTTCAGTTCTTTGTACAGCTGAAGCGTAGCGGTTATGCTGCCGAAGTTTAGGCAGAACGAGATGTAATAGAGATATGAGGATTATGTATATGTCTTGTTGTATATGCCATATTGTATGACATTTTATGATTCAATGATAAATAATGTTTGGCATATTCACATTTTGGATTATGAAGCTAACGCATAATAAAGCTAATATTGCTTCCGTTAGTGTACTCTGAGGGCTGTAAGGGAGGATGTTTCAGTTTTCATTCAATTCATAAAAGTTCTAAAAAGTACGTAATTACTAGCTAGAATCAAACTATCCTCCGTTTGTGAACGCTTCGGATGAATTTCACAAGGAAAGCGCGCGCTCCATAATTCTTCTAAGAGTCGAGTGGCTGTGACTTTTCATCAATTCGATAATTATGGCAAAAGTTTGCAACATTTGCCTTAAACATGGTAGGAACACTTCATTTCCTGTTGGTGTCGTATATGACACAGGTTCTTAAAGAAATTAGGATTCTATATCATCGATGAAAGCCGACATGCATGGTGACTTCACTCAATTAAAAAATAGTGCAACAAGATTTCTGATTTTACCTTACTTTGGATCAAAAGACCCTATCACTCGCTGGTCACCTATATAGATCAATTACGCAATGAAAGTGGACATTTAGAATACTCTTTGAAAGTTGTGACGGGAAGTGAGTTTTCTTTCAATTCATAAAAGTTGTAAAAAGTACGCAATTACTAGCTAGAAACAAACTATCCCCCGTTTGTGAACGCTTCGGATGAATTTCACAACGAAAGCGGGCACTCCATAATTCTTCTAAGAGTCTGTTGGCTGTGACTTCTTCTCAATCACATAATTATGGGAAAAGTTTGTCACATTTGCCTTAAACATGGTAGGAACACTTCATGCCTGTTGGTGTCGTATATGACACAGGTTCTTAAAGAAATTAGGATTCTATATCATCGATGAAAGACGACATGCATGGTGACTTCACTCAATAAAAAAATAGTGCAACAAGCTTTCTGATTTTTTCTTACTTTGGATAAAAAGAAGCTATCACTTGCTGTTGACCTATATATATCAATTACGAAATGAAAGTGGACATCCGAATGCTCTTTGAAAGTTGTGACGGGGAGTGAGTTTTCATTCAATTCGTAAAAATTCTAAAAAGTACGCAATTACTAGCTAGAATCAAACTATCACCGTTTGTGAACGCTTCGGATGAATTTCACAACTAAAGCGGGCACTCCATAATTCTTCTAAGACTCTGAGTGGCTGTGACTTTTCATCAATTCCATAATTATGGCAAAAGTTTGCAACATTTGCCTTAAATATGGTAGGAACACTTCCTTGCCTGTTGGTGTCGTATATGACACAATTTCTTAAAGAAATTAGCATTCTATATCATCGATGAAAGTCGACATGCATGGTGACTTCACTCGATTAAAAAATAGTGCAACAAGCTTTCTGATTTTACCTTACTTTGGATCAAAAGACCCTATCACTCGCTGGTGATCTATATAGATCAATTACGCAATGAAAGTGGACATCCGAATACTCTTTGAAAATTGTGACGGGTAGTGAGTTTTCTTTCAATTCATAAAAATTCTAAAAAGTACGCAATTACTAGCTAGAATCAAACTATCCCCGTTTGTGAACGCTTCGGATGAATTTCACAACAAAAGCGGGCACTCCATAATTCTTCTCAGAGTCTGAGTGGCTGTGTGAAACATCCTCCCTTAGACTCCTCAGAGTACACTTACGGAAGCGATATTAGCTTGATTATATCTTAACTTAAGCCCAGAAATTCAAAATTTCACTCTTAAGTTCCTTATTCTGGACCTTTAATTTGAAAATTAATTAATCTCATTCTACACATCCAAATAAGGCTTATTACCTATCCACGGAATGCCCCAGATGTGTACGACTGGCCTGCCAAATTTCGTGGCCAAACTCCTTCGTTTACTAGGTCAAACTGAGGTCAAAACACTGCTACCTCAGGACCTGCGAATTTCTCTTTTAATTCGTCATACACAAGTTTAACATGCCAAACAATATTTCTTAATGAATAACAAAGTGTCATACAACAAAGCATATACAAAATTTTCATATTTCTATTACAGCTTTCCCTGCCTAAAATCTGGCAGCACAACCGCTACATGGCCTTAAATCACATAATTCTTCTCAGAGTCTGAGTGGCTGTGACTTTTTCTCAATCACATAATTATGGCAAAAGTTTGTCACATTGGCCTTAAACATGGTAGGAACACTTCATTTCCAGTTGGTGTCGTATATGACACAGGTTCTTAAAGAAATTAGGATTCTATATCATCGATGAAAGTCGACATGCATGGTGACTTCACTCAAATAAAAAATAGTGCAACAAGCTTTCTGATTTTACCTTACTTTCGATCAAAAGACCCTATCACTCGCTGGTGACCTATATAGATCAATTACGCAATGAAAGTGGACATCTAGAATACTCTTTGAAAGTTGTGACGGGGAGCGAGTTTTCATTCAATTCGTAAAAATTCCAAAAAGTACGCAATTACTAGCTAGAATCAAACTATCCTCCGTATGTGAACGCTTCGGATGAATTTCACAAGGAAAGCGCGCGCTCCATAATTCTTCTCAGAGTCTGAGTGGCTGTGACTTTTTCTCAATCACATAATTATGGCAAAAGTTTGTCACATTGGCCTTAAACATGGTAGGAACACTTCATTTCCAGTTGGTGTCGTATATGACATAGTTTCTTAAAGAAATTAGGATTCTATATCATCGATGAAAGTCGACATGCATGGTGACTTCACTCAAATAAAAAATAGTGCACCAAGCTTTCTGATTTTATCTTACTTTCGATCAAAAGACCCTATCACTCGCTGGTGACCTATATAGATCAATTACGCAATGAAAGTGGACATCTAGAATACTCTTTGAAAGTTGTGACGGGTAGTGAGTTTTCATTCAATTCGTCAAAATTCTAAAAAGTACGCAATTACTAGCTAGAATCAAACTAACCTCCGTTTGTGAACGCTTCGGACGAATTTCACAAGGAAAGCGCGCGCTCCATAATTCTTCTAAGAGTCGAGTGGCTGTGACTTTTCATCAATTCGATAATTATGGCAAAAGTTTGCAACATTTGCCTTAAACATGGTAGGAACACTTCATTGCATGTTGGTGTCGTATATGACACAGGTTCTTAAAGAAATTAGGATTCTATAGTCATCGATCAAAGTTGACATGCATGGTGACTTCACTCAATTAAAAAATAGTGCAACAAGATTTCTGATTTTACCTTACTTTGGATCAAAAGACCCTATCACTCGCTGGCAACCTATATAGATCATTTACGCAATGAAAGTGGACATCTAGAATATTCTTTGAAAGTTGTGACGGGTAGTGAGTTTTCATTCAATTCGTAAAAATTCTAAAAAGTACGCAATTACTAGCTAGAATCAAACTATCCCCGTTTGTGAACGCTTCGGACGAATTTCACAAGGAAAGCGCGCGCTCCATAATTCTTCTAAGAGTCGAGTGGCTGTGACTTTTCATCAATTCGATAATTATGGCAAAAGTTTGCAACATTTGCCTTAAACATGGTAGGAACACTTCATTGCATGTTGGTGTCGTATATGACACAGGTTCTTAAAGAAATTAGGATTCTATAGTCATCGATGAAAGTCCACATGCATGGTGACTTCACTCAATTAAAAAATAGTGCAACAAGATTTCTGATTTTACCTTACTATGGATCAAAAGACCCTATCACTCGCTGGTGACCTATATAGATCAATTACGCAATGAAAGTGGACATCTAGAATACTCTTTGAAAGTTGTGATGGGTAGTGAGTTTTCATTCAATTCATAAAAGTTCTAAAAAGTACGTAATTACTAGCTAGAATCAAACTATCCTCCGTTTGTGAACGCTTCGGATGAATTTCACAAGGAAAGCGCGCGCTCCATAATTCTTCTAAGAGTCGAGTGGCTGTGACTTATTCTCAATTCCATAATTATGGCAAAAAATTTGTCACATTGGCCTTAAACATGGTAGGAACACTTTATTGCCTGTTTGTGTCGTATATGACACAGGTTCTTAAAGAAATTAGGATTCTATATCATCGATGAAAGTCGACATGCATGGTGACTTCACTCAATTCAAAAATAGTGCAACAAGCTTTCTGATTTTTCCTTACTTTGGATCAAAAGAAGCTATCACTTGCTGTTGACCTATATATATCAATTACACAATGAAAGTGGACATCCGAATACTCTTTGAAAGTTGTCACGGGGAGTGAGTTTTCATTCAATTCGTAAAAATTCTAAAAAGTACGCAATTACTAGCTAGAATCAAACTATCCCCGTTTGTGAACGCTTCGGATGAATTTCACAACAAAAGCGGGCCCTCCATAATTCTTGTCAGAGTCTGAGTGGCTGTGACTTTTTCTCAATCACATAATTATGGTAAAAGTTTGTCACATTGGCCTTAAACATGGTAGGAACACTTCATTTCCTGTTGGTGTCGTATATGACACAGGTTCTTAAAGAAATTAGGATTCTATATCATCGATGAAAGTCGACATGCATGGTGACTTCACTCAAATAAAAAATAGTGCAAAAAGCTTTCTGATTTTACCTTACTTTGGATCAAAAGACCCTATCACTCGCTGGTCACCTATATAGATCAATTACGCAATGAAAGTGGACATCCGAATACTCTTTGAAAATTGTGACGGGTAGTGAGTTTTCTTTCAATTCATAAAAGTTCTAAAAAGTACGCAATTACTAGCTAGAATCAAACTATCCCCGTTTGTGAACGCTTCGGAAGAATTTCACAAGGAAAGCGCGCGCTCCATAATTCTTCTAAGAGTCGAGTGGCTGTGACTTTTCATCAATTCGTAATTATGGCAAAAGTTTGCAACATTTACCTTAAACATGGTAGGAACACTTCATTGCATGTTGGTGTCGTATATGACACAGGTTCTTAAAGAAATTAGGATTCTATATCATCGATGAAAGTCTACATGCATGGTGACTTCACTCAATTAAAAAATAGGGCAACAAGCTTTCTGATTTTACCTTACTTTGGATCAAAAGACCCTATCACTCGCTGGTAACCTAGATGGATCAATTATGCAATGAAAGTGGACATCTAGAATACTCTTTGAAAGTTGTGACGGGTAGTGAGTTTTGATTCAATTCGTCAAAATTCTAAAAAGTACGCAATTACTAGCTAGAATCAAACTATCCCCGTTTGTGAACGCTTCGGATGAATTTCACAACGAAAGCGGGCCTCCATAATTCTTCTCAGAGTCTGAGTGGCTGTGACTTTTCATCAATTCCATAATTATGGCAAAAGTTTGCAACATTTGCCTTAAATATGGTAGGAACACTTCATTGCCTGTTGGTGTCGTATAAGACACAGGTTCTTAAAGAAATTGGGATTCTATAGTCATCGATCAAAGTTGACATGCATGGTGACTTCACTCAATTAAAAAATAGTGCAACCAGATTTCTGATTTTACCTTACTATGGATCAAAAGACACTATCACTCGCTGGTAACCTAGAAGGATCAATTACGCAATGAAAGTGGACATCTCGAATACTCTTTGAAAGTTGTGACGGGTAGTGAGTTTTGATTCAATTAGTCAAAATTCTAAAAAGTACGCAATTACTAGCTAGAATCAAACTATCCTTCGTTTGTGAACGCTTCGGATGAATTTCACAAGGAAAGCGCGCGCTCCATAATTCTTCTAAGAGTCGAGTGGCTGTGACTTTCATCAATTCGATAATTTTGGCAAAAGTTTGCAACATTTGCCTTAAACATGGTAGGAACACTTTATTGCCTGTTTGTGTCGTACATGACAGAGGTTCTTAAAGAAATTAGGATTCTATATCATCGATGAAAGTCGACATGCATGGTGACTTCACTAAATTAAAAAATAGTGCAACAAGCTTTCTGATTTTTCCTTACTTTGGATCAAAAGAAGCTATCACTCGCTGGTGACCTATATAGATCAATTACGCAATAAAAGTGGACATCTAGAATACTCTTTGAAAGTTGTGACGGGGAGAGAGTTTTCATTCAATTCGTAAAAATTCTAAAAAGTACACAATTACTAGCTAGAATCAAACTATCCCCGTTTGTGAACGCTTCGGATTAATTTCACAACGAAAGCGGGCACTCCATAATTCTTCTAAGAGTCTGAGTGGCTGTGACTTTTTCTCAATCACATAATTATGGCAAAAGTTTGTCACATTGGCCTTAAACATGGTAGGAACACTTCATTTCCAGTTGGTGTCGTATATGACATAGTTTCTTAAAGAAATTAGGATTCTATATCATCGATGAAAGTCGACATGCATGGTGACTTCACTCAAATAAAAAATAGTGCAACAAGCTTTCTGATTTTACCTTACTTTCGATCAAAAGACCCTATCACTCGCTGGTGACCTATATAGATCAATTACGCAATGAAAGTGGACATCTAGAATACTCTTTGAAAGTTGTGACGGGTAGTGAGTTTTCATTCAATTCGTAAAAATTCTAAAAAGTACGTAATTACTAGCTAGAATCAAACTATCCTCCGTTTGTGAACGCTTCGGATGAATTTCACAAGGAAAGCGCGCGCTCCATAATTCTTCTAAGAGTCGAGTGGCTGTGACTTATTCTCAATTCCATAATTATGGCAAAAAATTTGTCACATTGTCCTTAAACATGGTAGGAACACTTTATTGCCTGTTTGTGTCGTATATGACACAGGTTCTTAAAGAAATTAGGATTCTATATCATCGATGAAAGTCGACATGCTTGGTGACTTCACTCAATTCAAAAATAGTGCAACAAGCTTTCTGATTTTTCCTTACTTTGGATCAAAAGAAGCTATCACTTGCTGTTGACCTATATATATCAATTACGCAATGAAAGTGGACATCCGAATACTCTTTGAAAGTTGTGACGGGGAGTGAGTTTTCATTCAATTCGTAAAAATTCTAAAAAGTACGCAATTACTAGCTAGAATCAAACTATCCCCGTTTGTGAACGCTTCGGATGAATTTCACAACGAAAGCGGGCCCTCCATAATTCTTCTCAGAGTCTGAGTGGCTGTGACTTTTCATCAATTCCATAATTATGGCAAAAGTTTGCAACATTTGCCTTAAATATGGTAGGAACACTTCATTGCCTGTTGGTGTCGTATATGACACAGGTTCTTAAAGAAATTAGGATTCTATATCATCGATGAAAGTCGACATGCATGGTGACTTCACTCAAATAGAAAATAGTGCAAAAAGCTTTCTGATTTTACCTTACTTTGGATCAAAAGACCCTATCACTCGCTGGTCACCTATATAGATCAATTACGCAATGAAAGTGGACATCCGAATACTCTTTGAAAATTGTGACGGGTAGTGAGTTTTCTTTCAATTCATAAAAGTTCTAAAAAGTACGCAATTACTAGCTAGAATCAAACTATCCCCGTTTGTGAACGCTTCGGATGAATTTCACAACGAAAGCGGGCACTCCATAATTCTTCTCAGAGTCTGAGTGGCTGTGACTTTTCATCAATTCCATAATTATGGCAAAAGTTTGCAACATTTGCCTTAAATATGGTAGGAACACTTCATTGCCTGTTGGTGTCGTATAAGACACAGGTTCTTAAAGAAATTAGGATTCTATAGTCATCGATCAAAGTTGACATGCATGGTGACTTCACTCAATTAAAAAATAGTGCAACAAGATTTCTGATTTTACCTTACTATGGATCAAAAGACCCTATCACTCGCTGGTAACCTAGAAGGATCAATTACGCAATGAAAGTGGACATCTCGAATACTCTTTGAAAGTTGTGACGGGTAGTGAGTTTTGATTCAATTCGTCAAAATTCTAAAAAGTACGCAATTACTAGCTAGAATCAAACTATCCTTCATTTGTGAACGCTTCGGACGAATTTCACAAGGAAAGCGCGCGCTCCATAATTCTTCTAAGAGTCGAGTGGCTGTGACTTTCATCAATTCGATAATTATGGCAAAAGTTTGCAACATTTGCCTTAAACATGGTAGGAACACTTCATTGCATGTTGGTGTCGTATATGAAACAGGTTCTTAAAGAAATTAGGATTCGATAGTCATCGACCAAAGTTGACATGCATGGTGACTTCACTCAATTAAAAAATAGTGCAACAAGATTTCTGATTTTACCTTACTATGGATCAAAAGACCCTATCACTCGCTGGTGACCTATATAGATCAATTACGCAATGAAAGTGGACATCTAGAATACTCTTTGAAAGTTGTGACGGGTAGTGAGTTTTCATTCAATTCATAAAAGTTCTAAAAAGTACGTAATTACTAGCTAGAATCAAACTATCCTCCGTTTGTGAACGCTTCGGATGAATTTCACAAGGAAAGCGCGCGCTCCATAATTCTTCCAAGAGTCGAGTGGCTGTGACTTATTCTCAATTCCATAATTATGGCAAAAAATTTGTCACATTGGCCTTAAACATGGTAGGAACACTTTATTGCCTGTTTGTGTCGTTTATGACACAGGTTCTTAAAGAAATTAGGATTCTATATCATCGATGAAAGTCGACATGCGTGGTGACTTCACTCAATTCAAAAATAGTGCAACAAGCTTTCTGATTTTTCCTTACTTTGGATCAAAAGAAGCTATCACTTGCTGTTGACCTATATATATCAATTACGCAATGAAAGTGGACATCCGAATACTCTTTGAAAGTTGTGACGGGGAGTGAGTTTTCATTCAATTCGTAAAAATTCTAAAAAGTACGCAATTACTAGCTAGAATCAAACTATCCCCGTTTGTGAACGCTTCGGATGAATTTCACAAGGAAAGCGGGCCCTCCATAATTCTTCTCAGAGTCTGAGTGGTTGTGACTTTTTCTCAATCACATAATTATGGTAAAAGTTTGTCACATTGGCCTTAAACATGGTAGGAACACTTCATTTCCTGTTGGTGTCGTATATGACATAGGTTCTTAAAGAAATTAGGATTCTATATCATCGATGAAAGTCGACATGCATGGTGACTTCACTCAAATAGAAAATAGTGCAAAAAGCTTTCTGATTTTACCTTACTTTGGATCAAAAGACCCTATCACTCGCTGGTCACCTATATAGATCAATTACGCAATGAAAGTGAACATCCGAATACTCTTTGAAAATTGTGACGGGTAGTGAGTTTTCTTTCAATTCATAAAAGTTCTAAAAAGTACGCAATTACTAGCTAGAATCAAACTATCCCCGTTTGTGAACGCTTCGGATGAATTTCACAACGAAAGCGGGCACTCCATAATTCTTCTCAGAGTCTGAGTGGCTGTGACTTTTCATCAATTCCATAATTATGGCAAAAGTTTGCAACATTTGTCTTAAATATGGTAGGAACACTTCATTGCCTGTTGGTGTCGTATAAGACACAGTTCTTAAAGAAATTAGAATTCTATAGTCATCGATCAAAGTTGACATGCATGTTGACTTCACTCAATTAAAAAATAGTGCAACAAGATTTCTGATTTTACCTTACTATGGATCAAAAGACCCTATCACTCGCTGGTAACCTAGAAGGATCAATTACGCAATGAAAGTGGACATCTCGAATACTCTTTGAAAGTTGTGACGGGTAGTGAGTTTTGATTCAATTCGTCAAAATTCTAAAAAGTACGCAATTACTAGCTAGAATCAAACTATCCTTCGTTTGTGAACGCTTCAGACGAATTTCACAAGGAAAGCGCGCGCTCCATAATTCTTCTAAGAGTCGAGTGGCTGTGACTTTCATCAATTCGATAATTATGGCAAAAGTTTACAACATTTGCCTTAAACATGGTAGGAACACTTCATTGCATGTTGGTGTCGTATATGAAACAGGTTCTTAAAGAAATTAGGATTCGATAGTCATCGACCAAAGTTGACATGCATGGTGACTTCACTCAATTAAAAAATAGTGCAACAAGATTTCTGATTTTACCTTACTTTGGATCAAAAGACCCTATCACTCGCTGGTAACCTATATAGATCAATTACGCAATGAAAGTGGACATCTAGAATACTCTTTGAAAGTTGTGACGGGTAGTGAGTTTTCATTCAATTCATAAAAGTTCTAAAAAGTACGCAATTACTAGCTAGAAACAAACTATCCCCCGTTTGTGAACGCTTTGGATGAATTTCACAACAAAAGGGCGCACTCCATAATTCTTCTAAGAGTCTGAGTGGCTGTGACTTTTCATCAATTCCATAATTATGGTAAAAGTTTGTCACATTTGCCTTAAACATGGTAGGAACACTTTATTGCCTGTTGGTGTCGTATATGACACAGGTTCTTAAAGAAAATAGGTTTCTATAGTCATCGATGAAAGTCGACATGCATGGTGACTTCACTAAATTCAAAAATAGTGCAACAAGCTTTCTGATTTTTCCTTACTTTGGATCAAAAGAAGCTATCACTCGCTGGTGACCTATATAGATTAATTACGCAATGAAAGTGGACATCTAGAATACTCTTTGAAAGTTGTGACGGGGAGCGAGTTTTCATTCAATTCGTAAAAATTCTAAAAAGTACACAATTACTAGCTAGAATCAAACTATCCCCGTTTGTGAACGCTTCGGATTAATTTCACAACGAAAGCGGGCACTCCATAATTCTTCTCAGAGTCTGAGTGGCTGTGACTTTTTCTCAATCACATAATTATGGCAAAAGTTTGTCACATTGACCTTAAACATGGTAGGAACACTTCATTTCCTGTTGGTGTCGTATATGACAAAGTTTCTTAAAGAAATTAGGATTCTATATCATCGATGAAAGTCGACATGCATGGTGACTTCACTCAAATAAAAAATAGTGCAACAAGCTTTCTGATTTTACCTTACATTCGATCAAAAGACCCTATCACTCGCTGGTAACCTATATAGATCAATTACGCAATGAAAGTGGACATCTAGAATACTCTTTGAAAGTTGTGAGGGGTAGTGAGTTTTCATTCAATTCGTCAAAATTCTAAAAATACGCAATTACCAGCTAGAATCAAACTATCCCCGTTTGTGAACGCTTCGGACGAATTTCACAAGGAAAGCGCGCGCTCCATAATTCTTCTAAGAGTCGAGTGGCTGTGACTTTTCATCAATTCGATAATTATGGCAAAAGTTTGCAACATTTGCCTTAAACATGGTAGGAACACTTCATTGCATGTTGGTGTCGTATATGACACAGGTTCTTAAAGAAATTAGGATTCTATAGTCATCGATCAAAGTTGACATGCATGGTGACTTCACTCAATTAAAAAATAGTGCAACAAGATTTCTGATTTTACCTTACTATGGATCAAAAGACCCTATCACTCGCTGGTGACCTATATAGATCAATTACGCAATGAAAGTGGACATCTAGAATACTCTTTGAAAGTTGTGACGGGTAGTGAGTTTTCATTCAATTCATAAAAGTTCTAAAAAGTACGTAATTACTAGCTAGAATCAAACTATCCTCCGTTTGTGAACGCTTCGGATGAATTTCACAAGGAAAGCGCGCGCTCCATAATTCTTCCAAGAGTCGAGTGGCTGTGACTTATTCTCAATTCCATAATTATGGCAAAAAATTTGTCACATTGGCCTTAAACATGGTAGGAACACTTTATTGCCTGTTTGTGTCGTATATGACACAGGTTCTTAAAGAAATTAGGATTCTATATCATCGATGAAAGTCGACATGCGTGGTGACTTCACTCAATTCAAAAATAGTGCAACAAGCTTTCTGATTTTTCCTTACTTTGGATCAAAAGAAGCTATCACTTGCTGTTGACCTATATATATCAATTACGCAATGAAAGTGGACATCCGAATACTCTTTGAAAGTTGTGACGGGGAGTGAGTTTTCATTCAATTCGTAAAAATTCTAAAAAGTACGCAATTACTAGCTAGAATCAAACTATCCCCGTTTGTGAACGCTTCGGATGAATTTCACAACGAAAGCGGGCACTCCATAATTCTTCTCAGAGTCTGAGTGGTTGTGACTTTTTCTCAATCACTTAATTATGGCAAAAGTTTGTCACATAGGCCTTAAACATGGTAGGAACACTTCATTTCCTGTTGGTGTCGTATATGACACAGGTTCTTAAAGAAATTAGGATTCTATATCATCGATGAAAGTCGACATGCATGGTGACTTCACTCAAATAAAAAATAGTGCAAAAAGCTTTCTGATTTTACCTTACTTTGGATCAAAAGACCCTATCACTCGCTGGTCACCTCTATAGATCAATTACGCAATGAAAGTGGACATCCGAATACTCTTTGAAAATTGTGACGGGTAGTGAGTTTTCTTTCAATTCATAAAAGTTCTAAAAAGTACGCAATTACTAGATAGAATCAAACTATCCCCGTTTGTGAACGCTTCGGATGAATTTCACAACGAAAGCGGGCACTCCATAATTCTTCTCAGAGTCTGAGTGGCTGTGACTTTTCATCAATTCCATAATTATGGCAAAAGTTTGCAACATTTGCCTTAAACATGGTAGGAACACTTCAATGCATGTTGGTGTCGTATATGACACAGTTTCTTAAAGAAATTAGGATTCTATATCATCGATGAAAGCCGACATGCATGGTGACTTCACTCAATTAAAAAATAGTGCAACAAGCTTTCTGATTTTACCTTACTTTGGATCAAAAGACCCTATCACTCGCTGGTGACCTATATAGATCAATTACGCAATGAAAGTGGACATCTAGAATACTCTTTGAAAGTTGTGACGGGCAGTGAGTTTTCATTCAATTCGTAAAAATTGTAAAAAGTACGCAATTACTAGCTAGAATCAAACTATCCTCCGTTTGTGAACGCTTCGGATGAATTTCACAAGGAAAGCGCGCGCTCCATAATTCTTCTAAGAGTCGAGTGGCTGTGACTTTTTCTCAATTCCATAATTATGGCAAAAAATTTGTCACATTGGCCTTAAACATGGTAGGAACACTTTATTGCCTGTTTGTGTCGTATATGACACAGGTTCTTAAAGAAATTACCATTCTATATCATCGATGAAAGTCGACATGCATGGTGACTTCACTCAATAAAAAAATAGTGCAACAAGTTTTCTGATTTTTCCTTACTTTGGATCAAAAGACCCTATCACTCGCTGGTCACCTATATAGATCAATTACGAAATGAAAGTGGACATCCGAATGCTCTTTGAAAGTTGTGACGGGGAGTGAGTTTTCATTCAATTCGTAAAAATTCTAAAAAGTACGCAATTACTAGCTAGAATCAAACTATCACCGTTTGTGAACGCTTCGGATGAATTTCACAACTAAAGCGGGCACTCCATAATTCTTCTAAGACTCTGAGTGGCTGTGACTTTTCATCAATTCCATAATTATGGCAAAAGTTTGCAACATTTGCCTTAAATATGGTTGGAACACTTCCTTGCCTGTTGGTGTCGTATATGACACAATTTCTTAAAGAAATTAGCATTCTATATCCTCGATGAAAGTCGACATGCATGGTGACTTCACTCGATTAAAAAATAGTGCAACAAGCTTTCTGATTTTACCTTACTTTGGATCAAAAGACCCTATCACTCGCTGGTGACCTATATAGATCAATTACGCAATGAAAGTGGACATCCGAATACTCTTTGAAAATTGTGACGGGTAGTGAGTTTTCTTTCAATTCATAAAAATTCTAAAAAGTACGCAATTACTAGCTAGAATCAAACTATCCCCGTTTGTGAACGCTTCGGATGAATTTCACAACAAAAGCGGGCACTCCATAATTCTTCTCAGAGTCTGAGTGGCTGTGTGAAACATCCTCCCTTAGACTCCTCAGAGTACACTTACGGAAGCGATATTAGCTTGATTATATCTTAACTTAAGCCCAGAAATTCAAAATTTCACTCTTAAGTTCCTTATTTTGGACCTTTAATTTGAAAATTAATTAATCTCATTCTACACATCCAAATAAGGCTTATTACCTATCCACGGAATGCCCCAGATGTGTACGACTGGCTTGCCAAATTTCGTGGCCAAACTCCTTCGTTTACTAGGTCAAACTGAGGTCAAAACACTGCTACCTCAGGACCTGCGAATTTCTCTTTTAATTCGTCATACACAAGTTTAACATGCCAAACAATATTTCTTAATGAATAACAAAGTGTCATACAACAAAGCATATACAAAATTTTCATATTTCTATTACAGCTTTCCCTGCCTAAAATCTGGCAGCACAACCGCTACATTCCTTCTGTAGAAAGTAACCGATCTTGTACCGATTCGGTAATTCCTGTAGGAGAAACCATTCTACGTAAGTACCCAGGAAAGACTGGATGAATCGGCTAGGTCCACTCACTTCCAGCCTCCTTAGACAGCACCTACGTACACAGTACGTATCAGTTCCTTTCTTTGTTCCTTCTTCGTTGCCAGAATTTTGGCAGCCTAACGGCGTCTCTGAAAATTTCCAGATTTTATTATGACAGAACCTCCCCTGTAATGTTATATATGGGAATGAGATTCGGGGGAATCTCAGTAGTAATAATCATAACAATATATGTAATGCAGAGTGACGGTGCTTGCTTGTGATTCTGTATAGATAAGTATGCTGCGTGCTTCCATATTCAATAACATATGATCATAGCATTGTAATAGAGCTTCAAGCATAACATATAAGACAACAATCCAACCAAACAATAGCACAACAAATCACAAAGACATTACATAATAGCTAGGATTAGTTACTACCTCAAAAGCAGAACTCCAGAACTTCTATACTGCTTCCAACTCCACCAGAACTTCCTTTCTTTCTTTCTTTCTCCTTCTCTCTCTTTTCTTGCCAAAAACGTGGGATGCATAAAATGGGAGGGGAAGGGGGTATTTATAGCTTTAATGGATGGCATTTCTGTAATTTTGAAGCCATCTGAACATGTGGTCCTGGTTTTTCCTGGATTTTCCTATTTTTCTTTATTCCTTTTTACTGCATCATGCATGACATCATCCAGGACACCTCACCGGGACACCTCATCGCCACATTCTTCACATGTCACAATTCCTGGACACGTCATCAGCTGACTCAGCAGTTCAGTCCAATCCAGTACCGGTCCAGAGTCTTGCACCGTAATACGTGTCCTTGACTTTTCTTCTGCCGCTAAGATTACGCCATGTGGCATCTGGAAGGGATTTCACTAAATTAAAAAATAGTGCAACAACCTTTCTGATTTTTCCTTACTTTGGATCAAAAGAAGCTATCACTTGCTGTTGACCTATATATATCAATTACGCAATGAAAGTGGACATCTAGAATACTCTTTGAAAGTTGTGACGGGTAGTGAGTTTTCATTCAATTCATAAAAGTTCCAAAAAGTACGCAATTACTAGCTAGAAACAAACTATCCCCCGTTTGTGAACGCTTCGGATGAATTTCACAACAAAAGTGCGCACTCCATAATTCTTCTAAGAGTCGAGTGGCTGTGACTTTTTCTCAATTCCATAATTATGGCAAAAAATTTGTCACATTGGCCTTAAACATGGTAGGAACACTTTATTGCCAGTTTGTGTCGTATATGACACAGGTTCTTAAAGAAATTAGGATTCTACATCATCGATGAAAGTCGACATGCATGGTGACTTCACTAAATTAAAAAATTGTGCAACAAGCTTTCTGATTTTACCTTACTTTGGATCAAAAGACCCTATCACTTGCTGGTGACCTATATAGATCAATTACGCAATGAAAGTGGACATCTAGAATACTCTTTAAAGTTGTGACGGGTAGTGAGTTTTCATTCAATTCGTCAAAATTCTAAAAAGTACGCAATTACTAGCTAGAATCAAACTATCCTCCGTATGTGAACGCTTCGGATGAATTTCACAAGGAAAGCGCGCGCTCCATAATTCTTCTAAGAGTCGAGTGGCTGTGACTTTTCATCAATTCGATAATTATGGCAAAAGTTTGCAACATTTGCCTTAAACATGGTAGGAACACTTCATTGCATGTTGGTGTCGTATATGACACAGGTTCTTAAAGAAATTAGGATTCTATAGTCATCGATCAAAGTGGACATGCATGGTGACTTCACTCAATTAAAAAATAGAGCAACAAGATTTCTAATTTTACCTTACTTTGGATCAAAAGACCCTATCACTCGCTGGTAACCTATATAGATCAATTACGCAATGAAAGTGGGCATCTAGAATACTCTTTGAAAGTTGTGACGGGAGTGAGTTTTCATTCAATTCATAAAAGTTCTAAAAAGTACGCAATTACTAGCTAGAATCAAACGATCCCCGTTTGTGAACGCTTCGGATGAATTTCTCAACGAAACCGAGCACTCCATAATTCTTCTAAGAGTCTGAGTGGCTGGGACTTTTCATCAATTCCATAATTATGGTAAAAGTTTGTCACATTGGCCTTAAACATGGTAGGAACACTTTATTGCCTGTTGGTGTCGTATGTGACACAGGTTCTTAAAGAAAATAGGATTCTATAGTCATCGATCAAAGTCGACATGCATGGTGACTTCACTCAATTAAAAAATAGTGCAACAAGCTTTCTGATTTTTCCTTACTTTGGATCAAAAGAAGCTATCACTCGCTGGTGACCTATATAGATCAATTACGCAATGAAAGTGGACATCTAGAATACTCTTTGAAAGTTGTGAGGGGTAGTGAGTTTTCATTCAATTCGTAAAAATTCTAAAAAGTACACAATTACTAGCTAGAATCAAACTATCCCCGTTTGTGAACGCTTCGGATTAATTTCACAAGGAAAGCGCGCGCTCCATAATTCTTCTAAGAGTCGAGTGGCTGTGACTTTTTCTCAATCACATAATTATGGCAAAAGTTTATCACATTGGCCTTAAACATGGTAGGAACACTTCATTTCCTGTTGGTGTAGTATATGACACAGGTTCTTAAAGAAATTAGGATTCTATATCATCGATGAAAGTCGACATGCATGGTGACTTCACTCAATTAAAAAATAGTGCAACAAGCTTTCTGATTTTACCTTACTTTGGATCAAAAGACCCTATCACTCGCTGGTTGTAACATCCCAATTTTCAGGCCTTGAGACGTAGAAATAGCCTAAGAATGAGAGGCTACCAGACCCCTTTTGAGCAGAAGTCCCAGAGACTTAAGAGAGTTTTTAGGGACTAAGCTGTGAGTAAGTAAAGGTACGGGAACTTATGTGCAAACAGTGGAAGTCCCAAGGGGTAGAATGGCCATTTGGGGTGATGTAAAGGTCAAAGGTTGAAGAGTTACGAGCTGACCGTTCTGGTCGTGACTAGAGTAAAGCATGGTCGCGACTAGTGGTTACAGAAAGAGCTATACGCGACAAGAAAGCATTATGGTCGCGACGTAAAAGAAGTATGGTCGCGACTAGAAAGCAGTGATATCGCGACTAATAGTGGCAGAAAGCCTTAGACGCGACTAAAAAGTGTTATGGTCGCGACTAAAATGTGTTGTGGTCGCGACGATAGAATGTTTTGGTCGCGACGAGAAGATGTTTAGGTCGCGACTAATGTACACAGAATTGTAAGGTCGCGACAAGGTGATGTTGAGGTCGCGACTAGTGACTAAAGTGGCTCTAAGCGTACGGGCCAAGAGTGGTGAAGGTCCAAGAGAGATAGTTACCCGGTTGGAGATAGACCGGAGGCAGGATATCAGATACAGGAAAGGTTATCTGGAAACCATGAAGTAAACTGATAAGGTATACTCATGGGTCCCACAAGATGCCACATGGCATTAAAGTAATGATTCAGTAAAGTAAAGATACTCGGTTGGCGTGATAACCGAGGAGGCACGTAAACCGAGGAGGTGATCAGATAAAGTCAGGGACTTATCTGGGTGGCATTGGGAAGCGTGCAAGGTCTCTTCCAGTCGCCACATGGCATTAGTCTGCAGAAAGCAGATAAAGCTGAGGGCACGCATTACGAGGCAAGAGACTGGACCGGTGAGTCAGCATGGTGAGTCAGCATGCTGAGGTGTCCCGGGAATTCAAGCATGTGAAAAATGAGGCGCTGAGTCAGCATGGTGAGTTGGCACGATGATGCAGTAAAGGAGAAATAAAAGAAAATAGGAAAATCCAGGAAAAACCAGGACCGCAGGATCAAGGTTCATGGTATTTACGATTGTGCCATTGAGGGAGGCTATAAATACCCCCCATGGCCTTCATTTGCACGCAAGAGCAAGAGGAGAATGAGAGGGAAAGAAGAGAGAGAAGGGGAAGGAAGGAAAAGAGAAAGGAGAAAAGGAAGTAAGGAAGTTCTGGCGGAGCTGGAAGCAGAATAGAGATAGTAGGGTTCTGCTAAGCTAGCCAGGTAGTAACTAATCCTAACTTCTATGTAATGGCTTTGTGATTTGATGTGCTATTGTTTGGTTGGATTGTTGTCTTATATGTTATGTCTGAAGCTCTGCTGTAATGCTATGGTCATATGTTATTAAGCATGGAAGCACGCAGCATACTTATCTGTACACAATCACAAGCAAGCACTGTCACTCTGCATTACATATATTGTTATGATTGTTGCTACTGAGATTCCCCCGAATCTCATCCCCATCCATAACCCATTACAGGGAGGTTATGCTGAAGTGGATTTAGAGAATCCTAAGAGACGCCGTTATGCTGCCGGAGAAAAGACTGAACATCAGTATATGATAAGTACTGTGTACGTAGTGCTGTCTAAGGAGGCTAGAAGTGAGTGGACCTAGCCGGTTCATCTAGTCTTTCCTGGGTACTACGTAGAATGGTAGTTCTCATGAGGGAATTACCGAATCAGTACGGTTCAGTTCTTTGTACAGCTGAAGCGTAGCGGTTATGCTGCCGAAGTTTAGGCAGAACGAGATGTAATAGAGATATGAGGATTATGTATATGTCTTGTTGTATATGCCATATTGTATGACATTTTATGATTCAATGATAAATATGGGTTGGCATATTCAAATTATGAATGATGAAGTTAAGACATTTTAAGCTAATATTGCTTCCGCTAGTGTACTCTGAGGGCTGTAAGGGAGGATAACCCATATTAGGATTCTATATGACACAGGTTCATGACACAGGTTCTTAAATAAATTAGGATTCTATAGTCATCGATGAAAGTCTACATGCATGGTGACTTCACTCAATTAAAAAATAGTGCAACAAGCTTTCTGGTTTTACCTTACTTTGGATCAAAAGACCCTATCACTCGCTGGCGACCTATATAGATCAATTACACAATGAAAGTGGACATCTAGAATACTCTTTGAAAGTTGTGACGGGTAGTGAGTTTTCTTTCAATTCGTAAAATTTCTAAAAAGTACGTAATTACTAGCTAGAATCAAACTATCCCCGTTTGTGAACGCTTCGGATGAATTTCACAATGAAAGCGGGCACTCCATAATTCTTCTAAGAGTCTGAGTGGCTGTGACTTTTTCTCAATTCCATAATTATGGCAAAAAATTTGTCACATTGGCCTTAAACATGGTAGGAACACTTTATTGCCTGTTTGTGTCGTATATGACAGAGGTTCTTAAAGAAATTAGGATTCTATATCATCGATGAAAGTCGACATGCATGGTGACTTCACTAAATTAAAAAATAGTGCAACAAGATTTCTGATTTTACCTTACTTTGGATCAAAAGACCCTATCACTCGCTGGTAACCTATATAGATCAATTACGCAATGAAAGTGGACATCTAGAATATTCTTTGAAAGTTGTGACGGGTAGTGAGTTTTCATTCAATTCGTCAAAATTCTAAAAAGTACGCAATTACTAGCTAGAATCAAACTATCCCCGTTTGTGAACGCTTCGGACGAATTTCACAAGGAAAGCGCGCACTCCATAATTCTTCTAAGAGTCGAGTGGCTGTGACTTTTCATCAATTCGATAATTATGGCAAAAGTTTGCAACATTTGCCTTAAACATGGTAGGAACACTTCATTGCATGTTGGTGTCGTATATGACACAGGTTCTTAAAGAAATTAGGATTCTATAGTCATCGATCAAAGTTGACATGCATGGTGACTTCAGTCAATTAAAAAATAGTGCAACAAGATTTCTTATTTTACTTTACTTTGGATCAAAACACCCTATCACTCGCTTGTAACCTATATAGATCAATTACGCAATGAAAGTGGACATCTAGAATACTCTTTGAAAGTTGTGACGGGGAGTGAGTTTTCATTCAATTCGTCAAAATTCTAAAAAGTACGCAATTACTAGCCAGAATCAAACTAACCTCCGTTTGTGAACGCTTCGGACGAATTTCACAAGGAAAGCGCGCGCTCCATAATTCTTCTAAGAGTCGAGTGGCTGTGACTTTTAATCAATTCGATAATTATGGCAAAAGTTTGCAACATTTGCCTTAAACATGGTAGGAACACTTCATTGCATGTTGGTGTCGTATATGACACAGGTTCTTAAAGAAATTAGGATTCTATAGTCATCGATCAAAGTTGACATGCATGGTGACTTCACTCAATTAAAAAATAGTGTAACAAGCTTTCTGATTTTAACTTACTTTGGATCAAAAGACCCTATCACTCGCTGGTAACCTATATAGATCAATTACGCAATGAAAGTGGACATCTAGAATACTCTTTGAAAGTTGTGATGGGTAGTGAGTTTTCATTCAATTCATAAAAGTTCTAAAAAGTACGCAATTACTAGCTAGAATCAAACTATCCCCGTTTGTGAACGCTTCAGATGAATTTCACAAAGAAAGTGGGCACTCCATAATTCTTCTAAGAGTCTGAGTGGCTTAGACTTTTTGTCAATCCCATAATTATGGCAAAAAATTTGTCACATTGGCCTTAAACATGGTAGGAAGACTTTATTGCATGTTTGTGTCGTATATGACACAGGTTCTTAAAGAAATTAGGATTCTATATCATCGATGAAAGTCGACATGCATGGTGACTTCACTAAATTAAAAAATAGTGCAACAAGCTTTCTGATTTTACCTTACTTTGGATCAAAAGACCCTATCACTCGCTGTGACCTATATAGATCAATTACGCAATGGAAGTGGACATCTACAATACTCTTTGAAAGTTGTGAGGGGTAGTGAGTTTTCATTCAATTCGTCAAAATTCTAAAAAGTACGCAATTACTAGCTAGAATGAAACTATCCTCCGTTTGTGAACGTTTCGGACGAATTTCACAAGGAAAGCGCGCGCTCCATAATTCTTCTAAGAGTCGAGTGGCTGTGACTTTTCATCAATTCGATAATTATGGCAAAAGTTTGCAACATTTGCCTTAAACATGGTAGGAACACTTCATTGCATGTTTGTGTCGTATACGACACAGGTTCTTAAAGAAATTAGGATTCGATAGTCATCGACCAAAGTTGACATGCATGGTGACTTCACTCAATTAAAAAATAGTGCAACAAGATTTCTGATTTTACCTTACTTTGGATCAAAAGACCCTATCACTCGCTGGTAACCTATATAGATCAATTACGCAATGAAAGTGGACATCTAGAATACTCTTTGAAAGTTGTGACGGGTAGTGAGTTTTCATTCAATTCATAAAAGTTCTAAAAAGTACGCAATTACTAGCTAGAAACAAACTATCCCCCGTTTGTGAACGCTTCGGATGAATTTCACAACTAAAGTGCGCACTCCATAATTCTTCTAAGAGTCTGAGTGGCTGTGACTTTTCATCAATTCCATAATTATGGTAAAAGTTTGTCACATTGGCCTTAAACATGGTAGGAACACTTTATTGCCTGTTGGTGTCGTATATGACACAGGTTCTTAAAGAAAATAGGATTCTATAGTCATCGATGAAAGTCGACATGCATGGTGACTTCACTAAATTAAAAAATAGTGCAACAAGCTTTCTGATTTTTCCTTACTTTGGATCAAAAGAAGCTATCACTCGCTGGTGACCTATATAGATCAATTATGCAATGAAAGTGGACATCTAGAATACTCTTTGAAAGTTGTGAGGGGTAGTGAGTTTTCATTCAATTCGTAAAAATTCTAAAAAGTACACAATTACTAGCTAGAATCAAACTATCCCCGTTTGTGAACGCTTCGGATTAATTTCAACACGAAAGCGGGCACTCCATAATTCTTCTCAGAGTCTGAGTGGCTGTGACTTTTTCTCAATCACATAATTATGGCAAAAGTTTGTCACATTGGCCTTAAACATGGTAGGAACACTTCATTTCCAGTTGGTGTCGTATATGACATAGTTTCTTAAAGAAATTAGGATTCTATATCATCGATGAAAGGCGACATGCATGGTGACTTCACTCAAATAAAAAATAGTGCAACAAGCTTTCTGATTTTACCTTACTTTCGATCAAAAGACCCTATCACTCGTTGGTGACCTATATAGATCAATTACGCAATGAAAGTGGACATCTAGAATACTCTTTGAAAGTTGTGACGGGTAGTGAGTTTTCATTCAATTCGTCAAAATTCTAAAAAGTATGCAATTACTAGCTAGAATCAAACTATCCTCCGTTTGTGAACGCTTCGGACGAATTTCACAAGGAAAGCGCGCGCTCCATAATTCTTCTAAGAGTCGAGTGGCTGTGACTTATTCTCAATTCCATAATTATGGCAAAAAATTTGTCACATTGGCCTTAAACATGGTAGGAACACTTTATTGCCTGTTTGTGTCGTATATGACACAGGTTCTTAAAGAAATTAGGATTCTATATCATCGATGAAAGTCGACATGCATGGTGACTTCACTCAATTCAAAAATAGTGCAACAAGCTTTCTGATTTTTCCTTACTTTGGATCAAAAGAAGCTATCACTTGCTGTTGACCTATATATATCAATTACGCAATGAAAGTGGACATCCGAATACTCTTTGAAAGTTGTGACGGGTAGTGAGTTTTCATTCAATTCATAAAAGTTCTAAAAAGTACGCAATTACTAGCTAGAAACAAACTATCCCCCGTTTGTGAACGCTTCGGATGAATTTCACAACTAAAGTGCGCACTCCATAATTCTTCTAAGAGTCTGAGTGGCTGTGACTTTTCATCAATTCCATAATTATGGTAAAAGTTTGTCACATTGGCCTTAAACATGGTAGGAACACTTTATTGCCTGTTGGTGTCGTATATGACACAGGTTCTTAAAGAAAATAGGATTCTATAGTCATCGATGAAAGTCGACATGCATGGTGACTTCACTAAATTAAAAAATAGTGCAACAAGCTTTCTGATTTTTCCTTACTTTGGATCAAAAGAAGCTATCACTCGCTGGTGACCTATATAGATCAATTATGCAATGAAAGTGGACATCTAGAATACTCTTTGAAAGTTGTGAGGGGTAGTGAGTTTTCATTCAATTCGTAAAAATTCTAAAAAGTACACAATTACTAGCTAGAATCAAACTATCCCCGTTTGTGAACGCTTCGGATTAATTTCACAACGAAAGCGGGCACTCCATAATTCTTCTCAGAGTCTGAGTGGCTGTGACTTTTTCTCAATCACATAATTATGGCAAAAGTTTGTCACATTGGCCTTAAACATGGTAGGAACACTTCATTTCCAGTTGGTGTCGTATATGACATAGTTTCTTAAAGAAATTAGGATTCTATATCATCGATGAAAGGCGACATGCATGGTGACTTCACTCAAATAAAAAATAGTGCAACAAGCTTTCTGATTTTACCTTACTTTCGATCAAAAGACCCTGTCACTCGTTGGTGACCTATATAGATCAATTACGCAATGAAAGTGGACATCTAGAATACTCTTTGAAAGTTGTGACGGGTAGTGAGTTTTCATTCAATTCGTCAAAATTCTAAAAAGTACGCAATTACTAGCTAGAATCAAACTATCCTCCGTTTGTGAACGCTTCGGACGAATTTCACAAGGAAAGCGCGCGCTCCATAATTCTTCTAAGAGTCGAGTGGCTGTGACTTTTCATCAATTCGATAATTATGGCAAAAGTTTGCAACATTTGCCTTAAACATGCTAGGAACACTTCATTGCATGTTGGTGTCGTATATGACACAGGTTCTTAAATAAATTAGGATTCTATAGTCATCGATCAAAGTTGACATGCATGGTGACTTCACTCAATTAAAAAATAGTGCAACAAGATTTCTGATTTTACCTTACTTTGGATCAAAAGACCCTATCACTCGCTGGTAACCTATATAGATCAATTACGCAATGAAAGTGGACATCTAGAATACTCTTTGAAAGTTGTGACGGGAGTGAGTTTTCATTCAATTCATAAAAGTTCTAAAAAGTACGCAATTACTAGCTAGAATCAAACGATCCCCGTTTGTGAACGCTTCGGATGAATTTCTCAACGAAACCGAGCACTCCATAATTCTTCTAAGAGTCTGAGTGGCTGTGACTTTTCATCAATTCCATAATTATGGCAAAAGTTTGCAAGATTTGCCTTAAACATGCTAGGAACACTTCATTGCATGTTGGTGTCGTATATGACACAGGTTCTTAAATAAATTAGGATTCTATAGTCATCGATGAAAGTCGACATGCATGGTGACTTCACTAAATTAAAAAATAGTGCAACAAGCTTTCTGATTTTTCCTTACTTTGGATCAAAAGAAGCTATCACTCGCTGGTGACCCATATAGATCAATTATGCAATGAAAGTGGACATCTAGAATACTCTTTGAAAGTTGTGACGGGTAGTGAGTTTTCATTCAATTCATAAAAGTTCTAAAAAGTACGTAATTACTAGCTAGAATCAAACTATCCTCCGTTTGTGAACGCTTCGGATGAATTTCACAAGGAAAGCGCGCGCTCCATAATTCTTCTAAGAGTCGAGTGGCTGTGACTTATTCTCAATTCCATAATTATGGCAAAAAATTTGTCACATTGGCCTTAAACATGGTAGGAACACTTTATTGCCTGTTTGTGTCGTATATG
Organism: Leucaena leucocephala; assembly: GCA_037074615.1. Taxonomy (NCBI): domain Eukaryota; kingdom Viridiplantae; phylum Streptophyta; class Magnoliopsida; order Fabales; family Fabaceae; genus Leucaena; species Leucaena leucocephala. The sequence goes on along the minus strand of CM073532.1, from coordinate 21,843,803 downwards.
ACACAGGTTCTTAAAGAAATTAGGATTCTATATCATCGATGAAAGTCGACATGCATGGTGACTTCACTAAATTAAAAAATAGTGCAACAAGCTTTCTGATTTTACCTTACTTTGGATCAAAAGACCCTATCACTTGCTGGTGACCTATATAGATCAATTACGCAATGAAAGTGGACATCTAGAATACTCTTTGAAAGTTGTGACGGGTAGTGAGTTTTCATTCAATTCGTCAAAATTCTAAAAAGTACGCAATTACTAGCTAGAGTCAAACTATCCTCCGTTTGTGAACGCTTCGGATGAATTTCACAAGGAAAGCGCGCTGTCAGCCCAAAAGAAGAAGACAACCGAAAACTCGTGGGAATGGGAGTACCCACGAGAAATGATGCCAATAGAGGTTTTGGAAGCTCCTACATGTTCCTAGAGTGAGCTAGAAGGTTGCGGAAGTTTCTAGAAGATCCTAGAGAAGTGTGGAAAGATGGAGAACTCTATGGAGATATCTAGAAGACTATGGAGAAGCCTAGCTTATTCTAGAGAATTCTATACTTGTGTAGAATTGTGTAGAAAGGTAGAGAATATAGATGTGTGTGGAGAATTCTAGAATTATTCTTTAAGGAGGTGGGATGGCTATAAATACCCACCCCACCTTGCCTTCATTTGTATCATCAAGAGTTGTAAGTTCTCTCTAGCCTTCTTTGGAAAGCTTCCTTTGAGTTAATACAATTGTCTTCTTCGATATTGTTCTCTTGTTGCCTATTTCGTGTTGCTTGCTAAGTGTTTTGTAGGTTGGCTGACTTATTTCGAGTATAAGGTTGAAGTCGAGCTAAGGTCACACGTAGCTTAGACGTTGGAATCGCTAAGTGCGTGACACGTGGTATCAGAGCTAAGTTGCGACAAAGGGAGTATCGTGACCATGGCAAACCCTGATGAAGCTAGCAACATTTCTGCGGTTCAAGAGGAGCGTGGGCGAGAGGAGGCCCAAGTTCCGTCGAAGAAAACTAGGGGGAAATCCAAGGAGACTCCACGGGAGGGGAGTTTCTCCAAGGACGTTGTGGATGCTTTCAACGTAAGGCTGACCAAGATGGAGTTGGCCGTGGGAGAACTTTGTGACACTCTTGGTGCTAAGGAGGATGACCAAGAGGAGAAGGAATCCGCGTGGATTAAGTCACTCGAAGGTCAAGTACAAGGCATGTTCAATGAGTTCGTCAATAAGATGAACAAGACAATGGAGGAATATCGGTTGCGGATGGAGGCCGAGATGCAGTCCTTGCGGAACGAGTTGGCGGAGACGAAAGCCGACTTAGCCTTGTGCAAAGTTGCCTTGTCAAGCGGTGTTGGTGCAAGTGTCTCGCGAGTAAGAGTCCCGGAACCGGCGAAGTTCGCGGGTAAGCGAGATGCTAAGGAGATCGACAATTTCATTTGGCACATGGAGCGCTACTTGGAGGCCACTAGCATGACCGATGATGCGGCCAAGATCAACACCTCGACTCTCTATCTCGAGGGAGATGCGGCCTTATGGTGGAGAAGGCGCTATGCGGAGATGGAGAGAGGATTGATCGAGATCGCAACGTGGGAAGCATTCAAGGCGGAATTGAAAAGGCAATTCTATCCTGAGAATGCGGAGGAGCTAGCCATGAAGAAGTTGAGGGGACTAAGGCAAACGGGCTCGGTGAAGGACTATGTACGGGAGTATTCATCATTGATGCTAGAAATTCCCGACATGAGCGACAAGACTCGTTTGCTCTACTTCATGGACGGCTTACAACGGTGGGCCGAGCAAGAGCTCAAGAGACGCAGCGTCCAAGATCTAGCGAGTGCCATAGCGGAAGCAGAGTCGCTTGTCGAGTTTGGGAACACCCAGAAGGACAACAAGCCAAAGAAGGGGAACTTTGGCAAAGGTGGGGGAGAGAAATCCCACTTCAAGGCAACGAAGCCCTTCAACGGGAACAAGAAACAAGGTGAGCCATCTAGAGATCACTCGAGGGAACGTCCGAGGGAGCAATCGAGGGAACCGTCGAAGTTTCGACGAGACTGCTTCCTATGTGGAGGACCACATTGGGTGAAGGAATGTCCTAATCGAGGAAAGCTCAATGCCATTGTTGCGGCACATGATGAGAGTGCCCAACGAGGTGATCAAGCGCACTTGGGGAATGTGCGTGTGGTGAACTCCGTCAAGGCGAAGACGGAGGTGGAGACCAAGCGTGAAGGAGTTGCGGCTGACGTAAAGGTGAGCTTCCAACCAGGGAAGAACTTGCTATATGTAGATGTCCGAGTGAACGGGAGGGACATCAAGGCGTTGCTTGATTCGGGGGCGAATCAAAATCTCATAGCAAGTGACGAGGCCGCAAAGCTTGGATTGGCAATGACCAAGGAAGTAGGGTGGATTAAGACGGTGGATCAACCCTCACAGCCCATGATGGGAATTATCCGCAAAGCTCCCATCACCGTGGGTACGTGGGCTGGACAGTTGGATTTGAACGTGGTGCCATTGAAGGATTACAAGATGGTGCTAGGTCTCGATTTCATTGAGAGATTGTTGCCATTCACTCTCGCCGAGGATGGGTTTGCTCACTTTCGAAGTGGCAGTTGTGAGCATCGTGTTGCGGTGGAGCGCATATCGGTTGGGTCAAGTGTGCTATCGGCAATGCAAGTGGCCAAAGGAGTCAAGAAGGGTGAAGAAACGTTCCTAGTAGCCTTCAAGGAAGAAGAAGGTAATGTCCCCAACTCTCTTGACATTCATCCACAAGTTAAGGGCGTGCTTGAGGAGTACAAAGATGTTATGCCGCCCGAGTTGCCAAAGAAACTTCCTCCTCGAAGGGAAGTTGATCATGCCATAGAGTTGGAGCCCGGAGCTAGACCTCCAGCAATGGTGCCTTATCGAATGGCTCCTCCCGAGTTAGAGGAGTTGCGGAAGCAATTGAAGGAGTTGTTGGAGGCGGGATTCATTCGACCATCCAAAGCGCCATACGGAGCTCCTGTCTTGTTCCAAAAGAAACATGATGGAAGCTTGCGTATGTGCATCGACTATAGGGCTCTCAACAAGGTGACGATCAAGAACAAGTATCCCATTCCGCTAGTCGATGACTTATTCGACCGGTTAGGAAAGGCGAAGTGGTTCTCGAAGTTGGACTTGCGATCGGGATATTGGCAAGTTCGTATTGCGGAGGGAGATGAGGCAAAGACCACTTGTGTGACGAGGTATGGCGCTTTCGAGTTCTTAGTCATGCCGTTTGGGTTAACAAATGCGCCCGCGACATTTTGCACGTTGATGAATAAGATATTCTACCCGTTCCTAGACAAGTTCGTGGTAGTCTATCTCGATGATATTGTTGTCTATAGTGAGACCCTTGAGGAGCACATCGGGCACCTACGCAAAGTGTTCCAAGTGTTGCGGGAGAACGAGCTATATGTCAAGTGGGAGAAATGCTCGTTTGCGCAACAAGAGGTGATGTTCTTGGGGCACAAGATTTCTGGTGGGAAGATAAGTATGGACGAAGCCAAGGTGAAGGCGATTGTTGAATGGGAAGCGCCAACAAATGTCTCGGGTTTGAGATCGTTTCTTGGGTTGGTGAACTACTATCGTAGGTTCATCCAAAGTTATTCGAAGAGGGCGACACCCTTGACGAATCTACTGAAGAAGAATGTCCCGTGGGAGTGGGACGATGCTTGTCAAAAGGCTTTCGAAGACCTTAAGCAAGCGGTGATGAGCGATCCTGTGTTGGCGTTGCCGAACTATGAGAAGCCATTCGAGGTCCATACTGATGCGTTAGATTTTGCAATTGGGGGAGTGTTGATGCAAGAGAGACACCCCATTGCATACGAGAGTCGCAAGCTTAATGACACGGAGAGGCGGTACCCCGTGCATGACAAGGAGATGACGGCGATCATCCATTGCTTGCGAGTATGGAGGCATTATTTGCTTGGGAGACGGTTCGTGATCAAAACCGACAACGTGGCGACGAGCTACTTTCAAAATCAAAAGAAGCTCACTCCTAAGCAAGCTCGGTGGCAAGACTTTCTTGCCGAATTTGATTATGTGATGGAATACAAGCCCGGTACGGCGAATGTAGTAGCGGATGCGCTTAGTCGCAAGGCGGAGTTGGCTGCGGTAAGCGTGGTGGAAGGCAATCTACTACAACGCATCAAGGAAGGGATGGAGAAGGATGATTTTGCCAAGAATCTCGTTGAGTTGGCGAAGCAAGGAAAGACAAGGCGGTTTTGGGAGCGAGATGGTTGTCTCTACACCATTGGAAACCGCTTGTTCGTGCCTCGATGGGGAAATTTACGAAAGGAGATCATGAAGGAGTGCCATGATTCGATGTGGGCTGGCCATCCGGGGATTCAACGAGCGATTGCTTTGGTGGAGCGATCGTATTATTGGCCAAGGATGGAGGAAGAGATCGAGGGATATGTGCGGACATGTCTTGTGTGTCAACAAGACAAGATTGAACAAAGGCAACCGGCGGGATTGCTAGAGCCTCTTCCTACACCCGAGAAGCCGTGGGAATGTGTGACGATGGATTTCATTTCGGCTTTACCCAAGTCCGAAGGTTGTGGTTCGATCATGGTGGTAGTCGACCGACTATCCAAGTATGGCACTTTCATCCCCGCCCCGCGAGATTGTACGGTCGAGGAAGCCGCTCGCTTGTTCTTCAAGCATGTGGTGAAGTATTGGGGACTTCCTCGAAGCATTGTGAGCGATCGAGATCCGAGATTCACTGGCAAGTTTTGGAGGGAGTTGTTCAAGATGATGGGTTCGGAACTCCACTTTTTGACGTCATTCCATCCCTAAACCGATGGGCAAACCGAGCGAGTAAATGCCTTGTTGGAGTTGTATTTGCGGCATTTTGTGAGTGCTAACCAAAGAGATTGGGCAAAGTTGTTGGATGTTGCCCAATTCTCATATAATTTGCAACGAAGCGAAGCCACAAAGCAAAGCCCATTCGAGATAGTGATGGGGCAACAACCACTGACCCCACACACGATTGCGGCGGGCTATACGGGGACTAGCCCTTCGGCGTATAAATGGGCGAAAGGTTGGCAAGAACAGCTTGATGTGGCGCGGGTTTACTTGGACAAGGCGTCCAAAAGGATGAAGAAGTGGGCAGACAAGAAGCGGAGACCCCTTGAGTTTCAAGTAGGCGATTTGGTGATGGTGAAACTGCCTTCGACGCAATTCAAGGCTTATCGCCAAGTGCATAAGGGTTTGGTGCGCAAGTATGAAGGACCCTTTCCTATCATCACGAAGGTAGGCAAGGTGTCGTATCGGGTGGAGTTACCTCAACAATTAAAGGTGCATAATATCTTCCATGTAAGTTGTCTCAAACCTTACCATGGAGATAGCGAGAATCCCGAGCGAGGAGAATCAAAACGAGCACCACCCGTGATGGTAACTTCGTACGATCGTGAAGTCGACGAGATCATGGCCGAAAGACTCGTGCGACAACGAGGCATTCCAGCGCATAAGGAATTTTTGGTGAAGTGGCGAGGTTTACCCGATAGCGAAGCGTCATGGGAGAAGGAGGCGGATTTATGGCAATTCAAGGAGAAGATTGCTGCCTACGCGAAGGGGAAACTTGACGAGGGCGTCAAGGACTCCATTGGGGGAGAATGTCAGCCCAAAAGAAGAAGACAACCGAAAACTCGTGGGAATGGGAGTACCCACGAGAAATGATGCCAATAGAGGTTTTGGAAGCTCCTACATGTTCCTAGAGTGAGCTAGAAGGTTGCGGAAGTTTCTAGAAGATCCTAGAGAAGTGTGGAAAGATGGAGAACTCTATGGAGATATCTAGAAGACTATGGAGAAGCCTAGCTTATTCTAGAGAATTCTATACTTGTGTAGAATTGTGTAGAAAGGTAGAGAATATAGATATGTGTGGAGAATTCTAGAATTATTCTTTAAGGAGGTGGGATGGCTATAAATACCCACCCCCTCATTCATTTGTATCATCAAGAGTTGTAAGTTCTCTCTAGCCTTCTTTGGAAAGCTTCCTTTGAGTTAATAAAATTGTCTTCTTCGATATTGTTCTCTTGTTGCCTATTTCGTGTTGCTTGCTAAGTGTTTTGTAGGTTGGCTGACTTATTTCGAGTATAAGGTTGAAGTCGAGCTAAGGCCACACGTAGCTTAGACGTTGGAATCGCTAAGTGCGTGACAGCGCGCTCCATAATTCTTCTAAGAGTCGAGTGGCTGTGACTTTTCATCAATTCGATAATTATGGCAAAAGTTTGCAACATTTGCCTTAAACATGGTAGGAACACTTCATTGCATGTTGGTGTCGTATACGACACAGGTTCTTAAAGAAATTAGGATTCTATAGTCATCGATGAAAGTCGACATGCATGGTGACTTCACTCAATTAAAAAATAGTGCAACAAGATTTCTGATTTTACCTTACTTTGGATCAAAAGACCATATCACTCGCTGGTAACCTATATAGATCAATTACGCAATGAAAGTGGACATCTAGAATACTCTTTGAAAGTTGTGACGGGCAGTGAGTTTTCATTCAATTCATAAAAGTTCTAAAAAGTACGCAATTACTAGCTAGAATCAAACTATCCCCGTTTGTGAACGCTTCGGATGAATTTCACAAAGAAAGCGGGCACTCCATAACTCTTCTAAGAGTCGAGTGGCTGTGACTTTTCACCAATTCGATAATTATTGCAAAAGTTTGCAACATTTGCCTTAAACATGGTAGGAACACTTTATTGCCTGTTTGTGTCGTATATGACACAGGTTCTTAAAGAAATTAGGATTCTATATCATCGATGAAAGTCGACATGCATGGTGACTTCACTAAATTAAAAAATAGTGCAACAAGCTTTCTGATTTTACCTTACTTTGGATCAAAAGACCCTATCACTCGCTGGTAACCTATATAGATCAATTACGCAATGAAAGTGGACATCTAGAATACTCTTTGAAAGTTGTGACGGGTAGTGAGTTTTCATTCAATTCGTAAAAATTCTAAAAAGTACGCAATTACTAGCTAGAATCAAACTATCCTCCGTTTGTGAACGCTTCGGATGAATTTCACAAGGAAAGCGCGCGCTCCATAATTCTTCTAAGAGTCGAGTGGCTGTGACTTTTCACCAATTCGATAATTATTGCAAAAGTTTGCAACATTTGCCTTAAACATGGTAGGAACACTTCATTGCATGTTGGTGTCGTATACGACACAGGTTCTTAAAGAAATTAGGATTCTATAGTCATCGATGAAAGTCGACATGCATGGTGACTTCACTCAATTAAAAAATAGTGCAACAAGATTTCTGATTTTACCTTACTTTCAATCAAAAGACCCTATCACTTGCTGGTGACCTATATAGATCAATTACGCAATGAAAGTGGACATCTAGAATACTCTTTGAAAGTTGTGACGGGCAGTGAATTTTCATTCAATTCGTCAAAATTCTAAAAAGTACGCAATTACTAGCTAGAATCAAACTATCCCCGTTTGTGAACGCTTCGGATGAATTTCACAAAGAAAGCGGGCACTCCATAACTCTTCTAAGAGTCTGAGTGGCTGTGTCTTTTTCTCAATTCCATAATTATGGCAAAAAATTTGTCACATTGGCCTTAAACATGGTAGGAACACTTTATTGCCTGTTTGTGTCGTATATGACACAGGTTCTTAAAGAAATTAGGATTCTATATCATCGATGAAAGTCGACATGCATGGTGACTTCACTAAATTAAAAAATAGTGCAACAAGCTTTCTGATTTTACCTTACTTTGGATCAAAAGACCCTATCACTTGCTGGTGACCTATATAGATCAATTACGCAATGAAAGTGGACATCTAGAATACTCTTTGAAAGTTGTGACGGGTAGTGAGTTTTCATTCAATTCGTAAAAATTCTAAAAAGTACGCAATTACTAGCTAGAATCAAACTATCCTCCGTTTGTGAACGCTTCGGATGAATTTCACAAGGAAAGCGCGCGCTCCATAATTCTTCTAAGAGTCGAGTGGCTGTGACTTTTCACCAATTCGATAATTATTGCAAAAGTTTGCAACATTTGCCTTAAACATGGTAGGAACACTTCATTGCATGTTGGTGTCGTATACGACACAGGTTCTTAAAGAAATTAGGATTCTATAGTCATCGATGAAAGTCGACATGCATGGTGACTTCACTCAATTAAAAAATAGTGCAACAAGATTTCTGATTTTACCTTACTTTCAATCAAAAGACCCTATCACTTGCTGGTGACCTATATAGATCAATTACGCAATGAAAGTGGACATCTAGAATACTCTTTGAAAGTTGTGACGGGCAGTGAATTTTCATTCAATTCGTCAAAATTCTAAAAAGTACGCAATTACTAGCTAGAATCAAACTATCCCCGTTTGTGAACGCTTCGGATGAATTTCACAAAGAAAGCGGGCACTCCATAACTCTTCTAAGAGTCTGAGTGGCTGTGTCTTTTTCTCAATTCCATAATTATGGCAAAAAATTTGTCACATTGGCCTTAAACATGGTAGGAACACTTTATTGCCTGTTTGTGTCGTATATGACACAGGTTCTTAAAGAAATTAGGATTCTATATCATCGATGAAAGTCGACATGCATGGTGACTTCACTAAATTAAAAAATAGTGCAACAAGCTTTCTGATTTTACCTTACTTTGGATCAAAAGACCCTATCACTTGCTGGTGACCTATATAGATGAATTACGCAATGAAAGTGGACATCTAGAATACTCTTTGAAAGTTGTGACGGGTAGTGAGTTTTCATTCAATTCGTCAAAATTCTAAAAAGTACGCAATTACTAGCTAGAATCAAACTATCCTCCGTTTGTGAACGCTTCGGACGAATTTCACAAGGAAAGCGCGCGCTCCATAATTCTTCTAAGAGTCGAGTGGCTGTGACTTTTCATCAATTCGATAATTATGGCAAAAGTTTGCAACATTTGCCTTAAACATGGTAGGAACACTTCATTGCATGTTGGTGTCGTATACGACACAGGTTCTTAAAGAAATTAGGATTCTATAGTCATCGATCAAAGTTGACATGCATGGTGACTTCACTCAATTAAAAAATAGTGCAACAAGCTTTCTGATTTTACCTTACTTTGGATCAAAAGACCCTATCACTCGCTGGTGACCTATATAGATCAATTACGCAATGAAAGTGGACATCTAGAATACTCTTTGAAAGTTGTGACGGGTAGTGTGTTTTCATTCAATTCGTCAAAATTCTAAAAAGTACGCAATTACTAGCTAGAATCAAACTATCCCCGTTTGTGAACGCTTCGGACGAATTTCACAAGGAAAGCGCGCGCTCCATAATTCTTCTAAGAGTCGAGTGGCTGTGACTTTTCATCAATTCGATAATTATGGCAAAAGTTTGCAACATTTGCCTTAAACATGGTAGGAACACTTGATTGCCTGTTTGTGTCGTATATGACACAGGTTCTTAAAGAAATTAGGATTCTATATCATCGATGAAAGTCGACATGCATGGTGACTTCACTAAATTAAAAAATAGTGCAACAAGCTTTCTGATTTTACATTACTTTGGATCAAAAGACCCTATCACTTGCTGGTGACCTATATAGATCAATTACGCAATGAAAGTGGACATCTAGAATACTCTTTGAAAGTTGTGACGGGCAGTGAGTTTTCAATCCATTCGTCAAAATTCTAAAAAGTACGCAATTACTACTAGAATCAAACTATCCTCCGTTTGTGAACGCTTCGGACGAATTTCACAAGGAAAGCACGCGCTCCATAATTCTTCTAAGAGTCGAGTGGCTGTGACTTTTCATCAATTCGATAATTATGGCAAAAGTTTGCAACATTTGCCTTAAACATGGTAGGAACACTTCATTGCATGTTGGTGTCGTATACGACACAGGTTCTTAAAGAAATTAGGATTCTATAGTCATCGATCAAACTTGACATGCATGGTGACTTCACTCAATTAAAAAATAGTGCAACAAGCTTTCTGATTTTACCTTACTTTGGATCAAAAGACCCTATCACTTGCTGGTGACCTATATAGATCAATTACGCAATGAAAGTGGACATCTAGAATACTCTTTGAAAGTTGTGACGGGTAGTGAGTTTTCATTCAATTCGTCAAAATTCTAAAAAGTATGCAATTACTAGCTAGAATCAAACTATCCTCCGTTTGTGAACGCTTCGGACGAATTTCACAAGGAAAGCGCGCGCTCCATAATTCTTCTAAGAGTCGAGTGGCTGTGACTTTTCATCAATTCGATAATTATGGCAAAAGTTTGCAACATTTGCCTTAAACATGGTAGGAACACTTCATTGCATGTTGGTGTCGTATACGACACAGGTTCTTAAAGAAATTAGGATTCTATAGTCATCGATCAAAGTCGATATGCATGGTGACTTCACTCAATTAAAAAATAGTGCAACAAGATTTCTGATTTTACCTTACTTTGGATCAAAAGACCCTATCACTCGCTGGTAACCTATATAGATCAATTACGCAATGAAAGTGGACATCTAGAATACTCTTTGAAAGTTGTGACGGGCAGTGAGTTTTCATTCAATTCATAAAAGTTCTAAAAAGTACGCAATTACTAGCATGAATCAAACTATCCCCGTTTGTGAACGCTTCGGATGAATTTCACAAAGAAAGCGGGCACTCCATAATTCTTCTAAGAGTCTGAGTGGTTGTGTCTTTTTCTCAATTCCATAATTATGGCAAAAAATTTGTCACATTGGCCTTAAACAAGGTAGGAACACTTTATTGCCTGTTTGTGTCGTATATGACACAGGTTCTTAAAGAAATTAGGATTCTATAGTCATCGATCAAAGTTGACATGCATGGTGACTTCACTCAATTAAAAAATAGTGCAACAAGATTTCTGATTTTACCTTACTTTGGATCAAAAGACCCTATCACTCGCTGGTAACCTATATAGATCAATTACGCAATGAAAGTGGACATCTAGAATACTCTTTGAAAGTTGTGACGGGTAGTGAGTTTTCATTCAATTCGTCAAAATTCTAAAAAGTACGCAATTACTAGCTAGAATCAAACTATCCCCGTTTGTGAACGCTTCGGACGAATTTCACAAGGAAAGCGCGCGCTCCATAATTCTTCTAAGAGTCGAGTGGCTGTGACTTTTCATCAATTCGATAATTATGGCAAAAGTTTGCAACATTTGCCTTAAACAAGGTAGGAACACTTTATTGCCTGTTGGTGTCGTATATAAAAAAGGTTCTTAAAGAAATTAGGATTCTATAGTCATCGATCAAAGTTGACATGCATGGTGACTTCACTCAATTAAAAAATAGTGCAACAAGATTTCTGATTTTACCTTACTTTCAATCAAAAGACCCTATCACTCGCTGGTAACCTATATAGATCAATTACGCAATGAAAGTGGACATCTAGAATACTCTTTGAAAGTTGTGACGGGCAGTGAGTTTTCATTCAATTCATAAAAGTTCTAAAAAGTACGCATTTACTAGCTAGAAACAAACTATCCCCCGTTTGTGAACGCTTGGGATGAATTTCACAACAAAAGTGCGCACTCCATAATTCTTCTAAGAGTCTGAGTGGCTGTGACTTTACCACAATTCCATAATTATGGTAAAAGTTTGTCACATTGGCCTTAAACATGGTAGGAACACTTTATTGCCTGTTGGTGTCGTATATGACACAGGTTCTTAAAGAAATTAGGATTCTATAGTCATCGATCAAAGTTGACATGCATGGTGACTTCACTCAATTAAAAAATAGTGCAACAAGATTTCTGATTTTACCTTACTTTGGATCAAAAGACCCTATCACTCGCTCGCTGGTAACCTATATAGATCAATTACGCAATGAAAGTGGACATCTAGAATACTCTTTGAAAGTTGTGACGGGTAGTGAGTTTTCATTCAATTCGTAAAAATTCTAAAAAGTACGCAATTACTAGCTAGAATCAAACTATCCTCCGTTTGTGAACGCTTCGGACGAATTTCACAAGGAAAGCGCGCGCTCCATAATTCTTCTAAGAGTCGAGTGGCTGTGACTTTTCATCAATTCCATAATTATGGTAAAAGTTTGTCACATTGGCCTTAAACATGGTAGGAACACTTTATTGCCTGTTGGTGTCGTATATGACACAGGTTCTTAAAGAAATTAGGATTCTATAGTCATCGATCAAAGTTGACATGCATGGTGACTTCACTCAATTAAAAAATAGTGCAACAAGATTTCTGATTTTACCTTACTTTGGATCAAAAGACCCTATCACTCGCTCGCTGGTAACCTATATAGATCAATTACGCAATGAAAGTGGACATCTAGAATACTCTTTGAAAGTTGTGATGGATAGTGAGTTTTCATTCAATTCGTGAAAATTCTAAAAAGTACGCAATTACTAGCTAGAATCAAACTATCCCCGTTTGTGAACGCTTCGGACGAATTTCACAAGGAAAGCGCGCGCTCCATAATTCTTCTAAGAGTCGAGTGGATGTGACTTTTCATCAATTCGATAATTATGGCAAAAGTTTGCAACATTTGCCTTAAACATGGTAGGAACACTTCATTCATGTTGGTGTCGTATACGACACAGGTTCTTAAAGAAATTAGGATTCTATAGTCATCGATCAAAGTTGACATGCATGGTGACTTCACTCAATTAAAAAATAGTGCAACAAGATTTCTGATTTTACCTTACTTTCAATCAAAAGACCCTATCACTCGCTGGTAACCTATATAGATCAATTACGCAATGAAAGTGGACATCTAGAATACTCTTTGAAAGTTGTGACGGGCAGTAAGTTTTCATTCAATTCATAAAAGTTCTAAAAAGTACGCAATTACTAGCTAGAAACAAACTATCCCCCGTTTGTGAACGCTTGGGATGAATTTCACAACAAAAGTGCGCACTCCATAATTCTTCTAAGAGTCTGAGTGGCTGTGACTTTTCATCAATTCCATAATTATGGTAAAAGTTTGTCACATTGGCCTTAAACATGGTAGGAACACTTTATTGCCTGTTGGTGTCGTATATGACACAGGTTCTTAAAGAAAATAGGATTCTATAGTCATCGATGAAAGTCGACATGCATGGTGACTTCACTAAATTAAAAAATAGTGCAACAAGCTTTCTGATTTTTCCTTACTTTGGATCAAAAGAAGCTATCACTCGCTGGTGACCTATATAGATCAATTACGCAATGAAAGTGGACATCTAGAATACTCTTTGAAAGTTGTGACGGGGAGCGAGTTTTCATTCAATTCGTCAAAATTCTAAAAAGTACGCAATTACTAGCTAGAATCAAACTATCCTCCGTTTGTGAACGCTTCGGATGAATTTCACAAGGAAAGCGCGCGCTCCATAATTCTTCTAAGAGTCGAGTGGCTGTGACTTTTCACCAATTCGATAATTATTGCAAAAGTTTGCAACATTTGCCTTAAACATGGTAGGAACACTTCATTGCATGTTAGTGTCGTATATAAAAAAGGTTCTTAAAGAAATTAGGATTCTATAGTCATCGATCAAAGTCGACATGCATGGTGACTTCACTCAAATAAAAAATAGTGCAACAAGCTTTCTGATTTTACCTTACTTTGGATCAAAAGACCCTATCACTCGCTGGTAACCTATATAGATCAATTACGCAATGAAAGTGGACATCTAGAATACTCTTTGAAAGTTGTGACGGGTAGTGAGTTTTCATTCAATTCGTAAAAATTCTAAAAAGTACGCAATTACTAGCTAGAATCAAACTATCCTCCGTTTGTGAACGCTTCGGACGAATTTCACAAGGAAAGCGCGCGCTCCATAATTCTTCTAAGAGTCGAGTGGCTGTGACTTTTCACCAATTCGATAATTATGGCAAAAGTTTGCAACATTTGCCTTAAACATGGTAGGAACACTTCATTGCATGTTAGTGTCGTATATAAAAAAGGTTCTTAAAGAAATTAGGATTCTATAGTCATCGATCAAAGTTGACATGCATGGTGACTTCACTCAATTAAAAAATAGTGCAACAAGATTTCTGATTTTACCTTACTTTGGATCAAAAGACCCTATCACTCGCTGGTAACCTATATAGATCAATTACGCAATGAAAGTGGACATCTAGAATACTCTTTGAAAGTTGTGACGGGTAGTGAGTTTTCATTCAATTCATAAAAGTTCTAAAAAGTACGTAATTACTATCCCCCGTTTGTGAACGCTTTGGATGAATTTCACAACAAAAGTGCGCACTCCATAATTCTTCTAAGAGTCTGAGTGGCTGTGACTTTTCATCAATTCCATAATTATGGTAAAAGTTTGCAACATTTGCCTTAAACATGGTAGGAACACTTCATTGCATGTTGGTGTCGTATAAGACACAGGTTCTTAAAGAAATTAGGATTCTATAGTCATCGATCAAAGTTGACATGCATGGTGACTTCACTCAATTAAAAAATAGTGCAACAAGATTTCTGATTTTACCTTACTTTGGATCAAAAGACCCTATCACTCGCTGGTAACCTATATAGATCAATTACGCAATGAAAGTGGACATCTAGAATACTCTTTGAAAGTTGTGACGGGTAGTGTGTTTTCATTCAATTCGTCAAAATTCTAAAAAGTACGCAATTACTAGCTAGAATCAAACTATCCCCGTTTGTGAACGCTTCGGACGAATTTCACAAGGAAAGCGCGCGCTCCATAATTCTTCTAAGAGTCGAGTGGCTGTGACTTTTCATCAATTCGATAATTATGGCAAAAGTTTGCAACATTTGCCTTAAACATGGTAGGAACACTTCATTGCATGTTAGTGTCGTATATAAAAAAGGTTCTTAAAGAAATTAGGATTCTATAGTCATCGATCAAAGTTGACATGCATGGTGACTTCAGTCAATTAAAAAATAGTGCAACAAGATTTCTCATTTTACTTTACTTTGGATCAAAAGACCCTATCACTCGCTTGTAACCTATATAGATCAATTACGCAATGAAAGTGGACATCTAGAATACTCTTTGAAAGTTGTGACGGGTAGTGAGTTTTTATTCAATTCATAAAAGTTCTAAAAAGTACGCAATTACTAGCTAGAATCAAACTATCCCCGTTTGTGAACGCTTCGGATGAATTTCACAAAGAAAGCGGGCACTCCATAATTCTTCTAAGAGTCTGAGTGGCTGTGTCTTTTTCTCAATTCCATAATTATGGCAAAAAATTTGTCACATTGGCCTTAAACAAGGTAGGAACACTTTATTGCCTGTTTGTGTCGTATATGACACAGGTTCTTAAAGAAATTAGGATTCTATAGTCATCGATCAAAGTTGACATGCATGGTGACTTCACTCAATTAAAAAATAGTGCAACAAGATTTCTAATTTTACCTTACTTTCAATCAAAAGACCCTATCACTCGCTGGTAACCTATATAGATCAATTACGCAATGAAAGTGGACATCTAGAATACTCTTTGAAAGTTGTGACGGGCAGTGAGTTTTCATTCAATTCGTCAAAATTCTAAAAAGTACGCAATTACTAGCTAGAATCAAACTATCCCCGTTTGTGAACGCTTCGGACGAATTTCACAAGGAAAGCGCGCGCTCCATAATTCTTCTAAGAGTCTGAGTGGCTGTGACTTTTCATCAATTCCATAATTATGGTAAAAGTTTGTCACATTGGCCTTAAACATGGTAGGAACACTTTATTGCCTGTTGGTGTCGTATATGACACAGGTTCTTAAAGAAAATAGGATTCTATAGTCATCGATGAAAGTCGACATGCATGGTGACTTCACTAAATTAAAAAATAGTGCAACAAGCTTTCTGATTTTTCCTTACTTTGGATCAAAAGAAGCTATCACTCGCTGGTGACCTATATAGATCAATTACGCAATGAAAGTGGACATCTAGAATACTCTTTGAAAGTTGTGACGGGGAGCGAGTTTTCATTCAATTCGTCAAAATTCTAAAAAGTACGCAATTACTAGCTAGAATCAAACTATCCCCGTTTGTGAACGCTTCAGATGAATTTCACAAAGAAAGCGCGCACTCCATAATTCTTCTCAGAGTCTGAGTGGCTGTCACTTTTTCTCAATCACATAATTATGGCAAAAGTTTGTCACATTGGCCTTAAACATGGTAGGAACACTTCATTTCCTGTTGGTGTCGTATATGACACAGGTTCTTAAAGAAATTAGGATTCTATAGTCATCAATGAGAGTCTACATGCATGGTGACTTCACTCAATTAAAAAATAGTGCAACAAGCTTTCTGATTTTACCTTACTTTCAATCAAAAGACCCTATCACTCGCTGGTAACCTATATAGATCAATTACGCAATGAAAGTGGACATCTAGAATACTCTTTGAAAGTTGTGACGGGTAGTGAGTTTTCATTCAATTCGTCAAAATTCTAAAAAGTACGCAATTACTAGCTAGAATCAAACTATCCCCGTTTGTGAACGCTTCGGACGAATTTCACAAGGAAAGCGCGCGCTCCATAATTCTTCTAAGAGTCTGAGTGGCTGTGACTTTTCATCAATTCCATAATTATGGTAAAAGTTTGTCACATTGGCCTTAAACATGGTAGGAACACTTTATTGCCTGTTGGTGTCGTATATGACACAGGTTCTTAAAGAAAATAGGATTCTATAGTCATCGATGAAAGTCGACATGCATGGTGACTTCACTCAATTAAAAAATAGTGCAACAAGATTTCTGATTTTACCTTACTTTCAATCAAAAGACCCTATCACTCGCTGGTAACCTATATAGATCAATTACGCAATGAAAGTGGACATCTAGAATACTCTTTGAAAGTTGTGACGGGTAGTGAGTTTTCATTCAATTCGTCAAAATTCTAAAAAGTACGCAATTACTAGCTAGAATCAAACTATCCCCGTTTGTGAACGCTTCGGACGAATTTCACAAGGAAAGCGCGCGCTCCATAATTCTTCTAAGAGTCTGAGTGGCTGTGACTTTTCATCAATTCCATAATTATGGTAAAAGTTTGTCACATTGGCCTTAAACATGGTAGGAACACTTTATTGCCTGTTGGTGTCGTATATGACACAGGTTCTTAAAGAAAATAGGATTCTATAGTCATCGATGAAAGTCGACATGCATGGTGACTTCACTAAATTAAAAAATAGTGCAACAAGCTTTCTGATTTTTCCTTACTTTGGATCAAAAGAAGCTATCACTCGCTGGTGACCTATATAGATCAATTACGCAATGAAAGTGGACATCTAGAATACTCTTTGAAAGTTGTGACGGGGAGCGAGTTTTCATTCAATTCGTCAAAATTCTAAAAAGTACGCAATTACTAGCTAGAATCAAACTATCCCCGTTTGTGAACGCTTCAGATGAATTTCACAAAGAAAGCGCGCACTCCATAATTCTTCTCAGAGTCTGAGTGGCTGTCACTTTTTCTCAATCACATAATTATGGCAAAAGTTTGTCACATTGGCCTTAAACATGGTAGGAACACTTCATTTCCTGTTGGTGTCGTATATGACACAGGTTCTTAAAGAAATTAGGATTCTATAGTCATCAATGAAAGTCTACATGCATGGTGACTTCACTCAATTAAAAAATAGTGCAACAAGCTTTCTGATTTTACCTTACTTTCAATCAAAAGACCCTATCACTCGCTGGTAACCTATATAGATCAATTACGCAATGAAAGTGGACATCTAGAATACTCTTTGAAAGTTGTGACGGGTAGTGAGTTTTCATTCAATTCGTCAAAATTCTAAAAAGTACGCAATTACTAGCTAGAATCAAACTATCCCCGTTTGTGAACGCTTCGGACGAATTTCACAAGGAAAGCGCGCGCTCCATAATTCTTCTAAGAGTCTGAGTGGCTGTGACTTTTCATCAATTCCATAATTATGGTAAAAGTTTGTCACATTGGCCTTAAACATGGTAGGAACACTTTATTGCCTGTTGGTGTCGTATATGACACAGGTTCTTAAAGAAAATAGGATTCTATAGTCATCGATGAAAGTCGACATGCATGGTGACTTCACTAAATTAAAAAATAGTGCAACAAGCTTTCTGATTTTTCCTTACTTTGGATCAAAAGAAGCTATCACTCGCTGGTGACCTATATAGATCAATTACGCAATGAAAGTGGACATCTAGAATACTCTTTGAAAGTTGTGACGGGGAGCGAGTTTTCATTCAATTCGTAAAAATTCTAAAAAGTACGCAATTACTAGCTAGAATCAAACTATCCCCGTTTGTGAACGCTTCAGATGAATTTCACAAAGAAAGCGCGCACTCCATAATTCTTCTCAGAGTCTGAGTGGCTGTCACTTTTTCTCAATCACATAATTATGGCAAAAGTTTGTCACATTGGCCTTAAACATGGTAGGAACACTTCATTTCCTGTTGGGGTCGTATATGACACAGGTTCTTAAAGAAATTAGGATTCTATAGTCATCAATGAAAGTCTACATGCATGGTGACTTCACTCAATTAAAAAATAGTGCAACAAGCTTTCTGATTTTACCTTACTTTGGATCAAAAGACCCTATCACTCGCTGGTAACCTATATAGATCAATTACGCAATGAAAGTGGACATCTAGAATACTCTTTGAAAGTTGTGACGGGTAGTGAGTTTTCATTCAATTCGTAAAAATTCTAAAAAGTACGCAATTACTAGCTAGAATCAAACTATCCTCCGTTTGTGAACGCTTCGGATGAATTTCACAAGGAAAGCGCGCGCTCCATAATTCTTCTAAGAGTCGAGTGGCTGTGACTTTTCACCAATTCGATAATTATTGCAAAAGTTTGCAACATTT
Organism: Leucaena leucocephala; assembly: GCA_037074615.1. NCBI lineage: Eukaryota > Viridiplantae > Streptophyta > Magnoliopsida > Fabales > Fabaceae > Leucaena > Leucaena leucocephala. The sequence goes on along the minus strand of CM073532.1, from coordinate 21,825,065 downwards.
GCCTTAAACATGGTAGGAACACTTCATTGCATGTTAGTGTCGTATATAAAAAAGGTTCTTAAAGAAATTAGGATTCTATAGTCATCGATCAAAGTTGACATGCATGGTGACTTCAGTCAATTAAAAAATAGTGCAACAAGATTTCTCATTTTACTTTACTTTGGATCAAAAGACCCTATCACTCGCTGGTAACCTATATAGATCAATTCCGCAATGAAAGTGGACATCTAGAATACTCTTTGAAAGTTGTGACGGGTAGTGAGTTTTCTTTCAATTCGTAAAAATTCTAAAAAGTACGCAATTACTAGCTAGAATCAAACTATCCTCCGTTTGTGAACGCTTCGGACGAATTTCACAAGGAAAGCGCGCGCTCCATAATTCTTCTAAGAGTCGAGTGGCTGTGACTTTTCATCAATTCGATAATTATGGCAAAAGTTTGCAACATTTGCCTTAAACATGGTAGGAATACTTCATTGCATGTTGGTGTCGTATACGACACAGGTTCTTAAAGAAATTAGGATTCTATAATCATCGATCAAAGTTGACATGCATGGTGACTTCACTCAATTAAAAAATAGTGCAACAAGATTTCTGATTTACCTTACTTTGGATCAAAAGACCCTATCACTCGCTGGTAACCTATATAGATCAATTACGCAATGAAAGTGGACATCTAGAATACTCTTTGAAAGTTGTGACGGGTAGTGAGTTTTCATTCAATTCATAAAAGTTCTAAAAAGTACGTAATTACTATCCCCCGTTTGTGAACGCTTTGGATGAATTTCACAACAAAAGTGCGCACTCCATAATTCTTCTAAGAGTCTGAGTGGCTGTGACTTTTCATCAATTCCATAATTATGGTAAAAGTTTGCAACATTTGCCTTAAACATGGTAGGAACACTTCATTGCATGTTGGTGTCGTATAAGACACAGGTTCTTAAAGAAATTAGGATTCTATAGTCATCGATCAAAGTTGACATGCATGGTGACTTCACTCAATTAAAAAATAGTGCAACAAGATTTCTGATTTTACCTTACTTTGGATCAAAAGACCCTATCACTCGCTGGTAACCTATATAGATCAATTACGCAATGAAAGTGGACATCTAGAATACTCTTTGAAAGTTGTGACGGGTAGTGTGTTTTCATTCAATTCGTCAAAATTCTAAAAAGTACGCAATTACTAGCTAGAATCAAACTATCCCCGTTTGTGAACGCTTCGGACGAATTTCACAAGGAAAGCGCGCGCTCCATAATTCTTCTAAGAGTCGAGTGGCTGTGACTTTTCATCAATTCGATAATTATGGCAAAAGTTTGCAACATTTGCCTTAAACATGGTAGGAACACTTCATTGCATGTTAGTGTCGTATATAAAAAAGGTTCTTAAAGAAATTAGGATTCTATAGTCATCGATCAAAGTTGACATGCATGGTGACTTCAGTCAATTAAAAAATAGTGCAACAAGATTTCTCATTTTACTTTACTTTGGATCAAAAGACCCTATCACTCGCTTGTAACCTATATAGATCAATTACGCAATGAAAGTGGACATCTAGAATACTCTTTGAAAGTTGTGACGGGTAGTGAGTTTTTATTCAATTCATAAAAGTTCTAAAAAGTACGCAATTACTAGCTAGAATCAAACTATCCCCGTTTGTGAACGCTTCGGATGAATTTCACAAAGAAAGCGGGCACTCCATAATTCTTCTAAGAGTCTGAGTGGCTGTGTCTTTTTCTCAATTCCATAATTATGGCAAAAAATTTGTCACATTGGCCTTAAACAAGGTAGGAACACTTTATTGCCTGTTTGTGTCGTATATGACACAGGTTCTTAAAGAAATTAGGATTCTATATCATCGATGAAAGTCGACATGCATGGTGACTTCACTAAATTAAAAAATAGTGCAACAAGATTTCTGATTTTACCTTACTTTGGATCAAAAGACCCTATCACTCGCTGGTGACCTATATAGATCAATTACGCAATGAAAGTGGACATCTAGAATACTCTTTGAAAGTTGTGACGGGTAGTGAGTTTTCATTCAATTCGTCAAAATTCTAAAAAGTACGCAATTACTACTAGAATCAAACTATCCTCCGTTTGTGAACGCTTCGGACGAATTTCACAAGGAAAGCGCGCGCTCCATAATTCTTCTAAGAGTCGAGTGGCTGTGACTTTTCATCAATTCGATAATTATGGCAAAAGTTTGCAACATTTGCCTTAAACATGGTAGGAACACTTCATTGCATGTTGGTGTCGTATAGGACACAGGTTCTTAAAGAAATTAGGATTCTATAGTCATCGATCAAAGTTGACATGCATGGTGACTTCACTCAATTAAAAAATAGTGCAACAAGATTTCTGATTTTACCTTACTTTGGATCAAAAGACCCTATCACTCGCTGGTAACCTATATAGATCAATTACGCAATGAAAGTGGACATCTAGAATACTCTTTGAAAGTTGTGACGGGTAGTGAGTTTTCATTCAATTCATAAAAGTTCTAAAAAGTACGCCATTACTAGCTAGAATCAAACTATCCCCGTTTGTGAACGCTTCGGATGAATTTCACAAAGAAAGCGGGCACTCCATAATTCTTCTAAGAGTCTGAGTGGCTGTGTCTTTTTCTCAATTCCATAATTATGGCAAAAAATTTGTCAAATTGGCCTTAAACATGGTAGGAACACTTTATTGCCTGTTTGTATCGTATATGACACAGGTTCTTAAAGAAATTAGGATTCTATATCATCGATGAAAGTCGACATGCATGGTGGCTTCACTAAATTAAAAAATAGTGCAACAAGCTTTCTGATTTTACCTTACTTTGGATCAAAAGACCCTATCACTTGCTGGTGACCTATATAGATCAATTACGCAATGAAAGTGGACATCTAGAATACTCTTTGAAAGTTGTGACGGGTAGTGAGTTTTCATTCAATTCGTCAAAATTCTAAAAAGTACGCAATTACTACTAGAATCAAACTATCCCCGTTTGTGAACGCTTTAGATGAATTTCACAAAGAAAGCGCGCACTCCATAATTCTTCTCAGAGTCTGAGTGGCTGTCACTTTTTCTCAATCACATAATTATGGCAAAAGTTTGTCACATTGGCCTTAGACATGGTAGGAACACTTCATTTCCTGTTGGTGTCGTATATGACACAGGTTCTTAAAGAAATTAGGATTCTATAGTCATCAATGAAAGTCTACATGCATGGTGACTTCACTCAATTAAAAAATAGTGCAACAAGATTTCTGATTTTACCTTACTTTGGATCAAAAGACCCTATCACTCGCTGGTAACCTATATAGATCAATTACGCAATGAAAGTGGACATCTAGAATACTCTTTGAAAGTTGTGACGGGTAGTGTGTTTTCATTCAATTCGTAAAAATTCTAAAAAGTACGCAATTACTACTAGAATCAAACTATCCTCCGTTTGTGAACGCTTCGGACGAATTTCACAAGGAAAGCGCGCGCTCCATAATTCTTCTAAGAGTCGAGTGGCTGTGACTTTTCATCAATTCGATAATTATGGCAAAAGTTTGCAACATTTGCCTTAAACATGGTAGGAACACTTCATTGCTTGTTGGTGTCGTATATGACACAGGTTCTTAAAGAAAATAGGATTCTATAGTCATCGATGAAAGTCGACATGCATGGTGACTTCACTAAATTAAAAAATAGTGCAACAAGCTTTCTGATTTTTCCTTACTTTGGATCAAAAGAAGCTATCACTCGCTGGTGACCTATATAGATCAATTACGCAATGAAAGTGGACATCTAGAATACTCTTTGAAAGTTGTGACGGGGAGCGAGTTTTCATTCAATTCGTCAAAATTCTAAAAAGTACGCAATTACTAGCTAGAATCAAACTATCCCCGTTTGTGAACGCTTCAGATGAATTTCACAAAGAAAGCGCGCACTCCATAATTCTTCTCAGAGTCTGAGTGGCTGTCACTTTTTCTCAATCACATAATTATGGCAAAAGTTTCTCAATCATTTCCTGTTGGTGTCGTATATGACACAGGTTCTTAAAGAAATTAGGATTCTATAGTCATCAATGAAAGTCTACATGCATGGTGACTTCACTCAATTAAAAAATAGTGCAACAAGATTTCTGATTTTACCTTACTTTGGATCAAAAGACCCTATCACTCGCTGGTAACCTATATAGATCAATTACGCAATGAAAGTGGACATCTAGAATACTCTTTGAAAGTTGTGACGGGTAGTGAGTTTTCATTCAATTCGTAAAAATTCTAAAAAGTACGCAATTACTAGCTAGAATCAAACTATCCTCCGTTTGTGAACGCTTCGGAAGAATTTCACAAGGAAAGCGATCTCCATAATTCTTCTAAGAGTCGAGTGGCTGTGACTTTTAACCAATTCGATAATTATTGCAAAAGTTTGCAACATTTGCCTTAAACATGGTAGGAACACTTCATTGCATGTTAGTGTCGTATATAAAAAAGGTTCTTAAAGAAATTAGGATTCTATAGTCATCGATCAAAGTTGACATGCATGGTGACTTCAGTCAATTAAAAAATAGTGCAACAAGATTTCTCATTTTACTTTACTTTGGATCAAAAGACCCTATCACTCGCTGGTAACCTATATAGATCAATTCCGCAATGAAAGTGGACATCTAGAATACTCTTTGAAAGTTGTGACGGGTAGTGAGTTTTCTTTCAATTCGTAAAAATTCTAAAAAGTACGCAATTACTAGCTAGAATCAAACTATCCTCCGTTTGTGAACGCTTCGGACGAATTTCACAAGGAAAGCGCGCGCTCCATAATTCTTCTAAGAGTCGAGTGGCTGTGACTTTTCATCAATTCGATAATTATGGCAAAAGTTTGCAACATTTGCCTTAAACATGGTAGGAACACTTCATTGCATGTTGGTGTCGTATATGACACAGGTTCTTAAAGAAATTAGGATTCTATAGTCATCGATCAAAGTTGACATGCATGGTGACTTCACTAAATTAAAAAATAGTGCAACAAGATTTCTGATTTTACCTTACTTTGGATCAAAAGACCCTATCACTCGCTGGTAACCTATATAGATCAATTACGCAATGAAAGTGGACATCTAGAATACTCTTTGAAAGTTGTGACGGGTAGTGAGTTTTCATTCAATTCGTCAAAATTCTAAAAAGTACGCAATTACTAGCTAGAATCAAACTATCCCCGTTTGTGAACGCTTCGGACGAATTTCACAAGGAAAGCGCGCGCTCCATAATTCTTCTAAGAGTCGAGTGGCTGTGACTTTTCATCAATTCGATAATTATGGCAAAAGTTTGCAACATTTGCCTTAAACATGGTAGGAACACTTCATTGCATGTTGGTGTCGTATACGACACAGGTTCTTAAAGAAATTAGGATTCTATAGTCATCGATCAAAGTTGACATGCATGGTGACTTCACTCAATTAAGAAATAGTGCAACAAGATTTCTGATTTTACCTTACTTTGGATCAAAAGACCCTATCACTCGCTGGTAACCTATATAGATCAATTACGCAATGAAAGTGGACATCTAGAATACTCTTTGAAAGTTGTGACGGGTAGTGAGTTTTCATTCAATTCGTCAAAATTCTAAAAAGTACGCAATTACTAGCTAGAATCAAACTATCCCCGTTTGTGAACGCTTCGGACGAATTTCACAAGGAAAGCGCGCGCTCCATAATTCTTCTAAGAGTCGAGTGGCTGTGACTTTTCATCAATTCGATAATTATGGCAAAAGTTTGCAACATTTGCCTTAAACATGGTAGGAACACTTCATTGCATGTTGGTGTCGTATATGACACAGGTTCTTAAAGAAATTAGGATTCTATAGTCATCGATCAAAGTTGACATGCATGGTGACTTCAGTCAATTAAAAAATAGTGCAACAAGATTTCTGATTTTACCTTACTTTCAAACAAAAGACCCTATCACTCGCTGGTAACCTATATAGATCAATTACGCAATGAAAGTGGACATCTAGAATACTCTTTGAAAGTTGTGACGGGTAGTGAGTTTTCATTCAATTCATAAAAGTTCTAAAAAGTACGCAATTACTAGCTAGAAACAAACTATCCCCCGTTTGTGAACGCTTGGGATGAATTTCACAACAAAAGTGCGCACTCCATAATTCTTCTAAGAGTCTGAGTGGCTGTGACTTTTCCTCAATTCCATAATTATGGTAAAAGTTTGTCACATTGGCCTTAAACATGGTAGGAACACTTTATTGCCTGTTGGTGTCGTATATGACACAGGTTCTTAAAGAAAATAGGATTCTATAGTCATCGATGAAAGTCGACATGCATGGTGACTTCACTAAATTAAAAAATAGTGCAACAAGCTTTCTGATTTTTCCTTACTTTGGATCAAAAGAAGCTATCACTCGCTGGTGACCTATATAGATCAATTACGCAATGAAAGTGGACATCTAGAATACTCTTTGAAAGTTGTGACGGGGAGCGAGTTTTCATTCAATTCGTCAAAATTCTAAAAAGTACGCAATTACTAGCTAGAATCAAACTATCCCCGTTTGTGAACGCTTCAGATGAATTTCACAAAGAAAGCGCGCACTCCATAATTCTTCTCAGAGTCTGAGTGGCTGTCACTTTTTCTCAATCACATAATTATGGCAAAAGTTTGTCACATTGGCCTTAGACATGGTAGGAACACTTCATTTCCTGTTGGTGTCGTATATGACACAGGTTCTTAAAGAAATTAGGATTCTATAGTCATCAATGAAAGTCTACATGCATGGTGACTTCACTCAATTAAAAAATAGTGCAACAAGATTTCTGATTTTACCTTACTTTGGATCAAAAGACCCTATCACTCGCTGGTAACCTATATAGATCAATTACGCAATGAAAGTGGACATCTAGAATACTCTTTGAAAGTTGTGACGGGTAGTGAGTTTTCATTCAATTCGTAAAAATTCTAAAAAGTACGCAATTACTAGCTAGAATCAAACTATCCTCCGTTTGTGAACGCTTCGGATGAATTTCACAAGGAAAGCGCGCGCTCCATAAATCTTCTAAGAGTCGAGTGGCTGTGACTTTTCACCAATTCGATAATTATGGCAAAAGTTTGCAACATTTGCCTTAAACATGGTAGGAACACTTCATTGCATGTTGGTGTCGTATAAGACACAGGTTCTTAAAGAAATTAGGATTCTATAGTCATCGATCAAAGTTGACATGCATGGTGACTTCACTCAATTTAAAAATAGTGCAACAAGATTTCTGATTTTACCTTACTTTGGATCAAAAGACCCTATCACTCGCTGGTAACCTATATAGATCAATTACGCAATGAAAGTGGACATCTAGAATACTCTTTGAAAGTTGTGACGGGTAGTGAGTTTTCATTCAATTCGTCAAAATTCTAAAAAGTACGCAATTACTAGCTAGAATCAAACTATCCCCGTTTGTGAACGCTTCGGACGAATTTCACAAGGAAAGCGCGCGCTCCATAATTCTTCTAAGAGTCGAGTGGCTGTGACTTTTCATCAATTCGATAATTATGGCAAAAGTTTGCAACATTTGCCTTAAACATGGTAGGAACACTTCATTGCTTGTTGGTGTCGTATATGACACAGGTTCTTAAAGAAAATAGGATTCTATAGTCATCGATGAAAGTCGACATGCATGGTGACTTCACTAAATTAAAAAATAGTGCAACAAGCTTTCTGATTTTTCCTTACTTTGGATCAAAAGAAGCTATCACTCGCTGGTGACCTATATAGATCAATTACGCAATGAAAGTGGACATCTAGAATACTCTTTGAAAGTTGTGACGGGGAGCGAGTTTTCATTCAATTCGTCAAAATTCTAAAAAGTACGCAATTACTAGCTAGAATCAAACTATCCCCGTTTGTGAACGCTTCAGATGAATTTCACAAAGAAAGCGCGCACTCCATAATTCTTCTCAGAGTCTGAGTGGCTGTCACTTTTTCTCAATCACATAATTATGGCAAAAGTTTCTCAATCATTTCCTGTTGGTGTCGTATATGACACAGGTTCTTAAAGAAATTAGGATTCTATAGTCATCAATGAAAGTCTACATGCATGGTGACTTCACTCAATTAAAAAATAGTGCAACAAGATTTCTGATTTTACCTTACTTTGGATCAAAAGACCCTATCACTCGCTGGTAACCTATATAGATCAATTACGCAATGAAAGTGGACATCTAGAATACTCTTTGAAAGTTGTGACGGGTAGTGAGTTTTCATTCAATTCGTAAAAATTCTAAAAAGTACGCAATTACTAGCTAGAATCAAACTATCCTCCGTTTGTGAACGCTTCGGAAGAATTTCACAAGGAAAGCGATCTCCATAATTCTTCTAAGAGTCGAGTGGCTGTGACTTTTAACCAATTCGATAATTATTGCAAAAGTTTGCAACATTTGCCTTAAACATGGTAGGAACACTTCATTGCATGTTGGTGTCGTATATGACACAGGTTCTTAAAGAAATTAGGATTCTATAGTCATCGATCAAAGTTGACATGCATGGTGACTTCACTAAATTAAAAAATAGTGCAACAAGATTTCTGATTTTACCTTACTTTGGATCAAAAGACCCTATCACTCGCTGGTAACCTATATAGATCAATTACGCAATGAAAGTGGACATCTAGAATACTCTTTGAAAGTTGTGACGGGTAGTGAGTTTTCATTCAATTCGTCAAAATTCTAAAAAGTACGCAATTACTAGCTAGAATCAAACTATCCCCGTTTGTGAACGCTTCGGACGAATTTCACAAGGAAAGCGCGCGCTCCATAATTCTTCTAAGAGTCGAGTGGCTGTGACTTTTCATCAATTCGATAATTATGGCAAAAGTTTGCAACATTTGCCTTAAACATGGTAGGAACACTTCATTGCATGTTGGTGTCGTATACGACACAGGTTCTTAAAGAAATTAGGATTCTATAGTCATCAATGAAAGTCTACATGCATGGTGACTTCACTCAATTAAAAAATAGTGTAACAAGATTTCTGATTTTACCTTACTTTGGATCAAAAGACCCTATCACTCGCTGGTAACCTATATAGATCAATTACGCAATGAAAGTGGACATCTAGAATACTCTTTGAAAGTTGTGACGGGTAGTGAGTTTTCATTCAATTCGTCAAAATTCTAAAAAGTACGCAATTACTAGCTAGAATCAAACTATCCCCGTTTGTGAACGTTTCGGACGAATTTCACAAGGAAAGCGCGCGCTCCATAATTCTTCTAAGAGTCGAGTGGCTGTGACTTTTCATCAATTCGATAATTGTGGAAAAAGTTTGCAACATTTGCCTTAAACATGGTAGGAACACTTCATTGCATGTTGGTGTCGTATATGACACAGGTTCTTAAAGAAATAGGATTCTATAGTCATCGATGAAAGTCGACATGCATGGTGACTTCACTAAATAAAAAATAGTGCAACAAGCTTTCTGATTTTACCTTACTTTCGATCAAAAGACCCTATCATTCGCTGGTGACCTATATAGATCAATTACGCAATGAAAGTGGACATCTAGAATACTCTTTGAAAGTTGTGACGGGTAGTGAGTTTTCATTCAATTCATAAAAGTTCTAAAAAGTACGCAATTACTAGCTAGAATCAAACTATCCCCGTTTGTGAACGCTTCGGAAGAATTTCACAACGAAAGCGGGCCCTCCATAATTCTTCTAAGAGTCTGAGTGGCTGTGTCTTTTTCTCAATTCCATAATTATGGCAAAAAATTTGTCAAATTGACCTTAAACATGGTAGGAACACTTTATTGCCTGTTTGTGTCGTATATGACACAGGTTCTTAAAGAAATTAGGATTCTATATCATCGATGAAAGTCGACATGCATGGTGACTTCACTAAATTAAAAAATAGTGCAACAAGCTTTCTGATTTTCCCTTACTTTGGATCAAAAGACCCTATCACTCGCTGGTGACCTATATAGATCAATTACGCAATGAAAGTGGACATCTAGAATACTCTTTGAAAGTTGTGACGGGTAGTGAGTTTTCATTCAATTCGTAAAAATTCTAAAAAGTACGCAATTACTAGCTAGAATCAAACTATCCCCGTTTGTGAACGCTTGGGATGAATTTCACAACAAAAGTGCGCACTCCATAATTCTTCTAAGAGTCTGAGTGGCTGTGACTTTTCATCAATTCCATAATTATGGTAAAAGTTTGTCACATTGGCCTTAAACATGGTAGGAACACTTTATTGCCTGTTGGTGTCGTATATGACACAGGTTCTTAAAGAAAATAGGATTCTATAGTCATCGATGAAAGTCGACATGCATGGTGACTTCACTAAATTAAAAAATAGTGCAACAAGCTTTCTGATTTTTCCTTACTTTGGATCAAAAGAAGCTATCACTCGCTGGTGACCTATATAGATCAATTACGCAATGAAAGTGGACATCTAGAATACTCTTTGAAAGTTGTGACGGGGAGCGAGTTTTCATTCAATTCGTCAAAATTCTAAAAAGTACGCAATTACTAGCTAGAATCAAACTATCCCCGTTTGTGAACGCTTCGGACGAATTTCACAAGGAAAGCGCGCGCTCCATAATTCTTCTAAGAGTCGAGTGGCTGTGACTTTTCATCAATTCGATAATTATGGCAAAAGTTTGCAACATTTGCCTTAAACATGGTAGGAACACTTCATTGCATGTTGGTGTCGTATATGACACAGGTTCTTAAAGAAATTAGGATTCTATAGTCATCGATCAAAGTTGACATGCATGGTGACTTCACTCAATTAAAAAATAGTGCAACAAGATTTCTGATTTTACCTTACTTTGGATCAAAAGACCCTATCACTCGCTGGTAACCTATATAGATCAATTACGCAATGAAAGTGGACATCTAGAATACTCTTTGAAAGTTGTGACGGGCAGTGAGTTTTCATTCAATTCATAAAAGTTCTAAAAAGTACGCAATTACTAGCTAGAAACAAACTATCCCCCGTTTGTGAACGCTTGGGATGAATTTCACAACAAAAGTGCGCACTCCATAATTCTTCTAAGAGTCTGAGTGGCTGTGACTTTTCATCAATTCCATAATTATGGTAAAAGTTTGTCACATTGGCCTTAAACATGGTAGGAACACTTTATTGCCTGTTGGTGTCGTATATGACACAGGTTCTTAAAGAAAATAGGATTCTATAGTCATCGATGAAAGTCGACATGCATGGTGACTTCACTAAATTAAAAAATAGTGCAACAAGCTTTCTGATTTTTCCTTACTTTGGATCAAAAGAAGCTATCACTCGCTGGTGACCTATATAGATCAATTACGCAATGAAAGTGGACATCTAGAATACTCTTTGAAAGTTGTGACGGGGAGCGAGTTTTCATTCAATTCGTCAAAATTCTAAAAAGTACGCAATTACTAGCTAGAATCAAACTATCCCCGTTTGTGAACGCTTCGGACGAATTTCACAAGGAAAGCGCGCGCTCCATAATTCTTCTAAGAGTCGAGTGGCTGTGACTTTTCATCAATTCGATAATTATGGCAAAAGTTTGCAACATTTGCCTTAAACATGGTAGGAACACTTCATTGCATGTTGGTGTCGTATATGACACAGGTTCTTAAAGAAAATAGGATTCTATAGTCATCGATGAAAGTCGACATGCATGGTGACTTCACTAAATTAAAAAATAGTGCAACAAGCTTTCTGATTTTTCCTTACTTTGGATCAAAAGAAGCTATCACTCGCTGGTGACCTATATAGATCAATTACGCAATGAAAGTGGACATCTAGAATACTCTTTGAAAGTTGTGACGGGGAGCGAGTTTTCATTCAATTCGTCAAAATTCTAAAAAGTACGCAATTACTAGCTAGAATCAAACTATCCCCGTTTGTGAACGCTTGAGATGAATTTCACAAAGAAAGCGCGCACTCCATAATTCTTCTCAGAGTCTGAGTGGCTGTCACTTTTTCTCAATCACATAATTATGGCAAAAGTTTGTCACATTGGCCTTAGACATGGTAGGAACACTTCATTTCCTGTTGGTGTCGTATATGACACAGGTTCTTAAAGAAATTAGGATTCTATAGTCATCAATGAAAGTCTACATGCATGGTGACTTCACTCAATTAAAAAATAGTGCAACAAGATTTCTGATTTTACCTTACTTTGGATCAAAAGACCCTATCACTCGCTGGTAACCTATATAGATCAATTACGCAATGAAAGTGGACATCTAGAATACTCTTTGAAAGTTGTGACGGGTAGTGTGTTTTCATTCAATTCGTAAAAATTCTAAAAAGTACGCAATTACTACTAGAATCAAACTATCCTCCGTTTGTGAACGCTTCGGACGAATTTCACAAGGAAAGCGCGCGCTCCATAATTCTTCTAAGAGTCGAGTGGCTGTGACTTTTCATCAATTCGATAATTATGGCAAAAGTTTGCAACATTTGCCTTAAACATGGTAGGAACACTTCATTGCATGTTGGTGTCGTATAAGACACAGGTTCTTAAAGAAATTAGGATTCTATAGTCATCGATCAAAGTTGACAAGCATGGTGACTTCAGTCAATTAAAAAATAGTGCAACAAGATTTCTGATTTTACCTTACTTTGGATCAAAAGACCCTATCACTCGCTGGTAACCTATATAGATCAATTACGCAATGAAAGTGGACATCTAGAATACTCTTTGAAAGTTGTGACGGGTAGTGAGTTTTCATTCAATTCGTCAAAATTCTAAAAAGTACGCAATTACTAGCTAGAATCAAACTATCCCCGTTTGTGAACGCTTCGGACGAATTTCACAAGGAAAGCGCGCGCTCCATAATTCTTCTAAGAGTCGAGTGGCTGTGACTTTTCATCAATTCGATAATTATGGCAAAAGTTTGCAACATTTGCCTTAAACATGGTAGGAACACTTCATTGGTTGTTGGTGTCGTATATGACACAGGTTCTTAAAGAAATTAGGATTCTATAGTCATCGATCAAAGTTGACATGCATGGTGACTTCAGTCAATTAAAAAATAGTGCAACAAGATTTCTGATTTTACCTTACTTTCAATCAAAAGACCCTATCACTCGCTGGTAACCTATATAGATCAATTACGCAATGAAAGTGGACATCTAGAATACTCTTTGAAAGTTGTGACGGGCAGTGAGTTTTCATTCAATTCATAAAAGTTCTAAAAAGTACGCAATTACTAGCTAGAAACAAACTATCCCCCGTTTGTGAACGCTTGGGATGAATTTCACAACAAAAGTGCGCACTCCATAATTCTTCTAAGAGTCTGAGTGGCTGTGACTTTTCATCAATTCCATAATTATGGTAAAAGTTTGCAACATTTGCCTTAAACATGGTAGGAACACTTCATTGCTTGTTGGTGTCGTATATGACACAGGTTCTTAAAGAAATTAGGATTCTATAGTCATCGATCAAAGTTGACATGCATGGTGACTTCACTCAATTAAAAAATAGTGCAACAAGATTTCTGATTTTACCTTACTTTCCATCAAAAGACCCTATCACTCGCTGGTAACCTATATAGATCAATTACGCAATGAAAGTGGACATCTAGAATACTCTTTGAAAGTTGTGACGGGGAGCGAGTTTTCATTCAATTCGTCAAAATTCTAAAAAGTACGCAATTACTAGCTAGAATCAAACTATCCCCGTTTGTGAACGCTTCAGATGAATTTCACAAAGAAAGCGCGCACTCCATAATTCTTCTCAGAGTCTGAGTGGCTGTCACTTTTTCTCAATCACATAATTATGGCAAAAGTTTGTCACATTGGCCTTAAACATGGTAGGAACACTTCATTTCCTGTTGGTGTCGTATATGACACAGGTTCTTAAAGAAATTAGGATTCTATATCATCGATGAAAGTCGACATGCATGGTGACTTCACTAAATTAAAAAATAGTGCAACAAGCTTTCTGATTTTCCCTTACTTTGGATCAAAAGACCCTATCACTCGCTGGTGACCTATATAGATCAATTACGCAATGAAAGTGGACATCTAGAATACTCTTTGAAAGTTGTGACGGGGAGCGAGTTTTCATTCAATTCGTCAAAATTCTAAAAAGTACGCAATTACTAGCTAGAATCAAACTATCCCCGTTTGTGAACGCTTCAGATGAATTTCACAAAGAAAGCGCGCACTCCATAATTCTTCTCAGAGTCGAGTGGCTGTGACTTTTCATCAATTCGATAATTGTGGCAAAAGTTTGCAACATTTGCCTTAAACATGGTAGGAACACTTCATTGCATGTTGGTGTCGTATATGACACAGGTTCTTAAAGAAATAGGATTCTATAGTCATCGATGAAAGTCGACATGCATGGTGACTTCACTAAATAAAAAATAGTGCAACAAGCTTTCTGATTTTACCTTACTTTCGATCAAAAGACCCTATCATTCGCTGGTGACCTATATAGATCAATTACGCAATGAAAGTGGACATCTAGAATACTCTTTGAAAGTTGTGACGGGTAGTGAGTTTTCATTCAATTCATAAAAGTTCTAAAAAGTACGCAATTACTAGCTAGAATCAAACTATCCCCGTTTGTGAACGCTTCGGAAGAATTTCACAACGAAAGCGGGCCCTCCATAATTCTTCTAAGAGTCTGAGTGGCTGTGTCTTTTTCTCAATTCCATAATTATGGCAAAAAATTTGTCAAATTGACCTTAAACATGGTAGGAACACTTTATTGCCTGTTTGTGTCGTATATGACACAGGTTCTTAAAGAAATTAGGATTCTATATCATCGATGAAAGTCGACATGCATGGTGACTTCACTAAATTAAAAAATAGTGCAACAAGCTTTCTGATTTTCCCTTACTTTGGATCAAAAGACCCTATCACTCGCTGGTGACCTATATAGATCAATTACGCAATGAAAGTGGACATCTAGAATACTCTTTGAAAGTTGTGACGGGTAGTGAGTTTTCATTCAATTCGTAAAAATTCTAAAAAGTACGCAATTACTAGCTAGAATCAAACTATCCCCGTTTGTGAACGCTTCGGACGAATTTCACAAGGAAAGCGCGCGCTCCATAATTCTTCTAAGAGTCGAGTGGCTGTGACTTTTCATCAATTCGATAATTATGGCAAAAGTTTGCAACATTTGCCTTAAACATGGTAGGAACACTTCATTGCTTGTTGGTGTCGTATATGACACAGGTTCTTAAAGAAATTAGGATTCTATAGTCATCGATCAAAGTTGACATGCATGGTGACTTCACTCAATTAAAAAATAGTGCAACAAGCTTTCTGATTTTTCCTTACTTTGGATCAAAAGAAGCTATCACTAGCTGGTAACCTATATAGATCAATTACGCAATGAAAGTGGACATCTAGAATACTCTTTGAAAGTTGTGACGGGCAGTGAGTTTTCATTCAATTCATAAAAGTTCTAAAAAGTACGCAATTACTAGCTAGAAACAAACTATCCCCCGTTTGTGAACGCTTGGGATGAATTTCACAACAAAAGTGCGCACTCCATAATTCTTCTAAGAGTCTGAGTGGCTGTGACTTTTCATCAATTCCATAATTATGGTAAAAGTTTGTCACATTGGCCTTAAACATGGTAGGAACACTTTATTGCCTGTTGGTGTCGTATATGACACAGGTTCTTAAAGAAAATAGGATTCTATAGTCATCGATGAAAGTCGACATGCATGGTGACTTCACTAAATTAAAAAATAGTGCAACAAGCTTTCTGATTTTTCCTTACTTTGGATCAAAAGAAGCTATCACTCGCTGGTGACCTATATAGATCAATTACGCAATGAAAGTGGACATCTAGAATACTCTTTGAAAGTTGTGACGGGGAGCGAGTTTTCATTCAATTCATAAAAATTCTAAAAAGTACGCAATTACTAGCTAGAATCAAACTATCCCCGTTTGTGAACGCTTCGGACGAATTTCACAAGGAAAGCGCGCGCTCCATAATTCTTCTAAGAGTCGAGTGGCTGTGACTTTTCATCAATTCGATAATTATGGCAAAAGTTTGCAACATTTGCCTTAAACATGGTAGGAACACTTCATTGCATGTTGGTGTCGTATATGACACAGGTTCTTAAAGAAATTAGGATTCTATAGTCATCGATCAAAGTTGACATGCATGGTGACTTCACTCAATTAAAAAATAGTGCAACAAGATTTCTGATTTTACCTTACTTTGGATCAAAAGACCCTATAACTCGCTGGTAACCTATATAGATCAATTACGCAATGAAAGTGGACATCTAGAATACTCTTTGAAAGTTGTGACGGGCAGTGAGTTTTCATTCAATTCATAAAAGTTCTAAAAAGTACGCAATTACTAGCTAGAAACAAACTATCCCCCGTTTGTGAACGCTTGGGATGAATTTCACAACAAAAGTGCGCACTCCATAATTCTTCTAAGAGTCTGAGTGGCTGTGACTTTTCATCAATTCCATAATTATGGTAAAAGTTTGTCACATTGGCCTTAAACATGGTAGGAACACTTTATTGCCTGTTGGTGTCGTATATGACACAGGTTCTTAAAGAAAATAGGATTCTATAGTCATCGATGAAAGTCGACATGCATGGTGACTTCACTAAATTAAAAAATAGTGCAACAAGCTTTCTGATTTTTCCTTACTTTGGATCAAAAGAAGCTATCACTCGCTGGTGACCTATATAGATCAATTACGCAATGAAAGTGGACATCTAGAATACTCTTTGAAAGTTGTGACGGGGAGCGAGTTTTCATTCAATTCGTCAAAATTCTAAAAAGTACGCAATTACTAGCTAGAATCAAACTATCCCCGTTTGTGAACGCTTGAGATGAATTTCACAAAGAAAGCGCGCACTCCATAATTCTTCTCAGAGTCTGAGTGGCTGTCACTTTTTCTCAATCACATAATTATGGCAAAAGTTTGTCACATTGGCCTTAGACATGGTAGGAACACTTCATTTCCTGTTGGTGTCGTATATGACACAGGTTCTTAAAGAAATTAGGATTCTATAGTCATCAATGAAAGTCTACATGCATGGTGACTTCACTCAATTAAAATATAGTGCAACAAGATTTCTGATTTTACCTTACTTTGGATCAAAAGACCCTATCACTCGCTGGTAACCTATATAGATCAATTACGCAATGAAAGTGGACATCTAGAATACTCTTTGAAAGTTGTGACGGGTAGTGTGTTTTCATTCAATTCGTAAAAATTCTAAAAAGTACGCAATTACTACTAGAATCAAACTATCCTCCGTTTGTGAACGCTTCGGACGAATTTCACAAGGAAAGCGCGCGCTCCATAATTCTTCTAAGAGTCGAGTGGCTGTGACTTTTCATCAATTCGATAATTATGGCAAAAGTTTGCAACATTTGCCTTAAACATGGTAGGAACACTTCATTGCATGTTGGTGTCGTATAAGACACAGGTTCTTAAAGAAATTAGGATTCTATAGTCATCGATCAAAGTTGACAAGCATGGTGACTTCACTCAATTAAAAAATAGTGCGACAAGATTTCTGATTTTACCTTACTTTGGATCAAAAGACCCTATCACTCGCTGGTAACCTATATAGATCAATTACGCAATGAAAGTGGACATCTAGAATACTCTTTGAAAGTTGTGATGGGTAGTGAGTTTTCATTCAATTCGTCAAAATTCTAAAAAGTACGCAATTACTAGCTAGAATCAAACTATCCCCGTTTGTGAACGCTTCGGACGAATTTCACAAGGAAAGCGCGCGCTCCATAATTCTTCTAAGAGTCGAGTGGCTGTGACTTTTCATCAATTCGATAATTATGGCAAAAGTTTGCAACATTTGCCTTAAACATGGTAGGAACACTTCATTGCTTGTTGGTGTCGTATATGACACAGGTTCTTAAAGAAATTAGGATTCTATAGTCATCGATCAAAGTTGACATGCATGGTGACTTCACTCAATTAAAAAATAGTGCAACAAGATTTCTGATTTTACCTTACTTTCAATCAAAAGACCCTATCACTCGCTGGTAACCTATATAGATCAATTACGCAATGAAAGTGGACATCTAGAATACTCTTTGAAAGTTGTGACGGGGAGCGAGTTTTCATTCAATTCGTCAAAATTCTAAAAAGTACGCAATTACTAGCTAGAATCAAACTATCCCCGTTTGTGAACGCTTCAGATGAATTTCACAAAGAAAGCGCGCACTCCATAATTCTTCTCAGAGTCTGAGTGGCTGTCACTTTTTCTCAATCACATAATTATGGCAAAAGTTTGTCACATTGGCCTTAGACATGGTAGGAACACTTCATTTCCTGTTGGTGTCGTATATGACACAGGTTCTTAAAGAAATTAGGATTCTATAGTCATCAATGAAAGTCTACATGCATGGTGACTTCACTCAATTAAAAAATAGTGCAACAAGATTTCTGATTTTACCTTACTTTGGATCAAAAGACCCTATCACTCGCTGGTAACCTATATAGATCAATTACGCAATGAAAGTGGACATCTAGAATACTCTTTGAAAGTTGTGACGGGTAGTGAGTTTTCATTCAATTCGTAAAAATTCTAAAAAGTACGCAATTACTACTAGAATCAAACTATCCTCCGTTTGTGAACGCTTCGGACGAATTTCACAAGGAAAGCGCGCGCTCCATAATTCTTCTAAGAGTCGAGTGGCTGTGACTTTTCATCAATTCGATAATTATGGCAAAAGTTTGCAACATTTGCCTTAAACATGGTAGGAACACTTCATTGCATGTTGGTGTCGTATAAGACACAGGTTCTTAAAGAAATTAGGATTCTATAGTCATCGATCAAAGTTGACATGCATGGTGACTTCACTCAATTAAAAAATAGTGCAACAAGATTTCTGATTTTACCTTACTTTGGATCAAAAGACCCTATCACTCGCTGGTAACCTATATAGATCAATTACGCAATGAAAGTGGACATCTAGAATACTCTTTGAAAGTTGTGATGGGTAGTGAGTTTTCATTCAATTCGTCAAAATTCTAAAAAGTACGCAATTACTAGCTAGAATCAAACTATCCCCGTTTGTGAACGCTTCGGACGAATTTCACAAGGAAAGCGCGCGCTCCATAATTCTTCTCAGAGTCTGAGTGGCTGTCACTTTTTCTCAATCACATAATTATGGCAAAAGTTTGTCACATTGGCCTTAAACATGGTAGGAACACTTCATTTCCTGTTGGTGTCGTATATGACACAGGTTCTTAAAGAAATTAGGATTCTATAGTCATCAATGAAAGTCTACATGCATGGTGACTTCACTCAATTAAAAAATAGTGTAACAAGATTTCTGATTTTACCTTACTTTGGATCAAAAGACCCTATCACTCGCTGGTAACCTATATAGATCAATTACGCAATGAAAGTGGACATCTAGAATACTCTTTGAAAGTTGTGACGGGTAGTGAGTTTTCATTCAATTCGTCAAAATTCTAAAAAGTACGCAATTACTAGCTAGAATCAAACTATCCCCGTTTGTGAACGTTTCGGACGAATTTCACAAGGAAAGCGCGCGCTCCATAATTCTTCTAAGAGTCGAGTGGCTGTGACTTTTCATCAATTCGATAATTGTGGGAAAAGTTTGCAACATTTGCCTTAAACATGGTAGGAACACTTCATTGCATGTTGGTGTCGTATATGACACAGGTTCTTAAAGAAATAGGATTCTATAGTCATCGATGAAAGTCGACATGCATGGTGACTTCACTAAATAAAAAATAGTGCAACAAGCTTTCTGATTTTACCTTACTTTCGATCAAAAGACCCTATCATTCGCTGGTGACCTATATAGATCAATTACGCAATGAAAGTGGACATCTAGAATACTCTTTGAAAGTTGTGACGGGTAGTGAGTTTTCATTCAATTCATAAAAGTTCTAAAAAGTAAGCAATTACTAGCTAGAATCAAACTATCCCCGTTTGTGAACGCTTCGGATGAATTTCACAACGAAAGCGGGCCCTCCATAATTCTTCTAAGAGTCTGAGTGGCTGTGTCTTTTTCTCAATTCCATAATTATGGCAAAAAATTTGTCAAATTGACCTTAAACATGGTAGGAACACTTTATTGCCTGTTTGTGTCGTATATGACACAGGTTCTTAAAGAAATTAGGATTCTATATCATCGATGAAAGTCGACATGCATGGTGACTTCACTAAATTAAAAAATAGTGCAACAAGCTTTCTGATTTTCCCTTACTTTGGATCAAAAGACCCTATCACTCGCTGGTGACCTATATAGATCAATTACGCAATGAAAGTGGACATCTAGAATACTCTTTGAAAGTTGTGACGGGTAGTGAGTTTTCATTCAATTCGTAAAAATTCTAAAAAGTACGCAATTACTAGCTAGAATCAAACTATCCCCGTTTGTGAACGCTTCGGACGAATTTCACAAGGAAAGCGCGCGCTCCATAATTCTTCTAAGAGTCGAGTGGCTGTGACTTTTCATCAATTCGATAATTAT
This sequence comes from Leucaena leucocephala, assembly GCA_037074615.1. Lineage (NCBI taxonomy): Eukaryota > Viridiplantae > Streptophyta > Magnoliopsida > Fabales > Fabaceae > Leucaena > Leucaena leucocephala. The sequence goes on along the minus strand of CM073532.1, from coordinate 21,804,619 downwards.
GGCAAAAGTTTGCAACATTTGCCTTAAACATGGTAGGAACACTTCATTGCTTGTTGGTGTCGTATATGACACAGGTTCTTAAAGAAATTAGGATTCTATAGTCATCGATCAAAGTTGACATGCATGGTGACTTCACTGAATTAAAAAATAGTGCAACAAGATTTCTGATTTTACCTTACTTTCATTCAAAAGACCCTATCACTCGCTGGTAACCTATATAGATCAATTACGCAATGAAAGTGGACATCTAGAATACTCTTTGAAAGTTGTGACGGGGAGCGAGTTTTCATTCAATTCGTCAAAATTCTAAAAAGTACGCAATTACTAGCTAGAATCAAACTATCCCCGTTTGTGAACGCTTCAGATGAATTTCACAAAGAAAGCGCGCACTCCATAATTCTTCTCAGAGTCTGAGTGGCTGTCACTTTTTCTCAATCACATAATTATGGCAAAAGTTTGTCACATTGGCCTTAGACATGGTAGGAACACTTCATTTCCTGTTGGTGTCGTATATGACACAGGTTCTTAAAGAAATTAGGATTCTATAGTCATCAATGAAAGTCTACATGCATGGTGACTTCACTCAATTAAAAAATAGTGCAACAAGATTTCTGATTTTACCTTACTTTGGATCAAAAGACCCTATCACTCGCTGGTAACCTATATAGATCAATTACGCAATGAAAGTGGACATCTAGAATACTCTTTGAAAGTTGTGACGGGTAGTGTGTTTTCATTCAATTCGTAAAAATTCTAAAAAGTACGCAATTACTACTAGAATCAAACTATCCTCCGTTTGTGAACGCTTCGGACGAATTTCACAAGGAAAGCGCGCGCTCCATAATTCTTCTAAGAGTCGAGTGGCTGTGACTTTTCATCAATTCGATAATTATGGCAAAAGTTTGCAACATTTGCCTTAAACATGGTAGGAACACTTCATTGCATGTTGGTGTCGTATAAGACACAGGTTCTTAAAGAAATTAGGATTCTATAGTCATCGATCAAAGTTGACAAGCATGGTGACTTCACTCAATTAAAAAATAGTGCGACAAGATTTCTGATTTTACCTTACTTTGGATCAAAAGACCCTATCACTCGCTGGTAACCTATATAGATCAATTACGCAATGAAAGTGGACATCTAGAATACTCTTTGAAAGTTGTGATGGGTAGTGAGTTTTCATTCAATTCGTCAAAATTCTAAAAAGTACGCAATTACTAGCTAGAATCAAACTATCCCCGTTTGTGAACGCTTCGGACGAATTTCACAAGGAAAGCGCGCGCTCCATAATTCTTCTAAGAGTCGAGTGGCTGTGACTTTTCATCAATTCGATAATTATGGCAAAAGTTTGCAACATTTGCCTTAAACATGGTAGGAACACTTCATTGGTTGTTGGTGTCGTATATGACACAGGTTCTTAAAGAAATTAGGATTCTATAGTCATCGATCAAAGTTGACATGCATGGTGACTTCAGTCAATTAAAAAATAGTGCAACAAGATTTCTGATTTTACCTTACTTTCAATCAAAAGACCCTATCACTCGCTGGTAACCTATATAGATCAATTACGCAATGAAAGTGGACATCTAGAATACTCTTTGAAAGTTGTGACGGGCAGTGAGTTTTCATTCAATTCATAAAAGTTCTAAAAGTACGCAATTACTAGCTAGAAACAAACTATCCCCCGTTTGTGAACGCTTGGGATGAATTTCACAACAAAAGTGCGCACTCCATAATTCTTCTAAGAGTCTGAGTGGCTGTGACTTTTCATCAATTCCATAATTATGGTAAAAGTTTGTCACATTGGCCTTAAACATGGTAGGAACACTTTATTGCCTGTTGGTGTCGTATATGACACAGGTTCTTAAAGAAAATAGGATTCTATAGTCATCGATGAAAGTCGACATGCATGGTGACTTCACTAAATTAAAAAATAGTGCAACAAGCTTTCTGATTTTTCCTTACTTTGGATCAAAAGAAGCTATCACTCGCTGGTGACCTATATAGATCAATTACGCAATGAAAGTGGACATCTAGAATACTCTTTGAAAGTTGTGACGGGGAGCGAGTTTTCATTCAATTCGTCAAAATTCTAAAAAGTACGCAATTACTAGCTTGAATCAAACTATCCCCGTTTGTGAACGCTTCAGATGAATTTCACAAAGAAAGCGCGCACTCCATAATTCTTCTCAGAGTCTGAGTGGCTGTCACTTTTTCTCAATCACATAATTATGGCAAAAGTTTGTCACATTGGCCTTAAACATGGTAGGAACACTTCATTTCCTGTTGGTGTCGTATATGACACAGGTTCTTAAAGAAATTAGGATTCTATAGTCATCAATGAAAGTCTACATGCATGGTGACTTCACTCAATTAAAAAATAGTGCAACAAGCTTTCTGATTTTTCCTTACTTTGGATCAAAAGAAGCTATCACTAGCTGGTAACCTATATAGATCAATTACGCAATGAAAGTGGACATCTAGAATACTCTTTGAAAGTTGTGACGGGTAGTGAGTTTTCATTCAATTCATAAAAGTTCTAAAAAGTACGCCATTACTAGCTAGAATCAAACTATCCCCGTTTGTGAACGCTTCAGATGAATTTCACAAGGAAAGCGCGCGCTCCATAATTCTTCTAAGAGTCTGAGTGGCTGTGTCTTTTTCTCAATTCCATAATTATGGCAGAAAAAATTTGTCAAATTGGCCTTAAACATGGTAGGAACACTTTATTGCCTGTTTGTATCGTATATGACACAGGTTCTTAAAGAAATTAGGATTCTATATCATCGATGAAAGTCGACATGCATGGTGGCTTCACTAAATTAAAAAATAGTGCAACAAGCTTTCTGATTTTACCTTACTTTGGATCAAAAGACCCTATCACTTGCTGGTGACCTATATAGATCAATTACGCAATGAAAGTGGACATCTAGAATACTCTTTGAAAGTTGTGACGGGTAGTGAGTTTTCATTCAATTCGTCAAAATTCTAAAAAGTACGCAATTACTACTAGAATCAAACTATCCTCCGTTTGTGAACGCTTCGGACGAATTTCACAAGGAAAGCGCGCGCTCCATAATTCTTCTAAGAGTCGAGTGGCTGTGACTTTTCATCAATTCGATAATTATGGCAAAAGTTTGCAACATTTGCCTTAAACATGGTAGGAACACTTCATTGCATGTTGGTGTCGTATATGACACAGGTTCTTAAAGAAATTAGGATTCTATAGTCATCGATCAAAGTTGACATGCATGGTGACTTCACTCAATTAAAAAATAGTGCAACAAGATTTCTGATTTTACCTTACTTTGGATCAAAAGACCCTATCACTCGCTGGTAACCTATATAGATCAATTACGCAATGAAAGTGGACATCTAGAATACTCTTTGAAAGTTGTGACGGGTAGTGAGTTTTCATTCAATTCGTCAAAATTCTAAAAAGTACGCAATTACTAGCTAGAATCAAACTATCCCCGTTTGTGAACGCTTCGGACGAATTTCACAAGGAAAGCGCGCGCTCCATAATTCTTCTAAGAGTCGAGTGGCTGTGACTTTTCATCAATTCGATAATTATGGCAAAAGTTTGCAACATTTGCCTTAAACATGGTAGGAACACTTCATTGCATGTTGGTGTCGTATATAAAAAAGGTTCTTAAAGAAATTAGGATTCTATAGTCATCGATCAAAGTTGACATGCATGGTGACTTCACTCAATTAAAAAATAGTGCAACAAGATTTCTGATTTTACCTTACTTTCAATCAAAAGACCCTATCACTCGCTGGTAACCTATATAGATCAATTACGCAATGAAAGTGGACATCTAGAATACTCTTTGAAAGTTGTGACGGGCAGAGAGTTTTCATTCAATTCATAAAAGTTCTAAAAAGTACGCAATTACTAGCTAGAAACAAACTATCCCCCGTTTGTGAACGCTTGGGATGAATTTCACAACAAAAGTGCGCACTCCATAATTCTTCTAAGAGTCTGAGTGGCTGTGACTTTTCATCAATTCCATAATTATGGTAAAAGTTAGTCACATTGGCCTTAAACATGGTAGGAACACTTTATTGCCTGTTGGTGTTGTATATGACACAGGTTCTTAAAGAAAATAGGATTCTATAGTCATCGATGAAAGTCGACATGCATGGTGACTTCACTAAATTAAAAAATAGTGCAACAAGCTTTCTGATTTTTCCTTACTTTGGATCAAAAGAAGCTATCACTCGCTGGTGACCTATATAGATCAATTACGCAATGAAAGTGGACATCTAGAATACTCTTTGAAAGTTGTGACGGGGAGCGAGTTTTCATTCAATTCGTCAAAATTCTAAAAAGTACGCAATTACTAGCTATAATCAAACTATCCCCGTTTGTGAACGTTTCAGATGAATTTCACAAAGAAAGCGCGCACTCCATAATTCTTCTCAGAGTCTGAGTGGCTGTCACTTTTTCTCAATCACATAATTATGGCAAAAGTTTGTCACATTGGCCTTAAACATGGTAGGAACACTTCATTTCCTGTTGGTGTCGTATATGACACAGGTTCTTAAAGAAATTAGGATTCTATAGTCATCAATGAAAGTCTACATGCATGGTGACTTCACTCAATTAAAAAATAGTGCAACAAGATTTCTGATTTTACCTTACTTTGGATCAAAAGACCCTATCACTCGCTGGTAACCTATATAGATCAATTACGCAATGAAAGTGGACATCTAGAATACTCTTTGAAAGTTGTGACGGGTAGTGAGTTTTCATTCAATTCGTAAAAATTCTAAAAAGTACGCAATTACTAGCTAGAATCAAACTATCCTCCGTTTGTGAACGCTTCGGATGAATTTCACAAGGAAAGCGCGCGCTCCATAATTCTTCTAAGAGTCGAGTGGCTGTGACTTTTCACCAATTCGATAATTATGGCAAAAGTTTGCAACATTTGCCTTAAACATGGTAGGAACACTTCATTGCATGTTAGTGTCGTATATAAAAAAGGTTCTTAAAGAAATTAGGATTCTATAGTCATCGATCAAAGTTGACATGCATGGTGACTTCAGTCAATTAAAAAATAGTGCAACAAGATTTCTCATTTTACTTTACTTTGGATCAAAAGACCCTATCACTCGCTTGTAACCTATATAGATCAATTCCGTAATGAAAGTGGACATCTAGAATACTCTTTGAAAGTTGTGACGGGTAGTGAGTTTTCATTCAATTCATAAAAGTTCTAAAAAGTACGCAATTACTAGCTAGAATCAAACTATCCCCGTTTGTGAACGCTTCGGATGAATTTCACAAAGAAAGCGGGCCCTCCATAATTCTTCTAAGAGTCTGAGTGGCTGTGTCTTTTTCTCAATTCCATAATTATGGCAAAAAATTTGTCACATTGGCCTTAAACAAGGTAGGAACACTTTATTGCCTGTTTGTGTCGTATATGACACAGGTTCTTAAAGAAATTAGGATTCTATATCATCGATGAAAGTCGACATGCATGGTGGCTTCACTAAATTAAAAAATAGTGCAACAAGCTTTCTGATTTTACCTTACTTTGGATCAAAAGACCCTATCACTTGCTGGTGACCTATATAGATCAATTCCGCAATGAAAGTGGACATCTAGAATACTCTTTGAAAGTTGTGACGGGTAGTGAGTTTTCATTCAATTCGTCAAAATTCTAAAAAGTACGCAATTACTACTAGAATCAAACTATCCTCCGTTTGTGAACGCTTCGGACGAATTTCACAAGGAAAGCGCGCGCTCCATAATTCTTCTAAGAGTCGAGTGGCTGTGACTTTTCATCAATTCGATAATTATGGCAAAAGTTTGCAACATTTGCCTTAAACATGGTAGGAACACTTCATTGCATGTTGGTGTCGTATGCGACACAGGTTCTTAAAGAAATTAGGATTCTATAGTCATCGATCAAAGTTGACATGCATGGTGACTTCACTCAATTAAAAAATAGTGCAACAAGATTTCTGATTTTACCTTACTTTGGATCAAAAGACCCTATCACTCGCTGGTAACCTATATAGATCAATTACGCAATGAAAGTGGACATCTAGAATACTCTTTGAAAGTTGTGACGGGTAGTGAGTTTTCATTCAATTCATAAAAGTTCTAAAAAGTACGCCATTACTAGCTAGAATCAAACTATCCCCGTTTGTGAACGCTTCGGATGAATTTCACAAAGAAAGCGGGCACCCCATAATTCTTCTAAGAGTCTGAGTGGCTGTGTCTTTTTCTCAATTCCATAATTATGGCAAAAAATTTGTCAAATTGGCCTTAAACATGGTAGGAACACTTTATTGCCTGTTTGTATCGTATATGACACAGGTTCTTAAAGAAATTAGGATTCTATATTATCGATGAAAGTCGACATGCATGGTGGCTTCACTAAATTAAAAAATAGTGCAACAAGCTTTCTGATTTTACCTTACTTTGGATCAAAAGACCCTATCACTCGCAGGTGACCTATATAGATCAATTACGCAATGAAAGTGGACATCTAGAATACTCTTTGAAAGTTGTGACGGGTAGTGAGTTTTCATTCAATTCGTAAAAATTCTAAAAAGTACGCAATTACTAGCTAGAATCAAACTATCCTCCGTTTGTGAACGCTTCGGAAGAATTTCACAAGGAAAGCGCGCGCTCCATAATTCTTCTAAGAGTCGAGTGGCTGTGACTTTTCACCAATTCGATAATTATGGCAAAAGTTTGCAACATTTGCCTTAAACATGGTAGGAACACTTCATTGCATGTTAGTGTCGTATATAAAAAAGGTTCTTAAAGAAATTTGGATTCTATAGTCATCGATCAAAGTTGACATGCATGGTGACTTCAGTCAATTAAAAAATAGTGCAACAAGATTTCTCATTTTACTTTACTTTGGATCAAAAGACCCTATCACTCGCTTGTAACCTATATAGATCAATTACGCAATGAAAGTGGACATCTAGAATACTCTTTGAAAGTTGTGACGGGTAGTTAGTTTTCATTCAATTCATAAAAGTTCTAAAAAGTACGCAATTACTAGCTAGAATCAAACTATCCCCGTTTGTGAACGCTTCGGATGAATTTCACAAAGAAAGCGGGCACTCCATAATTCTTCTAAGAGTCTGAGTGGCTGTGTCTTTTTCTCAATTCCATAATTATGGCAAAAAATTTGTCACATTGGCCTTAAACAAGGTAGGAACACTTTATTGCCTGTTAGTGTCGTATATGACACAGGTTCTTAAAGAAATTAGGATTCTATATCATCGATGAAAGTCGACATGCATGGTGACTTCACTCAATTAAAAAATAGTGCAACAAGCTTTCTGATTTTTCCTTACTTTGGATCAAAAGACCCTATCACTTGCTGGTGACCTATATAGATCAATTCCGCAATGAAAGTGGACATCTAGAATACTCTTTGCAAGTTGTGACGGGTAGTGAGTTTTCATTCAATTCATAAAAGTTCTAAAAAGTACGCAATTACTAGCTAGAATCAAACTATCCCCGTTTGTGAACGCTTCGGATGAATTTCACAAAGAAAGCGGGCCCTCCATAATTCTTCTAAGAGTCTGAGTGGCTGTGTCTTTTTCTCAATTCCATAATTATGGCAAAAAATTTGTCACATTGGCCTTAAACAAGGTAGGAACACTTTATTGCCTGTTTGTGTCGTATATGACACAGGTTCTTAAAGAAATTAGGATTCTATATCATCGATGAAAGTCGACATGCATGGTGGCTTCACTAAATTATAAAATAGTGCAACAAGCTTTCTGATTTTACCTTACTTTGGATCAAAAGACCCTATCACTTGCTGGTGACCTATATAGATCAATTCCGCAATGAAAGTGGACATCTAGAATACTCTTTGAAAGTTGTGACGGGTAGTGAGTTTTCATTCAATTCGTCAAAATTCTAAAAAGTACGCAATTACTACTAGAATCAAACTATCCTCCGTTTGTGAACGCTTCGGACGAATTTCACAAGGAAAGCGCGCGCTCCATAATTCTTCTAAGAGTCGAGTGGCTGTGACTTTTCATCAATTCGATAATTATGGCAAAAGTTTGCAACATTTGCCTTAAACATGGTAGGAACACTTCATTGCATGTTGGTGTCGTATGCGACACAGGTTCTTAAAGAAATTAGGATTCTATAGTCATCGATCAAAGTTGACATGCATGGTGACTTCACTCAATTAAAAAATAGTGCAACAAGATTTCTGATTTTACCTTACTTTGGATCAAAAGACCCTATCACTCGCTGGTAACCTATATAGATCAATTACGCAATGAAAGTGGACATCTAGAATACTCTTTGAAAGTTGTGACGGGTAGTGAGTTTTCATTCAATTCATAAAAGTTCTAAAAAGTACGCCATTACTAGCTAGAATCAAACTATCCCCGTTTGTGAACGCTTCGGATGAATTTCACAAAGAAAGCGGGCACCCCATAATTCTTCTAAGAGTCTGAGTGGCTGTGTCTTTTTCTCAATTCCATAATTATGGCAAAAAATTTGTCAAATTGGCCTTAAACATGGTAGGAACACTTTATTGCCTGTTTGTATCGTATATGACACAGGTTCTTAAAGAAATTAGGATTCTATATTATCGATGAAAGTCGACATGCATGGTGGCTTCACTAAATTAAAAAATAGTGCAACAAGCTTTCTGATTTTACCTTACTTTGGATCAAAAGACCCTATCACTCGCTGGTGACCTATATAGATCAATTACGCAATGAAAGTGGACATCTAGAATACTCTTTGAAAGTTGTGACGGGTAGTGAGTTTTCATTCAATTCGTAAAAATTCTAAAAAGTACGCAATTACTAGCTAGAATCAAACTATCCTCCGTTTGTGAACGCTTCGGAAGAATTTCACAAGGAAAGCGCGCGCTCCATAATTCTTCTAAGAGTCGAGTGGCTGTGACTTTTCACCAATTCGATAATTATGGCAAAAGTTTGCAACATTTGCCTTAAACATGGTAGGAACACTTCATTGCATGTTAGTGTCGTATATAAAAAAGGTTCTTAAAGAAATTTGGATTCTATAGTCATCGATCAAAGTTGACATGCATGGTGACTTCAGTCAATTAAAAAATAGTGCAACAAGATTTCTCATTTTACTTTACTTTGGATCAAAAGACCCTATCACTCGCTTGTAACCTATATAGATCAATTACGCAATGAAAGTGGACATCTAGAATACTCTTTGAAAGTTGTGACGGGTAGTTAGTTTTCATTCAATTCATAAAAGTTCTAAAAAGTACGCAATTACTAGCTAGAATCAAACTATCCCCGTTTGTGAACGCTTCGGATGAATTTCACAAAGAAAGCGGGCACTCCATAATTCTTCTAAGAGTCTGAGTGGCTGTGTCTTTTTCTCAATTCCATAATTATGGCAAAAAATTTGTCACATTGGCCTTAAACAAGGTAGGAACACTTTATTGCCTGTTAGTGTCGTATATGACACAGGTTCTTAAAGAAATTAGGATTCTATATCATCGATGAAAGTCGACATGCATGGTGACTTCACTCAATTAAAAAATAGTGCAACAAGCTTTCTGATTTTTCCTTACTTTGGATCAAAAGACCCTATCACTTGCTGGTGACCTATATAGATCAATTCCGCAATGAAAGTGGACATCTAGAATACTCTTTGCAAGTTGTGACGGGTAGTGAGTTTTCATTCAATTCATAAAAGTTCTAAAAAGTACGCAATTACTAGCTAGAATCAAACTATCCCCGTTTGTGAACGCTTCGGATGAATTTCACAAAGAAAGCGGGCCCTCCATAATTCTTCTAAGAGTCTGAGTGGCTGTGTCTTTTTCTCAATTCCATAATTATGGCAAAAAATTTGTCACATTGGCCTTAAACAAGGTAGGAACACTTTATTGCCTGTTTGTGTCGTATATGACACAGGTTCTTAAAGAAATTAGGATTCTATATCATCGATGAAAGTCGACATGCATGGTGGCTTCACTAAATTATAAAATAGTGCAACAAGCTTTCTGATTTTACCTTACTTTGGATCAAAAGACCCTATCACTTGCTGGTGACCTATATAGATCAATTCCGCAATGAAAGTGGACATCTAGAATACTCTTTGAAAGTTGTGACGGGTAGTGAGTTTTCATTCAATTCGTCAAAATTCTAAAAAGTACGCAATTACTACTAGAATCAAACTATCCTCCGTTTGTGAACGCTTCGGACGAATTTCACAAGGAAAGCGCGCGCTCCATAATTCTTCTAAGAGTCGAGTGGCTGTGACTTTTCATCAATTCGATAATTATGGCAAAAGTTTGCAACATTTGCCTTAAACATGGTAGGAACACTTCATTGCATGTTGGTGTCGTATGCGACACAGGTTCTTAAAGAAATTAGGATTCTATAGTCATCGATCAAAGTTGACATGCATGGTGACTTCACTCAATTAAAAAATAGTGCAACAAGATTTCTGATTTTACCTTACTTTGGATCAAAAGACCCTATCACTCGCTGGTAACCTATATAGATCAATTACGCAATGAAAGTGGACATCTAGAATACTCTTTGAAAGTTGTGACGGGTAGTGAGTTTTCATTCAATTCATAAAAGTTCTAAAAAGTACGCCATTACTAGCTAGAATCAAACTATCCCCGTTTGTGAACGCTTCGGATGAATTTCACAAAGAAAGCGGGCACCCCATAATTCTTCTAAGAGTCTGAGTGGCTGTGTCTTTTTCTCAATTCCATAATTATGGCAAAAAATTTGTCAAATTGGCCTTAAACATGGTAGGAACACTTTATTGCCTGTTTGTATCGTATATGACACAGGTTCTTAAAGAAATTAGGATTCTATATTATCGATGAAAGTCGACATGCATGGTGGCTTCACTAAATTAAAAAATAGTGCAACAAGCTTTCTGATTTTACCTTACTTTGGATCAAAAGACCCTATCACTCGCTGGTGACCTATATAGATCAATTACGCAATGAAAGTGGACATCTAGAATACTCTTTGAAAGTTGTGACGGGTAGTGAGTTTTCATTCAATTCGTAAAAATTCTAAAAAGTACGCAATTACTAGCTAGAATCAAACTATCCTCCGTTTGTGAACGCTTCGGAAGAATTTCACAAGGAAAGCGCGCGCTCCATAATTCTTCTAAGAGTCGAGTGGCTGTGACTTTTCACCAATTCGATAATTATGGCAAAAGTTTGCAACATTTGCCTTAAACATGGTAGGAACACTTCATTGCATGTTGGTGTCGTATATAAAAAAGGTTCTTAAAGAAATTAGGATTCTATAGTCATCGATCAAAGTTGACATGCATGGTGACTTCAGTCAATTAAAAAATAGTGCAACAAGATTTCTCATTTTACTTTACTTTGGATCAAAAGACCCTATCACTCGCTTGTAACCTATATAGATCAATTACGCAATGAAAGTGGACATCTAGAATACTCTTTGAAAGTTGTGACGGGTAGTTAGTTTTCATTCAATTCATAAAAGTTCTAAAAAGTACGCAATTACTAGCTAGAATCAAACTATCCCCGTTTGTGAACGCTTCGGATGAATTTCACAAAGAAAGCGGGCACTCCATAATTCTTCTAAGAGTCTGAGTGGCTGTGTCTTTTTCTCAATTCCATAATTATGGCAAAAAATTTGTCACATTGGCCTTAAACAAGGTAGGAACACTTTATTGCCTGTTTGTGTCGTATATGACACAGGTTCTTAAAGAAATTAGGATTCTATATCATCGATGAAAGTCGACATGCATGGTGACTTCACTCAATTAAAAAATAGTGCAACAAGCTTTCTGATTTTACCTTACTTTGGATCAAAAGACCCTATCACTCGCTGGTAACCTATATAGATCAATTCCGCAATAAAAGTGGACATCTAGAATACTCTTTGAAAGTTGTGACGGGTAGTGAGTTTTCATTCAATTCGTCAAAATTCTAAAAAGTACGCAATTACTAGCTAGAATCAAACTATCCTCCGTTTGTGAACGCTTCGGACGAATTTCACAAGGAAAGCGCGCGCTCCATAATTCTTCTAAGAGTCGAGTGGCTGTGACTTTTCATCAATTCGATAATTATGGCAAAAGTTTGCAACATTTGCCTTAAACATGGTAGGAACACTTCATTGCATGTTGGTGTCGTATATGACACAGGTTCTTAAAGAAATTAGGATTCTATAGTCATCGATCAAAGTTGACATGCATGGTGACTTCACTCAATTAAAAAATAGTGCAACAAGATTTCTGATTTTACCTTACTTTGGATCAAAAGACCCTATCACTCGCTGGTAACCTATATAGATCAATTACGCAATGAAAGTGGACATCTAGAATACTCTTTGAAAGTTGTGACGGGTAGTGAGTTTTCATTCAATTCGTCAAAATTCTAAAAAGTACGCAATTACTAGCTAGAATCAAACTATCCCCGTTTGTGAACGCTTCGGATGAATTTCACAAAGAAAGCGGGCACTCCATAATTCTTCTAAGAGTCTGAGTGGCTGTGTCTTTTTCTCAATTCCATAATTATGGCAAAAAATTTGTCACATTGGCCTTAAACAAGGTAGGAACACTTTATTGCCTGTTTGTGTCGTATATGACACAGGTTCTTAAAGAAATTAGGATTCTATATCATCGATGAAAGTCGACATGCATGGTGACTTCCCTCAATTAAAAAATAGTGCAACAAGATTTCTGATTTTACCTTACTTTGGATCAAAAGACCCTATCACTCGCTGGTAACCTATATAGATCAATTCCGCAATGAAAGTGGACATCTAGAATACTCTTTGAAAGTTGTGACGGGTAGTGAGTTTTCATTCAATTCGTCAAAATTCTAAAAAGTACGCAATTACTAGCTAGAATCAAACTATCCTCCGTTTGTGAACGCTTCGGACGAATTTCACAAGGAAAGCGCGCGCTCCATAATTCTTCTAAGAGTCGAGTGGCTGTGACTTTTCATCAATTCGATAATTATGGCAAAAGTTTGCAACATTTGCCTTAAACATGGTAGGAACACTTCATTGCATGTTGGTGTCGTATATGACACAGGTTCTTAAAGAAATTAGGATTCTATAGTCATCGATCAAAGTTGACATGCATGGTGACTTCACTCAATTAAAAAATAGTGCAACAAGATTTCTGATTTTACCTTACTTTGGATCAAAAGACCCTATCACTCGCTGGTAACCTATATAGATCAATTACGCAATGAAAGTGGACATCTAGAATACTCTTTGAAAGTTGTGACGGGTAGTGAGTTTTCATTCAAGTCGTCAAAATTCTAAAAAGTACGCAATTACTAGCTAGAATCAAACTATCCCCGTTTGTGAACGCTTCGGATGAATTTCACAAAGAAAGCGGGCACTCCATAATTCTTCTAAGAGTCTGAGTGGCTGTGTCTTTTTCTCAATTCCATAATTATGGCAAAAAATTTGTCACATTGGCCTTAAACAAGGTAGGAACACTTTATTGCCTGTTTGTGTCGTATATGACACAGGTTCTTAAAGAAATTAGGATTCTATATCATCGATGAAAGTCGACATGCATGGTGACTTCACTAAATTAAAAAATAGTGCAACAAGATTTCTGATTTTACCTTACTTTGGATCAAAAGACCCTATCACTCGCTGGTAACCTATATAGATCAATTCCGCAATGAAAGTGGACATCTAGAATACTCTTTGAAAGTTGTGACGGGTAGTGAGTTTTCATTCAATTCGTCAAAATTCTAAAAAGTACGCAATTACTAGCTAGAATCAAACTATCCTCCGTTTGTGAACGCTTCGGACGAATTTCACAAGGAAAGCGCGCGCTCCATAATTCTTCTAAGAGTCGAGTGGCTGTGACTTTTCATCAATTCGATAATTATGGCAAAAGTTTGCAACATTTGCCTTAAACATGGTAGGAACACTTCATTGCATGTTGGTGTCGTATATGACACAGGTTCTTAAAGAAATTAGGATTCTATAGTCATCGATCAAAGTTGACATGCATGGTGACTTCACTCAATTAAAAAATAGTGCAACAAGATTTCTGATTTTACCTTACTTTGGATCAAAAGACCCTATCACTCGCTGGTAACCTATATAGATCAATTACGCAATGAAAGTGGACATCTAGAATACTCTTTGAAAGTTGTGACGGGTAGTGAGTTTTCATTCAATTCGTCAAAATTCTAAAAAGTACGCAATTACTAGCTAGAATCAAATTATCCCCGTTTGTGAACGTTTCGGACGAATTTCACAAGGAAAGCGCGCGCTCCATAATTCTTCTAAGAGTCGAGTGGCTGTGACTTTTCATCAATTCGATAATTATGGCAAAAGTTTGCAACATTTGCCTTAAACATGGTAGGAACACTTCATTGCATGTTGGTGTCGTATATGACACAGGTTCTTAAAGAAATAGGATTCTATAGTCATCGATGAAAGTCGACATGCATGGTGACTTCACTAAATAAAAAATAGTGCAACAAGCTTTCTGATTTTACCTTACTTTCGATCAAAAGACCCTATCATTCGCTGGTGACCTATATAGATCAATTACGCAATGAAAGTGGACATCTAGAATACTCTTTGAAAGTTGTGACGGGCAGTGAGTTTTCATTCAATTCCTAAAAGTTCTAAAAAGTACGCAATTACTAGCTAGAATCAAACTATCCCCGTTTGTGAACGCTTCGGATGAATTTCACAACGAAAGCGGGCCCTCCATAATTCTTCTAAGAGTCTGAGTGGCTGTGTCTTTTTCTCAATTCCATAATTATGGCAAAAAATTTGTCAAATTGACCTTAAACATGGTAGGAACACTTTATTGCCTGTTTGTGTCGTATATGACACAGGTTCTTAAAGAAATTAGGATTCTATATCATCGATGAAAGTCGACATGCATGGTGACTTCACTAAATTAAAAAATAGTGCAACAAGCTTTCTGATTTTCCCTTACTTTGGATCAAAAGACCCTATCACTTGCTGGTGACCTATATAGATCAATTCCGCAATGAAAGTGGACATCTAGAATACTCTTTGAAAGTTGTGACGGGTAGTGAGTTTTCATTCAATTCGTCAAAATTCTAAAAAGTACGCAATTACTACTAGAATCAAACTATCCTCCGTTTGTGAACGCTTCGGACGAATTTCACAAGGAAAGCGCGCGCTCCATAATTCTTCTAAGAGTCGAGTGGCTGTGACTTTTCATCAATTCGATAATTATGGCAAAAGTTTGCAACATTTGCCTTAAACATGGTAGGAACACTTCATTGCATGTTGGTGTCGTATGCGACACAGGTTCTTAAAGAAATTAGGATTCTATAGTCATCGATCAAAGTTGACATGCATGGTGACTTCACTCAATTAAAAAATAGTGCAACAAGATTTCTGATTTTACCTTACTTTGGATCAAAAGACCCTATCACTCGCTGGTAACCTATATAGATCAATTACGCAATGAAAGTGGACATCTAGAATACTCTTTGAAAGTTGTGACGGGTAGTGAGTTTTCATTCAATTCATAAAAGTTCTAAAAAGTACGCCATTACTAGCTAGAATCAAACTATCCCCGTTTGTGAACGCTTCGGATGAATTTCACAAAGAAAGCGGGCCCTCCATAATTCTTCTAAGAGTCTGAGTGGCTGTGTCTTTTTCTCAATTCCATAATTATGGCAAAAAATTTGTCACATTGGCCTTAAACATGGTAGGAACACTTTATTGCCTGTTTGTATCGTATATGACACAGGTTCTTAAAGAAATTAGGATTCTATATCATCGATGAAAGTCGACATGCATGGTGGCTTCACTAAATTAAAAAATAGTGCAACAAGCTTTCTGATTTTACCTTACTTTGGATCAAAAGACCCTATCACTTGTTGGTGACCTATATAGATCAATTCCGCAATGAAAGTGGACATCTAGAATACTCTTTGAAAGTTGTGACGGGTAGTGAGTTTTCATTCAATTCGTCAAAATTCTAAAAAGTACGCAATTACTACTAGAATCAAACTATCCTCCGTTTGTGAACGCTTCGGACGAATTTCACAAGGAAAGCGCGCGCTCCATAATTCTTCTAAGAGTCGAGTGGCTGTGACTTTTCATCAATTCGATAATTATGGCAAAAGTTTGCAACATTTGCCTTAAACATGGTAGGAACACTTCATTGCATGTTGGTGTCGTATATGACACAGGTTCTTAAAGAAATTAGGATTCTATAGTCATCGATCAAAGTTGACATGCATGGTGACTTCACTCAATTAAAAAATAGTGCAACAAGATTTCTGATTTTACCTTACTTTGGATCAAAAGACCCTATCACTCGCTGGTAACCTATATAGATCAATTACGCAATGAAAGTGGACATCTAGAATACTCTTTGAAAGTTGTGACGGGTAGTGAGTTTTCATTCAATTCGTCAAAATTCTAAAAAGTACGCAATTACTAGCTAGAATCAAACTATCCCCGTTTGTGAACGCTTCGGATGAATTTCACAAAGAAAGCGGGCACTCCATAATTCTTCTAAGAGTCTGAGTGGCTGTGTCTTTTTCTCAATTCCATAATTATGGCAAAAAATTTGTCACATTGGCCTTAAACAAGGTAGGAACACTTTATTGCCTGTTTGTGTCGTATATGACACAGGTTCTTAAAGAAATTAGGATTCTATATCATCGATGAAAGTCGACATGCATGGTGACTTCACTCAATTAAAAAATAGTGCAACAAGATTTCTGATTTTACCTTACTTTGGATCAAAAGACCCTATCACTCGCTGGTAACCTATATAGATCAATTCCGCAATGAAAGTGGACATCTAGAATACTCTTTGAAAGTTGTGACGGGTAGTGAGTTTTCATTCAATTCGTAAAAATTCTAAAAAGTACGCAATTACTAGCTAGAATCAAACTATCCTCCGTTTGTGAACGCTTCGGACGAATTTCACAAGGAAAGCGCGCGCTCCATAATTCTTCTAAGAGTCGAGTGGCTGTGACTTTTCATCAATTCGATAATTATGGCAAAAGTTTGCAACATTTGCCTTAAACATGGTAGGAACACTTCATTGCATGTTGGTGTCGTATATGACACAGGTTCTTAAAGAAATTAGGATTCTATAGTCATCGATCAAAGTTGACATGCATGGTGACTTCACTCAATTAAAAAATAGTGCAACAAGATTTCTGATTTTACCTTACTTTGGATCAAAAGACCCTATCACTTGCTGGTAACCTATATAGATCAATTACGCAATGAAAGTGGACATCTAGAATACTCTTTGAAAGTTGTGACGGGTAGTGAGTTTTCATTCAATTCGTCAAAATTCTAAAAAGTACGCAATTACTAGCTAGAATCAAACTATCCCCGTTTGTGAACGTTTCGGACGAATTTCACAAGGAAAGCGCGCGTTCCATAATTCTTCTAAGAGTCGAGTGGCTGTGACTTTTCATCAATTCGATAATTATGGCAAAAGTTTGCAACATTTGCCTTAAACATGGTAGGAACACTTCATTGCATGTTGGTGTCGTATATGACACAGGTTCTTAAAGAAATAGGATTCTATAGTCATCGATGAAAGTCGACATGCATGGTGACTTCACTAAATAAAAAATAGTGCAACAAGCTTTCTGATTTTACCTTACTTTCGATCAAAAGACCCTATCATTCGCTGGTGACCTATATAGATCAATTACGCAATGAAAGTGGACATCTAGAATACTCTTTGAAAGTTGTGACGGGCAGTGAGTTTTCATTCAATTCCTAAAAGTTCTAAAAAGTACGCAATTACTAGCTAGAATCAAACTATCCCCGTTTGTGAACGCTTCGGATGAATTTCACAACGAAAGCGGGCCCTCCATAATTCTTCTAAGAGTCTGAGTGGCTGTGTCTTTTTCTCAATTCCATAATTATGGCAAAAAATTTGTCAAATTGACCTTAAACATGGTAGGAACACTTTATTGCCTGTTTGTGTCGTATATGACACAGGTTCTTAAAGAAATTAGGATTCTATATCATCGATGAAAGTCGACATGCATGGTGACTTCACTAAATTAAAAAATAGTGCAACAAGCTTTCTGATTTTCCCTTACTTTGGATCAAAAGACCCTATCACTTGCTGGTGACCTATATAGATCAATTCCGCAATGAAAGTGGACATCTAGAATACTCTTTGAAAGTTGTGACGGGTAGTGAGTTTTCATTCAATTCGTCAAAATTCTAAAAAGTACGCAATTACTAGCTAGAATCAAACTATCCCCGTTTGTGAACGTTTCGGACGAATTTCACAAGGAAAGCGCGCGCTCCATAATTCTTCTAAGAGTCGAGTGGCTGTGACTTTTCATCAATTCGATAATTATGGCAAAAGTTTGCAACATTTGCCTTAAACATGGTAGGAACACTTCATTGCATGTTGGTGTCGTATATGACACAGGTTCTTAAAGAAATTAGGATTCTATAGTCATCGATCAAAGTTGACATGCATGGTGACTTCACTCAATTAAAAAATAGTGCAACAAGATTTCTGATTTTACCTTACTTTGGATCAAAAGACCCTATCACTCGCTGGTAACCTATATAGATCAATTACGCAATGAAAGTGGACATCTAGAATACTCTTTGAAAGTTGTGACGGGTAGTGAGTTTTCATTCAATTCGTCAAAATTCTAAAAAGTACGCAATTACTAGCTAGAATCAAACTATCCCCGTTTGTGAACGCTTCGGATGAATTTCACAAAGAAAGCGGGCCCTCCATAATTCTTCTAAGAGTCTGAGTGGCTGTGTCTTTTTCTCAATTCCATAATTATGGCAAAAAATTTGTCACATTGGCCTTAAACAAGGTAGGAACACTTTATTGCCTGTTTGTGTCGTATATGACACAGGTTCTTAAAGAAATTAGGATTCTATATCATCGATGAAAGTCGACATGCATGGTGACTTCACTCAATTAAAAAATAGTGCAACAAGATTTCTGATTTTACCTTACTTTGGATCAAAAGACCCTATCACTCGCTGGTAACCTATATAGATCAATTCCGCAATGAAAGTGGACATCTAGAATACTCTTTGAAAGTTGTGACGGGTAGTGAGTTTTCATTCAATTCGTAAAAATTCTAAAAAGTACGCAATTACTAGCTAGAATCAAACTATCCTCCGTTTGTGAACGCTTCGGACGAATTTCACAAGGAAAGCGCGCGCTCCATAATTCTTCTAAGAGTCGAGTGGCTGTGACTTTTCATCAATTCGATAATTATGGCAAAAGTTTGCAACATTTGCCTTAAACATGGTAGGAACACTTCATTGCATGTTGGTGTCGTATATGACACAGGTTCTTAAAGAAATTAGGATTCTATAGTCATCGATCAAAGTTGACATGCATGGTGACTTCACTCAATTAAAAAATAGTGCAACAAGATTTCTGATTTTACCTTACTTTGGATCAAAAGACCCTATCACTTGCTGGTAACCTATATAGATCAATTACGCAATGAAAGTGGACATCTAGAATACTCTTTGAAAGTTGTGACGGGTAGTGAGTTTTCATTCAATTCGTCAAAATTCTAAAAAGTACGCAATTACTAGCTAGAATCAAACTATCCCCGTTTGTGAACGTTTCGGACGAATTTCACAAGGAAAGCGCGCGTTCCATAATTCTTCTAAGAGTCGAGTGGCTGTGACTTTTCATCAATTCGATAATTATGGCAAAAGTTTGCAACATTTGCCTTAAACATGGTAGGAACACTTCATTGCATGTTGGTGTCGTATATGACACAGGTTCTTAAAGAAATAGGATTCTATAGTCATCGATGAAAGTCGACATGCATGGTGACTTCACTAAATAAAAAATAGTGCAACAAGCTTTCTGATTTTACCTTACTTTCGATCAAAAGACCCTATCATTCGCTGGTGACCTATATAGATCAATTACGCAATGAAAGTGGACATCTAGAATACTCTTTGAAAGTTGTGACGGGCAGTGAGTTTTCATTCAATTCCTAAAAGTTCTAAAAAGTACGCAATTACTAGCTAGAATCAAACTATCCCCGTTTGTGAACGCTTCGGATGAATTTCACAACGAAAGCGGGCCCTCCATAATTCTTCTAAGAGTCTGAGTGGCTGTGTCTTTTTCTCAATTCCATAATTATGGCAAAAAATTTGTCAAATTGACCTTAAACATGGTAGGAACACTTTATTGCCTGTTTGTGTCGTATATGACACAGGTTCTTAAAGAAATTAGGATTCTATATCATCGATGAAAGTCGACATGCATGGTGACTTCACTAAATTAAAAAATAGTGCAACAAGCTTTCTGATTTTCCCTTACTTTGGATCAAAAGACCCTATCACTTGCTGGTGACCTATATAGATCAATTCCGCAATGAAAGTGGACATCTAGAATACTCTTTGAAAGTTGTGACGGGTAGTGAGTTTTCATTCAATTCGTCAAAATTCTAAAAAGTACGCAATTACTAGCTAGAATCAAACTATCCCCGTTTGTGAACGTTTCGGACGAATTTCACAAGGAAAGCGCGCGCTCCATAATTCTTCTAAGAGTCGAGTGGCTGTGACTTTTCATCAATTCGATAATTATGGCAAAAGTTTGCAACATTTGCCTTAAACATGGTAGGAACACTTCATTGCATGTTGGTGTCGTATATGACACAGGTTCTTAAAGAAATAGGATTCTATAGTCATCGATGAAAGTCGACATGCATGGTGACTTCACTAAATAAAAAATAGTGCAACAAGCTTTCTGATTTTACCTTACTTTCGATCAAAAGACCCTATCATTCGCTGGTGACCTATATAGATCAATTACGCAATGAAAGTGGACATCTAGAATACTCTTTGAAAGTTGTGACGGGCAGTGAGTTTTCATTCAATTCCTAAAAGTTCTAAAAAGTACGCAATTACTAGCTAGAATCAAACTATCCCCGTTTGTGAACGCTTCGGATGAATTTCACAACGAAAGCGGGCCCTCCATAATTCTTCTAAGAGTCTGAGTGGCTGTGTCTTTTTCTCAATTCCATAATTATGGCAAAAAATTTGTCAAATTGACCTTAAACATGGTAGGAACACTTTATTGCCTGTTTGTGTCGTATATGACACAGGTTCTTAAAGAAATTAGGATTCTATATCATCGATGAAAGTCGACATGCATGGTGACTTCACTCAATTAAAAAATAGTGCAACAAGCTTTCTGATTTTACCTTACTTTGGATCAAAAGACCCTATCACTCGCTGGTAACCTATATAGATCAATTCCGCAATGAAAGTGGACATCTAGAATACTCTTTGAAAGTTGTGAGGGGTAGTGAGTTTTCATTCAATTCGTCAAAATTCTAAAAAGTACGCAATTACTAGCTAGAATCAAACTATCCTCCGTTTGTGAACGCTTCGGACGAATTTCACAAGGAAAGCGCGCGCTCCATAATTCTTCTAAGAGTCGAGTGGCTGTGACTTTTCATCAATTCGATAATTATGGCAAAAGTTTGCAACATTTGCCTTAAACATGGTAGGAACACTTCATTGCATGTTGGTGTCGTATATAAAAAAGCTTCTTAAAGAAATTAGGATTCTATATCATCGATGAAAGTCGACATGCATAGTGACTTCACTCAAATAAAAAATAGTGCAACAAGCTTTCTGATTTTACCTTACTTTCGATCAAAAGACCCTATCACTCGCTGGTGACCTATATAGATCAATTACGCAATGAAAGTGGACATCTAGAATACTCTTTGAAAGTTGTGACGGGTAGTGAGTTTTCATTCAATTCGTCAAAATTCTAAAAAGTACGCAATTACTAGCTAGAATCAAACTAACCTCCGTTTGTGAACGCTTCGGATGAATTTCACAAGGAAAGCGCGCGCTCCATAATTCTTCTAAGAGTCGAGTGGCTGTGACTTTTCATCAATTCGATAATTATGGCAAAAGTTTGCAACATTTGCCTTAAACATGGTAGGAACACATCATTGCATGTTGGTGTCGTATATGACACAGGTTCTTAAAGAAATTAGGATTCTATAGTCATTGATGAAAGTCTACATGCATGGTGACTTCACTAAATTAAAAAATAGTGCAACAAGCTTTCTGATTTTACCTTACTTTGGATCAAAAGACCCTATCACTTGCTGGTGACCTATATAGATCAATTGCGCAATGAAAGTGGACATCTAGAATACTCTTTGAAAGTTGTGACGGGTAGTGAGTTTTCATTCAATTCGTCAAAATTCTAAAAAGTACGCAATTACTAGCTAGAATCAAACGATCCCCGTTTGTGAACGCTTCGGATGAATTTCACAAAGAAAGCGGGCACTCCATAACTCTTCTAAGAGTCTGAGTGGCTGTGTCTTTTTCTCAATTCCATAATTATGGCAAAAAATTTGTCACATTGGCCTTAAACATGGTAGGAACACTTTATTGCCTGTTTGTGTCGTATATGACACAGGTTCTTAAAGAAATTAGGATTCTATATCATCGATGAAAGTCGACATGCATGGTGACTTCACTAAATTAAAAAATAGTGCAACAAGCTTTCTGATTTTACCTTACTTTGGATCAAAAGACCCTATCACTTGCTGGTGACCTATATAGATCAATTACGCAATGAAAGTGGACATCTAGAATACTCTTTGAAAGTTGTGACGGGTAGTGAGTTTTCATTCAATTCGTCAAAATTCTAAAAAGTACGCAATTACTAGCTAGAATCAAACTATCCTCCGTTTGTGAATGCTTCGGACGAATTTCACAAGGAAAGCGCGCGCTCCATAATTCTTCTAAGAGTCGAGTGGCTGTGACTTTTCACAATTCGATAATTATGGCAAAAGTTTGCAACATTTGCCTTAAACGTGGTAGGAACACTTCATTGCATGTTAGTGTCGTATATAAAAAAGGTTCTTAAAGAAATTAGGATTCTATAGTCATCGATCAAAGTTGACATGCATGGTGACTTCACTCAATTAAAAAATAGTGCAACAAGATTTCTGATTTTACCTTACTTTGGATCAAAAGACCCTATCACTCGCTGGTAACCTATATAGATCAATTACGCAATGAAAGTGGACATCTAGAATACTCTATGAAAGTTGTGACGGGTAGTGAGTTTTCATTCAATTCATAAAAATTCTAAAAAGTACGCAATTACTTGCTAGAATCAAACTATCCCCGTTTGTGAACGCTTCGGATGAATTTCACAAAGAAAGCGGGCACTCCATAACTCTTCTAAGAGTCTGAGTGGCTGTGTCTTTTTCTCAATTCCATAATTATGGCAAAAAATTTGTCACATTGGCCTTAAACATGGTAGGAACACTTTATTGCCTGTTTGTGTCGTATATGACACAGGTTCTTAAAGAAATTAGGATTCTATATCATCGATGAAAGTCGACATGCATGGTGACTTCACTCGATTAAAAAATAGTGCAACAAGCTTTCTGATTTTTCCTTACTTGGGATCAAAAGAAGCTATCACTTGCTGTTGACCTATATATATCAATTACGCAATGAAAGTGGACATCCGAATGCTCTTTGAAAGTTGTGACGGGGAGTGAGTTTTCATTCAATTCGTCAAAATTCTAAAAAGTACGCAATTACTAGCTAGAATCAAACTAACCTCCGTTTGTGAACGCTTCGGACGAATTTCACAAGGAAAGCGCGCGCTCCATAATTCTTCTAAGAGTCGAGTGGCTGTGACTTTTCATCAATTCGATAATTATGGCAAAAGTTTGCAACATTTGCCTTAAACATGGTAGGAACACTTCATTGCATGTTGGTGTCGTATATGACACAGGTTCTTAAAGAAATAGGATTCTATAGTCATCGATGAAAGTCGACATGCATGGTGGCTTCACTAAATTAAAAAATAGTGCAACAAGCTTTCTGATTTTACCTTACTTTCGATCAAAAGACCCTATCACTTGCTGGTGACCTATATAGATCAATTGCGCAATGAAAGTGGACATCTAGAATACTCTTTGAAAGTTGTGACGGGTAGTGAGTTTTCATTCAATTCGTCAAAATTCTAAAAAGTACGCAATTACTAGCTAGAATCAAACGATCCCCGTTTGTGAACGCTTCGGATGAATTTCACAAAGAAAGCGGGCACTCCATAACTCTTCTAAGAGTCTGAGTGGCTGTGTCTTTTTCTCAATTCCATAATTATGGCAAAAAATTTGTCACATTGGCCTTAAACATGGTAGGAACACTTTATTGCCTGTTTGTGTCGTATATGACACAGGTTCTTAAAGAAATTAGGATTCTATATCATCGATGAAAGTCGACATGCATGGTGACTTCACTAAATTAAAAAATAGTGCAACAAGCTTTCTGATTTTACCTTACTTTGGATCAAAAGACCCTATCACTTGCTGGTGACCTATATAGATCAATTACGCAATGAAAGTGGACATCTAGAATACTCTTTGAAAGTTGTGACGGGTAGTGAGTTTTCATTCAATTCGTCAAAATTCTAAAAAGTACGCAATTACTAGCTAGAATCAAACTATCCTCCGTTTGTGAATGCTTCGGACGAATTTCACAAGGAAAGCGCGCGCTCCATAATTCTTCTAAGAGTCGAGTGGCTGTGACTTTTCACAATTCGATAATTATGGCAAAAGTTTGCAACATTTGCCTTAAACGTGGTAGGAACACTTCATTGCATGTTAGTGTCGTATATAAAAAAGGTTCTTAAAGAAATTAGGATTCTATAGTCATCGATCAAAGTTGACATGCATGGTGACTTCACTCAATTAAAAAATAGTGCAACAAGATTTCTGATTTTACCTTACTTTGGATCAAAAGACCCTATCACTCGCTGGTAACCTATATAGATCAATTACGCAATGAAAGTGGACATCTAGAATACTCTATGAAAGTTGTGACGGGTAGTGAGTTTTCATTCAATTCATAAAAATTCTAAAAAGTACGCAATTACTTGCTAGAATCAAACTATCCCCGTTTGTGAACGCTTCGGATGAATTTCACAAAGAAAGCGGGCACTCCATAACTCTTCTAAGAGTCTGAGTGGCTGTGTCTTTTTCTCAATTCCATAATTATGGCAAAAAATTTGTCACATTGGCCTTAAACATGGTAGGAACACTTTATTGCCTGTTTGTGTCGTATATGACACAGGTTCTTAAAGAAATTAGGATTCTATATCATCGATGAAAGTCGACATGCATGGTGACTTCACTAAATTAAAAAATAGTGCAACAAGCTTTCTGATTTTACCTTACTTTGGATCAAAAGACCCTACCAGTTGCTGGTGACCTATATAGATCAATTACGCAATGAAAGTGGACATCTAGAATACTCTTTGAAAGTTGTGACGGGGAGTGAGTTTTCATTCAATTCGTCAAAATTCTAAACAGTACGCAATTACTAGCTAGAATCAAACTAACCTCCGTTTGTGAACGCTTCGGACGAATTTCACAAGGAAAGCGCGCGCTCCATAATTCTTCTAAGAGTCGAGTGGCTGTGACTTTTCATCAATTCGATAATTATGGCAAAAGTTTGCAACATTTGCCTTAAACATGGTAGGAACACTTCATTGCATGTTGGTGTCGTATATGACACAGGTTCTTAAAGAAATTAGGATTCTATAGTCATCGATCAAAGTTGACATGCATGGTGACTTCACTCAATTAAAAAATAGTGCAACAAGATTTTTGATTTTACCTTACTATGGATCAAAAGACCCTATCACTCGCTGGTGACCTATATAGATCAATTACGCAATGAAAGTGGACATCTAGAATACTCTTTGAAAGTTGTGACGGGTAGTGAGTTTTCATTCAATTCATAAAGGTTCAAAAAAGTACGTAATTACTAGCTAGAATCAAACTATCCCCGTTTGTGAACGCTTCGGATGAATTTCACAAGGAAAGCGCGCGCTCCATAATTCTTCTAAGAGTCGAGTGGCTGTGTCTTTTTCTCAATTCCATAATTATGGCAAAAAATTTGTCAAATTGGCCTTAAACATGGTAGGAACACTTTATTGCCTGTTTGTGTCGTATATGACACATGTTCTTAAAGAAATTAGGATTCTATATCATCGATGAAAGTCGACATGCATGGTGACTTCACTCGATTAAAAAATAGCGCAACAAGCTTTCTGATTTTACCTTACTTTGGATCAAAAGACCCTACCACTTGCTGGTGACCTATATAGATCAATTACGCAATGAAAGTGGACATCTAGAATACTCTTTGAAAGTTGTGACGGGGAGTGAGTTTTCATTCAATTCGTCAAAATTCTAAAAAGTACGCAATTACTAGCTAGAATCAAACTATCCCCGTTTGTGAACGCTTCAGACAAATTTCACAAGGAAAGCGCGCGCTCCATAATTCTTCTAAGAGTCGAGTGGCTGTGACTTTTCATCAATTCGATAATTATGGCAAAAGTTTGCAACATTTGCCTTAAACATGGTAGGAACACTTCATTGCATGTTGGTGTCGTATATATAAAAGGTTCTTAAAGAAATTAGGATTCTATAGTCATCGATCAAAGTTGACATGCATGGTGACTTCACTCAATTAAAAAATAGTGCAACTAGATTTCTGATTTTACCTTACTTTGGATCAAAAGACCCTATCACTCGCTGGTAACCTATATAGATCAATTACGCAATGAAAGTGGACATCTAGAATAATCTTTGAAAGTTGTGACGGGCAGTGAGTTTTCATTCAATTCCTAAAAGTTCGAAAAAGTACGCAATTACTAGCTAGAAACAAACTATCCCCCGTTTGTGAAAGCCTTGGGAGAATTTCACAACAAAAGGGCGCACTCCATAATTCTTCTAAGAGTCTGAGTGGCTGTGACTTTTCATCAATTCCATAATTATGGCAAAAGTTTGTCACATTGGCCTTAAACATGGTAGGAACACTTTATTGCCTGTTGGTGTCGTATATGACACAGGTTCTTAAAGAAAATAGGATTCTATAGTCATCGATGAAAGTCGACATGCATGGTGGCTTCACTAAATTAAAAAATAGTGCAACAAGCTTTCTGATTTTACCTTACTTTCGATCAAAAGACCCTATCACTCGCTGGTGACCTATATAGATCAATTACGCAATGAAAATGGACATCTAGAATACTCTTTGAAAGTTGTGACGGGTAGTGAGTTTTCATTCAATTCGTCAAAATTCTAAAAAGTACGCAATTACTAGCTGGAGTCAAACTATCCTCCGTTTGTGAACTCTTCGGATGAATTTCACAAGGAAAGCGCGCGCTCCATAATTCTTCTAAGAGTCGAGTGGCTGTGACTTTTCATCAATTCGATAATTATGGCAAAAGTTTGCAACATTTGCCTTAAACAAGTAGGAACACTTCATTGCATGTTGGTGTCGTATATGACACAGGTTCTTAAAGGAATTAGGATTCTATATCATCGATGAAAGTCGACATGCAAGGTGACTTCACTCGATTAAAAAATAGTGCAACAAGCTTTCTGATTTTACCTTACTTTGGAACAAAAGACCCTATCACTCGCTGGTGACCTATATAGATCAATTACGCAATGAAAGTGGACATCTAGAATACTCTTTGAAAGTTGTGACGGGTAGTGAGTTTTCATTCAATTCGTCAAAATTCTAAAAAGTACGCAATTACTAGCTAGAATCAAACTAACCTCCGTTTGTGAACGCTTCGGACGAATTTCACAAGGAAAGCGCGCGCTCCATAATTCTTCTAAGAGTCGAGTGGCTGTGACTTTTCATCAATTCGATAATTATGGCAAAAGTTTGCAACATTTGCCTTAAACATGGTAGGAACACATCATTGCATGTTGGTGTCGTATATGACACAGGTTCTTAAAGAAATTAGGATTCTATAGTCATTGATGAAAGTCTACATGCATGGTGACTTCACTAAATTAAAAAATAGGGCAACAAGCTTTCTGATTTTACCTTACTTTGGATCAAAAGACCCTATCACTTGCTGGTGACCTATATAGATCAATTGCGCAATGAAAGTGGACATCTAGAATACTCTTTGAAAGTTGTGACGGGTAGTGAGTTTTCATTCAATTCGTCAAAATTCTAAAAAGTACGCAATTACTAGCTAGAATCAAACGATCCCCGTTTGTGAACGCTTCGGATGAATTTCACAAAGAAAGCGGGCACTCCATAACTCTTCTAAGAGTCTGAGTGGCTGTGTCTTTTTCTCAATTCCATAATTATGGCAAAAAATTTGTCACATTGGCCTTAAACGTGGTAGGAACACTTTATTGCCTGTTTGTGTCGTATATGACACAGGTTCTTAAAGAAATTAGGATTCTATATCATCGATGAAAGTCGACATGCATGGTGACTTCACTAAATTAAAAAATAGTGCAACAAGCTTTCTGATTTTACCTTACTTTGGATCAAAAGACCCTATCACTTGCTGGTGACCTATATAGATCAATTACGCAATGAAAGTGGACATCTAGAATACTCTTTGAAAGTTGTGACGGGTAGTGAGTTTTCATTCAATTCGTCAAAATTCTAAAAAGTACGCAATTACTAGCTAGAATCAAACTATCCTCCGTTTGTGAATGCTTCGGACGAATTTCACAAGGAAAGCGCGCGCTCCATAATTCTTCTAAGAGTCGAGTGGCTGTGACTTTTCACAATTCGATAATTATGGCAAAAGTTTGCAACATTTGCCTTAAACGTGGTAGGAACACTTCATTGCATGTTAGTGTCGTATATAAAAAAGGTTCTTAAAGAAATTAGGATTCTATAGTCATCGATCAAAGTTGACATGCATGGTGACTTCACTCAATTAAAAAATAGTGCAACAAGATTTCTGATTTTACCTTACTTTGGATCAAAAGACCCTATCACTCGCTGGTAACCTATATAGATCAATTACGCAATGAAAGTGGACATCTAGAATACTCTTTGAAAGTTGTGACGGGTAGTGAGTTTTCATTCAATTCATAAAAATTCTAAAAAGTACGCAATTACTAGCTAGAATCAAACTATCCCCGTTTGTGAACGCTTCGGAAGAATTTCACAAAGAAAGCGGGCACTCCATAATTCTTCTAAGAGTCTGAGTGGCTGTGACTTTTCATCAATTCCATAATTATGGTAAAAGTTTGTCACATTGGCCTTAAACATGGTAGGAACACTTTATTGCCTATTGGTGTCGTATATGACACAGGTTCTTAAAGAAAATAGGATTCTATAGTCATCGATGAAAGTCGACATGCATGGTGGCTTCACTAAATTAAAAAATAGTGCAACAAGCTTTCTGATTTTCCCTTACTTTGGATCAAAAGACCCTATCACTTGCTGGTGACCTATAAAGATCAATTCCGCAATGAAAGTGGACATCTAGAATACTCTTTGAAAGTTGTGACGGGTAGGGAGTTTTCATTCAATTCGTCATAATTCTAAAAAGTACGCAATTACTAGCTAGAATCAAACGATCCCCGTTTGTGAACGCTTCGGATGAATTTCACAAAGAAAGCGGGCACTCCATAACTCTTCTAAGAGTCTGAGTGGCTGTGTCTTTTTCTCAATTCCATAATTATGGCAAAAAATTTGTCACATTGGCCTTAAACATGGTAGGAACACTTTATTGCCTGTTTGTGTCGTATATGACACAGGTTCTTAAAGAAATTAGGATTCTATATCATCGATGAAAGTCGACATGCATGGTGACTTCACTAAATTAAAAAATAGTGCAACAAGCTTTCTGATTTTACCTTACTTTGGATCAAAAGACCCTACCAGTTGCTGGTGACCTATATAGATCAATTACGCAATGAAAGTGGACATCTAGAATACTCTTTGAAAGTTGTGACGGGGAGTGAGTTTTCATTCAATTCGTCAAAATTCTAAAAAGTACGCAATTACTAGCTAGAATCAAACTAACCTCCGTTTGTGAACGCTTCGGACGAATTTCACAAGGAAAGCGCGCGCTCCATAATTCTTCTAAGAGTCGAGTGGCTGTGACTTTTCATCAATTCGATAATTATGGCAAAAGTTTGCAACATTTGCCTTAAACATGGTAGGAACACTTCATTGCATGTTGGTGTCGTATATGACACAGGTTCTTAAAGAAATTAGGATTCTATAGTCATCGATCAAAGTTGACATGCATGGTGACTTCACTCAATTAAAAAATAGTGCAACAAGATTTTTGATTTTACCTTACTATGGATCAAAAGACCCTATCACTTGCTGGTGACCTATATAGATCAATTACGCAATGAAAGTGGACATCTAGAATACTCTTTGAAAGTTGTGACGGGTAGTGAGTTTTCATTCAATTCATAAAGGTTCGAAAAAGTACGTAATTACTAGCTAGAATCAAACTATCCCCGTTTGTGAACGCTTCGGATGAATTTCACAAGGAAAGCGCGCGCTCCATAATTCTTCTAAGAGTCGAGTGGCTGTGACTTTTCATCAATTCCATAATTATGGCAAAAGTTTGCAACATTTGCCATAAATATGGTAGGAACACTTTATTGCCTGTTTGTGTCGTATATGACACAGGTTCTTAAAGAAATTAGGATTCTATATCATCGATGAAAGTCGACATGCATGGTGACTTCACTAAATTAAAAAATAGTGCAACAAGCTTTCTGATTTTACCTTACTTTGGATCAAAAGACCCTACCAGTTGCTGGTGACCTATATAGATCAATTACGCAATGAAAGTGGACATCTAGAATACTCTTTGAAAGTTGTGACGGGTAGTGAGTTTTCATTCAATTCGTCATAATTCTAAAAAGTACGCAATTACTAGCTAGAATCAAACGATCCCCGTTTGTGAACGCTTCGGATGAATTTCACAAAGAAAGCGGGCACTCCATAACTCTTCTAAGAGTTTGAGTGGCTGTGTCTTTTTCTCAATTCCATAATTATGGCAAAAAATTTGTCACATTGGCCTTAAACATGGTAGGAACACTTCATTTCCTGTTGGGGTCGTATATGACACAGGTTCTTAAAGAAATAGGATTCTATAGTCATCGATGAAAGTCGACATGCATGGTGCCTTCACTAAATAAAAAATAGTGCAACAAGCTTTCTGATTTTACCTTACTTTCGATCAAAAGACCCTATCACTCGCTGGTGACCTATATAGATCAATTACGCAATGAAAATGGACATCTAGAATACTCTTTGAAAGTTGTGACGGGTAGTGAGTTTTCATTCAATTCGTCAAAATTCTAAAAAGTACGCAATTACTAGCTAGAGTCAAACTATCCTCCGTTTGTGAACGCTTCGGATGAATTTCACAAGGAAAGCGCGCGCTCCATAATTCTTCTAAGAGTCGAGTGGCTGTGACTTTTCATCAATTCGATAATTATGGCAAAAGTTTGCAACATTTGCCTTAAACATGGTAGGAACACTTCATTGCATGTTGGTGTCGTATATGACACAGGTTCTTAAAGAAATTAGGATTCTATAGTCATCGATCAAAGTTGACATGCATGGTGACTTCACTCAATTAAAAAATAGTGCAACAAGATTTTTGATTTTACCTTACTATGGATCAAAAGACCCTATCACTTGCTGGTGACCTATATAGATCAATTACGCAATGAAAGTGGACATCTAGAATACTCTTTGAAAGTTGTGACGGGTAGTGAGTTTTCATTCAATTCATAAAGGTTCGAAAAAGTACGTAATTACTAGCTAGAATCAAACTATCCCCGTTTGTGAACGCTTCGGATGAATTTCACAAGGAAAGCGCGCGCTCCATAATTCTTCTAAGAGTCGAGTGGCTGTGTCTTTTTCTCAATTCCATAATTATGGCAAAAAATTTGTCAAATTGGCCTTAAACATGGTAGGAACACTTTATTGCCTGTTTGTGTCGTATATGACACATGTTCTTAAAGAAATTAGGATTCTATATCATCGATGAAAGTCGACATGCATGGTGACTTCACTCGATTAAAAAATAGCGCAACAAGCTTTCTGATTTTACCTTACTTTGGATCAAAAGACCCTACCACTTGCTGGTGACCTATATAGATCAATTACGCAATGAAAGTGGACATCTAGAATACTCTTTGAAAGTTGTGATGGGGAGTGAGTTTTCATTCAATTCGTCAAAATTCTAAAAAGTACGCAATTACTAGCTAGAATCAAATTATCCCCGTTTGTGAACGCTTCAGACGAATTTCACAAGGAAAGCGCGCGCTCCATAATTCTTCTAAGAGTCGAGTGGCTGTGACTTTTCATCAATTCGATAATTATGGCAAAAGTTTGCAACATTTGCCTTAAACATGGTAGGAACACTTCATTGCATGTTGGTGTCGTATATAAAAAAGGTTCTTAAAGAAATTAGGATTCTATAGTCATCGATCAAAGTTGACATGCATGGTGACTTCACTCAATTAAAAAATAGTGCAACAAGATTTCTGATTTTACCTTACTTTGGATCAAAAGACCCTATCACTCGCTGGTAACCTATATAGATCAATTACGCAATGAAAGTGGACATCTAGAATAATCTTTGAAAGTTGTGACGGGCAGTGAGTTTTCATTCAATTCCTAAAAGTTCTAAAAAGTACGCAATTACTAGCTAGAAACAAACTATCCCCCGTTTGTGAAAGCCTTGGGAGAATTTCACAACAAAAGGGCGCACTCCATAATTCTTCTAAGAGTCTGAGTGGCTGTGACTTTTCATCAATTCCATAATTATGGTAAAAGTTTGTCACATTGGCCTTAAACATGGTAGGAACACTTTATTGCCTATTGGTGTCGTATATGACACAGGTTCTTAAAGAAAATAGGATTCTATAGTCATCGATGAAAGTCGACATGCATGGTGGCTTCACTAAATTAAAAAATAGTGCAACAAGCTTTCTGATTTTCCCTTACTTTGGATCAAAAGAAGCTATCACTCGCTGGTGACCTATATAGATCAATTACGCAATGAAAGTGGACATCTAGAATACTCTTTGAAAGTTGTGACGGGGAGCGAGTTTTCATTCAATTCGTAAAAATTCTAAAAAGTACGCAATTACTAGCTAGAATCCAACTATCCCCGTTTGTGAACGCTTCGGATTAATTTCACAACGAAAGCGGGCACTCCATAATTCTTCTCAGAGTCTGAGTGGCTGTGACTTTTTCTCAATCACATAATTATGGCAAAAGTTTGCAACATTTGCCTTAAACATGGTACGAACACTTCATTGCATGTTGGTGTCGTATATGACACAGGTTCTTAAAGTAATTAGGATTCTATATCATCGATGAAAGTCGACATGCATGGTGACTTCACTAAATTAAAAGAAAGGGCAACAAGCTTTCTGATTTTACCTTACTTTGGATCAAAAGACCCTATCACTTGCTGGTGACCTATATAGATCAATTACGCAATGAAAGTGGACATCTAGAATACTCTTTGAAAGTTGTGACGGGTAGTGAGTTTTCATTCAATTCGTCAAAATTCTAAAAAGTACGCAATTACTAGATCGAATCAAACTATCCTCCGTTTGTGAACGCTTCGGACGAATTTCACAAGGAAAGCGCGCGCTCCATAATTCTTCTAAGAGTCGAGTGGCTGTGACTTTTCATCAATTCCATAATTATGGCAAAAGTTTGCAACATTTGCCATAAATATGGTAGGAACACTTTATTGCCTGTTTGTGTCGTATATGACACAGGTTCTTAAAGAAATTAGGATTCTATATCATCGATGAAAGTCGACATGCATGGTGACTTCACTCAATTAAAAAATAGTGCAACAAGATTTCTGATTTTACCTTACTTTGGATCAAAAGACCCTATCACTCGCTGGTGACCTATATAGATCAATTACGCAATGAAAGTGGATATCTAGAATACTCTTTGAAAGTTGTGACGGGTAGTGAGTTTTCATTCAATTCGTCAAAATTCTAAAAAGTACGCAATTACTAGCTAGAGTCAAACTATGCTCCATTTGTGAACGCTTAGGATGAATTTCTCAACGAAAGCGGGCACTCCATAATTCTTCTAAGAGTCTGAGTGGCTGTGTCTTTTTCTCAATTCCATAATTATGGCAAAAAAATTTTCAAATTGGCCTTAAACATGGTAGGAACACTTTATTGCCTGTTTGTGTCGTATATGACACAGGTTCTTAAAGAAATTAGGATTCTATATCATCGATGAAAGTCGACATGCATGGTGGCTTCACTAAATTAAAAAATAGTGCAACAAGCTTTCTGATTTTCCCTTACTTTGGATCAAAAGACCCTATCACTCGCTGGTGACCTATATAGATCAATTACGCAATAAAAGTGGACATCCAGAATACTCTTTGAAAGTTGTGACGGGCAGTGAGTTTTCATTCAATTCATAAAAGTCCTAAAAAGTACGCAATTACTAGCTAGAATCAAACGATCCCCGTTTGTGAACGCTTCGGATGAATATCTCAACGAAAGCGAGCACTCCATAATTCTTCTAAGAGTCTGAGTGGCTGTGACTTTTCATCAATTCCATAATTATGGCAAAAGTTTGCAACATTTGCCTTAAAAATGGTAGGAACACTTTATTGCCTGTTTGTGTCGTATATGACACAGGTTCTTAAAGTAATTAGGATTCTATATCATCGATGAAAGTCGACATGCATGGTGACTTCACTAAATTAAAAAAAAGGGCAACAAGCTTTCTGATTTTACCTTACTTTGGATCAAAAGACCCTATCACTCGCTGGTGACCTATATAGATCAATTACGCAATGAAAGTGGACATCTAGAATACTCTTTGAAAGTTGTGAGGGGTAGTGAGTTTTCATTCAATTCGTCAAAATTCTAAAAAGTACGCAATTACTAGATAGAATCAAACTATCCTCCGTTTGTGAACGCTTCGGACGAATTTCACAAGGAAAGCGCGCGCTCCATAATTCTTCTAAGAGTCGAGTGGCTGTGACTTTTCATCAATTCGATAATTATGGCAAAAGTTTGTCACATTGGCCTTAAACATGGTAGGAACACTTTATTGCCTGTTGGTGTCGTATATGACACAGGTTCTTAAAGTAATTAGGATTCTATATCATCGATGAAAGTCGACATGCATGGTGACTTCACTAAATTAAAAAAAAGGGCAACAAGCTTTCTGATTTTACCTTACTTTGGATCAAAAGACCCTATCACTTGCTGGTGACCTATATAGATCAATTACGCAATGAAAGTGGACATCTAGAATACTCTTTGAAAGTTGTGACGGGTAGTGAGTTTTCATTCAATTCGTCAAAATTCTAAAAAGTACGCAATTACTAGCTAGAATCAAACTATCCCCGTTTGTGAACGCTTCGGATGAATTTCACAACAAAAGCGGGCACTCCATAATTCTTCTAAGAGTCTGAGTGGCTATGACTTTTTCTCAATTCCATAATTATGGCAAAAAATTTGTCACATTGGCCTTAACCATGGTAGGAACACTTTATTGCCTGTTTGTGTTGTATATGACACAGGTTCTTAAAGTAATTAGGATTCTATATCATCGATGAAAGTCGACATGCATGGTGGCTTCACTAAATTAAAAAATAGTGCCACAAGCTTTCTGATTTTACCTTACTTTGGATCAAAAGACCCTATCACTAGCTGGTGACCTATATAGATCAATTACGCAATGAAAGTGGACATCTAGAATACTCTTTGAAAGTTGTGACGGGTAGTGAGTTTTCATTCAATTCGTCAAAATTCTAAAAAGTACGCAATTACTAGATAGAATCAAACTATCCTCCGTTTGTGAACGCTTCGGACGAATTTCACAAGGAAAGCGCGCGCTCCATAATTCTTCTAAGAGTCGAGTGGCTGTGACTTTTCATCAATTCCATAATTATGGCAAAAGTTTGCAACATTTGCCATAAATATGGTAGGAACACTTTATTGCCTGTTTGTGTCGTATATGACACAGGTTCTTAAAGAAATTAGGATTCTATATCATCGATGAAAGTCGACATGCATGGTGACTTCACTCAATTAAAAAATAGTGCAACAAGATTTCTGATTTTACCTTACTTTGGATCAAAAGACCCTATCACTCGCTGGTGACCTATATAGATCAATTACGCAATGAAAGTGGATATCTAGAATACTCTTTGAAAGTTGTGACGGGTAGTGA
This sequence comes from Leucaena leucocephala, assembly GCA_037074615.1. Lineage (NCBI taxonomy): Eukaryota > Viridiplantae > Streptophyta > Magnoliopsida > Fabales > Fabaceae > Leucaena > Leucaena leucocephala. The sequence goes on along the minus strand of CM073532.1, from coordinate 21,768,613 downwards.
GTTTTCATTCAATTCGTCAAAATTCTAAAAAGTACGCAATTACTAGCTAGAGTCAAACTATGCTCCGTTTGTGAACGCTTAGGATGAATTTCTCAACGAAAGCGGGCACTCCATAATTCTTCTAAGAGTCTGAGTGGCTGTGTCTTTTTCTCAATTCCATAATTATGGCAAAAAAATTTTCAAATTGGCCTTAAACATGGTAGGAACACTTTATTGCCTGTTTGTGTCGTATATGACACAGGTTCTTAAAGAAAATAGGATTCTATAGTCATCGATGAAAGTCGACATGCATGGTAGCTTCACTAAATTAAAAAATAGCGCAACAAGCTTTCTGATTTTTCCTTACTTTGGATCAAAAGACCCTATCACTTGCTGGTGACCTATATAGATCAATTACGCAATGAAAGTGGACATCTAGAATACTCTTTGAAAGTTGTGAGGGGTAGTGAGTTTTCATTCAATTCGTCAAAATTCTAAAAAGTACGCAATTACTAGATAGAATCAAACTATCCTCCGTTTGTGAACGCTTCGGACGAATTTCACAAGGAAAGCGCGCGCTCCATAATTCTTCTAAGAGTCGAGTGGCTGTGACTTTTCATCAATTCGATAATTATGGCAAAAGTTTGCAACATTTGCCTTAAAAATGGTAGGAACACTTCATGGCCTGTTGGTGTCGTATATGACACAGTTTCTTAAAGAAATTAGGATTCTATATCATCGATGAAAGTCGACATGCATGGTGACTTCACTCAAATAAAAAATAGTGCAACAAGCTTTCTGATTTTACCTTACTTTGGATCAAAAGACCCTATCACTCGCTGGTGACCTATATAGATCAATTACGCAATGAAAGTGGACATCTAGAATACTCTTTGAAAGTTGTGACGGGCAGTGAGTTTTCATTCAATTCATAAAAGTTCTAAAAAGTACGCAATTACTAGCTAGAATCAAACTATCCCCGTTTGTGAACGCTTCGGATGAATTTCACAACAAAAGCGGGCACTCCATAATTCTTCTAAGAGTCTGAGTGGCTTTGACTTTTTCTCAATTCCATAATTATGGCAAAAAATTTGTCACATTGGCCTTAACCATGGTAGGAACACTTTATTGCCTGTTTGTGTCGTATATGACACAGGTTCTTAAAGTAATTAGGATTCTATATCATCGATGAAAGTCGACATGCATGGTGACTTCACTAAATTAAAAAAAAGGGCAACAAGCTTTCTGATTTTACCTTACTTTGGATCAAAAGACCCTATCACTTGCTGGTGACCTATATAGATCAATTACGCAATGAAAGTGGACATCTAGAATACTCTTTGAAAGTTGTGAGGGGTAGTGAGTTTTCATTCAATTCGTCAAAATTCTAAAAATTACGCAATTACTAGATAGAATCAAACTATCCTCCGTTTGTGAACGCTTCGGACGAATTTCACAAGGAAAGCGCGCGCTCCATAATTCTTCTAAGAGTCGAGTGGCTGTGACTTTTCATCAATTCGATAATTATGGCAAAAGTTTGTCACATTGGCCTTAAACATGGTAGGAACACTTTATTGCCTGTTGGTGTCGTATATGACACAGGTTCTTAAAGAAAATAGGATTCTATAGTCATCGATGAAAGTCGACATGCATGGTAGCTTCACTAAATTAAAAAATAGCGCAACAAGCTTTCTGATTTTTCCTTACTTTGGATCAAAAGACCCTATCACTTGCTGGTGACCTATATTGATCAATTACGCAATGAAAGTGGACATCTAGAATACTCTTTGAAAGTTGTGAGGGGTAGTGAGTTTTCATTCAATTCGTCAAAATTCTAAAAAGTACGCAATTACTAGCTAGAATCAAACGATCCCCGTTTGTGAACGCTTCGGATGAATTTCTCAACGAAAGTGCGCACTCCATAATTCTTCTCAGAGTCTGAGTGGCTGTGACATTTCATCAATTCCATAATTATGGCAAAAGTTTGCAACATTTGCCTTAAATATGGTAGGAACACTTCATGGCCTGTTGGTGTCGTATATGACACAGTTTCTTAAAGAAATTAGGATTCTATATCATCGATGAAAGTCGACATGCATGGTGACTTCACTCAAATAAAAAATAGTGCAACAAGCTTTCTGATTTTACCTTACTTTCGATCAAAAGACCCTATCACTCGCTGGTGACCTATATAGATCAATTACGCAATGAAAGTGGACATCTAGAATACTCTTTGAAAGTTGTGACGGGTAGTGAGTTTTCATTCAATTCGTCAAAATTCTAAAAAGTACGCAATTACTAGCTAGAATCAAACTAACCTCCGTTTGTGAACGCTTCGGATGAATTTCACAAGGAAAGCGCGCGCTCCATAATTCTTCTAAGAGTCGAGTGGCTGTGACTTTTCATCAATTCGATAATTATGGCAAAAGTTTGCAACATTTGCTTTAAACATGGTAGGAACACATCATTGCATGTTGGTGTCGTATATGACACAGGTTCTTAAAGAAATTAGGATTCTATAGTCATTGATGAAAGTCTACATGCATGGTGACTTCACTCAATTAAAAAATAGTGCAACAAGCTTTCTGATTTTACCTTACTTTGGATCAAAAGACCCTATCACTCGCTGGTGACCTATATAGATCAATTACACAATGAAAGTGGACATCTAGAATACTCTTTGAAAGTTGTGACGGGTAGTGAGTTTTCATTCAATTCGTAAAAATTCTAAAAAGTACGTAATTACTAGCTAGAATCAAACTATCCCCGTTTGTGAACGCTTCGGATGAATTTCATAAAGAAAGCGGGCCCTCCATATTTCTTCTAAGAGTCTGAGTGGCTGTGACCTTTTCTCAATTCTATAATTATCGCAAAAAATTTGTCACATTGGCCTTAAACATGGTAGGAACACTTTATTGCCTGTTTGTGTCGTATATGACACAGGTTCTTAAAGGAATTAGGATTCTATATGATCGATGAAAGTCGACATGCATGGTGACTTCACTCAATTAAAAAATAGCGCAACAAGCTTTCTGATTTTTCCTTACTTTGGATCAAAAGACCCTATCACTTGCTGGTGACCTATATAGATCATTACGCAATGAAAGTGGACATCTAGAATACTCTTTGAAAGTTGTGACGGGCAGTGAGTTTTCATTCAATTCGTCAAAATTCTAAAAAGTACGCAATTATTAGCTAGCATCAAACTATCCTCCGTTTGTGAACGTTTCGGACGAATTTCACAAGGAAAGCGCGCGCTCCATAATTCTTCTAAGAGTCGAGTGGCTGTGACTTTTCATCAATTCGATAATTATGGCAAAAGTTTGCAACATTTGCCTTAAAAATGGTAGGAACACTTCATGGCCTGTTGGTGTCGTATATGACACAGTTTCTTAAAGAAATTAGGATTCTATATCATCGATGAAAGTCGACATGCATGGTGACTTCACTCAAATAAAAAATAGTGCAACAAGCTTTCTGATTTTACCTTACTTTGGATCAAAAGACCCTATCACTCGCTGGTGACCTATATAGATCAATTACGCAATGAAAGTGGACATCTAGAATACTCTTTGAAAGTTGTGACGGGCAGTGAGTTTTCATTCAATTCGTAAAAATTCTAAAAAGTACGCAATTACTAGCTAGAATCAAACTATCCCCGTTTGAGAACGCTTCGGATGAATTTCACAAAGAAAGCGCGCGCTCCATAATTCTTCTAAGAGTCGAGTGGCTGTGACTTTCCATCAATTCGATAATTATGGCAAAAGTTTGCAACATTTGCCTTAAACATGGTAGGAACACTTCATTGCATGTTGGTGTCGTATATGACACAGGTTCTTAAAGGAATTAGGATTCTATATCATCGATGAAAGTCGACATGCAAGGTGACTTCACTCGATTAAAAAATAGTGCAACAAGCTTTCTGATTTTACCTTACTTTGGAACAAAAGACCCTATCACTCGCTGATGACCTATATAGATCAATTACGCAATGAAAGTGGACATCCAGAATACTCTTTGAAAGTTGTGACGGGCAGTGAGTTTTCATTCAATTCATAAAAGTCCTAAAAAGTACGCAATTACTAGCTAGAATCAAACGATCCCCGTTTGTGAACGCTTCGGATGAATATCTCAACGAAAGCGAGCACTCCATAATTCTTCTAAGAGTCTGAGTGGCTGTGACTTTTCATCAATTCCATAATTATGGCAAAAGTTTGCAACATTTGCCTTAAAAATGGTAGGAACACTTCATTGCCTGTTGGTGTCGTATATGACACAGTTTCTTAAAGAAATTAGGATTCTATATCATCGATGAAAGTCGACCTGCATGGTGACTTCACTAAATTAAAAAATAGTGCAACAAGCTTTCTGATTTTACCTTACTTTGGATCAAAAGACCCTATCACTAGCTGGTGACCTATATAGATCAATTACGCAATGAAAGTGGACATCTAGAATACTCTTTCAAAGTTGTGACGGGTAGTGAGTCTTCATTCCATTCGTCAAAATTCTAAAAAGTACGCAATTACTAGCTAGAATCAAACTATCCTCCGTTTGTGAACGCTTCGGATGAATTTCACAAGGAAAGCGCTCGCTCCATAATTCTTCTAAGAGTCGAGTGGCTGTGACTTTTTCTCAATTCCATAATTATGGCAAAAAATTTGTCACATTGGCCTTAAACATGGTAGGAACACTTTATTGCCTGTTTGTGTCGTATATGACACAGGTTCTTAAAGAAATTAGGATTCTATATCATCGATGAAAGTCGACATGCATGGTGACTTCACTAAATTAAAAAATAGTGCGACAACCTTTCTGATTTTACCTTACTTTGGATCAAAAGACCCTATCACTCGCTGGTGACCTATATAGATCAATTCACAATGAAAGTGGACATCTAGAATACTCTTTGAAAGTTGTGACGGGTAGTGAGTTTTCATTCAATTCGTCAAAATTCTAAAAAGTACGCAATTATTGGCTAGAATCAAACTATCCTCCGTTTGTGAACGCTTCGGACGAATTTCACAAGGAAAGCGCGCGCTCCATAATTCTTCTAAGAGTCGAGTGGCTGTGACTTTTCATCAATTCGATAATTATGGCAAAAGTTTGCAACATTTGCCTTAAAAATGGTAGGAACACTTCATGGCCTGTTGGTGTCGTATATGACACAGTTTCTTAAAGAAATTAGGATTCTATATCATCGATGAAAGTCGACATGCATGGTGACTTCACTCAAATAAAAAATAGTGCAACAAGCTTTCTGATTTTACCTTACTTTAGATCAAAAGACCCTATCACTGGCTGGTGACCTATATAGATCAATTACGCAATGAAAGTGGACATCTAGAATACTCTTTGAAAGTTGTGACGGGCAGTGAGTTTTCATTCAATTCGTAAAAATTCTAAAAAGTACGCAATTACTAGCTAGAATCAAACTATCCCCGTTTGAGAACGCTTCGGATGAATTTCACAAGGAAAGCGCTTGCTCCATAATTCTTCTAAGAGTCGAGTGGCTGTGACTTTTTCTCAATTCCATAATTATGGCAAAAAATTTGTCACATTGGCCTTAAACATGGTAGGAACACTTTATTGCCTGTTTGTGTCGTATATGACACAGGTTCTTAAAGAAATTAGGATTCTATATCATCGATGAAAGTCGACATGCATGGTGACTTCACTAAATTAAAAAATAGTGCAACAAGATTTCTGATTTTACCTTACTTTGGATCAAAAGACCCTATCACTCGCTGGTGACCTATATCGATCAATTACGCAATGAAAGTGGACATCTAGAATACTCTTTGAAAGTTGTGACGGGCAGTGAGTTTTCATTCAATTCATAAAAGTTCTAAAAAGTACGCAATTACTAGCTAGAATCAAACGATCCCCGTTTGTGAACGCTTCAGATGAATATCTCAACGAAAGCGAGCACTCCATAATTCTTCTAAGAGTCTGAGTGGCTGTGACTTTTCATCAATTCCATAATTATGGCAAAAGTTTGCAACATTTGCCTTAAATATGGTAGGAACACTTCATTGCCGGTTGGTGTCGTATATGACATAGTTTCTTAAAGAAATTAGGATTCTATATCATCGATGAAAGTCGACATGCATGGTGGCTTCACTAAATTAAAAAATAGTGCAACAAGCTTTCTGATTTTCCCTTACTTTGGAGCAAAAGACCCTATCACTCGCTGGTGACCTATATAGATCAATTACGCAATGAAAGTGGACATCTAGAATACTCTTTGAAAGTTGTGACGGGTAGTGAGTTTTCATTCAATTCGTAAAAATTGTAAAAAGTACGCACTTACTAGCTAGAATCAAACTATCCTCCGTTTGTGAACGCTTCGGATGAATTTCACAAGGAAAGCGGGCCCTCCATATTTCTTCTAAGAGTCTGAGTGGCTGTGACTTTTCATCAATTCTATAATTATTACACTTTATTGTCTTAAAGAAATTAGGATTCTATATCATCGATGAAAGTCGACATGCATGGTGACTTCACTAAATTAAAAAATAGTGCAACCAGCTTTCTGATTTTACCTTACTTTGGATCAAAAGACCCTATCACTTGCTGGTGACCTATATAGATCAATTACGCAATGAAAGTGGACATCTAGAATACTCTTTGAAAGTTGTGACGGGTAGTGAGTTTTCATTCAATTCGTCAAAATTCTAAAAAGTACGCAATTACTAGCTAGAATCAAACTATCCTCCGTTTGTGAACGCTTCGGACGAATTTCACAAGGAAAGCACGCGCTCCATAATTCTTCTAAGAGTCGAGTGGCTGTGACTTTTCATCAATTCTATAATTATGTCAAAAGTTTGCAACATTTTCCTTAAACATGGTAGGAACACTTCATTGCATGTTGGTGTCGTATATAAAAAAGGTTCTTAAAGAAATTAGGATTCTATAGTCATCGATGAAAGTCGACATGCATGGTGACTTCACTAAATTAAAAAATAGCGCAACAAGATTTCTGATTTTACCTTACTTTGGATCAAAAGACCCTATCACTCGCTGGTAACCTATATAGATCAATTACGCAATGAAAGTGGACATCTAGAATACTCTTTGAAAGTTGTGACGGGCAGTGAGTTTTCATTCAATTCATAAAAGTTCTAAAAAGTACGCAATTACTAGCTAGAATCAAACTATACTCCGTTTGTGAACGCTTCGGATGAATTTCACAAGGAAAGCGCTCGCTCCATAATTCTTCTAAGAGTCGAGTGGCTGTGACTTTTTCTCAATTCCATAATTATGGCAAAAAATTTGTCACATTGGCCTTAAACATGGTAGGAACACTTTATTGCCTGTTTGTGTCGTATATGACACAGGTTCTTAAAGAAATTAGGATTCTATATCATCGATGAAAGTCGACATGCATGGTGACTTCACTAAATTAAAAAATAGTGCAACAAGCTTTCTCATTTTACCTTACTTTGGATCAAAAGACCCTATCACTTGCTGGTGACCTATATAGATCAATTACGCAATGAAAGTGGACATCTAGAATACTCTTTGAAAGTTGTGACGGGTAGTGAGTCTTCATTCAATTCGTCAAAATTCTAAAAAGTACGCAATTACTAGCTAGAATCAAACTATCCTCCGTTTGTGAACGCTTCGGATGAATTTCACAAGGAAAGCGCGCGCTCCATAATTCTTCTAAGAGTCGAGTGGCTGTGACTTTCCATCAATTCGATAATTATGGCAAAAGTTTGCAACATTTGCCTTAAACATGGTAGGAACACTTCATTGCATGTTGGTGTCGTATATGACACAGGTTCTTAAAGGAATTAGGATTCTATATCATCGATGAAAGTCGACATGCAAGGTGACTTCACTCGATTAAAAAATAGTGCAACAAGCTTTCTGATTTTACCTTACTTTGGAACAAAAGACCCTATCACTCGCTGATGACCTATATAGATCAATTACGCAATGAAAGTGGACATCCAGAATACTCTTTGAAAGTTGTGACGGGCAGTGAGTTTTCATTCAATTCATAAAAGTCCTAAAAAGTACGCAATTACTAGCTAGAATCAAACGATCCCCGTTTGTGAACGCTTCGGATGAATATCTCAACGAAAGCGAGCACTCCATAATTCTTCTAAGAGTCTGAGTGGCTGTGACTTTTCATCAATTCCATAATTATGGCAAAAGTTTGCAACATTTGCCTTAAAAATGGTAGGAACACTTCATTGCCTGTTGGTGTCGTATATGACACAGTTTCGTAAAGAAATTAGGATTCTATATCATCGATGAAAGTCGACCTGCATGGTGACTTCACTAAATTAAAAAATAGTGCAACAAGCTTTCTGATTTTACCTTACTTTGGATCAAAAGACCCTATCACTAGCTGGTGACCTATATAGATCAATTACGCAATGAAAGTGGACATCTAGAATACTCTTTCAAAGTTGTGACGGGTAGTGAGTCTTCATTCAATTCGTCAAAATTCTAAAAAGTACGCAATTACTAGCTAGAATCAAACTATCCTCCGTTTGTGAACGCTTCGGATGAATTTCACAAGGAAAGCGCGCGCTCCATAATTCTTCTAAGAGTCGAGTGGCTGTGACTTTTTCTCAATTCCATAATTATGGCAAAAAATTTGTCACATTGGCCTTAAACATGGTAGGAACACTTTATTGCCTGTTTGTGTCGTATATGACACAGCTTCTTAAAGAAATTAGGATTCTATATCATCGATGAAAGTCGACCTGCATGGTGACTTCACTAAATTAAAAAATAGTGCAACAAGCTTTCTGATTTTACCTTACTTTGGATCAAAAGACCCTATCACTAGCTGGTGACCTATATAGATCAATTACGCAATGAAAGTGGACATCTAGAATACTCTTTGAAAGTTGTGACGGGAGTGAGTTTTCATTCAATTCGTCAAAATTCTAAAAAGTACGCAATTACTAGATAGAATCAAACTATCCTCCGTTTGTGAACGCTTCGGATTAATTTCACAAGGAAAGCGCGCGCTCCATAATTCTTCTAAGAGTCGAGTGGCTGTGACTTTTCATCAATTCGATAATTATGGCAAAAGTTTGTCACATTGGCCTTAAACATGGTAGGAACACTTTATTGCCTGTTGGTGTCGTATATGACACAGGTTCTTAAAGAAATTTGGATTCTATAGTCATTGATGAAAGTCTACATGCATGGTGACTTCACTCAATTAAAAAATAGTGCAACAACCTTTCTGATTTTACCTTACTTTGGATCAAAAGACCCTATCACTCGCTGGTGATCTATATAGATCAATTACACAATGAAAGTGGACATCTAGAATACTCTTTGAAAGTTGTGACGGGTAGTGAGTTTTCATTCAATTCGTCAAAATTCTAAAAAGTACGCAATTATTAGCTAGAATCAAACGATCCCCGTTTGTGAACGCTTCGGACGAATTTCTCAACGAAAGCGAGCCCTCCATAATTCTTCTAAGAGTCTGAGTGGCTGTGACTTTTCATCAATTCCATAATTATGGCAAAAGTTTGCAACATTTGCCTTAAATATGGTAGGAACACTTCCTTGCCTGTTGGTGTCGTATATGACACAGGTTCTTAAAGAAATTAGGATTCTATATCATCGATGAAAGTCGACATGCATGGTGACTTCACTCGATTAAAAAATAGTGCAACAACCTTTCTGATTTTACCTTACTTTGGATCAAAAGACCCTATCACTCCCTGGTGACCTATATAGATCAATTACGCAATGAAAGTGGACATCTAGAATACTCTTTGAAAGTTGTGACGGGTAGTGAGTTTTCATTCAATTCGTAAAAATTCTAAAAAGTACGCAATTACTAGCTAGAATCAAACTATCCTCCGTTTGTGAACGCTTCGGATGAATTTCACAAGGAAAGCGCGTGCTCCATAATTCTTCTAAGAGTCGAGTGGCAGTGACTTTTTCTCAATTCCATAATTATGGCAAAAAATTTGTCACATTGGCCTTAAACATGGTAGGAACACTTCATTGCATGTTGGTGTCGTATATGACACAGGTTCTTAAAGAAATTAGGATTCTATATCATCGATGAAAGTCGACATGCATGGTGACTTCACTAAATTAAAAAATAGTGCAACAAGATTTCTGATTTTACCTTACTTTGGATCAAAAGACCCTATCACTCGCTGGTAACCTATATAGATCAATTACGCAATGAAAGTGGACATCTAGAATACTCTTTGAAAGTTGTGACGGGCAGTGAGTTTTCATTCAATTCATAAAAGTTCTAAAAAGTACGCAATTACTAGCTAGAATCAAACGATCCCCGTTTGTGAACGCTTCAGATGAATATCTCAACGAAAGCGAGCACTCCATAATTCTTCTAAGAGTCTGAGTGGCTGTGACTTTTCATCAATTCCATAATTATGGCAAAAGTTTGCAACATTTGCCTTAAATATGGTAGGAACACTTCATTGCCGGTTGGTGTCGTATATGACACAGTTTCTTAAAGAAATTAGGATTCTATATCATCGATGAAAGTCGACATGCATGGTGGCTTCACTAAATTAAAAAATAGTGCAACAAGCTTTCTGATTTTCCCTTACTTTGGATCAAAAGACCCTATCACTCGCTGGTGACCTATATAGATCAATTACGCAATGAAAGTGGACATCTAGAATACTCTTTGAAAGTTGTGACGGGTAGTGAGTTTTCATTCAATTCGTAAAAATTGTAAAAAGTACGCACTTACTAGCTAGAATCAAACTATCCTCCGTTTGTGAACGCTTCGGATGAATTTCACAAGGAAAGCGCGCGCTCCATAATTCTTCTAAGAGTCGAGTGGCTGTGACTTTTTCTCAATTCCATAATTATGGCAAAAAATTTGTCAGATTGGCCTTAAACATGGTAGGAACACTTTATTGCCTGTTTGTGTCGTATATGACACAGCTTCTTAAAGAAATTAGGATTCTATATCATCGATGAAAGTCGACCTGCATGGTGACTTCACTAAATTAAAAAATAGTGCAACAAGCTTTCTGATTTTACCTTACTTTGGATCAAAAGACCCTATCACTAGCTGGTGACCTATATAGATCAATTACGCAATGAAAGTGGACATCTAGAATACTCTTTGAAAGTTGTGACGGGTAGTGAGTTTTCATTCAATTCGTCAAAATTCTAAAAAGTACGCAATTACTAGCTAGAATCAAACTATCCTCCGTATGTGAACGCTTCGGATGAATTTCACAAGGAAAGCGCGCGCTCCATAATTCTTCTAAGAGTCGAGTGGCTGTGACTTTTCATCAATTCGATAATTATGGCAAAGGTTTGCAACATTTGCCTTAAACATGGTAGGAACACTTCATTGCATGTTGGTGTCGTATATGACACAGGTTCTTAAAGAATTTAGGATTCTATAGTCATCGATGAAAGTCGACATGCATGGTGACTTCACTCAATTAAAAAATAGTGCAACAAGCTTTCTGATTTTACCTTACTTTGGATCAAAACACCCTATCACTCGCTGGTGACCTATATCGATCAATTAAGCAATGAAAGTGGACATCTAGAATACTCTTTGAAAGTTGTGACGGGTAGTGAGTTTTCATTCAATTCGTCAAAATTCTAAAAAGTACGCAATTACTAGCTAGAATCAAACTATCCTCCGTATGTGAACGCTTCGGACGAATTTCACAAGGAAAGCGCGCGCTCCATAATTCTTCTAAGAGTCGAGTGGCTGTGACTTTTCATCAATTCGATAATTATGGCAAAAGTTGGTCACAATGGCCTTAAACATGGTAGGAACACTTTATTGCCTGTTGGTGTCGTATATGACACAGGTTCTTAAAGAAATTAGGATTCTATATCATCGATGAAAGTCGACATGCATGGTGACTTCACTCAATTAAAAAATAGTGCGACAAGATTTCTGATTTTACCTTACTTTGGATCAAAAGACCCTATCACTCGCTGGTGACCTATATAGATCAATTACGCAATGAAAGTGGACATCTAGAATACTCTTTGAAAGTTGTGACGGGTAGTGAGTTTTCATTCAATTCGTAAAAATTCTAAAAAGTACGTAATTACTAGCTAGAATCAAACTATCCCCGTTTGTGAACGCTTCGGATGAATTTCACAAAGAAAGCGGGCCCTCCATATTTCTTCTAAGAGTCTGAGTGGCTGTGACCTTTTCTCAATTCTATAATTATAGCAAAAAATTTGTCACATTGGCCTTAAACATGGTAGGAACACTTTATTGCCTGTTTGTGTCGTATATAACACAGGTTCTTAAAGGAATTAGGATTCTATATCATCGATGAAAGTCGACATGCATGGTGACTTCACTCAATTAAAAAATAGCGCAACAAGCTTTCTGATTTTTCCTTACTTTGGATCAAAAGACCCTATCACTTACTGGTGACCTATATAGATCATTACGCAATGAAAGTGGACATCTAGAATACTCTTTGAAAGTTGTGACGGGCAGTGAGTTTTCATTCAATTCGTCAAAATTCTAAAAAGTACGCAATTATTAGCTAGAATCAAACTATCCTCCGTTTGTGAACGCTTCGGACGAATTTCACAAGGAAAGCGCGCGCTCCATAATTCTTCTAAGAGTCGAGTGGCTGTGACTTTTCATCAATTCGATAATTATGGCAAAAGTTTGCAACATTTGCCTTAAAAATGGTAGGAACACTTCATGGCCTGTTGGTGTCTTATATGACACAGTTTCTTAAAGAAATTAGGATTCTATATCATCGATGAAAGTCGACATGCATGGTGACTTCACTCAAATAAAAAATAGTGCAACAAGCTTTCTGATTTTACCTTACTTTGGATCAAAAGACCCTATCACTTGCTGGTGACCTATATAGATCAATTACGCAATGAAAGTGGACATCTAGAATACTCTTTGAAAGTTGTGACGGGTAGTGAGTTTTCATTCAATTCGTAAAAATTCTAAAAAGTACGCAATTACTAGCTAGAATCAAACTATCCTCCGTTTGTGAACGCTTCGGACGAATTTCACAAGGAAAGCGCGCGCTCCATAATTCTTCTAAGAGTCGAGTGGCTGTGACTTTTCATCAATTCTATAATTATGTCAAAAGTTTGCAACATTTTCCTTAAACATGGTAGGAACACTTCATTGCATGTTGGTGTCGTATATAAAAAAGGTTCTTAAAGAAATTAGGATTCTATATCATCGATGAAAGTCGACATGCATGGTGACTTCACTCGATTAAAAAATAGTGCAACAACCTTTCTGATTTTACCTTACTTTGGATCAAAAGACCCTATCACTCCCTGGTGACCTATATAGATCAATTACGCAATGAAAGTGGACATCTAGAATACTCTTTGAAAGTTGTGACGGGTAGTGAGTTTTCATTCAATTCGTAAAAATTCTAAAAAGTACGCAATTACTAGCTAGAATCAAACTATCCTCCGTTTGTGAACCCTTCGGATGAATTTCACAAGGAAAGCGCGCGCTCCATAATTCTTCTAAGAGTCGAGTGGCTGTGACTTTTTCTCAATTCCATAATTATGGCAGAAAATTTGTCACATTGGCCTTAAACATGGTAGGAACACTTCATTGCATGTTGGTGTCGTATATGACACAGGTTCTTAAAGAAATTAGGATTCTATATCATCGATGAAAGTCGACATGCATGGTGACTTCACTAAATTAAAAAATAGTGCAACAAGATTTCTGATTTTACCTTACTTTGGATCAAAAGACCCTATCACTCGCTGGTGACCTATATAGATCAATTACGCAATGAAAGTGGACATCTAGAATACTCTTTGAAAGTTGTGACGGGTAGTGAGTCTTCATTCAATTCGTCAAAATTCTAAAAAGTACGCAATTACTAGCTAGAATCAAACTATCCTCCGTTTGTGAATGCTTCGGATGAATTTCACAAGGAAAGCGCGAGCTCCATAATTCTTCTAAGAGTCGAGTGGCTGTGACTTTTCATCAATTCGATAATTATGGCAAAAGTTTGCAACATTTGCCTTAAACAAGTAGGAACACTTCATTGCATGTTGGTGTCGTATATGACACAGGTTCTTAAAGGAATTAGGATTCTATATCATCGATGAAAGTCGACATGCAAGGTGACTTCACTCGATTAAAATATAGTGCAACAAGCTTTCTGATTTTACCTTACTTTGGATCAAAAGACCCTATCACTCGCTGGTGACCTATATCGATCAATTACGCAATGAAAGTGGACATCTAGAATACTCTTTGAAAGTTGTGACGGGCAGTGAGTTTTCATTCAATTCATAAAAGTTCTAAAAAGTACGCAATTACTAGCTAGAATCAAACGATCCCCGTTTGTGAACGCTTCGGATGAATATCTCAACGAAAGCGAGCACTCCATAATTCTTCTAAGAGTCTGAGTGGCTGTGACTTTTCATCAATTCCATAATTATGGCAAAAGTTTGCAACATTTGCCTTAAATATGGTAGGAACACTTCATTGCCGGTTGGTGTCGTATATGACACAGTTTCTTAAAGAAATTAGGATTCTATATCATCGATGAAAGTCGACATGCATGGTGGCTTCACTAAATTAAAAAATAGTGCAACAAGCTTTCTGATTTTCCCTTACTTTGGATCAAAAGACCCTATCACTCGCTGGTGACCTATATAGATCAATTACGCAATGAAAGTGGACATCTAGAATACTCTTTGAAAGTTGTGACGGGTAGTGAGTTTTCATTCAATTCGTAAAAATTGTAAAAAGTACGCACTTACTAGCTAGAATCAAACTATCCTCCGTTTGTGAACGCTTCGGATGAATTTCACAAGGAAAGCGCGCGCTCCATAATTCTTCTAAGAGTCGAGTGGCTGTGACTTTTTCTCAATTCCATAATTATGGCAAAAAATTTGTCAGATTGGCCTTAAACATGGTAGGAACACTTTATTGCCTGTTTGTGTCGTATATGACACAGCTTCTTAAAGAAATTAGGATTCTATATCATCGATGAAAGTCGACCTGCATGGTGACTTCACTAAATTAAAAAATAGTGCAACAAGCTTTCTGATTTTACCTTACTTTGGATCAAAAGACCCTATCACTAGCTGGTGACCTATATAGATCAATTACGCAATGAAAGTGGACATCTAGAATACTCTTTGAAAGTTGTGACGGGTAGTGAGTTTTCATTCAATTCGTCAAAATTCTAAAAAGTACGCAATTACTAGCTAGAATCAAACTATCCTCCGTATGTGAACGCTTCGGATGAATTTCACAAGGAAAGCGCGCGCTCCATAATTCTTCTAAGAGTCGAGTGGCTGTGACTTTTCATCAATTCGATAATTATGGCAAAGGTTTGCAACATTTGCCTTAAACATGGTAGGAACACTTCATTGCATGTTGGTGTCGTATATGACACAGGTTCTTAAAGAATTTAGGATTCTATAGTCATCGATGAAAGTCGACATGCATGGTGACTTCACTCAATTAAAAAATAGTGCAACAAGCTTTCTGATTTTACCTTACTTTGGATCAAAACACCCTATCACTCGCTGGTGACCTATATCGATCAATTAAGCAATGAAAGTGGACATCTAGAATACTCTTTGAAAGTTGTGACGGGTAGTGAGTTTTCATTCAATTCGTCAAAATTCTAAAAAGTACGCAATTACTAGCTAGAATCAAACTATCCTCCGTATGTGAACGCTTCGGACGAATTTCACAAGGAAAGCGCGCGCTCCATAATTCTTCTAAGAGTCGAGTGGCTGTGACTTTTCATCAATTCGATAATTATGGCAAAAGTTGGTCACAATGGCCTTAAACATGGTAGGAACACTTTATTGCCTGTTGGTGTCGTATATGACACAGGTTCTTAAAGAAATTAGGATTCTATATCATCGATGAAAGTCGACATGCATGGTGACTTCACTCAATTAAAAAATAGTGCGACAAGATTTCTGATTTTACCTTACTTTGGATCAAAAGACCCTATCACTCGCTGGTGACCTATATAGATCAATTACGCAATGAAAGTGGACATCTAGAATACTCTTTGAAAGTTGTGACGGGTAGTGAGTTTTCATTCAATTCGTAAAAATTCTAAAAAGTACGTAATTACTAGCTAGAATCAAACTATCCCCGTTTGTGAACGCTTCGGATGAATTTCACAAAGAAAGCGGGCCCTCCATATTTCTTCTAAGAGTCTGAGTGGCTGTGACCTTTTCTCAATTCTATAATTATAGCAAAAAATTTGTCACATTGGCCTTAAACATGGTAGGAACACTTTATTGCCTGTTTGTGTCGTATATAACACAGGTTCTTAAAGGAATTAGGATTCTATATCATCGATGAAAGTCGACATGCATGGTGACTTCACTCAATTAAAAAATAGCGCAACAAGCTTTCTGATTTTTCCTTACTTTGGATCAAAAGACCCTATCACTTACTGGTGACCTATATAGATCATTACGCAATGAAAGTGGACATCTAGAATACTCTTTGAAAGTTGTGACGGGCAGTGAGTTTTCATTCAATTCGTCAAAATTCTAAAAAGTACGCAATTATTAGCTAGAATCAAACTATCCTCCGTTTGTGAACGCTTCGGACGAATTTCACAAGGAAAGCGCGCGCTCCATAATTCTTCTAAGAGTCGAGTGGCTGTGACTTTTCATCAATTCGATAATTATGGCAAAAGTTTGCAACATTTGCCTTAAAAATGGTAGGAACACTTCATGGCCTGTTGGTGTCTTATATGACACAGTTTCTTAAAGAAATTAGGATTCTATATCATCGATGAAAGTCGACATGCATGGTGACTTCACTCAAATAAAAAATAGTGCAACAAGCTTTCTGATTTTACCTTACTTTGGATCAAAAGACCCTATCACTTGCTGGTGACCTATATAGATCAATTACGCAATGAAAGTGGACATCTAGAATACTCTTTGAAAGTTGTGACGGGTAGTGAGTTTTCATTCAATTCGTAAAAATTCTAAAAAGTACGCAATTACTAGCTAGAATCAAACTATCCTCCGTTTGTGAACGCTTCGGACGAATTTCACAAGGAAAGCGCGCGCTCCATAATTCTTCTAAGAGTCGAGTGGCTGTGACTTTTCATCAATTCTATAATTATGTCAAAAGTTTGCAACATTTTCCTTAAACATGGTAGGAACACTTCATTGCATGTTGGTGTCGTATATAAAAAAGGTTCTTAAAGAAATTAGGATTCTATATCATCGATGAAAGTCGACATGCATGGTGACTTCACTCGATTAAAAAATAGTGCAACAACCTTTCTGATTTTACCTTACTTTGGATCAAAAGACCCTATCACTCCCTGGTGACCTATATAGATCAATTACGCAATGAAAGTGGACATCTAGAATACTCTTTGAAAGTTGTGACGGGTAGTGAGTTTTCATTCAATTCGTAAAAATTCTAAAAAGTACGCAATTACTAGCTAGAATCAAACTATCCTCCGTTTGTGAACCCTTCGGATGAATTTCACAAGGAAAGCGCGCGCTCCATAATTCTTCTAAGAGTCGAGTGGCTGTGACTTTTTCTCAATTCCATAATTATGGCAGAAAATTTGTCACATTGGCCTTAAACATGGTAGGAACACTTCATTGCATGTTGGTGTCGTATATGACACAGGTTCTTAAAGAAATTAGGATTCTATATCATCGATGAAAGTCGACATGCATGGTGACTTCACTAAATTAAAAAATAGTGCAACAAGATTTCTGATTTTACCTTACTTTGGATCAAAAGACCCTATCACTCGCTGGTGACCTATATAGATCAATTACGCAATGAAAGTGGACATCTAGAATACTCTTTGAAAGTTGTGACGGGTAGTGAGTCTTCATTCAATTCGTCAAAATTCTAAAAAGTACGCAATTACTAGCTAGAATCAAACTATCCTCCGTTTGTGAATGCTTCGGATGAATTTCACAAGGAAAGCGCGAGCTCCATAATTCTTCTAAGAGTCGAGTGGCTGTGACTTTTCATCAATTCGATAATTATGGCAAAAGTTTGCAACATTTGCCTTAAACAAGTAGGAACACTTCATTGCATGTTGGTGTCGTATATGACACAGGTTCTTAAAGGAATTAGGATTCTATATCATCGATGAAAGTCGACATGCAAGGTGACTTCACTCGATTAAAAAATAGTGCAACAAGCTTTCTGATTTTACCTTACTTTGGAACAAAAGACCCTATCACTCGCTGGTGACCTATATCGATCAATTACGCAATGAAAGTGGACATCTAGAATACTCTTTGAAAGTTGTGACGGGCAGTGAGTTTTCATTCAATTCATAAAAGTTCTAAAAAGTACGCAATTACTAGCTAGAATCAAACGATCCCCGTTTGTGAACGCTTCGGATGAATATCTCAACGAAAGCGAGCACTCCATAATTCTTCTAAGAGTCCGAGTGGCTGTGACTTTTCATCAATTCCATAATTATGGCAAAAGTTTGCAACATTTGCCTTAAATATGGTAGGAACACTTCATTGCCGGTTGGTGTCGTATATGACACAGTTTCTTAAAGAAATTAGCATTCTATATCATCGATGAAAGTCGACATGCATGGTGACTTCACTAAATTAAAAAATAGTGCAACAAGATTTCTGATTTTACTTTACTTTGGATCAAAAGACCCTATCACTCGCTGGTGACCTATATAGATGAATTACGCAATGAAAGTGGACATCTAGAATACTCTTTGAAAGTTGTGACGGGTAGTGAGTTTTCATTCAATTCGTAAAAATTGTAAAAAGTACGCACTTACTAGCTAGAATCAAACTATCCTCCGTTTGTGAACGCTTCGGATGAATTTCACAAGGAAAGCGCGCGCTCCATAATTCTTCTAAGAGTCGAGTGGCTGTGACTTTTTCTCAATTCCATAATTATGGCAAAAAATTTGTCACATTGGCCTTAAACATGGTAGGAACACTTTATTGCCTGTTTGTGTCGTATATGACACAGCTTCTTAAAGAAATTAGGATTCTATATCATCGATGAAAGTCGACCTGCATGGTGACTTCACTAAATTAAAAAATAGTGCAACAAGCTTTCTGATTTTACCTTACTTTGG
The DNA here is from genome assembly GCA_037074615.1 of Leucaena leucocephala. Lineage (NCBI taxonomy): Eukaryota > Viridiplantae > Streptophyta > Magnoliopsida > Fabales > Fabaceae > Leucaena > Leucaena leucocephala. Next base: position 21,749,582 of record CM073532.1, on the reverse strand, counting down.
ATCAAAAGACCCTATCACTAGCTGGTGACCTATATAGATCAATTACGCAATGAAAGTGGACATCTAGAATACTCTTTGAAAGTTGTGACGGGTAGTGAGTTTTCATTCAATTCGTCAAAATTCTAAAAAGTACGCAATTACTAGCTAGAATCAAACTATCCTCCGTATGTGAACGCTTCGGATGAATTTCACAAGGAAAGCGCGCGCTCCATAATTCTTCTAAGAGTCGAGTGGCTGTGACTTTTCATCAATTCGATAATTATGGCAAAAGTTTGCAACCTTTGCCTTAAACATGGTAGGAACACTTCATTGCATGTTGGTGTCGTATATGACACAGGTTCTTAAAGAATTTAGGATTCTATAGTCATCGATGAAAGTCGACATGCATGGTGACTTCACTCAATTAAAAAATAGTGCAACAAGCTTTCTGATTTTACCTTACTTTCGATCAAAAGACCCTATCACTCGCTGGTGACCTATATAGATCAATTACGCAATGAAAGTGGACATCTAGAATACTCTTTGAAAGTTGTGACGGGTAGTGAGTTTTCATTCAATTCGTCAAAATCATAAAAAGTACGCAATTACTAGCTAGAATCAAACTATCCTCCGTATGTGAACGCTTCGGATGAATTTCACAAGGAAAGCGCGCGCTCCTTAATTCTTCTAAGAGTCTGAGTGGCTGTGACTTTTCATCAATTCCATAATTATGGCAAAAAATTTGTCACATTGGCCTTAAACATGGTAGGAACACTTTATTGCCTGTTTGTGTCGTATATAACACAGGTTCTTAAAGGAATTAGGATTCTATAGTCATCGATCAAAGTCGACATGCATGGTGACTTCACTCAATTAAAAAATAGTGCGACAAGATTTCTGATTTTACCTTACTTTGGATCAAAAGACCCTATCACTGGCTGGTGACCTATATAGATCAATTACGCAATGAAAGTGGACATCTAGAATACTCTTTGAAAGTTGTGACGGGTAGTGAGTTTTCATTCAATTCGTAAAAATTCTAAAAAGTACGCAATTACTAGCTAGAATCAAACTATCCTCCGTTTGTGAACGCTTCGGACGAATTTCACAAGGAAAGCGCGCGCTCCATAATTCTTCTAAGAGTCGAGTGGCTGTGACCTTTTCTCAATTCTATAATTATAGCAAAAAATTTGTCACATTGGCCTTAAACATGGTAGGAACACTTTATTGCCTTTTTGTGTCGTATATAACACAGGTTCTTAAAGGAATTAGGATTCTATAGTCATCGATCAAAGTCGACATGCATGGTGACTTCACTCAATTAAAAAATAGTGCGACAAGATTTCTGATTTTACCTTACTTTGGATCAAAAGACCCTATCACTGGCTGGTGACCTATATAGATCAATTACGCAATGAAAGTGGACATCTAGAATACTCTTTGAAAGTTGTGACGGGTAGTGAGTTTTCATTCAATTCGTAAAAATTCTAAAAAGTACGTAATTACTAGCTAGAATCAAACTATCCCCGTTTGTGAACGCTTCGGATGAATTTCACAAAGAAAGCGGGCCCTCCATATTTCTTCTAAGAGTCTGAGTGGCTGTGACCTTTTCTCAATTCTATAATTATAGCAAAAAATTTGTCACATTGGCCTTAAACATGGTAGGAACACTTTATTGCCTGTTTGTGTCGAATATAACACAGGTTCTTAAAGGAATTAGGATTCTATATCATCGATGAAAGTCGACATGCATGGTGACTTCACTCAATTAAAAAATAGCGCAACAAGCTTTCTGATTTTTCCTTACTTTGGATCAAAAGACCCTATCACTTACTGGTGACCTATATAGATCATTACGCAATGAAAGTGGACATCTAGAATACTCTTTGAAAGTTGTGACGGGCAGTGAGTTTTCATTCAATTCGTAAAAATTCTAAAAAGTACGCAATTATTAGCTAGAATCAAACTATCCTCCGTTTGTGAACGCTTCGGACGAATTTCACAAGGAAAGCGCGTGCTCCATAATTCTTCTAAGAGTCGAGTGGCTGTGACTTTTCATCAATTCGATAATTATGGCAAAAGTTTGCAACATTTGCCTTAAAAATGGTAGGAACACTTCATGGCCTGTTGGTGTCATATATGACATAGTTTCTTAAAGAAATTAGGATTCTATATCATCGATGAAAGTCGACATGCATGGTGACTTCACTCAAATAAAAAATAGTGCAACAAGCTTTCTGATTTTACCTTACTTTGGATCAAAAGACCCTATCACTGGCTGGTGACCTATATAGATCAATTACGCAATGAAAGTGGACATCTAGAATACTCTTTGAAAGTTGTGACGGGTAGTGAGTTTTCATTCAATTCGTAAAAATTCTAAAAAGTACGCAATTACTAGCTAGAATCAAACTATCCTCCGTTTGTGAACGCTTCGGACGAATTTCACAAGGAAAGCGCGCGCTCCATAATTCTTCTTAGAGTCGAGTGGCTGTGACTTTTCATCAATTCTATAATTATGTCAAAAGTTTGCAACATTTTCCTTAAACATGGTAGGAACACTTCATTGCATGTTGGTGTCGTATATAAAAAAGGTTCTTAAAGAAATTAGGATTCTATATCATCGATGAAAGTCGACCTGCATGGTGACTTCACTAAATTAAAAAATAGTGCAACAAGCTTTCTGATTTTACCTTACTTTGGATCAAAAGACCCTATCACTCGCTGGTAACCTATATAGATCAATTACGCAATGAAAGTGGACATCTAGAATACTCTTTGAAAGTTGTGACGGGAGTGAGTTTTCATTCAATTCTTAAAAATTCTAAAAAGTACGCAATTACTAGCTAGAATCAAACTATCCTCCGTTTGTGAACGCTTCGGATGAATTTCACAAGGAAAGCGCGCGCTCCATAATTCTTCTAAGAGTCGAGTGGCTGTGACTTTTCATCAATTCGATAATTATGGCAAAAGTTTGCAACATTTGCCTTAAACATGGTAGGAACACTTCATTGCATGTTGGTGTCGTATATGACACAGTTTCTTAAAGAAATTAGGATTCTATAGTCATCGATGAAAGTCGACATGCATGGTGACTTAACTCAATTAAAAAATAGTGCGACAAGATTTCTGATTTTACCTTACTTTGGATCAAAAGACCCTATCACTCGCTGGTGACCTATATAGATCAATTACGCAATGAAAGTGGACATCTAGAATACTCTTTGAAAGTTGTGACGGGTAGTGAGTTTTCATTCAATTCGTCAAAATTCTAAAAAGTACGCAATTACTAGCTAGAATCAAACTATCCTCCGTATGTGAACGCTTCGGATGAATTTCACAAGGAAAGCGCGCGCTCCATAATTCTTCTAAGAGTCGAGTGGCTGTGACTTTTCATCAATTCGATAATTATGGCAAAGGTTTGCAACATTTGCCTTAAACATGGTAGGAACACTTCATTGCATGTTGGTGTCGTATATGACACAGGTTCTTAAAGAAATTAGGATTCTATAGTCATCGATGAAAGTCGACATGGATGGTGACTTCACTCAATTAAAAAATAGTGCAACAAGCTTTCTGATTTTACCTTACTTTGGATCAAAAGACCCTATCACTAGCTGGTGACCTATATAGATCAATTACGCAATGAAAGTGGACATCTAGAATACTCTTTGAAAGTTGTGACGGGTAGTGAGTTTTCATTCAATTCGTAAAAATTCTAAAAAGTACGCAATTACTAGCTAGAATCAAACTATCCTCCGTTTGTGAACGCTTCGGATGAATTTCACAAGGAAAGCGCGCGCTCCATAATTCTTCTAAGAGTCGAGTGGCTGTGACTTTTTCTCAATTCCATAATTATGGCAAAAAATTTGTCACATTGGCCTTAAACATGGTAGGAACACTTTATTGCCTGTTTGTGTCGTATAGGACACAGGTTCTTAAAGAAATTAGGATTCTATATCATCGATGAAAGTCGACCTGCATGGTGACTTCACTAAATTAAAAAATAGTGCAACAAGCTTTCTGATTTTACCTTACTTTGGATCAAAAGACCCTATCACTTGCTGGTGACCTATATAGATCAATTACGCAATGAAAGTGGACATCTAGAATACTCTTTGAAAGTTGTGACGGGTAGTGAGTTTTCATTCAATTCGTCAAAATTCTAAAAAGCACGCAATTACTAGCTAGAATCAAACTATCCTCCGTATGTGAACGCTTCAGATGAATTTCACAAGGAAAGCGCGCGCTCCATAATTCTTCTAAGAGTCGAGTGGCTGTGACTTTTCATCAATTCGATAATTATGGCAAAAGTTTGCAACATTTGCCTTAAACATGGTAGGAACACTTCATTGCATGTTGGTGTCGTATATGACACAGGTTCTTAAAGAAATTAGGATTCTATATCATCGATGAAAGTCGACATGCATGGTGACTTCACTCAATTAAAAAATAGTGCGACAAGATTTCTGATTTTACCTTACTTTGGATCAAAAGACCCTATCACTCGCTGGTGACCTATATAGATCAATTACGCAATGAAAGTGGACATCTAGAATACTCTTTGAAAGCTGTGACGGGTAGTGAGTTTTCATTCAATTCGTCAAAATTCTAAAAAGTACGCAATTACTAGCTAGAATCAAACTATCCTGCGTATGTGAACGCTTCGGATGAATTTCACAAGGAAAGCGCGCGCTCCATAATTCTTCTAAGAGTCGAGTGGCTGTGACTTTTCATCAATTCGATAATTATGGCAAAAGTTTGCAACATTTGCCTTAAACATGGTAGGAACACTTCATTGCATGTTGGTGTCGTATATGACACAGGTTCTTAAAGAATTTAGGATTCTATAGTCATCGATGAAAGTCGACATGCATGGTGACTTCACTCAATTAAAAAATAGTGCGACAAGATTTCTGATTTTACCTTACTTTGGATCAAAAGACCCTATCACTCGCTGGTTACCTATATAGATCAATTACGCAATGAAAGTGGACATCTAGAATACTCTTTGAAAGTTGTGACGGGCAGTGAGTTTTCATTCAATTCATAAAAGTTCTAAAAAGTAAGCAATTACTAGCTAGAATCAAACGATCCCCGTTTGTGAACGCTTCGGATGAATTTCTCAACGAAAGCGAGCACTCCATAATTCTTCTAAGAGTCTGAGTGGCTGTGACTTTTCATCAATTCCATAATTATGGCAAAAGTTTGCAACATTTGCCTTAAATATGGTAGGAACACTTCCTTGCCTGTTGGTGTCGTATATGACACAGGTTCTTAAAGAAATTAGGATTCTATATCATCGATGAAAGTCGACATGCATGGTGACTTCACTCGATTAAAAAATAGTGCAACAACCTTTCTGATTTTACCTTACTTTGGATCAAAAGACCCTATCACTCCCTGGTGACCTATATAGATCAATTACGCAATGAAAGTGGACATCTAGAATACTCTTTGAAAGTTGTGACGGGTAGTGAGTTTTCATTCAATTCGTAAAAATTCTAAAAAGTACGCAATTACTAGCTAGAATCAAACTATCCTCCGTTTGTGAACGCTTCGGATGAATTTCACAAGGAAAGCGCGCGCTCCATAATTCTTCTAAGAGTCGAGTGGCAGTGACTTTTTCTCAATTCCATAATTATGGCAAAAAATTTGTCACATTGGCCTTAAACATGGTAGGAACACTTCATTGCATGTTGGTGTCGTATATGACACAGGTTCTTAAAGAAATTAGGATTCTATATCATCGATGAAAGTCGACATGCATGGTGACTTCACTAAATTAAAAAATAGTGCAACAAGATTTCTGATTTTACCTTACTTTGGATCAAAAGACCCTATCACTCGCTGGTAACCTATATAGATCAATTACGCAATGAAAGTGGACATCTAGAATACTCTTTGAAAGTTGTGACGGGAGTGAGTTTTCATTCAATTCTTAAAAATTCTAAAAAGTACGCAATTACTAGCTAGAATCAAACTATCCTCCGTTTGTGAACGCTTCGGATGAATTTCACAAGGAAAGCGCGCGCTCCATAATTCTTCTAAGAGTCGAGTGGCTGTGACTTTTCATCAATTCGATAATTATGGCAAAAGTTTGCAACATTTGCCTTAAACATGGTAGGAACACTTCATTGCATGTTGGTGTCGTATATGACACAGTTTCTTAAAGAAATTAGGATTCTATAGTCATCGATGAAAGTCGACATGCATGGTGACTTAACTCAATTAAAAAATAGTGCGACAAGATTTCTGATTTTACCTTACTTTGGATCAAAAGACCCTATCACTCGCTGGTGACCTATATAGATCAATTACGCAATGAAAGTGGACATCTAGAATACTCTTTGAAAGTTGTGACGGGTAGTGAGTTTTCATTCAATTCGTCAAAATTCTAAAAAGTACGCAATTACTAGCTAGAATCAAACTATCCTCCGTATGTGAACGCTTCGGATGAATTTCACAAGGAAAGCGCGCGCTCCATAATTCTTCTAAGAGTCGAGTGGCTGTGACTTTTCATCAATTCGATAATTATGGCAAAGGTTTGCAACATTTGCCTTAAACATGGAAGGAACACTTCATTGCATGTTGGTGTCGTATATGACACAGGTTCTTAAAGAAATTAGGATTCTATAGTCATCGATGAAAGTCGACATGGATGGTGACTTCACTCAATTAAAAAATAGTGCAACAAGCTTTCTGATTTTACCTTACTTTGGATCAAAAGACCCTATCACTTGCTGGTGACCTATATAGATCAATTACGCAATGAAAGTGGACATCTAGAATACTCTTTGAAAGTTGTGACGGGTAGTGAGTTTTCATTCAATTCGTCAAAATTCTAAAAAGTACGCAATTACTAGCTAGAATCAAACTATCCTCCGTATGTGAACGCTTCGGATGAATTTCACAAGGAAAGCGCGCGCTCCATAATTCTTCTAAGAGTCGAGTGGCTGTGACTTTTCATCAATTCGATAATTATGGCAAAAGTTTGCAACATTTGCCTTAAACATGGTAGGAACACTTCATTGCATGTTGGTGTCGTATATGACACAGGTTCTTAAAGAAATTAGGATTCTATAGTCATCGATGAAAGTCGACATGCATGGTGACTTCACTCAATTAAAAAATAGTGCGACAAGATTTCTGATTTTACCTTACTTTGGATCAAAAGACCCTATCACTCGCTGGTGACCTATATAGATCAATTACGCAATGAAAGTGGACATCTAGAATACTCTTTGAAAGCTGTGACGGGTAGTGAGTTTTCATTCAATTCGTCAAAATTCTAAAAAGTACGCAATTACTAGCTAGAATCAAACTATCCTGCGTATGTGAACGCTTCGGATGAATTTCACAAGGAAAGCGCGCGCTCCATAATTCTTCTAAGAGTCGAGTGGCTGTGACTTTTCATCAATTCGATAATTATGGCAAAAGTTTGCAACATTTGCCTTAAACATGGTAGGAACACTTCATTGCATGTTGGTGTCATATATGACACAGGTTCTTAAAGAATTTAGGATTCTATAGTCATCGATGAAAGTCGACATGCATGGTGACTTCACTCAATTAAAAAATAGTGCGACAAGATTTCTGATTTTACCTTACTTTGGATCAAAAGACCCTATCACTCGCTGGTTACCTATATAGATCAATTACGCAATGAAAGTGGACATCTAGAATACTCTTTGAAAGTTGTGACGGGCAGTGAGTTTTCATTCAATTCATAAAAGTTCTAAAAAGTAAGCAATTACTAGCTAGAATCAAACGATCCCCGTTTGTGAACGCTTCGGATGAATTTCTCAACGAAAGCGAGCACTCCATAATTCTTCTAAGAGTCTGAGTGGCTGTGACTTTTCATCAATTCCATAATTATGGCAAAAGTTTGCAACATTTGCCTTAAATATGGTAGGAACACTTCCTTGCCTGTTGGTGTCGTATATGACACAGTTTCTTAAAGAAATTAGGATTCTATATCATCGATGAAAGTCGACATGCATGGTGACTTCACTCGATTAAAAAATAGTGCAACAACCTTTCTGATTTTACCTTACTTTGGATCAAAAGACCCTATCACTCCCTGGTGACCTATATAGATCAATTACGCAATGAAAGTGGACATCTAGAATACTCTTTGAAAGTTGTGACGGGTAGTGAGTTTTCATTCAATTCGTAAAAATTCTAAAAAGTACGCAATTACTAGCTAGACTCAAACTATCCTCCGTTTGTGAACACTTCGGATGAATTTCACAAGGAAAGCGCGCGCTCCATAATTCTTCTAAGAGTCGAGTGGCTGTGACTTTTTCTCAATTCCATAATTATGGCAAAAAATTTGTCACATTGGCCTTAAACATGGTAGGAACACTTCATTGCATGTTGGTGTCGTATATGACACAGGTTCTTAAAGAAATTAGGATTCTATATCATCGATGAAAGTCGACATGCATGGTGACTTCACTAAATTAAAAAATAGTGCAACAAGATTTCTGATTTTACCTTACTTTGGATCAAAAGACCCTATCACTCGCTGGTGACCTATATAGATCAATTACGCAATGAAAGTGGACATCTAGAATACTCTTTGAAAGTTGTGACGGGTAGTGAGTTTTCATTCAATTCGTAAAAATTGTAAAAAGTACGCACTTACTAGCTAGAATCAAACTATCCTCCGTTTGTGAACGCTTCGGATGAATTTCACAAGGAAAGCGCGCGCTCCATAATTCTTCTAAGAGTCGAGTGGCTGTGACTTTTTCTCAATTCCATAATTATGGCAAAAAATTTGTCACATTGGCCTTAAACATGGTAGGAACACTTTATTGCCTGTTTGTGTCGTATATGACACAGCTTCTTAAAGAAATTAGGATTCTATATCATCGATGAAAGTCGACATGCATGGTGACTTCACTAAATTAAAAAAGAGTGCAACAAGCTTTCTGATTTTACCTTACTTTGGATCAAAAGACCCTATCACTTGCTGGTGACCTATATAGATCAATTACGCAATGAAAGTGGACATCTAGAATACTCTTTGAAAGTTGTGACGGGTAGTGAGTTTTCATTCAATTCGTCAAAATTCTAAAAAGTACGCAATTACTAGCTAGAATCAAACTATCCTCCGTATGTGAACGCTTCGGATGAATTTCACAAGGAAAGCGCGCGCTCCATAATTCTTCTAAGAGTCGAGTGGCTGTGACTTTTCATCAATTCGATAATTATGGCAAAAGTTTGCAACATTTGCCTTAAACATGGTAGGAACACTTCATTGCATGTTGGTGTCGTATATGACACAGGTTCTTAAAGAAATTAGGATTCTATAGTCATCGATGAAAGTCGACATGCATGGTGACTTCACTCAATTAAAAAATAGTGCGACAAGATTTCTGATTTTACCTTACTTTGGATCAAAAGACCCTATCACTCGCTGGTGACCTATATAGATCAATTACGCAATGAAAGTGGACATCTAGAATACTCTTTGAAAGCTGTGACGGGTAGTGAGTTTTCATTCAATTCGTCAAAATTCTAAAAAGTACGCAATTACTAGCTAGAATCAAACTATCCTGCGTATGTGAACGCTTCGGATGAATTTCACAAGGAAAGCGCGCGCTCCATAATTCTTCTAAGAGTCGAGTGGCTGTGACTTTTTCTCAATTCCATAATTATGGCAAAAAATTTGTCACATTGGCCTTAAACATGGTAGGAACACTTCATTGCATGTTGGTGTCGTATATGACACAGGTTCTTAAAGAAATTAGGATTCTATATCATCGATGAAAGTCGACATGCATGGTGACTTCACTAAATTAAAAAATAGTGCAACAAGATTTCTGATTTTACCTTACTTTGGATCAAAAGACCCTATCACTCGCTGGTAACCTATATAGATCAATTACGCAATGAAAGTGGACATCTAGAATACTCTTTGAAAGTTGTGACGGGAGTGAGTTTTCATTCAATTCTTAAAAATTCTAAAAAGTACGCAATTACTAGCTAGAATCAAACTATCCTCCGTTTGTGAACGCTTCGGATGAATTTCACAAGGAAAGCGCGCGCTCCATAATTCTTCTAAGAGTCGAGTGGCTGTGACTTTTCATCAATTCGATAATTATGGCAAAAGTTTGCAACATTTGCCTTAAACATGGTAGGAACACTTCATTGCATGTTGGTGTCGTATATGACACAGTTTCTTAAAGAAATTAGGATTCTATAGTCATCGATGAAAGTCGACATGCATGGTGACTTAACTCAATTAAAAAATAGTGCGACAAGATTTCTGATTTTACCTTACTTTGGATCAAAAGACCCTATCACTCGCTGGTGACCTATATAGATCAATTACGCAATGAAAGTGGACATCTAGAATACTCTTTGAAAGTTGTGACGGGTAGTGAGTTTTCATTCAATTCGTCAAAATTCTAAAAAGTACGCAATTACTAGCTAGAATCAAACTATCCTCCGTATGTGAACGCTTCGGATGAATTTCACAAGGAAAGCGCGCGCTCCATAATTCTTCTAAGAGTCGAGTGGCTGTGACTTTTCATCAATTCGATAATTATGGCAAAGGTTTGCAACATTTGCCTTAAACATGGTAGGAACACTTCATTGCATGTTGGTGTCGTATATGACACAGGTTCTTAAAGAAATTAGGATTCTATAGTCATCGATGAAAGTCGACATGGATGGTGACTTCACTCAATTAAAAAATAGTGCAACAAGCTTTCTGATTTTACCTTACTTTGGATCAAAAGACCCTATCACTAGCTGGTGACCTATATAGATCAATTACGCAATGAAAGTGGACATCTAGAATACTCTTTGAAAGTTGTGACGGGTAGTGAGTTTTCATTCAATTCGTAAAAATTCTAAAAAGTACGCAATTACTAGCTAGAATCAAACTATCCTCCGTTTGTGAACGCTTCGGATGAATTTCACAAGGAAAGCGCGCGCTCCATAATTCTTCTAAGAGTCGAGTGGCTGTGACTTTTTCTCAATTCCATAATTATGGCAAAAAATTTGTCACATTGGCCTTAAACATGGTAGGAACACTTTATTGCCTGTTTGTGTCGTATAGGACACAGGTTCTTAAAGAAATTAGGATTCTATATCATCGATGAAAGTCGACATGTATGGTGACTTCACTCAATTAAAAAATAGTGCAACAAGATTTCTGATTTTACCTTACTTTGGATCAAAAGACCCTATCACTCGCTGGTGACCTATATAGATCTATTACGCAATGAAAGTGGACATCTAGAATACTCTTTGAAAGTTGTGACGGGTAGTGAGTTTTCATTCAATTCGTAAAAATTCTAAAAAGTACGCAATTACTAGCTAGAATCAAACTATCCTCCGTTTGTGAACGCTTCGGATGAATTTCACAAGGAAAGCGCGCTGTCAGCCCAAAAGAGGAAGACAACCGAAAGCTCGTGGGAATGGGAGTACCCACGAGAAATGATGCCAATTGAGGTTATGGAAGCTCCTACATGTTCCTAGAGTAAGCTAGAAGGTTGCGGAAGTTTCTAGAAGATCCTAGAGAAGTGTGGAAAGATGGAGAACTCTATGGAGATATCTAGAAGACTATGGAGAAGCCTAGCTTATTCTAGAGAATTCTATACTTGTGTAGAATTGTGTAGAAAGGTAGAGAATATAGATGTGTGTGGAGAATTCTAGAATTATTCTTTAAGGAGGTGGGATGGCTATAAATACCCACCCCCTCATTCATTTGTGTCATCAAGAGTTGTAAGTTCTCTAAGCCTTCTTTGGAAAGCTTCCTTTGAGCTAATACAATTGTCTTCTTCGATATTGTTCTCTTGTTGCCTATTTCGTGTTGCTTGCTAAGTATTTTGTAGGTTGGCTGACTTAGTTCGAGTATAAGGTGGAAGTCGAGCTAAGGCCACACGTAGCTTAGACGTTGGAATCGCTAAGTGCGTGACACGTGGTATCAGAGCTAAGTTGCGACAAAGGGAGTATCGTGACCATGGCAAACCTTGATGAAGCTAGCAACATTTCTGCGGTGCAAGAGGAGCGTGGGCGAGAGGAGGCCCAAGTTCCGTCGAAGAAAACTAGGGGGAAATCCAAGGAGACTCCACGGGAGGGGAGTTTCTCCAAGGACGTTGTGGATGCTTTCAACGTAAGGCTGACCAAGATGGAGTTGGCCGTGGGAGAACTTTGTGACACTCTTGGTGCTAAGGAGGATGACCAAGAGGAGAAGGAATCCGCGTGGATTAGGTCACTCGAAGGTCAAGTACAAGGCATGTTCAATGAGTTCGTCGATAAGATGAACAAGACAATGGAGGAATATCGGTTGCGGACGGAGGCCGAGATGTAGTCCTTGCGGAACGAGTTAGCAGAGACGAAAGCTGACTTAGCCTTGTGCAAAGTTGCCTTGTCAAGCGGTGTTGGTGCAAGTGTCTCACGAGTAAGAGTCCCGGAACCGGTGAAGTTCGCGGGTAAGCGAGATGCTAAGGAGATCGACAATTTCATTTGGCACATGGAGCGCTACTTGGAGGCCACTAGCATGACTGATGATGCGGCCAAGATCAACACCTCGACTCTCTATCTCGAGGGAGATGCGGCCTTATGGTGGAGAAGGCGCTATGCGGAGATGGAGCGAGGATTGATCGAGATCGCGACGTGGGAAGCATTCAAGGCGGAATTGAAAAGGCAATTCTATCCTGAGAATGCCGAGGAGCTAGCCATGAAGAAGTTGAGGGGACTAAGGCAAACGGGCTCGGTGAAGGACTATGTATGGGAGTATTCATCATTGATGCTAGAAATTCCCGACATGAGCGACAAGACTCGTTTGCTCTACTTCATGGACGGCTTACAATGGTGGGCCGAGCAAGAGCTCAAGAGACGCAGCGTCCAAGATCTAGCGAGTGCCATAGCGGAAGCGGAGTCGCTTGTCGAGTTTGGGAACACCCAGAAGGACAACAAGCCAAAGAAGGGGAACTTTGGCAAAGGTGGGGGAGAGAAATCCCACTTCAAGGCAACGAAGCCCTTCAACGGGAACAAGAAACAAGGTGAGCCATCGAGAGATCACTCGAGGGAACGTCCGAGGGAGCAATCGAGGGAACCGTCGAAGTTTCGACGAGACTGCTTCCTATGTGGAGGACCGCATTGGGTGAAGGAATGTCCGAATCGAGGAAAGCTCAATGCCATTGTTGCGGCACATGATGAGAGTGCCCAACGAGGTGATCAAGCGTACTTGGGGAATGTGCGTGTGGTGAACTCCGTCAAGGCGAAGACGGAGGTGGAGACCAAGCGTGAAGGAGTTGCGGCTGACGTAAAGGTGAGCTTCCAACCAGGGAAGAACTTGCTATATGTAGATGTCCGAGTGAACGGGAGGGACATCAAGGCGTTGCTTGATTCGGGGGCGAATCAAAATCTCATAGCAAGTGACGAGGCCGCAAAGCTTGGATTGGCAATGACCAAGGAAGTAGGATGGATTAAGACGGTGGATCAACCCTCACAGCCCATGATGGGAATTATCCGCAAAGCTCCCATCACCGTGGGTACGTGGGCTGGACAGTTGGATTTGAACGTGGTGCCATTGAAGGATTACAAGATGGTGCTAGGTCTCGATTTCATCGAGAGAGTGTTGCCGTTCACTCTCGCCGAGGATGGGTTTGCTCACTTTCGAAGTGGTAGTTGTGAGCATCGTGTTGCGGTGGAGCGCATATCGGTTGGGTCAAGTGTGCTATCGGCAATGCAAGTGGCCAAAGGAGTCAAGAAGGGTGAAGAAACGTTCCTAGTAGCCTTCAAGGAAGAAGAAGGTAATGTCCCCAACTCTCTTGACATTCCTCCGCAAGTTAAGGGCGTGCTTGAGGAGTACAAAGATGTTATGCCGCCCGAGTTGCCAAAGAAACTTCCTCCTCGAAGGGAAGTTGATCATGCCATAGAGTTGGAGCCCGGAGCTAGACCTCCAGCAATGGTGCCTTATCGAATGGCTCCTCCCGAGTTAGAGGAGTTGCGGAAGCAATTGAAGGAGTTGTTGGAGACGGGATTCATTCGACCATCCAAAACGCCATACGGAGCTCCCGTCTTGTTCCAAAAGAAACATGATGGAAGCTTACGTATGTGCATCGACTATAGGGCTCTCAACAAGGTGACGATCAAGAACAAGTATCCCATTCCGCTAGTCGATGACTTATTCGACCGGTTAGGAAAGGCGAAGTGGTTCTCGAAGTTGGACTTGCGATCGGGATATTGGCAAGTTCGTATTGCGGAGGGAGATGAGGCAAAGACCACTTGTGTGACGAGGTATGGCGCTTTCGAGTTCTTAGTCATGCCGTTTGGGTTAACAAATACGCCTGCGACATTTTGCACGTTGATGAATAAGATATTCTACCCGTTCCTAGACAAGTTCGTGGTAGTCTATCTCGATGACATTGTTGTCTATAGTGAGACCCTTGAGGAGCACATCGGGCACCTACGTAAAGTGTTCCAAGTGTTGCGGGAGAACGAGTTATATGTCAAGTGGGAGAAATGCTCGTTTGCGCAACAAGAGGTGATGTTCTTGGGGCACAAGATTTCTGGTGGGAAGATAAGTATGGACGAAGCCAAGGTGAAGGCGATTGTTGAATGGGAAGCGCCAACAATGTCTCGGGTTTGAGATCGTTTCTTGGGTTGGTGAACTACTATCGTAGGTTCATCCAAAGTTATTCGAAGAGGGCGACACCCTTGATGAATCTACTGAAGAAGAATGTCCCGTGGGAGTGGGACGATGCTTGTCAAAAGGCTTTCGAAGACCTTAAGCAAGCGGTGATGAGCGATCCGGTGTTGGCGTTGCCGAACTATGAGAAGCCATTCGAGGTCCATACTGATGCGTCAGATTTTGCAATTGGGGGCGTGTTAATGCAAGAGAGACACCCCATTGCGTACGAGAGTCGCAAGCTTAATGACACGGAGAGGCGGTACCCCGTGCACGATAAGGAGATGACAGCGATCATCCATTGCTTACGAGTATGGAGGCATTATTTGCTTGGGAGACGGTTTGTGATCAAAACCGACAATGTGGCGACGAGCTACTTTCAAAATCAAAAGAAGCTCACTCCTAAGCAAGCTCGGTGGCAAGACTTTCTTGCCGAATTTGATTATGTGATGGAATACAAGCCCGGTACGGCGAATGTTGTAGCGGATGCGCTTAGTCGCAAGGCGGAGTTGGCTGCGGTAAGCTTGGTGGAAGGCAATCTACTACAACGCATCAAGGAAGGGATGGAGAAGGATGATTTTGCCAAGAATCTCGTTGAGTTGGCAAAGCAAGGAAAGACAAGGCGGTTTTGGGAGCGAGATGGTTGTCTCTACACCATTGGAAACCGCTTGTTCGTGCCTCGATGGGGAAATTTACGAAAGGAGATCATGAAGGAGTGCCATGATTCGATGTGGGCTGGCCATCCGGGGATTCAACGAACGATTGTTTTGGTGGAGCGATCGTATTATTGGCCAAGGATGGAGGAAGAGATCGAGGGATATGTGCGGACATGTCTTGTGTGTCAACAAGACAAGATTGAACAAAGGCAACCGGCGGGATTGCTAGAGCCTCTTCCTACACCCGAGAAGCCGTGGGAATGTGTGACGATGGATTTCATTTCGGCTTTACCCAAGTCCGAAGGTTGTGGTTCGATCATGGTGGTAGTCGATCGACTATCTAAGTATGGCACTTTCATCCCCGCCCCGCGAGATTGTACGGCCGAGGAAGCCGCTCGCTTGTTCTTCAAGCTGAAGGGAATTGGAAGACACGCAGCGAAAATTAACTTTAAAAAATTTTTCCATTCCCAGCCAGGATCTACCGAATGTGTTTAAGTCAAGGAGAAAGAAGTGTTACCTTCGGTTTCAAGCTTTGGTCGCGACCTCAGTGTCCACTAGTCGCGACTCCTCGCCTCTGGAACTTTCAGTCGCGACCTCCTAAGCTTCTAGTCGCGACCTGTCGCCTCTGGAGTTTGTAGTCGCGACCTACTCTGCTTCTAGTCGCGACCTGTCGCCTCTGGAGCTTTTAGTCGCGACCTCTTCAACTTCACGTCGTGACCTGTCTCCTCTTTTCGGATTTCTGACGTTCAGATGCCCGTTTGGTCGCGACCTAAGTGTGTTCTGGTCGCGACCTTTCTTCGTGTCTGGCCGTATCGTAGAAGTCGACAGCTCAGATCGGCTTCCTCTACCGGTATCCACACGAACAGCGTTCCAATTGCGAACGACGTGCTAGCGCCTCTTGTCCCTCTAAGGCTTTCTGGAGATTCCGTCTTCACCGTCTCTATTTCGGCAGTTTCTTATATGCAAACCTTTTGCACTCTCCCTGCCCCCTTTTCTCACGACTGAATGTGTGTGAAGAGATCTATTGTGTGTAGAACCCTAGCTCCTAATGTCAAATATATAGGAAGCTATCGGGCTTCTAATAGGACCGGGCTTCAGAATTAATCTTATATTAATTCTGAATTAATACAATATCATATATTGCATAATTTAATAAGAAACTGATTAAATAAATATTAAATTCGTCCCACAGATTTAATTCACCTATTTATTTAATTTAAAATAAAGATAAGACAGAATTATATTTGATTTATTCTCATAAATCAAATTTGAGATATCTTATCAATTTGAATTTCAAATTCAAATAGATCATATCCATTTAAATTCAAATTCAAAAATGATAGAGATTTAATTTATCCTTATAAATTAAATCTTACAAATATCTCTTATATTATATATATAATATATATATAAACTAATTTATATATATATATATAAAATATATATCCACCCTAGATTATTCATTGAATTTAGACATCTCTTAGATTCAATGAATCTGGACATCATAGCTCGCATTGGGCTGTTTTGTGTGCGACCCTGTAGGCCCATATGAAGTTGGCAGTGGCCCAGTTACTATACTGACCCACAAGTCGTAAGGGTCTCTAGCAAGGCATTACGACTACCCAAAACATATGAGGATCGATAAACGATGTAACCTTTCATACAACCATATCACGTCCCTTTTGTCACACGATATTTCGGTCAAGGATGAGGCATGGTGAACGTCATCCTCCTGTTCCTGACCGTTACTTTCTCGATCCCTGAGTAGTCTGAATATAGAAATGGAACTACCCTTCCATTCTAGTATGGCCATACATTTCTCAGACTCACTCATCGAGGGGCCCAGTAATATCTCTCTACGAATGTGAGGGACAAATTCCATCTTGACCATTCACATTCCTCCGCATGAAAACCCACTAAGCCCGAGCAGAGCCTTTATGATCACTCGGTCAAAAGTGACTTTTGACTAGGTCAAAGCTGAGCGTTTGTCATGTAGGAATCCATGATGATCTCAGGTCAAAGGGCATAGTGACATGGCTTGTATATGAGAGAAGCTTATGACTTAACCCATGCAGCTCTCTCATTGCGGGTCGGTCCAACACCCTGTACTCTTACATGTGCTTATGACTTTGATTTATATCTCTATATATCTTCAAAGTCATACTGGTCTTATTTCATCTCTGCTCCCACATAGATGACCGACCAGGGACATTTAGGATAAGATCATGAGTTATCCAAGGATGGTCATCACAGTAAACATGCAAATAATGTGATAACCTGATACAATGATTGGCCCCTAGGGCACAATTTCCAACATCCTCCCACTTGCACTAGGAACAATCATTAATTTGTCTCAATCCTATTGACCTAACATGACGCTCATGTTTTGCCTGGACAAGCGGTTTTGTTAGAGGATCAGCATCATTGTCTTCTCCTATTACCTTGCATATTTTTATATCACCTCTATCATTGATTTCTCTGATGAGATAAAATCGCCTGAGTATATGCTTGGTCCTTTGATGTGACCTAGGCTCTTTAGCCTGTGCAATGTCACCACTATTGTCACAGAACAAAGTTATTGGATCTGAGATGGTCGGTACCACCCTTAGTTCAGCAATGAACTTCCTGATCCAAATGGCCTCCTTAGCTGCATCAGATGCTGCTATATACTCGGCTTCCATTGCAGAATCTACTATAGTGCTCTGCTTAGAGCTCTTCCAGCTTACTGCTCCATTATTCAGGAGGAATATGTATCCAGATCGCGATTTCTGGTCATCCTGGTCAGTTTGGAAACTTGCATCTGTGTAACCAGTTACATAGAGCTCGTCATCCAATCCACCATAGACCAAGAATAAGTCCTTAGTCCTTCTTAAGTACTTAAGGATATTCTTGACAGCAGTCCAATGGCCCTCACCAGGGTCCTGTTGATATCTGCTAGTCATACTTAAGGCAAACGAGACATCCGGTCGAGTACATAACATGGCGTACATGATAGATCCTATGGCCGAGGCATATGGAATCTTACTCATGCGACCTCGCTGATCTGGTGTACTAGGACACAAATCCTTGCTGAGGTGAATACCATGAGACATGGGTATGAAACCCCTTTTTGATTCCTGCATACTGAACCTATGCAGTATCTTGTCTATATATGTGCTCTGACTCAGTCCTAGAAGCCTTTTAGATCTATCTCTATAGATCCTAATTCCTAGGATGTAGGTGGCTTCACCCAAGTCTTTCATCGAGAAAGATTTTCCTAACCAAGACTTGACAATCTGCAAGGTAGGAATGTCATTCCCAATGAGTAGGATGTCATCGACATAGAGTACCAAAAAATACAACTGTGCTCCCACTAACCTTCTTGTACACACAAGGTTCATCAATGTTTTGAAGAAATCCAAACTCTTTGACTACTTCATCAAAACGATGATTCCAACTCCGAGATGCTTGCTTCAGTCCATAAATGGACCTTTGAAGCTTGCATACCTTACCAGAGTCCTCAGAACGCACAAAAACTTCAGGTTGTTTCATGTACACATCCTCAAGGAGCTTTCCATTAAGGAAGGCTGTCTTGACGTCCATCTGCCATATTTCATAGTCATAATATGCTGCAATGGCAAGGAGGATTCTGATTGATTTAGCCATTGCAACTGGGGAAAAGGTCTCATCATAGTCCACACCATGAGTTTGAGTAAATCCTTTTGCAACCAGTCGTGCCTTGAAGACATTTACATTGTCATCCATGTCAGTTTTCTCTTTAAAACCCCACTTGCACCCGACGGTTTTTACACCTTCAGGCGGGTCGACTAAGGTCCATACCTTATTGTCGTACATGGATTGCATCTCAGACTTCATGGCATTAAGCCATTTCTCAGAGTTTGGTCCCACTATAGCTTCTTGATAGGTAGTGGGCTCATTATGCTCAATGAGCAACACATCACGACTATCAGAAATCAGAAATCCATATCTCTGAGGCTGAAGTCGTGCCCTATTAGATCGCCTTGGGCCTTGCGTGACTTGAGGAGTCTCAACAACTTCTTGTGAGTCTTCTCTACTTTCCATCTCTAGTTCTGTGGCGTCTTGTGGCTCTCGAACTTCTTCGAGGTGTACCTTGCTCCCAGTGGTTCTTTTAGAGATAAATTCTCATTCTAGAAAGATACCATTTCTGACAACAAACACTTTGTTATCAGTGGGGTTGTAGACATAATATCCCTTGGTTTCCTTAGGATATCCCACAAAAAGGCACTTTGAAGATTTGGGCGCTAACTTATCTGAGGCTTGTTGCTTAACATAGACCTCACATCCCCAAATCTTGAGAAAAGACAAACTAGGTTTCCTCCCAGTCCATATCTCATACGGAGTCTTTTCAACTGCCTTAGATGGAACACGATTCAGTGTGAACGCAGCTGTCTCTAGGGCGTGGCCCCAAAAGGATGGTGGAAGATCTGTTCGACTCATCATGGATCGAACCATATCCAATAGTGTTCGATTCCTCCGTTCAGAAACCCCATTCCATTGTGGTGTTCCTGGAGGAGTCAATTGTGAGACTATTCCACAATTCCTAAGATGATCGATAAACTCTTGGCTCAAATATTCACCCCCTCAATCAGATCGAAGGGCTTTAATTGTTTTGCCAAGCTGGTTTTGTACTTCATTTTGAAATATCTTGAACATTTCAAAAGATTCGGATTTATGTTTCATTAGATAGACGTAGCCATATCTACTGAAATCATCTATGAATGTAATGAAGTACGAATAACCTCTTCTGACATTTGTATTCATCGGTCCACACACATCTGTATGTATGAGGCCCAACAAATCAGTCACCCTCTCACTGTGCCCAGTGAAAGGCGACTTTGTCATCTTTCCTAACAAACAAGATTCGCAAGTATCATATGATTCAAAATCAAATGAGTTGAGAAATCCATCTTGATGGAGTTTAGAAATGCGTTTCTCATTTATGTGGCCTAGACGACAGTGCCAGAGGTACGTCGGATTCAAATCATTTGGTTTGATCCTTTTGGCGGTTATGTTATAGATATTTCCATGATTGGGTTGTTCCAAGTTTAATATGTAATGATCAACATGCAAATCACCATGAGCATAGAAAATATCATTACGATAAATGGAACATTTACCATTCCCAGAAATGGAAGTGTAACCTTCCTTATCCAAATAAGAAAGAGAAACAATGTTACTACTCAAAGCAGGAACATAATAGCAATTGTTCAAAACTAACAAAAGCCCAGTGGGCAGAACTAATTCATAAGTGCCTACAGCTAGAGCAGCAACCTTTGCTCTATTTCCAACTCGTAGGTCAACTTCGCCCTTCTTCAGCTTTCTACTGTCCTTTAGGCCCTGCACATTTATACAAATGTGAGAACCACATGCAGTATCTAATACCCATGTAGTGGAAGTAGAGAGATGAATGTCTATAACATAAATACCTGAAGCGATAGCCCCGCTATCCTTCTTGTTCTTTCTCAGATCTTCAAGGTAGAGTTTGTAATTCCTCTTCCAATGACCCGGTTCATTGCAGAAGAAGCAAACTCCTTCCTTTGGAGGCTTTGCCTTCTTTGGTGCAGGCTTGGTTTCGGGCTTGCCTGACTCTTTGGTCTTACCAGATGAGCCATGACCCTTCCCCTTGCCCTTTCCTTTCCTTTTCATACCCTTTCCTTTCTGAACCATCAAAACAGTACTGGGCTTCTTCTTAACAGTCGGCTCAGCAGTTTTAAGCATCCCATGCAGTTCAGAAATAGATTTCTCCATGTTGTTCATGTTGTAGTTCATGACAAACTGGTCATAACTTTCCGGGAGTGAGTTCAAGATCAAATCTGTAGCTAACTCCTGGCTCATGGGAAATCCAAGCCTCTCAAGGTGATCTATGTACCCTTTCATCTTTAAGACATGAGTACTCACTGATGCACCTTCAGCCATCTTGCAGGAATGTAAGGCCTTAGTGGTCTCATACCTCTCTTGCCTTGCTTGTTGCTGGAACATTTCCTTAAGATGCACAATCATCTCATAAGCCTCCATGTGTTCCAAATCTCTTTGGAGCTCCGAAACCATGGTGGCAAGCATCAAGCATCCCACATCAACAGAGTCTTCCTTATGCTTCGCATAAGAATCTCTCTGAGCTCTAGGAGCATTGGCTGCTGGCTCCTCAGGAATGGGTTGATCTAGGACATATGCCTTTCTTTCCTGCTTGAGAACAATTCTCAAGTTCCTGAACCAGTCAAGAAAGTTTGTCCCATTGAGTTTGTCCTTCTCAAGGACAGATCGCAACGATAATGTAGCAGTATTACTAGTCGTCATGATTCTACAATTAAAATATGCAATTTAATTAGCAATCTCCCACTGAATAAAACAACCCTCAATGTAATAATTAGTGGGCTAAGATCCATATTTGGCTTAAACTTGAGTCCGCTTTGGCAAGACGCTCAACTTTAAGTTATTTAGGTAGGTAACAACTTTACCAATTACATCACATGTAACTCTTAGATGTTTATGGGATTCCATCATCATATGATCCGGCATGTTTTAATCCCATCTAATGCCTTGAGACCCAAAACCGTTTTGATAATCTCAATTAAGTCAAACAATAACAAACATAAGAGTAGCACCATTACTCTTGCTTATCTCCCCAAGATAACTCAAATGCACCCACTTTGGTGGACCTACAAATGAGCGATCGAGGTTTTGACAAGTGTTCATTAATTGACGGCATATGACTTAAGATTTCTTTTAGAGGGTTTAATTAATTATCTGGTTTATAAGATGCATGTATCGCGGTTGTATCTCATACAAGTATTATGCATATTAAAACATACATGCAGTGATCTAATCAAAAGATGCATAATCTTAAACGTGACACAATATGGCTCACCTATCCTAAGTCCCCTCAAGCCAATGAGAGGAGCTCTCTAATTAGAATAGGAAAAGTACATAAGGAAACCTCGTTTTAACATTCGAGGGGAGTGAGATGAGAAGAGAATGTACAACGAGAGTCATTAGAGGAAGGCACGACACGCAGGCCGTATTTAGAAAAATTACAACACTTGTAATCTAGAGCCATATTGTTCACCATACCCAAACATTCAAGAATCAAAATTCATACTATTTGAAGGGCAATAAATGTTTCAAAACATTCATATATCAGGAAAGTCAATACATAATACGATTATGTTGCGCTACGATTAAATAGCCACGGCGGTCCCGCTAGCCGGTTAGCGGGCGGGGTGTGGGGCAGCGCCCCAATAGAAATTTTTTTTGATAAATAATCAAGAATCTTAATTCTTTTTCCTTAGACCCCATCAATATTAATTGATCAAATCAATTAACATACACCACCGATTTCAGTTTCCTTTTAGATTCCGTATATGTCATACATAAACAGATTCCATATATGTCATACATATCACGCATGTTATCATATAATCAGCTAAGAAGTCTAACATACATCACATGTATCAACAATCAAACCTAACTTAAACACAAAACGGCATGGCTCTGATACCACTGAAGGGAATTGGAAGACACGCAGCGGAAATTAACTTTAAAAAATTTTTCCATTCCCAGCCAGGATCTACCGAATGTGTTTAAGTCAAGGAGAAAGAAGTGTTACCTTCGGTTTCAAGCTTTGGTCGCGTCCTCAGTGTCCACTAGTCGCGACTCCTCGCCTCTGGAACTTTCAGTCGCGACCTCCTAAGCTTCTAGTCGCGACCTGTCGCCTCTGGAGTTTGTAGTCGCGACCTACTCTGCTTCTAGTCGCGACCTACTCTGCTTCTAGTCGCGACCTGTCGCCTCTGGAGCTTTTAGTCGCGACCTCTTCAACTTCACGTCGCGACCTGTCTCCTCTTTTCGGATTTCTGACGTTCAGATGCCCGTTTGGTCGCGACCTAAGTGTGTTCTGGTCGCGACCTTTCTTCGTGTCTGGCCGTATCGTAGAAGTCGACAGCTCAGATCGGCTTCCTCTACCGGTATCCACACGAACAGCGTTCCAATTGCGAACGACGTGCTAGCGCCTCTTGTCCCTCTAAGGCTTTCTGGAGATTCCGTCCTCACCGTCTCTATTTCGGCAGTTTCTTATATGCAAACCTTTTGCACTCTCCCTGCCCCCTTTTCTCACGACTGAATGTGTGTGAAGAGATCTATTGTGTGTAGAACCCTAGCTCCTAATGTCAAATATATAGGAAGCTATCGGGCTTCTAATAGGGCCGGGCTTCAGAATTAATCTTATATTAATTCTGAATTAATACAATATCATATATTGCATAATTTAATAAGAAACTGATTAAATAAATATTAAATTCGTCCCACAGATTTAATTCACCTATTTATTTAATTTAAAATAAAGATAAGACAGAATTATATTTGATTTATTCTCATAAATCAAATTTGAGATATCTTATCAATTTGAATTTCAAATTCAAATAGATCATATCCATTTAAATTCAAATTCAAAAATGATAGAGATTTAATTTATCCTTATAAATTAAATCTTACAAATATCTCTTATATTATATATATAATATATATATAAACTAATTTATATATATATATAAAATATATATACACCCTAGATTATTCATTGAATTTAGACATCTCTTAGATTCAATGAATCTGGACATCATAGCTCGCATTGGGCTGTTTTGTGTGCGACCCTGTAGGCCCATATGAAGTTGGCAGTGGCCTAGTTACTATACTGACCCACAAGTCGTAAGCGGTCTCTAGCAAGGCATTACGACTACCCAAAACATATGAGGATCGATAAACGATGTAACCTTTCATACAACCATATCACGTCCCTTTTGTCACACGATATTTCGGTCAAGGATGAGGCATGGTGAACGTCATCCTCCTGTTCCTGACCGTTACTTTCTCGATCCCTGAGTAGTCTGAATATAGAAATGGAACTACCCTTCCATTCCAGTATGGCCATACATTTCTCAGACTCACTCATCGAGGGGCCCAGTAATATCTCTCTACGAATGTGAGGGACAAATTCCATCTTGACCATTCACATTCCTCCGCATGAAAACCCACTAAGCCCGAGCAGAGCCTTTATGATCACTCGGTCAAAAGTGACTTTTGACTAGGTCAAAGCTGAGCGTTTGTCATGTAGGAATCCATGATGATCTCAGGTCAAAGGGCATAGTGACATGGCTTGTATATGAGAGAAGCTTATGACTTGACCCATGCAACTCTCTCATTGCGGGTCGGTCCAACACCCTGTACTCTTACATGTGCTTATGACTTTGATTTATATCTCTATATATCTTCAAAGTCATACTGGTCTTATTTCATCTCTGCTCCCACATAGATGACCGACCAGGGACATTTAGGATAAGATCATGAGTTATCCAAGGATGGTCATCACAGTAAACATGCAAATAATGTGATAACCTGATACAATGATTGGCCCCTAGGGCACAATTTTCAACACAAGCATGTGGTGAAGTATTGGGGACTTCCTCGAAGCATTGTGAGCGATCGAGATCCGAGATTCACGGGCAAGTTTTGGAGGGAGTTGTTCAAGATGATGGGTTCGGAACTCCACTTTTCGACGTCATTCCATCCCCAAACCGATGGGCAAACCGAGCGAGTAAATGCCTTGTTGGAGTTGTATTTGCGGCACTTTGTGAGTGCCAACCAAAGAGATTGGGCAAAGTTGTTGGATGTTGCCCAATTCTCGTATAATTTGCAACTGAGCGAAGCCACAAAGCAAAGCCCATTCGAGATAGTGATGGGCCAACAACCACTAACCCCACACACGATTGCGGCGGGCTATACGGGGACTAGCCCTTCGGCATATAAATGGGCGAAAGGTTGGCAAGAACAGCTTGACGTGGCGCGGGTTTACTTGGACAAGGCGTCCAAGAGGATGAAGAAGTGGGCGGACAAGAAACGGAGACCCCTTGAGTTTCAAGTAGGCGATTTGGTGATGGTGAATGAAACATCCTCCCATTCCTCATTTTGAACCTAGGTGAACTGTCCCGATTCTGTAGGTTAAAGACTTAACTCATCTTTAAATCCTGAAGGACTTAGCTTATCCCTCGGATCCTACAAAATACAGGTAAATAATCCGCCCATATCAGATTACCACCATAGGACTACGGGTTAGCAGCCTGCCCATATCAGACTACCTCCCAGTTCAACTAGACCCAAAAATTGGGATGTTACAAATCTCCTCCCCTTTAAGAAATTTCGTCCTCGAAATTTCAAGGGATACCTCATCTTTCCTTGAAGAGAACTTCTTACTGATCTATGCAGCTATGTGATTATTATAACACAGTCATATATATAACTAGTAAGATCATCCCTATCCGTCTTTTCCTCACTCCAGTGATGGCCTAGAGGAGCAACAGCTTGGTCCTAGACCTTCCACATGGATTCTTAGCAACTAACATCTTACATTATAGTTGCTTATAGCTATCCATGTCCTAACCCCTCATACAACGCCCTCATCACTAAGTTAAGACAGATTTATTATCTTACTAATTATTTCTCCCGACTCATTATCATAACCACATTCTCTAGATCAGAAAAGAACTCTTCATCCATACCATCATCTAGGCACATAGTTCCTTACAGCTCAGTCGCCCTTACAGCTATGGTTCCTCTTAACCATTCTTAGGGTCGACCTCAGGGAAATTGGGACTCTGTCTGTGGTAAGAGCAAACACCTTTCCTAGGAATGTCAGCATTCATAAGGCAACTCTCGCCAAGTGGCCTTTCTCTCACCACTGCATTGCCCGGCTCGACAATCCTATGTGCCATGGCTCACCACTTTGACATCTCTACTCTCCAACCTGATCTTCACCTTGATCAGTCCCCTGCCTGAACTATTGTCTCCTTCTCTTGCTATTGGCTTCACAACTTGAGCTACCTCCCAGAGTACTCTTAGCCAATGCTTCTCTATCTCAATATCATAACTTATCGTCCCATAACTGAGACTATCTATCATCCTCAAACATATCATTTCTGTTCTCTAGGGTATTCTACCCTAGGTTACTACTTCTTCGTGATGGAATCCCTCTGCTTAGGGAACATCAGCCCATCACATCTCTAACCTTAGGCCATGTCCTAGGCTCATTCCTGGACCAACCTCATGCTAGCTATCTCATTCTAGCTCTTAGGTCTTCTATTCAGCCCAGCTGAATAAGACCTTGCCATTGTAGATCTACACGGAGGTCTACCTCATTCTAGCTATTTCATCTAGCTAGCCCATCTTAATTCATCATTATCATCCCTTGCTACTTCTTTAGCAAGGATGACTCGCATATTGGAGTTTCCAGCTTCCTCTATGCATGGCTCCTCCACTCAAGCTCTACATCCTTATCTTGTGTTCACCATCTTTTTCCTTCGAAAAGAAAAGTGACCACAACACATTCCATCTAGGAATTTTTATCTCCACCGGCCCTTTCTAAACCCTCTACATGAATACTGCTGTGACCTGAGTGTTGGATAGTCATGACTCATCCTCTATGATCTTTCGTCGCGACCACCACACTCAACTCATCACGACCGAACAATTCTGTCCCTTAGTCGCGACCAAATTATTATCCCGTCGCGACCTGAACTTATCTTGTCGCGACACGAGACCTTTCTCGTCGCAACCTCAGCTCCCTGCCAAATAAAGTCACGACCTATGAACATACCCGCCGTGACATAATCTTTCTGTGAATAACAGTCGCGACCTAGAAACTTATGAGTCGCGACTAAACCTCTCATTGAGGCTACCTGTCGCGACCTAAAACACTTTAGTCGCGACCGGAGTGCTATTCTCTCGCACTCAAGGAAATACTCTTTCTAAATCAGAGCATCACTGAGCCAGAACCTTCTGTTCTGTGCCAGAATCTTATGCTCTGAACCAGAGTCCTTTCTGGTTGGTGCCAGAACCTCTTGCTCTGATACCAAAATGAAACATCCTCCCATTCCTCATTTTGAACCTAGGTGAACTGTCCCGATTCTGTAGGTTAAAGACTTAACTCATCTTTAAATCCTGAAGGACTTAGCTTATCCCTCGGATCCTACAAAATACAGGTAAATAATCCGCCCATATCAGATTACCACCATAGGACTACGGGTTAGCAGCCTGCCCATATCAGACTACCTCCCAGTTCAACTAGACCCAAAAATTGGGATGTTACAGTGAAACTGCCTTCGACGCAATTCAAGGCTTATCGCCAAGTGCATAAGGGGTTGGTGCGCAAGTATGAAGGACCCTTTCCTATCATCACGAAGGTAGGCAAGGTGTCATATCGGGTGGAGTTACCTCAACAATTAAAGGTGCATAACGTCTTCCATGTAAGTTGTCTCAAACCTTACCATGGAGATAGCGAGAATCCCGAGCGAGGAGAGTCGAAGCGGGCACCACCCGTGATGGTGACCTCGTACGATCGTGAAGTCGACGAGATCATGGCTGAGAGACTCGTGCGACAACGAGGCATTCCAGCGCATAAGGAATTTTTGGTGAAGTGGCGAGGCTTACCCGATAGCGAGGCGTCATGAGAGAAAGAGGCGGATTTGTGGCAATTCAAGGAGAAGATTGCTGCCTACGCAAAGGGGAAACTTGACGAGGGCGTCAAGGACTCCGGTGGGGGAGAATGTCAGCCCAAAAGAGGAAGACAACCGAAAACTCGTGGGAATGGGAGTACCCACGAGAAATGATGCCAATTGAGGTTATGGAAGCTCCTACATGTTCCTAGAGTAAGCTAGAAGGTTGCGGAAGTTTCTAGAAGATCCTAGAGAAGTGTGGAAAGATGGAGAACTCTATGGAGATATCTAGAAGACTATGGAGAAGCCTAGCTTATTCTAGAGAATTCTATACTTGTGTAGAATTGTGTAGAAAGGTAGAGAATATAGATGTGTGTGGAGAATTCTAGAATTATTCTTTAAGGAGGTGGGATGGCTATAAATACCCACCCCCTCATTCATTTGTGTCATCAAGAGTTGTAAGTTCTCTAAGCCTTCTTTGGAAAGCTTCCTTTGAGCTAATACAATTGTCTTCTTCGATATTGTTCTCTTGTTGCCTATTTCGTGTTGCTTGCTAAGTATTTTGTAGGTTGGCTGACTTAGTTCGAGTATAAGGTGGAAGTCGAGCTAAGGCCACACGTAGCTTAGACGTTGGAATCGCTAAGTGCGTGACACCGCGCTCCATAATTCTTCTAAGAGTCGAGTGGCTGTGACTTTTTCTCAATTCCATAATTATGGCAAAAAATTTGTCACATTGGCCTTAAACATGGTAGGAACACTTTATTGCCTGTTTGTGTCGTATATGACACAGGTTCTTAAAGAAATTAGGATTCTATATCATCGATGAAAGTCGATCTGCATGGTGACTTCACTAAATTAAAAAATAGTGCAACAAGCTTTCTGATTTTACCTTACTTTGGATCAAAAGACCCTATCACTAGCTGGTGACCTATATAGATCAATTACGCAATGAAAGTGGACATCTAGAATACTCTTTGAAAGTTGTGACGGGTAGTGAGTTTTCATTCAATTCGTCAAAATTCTAAAAAGTACGCAATTACTAGCTAGAATCAAACTATCCTCCGTATGTGAACGCTTCGGATGAATTTCACAAGGAAAGCGCGCGCTCCATAATTCTTCTAAGAGTCGAGTGGCTGTGACTTTTCATCAATTCGATAATTATGGCAAAGGTTTGCAACATTTGCCTTAAACATGGTAGGAACACTTCATTGCATGTTGGTGTCGTATATGACACAGGTTCTTAAAGAATTTAGGATTCTATAGTCATCGATGAAAGTCGCCATGCATGGTGACTTCACTCAATTAAAAAATAGTGCGACAAGATTTCTGATTTTACCTTACTTTGGATCAAAAGACCCTATCACTCGCTGGTTACCTATATAGATCAATTACGCAATGAAAGTGGACATCTAGAATACTCTTTGAAAGTTGTGACGGGCAGTGAGTTTTCATTCAATTCATAAAAGTTCTAAAAAGTAAGCAATTACTAGCTAGAATCAAACGATCCCCGTTTGTGAACGCTTCGGATGAATTTCTAAACGAAAGCGGGCACTCCATAATTCTTCTAAGAGTCTGAGTGGCTGTGTCTTTTTCTCAATTCCATAATTATGGCAAAAAATTTGTCACATTGGCCTTAAACAAGGTAGGAACACTTTATTGCCTGTTTGTGTCGTATATGACACAGGTTCTTAAAGAAATTAGGATTCTATATCATCGATGAAAGTCGACATGCATGGTGGCTTCACTAAATTAAAAAATAGTGCAACAAGCTTTCTGATTTTACCTTACTTTGGATCAAAAGACCCTATCACTTGCTGGTGACCTATATAGATCAATTCCGCAATGAAAGTGGACATCTAGAATACTCTTTGAAAGTTGTGACGGGTAGTGAGTTTTCATTCAATTCGTCAAAATT
Source organism: Leucaena leucocephala (assembly GCA_037074615.1). Taxonomy (NCBI): domain Eukaryota; kingdom Viridiplantae; phylum Streptophyta; class Magnoliopsida; order Fabales; family Fabaceae; genus Leucaena; species Leucaena leucocephala. Next base: position 21,719,879 of record CM073532.1, on the reverse strand, counting down.
CTAAAAAGTACGCAATTACTACTAGAATCAAACTATCCTCCGTTTGTGAACGCTTCGGACGAATTTCACAAGGAAAGCGCGCGCTCCATAATTCTTCTAAGAGTCGAGTGGCTGTGACTTTTCATCAATTCGATAATTATGGCAAAAGTTTGCAACATTTGCCTTAAACATGGTAGGAACACTTTATTGCCTGTTTGTGTCGTATATGACACGGGTTCTTAAAGAAATTAGGATTCTATATCATCGATGAAAGTCGACCTGCATGGTGACTTCACTAAATTAAAAAATAGTGCAACAAGTTTTCTGATTTTACCTTACTTTGGATCAAAAGACCCTATCACTTGCTGGTGACCTATATAGATCAATTACGCAATGAAAGTGGACATCTAGAATACTCTTTGAAAGTTGTGACGGGTAGTGAGTTTTCATTCAATTCGTCAAAATTCTTAAAAGTACGCAATTACTAGCTAGAATCAAACTATCCTCCGTATGTGAACGCTTCGGATGAATTTCACAAGGAAAGCGCGCGCTCCATAATTCTTCTAAGAGTCGAGTGGCTGTGACTTTTCATCAATTCGATAATTATGGCAAAAGTTTGCAACATTTGCCTTAAACATGGTAGGAACACTTCATTGCATGTTGGTGTCGTATATGACACAGGTTCTTAAAGAAATTAGGATTCTATAGTCATCGATGAAAGTCGACATGTATGGTGACTTCACTCAATTAAAAAATAGTGCAACAAGATTTCTGATTTTACCTTACTTTGGATCAAAAGACCCTATCACTCGCTGGTGACCTATATAGATCAATTACGCAATGAAAGTGGACATCTAGGATACTCTTTGAAAGTTGTGACGGGTAGTGAGTTTTCATTCAATTCGTAAAAATTCTAAAAAGTACGCAATTACTAGCTAGAATCAAACTATCCTCCGTTTGTGAACGCTTCGGATGAATTTCACAAGGAAAGCGCGCGCTCCATAATTCTTCTAAGAGTCGAGTGGCTGTGACTTTTTCTCAATTCCATAATTATGGCAAAAAAATTGTCACATTGGCCTTAAACATGGTAGGAACACTTTATTGCCTGTTTGTGTCGTATATGACACAGGTTCTTAAAGAAATTAGGATTCTATAGTCATCGATGAAAGTCGACATGCATGGTGACTTCACTAAATTAAAAAATAGTGCAACAAGCTTTCTGATTTTACCTTACTTTGGATCAAAAGACCCTATCACTCGCTGGTGACCTATATAGATCAATTACGCAATGAAAGTGGACATCTAGAATACTCTTTGAAAGTTGTGACGGGTAGTGAGTTTTCATTCAATTCGTCAAAATTCTAAAAAGTACGCAATTACTAGCTAGACTCAAACTATCCTCCGTATGTGAACGCTTCGGATGAATTTCACAAGGAAAGCGCGCGCTCCATAATTCTTCTAAGAGTCGAGTGGCTGTGACTTTTCATCAATTCGATAATTATGGCAAAAGTTTGCAACATTTGCCTTAAACATGGTAGGAACACTTCATTGCATGTTGGTGTCGTATATGACACAGGTTCTTAAAGAAATTAGGATTCTATAGTCATCGATCAAAGTCGACATGCATGGTGACTTCACTCAATTAAAAAATAGTGCAACAAGATTTCTGATTTTACCTTACTTTGGATCAAAAGACCCTATCACTCGCTGGTAACCTATATAGATCAATTACGCAATGAAAGTGGACATCTAGAATACTCTTTGAAAGTTGTGACGGGCAGTGAGTTTTCATTCAATTCATAAAAGTTCTAAAAAGTACGCAATTACTAGCTTGAATCAAACGATCCCCGTTTGTGAACGCTTCGGATGAATTTCTCAACGAAAGCGAGCACTCCATAATTCTTCTAAGAGTCTGAGTGGCTGTGACTTTTCATCAATTCCATATTTGCCTTAAATATGGTAGGAACACTTCATTGCCTGTTGGTGTCGTATATGACACAGTTTCTTAAAGAAATTAGGATTCTATATCATCGATGAAAGTCGACATGCATGGTGACTTCACTCGATTAAAAAATAGTGCAAGAACCTTTCTGATTTTACCTTACTTTGGATCAAAAGACCCTATCACTCGCTGGTGACCTATATAGATCAATTACGCAATGAAAGTGGACATCTAGAATACTCTTTGAAAGTTGTGACGGGTAGTGAGTTTTCATTCAATTCGTAAAAATTCTAAAAAGTACGCAATTACTAGCTAGAATCAAACTATCCTCCGTTTGTGAACGCTTCGGATGAATTTCACAAGGAAAGCGCGCGCTCCATAATTCTTCTAAGAGTCGAGTGGCTGTGACTTTTTCTCAATTCCATAATTATGGCAAAAAATTTGTCACATTGGCCTTAAACATGGTAGGAACACTTTATTGCCTGTTTGTGTCGTATATGACACAGGTTCTTAAAGAAATTAGGATTCTATAGTCATCGATGAAAGTCGACATGCATGGTGACTTCACTCAATTAAAAAATAGTGCAACAAGATTTCTGATTTTACCTTACTTTGGATCAAAAGACCCTATCACTCGCTGGTAACCTATATAGATCAATTACGCAATGAAAGTGGACATCTAGAATACTCTTTGAAAGTTGTGACGGGAGTGAGTTTTCATTCAATTCATAAAAATTCTAAAAAGTACGCAATTACTAGCTAGAATCAAACTATCCTCCGTTTGTGAACGCTTCGGATGAATTTCACAAGGAAAGCGCGCGCTCCATAATTCTTCTAAGAGTCGAGTGGCTGTGACTTTTTCTCAATTCCATAATTATGGCAAAAAATTTGTCACATTGGCCTTAAACATGGTAGGAACACTTTATTGCCTGTTTGTGTCGTATATGACACAGGTTCTTAAAGAAATTAGGATTCTATATCATCGATGAAAGTCGACATGCATGGTGACTTCACTAAATTAAAAAATAGTGCAACAAGATTTCTGATTTTACCTTACTTTGGATCAAAAGACCCTATCACTTGCTGGTGACCTATATAGATCAATTACGCAATGAAAGTGGACATCTAGAATACTCTTTGAAAGTTGTGACGGGTAGTGAGTTTTCATTCAATTCGTCAAAATTCTAAAAAGTACGCAATTACTAGCTAGATTCAAACTATCCTCCGTATGTGAACGCTTCGGATGAATTTCATAAGGAAAGCGCGCGCTCCATAATTCTTCTAAGAGTCGAGTGGCTGTGACTTTTCATCAATTCGATAATTATGGCAAAAGTTTGCAACATTTGCCTTAAACATGGTAGGAACACTTCATTGCATGTTGGTGTCGTATATGACACAGGTTCTTAAAGAAATTAGGATTCTATAGTCATCGATGAAAGTCGACATGTATGGTGACTTCACTCAATTAAAAAATAGTGCAACAAGATTTCTGATTTTACCTTACTTTGGATCAAAAGACCCTATCACTCGCTGGTGACCTATATAGATCAATTACGCAATGAAAGTGGACATCTAGGATACTCTTTGAAAGTTGTGACGGGTAGTGAGTTTTCATTCAATTCGTAAAAATTCTAAAAAGTACGCAATTACTAGCTAGAATCAAACTATCCTCCGTTTGTGAACGCTTCGGATGAATTTCACAAGGAAAGCGCGCGCTCCATAATTCTTCTAAGAGTCGAGTGGCTGTGACTTTTTCTCAATTCCATAATTATGGCAAAAAATTTGTCACATTGGCCTTAAACATGGTAGGAACACTTTATTGCCTGTTTGTGTCGTATATGACACAGGTTCTTAAAGAAATTAGGATTCTATATCATCGATGAAAGTCGACATGCATGGTGACTTCACTAAATTAAAAAATAGTGCAACAAGATTTCTGATTTTACCTTACTTTGGATCAAAAGACCCTATCACTTGCTGGTGACCTATATAGATCAATTACGCAATGAAAGTGGACATCTAGAATACTCTTTGAAAGTTGTGACGGGTAGTGAGTTTTCATTCAATTCGTCAAAATTCTAAAAAGTACGCAATTACTAGCTAGATTCAAACTATCCTCCGTATGTGAACGCTTCGGATGAATTTCATAAGGAAAGCGCGCGCTCCATAATTCTTCTAAGAGTCGAGTGGCTGTGACTTTTCATCAATTCGATAATTATGGCAAAAGTTTGCAACATTTGCCTTAAACATGGTAGGAACACTTCATTGCATGTTGGTGTCGTATATGACACAGGTTCTTAAAGAAATTAGGATTCTATAGTCATCGATGAAAGTCGACATGTATGGTGACTTCACTCAATTAAAAAATAGTGCAACAAGATTTCTGATTTTACCTTACTTTGGATCAAAAGACCCTATCACTCGCTGGTGACCTATATAGATCAATTACGCAATGAAAGTGGACATCTAGAATACTCTTTGAAAGTTGTGACGGGTAGTGAGTTTTCATTCAATTCGTAAAAATTCTAAAAAGTACGCAATTACTAGCTAGAATCAAACTATCCTCCGTTTGTGAACGCTTCGGATGAATTTCACAAGGAAAGTGCGCGCTCCATAATTCTTCTAAGAGTCGAGTGGCTGTGACTTTTTCTCAATTCCATAATTATGGCAAAAAATTTGTCACATTGGCCTTAAACATGGTAGGAACACTTTATTGCCTGTTTGTGTCGTATATGACACAGGTTCTTAAAGAAATTAGGATTCTATAGTCATCGATCAAAGTCGACATGCATGGTGACTTCACTCAATTAAAAAATAGTGCAACAAGATTTCTGATTTTACCTTACTTTGGATCAAAAGACCCTATCACTCGCTGGTAACCTATATAGATCAATTACGCAATGAAAGTGGACATCTAGAATACTCTTTGAAAGTTGTGACGGGAGTGAGTTTTCATTCAATTCATAAAAATTCTAAAAAGTACGCAATTACTAGCTAGAATCAAACTATCCTCCGTTTGTGAACGCTTCGGATGAATTTCACAAGGAAAGCGCGCGCTCCATAATTCTTCTAAGAGTCGAGTGGCTGTGACTTTTTCTCAATTCCATAATTATGGCAAAAAATTTGTCACATTGGCCTTAAACATGGTAGGAACACTTTATTGCCTGTTTGTGTCGTATATGACACAGGTTCTTAAAGAAATTAGGATTCTATATCATCGATGAAAGTCGACATGCATGGTGACTTCACTAAATTAAAAAATAGTGCAACAAGATTTCTGATTTTACCTTACTTTGGATCAAAAGACCCTATCACTTGCTGGTGACCTATATAGATCAATTACGCAATGAAAGTGGACATCTAGAATACTCTTTGAAAGTTGTGACGGGTAGTGAGTTTTCATTCAATTCGTCAAAATTCTAAAAAGTACGCAATTACTAGCTAGATTCAAACTATCCTCCGTATGTGAACGCTTCGGATGAATTTCATAAGGAAAGCGCGCGCTCCATAATTCTTCTAAGAGTCGAGTGGCTGTGACTTTTCATCAATTCGATAATTATGGCAAAAGTTTGCAACATTTGCCTTAAACATGGTAGGAACACTTCATTGCATGTTGGTGTCGTATATGACACAGGTTCTTAAAGAAATTAGGATTCTATAGTCATCGATGAAAGTCGACATGTATGGTGACTTCACTCAATTAAAAAATAGTGCAACAAGATTTCTGATTTTACCTTACTTTGGATCAAAAGACCCTATCACTCGCTGGTGACCTATATAGATCAATTACGCAATGAAAGTGGACATCTAGGATACTCTTTGAAAGTTGTGACGGGTAGTGAGTTTTCATTCAATTCGTAAAAATTCTAAAAAGTACGCAATTACTAGCTAGAATCAAACTATCCTCCGTTTGTGAACGCTTCGGATGAATTTCACAAGGAAAGCGCGCGTTCCATAATTCTTCTAAGAGTCGAGTGGCTGTGACTTTTTCTCAATTCCATAATTATGGCAAAAAATTTGTCACATTGGCCTTAAACATGGTAGGAACACTTCATTGCATGTTGGTGTCGTATATGACACAGGTTCTTAAAGAAATTAGGATTCTATAGTCATCGATCAAAGTCGACATGCATGGTGACTTCACTCAATTAAAAAATAGTGCAACAAGATTTCTGATTTTACCTTACTTTGGATCAAAAGACCCTATCACTCGCTGGTAACCTATATAGATCAATTACGCAATGAAAGTGGACATCTAGAATACTCTTTGAAAGTTGTGACGGGAGTGAGTTTTCATTCAATTCTAAAAAGTACGCAATTACTAGCTAGAATCAAACTATCCTCCGTTTGTGAACGCTTCGGATGAATTTCACAAGGAAAGCGCGCGCTCCATAATTCTTCTAAGAGTCGAGTGGCTGTGACTTTTTCTCAATTCCATAATTATGGCAAAAAATTTGTCACATTGGCCTTAAACATGGTAGGAACACTTTATTGCCTGTTTGTGTCGTATATGACACAGGTTCTTAAAGAAATTAGGATTCTATATCATCGATGAAAGTCGACATGCATGGTGACTTCACTCAATTAAAAAATAGTGCAACAAGATTTCTGATTTTACCTTACTTTGGATCAAAAGACCCTATCACTTGCTGGTGACCTATATAGATCAATTACGCAATGAAAGTGGACATCTAGAATACTCTTTGAAAGTTGTGACGGGTAGTGAGTTTTCATTCAATTCGTCAAAATTCTAAAAAGTACGCAATTACTAGCTAGATTCAAACTATCCTCCGTATGTGAACGCTTCGGATGAATTTCATAAGGAAAGCGCGCGCTCCATAATTCTTCTAAGAGTCGAGTGGCTGTGACTTTTCATCAATTCGATAATTATGGCAAAAGTTTGCAACATTTGCCTTAAACATGGTAGGAACACTTCATTGCATGTTGGTGTCGTATATGACACAGGTTCTTAAAGAAATTAGGATTCTATAGTCATCGATGAAAGTCGACATGTATGGTGACTTCACTCAATTAAAAAATAGGGCAACAAGATTTCTGATTTTACCTTACTTTGGATCAAAAGACCCTATCACTCGCTGGTAACCTATATAGATCAATTACGCAATGAAAGTGGACATCTAGAATACTCTTTGAAAGTTGTGACGGGCAGTGAGTTTTCATTCAATTCATAAAAGTTCTAAAAAGTACGCAATTACTAGCTAGAATCAAACAATCCCCGTTTGTGAACGCTTCGGATGAATTTCTCAACGAAAGCGAGCACTCCATAATTCTTCTAAGAGTCTAAGTGGCTGTGACTTTTCATCAATTCCATATTTGCCTTAAATATGGTAGGAACACTTCATTGCATGTTGGTGTCGTATATGACACAGGTTCTTAAAGAATTTAGGATTCTATAGTCATCGATGAAAGTCGACATGCATGGTGACTTCACTCAATTAAAAAATAGTGCAACAAGCTTTCTGATTTTACCTTACTTTGGATCAAAAGACCCTATCACTCGATGGTGACCTATATAGATCAATTACGCAATGAAAGTGGACATCTAGAATACTCTTTGAAAGTTGTGACGGGTAGTGAGTTTTCATTCAATTCGTCAAAATTCTAAAAAGTACGCAATTACTAGCTAGAATCAAACTATCCTCCGTATGTGAACGCTTCGGATGAATTTCACAAGGAAAGCGCGCGCTCCATAATTCTTCTAAGAGTCGAGTGGCTGTGACTTTTCATCAATTCGATAATTATGGCAAAAGTTTGCAACATTTGCCTTAAACATGGTAGGAACACTTCATTGCATGTTGGTGTCGTATATGACACAGTTTCTTAAAGAAATTAGGATTCTATATCATCGATGAAAGTCGACATGCATGGTGACTTCACTAAATTAAAAAATAGTGCAACAAGCTTTCTGATTTTACCTTACTTTGGATCAAAAGACCCTATCACTCGCTGGTAACCTATATAGATCAATTACGCAATGAAAGTGGACATCTAGAATACTCTTTGAAAGTTGTGACGGGTAGTGAGTTTTCATTCAATTATCCAAAAATTCTAAAAAGTATGCAATTACTAGCTAGAATCAAACTATCCTCCGTATGTGAACGCTTCGGATGAATTTCACAAGGAAAGCGCGCGCTCCATAATTCTTCTAAGAGTCGAGTGGCTGTGACTTTTCATCAATTCGATAATTATGGCAAAAGTTTGCAACATTTGCCTTAAACATGGTAGGAACACTTCATTGCATGTTGGTGTCGTATATGACACAGGTTCTTAAAGAAATTAGGATTCTATAGTCATCGATGAAAGTCGACATGCATGGTGACTTCACTAAATTAAAAAATAGTGCAACAAGATTTCTGATTTTACCTTACTTTGGATCAAAAGACCCTATCACTCGCTGGTAACCTATATAGATCAATTACGCAATGAAAGTGGACATCTAGAATACTCTTTGAAAGTTGTGACGGGTAGTGAGTTTTCATTCAATTCGTCAAAATTCTAAAAAGTACGCAATTACTAGCTAGACTCAAACTATCCTCCGTATGTGAACGCTTCGGATGAATTTCACAAGGAAAGCGCGCGCTCCATAATTCTTCTAAGAGTCGAGTGGCTGTGACTTTTTATCAATTCGATAATTATGGCAAAAGTTTGCAACATTTGCCTTAAACATGGTAGGAACACTTCATTGCCTGTTGGTGTCGTATATGACACAGTTTCTTAAAGAAATTAGGATTCTATAGTCATCGATGAAAGTCGACATGCATGGTGACTTCACTCGATTAAATAATAGTGCAACAACCTTTCTGATTTTACCTTACTTTGGATCAAAAGACCCTATCACTCGCTGGTGACCTATATAGATCAATTACGCAATGAAAGTGGACATCTAGAATACTCTTTGAAAGTTGTGACGGGCAGTGAGTTTTCATTCAATTCGTAAAAATTGTAAAAAGTACGCAAATACTAGCTAGAATCAAACTATCCTCCATTTGTGAACGCTTCGGATGAATTTCACAAGGAAAGCGCGCGCTTCATAATTCTTCTAAGAGTCGAGTGGCTGTGACTTTTTCTCAATTCCATAATTATGGCAAAAAATTTGTCACATTGGCCTTAAACATGGTAGGAACACTTTATTGCCTGTTTGTGTCGTATGTGACACAGGTTCTTAAAGAAATTAGGATTCTATATCATCGATGAAAGTCGACATGCATGGTGACTTCACTAAATTAAAAAATAGTGCAACAAGCTTTCTGATTTTACCTTACTTTGGATCAAAAGACCCTATCACTCGCTGGTTACCTATATAGATCAATTACTCAATGAAAGTGGACATCTAGAATACACTTTGAAAGTTGTGACGGGTAGTGAGTTTTCATTCAATTCATCAAAATTCTAAAAAGTACGCAATTACTAGCTAGACTCAAACTATCCTCCGTATGTGAACGCTTCGGATGAATTTCACAAGGAAAGCGCGCGCTCCATAATTCTTCTAAGAGTCGAGTGGCTGTGACTTTTCATCAATTCGATAATTATGGCAAAAGTTTGCAACATTTGCCTTAAACATGGTAGGAACACTTCATTGCATGTTGGTGTCGTATATGACACTGGTTCTTAAAGAAATTAGGATTCTATAGTCATCGATGAAAGTCGACATGCATGGTGACTTCACTCAATTAAAAAATAGTGCAACAAGATTTCTGATTTTACCTTACTTTGGATCAAAAGACCCTATCACTCGCTGGTAACCTATATAGATCAATTACGCAATGAAAGTGGACATCTAGAATACTCTTTGAAAGTTGTGACGGGCAGTGAGTTTTCATTCAATTCATAAAAGTTCTAAAAAGTACGCAATTACTAGCTTGAATCAAACGATCCCCGTTTGTGAACGCTTCGGATGAATTTCTCAACGAAAGCGAGCACTCCATAATTCTTCTAAGAGTCTGAGTGGCTGTGACTTTTCATCAATTCCATATTTGCCTTAAATATGGTAGGAACACTTCATTGCCTGTTGGTGTCGTATATGACACAGTTTCTTAAAGAAATTAGGATTCTATATCATCGATGAAAGTCGACATGCATGGTGACTTCACTCGATTAAAAAATAGTGCAAGAACCTTTTTGATTTTACCTTACTTTGGATCAAAAGACCCTATCACTCGCTGGTGACCTATATAGATCAATTACGCAATGAAAGTGGACATCTAGAATACTCTTTGAAAGTTGTGACGGGTAGTGAGTTTTCATTCAATTCGTAAAAATTCTAAACAGTACGCAATTACTAGCTAGAATCAAACTATCCTCCGTTTGTGAACGCTTCGGATGAATTTCACAAGGAAAGCGCGCGCTCCATAATTCTTCTAAGAGTCGAGTGGCTGTGACTTTTCATCAATTCGATAATTATGGCAAAAGTTTGCAACATTTGCCTTAAACATGGTAGGAACACTTCATTGCATGTTGGTGTCGTATATGACACAGGTTCTTAAAGAAATTAGGATTCTATAGTCATCGATGAAAGTCGACATGTATGGTGACTTCACTCAATTAAAAAATAGGGCAACAAGATTTCTGATTTTACCTTACTTTGGATCAAAAGACCCTATCACTCGCTGGTAACCTATATAGATCAATTACGCAATGAAAGTGGACATCTAGAATACTCTTTGAAAGTTGTGACGGGCAGTGAGTTTTCATTCAATTCATAAAAGTTCTAAAAAGTACGCAATTACTAGCTAGAATCAAACGATCCCCGTTTGTGAACGCTTCGGATGAATTTCTCAACGAAAGCGAGCACTCCATAATTCTTCTAAGAGTCTAAGTGGCTGTGACTTTTCATCAATTCCATATTTGCCTTAAATATGGTAGGAACACTTCATTGCCTGTTGGTGTCGTATATGACACAGTTTCTTAAAGAAATTAGGATTCTATATCATCGATGAAAGTCGACATGCATGGTGACTTCACTCGATTAAAAAATAGTGCAACAAGCTTTCTGATTTTACCTTACTTTGGATCAAAAGACCCTATCACTCGCTGGTGACCTATATAGATCAATTACGCAATGAAAGTGGACATCTAGAATACTCTTTGAAAGTTGTGACGGGTAGTGAGTTTTCATTCAATTCGTCAAAATTCTAAAAAGTACGCAATTACTAGCTAGAATCAAACTATCCTCCGTATGTGAACGCTTCGGATGAATTTCATAAGGAAAGCGCGCGCTCCATAATTCTTCTAAGAGTCGAGTGGCTGTGACTTTTTCTCAATTCCATAATTATGGCAAAAAATTTGTCACATTGGCCTTAAACATGGTAGGAACACTTTATTGCCTGTTTGTGTCGTATATGACACAGGTTCTTAAAGAAATTAGGATTCTATAGTCATCGATGAAAGTCGACATGCATGGTGACTTCACTCAATTAAAAAATAGTGCAACAAGATTTCTGATTTTACCTTACTTTGGATCAAAAGACCCTATCACTCGCTGGTAACCTATATAGATCAATTACGCAATGAAAGTGGACATCTAGAATACTCTTTGAAAGTTGTGACGGGAGTGAGTTTTCATTCAATTCATAAAAATTCTAAAAAGTACGCAATTACTAGCTAGAATCAAACTATCCTCCGTTTGTGAACGCTTCGGATGAATTTCACAAGGAAAGCGCGCGCTCCATAATTCTTCTAAGAGTCGAGTGGCTGTGACTTTTCATCAATTCGATAATTATGGCAAAAGTTTGCAACATTTGACTTAAACATGGTAGGAACACTTCATTGCATGTTGGTGTCGTATATGACACAGTTTCTTAAAGAAATTAGGATTCTATATCATCGATGAAAGTCGACATGCATGGTGACTTCACTAAATTAAAAAATAGTGCAACAAGCTTTCTGATTTTACCTTACTTTGGATCAAAAGACCCTATCACTCGCTGGTAACCTATATAGATCAATTACGCAATGAAAGTGGACATCTAGAATACTCTTTGAAAGTTGTGACGGGAGTGAGTTTTCATTCAATTCATAAAAGTTCTAAAAAGTACGCAATTACTAGCTAGAATCAAACTATCCTCCGTATGTGAACGCTTCGGATGAATTTCACAAGGAAAGCGCGCGCTCCATAATTCTTCTAAGAGTCGAGTGGCTGTGACTTTTCATCAATTCGATAATTATGGCAAAAGTTTGCAACATTTGCCTTAAACATGGTAGGAACACTTCATTGCATGTTGGTGTCGTATATGACACTGGTTCTTAAAGAAATTAGGATTCTATAGTCATCGATGAAAGTCGACATGCATGGTGACTTCACTCAATTAAAAAATAGTGCAACAAGATTTCTGATTTTACCTTACTTTGGATCAAAAGACCCTATCACTCGCTGGTAACCTATATAGATCAATTACGCAATGAAAGTGGACATCTAGAATACTCTTTGAAAGTTGTGACGGGCAGTGAGTTTTCATTCAATTCATAAAAGTTCTAAAAAGTACGCAATTACTAGCTTGAATCAAACGATCCCCGTTTGTGAACGCTTCGGATGAATTTCTCAACGAAAGCGAGCACTCCATAATTCTTCTAAGAGTCTGAGTGGCTGTGACTTTTCATCAATTCCATATTTGCCTTAAATATGGTAGGAACACTTCATTGCCTGTTGGTGTCGTATATGACACAGTTTCTTAAAGAAATTAGGATTCTATATCATCGATGAAAGTCGACATGCATGGTGACTTCACTCGATTAAAAAATAGTGCAAGAACCTTTTTGATTTTACCTTACTTTGGATCAAAAGACCCTATCACTCGCTGGTGACCTATATAGATCAATTACGCAATGAAAGTGGACATCTAGAATACTCTTTGAAAGTTGTGACGGGTAGTGAGTTTTCATTCAATTCGTAAAAATTCTAAACAGTACGCAATTACTAGCTAGAATCAAACTATCCTCCGTTTGTGAACGCTTCGGATGAATTTCACAAGGAAAGCGCGCGCTCCATAATTCTTCTAAGAGTCGAGTGGCTGTGACTTTTCATCAATTCGATAATTATGGCAAAAGTTTGCAACATTTGCCTTAAACATGGTAGGAACACTTCATTGCATGTTGGTGTCGTATATGACACAGGTTCTTAAAGAAATTAGGATTCTATAGTCATCGATGAAAGTCGACATGTATGGTGACTTCACTCAATTAAAAAATAGGGCAACAAGATTTCTGATTTTACCTTACTTTGGATCAAAAGACCCTATCACTCGCTGGTAACCTATATAGATCAAATACGCAATGAAAGTGGACATCTAGAATACTCTTTGAAAGTTGTGACGGGCAGTGAGTTTTCATTCAATTCATAAAAGTTCTAAAAAGTACGCAATTACTAGCTAGAATCAAACGATCCCCGTTTGTGAACGCTTCGGATGAATTTCTCAACGAAAGCGAGCACTCCATAATTCTTCTAAGAGTCTAAGTGGCTGTGACTTTTCATCAATTCCATATTTGCCTTAAATATGGTAGGAACACTTCATTGCCTGTTGGTGTCGTATATGACACAGTTTCTTAAAGAAATTAGGATTCTATATCATCGATGAAAGTCGACATGCATGGTGACTTCACTCGATTAAAAAATAGTGCAACAAGCTTTCTGATTTTACCTTACTTTGGATCAAAAGACCCTATCACTCGCTGGTGACCTATATAGATCAATTACGCAATGAAAGTGGACATCTAGAATACTCTTTGAAAGTTGTGACGGGTAGTGAGTTTTCATTCAATTCGTCAAAATTCTAAAAAGTACGCAATTACTAGCTAGAATCAAACTATCCTCCGTATGTGAACGCTTCGGATGAATTTCATAAGGAAAGCGCGCGCTCCATAATTCTTCTAAGAGTCGAGTGGCTGTGACTTTTTCTCAATTCCATAATTATGGCAAAAAATTTGTCACATTGGCCTTAAACATGGTAGGAACACTTTATTGCCTGTTTGTGTCGTATATGACACAGGTTCTTAAAGAAATTAGGATTCTATAGTCATCGATGAAAGTCGACATGCATGGTGACTTCACTCAATTAAAAAATAGTGCAACAAGATTTCTGATTTTACCTTACTTTGGATCAAAAGACCCTATCACTCGCTGGTAACCTATATAGATCAATTACGCAATGAAAGTGGACATCTAGAATACTCTTTGAAAGTTGTGACGGGAGTGAGTTTTCATTCAATTCATAAAAATTCTAAAAAGTACGCAATTACTAGCTAGAATCAAACTATCCTCCGTTTGTGAACGCTTCGGATGAATTTCACAAGGAAAGCGCGCGCTCCATAATTCTTCTAAGAGTCGAGTGGCTGTGACTTTTCATCAATTCGATAATTATGGCAAAAGTTTGCAACATTTGACTTAAACATGGTAGGAACACTTCATTGCATGTTGGTGTCGTATATGACACAGTTTCTTAAAGAAATTAGGATTCTATATCATCGATGAAAGTCGACATGCATGGTGACTTCACTAAATTAAAAAATAGTGCAACAAGCTTTCTGATTTTACCTTACTTTGGATCAAAAGACCCTATCACTCGCTGGTAACCTATATAGATCAATTACGCAATGAAAGTGGACATCTAGAATACTCTTTGAAAGTTGTGACGGGAGTGAGTTTTCATTCAATTCATAAAAGTTCTAAAAAGTACGCAATTACTAGCTAGAATCAAACTATCCTCCGTATGTGAACGCTTCGGATGAATTTCACAAGGAAAGCGCGCGCTCCATAATTCTTCTAAGAGTCGAGTGGCTGTGACTTTTCATCAATTCGATAATTATGGCAAAAGTTTGCAACATTTGCCTTAAACATTGTAGGAACACTTCATTGCATGTTGGTGTCGTATATGACACAGGTTCTTAAAGAAATTAGGATTCTATAGTCATCGATGAAAGTCGATATGTATGGTGACTTCACTCAATTAAAAAATAGGGCAACAAGATTTCTGATTTTACCTTACTTTGGATCAAAAGACCCTATCACTCGCTGGTAACCTATATAGATCAAATACGCAATGAAAGTGGACATCTAGAATACTCTTTGAAAGTTGTGACGGGCAGTGAGTTTTCATTCAATTCATAAAAGTTCTAAAAAGTACGCAATTACTAGCTAGAATCAAACGATCCCCGTTTGTGAACGCTTCGGATGAATTTCTCAACGAAAGCGCGCGCTCCATAATTCTTCTAAGAGTCGAGTGGCTGTGACTTTTCATCAATTCCATATTTGCCTTAAATATGGTAGGAACACTTCATTGCCTGTTGGTGTCGTATATGACACAGTTTCTTAAAGAAATTAGGATTCTATATCATCGATGAAAGTCGACATGCTTGGTGACTTCACTCGATTAAAAAATAGTGCAACAAGCTTTCTGATTTTACCTTACTTTGGATCAAAAGACCCTATCACTCGCTGGTAACCTATATAGATCAATTACGCAATGAAAGTGGACATCTAGAATACTCTTTGAAAGTTGTGACGGGAGTGAGTTTTCATTCAATTCATAAAAGTTCTAAAAAGTACGCAATTACTAGCTAGAATCAAACTATCCTCCGTATGTGAACGCTTCGGATGAATTTCACAAGGAAAGCGCGCGCTCCATAATTCTTCTAAGAGTCGAGTGGCTGTGACTTTTCATCAATTCGATAATTATGGCAAAAGTTTGCAACATTTGCCTTAAACATGGTAGGAACACTTTATTGCCTGTTTGTGTCGTATATGACACAGGTTCTTAAAGAAATTAGGATTCTATAGTCATCGATGAAAGTCGACATGTATGGTGACTTCACTCAATTAAAAAATAGTGCAACAAGATTTCTGATTTTACCTTACTTTGGATCAAAAGACCCTATCACTCGCTGGTAACCTATATAGATCAATTACGCAATGAAAGTGGACATCTAGAATACTCTTTGAAAGTTGTGACGGGAGTGAGTTTTCATTCAATTCATAAAAATTCTAAAAAGTACGCAATTACTAGCTAGAATCAAACTATCCTCCGTTTGTGAACGCTTCGGATGAATTTCACAAGGAAAGCGCGCGCTCCATAATTCTTCTAAGAGTCGAGTGGCTGTGACTTTTCATCAATTCGATAATTATGGCAAAAGTTTGCAACATTTGCCTTAAACATGGTAGGAACACTTCATTGCATGTTGGTGTCGTATATGACACAGGTTCTTAAAGAAATTAGGATTCTATAGTCATCGAAGAAAGTCGACATGAATGGTGACTTCACTCAATTAAAAAATAGGGCAACAAGATTTCTGATTTTACCTTACTTTGGATCAAAAGACCCTATCACTCGCTGGTAACCTATATAGATCAATTACGCAATGAAAGTGGACATCTAGAATACTCTTTGAAAGTTGTGACGGGCAGTGAGTTTTCATTCAATTCATAAAAGTTCTAAAAAGTACGCAATTACTAGCTTGAATCAAACGATCCCCGTTTGTGAACGCTTCGGATGAATTTCTCAACGAAAGCGAGCACTCCATAATTCTTCTAAGAGTCTGAGTGGCTGTGACTTTTCATCAATTCCATATTTGCCTTAAATATGGTAGGAACACTTCATTGCCTGTTGGTGTCGTATATGACACAGTTTCTTAAAGAAATTAGGATTCTATATCATCGATGAAAGTCGACATGCATGGTGACTTCACTCGATTAAAAAATAGTGCAAGAACCTTTTTGATTTTACCTTACTTTGGATCAAAAGACCCTATCACTCGCTGGTGACCTATATAGATCAATTACGCAATGAAAGTGGACATCTAGAATACTCTTTGAAAGTTGTGACGGGTAGTGAGTTTTCATTCAATTCGTCAAAATTCTAAAAAGTACGCAATTACTAGCTAGAATCAAACTATCCTCCGTTTGTGAACGCTTCGGATGAATTTCACAAGGAAAGCGCGCGCTCCATAATTCTTCTAAGAGTCGAGTGGCTGTGACTTTTCATCAATTCGATAATTATGGCAAAAGTTTGCAACATTTGCCTTAAACATGGTAGGAACACTTCATTGCATGTTGGTGTCGTATATGACACAGGTTCTTAAAGAAATTAGGATTCTATAGTCATCGATGAAAGTCGACATGTATGGTGACTTCACTCAATTAAAAAATAGGGCAACAAGATTTCTGATTTTACCTTACTTTGGATCAAAAGACCCTATCACTCGCTGGTAACCTATATAGATCAAATACGCAATGAAAGTGGACATCTAGAATACTCTTTGAAAGTTGTGACGGGCAGTGAGTTTTCATTCAATTCATAAAAGTTCTAAAAAGTACGCAATTACTAGCTAGAATCAAACGATCCCCGTTTGTGAACGCTTCGGATGAATTTCTCAACGAAAGCGAGCACTCCATAATTCTTCTAAGAGTCTAAGTGGCTGTGACTTTTCATCAATTCCATATTTGCCTTAAATATGGTAGGAACACTTCATTGCCTGTTGGTGTCGTATATGACACAGTTTCTTAAAGAAATTAGGATTCTATATCATCGATGAAAGTCGACATGCATGGTGACTTCACTCGATTAAAAAATAGTGCAACAAGCTTTCTGATTTTACCTTACTTTGGATCAAAAGACCCTATCACTCGCTGGTGACCTATATAGATCAATTACGCAATGAAAGTGGACATCTAGAATACTCTTTGAAAGTTGTGACGGGTAGTGAGTTTTCATTCAATTCGTCAAAATTCTAAAAAGTACGCAATTACTAGCTAGAATCAAACTATCCTCCGTATGTGAACGCTTCGGATGAATTTCATAAGGAAAGCGCGCGCTCCATAATTCTTCTAAGAGTCGAGTGGCTGTGACTTTTTCTCAATTCCATAATTATGGCAAAAAATTTGTCACATTGGCCTTAAACATGGTAGGAACACTTTATTGCCTGTTTGTGTCGTATATGACACAGGTTCTTAAAGAAATTAGGATTCTATAGTCATCGATGAAAGTCGACATGCATGGTGACTTCACTCAATTAAAAAATAGTGCAACAAGATTTCTGATTTTACCTTACTTTGGATCAAAAGACCCTATCACTCGCTGGTAACCTATATAGATCAATTACGCAATGAAAGTGGACATCTAGAATACTCTTTGAAAGTTGTGACGGGAGTGAGTTTTCATTCAATTCATAAAAATTCTAAAAAGTACGCAATTACTAGCTAGAATCAAACTATCCTCCGTTTGTGAACGCTTCGGATGAATTTCACAAGGAAAGCGCGCGCTCCATAATTCTTCTAAGAGTCGAGTGGCTGTGACTTTTCATCAATTCGATAATTATGGCAAAAGTTTGCAACATTTGCCTTAAACATGGTAGGAACACTTCATTGCATGTTGGTGTCGTATATGACACAGTTTCTTAAAGAAATTAGGATTCTATATCATCGATGAAAGTCGACATGCATGGTGACTTCACTAAATTAAAAAATAGTGCAACAAGCTTTCTGATTTTACCTTACTTTGGATCAAAAGACCCTATCACTCGCTGGTAACCTATATAGATCAATTACGCAATGAAAGTGGACATCTAGAATACTCTTTGAAAGTTGTGACGGGAGTGAGTTTTCATTCAATTCATAAAAGTTCTAAAAAGTACGCAATTACTAGCTAGAATCAAACTATCCTCCGTATGTGAACGCTTCGGATGAATTTCACAAGGAAAGCGCGCGCTCCATAATTCTTCTAAGAGTCGAGTGGCTGTGACTTTTCATCAATTCGATAATTATGGCAAAAGTTTGCAACATTTGCCTTAAACATTGTAGGAACACTTCATTGCATGTTGGTGTCGTATATGACACAGGTTCTTAAAGAAATTAGGATTCTATAGTCATCGATGAAAGTCGATATGTATGGTGACTTCACTCAATTAAAAAATAGGGCAACAAGATTTCTGATTTTACCTTACTTTGGATCAAAAGACCCTATCACTCGCTGGTAACCTATATAGATCAAATACGCAATGAAAGTGGACATCTAGAATACTCTTTGAAAGTTGTGACGGGCAGTGAGTTTTCATTCAATTCATAAAAGTTCTAAAAAGTACGCAATTACTAGCTAGAATCAAACGATCCCCGTTTGTGAACGCTTCGGATGAATTTCTCAACGAAAGCGCGCGCTCCATAATTCTTCTAAGAGTCGAGTGGCTGTGACTTTTCATCAATTCCATATTTGCCTTAAATATGGTAGGAACACTTCATTGCCTGTTGGTGTCGTATATGACACAGTTTCTTAAAGAAATTAGGATTCTATATCATCGATGAAAGTCGACATGCTTGGTGACTTCACTCGATTAAAAAATAGTGCAACAAGCTTTCTGATTTTACCTTACTTTGGATCAAAAGACCCTATCACTCGCTGGTAACCTATATAGATCAATTACGCAATGAAAGTGGACATCTAGAATACTCTTTGAAAGTTGTGACGGGAGTGAGTTTTCATTCAATTCATAAAAGTTCTAAAAAGTACGCAATTACTAGCTAGAATCAAACTATCCTCCGTATGTGAACGCTTCGGATGAATTTCACAAGGAAAGCGCGCGCTCCATAATTCTTCTAAGAGTCGAGTGGCTGTGACTTTTCATCAATTCGATAATTATGGCAAAAGTTTGCAACATTTGCCTTAAACATGGTAGGAACACTTTATTGCCTGTTTGTGTCGTATATGACACAGGTTCTTAAAGAAATTAGGATTCTATAGTCATCGATGAAAGTCGACATGTATGGTGACTTCACTCAATTAAAAAATAGTGCAACAAGATTTCTGATTTTACCTTACTTTGGATCAAAAGACCCTATCACTCGCTGGTAACCTATATAGATCAATTACGCAATGAAAGTGGACATCTAGAATACTCTTTGAAAGTTGTGACGGGAGTGAGTTTTCATTCAATTCATAAAAATTCTAAAAAGTACGCAATTACTAGCTAGAATCAAACTATCCTCCGTTTGTGAACGCTTCGGATGAATTTCACAAGGAAAGCGCGCGCTCCATAATTCTTCTAAGAGTCGAGTGGCTGTGACTTTTCATCAATTCGATAATTATGGCAAAAGTTTGCAACATTTGCCTTAAACATGGTAGGAACACTTCATTGCATGTTGGTGTCGTATATGACACAGGTTCTTAAAGAAATTAGGATTCTATAGTCATCGAAGAAAGTCGACATGAATGGTGACTTCACTCAATTAAAAAATAGGGCAACAAGATTTCTGATTTTACCTTACTTTGGATCAAAAGACCCTATCACTCGCTGGTAACCTATATAGATCAATTACGTAATGAAAGTGGACATCTAGAATACTCTTTGAAAGTTGTGACGGGCAGTGAGTTTTCATTCAATTCATAAAAGTTCTAAAAAGTACGCAATTACTAGCTAGAATCAAACGATCCCCGTTTGTGAACGCTTCGGATGAATTTCTCAACGAAAGCGAGCACTCCATAATTCTTCTAAGAGTCTAAGTGGCTGTGACTTTTCATCAATTCCATATTTGCCTTAAATATGGTAGGAACACTTCATTGCCTGTTGGTGTCGTATATGACACAGTTTCTTAAAGAAATTAGGATTCTATATCATCGATGAAAGTCGACATGCATGGTGACTTCACTCGATTAAAAAATAGTGCAACAAGCTTTCTGATTTTACCTTACTTTGGATCAAAAGACCCTATCACTCGCTGGTGACCTATATAGATCAATTACGCAATGAAAGTGGACATCTAGAATACTCTTTGAAAGTTGTGACGGGTAGTGAGTTTTCATTCAATTCGTCAAAATTCTAAAAAGTACGCAATTACTAGCTAGAATCAAACTATCCTCCGTATGTGAACGCTTCGGATGAATTTCATAAGGAAAGCGCGCGCTCCATAATTCTTCTAAGAGTCGAGTGGCTGTGACTTTTTCTCAATTCCATAATTATGGCAAAAAATTTGTCACATTGGCCTTAAACATGGTAGGAACACTTTATTGCCTGTTTGTGTCGTATATGACACAGGTTCTTAAAGAAATTAGGATTCTATAGTCATCGATGAAAGTCGACATGCATGGTGACTTCACTCAATTAAAAAATAGTGCAACAAGATTTCTGATTTTACCTTACTTTGGATCAAAAGACCCTATCACTCGCTGGTAACCTATATAGATCAATTACGCAATGAAAGTGGACATCTAGAATACTCTTTGAAAGTTGTGACGGGAGTGAGTTTTCATTCAATTCATAAAAATTCTAAAAAGTACGCAATTACTAGCTAGAATCAAACTATCCTCCGTTTGTGAACGCTTCGGATGAATTTCACAAGGAAAGCGCGCGCTCCATAATTCTTCTAAGAGTCGAGTGGCTGTGACTTTTCATCAATTCGATAATTATGGCAAAAGTTTGCAACATTTGCCTTAAACATGGTAGGAACACTTCATTGCATGTTGGTGTCGTATATGACACAGTTTCTTAAAGAAATTAGGATTCTATATCATCGATGAAAGTCGACATGCATGGTGACTTCACTCAATTAAAAAATAGGGCAACAAGATTTCTGATTTTACCTTACTTTGGATCAAAAGACCCTATCACTCGCTGGTAACCTATATAGATCAATTACGCAATGAAAGTGGACATCTAGAATACTCTTTGAAAGTTGTGACGGGCAGTGAGTTTTCATTCAATTCATAAAAGTTCTAAAAAGTACGCAATTACTAGCTAGAATCAAACGATCCCCGTTTGTGAACGCTTCGGATGAATTTCTCAACGAAAGCGAGCACTCCATAATTCTTCTAAGAGTCTAAGTGGCTGTGACTTTTCATCAATTCCATATTTGCCTTAAATATGGTAGGAACACTTCATTGCCTGTTGGTGTCGTATATGACACAGTTTCTTAAAGAAATTAGGATTCTATATCATCGATGAAAGTCGACATGCATGGTGACTTCACTCGATTAAAAAATAGTGCAACAAGCTTTCTGATTTTACCTTACTTTGGATCAAAAGACCCTATCACTCGCTGGTGACCTATATAGATCAATTACGCAATGAAAGTGGACATCTAGAATACTCTTTGAAAGTTGTGACGGGTAGTGAGTTTTCATTCAATTCGTCAAAATTCTAAAAAGTACGCAATTACTAGCTAGAATCAAACTATCCTCCGTATGTGAACGCTTCGGATGAATTTCATAAGGAAAGCGCGCGCTCCATAATTCTTCTAAGAGTCGAGTGGCTGTGACTTTTCATCAATTCGATAATTATGGCAAAAGTTTGCAACATTTGCCTTAAACATGGTAGGAACACTTCATTGCATGTTGGTGTCGTATATGACAGAGGTTCATAAAGAAATTAGGATTCTATAGTCATCGATGAAAGTCGACATGAATGGTGACTTCACTCAATTAAAAAATAGGGCAACAAGATTTCTGATTTTACCTTACTTTGGATCAAAAGACCCTATCACTCGCTGGTAACCTATATAGATCAATTACGCAATAAAAGTGGACATCTAGAATACTCTTTGAAAGTTGTGACGGGCAGTGAGTTTTCATTCAATTCATAAAAGTTCTAAAAAGTACGCAATTACTAGCTAGAATCAAACGATCCCCGTTTGTGAACGCTTCGGATGAATTTCTCAACGAAAGCGAGCACTCCATAATTCTTCTAAGAGTCGAGTGGCTGTGACTTTTTCTCAATTCCATAATTATGGCAAAAAATTTGTCACATTGGCCTTAAACATGGTAGGAACTCTTTATTGCCTGTTTGTGTCGTATATGACACAGGTTCTTAAAGAAATTAGGATTCTATAGTCATCGATGAAAGTCGACATGCATGGTGACTTCACTCAATTAAAAAATAGTGCAACAAGATTTCTGATTTTACCTTACTTTGGATCAAAAGACCCTATCACTCGCTGGTAACCTATATAGATCAATTACGCAATGAAAGTGGACATCTAGAATACTCTTTGAAAGTTGTGACGGGAGTGAGTTTTCATTCAATTCGTCAAAATTCTAAAAAGTACGCAATTACTAGCTAGAATCAAACTATCCTCCGTTTGTGAACGCTTCGGATGAATTTCACAAGGAAAGCGCGCGCTCCATAATTCTTCTAAGAGTCGAGTGGCTGTGACTTTTCATCAATTCGATAATTATGGCAAAAGTTTGCAACATTTGCCTTAAACATGGTAGGAACATTTCATTGCATGTTGGTGTCGTATATGACACAGGTTCTTAAAGAAATTAGGATTCTATAGTCATCGATGAAAGTCGACATGGATGGTGACTTCACTCAATTAAAAAATAGTGCAACAAGATTTCTGATTTTACCTTACTTTGGATCAAAAGACCCTATCACTCGCTGGTGACCTATATAGATCAATTACGCAATGAAAGTGGACATCTAGGATACTCTTTGAAAGTTGTGACGGGTAGTGAGTTTTCATTCAATTCGTAAAAATTCTAAAAAGTACGCAATTACTAGCTAGAATCAAACTATCCTCCGTTTGTGAACGCTTCGGATGAATTTCACAAGGAAAGCGCGCGCTCCATAATTCTTCTAAGAGTCGAGTGGCTGTGACTTTTTCTCAATTCCATAATTATGGCAAAAAATTTGTCACATTGGCCTTAAACATGGTAGGAACACTTCATTGCATGTTGGTGTCGTATATGACACAGGTTCTTAAAGAAATTAGGATTCTATAGTCATCGATGAAAACGACATGCATGGTGACTTCACTCAATTAAAAAATAGTGCAACAAGATTTCTGATTTTACCTTACTTTGGATCAAAAGACCCTATCACTCGCTGGTAACCTATATAGATCAATTACGCAATGAAAGTGGACATCTAGAATACTCTTTGAAAGTTGTGACGGGAGTGAGTTTTCATTCAATTCATAAAAATTCTAAAAAGTACGCAATTACTAGCTAGAATCAAACTATCCTCAGTTTGTGAACGCTTCGGATGAATTTCACAAGGAAAGCGCGCGCTCCATAATTCTACTAAGAGTCGAGTGGCTGTGACTTTTCATCAATTCGATAATTATGGCAAAAGTTTGCAACATTTGCCTTAAACATGGTAGGAACACTTCATTGCATGTTGGTGTCGTATATGACAGAGGTTCATAAAGAAATTAGGATTCTATAGTCATCGATGAAAGTCGACATGAATGGTGACTTCACTCAATTAAAAAATAGGGCAACAAGATTTCTGATTTTACCTTACTTTGGATCAAAAGACCCTATCACTCGCTGGTAACCTATATAGATCAATTACGCAATGAAAGTGGACATCTAGAATACTCTTTGAAAGTTGTGACGGGCAGTGAGTTTTCATTCAATTCATAAAAGTTCTAAAAAGTACGCAATTACTAGCTAGAATCAAACGATCCCCGTTTGTGAACGCTTCGGATGAATTTCTCAACGAAAGCGAGCACTCCATAATTCTTCTAAGAGTCGAGTGGCTGTGACTTTTTCTCAATTCCATAATTATGGCAAAAAATTTGTCACATTGGCCTTAAACATGGTAGGAACTCTTTATTGCCTGTTTGTGTCGTATATGACACAGGTTCTTAAAGAAATTAGGATTCTATAGTCATCGATGAAAGTCGACATGCATAGTGACTTCACTCAATTAAAAAATAGTGCAACAAGATTTCTGATTTTACCTTACTTTGGATCAAAAGACCCTATCACTCGCTGGTAACCTATATAGATCAATTACGCAATGAAAGTGGACATCTAGAATACTCTTTGAAAGTTGTGACGGGAGTGAGTTTTCATTCAATTCATAAAAATTCTAAAAAGTACGCAATTACTAGCTAGAATCAAACTATCCTCCGTTTGTGAACGCTTCGGATGAATTTCACAAGGAAAGCGCGCGCTCCATAATTCTTCTAAGAGTCGAGTGGCTGTGACTTTTCATCAATTCGATAATTATGGCAAAAGTTTGCAACATTTGCCTTAAACATGGTAGGAACACTTCATTGCATGTTGGTGTCGTATATGACACAGGTTCTTAAAGAAATTAGGATTCTATATCATCGATGAAAGTCGACATGCATGGTGACTTCACTAGATTAAAAAATAGTGCAACAAGCTTTCTGATTTTACCTTACTTTGGATCAAAAGACCCTATCACTCGCTGGTGACCTATATAGATCAATTACGCAATGAAAGTGGACATCTAGGATACTCTTTGAAAGTTGTGACGGGTAGTGAGTTTTCATTCAATTCGTAAAAATTCTAAAAAGTACGCAATTACTAGCTAGAATCAAACTATCCTCCGTTTGTGAACGCTTCGGATGAATTTCACAAGGAAAGCGCGCGCTCCATAATTCTTCTAAGAGTCGAGTGGCTGTGACTTTTTCTCAATTCCATAATTATGGCAAAAAATTTGTCACATTGGCCTTAAACATGGTAGGAACACTTCATTGCATGTTGGTGTCGTATATGACACAGGTTCTTAAAGAAATTAGGATTCTATAGTCATCGATGAAAGTTGACATGCATGGTGACTTCACTCAATTAAAAAATAGTGCAACAAGATTTCTGATTTTACCTTACTTTGGATCAAAAGACCCTATCACTCGCTGGTAACCTATATAGATCAATTACGCAATGAAAGTGGACATCTAGAATACTCTTTGAAAGTTGTGACGGGCAGTGAGTTTTCATTCAATTCATAAAAGTTCTAAAAAGTACGCAATTACTAGCTAGAATCAAACGATCCCCGTTTGTGAACTCTTCGGATGAATTTCTCAACGAAAGCGAGCACTCCATAATTCTTCTAAGAGTCTAAGTGGCTGTGACTTTTCATCAATTCCATATTTGCCTTAAATATGGTAGGAACACTTCATTGCCTGTTGGTGTCGTATATGACACAGTTTCTTAAAGAAATTAGGATTCTATATCATCGATGAAAGTCGACATGCATGGTGACTTCACTCGATTAAAAAATAGTGCAACAAGCTTTCTGATTTTACCTTACTTTGGATCAAAAGACCCTATCACTCGCTGGTGACCTATATAGATCAATTACGCAATGAAAGTGGACATCTAGAATACTCTACGAAAGTTGTGACGGGTAGTGAGTTTTCATTCAATTCGTCAAAATTCTAAAAAGTACGCAATTACTAGCTAGAATCAAACTATCCTCCGTATGTGAACGCTTCGGATGAATTTCATAAGGAAAGCGCGCGCTCCATAATTCTTCTAAGAGTCGAGTGGCTGTGACTTTTCATCAATTCGATAATTATGGCAAAAGTTTGCAACATTTGCCTTAAACATGGTAGGAACACTTCATTGCATGTTGGTGTCGTATATGACACAGGTTCTTAAAGAAATTAGGATTCTATAGTCATCGAAGAAAGTCGACATGAATGGTGACTTCACTCAATTAAAAAATAGGGCAACAAGATTTCTGATTTTACCTTACTTTGGATCAAAAGACCCTATCACTCGCTGGTAACCTATATAGATCAATTACGTAATGAAAGTGGACATCTAGAATACTCTTTGAAAGTTGTGACGGGCAGTGAGTTTTCATTCAATTCATAAAAGTTCTAAAAAGTACGCAATTACTAGCTAGAATCAAACGATCCCCGTTTGTGAACGCTTCGGATGAATTTCTCAACGAAAGCGAGCACTCCATAATTCTTCTAAGAGTCTAAGTGGCTGTGACTTTTCATCAATTCCATATTTGCCTTAAATATGGTAGGAACACTTCATTGCCTGTTGGTGTCGTATATGACACAGTTTCTTAAAGAAATTAGGATTCTATATCATCGATGAAAGTCGACATGCATGGTGACTTCACTCGATTAAAAAATAGTGCAACAAGCTTTCTGATTTTACCTTACTTTGGATCAAAAGACCCTATCACTCGCTGGTGACCTATATAGATCAATTACGCAATGAAAGTGGACATCTAGAATACTCTTTGAAAGTTGTGACGGGTAGTGAGTTTTCATTCAATTCGTCAAAATTCTAAAAAGTACGCAATTACTAGCTAGAATCAAACTATCCTCCGTATGTGAACGCTTCGGATGAATTTCATAAGGAAAGCGCGCGCTCCATAATTCTTCTAAGAGTCGAGTGGCTGTGACTTTTTCTCAATTCCATAATTATGGCAAAAAATTTGTCACATTGGCCTTAAACATGGTAGGAACACTTTATTGCCTGTTTGTGTCGTATATGACACAGGTTCTTAAAGAAATTAGGATTCTATAGTCATCGATGAAAGTCGACATGCATGGTGACTTCACTCAATTAAAAAATAGTGCAACAATATTTCTGATTTTACCTTACTTTGGATCAAAAGACCCTATCACTCGCTGGTAACCTATATAGATCAATTACGCAATGAAAGTGGACATCTAGAATACTCTTTGAAAGTTGTGACGGGAGTGAGTTTTCATTCAATTCATAAAAATTCTAAAAAGTACGCAATTACTAGCTAGAATCAAACTATCCTCCGTTTGTGAACGCTTCGGATGAATTTCACAAGGAAAGCGCGCGCTCCATAATTCTTCTAAGAGTCGAGTGGCTGTGACTTTTCATCAATTCGATAATTATGGCAAAAGTTTGCAACATTTGCCTTAAACATGGTAGGAACACTTCATTGCATGTTGGTGTCGTATATGACACAGTTTCTTAAAGAAATTAGGATTCTATATCATCGATGAAAGTCGACATGCATGGTGACTTCACTCAATTAAAAAATAGTGCAACAAGATTTCTGATTTTACCTTACTTTGGATCAAAAGACCCTATCACTCGCTGGTAACCTATATAGATCAATTACGCAATGAAAGTGGACATCTAGAATACTCTTTGAAAGTTGTGACGGGCAGTGAGTTTTCATTCAATTCATAAAAGTTCTAAAAAGTACGCAATTACTAGCTAGAATCAAACGATCCCCGTTTGTGAACGCTTCGGATGAATTTCTCAACGAAAGCGAGCACTCCATAATTCTTCTAAGAGTCTAAGTGGCTGTGACTTTTCATCAATTCCATATTTGCCTTAAATATGGTAGGAACACTTCATTGCCTGTTGGTGTCGTATATGACACAGTTTCTTAAAGAAATTAGGATTCTATATCATCGATGAAAGTCGACATGCATGGTGACTTCACTCGATTAAAAAATAGTGCAACAAGCTTTCTGATTTTACCTTACTTTGGATCAAAAGACCCTATCACTCGCTGGTGACCTATATAGATCAATTACGCAATGAAAGTGGACATCTAGAATACTCTTTGAAAGTTGTGACGGGTAGTGAGTTTTCATTCAATTCGTCAAAATTCTAAAAAGTACGCAATTACTAGCTAGAATCAAACTATCCTCCGTATGTGAACGCTTCGGATGAATTTCATAAGGAAAGCGCGCGCTCCATAATTCTTCTAAGAGTCGAGTGGCTGTGACTTTTCATCAATTCGATAATTATGGCAAAAGTTTGCAACATTTGCCTTAAACATGGTAGGAACACTTCATTGCATGTTGGTGTCGTATATGACAGAGGTTCATAAAGAAATTAGGATTCTATAGTCATCGATGAAAGTCGACATGAATGGTGACTTCACTCAATTAAAAAATAGGGCAACAAGATTTCTGATTTTACCTTACTTTGGATCAAAAGACCCTATCACTCGCTGGTAACCTATATAGATCAATTACGCAATAAAAGTGGACATCTAGAATACTCTTTGAAAGTTGTGACGGGCAGTGAGTTTTCATTCAATTCATAAAAGTTCTAAAAAGTACGCAATTACTAGCTAGAATCAAACGATCCCCGTTTGTGAACGCTTCGGATGAATTTCTCAACGAAAGCGAGCACTCCATAATTCTTCTAAGAGTCGAGTGGCTGTGACTTTTTCTCAATTCCATAATTATGGCAAAAAATTTGTCACATTGGCCTTAAACATGGTAGGAACTCTTTATTGCCTGTTTGTGTCGTATATGACACAGGTTCTTAAAGAAATTAGGATTCTATAGTCATCGATGAAAGTCGACATGCATGGTGACTTCACTCAATTAAAAAATAGTGCAACAAGATTTCTGATTTTACCTTACTTTGGATCAAAAGACCCTATCACTCGCTGGTAACCTATATAGATCAATTACGCAATGAAAGTGGACATCTAGAATACTCTTTGAAAGTTGTGACGGGAGTGAGTTTTCATTCAATTCGTCAAAATTCTAAAAAGTACGCAATTACTAGCTAGAATCAAACTATCCTCCGTTTGTGAACGCTTCGGATGAATTTCACAAGGAAAGCGCGCGCTCCATAATTCTTCTAAGAGTCGAGTGGCTGTGACTTTTCATCAATTCGATAATTATGGCAAAAGTTTGCAACATTTGCCTTAAACATGGTAGGAACATTTCATTGCATGTTGGTGTCGTATATGACACAGGTTCTTAAAGAAATTAGGATTCTATAGTCATCGATGAAAGTCGACATGGATGGTGACTTCACTCAATTAAAAAATAGTGCAACAAGATTTCTGATTTTACCTTACTTTGGATCAAAAGACCCTATCACTCGCTGGTGACCTATATAGATCAATTACGCAATGAAAGTGGACATCTAGGATACTCTTTGAAAGTTGTGACGGGTAGTGAGTTTTCATTCAATTCGTAAAAATTCTAAAAAGTACGCAATTACTAGCTAGAATCAAACTATCCTCCGTTTGTGAACGCTTCGGATGAATTTCACAAGGAAAGCGCGCGCTCCATAATTCTTCTAAGAGTCGAGTGGCTGTGACTTTTTCTCAATTCCATAATTATGGCAAAAAATTTGTCACATTGGCCTTAAACATGGTAGGAACACTTCATTGCATGTTGGTGTCGTATATGACACAGGTTCTTAAAGAAATTAGGATTCTATAGTCATCGATGAAAGTCGACATGCATGGTGACTTCACTCAATTAAAAAATAGTGCAACAAGATTTCTGATTTTACCTTACTTTGGATCAAAAGACCCTATCACTCGCTGGTAACCTATATAGATCAATTACGCAATGAAAGTGGACATCTAGAATACTCTTTGAAAGTTGTGACGGGAGTGAGTTTTCATTCAATTCATAAAAATTCTAAAAAGTACACAATTACTAGCTAGAATCAAACTATCCTCCGTTTGTGAACGCTTCGGATGAATTTCACAAGGAAAGCGCGCGCTCCATAATTCTACTAAGAGTCGAGTGGCTGTGACTTTTCATCAATTCGATAATTATGGCAAAAGTTTGCAACATTTGCCTTAAACATGGTAGGAACACTTCATTGCATGTTGGTGTCGTATATGACAGAGGTTCATAAAGAAATTAGGATTCTATAGTCATCGATGAAAGTCGACATGAATGGTGACTTCACTCAATTAAAAAATAGGGCAACAAGATTTCTGATTTTACCTTACTTTGGATCAAAAGACCCTATCACTCGCTGGTAACCTATATAGATCAATTACGCAATGAAAGTGGACATCTAGAATACTATTTGAAAGTTGTGACGGGCAGTGAGTTTTCATTCAATTCATAAAAGTTCTAAAAAGTACGCAATTACTAGCTAGAATCAAACGATCCCCGTTTGTGAACGCTTCGGATGAATTTCTCAACGAAAGCGAGCACTCCATAATTCTTCTAAGAGTCGAGTGGCTGTGACTTTTTCTCAATTCCATAATTATGGCAAAAAATTTGTCACATTGGCCTTAAACATGGTAGGAACTCTTTATTGCCTGTTTGTGTCGTATATGACACAGGTTCTTAAAGAAATTAGGATTCTATAGTCATCGATGAAAGTCGACATGCATAGTGACTTCACTCAATTAAAAAATAGTGCAACAAGATTTCTGATTTTACCTTACTTTGGATCAAAAGACCCTATCACTCGCTGGTAACCTATATAGATCAATTACGCAATGAAAGTGGACATCTAAAATACTCTTTGAAAGTTGTGACGGGAGTGAGTTTTCATTCAATTCATAAAAATTCTAAAAAGTACGTAATTACTAGCTAGAATCAAACTATCCTCCGTTTGTGAACGCTTCGGATGAATTTCACAAGGAAAGCGCGCGCTCCATAATTCTTCTAAGAGTCGAGTGGCTGTGACTTTTCATCAATTCGATAATTATGGCAAAAGTTTGTAACATTTGCCTTAAACATGGTAGGAACACTTCATTGCATGTTGGTGTCGTATATGACACAGGTTCTTAAAGAAATTAGGATTCTATATCATCGATGAAAGTCGACATGCATGGTGACTTCACTCGATTAAAAAATAGTGCAACAAGCTTTCTGATTTTACCTTACTTTGGATCAAAAGACCCTATCACTCGCTGGTGACCTATATAGATCAATTACGCAATGAAAGTGGACATCTAGGATACTCTTTGAAAGTTGTGACGGGTAGTGAGTTTTCATTCAATTCGTAAAAATTCTAAAAAGTACGCAATTACTAGCTAGAATCAAACTATCCTCCGTTTGTGAACGCTTCGGATGAATTTCACAAGGAAAGCGCGCGCTCCATAATTCTTCTAAGAGTCGAGTGGCTGTGACTTTTTCTCAATTCCATAATTATGGCAAAAAATTTGTCACATTGGCCTTAAACATGGTAGGAACACTTCATTGCATGTTGGTGTCGTATATGACACAGGTTCTTAAAGAAATTAGGATTCTATAGTCATCGATGAAAGTCGACATGCATGGTGACTTCACTCAATTAAAAAATAGTGCAACAAGATTTCTGATTTTACCTTACTTTGGATCAAAAGACCCTATCACTCGCTGGTAACCTATATAGATCAATTACGCAATGAAAGTGGACATCTAGAATACTCTTTGAAAGTTGTGACGGGCAGTGAGTTTTCATTCAATTCATAAAAGTTCTAAAAAGTACGCAATTACTAGCTAGAATCAAACGATCCCCGTTTGTGAACTCTTCGGATGAATTTCTCAACGAAAGCGAGCACTCCATAATTCTTCTAAGAGTCTAAGTGGCTGTGACTTTTCATCAATTCCATATTTGCCTTAAATATGGTAGGAACACTTCATTGCCTGTTGGTGTCGTATATGACACAGTTTCTTAAAGAAATTAGGATTCTATATCATCGATGAAAGTCGACATGCATGGTGACTTCACTCGATTAAAAAATAGTGCAACAAGCTTTCTGATTTTACCTTACTTTGGATCAAAAGACCCTATCACTCGCTGGTGACCTATATAGATCAATTACGCAATGAAAGTGGACATCTAGAATACTCTACGAAAGTTGTGACGGGTAGTGAGTTTTCATTCAATTCGTCAAAATTCTAAAAAGTACGCAATTACTAGCTAGAATCAAACTATCCTCCGTATGTGAACGCTTCGGATGAATTTCATAAGGAAAGCGCGCGCTCCATAATTCTTCTAAGAGTCGAGTGGCTGTGACTTTTCATCAATTCGATAATTATGGCAAAAGTTTGCAACATTTGCCTTAAACATGGTAGGAACACTTCATTGCATGTTGGTGTCGTATATGACACAGGTTCTTAAAGAAATTAGGATTCTATAGTCATCGATGAAAGTCGACATGCATGGTGACTTCACTCAATTAAAAAATAGTGCAACAAGATTTCTGATTTTACCTTACTTTGGATCAAAAGACCCTATCACTCGCTGGTAACCTATATAGATCAATTACGCAATGAAAGTGGACATCTAGAATACTCTTTGAAAGTTGTGACGGGAGTGAGTTTTCATTCAATTCGTCAAAATTCTAAAAAGTACGCAATTACTAGCTAGAATCAAACTATCCTCCGTTTGTGAACGCTTCGGATGAATTTCACAAGGAAAGCGCGCGCTCCATAATTCTTCTAAGAGTCGAGTGGCTGTGACTTTTCATCAATTCGATAATTATGGCAAAAGTTTGCAACATTTGCCTTAAACATGGTAGGAACACTTCATTGCATGTTGGTGTCGTATATGACACAGGTTCTTAAAGAAATTAGGATTCTATATCATCGATGAAAGTCGACATGCATGGTGACTTCACTAAATTAAAAAATAGTGCAACAAGCTTTCTGATTTTACCTTACTTTGGATCAAAAGACCCTATCACTCGCTGGTGACCTATATAGATCAATTACGCAATGAAAGTGGACATCTAGGATACTCTTTGAAAGTTGTGACGGGTAGTGAGTTTTCATTCAATTCGTAAAAATTCTAAAAAGTACGCAATTACTAGCTAGAATCAAACTATCCTCCGTTTGTGAACGCTTCGGATGAATTTCACAAGGAAAGCGCGCGCTCCATAATTCTTCTAAGAGTCGAGTGGCTGTGACTTTTTCTCAATTCCATAATTATGGCAAAAAATTTGTCACATTGGCCTTAAACATGGTAGGAACACTTCATTGCATGTTGGTGTCGTATATGACACAGGTTCTTAAAGAAATTAGGATTCTATAGTCATCGATGAAAGTCGACATGCATGGTGACTTCACTCAATTAAAAAATAGTGCAACAAGATTTCTGATTTTACCTTACTTTGGATCAAAAGACCCTATCACTCGCTGGTAACCTATATAGATCAATTACGCAATGAAAGTGGACATCTAGAATACTCTTTGAAAGTTGTGACGGGAGTGAGTTTTCATTCAATTCGTAAAAATTCTAAAAAGTACGCAATTACTAGCTAGAATCAAACTATCCTCCGTATGTGAACGCTTCGGATGAATTTCACAAGGAAAGCGCGCGCTCCATAATTCTTCTAAGAGTCGAGTGGCTGTGACTTTTCATCAATTCGATAATTATGGCAAAAGTTTGCAACATTTGCCTTAAACATGGTAGGAACACTTCATTGCATGTTGGTGTCGTATATGACACAGGTTCTTAAAGAAATTAGGATTCTATAGTCATCGATGAAAGTCGACATGTATGGTGACTTCACTCAATTAAAAAATAGGGCAACAAGATTTCTGATTTTACCTTACTTTGGATCAAAAGACCCTATCACTCGCTGGTAACCTATATAGATCAATTACGCAATGAAAGTGGACATCTAGAATACTCTTTGAAAGTTGTGACGGGCAGTGAGTTTTCATTCAATTCATAAAAGTTCTAAAAAGTACGCAATTACTAGCTAGAATCAAACGATCCCCGTTTGTGCACGCTTCGGATGAATTTCTCAACGAAAGCGAGCACTCCATAATTCTTCTAAGAGTCTAAGTGGCTGTGACTTTTCATCAATTCCATATTTGCCTTAAATATGGTAGGAACACTTTATTGCCTGTTGGTGTCGTATATGACACAGTTTCTTAAAGAAATTAGGATTCTATATCATCGATGAAAGTCGACATGTATGGTGACTTCACTCAAATAAAAAATAGGGCAACAAGATTTCTGATTTTACCTTACTTTGGATCAAAAGACCCTATCACTCGCTGGTAACCTATATAGATCAATTACGCAATGAAAGTGGACATCTAGAATACTCTTTGAAAGTTGTGACGGGCAGTGAGTTTTCATTCAATTCATAAAAGTTCTAAAAAGTACGCAATTACTAGCTAGAATCAAACGATCCCCGTTTGTGCACGCTTCGAATGAATTTCTCAACGAAAGCGAGCACTCCATAATTCTTCTAAGAGTCTAAGTGGCTGTGACTTTTCATCAATTCCATATTTGCCTTAAATATGGTAG
This sequence comes from Leucaena leucocephala, assembly GCA_037074615.1. NCBI lineage: Eukaryota > Viridiplantae > Streptophyta > Magnoliopsida > Fabales > Fabaceae > Leucaena > Leucaena leucocephala. The sequence continues at coordinate 21,685,280 of CM073532.1, read as the reverse complement.
GAACACTTCATTGCCTGTTGGTGTCGTATATGACACAGTTTCTTAAAGAAATTAGGATTCTATATCATCGATGAAAGTCGACATGCATGGTGACTTCACTCGATTAAAAAATAGTGCAACAAGCTTTCTGATTTTACCTTACTTTGGATCAAAAGACCCTATCACTCGCTGGTGACCTATATAGATCAATTACGCAATGAAAGTGGACATCTAGAATACTCTTTGAAAGTTGTGACGGGTAGTGAGTTTTCATTCAATTCGTCAAAATTCTAAAAAGTACGCAATTACTAGCTAGAATCAAACTATCCTCCGTATGTGAACGCTTCGGATGAATTTCATAAGGAAAGCGCGCGCTCCATAATTCTTCTAAGAGTCGAGTGGCTGTGACTTTTCATCAATTCGATAATTATGGCAAAAGTTTGCAACATTTGCCTTAAACATGGTAGGAACACTTCATTGCATGTTGGTGTCGTATATGACACAGGTTCTTAAAGAAATTAGGATTCTATAGTCATCGATGAAAGTCGACATGGATGGTGACTTCACTCAATTAAAAAATAGTGCAACAAGATTTCTGATTTTACCTTACTTTGGATCAAAAGACCCTATCACTCGCTGGTGACCTATATAGATCAATTACGCAATGAAAGTGGACATCTAGGATACTCTTTGAAAGTTGTGACGGGTAGTGAGTTTTCATTCAATTCGTAAAAATTTTAAAAAGTACGCAATTACTAGCTAGAATCAAACTATCCTCCGTTTGTGAACGCTTCGGATGAATTTCACAAGGAAAGCGCGCGCTCCATAATTCTTCTAAGAGTCGAGTGGCTGTGACTTTTTCTCAATTCCATAATTATGGCAAAAAATTTGTCACATTGGCCTTAAACATGGTAGGAACACTTTATTGCCTGTTTGTGTCGTATATGACACAGGTTCTTAAAGAAATTAGGATTCTATAGTCATCGATGAAAGTCGACATGCATGGTGACTTCACTCAATTAAAAAATAGTGCAACAAGATTTCTGATTTTACCTTACTTTGGATCAAAAGACCCTATCACTCGCTGGTAACCTATATAGATCAATTACGCAATGAAAGTGGACATCTAGAATACTCTTTGAAAGTTGTGACGGGAGTGAGTTTTCATTCAATTCATAAAAATTCTAAAAAGTACGCAATTACTAGCTAGAATCAAACTATCCTCCTTTTGTGAACGCTTCGGATGAATTTCACAAGGAAAGCGCGCGCTCCATAATTCTTCTAAGAGTCGAGTGGCTGTGACTTTTCATCAATTCGATAATTATGGCAAAAGTTTGCAACATTTGCCTTAAACATGGTAGGAACACTTCGTTGCATGTTGGTGTCGTATATGACAGAGGTTCTTAAAGAAATTAGGATTCTATAGTCATCGATGAAAGTCGACATGAATGGTGACTTCACTCAATTAAAAAATAGGGCAACAAGATTTCTGATTTTACCTTACTTTGGATCAAAAGACCCTATCACTCGCTGGTAACCTATATAGATCAATTACGCAATGAAAGTGGACATCTAGAATACTCTTTGAAAGTTGCGACGGGCAGTGAGTTTTCATTCAATTCATAAAAGTTCTAAAAAGTACGCAATTACTAGCTAGAATCAAACGATCCCCGTTTGTGAAAGCTTCGGATGAATTTCTCAACGAAAGCGAGCACTCCATAATTCTTCTAAGAGTCTAAGTGGCTGTGACTTTTCATCAATTCCATATTTGCCTTAAATATGGTAGGAACACTTCATTGCCTGTTGGTGTCGTATATGACACAGGTTCTTAAAGAAATTAGGATTCTATATCATCGATGAAAGTCGACATGCATGGTGACTTCACTCGATTAAAAAATAGTGCAACAAGCTTTCTGATTTTACCTTACTTTGGATCAAAAGACCCTATCACTCGCTGGTGACCTATATAGATCAATTACGCAATGAAAGTGGACATCTAGAATACTCTTTGAAAGTTGTGACGGGTAGTGAGTTTTCATTCAATTCGTCAAAATTCTAAAAAGTACGCAATTACTAGCTAGAATCAAACTATCCTCCGTTTGTGAACGCTTCGGATGAATTTCACAAGGAAAGCGCGCGCTCCATAATTCTTCTAAGAGTCGAGTGGCTGTGACTTTTTCTCAATTCCATAATTATGGCAAAAAATTTGTCACATTGGCCTTAAACATGGTAGGAACACTTCATTGCATGTTGGTGTCGTATATGACACAGGTTCTTAAAGAAATTAGGATTCTATAGTCATCGATGAAAGTCGACATGCATGGTGACTTCACTCAATTAAAAAATAGTGCAACAAGATTTCTGATTTTACCTTACTTTGGATCAAAAGACCCTATCACTCGCTGGTAACCTATATAGATCAATTACGCAATGAAAGTGGACATCTAGAATACTCTTTGAAAGTTGTGACGGGAGTGAGTTTTCATTCAATTCATAAAAATTCTAAAAAGTACGCAATTACTAGCTAGAATCAAACTATCCTCCGTTTGTGAACACTTCGGATGAATTTCACAAGGAAAGCGCGCGCTCCATAATTCTACTAAGAGTCGAGTGGCTGTGACTTTTCATCAATTCGATAATTATGGCAAAAGTTTGCAACATTTGCCTTAAACATGGTAGGAACACTTCATTGCATGTTGGTGTCGTATATGACAGAGGTTCATAAAGAAATTAGGATTCTATAGTCATCGATGAAAGTCGACATGAATGGTGACTTCACTCAATTAAAAAATAGGGCAACAAGATTTCTGATTTTACCTTACTTTGGATCAAAAGACCCTATCACTCGCTGGTAACCTATATAGATCAATTACGCAATGAAAGTGGACATCTAGAATACTCTTTGAAAGTTGTGACGGGCAGTGAGTTTTCATTCAATTCATAAAAGTTCTAAAAAGTACGCAATTACTAGCTAGAATCAAACGATCCCCGTTTGTGAACGCTTCGGATGAATTTCTCAACGAAAGCGAGCACTCCATAATTCTTCTAAGAGTCGAGTGGCTGTGACTTTTTCTCAATTCCATAATTATGGCAAAAAATTTGTCACATTGGCCTTAAACATGGTAGGAACTCTTTATTGCCTGTTTGTGTCGTATATGACACAGGTTCTTAAAGAAATTAGGATTCTATAGTCATCGATGAAAGTCGACATGCATAGTGACTTCACTCAATTAAAAAATAGTGCAACAAGATTTCTGATTTTACCTTACTTTGGATCAAAAGACCCTATCACTCACTGGTAACCTATATAGATCAATTACGCAATGAAAGTGGACATCTAGAATACTCTTTGAAAGTTGTGACGGGAGTGAGTTTTCATTCAATTCATAAAAATTCTAAAAAGTACGCAATTACTAGCTAGAATCAAACTATCCTCCGTTTGTGAACGCTTCGGATGAATTTCACAAGGAAAGCGCGCGCTCCATAATTCTTCTAAGAGTCGAGTGGCTGTGACTTTTCATCAATTCGATAATTATGGCAAAAGTTTGCAACATTTGCCTTAAACATGGTAGGAACACTTCATTGCATGTTGGTGTCGTATATGACACAGGTTCTTAAAGAAATTAGGATTCTATATCATCGATGAAAGTCGACATGCATGGTGACTTCACTCGATTAAAAAATAGTGCAACAAGATTTCTGATTTTACCTTACTTTGGATCAAAAGACCCTATCACTCGCTGGTAACCTATATAGATCAATTACGCAATGAAAGTGGACATCTAGAATACTCTTTGAAAGTTGTGACGGGAGTGAGTTTTCATTCAATTCATAAAAATTCTAAAAAGTACGCAATTACTAGCTAGAATCAAACTATCCTCCGTTTGTGAACGCTTCGGATGAATTTCACAAGGAAAGCGCGCGCTCCATAATTCTACTAAGAGTCGAGTGGCTGTGACTTTTCATCAATTCGATAATTATGGCAAAAGTTTGCAACATTTGCCTTAAACATGGTAGGAACACTTCATTGCATGTTGGTGTCGTATATGACAGAGGTTCATAAAGAAATTAGGATTCTATAGTCATCGATGAAAGTCGACATGAATGGTGACTTCACTCAATTAAAAAATAGGGCAACAAGATTTCTGATTTTACCTTACTTTGGATCAAAAGACCCTATCACTCGCTGGTAACCTATATAGATCAATTACGCAATGAAAGTGGACATCTAGAATACTCTTTGAAAGTTGTGACGGGAGTGAGTTTTCATTCAATTCATAAAATTCTAAAAAGTACGCAATTACTAGCTAGAATCAAACTATCCTCCGTATGTGAACGCTTCGGATGAATTTCACAAGGAAAGCGCGCGCTCCATAATTCTTCTAAGAGTCGAGTGGCTGTGACTTTTCATCAATTCGATAATTATGGCAAAAGTTTGCAACATTTGCCTTAAACATGGTAGGAACACTTCATTGCATGTTGGTGTCGTATATGACACAGGTTCTTAAAGAAATTAGGATTCTATAGTCATCGATGAAAGTCGACATGTATGGTGACTTCACTCAATTAAAAAATAGGGCAACAAGATTTCTGATTTTACCTTACTTTGGATCAAAAGACCCTATCACTCGCTGGTAACCTATATAGATCAATTACGCAATGAAAGTGGACATCTAGAATACTCTTTGAAAGTTGTGACGGGCAGTGAGTTTTCATTCAATTCATAAAAGTTCTAAAAAGTACGCAATTACTAGCTAGAATCAAACGATCCCCGTTTGTGCACGCTTCGGATGAATTTCTCAACGAAAGCGAGCACTCCATAATTCTTCTAAGAGTCTAAGTGGCTGTGACTTTTCATCAATTCCATATTTGCCTTAAATATGGTAGGAACACTTCATTGCCTGTTGGTGTCGTATATGACACAGTTTCTTAAAGAAATTAGGATTCTATATCATCGATGAAAGTCGACATGTATGGTGACTTCACTCAATTAAAAAATAGGGCAACAAGATTTCTGATTTTACCTTACTTTGGATCAAAAGACCCTATCACTCGCTGGTAACCTATATAGATCAATTACGCAATGAAAGTGGACATCTAGAATACTCTTTGAAAGTTGTGACGGGCAGTGAGTTTTCATTCAATTCATAAAAGTTCTAAAAAGTACGCAATTACTAGCTAGAATCAAACGATCCCCGTTTGTGCACGCTTCGAATGAATTTCTCAACGAAAGCGAGCACTCCATAATTCTTCTAAGAGTCTAAGTGGCTGTGACTTTTCATCAATTCCATATTTGCCTTAAATATGGTAGGAACACTTCATTGCCTGTTGGTGTCGTATATGACACAGTTTCTTAAAGAAATTAGGATTCTATATCATCGATGAAAGTCGACATGCATGGTGACTTCACTCGATTAAAAAATAGTGCAACAAGCTTTCTGATTTTACCTTACTTTGGATCAAAAGACCCTATCACTCGCTGGTGACCTATATAGATCAATTACGCAATGAAAGTGGACATCTAGAATACTCTTTGAAAGTTGTGACGGGTAGTGAGTTTTCATTCAATTCGTCAAAATTCTAAAAAGTACGCAATTACTAGCTAGAATCAAACTATCCTCCGTATGTGAACGCTTCGGATGAATTTCATAAGGAAAGCGCGCGCTCCATAATTCTTCTAAGAGTCGAGTGGCTGTGACTTTTCATCAATTCGATAATTATGGCAAAAGTTTGCAACATTTGCCTTAAACATGGTAGGAACACTTCATTGCATGTTGGTGTCGTATATGACACAGGTTCTTAAAGAAATTAGGATTCTATAGTCATCGATGAAAGTCGACATGGATGGTGACTTCACTCAATTAAAAAATAGTGCAACAAGATTTCTGATTTTACCTTACTTTGGATCAAAAGACCCTATCACTCGCTGGTGACCTATATAGATCAATTACGCAATGAAAGTGGACATCTAGGATACTCTTTGAAAGTTGTGACGGGTAGTGAGTTTTCATTCAATTCGTAAAAATTCTAAAAAGTACGCAATTACTAGCTAGAATCAAACTATCCTCCGTTTGTGAACGCTTCGGATGAATTTCACAAGGAAAGCGCGCGCTCCATAATTCTTCTAAGAGTCGAGTGGCTGTGACTTTTTCTCAATTCCATAATTATGGCAAAAAATTTGTCACATTGGCCTTAAACATGGTAGGAACACTTTATTGCCTGTTTGTGTCGTATATGACACAGGTTCTTAAAGAAATTAGGATTCTATAGTCATCGATGAAAGTCGACATGCATGGTGACTTCACTCAATTAAAAAATAGTGCAACAAGATTTCTGATTTTACCTTACTTTGGATCAAAAGACCCTATCACTCGCTGGTAACCTATATAGATCAATTACGCAATGAAAGTGGACATCTAGAATACTCTTTGAAAGTTGTGACGGGAGTGAGTTTTCATTCAATTCATAAAAATTCTAAAAAGTACGCAATTACTAGCTAGAATCAAACTATCCTCCTTTTGTGAACGCTTCGGATGAATTTCACAAGGAAAGCGCGCGCTCCATAATTCTTCTAAGAGTCAAGTGGCTGTGACTTTTCATCAATTCGATAATTATGGCAAAAGTTTGCAACATTTGCCTTAAACATGGTAGGAACACTTCATTGCATGTTGGTGTCGTATATGACAGAGGTTCTTAAAGAAATTAGGATTCTATAGTCATCGATGAAAGTCGACATGAATGGTGACTTCACTCAATTAAAAAATAGGGCAACAAGATTTCTGATTTTACCTTACTTTGGATCAAAAGACCCTATCACTCGCTGGTAACCTATATAGATCAATTACGCAATGAAAGTGGACATCTAGAATACTCTTTGAAAGTTGCGACGGGCAGTGAGTTTTCATTCAATTCATAAAAGTTCTAAAAAGTACGCAATTACTAGCTAGAATCAAACGATCCCCGTTTGTGAACGCTTCGGATGAATTTCTCAACGAAAGCGAGCACTCCATAATTCTTCTAAGAGTCTAAGTGGCTGTGACTTTTCATCAATTCCATATTTGCCTTAAATATGGTAGGAACACTTCATTGCCTGTTGGTGTCGTATATGACACAGTTTCTTAAAGAAATTAGGATTCTATATCATCGATGAAAGTCGACATGCATGGTGACTTCACTCGATTAAAAAATAGTGCAACAAGCTTTCTGATTTTACCTTACTTTGGATCAAAAGACCCTATCACTCGCTGGTGACCTATATAGATCAATTACGCAATGAAAGTGGACATCTAGAATACTCTTTGAAAGTTGTGACGGGTAGTGAGTTTTCATTCAATTCGTCAAAATTCTAAAAAGTACGCAATTACTAGCTAGAATCAAACTATCCTCCGTATGTGAACGCTTCGGATGAATTTCACAAGGAAAGCGCGCGCTCCATAATTCTTCTAAGAGTCGAGTGGCTGTGACTTTTCATCAATTCGATAATTATGGCAAAAGTTTGCAACATTTGCCTTAAACATGGTAGGAACACTTCATTGCATGTTGGTGTCGTATATGACACAGGTTCTTAAAGAAATTAGGATTCTATAGTCATCGATGAAAGTCGACATGGATGGTGACTTCACTCAATTAAAAAATAGTGCAACAAGATTTCTGATTTTACCTTACTTTGGATCAAAAGACCCTATCACTCGCTGGTGACCTATATAGATCAATTACGCAATGAAAGTGGACATCTAGGATACTCTTTGAAAGTTGTGACGGGTAGTGAGTTTTCATTCAATTCGTAAAAATTCTAAAAAGTACGCAATTACTAGCTAGAATCAAACTATCCTCCGTTTGTGAACGCTTCGGATGAATTTCACAAGGAAAGCGCGCGCTCCATAATTCTTCTAAGAGTCGAGTGGCTGTGACTTTTTCTCAATTCCATAATTATGGCAAAAAATTTGTCACATTGGCCTTAAACATGGTAGGAACACTTTATTGCCTGTTTGTGTCGTATATGACACAGGTTCTTAAAGAAATTAGGATTCTATAGTCATCGATGAAAGTCGACATGCATGGTGACTTCACTCAATTAAAAAATAGTGCAACAAGATTTCTGATTTTACCTTACTTTGGATCAAAAGACCCTATCACTCGCTGGTAACCTATATAGATCAATTACGCAATGAAAGTGGACATCTAGAATACTCTTTGAAAGTTGTGACGGGAGTGAGTTTTCATTCAATTCATAAAAATTCTAAAAAGTACGCAATTACTAGCTAGAATCAAACTATCCTCCGTTTATGAACGCTTCGGATGAATTTCACAAGGAAAGCGCGCGCTCCATAATTCTTCTAAGAGTCGAGTGGCTGTGACTTTTCATCAATTCGATAATTATGGCAAAAGTTTGCAACATTTGCTCTAAACATGGTAGGAACACTTCATTGCATGTTGGTGTTGTATATGACACAGGTTCTTAAAGAAATTAGGATTCTATAGTCATCGAAGAAAGTCGACATGAATGGTGACTTCACTCAATTAAAAAATAGGGCAACAAGATTTCTGATTTTACCTTACTTTGGATCAAAAGACCCTATCACTCGCTGGTAACCTATATAGATCAATTACGTAATGAAAGTGGACATCTAGAATACTCTTTGAAAGTTGTGACGGGCAGTGAGTTTTCATTCAATTCATAAAAGTTCTAAAAAGTACGCAATTACTAGCTAGAATCAAACGATCCCCGTTTGTGAACGCTTCGGATGAATTTCTCAACGAAAGCGAGCACTCCATAATTCTTCTAAGAGTCTAAGTGGCTGTGACTTTTCATCAATTCCATATTTGCCTTAAATATGGTAGGAACACTTCATTGCCTGTTGGTGTCGTATATGACACAGGTTCTTAAAGAAATTAGGATTCTATATCATCGATGAAAGTCGACATGCATGGTGACTTCACTCGATTAAAAAATAGTGCAACAAGCTTTCGGATTTTACCTTACTATGGATCAAAAGACCCTATCACTCGCTGGTGACCTATATAGATCAATTACGCAATGAAAGTGGACATCTAGAATACTCTTTTAAAGTTGTGACGGGTAGTGAGTTTTCATTCAATTCATAAAAGTTCTAAAAAGTACGTAATTACTAGCTAGAATCAAACTATCCTCCGTTTGTGAACGCTTCGGATGAATTTCATAAGGAAAGCGCGCGCTCCATAATTCTTCTAAGAGTCGAGTGGCTGTGACTTTTCATCAATTCGATAATTATGGCAAAAGTTTGCAACATTTGCCTTAAACATGGTAGGAACACTTCATTGCCTGTTGGTGTCGTATATGACGCAGGTTCTTAAAGAAATTAGGATTCTATAGTCATCGATGAAAGTCGACATGGATGGTGACTTCACTCAATTAAAAAATAGTGCAACAAGATTTCTGATTTTACCTTACTTTGGATCAAAAGACCCTATCACTCGCTGGTGACCTATATAGATCAATTACGCAATGAAAGTGGACATCTAGGATACTCTTTGAAAGTTGTGACGGGTAGTGAGTTTTCATTCAATTCGTAAAAATTCTAAAAAGTACGCAATTACTAGCTAGAATCAAACTATCCTCCGTTTGTGAACGCTTCGGATGAATTTCACAAGGAAAGCGCGCGCTCCATAATTCTTCTAAGAGTCGAGTGGCTGTGACTTTTCATCAATTCGATAATTATGGCAAAAGTTTGCAACATTTGCCTTAAACATGGTAGGAACACTTCATTGCATGTTGGTGTCGTATATGACACAGGTTATTAAAGAAATTAGGATTCTATAGTCATCGATGAAAGTCGACATGGATGGTGACTTCACTCAATTAAAAAATAGTGCAACAAGATTTCTGATTTTACCTTACTTTGGATCAAAAGACCCTATCACTCGCTGGTGACCTATATAGATCAATTACGCAATGAAAGTGGACATCTAGGATACTCTTTGAAAGTTGTGACGGGTAGCGAGTTTTCATTCAATTCGTAAAAATTCTAAAAAGTACGCAATTACTAGCTAGAATCAAACTATCCTCCGTTTGTGAACGCTTCGGATGAATTTCACAAGGAAAGCGCGCGCTCCATAATTCTTCTAAGAGTCGAGTGGCTGTGACTTTTCATCAATTCGATAATTATGGCAAAAGTTTGCAACATTTGCCTTAAACATGGTAGGAACACTTCATTTCCTGTTGGTTTCGTATATGACACAATTTCTTAAAGAAATTAGGATTCTATATCATCGATGAAAGTCGACATGCATGGTGACTTCACTCGATTAAAAAATAGTGCAACAAGATTTCTGATTTTACCTTACTTTGGATCAAAAGACCCTATCACTCGCTGGTAACCTATATAGATCAATTACGCAATGAAAGTGGACATCTAGAATACTCTTTGAAAGTTGTGACGGGAGTGAGTTTTCATTCAATTCATAAAATTCTAAAAAGTACGCAATTACTAGCTAGAATCAAACTATCCTCCGTATGTGAACGCTTCGGATGAATTTCACAAGGAAAGCGCGCGCTCCATAATTCTTCTAAGAGTCGAGTGGCTGTGACTTTTTCTCAATTCCATAATTATGGCAAAAAATTTGTCACATTGGCCTTAAACATGGTAGGAACACTTTATTGCCTGTTTGTGTCGTATATGACACAGGTTCTTAAAGAAATTAGGATTCTATAGTCATCGATGAAAGTCGACATGCATGGTGACTTCACTCGATTAAAAAATAGTGCAACAAGATTTCTGATTTTACCTTACTTTGGATCAAAAGACCCTATCACTCGCTGGTAACCTATATAGATCAATTACGCAATGAAAGTGGACATCTAGAATACTCTTTGAAAGTTGTGACGGGAGTGAGTTTTCATTCAATTCATAAAAATTCTAAAAAGTACGCAATTACTAGCTAGAATCAAACTATCCTCCGTTTGTGAACGCTTCGGATGAATTTCACAAGGAAAGCGCGCGCTCCATAATTCTTCTAAGAGTCGAGTGGCTGTGACTTTTCATCAATTCGATAATTATGGCAAAAGTTTGCAACATTTGCCTTAAACATGGTAGGAACACTTCATTGCATGTTGGTGTCGTATATGACAGAGGTTCTTAAAGAAATTAGGATTCTATAGTCATCGATGAAAGTCGACATGAATGGTGACTTCACTCAATTAAAAAATAGGGCAACAAGATTTCTGATTTTACCTTACTTTGGATCAAAAGACCCTATCACTCGCTGGTAACCTATATAGATCAATTACGCAATGAAAGTGGACATCTAGAATACTCTTTGAAAGTTGTGACGGGCAGTGAGTTTTCATTCAATTCATAAAAGTTCTAAAAAGTACGCAATTACTAGCTAGAATCAAACGATCCCCGTTTGTGAACGCTTCGGATGAATTTCTCAACGAAAGCGAGCACTCCATAATTCTTCTAAGAGTCTAAGTGGCTGTGACTTTTCATCAATTCCATATTTGCCTTAAATATGGTAGGAACACTTCATTGCCTGTTGGTGTCGTATATGACACAGTTTCTTAAAGAAATTAGGATTCTATATCATCGATGAAAGTCGACATGCATGGTGACTTCACTCGATTAAAAAATAGTGCAACAAGCTTTCTGATTTTACCTTACTTTGGATCAAAAGACCCTATCACTCGCTGGTGACCTATATAGATCAATTACGCAATGAAAGTGGACATCTAGAATACTCTTTGAAAGTTGTGACGGGTAGTGAGTTTTCATTCAATTCGTCAAAATTCTAAAAAGTACGCAATTACTAGCTAGAATCAAACTATCCTCCGTATGTGAACGCTTCGGATGAATTTCACAAGGAAAGCGCGCGCTCCATAATTCTTCTAAGAGTCGAGTGGCTGTGACTTTTCATCAATTCGATAATTATGGCAAAAGTTTGCAACATTTGCCTTAAACATGGTAGGAACACTTCATTGCATGTTGGTGTCGTATATGACACAGGTTCTTAAAGAAATTAGGATTCTATAGTCATCGATGAAAGTCGACATGGATGGTGACTTCACTCAATTAAAAAATAGTGCAACAAGATTTCTGATTTTACCTTACTTTGGATCAAAAGACCCTATCACTCGCTGGTGACCTATATAGATCAATTACGCAATGAAAGTGGACATCTAGGATACTCTTTGAAAGTTGTGACGGGTAGTGAGTTTTCATTCAATTCGTAAAAATTCTAAAAAGTACGCAATTACTAGCTAGAATCAAACTATCCTCCGTTTGTGAACGCTTCGGATGAATTTCACAAGGAAAGCGCGCGCTCCATAATTCTTCTAAGAGTCGAGTGGCTGTGACTTTTTCTCAATTCCATAATTATGGCAAAAAATTTGTCACATTGGCCTTAAACATGGTAGGAACACTTTATTGCCTGTTTGTGTCGTATATGACACAGGTTCTTAAAGAAATTAGGATTCTATAGTCATCGATGAAAGTCGACATGCATGGTGACTTCACTCAATTAAAAAATAGTGCAACAAGATTTCTGATTTTACCTTACTTTGGATCAAAAGACCCTATCACTCGCTGGTAACCTATATAGATCAATTACGCAATGAAAGTGGACATCTAGAATACTCTTTGAAAGTTGTGACGGGAGTGAGTTTTCATTCAATTCATAAAAGTTCTAAAAAGTACGCAATTACTAGCTAGAATCAAACGATCCCCGTTTGTGAACGCTTCGGATGAATTTCTCAACGAAAGCGAGCACTCCATAATTCTTCTAAGAGTCTAAGTGGCTGTGACTTTTCATCAATTCCATATTTGCCTTAAATATGGTAGGAACACTTCATTGCCTGTTGGTGTCGTATATGACACAGTTTCTTAAAGAAATTAGGATTCTATATCATCGATGAAAGTCGACATGCATGGTGACTTCACTCGATTAAAAAATAGTGCAACAAGCTTTCGGATTTTACCTTACTATGGATCAAAAGACCCTATCACTCGCTGGTGACCTATATAGATCAATTACGCAATGAAAGTGGACATCTAGAATACTCTTTTAAAGTTGTGACGGGTAGTGAGTTTTCATTCAATTCATAAAAGTTCTAAAAAGTACGTAATTACTAGCTAGAATCAAACTATCCTCCGTTTGTGAACGCTTCGGATGAATTTCATAAGGAAAGCGTGCGCTCCATAATTCTTCTAAGAGTCGAGTGGCTGTGACTTTTCATCAATTCGATAATTATGGCAAAAGTTTGCAACATTTGCCTTAAACATGGTAGGAACACTTCATTGCCTGTTGGTGTCGTATATGACACAGGTTCTTAAAGAAATTAGGATTCTATAGTCATCGATGAAAGTCGACATGGATGGTGACTTCACTCAATTAAAAAATAGTGCAACAAGATTTCTGATTTTACCTTACTTTGGATCAAAAGACCCTATCACTCGCTGGTGACCTATATAGATCAATTACGCAATGAAAGTGGACATCTAGGATACTCTTTGAAAGTTGTGACGGGTAGTGAGTTTTCATTCAATTCGTAAAAATTCTAAAAAGTACGCAATTACTAGCTAGAATCAAACTATCCTCCGTTTGTGAACGCTTCGGATGAATTTCACAAGGAAAGCGCGCGCTCCATAATTCTTCTAAGAGTCGAGTGGCTGTGACTTTTCATCAATTCCATAATTATGGCAAAAGTTTGCAACATTTGCCTTAAACATGGTAGGAACACTTCATTGCATGTTGGTGTCGTATATGACACAGGTTATTAAAGAAATTAGGATTCTATAGTCATCGATGAAAGTCGACATGGATGGTGACTTCACTCAATTAAAAAATAGTGCAACAAGATTTCTGATTTTACCTTACTTTGGATCAAAAGACCCTATCACTCGCTGGTGACCTATATAGATCAATTACGCAATGAAAGTGGACATCTAGGATACTCTTTGAAAGTTGTGACGGGTAGTGAGTTTTCATTCAATTCGTAAAAATTCTAAAAAGTACGCAATTACTAGCTAGAATCAAACTATCCTCCGTTTGTGAACGCTTCGGATGAATTTCACAAGGAAAGCGCGCGCTCCATAATTCTTCTAAGAGTCGAGTGGCTGTGACTTTTCATCAATTCGATAATTATGGCAAAAGTTTGAAACATTTGCCTTAAACATGGTAGGAACACTTCATTGCCTGTTGGTTTCGTATATGACACAATTTCTTAAAGAAATTAGGATTCTATATCATCGATGAAAGTCGACATGCATGGTGACTTCACTCGATTAATAAATAGTGCAACAAGATTTCTGATTTTACCTTACTTTGGATCAAAAGACCCTATCACTCGCTGGTAACCTATATAGATCAATTACGCAATGAAAGTGGACATCTAGAATACTCTTTGAAAGTTGTGACGGGAGTGAGTTTTCATTCAATTCATAAAAATTCTAAAAAGTACGTAATTACTAGCTAGAATCAAACTATCCTCCGTTTGTGAACGCTTCGGATGAATTTCACAAGGAAAGCGCGCGCTCCATAATTCTTCTAAGAGTCGAGTGGCTGTGACTTTTCATCAATTCGATAATTATGGCAAAAGTTTGCAACATTTGCCTTAAACATGGTAGGAACACTTCATTGCATGTTGGTGTCGTATATGACACAGGTTCTTAAAGAAATTAGGATTCTATAGTCATCGATGAAAGTCGACATGTATGGTGACTTCACTCAATTAAAAAATAGGGCAACAAGATTTCTGATTTTACCTTACTTTGGATCAAAAGACCCTATCACTCGCTGGTAACCTATATAGATCAATTACGCAATGAAAGTGGACATCTAGAATACTCTTTGAAAGTTGTGACGGGCAGTGAGTTTTCATTCAATTCATAAAAGTTCTAAAAAGTACGCAATTACTAGCTAGAATCAAACGATCCCCGTTTGTGAACGCTTCGGATGAATTTCTCAACGAAAGCGAGCACTCCATAATTCTTCTAAGAGTCTAAGTGGCTGTGACTTTTCATCAATTCCATATTTGCCTTAAATATGGTAGGAACACTTCATTGCCTGTTGGTGTCGTATATGACACAGTTTCTTAAAGAAATTAGGATTCTATATCATCGATGAAAGTCGACATGCATGGTGACTTCACTCGATTAAAAAATAGTGCAACAAGCTTTCTGATTTTACCTTACTTTGGATCAAAAGACCCTATCACTCGCTGGTGACCTATATAGATCAATTACGCAATGAAAGTGGACATCTAGAATACTCTTTGAAAGTTGTGACGGGTAGTGAGTTTTCATTCAATTCGTCAAAATTCTAAAAAGTACGCAATTACTAGCTAGAATCAAACTATCCTCCGTATGTGAACGCTTCGGATGAATTTCACAAGGAAAGCGCGCGCTCCATAATTCTTCTAAGAGTCGAGTGGCTGTGACTTTTCATCAATTCGATAATTATGGCAAAAGTTTGCAACATTTGCCTTAAACATGGTAGGAACACTTCATTGCATGTTGGTGTCGTATATGACACAGGTTATTAAAGAAATTAGGATTCTATAGTCATCGATGAAAGTCGACATGGATGGTGACTTCACTCAATTAAAAAATAGTGCAACAAGATTTCTGATTTTACCTTACTTTGGATCAAAAGACCCTATCACTCGCTGGTGACCTATATAGATCAATTACGCAATGAAAGTGGACATCTAGGATACTCTTTGAAAGTTGTGACGGGTAGCGAGTTTTCATTCAATTCGTAAAAATTCTAAAAAGTACGCAATTACTAGCTAGAATCAAACTATCCTCCGTTTGTGAACGCTTCGGATGAATTTCACAAGGAAAGCGCGCGCTCCATAATTCTTCTAAGAGTCGAGTGGCTGTGACTTTTCATCAATTCGATAATTATGGCAAAAGTTTGCAACATTTGCCTTAAACATGGTAGGAACACTTCATTTCCTGTTGGTTTCGTATATGACACAATTTCTTAAAGAAATTAGGATTCTATATCATCGATGAAAGTCGACATGCATGGTGACTTCACTCGATTAAAAAATAGTGCAACAAGATTTCTGATTTTACCTTACTTTGGATCAAAAGACCCTATCACTCGCTGGTAACCTATATAGATCAATTACGCAATGAAAGTGGACATCTAGAATACTCTTTGAAAGTTGTGACGGGAGTGAGTTTTCATTCAATTCATAAAATTCTAAAAAGTACGCAATTACTAGCTAGAATCAAACTATCCTCCGTATGTGAACGCTTCGGATGAATTTCACAAGGAAAGCGCGCGCTCCATAATTCTTCTAAGAGTCGAGTGGCTGTGACTTTTTCTCAATTCCATAATTATGGCAAAAAATTTGTCACATTGGCCTTAAACATGGTAGGAACACTTTATTGCCTGTTTGTGTCGTATATGACACAGGTTCTTAAAGAAATTAGGATTCTATAGTCATCGATGAAAGTCGACATGCATGGTGACTTCACTCGATTAAAAAATAGTGCAACAAGATTTCTGATTTTACCTTACTTTGGATCAAAAGACCCTATCACTCGCTGGTAACCTATATAGATCAATTACGCAATGAAAGTGGACATCTAGAATACTCTTTGAAAGTTGTGACGGGAGTGAGTTTTCATTCAATTCATAAAAATTCTAAAAAGTACGCAATTACTAGCTAGAATCAAACTATCCTCCGTTTGTGAACGCTTCGGATGAATTTCACAAGGAAAGCGCGCGCTCCATAATTCTTCTAAGAGTCGAGTGGCTGTGACTTTTCATCAATTCGATAATTATGGCAAAAGTTTGCAACATTTGC
This sequence comes from Leucaena leucocephala, assembly GCA_037074615.1. Taxonomy (NCBI): domain Eukaryota; kingdom Viridiplantae; phylum Streptophyta; class Magnoliopsida; order Fabales; family Fabaceae; genus Leucaena; species Leucaena leucocephala. Next base: position 21,668,506 of record CM073532.1, on the reverse strand, counting down.
CTTAAACATGGTAGGAACACTTCATTGCATGTTGGTGTCGTATATGACAGAGGTTCTTAAAGAAATTAGGATTCTATAGTCATCGATGAAAGTCGACATGAATGGTGACTTCACTCAATTAAAAAATAGGGCAACAAGATTTCTGATTTTACCTTACTTTGGATCAAAAGACCCTATCACTCGCTGGTAACCTATATAGATCAATTACGCAATGAAAGTGGACATCTAGAATACTCTTTGAAAGTTGTGACGGGCAGTGAGTTTTCATTCAATTCATAAAAGTTCTAAAAAGTACGCAATTACTAGCTAGAATCAAACGATCCCCGTTTGTGAACGCTTCGGATGAATTTCTCAACGAAAGCGAGCACTCCATAATTCTTCTAAGAGTCTAAGTGGCTGTGACTTTTCATCAATTCCATATTTGCCTTAAATATGGTAGGAACACTTCATTGCCTGTTGGTGTCGTATATGACACAGTTTCTTAAAGAAATTAGGATTCTATATCATCGATGAAAGTCGACATGCATGGTGACTTCACTCGATTAAAAAATAGTGCAACAAGCTTTCTGATTTTACCTTACTTTGGATCAAAAGACCCTATCACTCGCTGGTGACCTATATAGATCAATTACGCAATGAAAGTGGACATCTAGAATACTCTTTGAAAGTTGTGACGGGTAGTGAGTTTTCATTCAATTCGTCAAAATCCTAAAAAGTACGCAATTACTAGCTAGAATCAAACTATCCTCCGTATGTGAACGCTTCGGATGAATTTCACAAGGAAAGCGCGCGCTCCATAATTCTTCTAAGAGTCGAGTGGCTGTGACTTTTCATCAATTCGATAATTATGGCAAAAGTTTGCAACATTTGCCTTAAACATGGTAGGAACACTTCATTGCATGTTGGTGTCGTATATGACACAGGTTCTTAAAGAAATTAGGATTCTATAGTCATCGATGAAAGTCGACATGGATGGTGACTTCACTCAATTAAAAAATAGTGCAACAAGATTTCTGATTTTACCTTACTTTGGATCAAAAGACCCTATCACTCGCTGGTGACCTATATAGATCAATTACGCAATGAAAGTGGACATCTAGGATACTCTTTGAAAGTTGTGACGGGTAGTGAGTTTTCATTCAATTCGTAAAAATTCTAAAAAGTACGCAATTACTAGCTAGAATCAAACTATCCTCCGTTTGTGAACGCTTCGGATGAATTTCACAAGGAAAGCGCGCGCTCCATAATTCTTCTAAGAGTCGAGTGGCTGTGACTTTTTCTCAATTCCATAATTATGGCAAAAAATTTGTCACATTGGCTTTAAACATGGTAGGAACACTTTATTGCCTGTTTGTGTCGTATATGACACAGGTTCTTAAAGAAATTAGGATTCTATAGTCATCGATGAAAGTCGACATGCATGGTGACTTCACTCAATTAAAAAATAGTGCAACAAGATTTCTGATTTTACCTTACTTTGGATCAAAAGACCCTATCACTCGCTGGTAACCTATATAGATCAATTACGCAATGAAAGTGGACATCTAGAATACTCTTTGAAAGTTGTGACGGGAGTGAGTTTTCATTCAATTCATAAAAGTTCTAAAAAGTACGCAATTACTAGCTAGAATCAAACGATCCCCGTTTGTGAACGCTTCGGATGAATTTCTGAACGAAAGCGAGCACTCCATAATTCTTCTAAGAGTCTAAGTGGCTGTGACTTTTCATCAATTCCATATTTGCCTTAAATATGGTAGGAACACTTCATTGCCTGTTGGTGTCGTATATGACACAGTTTCTTAAAGAAATTAGGATTCTATATCATCGATGAAAGTCGACATGCATGGTGACTTCACTCGATTAAAAAATAGTGCAACAAGCTTTCGGATTTTACCTTACTATGGATCAAAAGACCCTATCACTCGCTGGTGACCTATATAGATCAATTACGCAATGAAAGTGGACATCTAGAATACTCTTTTAAAGTTGTGACGGGTAGTGAGTTTTCATTCAATTCATAAAAGTTCTAAAAAGTACGTAATTACTAGCTAGAATCAAACTATCCTCCGTTTGTGAACGCTTCGGATGAATTTCATAAGGAAAGCGTGCGCTCCATAATTCTTCTAAGAGTCGAGTGGCTGTGACTTTTCATCAATTCGATAATTATGGCAAAAGTTTGCAACATTTGCCTTAAACATGGTAGGAACACTTCATTGCCTGTTGGTGTCGTATATGACACAGGTTCTTAAAGAAATTAGGATTCTATAGTCATCGATGAAAGTCGACATGGATGGTGACTTCACTCAATTAAAAAATAGTGCAACAAGATTTCTGATTTTACCTTACTTTGGATCAAAAGACCCTATCACTCGCTGGTGACCTATATAGATCAATTACGCAATGAAAGTGGACATCTAGGATACTCTTTGAAAGTTGTGACGGGTAGTGAGTTTTCATTCAATTCGTCAAAATTCTAAAAAGTACGCAATTACTAGCTAGAATCAAACTATCCTCCGTTTGTGAACGCTTCGGATGAATTTCACAAGGAAAGCGCGCGCTCCATAATTCTTCTAAGAGTCGAGTGGCTGTGACTTTTCATCAATTCGATAATTATGGCAAAAGTTTGCAACATTTGCCTTAAACATGGTAGGAACACTTCATTGCATGTTGGTGTCGTATATGACACAGGTTCTTAAAGAAATTAGGATTCTATAGTCATCGATGAAAGTCGACATGGATGGTGACTTCACTCAATTAAAAAATAGTGCAACAAGATTTCTGATTTTACCTTACTTTGGATCAAAAGACCCTATCACTCGCTGGTGACCTATATAGATCAATTACGCAATGAAAGTGGACATCTAGGATACTCTTTGAAAGTTGTGACGGGTAGTGAGTTTTCATTCAATTCGTAAAAATTCTAAAAAGTACGCAATTACTAGCTAGAATCAAACTATCCTCCGTTTGTGAACGCTTCGGATGAATTTCACAAGGAAAGCGCGCGCTCCATAATTCTTCTAAGAGTCGAGTGGCTGTGACTTTTTCTCAATTCCATAATTATGGCAAAAAATTTGTCACATTGGCTTTAAACATGGTAGGAACACTTTATTGCCTGTTTGTGTCGTATATGACACAGGTTCTTAAAGAAATTAGGATTCTATAGTCATCGATGAAAGTCGACATGCATGGTGACTTCACTCAATTAAAAAATAGTGCAACAAGATTTCTGATTTTACCTTACTTTGGATCAAAAGACCCTATCACTCGCTGGTAACCTATATAGATCAATTACGCAATGAAAGTGGACATCTAGAATACTCTTTGAAAGTTGTGACGGGAGTGAGTTTTCATTCAATTCATAAAAGTTCTAAAAAGTACGCAATTACTAGCTAGAATCAAACGATCCCCGTTTGTGAACGCTTCGGATGAATTTCTGAACGAAAGCGAGCACTCCATAATTCTTCTAAGAGTCTAAGTGGCTGTGACTTTTCATCAATTCCATATTTGCCTTAAATATGGTAGGAACACTTCATTGCCTGTTGGTGTCGTATATGACACAGTTTCTTAAAGAAATTAGGATTCTATATCATCGATGAAAGTCGACATGCATGGTGACTTCACTCGATTAAAAAATAGTGCAACAAGCTTTCGGATTTTACCTTACTATGGATCAAAAGACCCTATCACTCGCTGGTGACCTATATAGATCAATTACGCAATGAAAGTGGACATCTAGAATACTCTTTTAAAGTTGTGACGGGTAGTGAGTTTTCATTCAATTCATAAAAGTTCTAAAAAGTACGTAATTACTAGCTAGAATCAAACTATCCTCCGTTTGTGAACGCTTCGGATGAATTTCATAAGGAAAGCGTGCGCTCCATAATTCTTCTAAGAGTCGAGTGGCTGTGACTTTTCATCAATTCGATAATTATGGCAAAAGTTTGCAACATTTGCCTTAAACATGGTAGGAACACTTCATTGCCTGTTGGTGTCGTATATGACACAGGTTCTTAAAGAAATTAGGATTCTATAGTCATCGATGAAAGTCGACATGGATGGTGACTTCACTCAATTAAAAAATAGTGCAACAAGATTTCTGATTTTACCTTACTTTGGATCAAAAGACCCTATCACTCGCTGGTGACCTATATAGATCAATTACGCAATGAAAGTGGACATCTAGGATACTCTTTGAAAGTTGTGACGGGTAGTGAGTTTTCATTCAATTCGTCAAAATTCTAAAAAGTACGCAATTACTAGCTAGAATCAAACTATCCTCCGTTTGTGAACGCTTCGGATGAATTTCACAAGGAAAGCGCGCGCTCCATAATTCTTCTAAGAGTCGAGTGGCTGTGACTTTTCATCAATTCGATAATTATGGCAAAAGTTTGCAACATTTGCCTTAAACATGGTAGGAACACTTCATTGCATGTTGGTGTCGTATATGACACAGGTTATTAAAGAAATTAGGATTCTATAGTCATCGATGAAAGTCGACATGGATGGTGACTTCACTCAATTAAAAAATAGTGCAACAAGATTTCTGATTTTACCTTACTTTGGATCAAAAGACCCTATCACTCGCTGGTGACCTATATAGATCAATTACGCAATGAAAGTGGACATCTAGGATACTCTTTGAAAGTTGTGACGGGTAGTGAGTTTTCATTCAATTCGTAAAAATTCTAAAAAGTACGCAATTACTAGCTAGAATCAAACTATCCTCCGTTTGTGAACGCTTCGGATGAATTTCACAAGGAAAGCGCGCGCTCCATAATTCTTCTAAGAGTCGAGTGGCTGTGACTTTTCATCAATTCGATAATTATGGCAAAAGTTTGAAACATTTGCCTTAAACATGGTAGGAACACTTCATTGCCTGTTGGTTTCGTATATGACACAATTTCTTAAAGAAATTAGGATTCTATATCATCGATGAAAGTCGACATGCATGGTGACTTCACTCGATTAATAAATAGTGCAACAAGATTTCTGATTTTACCTTACTTTGGATCAAAAGACCCTATCACTCGCTGGTAACCTATATAGATCAATTACGCAATGAAAGTGGACATCTAGAATACTCTTTGAAAGTTGTGACGGGAGTGAGTTTTCATTCAATTCATAAAAATTCTAAAAAGTACGTAATTACTAGCTAGAATCAAACTATCCTCCGTTTGTGAACGCTTCGGATGAATTTCACAAGGAAAGCGCGCGCTCCATAATTCTTCTAAGAGTCGAGTGGCTGTGACTTTTCATCAATTCGATAATTATGGCAAAAGTTTGCAACATTTGCCTTAAACATGGTAGGAACACTTCATTGCATGTTGGTGTCGTATATGACACAGGTTCTTAAAGAAATTAGGATTCTATAGTCATCGATGAAAGTCGACATGTATGGTGACTTCACTCAATTAAAAAATAGGGCAACAAGATTTCTGATTTTACCTTACTTTGGATCAAAAGACCCTATCACTCGCTGGTAACCTATATAGATCAATTACGCAATGAAAGTGGACATCTAGAATACTCTTTGAAAGTTGTGATGGGCAGTGAGTTTTCATTCAATTCATAAAAGTTCTAAAAAGTACGCAATTACTAGCTAGAATCAAACGATCCCCGTTTGTGAACGCTTCGGATGAATTTCTCAACGAAAGCGAGCACTCCATAATTCTTCTAAGAGTCTAAGTGGCTGTGACTTTTCATCAATTCCATATTTGCCTTAAATATGGTAGGAACACTTCATTGCCTGTTGGTGTCGTATATGACACAGTTTCTTAAAGAAATTAGGATTCTATATCATCGATGAAAGTCGACATGCATGGTGACTTCACTCGATTAAAAAATAGTGCAACAAGCTTTCTGATTTTACCTTACTTTGGATCAAAAGACCCTATCACTCGCTGGTGACCTATATAGATCAATTACGCAATGAAAGTGGACATCTAGAATACTCTTTGAAAGTTGTGACGGGTAGTGAGTTTTCATTCAATTCGTCAAAATTCTAAAAAGTACGCAATTACTAGCTAGAATCAAACTATCCTCCGTATGTGAACGCTTCGGATGAATTTCACAAGGAAAGCGCGCGCTCCATAATTCTTCTAAGAGTCGAGTGGCTGTGACTTTTCATCAATTCGATAATTATGGCAAAAGTTTGCAACATTTGCCTTAAACATGGTAGGAACACTTCATTGCATGTTGGTGTCGTATATGACACAGGTTCTTAAAGAAATTAGGATTCTATAGTCATCGATGAAAGTCGACATGGATGGTGACTTCACTCAATTAAAAAATAGTGCAACAAGATTTCTGATTTTACCTTACTTTGGATCAAAAGACCCTATCACTCGCTGGTGACCTATATAGATCAATTACGCAATGAAAGTGGACATCTAGAATACTCTTTGAAAGTTGTGACGGGTAGTGCGTTTTCATTCAATTCGTAAAAATTCTAAAAAGTACGCAATTACTAGCTAGAATCAAACTATCCTCCGTTTGTGAACGCTTCGGATGAATTTCACAAGGAAAGCGCGCGCTCCATAATTCTTCTAAGAGTCGAGTGGCTGTGACTTTTCATCAATTCGATAATTATGGCAAAAGTTTGCAACATTTGCCTTAAACATGGTAGGAACACTTCATTGCCTGTTGGTGTCGTATATGACACAGGTTCTTAAAGAAATTAGGATTCTATAGTCATCGATGAAAGTCGACATGTATGGTGACTTCACTCAATTAAAAAATAGGGCAACAAGATTTCTGATTTTACCTTACTTTGGATCAAAAGACCCTATCACTCGCTGGTAACCTATATAGATCAATTACGCAATGAAAGTGGACATCTAGAATACTCTTTGAAAGTTGTGACGGGCAGTGAGTTTTCATTCAATTCATAAAAGTTCTAAAAAGTACGCAATTACTAGCTAGAATCAAACGATCCCCGTTTGTGAACGCTTCGGATGAATTTCTCAACGAAAGCGAGCACTCCATAATTCTTCTAAGAGTCTAAGTGGCTGTGACTTTTCATCAATTCCATATTTGCCTTAAATATGGTAGGAACACTTCATTGCCTGTTGGTGTCGTATATGACACAGTTTCTTAAAGAAATTAGGATTCTATATCATCGATGAAAGTCGACATGCATGGTGACTTCACTCGATTAAAAAATAGTGCAACAAGCTTTCGGATTTTACCTTACTATGGATCAAAAGACCCTATCACTCGCTGGTGACCTATATAGATCAATTACGCAATGAAAGTGGACATCTAGAATACTCTTTTAAAGTTGTGACGGGTAGTGAGTTTTCATTCAATTCATAAAAGTTCTAAAAAGTACGTAATTACTAGCTAGAATCAAACTATCCTCCGTTTGTGAACGCTTCGGATGAATTTCATAAGGAAAGCGTGCGCTCCATAATTCTTCTAAGAGTCGAGTGGCTGTGACTTTTCATCAATTCGATAATTATGGCAAAAGTTTGCAACATTTGCCTTAAACATGGTAGGAACACTTCATTGCCTGTTGGTGTCGTATATGACACAGGTTCTTAAAGAAATTAGGATTCTATAGTCATCGATGAAAGTCGACATGGATGGTGACTTCACTCAATTAAAAAATAGTGCAACAAGATTTCTGATTTTACCTTACTTTGGATCAAAAGACCCTATCACTCGCTGGTGACCTATATAGATCAATTACGCAATGAAAGTGGACATCTAGGATACTCTTTGAAAGTTGTGACGGGTAGTGAGTTTTCATTCAATTCGTAAAAATTCTAAAAAGTACGCAATTACTAGCTAGAATCAAACTATCCTCCGTTTGTGAACGCTTCGGATGAATTTCACAAGGAAAGCGCGCGCTCCATAATTCTTCTAAGAGTCGAGTGGCTGTGACTTTTCATCAATTCGATAATTATGGCAAAAGTTTGCAACATTTGCCTTAAACATGGTAGGAACACTTCATTGCATGTTGGTGTCGTATATGACACAGGTTATTAAAGAAATTAGGATTCTATAGTCATCGATGAAAGTCGACATGGATGGTGACTTCACTCAATTAAAAAATAGTGCAACAAGATTTCTGATTTTACCTTACTTTGGATCAAAAGACCCTATCACTCGCTGGTGACCTATATAGATCAATTACGCAATGAAAGTGGACATCTAGGATACTCTTTGAAAGTTGTGACGGGTAGTGAGTTTTCATTCAATTCGTAAAAATTCTAAAAAGTACGCAATTACTAGCTAGAATCAAACTATCCTCCGTTTGTGAACGCTTCGGATGAATTTCACAAGGAAAGCGCGCGCTCCATAATTCTTCTAAGAGTCGAGTGGCTGTGACTTTTCATCAATTCGATAATTATGGCAAAAGTTTGAAACATTTGCCTTAAACATGGTAGGAACACTTCATTGCCTGTTGGTTTCGTATATGACACAATTTCTTAAAGAAATTAGGATTCTATATCATCGATGAAAGTCGACATGCATGGTGACTTCACTCGATTAATAAATAGTGCAACAAGATTTCTGATTTTACCTTACTTTGGATCAAAAGACCCTATCACTCGCTGGTAACCTATATAGATCAATTACGCAATGAAAGTGGACATCTAGAATACTCTTTGAAAGTTGTGACGGGAGTGAGTTTTCATTCAATTCATAAAAATTCTAAAAAGTACGTAATTACTAGCTAGAATCAAACTATCCTCCGTTTGTGAACGCTTCGGATGAATTTCACAAGGAAAGCGCGCGCTCCATAATTCTTCTAAGAGTCGAGTGGCTGTGACTTTTCATCAATTCGATAATTATGGCAAAAGTTTGCAACATTTGCCTTAAACATGGTAGGAACACTTCATTGCATGTTGGTGTCGTATATGACACAGGTTCTTAAAGAAATTAGGATTCTATAGTCATCGATGAAAGTCGACATGTATGGTGACTTCACTCAATTAAAAAATAGGGCAACAAGATTTCTGATTTTACCTTACTTTGGATCAAAAGACCCTATCACTCGCTGGTAACCTATATAGATCAATTACGCAATGAAAGTGGACATCTAGAATACTCTTTGAAAGTTGTGACGGGCAGTGAGTTTTCATTCAATTCATAAAAGTTCTAAAAAGTACGCAATTACTAGCTAGAATCAAACGATCCCCGTTTGTGAACGCTTCGGATGAATTTCTCAACGAAAGCGAGCACTCCATAATTCTTCTAAGAGTCTAAGTGGCTGTGACTTTTCATCAATTCCATATTTGCCTTAAATATGGTAGGAACACTTCATTGCCTGTTGGTGTCGTATATGACACAGTTTCTTAAAGAAATTAGGATTCTATATCATCGATGAAAGTCGACATGCATGGTGACTTCACTCGATTAAAAAATAGTGCAACAAGCTTTCTGATTTTACCTTACTTTGGATCAAAAGACCCTATCACTCGCTGGTGACCTATATAGATCAATTACGCAATGAAAGTGGACATCTAGAATACTCTTTGAAAGTTGTGACGGGTAGTGAGTTTTCATTCAATTCGTCAAAATTCTAAAAAGTACGCAATTACTAGCTAGAATCAAACTATCCTCCGTATGTGAACGCTTCGGATGAATTTCACAAGGAAAGCGCGCGCTCCATAATTCTTCTAAGAGTCGAGTGGCTGTGACTTTTCATCAATTCGATAATTATGGCAAAAGTTTGCAACATTTGCCTTAAACATGGTAGGAACACTTCATTGCATGTTGGTGTCGTATATGACACAGGTTCTTAAAGAAATTAGGATTCTATAGTCATCGATGAAAGTCGACATGGATGGTGACTTCACTCAATTAAAAAATAGTGCAACAAGATTTCTGATTTTACCTTACTTTGGATCAAAAGACCCTATCACTCGCTGGTGACCTATATAGATCAATTACGCAATGAAAGTGGACATCTAGAATACTCTTTGAAAGTTGTGACGGGTAGTGCGTTTTCATTCAATTCGTAAAAATTCTAAAAAGTACGCAATTACTAGCTAGAATCAAACTATCCTCCGTTTGTGAACGCTTCGGATGAATTTCACAAGGAAAGCGCGCGCTCCATAATTCTTCTAAGAGTCGAGTGGCTGTGACTTTTCATCAATTCGATAATTATGGCAAAAGTTTGCAACATTTGCCTTAAACATGGTAGGAACACTTCATTGCCTGTTGGTGTCGTATATGACACAGGTTCTTAAAGAAATTAGGATTCTATAGTCATCGATGAAAGTCGACATGTATGGTGACTTCACTCAATTAAAAAATAGGGCAACAAGATTTCTGATTTTACCTTACTTTGGATCAAAAGACCCTATCACTCGCTGGTAACCTATATAGATCAATTACGCAATGAAAGTGGACATCTAGAATACTCTTTGAAAGTTGTGACGGGCAGTGAGTTTTCATTCAATTCATAAAAGTTCTAAAAAGTACGCAATTACTAGCTAGAATCAAACGATCCCCGTTTGTGAACGCTTCGGATGAATTTCTCAACGAAAGCGAGCACTCCATAATTCTTCTAAGAGTCTAAGTGGCTGTGACTTTTCATCAATTCCATATTTGCCTTAAATATGGTAGGAACACTTCATTGCCTGTTGGTGTCGTATATGACACAGTTTCTTAAAGAAATTAGGATTCTATATCATCGATGAAAGTCGACATGCATGGTGACTTCACTCGATTAAAAAATAGTGCAACAAGCTTTCTGATTTTTCCTTACTTTGGATCAAAAGACCCTATCACTCGCTGGTGACCTATATAGATCAATTACGCAATGAAAGTGGACATCTAGAATACTCTTTGAAAGTTGTGACGGGTAGTGAGTTTTCATTCAATTCGTCAAAATTCTAAAAAGTACGCAATTACTAGCTAGAATCAAACTATCCTCCGTATGTGAACGCTTCGGATGAATTTCACAAGGAAAGCGCGCGCTCCATAATTCTTCTAAGAGTCGAGTGGCTGTGACTTTTCATCAATTCGATAATTATGGCAAAAGTTTGCAACATTTGCCTTAAACATGGTAGGAACACTTCATTGCATGTTGGTGTCGTATATGACACAGGTTCTTAAAGAAATTAGGATTCTATAGTCATCGATGAAAGTCGACATGGATGGTGACTTCACTCAATTAAAAAATAGTGCAACAAGATTTCTGATTTTACCTTACTTTGGATCAAAAGACCCAATCACTCGCTGGTGACCTATATAGATCAATTACACAATGAAAGTGGACATCTAGGATACTCTTTGAAAGTTGTGACGGGTAGTGAGTTTTCATTCAATTCGTAAAAATTCTAAAAAGTACGCAATTACTAGCTAGAATCAAACTATCCTCCGTTTGTGAACGCTTCGGATGAATTTCACAAGGAAAGCGCGCGCTCCATAATTCTTCTAAGAGTCGAGTGGCTGTGACTTTTCATCAATTCGATAATTATGGCAAAAGTTTGCAACATTTGCCTTAAACATGGTAGGAACACTTCATTGCATGTTGGTGTCGTATATGACACAGGTTCTTAAAGAAATTAGGATTCTATAGTCATCGAAGAAAGTCGACATGAATGGTGACTTCACTCAATTAAAAAATAGGGCAACAAGATTTCTGATTTTACCTTACTTTGGATCAAAAGACCCTATCACTCGCTGGTAACCTATATAGATCAATTACGCAATGAAAGTGGACATCTAGAATACTCTTTGAAAGTTGTGACGGGCAGTGAGTTTTCATTCAATTCATAAAAGTTCTAAAAAGTACGCAATTACTAGCTAGAATCAAACGATCCCCGTTTGTGAACGCTTCGGATGAATTTCTCAACGAAAGCGAGCACTCCATAATTCTTCTAAGAGTCTAAGTGGCTGTGACTTTTCATCAATTCCATATTTGCCTTAAATATGGTAGGAACACTTCATTGCCTGTTGGTGTCGTATATGACACAGTTTCTTAAAGAAATTAGGATTCTATATCATCGATGAAAGTCGACATGCATGGTGACTTCACTCGATTAAAAAATAGTGCAACAAGCTTTCGGATTTTACCTTACTTTGGATCAAAAGACCCTATCACTCGCTGGTGACCTATATAGATCAATTACGCAATGAAAGTGGACATCTAGAATACTCTTTGAAAGTTGTGACGGGTAGTGAGTTTTCATTCAATTCGTTAAAATTCTAAAAAATACGCAATTACTAGCTAGAATCAAACTATCCTCCGTATGTGAACGCTTCGGATGAATTTCATAAGGAAAGCGCGCGCTCCATAATTCTTCTAAGAGTCGAGTGGCTGTGACTTTTCATCAATTCGATAATTATGGCAAAAGTTTGCAACATTTGCCTTAAACATGGTAGGAACACTTCATTGCATGTTGGTGTCGTATATGACACAGGTTCTTAAAGAAATTAGGATTCTATAGTCATCGATGAAAGTCGACATGGATGGTGACTTCACTCAATTAAAAAATAGTGCAACAAGATTTCTGATTTTACCTTACTTTGGATCAAAAGACCCTATCACTCGCTGGTGACCTATATAGATCAATTACGCAATGAAAGTGGACATCTAGGATACTCTTTGAAAGTTGTGACGGGTAGTGAGTTTTCATTCAATTCGTAAAAATTCTAAAAAGTACGCAATTACTAGCTAGAATCAAACTATCCTCCGTTTGTGAACGCTTCGGATGAATTTCACAAGGAAAGCGCGCGCTCCATAATTCTTCTAAGAGTCGAGTGGCTGTGACTTTTTCTCAATTCCATAATTATGGCAAAAAATTTGTCACATTGGCCTTAAACATGGTAGGAACACTTTATTGCCTGTTTGTGTCATATATGACACAGGTTCTTAAAGAAATTAGGATTCTATAGTCATCGATGAAAGTCGACATGCATGGTGACTTCACTCAATTAAAAAATAGTGCAACAAGATTTCTGATTTTACCTTACTTTGGATCAAAAGACCCTATCACTCGCTGGTAACCTATATAGATCAATTACGCAATGAAAGTGGACATCTAGAATACTCTTTGAAAGTTGTGACGGGAGTGAGTTTTCATTCAATTCATAAAAATTCTAAAAAGTACGCAATTACTAGCTAGAATCAAACTATCCTCCGTTTGTGAACGCTTCGGATGAATTTCACAAGGAAAGCGCGCGCTCCATAATTCTTCTAAGAGTCGAGTGGCTGTGACTTTTCATCAATTCGATAATTATGGCAAAAGTTTGCAACATTTGCCTTAAACATGGTAGGAACACTTCATTGCATGTTGGTGTCGTATATGACACAGGTTCTTAAAGAAATTAGGATTCTATAGTCATCGAAGAAAGTCGACATGAATGGTGACTTCACTCAATTAAAAAATAGGGCAACAAGATTTCTGATTTTACCTTACTTTGGATCAAAAGACCCTATCACTCGCTGGTAACCTATATAGATCAATTACGCAATGAAAGTGGACATCTAGAATACTCTTTGAAAGTTGTGACGGGCAGTGAGTTTTCATTCAATTCATAAAAGTTCTAAAAAGTACGCAATTACTAGCTAGAATCAAACGATCCCCGTTTGTGAACGCTTCGGATGAATTTCTCAACGAAAGCGAGCACTCCATAATTCTTCTAAGAGTCTAAGTGGCTGTGACTTTTCATCAATTCCATATTTGCCTTAAATATGGTAGGAACACTTCATTGCCTGTTGGTGTCGTATATGACACAGTTTCTTAAAGAAATTAGGATTCTATATCCTCGATGAAAGTCGACATGCATGGTGACTTCACTCGATTAAAAAATAGTGCAACAAGCTTTCTGATTTTACCTTACTTTGGATCAAAAGACCCTATCACTCGCTGGTGACCTATATAGATCAATTACGCAATGAAAGTGGACATCTAGAATACTCTTTGAAAGTTGTGACGGGTAGTGAGTTTTCATTCAATTCGTCAAAATTCTAAAAAATACGCAATTACTAGCTAGAATCAAACTATCCTCCGTATGTGAACGCTTCGGATGAATTTCAAAAGGAAAGCGCGCGCTCCATAATTCTTCTAAGAGTCGAGTGGCTGTGACTTTTCATCAATTCGATAATTATGGCAAAAGTTTGCAACATTTGCCTTAAACATGGTAGGAACACTTCATTGCATGTTGGTGTCGTATATGACACAGGTTCTTAAAGAAATTAGGATTCTATAGTCATCGATGAAAGTCGACATGGATGGTGACTTCACTCAATTAAAAAATAGTGCAACAAGATTTCTGATTTTACCTTACTTTGGATCAAAAGACCCTATCACTCGCTGGTGACCTATATAGATCAATTACGCAATGAAAGTGGACATCTAGGATACTCTTTGAAAGTTGTGACGGGTAGTGAGTTTTCATTCAATTCGTAAAAATTCTAAAAAGTACGCAATTACTAGCTAGAATCAAACTATCCTCCGTTTGTGAACGCTTCGGATGAATTTCACAAGGAAAGCGCGCGCTCCATAATTCTTCTAAGAGTCGAGTGGCTGTGACTTTTTCTCAATTCCATAATTATGGCAAAAAATTTGTCACATTGGCCTTAAACATGGTAGGAACACTTTATTGCCTGTTTGTGTCATATATGACACAGGTTCTTAAAGAAATTAGGATTCTATAGTCATCGATGAAAGTCGACATGCATGGTGACTTCACTCAATTAAAAAATAGTGCAACAAGATTTCTGATTTTACCTTACTTTGGATCAAAAGACCCTATCACTCGCTGGTAACCTATATAGATCAATTACGCAATGAAAGTGGACATCTAGAATACTCTTTGAAAGTTGTGACGGGAGTGAGTTTTCATTCAATTCATAAAAATTCTAAAAAGTACGCAATTACTAGCTAGAATCAAACTATCCTCCGTTTGTGAACGCTTCGGATGAATTTCACAAGGAAAGCGCGCGCTCCATAATTCTTCTAAGAGTCGAGTGGCTGTGACTTTTCATCAATTCGATAATTATGGCAAAAGTTTGCAACATTTGCCTTAAACATGGTAGGAACACTTCATTGCATGTTGGTGTCGTATATGACACAGGTTCTTAAAGAAATTAGGATTCTATAGTCATCGAAGAAAGTCGACATGAATGGTGACTTCACTCAATTAAAAAATAGGGCAACAAGATTTCTGATTTTACCTTACTTTGGATCAAAAGACCCTATCACTCGCTGGTAACCTATATAGATCAATTACGCAATGAAAGTGGACATCTAGAATACTCTTTGAAAGTTGTGACGGGCAGTGAGTTTTCATTCAATTCATAAAAGTTCTAAAAAGTACGCAATTACTAGCTAGAATCAAACGATCCCCGTTTGTGAACGCTTCGGATGAATTTCTCAACGAAAGCGAGCACTCCATAATTCTTCTAAGAGTCTAAGTGGCTGTGACTTTTCATCAATTCCATATTTGCCTTAAATATGGTAGGAACACTTCATTGCCTGTTGGTGTCGTATATGACACAGTTTCTTAAAGAAATTAGGATTCTATATCCTCGATGAAAGTCGACATGCATGGTGACTTCACTCGATTAAAAAATAGTGCAACAAGCTTTCTGATTTTACCTTACTTTGGATCAAAAGACCCTATCACTCGCTGGTGACCTATATAGATCAATTACGCAATGAAAGTGGACATCTAGAATACTCTTTGAAAGTTGTGACGGGTAGTGAGTTTTCATTCAATTCGTCAAAATTCTAAAAAATACGCAATTACTAGCTAGAATCAAACTATCCTCCGTATGTGAACGCTTCGGATGAATTTCAAAAGGAAAGCGCGCGCTCCATAATTCTTCTAAGAGTCGAGTGGCTGTGACTTTTCATCAATTCGATAATTATGGCAAAAGTTTGCAACATTTGCCTTAAACATGGTAGGAACACTTCATTGCATGTTGGTGTCGTATATGACACAGGTTCTTAAAGAAATTAGGATTCTATAGTCATCGATGAAAGTCGACATGGATGGTGACTTCACTCAATTAAAAAATAGTGCAACAAGATTTCTGATTTTACCTTACTTTGGATCAAAAGACCCTATCACTCGCTGGTGACCTATATAGATCAATTACGCAATGAAAGTGGACATCTAGGATACTCTTTGAAAGTTGTGACGGGTAGTGAGTTTTCATTCAATTCGTAAAAATTCTAAAAAGTACGCAATTACTAGCTAGAATCAAACTATCCTCCGTTTGTGAACGCTTCGGATGAATTTCACAAGGAAAGCGCGCGCTCCATAATTCTTCTAAGAGTCGAGTGGCTGTGACTTTTTCTCAATTCCATAATTATGGCAAAAACTTTGTCACATTGGCCTTAAACATGGTAGGAACACTTTATTGCCTGTTTGTGTCGTATATGACACAGGTTCTTAAAGAAATTAGGATTCTATAGTCATCGATGAAAGTCGACATGCATGGTGACTTCACTCAATTAAAAAATAGTGCAACAAGATTTCTGATTTTACCTTACTTTGGATCAAAAGACCCTATCACTCGCTGGTAACCTATATAGATCAATTACGCAATGAAAGTGGACATCTAGAATACTCTTTGAAAGTTGTGACGGGAGTGAGTTTTCATTCAATTCATAAAAATTCTAAAAAGTACGCAATTACTAGCTAGAATCAAACTATCCTCCGTTTGTGAACGCTTCGGATGAATTTCACAAGGAAAGCGCGCGCTCCATAATTCTTCTAAGAGTCAAGTGGCTGTGACTTTTCATCAATTCGATAATTATTGCAAAAGTTTGCAACATTTGCCTTAAACATGGTAGGAACACTTCATTGCATGTTGGTGTCGTATATGACACAGGTTCTTAAAGAAATTAGGATTCTATAGTCATCGATGAAAGTCGACATGGATGGTGACTTCACTCAATTAAAAAATAGTGCAACAAGATTTCTGATTTTACCTTACTTTGGATCAAAAGACCCTATCACTCGCTGGTGACCTATATAGATCAATTACGCAATGAAAGTGGACATCTAGGATACTCTTTGAAAGTTGTGACGGGCAGTGAGTTTTCATTCAATTCATAAAAATTCTAAAAAGTACGCAATTACTAGCTAGAATCAAACTATCCTCCGTTTGTGAACGATTCGGATGAATTTCACAAGGAAAGCGCGCGCTCCATAATTCTTCTAAGAGTCGAGTGGCTGTGACTTTTTCTCAATTCCATAATTATGGCAAAAAATTTGTCACATTGGCCTTAAACATGGTAGGAACACTTTATTGCCTGTTTGTGTCGTATATGACACAGGTTCTTAAAGAAATTAGGATTCTATAGTCATCGATGAAAGTCGACATGCATGGTGACTTCACTCAATTAAAAAATAGTGCAACAAGATTTCTGATTTTACCTTAGTTTGGATCAAAAGACCCTATCACTCGCTGGTAACCTATATAGATCAATTACGCAATGAAAGTGGACATCTAGAATACTCTTTGAAAGTTGTGACGGGAGTGAGTTTTCATTCAATTCATAAAAATTCTAAAAAGTACGCAATTACTAGCTAGAATCAAACTATCCTCCGTTTGTGAACGCTTCGGATGAATTTCACAAGGAAAGCGCGCGCTCCATAATTCTTCTAAGAGTCGAGTGGCTGTGACTTTTCATCAATTCGATAATTATGGCAAAAGTTTGCAACATTTGCCTTAAACATGGTAGGAACACTTCATTGCATGTTGGTGTCGTATATGACACAGGTTCTTAAAGAAATTAGGATTCTATAGTCATCGATGAAAGTCGACATGTATGGTGACTTCACTCAATTAAAAAATAGGGCAACAAGATTTCTGATTTTACCTTACTTTGGATCAAAAGACCCTATCACTCGCTGGTGACCTATATAGATCAATTACGCAATGAAAGTGGACATCTAGAATACTCTTTGAAAGTTGTGACGGGTAGTGAGTTTTCATTCAATTCGTAAAAATTCTAAAAAGTACGCAATTACTAGCTAGAATCAAACTATCCTCCATTTGTGAACGCTTCGGATGAATTTCACAAGGAAAGCGCGCGCTCCATAATTCTTCTAAGAGTCGAGTGGCTGTGACTTTTTCTCAATTCCATAATTATGGCAAAAAATTTGTCACATTGGCCTTAAACATGGTAGGAACACTTTATTGCCTGTTTGTGTCGTATATGACACAGGTTCTTAAAGAAATTAGGATTCTATAGTCATCGATGAAAGTCGACATGCATGGTGACTTCACTCAATTAAAAAATAGTGCAACAAGATTTCTGATTTTACCTTACTTTGGATCAAAAGACCCTATCACTCGCTGGTAACCTATATAGATCAATTACGCAATGAAAGTGGACATCTAGAATACTCTTTGAAAGTTGTGACGGGAGTGAGTTTTCATTCAATTCATAAAAATTTTAAAAAGTACGCAATTACTAGCTAGAATCAAACTATCCTCCGTTTGTGAACGCTTCGGATGAATTTCACAAGGAAAGCGCGCGCTCCATAATTCTTCTAAGAGTCGAGTGGCTGTGACTTTTCATCAATTCGATAATTATGGCAAAAGTTTGCAACATTTGCCTTAAACATGGTAGGAACACTTCATTGCATGTTGGTGTCGTATATGACACAGGTTCTTAAAGAAATTAGGATTCTATAGTCATCGATGAAAGTCGACATGTATGGTGACTTCACTCAATTAAAAAATAGGGCAACAAGATTTCTGATTTTAACTTACTTTGGATCAAAAGACCCTATCACTCGCTGGTAACCTATATAGATCAATTACGCAAATAAAGTGGACATCTAGAATACTCTTTGAAAGTTGTGACGGGCAGGGAGTTTTCATTCAATTCATAAAAGTTCTAAAAAGTACGTAATTACTAGCTAGAATCAAACGATCCCCGTTTGTGAACGCTTCGGATGAATTTCTCAACGAAAGCGAGCACTCCATAATTCTTCTAAGAGTCTAAGTGGCTGTGACTTTTCATCAATTCCATATTTGCCTTAAATATGGTAGGAACACTTCATTGCCTGTTGGTGTCGTATATGACACAGTTTCTTAAAGAAATTAGGATTCTATATCATCGATGAAAGTCGACATGCATGGTGACTTCACTCGATTAAAAAATAGTGCAACAAGCTTTCTGATTTTACCTTACTTTGGATCAAAAGACCCTATCACTCGCTGGTGACCTATATAGATCAATTACGCAATGAAAGTGGACATCTAGAATACTCTTTGAAAGTTGTGACGGGTAGTGAGTTTTCATTCAATTCATAAAAATTCTAAAAAGTACGCAATTACTAGCTAGAATCAAACTATCCTCCGTTTGTAAACGATTCGGATGAATTTCACAAGGAAAGCGCGCGCTCCATAATTCTTCTAAGAGTCGAGTGGCTGTGACTTTTTCTCAATTCCATAATTATGGCAAAAAATTTGTCACATTGGCCTTAAACATGGTAGGAACACTTTATTGCCTGTTTGTGTCGTATATGACACAGGTTCTTAAAGAAATTAGGATTCTATATCATCGATGAAAGTCGACATGCATGGTGACTTCACTAAATTAAAAAATAGTGCAACAAGCTTTCTGATTTTACCTTACTTTGGATCAAAAGACCCTATCACTCGCTGGTAACCTATATAGATCAATTACGCAATGAAAGTGGACATCTAGAATACTCTTTGAAAGTTGTGACGGGAGTGAGTTTTCATTCAATTCATAAAAATTCTAAAAAGTACGCAATTACTAGCTAGAATCAAACGATCCCCGTTTGTGAACGCTTCGGATGAATTTCTCAATGAAACCGAGCACTCCATAATTCTTCTAAGAGTCTGAGTGGCTATGACTTTTCATCAATTCCATATTTTCCTTAAATATGGTAGGAACACTTCATTGCCTGTTGGTGTCGTATATGACACAGGTTCTTAAAGAAATTAGGATTCTATATCATCGATGAAAGTCGACATGCATGGTGACTTCACTCGATTAAAAAATAGTGCAACAACCTTTCTGATTTTACCTTACTTTGGATCAAAAGACCCTATCACTCGCTGGTAACCTATATAGATCAATTACGCAATGAAAGTGGACATCTAGAATACTCTTTGAAAGTTGTGACGGGCAGTGAGTTTTCATTCAATTCATAAAAGTTCTAAAAAGTACGCAATTACTAGCTAGAATCAAACGATCCCCGTTTGGGAACGCTTCGGATGAATTTCTCAACGAAAGCGAGCACTCCATAATTCTTCTAAGAGTCTAAGTGGCTGTGACTTTTCATCAATTCCATATTTGCCTTAAATATGGTAGGAACACTTCATTGCCTGTTGGTGTCGTATATGACACAGTTTCTTAAAGAAATTAGGATTCTATATCATCGATGAAAGTCGACATGCATGGTGACTTCACTCGATTAAAAAATAGAGCAACAAGATTTCTGATTTTACCTTACTTTGGATCAAAAGACCCTATCACTCGCTGGTGACCTATATAGATCAATTACGCAATGAAAGTGGACATCTAGAATACTCTTTGAAAGTTGTGACGGGTAGTGAGTTTTCTTTCAATTCATAAAAGTTCTAAAAAGTACGCAATTACTAGCTAGAATCAAACGATCCCCGTTTGTGAACGCTTCGGATGAATTTCTCAACGAAAGCGAGCCCTCCATAATTCTTCTAAGAGTCTGAGTGGCTGTGACTTTTCATCAATTTCATATTTGCCTTAAATATGGTAGGAACACTTCATTGCCTGTTGGTGTCGTATATGACACAGTTTCTTAAAGAAATTAGGATTCTATATCATCGATGAAAGTCGACATGCATGGTGACTTCACTCGATTAAAAAATAGTGCAACAAGATTTCTGATTTTACCTTACTTTGGATCAAAAGACCCTATCACTCGCTGGTAACCTATATAGATCAATTACGCAATGAAAGTGGACATCTAGAATACTCTTTGAAAGTTGTGACGGGTAGTGAGTTTTCATTCAATTCGTAAAAATTCTAAAAAGTACGCAATTACTAGCTAGAATCAAACTATCCTCCGTTTGTGAACGCTTCGGATGAATTTCACAAGGAAAGCGCGCGCTCCATAATTCTTCTAAGAGTCGAGTGGCTGTGACTTTTTCTCAATTCCATAATTATGGCAAAAAATTTGTCACATTGGCCTTAAACATGGTAGGAACACTTTATTGCCTGTTTGTGTCGTATATGACACAGGTTCTTAAAGAAATTAGGATTCTATATCATCGATGAAAGTCGACAAGCATGGTGACTTCACTAAATTAAAAAATAGTGCGACAAGCTTTCTGATTTTACCTTACTTGGGATCAAAAGACCCTATCACTCGCTGGTGACCTATATAGATCAATTACGCAATGAAAGTGGACATCTAGAATACTCTTTGAAAGTTGTGTCGGGTAGTGAGTTTTCATTCAATTCGTCAAAATTCTAAAAAGTACGCAATTACTAGCTAGAATCAAACTATCCTCCGTATGTGAACGCTTCGGATGAATTTCTCAACGAAAGGTAGCACTCCATAATTCTTCTAAGAGTCTGAGTGGCTGTGACTTTTCATCAATTCCATAATTATGGCAAAAGTTTGCAACATTTGCCTTAAATATGGTAGGAACACTTCATTGCCTGTTGGTGTCGTATATGACACAGTTTCTTAAAGAAATTAGGATTCTATATCATCGATGAAAGTCGACATGCATGGTGACTTCACTCGATTAAAAAATAGTGCAACAACCTTCTTGATTTTACCTTACTTTGTATCAAAAGACCCTATCACTCGCTGGTGACCTATATAGATCAATTACGCAATGAAAGTGGACATCTAGAATACTCTTTGAAAGTTGTGACGGGTAGTGAGTTTTCATTCAATTCGTAAAAATTCTAAAAAGTACGCAATTACTAGCTAGAATCAAACTATCCTCCGTTTGTGAACGCTTCGGATGAATTTCACAAGGAAAGCGCGCGCTCCATAATTCTTCTAAGAGTCGAGTGGCTGTGACTTTTTCTCAATTCCATAATTATGGCAAAAAATTTGTCACATTGGCCTTAAACATGGTAGGAACACTTTATTGCCTGTTTGTGTCGTATATGACACAGGTTCTTAAAGAAATTAGGATTCTATATCATCGATGAAAGTCGACAAGCATGGTGACTTCACTAAATTAAAAAATAGTGCGACAAGCTTTCTGATTTTACCTTACTTGGGATCAAAAGACCCTATCACTCGCTGGTGACCTATATAGATCAATTACGCAATGAAAGTGGACATCTAGAATACTCTTTGAAAGTTGTGACGGGTAGTGAGTTTTCATTCAATTCGTCAAAATTCTAAAAAGTACGCAATTACTAGCTAGAATCAAACTATCCTCCGTATGTGAACGCTTCGGATGAATTTCTCAACGAAAGCGAGCACTCCATAATTCTTCTAAGAGTCTGAGTGGCTGTGACTTTTCATCAATTCCATAATTATGGCAAAAGTTTGCAACATTTGCCTTAAATATGGTAGGAACACTTCCTTGCCTGTTGGTGTCGTATATGACACAGTTTCTTAAAGAAATTAGGATTCTATATCATCGATGAAAGTCGACATGCATGGTGACTTCACTCGATTAAAAAATAGTGCAACAACCTTCTTGATTTTACCTTACTTTGTATCAAAAGACCCTATCACTCGCTGGTGACCTATATAGATCAATTACGCAATGAAAGTGGACATCTAGAATACTCTTTGAAAGTTGTGACGGGTAGTGAGTTTTCATTCAATTCATAAAAATTCTAAAATGTACGCAATTACTAGCTAGAATCAAACTATCCTCCGTTTGTGAACGCTTCGGATGAATTTCACAAGGAAAGCGCGCGCTCCATAATTCTTCTAAGAGTCGAGTGGCTGTGACTTTTTCTCAATTCCATAATTATGGCAAAAAGTTTGTCACATTGGCCTTAAACATGGTAGGAACACTTCATTGCATGTTGGTGTCGTATATGACACAGGTTCTTAAAGAAATTAGGATTCTATAGTCATCGATCAAAGTTGACATGCATGGTGACTTCACTCAATTAAAAAATAGTGCAACAAGATTTCTGATTTTACCTTACTTTGGATCAAAAGACCCTATCACTCGCTGGTAACCTATATAGATCAATTACGCAATGAAAGTGGACATCTAGAATACTCTTTGAAAGTTGTGACGGGCAGTGAGTTTTCATTCAATTCATAAAAGTTCTAAAAAGTACGCAATTACTAGCTTGAATCAAACGATCCCCGTTTGTGAACGCTTCGGATGAATTTCTCAACGAAAGCGAGCACTCCATAATTCTTCTAAGAGTCTGAGTGGCTGTGACTTTTCATCAATTCCATATTTGCCTTAAATATGGTAGGAACACTTCATTGCCTGTTGGTGTCGTATATGACACAGTTTCTTAAAGAAATTAGGATTCTATATCATCGATGAAAGTCGACATGCATGGTGACTTCACTCGATTAAAAAATAGTGCAACAACCTTTCTGATTTTACCTTACTTTGGATCAAAAGACCCTATCACTCGCTGGTGACCTATATAGATCAATTACGCAATGAAAGTGGACATCTAGAATACTCTTTGAAAGTTGTGACGGGCAGTGAGTTTTCATTCAATTCGTAAAAATTGTAAAAAGTACGCAATTACTAGCTAGAATCAAACTATCCTCCGTTTGTGAACGCTTCGGATGAATTTCACAAGGAAAGCGCGCGCTCCATAATTCTTCTAAGAGTCGAGTGGCTGTGACTTTTTCTCAATTCCATAATTATGGCAAAAAATTTGTCACATTGGCCTTAAACATGGTAGGAACACTTTATTGCCTGTTTGTGTCGTATATGACACAGGTTCTTAAAGAAATTAGGATTCTATATCATCGATGAAAGTCGACATGCATGGTGACTTCACTAAATTAAAAAATAGTGCAACAAGCTTTCTGATTTTACCTTACTTGGGATCAAAAGACCCTATCACTTGCTGGTGACCTATATAGATCAATTACGCAATGAAAGTGGACATCTAGAATACTCTTTGAAAGTTGTGACGGGTAGTGAGTTTTCATTCAATTCGTCAAAATTCTAAAAAGTACGCAATTACTAGCTAGAATCAAACTATCCTCCGTATGTGAACGCTTCGGATGAATTTCACAAGGAAAGCGCGCGCTCCATAATTCTTCTAAGAGTCGAGTGGCTGTGACTTTTCATCAATTCGATAATTATGGCAAAAGTTTGCAACATTTGCCTTAAACATGGTAGGAACACTTCATTGCATGTTGGTGTCGTATATGACACAGGTTCTTAAAGAAATTAGGATTCTATAGTCATCGATGAAAGTCGACATGTATGGTGACTTCACTCAATTAAAAAATAGGGCAACAAGATTTCTGATTTTACCTTACTTTGGATCAAAAGACCCTATCACTCGCTGGTAACCTATATAGATCAATTACGCAATGAAAGTGGACATCTAGAATACTCTTTGAAAGTTGTGACGGGCAGTGAGTTTTCATTCAATTCATAAAAGTTCTAAAAAGTACGCAATTACTAGCTAGAATCAAACGATCCCCGTTTGTGAACGCTTCGGATGAATTTCTCAACGAAAGCGAGCCCTCCATAATTCTTCTAAGAGTCTGAGTGGCTGTGACTTTTCATCAATTTCATATTTGCCTTAAATATGGTAGGAACACTTCATTGCCTGTTGGTGTCGTATATGACACAGTTTCTTAAAGAAATTAGGATTCTATATCATCGATGAAAGTCGACATGCATGGTGACTTCACTCGATTAAAAAATAGTGCAACAAGATTTCTGATTTTACCTTACTTTGGATCAAAAGACCCTATCACTCGCTGGTAACCTATATAGATCAATTACGCAATGAAAGTGGACATCTAGAATACTCTTTGAAAGTTGTGACGGGTAGTGAGTTTTCATTCAATTCGTAAAAATTCTAAAAAGTACGCAATTACTAGCTAGAATCAAACTATCCTCCGTTTGTGAACGCTTCGGATGAATTTCACAAGGAAAGCGCGCGCTCCATAATTCTTCTAAGAGTCGAGTGGCTGTGACTTTTTCTCAATTCCATAATTATGGCAAAAAATTTGTCACATTGGCCTTAAACATGGTAGGAACACTTTATTGCCTGTTTGTGTCGTATATGACACAGGTTCTTAAAGAAATTAGGATTCTATATCATCGATGAAAGTCGACAAGCATGGTGACTTCACTAAATTAAAAAATAGTGCGACAAGCTTTCTGATTTTACCTTACTTGGGATCAAAAGACCCTATCACTCGCTGGTGACCTATATAGATCAATTACGCAATGAAAGTGGACATCTAGAATACTCTTTGAAAGTTGTGTCGGGTAGTGAGTTTTCATTCAATTCGTCAAAATTCTAAAAAGTACGCAATTACTAGCTAGAATCAAACTATCCTCCGTATGTGAACGCTTCGGATGAATTTCTCAACGAAAGGTAGCACTCCATAATTCTTCTAAGAGTCTGAGTGGCTGTGACTTTTCATCAATTCCATAATTATGGCAAAAGTTTGCAACATTTGCCTTAAATATGGTAGGAACACTTCATTGCCTGTTGGTGTCGTATATGACACAGTTTCTTAAAGAAATTAGGATTCTATATCATCGATGAAAGTCGACATGCATGGTGACTTCACTCGATTAAAAAATAGTGCAACAACCTTCTTGATTTTACCTTACTTTGTATCAAAAGACCCTATCACTCGCTGGTGACCTATATAGATCAATTACGCAATGAAAGTGGACATCTAGAATACTCTTTGAAAGTTGTGACGGGTAGTGAGTTTTCATTCAATTCGTAAAAATTCTAAAAAGTACGCAATTACTAGCTAGAATCAAACTATCCTCCGTTTGTGAACGCTTCGGATGAATTTCACAAGGAAAGCGCGCGCTCCATAATTCTTCTAAGAGTCGAGTGGCTGTGACTTTTTCTCAATTCCATAATTATGGCAAAAAATTTGTCACATTGGCCTTAAACATGGTAGGAACACTTTATTGCCTGTTTGTGTCGTATATGACACAGGTTCTTAAAGAAATTAGGATTCTATATCATCGATGAAAGTCGACAAGCATGGTGACTTCACTAAATTAAAAAATAGTGCGACAAGCTTTCTGATTTTACCTTACTTGGGATCAAAAGACCCTATCACTCGCTGGTGACCTATATAGATCAATTACGCAATGAAAGTGGACATCTAGAATACTCTTTGAAAGTTGTGACGGGTAGTGAGTTTTCATTCAATTCGTCAAAATTCTAAAAAGTACGCAATTACTAGCTAGAATCAAACTATCCTCCGTATGTGAACGCTTCGGATGAATTTCTCAACGAAAGCGAGCACTCCATAATTCTTCTAAGAGTCTGAGTGGCTGTGACTTTTCATCAATTCCATAATTATGGCAAAAGTTTGCAACATTTGCCTTAAATATGGTAGGAACACTTCCTTGCCTGTTGGTGTCGTATATGACACAGTTTCTTAAAGAAATTAGGATTCTATATCATCGATGAAAGTCGACATGCATGGTGACTTCACTCGATTAAAAAATAGTGCAACAACCTTCTTGATTTTACCTTACTTTGTATCAAAAGACCCTATCACTCGCTGGTGACCTATATAGATCAATTACGCAATGAAAGTGGACATCTAGAATACTCTTTGAAAGTTGTGACGGGTAGTGAGTTTTCATTCAATTCATAAAAATTCTAAAATGTACGCAATTACTAGCTAGAATCAAACTATCCTCCGTTTGTGAACGCTTCGGATGAATTTCACAAGGAAAGCGCGCGCTCCATAATTCTTCTAAGAGTCGAGTGGCTGTGACTTTTTCTCAATTCCATAATTATGGCAAAAAGTTTGTCACATTGGCCTTAAACATGGTAGGAACACTTCATTGCATGTTGGTGTCGTATATGACACAGGTTCTTAAAGAAATTAGGATTCTATAGTCATCGATCAAAGTTGACATGCATGGTGACTTCACTCAATTAAAAAATAGTGCAACAAGATTTCTGATTTTACCTTACTTTGGATCAAAAGACCCTATCACTCGCTGGTAACCTATATAGATCAATTACGCAATGAAAGTGGACATCTAGAATACTCTTTGAAAGTTGTGACGGGCAGTGAGTTTTCATTCAATTCATAAAAGTTCTAAAAAGTACGCAATTACTAGCTTGAATCAAACGATCCCCGTTTGTGAACGCTTCGGATGAATTTCTCAACGAAAGCGAGCACTCCATAATTCTTCTAAGAGTCTGAGTGGCTGTGACTTTTCATCAATTCCATATTTGCCTTAAATATGGTAGGAACACTTCATTGCCTGTTGGTGTCGTATATGACACAGTTTCTTAAAGAAATTAGGATTCTATATCATCGATGAAAGTCGACATGCATGGTGACTTCACTCGATTAAAAAATAGTGCAACAACCTTTCTGATTTTACCTTACTTTGGATCAAAAGACCCTATCACTCGCTGGTGACCTATATAGATCAATTACGCAATGAAAGTGGACATCTAGAATACTCTTTGAAAGTTGTGACGGGCAGTGAGTTTTCATTCAATTCGTAAAAATTGTAAAAAGTACGCAATTACTAGCTAGAATCAAACTATCCTCCGTTTGTGAACGCTTCGGATGAATTTCACAAGGAAAGCGCGCGCTCCATAATTCTTCTAAGAGTCGAGTGGATGTGACTTTTTCTCAATTCCATAATTATGGCAAAAAATTTGTCACATTGGCCTTAAACATGGTAGGAACACTTTATTGCCTGTTTGTGTCGTATATGACACAGGTTCTTAAAGAAATTAGGATTCTATATCATCGATGAAAGTCGACATGCATGGTGACTTCACTAAATTAAAAAATAGTGCAACAAGCTTTCTGATTTTACCTTACTTGGGATCAAAAGACCCTATCACTTGCTGGTGACCTATATAGATCAATTACGCATTGAAAGTGGACATCTAGAATACTCTTTGAAAGTTGTGACGGGTAGTGAGTTTTCATTCAATTCGTCAAAATTCTAAAAAGTACGCAATTACTAGCTAGAATCAAACTATCCTCCGTATGTGAACGCTTCGGATGAATTTCACAAGGAAAGCGCGCGCTCCATAATTCTTCTAAGAGTCGAGTGGCTGTGACTTTTCATCAATTCGATAATTATGGCAAAAGTTTGCAACATTTGCCTTAAACATGGTAGGAACACTTCATTGCATGTTGGTGTCGTATATGACACAGGTTCTTAAAGAAATTAGGATTCTATAGTCATCGATGAAAGTCGACATGTATGGTGACTTCACTCAATTAAAAAATAGGGCAACAAGATTTCTGATTTTACCTTACTTTGGATCAAAAGACCCTATCACTCGCTGGTAACCTATATAGATCAATTACGCAATGAAAGTGGACATCTAGAATACTCTTTGAAAGTTGTGACGGGCAGTGAGTTTTCATTCAATTCATAAAAGTTCTAAAAAGTACGCAATTACTAGCTAGAATCAAACGATCCCCGTTTGTGAACGCTTCGGATGAATTTCTCAACGAAAGCGAGCACTCCATAATTCTTCTAAGAGTCTAAGTGGCTGTGACTTTTCATCAATTCCATATTTGCCTTAAATATGGTAGGAACACTTCATTGCCTGTTGGTGTCGTATATGACACAGTTTCTTAAAGAAATTAGGATTCTATATCATCGATGAAAGTCGACATGCATGGTGACTTCACTCGATTAAAAAATAGTGCAACAAGCTTTCTGATTTTACCTTACTTTGGATCAAAAGACCCTATCACTCGCTGGTGACCTATATAGATCAATTACGCAATGAAAGTGGACATCTAGAATACTCTTTGAAAGTTGTGACGGGAAGTGAGTTTTCATTCAATTCGTAAAAATTCTAAAAAGTACGCAATTACTAGCTAGAATCCAACTATCCTCCATTTGTGAACGCTTCGGATGAATTTCACAAGGAAAGCGCGCGCTCCATAATTCTTCTAAGAGTCGAGTGGCTGTGACTTTTTCTCAATTCCATAATTATGGCAAAAAATTTGTCACATTGGCCTTAAACATGGTAGGAACACTTTATTGCCTGTTTGTGTCGTATATGACACAGGTTCTTAAAGAAATTAGGATTCTATATCATCGATGAAAGTCGACATGCATGGTGACTTCACTAAATTAAAAAATAGTGCAACAAGCTTTCTGATTTTACCTTACTTTGGATCAAAAGACCCTATCACTCGCTGGTAACCTATATAGATCAATTACGCAATGAAAGTGGACATCTAGAATACTCTTTGAAAGTTGTGACGGGAGTGAGTTTTCATTCAATTCATAAAAGTTCTAAAAAGTACGCAATTACTAGCTAGAATATAACTATCCTCCGTATGTGAACGCTTCGGATGAATTTCACAAGGAAAGCGCGCGCTCCATAATTCTTCTAAGAGTCGAGTGGCTGTGACTTTTCATCAATTCGATAATTATGGCAAAAGTTTGCAACATTTTCCTTAAACATGGTAGGAACACTTCATTGCATGTTGGTGTCGTATATGACACAGGTTCTTAAAGAAATTAGGATTCTATAGTCATCGATGAAAGTCGACATGAATAGTGACTTCACTCAATTAAAAAATAGGGCAACAAGATTTCTGATTTTACCTTACTTTGGATCAAAAGACCCTATCACTCGCTGGTCACCTATATAGATCAATTACGCAATGAAAGTGGACATCTAGAATACTCTTTGAAAGTTGTGACGGGCAGTGAGTTTTCATTCAATTCATAAAAGTTCTAAAAAGTACGCAATTACTAGCTAGAATCAAACGATCCCCGTTTGGGAACGCTTCGGATGAATTTCTCAACGAAAGCGAGCACTCCATAATTCTTCTAAGAGTCTAAGTGGCTGTGACTTTTCATCAATTCCATATTTGCCTTAAATATGGTAGGAACACTTCATTGCCTGTTGGTGTCGTATATGACACAGTTTCTTAAAGAAATTAGGATTCTATATCATCGATGAAAGTCGACATGCATGGTGACTTCACTCGATTAAAAAATAGTGCAACAAGATTTCTGATTTTACCTTACTTTGGATCAAAAGACCCTATCACTCGCTGGTCACCTATATAGATCAATTACGCAATGAAAGTGGACATCTAGAATACTCTTTGAAAGTTGTGACGGGTAGTGAGTTTTCTTTCAATTCATAAAAGTTCTAAAAAGTACGCAATTACTAGCTAGAATCAAACGATCCCCGTTTGTGAACGCTTCGGATGAATTTCTCAACGAAAGCGAGCCCTCCATAATTCTTCTAAGAGTCTGAGTGGCTGTGACTTTTCATCAATTTCATATTTGCCTTAAATATGGTAGGAACACTTCATTGCCTGTTGGTGTCGTATATGACACAGTTTCTTAAAGAAATTAGGATTCTATATCATCGATGAAAGTCGACATGCATGGTGACTTCACTCGATTAAAAAATAGTGCAACAAGATTTCTGATTTTACCTTACTTTGGATCAAAAGACCCTATCACTCGCTGGTAACCTATATAGATCAATTACGCAATGAAAGTGGACATCTAGAATACTCTTTGAAAGTTGTGACGGGCAGTGAGTTTTCATTCAATTCATAAAAGTTCTAAAAAGTACGCAATTACTAGCTAGAATCAAACGATCCCCGTTTGTGAACGCTTCGGATGAATTTCTCAACGAAAGCGAGCACTCCATAATTCTTCTAAGAGTCTGAGTGGCTGTGACTTTTCATCAATTCCATAATTATGGCAAAAGTTTGCAACATTTGCCTTAAATATGGTAGGAACACTTCATTGCCTGTTGGTGTCGTTTATGACACAGTTTCTTAAAGAAATTAGGATTCTATATCATCGATGAAAGTCGACATGCATGGTGACTTCACTCGATTAAAAAATAGTGCAACAACCTTCTTGATTTTACCTTACTTTGTATCAAAAGACCCTATCACTCGCTGGTGACCTATATAGATCAATTACGCAATGAAAGTGGACATCTAGAATACTCTTTGAAAGTTGTGACGGGTAGTGAGTTTTCATTCAATTCGTAAAAATTCTAAAAAGTACGCAATTACTAGCTAGAATCAAACTATCCTCCGTTTGTGAACGCTTCGGATGAATTTCACAAGGAAAGCGCGCGCTCCATAATTCTTCTAAGAGTCGAGTGGCTGTGACTTTTTCTCAATTTTATAATTATGGCAAAAAATTTGTCACATTGGCCTTAAACATGGTAGGAACACTTTATTGCCTGTTTGTATCGTATATGACACAGGTTCTTAAAGAAATTATGATTCTATATCATCGATGAAAGTCGACCTGCATGGTGACTTCACTAAATTAAAAAATAGTGCAACAAGCTTTAGGATTTTACCTTACTTTGGATCAAAAGACCCTATCACTTGCTGGTGACCTATATAGATCAATTACGTAATGAAAGTGGACATCTAGAATACTCTTTGAAAGTTGTGACGGGTAGTGAGTTTTCATTCAATTCGTCAAAATTCTAAAAAGTACGCAATTACTAGCTAGAATCAAACTATCCTCCGTATGTGAACGCTTCGGATGAATTTCACAAGGAAAGCGCGACTCCATAATTCTTCTAAGAGTCGAGTGGCTGTGACTTTTCATCAATTCGATAATTATGGCAAAAGTTTGCAACATTTGCCTTAAACATGGTAGGAACACTTCATTGCATGTTGGTGTCGTATATGACACAGGTTCTTAAAGAATTTAGGATTCTATAGTCATCGATGAAAGTCGACATGCATGGTGACTTCACTCAATTAAAAAATAGTGCAACAAGATTTCTAATTTTACCTTACTTTGGATCAAAAGACCCTATCACTCGCTGGTCACCTATATAGATCAATTACGCAATGAAAGTGGACATCTAGAATACTCTTTGAAAGTTGTGACGGGCAGTGAGTTTTCTTTCAATTCATAAAAGTTCTAAAAAGTACGCAATTACTAGCTAGAATCAAACGATCCCCGTTTGTGAACGCTTCGGATGAATTTCTCAATGAAAGCGAGCCCTCCATAATTCTTCTAAGAGTCGAGTGGCTGTGACTTTTCATCAATTTCATATTTGCCTTAAATATGGTAGGAACACTTCATTGCCTGTTGGTGTCGTATATGACACAGTTTCTTAAAGAAATTAGGATTCTATATCATCGATGAAAGTCGACATGCATGGTGACTTCACTCGATTAAAAAATAGTGCAACAAGATTTCTGATTTTACCTTACTTTGGATCAAAAGACCCTATCACTCGCTGGTAACCTATATAGATCAATTACGCAATGAAAGTGGACATCTAGAATACTCTTTGAAAGTTGTGACGGGCAGTGAGTTTTCATTCAATTCATAAAAGTTCTAAAAAGTACGCAATTACTAGCTAGAATCAAACGATCCCCGTTTGTGAACGCTTCGGATGAATTTCTCAACGAAAGCGAGCACTCCATAATTCTTCTAAGAGTCTGAGTGGCTGTGACTTTTCATCAATTCCATAATTATGGCAAAAGTTTGCAACATTTGCCTTAAATATGGTAGGAACACTTCATTGCCTGTTGGTGTCGTATATGACACAGTTTCTTAAAGAAATTAGGATTCTATATCATCGATGAAAGTCGACATGCATGGTGACTTCACTCGATTAAAAAATAGTGCAACAACCTTCTTGATTTTACCTTACTTTGTATCAAAAGACCCTATCACTCGCTGGTGACCTATATAGATCAATTACGCAATGAAAGTGGACATCTAGAATACTCTTTGAAAGTTGTGACGGGAGTGAGTTTTCATTCAATTCCTAAAAATTCTAAAAAGTACGCAATTACTAGCTAGAATCAAACTATCCTCCGTTTGTGAACGCTTCGGATGAATTTCACAAGGAAAGCGCGCGCTCCATAATTCTTCTAAGAGTCGAGTGGCTGTGACTTTTTCTCAATTTTATAATTATGGCAAAAAATTTGTCACATTGGCCTTAAACATGGTAGGAACACTTTATTGCCTGTTTGTGTCGTATATGACACAGGTTCTTAAAGAAATTAGGATTCTATATCATCGATGAAAGTCGACCTGCATGGTGACTTCACTAAATTAAAAAATAGTGCAACAAGCTTTAGGATTTTACCTTACTTTGGATCAAAAGACCCTATCACTTGCTGGTGACCTATATAGATCAATTACGCAATGAAAGTGGACATCTAGAATACTCTTTGAAAGTTGTGACGGGTAGTGAGTTTTCATTCAATTCGTCAAAATTCTAAAAAGTACGCAATTACTAGCTAGAATCAAACTATCCTCCGTATGTGAACGCTTCGGATGAATTTCACAAGGAAAGCGCGACTCCATAATTCTTCTAAGAGTCGAGTGGCTGTGACTTTTCATCAATTCGATAATTATGGCAAAAGTTTGCAACATTTGCCTTAAACATGGTAGGAACACTTCATTGCATGTTGGTGTCGTATATGACACAGGTTCTTAAAGAATTTAGGATTCTATAGTCATCGATGAAAGTCGACATGCATGGTGACTTCACTCAATTAAAAAATAGTGCGACAAGATTTCTGATTTTACCTTACTTTGGATCAAAAGACCCTATCACTCGCTGGTTACCTATATAGATCAATTACGCAATGAAAGTGGACATCTAGAATACTCTTTGAAAGTTGTGACGGGCAGTGAGTTTTCATTCAATTCATAAAAGTTCTAAAAAGTACGCAATTACTAGCTAGAATCAAACGATCCCCGTTTGGGAACGCTTCGGATGAATTTCTCAACGAAAGCGAGCCCTCCATAATTCTTCTAAGAGTCTGAGTGGCTGTGACTTTTCATCAATTTCATATTTGCCTTAAATATGGTAGGAACACTTCATTGCCTGTTGGTGTCGTATATGACACAGTTTCTTAAAGAAATTAGGATTCTATATCATCGATGAAAGTCGACATGCATGGTGACTTCACTCGATTAAAAAATAGTGCAACAAGATTTCTGATTTTACCTTACTTTGGATCAAAAGACCCTATCACTCGCTGGTAACCTATATAGATCAATTACGCAATGAAAGTGGACATCTAGAATACTCTTTGAAACTTGTGACGGGAGTGAGTTTTCATTCAATTCATAAAAGTTCTAAAAAGTACGCAATTACTAGCTAGAATCAAACGATCCCCGTTTGTGAACGCTTCGGATGAATTTCTCAATGAAACCGAGCACTCCATAATTCTTCTAAGAGTCTGAGTGGCTATGACTTTTCATCAATTCCATATTTTCCTTAAATATGGTAGGAACACTTCATTGCCTGTTGGTGTCGTATATGACACAGGTTCTTAAAGAAATTAGGATTCTATATCATCGATGAAAGTCGACATGCATGGTGACTTCACTCGATTAAAAAATAGTGCAACAACCTTTCTGATTTTACCTTACTTTGGATCAAAAGACCCTATCACTCGCTGGTGACCTATATAGATCAATTACGCAATGAAAGTGGACATCTAGAATACTCTTTGAAAGTTGTGACGGGCAGTGAGTTTTCATTCAATTCGTAAAAATTGTAAAAAGTACGCAATTACTAGCTAGAATCAAACTATCCTCCGTATGTGAACGCTTCGGATGAATTTCACAAGGAAAGCGCGCGCTCCATAATTCTTCTAAGAGTCGAGTGGCTGTGACTTTTTCTCAATTCCATAATTATGGCAAAAAATTTGTCACATTGGCCTTAAACATGGTAGGAACACTTTATTGCCTGTTTGTGTCGTATATGACACAGGTTCTTAAAGAAATTAGGATTCTATATCATCGATGAAAGTCGACATGCATGGTGACTTCACTCGATTAAAAAATAGTGCAACAACCTTTCTGATTTTACCTTACTTTGGATCAAAAGACCCTATCACTCGCTGGTGACCTATATAGATCAATTACGCAATGAAAGTGGACATCTAGAATACTCTTTGAAAGTTGTGACGGGCAGTGAGTTTTCATTCAATTCGTAAAAATTGTAAAAAGTACGCAATTACTAGCTAGAATCAAACTATCCTCCGTTTGTGAACGCTTCGGATGAATTTCACAAGGAAAGCGCGCGCTCCATAATTCTTCTAAGAGTCGAGTGGCTGTGACTTTTTCTCAATTCCATAATTATGGCAAAAAATTTGTCACATTGGCCTTAAACATGGTAGGAACACTTTATTGCCTGTTTGTGTCGTATATGACACAGGTTCTTAAAGAAATTAGGATTCTATATCATCGATGAAAGTCGACATGCATGGTGACTTCACTCGATTAAAAAATAGTGCAACAAGCTTTCTGATTTTACCTTACTTTGGATCAAAAGACCCTATCACTCGCTGGTGACCTATATAGATCAATTACGCAATGAAAGTGGACATCTAGAATACTCTTTGAAAGTTGTGACGGGCAGTGAGTTTTCATTCAATTCGTAAAAATTGTAAAAAGTACGCAATTACTAGCTAGAATCAAACTATCCTCCGTTTGTGAACGCTTCGGATGAATTTCACAAGGAAAGCGCGCGCTCCATAATTCTTCTAAGAGTCGAGTGGCTGTGACTTTTTCTCAATTCCATAATTATGGCAAAAAATTTGTCACATTGGCCTTAAACATGGTAGGAACACTTTATTGCCTGTTTGTGTCTTATATGACACAGGTTCTTAAAGAAATTAGGATTCTATATCATCGATGAAAGTCGACATGCATGGTGACTTCACTAAATTAAAAAATAGTGCAACAAGCTTTCTGATTTTACCTTACTTTGGATCAAAAGACCCTATCACTCGCTGGTGACCTATATAGATCAATTACGCAATGAAAGTGGACATCTAGATTACTCTTTGAAAGTTGTGACGGGTAGTGAGTTTTCATTCAATTCGTCAAAATTCTAAAAAGTACGCAATTACTAGCTAGAATCAAACTATCCTCCGTATGTGAACGCTTCGGATGAATTTCACAAGGAAAGCGCGCGCTCCATAATTCTTTTAAGAGTCGAGTGGCTGTGACTTTTCATCAATTCGATAATTATGGCAAAAGTTTGCAACATTTGCCTTAAACATGGTAGGAACACTTCATTGCATGTTGGTGTCGTATATGGCACAGGTTCTTAAAGAAATTAGGATTCTATAGTCATCGATGAAAGTCGACATGCATGGTGACTTCACTCAATTAAAAAATAGTGCAACAAGATTTCTGATTTTACCTTAGTTTGGATCAAAAGACCCTATCACTCGCTGGTAACCTATATAGATCAATTACGCAATGAAAGTGGACATCTAGAATACTCTTTGAAACTTGTGACGGGAGTGAGTTTTCATTCAATTCATAAAAGTTCTAAAAAGTACGCAATTACTAGCTAGAATCAAACGATCCCCGTTTGTGAACGCTTCGGATGAATTTCTCAACGAAACCGAGCACTCCATAATTCTTCTAAGAGTCTGAGTGGCTGTGACTTTTCATCAATTCCATATTTGCCTTAAATATGGTCGGAACACTTCATTGCCTGTTGGTGTCGTATATGACACAGTTTCTTAAAGAAATTAGGATTCTATATCATCGATGAAAGTCGACATGCATGGTGACTTCACTCGATTAAAAAATAGTGCAACAACCTTTCTGATTTTACCTTACTTTGGATCAAAAGACCCTATCACTCGCTGGTGACCTATATAGATCAATTACGCAATGAAAGTGGACATCTAGAATACTCTTTGAAAGTTGTGACGGGCAGTGAGTTTTCATTCAATTCGTAAAAATTGTAAAAAGTACGCAATTACTAGCTAGAATCAAACTATCCTCCGTTTGTGAACGCTTCGGATGAATTTCACAAGGAAAGCGCGCGCTCCATAATTCTTCTAAGAGTCGAGTGGCTGTGACTTTTTCTCAATTCCATAATTATGGCAAAAAATTTGTCACATTGGCCTTAAACATGGTAGGAACACTTTATTGCCTGTTTGTGTCGTATATGACACAGGTTCTTAAAGAAATTAGGATTCTATATCATCGATGAAAGTCGACATGCTTGGTGACTTCACTCGATTAAAAAATAGTGCAACAAGCTTTCTGATTTTACCTTACTTTGGATCAAAAGACCCTATCACTCGCTGGTGACCTATATAGATCAATTACGCAATGAAAGTGGACATCTAGAATACTCTTTGAAAGTTGTGACGGGCAGTGAGTTTTCATTCAATTCGTAAAAATTGTAAAAAGTACGCAATTACTAGCTAGAATCAAACTATCCTCCGTTTGTGAACGCTTCGGATGAATTTCACAAGGAAAGCGCGCGCTCCATAATTCTTCTAAGAGTCGAGTGGCTGTGACTTTTTCTCAATTCCATAATTATGGCAAAAAATTTGTCACATTGGCCTTAAACATGGTAGGAACACTTTATTGCCTGTTTGTGTCGTATATGACACAGGTTCTTAAAGAAATTAGGATTCTATATCATCGATGAAAGTCGACATGCATGGTGACTTCACTCAATTAAAAAATAGTGCAACAAGATTTCTGATTTTACCTTAGTTTGGATCAAAAGACCCTATCACTCGCTGGTAACCTATATAGATCAATTACGCAATGAAAGTGGACATCTAGAATACTCTTTGAAACTTGTGACGGGAGTGAGTTTTCATTCAATTCATAAAAGTTCTAAAAAGTACGCAATTACTAGCTAGAATCAAACTATCCTCCGTATGTGAACGCTTCGGATGAATTTCACAAGGAAAGCGCGCGCTCCATAATTCTTCTAAGAGTCGAGTGGCTGTGACTTTTCATCAATTCGATAATTATGGCAAAAGTTTGCAACATTTGCCTTAAACATGGTAGGAACACTTCATTGCATGTTGGTGTCGTATATGGCACAGGTTCTTAAAGAAATTAGGATTCTATAGTCATCGATGAAAGTCGACATGCATGGTGACTTCACTCAATTAAAAAATACTGCAACAAGATTTCTGATTTTACCTTACTTTGGATCAAAAGACCCTATCACTCGCTGGTGACCTATATAGATCAATTACGCAATGAAAGTGGACATCTAGAATACTCTTTGAAAGTTGTGACGGGCAGTGAGTTTTCATTCAATTCGTAAAAATTGTAAAAAGTACGCAATTACTAGCTAGAATCAAACTATCCTCCGTTTGTGAACGCTTCGGATGAATTTCACAAGGAAAGCGCGCGCTCCATAATTCTTCTAAGAGTCGAGTGGCTGTGACTTTTTCTCAATTCCATAATTATGGCAAAAAATTTGTCACATTGGCCTTAAACATGGTAGGAACACTTTATTGCCTGTTTGTGTCGTATATGACACAGGTTCTTAAAGAAATTAGGATTCTATATCATCGATGAAAGTCGACATGCATGGTGACTTCACTAAATTAAAAAATAGTGCAACAAGCTTTCTGATTTTACCTTACTTTGGATCAAAAGACCCTATCACTCGCTGGTGACCTATATAGATCAATTACGCAATGAAAGTGGACATCTAGATTACTCTTTGAAAGTTGTGACGGGTAGTGAGTTTTCATTCAATTCGTCAAAATTCTAAAAAGTACGCAATTACTAGCTAGAATCAAACTATCCTCCGTATGTGAACGCTTCGGATGAATTTCACAAGGAAAGCGCGCGCTCCATAATTCTTCTAAGAGTCGAGTGGATGTGACTTTTCATCAATTCGATAATTATGGCAAAAGTTTGCAACATTTGCCTTAAACATGATAGGAACACTTCATTGCATGTTTGTGTCGTATATGGCACAGGTTCTTAAAGAAATTAGGATTCTATAGTCATCGATGAAAGTCGACATGCATGGTGACTTCACTCAATTAAAAAATAGTGCAACAAGATTTCTGATTTTACCTTACTTTGGATCAAAAGACCCTATCACTCGCTGGTAACCTATATAGATCAATTACGCAATGAAAGTGGACATCTAGAATACTCTTTGAAAGTTGTGACGGGAGTGAGTTTTCATTCAATTCATAAAAGTTCTAAAAAGTACGCAATTACTAGCTAGAATCAAACGATCCCCGTTTGTGAACGCTTCGGATGAATTTCTCAACGAAACCGAGCACTCCATAATTCTTCTAAGAGTCTGAGTGGCTGTGACTTTTCATCAATTCTATATTTGCCTTAAATATGGTAGGAACACTTCATTGCCTGTTGGTGTCGTATATGACACAGGTTCTTAAAGAAATTAGGATTCTATATCATCGATGAAAGTCGACATGCATGGTGACTTCACTAAATTAAAAAATAGTGCAACAAGCTTTCTGATTTTACCTTACTTTGGATCAAAAGACCCTATCACTCGCTGGTGACCTATATAGATCAATTACGCAATGAAAGTGGACATCTAGAATACTCTTTGAAAGTTGTGACGGGTAGTGAGTTTTCATTCAATTCGTCAAAATTCTAAAAAGTACGCAATTACTAGCTAGAATCAAACTATCCTCCGTATGTGAACGCTTCGGATGAATTTCACAAGGAAAGCGCGCGCTCCATAATTCTTCTAAGAGTCGAGTGGCTGTGACTTTTCATCAATTCCATATTTGCCTTAAATATGGTAGGAACACTTCATTGCCTGTTGGTGTCGTATATGACACAGTTTCTTAAAGAAATTAGGATTCTATATCATCGATGAAAGTCGACATGCATGGTGACTTCACTCGATTAAAAAATAGTGCAACAACCTTTCTGATTTTACCTTACTTTGGATCAAAAGACCCTATCACTCGCTGGTAACCTATATAGATAAATTACGCAATGAAAGTGGACATCTAGAATACTCTTTGAAAGTTGTGACGGGCAGTGAGTTTTCATTCAATTCATAAAAGTTCTAAAAAGTACGTAATTACTAGCTTGAATCAAACGATCCCCGTTTGTGAACGCTTCGGATGAATTTCTCAACGAAAGCGAGCACTCCATAATTCTTCTAAGAGTCTGAGTGGCTGTGACTTTTCATCAATTCCATATTTGCCTTAAATATGGTAGGAACACTTCATTGCCTGTTGGTGTCGTATATGACACAGGTTCTTAAAGAAATTAGGATTCTATAGTCATCGATGAAAGTCGACATGCATGGTGACTTCACTCCATTAAAAAATAGTGCAACAAGATTTCTGATTTTACCTTACTTTGGATCAAAAGACCCTATCACTCGCTGGTGACCTATATAGATCAATTACGCAATGAAAGTGGACATCTAGAATACTCTTTGAAAGTTGTGACGGGCAGTGAGTTTTCATTCAATTCATAAAAGTTCTAAAAAGTACGCAATTACTAGCTAGAATCAAACGATCCCCGTTTGTGAACGCTTCGGATGAATTTCTCAACGAAAGCGAGCACTCCATAATTCTTCTAAGAGTCTAAGTGGCTGTGACTTTTCATCAATTCCATATTTGCCTTAAATATGGTAGGAACACTTCATTGCCTGTTGGTGTCGTATATGACACAGTTTCTTAAAGAAATTAGGATTCTATATCATCGATGAAAGTCGACATGCATGGTGACTTCACTCAATTAAAAAATAGTGCAGCAAGATTTCTGATTTTACCTTACTTTGGATCAAAAGACCCTATCACTCGCTGGTAACCTATATAGATCAATTACGCAATGAAAGTGGACATCTAGAATACTCTTTGAAAGTTGTGACGGGCAGTGAGTTTTCATTCAATTCGTAAAAATTGTAAAAAGTACGCAATTACTAGCTAGAATCAAACTATCCTCCGTTTGTGAACGCTTCGGATGAATTTCACAAGGAAAGCGCGCGCTCCATAATTCTTCTAAGAGTCGAGTGGCTGTGACTTTTTCTCAATTCCATAATTATGGCAAAAAATTTGTCACATTGGCCTTAAACATGGTAGGAACACTTTATTGCCTGTTTGTGTCGTATATGACACAGGTTCTTAAAGAAATTAGGATTCTATATCATCGATGAAAGTCGACATGCATGGTGACTTCACTAAATTAAAAAATAGTGCAACAAGCTTTCTGATTTTTCCTTACTTGGGATCAAAAGAAGCTATCACTTGCTGTTGACCTATATAGATCAATTACGCAATGAAAGTGGACATCTAGAATACTCTTTGAAAGTTGGGACGGGCAGTGAGTTTTCATTCAATTCATAAAAGTTGTAAAAAGTACGCAATTACTAGCTAGAATCAAACTATCCCCCGTTTGTGAACGCTTCGGAAGAATTTCACAACAAAAGTGCGCACTCCATAATTCTTCTAAGAGTCTGAGTGGCTGTGACTTTTCATCAATTCCATAATTATGGTAAAAGTTTGTCACATTGGCCTTAAACATGGTAGGAACACTTGATTGCCTGTTTGTGTCGTATATGACACAGGTTCTTAAAGAAATTAGGATTCTATAGTCATCGATGAAAGTCGACATGCATGGTGACTTCACTCAATTAAAAAATAGTGCAACAAGATTTCTGATTTTACCTTACTTTGGATCAAAAGACCCTATCACTCGCTGGTAACCTATATAGATCAATTACGCAATGAAAGTGGACATCTAGAATACTCTTTGAAAGTTGTGACGGGCAGTGAGTTTTCATTCAATTCATAAAAGTTCTAAAAAGTACGTAATTACTAGCTTGAATCAAACGATCCCCGTTTGTGAACGCTTCGGATGAATTTCTCAACGAAAGCGAGCACTCCATAATTCTTCTAAGAGTCTGAGTGGCTGTGACTTTTCATCAATTCCATATTTGCCTTAAATATGGTAGGAACACTTCATTGCCTGTTGGTGTCGTATATGACACAGGTTCTTAAAGAAATTAGGATTCTATAGTCATCGATGAAAGTCGACATGCATGGTGACTTCACTCCATTAAAAAATAGTGCAACAAGATTTCTGATTTTACCTTACTTTGGATCAAAAGACCCTATCACTCGCTGGTGACCTATATAGATCAATTACGCAATGAAAGTGGACATCTAGAATACTCTTTGAAAGTTGTGACGGGTAGTGAGTTTTCATTCAATTCGTAAAAATTCTAAAAAGTACGCAATTACTAGCTAGAATCAAACTATCCTCCGCTTGTGAACGCTTCGGATGAATTTCACAAGGAAAGCGCGCGCTCCATAATTCTTCTAAGAGTTGAGTGGCTGTGACTTTTCATCAATTCGATAATTATGGCAAAAGTTTGCAACATTTGCCTTAAACATGGTAGGAACACTTCATTGCATGTTGGTGTCGTATATGACACAGGTTCTTAAAGAAATTAGGATTCTATAGTCATCGATGAAAGTCGACATGCATGGTGACTTCACTCAATTAAAAAATAGTGCAGCAAGATTTCTGATTTTACCTTACTTTGGATCAAAAGACCCTATCACTCGCTGGTAACCTATATAGATCAATTACGCAATGAAAGTGGACATCTAGAATACTCTTTGAAAGTTGTGACGGGCAGTGAGTTTTCATTCAATTCGTAAAAATTGTAAAAAGTACGCAATTACTAGCTAGAATCAAACTATCCTCCGTTTGTGAACGCTTCGGATGAATTTCACAAGGAAAGCGCGCGCTCCATAATTCTTCTAAGAGTCGAGTGGCTGTGACTTTTTCTCAATTCCATAATTATGGCAAAAAATTTGTCACATTGGCCTTAAACATGGTAGGAACACTTTATTGCCTGTTTGTGTCGTATATGACACAGGTTCTTAAAGAAATTAGGATTCTATATCATCGATGAAAGTCGACATGCATGGTGACTTCACTAAATTAAAAAATAGTGCAACAAGCTTTCTGATTTTTCCTTACTTGGGATCAAAAGAAGCTATCACTTGCTGTTGACCTATATAGATCAATTACGCAATGAAAGTGGACATCTAGAATACTCTTTGAAAGTTGGGACGGGCAGTGAGTTTTCATTCAATTCATAAAAGTTGTAAAAAGTACGCAATTACTAGCTAGAATCAAACTATCCCCCGTTTGTGAACGCTTCGGAAGAATTTCACAACAAAAGTGCGCACTCCATAATTCTTCTAAGAGTCTGAGTGGCTGTGACTTTTCATCAATTCCATAATTATGGTAAAAGTTTGTCACATTGGCCTTAAACATGGTAGGAACACTTGATTGCCTGTTTGTGTCGTATATGACACAGGTTCTTAAAGAAATTAGGATTCTATATCATCGATGAAAGTCGACATGCATGGTGACTTCACTAAATTAAAAAATAGTGCAACAAGCTTTCTGATTTTACCTTACTTTGGATCAAAAGACCCTATCACTTGCTGGTGACCTATATAGATCAATTACGCAATGAAAGTGGACATCTAGAATACTCTTTAAAAGTTGTGACGGGTAGTGAGTTTTCATTCAATTCGTCAAAATTCTAAAAAGTACGCAATTACTAGCTAGAATCAAACTATCCTCCGTATGTGAACGCTTCGGATGAATTTCACAAGGAAAGTGAAACATCCTCCCTTACAGCCCTCAGAGTACACTAGCGGAAGCAATATTAGCTTTATTATGCGTTAGCTTCATAATCCAAAATGTGAATATGCCAAACATTATTTATCATTGAATCATAAAATGTCATACAATATGGCATATACAACAAGACATATACATAATCCTCATATCTCTATTACATCTCGTTCTGCCTAAACTTTGGCAGCATAACCGCTACGCTTCAGCTGTACAAAGAACTGAACCGTACTGATTCGGTAATTCCCTCATGAGAACTACCATTCTACGTAGTACCCAGGAAAGACTAGATGAACCGGCTAGGTCCACTCACTTCTAGCCTCCTTAGACAGCACTACGTACACAGTACTTATCATATACTGATGTTCAGTCTTTACTCCGGCAGCATAACGGCGTCTCTTAGGATTCTCTAAATC
This sequence comes from Leucaena leucocephala, assembly GCA_037074615.1. Taxonomy (NCBI): domain Eukaryota; kingdom Viridiplantae; phylum Streptophyta; class Magnoliopsida; order Fabales; family Fabaceae; genus Leucaena; species Leucaena leucocephala. Next base: position 21,624,583 of record CM073532.1, on the reverse strand, counting down.
CACTTCAGCATAACCTCCCTGTAATGGGTTATGGATGGGGATGAGATTCGGGGGAATCTCAGTAGCAACAATCATAACAATATATGTAATGCAGAGTGACAGTGCTTGCTTGTGATTGTGTACAGATAAGTATGCTGCGTGCTTCCATGCTTAATAACATATGACCATAGCATTACAGCAGAGCTTCAGACATAACATATAAGACAACAATCCAACCAAACAATAGCACATCAAATCACAAAGCCATTACATAGAAGCTAGGATTAGTTACTACCTGGCTAGCTTAGCAGAACCCTACTATCTCCATTCTGCTTCCAGCTCCGCCAGAACTTCCTTTCTTCCTTTCTCCTTTCTCTCTTCCTTCCTTCCTTCTCTTTCTCTCTTCTTTCTCTCTCATTCTCTCCTCCTCCGCGGGATGCAAATGGAATGGGGGAAGGGGGGTATTTATAATAGGGCTCAATGGCACAACCGTAAATACCATGAACTTTGATCCTGCGGTCCTGGTTTTTCCTGGATTTTCCTATTTTCTTTTATTTCTCCTTTACTGCATCATCGTGCCAACTCACCATGCTGACTCAGCGCCTCATTTTTCACATGCTTGAATTCCCGGGACACCTCAGCATGCTGACTCACCATGCTGACTCACCGGTCCAGTCTCTTGCCTCGTAATACGTGCCCTCAACTTTATCTGCTTTCTGCAGACTAATGCCATGTGACAACTGGAAGAGACCTTGCATGCTTCCCAATGCCACCCAGATAAGTCCCAGACTTATCTGATCACCTCCTCGGTTTACGTGCCTCCTCGGTTATCACGCCAACCGAGTATCTTTACTTTACTGAATCATTACTTTAATGCCATGTGGCATCTTGCAGGACCCATGAGTACACCTTATCAGTCCACCTCATGGTTTCCAGATAACCTTTCCTGTATCTGATATCCTGCCTCCGGTCTATCTCCAACCGGGTAACTATCTCTCTTGGACCTTCACCACTCTTGGCCCATACGCTTAGCGCCACTTTAGTCACTAGTCGCGACCTCAACATCATCTTGTCGCGACCTTACAATTCTGTGTACATTTGTCGCGACCTAAACATCTTCTCGTCGCGACCAAAACATTCTATCGTCGCGACCACAACACATTTTAGTCGCGACCATAACACTTTTTAGTCGCGTCTAAGGCTTTCTGCCACTATTAGTCGCGATATCACTGCTTTCTAGTCGCGACCATACTTCTTTTACGTCGCGACCATAATGCTTTCTTGTCGCGTATAGCTCTTTCTGTAACCACTAGTCGCGACCATGCTTTACTCTAGTCGCGACCAGAACGGTCAGCTCGTAACTCTTCAACCTTTGACCTTTACATCACCCCAAATGGCCATTCTACCCCTTGGGACTTCCACTGTTTGCACATAAGTTCCCGTACCTTTACTTACTCGCAGCTTAGTCCCTAAAAACTCTCTTATGTCTCTGGGACTTCTGCTCAAAAGGGGTCTGGTAGCCTCTCATTCTCAGGCTATTTCCGTGTCTGAAGGCCTGAAAATTGGGATGTTACATTTCTCCTCCCCTTTAAATAAATTTCGTCCTCGAAATTTAATCAGTACCATAGCCAAATTAACTTAACATCTGGCAAAGTACGCATCATAACTGTACATCTCTTCGTAACATGCCTTTCTTTCTCTGGGTTAATCCAATCAGAGTTGAAATCTACTTTCCTCTTATGGACCACTTACTGCACTTATGAGTAGTGTCCATTTCTTTCATATGAAATTTGTCACATCCTTATTTTTATACATCTTAGGGACCATTCAGTAGCACTTAAACCACTTTCAGGGTCATTGAAGTCTAAACACTTAATCTGGAATTTTATTCATATCGAGTACTGTTCACTGTGGCAAATTCCAGATGAGTGACCTGACTTTGAAAATTCATAACTAATTCTAGAAAAATCGAAATGAAGTGGTTCCAATTGATACATGAAGATAACTCAAATATATTTCAGGGAAAAATCATTGGTTGACCAATCCTTGACAAAGTTAACGTGGGTAAATGTTCAAATATTACTGTTCATCCAATGACTTTCTCCTGAATCCAGCATTCTGGTCCCAACTTTAACCATTTATATCTTTCCGTGTATACATCCAATTTAGACATTATATATATCAAATTAAAGCTTAGTATGTCTACTTTATACCCTAAAAATTTCGTACATTAATTCAATCATTTACTATTTTTAATGATTTATCAAACATGAATGGGTCTTCACGAGTTACTGTTCACTGAGCCTACTTTCAGCATTTAGTCTTTACATACCCAAGCATACAACCAACACATATCAGTCATACAGGCCAGATAACCATTAATATCAAATAATCAACTGTTATATATCTGTGCATGATTAACTCTCATATTTTATTACATCCTTCTCTGTCTATAATCCGGCAGCATAACTGCTACAATTCTTTTCTAGAAAGTAACCGATGTTGTACCGATTCGGTAATTCCCTTGTGAGAATTACCATTCTACGTAGTACCCAGGAAAGACTGGATGAACCTTCTGGGTCCACTCACTTCCAGCCTCCTTAGACAGCACTACGTACACAGTACGTATCAGTTCCTTTCTTTGTTCCGTCTTCGTTGCCGGAATTTCGGCAGCCTACCGGCGTCTCTTAAGATTTCCAAATTTTATTTTGACAGAACCTCCCCTGTAATGTTATGTTTGGAAATGAGATTCAAAAGAATCCCAGTAACAATAATCATAACAAAATATGTAATGCAGAGTGACGGTGCTTGCTTGTGACTGTGTACAGATAAGTATGCTGCATGCTTCCATATTCAATAACATATGATCATAGCATTGGAATAGAGCTTCAAGCATAACATATAGGACAACAATCAACCAAACAAGACAACACATCACAAAGACATTACATAAGAGCTAGGATTAGTTGTTACCTCAAAAGCAGTGCTTTAGAACTTCCCTACTACTTCCAACTTCACCAGAACTTCCTTACTTCTTTCTTTCTCTCACTTTCTCTCTCAAGAACTTCTTTCTTCCTCTCTTTCTTGCTTGCACCGAAATGAAGGGGTAAGGGGGGGTATTTATAGTGTTGAGCAATGGCAATCTTGTAATTTTGAAGACTTATGATCCTGTGGTCCTGGTTTTTCCTGAATTTCCTATTTTTCTTTATTCCTTTTACTGCATCATGCATGACATCACTCAATGCCAACTCATGGGACACCTCACCTCCCACATTCTTCACATGGCGAAATTGAGAGGGAGCTAGAGCCTTCCGGAAGCTTTCCGATCCACTCCGGTACCGGCCCGGTCCATCGCCTCGAAAAACGTGCTATTTTCTGCACCTGATGTTTCTGAAGATCCTTTTTATGTCTACTGACCTCACATTTAGTATCTAGACCCTTTATATCATTAACTTTTTAATACTGGGTCCAGACTCGATTACAGATCCCCTGCGAAATGACCAAAATGCCCTTGGTGCCCTATCTTGTCCTATTTTAGCCCTAAGGGCAAAATCGTCATTTCACACCTTTCTGGACTCGGTCAAAGCTTATACTGGCTCTAGTCAACCTTATTTAGACATGTCTTGACCTCTGGGTCTGTCCAAAATGACCAGAATACCCTTTATTCATCTGCTGCCCTTTTTGTACAACATAGGGGCATTTTCGTAATTTCGCACTTTTCCGGGGTTCTGCTGGACACTGGCCCACCTATCAGTCCAAGAGTCTTATTGGGCCTCTAATGGCGCCATTTTTGGGCTTCCTGGGCCCATTACCTATATGGCACGCATTACGAGAAATCTTCCTTTAACACAGTTCATTGAATATTTTAACTATTTTTTACCGATTATACACCTTTTTCGGACACCGGCTCTTTTTCCCAGATACAGTGTCCTACTGTGTTCAGGCATCCTTGGGGGTTATAACGGTCATCTGACCGAAGTCATTCGATCGCATTCAGCCTCTTTAAAAATACCGATAAATCTCCAACCCGGATCCCTGGAGGCCTCACACTCCCGTCTGGAATTTTTATTTTGTGAATAACTTTTCCTACAGACCTCCTATCGGTATCCTGTCAGTTTCCCGACATCCGCCCCATAAGGGTGCATCATCCTGTATTTTCTCACTTATATCTGAAACCTAGGGTATCCGGTATTAATTTTTATAACTTTTGGACGATCAGTCCATTTCTGGCTATCTGGAATCTTCAAAAATTCCGGTATTAGGCTTGGTTACCCGGCGTCACCTGCCCTACCTTCTGGTAGAATCTGGGACTGAAATGCTGTCGGGCGGTGCAAACCACTTCTGGCCTATTTTCTTTAATTATACTTTAGCCCCAGGGAACTTTTCCTTCTTTATAATTAAGTCCCTTAATTTGGCTAAAATTACACTTTAAGACCCCACATTTTTGTCTACCTTTCCTTCCTTACCTTAAACTTTCCATATTTGCATTTAAGTACTTTCTTTTCCTTTCTTTTGCAATTTAATCATTTTCTTTACATAAAGGACCACATCTTTTTCCTGAAACAGAGCTCATATATTCCGTTTATTCTGTACATAGAAACCAGTACAGAAAATTAAGGATATTACAAAATTCTCTCGAATATTACTGTATTCGGGAATTTCTTCTAACTACTCATCATACTTGTAGCATTTCATCTTTCTTTGCACTTAACTTCATACAGAGAGAGGACTTACGCAGCTATTCTTTCTTTACTTTGCTGCTAAACAAAAGCACCTACTCTAACATGCATAATGCTTGGCCAACATACTGCAGGACTGCATACCTGCTTATGAATGCAAAGCTCTAACATCGGAGCTTAAGCATTCCTGTTCTAACTAGGCACAGCTCTAACACTCGGAGCTTGCATAGTTTTAGCATAACATTAAGCCTAACATCTCATGCAAAGAGTGAAAGCTCTCATTTTCTATTCTCTTTCATAGCATAACATTCAAACATCTGATTCCTACCAAACAGGGAGCCTCTCTGTCTGTTTATACAATGCACATCTCTAGGTGCGTGTCATATTACACGTTTACTACCGTGTATCTCATTACATGCCTTTGATACGTTATCATGGCATATCTAGCCCACTCTAGCTATCTCATGGTGTATTTCACCCTTTCATAACTTATCTTGTCTTATCACAAAACTAACATAAGACTGGCTTTCTCTTTTTCATAGAACTATGTTCTATCTCTACTTTGCCTTAGACCCTCTTCTCTAGGTCTTCTCTAGCCTTTTAATCTCTTTACCCCTCATCTGGGTAATCTTTATCTACTCATACTTTTCTATTCTTATTACATTGAGGATTTTCTTCTCTGCTTCTCAGAGGATTCTCTTCTCTGCTTCTTATTACACAGAGGATTCTCTTCTCTGCTTCTTATTACACAGAGGATTCTCTTCTCTGCTTCTCAGGCATACTTCTACAAAACTTTGAATCTCAGTACTCAGATTTAAACTTGGACTCCATCTTCGTTTAAGGGAAAGCTAAGTTCAGTCTGTAGACTAGAGGCTACCTGAAGAAAATCATTATAAAACAATTTCTCTGGGTCAGGTTATCAACTAGTGAAACTTCCTTACCTTAACTTCGTCTTTGGCATTCATCTTCCCAAAGAGATACTACATCGTACTCATGTCTCATGGCTCATTACTTTCCTTAGGCTAGGTCTAACTGCGACCTCGGGATCTAACTGCGATCAACCGTTAGCCTCTTCAGAATCTAACTGTGACTCTGGATCTGTTAGGATCTAACTGCGACCCTGGAGCCATGCTAGGATCTAACTGTGACCCTCCAGAATCTAACTGCGATTCTGTTGTACTGTATATCTCCCGAAGATCTTAAACCAACAGACTAAGTTATAAGGTTAACTGCTTCCACCTGTTGATAACTCCATAAAAATTTTATAGCCTCACATCATTTACCCAGACTTTACTTACTTCCTCTCTTACTCAGGAGTTCCTTCTCATCTTTCTTACTTTACTGTGGCTTACCATTGGCTTGTGCCATCATGGTCTAACCACCTGCCATTGCATTCTACTGCTATGGCCTCATCATAACTCATCTGAATCTAGCTCTATCTGAGAGCCATCTGTTTCAGATCCAACTTTTATCTGAAGAGTGATCTAAAAACAATCTCTTTACTCTTATCTGCTTTCTTTCTGTCTACCATTCCTTTCAACAGAAATGGCTCTGAGTACTGTATTCACAAGTCTGCAGAATTACCTGAGTATCCTCAATCATAACATATCTGAATCTCATAGCTTATTGTCCCATGAACTGAGACTATCTATCATCCTCAATACATATCTCATTACATGTCATATGGTATGGGAGCAACATACTTTCTCATCTCATATATACTCTACCCTTCATGCACTGTAAAAGGGAGTATTCATTCATCATGGCATACTCTAACATGCATGTCATCATATGACAATTGCAAGGAGATGCAACTATCATAACTTATGGCATCATAAGCCATATCATCATCATACTTTGCTCAACCATCCATCAGACTAACTAAACCTCAAGGCATATTTTATTTATCATATTGCCTATCATATCTTGGTCAGTCATCCTGAAACATCTGTCTATCTCAGGCTGCCACGCTACCCTCTTATTAAGGTACAGACTCAACCCTTCATCACTCTTTCTTGCATAGGGGAGTCACTGTATCCCGTAATCTGTGGCTACCTTCTACTATCTCATTTCTCCTTTTGTCTATCTATCAGTCTCAGTCTATTCTTGACCAGACTGTGGTTCCTTATCGGCCTTTACTGTAACAACCTAGAACCCCTTTACAAAGATATTATCCGCTTTCCCCTTAGGTAGGCTTGGTGCCCACATGAGGTCACGGTTTTGTTTTCCAGACACACGAGCCACAGCCCTTAAGCACCTGAAAACGCATCTTTCTCTTAATCCTAGCGAACTTCAGTCGCCTAGATCTCATTCATTATCTTTTACTATTATTTCTATTCTTTAGGGTACTCTACCCTAGATCTCAGTGATGGAATCCCTCTGCTTAGGGAATTTTAACTCTTTACCTAGTAACCATCACGTCCTTAGCCTTAGCCTTAGGCCATATCAAACATCATCACTTCTCTAGCCTTTAGGCTATGCCCTAGGATTACTCCGAGGCAAACTTCATACTAGCTATCCTATTCTAGCTCTCAGGTCTTTTATTCAACTAGGTTGAATAAGACTTTTACCATGTAGATCTACTCCTCGTAATCACATAGAAGATCTGTCTCATTCTAGCTATCTCATCTAGCTAGCTCATCTTAACATTATCATCCTTTGCGGCCTATCCTACCTAGCAAGGATGACTTGCTTATTGGAGTTGCCAACTTCCTCTATGCATGACTTCTCCACTCAAGCTCTATGTTCATGCTTTGTGTTCACCTGTCTTTTCCTTTACAACGAAACATGAACACCTCTTATTCCATCTAAGAGCTTTATCTCCACGGGCTCTTCTAAACCCATAATAGTCCCGATCTGAATCTTCTAATATCATACCAGGACATCTCTGTCATTCCGTCACGATATGAGTATTGGGTAATCGCTATTCATAGCCTCTATGATTCTTCATTACCCTTAACTCCTCACGACTTATCATTTCTATTCTTTAGTCGTGACCTACAACTTCAGACGTCGCGTCCTTAACATTTTCTGTCTTCTAGTCACGACCTAAATCTTCTTTCGTCGCGACCTGAACCTTTCTACGTCGCGACTCAACTCCTCTACCGTCGCGACCAGGATATTTTCTCGTCGCGACTTATGTCTCTTCACGTAGCAACCATAGCCATTTCTAGTCGCGACATTAAACTTTTCTCGTCACAACCTTAGCTCTCTCTTAAATAACGTCGCGACCTAGGAACATACTCGCCGCGACCAAATCTTTCTGTGAATAACCGTCGCGACCTATAAACTTATGCGTCGCGACTAAACATCTCATTGAGGCTACCCGTCGCAACATAAACCACTTTAGTCGCGACCGGAGTGCTATTCTGTCGTACTCAAGGGCTAAATCAGAGCATCACTGAGCCAGAACCTTCTGTTCTGTGCCAGAATCTTATGCTCTGAACCAGAGTCCTTTCTGGTTGATGCCAGAACCTCTTGCTCTGATACCAAAATGAAACATCCTCCCTTACAGCCCTCAGAGTACACTAGCGGAAGCAATATTAGCTTTATTATGCGTTAGCTTCATAATCCAAAATGTGAATATGCCAAACATTATTTATCATTGAATCATAAAATGTCATACAATATGGCATATACAACAAGACATATACATAATCCTCATATCTCTATTACATCTCGTTCTGCCTAAACTTCGGCAGCATAACCGCTACGCTTCAGCTGTACAAAGAACTGAACCGTACTGATTCGGTAATTCCCTCATGAGAACTACCATTCTACGTAGTACCCAGGAAAGACTAGATGAACCGGCTAGGTCCACTCACTTCTAGCCTCCTTAGACAGCACTACGTACACAGTACTTATCATATACTGATGTTCAGTCTTTACTCCGGCAGCATAACGGCGTCTCTTAGGATTCTCTAAATCCACTTCAGCATAACCTCCCTGTAATGGGTTATGGATGGGGATGAGATTCGGGGGAATCTCAGTAGCAACAATCATAACAATATATGTAATGCAGAGTGACAGTGCTTGCTTGTGATTGTGTACAGATAAGTATGCTGCGTGCTTCCATGCTTAATAACATATGACCATAGCATTACAGCAGAGCTTCAGACATAACATATAAGACAACAATCCAACCAAACAATAGCACATCAAATCACAAAGCCATTACATAGAAGCTAGGATTAGTTACTACCTGGCTAGCTTAGCAGAACCCTACTATCTCCATTCTGCTTCCAGCTCCGCCAGAACTTCCTTTCTTCCTTTCTCCTTTCTCTCTTCCTTCCTTCCTTCTCTTTCTCTCTTCTTTCTCTCTCATTCTCTCCTCCTCCGCGGGATGCAAATGGAATGGGGGAAGGGGGTATTTATAATAGGGCTCAATGGCACAACCGTAAATACCATGAACTTTGATCCTGCGGTCCTGGTTTTTCCTGGATTTTCCTATTTTCTTTTATTTCTCCTTTACTGCATCATCGTGCCAACTCACCATGCTGACTCAGCGCCTCATTTTTCACATGCTTGAATTCCCGGGACACCTCAGCATGCTGACTCACCATGCTGACTCACCGGTCCAGTCTCTTGCCTCGTAATGCGTGCCATCAACTTTATCTGCTTTCTGCAGACTAATGCCATGTGACAACTGGAAGAGACCTTGCACGCTTCCCAATGCCACCTAGATAAGTCCCAGACTTATCTGATCACCTCCTCAGTTTACGTGCCTCCTCGGTTATCACGCCAACCGAGTATCTTTACTTTACTGAATCATTACTTTAATGCCATGTGGCATCTTGCAGGACCCATGAGTACACCTTATCAGTCCACCTCATGGTTTCCAGATAACCTTTCCTGTATCTGATATCCTGCCTCCGGTCTATCTCCAACCGGGTAACTATCTCTCTTGGACCTTCACCACTCTTGGCCCACACGCTTAGCGCCACTTTAGTCACTAGTCGCGACCTCAACATCATCTTGTCGCGACCTTACAATTCTGTGTACATTTGTCGTGACCTAAACATCTTCTCGTCGCGACCAAAACATTCTATCGTCGCGACCACAACACATTTTAGTCGCGACCATAACACTTTTTAGTCGCGTCTAAGGCTTTCTGCCACTATTAGTCGCGATATCACTGCTTTCTAGTCGCGACCATACTTCTTTTACGTCGCGACCATAATGCTTTCTTGTCGCGTATAGCTCTTTCTGTAACCACTAGTCGCGACCATGCTTTACTCTAGTCGCGACCAGAACGGTCAGCTCGTAACTCTTCAACCTTTGACCTTTACATCACCCCAAATGGCCATTCTACCCCTTGGGACTTCCACTGTTTGCACATAAGTTCCCGTACCTTTACTTAATCGCAGCTTAGTCCCTAAAAACTCTCTTATGTCTCTGGGACTTCTGCTCAAAAGGGGTCTGGTAGCCTCTCATTCTCAGGCTATTTCCGTGTCTGAAGGCCTGAAAATTGGGATGTTACAGAAAGCGCGCGCTCCATAATTCTTCTAAGAGTCGAGTGGCTGTGACTTTTCATCAATTCGATAATTATGGCAAAAGTTTGCAACATTTGCCTTAAACATGGTAGGAACACTTCATTGCATGTTGGTGTCGTATATGACACAGGTTCTTAAAGAAATTAGGATTCTATAGTCATCGATCAAAGTTGACATGCATGGTGACTTCACTCAATTAAAAAATAGTGCAACAAGATTTCTGATTTTACCTTACTTTAGATCAAAAGTCCCTATCACTCGCTGGTACCTATATAGATCAATTACGCAATGAAACTGGACATCTAGAATACTCTTTGAAAGTTGTGACGGGAGTGAGTTTTCATTCAATTCATAAAAGTTCTAAAAAGTACGCAATTACTAGCTAGAATCAAACGATCCCCGTTTGTGAACGCTTCGGATGAATTTCTCAACGAAACCGAGCACTCCATAATTCTTCTAAGAGTCTGAGTGGCTGTGACTTTTCATCAATTCCATAATTATGGCAAAAGTTTGCAACATTTGCCTTAAACATGGTAGGAACACTTCATTGCCTGTTGGTGTCGTATATGACACAGTTTCTTAAAGAAATTAGGATTCTATATCATCGATGAAAGTCGACATGCATGGTGACTTCACTCGATTAAAAAATAGTGCAACAACCTTTCTGATTTTACCTTACTTTGGATCAAAAGACCCTATCACTCCCTGGTGACTTATATAGATCAATTACGCAATGAAAGTGGACATCTAGAATACTCTTTGAAAGTTGTGACAGGTAGTGAGTTTTCATTCAATTCATAAAAGTTCTAAAAAGTACGCAATTACTAGCTAGAAACAAACTATCCCCCGTTTGTGAACGCTTGGGATGAATTTCACAACAAAAGTGCGCACTCCATAATTCTTCTAAGAGTCTGAGTGGCTGTGACTTTTCATCAATTCCATAATTATGGTAAAAGTTTGTCACATTGGCCTTAAACATGGTAGGAATACTTTATCTCCTGTTGGTGTCGTATATGACACAGGTTCTTAAAGAAATTAGGATTCTATAGTCATCGATGAAAGTCTACATGCATGGTGACTTCACTCAATTAAAAAATAGTGCAACAACCTTTCTGATTTTACCTTACTTTGGATCAAAAGACCCTATCACTCGCTGGTGACCTATATAGATCAATTACGCAATGAAAGTGGACATCTAGAATACTCTTTGAAAGTTGTGACGTGTAGTGAATTTTCATTCAATTCGTAAATATTCTAAAAAGTACGCAATTACTAGCTAGAATCAAACTATCCCCCGTTTGTGAACGCTTCGGATGAATTTCACAAGGAAAGCGCGCGCTCCATAATTCTTCTAAGAGTCGAGTGGCTGTGACTTTTTCTCAATTCCATAATTATGGCAAAAAATTTGTCACATTGGCCTTAAACATGGTAGGAACACTTTATTGCCTGTTTGTGTCGTATATGACACAGGTTCTTAAAGAAATTAGGATTCTATATCATCGATGAAAGTCGACATGCATGGTGACTTCACTAAATTAAAAAATAGTGCAACAAGCTTTCTGATTTTACCTTACTTTGGATCAAAAGACCCTATCACTTGCTGGTGACCTATATAGATCAATTACGCAATGAAAGTGGACATCTAGAATACTCTTTGAAAGTTGTGACGGGTAGTGAGTTTTCATTCAATTCGTAAGTGGACATATAGATCAATTTCGTACATTAATTCAATCATTTACTATTTTTAATGATTTATCAAACATGAATGGGTCTTCACGAGTTACTGTTCACTGAGCCTATTTTCAGCATTTAGTCTTTACATACCCAAGCATACAACCAACACATATCAATCATACAGGCCAGATAACAATTAATATCAAATAATCAACTGTTATATATCAGTGCATGATTAACTCTCTCATATTTTATTACATCCTTCTCTGTCTAAAATCCGGCAGCATAACTGCTACAATTCTTCTCTAGAAAGTAACCGATGTTGTACCGATTCGGTAATTCCCTTGTGAGAATTACCATTCTACGTAGTACCCAGGAAAGACTGGATGAACCTTCTGGGTCCACTCACTTCCAGCCTCCTTAGACAGCACTACGTACACAGTACGTATCAGTTCCTTTCTTTGTTCCGTCTTCGTGTCCGGAATTTCGGCAGCCTACCGGCGTCTCTTAAGATTTCCAAATTTTATTTTGACAGAACCTCCCCTGTAATGTTATGTTTGGAAATGAGATTCAAAAGAATCCCAGTAACAATAATCATAACAAAATATGTAATGCAGAGTGACGGTGCTTGCTTGTGACTGTGTACAGATAAGTATGCTGCATGCTTCCATATTCAATAACATATGATCATAGCATTGGAATAGAGCTTCAAGCATAACATATAGGACAACAATCAACCAAACAAGACAACACATCACAAAGACATTACATAAGAGCTAGGATTAGTTGTTACCTCAAAAGCAGTGCTTTAGAACTTCCCTACTACTTCCAACTGTAAGGAATTGGAAGACACGCAGCGGAAATAAACTTTAAAATTTTTCCATTCCTTGCCAGGATCTGCCGTATGTGTTTAAGTCAAGTGGAAAGAATCATTACCCTTAGTGTTGCTCAGCGAATTTCACAGCTTCTCTACGTGGGTGGTGATCTCTTTCTGATCGCAAGAAATCGACGGAGTGTTCCTCAGCGACCTTCACAGATTCTCTCCGCGGACGGTGGTCTCTTTCCGATCACAAGAAGTCGACGCCTCAGGTCGGCTTCCTCTACTGGTATCCACACGAACAGCGTTCCAACCACGAACGACGTGCTAGCGTCTCCTGTCCCTCCAAGGCTTTCACAAGTCTCCGTCTCTATTTCGGCAGTTTCTTGTCTGCAAACCTTTTGCAGATTCCGTTCGGCCTTTTGTGTTCTGTGTTATTTTCAAACGTAGCTCCTCCAATCAGATATAGAGGATGCTATGCGTTTTTACCCTTGACCTAATTGGATTTTGGAGTTAATCTTATATTAATTCCGAATTGATACAATATCATATATTGTATAATTTTATAAGAAACTAATTAAATAAAATAATATTAAATCCGTCCCACAGATTTAATTACTTATTTATTTAACTTTAAATAAAGATGAGACTGAGTTATATTTGATTTATTCCCATAAATCAAATTTGAGATATCCTATCAATTTAAATTTCGAATTTCAAACGTGATAGAGATTTAATTTATCCTTATAAATTAAATCTTATAAATATCTCTTATATGAGATATCCTATCAATTTGAATTTCGAATTTCAAACGTGATAGAGATTTAATTTATCCTTATAAATTAAATCTTATAAATATCTCTTATATGAGATATCCTATCAATTTGAATTTCGAATTTCAAACGTGATAGAGATTTAATTTATCCTTATAAATTAAATCTTATAAATATCTCTTATATGAGATATCCTATCAATTTGAATTTCGAATTCAAACGTGATAGGGATTTAATTTATCCTTATAAATTAAATCTCATATATCTCATATATATAATATATATATATATACGAATTTATATATATACGAATATAAATATAAATAAATATATATACATTCACCTGGATCTTTCATTGAATCTGGACATGTCTTAGATTCAATGAATCTGGACATCATAGCTCGTGTTGGGCTATTTTGTGTGCGACCCTGTAGGCCCATATGAAGTTGGCAGTGGGCCATTTGCTATACTAGCCCACAAGTCGCAAGCGGTCTCTAGCAAGACATAACAACTACCCAAATCATATGAGGATCGATAAACGATGTAACCTTTTATACAACCATATCATGTCCCTTCTGTCACGCGATATTTTGGTCATGGATGAGGCATGGATAATGTCATCCTCCTATTCCCGACCGTTACTTTCTCGATCCCTGAGTAGTCTGACTATAGAGATGGAACTACCTTTCCATTACAGTATGGCCATACATTTCTCAGACTCACTCATCGAGGGGCCCAGTAATATCTCTCCACGAATGTGAGGGACAAATTCCATCTTGACCATTCACATTCCTCCGCATGAAAAACCACTAAGCCCGAACATAGTCTTTATGATCACTCGGTCAAAAGTGACTTTTGACTAGGTCAAAGCTGAGCGTTTTGTCATGTAGGAATCCATGATGATCTCAGGTCAAAGGGCATATTGACATGGTTTGTATATGAGAGAAGCTTATGACGTTACCCATGCAGTTCTCTCATAGCGGGTCGGTCCAACACCCTGTACTCTTACATGTGCTTATGACTTTGATTTATATCTCTATACATCTTCAAAGTCATACTGGTCTTATTTCATCTGTGCTCCCACATAGATGATCGACCAGGGACATTTAGGATAATATCATGAATTATCCAAGGATGGTCATCATAGTAAACATGCAAATAATATGATAACTCAATTAATAAATTCATAAATCAATAATGTTCATAAGACAATGATTGGCCCCTAGGGCACGATTTCCAACAACCTCCCACTTGCACTAGGTACAATCATTAATTTGACTAATTCCCATTGACCTAACATGACGCTCATGCTTTGCCTGCACAAGCGGCTTTGTTAGAGGATCAGCAACATTATCTTCTCCTGCTACTTTGCATATTTTTATATCACCTCTATCGTTGATTTCTCTGATGAGATGAAATCGCCTGAGTATATGCTTGGTCCTTTGATGTGACCTAGGCTCTTTGGCCTGTGCAATAGCACCGCTATTGTCACAGAGCAAAGTTATTGGATCTGAGATGGTAGGTATCACCCCTAGTTCTGTGATGAACTTCCTGATCCAAACGGCTTCCTTAGCTGCATCAGATGCTGCTATATACTCAGCTTCCGTTGCAGAATCTGCTACAGTGCCCTGCTTAGAGCTCTTCCAGCTTACTGCTCCATTATTGAGGAGGAATATGTATCCAGACTGCGATTTTTGGTCGTCCTGGTCAGTTTGGAAACTCGCATCTGTGTAACCAGTTACACAGAGCTCATCATCCAATCCACCATAGACCAAGAATAAGTCCTTAGTCCTTCTTAAGTACTTAAGGATATTCTTGACAGCAGTCCAATGGCCCTCACCAGGGTCCTGTTGGTATCTGCTAGTCATACTTAAGGCAAACGAGACATCCGGTCGAGTACATAACATGGCGTACATGATAGATCCTATGGCCGAGGCATATGGAACCTTACTCATGCGACCTCGCTGATCAGATGTACTAGGACACAGATCTTTGCTGAGGTGAGTACCATGAGACATGGGTATGAAACCCCTCTTTGATTCGTGCATACTGAACCTATGCAGTATTTTGTCTATGTATGTACTCTGACTGAGTCCTAGAAGTCTTTTAGATCTATCTCTATAGATCCTGATTCCTAGGATGTAGGTGGCTTCACCCAAGTCTTTCATCGAGAAAGACTTTCCTAAACAAGACTTGACAATCTGCAAGGTAGGAATGTCATTCCCAATAAGTAGGATGTCATCGACATAGAGTACCAAAAACACAACTGTGCTCCCACTAACCTTCTTGTACACACAAGGTTCATCAATGTTTTGAAGAAATCCAAACTCTTTGATTACTTCATCAAAACGATGATTCCAACTCCGAGAGGCTTGCTTTAGTCCATAAATGGACTTTTGAAGCTTGCACACTTTACCAGAGTCCTCGGAACGCACAAACCCTTCAGGTTGTGTCATGTACACATCCTCAAGGAGCTTTCCATTAAGGAAGGCTGTCTTGACGTCCATCTGCCATATTTCATAGTCATAATATGCTGCAATAGCAAAGAGGATTCTGATTGATTTGGCCATTGCTACTGGGGAAAAGGTCTCATCATAGTCCACACCATGAGTTTGAGTAAAACCTTTTGCAACCAGTCGTGCCTTGAAGACATTTACATTGCCATCCATGTCAGTTTTCTCTTTGAAAACCCACTTGCACCCGACGGTTTTTACACCTTCAGGCGGGTCGACTAAGGTCCAAACCTTATTGTCGTACATGGATTGCATCTCAGACTTCATGGCACTAAGCCATTTTTCGGAGTTTGGTCCCACTATAGCTTCTCGATAGGTAGTCGGCTCATTATGCTCAATGAGCAACACATCACGACTATCAGAAATCAGAAATCCATATCTCTGAGGCTGAAGTCGTGTCCTATTAGACTTTCGTGGACCTTGCGTGACTTGAGGAGTCTCAACAACTTGTTGTGAGTCTTCTCTATTTTCCATCTGCAGTTCTGTGGTGTCTTGTAGCTCTCGAACTTCTTCGAGTTGTACCTTACTCCCACTGGTTCTTTTAGAGATAAATTCTCGTTCAAGAAAGATACCATTTCTGACAACAAACACTTTGTTATCAGCAGGGTTGTAGACGTAATATCCCTTGGTTTCCTTAGGATATCCCACAAAAAGGCATTTTGAGGATTTGGGCGCTAATTTGTCTGAGGCTTGTTGCTTAACATAGACCTCGCATCCCCAAATCTTGAGGAAAGACAAACTAGGCGTCCTCCCAGTCCATATCTCATACGGAGTCTTTTCGATTGCCTTAGATGGAACACGATTGAGTGTGAACGCAGCTGTCTCTAGGGCATAGCCCCAAAAGGAGGGCGGAAGATCTGTTCGACTCATCATGGATCGAACCATATCTAATAGTGTTCGATTTCTCCGTTCAGAAACGCCATTCCATTGTGGTGTCCCTGGAGGAGTCAATTGTGAGAGTGTCCCACAATTCCTAAGATGATCTATGAACTCTTGGCTCAAATATTCACCACCCCGATCAGATCGAAGGGCTTTAATTGTTTTGCCAAGCTGGTTTTGTACTTCATTTTGAAATATCTTGAACTTTTCAAAAGATTCAGATTTATGTTTCATTAGATAGATGTACCCATATCTGCTGAAATCATCTATGAATGTTATAAAGTACGAATAACCTCCTCTGGCATTTGTGTTCATCGGTCCACACACATCTGTATGTATGAGGCCCAATAAATCAGTGGCCCTCTCACTGTGCCCAGTGAAAGGTGACTTTGTCATCTTTCCTAACAAGCAAGACTCGCAAGTGTCATATGATTCAAAATCAAATGAGTTTAGAAATCCATCTTGATGGAGTTTGGAAATGCGTTTCTCATTTATGTGGCCCAGACGACAGTGCCAGAGGTATGTGGGATTCAAATCATTTGGTTTGACCCTTTTGGCGGTTACGTTATAGATATTTCCATGATTGGGTTGTTCCAAATTTAATATGTAATGATCAACATGCAAATCACCATGAGCATATAAAACATCATTACGATAAATAGAACATCTACTATTCCCAGCAATGGAAGTGAAACCTTCCTTATCCAAATAAGAAAGTGAAACAATGTTACTACTTAAAGCAGGAACATAATAGCAATTGTTCAAAACTAACAAAAGCCCAGTGGGCAGAACTAATTCATAAGTGCCTACAGCTAACGCAGCAACCCTTGCTCTGTTTCCAACTCGTAGGTCAACTTCACCCCTTTTCAGCTTCCTACTGTCCTTTAGTCCCTGCACATTCGTACAAATGTGAGAACCACATGCAGTATCTAATACCCATGAGGTGGAAGTAGAAAGATGAATGTCTATAACATAAATACCTGAAGCGATAGCCCCGCTATCCTTCTTGTTCTTTTTCAGATCTTCGAGGTAGAGTTTGCAATTCCTCTTCCAATGACCCGGTTCATTGCAGAAGAAGCAGACTCCTTCCTTCGGAGGCTTTGCCTTCTTTGGTGCAGGCTTGGTTTCGGGCTTGCCTGACTCTTTGGTCTTACGTGATGAGCCATGACCCTTCCCCTTGCCTTTGCCTTTCTTTTTCGTACCCTTTCCCTTTTGAACCATCAAAACACTACTGGGTTTCTTCTTAAGACTCGGCTCAGCAGTTTTAAGCATCCCATGCAGTTCAGAAATAGATTTCTCCATGTTGTTCATGTTGTAGTTCATAACAAACTGGTCATAACTTTCCGGGAGTGAGTTTAAGATCAAATCTGTAGCTAACTCCTGGCTCATGGGAAATCCAAGCCGTTCAAGGTGATCAATGTACCCTTTCATCTTTAAGACATGAGCACTGACTGATGCACCTTCAGCCATCTTGCAGGAATGTAAGGCCTTAGTGGTCTCATACCTCTCTTGCCTTGCCTGTTGCTGGAACATTTCCTTGAGATGCACAATCATCTCATAAGCCTCCATGTGTTCCAGATCTCTTTGGAGCTCCGGAACCATGGTGGCTAGCATCAAGCATCCCACATCGACAGAGTCTTCCTTATGCTTCATATAAGCATCTCTCTGAGCTCTGGGAGCATTGGCGGCTGGCTCCTCAGGAATGGGTTGATCTAGGACATGCGCCTTTCTTTCCTGCTTGAGAACAATTCTCAAGTTCCTAAACCAGTCAAGAAAGTTTGTCCCATTAAGTTTGTCCTTCTCAAGGACAGATCGCAGCGATAATGTAGCAGTATTACTAGTCGTCATGAGTCTACAATTAAAATATGCAATGTAATTAGTAATCTCCCACTAAATAAACAACCCTCAATGCAATAGTTAGTGGGCTAAGATCCATATTTGGCTCAAACTTAAGTCCGCTTTGGCAGGACACTTAAATTAAGTTATTTAGGTAGGTAACACCTTTACCAATTACATCAAATGTAACTCTTAGATATTCATGGGATCCTATCATCATATGATCTGGCATGTTCTAATCCCATCTAATGCCTTGAGATCCAAAACCGTTTTGTTAATCTCAATTAAGTCAAACAATAATGAACCTATGAGAGTAGCACCATTACTCTTTGCTTATCTCCCCAAGATAACTCAAAAGCACCCACTTTGGTGGAGTCCACAATTGAGCGATCGAGGTTTTGACAAGTGTTCATAAATTGACGGCATTATGACTTAAGATTTCTTTTAGAGGGCCTAATTTAACTATCTGGTTTATAAAACGCATGTTTCTCAGTTCGTATCTCATACAAGTAATATGCATGTGCTGATCTAATCATAAGATGCATAATTCAAACGTGATACAATATGGCTCACCTATCCTAAGTCCCCTCAAGCCAATGAGAGGAGCTCTCTAGTAAGAAAAGAGAAATTACATATAGAAACCTCTTTTAACATTCGAGGGGAGTGAGATGAGAGGAGAAGGTACATTGAGAGTATATAGAGGAAGGCACGACACGCAGGCCGTATTTTTTAAAATTACAACACTTGCAATCTAGAGCCATATTGTTCACCATACCCAAACATTCAAGAATCAATATTCAGATCTAATCGAAGGGCAAAAAACATTTACAAAGTAACATATGTTACGGTTATGTTGCGCTACGAACAGGTAGCTACGGCGGTCCCGCTAGCCGGTTAGCGGGCGGCTGTCCCGCTAGCCGGTTAGCGGGCGGGGTCTCTGGGGCAGCGCCCCGGAAGAAATTTTTTTTTGTTTTGTTTCATAAATAATCACGAATCTGAATTCGGTTTTCACAAATAATCACAAATTCGAATTCGGTTTTCTTAGACCCCATCTATGCGGATTGATCAAATCAAAAAGCATCACCACCGATTTCAATTTCCTTTTAGATTCCTTTTATGTCATACACAACAAGGATTCCATATATGTCACACATACAACGCTTATTATATGATCGGCTACTACTAACATATATCATATAAATCACAAATCAAGCCTAACTTAAACACAAAACGGCATGGCTCTGATACCACTGTAAGGAATTGGAAGACACGCAGCGGAAATAAACTTTAAAATTTTTCCATTCCTTGCCAGGATCTGCCGTATGTGTTTAAGTCAAGTGGAAAGAATCATTACCCTTAGTGTTGCTCAGCGAATTTCACAGCTTCTCTACGTGGGTGGTGATCTCTTTCTGATCGCAAGAAATCGACGGAGTGTTCCTCAGCGACCTTCACAGATTCTCTCCGCGGACGGTGGTCTCTTTCCGATCACAAGAAGTCGACGCCTCAGGTCGGCTTCCTCTACTGGTATCCACACGAACAGCGTTCCAACCACGAACGACGTGCTAGCGTCTCCTGTCCCTCCAAGGCTTTCACAAGTCTCCGTCTCTATTTCGGCAGTTTCTTGTCTGCAAACCTTTTGCAGATTCCGTTCGGCCTTTTGTGTTCTGTGTTATTTTCAAACGTAGCTCCTCCAATCAGATATAGAGGATGCTATGCGTTTTTACCCTTGACCTAATTGGATTTTGGAGTTAATCTTATATTAATTCCGAATTGATACAATATCATATATTGTATAATTTTATAAGAAACTAATTAAATAAAATAATATTAAATCCGTCCCACAGATTTAATTACTTATTTATTTAACTTTAAATAAAGATGAGACTGAGTTATATTTGATTTATTCCCATAAATCAAATTTGAGATATCCTATCAATTTAAATTTCGAATTTCAAACGTGATAGAGATTTAATTTATCCTTATAAATTAAATCTTATAAATATCTCTTATATGAGATATCCTATCAATTTGAATTTCGAATTTCAAACGTGATAGAGATTTAATTTATCCTTATAAATTAAATCTTATAAATATCTCTTATATGAGATATCCTATCAATTTGAATTTCGAATTTCAAACGTGATAGAGATTTAATTTATCCTTATAAATTAAATCTTATAAATATCTCTTATATGAGATATCCTATCAATTTGAATTTCGAATTCAAACGTGATAGGGATTTAATTTATCCTTATAAATTAAATCTCATATATCTCATATATATAATATATATATATATACGAATTTATATATATACGAATATAAATATAAATAAATATATATACATTCACCTGGATCTTTCATTGAATCTGGACATGTCTTAGATTCAATGAATCTGGACATCATAGCTCGTGTTGGGCTATTTTGTGTGCGACCCTGTAGGCCCATATGAAGTTGGCAGTGGGCCATTTGCTATACTAGCCCACAAGTCGCAAGCGGTCTCTAGCAAGACATAACAACTACCCAAATCATATGAGGATCGATAAACGATGTAACCTTTTATACAACCATATCATGTCCCTTCTGTCACGCGATATTTTGGTCATGGATGAGGCATGGATAATGTCATCCTCCTATTCCCGACCGTTACTTTCTCGATCCCTGAGTAGTCTGACTATAGAGATGGAACTACCTTTCCATTACAGTATGGCCATACATTTCTCAGACTCACTCATCGAGGGGCCCAGTAATATCTCTCCACGAATGTGAGGGACAAATTCCATCTTGACCATTCACATTCCTCCGCATGAAAAACCACTAAGCCCGAACATAGTCTTTATGATCACTCGGTCAAAAGTGACTTTTGACTAGGTCAAAGCTGAGCGTTTTGTCATGTAGGAATCCATGATGATCTCAGGTCAAAGGGCATATTGACATGGTTTGTATATGAGAGAAGCTTATGACGTTACCCATGCAGTTCTCTCATAGCGGGTCGGTCCAACACCCTGTACTCTTACATGTGCTTATGACTTTGATTTATATCTCTATACATCTTCAAAGTCATACTGGTCTTATTTCATCTGTGCTCCCACATAGATGATCGACCAGGGACATTTAGGATAATATCATGAATTATCCAAGGATGGTCATCATAGTAAACATGCAAATAATATGATAACTCAATTAATAAATTCATAAATCAATAATGTTCATAAGACAATGATTGGCCCCTAGGGCACGATTTCCAACACCAACTTCACCAGAACTTCCTTACTTCTTTCTTTCTCTCACTTTCTCTCTCAAGAACTTCTTTCTTCCTCTCTTTCTTGCTTGCACCGAAATGAAGGAGTAAGGGGGGTATTTATAGTGTTGAGCAATGGCAATCTTGTAATTTTGAAGACTTATGATCCTGTGGTCCTGGTTTTTCCTGAATTTCCTATTTTTCTTTATTCCTTTTACTGCATCATGCATGACATCACTCAATGCCAACTCATGGGACACCTCACCTCCCACATTCTTCACATGGCGAAATTGAGAGGGAGCTAGAGCCTTCCGGAAGCTTCCCTATATAGATCAATTACGCAATGAAAGTGGACATCTAGAATACTCTTTGAAAGTTGTGACGGGTAGTGAGTTTTCATTCAATTCGTAAAAATTCTAAAAAGTACGCAATTACTAGCTCGAATCAAACTATCCTCCGTTTGTGAACGCTTCGGATGAATTTCACAAGGAAAGCGCGTGCTCCATAATTCTTCTAAGAGTCGAGTGGCTGTGACTTTTTCTCAATTCCATAATTATGGCAAAAAATTTGTCACATTGGCCTTAAACATGGTAGGAACACTTTATTGCCTGTTTGTGTCGTATATGACACAGGTTCTTAAAGAAATTAGGATTCTATATCATCGATGAAAGTCGACATGCATGGTGACTTCACTAAATTAAAAAATAGTGCAACAAACTTTCTGATTTTACCTTACTTTGGATCAAAAGACCCTATCACTGGCTGGTGACCTATATAGATCAATTACGCAATGAAAGTGGACATCTAGAATACTCTTTGAAGGTTGTGACGGGTAGTGAGTTTTCATTCAATTTGTCAAAATTCTAAAAAGTACGCAATTACTAGCTAGAATCAAACTATCCTCCGCTTGTGAACGCTTCGGATGAATTTCACAAGGAAAGCGCGCTCTCCATAATTCTTCTAAGAGTCGAGTGGCTGTGACTTTTCATCAATTCGATAATTATGGCAAAAGTTTGCAACATTTGCCTTAAACATGGTAGGAACACTTCATTGCATGTTGGTGTCGTATATGACACAGGTTCTTAAAGAAATTAGGATTCTATAGTCATCGATCAAAGTTGACATGCATGGTGACTTCACTCAATTAAAAAATAGTGCACCAAGATTTCTGATTTTACCTTACTTTGGATCAAAAGACCCTATCACTCGCTGGTAACCTATATAGATCAATTACGCAATGAAAGTGGACATCTAGAATACTCTTTGAAAGTTGTGACGGGAGTGAGTTTTCTTTCAATTCATAAAAGTTCTAAAAAGTACGCAATTACTAGCTAGAATCAAACGATCCCCGTTTGTGAACGCTTCGGATGAATTTCTCAATGAAACCGAGCACTCCATAATTCTTCTAAGAGTCTGAGTGGCTGTGAGTTTTCATCAATTCCATAATTATGGCAAAAGTTTGCAACATTTTCCTTAAACATGGTAGGAACACTTCATTGCCTGTTGGTGTCGTATATGACACAGTTTCTTAAAGAAATTAGGATTCTATATCATCGATGAAAGTCGACATGCATGGTGACTTCACTCGATTAAAAAATAGTGCAACAACCTTTCTGATTTTACCTTACTTTGGATCAAAAGACCCTATCACTCCCTGGTGACCTATATAGATCAATTACGCAATGAAAGTGGACATCTAGAATACTCTTTGAAAGTTGTGACAGGTAGTGAATTTTCATTCAATTCATAAAAGTTCTAAAAAGTACGCAATTACTAGCTAGAAACAAACTATCCCCCGTTTGTGAACGCTTCGGATGAATTTCTCAATGAAACCGAGCACTCCATAATTCTTCTAAGAGTCTGAGTGGCTGTGACTTTTCATCAATTCCATAATTATGGTAAAAGTTTGTCACATTGGCCTTAAACATGGTAGGAATACTTTATCTCCTGTTGGTGTCGTATATGACACAGGTTCTTAAAGAAATTAGGATTCTATAGTCATCGATGAAAGTCTACATGCATGGTGACTTCACTCAATTAAAAAATAGTGCAACAACCTTTCTGATTTTACCTTACTTTGGATCAAAAGACCCTATCACTCGCTGGTGACCTATATAGATCAATTACGCAATGAAAGTGGACATCTAGAATACTCTTTGAAAGTTGTGACGTGTAGTGAATTTTCATTCAATTCGTAAATATTCTAAAAAGTACGCAATTACTAGCTAGAATCAAACTATCCCCCGTTTGTGAACGCTTCGGATGAATTTCACAAGGAAAGCGCGCGCTCCATAATTCTTCTAAGAGTCTGAGTGGCTGTGACTTTTTATCAATTCCATAATTATGGTAAAAGTTTGTCACATTGGCCTTAAACATGGTAGGAACACTTTATTGCC
This sequence comes from Leucaena leucocephala, assembly GCA_037074615.1. Lineage (NCBI taxonomy): Eukaryota > Viridiplantae > Streptophyta > Magnoliopsida > Fabales > Fabaceae > Leucaena > Leucaena leucocephala. The sequence goes on along the minus strand of CM073532.1, from coordinate 21,600,304 downwards.
TGTTTGTGTCGTTTATGACACAGGTTCTTAAAGAAATTAGGATTCTATATCATCGATGAAAGACGACATGCATGGTGACTTCACTCAATAAAAAAATAGTGAAACAAGCTTTCTGATTTTTCCTTACATTGGATCAAAAGAAGCTATCACTTGCTATTGACCTATATATATCAATTACGCAATGAAAGTGGACATTCGAATGCTCTTTGAAAGTTGTGACGGGGAGTGAGTTTTCATTCAATTCGTAAAAATTCTAAAAAGTACGCAATTACTAGCTATAATCAAACTATCCTCCGTTTGTGAACGCTTCGGATGAATTTCACAAGGAAAGCGCGCGCTCTATAATTCTTCTAAGAGTCGAGTGGCTGTGACTTTTTCTCAATTCCATAATTATGGCAAAAAATTTGTCACATTGGCCTTAAACATGGTAGGAACACTTTATTGCCTGTTTGTGTCGTATATGACACAGGTTCTTAAAGAAATTAGGATTCTATATCATCGATGAAAGTCGACATGCATGGTGACTTCACTAAATTAAAAAATAGTGCAACAAGCTTTCTGATTTTACCTTACTTTGGATCAAAAGACCCTATCACTGGCTGGTGACCTATATAGATCAATTACGCAATGAAAGTGGACATCTAGAATACTCTTTGAAGGTTGTGACGGGTAGTGAGTTTTCATTCAATTCGTCAAAATTCTAAAAAGTACGCAATTACTAGCTAGAATCAAACTATCCTCCGCTTGTGAACGCTTCGGATGAATTTCACAAGGAAAGCGCGCGCTCCATAATTCTTCTAAGAGTCGAGTGGCTGTGACTTTTCATCAATTCGATAATTATGGCAAAAGTTTGCAACATTTGCCTTAAACATGGTAGGAACACTTTATTGCCTGTTTGTGTCGTATATGACACAGGTTCTTAAAGAAATTAGGATTCTATATCATCGATGAATGTCGACATGCATGGTGACTTCACTAAATTAAAAAATTGTGCAACAAGCTTTCTGATTTTACCTTACTTTGGATCAAAAGACCCTATCACTCGCTGGTGACCTATATAGATCAATTACGCAATGAAAGTGGGCATCTAGAATACTCTTTGAAAGTTGTGACGGGTAGTGAGTTTTCATTCAATTCGTCAAAATTATAAAAAGTACTCAATTACTAGCTAGAATCAAACTATCCTCTGTTTGTGAACGCTTCGGATGAATTTCACAAGGAAAGCGCGCGCTCCATAATTCTTCTAAGAGTCGAGTGGCTGTGACTTTTTCTCAATTCCATAATTATGGCAAAAAATTTGTCACATTGGCCTTAAACATGGTAGGAACACTTTATTGCCTGTTTGTGTCGTATATGACACAGGTTCTTAAAGAAATTAGGATTCTATATCATCGATGAAAGTCGACATGCATGGTGACTTCCCTAAATTAAAAAATAGTGCAACAAGCTTTCTGATTTTTCCTTACTTGGAATCAAAAGAAGCTATCACTTGCTGTTGACCTATATAGATCAATTACGCAATGAAAGTGGACATCTAGAATACTCTTTGAAAGTTGGGACGGGTAGTGAGTTTTTATTCAATTCATAAAAGTTGTAAAAAGTACGCAATTACTAGCTAGAATCAAACTATCCCCCGTTTGTGAACGCTTCGGATGAATTTCACAACAAAAGTGCGCACTCCATAATTCTTCTAAGAGTCTGAGTGGCTGTGACTTTTCATCAATTCCATAATTATGGTAAAAGTTTGTCACATTGGCCTTAAACATGGTAGGAACACTTTATTGCCTGTTTGTGTCGTATATGACACAGGTTCTTAAAGAAATTAGGATTCTATATCATCGATGAAAGTCGACATGCATGGTGACTTCACTAAATTAAAAAATAGTGCAACAAGCTTTCTGATTTTACCTTACTTTGGATCAAAAGACCCTATCACTTACTTGTGACCTATATAGATCAATTACGCAATGAAAGTGGACATCTAGAATACTCTTTAAAAGTTGTGACGGGTAGTGAGTTTTCATTCAATTCGTCAAAATTCTAAAAAGTACGCAATTACTAGCTAGAATCAAACTATCCTCCGTATGTGAACGCTTCGGATGAATTTCACAAGGAAAGCGCGCGCTCCATAATCTTCTAAGAGTCGAGTGGCTGTGACTTTTCATCAATTCGATAATTATGGCAAAAGTTTGCAACATTTGCCTTAAACATGGTAGGAACACTTCATTGCATGTTGGTGTCGTATATGACACAGGTTCTTAAAGAAATTAGGATTCTATAGTCATCGATCAAAGTTGACATGCATGGTGACTTCACTCGATTAAAAAATAGTGCAACAACCTTTCTGATTTTACCTTACTTTGGATCAAAAGACCCTATCACTCCCTGGTGACCTATATAGATCAATTACGCAATGAAAGTGGACATCTAGAATACTCTTTGAAAGTTGTGACGGGTAGTGAGTTTTCATTCAATTCGTCAAAATTCTAAAAAGTACGCAATTACTAGTTAGAATCAAACTATCCTCCGTATGTGAACGCTTCGGATGAATTTCACAAGGAAAGCGCGCGCTCCATAATTCTTCTAAGAGTCGAGTGGCTGTGACTTTTCATCAATTCGATAATTATGGCAAAAGTTTGCAACATTTGCCTTAAACATGGTAGGAACACTTCATTGCATGTTGGTGTCGTATATGACACAGGTTCTTAAAGAAATTAGGATTCTATAGTCATCGATGAAAGTCGACATGCATGGTGACTTCACTCGATTAAAAAATAGTGCAACAACCTTTCTGATTTTACCTTACTTTAGATCAAAAGACCCTATCACTCCCTGGTGACCTATATAGATCAATTACGCAATGAAAGTGGACATCTAGAATACTCTTTGAAAGTTGTGACGGGCAGTGAGTTTTCATTCAATTCGTAAAAGTTCTAAAAAGTACGCAATTACTAGCTAGAATCAAACGATCCCTGTTTGTGAACGCTTCGGATGAATTTCTCAATGAAAGCGAGCACTCCATAATTCTTCTAAGAGTCTGAGTGGCTGTGACTTTTCATCAATTCCACATTTGCCTTAAATATGGTAGGAACACTTCATTGCCTGTTGGTGTCGTATATGACACAGTTTCTTAAAGAAATTAGGATTCTATATCATCGATGAAAGTCGACATGCATGGTGACTTCACTCGATTAAAAAATAGTGCAACAACCTTTCTGATTTTACCTTACTTTGGATCAAAAGACCCTATCACTCGCTGGTGACCTATATAGATCAATTACGCAATGAAAGTGGACATCTAGAATATTCTTTGAAAGTTGTGACGGGCAGTGAGTTTTCATTCAATTCGTAAAAATTGTAAAAAGTACGCAATTACTAGCTCGAATCAAACTATCCTCCGTTTGTGAACGCTTCGGATGAATTTCACAAGGAAAGCGCGCGCTCCATAATTCTTCTAAGAGTCGAGTGGCTGTGACTTTTTCTCAATTCCATAATTATGGCAAAAAATTTGTCACATTGGCCTTAAACATGGTAGGAACACTTTATTGCCTGTTTGTGTCTTATATGACACAGGTTCTTAAAGAAATTAGGATTCTATATCATCGATGAAAGTCGACATGCATGGTGACTTCACTAAATTAAAAAATAGTGCAACAAGCTTTCTGATTTTTCCTTACTTGGGATCAAAAGAAGCTATCACTTGCTGTTGACCTATATAGATCAATTACGCAATGAAAGTGGACATCTAGAATACTCTTTGAAAGTTGGGACGGGTAGTGAGTTTTCATTCAATTCATAAAAGTTGTAAAAAGTACGCAATTACTAGCTAGAATCAAACTATCCCCCGTTTGTGAACGCTTCGGATGAATTTCACAACAAAAGTGCGCACTCCATAATTCTTCTAAGAGTCTGAGTGGCTGTGACTTTTCATCAATTCCATAATTATGGTAAAAGTTTGTCACATTGGCCTTAAACATGGTAGGAACACTTTATTGCCTGTTTGTGTCGTATATGACACAGGTTCTTAAAGAAATTAGGATTCTATATCATCGATGAAAGTCGACATGCATGGTGACTTCACTAAATTAAAAAATAGTGCAACAAGCTTTCTGATTTTACCTTACTTTGGATCAAAAGACCCTATCACTTGCTGGTGACCTATATAGATCAATTACGCAATGAAAGTGGACATCTAGAATACTCTTTAAAAGTTGTGACGGTTAGTGAGTTTTCATTCAATTCGTCAAAATTCTAAAAAGTACGCAATTACTAGTTAGAATCAAACTATCCTCCGTATGTGAACGCTTCGGATGAATTTCACAAGGAAAGCGCGCGCTCCATAATTCTTCTAAGAGTCGAGTGGCTGTGACTTTTCATCAATTCGATAATTATGGCAAAAGTTTGCAACATTTGCCTTAAACATGGTAGGAACACTTCATTGCATGTTGGTGTCGTATATGACACAGGTTCTTAAAGAAATTAGGATTCTATAGTCATCGATCAAAGTGGACATGCATGGTGACTTCACTCGATTAAAAAATAGTGCAACAACCTTTCTGATTTTACCTTACTTTAGATCAAAAGACCCTATCACTCCCTGGTGACCTATATAGATCAATTACGCAATGAAAGTGGACATCTAGAATACTCTTTGAAAGTTGTGACGGGCAGTGAGTTTTCATTCAATTCGTAAAAGTTCTAAAAAGTACGCAATTACTAGCTAGAATCAAACGATCCCTGTTTGTGAACGCTTCGGATGAATTTCTCAATGAAAGCGAGCACTCCATAATTCTTCTAAGAGTCTGAGTGGCTGTGACTTTTCATCAATTCCATATTTGCCTTAAATATGGTAGGAACACTTCATTGCCTGTTGGTGTCGTATATGACATAGTTTCTTAAAGAAATTAGGATTCTATATCATCGATGAAAGTCGACATGCATGGTGACTTCACTCGATTAAAAAATAATGCAACAACCTTTCTGATTTTACCTTACTTTGGATCAAAAGACCCTATCACTCGCTGGTGACCTATATAGATCAATTACGCAATGAAAGTGGGCATCTAGAATACTCTTTGAAAGTTGTGACGGGTAGTGAGTTTTCATTCAATTCGTAAAAATTGTAAAAAGTACGCAATTACTAGCTAGAATCAAACTATCCTCCGTTTGTGAACGCTTCGGATGAATTTCACAAGGAAAGCGCGCGCTCCATAATTCTTCTAAGAGTCGAGTGGCTGTGACTTTTTCTCAATTCCATAATTATGGCAAAAAATTTGTCACATTGGCCTTAAACATGGTAGGAACACTTTATTGCCTGTTTGTGTCGTATATGACACAGGTTCTTAAAGAAATTAGGATTCTATATCATCGATGAAAGTCGACATGCATGGTGACTTCACTAAATTAAAAAATAGTGCAACAAGCTTTCTGATTTTTCCTTACTTGGGATAAAAAGAAGCTATCACTTGCTGTTGACCTATATAGATCAATTACGCAATGAAAGTGGACATCTAGAATACTCTTTAAAAGTTGTGACGGGTAGTGAGTTTTCATTCAATTCGTCAAAATTCTAAAAAGTACGCAATTACTAGCTAGAATCAAACTATCCTCCGTATGTGAACGCTTCGGATGAATTTCACAAGGAAAGCGCGCGCTCCATAATTCTTCTAAGAGTCGAGTGGCTGTGACTTTTCATCAATTCGATAATTATGGCAAAAGTTTGCAACATTTGCCTTAAACATGGTAGGAACACTTCATTGCATGTTGGTGTCGTATATGACACAGGTTCTTAAAGAAATTAGGATTCTATAGTCATCGATCAAAGTTGACATGCATGGTGACTTCATTCGATTAAAAAATAGTGCAACAACCTTTCTGATTTTACCTTACTTTGGATCAAAAGACCCTATCACTCCCTGGTGACCTATATAGATCAATTACGCAATGAAAGTGGACATCTAGAATACTCTTTGAAAGTTGTGACGGGTAGTGAGTTTTCATTCAATTCGTCAAAATTCTAAAAAGTACGCAATTACTAGCTAGAATCAAACTATCCTCCGTATGTGAACGCTTCGGATGAATTTCACAAGGAAAGCGCGCGCTCCATAATTCTTCTAAGAGTCGAGTGGCTGTGACTTTTCATCAATTCGATAATTATGGCAAAAGCTTGCAACATTTGCCTTAAACATGGTAGGAACACTTCATTGCATGTTGGTGTCGTATATGACACAGGTTCTTAAAGAAATTAGGATTCTATAGTCATCGATGAAAGTCGACATGCATGGTGACTTCACTCAATTAAAAAATAGTGCAACAAGATTTCTGATTTTACCTTACTTTAGATCAAAAGACCCTATCACTCGCTGGTACCTATATAGATCAATTACGCAATGAAAGTGAACATCTAGAATACTCTTTGAAAGTTGTGACGGGAGTGAGTTTTCATTCAATTCATAAAAGTTCTAAAAAGTACGCAATTACTAGCTAGAATCAAATGATCCCCGTTTGTGAACGCTTCGGATGAATTTCTCAACGAAACCGAGCACTCCATAATTCTTCTAAGAGTCTGAGTGGCTGTGACTTTTCATCAATTCCATAATTATGGCAAAAGTTTGCAACATTTGCCTTAAACATGGTAGGAACACTTCATTGCCTGTTGGTGTCATATATGACACAGTTTCTTAAAGAAATTAGGATTCTATATCATCGATGAAAGTCGACATGCATGGTGACTTCACTAAATTAAAAAATAGTGCAACAAGCTTTCTAATTTTTACTTACTTTGGATCAAAAGAAGCTATCACTAGCTGTTGACCTATATATATCAATTACGCAATGAAAGTGGACATCTAGAATACTTTTTGAAAGTTGTGACGGGTAGTGAGTTTTCATTCAATTCATAAAAGTTCCAAAAAGTACGCAATTACTAGCTAGAAACAAACTATCCCCCGTTTGTGAACGCTTCGGATGAATTTCACAACAAAAGTGCGCACTCCATAATTCTTCTAAGAGTCGAGTGGCTGTGACTTTTTCTCAATTCCATAATTATGGCAAAAAATTTGTCACATTGGCCTTAAACATGGTAGGAACACTTTATTGCCTGTTTGTGTCGTATATGACACAGGTTCTTAAAGAAATTAGGATTCTATATCATCGATGAAAGTCGACATGCATGGTGACTTCACTAAATTAAAAAATAGTGCAACAAGCTTTCTGATTTTACCTTACTTTGGATCAAAAGACCCTATCACTTGCTGGTGACCTATATAGATCAATTACGCAATGAAAGTGGACATCTAGAATACTCTTTGAAAGTTGTGACGGGTAGTGAGTTTTCATTCAATTCGTCAAAATTCTAAAAAGTACGCAATTACTAGCTAGAATCAAACTATCCTCTGTTTGTGAATGCTTCGGATGAATTTCATAAGGAAAGCGCGCGCTCCATAATTCTTCTAAGAGTCGAGTGGCTGTGACTTTTTCTCAATTCCATAATTATGGCAAAATTTTGTCACATTGGCCTTAAACATGGTAGGAACACTTTATTGCCTGTTTGTGTCGTATATGACACAGGTTCTTAAAGAAATTAGGATTCTATATCATCGATGAAAGTCGACATGCATGGTGACTTCCCTAAATTAAAAAATAGTGCAACAAGCTTTCTGATTTTTCCTTACTTGGGATTAAAAAAAGCTATCACTTGCTGTTGACCTATATAGATCAATTACGCAATGAAAGTGGACATCTAGAATACTCTTTGAAAGTTGGGACGGGTAGTGAGTTTTCATTCAATTCATAAAAGTTGTAAAAAGTACGCAATTACTAGCTAGAATCAAACTATCCCCCGTTTGTGAACGCTTCGGATGAATTTCACAACAAAAGTGCGCACTCCATAATTCTTCTAAGAGTCTGAGTGGCTGTGACTTTTCATCAATTCCATAATTATGGTAAAAGTTTGTCACATTGGCCTTAAAAATGGTAGGAACACTTTATTGCCTGTTTGTGTCGTATATGACACAGGTTCTTAAAGAAATTAGGATTCTATATCATCGATGAAAGTCGACATGCATGGTGACTTCACTAAATTAAAAAATAGTGCAACAAGCTTTCTGATTTTACCTTACTTTGGATCAAAAGACCCTATCACTTGCTGGTGACCTATATAGATCAATTACGCAATGAAAGTGGACATCTAGAATACTCTTTAAAAGTTGTGACGGGTAGTGAGTTTTTATTCAATTCGTCAAAATTCTAAAAAGTACGCAATTACTAGCTAGAATCAAACTATCCTCCGTATGTGAACGCTTCGGATGAATTTCACAAGGAAAGCGCGCGCTCCATAATTCTTCTAAGAGTCGAGTGGCTGTGACTTTTCATCAATTCGATAATTATGGCAAAAGTTTGCAACATTTGCCTTAAACATGGTAGGAACACTTCATTGCATGTTGGTGTCGTATATGACACAGGTTCTTAAAGAAATTAGGATTCTATAGTCATCGATCAAAGTTGACATGCATGGTGACTTCACTCAATTAAAAAATAGTGCAACAAGATTTCTGATTTTACCTTACTTTAGATCAAAAGACCCTATCACTCGCTGGTACCTATATAGATCAATTAAGCAATGAAAGTGGACATCTAGAATACTCTTTGAAAGTTGTGACGGGAGTGAGTTTTCATTCAATTCATAAAAGTTCTAAAAAGTACGCAATTACTAGCTAGAATCAAAGATCCCCGTTTGTGAACGCTTCGGATGAATTTCTCAACGAAACCGAGCACTCCATAATTCTTCTAAGAGTCTGAGTGGCTGTGACTTTTCATCAATTCCATAATTATGGCAAAAGTTTGCAACATTTGCCTTAAACATGGTAGGAACACTTCATTGCCTGTTGGTGTCCTATATGACACAGTTTCTTAAAGAAATTAGGATTCTATATCATCGATGAAAGTCGACATGCATGGTGACTTCACTCGATTAAAAAATAGTGCAACAAGCTTTCTGATTTTACCTTACTTTGGATCAAAAGACCCTATCACTCCTTGGTGACCTATATAGATCAATTACGTAATGAAAGTGGACATCTAGAATACTCTTTGAAAGTTGTGACGGGTAGTGAGTTTTCATTCAATTCGTAAAAATTCTAAAAAGTACGCAATTACTAGCTAGAATCAAACTATCCTCTGTTTGTGAACGCTTCGGATGAATTTCACAAGGAAAGCGCGCGCTCCATAATTCTTCTAAGAGTCGAGTGGCTGTGACTTTTTCTCAATTCCATAATTATGGCAAAAAATTTGTCACATTGGCCTTAAACATGGTAGGAACACTTTATTGCCTGTTTGTGTCGTATATGACACAGGTTCTTAAAGAAATTAGGATTCTATATCATCGATGAAAGTCGACATGCATGGTGACTTCACTAAGTTAAAAAATAGTGCAACAAGCTTTCTGATTTTTCCTTACTTGGGATCAAAAGAAGCTATCACTTGCTGTTGACCTATATAGATCAATTACGCAATGAAAGTGGACATCTAGAATACTCTTTGAAAGTTGGGACGGGTAGTGAGTTTTCATTCAATTCATAAAAGTTGTAAAAAGTACGCAATTACTAGCTAGAATCAAACTATCCCCCGTTTGTGAACGCTTCGGATGAATTTCACAACAAAAGTGCGCACTCCATAATTCTTCTAAGAGTCTGAGTGGCTGTGACTTTTCATCAATTCCATAATTATGGTAAAAGTTTGTCACATTGGCCTTAAACATGGTAGGAACACTTTATTGCCTGTTTGTGTCGTATATGACACAAGTTCTTAAAGAAATTAGGATTCTATATCATCGATGAAAGTCGACATGCATGGTGACTTCACTAAATTAAAAAATAGTGCAACAAGCTTTCTGATTTTACCTTACTTTGGATCAAAAGACCCTATCACTCGCTGGTGACCTATATAGATCAATTACGCAATGAAAGTGGACATCTAGAATACTCTTTGAAAGTTGTGACGGGCAGTGAGTTTTCATTCAATTCGTAAAAATTGTAAAAAGTACGCAATTACTAGCTAGAATCAAACTATCCTCTGTTTGTGAACGCTTCGGATGAATTTCACAAGGAAAGCGCGCGCTCCATAACTCTTCTAAGAGTCGAGTGGCTGTGACTTTTTCTCAATTCCATAATTATGGCAAAAAATTTGTCACATTGGCCTTAAACATGGTAGCAACACTTTATTGCCTGTTTGTGTCGTATATGACACAGGTTCTTAAAGAAATTAGGATTCTATATCATCGATGAAAGTCGACATGCATGGTGACTTCACTAAATTAAAAAATCGTGCAACAAGCTTTCTGATTTTTCCTTACTTGGGATCAAAAGACCCTATCACTCGCTGGTACCTATATAGATCAATTACGCAATGAAAGTGGACATCTAGAATACTCTTTGAAAGTTGTGACGGGAGTGAGTTTTCATTCAATTCATAAAAGATCTAAAAAGTACGCAATTACTAGCTAGAATCAAACGATCCCCGTTTGTGAACGCTTCGGATGAATTTCTCAACGAAACCGAGCACTCCATAATTCTTCTAAGAGTCTGAGTGGCTGTGACTTTTCATCAATTCCATAATTATGGCAAAAGTTTGCAACATTTGCCTTAAACATGGTAGGAACACTTCATTGCCTGTTGGTGTCTTATATGACACAGTTTCTTAAAGAAATTAGGATTCTATATCATCGATGAAAGTCGACATGCATGGTGACTTCACTCGATTAAAAAATAGTGCAACAAGCTTTCTGATTTTACCTTACTTTGGATCAAAAGACCCTATCACTCCCTGGTGACCTATATAGATCAATTACGCAATGAAAGTGGACATCTAGAATACTCTTTGAAAGTTGTGACGGGTAGTGAATTTTCATTCAATTCGTAAATATTCTAAAAAGTACGCAATTAGTAGGTAGAATCAAACTATCCCCGTTTGTGAACGCTTCGGATGAATTTCTCAACGAAAGCGGGCACTCCATAATTCTTCTAAGAGTCTGAGTGGCTGTGACTTTTTCTCAGTCACATAATTTTGGCAAAAGTTTGTCACATTGGCCTTAAACATGGTAGGAACACTTCATTTCCTGTTGGTGTCGTATATGACACAGGTTGTTAAAGAAATTAGGATTCTATAGTCATCGATGAAAGTTAACATGCATGGTGACTTCACTCCATTAAAAAATAGTGCAACAAGCTTTCTGATTTTTCCTTACTTGGGATCAAAAGAAGCTATCACTTGCTGTTGACCTATATATATCAATTACGCAATGAAAGTGGACATCCGAATGCTCTTTGAAAGTTGTGACGGGGAGTGAGTTTTCATTCAATTCGTAAAAATTCTAAAAAGTACGCAATTACTAGCTAGAATCAAACTATCCCCGTTTGTGAGCGCTTCGGATGAATTTCACAACGAAAGCGGGCACTCCATAATTCTTCTAAGAGTCTGAGTGGCTGTGACTTCTTCTCAATCACATAATTATGGGAAAAGTTTGTCACAATTGCCTTAAACAAGGTAGGAACACTTCATGCCTGTTGGTGTCGTATATGACACAGGTTCTTAAAGAAATTAGGATTCTATATCATCATGAAAGTCGACATGCATGGTGACTTCACTCGATAAAAAAATAGTGCAACAAGCTTTCTGATTTTACCTTACTTTGGATCAAAAGACCCTATCACTCGCTGGTGCCCTATATAGATCAGTTACGCAATGAAAGTGGATATCTAGAATACTCTTTGAAAGTTGTGACGGGTAGTGAGTTTGCTTTCAATTCATAAAAGTTGTAAAAAGTACGCAATTACTAGCTAGAAACAAACTATCCCCCGTTTGTGAAAGCTTCGGATGAATTTCACAACGAAAGCAATTACTTCTAAGAGTCTGAGTGGCTGTGACTTTTCATCAATTCCATAATTATGGCAAAAGTTTGCAACATTTGCCTTAAATATGGTAGGAACACTTCATTTCCTGTTGGTGTCGTATATGACACAATTTCTTAAAGAAATTAGGATTCTATATCATCGATGAAAGTCGACATGCATGGTGACTTCACTCGATTAAAAAATAGTGCAACAAGCTTTCTGATTTTACCTTACTTTGGATCAAAAGACCCTATCACTTGCTGGTGACCTATATAGATCAATTACGTAATGAAAGTGGACATCTAGAATACTCTTTGAAAGTTGTGACGGGAAGTGAGTTTTCATTCAATTCGTAAAAATTCTAAAAAGTACGCAATTACTAGCTAGAATCAAACGATCCCCGTTTGTGAACGCTTCGGATGAATTTCTCAACGAAACCGAGCGCTCCATAATTCTTCTAAGAGTCTGAGTGGCTGTGACTTTTCATCAATTCCATAATTATGGCAAAAGTTTGCAACATTTGCCTTAAACATGGTAGGAACACTTCATTGCCTGTTGGTGTCGTATATGACACAGTTTCTTAAAGAAATTAGGATTCTATATCATCGATGAAAGTCGACATGCATGGCGACTTCACTCGATTAAAAAATAGTGCAACAAGCTTTCTGATTTTACCTTACTTTGGATCAAAAGACCCTATCACTCCCTGGTGACCTATATAGATCAATTACGCAATGAAAGTGGACATCTAGAATACTCTTTGAAAGTTGTGACGGGTAGTGAGTTTTCATTCAATTCCTCAAAATTCTAAAAAGTACGCAATTACTAGCTAGAATCAAACTATCCTCCGTTTGTGAACGCTTCGGATGAATTTCACATGGAAAGCGCGCGCTCCATAATTCTTCTAAGAGTCGAGTGGCTGTGACTTTTCATCAATTCGATAATTATGGCAAAAGTTTGCAACATTTGCCTTAAACATGGTTGGAACACTTCATTGCATGTTGGTGTCGTATATGACACAGGTTCTTAAAGAAATTAGGATTCTATATTCATCGATCAAAGTTGACATGCATGGTGACTTCACTCAATTAAAAACTAGTGCAACAAGCTTTCTGATTTTTCCTTACTTGGGATCAAAAGAAGCTATTACTTGCTGTTGACCTATATAGATCAATTACGCAATGAAAGTGGACATCTAGAATACTCTTTGAAAGTTGGGACGGGTAGTGAGTTTTCATTCAATTCATAAAAGTTGTAAAAAGTACGCAATTACTAGCTAGAATCAAACTATCCCCGTTTGTGAGCGCTTCGGATGAATTTCACAACGAAAGCGGGCACTCCATGATGCTTCTAAGAGTCTGAGTGGCTGTGACTTCTTCTCAATCACATAATTATGGGAAAAGTTTGTCACAATTTCCTTAAACAAGGTAGGAACACTTCATGCCTGTTGGTGTCGTATATGACACAGGTTCTTAAAGAAATTAGGATTCTATATCATCATGAAAGTCGACATGCATGGTGACTTCACTCGATTAAAAAATAGTGCAACAAGCTTTCTGATTTTACCTTACTTTGGATCAAAAGACCCTATACCTCGCTGGTGCCCTATATAGATCAATTACGCAATGAAAGAGGAAATCTAGAATACTCTTTGAAAGTTGTGACGGGTAGTGAGTTTTCTTTCAATTCATAAAAGTTGTAAAAAGTACGCAATTACTAGCTAGAAACAAACTATCCCCCGTTTGTGAAAGCTTCGGATGAATTTCACAACGAAAGCAATTACTTCTAAGAGTCTGAGTGGCTGTGACTTTTCATCAATTCCATAATTATGGCAAAAGTTTGCAACATTTGCCTTAAATATGGTAGGAACACTTCATTTCCTGTTGGTGTCGTATATGACACAATTTCTTAAAGAAATTAGGATTCTATATCATCGATGAAAGTCGACATGCATGGTGACTTCACTCGATTAAAAAATAGTGCAACAACCTTTCTGATTTTACCTTACTTTGGATCAAAAGACCCTATCACTCGCTGGTGACCTATATAGATCAATTACGCAATGAAAGTGGACATCTAGAATACTCTTTGAAAGTTGTGACGGGAGTGAGTTTTCATTCAATTCATAAAAGTTCTAAAAAGTACGCAATTACTAGCTAGAATCAAACGATCCCCGTTTGTGAACGCTTCGGATGAATTTCTCAACGAAACCGAGCGCTCCATAATTCTTCTAAGAGTCTGAGTGGCTGTGACTTTTCATCAATTCCATAATTATGGCAAAAGTTTGCAACATTTGCCTTAAACATGGTAGGAACACTTCATTGCCTGTTGGTGTCGTATATGACACAGTTTCTTAAAGAAATTAGGATTCTATATCATCGATGAAAGTCGACATGCATGGCGACTTCACTCGATTAAAAAATAGTGCAACAAGCTTTCTGATTTTACCTTACTTTGGATCAAAAGACCCTATCACTCGCTGGTGACCTATATAGATCAATTACGCAATGAAAGTGGACATCTAGAATACTCTTTGAAAGTTGTGACGGGTAGTGAGTTTTCATTCAATTCCTCAAAATTCTAAAAAGTACGCAATTACTAGCTAGAATCAAACTATCCTCCGTTTGTGAACGCTTCGGATGAATTTCACATGGAAAGCGCGCGCTCCATAATTCTTCTAAGAGTCGAGTGGCTGTGACTTTTCATCAATTCGATAATTATGGCAAAAGTTTGCAACATTTGCCTTAAACATGGTAGGAACACTTCATTGCATGTTGGTGTCCTATATGACACAGGTTCTTAAAGAAATTAGGATTCTATATTCATCGATCAAAGTGGACATGCATGGTGACTTCACTCAATTAAAAACTAGTGCAACAAGCTTTCTGATTTTTCCTTACTTGGGATCAAAAGAAGCTATTACTTGCTGTTGACCTATATAGATCAATTACGCAATGAAAGTGGACATCTAGAATACTCTTTGAAAGTTGGGACGGGTAGTGAGTTTTCATTCAATTCATAAAAGTTGTAAAAAGTACGCAATTACTAGCTAGAATCAAACTATCCCCGTTTGTGAGCGCTTCGGATGAATTTCACAACGAAAGCGGGCACTCCATGATGCTTCTAAGAGTCTGAGTGGCTCTGACTTCTTCTCAATCACATAATTATGGGAAAAGTTTGTCACAATTGCCTTAAACAAGGTAGGAACACTTCATGCCTGTTGGTGTCGTATATGACACAGGTTCTTAAAGAAATTAGGATTCTATATCATCATGAAAGTCGACATGCATGGTGACTTCACTCGATTAAAAAATAGTGCAACAAGCTTTCTGATTTTACCTTACTTTGGATCAAAAGACCCTATACCTCGCTGGTGCCCTATATAGATCAATTACGCAATGAAAGAGGAAATCTAGAATACTCTTTGAAAGTTGTGACGGGTAGTGAGTTTTCTTTCAATTCATAAAAGTTGTAAAAAGTACGCAATTACTAGCTAGAAACAAACTATCCCCCGTTTGTGAAAGCTTCGGATGAATTTCACAACGAAAGCAATTACTTCTAAGAGTCTGAGTGGCTGTGACTTTTCATCAATTCCATAATTATGGCAAAAGTTTGCAACATTTGCCTTAAATATGGTAGGAACACTTCATTTCCTGTTGGTGTCGTATATGACACAATTTCTTAAAGAAATTAGGATTCTATATCATCGATGAAAGTCGACATGCATGGTGACTTCACTCGATTAAAAAATAGTGCAACAACCTTTCTGATTTTACCTTACTTTGGATCAAAAGACCCTATCACTCGCTGGTGACCTATATAGATCAATTACGCAATGAAAGTGGACATCTAGAATACTCTTTGAAAGTTGTGACGGGAGTGAGTTTTCATTCAATTCATAAAAGTTCTAAAAAGTACGCAATTACTAGCTAGAATCAAACGATCCCCGTTTGTGAACGCTTCGGATGAATTTCTCAACGAAACCGAGCGCTCCATAATTCTTCTAAGAGTCTGAGTGGCTGTGACTTTTCATCAATTCCATAATTATGGCAAAAGTTTGCAACATTTGCCTTAAACATGGTAGGAACACTTCATTGCCTGTTGGTGTCGTATATGACACAGTTTCTTAAAGAAATTAGGATTCTATATCATCGATGAAAGTCGACATGCATGGCGACTTCACTCGATTAAAAAATAGTGCAACAAGCTTTCTGATTTTACCTTACTTTGGATCAAAAGACCCTATCACTCCCTGGTGACCTATATAGATCAATTACGCAATGAAAGTGGACATCTAGAATACTCTTTGAAAGTTGTGACGGGTAGTGAGTTTTCATTCAATTCCTCAAAATTCTAAAAAGTACGCAATTACTAGCTAGAATCAAACTATCCTCCGTTTGTGAACGCTTCGGATGAATTTCACATGGAAAGCGCGCGCTCCATAATTCTTCTAAGAGTCGAGTGGCTGTGACTTTTCATCAATTCGATAATTATGGCAAAAGTTTGCAACATTGCCTTAAACATGGTAGGAACACTTCATTGCATGTTGGTGTCCTATATGACACAGGTTCTTAAAGAAATTAGGATTCTATATTCATCGATCAAAGTGGACATGCATGGTGACTTCACTCAATTAAAAACTAGTGCAACAAGCTTTCTGATTTTTCCTTACTTGGGATCAAAAGAAGCTATTACTTGCTGTTGACCTATATAGATCAATTACGCAATGAAAGTGGACATCTAGAATACTCTTTGAAAGTTGGGACGGGTAGTGAGTTTTCATTCAATTCATAAAAGTTGTAAAAAGTACGCAATTACTAGCTAGAATCAAACTATCCCCGTTTGTGAGCGCTTCGGATGAATTTCACAACGAAAGCGGGCACTCCATGATGCTTCTAAGAGTCTGAGTGGCTCTGACTTCTTCTCAATCACATAATTATGGGAAAAGTTTGTCACAATTGCCTTAAACAAGGTAGGAACACTTCATGCCTGTTGGTGTCGTATATGACACAGGTTCTTAAAGAAATTAGGATTCTATATCATCATGAAAGTCGACATGCATGGTGACTTCACTCGATTAAAAAATAGTGCAACAAGCTTTCTGATTTTACCTTACTTTGGATCAAAAGACCCTATACCTCGCTGGTGCCCTATATAGATCAATTACGCAATGAAAGAGGAAATCTAGAATACTCTTTGAAAGTTGTGACGGGTAGTGAGTTTTCTTTCAATTCATAAAAGTTGTAAAAAGTACGCAATTACTAGCTAGAAACAAACTATCCCCCGTTTGTGAAAGCTTCGGATGAATTTCACAACGAAAGCAATTACTTCTAAGAGTCTGAGTGGCTGTGACTTTTCATCAATTCCATAATTATGGCAAAAGTTTGCAACATTTGCCTTAAATATGGTAGGAACACTTCATTTCCTGTTGGTGTCGTATATGACACAATTTCTTAAAGAAATTAGGATTCTATATCGTCGATGAAAGTCGACATGCATGGTGACTTCACTCGATTAAAAAATAGTGCAACAAGCTTTCTGATTTTACCTTACTTTGGATCAAAAGACCCTATCACTCGCTGGTGACCTATATAGATCAATTACGCAATGAAAGTGGACATCTAGAATACTCTTTGAAAGTTGTGACGTGTAGTGAATTTTCATTCAATTCGTAAATATTCTAAAAAGTACGCAATTAGTAGGTAGAATCAAACTATCCCCGTTTGGGAACGCTTCGGATGAATTTCTCAACGAAAGCGGGCACTGCATAATTCTTCTAAGAGTCTGAGTGGCCGTCACTTTTCATCAATTCCATAATTATGGCAAAAGTTTGCAACATTTGCCTTAAATATGGTAGGAACATTTCATTGCCTGTTGGTGTCGTATATGACATAGTTTCTTAAAGAAATTAGGATTCTATATCATCGATGAAAGTCGACATGCATGGTGACTTCACTCGATTAAAAAATAGTGCAACAAGCTTTCTGATTTTACCTTACTTTGGATCAAAAGACCCTATCACTTGCTGGTGACCTATATAGATCAATTACGCAATGAAAGTGGACATCTAGAATACTCTTTGAAAGTTGTGACGGGTAGTGAGTTTTCATTCAATTCCTCAAAATTCTAAAAAGTACGCAATTACTAGCTAGAATCAAACTATCCTCCGTTTGTGAACGCTTCGGATGAATTTCACATGGAAAGCGCGCGCTCCATAATTCTTCTAAGAGTCGAGTGGCTGTGACTTTTCATCAATTCGATAATTATGGCAAAAGTTTGCAACATTTGCCTTAAACATGGTAGGAACACTTCATTGCCTGTTGGTGTCGTATATGACACAATTTCTTAAAGAAATTAGGATTCTATATCATCGATGAAAGTCGACATGCATGGTGACTTCACTCGATTAAAAAATAGTGCAACAAGCTTTCTGATTTTACCTTACTTTGGATCAAAAGACCCTATCACTCGCTGGTGACCTATATAGATCAATTACGCAATGAAAGTGGATATCTAGAATACTCTTTGAAAGTTGTGACGTGTAGTGAATTTTCATTCAATTCGTAAATATTCTAAAAAGTACGCAATTAGTAGGTAGAATCAAACTATCCCCGTTTGTGAACGCTTCGGATGAATTTCTCAACGAAACCGAGCACTCCATAATTCTTCTAAGAGTCTGAGTGGCTGTGACTTTTCATCAATTCGATAATTATGGCAAAAGTTTGCAACATTTGCCTTAAACATGGTAGGAACACTTCATTGCCTGTTGGTGTCGTATATGACACAATTTCTTAAAGAAATTAGGATTCTATATCATCGATGAAAGTCGACATGCATGGTGACTTCACTCAATTAAAAAATAGTGCAACAAGATTTCTGATTTTACCTTACTTTAGATCAAAAGACCCTATCACTCGCTGGTAACCTATATAGATCAATTACGCAATGAAAGTGGACATCTAGAATACTCTTTGAAAGTTGTGACGGGAGTGAGTTTTCATTCAATTCTTAAAAGTTCTAAAAAGTACGCAATTACTAGCTAGAATCAAACGATCCCCGTTTGTGAACGCTTCGGATGAATTTCTCAACGAAACCGAGCACTCCATAATTCTTCTAAGAGTCTGAGTGGCTGTGACTTTTCATCAATTCCATAATTATGGCAAAAGTTTGCAACATTTGCCTTAAACATGGTAGGAACACTTCATTGCCTGTTGGTGTCGTATATGACACAGTTTCTTAAAGAAATTAGGATTCTATATCATCGATGAAAGTCGACATGCATGGCGACTTCACTCGATTAAAAAATAGTGCAACAAGCTTTCTGATTTTACCTTACTTTGGATCAAAAGACCCTATCACTCGCTGGTGACCTATATAGATCAATTACGCAATGAAAGTGGACATCTAGAATACTCTTTGAAAGTTGTGACGGGTAGTGAGTTTTCATTCAATTCCTCAAAATTCTAAAAAGTACGCAATTACTAGCTAGAATCAAACTATCCTCCGTTTGTGAACGCTTCGGATGAATTTCACATGGAAAGCGCGCGCTCTATAATTCTTCTAAGAGTCGAGTGGCTGTGACTTTTCATCAATTCGATAATTATGGCAAAAGTTTGCAACATTTGCCTTAAACATGGTAGGAACACTTCATTGCATGTTGGTGTCGTATATGACACAGGTTCTTAAAGAAATTAGGATTCTATATTCATCGATCAAAGTTGACATGCATGGTGACTTCACTCAATTAAAAACTAGTGCAACAAGCTTTCTGATTTTTCCTTACTTGGGATCAAAAGAAGCTATTACTTGCTGTTGACCTATATAGATCAATTACGCAATGAAAGTGGACATCTAGAATACTCTTTGAAAGTTGGGACGGGTAGTGAGTTTTCATTCAATTCATAAAAGTTGTAAAAAGTACGCAATTACTAGCTAGAATCAAACTATCCCCGTTTGTGAGCGCTTCGGATGAATTTCACAACGAAAGCGGGCACTCCATGATGCTTCTAAGAGTCTGAGTGGCTCTGACTTCTTCTCAATCACATAATTATGGGAAAAGTTTGTCACAATTGCCTTAAACAAGGTAGGAACACTTCATGCCTGTTGGAGTCGTATATGACACAGGTTCTTAAAGAAATTAGGATTCTATATCATCATGAAAGTCGACATGCATGGTGACTTCACTCGATTAAAAAATAGTGCAACAAGCTTTCTGATTTTACCTTACTTTGGATCAAAAGACCCTATACCTCGCTGGTGCCCTATATAGATCAATTACGCAATGAAAGAGGAAATCTAGAATACTCTTTGAAAGTTGTGACGGGTAGTGAGTTTTCTTTCAATTCATAAAAGTTGTAAAAAGTACGCAATTACTAGCTAGAAACAAACTATCCCCCGTTTGTGAAAGCTTCGGATGAATTTCACAACGAAAGCAATTACTTCTAAGAGTCTGAGTGGCTGTGACTTTTCATCAATTCCATAATTATGGCAAAAGTTTGCAACATTTGCCTTAAATATGGTAGGAACACTTCATTTCCTGTTGGTGTCGTATATGACACAATTTCTTAAAGAAATTAGGATTCTATATCATCGATGAAAGTCGACATGCATGGTGACTTCACTCGATTAAAAAATAGTGCAACAACCTTTCTGATTTTACCTTACTTTGGATCAAAAGACCCTATCACTCGCTGGTGACCTATATAGATCAATTACGCAATGAAAGTGGACATCTAGAATACTCTTTGAAAGTTGTGACGTGTAGTGAATTTTCATTCAATTCGTAAATATTCTAAAAAGTACGCAATTAGTAGGTAGAATCAAACTATCCCCGTTTGGCAACGCTTCGGATGAATTTCTCAACGAAAGCGGGCACTGCATAATTCTTCTAAGAGTCTGAGTGGCCATCACTTTTCATCAATTCCATAATTATGGCAAAAGTTTGCAACATTTGCCTTAAATATGGTAGGAACATTTCATTGCCTGTTGGTGTCGTATATGACATAGTTTCTTAAAGAAATTAGGATTCTATATCATCGATGAAAGTCGACATGCATGGTGACTTCACTCGATTAAAAAATAGTGCAACAAGCTTTCTGATTTTACCTTACTTTGGATCAAAAGACCCTATCACTCGCTGGTGACCTATATAGATCAATTACGCAATGAAAGTGGACATCTAGAATACTCTTTGAAAGTTGTGACGGGTAGTGAGTTTTCATTCAATTCCTCAAAATTCTAAAAAGTACGCAATTACTAGCTAGAATCAAACTATCCTCCGTTTGTGAACGCTTCGGATGAATTTCACATGGAAAGCGCGCGCTCCATAATTCTTCTAAGAGTCGAGTGGCTGTGACTTTTCATCAATTCGATAATTATGGCAAAAGTTTGCAACATTTGCCTTAAACATGGTAGGAACACTTCATTGCCTGTTGGTGTCGTATATGACACAATTTCTTAAAGAAATTAGGATTCTATATCATCGATGAAAGTCGACATGCATGGTGACTTCACTCGATTAAAAAATAGTGCAACAAGCTTTCTGATTTTACCTTACTTTGGATCAAAAGACCCTATCACTCGCTGGTGACCTATATAGATCAATTACGCAATGAAAGTGGATATCTAGAATACTCTTTGAAAGTTGTGACGTGTAGTGAATTTTCATTCAATTCGTAAAAATTCTAAAAAGTACGCAATTAGTAGGTAGAATCAAACTATCCCCGTTTGTGAACGCTTCGGATGAATTTCTCAACGAAACCGAGCACTCCATAATTCTTCTAAGAGTCTGAGTGGCTGTGACTTTTCATCAATTCGATAATTATGGCAAAAGTTTGCAACATTTGCCTTAAACATGGTAGGAACACTTCATTGCCTGTTGGTGTCGTATATGACACAATTTCTTAAAGAAATTAGGATTCTATATCATCGATGAAAGTCGACATGCATGGTGACTTCACTCAATTAAAAAATAGTGCAACAAGATTTCTGATTTTACCTTACTTTAGATCAAAAGACCCTATCACTCGCTGGTAACCTATATAGATCAATTACGCAATGAAAGTGGACATCTAGAATACTCTTTGAAAGTTGTGACGGGAGTGAGTTTTCATTCAATTCTTAAAAGTTCTAAAAAGTACGCAATTACTAGCTAGAATCAAACGATCCCCGTTTGTGAACGCTTCGGATGAATTTCTCAACGAAACCGAGCGCTCCATAATTCTTCTAAGAGTCTGAGTGGCTGTGACTTTTCATCAATTCCATAATTATGGCAAAAGTTTGCAACATTTGCCTTAAACATGGTAGGAACACTTCATTGCCTGTTGGTGTCGTATATGACACAGTTTCTTAAAGAAATTAGGATTCTATATCATCGATGAAAGTCGACATGCATGGCGACTTCACTCGATTAAAAAATAGTGCAACAAGCTTTCTGATTTTACCTTACTTTGGATCAAAAGACCCTATCACTCGCTGGTGACCTATATAGATCAATTACGCAATGAAAGTGGACATCTAGAATACTCTTTGAAAGTTGTGACGGGTAGTGAGTTTTCATTCAATTCCTCAAAATTCTAAAAAGTACGCAATTACTAGCTAGAATCAAACTATCCTCCGTTTGTGAACGCTTCGGATGAATTTCACATGGAAAGCGCGCGCTCCATAATTCTTCTAAGAGTCGAGTGGCTGTGACTTTTCATCAATTCGATAATTATGGCAAAAGTTTGCAACATTTGCCTTAAACATGGTAGGAACACTTCATTGCATGTTGGTGTCGTATATGACACAGGTTCTTAAAGAAATTAGGATTCTATATTCATCGATCAAAGTGGACATGCATGGTGACTTCACTCAATTAAAAACTAGTGCAACAAGCTTTCTGATTTTCCTTACTTGGGATCAAAAGAAGCTATTACTTGCTGTTGACCTATATAGATCAATTACGCAATGAAAGTGGACATCTAGAATACTCTTTGAAAGTTGGGACGGGTAGTGAGTTTTCATTCAATTCATAAAAGTTGTAAAAAGTACGCAATTACTAGCTAGAATCAAACTATCCCCGTTTGTGAGCGCTTCGGATGAATTTCACAACGAAAGCGGGCACTCCATGATGCTTCTAAGAGTCTGAGTGGCTCTGACTTCTTCTCAATCACATAATTATGGGAAAAGTTTGTCACAATTGCCTTAAACAAGGTAGGAACACTTCATGCCTGTTGGTGTCGTATATGACACAGGTTCTTAAAGAAATTAGGATTCTATATCATCATGAAAGTCGACATGCATGGTGACTTCACTCGATTAAAAAATAGTGCAACAAGCTTTCTGATTTTACCTTACTTTGGATCAAAAGACCCTATACCTCGCTGGTGCCCTATATAGATCAATTACGCAATGAAAGAGGAAATCTAGAATACTCTTTGAAAGTTGTGACGGGTAGTGAGTTTTCTTTCAATTCATAAAAGTTGTAAAAAGTACGCAATTACTAGCTAGAAACAAACTATCCCCCGTTTGTGAAAGCTTCGGATGAATTTCACAACGAAAGCAATTACTTCTAAGAGTCTGAGTGGCTGTGACTTTTCATCAATTCCATAATTATGGCAAAAGTTTGCAACATTTGCCTTAAATATGGTAGGAACACTTCATTTCCTGTTGGTGTCGTATATGACACAATTTCTTAAAGAAATTAGGATTCTATATCATCGATGAAAGTCGACATGCATGGTGACTTCACTCGATTAAAAAATAGTGCAACAACCTTTCTGATTTTACCTTACTTTGGATCAAAAGACCCTATCACTCGCTGGTGACCTATATAGATCAATTACGCAATGAAAGTGGACATCTAGAATACTCTTTGAAAGTTGTGACGTGTAGTGAATTTTCATTCAATTCGTAAATATTCTAAAAAGTACGCAATTAGTAGGTAGAATCAAACTATCCCCGTTTGGGAACGCTTCGGATGAATTTCTCAACGAAAGCGGGCACTGCATAATTCTTCTAAGAGTCTGAGTGGCCATCACTTTTCATCAATTCCATAATTATGGCAAAAGTTTGCAACATTTGCCTTAAATATGGTAGGAACATTTCATTGCCTGTTGGTGTCGTATATGACATAGTTTCTTAAAGAAATTAGGATTCTATATCATCGATGAAAGTCGACATGCATGGTGACTTCACTCGATTAAAAAATAGTGCAACAAGCTTTCTGATTTTACCTTACTTTGGATCAAAAGACCCTATCACTTGCTGGTGACCTATATAGATCAATTACGCAATGAAAGTGGACATCTAGAATACTCTTTGAAAGTTGTGACGGGTAGTGAGTTTTCATTCAATTCCTCAAAATTCTAAAAAGTACGCAATTACTAGCTAGAATCAAACTATCCTCCGTTTGTGAACGCTTCGGATGAATTTTGAAACATCCTCCCTTACAGCCCTCAGAGTACACTAGCGGAAGCAATATTAGCTTAAAATGGCTTAACTTCATCATTCATAATTTGAATATGCCAACATTATTTATCATTGAATCATAAAATGTCATACAATATGGCATATACAACAAGACATATACATAATCCTCATATCTCTATTACATCTTGTTCTGCCTAAACTTCGGCAGCATAACCGCTACGCTTCAGCTGTACAAAGAACTGAACCGTACTGATTCGGTAATTCCCTCATGAGAACTACCATTCTACGTAGTACCCAGGAAAGACTAGATGAACCGGCTAGGTCCACTCACTTCTAGCCTCCTTAGACAGCACTACGTACACAGTACTTATCATATACTGATGTTCAGTTTTTACTCCGGCAGCATAACGGCGTCTCTTAGGATTCTCTAAATCCACTTCAGCATAACCTCCCTGTAATGGGTTATGGATGGGGATGAGATTCGGGGGAATCTCAGTAGCAACAATCATAACAATATATGTAATGCAGAGTGACAGTGCTTGCTTGTGATTGTGTACAGATAAGTATGCTGCGTGCTTCCATGCTTAATAACATATGACCATAGCATTACAGCAGAGCTTCAGACATAACATATAAGACAACAATCCAACCAAACAATAGCACATCAAATCACAAAGCCATTACATAGAAGTTAGGATTAGTTACTACCTGGCTAGCTCAGCAGAACCCTACTATCTCTATTCTGCTTCCAGCTCCGCCAGAATTTCCTTTCTTCCTTTCTCCTTTCTTTCTTCCTTTCCTTCCCTTTCCCTCTCTTCTTTCTCTCTCATTCTCCTCTTGCTCTTGCGTGCAAATGAAGGCCATGGGGGGGGTATTTATAGCCTCCCTCAATGGCACAATCGTAGTTTCCATGAACTTTGATCCTGCGGTCCTGGTTTTTCCTGGATTTTCCTATTTTCTTTTATTTCTCCTTTACTGCATCATCGTGCCAACTCACCATGCTGACTCAGCGCCTCATTTTTCACATGCTTGAATTCCCGGGACACCTCAGCAGCTGACTCAGCATGCTGACTCACCGGTCCAGTCTCCTGCCTCGTAATGCGTGCCCTCAACTTTATCTGCTTTCTGCAGACTAATGCCATGTGACAACTGGAAGAGACCTTGCACGCTTCCCAATGCCCCCAGATAAGTCCCAGACTTATCTGATCACCTCCTCGGTTTACGTGCCTCCTCGGTTATCACGCCAACCGAGTATCTTTACTTTACTGAATCATTACTTTAATGCCATGTGGCATCTTGTGGGACCCATGAGTATACCTTATCAGTTTACTTCATGGTTTCCAGATAACCTTTCCTGTATCTGATATCCTGCCTCCGGTCTATCTCCAACCGGGTAACTATCTCTCTTGGACCTTCACCACTATTGGCCCATACGCTTAGCGCCACTTTAGTCACTAGTCGCGACCTCAACATCATCTTGTCGCGACCTTACAATTCTGTGTACATTAGTCGCGACTACAACATTCTTTCGTCGCGACCATAACACAATCTAGTCGCGACCATAACATTTTCTAGTCGCAACCAGCCCATTTCACCTATTAGTCGCGACACACACATCATTCAGTCGCGTCTAAACCTTTCTGCCATTATTAGTCGCGACTATACTTATTTCACGTCGCGACCCTACTACTTTCTCATCGCGTATGGCTCTTTCTGTAACCATTAGTCGCGACCATACTGCTCTCTAGTCGCGACCTAAATGATCAGCTCGTAACTCTTCAACCTTTGACCTTTACATCACCCCAAATGGCCATTCTACCCCTTGGGACTTCCACTGTTTGCACATAAGTTCCCGTACCTTTACTTACTCGCAGCTTAGTCCCTAAAAACTCTCTTATGTCTCTGGGACTTCTGCTCAAAAGGGGTCTGGTAGCCTCTCATTCTCAGGCTATTTCCGTGTCTGAAGGCCTGAAAATTGGGATGTTACATTTCTCCTCCCCTTTAAATAAATTTCGTCCTCGAAATTTAATCAGTACCATAGCCAAATTAACTTAACATCTGGCAAAGTACTCATCATAACTGTACATCTCTTCGTAACATGCCTTTCTTTCTCTGGGTTAATCTAATCAGAGTTGAAATCTACTTTCCTCTTATGGACCACTTACTGCACTTATGAGTAGTGTCCATTTCTTTCATATGAAATTCTCTCGAATATTACTGTATTCGGGAATTTCTTCTAACTACTCATCATACTTAAAGCATCATATTCTTACCACTTCTCTTGATATCTCGCAGACTGCTTTAAAATCTGCAACATTTCATCTTTCTTTGCACTTAACATCATACAGAGAGAGGACTTACGCAGCTATTCTTTCTTTACTTTGCTGCTAAACAAAAGCACCTACTCTAACATGCATAATGCTTGGCCAACATACTGCAGGACTGCATACCTGCTTATGAATGTAAAGCTCTAACAACGGAGCTTAAGCATTCCTGTTCTAACTAGGCACAGCTCTAACACTCGGAGCTTGCATAGTTTTAGCCTAACATCTCATGCAAAGAGTGAAAGCTCTCATTTTCTATTCTCTTTCATAGCATAACATTTAAACATCTGATTCCTACCAAATAGGGAGCCTCTCTGTCTGTTCATACAATGCACATCTCTAGGTGCGTGTCATATTACACGTTTACTACCGTGTATCTCATTACATGCCTTTGATACGTTATCATGGCATATCTAGCCCACTCTAGCTATCTCATGGTATATTTCACCCTTTCATAACTTATATTGTCTTATCACAAAACTAACATAAGACTGGCTTTCTCTTTTTCATAGAACTGCGTTCTATCTCAGCCTTGCCTTAGACCCTCTTCTCTAGGTCTTCTCTAGCCTTTTAATCTCTTTACCCCTCATCTGGGTAATCTTTATCTACTCATACTTTTCTATTCTTATTACATTGAGGATTTTCTTCTCTGCTTCTTATTACACAGAGGATTCTCTTCTCTGCTTCTCATTACACAGAGGATTCTCTTCTCTGCTTCTCAGGCATACTTCTACAAAACTTTGAATCTCAGTACTCAGATTTAAACTTGGACTCCATCTTCGTTTAAGGGAAAGCTAAGTTCAGTCTGTAGACTAGAGGCTACCTGAGGAAAATCATTATAAAACAATTTCTCTGGGTCAGGTTATCAACTAGTGAAACTTCCTTACCTTAACTTCGTCTTTGGCATTCATCTTCCCCAAGAGATACTACATCGTACTCATGTCTCATGGCTCATTACTTTCCTTAGGCTAGGTCTAACTGCGACCTCGGGATCTAACTACGATCAACCGTTAGCCTCTTCAGAATCTAACTGCGACTCTGAATCTGTTAGGATCTAACTGCGACCCTGGAGCCATGTTAGGATCTAACTGGGACCCTCCAGAATCTAACTGCGATTCTGTTGTACTGTATATCTCCCGAAGATCTTAAACCAACAGACTAAGTTATAAGGTTAACTGCTTCCACCTGTTGATAACTCCATAAAAATTTTATAGCCTCACATCATTTACCCAGACTTTACTTACTTCCTCTCTTACTCAGGAGTTCCTTCTCATCTTTTTTTACTTTACTGTGGCTTACCATTGGGTTGTGCCATCATGGTCTAACCACCTGCCATTGCATTCTACTGCTATGGCCTCATCATAACTCATCTGTGCTCTAACTGTGAACCATTTGAACTATGCTCCAACTGCGAGCATCCTGTATCAGATCCAACTCTTATCTGAAGAGTGATCTATACTCATCTCTTTACTCTTATCTGCTTACCATTCCGCTTAATAGAAATGGTCCTGAGTACTGTATTCACAAGTCTGCAGAATTACCTGAGTATCCTCAATCATAACATATCTGAATCTCATAGCTTATTGTCCCATGAACTGAGACTATCTATCATCCTCAATACCTATCTCATTACATGTCATATGGTATGGGAGCAACATACTTTCTCATCTCATATATACTCTACCCTTCATGCACTGTAAAAGGGAGTATTCATTCATCATGGCATACTCTAACATGCATGTCATCATATGACAATTGCAAGGAGATGCAACTATCATAACTTATGGCATCATAAGCCATATCATCATCATACTTTGCTCAACCATCCATCAGACTAACTAAACCTCAAGGCATATTTTATTTATCATATTGCCTATCATATCTTGGTCAGTCATCCTGAAACATCCGTCTATCTTAGGCTGCCACGCTACCCTCTTATTAAGGTACAGACTCAACCCTTCATCACTCTTTCTTACATAGGGGAGTCACTGTATCCCATAATCTGTGGCTACCTTCTACTATCTCATTTCTTCTTTTGTCTATATATCAGTCTCAGTCTATTCTTGACCAGACTGTGGTTCCTTATCGGCCTTTACTGTAACAGCCTAGAACCCCTTTACAAAGATATTATCCGCTTTCCCCTTAGGTAGGCTTGGTGCCCATATGAGGTCACGGTTTTGTTTTCCAGACACACGAGCCACAGCCCTTAAACACCTGAAAACGCATCTTTCTCTTAATCCTAGCGAACTTCAGTCGCCTAGATCTCATTCATTATCTTTTACTATTATTTCTATTCTTTAGGGTACTCTACCCTAGATCTCAGTGATGGAATCCCTCTGCTTAGGGAATTTTAACTCTTTACCTATTAACCATCACGTCCTTAGCCTTAGCCTTAGGCCATATCAAACATCATCACATCTCTAGCCTTTAGGCTATGCCCTAGGATTACTCCGAGGCAAACTTCATACTAGCTATCCCATTCTAGCTCTCAGGTCTTTTATTCAACTAGGTTGAATAAGACTTTTACCATGTAGATCTACTCCTCGTAATCACATGGAGGATCTATCTCATTCTAGCTATCTCATCTAGCTAGCTCATCTTAACATTATCATCCTTTGCGGCCTATCCTACCTAGCAAGGATGACTTGCTTATTGGAGTTACCAACTTCCTCTATGCATGACTTCTCCACTCAAGCTCTATGTTCATGCTTTGTGTTCACCTGTCTTTTCCTTTACAACGAAACATGAACACCTCTTATTCCATCTAGGAGCTTTATCTCCACGGGCTCTTCTAAACCCATAATAGTCCCGATCTGAATCTTCTAATGTCATACCAGGACATCTCTGTCATTCCGTCGCGATATGAGTATTGGGTAATCGCTATTCATAGCCTCTATGATTCTTCATTACCCTTAACTCCTCACGACTTATCATTTCTATTCTTTAGTCGTGACCTACAGCTTCAGACGTCGCGTCCTTAACATTTTCTGTCTTTTAGTCGCGACCTAAATCTTCTTTCGTCGCGACCTTAACCTTTCTACGTCGCGACTCAACTCCTCTACCGTCGCGACCAGGATATTTTCTCGTCGTGACTTATGTCTCTTCACGTCGCAACCAAATCTTTCTGTGAATAACCGTCGCGACCTATAAACTTATGCGTCGCGACTAAACCTCTCATTGAGGCTACCCGTCGCGACATAAACCACGTTAGTCGCGACCGGAGTGCTATTCTGTCGTTCTCAAGGGCTAAATCAGAGCATCACTGAGCCAGAACCTTCTGTTCTGTGCCAGAATCTTATGCTCTGAACCAGAGTCCTTTCTGGTTGGTGCCAGAACCTCTTGCTCTGATACCAAAATGAAACATCCTCCCTTACAGCCCTCAGAGTACACTAGCGGAAGCAATATTAGCTTAAAATGGCTTAACTTCATCATTCATAATTTGAATATGCCAACATTATTTATCATTGAATCATAAAATGTCATACAATATGGCATATACAACAAGACATATACATAATCCTCATATCTCTATTACATCTTGTTCTGCCTAAACTTCGGCAGCATAACCGCTACGCTTCAGCTGTACAAAGAACTGAACCGTACTGATTCGGTAATTCCCTCATGAGAACTACCATTCTACGTAGTACCCAGGAAAGACTAGATGAACCGGCTAGGTCCACTCACTTCTAGCCTCCTTAGACAGCACTACGTACACAGTACTTATCATATACTGATGTTCAGTTTTTACTCCGGCAGCATAACGGCGTCTCTTAGGATTCTCTAAATCCACTTCAGCATAATGTAACATCCCAATTTTCAGGCCTTCAGACACGGAAATAGCCTAAGATTGAGAGGCTACCAGACCCCTTTTGAGCAGAAGTCCCAGAGACATAAGAGAGTTTTTAGGGACTAAGCTGCGAGTAAGTAAAGGTACGGGAACTTATGTGCAAACAGTGGAAGTCCCAAGGGGTAGAATGGCCATTTGGGGTGATGTAAAGGATAAAGGTTGCGAGCTGATCATTTAGGTCGCGACTAGAGTAAAGCATGGTCGCGACTAGTGGTTTCAGAAAGAGCTATACGCGACAAGAAAGCATTATGGTCGCGACGTAAAAGAAGTATGGTCGCGACTAGAAAGCAGTGATATCGCGACTAATAATGGCAGAAAGGTTTAGACGCGACTGAATGTGTGTGTGTCGCGACTAATAGGTGAAATGGGCTGGTTGCGACTAGAAAATGTTATGGTCGCGACTAGATTGTGTTATGGTCGCGACGAAAGAATGTTGTGGTCGCGACTAATGTACACAGAATTGTAAGGTCGCGACAAGATGATGTTGAGGTCGCGACTAGTGACTAAAGTGGCGCTAAGCGTATGGGCCAAGAGTGGTGAAGGTCCAAGAGAGATAGTTACCCGGTTGGAGATAGACCGGAGGCAGGATATCAGATACAGGAAAGGTTATCTGGAAACCATGAAGTAAACTGATAAGGTATACTCATGGGTCCTGCAAGATGCCGCATGGCATTAAAGTAATGATTCAGTAAAGTAAAGATACTCGGTTGGCGCGATAACCGAGGAGGCACGTAAACCGAGGAGGTAATCAGATAAGTCTGGGACTTATCTGGGTGGCATTGGGAAGCGTGCATGGTCTCTTCCAGTTGTCACATGGCATTAGTCTGCAGAAAGCAGATAAAGTTGAGGGCACGCATTACGAGGCAAGAGACTGGACCGGTGAGTCAGCATGGTGAGTCAGCATGCTGAGGTGTCCCGGGAATTCAAGCATGTGAAAAATGAGGCGCTTAGTCAGCATGGTGAGTTGGCACGATGATGCAGTAAAGGAGAAATTAAAGAAAATAGGAAAATCCAGGAAAAACCAGGACCGCAGGATCAAAGTTCATGGTATTTACGGATATGCCATTGGGGAACCTTATAAATACCCCCTCCCCTCATTCCATTCTTGCATCACGCATGGAGAGGAGAATGAGAGAGAAAGAAGAGAGGGAAAGGGAAGGGAAGGAAGAGAGAAAGGAGAAAGGAAGAAAGGAAGTTCTGGCGGAGCTGGAAGCAGAATAGAGATAGTAGGGTTCTGCTGAGCTAGCCAGGTAGTAACTAATCCTAACTTCTATGTAATGGCTTTGTGATTTGATGTGCTATTGTTTGGTTGGATTGTTGTCTTATATGTTATGTCTGAAGCTCTGCTGTAATGCTATGATCATATGTTATTAAGCATGGAAGCACGCAGCATACTTATCTGTACACAATCACAAGCAAGCACTGTCACTCTGCATTACATATATTGTTATGATTGTTGCTACTGAGATTCCCCCGAATCTCATCCCCATCCATAACCCATTACAGGGAGGTTATGCTGAAGTGGATTTTGAGAATCCTAAGAGACGCCGTTATGCTGCCGGAGTAAAGACTGAACATCAGTATATGATAAGTACTGTGTACGTAGTGCTGTCTAAGGAGGCTAGAAGTGAGTGGACCTAGCCGGTTCATCTAGTCTTTCCTGGGTACTACGTAGAATGGTAGTTCTCATGAGGGGATTACCGAATCAGTACAGTTCAGTTCTTTGTACAGATGAAGCGTAGCGGTTATGCTGCCGGAGTTTAGGCAGAAAGAGATGTAATAGAGATAGCAAGATTATGTATATGTCTTGTTGTGTATGCCATGCTGTATGACATTTTATGATTCAATGATAAATAATGTTTGGCATATTCAAATTTTGGATTATGAAGCTAACGCATAATAAAGCTAATATTGCTTCCGCTAGTGTACTCTGAGGGCTGTAAGGGAGGATGTTTCATTTTGGTATCAGAGCAAGAGGTTCTGGCACCAACCAGAAAGGACTCTGGTTCAGAGCATAAGATTCTGGCACAGAACAGAAGGTTCTGGCTCAGTGATGCTCTGATTTAGCCCTTGAGAATGACAGAATAGCACTCCGGTCGCGACTAACGTGGTTTATGTCGCGACGGGTAGCCTCAATGAGATGTTTAGTCGCGATGAATAAGTTTATAGGTCGCGACGGTTATTCACAGAAAGATTTGGTTGCGACGTGAAGAGACATAAGTCGCGACGAGAAAATATCCTGGTCGCGACGGTAGAGGAGTTGAGTCGCGACGTAGAAAGGTTAAGGTCGCGACGAAAGAAGATTTAGGTCGCGACTAGAAGACAGAAAATGTTAAGGACGCGACGTCTGAAGCTGTAGGTCACGACTAAAGAATAGAAATGATAAGTCGTGAGGAGTTAAGGGTAATGAAGAATCATAGAGGCTATGAATAGCGATTACCCAATACTCATATCGCGACGGAATGACAGAGATGTCCTGGTATGACATTAAAAGATTCAGATCGGGACTATTATGGGTTTAGAAGAGCCCGTGGAGATAAAGCTCCTAGATGGAATCAGAGGTGTTCATGTTTCGTTGTAAAGGAAAAGACAGGTGAACACAAAGCATGAACATAGAGCTTGAGTGGAGAAGTCATGCATAGAGGAAGTTGGCAACTCCAATAAGCAAGTCATCTTTGCTAGGTAGGATAGGCCGCAAAGGATGATAAAGTTAAGATGAGCTAGCTAGATGAGATAGCTAGAATGAGACAGATCCTCCATGTGATTACGAGGAGTAGATCTACATGGTAAAAGTCTTATTCAACCTAGTTGAATAAAAGACCTGAGAGCTAGAATGGGATAGCTAGTATGACGTTTGCCTCGGAGTAATCCTAGGGCATAGCCTAAAGGCTAGAGAGGTGATGATGTTTGATATGGCCTAAGGCTAAGGCTAAGGACGTGATGGTTAATAGGTAAAGAGTTAAAATTCCCTAAGCAGAGGGATTCCATCACAGAGATCTAGGGTAGAGTACCCTAAAGAATAGAAATAATAGTAAAAGATAATGAATGAGATCTAGGCGACTGAAGTTCGCTAGGATTAAGAGAAAGATGCGTTTTCAGGTGCTTAAGGGCTGTGGCTCGTGTGTCTGGAAAACAAAACCGTGACCTCATGTGGGCACCAAGCCTACCTAAGGGGAAAGCGGATAATATCTTTGTAAAGGGGTTCTAGGCTGTTACAGTAAAGGCCGATAAGGAACCACAGTCTGGTCAAGAATAGACTGAGACTGATAGATAGACAAAAGGAGAAATGAGATAGTAGAAGGTAGCCACAGATTACGGGTTACAGTGACTCCCCTATGTAAGAAAGAGTGATGAAGGGTTGAGTCTGTACCTTAATAAGAGGGTAGCGTGGCAGCCTGAGATAGACAGATGTTTCAGGATGACTGACCAAGATATGATAGGCAATATGATAAATAAAATATGTCTTGAGGTTTAGTTAGTCTGATGGATGGTTGAGCAAAGTATGATGATGATATGGCTTATGATGCCATAAGTTATGATAGTTGCATCTCCTTGCAATTTTCATATGATGACATGCATGTTAGAGTATGCCATGATGAATGAATACTCCCTTTTACAGTGCATGAAGGGTAGAGTATATATGAGATGAGAAAGTATGTTGCTCCCATACCATATGACATGTAATGAGATATGTATTGAGGATGATAGATAGTCTCAGTTCATGGGACAATAAGCTATGAGATTCAGATATGTTATGATTGAGGATACTCAGGTAATTCTGCAGACTTGTGAATACAGTACTCAAAGCCATTTCTATTAAGCGGAATGGTAAGCAGATAAGAGTAAAGAGATTGTTTTTAGATCACTCTTCAGATAAGAGTTTGATCTGAAACAGATGGCTCTCAGAAAGAGCTAGATTCAGATGAGTATAGATCACTCTTCAGATAAGAGTTGGATCTGATACAGGATGCTCGCAGTTGGAGCATAGTTCAAATGGTTCACAGTTAGAGCACAGATGAGTTATGATGAGGCCATAGCAGTAGAATGCAATGGCAGGTGGTTAGACCATGATGGCACAAGCCAATGGTAAGCCACAGTAAAGTAAGAAAGATGAGAAGGAACTCCTGAGTAAGAGAGGAAGTAAGTAAAGTCTGGGTAAATGATGTGAGGCTATAAAATTTTTATGGAGTTATCAACAGGTGGAAGCAGTTAACCTTATAACTTAGTCTGTTGGTTTAAGATCTTCGGGAGATCTACGGTACAACAGAATCACAGTTAGATTCTGGAGGGTCGCAGTTAGATCCTAACATGGCTCCAGGGTCGCAGTTAGATCCTAACAGATTCAGAGTCGCAGTTAGATTCTGAAGAGGCTAACGGTTGATCGCAGTTAGATCCCGAGGTCGCAGTTAGACCTAGCCTAAGGAAAGTAATGAGCCATGAGACACGAGTACGATGTAGTATCTCTTTGGGAAGATGAATGCCAAAGACGAAGTTAAGGTAAGGAAGTTTCACTAGTTGATAACCTGACCCAGAGAAAGTGTTTTATAATGATTTTCCTCAGGTAGCCTCTAGTCTACAGACTGAACTTAGCTTTCCCTTAAACGAAGATGGAGTCCAAGTTTAAATCTGAGTACTGAGATTCAAAGTTTTGTAGAAGTATGCCTGAGAAGCAGAGAAGAGAATCCTCTGTGTAATGAGAAACAGAGAAGAGAATCCTCTGTGTAATAAGAAGCAGAGAAGAAAATCCTCAATGTAATAAGAATAGAAAAGTATGAGTAGATAAAGATTACCCAGATGAGGGGTAAAGAGATTAAAAGGCTAGAGAAGACCTAGAGAAGAGGGTCTAAGGCAAGGCTGAGATAGAACGCAGTTCTATGAAAAAGAGAAAGCCAGTCTTATGTTAGTCTTGTGATAAGACAAGATAAGGTGAAATATACCATGAGATAGCTAGAGTGGGCTAGATATGCCATGATAACGTATCAAAGGCATGTAATGAGATACACGGTAGTAAACGTGTAATATGACACGCACCTAGAGATGTGCATTGTATGAACAGACAGAGAGGCTTCCTGTTTGGTAGGAATCAGATGTTTGAATGTTATGCTATGAAAGAGAATAGAAAATGAGAGCTTTCACTCTTTGCATGAGATGTTAGGCTTAATGTTATGCTAAAACTATGCAAGCTCCGAGTGTTAGAGCTATGCCTAGTTAGAACAGGAATGCTTAAGCTCCGATGTTAGAGCTTTGCATTCATAAGCAGGTATGCAGTCCTGCAGTATGTTGGCCAAGCATTATGCATGTTAGAGTAGGTGCTTTTGTTTAGCAGCAAAGTAAAGAAAGAATAGCTGCGTAAGTCCTCTCTCTGTATGAAGTTAAGTGCAAAGAAAGATGAAATGCTACAAGTATGATGAGTAGTTAGAAGAAATTCCCGAATACAGTAATATTCGAGAGAATTTCATATGAAAGAAATGGACACTACTCATAAGTGCAGTAAGTGGTCCATAAGAGGAAAGTAGATTTCAACTCTGATTGGATTAACCCAGAGAAAGAAAGGCATGTTACGAAGAGATGTACAGTTATGATGAGTACTTTGCCAGATGTTAAGTTAATTTGGCTATGGTACTGATTAAATTTCGAGGACGAAATTTATTTAAAGGGGAGGAGAAATGTAACATCCCAATTTTCAGGCCTTCAGACACGGAAATAGCCTAAGATTGAGAGGCTACCAGACCCCTTTTGAGCAGAAGTCCCAGAGACATAAGAGAGTTTTTAGGGACTAAGCTGCGAGTAAGTAAAGGTACGGGAACTTATGTGCAAACAGTGGAAGTCCCAAGGGGTAGAATGGCCATTTGGGGTGATGTAAAGGATAAAGGTTGCGAGCTGATCATTTAGGTCGCGACTAGAGTAAAGCATGGTCGCGACTAGTGGTTTCAGAAAGAGCTATACGCGACAAGAAAGCATTATGGTCGCGATGTAAAAGAAGTATGGTCGCGACTAGAAAGCAGTGATATCGCGACTAATAATGGCAGAAAGGTTTAGACGCGACTGAATGTGTGTGTGTCGCGACTAATAGATGAAATGGGCTGGTTGCGACTAGAAAATGTTATGGTCGCGACTAGATTGTGTTATGGTCGCGACGAAAGAATGTTGTGGTCGCGACTAATGTACACAGAATTGTAAGGTCGCGACAAGATGATGTTGAGGTCGCGACTAGTGACTAAAGTGGCGCTAAGCGTATGGGCCAAGAGTGGTGAAGGTCCAAGAGAGATAGTTACCCGGTTGGAGATAGACCGGAGGCAGGATATCAGATACAGGAAAGGTTATCTGGAAACCATGAAGTAAACTGATAAGGTATACTTATGGGTCCTGCAAGATGCCGCATGGCATTAAAGTAATGATTCAGTAAAGTAAAGATACTCGGTTGGCGCGATAACCGAGGAGGCACGTAAACCGAGGAGGTGATCAGATAAGTCTGGGACTTATCTGGGTGGCATTGGGAAGCGTGCATGGTCTCTTCCAGTTGTCACATGGCATTAGTCTGCAGAAAGCAGATAAAGTTGAGGGCACGCATTACGAGGCAAGAGACTGGACCGGTGAGTCAGCATGGTGAGTCAGCATGCTGAGGTGTCCCGGGAATTCAAGCATGTGAAAAATGAGGCGCTGAGTCAGCATGGTGAGTTGGCACGATGATGCAGTAAAGGAGAAATTAAAGAAAATAGGAAAATCCAGGAAAAACCAGGACCGCAGGATCAAAGTTCATGGTATTTACGGATATGCCATTGGGGAACCTTATAAATACCCCCTCCCCTCATTCCATTCTTGCATCACGCATGGAGAGGAGAATGAGAGAGAAAGAAGAGAGGGAAAGGGAAGGGAAGGAAGAGAGAAAGGAGAAAGGAAGAAAGGAAGTTCTGGCGGAGCTGGAAGCAGAATAGAGATAGTAGGGTTCTGCTGAGCTAGCCAGGTAGTAACTAATCCTAACTTCTATGTAATGGCTTTGTGATTTGATGTGCTATTGTTTGGTTGGATTGTTGTCTTATATGTTATGTCTGAAGCTCTGCTGTAATGCTATGATCATATGTTATTAAGCATGGAAGCACGCAGCATACTTATCTGTACACAATCACAAGCAAGCACTGTCACTCTGCATTACATATATTGTTATGATTGTTGCTACTGAGATTCCCCCGAATCTCATCCCCATCCATAACCCATTACAGGGAGGTTATGCTGAAGTGGATTTTGAGAATCCTAAGAGACGCCGTTATGCTGCCGGAGTAAAGACTGAACATCAGTATATGATAAGTACTGTGTACGTAGTGCTGTCTAAGGAGGCTAGAAGTGAGTGGACCTAGCCGGTTCATCTAGTCTTTCCTGGGTACTACGTAGAATGGTAGTTCTCATGAGGGGATTACCGAATCAGTACAGTTCAGTTCTTTGTACAGATGAAGCGTAGCGGTTATGCTGCCGGAGTTTAGGCAGAAAGAGATGTAATAGAGATAGCAAGATTATGTATATGTCTTGTTGTGTATGCCATGCTGTATGACATTTTATGATTCAATGATAAATAATGTTTGGCATAATCAAATTTTGGATTATGAAGCTAACGCATAATAAAGCTAATATTGCTTCCGCTAGTGTACTCTGAGGGCTGTAAGGGAGGATGTTTCACATAACCTCCCTGTAATGGGTTATGGATGGGGATGAGATTCGGGGGAATCTCAGTAGCAACAATCATAACAATATATGTAATGCAGAGTGACAGTGCTTGCTTGTGATTGTGTACAGATAAGTATGCTGCGTGCTTCCATGCTTAATAACATATGACCATAGCATTACAGCAGAGCTTCAGACATAACATATAAGACAACAATCCAACCAAACAATAGCACATCAAATCACAAAGCCATTACATAGAAGTTAGGATTAGT
Source organism: Leucaena leucocephala (assembly GCA_037074615.1). Lineage (NCBI taxonomy): Eukaryota > Viridiplantae > Streptophyta > Magnoliopsida > Fabales > Fabaceae > Leucaena > Leucaena leucocephala. The sequence goes on along the minus strand of CM073532.1, from coordinate 21,561,903 downwards.
TACTACCTGGCTAGCTCAGCAGAACCCTACTATCTCTATTCTGCTTCCAGCTCCGCCAGAATTTCCTTTCTTCCTTTCTCCTTTCTTTCTTCCTTTCCTTCCCTTTCCCTCTCTTCTTTCTCTCTCATTCTCCTCTTGCTCTTGCGTGCAAATGAAGGCCATGGGGGGGGTATTTATAGCCTCCCTCAATGGCACAATCGTAGTTTCCATGAACTTTGATCCTGCGGTCCTGGTTTTTCCTGGATTTTCCTATTTTCTTTTATTTCTCCTTTACTGCATCATCGTGCCAACTCACCATGCTGACTCAGCGCCTCATTTTTCACATGCTTGAATTCCCGGGACACCTCAGCAGCTGACTCAGCATGCTGACTCACCGGTCCAGTCTCCTGCCTCGTAATGCGTGCCCTCAACTTTATCTGCTTTCTGCAGACTAATGCCATGTGACAACTGGAAGAGACCTTGCACGCTTCCCAATGCCACCCAGATAAGTCCCAGACTTATCTGATCACCTCCTCGGTTTACGTGCCTCCTCGGTTATCACGCCAACCGAGTATCTTTACTTTACTGAATCATTACTTTAATGCCATGTGGCATCTTGTGGGACCCATGAGTATACCTTATCAGTTTACTTCATGGTTTCCAGATAACCTTTCCTGTATCTGATATCCTGCCTCCGGTCTATCTCCAACCGGGTAACTATCTCTCTTGGACCTTCACCACTCTTGGCCCACACGCTTAGCGCCACTTTAGTCACTAGTCGCGACCTCAACATCATCTTGTCGCGACCTTACAATTCTGTGTACATTAGTCGCGACCACAACATTCTTTCGTCGCGACCATAACACAATCTAGTCGCGACCATAACATTTTCTAGTCGCAACCAGCCCATTTCACCTATTAGTCGCGACACACACATCATTCAGTCGCGTCTAAACCTTTCTGCCATTATTAGTCGCGACCATACTTATTTCACGTCGCGACCCTACTACTTTCTCATCGCGTATGGCTCTTTCTGTAACCATTAGTCGCGACCATACTGCTCTCTAGTCGCGACCTAAATGATCAGCTCGTAACTCTTCAACCTTTAACCTTTACATCACCCCAAATGGCCATTCTACCCCTTGGGACTTCCACTGTTTGCACATAAGTTCCCGTACCTTTACTTACTCGCAGCTTAGTCCCTAAAAACTCTCTTATGTCTCTGGGACTTCTGCTCAAAAGGGGTCTGGTAGCCTCTCATTCTCAGGCTATTTCCGTGTCTGAAGGCCTGAAAATTGGGATGTTACAAATTTCACATGGAAAGCGCGCGCTCCATAATTCTTCTAAGAGTCGAGTGGCTGTGACTTTTCATCAATTCGATAATTATGGCAAAAGTTTGCAACATTTGCCATAAACATGGAAGGAACACTTCATTGCCTGTTGGTGTCGTATATGACACAATTTCTTAAAGAAATTTGGATTCTATATCATCGATGAAAGTCGACATGCATGGTGACTTCACTCGATTAAAAAATAGTGCAACAAGCTTTCTGATTTTACCTTACTTTGGATCAAAAGACCCTATCACTCGCTGGTGACCTATATAGATCAATTACGCAATGAAAGTGGACATCTAGAATACTCTTTGAAAGTTGTGACGCGTAGTGAATTTTCATTCAATTCGTAAATATTCTAAAAAGTACGCAATTAGTAGGTAGAATCAAACTATCCCCGTTTGGGAACGCTTCGGATGAATTTCTCAACGAAACCGAGCACTCCATAATTCTTCTAAGAGTCTGAGTGGCTGTGACTTTTCATCAATTCCATAATTATGGCAAAAGTTTGCAACATTTGCCTTAAACATGGTAGGAACACTTCATTGCCTGTTGGTGTCGTATATGACACAATTTCTTAAAGAAATTAGGATTCTATATCATCGATGAAAGTCGACATGCATGGTGACTTCACTCAATTAAAAAATAGTGCAACAAGATTTCTGATTTTACCTTACTTTAGATCAAAAGACCCTATCACTCGCTGGTAACCTATATAGATCAATTACGCAATGAAAGTGGACATCTAGAATACTCTTTGAAAGTTGTGACGGGAGTGAGTTTTCATTCAATTCTTAAAAGTTCTAAAAAGTACGCAATTACTAGCTAGAATCAAACGATCCCCATTTGTGAACGCTTCGGATGAATTTCTCAACGAAACCGAGCACTCCATAATTCTTCTAAGAGTCTGAGTGGCTGTGACTTTTCATCAATTCCATAATTATGGCAAAAGTTTGCATTATTTGCCTTAAACATGGTAGGAACACTTCATTGCCTGTTGGTGTCGTATATGACACAGTTTCTTAAAGAAATTAGGATTCTATATCATCGATGAAAGTCGACATGCATGGTGACTTCACTCGATTAAAAAATAGTGCAACAAGCTTTCTGATTTTACCTTACTTTGGATCAAAAGACCCTATCACTCCCTGGTGACCTATATAGATCAATTACGCAATGAAAGTGGACATCTAGAATACTCTTTGAAAGTTGTGACGGGTAGTGAGTTTTCATTCAATTCCTCAAAATTCTAAAAAGTACGCAATTACTAGCTAGAATCAAACTATCCTCCGTTTGTGAACGCTTCGGATGAATTTCACATGGAAAGCGCGCGCTCCATAATTCTTCTAAGAGTCGAGTGGCTGTGAGTTTTCATCAATTCGATAATTATGGCAAAAGTTTGCAACATTTGCCTTAAACATGGTAGGAACACTTCATTGCCTGTTGGTGTCGTATATGACACAGGTTCTTAAAGAAATTAGGATTCTATATTCATCGATCAAAGTTGACATGCATGGTGACTTCACTCAATTAAAAACTAGTGCAACAAGATTTCTGATTTTTCCTTACTTGGGATCAAAAGAAGCTATTACTTGCTGTTGACCTATATAGATCAATTACGCAATGAAAGTGGACATCTAGAATACTCTTTGAAAGTTGGGACGGGTAGTGAGTTTTCATTCAATTCATAAAAGTTGTAAAAAGTACGCAATTACTAGCTAGAATCAAACTATCCCCGTTTGTGAGCGCTTCGGATGAATTTCACAACGAAAGCGGGCACTCCATGATGCTTCTAAGAGTCTGAGTGGCTGTGACTTCTTCTCAATCACATAATTATGGGAAAAGTTTGTCACAATTGCCTTAAACAAGGTAGGAACACTTCATGCCTGTTGGTGTCGTATATGACACAGGTTCTTAAAGAAATTAGGATTCTATATCATCATGAAAGTCGACATGCATGGTGACTTCACTCGATTAAAAAATAGTGCAACAAGCTTTCTGATTTTACCTTACTTTAAATCAAAAGACCCTATCACTCGCTGGTGCCCTATATAGATCAATTACGCAATGAAAGAGGAAATCTAGAATACTCTTTGAAAGTTGTGACGGGTAGTGAGTTTTCTTTCAATTCATAAAAGTTGTAAAAAGTACGCAATTACTAGCTAGAAACAAACTATCCCCCGTTTGTGAAAGCTTCGGATGAATTTCACAACGAAAGCAATTACTTCTAAGAGTCTGAGTGGCTGTGACTTTTCATCAATTCCATAATTATGGCAAAAGTTTGCAACATTTGCCTTAAATATGGTAGGAACACTTCATTTCCTGTTGGTGTCGTATATGACACAATTTCTTAAAGAAATTAGGATTCTATATCATCGATGAAAGTCGACTTGCATGGTGACTTCACTCGATTAAAAAATAGTGCAACAAGCTTTATGATTTTACCTTACTTTGGATCAAAAGACCCTATCACTCGCTGGTGACCTATATAGATTAATTACGCAATGAAAGTGGACATCCGAATACTCTTTGAAAGTTGTGACGGGTAGTGAGTTTTCTTTCAATTCATAAAAGTTGTAAAAAGTACGCAATTACTAGCTAGAAACAAACTATCCCCCGTTTGTGAACATTTCGGATGAATTTCACAACGAAAGCGAGCGCTCCATAATTCTTCTAAGAGTCTCAGTGGCTGTGACTTTTCATCAATTCCATAATAATGGCAAAAGTTTGCAACATTTGCCTTAAACATGGTAGGAACACTTCATTGCATGTTGGTGACGTATATGACACAGTTTCTTAAAGAAATTAGGATTCTATATCATCGATGAAAGTCGACATGCATGGTGACTTCACTTGAAAAAAAAATTGTGAACAAGCTTTCTGATTTTACCTTACTTTGGATCAAAAGACCCTATAACTCGCTGGTGACCTATATAGATCAATTACGCAATGAAAGTGGACATCTAGAATATTCTTTGAAAGTTGTGACGGGTAGTGAGTTTTCTTTCAATTCATAAAAGTTGTAAAAAGTACGCAATTACTAGCTAGAAACAAATATCCCCCGTTTGTGAAAGCTTCGGATGAATTTCACAACGAAAGCGGGCACTCCATAATTCTTTTAAGAGTCTGAGTGGTTGTGACTTTTCATCAATTCCATAATTATGGCAAAAGTTTGCAACATTTGCCTTAAATATGGTAGGAACACTTCATTTCCTGTTGGTGTCGTATATGACACAATTTCTTAAAGAAATTAGCATTCTATATCATCGATGAAAGTCGACATGCATGGTGACTTCACTCGATTAAAAAATAGTACAACAAACTTTCTGATTTTACCTTACTTTGGATCAAAAGACCCTATAACTCGCTGGTGACCTATATAGATCAATTACGCAATGAAAGGGGACATCTAGAATACTCTTTGAAAGTTGTGACGGGTAGTGAGTTTTCTTTCAATTCATAAAAGTTGTAAAAAGTACGCAATTACTAGCTAGAAACAAACTATCCCCCGTTTGTGAAAGCTTCGGATGAATTTCACAACGAAAGCGGGCACTCCATAATTCTTCTAAGAGTTTGAGTGGCTGTGACTTTTTCTCAACCACATAATTATGGCAAAAGTTTGTCACATTGGCCTTAAACATGGTAGGAACACTTCATTTCCTGTTGGTGTCGTATATGACACAGGTTCTTAAAGAAATTAGGATTCTATATCATCGATGAAAGTCGACATGCATGGTGACTTCACTCGATTAAAAAATAGTGCAACAAGCTTTCTGATTTTACCTTACTTTGGATCAAAAGACCCTATCACTCGCTGGTGACCTATATAGATCAATTACGCAATGAAAGTGGACATCCGAATACTCTTAGAAAATTGTGACGGGTAGTGAGTTTTCATTCAATTCGTCAAAATTCTAAAAAGTACGCAATTACTAGCTAGAATCAAACTATCCTCCGTTTGTGAACGCTTCGGATGAATTTCACAAGGAAAGCATGCGCTCCATAATTCTTCTAAGAGTCTGAGTGGCTGTGACTTCTTCTCAATCACATAATTATGGGAAAAGTTTGTCACAATTGCCTTAAACATGGTAGGAACACTTCATGCCTGTTGGTGTCGTATATGACACAGGTTCTTAAAGAAATTAGGATTCTATATCATCATGAAAGTCGACATGCATGGTGACTTCACTCGATTAAAAAATAGTGCAACAAGCTTTCTGATTTTACCTTACTTTGGATCAAAAGACCCTATCACTCGCTGGTGACCTATATAGATCAATTACGCAATGAAAGTGGACATCTAGAATACTCTTTGAAAGTTGTGACGGGTAGTGAGTTTTCTTTCAGTTCTAAAAGTTGTAAAAAGTACGCAATTACTAGCTAGAAACAAACTATCCCCCGTTTGTGAACGTTTCGGATGAATTTCACAACGAAAGCGAGCGCTCCATAATTCTTCTAAGAGTCTCAGTGGCTGTGACTTTTCATCAATTCCATAATTATGGCAAAAGTTTGCAACATTTGCCTTAAACATGGTAGGAACACTTCATTGCATGTTGGTGACGTATATGACACAGTTTCTTAAAGAAATTAGGATTCTATATCATCGATGAAAGTCGACATGCATGGTGACTTCACTCGAGTAAAAAATAGTGCAACAAGCTTTCTGATTTTACCTTACTTTGGATCAAAAGACCCTATAACTCGCTGGTGACCTATATAGATCAATTACGCAATGAAAGTGGACATCCGAATACTCTTAGAAAATTGTGAACGCTTGTGAATCAAACTAGTGAGTTTTCATTCAATTCGTCAAACTTCTAAAAAGTACGCAATTACTAGCTAGAATCAAACTATCCTCCGTTTGTGAACGCTTCGGATGAATTTCACAAGGAAAGCATGCGCTCCATAATTCTTCTAAGAGTCGAGTGGCTGTGACTTTTCATCAATTCGATAATTATGGCAAAAGTTTGCAACATTTGCCTTAAACATGGTAGGAACTCTTCATTGCCTGTTGGTGTCGTATATGACACAATTTCTTAAAGAAATTAGGATTCTATATCATCGATGAAAGTCGACATGCATGGTGACTTCACTCGATTAAAAAAAAGTGCAACAATCTTTCTGATTTTACCTTACTTTGGATCAAAAAACCCTATCACTCGCTGGTGACCTATATAGATCAATTGCGCAATGAAAGTGGACATCTAGAATACTCTTTGAAAGTTGTGACCTGTAGTGAATTTTCATTCAATTCGTAAATATTCTAAAAAGTACGCAATTAGTAGGTAGAATCAAACTATCCCCGTTTGGGACCGCTTCGGATGAATTTCTCAACGAAAGCGGGCACTCCATAATTCTTCTAAGAGTCTGAGTGGCTGTGACTTTTTCTCAATCACATAATTATGGCAAAAGTTTGTCACATTGGCCTTAAACATGGTAGGAACATTTCATTTCCTGTTGGTGTCGTATATGACACAGGTTCTTAAAGAAATTAGGATTCTATAGTCATCGATGAAAGTCGACATGCATGGTGACTTCACTCAATTAAAAAATAGTGCAACAAGCTTTCTAATTTTTCCTTACTTGGGATCAAAAGAAGCTATCACTTGCTGTTGACCTATATATATCAATTACGCAATGAAAGTGGACATCCGAATGCTCTTTGAAAGTTGTGACGGGGAGTGAGTTTTCATTCAATTCGTCAAAATTCTAAAAAGTACGCAATTACTAGCTAGAATCAAACTATCCCCGTTTGTGAACGCTTCGGATGAATTTCACAACGAAAGCGGGCACTCCATATCCTTCTAAGAGTCTGAGTGGCTGTGACTTCTTCTCAATCACATAATTATGGGAAAAGTTTGTCACAATTGCCTTAAACATGGTAGGAACACTTCATGCCTGTTGGTGTCGTATATGACACAGGTTCTTTAGGAAATTAGGATTCTATATCATCGATGAAAGTCGACATGCATGGTGACTTCACTCGATTAAAAAATAGTGCAATAAGCTTTCTGATTTTACCTTACTTTGGATCAAAAGACCCTATAACTCGCTGGTGACCTATATAGATCAATTACGCAATGAAAGTGGACATCCGAATACTCTTAGAAAATTGTGACGGGTAGTGAGTTTTCATTCAATTCGTCAAAATTCTAAAAAGTACGCAATTACTAGCTAGAATCAAACTATCCTCCGTTTGTGAACGCTTCGGATGAATTTCACAAGGAAAGCATGCGCTCCATAATTCTTCTAAGAGTCGAGTGGCTGTGACTTTTCATCAATTCGATAATTATGGCAAAAGTTTGCAACATTTGCCTTAAACATGGTAGGAACACTTCATTGCCTGTTGGTGTCGTATATGACACAGGTTCTTAAGGAAATTACGATTCTATATCATCGATGAAAGTCGACATGCATGGTGACTTCACTCGATTAAAAAATAGTGCAACAAGCTTTCTGATTTTACCTTACTTTGGATCAAAAGACCCTATAACTCGCTGGTGACCTATATAGATCAATTACGCAATGAAAGTGGACATCCGAATACTCTTAGAAAATTGTGACGGGTAGTGAGTTTTCATTCAATTCGTCAAAATTCTAAAAAGTACGCAATTACTAGCTAGAATCAAACTATCCTCCGTTTGTGAACGCTTCGGATGAATTTCACAAGGAAAGCATGCGCTCCATAATTCTTCTAAGAGTCGAGTGGCTGTGACTTTTCATCAATTCGATAATTATGGCAAAAGTTTGCAACATTTGCCTTAAACATGGTAGGAACACTTCACTGCCTGTTGGTGTCGTATATGACACAATTTCTTAAAGAAATTAGGATTCTATATCATCGATGAAAGTCGACATGCATGGTGACTTCACTCGATTAAAAAATAGTGCAACAAGCTTTCTGATTTTTCCTTACTTGGGATCAAAAGAAGCTATCACTTGCTGTTGACCTATATACATCAATTACGCAATGAAAGTGGACATCCGAATGCTCTTTGAAAGTTGTGACGGGGAGTGAGTTTTCATTCAATTCGTAAAAATTCTAAAAAGTACGCAATTACTAGCTAGAATCAAACTATCCCCGTTTGTGAACGCTTCGGATGAATTTCACAACGAAAGCGGGCACTCCATAATTCTTCTAAGAGTCTGAGTGGCTGTGACTTCTTCTCAATCACATAATTATGGGAAAAGTTTGTCACAATTGCCTTAAACATGGTAGGAACACTTCATGCCTGTTGGTGTCGTATATGACACAGGTTCTTAAGGAAATTAGGATTCTATATCATCGATGAAAGTCGACATGCATGGGGACTTCACTCGATTAAAAAATAGTGCAACAAGCTTTCTGATTTTACCTTACTTTGGATCAAAAGACCCTATCACTCGCTGTTGACCTATATAGATCAATTACGCAATGAAAGTGGACATCTAGAATACTCTTTGAAAGTTGTGACGGGTAGTGAGTTTTCTTTCAGTTCATAAAAGTTGTAAAAAGTACGCAATTACTAGCTAGAAACAAACTATCCCCCGTTTGTGAACGTTTCGGATGAATTTCACAACGAAAGCGAGCGCTCCATAATTCTTCTAAGAGTCTCAGTGGCTGTGACTTTTCATCAATTCCATAATTATGGCAAAAGTTTGCAACATTTGCCTTAAACATGGTAGGAACACTTCATTGCATGTTGGTGACGTATATGACGCAGTTTCTTAAAGAAATTAGGATTCTATATCATCGATGAAAGTCGACATGCATGGTGACTTCACTCGAAAAAAAAATTGTGAACAAGCTTTCTGATTTTACCTTACTTTGGATCAAAAGACCCTATAACTCGCTGGTGACCTATATAGATCAATTACGCAATGAAAGTGGACATCTAGAATACTCTTTGAAAGTTGTGACGGGTAGTGAGTTTTCTTTCAATTCATAAAAGTTGTAAAAAGTACGCAATTACTAGCTAGAAACAAACTATCCCCCGTTTGTGAAAGCTTCGGATGAATTTCACAACGAAAGCGGGCACTCCATAATTCTTCTAAGAGTCTGAGTGGCTGTGACTTTTCATCAATTCCATAATTGTGGGAAAAGTTTGTCACAATTGCCTTAAACATGGTAGGAACACTTCATGCCTGTTGGTGTCGTATATGACACAGGTTCTTAAAGAAATTAGGATTCTATATCATCGATGAAAGTCGACATGCATTGTGACTTCACTCGAATAAAAAATAGTGCAACAAGCTTTCTGATTTTACCTTACTTTGGATCAAAAGACCCTATCACTCGCTGGTGACCTATATAGATCAATTACGCAATGAAAGTGGACATCCGACTCCTCTTAGAAAATTGTGACGGGTAGTGAGTTTTCATTCAATTCGTCAAAATTCTAAAAAGTACGCAATTACTAGCTAGAATCAAACTATCCTCCGTTTGTGAACGCTTCGGATGAATTTCACAAGGAAAGCATGCGCTCCATAATTCTTCTAAGAGTCGAGTGGCTGTGACTTTTCATCAATTCGATAATTATGGCAAAAGTTTGCAACATTTGCCTTAAACATGGTAGGAACACTTCATTGCCTGTTGGTGTCGTATATGACACAATTTCTTAAAGAAATTAGGATTCTATATCATCGATGAAAGTCGACATGCATGGCGACTTCACTCGATTAAAAAATAGTGCAACAAGCTTTCTGATTTTACCTTACTTTGGATAAAAAGACCCTATCACTCGCTGGTGACCTATATAGATCAATTACGCAATGAAAGTGGACATCTAGAATACTCTTTGAAAGTTGTGACGTGTAGTGAATTTTCATTCAATTCGTAAATATTCTAAAAAGTACGCAATTAGTAGGTAGAATCAAACTATCCCCGTTTGGGAACGCTTCGGATGAATTTCTCAACGAAAGCGGGCACTCCATAATTCTTCTAAGAGTCTGAGTGGCTGTGACTTCTTCTCAATCACATAATCATGGGAAAAGTTTGTCACAATTGCCTTAAACATGGTAGGAACACTTCATTTCCTGTTGGTGTCGTATATGACACAGGTTCTTAAAGAAATTAGGATTCTATAGTCATCGATGAAAGTCGACATGCATGGTGACTTCACTCAATTAAAAAATAGTGCAACAAGATTTCTGATTTTACCTTACTTTGGATCAAAAGACCCTATCACTCGCTGGTAACCTATATAGATCAATTACGCAATGAAAGTGGACATCTAGAATACTCTTTGAAAGTTGTGACGGGAGTGAGTTTTCATTCAATTCATAAAAATTCTAAAAAGTACGCAATTACTAGCTAGAATCAAACTATCCTCCGTTTGTGAACGCTTCGGATGAATTTCACAAGGAAAGCGCGCGCTCCATAATTCTTCTAAGAGTCGAGTGGCTGTGACTTTTCATCAATTCGATAATTATGGCAAAAGTTTGCAACATTTGCCTTAAACATGGTAGGAACACTTCATTGCATGTTGGTGTCGTATATGACACAGGTTCTTAAAGAAATTAGGATTCTATAGTCATCGATGAAAGTCGACATGTATGGTGACTTCACTCAATTAAAAAATAGGGCAACAAGATTTCTGATTTTACCTTACTTTGGATCAAAAGACCCTATCACTCGCTGGTAACCTATATAGATCAATTACGCAATGAAAGTGGACATCTAGAATACTCTTTGAAAGTTGTGACGGGCAGTGAGTTTTCATTCAATTCATAAAAGTTGTAAAAAGTACGTAATTACTAGCTAGAATCAAACGATCCCCGTTTGTGAACGCTTCGGATGAATTTCTCAATGAAAGCGTTCACTCCATAATTCTTCTAAGAGTCTGTTGGCTGTGACTTCTTCTCAATCACATAATTATGGGAAAAGTTTGTCACATTTGCCTTAAACATGGTAGGAACACTTCATGCCTGTTGGTGTCGTATATGACACAGGTTCTTAAAGAAATTAGGATTCTATATCATCGATGAAAGTCGACATGCATGGTGACTTCACTCGATTAAAAAATAGTGCAACAAGCTTTCTGATTTTTCCTTACTTGGGATCAAAAGAAGCTATCACTTGCTGTTGACCTATATATATCAATTACGCAATGAAAGTGGACATCCGAATGCTCTTTGAAAGTTGTGACGGGGAGTGAGTTTTCATTCAATTCGTCAAAATTCTAAAAAGTACGCAATTACTAGCTAGAATCAAACTATCCTCCGTTTGTGAACGCTTCGGATGAATTTCACAAGGAAAGCATGCGCTCCATAATTCTTCTAAGAGTCGAGTGGCTGTGACTTTTCATCAATTCGATAATTATGGCAAAAGTTTGCAACATTTGCCTTAAACATGGTAGGAGCACTTCATTGCCTGTTGGTTTCGTATATGACACAATTTCTTAAAGAAATTAGGATTCTATATCATCGATGAAAGTCGACATGCATGGTGACTTCACTCGATTAAAAAATAGTGCAACAAGCTTTCTGATTTTACCTTACTTTGGATCAAAAGACCCTATCACTCGCTGGTGACCTATATAGATCAATTACGCAATGAAAGTGGACATCTAGAATACTCTTTGAAAGTTGTGACGGGTAGTGAGTTTTCTTTCAGTTCATAAAAGTTGTAAAAAGTACGCAATTACTAGCTAGAAACAAACTATCCCCCGTTTGTGAACGTTTCGGATAAATTTCACAACGAAAGCGAGCGCTCCATAATTCTTCTAAGAGTCTCAGTGGCTGTGACTTTTCATCAATTCCATAATTATGGCAAAAGTTTGCAACATTTGCCTTAAACATGGTAGAAACACTTCATTGCATGTTGGTGACGTATATGACACAGTTTCTTAAAGAAATTAGGATTCTATATCATCGATGAAAGTCGACATGCATGGTGACTTCACTCGAAAAAAAAAATTGTGAACAAGCTTTCTGATTTTACCTTACTTTGGATCAAAAGACCCTATAACTCGCTGGTGACCTATATAGATCAATTACGCAATGAAAGTGGACATTTAGAATACTCTTTGAAAGTTGTGACGGGTAGTGAGTTTTCTTTCAATTCATAAAAGTTGTAAAAAGTACGCAATTACTAGCTAGAAACAAACTATCCCCCGTTTGTGAACGCTTCGGATGAATTTCACAACGAAAGCGGGCACTCCATAATTCTTCTAAGAGTCTGTTGGCTGTGACTTCTTCTCAATCACATAATTATGGGAAAAGTTTGTCACATTTGCCTTAAACATGGTAGGAACACTTCATGCCTGTTGGTGTCGTATATGACACAGGTTCTTAAAGAAATTAGGATTCTATATCATCGATGAAAGTCGACATGCATGGGGACTTCACTCGATTAAAAAATAGTGCAACAAGCTTTCTGATTTTTCCTTACTTGGGATCAAAAGAAGCTATCACTGGCTGTTGACCTATATATATCAATTACGCAATGAAAGTGGACATCCGAATGCTCTTTGAAAGTTGTGACGGGGAGTGAGTTTTCATTCAATTCGTAAAAATTCTAAAAAGTACGCAATTACTAGCTAGAATCAAACTATCCCCGTTTGTGAACGCTTCGGATGAATTTCACAACGAAAGCGGGCACTCCATAATCCTTCTAAGAGTCTGAGTGGCTGTGACTTCTTCTCAATCACATAATCATGGGAAAAGTTTGTCACAATTGCCTTAAACATGGTAGGAACACTTCATGCCTGTTGGTGTCGTATATGACACAGGTTCTTAAAGCAATTAGGATTCTATATCATCGATGAAAGTCGACATGCATGGTGACTTCACTCGATTAAAAAATAGTGCAACAAGCTTTCTGATTTTACCTTACTTTGGATCAAAAGACCCTATCACTCGCTGGTGACCTATATAGATCAATTACGCAATGAAAGTGGACATCTAGAATACTCTTTGAAAGTTGTGACGGGTAGTGAGTTTTCTTTCAGTTCATAAAAGTTGTAAAAAGTACGCAATTACTAGCTAGAAACAAACTATCCCCCGTTTGTGAACGTTTCGGATAAATTTCACAACGAAAGCGAGCGCTCCATAATTCTTCTAAGAGTCTCAGTGGCTGTGACTTTTCATCAATTCCATAATTATGGCAAAAGTTTGCAACATTTGCCTTAAACATGGTAGGAACACTTCATTGCATGTTGGTGACGTATATGACACAGTTTCTTAAAGAAATTAGGATTCTATATCATCGATGAAAGTCGACATGCATGGTGACTTCGCTCGAAAAAAAAATTGTGAACAAGCTTTCTGATTTTACCTTACTTTGGATCAAAAGACCCTATAACTCGCTGGTGACCTATATAGATCAATTACGCAATGAAAGTGGACATTTAGAATACTCTTTGAAAGTTGTGACGGGTAGTGAGTTTTCTTTCAATTCATAAAAGTTGTAAAAAGTACGCAATTACTAGCTAGAAACAAACTATCCCCCGTTTGTGAACGCTTCGGATGAATTTCACAACGAAAGCGGGCACTCCATAATTCTTCTAAGAGTCTGTTGGCTGTGACTTCTTCTCAATCACATAATTATGGGAAAAGTTTGTCACATTTGCCTTAAACATGGTAGGAACACTTCATGCCTGTTGGTGTCGTATATGACACAGGTTCTTAAAGAAATTAGGATTCTATATCATCGATGAAAGTCGACATGCATGGGGACTTCACTCGATTAAAAAATAGTGCAACAAGCTTTCTGATTTTACCTTACTTTGGATCAAAAGACCCTATCACTCGCTGGTGACCTATATAGATCAATTACGCAATGAAAGTGGACATCCGAATACTCTTAGAAAATTGTGACGGGTAGTGAGTTTTCATTCAATTCGTCAAAATTCTAAAAAGTACGCAATTACTAGCTAGAATCAAACTATCCTCCGTTTGTGAACGCTTCGGATGAATTTCACAAGGAAAGCATGCGCTCCATAATTCTTCTAAGAGTAGAGTGGCTGTGACTTTTCATCAATTCGATAATTATGGCAAAAGTTTGCAACATTTGCCTTAAACATGGTAGGAACACTTCATTGCCTGTTCGTTTCGTATATGACACAATTTCTTAAAGAAATTAGGATTCTATATCATCGATGAAAGTCGACATGCATGGTGACTTCACTCGATTAAAAAATAGTGCAACAAGCTTTCTGATTTTACCTTACTTTGGATCAAAAGACCCTATCACTCGCTGGTGACCTATATAGATCAATTACGCAATGAAAGTGGACATCTAGAATACTCTTTGAAAGTTGTGACGTATAGTGAATTTTCATTCAATTCGTAAATATTCTAAAAAGTACGCAATTAGTAGGTAGAATCAAACTATCCCCGTTTGGGAACGCTTCGGATGAATTTCTCAACGAAAGCGGGCACTCCATAATTCTTCTAAGAGTCTGAGTGGCTGTGACTTTTTCTCAATCACAAAATTATGGCAAAAGGTTGTCACATTGGCCTTAAACATGGTAGGAACACTTCATTTCCTGTTGGTGTCGTATATGACACAGGTTCTTAAAGAAATTAGGATTCTATAGTCATCGATGAAAGTTAACATGCATGGTGACTTCACTCAATTAAAAAATAGTGCAACAAGCTTTCTGATTTTTCCTTACTTGGGATCAAAAGAAGCTATCACTTGCTGTTGACCTATATATATCAATTACGCAATGAAAGTGGACATCCGAATGCTCTTTGAAAGTTGTGACGGGGAGTGAGTTTTCATTCAATTCGTAAAAATTCTAAAAAGTACGCAATTACTAGCTAGAATCAAACTATCCCCGTTTGTGAACACTTCGGATGAATTTCACAACGAAAGCGGGCACTCCATAATCCTTCTAAGAGTCTGAGTGGTTGTGACTTCTTCTCAATCACATAATCATGGGAAAAGTTTGTCACATTTGCCTTAAACATGGTAGGAACACTTCATGCCTGTTGGTGTCGTATATGACACAGGTTCTTAAAGAAATTAGGATTCTATATCATCGATGAAAGTCGACATGCATGGTGACTTCACTTGATTAAAAAATAGTGCAACAAGCTTTCTGATTTTACCTTACTTTGGATCAAAAGACCCTATAACTCGCTGGTGACCTATATAGATCAATTACGCAATGAAAGTGGACATTTAGAATACTCTTTGAAAGTTGTGACGGGTAGTGAGTTTTCTTTCAATTCATAAAAGTTGTAAAAAGTACGCAATTACTAGCTAGAAACAAACTATCCCCCGTTTGTGAACGCTTCGGATGAATTTCACAACGAAAGCGGGCACTCCATAATTCTTCTAAGAGTCTGTTGGCTGTGACTTCTTCTCAATCACATAATTATTGGAAAAGTTTGTCACATTTGCCTTAAACATGGTAGGAACACTTCATGCCTGTTGGTGTCGTATATGACACAGGTTCTTAAAGAAATTGGGATTCTATATCATCGATGAAAGTCGACATGCATGGGGACTTCACTCGATTAAAAAATAGTGCAACAAGCTTTCTGATTTTACCTTACTTTGGATCAAAAGACCCTATCACTCGCTGGTGACCTATATAGATCAATTACGCAATGAAAGTGGACATCTGAATACTCTTAGAAAATTGTGACGGGTAGTGAGTTTTCATTCAATTCGTCAAAATTCTAAAAAGTACGCAATTACTAGCTAGAATCAAACTATCCTCCGTTTGTGAACGCTTCGGATGAATTTCACAAGGAAAGCATGCGCTCCATAATTCTTCTAAGAGTCGAGTGGCTGTGACTTTTCATCAATTCGATAATTATGGCAAAAGTTTGCAACATTTGCCTTAAACATGGTAGGAGCACTTCATTGCCTGTTGGTTTCGTATATGACACAATTTCTTAAAGAAATTAGGATTCTATATCATCGATGAAAGTCGACATGCATGGTGACTTCACTCGATTAAAAAATAGTGCAACAAGCTTTCTGATTTTACCTTACTTTGGATCAAAAGACCCTATCACTCGCTGGTGACCTATATAGATCAATTACGCAATGAAAGTGGACATCTAGAATACTCTTTGAAAGTTGTGACGTGTAGTGAATTTTCATTCAATTCGTAAATATTCTAAAAAGTACGCAATTAGTAGGTAGAATCAAACTATCCCCGTTTGGGAACGCTTCGGATGAATTTCTCAACGAAAGCGGGCACTCCATAATTCTTCTAAGAGTCTGAGTGGCTGTGACTTCTTCTCAATCACATAATCATGGCAAAAGGTTGTCACATTGGCCTTAAACATGGTAGGAACACTTCATTTCCTGTTGGTGTCGTATATGACACAGGTTCTTAAAGAAATTAGGATTCTATAGTCATCGATGAAAGTTAACATGCATGGTGACTTCACTCAATTAAAAAATAGTGCAACAAGCTTTCTGATTTTTCCTTACTTGGGATCAAAAGAAGCTATCACTTGCTGTTGACCTATATATATCAATTACGCAATGAAAGTGGACATCCGAATGCTCTTTGAAAGTTGTGACGGGGAGTGAGTTTTCATTCAATTCGTAAAAATTCTAAAAAGTACGCAATTACTAGCTAGAATCAAACTATCCCCGTTTGTGAACACTTCGGATGAATTTCACAACGAAAGCGGGCACTCCATAATCCTTCTAAGAGTCTGAGTGGTTGTGACTTCTTCTCAATCACATAATCATGGGAAAAGTTTGTCACAATTGCCTTAAACATGGTAGGAACACTTCATGCCTGTTGGTGTCGTATATGACACAGGTTCTTAAAGAAATTAGGATTCTATATCATCGATGAAAGTCGACATGCATGGTGACTTCACTTGATTAAAAAATAGTGCAACAAGCTTTCTGATTTTACCTTACTTTGGATCAAAAGACCCTATCACTCGCTGGTGACCTATATAGATCAATTACGCAATGAAAGTGGACATCTAGAATACTCTTTGAAAGTTGTGACGGGTAGTGAGTTTTCTTTCAGTTCATAAAAGTTGTAAAAAGTACGCAATTACTAGCTAGAAACAAACTATCCCCCGTTTGTGAACGTTTCGGATAAATTTCACAACGAAAGCGAGCTCTCCATAATTCTTCTAAGAGTCTCAGTGGCTGTGACTTTTCATCAATTCCATAATTATGGCAAAAGTTTGCAACATTTGCCTTAAACATGGTAGGAACACTTCATTGCATGTTGGTGACGTATATGACACAGTTTCTTAAAGAAATTAGGATTCTATATCATCGATGAAAGTCGACATGCATGGTGACTTCACTCGAAAAAAAAAATTGTGAACAAGCTTTCTGATTTTACCTTACTTTGGATCAAAAGACCCTATAACTCGCTGGTGACCTATATAGATCAATTACGCAATGAAAGTGGACATTTAGAATACTCTTTGAAAGTTGTGACGGGTAGTGAGTTTTCTTTCAATTCATAAAAGTTGTAAAAAGTACACAATTACTAGCTAGAAACAAACTATCCCCCGTTTGTGAACGCTTCGGATGAATTTCACAACGAAAGCGGGCACTCCATAATTCTTCTAAGAGTCTGTTGGCTGTGACTTCTTCTCAATCACATAATTATGGGAAAAGTTTGTCACATTTGCCTTAAACATGGTAGGAACACTTCATGCCTGTTGGTGTCGTATATGACACAGGTTCTTAAAGAAATTAGGATTCTATATCATCGATGAAAGTCGACATGCATGGTGACTTCACTCGAGAAAAAAAATTGTGAACAAGCTTTCTGATTTTACCTTACTTTGGATCAAAAGACCCTATAACTCGCTGGTGACCTATATAGATCAATTACGCAATGAAAGTGGACATTTAGAATACTCTTTGAAAGTTGTGACGGGTAGTGAGTTTTCTTTCAATTCATAAAAGTTGTAAAAAGTACGCAATTACTAGCTAGAAACAAACTATCCCCCGTTTGTGAACGCTTCGGATGAATTTCACAACGAAAGCGGGCACTCCATAATTCTTCTAAGAGTCTGTTGGCTGTGACTTCTTCTCAATCACATAATTATTGGAAAAGTTTGTCACATTTGCCTTAAACATGGTAGGAACACTTCATGCCTGTTGGTGTCGTATATGACACAGGTTCTTAAAGAAATTAGGATTCTATATCATCGATGAAAGTCGACATGCATGGGGACTTCACTCGATTAAAAAATAGTGCAACAAGCTTTCTGATTTTACCTTACTTTGGATCAAAAGACCCTATCACTCGCTGGTGACCTATATAGATCAATTATGCAATGAAAGTGGACATCCGAATACTCTTAGAAAATTGTGACGGGTAGTGAGTTTTCATTCAATTCGTCAAAATTCTAAAAAGTACGCAATTACTAGCTAGAATCAAACTATCCTCCGTTTGTGAACGCTTCGGATGAATTTCACAAGGAAAGCATGCGCTCCATAATTCTTCTAAGAGTCGAGTGGCTGTGACTTTTCATCAATTCGATAATTATGGCAAAAGTTTGCAACATTTGCCTTAAACATGGTAGGAGCACTTCATTGCCTGTTGGTTTCGTATATGACACAATTTCTTAAAGAAATTAGGATTCTATATCATCGATGAAAGTCGACATGCATGGTGACTTCACTCGATTAAAAAATAGTGCAACAAGCTTTCTGATTTTACCTTACTTTGGATCAAAAGACCCTATCACTCGCTGGTGACCTATATAGATCAATTACGCAATGAAAGTGGACATCTAGAATACTCTTTGAAAGTTGTGACGTGTAGTGAATTTTCATTCAATTCGTAAATATTCTAAAAAGTACGCAATTAGTAGGTAGAATCAAACTATCCCCGTTTGGGAACGCTTCGGATGAATTTCTCAACGAAAGCGGGCACTCCATAATTCTTCTAAGAGTCTGAGTGGCTGTGACTTCTTCTCAATCACATAATCATGGCAAAAGGTTGTCACATTGGCCTTAAACATGGTAGGAACACTTCATTTCCTGTTGGTGTCGTATATGACACAGGTTCTTAAAGAAATTAGGATTCTATAGTCATCGATGAAAGTTAACATGCATGGTGACTTCACTCAATTAAAAAATAGTGCAACAAGCTTTCTGATTTTTCCTTACTTGGGATCAAAAGAAGCTATCACTTGCTGTTGACCTATATATATCAATTACGCAATGAAAGTGGACATCCGAATGCTCTTTGAAAGTTGTGACGAGGAGTGAGTTTTCATTCAATTCGTAAAAATTCTAAAAAGTACGCAATTACTAGCTAGAATCAAACTATCCCCGTTTGTGAACGCTTCGGATGAATTTCACAACGAAAGCGGGCACTCCATAATCCTTCTAAGAGTCTGAGTGTCTGTGACTTCTTCTCAATCACATAATCATGGGAAAAGTTTGTCACATTTGCCTTAAACATGGTAGGAACACTTCATGCCTGTTGGTGTCGTATATGACACAGGTTCTTAAAGAAATTAGGATTCTATATCATCGATGAAAGTCGACATGCATGGGGACTTCACTCGATTAAAAAATAGTGCAACAAGCTTTCTGATTTTACCTTACTTTGGATCAAAAGACCCTATCACTCGCTGGTTGTAATATCCTTAATTTTCTGTACTGGTTTCTATGTACAGAATAAACGTAATATATGAGCTCTGTTTCAGGAAAAAGATGTGGTCCTTTATGTAAAGAAAATGATTAAATTGCAAAAGAAAGGAAAAGAAAGGACTTAAATGCAAATATGGAAAGTTTAAGGTAAGGAAGGAAAGGTAGACAAAAATGTGGGGTCTTAAAGTATAATTTTAGCCAAATTAAGGGACTTAATTATAAAGAAGGAAAAGTTCCCTGGGGCTAAAGTATAATTAAAGAAAATAGGCCAGAAGTGGTTTGCACCGCCCGACAGCATTTCAGTCCCAGATTCTACCAGAAGGTAGGGCAGGTGACGCCGAGTAACCAAGCCTAATACCGGAATTTTTGAAGATTCCAGATAGCCAGAAATGGACTGATCGTCCAAAAGTTATAAAAATTAATACCGGATACCCTAGGTTTCAGATATAAGTGAGAAAATACAGGATGATGCACCCTTATGGGGCGGATGTCGGGAAACTGACAGGATACCGATAGGAGGTCTGTAGGAAAAGTTATTCACAAAATAAAAATTCCAGACGGGAGTGTGAGGCCTCCAGGGATCCGGGTTGGAGATTTATCGGTATTTTTAAAGGGTCTGAATGCGATCGAATGACTTCGGTCAGATGACCGTTATAACCCCCAAGGATGCCTGAACACAGTAGGACACTGTATCTGGGAAAAAGAGCCGGTGTCCGAAAAAGGTGTATAATCGGTAAATAATAGTTTAAATATTCAATGAACTGTGTTAAAGGAAGATTTCTCGTAATGCGTGCCATACAGGTAATGGACCCAGGAAGCCCAAAAATGGCGCCATTAGAGGCCCAATAAGACTCTTGGACTGATAGGTGGGCCAGTGTCCAGCAGAACCCCGGAAAAGTGCGAAATTACGAAAATGCCCCTATGTTGTACAAAAAGGGCAGCAGATGAATAAAGGGTATTCTGGTCATTTTGGACAGACCCAGAGGTCAAGACATGTCTAAATAAGGTTGACTAGAGCCAGTATAAGCTTTGACCGAGTCCAGAAAGGTGTGAAATGACGATTTTGCCCTTAGGGTTAAAATAGGACAAGATAGGGCACCAAGGGCATTTTGGTCATTTCGCAGGGGATCTGTAATTGAGTCTGGACCCAGTATTAAAAAGTTAATGATATAAAGGGTCTAGATACTAAATGTGAGGTCAGTAGACATAAAAAGGATCTTCAGAAACATCAGGTGCAGAAAACAGCACGTTTTTCGAGGCGATGGACCGGGCCGGTACCGGAGTGGACCGGAAAGCTTCCGGAAGGCTCTAGCTCCCTCTCAATTTCGCCATGTGAAGAATGTGGGAGGTGAGGTGTCCCATGAGTTGGCATTGAGTGATGTCATGCATGATGCAGTAAAAGGAATAAAGAAAAATAGGAAATTCAGGAAAAACCAGGACCACAGGATCATAAGTCTTCAAAATTACAAGATTGCCATTGCTCAACACTATAAATACCCCCCTTACCCCTTCATTTCGGTGCAAGCAAGAAAGAGAGGAAGAAAGAAGTTCTTGAGAGAGAAAGTGAGAGAAAGAAAGAAGTAAGGAAGTTCTGGTGAAGTTGGAAGTAGTAGGGAAGTTCTAAAGCACTGCTTTTGAGGTAACAACTAATCCTAGCTCTTATGTAATGTCTTTGTGATGTGTTGTCTTGTTTGGTTGATTGTTGTCCTATATGTTATGCTTGAAGCTCTATTCCAATGCTATGATCATATGTTATTGAATATGGAAGCATGCAGCATACTTATCTGTACACAGTCACAAGCAAGCACCGTCACTCTGCATTACATATTTTGTTATGATTATTGTTACTGGGATTCTTTTGAATCTCATTTCCAAACATAACATTACAGGGGAGGTTCTGTCAAAATAAAATTTGGAAATCTTAAGAGACGCCGGTAGGCTGCCGAAATTCCGGCAACGAAGACGGAACAAAGAAAGGAACTGATACGTACTGTGTACGTAGTGCTGTCTAAGGAGGCTGGAAGTGAGTGGACCCAGAAGGTTCATCCAGTCTTTCCTGGGTACTACGTAGAATGGTAGTTCTCATAAGGGAATTACCGAATCGGTACAACATCGGTTACTTTCTAGAAAAGAATTGTAGCAGTTATGCTGCCGGATTATAGACAGAGAAGGATGTAATAAAATATGAGAGAGTTAATCATGCACAGATATATAACAGTTGATTATTTGATATTAATGGTTATCTGGCCTGTATGACTGATATGTGTTGGTTGTATGCTTGGGTATGTAAAGACTAAATGCTGAAAATAGGCTCAGTGAACAGTAACTCGTGAAGACCCATTCATGTTTGATAAATCATTAAAAATAGTAAATGATTGAATTAATGTACGAAATTTTTAGGGTATAAAGTAGACATACTAAGATTTAATTTGATATATATAATGTCTAAATTGGATGTATACACGAAAAGATATAAATGGTTAAAGTTGGGACCAGAATGCTGGATTCAGGAGAAAGTCATTGGATGAACAGTAATATTTGACCGTTTACCCACGTTAAATTTGTCAAGGATTGGTCAACCAATGATTTTTCCATGAAATATATTTGAGTTATCTTCACTTAGCAATTGGAACCACTTCATTTCGATTTTTTCTATAATTAGTTATGAATTTTCAAAGTCAGGTCACTCATCTGGAATTTGCCACAGTGAACAGTACTCGATATGAATAAAATTCCAGATTAAGTGTTTAGACTTCAATGATCCTGAAAGTGGTTTAAGTGCTACTGAATGGTCCCTAAGATGTATAAAAATAAGGTTGTGACACTGGTGACCTATATAGATCAATTACGCAATGAAAGTGGACATCTAGAATACTCTTTGAAAGTTGTGACGTGTAGTGAATTTTCATTCAATTCGCAAATATTCTAAAAAGTACGCAATTAGTAGGTAGAATCAAACTATCCCCATTTGGGAACGCTTCGGATGAATTTCTCAATGAAAGCGGGCACTCCATAATTCTTCTAAGAGTCTGAGTGAATGTGACTTTTTCTCAATCACATAATTATGGCAAAAGTTTGTCACATTGGCCTTAAACATGGTAGGAACACTTCATTTCCTGTTGGTGTCGTATATGACACAGGTTCTTAAAGAAATTAGGATTCTATATCATCGATGAAAGTCGACATGCATGGTGACTTCACTCGATTAAAAAATAGTGCAACAAGCTTTCTGATTTTTCCTTACTTGGGATCAAAAGAAGCTATCACTTGCTGTTGACCTATATATATCAATTACGCAATGAAAGTGGACATCCGAATGCTCTTTGAAAGTTGTGACGGGGAGTGAGTTTTCATTCAATTCGTAAAAATTCTAAAAAGTACGCAATTAGTAGGTAGAATCAAACTATCCCCGTTTGTGAACGCTTCGGATGAATTTCACAACGAAAGCGGGCACTCCATAATTCTTCTAAGAGTCTGAGTGGCTGTGACTTCTTCTCAATCACATAATTATGGGAAAAGTTTGTCACAATTGCCTTAAACATGGTAGGAACACTTCATGCCTGTTGGTGTCGTATATGACACAGGTTCTTAAAGAAATTAGGATTCTATATCATCGATGAAAGTCGACATGCATGGTGACTTCACTCGATTAAAAAATAGTGCAACAAGCTTTCTGATTTTACCTTACTTTGGATCAAAAGACCCTATCACTCGCTGGTGACCTATATAGATCAATTACGCAATGAAAGTGGACATCTAGAATACTCTTTGAAAGTTGTGACGGGTAGTGAGTTTTCTTTCAGTTCATAAAAGTTGTAAAAAGTACGCAATTACTAGCTAGAAACAAACTATCCCCCGTTTGTGAACGTTTCGGATAAATTTCACAACGAAAGCGAGCGCTCCATAATTCTTCTAAGAGTCTCAGTGGCTGTGACTTTTCATCAATTCCATAATTATGGCAAAAGTTTGCAACATTTGCCTTAAACATGGTAGGAACACTTCATTGCATGTTGGTGACGTATATGACACAGTTTCTTAAAGAAATTAGGATTCTATATCATCGATGAAAGTCGACATGCATGGTGACTTCACTCGAAAAAAAAAATTGTGAACAAGCTTTCTGATTTTACCTTACTTTGGATCAAAAGACCCTATAACTCGCTGGTGACCTATATAGATCAATTACGCAATGAAAGTGGACATTTAGAATACTCTTTGAAAGTTGTGACGGGTAGTGAGTTTTCTTTCAATTCATAAAAGTTGTAAAAAGTACGCAATTACTAGCTAGAAACAAACTATCCCCCGTTTGTGAACGCTTCGGATGAATTTCACAACGAAAGCGGGCACTCCATAATTCTTCTAAGAGTCTGTTGGCTGTGACTTCTTCTCAATCACATAATTATGGGAAAAGTTTGTCACATTTGCCTTAAACATGGTAGGAACACTTCATGCCTGTTGGTGTCGTATATGACACAGGTTCTTAAAGAAATTAGGATTCTATATCATCGATGAAAGTCGACATGCATGGGGACTTCACTCGATTAAAAAATAGTGCAACAAGCTTTCTGATTTTACCTTACTTTGGATCAAAAGACCCTATCACTCGCTGGTGACCTATATAGATCAATTACGCAATGAAAGTGGACATCCGAATACTCTTAGAAAATTGTGACGGGTAGTGAGTTTTCATTCAATTCGTCAAAATTCTAAAAAGTACGCAATTACTAGCTAGAATCAAACTATCCTCCGTTTGTGAACGCTTCGGATGAATTTCACAAGGAAAGCATGCGCTCCATAATTCTTCTAAGAGTCGAGTGGCTGTGACTTTTCATCAATTCGATAATTATGGCAAAAGTTTGCAACATTTGCCTTAAACATGGTAGGAACACTTCATTGCCTGTTGGTGTCGTATATGACACAATTTCTTAAAGAAATTAGGATTCTATATCATCGATGAAAGTCGACATGCATGGTGACTTCACTCGAGTAAAAAATAGTGCAACAAGCTTTCTGATTTTACCTTACTTTGGATCAAAAGACCCTATCACTCGCTGGTGACCTATATAGATCAATTACGCAATGAAAGTGGACATCTAGAATACTCTTTGAAAGTTGTGACGTGTAGTGAATTTTCATTCAATTCGTAAATATTCTAAAAAGTACGCAATTAGTAGGTAGAATCAAACTATCCCCGTTTGGGAATGCTTCGGATGAATTTCTCAACGAAAGCGGGCACTCCATAATTCTTCTAAGAGTCTGAGTGGCTGTGACTTTTTCTCAATCACATAATTATGGCAAAAGTTTGTCACATTGGCCTTAAACATGGTAGGAACACTTCATTTCCTGTTGGTGTCGTATATGACACAGGTTCTTAAAGAAATTAGGATTCTATATCATCGATGAAAGTCGACATGCATGGTGACTTCACTCGATTAAAAAATAGTGCAACAAGCTTTCTGATTTTACCTTACTTTGGATCAAAAGACCCTATCACTCGCTGGTGACCTATATAGATCAATTACACAATGAAAGTGGATATCTAGAATACTCTTTGAAAGTTGTGACGGGTAGTGAGTTTTCTTTCAGTTCATAAAAGTTGTAAAAAGTACGCAATTACTAGCTAGAAACAAACTATCCCCCGTTTGTGAACATTTCGGATGAATTTCACAACGAAAGCGAGCGCTCCATAATTCTTCTAAGAGTCTCAGTGGCTGTGACTTTTCATCAATTCCATAATTATGGCAAAAGTTTGCAACATTTGCCTTAAACATGGTAGGAACACTTCATTGCATGTTGGTGACGTATATGACACAGTTTCTTAAAGAAATTAGGATTCTATATCATCGATGAAAGTCGACATGCATGGTGACTTCACTCGAAAAAAAAATTGTGTAACAAGCTTTCTGATTTTACCTTACTTTGGATCAAAAGACCCTATAACTCGCTGGTGACCTATATAGATCAATTACGCAATGAAAGTGGACATCTAGAATACTCTTTGAAAGTTGTGACGGGTAGTGAGTTTTCTTTCAATTCATAAAAGTTGTAAAAAGTACGCAATTACTTGCTAGAAACAAACTATCCCCCGTTTGTGAAAGCTTCGGATGAATTTCACAACGAAAGCGGGCACTCCATAATTATTCTAAGAGTCTGAGTGGCTGTGACTTTTCATCAATTCCATAATTATGGCAAAAGTTTGCAACATTTGCCTTAAATATGGTAGGAACACTTCATTTCCTGTTGGTGTCGTATATGACACAATTTCTTAAAGAAATTAGCATTCTATATCATCGATGAAAGTCGACATGCATGGTGACTTCACTCGATTAAAAAATAGTGCAACAAGCTTTCTGATTTTACCTTACTTTGGATCAAAAGACCCTATCACTCGCTGGTGACCTATATAGATCAATTACGTAATGAAAGTGGACATGCGAATACTCTTAGAAAATTGTGACGGGTAGTGAGTTTTCATTCAATTCGTCAAAATTCTAAAAAGTACGCAATTACTAGCTAGAATCAAACTATCCACCGTTTGTGAACGCTTCGGATGAATTTCACAAGGAAAGCATGCGCTCCATAATTCTTCTAAGAGTCGAGTGGCTGTGACTTTTCATCAATTCGATAATTATGGCAAAAGTTTGCAACATTTGCCTTAAACATGGTAGGAACACTTCATTGCCTGTTGGTGTCGTATATGACACAATTTCTTAAAGAAATTAGGATTCTATATCATCGATGAAAGTCGACATGCATGGTGACTTCACTCGAGTAAAAAATAGTGCAACAAGCTTTCTGATTTTACCTTACTTTGGATCAAAAGACCCTATCACTCGCTGGTGACCTATATAGATCAATTACGCAATGAAAGTGGACATCTAGAATACTCTTTGAAAGTTGTGACGTGTAGTGAATTTTCATTCAATTCGCAAATATTCTAAAAAGTACGCAATTAGTAGGTAGAATCAAACTATCCCCGTTTGGGAACGCTTCGGATGAATTTCTCAACGAAAGCGGGCACTCCATAATTCTTCTAAGAGTCTGAGTGGCTGTGACTTTTTCTCAATCACATAATTATGGCAAAAGTTTGTCACATTGGCCTTAAACATGGTAGGAACACTTCATTTCCTGTTGGTGTCGTATATGACACAGGTTCTTAAAGAAATTAGGATTCTATAGTCATCGATGAAAGTTAACATGCATGGTGACTTCACTCGATTAAAAAATAGTGCAACAAGCTTTCTGATTTTTCCTTACTTGGGATCAAAAGAAGCTATCACTTGCTGTTGACCTATATATATCAATTACGCAATGAAAGTGGACATCCGAATGCTCTTTGAAAGTTGTGACGGGGAGTGAGTTTTCATTCAATTCGTAAAAATTCTAAAAAGTACGCAATTACTAGCTAGAATCAAACTATCCCCGTTTGTGAACGCTTCGGATGAATTTCTCAACGAAAGCGGGCACTCCATAATTATTCTAAGAGTCTGAGTGGCTGTGACTTTTCATCAATTCCATAATTATGGCAAAAGTTTGCAACATTTGCCTTAAATATGGTAGGAACACTTCATTTCCTGTTGGTGTCGTATATGACACAATTTCTTAAAGAAATTAGCATTCTATATCATCGATTAAAGTCTACATGCATGGTGACTTCACTCGATTAAAAAATAGTGCAACAAGCTTTCTGATTTTACCTTACTTTGGATCAAAAGACCCTATCACTCGCTGGTGACCTATATAGATCAATTACGCAATGAAAGTGGACATCCGAATACTCTTAGAAAATTATGACGGGTAGTGAGTTTTCATTCAATTCGTCAAAATTCTAAAAAGTACGCAATTACTAGCTAGAATCAAACTATCCACCGTTTGTGAACGCTTCGGATGAATTTCACAAGGAAAGCATGCGCTCCATAATTCTTCTAAGAGTCGAGTGGCTGTGACTTTTCATCAATTCGATAATTATGGCAAAAGTTTGCAACATTTGCCTTAAACATGGTAGGAACACTTCATTGCCTGTTGGTGTCGTATATGACACAATTTCTTAAAGAAATTAGGATTCTATATCATCGATGAAAGTCGACATGCATGGTGACTTCACTCGAGTAAAAAATAGTGCAACAAGCTTTCTGATTTTACCTTACTTTGGATCAAAAGACCCTATCACTCGCTGGTGACCTATATAGATCAATTACGCAATGAAAGTGGACATCTAGAATACTCTTTGAAAGTTGTGACGTGTAGTGAATTTTCATTCAATTCGCAAATATTCTAAAAAGTACGCAATTAGTAGGTAGAATCAAACTATCCCCGTTTGGGAACGCTTCGGATGAATTTCTCAACGAAAGCGGGCACTCCATAATTCTTCTAAGAGTCTGAGTGGCTGTGACTTTTTCTCAATCACATAATTATGGCAAAAGTTTGTCACATTGGCCTTAAACATGGTAGGAACACTTCATTTCCTGTTGGTGTCGTATATGACACAGGTTCTTAAAGAAATTAGGATTCTATAGTCATCGATGAAAGTTAACATGCATGGTGACTTCACTCAATTAAAAAATAGTGCAACAAGCTTTCTGATTTTTCCTTACTTGGGATCAAAAGAAGCTATCACTTGCTGTTGACCTATATATATCAATTACGCAATGAAAGTGGACATCCGAATGCTCTTTGAAAGTTGTGACGGGGAGTGAGTTTTCATTCAATTCGTAAAAATTTTAAAAAGTACGCAATTACTAGCTAGAATCAAACTATCCCCGTTTGTGAACGCTTCGGATGAATTTCACAACGAAAGCGGGCACTCCATAATCCTTCTAAGAGTCTGAGTGGCTGTGACTTCTTCTCAATCACATAATCATGGGAAAAGTTTGTCACAATTGCCTTAAACATGGTAGGAACACTTCATGCCTGTTGGTGTCGTATATGACACAGGTTCTTAAAGAAATTAGGATTCTATATCATCGATGAAAGTCGACATGCATGGGGACTTCACTCGATTAAAAAATAGTGCAACAAGCTTTCTGATTTTACCTTACTTTGGATCAAAAGACCCTATCACTCGCTGGTGACCTATATAGATCAATTATGCAATGAAAGTGGACATCCGAATACTCTTAGAAAATTGTGACGGGCAGTGAGTTTTCATTCAATTCGTCAAAATTCTAAAAAGTACGCAATTACTAGCTAGAATCAAACTATCCTCCGTTTGTGAACGCTTCGGATGAATTTCACAAGGAAAGCATGCGCTTCATAATTCTTCTAAGAGTCGAGTGGCTGTGACTTTTCATCAATTCGATAATTATGGCAAAAGTTTGCAACATTTGCCTTAAACATGGTAGGAACACTTCATTGCCTGTTGGTGTCGTATATGACACAGTTTCTTAAAGAAATTAGGATTCTATATCATCGATGAAAGTCGACATGCATGGTGACTTCACTCGAGTAAAAAATAGTGCAACAAGCTTTCTGATTTTACCTTACTTTGGATCAAAAGACCCTATCACTCGCTGGTGACCTATATAGATCAATTACGCAATGAAAGTGGACATCTAGAATACTCTTTGAAAGTTGTGACGTGTAGTGAATTTTCATTCAATTCGTAAATATTCTAAAAAGTACGCAATTAGTAGGTAGAATCAAACTATCCCCGTTTGGGAACGCTTCGGATGAATTTCTCAACGAAAGCGGGCACTCCATAATTCTTCTAAGAGTCTGAGTGGCTGTGACTTTTTCTCAATCACATAATTATGGCAAAAGTTTGTCACATTGGCCTTAAACATGGTAGGAACACTTCATTTCCTGTTGGTGTCGTATATGACACAGGTTCTTAAAGAAATTAGGATTCTATATCATCGATGAAAGTCGACATGCATGGTGACTTCACTCGATTAAAAAATAGTGCAACAAGCTTTCTGATTTTACCTTACTTTGGATCAAAAGACCCTATCACTCGCTGGTGACCTATATAGATCAATTACGCAATGAAAGTGGACATCTAGAATACTCTTTGAAAGTTGTGGCGGGTAGTGAGTTTTCTTTCAATTCATAAAAGTTGTAAAAAGTACGCAATTACTAGCTAGAAACAAACTATCCCCCGTTTGTGAAAGCTTCGGATGAATTTCACAACGAAAGCGGGCACTCCATAATTATTCTAAGAGTCTGAGTGGCTGTGACTTTTCATCAATTCCATAATTATGGCAAAAGTTTGCAACATTTGCCTTAAATATGGTAGGAACACTTCATTTCCTGTTGGTGTCGTATATGACACAATTTCTTAAAGAAATTAGCATTCTATATCATCGATGAAAGTCGACATGCATGGTGACTTCACTCGATTAAAAAATAGTGCAACAAGCTTTCTGATTTTACCTTACTTTGGATCAAAAGACCCTATCACTCGCTGGTGACCTATATAGATCAATTACGCAATGAAAGTGGACATGCGAATACTCTTAGAAAATTGTGACGGGTAGTGAGTTTTCATTCAATTCGTCAAAATTCTAAAAAGTACGCAATTACTAGCTAGAATCAAACTATCCACCGTTTGTGAACGCTTAGGATGAATTTCACAAGGAAAGCATGCGCTCCATAATTCTTCTAAGAGTCGAGTGGCTGTGACTTTTCATCAATTCGATAATTATGGCAAAAGTTTGCAACATTTGCCTTAAACATGGTAGGAACACTTCATTGCCTGTTGGTGTCGTATATGACACAATTTCTTAAAGAAATTAGGATTCTATATCATCGATGAAAGTCGACATGCATGGTGACTTCACTCGAGTAAAAAATAGTGCAACAAGCTTTCTGATTTTACCTTACTTTGGATCAAAAGACCCTATCACTCGCTGGTGACCTATATAGATCAATTACGCAATGAAAGTGGACATCTAGAATACTCTTTGAAAGTTGTGACGTGTAGTGAATTTTCATTCAATTCGCAAATATTCTAAAAAGTACGCAATTAGTAGGTAGAATCAAACTATCCCCGTTTGGGAACGCTTCGGATGAATTTCTCAACGAAAGCGGGCACTCCATAATTCTTCTAAGAGTCTGAGTGGTTGTGACTTTTTCTCAATCACATAATTATGGCAAAAGGTTGTCACATTGGCCTTAAACATGGTAGGAACACTTCATTTCCTGTTGGTGTCGTATATGACACAGGTTCTTAAAGAAATTAGGATTCTATAGTCATCGATGAAAGTTAACATGCATGGTGACTTCACTCAATTAAAAAATAGTGCAACAAGCTTTCTGATTTTTCCTTACTTGGGATCAAAAGAAGCTATCACTTGCTGTTGACCTATATATATCAATTACGCAATGAAAGTGGACATCCAAATTCTCTTTGAAAGTTGTGACGGGGAGTGAGTTTTCATTCAATTCGTAAAAATTCTAAAAAGTACGAAATTACTAGCTAGAATCAAACTATCCCCGTTTGTGAACGCTTCGGATGAAATTCTCAACGAAAGCGGGCACTCCATAATTCTTCTAAGAGTCTGAGTGGCTGTGACTTTTTCTCAATCACATAATTATGGCAAAAGTTTGTCACATTTGCCTTAAACATGGTAGGAACACTTCATTGCCTGTTGGTGTCGTATATGACACAATTTCTTGACGAAATTAGGATTCTATATCATCGATGAAAGTCGACATGCATGGTGACTTCACTCGAGTAAAAAATAGTGCAACAAGCTTTCTGATTTTACCTTACTTTGGATCAAAATACCCTATCACTCGCTGGTGACCTATATAGATCAATTACGCAATGAAAGTGGACATCTAGAATACTCTTTGAAAGTTGTGACGTGTAGTGAATTTTCATTCATTTGCAAATATTCTAAAAAGTACGCAATTAGTAGGTAGAATCAAACTATCCCCGTTTGGGAACGCTTCGGATGAATTTCTCAACGAAAGCGGGCACTCCATAATTCTTCTAAGAGTCTGAGTGGCTGTGACTTTTTCTCAATCACATAATTATGGCAAAATTTTTCACATTGGCCTTAAACATGGTAGGAACACTTCATTTCCTGTTGGTGTCGTATATGACACAGGTTCTTAAAGAAATTAGGATTCTATAGTCATCGATGAAAGTTAACATGCATGGTGACTTCACTCGATTAAAAAATAGTGCAACAAGCTTTCTGATTTTTCCTTACTTGGGATCAAAAGAAGCTATCACTTGCTGTTGACCTATATATATCAATTACGCAATGAAAGTGGACATCCGAATGCTCTTTGAAAGTTGTGACGTGGAGTGAGTTTTCATTCAATTCGTAAAAATTCTAAAAAGTACGCAATTACTAGCTAGAATCAAACTATCCCCGTTTGTGAACGCTTCGGATGAATTTCACAACAAAAGCGGGCACTCCATAATCCTTCTAAGAGTCTGAGTGGCCGTGACTTCTTCTCAATCACATAATCATGGGAAAAGTTTGTCACAATTGCCTTAAACATGGTAGGAACACTTCATGCCTGTTGGTGTCGTATATGACACAGGTTCTTAAAGAAATTAGGATTCTATATCATCGATGAAAGTCGACATGCATGGTGACTTCACTCGATTAAAAAATAGTGCAACAAGCTTTCTGATTTTACCTTACTTTGGATCAAAAGACCCTATCACTCGCTGGTGACCTATATAGATCAATTACGCAATGAAAGTGGACATCTGAATACTCTTTGAAAGTTGTGACGTGTAGTGAATTTTCATTCAATTCGTAAATATTCTAAAAAGTACGCAATTAGTAGGTAGAATCAAACTATCCTCGTTTGGGAACGCTTCGGATGAACTTCTCAACGAAAGCGGGCACTCCATAATTCTTCTAAGAGTCTGAGTGGCTGTGACTTTTTCTCAATCACATAATTATGGCAAAAGTTTGTCACATTGGCCTTAAACATGGTAGGAACACTTCATTTCCTGTTGGTGTCGTATATGACACAGGTTCTTAAAGAAATTAGGATTCTATGGTCATCGATGAAAGTCGACATGCATGGTGACTTCACTCAATTAAAAAATAGTGCAACAAGCTTTCTGATTTTTCCTTACTTGGGATCAAAAGAAGCTATCACTTGCTGTTGACCTATATATATCAATTACGCAATGAAAGTGGACATCCGAATGCTCTTTGAAAGTTGTGACGGGTAGTGAGTTTTCTTTCAATTCATAAAAGTTGTAAAAAGTACGCAATTACTAGCTAGAAACAAACTATCCCCCGTTTGTGAAAGCTTCCCATGAATTTCACAACGAAAGCGGGCACTCCATAATTCTTCTAAGAGTCTGAGTGGCTGTGACTTTTCATCAATTCCATAATTATGGCAAAAGTTTGCAACGTTTGCCTTAAATATGGTAGGAACACTTCATTTCCTGTTGGTGTCGTATATGACACAATTTCTTAAAGAAATTAGCATTCTATATCATCGATGAAAGTCGACATGCATGGTGACTTCACTCGATTAAAAAATAGTGCAACAAGCTTTCTTATTTTACCTTACTTTGGATCAAAAGACCCTATCACTCGCTGGTGACCTATATAGATCAATTACGCAATGAAAGTGGACATCCGAATGCTCTTTGAAAGTTGTGACGGGGAGTGAGTTTTCATTCAATTCGTAAAAATTCTAAAAAGTACGCAATTACTAGCTAGAATCAAACTATCCCCGTTTGTGAACGCTTCGGATGAATTTCACAACAAAAGCGGGCACTCCATAATCCTTCTAAGAGTCTGAGTGGCTGTGACTTCTTCTCAATCACATAATCATGGGAAAAGTTTGTCACAATTGCCTTAAACATGGTAGGAACACTTCATGCCTGTTGGTGTCGTATATGACACAGGTTCTTAAAGAAATTAGGATTCTATATCATCGATGAAAGTCGACATGCATGGTGACTTCACTCGATTAAAAAATAGTGCAACAACCTTTCTGATTTTACCTTACTTTGGATCAAAAGACCCTATCACTCGCTGGTGACCTATATAGATCAATTACGCAATGAAAGTGGACATCCGAATGCTCTTTGAAAGTTGTGACGGGGAGTGAGTTTTCATTCAATTCGTCAAAATTCTAAAAAGTACGCAATTACTAGCTAGAATCAAACTATCCACCGTTTGTGAACGCTTCGGATGAATTTCACAAGGAAAGCATGCGCTCCATAATTCTTCTAAGAGTCGAGTGGCTGTGACTTTTCATCAATTCGATAATTATGGCAAAAGTTTGCAACATTTGCCTTAAACATGGTAGGAACACTTCATTGCCTGTTGGTGTCGTATATGACACAATTTCTTAAAGAAATTAGGATTCTATATCATCGATGAAAGTCGACATGCATGGTGACTTCACTCGAGTAAAAAATAGTGCAACAAGCTTTCTGATTTTACCTTACTTTGGATCAAAAGACCCTATCACTCGCTGGTGACCTATATAGATCAATTACGCAATGAAAGTGGACATCTGAATACTCTTTGAAAGTTGTGACGTGTAGTGAATTTTCATTCAATTCGTAAATATTCTAAAAAGTACGCAATTAGTAGGTAGAATCAAACTATCCTCGTTTGGGAACGCTTCGGATGAACTTCTCAACGAAAGCGGGCACTCCATAATTCTTCTAAGAGTCTGAGTGGCTGTGACTTTTTCTCAATCACATAATTATGGCAAAAGTTTGTCACATTGGCCTTAAACATGGTAGGAACACTTCATTTCCTGTTGGTGTCGTATATGACACAGGTTCTTAAAGAAATTAGGATTCTATAGTCATCGATGAAAGTCGACATGCATGGTGACTTCACTCAATTAAAAAATAGTGCAACAAGCTTTCTGATTTTTCCTTACTTGGGATCAAAAGAAGCTATCACTTGCTGTTGACCTATATATATCAATTACGCAATGAAAGTGGACATCCGAATGCTCTTTGAAAGTTGTGACGGGTAGTGAGGTTTCTTTCAATTCATAAAAGTTGTAAAAAGTACGCAATTACTAGCTAGAAACAAACTATCCCCCGTTTGTGAAAGCTTCCCATGAATTTCACAACGAAAGCGGGCACTCCATAATTCTTCTAAGAGTCTGAGTGGCTGTGACATTTCATCAATTCCATAATTATGGCAAAAGTTTGCAACGTTTGCCTTAAATATGGTAGGAACACTTCATTTCCTGTTGGTGTCGTATATGACACAATTTCTTAAAGAAATTAGCATTCTATATCATCGATGAAAGTTGACATGCATGGTGACTTCACTCGATTAAAAAATAGTGCAACAAGCTTTCTTATTTTACCTTACTTTGGATCAAAAGACCCTATCACTCGCTGGTGACCTATATAGATCAATTACGCAATGAAAGTGGACATCCGAATGCTCTTTGAAAGTTGTGACGGGGAGTGAGTTTTCATTCAATTCGTAAAAATTCTAAAAAGTACGCAATTACTAGCTAGAATCAAACTATCCCCGTTTGTGAACGCTTCGGATGAATTTCACAACAAAAGCGGGCACTCCATAATCCTTCTAAGAGTCTGAGTGGCTGTGACTTCTTCTCAATCACATAATCATGGGAAAAGTTTGTCACAATTGCCTTAAACATGGTAGGAACACTTCATGCCTGTTGGTGTCGTATATGACACAGGTTCTTAAAGAAATTAGGATTCTATATCATCGATGAAAGTCGACATGCATGGTGACTTCACTCGATTAAAAAATAGTGCAACAACCTTTCTGATTTTACCTTACTTTGGATCAAAAGACCCTATCACTCGCTGGTGACCTATATAGATCAATTACGCAATGAAAGTGGACATCTAGAATACTCTTTGAAAGTTGTGACGTGTAGTGAATTTTCATTCAATTCGTAAATATTCTAAAAAGTACGCAATTAGTAGGTAGAATCAAACTATCCCCGTTTGGGAACGCTTCGGATGAATTTCTCAACGAAAGCGGGCACTCCATAATTCTTCTAAGAGTCTGAGTGGCTGTGACTTTTTCTCAATCACATAATTATGGCAAAAGTTTGTCACATTGGCCTTAAACATGGTAGGAACACTTCATTTCCTGTTGGTGTCGTATATGACACAGGTTCTTAAAGAAATTAGGATTCTATATCATCGATGAAAGTCGACATGCATGGTGACTTCACTCGATTAAAAAATAGTGCAACAAGCTTTCTGATTTTTCCTTACTTGGGATCAAAAGAAGCTATCACTTGCTGTTGACCTATATATATCAATTACGCAATGAAAGTGGACATCCGAATGCTCTTTGAAAGTTGTGACGGGGAGTGAGTTTTCATTCAATTCGTCAAAATTCTAAAAAGTACGCAATTACTAGCTAGAATCAAACTATCCACCGTTTGTGAACGCTTCGGATGAATTTCACAAGGAAAGCATGCGCTCCATAATTCTTCTAAGAGTCGAGTGGCTGTGACTTTTCATCAATTCGATAATTATGGCAAAAGTTTGCAACATTTGCCTTAAACATGGTAGGAACACTTCATTGCCTGTTGGTGTCGTATATGACACAATTTCTTAAAGAAATTAGGATTCTATATCATCGATGAAAGTCGACATGCATGGTGACTTCACTCGAGTAAAAAATAGTGCAACAAGCTTTCTGATTTTACCTTACTTTGGATCAAAAGACCCTATCACTCGCTGGTGACCTATATAGATCAATTACGCAATGAAAGTGGACATCTGAATACTCTTTGAAAGTTGTGACGTGTAGTGAATTTTCATTCAATTCGTAAATATTCTAAAAAGTACGCAATTAGTAGGTAGAATCAAACTATCCCCGTTTGGGAACGCTTCGGATGAACTTCTCAACGAAAGCGGGCACTCCATAATTCTTCTAAGAGTCTGAGTGGCTGTGACTTTTTCTCAATCACATAATTATGGCAAAAGTTTGTCACATTGGCCTTAAACATGGTAGGAACACTTCATTTCCTGTTGGTGTCGTATATGACACAGGTTCTTAAAGAAATTAGGATTCTATAGTCATCGATGAAAGTCGACATGCATGGTGACTTCACTCAATTAAAAAATAGTGCAACAAGCTTTCTGATTTTTCCTTACTTGGGATCAAAAGAAGCTATCACTTGCTGTTGACCTATATATATCAATTACGCAATGAAAGTGGACATCCGAATACTCTTTGAAAGTTGTGACGGGTAGTGAGTTTTCTTTCAATTCATAAAAGTTGTAAAAAGTACGCAATTACTAGCTAGAAACAAACTATCCCCCGTTTGTGAAAGCTTCCCATGAATTTCACAACGAAAGCGGGCACTCCATAATTCTTCTAAGAGTCTGAGTGGCTGTGACTTTTCATCAATTCCATAATTATGGCAAAAGTTTGCAACGTTTGCCTTAAATATGGTAGGAACACTTCATTTCCTGTTGGTGTCGTATATGACACAATTTCTTAAAGAAATTAGCATTCTATATCATCGATGAAAGTCGACATGCATGGTGACTTCACTCGATTAAAAAATAGTGCAACAAGCTTTCTTATTTTACCTTACTTTGGATCAAAAGACCCTATCACTCGCTGGTGACCTATATAGATCAATTACGCAATGAAAGTGGACATCCGAATGCTCTTTGAAAGTTGTGACGGGGAGTGAGTTTTCATTCAATTCGTAAAAATTCTAAAAAGTACGCAATTACTAGCTAGAATCAAACTATCCCCGTTTGTGAACGCTTCGGATGAATTTCACAACAAAAGCGGGCACTCCATAATCCTTCTAAGAGTCTGAGTGGCTGTGACTTCTTCTCAATCACATAATCATGGGAAAAGTTTGTCACAATTGCCTTAAACATGGTAGGAACACTTCATGCCTGTTGGTGTCGTATATGACACAGGTTCTTAAAGAAATTAGGATTCTATATCATCGATGAAAGTCGACATGCATGGTGACTTCACTCGATTAAAAAATAGTGCAACAACCTTTCTGATTTTACCTTACTTTGGATCAAAAGACCCTATCACTCGCTGGTGACCTATATAGATCAATTACGCAATGAAAGTGGACATCTAGAATACTCTTTGAAAGTTGTGACGTGTAGTGAATTTTCATTCAATTCATAAATATTCTAAAAAGTACGCAATTAGTAGGTAGAATCAAACTATCCCCGTTTGGGAACGCTTCGGATGAATTTCTCAACGAAAGCGGGCACTCCATAATTCTTCTAAGAGTCTGAGTGGCTGTGACTTTTTCTCAATCACATAATTATGGCAAAAGTTTGTCACATTGGCCTTAAACATGGTAGGAACACTTCATGCCTGTTGGTGTCGTATATGACACAGGTTCTTAAAGAAATTAGGATTCTATATCATCGATGAAAGTCGACATGCATGGTGACATCACTCGATTAAAAAATAGTGCAACAAGCTTTCTGATTTTACCTTACTTTGGATCAAAAGACCCTATCACTCGCTGGTGACCTATATAGATCAATTACGCAATGAAAGTGGACATCTAGAATACTCTTTGAAAGTTGTGACGTGTAGTGAATTTTCATTCAATTCGTAAATATTCTAAAAAGTACGCAATTAGTAGGTAGAATCAAACTATCCCCGTTTGGGAACGCTTCGGATGAATTTCTCAACGAAAGCGGGCACTCCATAATTCTTCTAAGAGTCTGAGTGGCTGTGACTTCTTCTCAATCACATAATCATGGGAAAAGTTTGTCACAATTGCCTTAAACGTGGTAGGAACACTTCATGCCTGTTGGTGTCGTATATGACACAGGTTCTTAAAGAAATTAGGATTCTATATCATCGATGAAAGTCGACATGCATGGTGACTTCACTCGATTAAAAAATAGTGCAACAAGCTTTCCGATTTTTCCTTACTTGGGATCAAAAGAAGCTATCACTTGCTGTTGACCTATATATATCAATTACGCAATGAAAGTGGACATCCGAATGCTCTTTGAAAGTTGTGACGGGGAGTGAGTTTTCATTCAATTCGTAAAAATTCTAAAAAGTACGCAATTAGTAGGTAGAATCAAACTATCCCCGTTTGTGAACGCTTCGGATGAATTTCACAACGAAAGCGGGCACTCCATAATTCTTCTAAGAGTCTGAGTGGCTGTGACTTCTTCTCAATCACATAATTATGGGAAAAGTTTGTCACAATTGCCTTAAACATGGTAGGAACACTTCATGCCTGTTGGTGTCGTATATGACACAGGTTCTTAAAGAAATTAGGATTCTATATCATCGATGAAAGTCGACATGTATGGGGACTTCACTCGATTAAAAAATAGTGCAACAAGCTTTCTGATTTTTCCTTACTTGGGATCAAAAGAAGCTATCACTTGCTGTTGACCTATATATATCAATTACGCAATGAAAGTGGACATCCGAATGCTCTTTGAAAGTTGTGACGTGTAGTGAATTTTCATTCAATTCGCAAATATTCTAAAAAGTACGCAATTAGTAGGTAGAATCAAACTATCCCTGTTTGGGAACGCTTCGGATGAATTTCTCAACGAAAGCGGGCACTCCATAATTCTTCTAAGAGTCTGAGTGGCTGTGACTTCTTCTCAATCACATAATTATGGCAAAAGTTTGTCACATTGGCCTTAAACATGGTAGGAACACTTCATTTCCTGTTGGTGTCGTATATGACACAGGTTCTTAAAGAAATTAGGATTCTATATCATCGATGAAAGTCGACATGCATGGTGACTTCACTCGATTAAAAAATAGTGCAACAAGCTTTCTGATTTTTCCTTACTTGGGATCAAAAGAAGCTATCACTCGCTGTTGACCTATATATATCAATTACGCAATGAAAGTGGACATCCGAATGCTCTTTGAAAGTTGTGACGGGGAGTGAGTTTTCATTCAATTCGTAAAAATTTTAAAAAGTACGCAATTACTAGCTAGAATCAAACTATCCCCGTTTGTGAACGCTTCGGATGAATTTCACAACGAAAGCGGGCACTCCATAATTCTTCTAAGAGTCTGAGTGGCTGTGACTTCTTCTCAATCACATAATTATGGGAAAAGTTTGTCACAATTGCCTTAAACATGGTAGGAACACTTCATGCCTGTTGGTGTCGTATATGACACAGGTTCTTAAAGAAATTAGGATTCTATATCATCGATGAAAGTCGACATGTATGGGGACTTCACTCGATTAAAAAATAGTGCAACAAGCTTTCTGATTTTACCTTACTTTGGATCAAAAGACCCTATCACTCGCTGGTGACCTATATAGATCAATTACGCAATGAAAGTGGATATCTAGAATACTCTTTGAAAGTTGTGACGGGTAGTGAGTTTTCTTTCAGTTCATAAAAGTTGTAAAAAGTACTCAATTACTAGCTAGAAACAAACTATCCCCCGTTTGTGAACGTTTCGGATGAATTTCACAACGAAAGCGAGCGCTCCATAATTCTTCTAAGAGTCTCAGTGGCTGTGACTTTTCATCAATTCGATAATTATGGCAAAAGTTTGCAACATTTGCCTTAAACATGGTAGGAACACTTCATTGCATGTTGGTGACGTATATGACACAGTTTCTTAAAGAATTAGGATTCTATATCATCGATGAAAGTCGACATGCATGGTGACTTCACTCGAAAAAAAAAATTGTGTAACAAGCTTTCTGATTTTACCTTACTTTGGATCAAAAGACCCTATGACTCGCTGGAGACCTATATAGATCAATTACGCAATGAAAGTGGACATCTAGAATACTCTTTGAAAGTTGTGACGGGTAGTGAGTTTTCTTTCAATTCATAAAAGTTGTAAAATGTAATATCCTTAATTTTCTGTACTGGTTCCTATGTACAGAATAAACGGAATATATGAGCTCTGTTTCCGGAAAAAGATGTGGTCCTTTATGTAAAGAAAATGATTAAATTGCAAAAGAAAGGAAAAGAAAGGACTTAAATGCAAATATGGAAAGTTTAAGGTAAGGAAGGAAAGGTAGACAAAAATGTGGGGTCTTAAAGTGTAATTTTAGCCAAATTAAGGGACTTAATTATAAAGAAGGAAAAGTTCCCTGGGGCTAAAGTATAATTAAAGAAAATAGGCCAGAAGTGGTTTGCACCGCCCGACAGCATTTCAGTCCCAGATTCTACCAGAAGGTAAGGCAGGTGACGCCGGGTAACCAAGCCTAATACCGGAATTTTTGAAGATTCCAGATAGCCAGAAATGGACTGATCGTCCAAAAGTTATAAAAATTAATACCGGATACCCTAGGTTTCAGATATAAGTGAGAAAATACAGGATGATGCACCCTTATGGGGCGGATGTCGGGAAACTGACAGGATACCGATAGGAGGTCTGTAGGAAAAGTTATTCACAAAATAAAAATTCCAGACGGGAGTGTGAGGCCTCCAGGGATCCGGGTTGGAGATTTATCGGTATTTTTAAAGGGGCTAAATGCGATCGAATGACTTCGGTCAGATGACCGTTATAACCCCCAAGGATGCCTGAACACAGTTGGACACTGTATCTGGGGAAAAGAGCCGGTGTCCGAAAAAGGGGTATAATCGGTAAATAATAGTTAAAATATTCAATGAACTGTGTTAAAGGAAGATTTCTCGTAATGCGTGCCATACAGGTAATGGACCCAGGAAGCCCAAAAATGGCGCCATTAGAGGCCAATAAGACTCTTAGACTGATAGGTGGGCCAGTGTCCAGCAGAACCCCGGAAAAGTGCGAAATTACGAAAATGCCCCTATGTTGTACAAAAAGGGCAGCAGATGAATAAAGGGTATTCTGGTCATTTTGGACAGACCCAGAGGTCAAGACATGTCTAAATAAGGTTGACTAGAGCCAGTATAAGCTTTGACCGAGTCCAGAAAGGTGTGAAATGACGATTTTGCCCTTAGGGCTAAAATAGGACAAGATAGGGCACCAAGGGTATTTTGGTCATTTCGCAGGGGATCTGTAATCGAGTCTGGACCCAGTATTAAAAAGTTAATGATATAAAGGGTCTAGATACTAAATGTGAGGTCAGTAGACATAAAAAGGATCTTCAGAAACATCAGGTGCAGAAAACAGCACGTTTTTCGAGGCGATGGACCGGGCCGGTACCGGAGTGGACCGGAAAGCTTCCGGAAGGCTCTAGCTCCCTCTCAATTTCTCCATGTGAAGAATGTGGGAGGTGAGGTGTCCCATGAGTTGGCATTGAGTGATGTCATGCATGATGCAGTAAAAGGAATAAAGAAAAATAGGAAATTCAGGAAAAACCAGGACCACAGGATCATAAGTCTTCAAAATTACAAGATTGCCATTGCTCAACACTATAAATACCCCCCTTACTCCTTCATTTCGGTGCAAGCAAGAAAGAGAGGAAGAAAGAAGTTCTTGAGAGAGAAAGTGAGAGAAAGAAAGAAGTAAGGAAGTTCTGGTGAAGTTGGAAGTAGTAGGGAAGTTCTAAAGCACTGCTTTTGAGGTAACAACTAATCCTAGCTCTTATGTAATGTCTTTGTGATGTGTTGTCTTGTTTGGTTGATTGTTGTCCTATATGTTATGCTTGAAGCTCTATTCCAATGCTATGATCATATGTTATTGAATATGGAAGCATGCAGCATACTTATCTGTACACAGTCACAAGCAAGCACCGTCACTCTGCATTACATATTTTGTTATGATTATTGTTACTGGGATTCTTTTGAATCTCATTCCCAAACATAACATTACAGGGGAGGTTCTGTCAAAATAAAATTTGGAAATCTTAAGAGACGCCGGTAGGCTGCCGAAATTCCGGCAACGAAGACGGAACAAAGAAAGGAACTGATACGTACTGTGTACGTAGTGCTGTCTAAGGAGGCTGGAAGTGAGTGGACCCAGAAGGTTCATCCAGTCTTTCCTGGGTACTATGTAGAATGGTAATTCTCACAAGGAAATTACCGAATCGGTACAACATCGGTTACTTTCTAGAGAAGAATTGTAGCAGTTATGCTGCCGGATTTTAGACAGAGAAGGATGTAATAAAATATGAGAGAGTTAATCATGCACTGATATATAACAGTTGATTATTTGATATTAATTGTTATCTGGCCTGTATGATTGATATGTGTAGGTTGTATGCTTGGGTATGTAAAGACTAAATGCTGAAAATAGGCTCAGTGAACAGTAACTCGTGAAGACCCATTCATGTTTGATAAATCATTAAAAATAGTAAATGATTGAATTAATGTACGAAATTTTTAGGGTATAAAGTATACATACTAAGCTTTAATTTGATATATAGAATGTCTAATTTGGATGTATACACGAAAAGATATAAATGGTTAAAGTTGGGACCAGAATGCTGGATTTAGGAGAAAATCATTGGATGAACAGTAATATTTGAACGTTGACCCACGTTAAATTTGTCAAGGATTGGTCAACCAATGATTTTTCCCTGAAATACTTTGAGTTAGCTTCACGTAGCAATTGGAACCACTTCATTTCGATTTTTCTATAATTAGTTATGAAATTTCAAAGTCAGGTTACTCATCTGGAATTTGCCACAGTGAACAGTACTCGATATGAATAAAATTCCAGATTAAGTGTTTAGACTTTAATGACCCTGAAAGTGGTTTAAGTGCTACTGAATGGTCCCTAAGATGTATAAAAAATAACGTTGTGACATAAAAAGTACGCAATTACTAGCTAGAAACAAACTATCCCCCGTTTGTGAAAGCTTCGGATGAATTTCACAACGAAAGCGGGCACTCCATAATTCTTCTAAGAGTCTGAGTGGCTGTGACTTTTCATCAATTCCATAATTATGGCAAAAGTTTGCAACATTTGCCTTAAATATGGTAGGAACACTTCATTTCCTTTGGTGTCGTATATGACACAATTTCTTAAAGAAATTAGCATTCTATATCATCGATGAAAGTCGACATGCATGGTGACTTCACTCGATTAAAAAATAGTGCAACAAGCTTTCTGATTTTACCTTACTTTGGATCAAAAGACCCTATCACTCGCTGGTGACCTATATAGATCAATTACGCAATGAAAGTGGACATCCGAATACTCTTAGAAAATTGTGACGGGTAGTGAGTTTTCATTCAATTCGTCAAAATTCTAAAAAGTACGCAATTAGTAGGTAGAATCAAACTATCCCCGTTTGGGAACGCTTCGGATGAATTTCTCAACGAAAGCGGGCACTCCATAATTCTTCTAAGAGTCTGAGTGGCTGTGACTTTTTCTCAATCACATAATTATGGCAAAAGTTTGTCACATTGGCCTTAAACATGGTAGGAACACTTCATTTCCTGTTGGTGTCGTATATGACACAGGTTCTTAAAGAAATTAGGATTCTATATCATCGATGAAAGTCGACATGCATGGTGACTTCACTCGATTAAAAAATAGTGCAACAAGCTTTCTGATTTTACCTTACTTTGGATCAAAAGACCCTATCACTCGCTGGTGACCTATATAGATCAATTACGCAATGAAAGTGGACATCCGAATGCTCTTTGAAAGTTGTGACGGGGAGTGAGTTTTCATTCAATTCGTCAAAATTCTAAAAAGTACGCAATTACTAGCTAGAATCAAACTATCCTCCGTTTGTGAACGCTTCGGATGAATTTCACAAGGAAAGCATGCGCTCCATAATTCTTCTAAGAGTCGAGTGGCTGTGACTTTTCATCAATTCCATAATTATGGAAAAAGTTTGCAACATTTGCCTTAAACATGGTAGGAACACTTCATTGCCTGTTGGTGTCGTATATGACACAATTTCTTAAAGAAATTAGGATTCTATATCATCGATGAAAGTCGACATGCATGGTGACTTCACTCGAGTAAAAAATAGTGCAACAAGCTTTCTGATTTTACCTTACTTTGGATCAAAAGACCCTATCACTCGCTGGTGACCTATATAGATCAATTACGCAATGAAAGTGGACATCTAGAATACTCTTTGAAAGTTGTGACGTGTAGTGAATTTTCATTCAATTCGCAAATATTCTAAAAAGTACGCAATTAGTAGGTAGAATCAAACTATCCCCGTTTGGGAACGCTTCGGATGTATTTCTCAACGAAAGCGGGCACTCCATAATTCTTCTAAGAGTCTGAGTGGCTGTGACTTTTTCTCAATCACATAATTATGGCAAAAGTTTGTCACATTGGCCTTAAACATGGTAG
This sequence comes from Leucaena leucocephala, assembly GCA_037074615.1. Classification (NCBI taxonomy): domain Eukaryota; kingdom Viridiplantae; phylum Streptophyta; class Magnoliopsida; order Fabales; family Fabaceae; genus Leucaena; species Leucaena leucocephala. Next base: position 21,516,952 of record CM073532.1, on the reverse strand, counting down.
GAACACTTCATGCCTGTTGGTGTCGTATATGACACAGGTTCTTAAAGAAATTAGGATTCTATATCATCGATGAAAGTCGACATGCATGGTGACTTCACTCGATTAAAAAATAGTGCAACAACCTTTCTGATTTTACCTTACTTTGGATCAAAAGACCCTATCACTCGCTGGTGACCTATATAGATCAATTACGCAATGAAAGTGGACATCTAGAATACTCTTTGAAAGTTGTGACGTGTAGTGAATTTTCATTCAATTCGCAAATATTCTAAAAAGTACGCAATTAGTAGGTAGAATCAAACTATCCCCGTTTGGGAACGCTTCGGATGTATTTCTCAACGAAAGCGGGCACTCCATAATTCTTCTAAGAGTCTGAGTGGCTGTGACTTTTTCTCAATCACATAATTATGGCAAAAGTTTGTCACATTGGCCTTAAACATGGTAGGAACACTTCATGCCTGTTGGTGTCGTATATGACACAGGTTCTTAAAGAAATTAGGATTCTATATCATCGATGAAAGTCGACATGCATGGTGACTTCACTCGATTAAAAAATAGTGCAACAAGCTTTCTGATTTTACCTTACTTTGGATCAAAAGACCCTATCACTCGCTGGTGACCTATATAGATCAATTACGCAATGAAAGTGGACATCTGAATACTCTTTGAAAGTTGTGACGTGTAGTGAATTTTCATTCAATTCGTAAATATTCTAAAAAGTACGCAATTAGTAGGTAGAATCAAACTATCCTCGTTTGGGAACGCTTCGGATGAACTTCTCAACGAAAGCGGGCACACCATAATTCTTCTAAGAGTCTGAGTGGCTGTGACTTTTTCTCAATCACATAATTATGGCAAAAGTTTGTCACATTGGCCTTAAACATGGTAGGAACACTTCATTTCCTGTTGGTGTCGTATATGACACAGGTTCTTAAAGAAATTAGGATTCTATAGTCATCGATGAAAGTCGACATGCATGGTGACTTCACTCAATTAAAAAATAGTGCAACAAGCTTTCTGATTTTTCCTTACTTGGGATCAAAAGAAGCTATCACTTGCTGTTGACCTATATATATCAATTACGCAATGAAAGTGGACATCCGAATGCTCTTTGAAAGTTGTGACGGGTAGTGAGTTTTCTTTCAATTCATAAAAGTTGTAAAAAGTACGCAATTACTAGCTAGAAACAAACTATCCCCCGTTTGTGAAAGCTTCCCATGAATTTCACAACGAAAGCGGGCACTCCATAATTCTTCTAAGAGTCTGAGTGGCTGTGACTTTTCATCAATTCCATAATTATGGCAAAAGTTTGCAACGTTTGCCTTAAATATGGTAGGAACACTTCATTTCCTGTTGGTGTCGTATATGACACAATTTCTTAAAGAAATTAGCATTCTATATCATCGATGAAAGTCGACATGCATGGTGACTTCACTCGATTAAAAAATAGTGCAACAAGCTTTCTTATTTTACCTTACTTTGGATCAAAAGACCCTATCACTCGCTGGTGACCTATATAGATCAATTACGCAATGAAAGTGGACATCCGAATGCTCTTTGAAAGTTGTGACGGGGAGTGAGTTTTCATTCAATTCATAAAAATTCTAAAAAGTACGCAATTACTAGCTAGAATCAAACTATCCCCGTTTGTGAACGCTTCGGATGAATTTCACAACAAAAGCGGGCACTCCATAATCCTTCTAAGAGTCTGAGTGGCTGTGACTTCTTCTCAATCACATAATCATGGGAAAAGTTTGTCACAATTGCCTTAAACATGGTAGGAACACTTCATGCCTGTTGGTGTCGTATATGACACAGGTTCTTAAAGAAATTAGGATTCTATATCATCGATGAAAGTCGACATGCATGGTGACTTCACTCGATTAAAAAATAGTGCAACAACCTTTCTGATTTTACCTTACTTTGGATCAAAAGACCCTATCACTCGCTGGTGACCTATATAGATCAATTACGCAATGAAAGTGGACATCTAGAATACTCTTTGAAAGTTGTGACGTGTAGTGAATTTTCATTCAATTCGTAAATATTCTAAAAAGTACGCAATTAGTAGGTAGAATCAAACTATCCCCGTTTGGGAACGCTTCGGATGAATTTCTCAACGAAAGCGGGCACTCCATAATTCTTCTAAGAGTCTGAGTGGCTGTGAATTCTTCTCAATCACATAATCATGGGAAAAGTTTGTCACAATTGCCTTAAACATGGTAGGAACACTTCATTTCCTGTTGGTGTCGTATATGACACAATTTCTTAAAGAAATTAGGATTCTATATCATCGATGAAAGTCGACATGCATGGTGACTTCACTCAATTAAAAAATAGTGCAACAAGATTTCTGATTTTACCTTACTTTGGATCAAAAGAAGCTATCACTTGCTGTTGACCTATATATATCAATTACGCAATGAAAGTGGACATCCGAATGCTCTTTGAAAGTTGTGACGGGGAGTGAGTTTTCATTCAATTCGTAAAAATTTTAAAAAGTACGCAATTAGTAGGTAGAATCAAACTATCCCCGTTTGGGAACGCTTCGGATGAATTTCTCAACGAAAGCGAGCACTCCATAATTCTTCTAAGAGTCTGAGTGGCTGTGACTTTTTCTCAATCACATAATTATGGCAAAAGTTTGTCACATTGGCCTTAAACATGGTAGGAACACTTCATTTCCTGTTGGTGTCGTATATGACACAGGTTCTTAAAGAAATTAGGATTCTATATCATCGATGAAAGTCGACATGCATGGTGACTTCACTCGATTAAAAAATAGTGCAACAAGCTTTCTGATTTTTCCTTACTTGGGATCAAAAGAAGCTATCACTTGCTGTTGACCTATATATATCAATTACGCAATGAAAGTGGACATCCGAATGCTCTTTGAAAGTTGTGACGGGGAGTGAGTTTTCATTCAATTCGTCAAAATTCTAAAAAGTACGCAATTACTAGCTAGAATCAAACTATCCACCGTTTGTGAACGCTTCGGATGAATTTCACAAGGAAAGCGGGCACTCCATAATTCTTCTAAGAGTCTGAGTGGCTGTGACTTTTCATCAATTCCATAATTATGGAAAAAGTTTGCAACATTTGCCTTAAACATGGTAGGAACACTTCATTGCCTGTTGGTGTCGTATATGACACAATTTCTTAAAGAAATTAGGATTCTATATCATCGATGAAAGTCGACATGCATGGTGACTTCACTCGAGTAAAAAATAGTGCAACAAGCTTTCTGATTTTACCTTACTTTGGATCAAAAGACCCTATCACTCGCTGGTGACCTATATAGATCAATTACGCAATGAAAGTGGACATCTAGAATACTCTTTGAAAGTTGTGACGTGTAGTGAATTTTCATTCAATTCGCAAATATTCTAAAAAGTACGCAATTAGTAGGTAGAATCAAACTATCCCCGTTTGGGAACGCTTCGGATGAATTTCTCAACGAAAGCGGGCACTCCATAATTCTTCTAAGAGTCTGAGTGGCTGTGACTTTTTCTCAATCACATAATTATGGCAAAAGTTTGTCACATTGGCCTTAAACATGGTAGGAACACTTCATTTCCTGTTGGTGTCGTATATGACACAGGTTCTTAAAGAAATTAGGATTCTATAGTCATCGATGAAAGTTAACATGCATGGTGACTTCACTCAATTAAAAAATAGTGCAACAAGCTTTCTGATTTTTCCTTACTTGGGATCAAAAGAAGCTATCACTTGCTGTTGACCTATATATATCAATTACGCAATGAAAGTGGACATCCGAATGCTCTTTGAAAGTTGTGACGGGGAGTGAGTTTTCATTCAATTCGTAAAAATTTTAAAAAGTACGCAATTACTAGCTAGAATCAAACTATCCCCGTTTGTGAACGCTTCGGATGAATTTCACAACGAAAGCGGGCACTCCATAATTCTTCTAAGAGTCTGAGTGGCTGTGACTTCTTCTCAATCACATAATTATGGGAAAAGTTTGTCACAATTGCCTTAAACATGGTAGGAACACTTCATGCCTGTTGGTGTCGTATATGACACAGGTTCTTAAAGAAATTAGGATTCTATATCATCGATGAAAGTCGACATGTATGGGGACTTCACTCGATTAAAAAATAGTGCAACAAGCTTTCTGATTTTTCCTTACTTGGGATCAAAAGAAGCTATCACTTGCTGTTGACCTATATATATCAATTACGCAATGAAAGTGGACATCCGAATGCTCTTTGAAAGTTGTGACGTGTAGTGAATTTTCATTCAATTCGCAAATATTCTAAAAAGTACGCAATTAGTAGGTAGAATCAAACTATCCCTGTTTGGGAACGCTTCGGATGAATTTCTCAACGAAAGCGGGCACTCCATAATTCTTCTAAGAGTCTGAGTGGCTGTGACTTCTTCTCAATCACATAATTATGGCAAAAGTTTGTCACATTGGCCTTAAACATGGTAGGAACACTTCATTTCCTGTTGGTGTCGTATATGACACAGGTTCTTAAAGAAATTAGGATTCTATATCATCGATGAAAGTCGACATGCATGGTGACTTCACTCGATTAAAAAATAGTGCAACAAGCTTTCTGATTTTTCCTTACTTGGGATCAAAAGAAGCTATCACTCGCTGTTGACCTATATATATCAATTACGCAATGAAAGTGGACATCCGAATGCTCTTTGAAAGTTGTGACGGGGAGTGAGTTTTCATTCAATTCGTAAAAATTTTAAAAAGTACGCAATTACTAGCTAGAATCAAACTATCCCCGTTTGTGAACGCTTCGGATGAATTTCACAACGAAAGCGGGCACTCCATAATTCTTCTAAGAGTCTGAGTGGCTGTGACTTCTTCTCAATCACATAATTATGGGAAAAGTTTGTCACAATTGCCTTAAACATGGTAGGAACACTTCATGCCTGTTGGTGTCGTATATGACACAGGTTCTTAAAGAAATTAGGATTCTATATCATCGATGAAAGTCGACATGTATGGGGACTTCACTCGATTAAAAAATAGTGCAACAAGCTTTCTGATTTTACCTTACTTTGGATCAAAAGACCCTATCACTCGCTGGTGACCTATATAGATCAATTACGCAATGAAAGTGGATATCTAGAATACTCTTTGAAAGTTGTGACGGGTAGTGAGTTTTCTTTCAGTTCATAAAAGTTGTAAAAAGTACGCAATTACTAGCTAGAAACAAACTATCCCCCGTTTGTGAACGTTTCGGATGAATTTCACAACGAAAGCGAGCGCTCCATAATTCTTCTAAGAGTCTCAGTGGCTGTGACTTTTCATCAATTCGATAATTATGGCAAAAGTTTGCAACATTTGCCTTAAACATGGTAGGAACACTTCATTGCATGTTGGTGACGTATATGACACAGTTTCTTAAAGAATTAGGATTCTATATCATCGATGAAAGTCGACATGCATGGTGACTTCACTCGAAAAAAAAAATTGTGTAACAAGCTTTCTGATTTTACCTTACTTTGGATCAAAAGACCCTATGACTCGCTGGAGACCTATATAGATCAATTACGCAATGAAAGTGGACATCTAGAATACTCTTTGAAAGTTGTGACGGGTAGTGAGTTTTCTTTCAATTCATAAAAGTTGTAAAATGTAATATCCTTAATTTTCTGTACTGGTTCCTATGTACAGAATAAACGGAATATATGAGCTCTGTTTCCGGAAAAAGATGTGGTCCTTTATGTAAAGAAAATGATTAAATTGCAAAAGAAAGGAAAAGAAAGGACTTAAATGCAAATATGGAAAGTTTAAGGTAAGGAAGGAAAGGTAGACAAAAATGTGGGGTCTTAAAGTGTAATTTTAGCCAAATTAAGGGACTTAATTATAAAGAAGGAAAAGTTCCCTGGGGCTAAAGTATAATTAAAGAAAATAGGCCAGAAGTGGTTTGCACCGCCCGACAGCATTTCAGTCCCAGATTCTACCAGAAGGTAAGGCAGGTGACGCCGGGTAACCAAGCCTAATACCGGAATTTTTGAAGATTCCAGATAGCCAGAAATGGACTGATCGTCCAAAAGTTATAAAAATTAATACCGGATACCCTAGGTTTCAGATATAAGTGAGAAAATACAGGATGATGCACCCTTATGGGGCGGATGTCGGGAAACTGACAGGATACCGATAGGAGGTCTGTAGGAAAAGTTATTCACAAAATAAAAATTCCAGACGGGAGTGTGAGGCCTCCAGGGATCCGGGTTGGAGATTTATCGGTATTTTTAAAGGGGCTAAATGCGATCGAATGACTTCGGTCAGATGACCGTTATAACCCCCAAGGATGCCTGAACACAGTTGGACACTGTATCTGGGGAAAAGAGCCGGTGTCCGAAAAAGGGGTATAATCGGTAAATAATAGTTAAAATATTCAATGAACTGTGTTAAAGGAAGATTTCTCGTAATGCGTGCCATACAGGTAATGGACCCAGGAAGCCCAAAAATGGCGCCATTAGAGGCCAATAAGACTCTTAGACTGATAGGTGGGCCAGTGTCCAGCAGAACCCCGGAAAAGTGCGAAATTACGAAAATGCCCCTATGTTGTACAAAAAGGGCAGCAGATGAATAAAGGGTATTCTGGTCATTTTGGACAGACCCAGAGGTCAAGACATGTCTAAATAAGGTTGACTAGAGCCAGTATAAGCTTTGACCGAGTCCAGAAAGGTGTGAAATGACGATTTTGCCCTTAGGGCTAAAATAGGACAAGATAGGGCACCAAGGGTATTTTGGTCATTTCGCAGGGGATCTGTAATCGAGTCTGGACCCAGTATTAAAAAGTTAATGATATAAAGGGTCTAGATACTAAATGTGAGGTCAGTAGACATAAAAAGGATCTTCAGAAACATCAGGTGCAGAAAACAGCACGTTTTTCGAGGCGATGGACCGGGCCGGTACCGGAGTGGACCGGAAAGCTTCCGGAAGGCTCTAGCTCCCTCTCAATTTCTCCATGTGAAGAATGTGGGAGGTGAGGTGTCCCATGAGTTGGCATTGAGTGATGTCATGCATGATGCAGTAAAAGGAATAAAGAAAAATAGGAAATTCAGGAAAAACCAGGACCACAGGATCATAAGTCTTCAAAATTACAAGATTGCCATTGCTCAACACTATAAATACCCCCCTTACTCCTTCATTTCGGTGCAAGCAAGAAAGAGAGGAAGAAAGAAGTTCTTGAGAGAGAAAGTGAGAGAAAGAAAGAAGTAAGGAAGTTCTGGTGAAGTTGGAAGTAGTAGGGAAGTTCTAAAGCACTGCTTTTGAGGTAACAACTAATCCTAGCTCTTATGTAATGTCTTTGTGATGTGTTGTCTTGTTTGGTTGATTGTTGTCCTATATGTTATGCTTGAAGCTCTATTCCAATGCTATGATCATATGTTATTGAATATGGAAGCATGCAGCATACTTATCTGTACACAGTCACAAGCAAGCACCGTCACTCTGCATTACATATTTTGTTATGATTATTGTTACTGGGATTCTTTTGAATCTCATTCCCAAACATAACATTACAGGGGAGGTTCTGTCAAAATAAAATTTGGAAATCTTAAGAGACGCCGGTAGGCTGCCGAAATTCCGGCAACGAAGACGGAACAAAGAAAGGAACTGATACGTACTGTGTACGTAGTGCTGTCTAAGGAGGCTGGAAGTGAGTGGACCCAGAAGGTTCATCCAGTCTTTCCTGGGTACTATGTAGAATGGTAATTCTCACAAGGAAATTACCGAATCGGTACAACATCGGTTACTTTCTAGAGAAGAATTGTAGCAGTTATGCTGCCGGATTTTAGACAGAGAAGGATGTAATAAAATATGACAGAGTTAATCATGCACTGATATATAACAGTTGATTATTTGATATTAATTGTTATCTGGCCTGTATGATTGATATGTGTAGGTTGTATGCTTGGGTATGTAAAGACTAAATGCTGAAAATAGGCTCAGTGAACAGTAACTCGTGAAGACCCATTCATGTTTGATAAATCATTAAAAATAGTAAATGATTGAATTAATGTACGAAATTTTTAGGGTATAAAGTATACATACTAAGCTTTAATTTGATATATAGAATGTCTAATTTGGATGTATACACGAAAAGATATAAATGGTTAAAGTTGGGACCAGAATGCTGGATTCAGGAGAAAATCATTGGATGAACAGTAATATTTGAACGTTGACCCACGTTAAATTTGTCAAGGATTGGTCAACCAATGATTTTTCCCTGAAATACATTTGAGTTAGCTTCACGTAGCAATTGGAACCACTTCATTTCGATTTTTCTATAATTAGTTATGAAATTTCAAAGTCAGGTTACTCATCTGGAATTTGCCACAGTGAACAGTACTCGATATGAATAAAATTCCAGATTAAGTGTTTAGACTTTAATGACCCTGAAAGTGGTTTAAGTGCTACTGAATGGTCCCTAAGATGTATAAAAAATAACGTTGTGACATAAAAAGTACGCAATTACTAGCTAGAAACAAACTATCCCCCGTTTGTGAAAGCTTCGGATGAATTTCACAACGAAAGCGGGCACTCCATAATTCTTCTAAGAGTCTGAGTGGCTGTGACTTTTCATCAATTCCATAATTATGGCAAAAGTTTGCAACATTTGCCTTAAATATGGTAGGAACACTTCATTTCCTTTGGTGTCGTATATGACACAATTTCTTAAAGAAATTAGCATTCTATATCATCGATGAAAGTCGACATGCATGGTGACTTCACTCGATTAAAAAATAGTGCAACAAGCTTTCTGATTTTACCTTACTTTGGATCAAAAGACCCTATCACTCGCTGGTGACCTATATAGATCAATTACGCAATGAAAGTGGACATCCGAATACTCTTAGAAAATTGTGACGGGTAGTGAGTTTTCATTCAATTCGTCAAAATTCTAAAAAGTACGCAATTAGTAGGTAGAATCAAACTATCCCCGTTTGGGAACGCTTCGGATGAATTTCTCAACGAAAGCGGGCACTCCATAATTCTTCTAAGAGTCTGAGTGGCTGTGACTTTTTCTCAATCACATAATTATGGCAAAAGTTTGTCACATTGGCCTTAAACATGGTAGGAACACTTCATTTCCTGTTGGTGTCGTATATGACACAGGTTCTTAAAGAAATTAGGATTCTATATCATCGATGAAAGTCGACATGCATGGTGACTTCACTCGATTAAAAAATAGTGCAACAAGCTTTCTGATTTTACCTTACTTTGGATCAAAAGACCCTATCACTCGCTGGTGACCTATATAGATCAATTACGCAATGAAAGTGGACATCCGAATGCTCTTTGAAAGTTGTGACGGGGAGTGAGTTTTCATTCAATTCGTCAAAATTCTAAAAAGTACGCAATTACTAGCTAGAATCAAACTATCCTCCGTTTGTGAACGCTTCGGATGAATTTCACAAGGAAAGCATGCGCTCCATAATTCTTCTAAGAGTCGAGTGGCTGTGACTTTTCATCAATTCCATAATTATGGAAAAAGTTTGCAACATTTGCCTTAAACATGGTAGGAACACTTCATTGCCTGTTGGTGTCGTATATGACACAATTTCTTAAAGAAATTAGGATTCTATATCATCGATGAAAGTCGACATGCATGGTGACTTCACTCGAGTAAAAAATAGTGCAACAAGCTTTCTGATTTTACCTTACTTTGGATCAAAAGACCCTATCACTCGCTGGTGACCTATATAGATCAATTACGCAATGAAAGTGGACATCTAGAATACTCTTTGAAAGTTGTGACGTGTAGTGAATTTTCATTCAATTCGCAAATATTCTAAAAAGTACGCAATTAGTAGGTAGAATCAAACTATCCCCGTTTGGGAACGCTTCGGATGTATTTCTCAACGAAAGCGGGCACTCCATAATTCTTCTAAGAGTCTGAGTGGCTGTGACTTTTTCTCAATCACATAATTATGGCAAAAGTTTGTCACATTGGCCTTAAACATGGTAGGAACACTTCATGCCTGTTGGTGTCGTATATGACACAGGTTCTTAAAGAAATTAGGATTCTATATCATCGATGAAAGTCGACATGCATGGTGACTTCACTCGATTAAAAAATAGTGCAACAAGCTTTCTGATTTTACCTTACTTTGGATCAAAAGACCCTATCACTCGCTGGTGACCTATATAGATCAATTACGCAATGAAAGTGGACATCTGAATACTCTTTGAAAGTTGTGACGTGTAGTGAATTTTCATTCAATTCGTAAATATTCTAAAAAGTACGCAATTAGTAGGTAGAATCAAACTATCCTCGTTTGGGAACGCTTCGGATGAACTTCTCAACGAAAGCGGGCACACCATAATTCTTCTAAGAGTCTGAGTGGCTGTGACTTTTTCTCAATCACATAATTATGGCAAAAGTTTGTCACATTGGCCTTAAACATGGTAGGAACACTTCATTTCCTGTTGGTGTCGTATATGACACAGGTTCTTAAAGAAATTAGGATTCTATAGTCATCGATGAAAGTCGACATGCATGGTGACTTCACTCAATTAAAAAATAGTGCAACAAGCTTTCTGATTTTTCCTTACTTGGGATCAAAAGAAGCTATCACTTGCTGTTGACCTATATATATCAATTACGCAATGAAAGTGGACATCCGAATGCTCTTTGAAAGTTGTGACGGGTAGTGAGTTTTCTTTCAATTCATAAAAGTTGTAAAAAGTACGCAATTACTAGCTAGAAACAAACTATCCCCCGTTTGTGAAAGCTTCCCATGAATTTCACAACGAAAGCGGGCACTCCATAATTCTTCTAAGAGTCTGAGTGGCTGTGACTTTTCATCAATTCCATAATTATGGCAAAAGTTTGCAACGTTTGCCTTAAATATGGTAGGAACACTTCATTTCCTGTTGGTGTCGTATATGACACAATTTCTTAAAGAAATTAGCATTCTATATCATCGATGAAAGTCGACATGCATGGTGACTTCACTCGATTAAAAAATAGTGCAACAAGCTTTCTTATTTTACCTTACTTTGGATCAAAAGACCCTATCACTCGCTGGTGACCTATATAGATCAATTACGCAATGAAAGTGGACATCCGAATGCTCTTTGAAAGTTGTGACGGGGAGTGAGTTTTCATTCAATTCATAAAAATTCTAAAAAGTACGCAATTACTAGCTAGAATCAAACTATCCCCGTTTGTGAACGCTTCGGATGAATTTCACAACAAAAGCGGGCACTCCATAATCCTTCTAAGAGTCTGAGTGGCTGTGACTTCTTCTCAATCACATAATCATGGGAAAAGTTTGTCACAATTGCCTTAAACATGGTAGGAACACTTCATGCCTGTTGGTGTCGTATATGACACAGGTTCTTAAAGAAATTAGGATTCTATATCATCGATGAAAGTCGACATGCATGGTGACTTCACTCGATTAAAAAATAGTGCAACAACCTTTCTGATTTTACCTTACTTTGGATCAAAAGACCCTATCACTCGCTGGTGACCTATATAGATCAATTACGCAATGAAAGTGGACATCTAGAATACTCTTTGAAAGTTGTGACGTGTAGTGAATTTTCATTCAATTCGTAAATATTCTAAAAAGTACGCAATTAGTAGGTAGAATCAAACTATCCCCGTTTGGGAACGCTTCGGATGAATTTCTCAACGAAAGCGGGCACTCCATAATTCTTCTAAGAGTCTGAGTGGCTGTGAATTCTTCTCAATCACATAATCATGGGAAAAGTTTGTCACAATTGCCTTAAACATGGTAGGAACACTTCATTTCCTGTTGGTGTCGTATATGACACAATTTCTTAAAGAAATTAGGATTCTATATCATCGATGAAAGTCGACATGCATGGTGACTTCACTCGATTAAAAAATAGTGCAACAAGCTTTCTGATTTTACCTTACTTTGGATCAAAAGACCCTATCACTCGCTGGTGACCTATATAGATCAATTACGCAATGAAAGTGGACATCTAGAATACTCTTTGAAAGTTGTGACGTGTAGTGAATTTTCATTCAATTCGCAAATATTCTAAAAAGTACGCAATTAGTAGGTAGAATCAAACTATCCCCGTTTGGGAACGCTTCGGATGAATTTCTCAACGAAAGCGGGCACTCCATAATTCTTCTAAGAGTCTGAGTGGCTGTGACTTTTTCTCAATCACATAATTATGGCAAAAGTTTGTCACATTGGCCTTAAACATGGTAGGAACACTTCATTTCCTGTTGGTGTCGTATATGACACAGGTTCTTAAAGAAATTAGGATTCTATATCATCGATGAAAGTCGACATGCATGGTGACTTCACTCGATTAAAAAATAGTGCAACAAGCTTTCTGATTTTTCCTTACTTGGGATCAAAAGAAGCTATCACTTGCTGTTGACCTATATATATCAATTACGCAATGAAAGTGGACATCCGAATGCTCTTTGAAAGTTGTGACGGGGAGTGAGTTTTCATTCAATTCGTCAAAATTCTAAAAAGTACGCAATTACTAGCTAGAATCAAACTATCCACCGTTTGTGAACGCTTCGGATGAATTTCACAAGGAAAGCGGGCACTCCATAATTCTTCTAAGAGTCTGAGTGGCTGTGACTTTTCATCAATTCCATAATTATGGCAAAAGTTTGCAACATTTGCCTTAAATATGGTAGGAACACTTCATTTCCTGTTGGTGTCGTATATGACACACTTTCTTAAAGAAATTAGCATTCTATATCATCGATGAAAGTCGACATGCATGGTGACTTCACTCGATTAAAAAATAGTGCAACAAGCTTTCTGATTTTACCTTACTTTGGATCAAAAGACCCTATCACTCGCTGGTGACCTATATAGATCAATTACGCAATGAAAGTGGACATCCGAATACTCTTAGAAAATTGTGACGGGTAGTGAGTTTTCATTCAATTCGTCAAAATTCTAAAAAGTACGCAATTAGTAGGTAGAATCAAACTATCCCCGTTTGGGAACGCTTCGGATGAATTTCTCAACGAAAGCGGGCACTCCATAATTCTTCTAAGAGTCTGAGTGGCTGTGACTTTTTCTCAATCACATAATTATGGCAAAAGTTTGTCACATTGGCCTTAAACATGGTAGGAACACTTCATTTCCTGTTGGTGTCGTATATGACACAGGTTCTTAAAGAAATTAGGATTCTATATCATCGATGAAAGTCGACATGCATGGTGACTTCACTCGATTAAAAAATAGTGCAACAAGCTTTCTGATTTTTCCTTACTTGGGATCAAAAGAAGCTATCACTTGCTGTTGACCTATATATATCAATTACGCAATGAAAGTGGACATCCGAATGCTCTTTGAAAGTTGTGACGGGGAGTGAGTTTTCATTCAATTCGTCAAAATTCTAAAAAGTACGCAATTACTAGCTAGAATCAAACTATCCACCGTTTGTGAACGCTTCGGATGAATTTCACAAGGAAAGCGGGCACTCCATAATTCTTCTAAGAGTCTGAGTGGCTGTGACTTTTCATCAATTCCATAATTATGGCAAAAGTTTGCAACATTTGCCTTAAATATGGTAGGAACACTTCATTTCCTGTTGGTGTCGTATATGACACACTTTCTTAAAGAAATTAGCATTCTATATCATCGATGAAAGTCGACATGCATGGTGACTTCACTCGATTAAAAAATAGTGCAACAAGCTTTCTGATTTTTCCTTACTTGGGATCAAAAGAAGCTATCACTTGCTGTTGACCTATATATATCAATTACGCAATGAAAGTGGACATCCGAATGCTCTTTGAAAGTTGTGACGGGGAGTGAGTTTTCATTCAATTCGTCAAAATTCTAAAAAGTACGCAATTACTAGCTAGAATCAAACTATCCTCCGTTTGTGAACGCTTCGGATGAATTTCACAAGGAAAGCATGCGCTCCATAATTCTTCTAAGAGTCGAGTGGCTGTGACTTTTCATCAATTCCATAATTATGGAAAAAGTTTGCAACATTTGCCTTAAACATGGTAGGAACACTTCATTGCCTGTTGGTGTCGTATATGACACAATTTCTTAAAGAAATTAGGATTCTATATCATCGATGAAAGTCGACATGCATGGTGACTTCACTCGAGTAAAAAATAGTGCAACAAGCTTTCTGATTTTACCTTACTTTGGATCAAAAGACCCTATCACTCGCTGGTGACCTATATAGATCAATTACGCAATGAAAGTGGACATCTAGAATACTCTTTGAAAGTTGTGACGTGTAGTGAATTTTCATTCAATTCGTAAATATTCTAAAAAGTACGCAATTAGTAGGTAGAATCAAACTATCCCCGTTTGGGAACGCTTCGGATGAATTTCTCAACGAAAGCGGGCACTCCATTATTCTTCTAAGAGTCTGAGTGGCTGTGACTTTTTCTCAATCACATAATTATGGCAAAAGTTTGTCACATTGGCCTTAAACATGGTAGGAACACTTCATTTCCTGTTGGTGTCGTATATGACACAGGTTCTTAAAGAAATTGGGATTCTATAGTCATCGATGAAAGTTGACATGCATGGTGACTTCACTCAATTAAAAAATAGTGCAACAAGATTTCTGATTTTACCTTACTTTGGATCAAAAGAAGCTATCACTTGCTGTTGACCTATATATATCAATTATGCAATGAAAGTGGACATCTAGAATACTCTTTGAAAGTTGTGACGGGAGTGAGTTTTCATTCAATTTGTAAAAATTCTAAAAAGTACGCAATTACTAGCTAGAATCAAACTATCCCCGTTTTTGAACGCTTCGGATGAATTTCTCAACGAAAGCGCGCACTCCATAATTCTTCTAAGAGTCTGAGTGGCTGTGACTTTTTCTCAATCACATAATTATGGCAAAAGTTTGTCACATTGGCCTTAAACATGGTAGGAACACTTCATTTCCTGTTGGTGTCGTATATGACACAGGTTCGTAAAGAAATTAGGATTCTATATCATCGATGAAAGTCGACATGCATGGTGACTTCACTCGATTAAAAAATAGTGCAACAAGCTTTCTGATTTTACCTTACTTTGGATCAAAAGACCCTATCACTCGCTGGTGACCTATATAGATCAATTACGCAATGAAAGTGGACATCCGAATGCTCTTTGAAAGTTGTGACGGGGAGTGAGTTTTCATTCAATTCGTCAAAATTCTAAAAAGTACGCAATTAGTAGGTAGAATCAAACTATCCCCGTTTGGGAACGCTTCGGATGAATTTCTCAACGAAAGCTCGCACTCCATAATTCTTCTAAGAGTCTGAGTGGCTGTGACTTTTTATCAATTCCATAATTATGGCAAAAGTTTGCAACATTTGCCTTAAATATGGTAGGAACACTTCATTTCCTGTTGGTGTCATATATGACACAATTTCTTAAAGAAATTAGCATTCTATATCATCGATGAAAGTCGACATGCATGGTGACTTTACTCGATTAGAAAATAGTGCAACAAGCTTTCTGATTTTACCTTACTTTGGATCAAAAGACCCTATCAGTCGCTGGTGACCTATATAGATCAATTACGCAATGAAAGTGGACATCCGAATACTCTTAGAAAATTGTGACGGGTAGTGAGTTTTCTTTCAATTCATAAAAGTTGTAAAAAGTACGCAATTACTAGCTAGAAACAAACTATCCCCCGTTTGGGAACGCTTCGGATGAATTTCACAACGAAAGCGGGCACTCCATAATTCTTCTCAGAGTCTGAGTGGCTGTGACTTTTTCTCAATCACATAATTATGGCAAAAGTTTGTCACATTGGCCTTAAACATGGTAGGAACACTTCATTTCCTGTTGGTGTCGTATATGACACAGGTTCTTAAAGAAATTGGGATTCTATAGTCATCGATGAAAGTTGACATGCATGGTGACTTCACTCAATTAAAAAATAGTGCAACAAGATTTCTGATTTTACCTTACTTTGGATCAAAAGAAGCTATCACTTGCTGTTGACCTATATATATATATTTTGCAATGAAAGTGGACATCTAGAATACTCTTTGAAAGTTGTGACGGGGAGTGAGTTTTCATTCAATTTGTAAAAATTCTAAAAAGTACGCAATTACTAGCTAGAATCAAACTATCCCCGTTTTTGAACGCTTCGGATGAATTTCTCAACGAAAGCGGGCACTCCATAATTCTTCTAAGAGTCTGAGTGGCTGTGACTTTTTCTCAATCACATAATTATGGCAAAAGTTTGTCACATTGGCCTTAAACATGGTAGGAACACTTCATTTCCTGTTGGTGTCGTATATGACACAGGTTCTTAAAGAAATTAGGATTCTATAGTCATCGATGAAAGTTGACATGCATGGTGACTTCACTCAATTAAAAAATAGTGCAAAAAGATTTCTGATTTTACCTTACTTTGGATCAAACGAAGCTATCACTAGCTGTTGACCTATATATATCAATTATGCAATGAAAGTGGACATCTAGAATACTCTTTGAAAGTTGTGAGGGGGAGTGAGTTTTCTTTCAATTCATAAAAGTTGTAAAAAGTACGCAATTACTAGCTAGAATCAAACTATCCCCGTTTTTGAACGCTTCGGATGAATTTCTCAACGAAAGCGAGCACTCCATAATTCTTCTAAGAGTCTGAGTGGCTGTGACTTTTTATCAATCACATAATTATGGCAAAAGTTTGTCACATTGGCCTTAAACATGGTAGGAACACTTCATTTCCTGTTGGTGTCGTATATGACACAGGTTCTTAAAGAAATTAGGATTCTATAGTCATCGATCAAAGTTGACATGCATGGTGACTTCACTCAATTAAAAAATAGTGCAACAAGATTTCTGATTTTACCTTACTTTGGATCAAAAGAAGCTATCACTTGCTGTTGACCTATATATATCAATTAAGCAATGAAAGTGGACATCTAGAATACTCTTTGAAAGTTGTGACGGGGAGTGAGTTTTCATTCAATTTGTAAAAATTCTAAAAAGTACGCAATTACTAGCTAGAATCAAACTATCCCCGTTTGTGAACGCTTCGGATGAATTTCTCAACGAAAGGGCGCACTCCATAATTCTTCTAAGAGTCTGAGTGGCTGTGACTTTCATCAATTCCATAATTATTACAAAAGTTTGCAACATTTGCCTTAAATATGGTAGGAACACTTCATTGCCTGTTAGTGTCGTATATGACACAGTTTCCTAAAGAAATTAGGATTCTATATCATCGATGAAAGTCGACATGCATGGTGACTTCACTCGATTAAAAAATAGTGCAACAAGATTTCTTATTTTACCTTACTTTGGATCAAAAGACCTTATCACTCGCTGGTGACATATATAGATCAATTACGCAATGAAAGTGGACATCTAGAATACTCTTTGAAAGTTGTGACGGGTAGTGAGTTTTCATTCAATTCGTAAAAATTCTAAAAAGTACGCAATTAGTAGCTAGAATCAAACTATCCCCGTTTTTGAACGCTTCGGATGAATTTCTCAACGAAAGCGGGCACTCCATAATTCTTCTCAGAGTCTGAGTGGCTGTGACTTTTTCTCAACCACATAATTATGGCAAAAGTTTGTCACATTGGCCTTAAACATGGTAGAACACTTCATTTCCTGTTGGTGTCGTATATGACACAGGTACTTAAAGAAATTGGGATTCTATAGTAATCGATGAAAGTTGACATGCATGGTGACTTCACTCAATTAAAAAATAGTGCAACAAGATTTCTGATTTTACCTTACTTTGGATCAAAAGAAGCTATCACTTGCTGTTGACCTATATATATCAATTATGCAATGAAAGTGGACATCTAGAATACTCTTTGAAAGTTGTGACGGGAGTGAGTTTTCATTCAATTTGTAAAAATTCTAAAAAGTACGCAATTACTAGCTAGAATCAAACTATCCCCGTTTTTGAACGCTTCGGATGAATTTCTCAACGAAAGCGCGCACTCCATAATTCTTCTAAGAGTCTGAGTGGCTGGGACTTTTCATCAATTCCATAATTATTGCAAAAGTTTGCAACATTTGCCTTAAATATGGTAGGAACACTTCATTGCCTGTTGGTGTCGTATATGACACAGTTTCCTAAAGAAATTAGGATTCTATATCATCGATGAAAGTCGACATGCATGGTGACTTCACTCAATTAAAAAATAGTGCAACAAGATTTCTGATTTTACCTTACTTTGGATCAAAAGACCCTATCACTCGCTGGTGACCTATATAGATCAATTACGCAATGAAAGTGGACATCTAGAATACTCTTTGAAAGTTGTGACGGGTAGTGAGTTTTCATTCAATTCGTCAAAATTCTAAAAAGTACGCAATTACTAGCTAGAATCAAACTATCCCCGTTTTTGAACGCTTCGGATGAATTTCTCAACGAAAGCTCGCACTCCATAATTCTTCTAAGAGTCTGAGTGGCTGTGACTTTTTATCAATTCCATAATTATGGCAAAAGTTTGCAACATTTGCCTTAAATATGGTAGGAACACTTCATTTCCTGTTGGTGTCATATATGACACAATTTCTTAAAGAAATTAGCATTCTATATCATCGATGAAAGTCGACATGCATGGTGACTTTACTCGATTAGAAAATAGTGCAACAAGCTTTCTGATTTTACCTTACTTTGGATCAAAAGACCCTATCAGTCGCTGGTGACCTATATAGATCAATTACGCAATGAAAGTGGACATCCGAATACTCTTAGAAAATTGTGACGGGTAGTGAGTTTTCTTTCAATTCATAAAAGTTGTAAAAAGTACGCAATTACTAGCTAGAAACAAACTATCCCCCGTTTGGGAACGCTTCGGATGAATTTCACAACGAAAGCGGGCACTCCATAATTCTTCTCAGAGTCTGAGTGGCTGTGACTTTTTCTCAATCACATAATTATGGCAAAAGTTTGTCACATTGGCCTTAAACATGGTAGGAACACTTCATTTCCTGTTGGTGTCGTATATGACACAGGTTCTTAAAGAAATTGGGATTCTATAGTCATCGATGAAAGTTGACATGCATGGTGACTTCACTCAATTAAAAAATAGTGCAACAAGATTTCTGATTTTACCTTACTTTGGATCAAAAGAAGCTATCACTTGCTGTTGACCTATATATATATATTTTGCAATGAAAGTGGACATCTAGAATACTCTTTGAAAGTTGTGACGGGGAGTGAGTTTTCATTCAATTTGTAAAAATTCTAAAAAGTACGCAATTACTAGCTAGAATCAAACTATCCCCGTTTTTGAACGCTTCGGATGAATTTCTCAACGAAAGCGGGCACTCCATAATTCTTCTAAGAGTCTGACTGGCTGTGACTTTTTCTCAATCACATAATTATGGCAAAAGTTTGTCACATTGGCCTTAAACATGGTAGGAACACTTCATTTCCTGTTGGTGTCGTATATGACACAGGTTCTTAAAGAAATTAGGATTCTATAGTCATCGATGAAAGTTGACATGCATGGTGACTTCACTCAATTAAAAAATAGTGCAAAAAGATTTCTGATTTTACCTTACTTTGGATCAAAAGAAGCTATCACTAGCTGTTGACCTATATATATCAATTATGCAATGAAAGTGGACATCTAGAATACTCTTTGAAAGTTGTGAGGGGGAGTGAGTTTTCTTTCAATTCATAAAAGTTGTAAAAAGTACGCAATTACTAGCTAGAATCAAACTATCCCCGTTTTTGAACGCTTCGGATGAATTTCTCAACGAAAGCGAGCACTCCATAATTCTTCTAAGAGTCTGAGTGGCTGTGACTTTTTATCAATCACATAATTATGGCAAAAGTTTGTCACATTGGCCTTAAACATGGTAGGAACACTTCATTTCCTGTTGGTGTCGTATATGACACAGGTTCTTAAAGAAATTAGGATTCTATAGTCATCGATCAAAGTTGACATGCATGGTGACTTCACTCAATTAAAAAATAGTGCAACAAGATTTCTGATTTTACCTTACTTTGGATCAAAAGAAGCTATCACTTGCTGTTGACCTATATATATCAATTAAGCAATGAAAGTGGACATCTAGAATACTCTTTGAAAGTTGTGACGGGGAGTGAGTTTTCATTCAATTTGTAAAAATTCTAAAAAGTACGCAATTACTAGCTAGAATCAAACTATCCCCGTTTGTGAACGCTTCGGATGAATTTCTCAACGAAAGGGCGCACTCCATAATTCTTCTAAGAGTCTGAGTGGCTGTGACTTTCATCAATTCCATAATTATTACAAAAGTTTGCAACATTTGCCTTAAATATGGTAGGAACACTTCATTGCCTGTTAGTGTCGTATATGACACAGTTTCCTAAAGAAATTAGGATTCTATATCATCGATGAAAGTCGACATGCATGGTGACTTCACTCGATTAAAAAATAGTGCAACAAGATTTCTTATTTTACCTTACTTTGGATCAAAAGACCTTATCACTCGCTGGTGACATATATAGATCAATTACGCAATGAAAGTGGACATCTAGAATACTCTTTGAAAGTTGTGACGGGTAGTGAGTTTTCATTCAATTCGTAAAAATTCTAAAAAGTACGCAATTAGTAGCTAGAATCAAACTATCCCCGTTTTTGAAAGCTTCGGATGAATTTCTCAACGAAAGCGGGCACTCCATAATTCTTGTCAGAGTCTGAGTGGCTGTGACTTTTTCTCAACCACATAATTATGGCAAAAGTTTGTCACATTGGCCTTAAACATGGTAGAACACTTCATTTCCTGTTGGTGTCGTATATGACACAGGTACTTAAAGAAATTGGGATTCTATAGTAATCGATGAAAGTTGACATGCATGGTGACTTCACTCAATTAAAAAATAGTGCAACAAGATTTCTGATTTTACCTTACTTTGGATCAAAAGAAGCTATCACTTGCTGTTGACCTATATATATCAATTAAGCAATGAAAGTGGACATCTAGAATACTCTTTGAAAGTTGTGACGGGGAGTGAGTTTTCATTCAATTTGTAAAAATTCTAAAAAGTACGCAATTACTAGCTAGAATCAAACTATCCCCGTTTTTGAACCCTTTGGATGAATTTCTCAACGAAAGCGCGCACTCCATAATTCTTCTAAGAGTCTGAGTGGCTGGGACTTTTCATCAATTCCATAATTATTGCAAAAGTTTGCAACATTTGCCTTAAATATGGTAGGAACACTTCATTGCCTGTTGGTGTCGTATATGACACAGTTTCCTAAAGAAATTAGGATTCTATATCATCGATGAAAGTCGACATGCATGGTGACTTCACTCGATTAAAAAATAGTGCAACAAGCTTTCTGATTTTACCTTACTTTGGATCAAAAGACCCTATCACTCGCTGGTGACCTATATAGATCAATTACGCAATGAAAGTGGACATCTAGAATACTCTTTGAAAGTTGTGACGTGTAGTGAGTTTTCATTCAATTCGTAAAAATTCTAAAAAGTACGCAATTAGTAGCTAGAATCAAACTATCCCCGTTTGTGAACGCTTCGGATGAATTTCTCAACGAAAGCGGGCACTCCATAATTCTTCTAAGAGTCTGAGTGGCTGTGACTTTTTCTCAATCACATAATTATGGCAAAAGTTTGTCACATTGGCCTTAGACATGGTAGGAACACTTCATATCCTGTTGGTGTCGTATATGACACAGGTTCTTAAAGAAATTGGGATTCTATAGTCATCGATGAAAGTTGACATGCATGGTGACTTCACTCAATTAAAAAATAGTGCAACAAGATTTCTGATTTTACCTTACTTTGGATCAAAAGACCCTATCTCTCGCTGTTGACCTATATAGATCAATTACGCAATGAAAGTGGACATCTCGAATACTCTTTGAAAGTTGGGACAGGTAGTGAGTTTTCTTTCAATTCATAAAAATTCTAAAAAGTACGCAATTACTAGATAGAAACATACTATCCCCCTTTTGTGAACGCTTCGGATGAATTTCACAATGAAAGTGAAACATCCTTACTTTCATGTGTCTTAGGGACCATTTGGTAGCATTTAGAACCACTTTCAAGGTCATTGAAGTCCAATTTCTCAATCTGGAGTTTTACTCTTATCGAGTACTGTTCACTTGAAAATTCCAGATGAGTGACCTGACTTTGAAAAATCATAACTAATTGTAGAAAAATCTAAATGAAGTGGTTCAAATTTCTACTTGAAGCTAACTCAATTATATTTTAGGAAAAAATAACTCGTTGACCATTCATTGACCAAGTCAACGTCAGTCAACGTGTCAACTTTACTGTTCATCCCACGTTTTTCTCCCTGAATCCAGCATTCTTGTCCCAAGTTTGATAATTTATATCTCCTTGTGTAGACATCCAAATGAGTCATACTATATATCAAATCGAAGCTTGGTATGTCTAATATTTACATTAAAAATATCATACATTTATTCATCCATTTACTATTTTTAATTATGGGTCAAACATCCTCATGTCCCCACGGGTTACTGTTTATAGTGTTAATTTTCAGCAACCAACATTATATAATTAAGCATACATCCATCATATATCAGTCAAACATGCCAAACAACAATTATTATTAATTAATAAGTTGTTTTACATCTGGCCATGTACATAAATTCTCATATCTCTATTCCATCTTTTCCTGCCTGAAATCCGGCAGCATAACCGCTACGCTTCATCTTCAGAAAGTACCTGATCTTATACCGATTCGGTAATTCCCGTGAGAACTACCATTCTACGTAAGTACCCAGGAAAGACTGGATGAACCGGCTAGGTCCACTCACTTCCATCCTCCTTAGACAGTACCTACGTACACAGTACGTATCAGTTCCTTTCTATACTATTGCCATCTTGTCATAATTTCGGTAGCATAACGGCGTCTCTGAAAATTCCCAAAATTCACTTCGACATAACCTTCCCTGTAATGGTTTACTTATTGGGATGAGATTCGGGGGAATCTCAATAGCAACAATCATAACAATATATGTAATGCACAGTGACAGTGCTTGCTTGTGATTGTGTACAGATAAGTATGCCGCATGCTTCCATGCTTAATAACATATGATCACAGCATTATAGCAGAGCCTCAGACATAACATATAAGACAACAATCCAACCAAACAATAGCACAACAAATCACAAAGCCATTACATAAAAGCTAGGATTAGTTACTACCTCAAGAGCTCAGCAGAACTCTACTATCTCTATTCTGCTTCCAGCTCCGCCAGAACTTCCTTTCTTTCTTTTTTCCTCTCACTTTCTCTCTCTAGCACCTCCTCCTCTCTCTAAAAGGCCCTTGGCCGTGCAGCATATGAAGCAAGGGGGGTATTTATAGTTTTGGTCAATGGTATTTCTGTAATTTTGAAGCCATCTGATCCTGTGGTCCTGGTTTTTCCGGAATTTCCTATTTTTCTTTATTCCTTTTACTGCATCATGCATGACATCACTCCAGGCCACCTCATGGGACACCTCATCGCCACATTCTTCACATGTCACAATTCCTGGACACCTCATCAGCTGACTCAGCATCCCCAGTCCAATCCAGTACCGGTCCGGTCCGATTTCCCACAAACTGGACTCACCGGCTAAGATTGTGTCACATGTCCTTAACTTTTCTTCTCCCTCTAAGATGACGCCATGTGGCATCTGGAAGGGACCTTTCACGCCTTCCAATGCTATCCAGATAAGTCCAGAACTTTATCTGATCACCTCGTTTACCGTGCCGACCGAGTAACTTTACTTTATTGAAACAGCATTAAAATAGTATTTTAATGCCACTTTTTCCCACATACCTCATGGGTTACGTTTTTGGGCCTTGGAATATTATCTTGGGTCTCTGATCAGGCTCAAGAACTCTGATGGCTCGATTCCCAAGAAACAGCCCTTGGCAAATTACCAAAATACCCCTGAGTGCCCTTTCTTGCGCTATCTTAGCCCTAAGGGTAAAATCATCATTTTACACCTTTCTGTACCCTGTCAGGGTATATACTGACTCTAAGTAACTTTATCTGTATGTGCCTTGGCTCCTGGGCCTATCCAGAATGACCAAAATACCCTTCATACATCTACTAACCCTTTAGTACAACACAGGGGCATTTTTGTAATTTCGCACTTTTCTGGGGTTCTGCTGGACACTGGCCCACCTATCATCCAAGGGTCTTACTGGACCTTTGATGGCGCCATTATTGGGCCTTTCAGGGTCCACTACCTTCATGGCACGCATTACGAGGAATCCTCCCTTGTCAATGATTATTGAATATTTTATCTATTATCACCGTTTATACACATATCCTGACACTGGCTCCTTCTGTCCGATACATTGGCCTGTGAGTCATATCAGTCATCTGACTGAGGTCATCCGAACTCATTCAGTCCCTTTTCAAATACCGATAAATCTCCCTATCGGATACCCGGAGGCCTCACACTTCCGTCTGGATTTTCTAATTCGCGAATAACTTTTTCTACAGGCCTCCTATCGGTATTCTGTCAGTTTCTTGACATCCGTCCCATAAGGACGTATCATCCTGTATTTTCTCACTTAGATATGAAATCTAGGATATCCGGTATGAATTTTTATAACTTTTGGACGATCAGTCCATTTCTGGCTATCTGGAGTCTTCAAAAATTCCTGTATCAAGCCAAATTACCGAGCGTCACTTTCTTTCTCTACCGGTGAAATTTGGGACTGAAATGCTTTCGGACAGTCCAAACCACTCCGGCCTGACTTTCTTTAATTACAATTTAGCCCCAGGGAACTTTTCTTCTTTTCATTTAAGTCCCTTTCTATTTGGCTAAAATTACACTTAAGGACCCCACATTTTTGTCTACTTTTCTTTTTGGCTTTGAAACTTTCCATAATTGCATCTAAGTCCCTTCCTTTCCTTTTCTTTACTTTACTAGGTCTAGGGGTATTATTGTCTTTTCATAACTTACCAGAGTATTCTCTGACCCTGGTCAACTATCAAGATACCCTTTCTTGACTGTCTAACCTTAGCCAAATGACCAAAACACCCTTTACTCATTCTTCAGTTGTTCTATAACATAAGGGCATTTTCGTCATTTTGCATATTTTTCCCGGACATCGGCCCCTCTTACCACTGAACTGATATTATGGACGTGGGCCTTCCCTGGTGTCACTACAGGCCTTAGAAAACACTGTATGGCCTCTGGCCATAGTCCGATCATCTCTATTCGGACTGCTCTTCCTTTACCGATTATAACTATAAATTCCCATCATTTTTACAGAAAAATCGGGACCTCAAATCAAAATTCTGTGTTGCGTTATTCAACCCGGAATCCTTTTCTCTATCTCCCGGTATTTTCAGATATTTTATCCGGACCGGGCTATTTTTGCCTGAAAGTACGCTCCCGCGCACACTTTTAAAAAATGAACATTCTACCATCGGTCACATTTCTAATTCTTTCATACACATAGAGACCTCATATGCACATTTCACATTTCAGTGAAATGATCAGCATAATTTTCTCTATTTTCTGGCAAAATATGGTACTCATCGGCTACCAGCCCGATCTTTCCCATAATTACGATTATGCCCTTGAATTCTCTTTCTGACATCTCTATGCCTAAAAATTTGGGTGTTACAGAAAGCGGGCACTCCACAATTCTTCTAAGAGTGTGAGAGGCTGTAACTTTTCCTCAATTCCATCATTATGGCAAAAGTTTGTCACATTGGCCTTAAACATGGTCAAAAGATTTCATGGCCTCTTGGTGCGTATATGACATAGTTTCTTAAAGAAATTGGGATTCTATAATCTTCGTTGAAAGTCGACATGCATGGTGACTTCACCCAATTAAAAAATAGTGCAACAAGCTTTCTGATTTTACCTTCGTTTGGATCAAAAGACCCTATCACTCGTTGTTGACCTATATAGATCAATTACACAATAAAGGTGGACATCTCGAACACTCTTTGAAAGTTGTGATGGGTAGTGAGTTTTCATTCAATTCTAAAAATTCCAAAAAGTACGCAATTACTAGCTAGAAAAAAACTATCCCCCGTTTGAGAACGCTTCGGATGAATTTCACAACGAAAGGGGGCACTCCATAATTCTTCTAAGAGTCTGAGTGGCTGCAACTTTTTCTCAAATCCATAATTATGGCAAAAGTTTGGCACATTGGCCTTAAACATGGTAGAAACACTTCATAGCCTGTTGGAGTCGTATATGACACAGTTTCTTAAAGAAATTAGGATTCTATAATCATCGATGAAAGTTGACATGCATGGTGACTTCACTCAATTAAAAAATAGTGCAACAAGCTTTCTGATTTTACCTTAATTTGGCTCAAAAGAAGCTATCACTCGCTGTTAACCTATATAGATCAATTACGCAATGAAAGTGGACATCTAGAACACTCTTTGAAAGTTGTGACGGGTAGTAAGTTTTCATTCAATTTGTAAATATTCTAAAAAGTACGCAATTAGTAGGTAGAATCAAATTATCCCCGTTTGTGAACGCTTCGGATGAATTTCTCAACGAAAGCGGGCACTCCATAATTCTTCTAAGAGTCTGACTGGCTGTGACTTTTTCTCAATCACATAATTATGGCAAAAGTTTGTCACATTGGCCTTAAACATGGTAGGAACACTTCATTTCCTGTTGGTGTCGTATATGACACAGGTTCTTAAAGAAATTAGGATTCTATAGTCATCGATGAAAGTTGACATGCATGGTGACTTCACTCAATTAAAAAATAGTGCAACAAGATTTCTGATTTTACCTTACTTTGGATCAAAAGAAGCTATCACTTGCTGTTGACCTATATATATCAATTATGCAATGAAAGTTGACATCTAGAATACTCTTTGAAAGTTGTGACGGGGAGTGAGTTTTCATTCAATTGGTAAAAATTCTAAAAAGTACGCAATTACTAGCTAGAATCAAACTATCCCCGTTTTTGAACGCTTCGGATGAATTTCTCAACGAAAGCGCGCACTCCATAATTCTTCTAAGAGTCTGAGTGGCTGTGACTTTTTATCAATTCCATAATTATGGCAAAAGTTTGCAACATTTGCCTTAAATATGGTAGGAACACTTCATTTCCTGTTGGTGTCATATATGACACAATTTCTTAAAGAAATTAGAATTCTATATCATCGATGAAAGTCGACATGCATGGTGACTTCACTCGATTAGAAAATAGTGCAACAAGCTTTCTGATTTTACCTTACTTTGGATCAAAAGACCCTATCAGTCGCTGGTGACCTATATAGATCAATTACGCAATGAAAGTGGACATCTAGAATACTCTTTGAAAGTTGTGACGGGTAGTGAGTTTTCATTCAATTCGTAAAAATTCTAAAAAGTACGCAATTAGTAGCTAGAATCAAACTATCCCCGTTTGTGAACGCTTCGGATGAATTTCACAACGAAAGCGGGCACTCCATAATTCTTCTAAGAGTCTGAGTGAAGGGAATTGGAAGACACGCAGCGAAAATTAACTTAAAAAAATTTTCCATTCCCAGCCAGGATCTACCGAATGTGTTTAAGTCAAGGAGAAAGAAGTGTTACCTTTGGTATTTGAGCTTTAGTTGCGACCTTCGTATCCACTAGTCGCGACTCCTCGCATCTGGAACTTTCAGTCACGACCTACTGAGCTTCTCGTCGCGACCTGTCGCCTCTGGAACTTTCAATCGCGACCTACTCAGCTGTTAGTCGCGACCTCCTCTGCTACTAGTCACGACCTGATGTCTCTGGAGTTTGTAGTCGCGATCTCATCAGCTTCAAGTCGGACCTGTCTCCTCTTTTTGAATTTCTGACGTTCAGATGCCCATTTTAGTCGCGACTTTTGCGTCTGCAAGTCGCGACTCTTCGTCGTGCTGCTCTCTTCTCAATCACAAGAAGTCGACAACTCAGATAGGCTTCCTCTACCGGTATCCACACGAACAGCGTTCCAACCACGAACGACGTGCTAGCGCCTCTTGTCCCTCTAGGGTTTTCTCAAGATTCCGTCCTTACTGTCTCTATTCTGGCAGTTTCTTATCTGCAAACCTTTTGCACTCTCCTGCCCCTTTTTCTCTTGTGAGTTGTGTTGTGTGTGTTGTGTTTAGAACCCTAGCTCCTAATGTCAAATATATAGGATGCTATCGGGCTTCTAATTGGGCCGGGCTTCAGAATTAATCTTATATTAATTCTGAAATTAATACAATATCATATATTGCATAGTTTGATAAGAAACTAATTAAATAAATATGGTTTTTATTAAATCCGTCCCACAGATTTAAATCACCTATTTATTTAATAAAGATAAGACAAAATTATATTTGATTTATTCTCATAAATCAAATTTGAGATATCTTATCAATTTGAATTTCAAATTCAAATAGATCATATCCATTTAAATTCAAATTCAAAAGTGATAGAGATTTAATTTATCCTTATAAATTAAATCTTGCAAATATCTCTTATATTATATATAATATATAAATACAAATTTATATATATATAATATATAAATTCACCCTAGACTATTCATTGAATCTAGACATCTCTTAGATTCAATGAATCTGGACATCACAGCTCATGTTGGGCTATTTTGTATGCGACCCTGTAGGTGAAACATCCTCCCTTAGACTCCTCAGAGTACACTTGCGGAAGCAATTTTAGCTTAACTTAAGTCCAGAGATTGAACTTTTACTCCTAAGTTCCTTATTCTGAACCTTTACTTTGAGAATTGGTTTCTCTCATTATACACATCCAAATGAGGCTTATTACCTATTCACGGAATGCCCCAGATGTGTACTACCTGCTCACTAAATCTCGTGGCCAGACTCCTCCGTTTACTAGGTCAAACTGAGGTCAGAACACTGCTGCCTCAGGACCTGCGAATTTTCCCTTAATTTACCATACATAAATTGAATATGCCAAACAATATTTATCACTGAATATCAGAATGTCATACAAGATGGCATATACAAAAAAGCATACATAGAATTCTCATATTTCTATTACATCTCTTTCTGCCTAAACTCCGGTAGCAGAACCGCTACGCTTCATTTGTACAAAGAACTGAACTGTACTGATTCGGTAATCCCCTCATGAGAACTACCATTCTACGTAGTACCCAGGAAAGACTAGATGAACCGGCTAGGTCCACTCACTTCTAGCCTCCTTAGACAGCACTACGTACACAGTACTTATTATATACTGATGTTCAGTCTTAACTTCGGCAGCATAACGGCATCTCTTAGCATTCTCAAAATCCACTTCAACATAACCTCCCTGTAATGGGTTATGTATGGGGATGAGATTCGGGGGAATCTCAGTAGTGACAATCATAGCAATATATGTAATGCAGTATGACAGTGCTTGCTTGTGATTGTGTACAGATAAGTATGCTGCGTGCTTCCATACTCAAAAACATATGATCATAGCATTGCAGTAGAGCTTCAGACATAACATATAAGACAACAATCCAACCAAACAATAGCAAATCAAATCACAAAGCCATTACATAAAAGCTAGGATTAGTTACTACCTGGCTAGCTCAGCAGAACCCTACTATCTCTATTCTGCTTCCAACTCCGCCAGAACTTTCTTACTTCCTTTCTCTCTTCCCTTCCTTCTCCTTCTCTCTCTTCTTTATCTCTCTTTCCCTTCTCCATGGTGGAGCAAATGAAGGCAAGGGGGTATATATAGGGTTTCCTAATGGCATTTCTGTAATTTAAATGCCATCTGAACATGTGGTCCTGGTTTTTCCTGGAATTTCCTATTTTCCTTAATTCCTCCTTTACTGCATCATCAGGACACCTCACCGGGACACCCCAGCACCACATTTATCACATGCCACAATTCTTGGACACCTCAGCATGCTAACTCACCGGTCCAGAGTCCTGCCTAGTAATACGTGCCCTCAGCTTTATCTACTTCCTCTAGATCAGTGCCATGTGGCGACTGGAAGAGACCTCTCACGCCTTCCAATGCTATCCAGATAAGTCCCGGACTTATCTAATCACTTCCTCAGTTCTCGTGCCAACCGAGTAACTTTACTCTACGAAAGGTCACTGACTCATGCTCTAATGCCATGTGTCATCTTGTGGGTCCCATAAGTACAACTTATCAGTCTACCTCATGGTTTCCAGATAACCTTTCCTGTATCTGACCTCTTTCCCCAGTTTTATCTCTAACCGGGTAACTATCTCATTTGGACCTTCACCACTCTTGGCCCATACGGCTATCACTACTTTAGCCACTAGTCGCGACCTCATCATCACCTTATCGCGACATAACATCTTTTGGTTCATTAGTCGTGACCACAACATCCTTTAATTGCGACCACAATAGTCTTTCATCGTGACCATATCACTGTTTAGTCACAACCAGGCTCATTCTACTCATTAGTCGCGACACCACATACATATTCATCACGACCAATCCTCTCTGCCAATATTCGTCGCGACCATAATACACTCTTGTCGCGACCAACTTCTTTATCATCACGACCTAACTGGTCAACTCTTGAACCTTTGACCTTTACATCATCCCCAAATGGCCATTTACCCCTTGGGACTTCCACTGTTTACACATAAGTCCCCGTACCTTTGCTTATTCGCAGCTTAGTCCCTGAAACTCTCTGTGTGTCTCTGGGACTTCTGCTTAAAAAGGGGGTCTAGTAGCCTCTTAATCTTAGGCTATTTCTGCATCTTTAGGCCTGAAAATTGGGATGTTACAGTAGGCCCATATAAAGTTGGCAGTGGGCCAGTTACGATACTAACCCACAAGTCGTAAGCGGCCTCTAGCAAGACATTACGACTACCCAAAACATATGAGGATCGATGAACGATGTTACTTTTCATACAACCATATCACGTCCCTTTTGTCACACGATATTTTGGTCATGGATGAGGCATGGTGAATGTCACATCCTTATTTTTATACATCTTAAGGACCATTCAGTAGCACTTAGAACCACTTTCAGGGTCATTGAAGTCTAAACTCTTAATCTGGAATTTTATTCATATCGGGTACTGTTCACTGTGACAAATTCCAGATGAGTGACCTGACTTTGAAAATTCATAACTAATTCTAGAAAAATCAAAATGAAGTGGTTCAAATTGCTACATGAAGATAACTTAAATATATTTCAGGGAAAAATCATTGGTTGACCAATACTTGACAAATTCAACGTGGGTCAACGTTTCAATCTTACTGTTCATCCAATGACTTTCTCCTGAATCCAGCATTCTGGTCCCAACTTTAACAATTTATATCTTTTCGTGTATACATCCTAATGAGGCACTCTATATATAAAATTAAATATTAGGATGTCTACTATCTACCATAAAAATATCATACATTTAATCAACCATTATCTATTTTTAAAGATTTATCAAACATCCATAGGTCTCCATGGGTTACGTTCACAAGGCCATTTTTCAGCAACCAACTTTACATATTAGTGCATACATATATCACATATCAGTCAAACATGCCAGATAACAAATATTATTAAATAATCTAATGTTATACATCAGTGCATGTTTAACATTCTCATATTTCTGTTACACTTTCCGTTGTCTAAAATCCGACAGCATAACTGCTACATTCTGTCTGTAGAAAGTAACCGATATTGTACCGATTCGGTAATTCCCGTAGGAGCTACCATTCTACGTAAGTACCCTAGAAAGACTGGATGAACCTGCTAGGTCCACTCACTTCCAGCCTCCTTAGACAGCACCTACGTACACAGTACGTATCATTTCCTTTCTTTGTTCCTTCTTTGTTGCCGGAATTTCGGCAGCCTACCGGCATCTCTTAAGATTTCCAAATTTTATTTTGACAGAACCTCCCCTGTAATGTTATATTTGGGAATGAGATTCAAAAGAATCCCAGTAGCAATAATCATAACAATATATGTAATGCAGAGTGACGGTGCTTGCTTGTGATTGTGTACATATAAGTATGCTGCATGCTTCCATATTCAATAACATATGATCATAGCATTGGACTAGAGCTTCAAGCATAACATATAAGACAACAATCCAACCAAACAAAAGCACAACAAATCACAAAGACATTACATAAGAGCTAGGATTAGTTGCTACCTCAAAAGCAGAGCTTCAGAACTTCTCTACTACTTCCAACTTCACCAGAACTTCCTTACTTCTTTCTTTCTCTCACTTTCTCTCTCAAGAACTTCTTTCTTCCTCTCTTTCTTGCTTGTGCCGAAATGAGGAGCTAGGGGGGTATTTATAGTGTTGAGCAATGGCAATCTTGTAATTTGGAAGACTTATGATCCTGTGGTCCTGATTTTTCCTGAATTTCCTATTTTCCTTTATTCCTTTTACTGCATCATGCATGACATCACTCAATGCCAACTCATGGGACACCTCACCACCCACATTCTTCATGTGATGAAATTGAGAGGGAGCTAGAGCCTTCTGGAAGCTTTCCGGTCCAATCCGGTACCGGCCTGGTCTGTCTCCTCGAAAAAAGTGCTATTTTCTGAATCTGATTTTTCTGAAAATCCTTTTTAATACTGGGTCAGACTCAGTTACAGATCCCCTGCGAAATGACCAAAATGCCCTTGGTGCCCTATCTTGTCCTATTTTAACCCTAAGGGCAAAATCATCATTTCACACCTTTCTGAACCTGGTCAAAGCATATACTGGCTCCAGTCAACCTTATTTAGATATGTCTTAGCCTCTAGGCCTGTCCAGAATGACCAGAATGCCCTCCATTCATCTGCTGCCCTTTTTGTACAACACAGGGGCATTTTCGTAATTTCGCACTTTTCCGGGGTTCTGCTGGACACTGGCCCACCTATCAGTCCAAGAGTCTTATTGGGCCTTGGTTGGCACCATTATTGGGCCTCTCAGGGTCAACTACCTTTATGGCACGCATTTCGAGGAATCTTCCTCTGCCACAGTTGACCGAATATTTTAATTATTATTTACCGATTATACACCTTTCCGGACACCGGCTCCTTTTCCCAGATACAGTGTCTTACTGTGTTCAGGCATCCCTGTGAGTCATAACAGTCATCTGACTGAGGTCATCCGAACTCATTCAGTCCCTTTTCAAATACCGATAAATTTCCCTATCGGATACCCGGAGGCCTCACACTCCCGTCTGGATTTTCTGATTTGTGAATAACTTTTTCTACAGGCCTCCTATCGGTATTCTGTCAGTTTCCTGACATCTTGAAACATCCTCCCATACAGCCCTCAGAGTACACTTGCGGAAGCTATACTAGCTCTTCTTCTGCCTAAACTCCGGCAGCATAACCGCTACACTTCATCTGTACAAAGAACTGAACCGTACTGATTCGGTAATTCTCTCATGAGAACTACCATTCTACGTAGTACCCAGGAAAGACTAGATGAACCGGCTAGGTCCACTCACTTCTAGCCTCCTTAGACAGCACTACGTACACAGTACTTATCATATACTGATGTTCAGCCTTTACTCCGGCAGCATAACGGCGTCTCCTAGGATTCTCAAAATCCACTTCAGCATAACCTCCCTGTAATGGGTTATGGATGGGGATGAGATTCGGGGGAATCTCAGTAGCAACAATCATAACAATATATGTAATGCAGAGTGACAGTGCTTGCTTGTGATTGTGTACAGATAAGTATGCTGCGTGCTTCCATGCTTAATAACATATGACCATAGCATTACAGCAGAGCTTCAGACATAACATATAAGACAACAATCCAACCAAACAATAGCACATCAAATCACAAAGCCATTACATAGAAGCTAGGATTAGTTACTACCTGGCTAGCTCAGCAGAACCCTACTATCTCTATTCTGCTTCCAGCTCCGCCAGAACTTCCTTTCTTCCTTTCTCCTTTCTCTCTTCCTTTCCTTCCCTTTCCCTCTCTTCTTTCTCTCTCATTCTCTCCTCCTCCACGGGATGCAAATGGAATGGGGGAAGGGGGTATTTATAATAGGGCTCAATGGCACAATCGTAGTTTCCATGAACTTTGATCCTGCGGTCCTGGTTTTTCCTGGAATTTTCTATTTTCTTTAATTCCTCATTTACTGCATCATCATGCCAACTCACCAGGACACCTCAGCAGCATATTTTTCACATGCTTGAATTCCCGGGACACCTCAGCATGCTGACTCACCATGCTGACTCACCGGTCCAGTCTCTTGCCTCGTAATGCGTGCCCTCAGCTTTATCTGCTTTCTGCAGACTAATGCCATGTGGCAACTGGAAGAGACCTTGCACGCTTCCCAATGCCACCCAGATAAGTCCCAGACTTATCTGATCACCTCCTCGGTTTACGTGCCTCCTCGGTTATCACGCCAACCGAGTATCTTTACTTTACTGAATCATTACTTTAATGCCATGTGGCATCTTGTGGGACCCATGAGTATACCTTATCAGTTTACTTCATGGTTTCCAGATAACCTTTCCTATATCTGATATCCTGCCTCCGGTCTATCTCCAACCGGGTAACTATCTCTCTTGGACCTTCACCACTCTTGGCCCGTACGCTTAGCGCCACTTTAGTCACTAGTCGCGACATCAACATCATCTTGTCGCGACCTTACAATTCTGTGTACATTAGTCGCGACCAAAACATCTTCTCGTCGCAACCAAAACATTCTATCGTAACGACCACAACACATTTTAGTCGCGACCATAACACTTTTTAGTCGCGTCTAAGGCTTTCTGCCACTATTAGTCGCGATATCACTGCTTTATAGTCGCGACCATACTTCTTTTACATCGCGACCATAATGCTTTCTTGTCGCGTATAGCTCTTTCTGTAACCACTAGTCGCGACCATGCTTTACTCTAGTCGCGACCAGAACGGTCAGCTCGTAACTCTTCAACCTTTGACCTTTACATCACCCCAAATGGCCATTCTACCCCTTGGGACTTCCACTGTTTGCACATAAGTTCCCGTACCTTTACTTACTCGCAGCTTAGTCCCTAAAAACTCTCTTATGTCTCTGGGACTTCTGCTCAAAAGGGGTCTGGTAGCCTCTCATTCTCAGGCTATTTCCGTGTCTGAAGGCCTGAAAATTGGGATGTTACACATCTGCCCCATAAAGGTGCATCATCCTGTAATTTCTTACTTATATCTGAAATCTAGGGTATCCGGTATGAATTTTTATAACTTTTGGACGATCAGTCCATTTCTGGCTATCTGGAGTCTTCAAAAATTCCTGTATCAAGCCAGATTACCGATCGTCACTTGCTCTCTCTACCGGTGAAATCTGGGACTGAAATGCTTCCGGACAGTCCAAACCACTTCCGGCCTGACTTTCTTTAATTACACTTTAGCCCCAAGGAACTTTTCTTCTTTTCACTTAAGTCCCTTTTTATTTGGCTAAAATTACACTTAAGGACCCCACCTTTTTCTCTACTTTTCCTTTTTGGCTTTATACTTTCCATAATTTCACTTAAGCCCCTTCATTTTCTTTCTTTG
Organism: Leucaena leucocephala; assembly: GCA_037074615.1. NCBI lineage: Eukaryota > Viridiplantae > Streptophyta > Magnoliopsida > Fabales > Fabaceae > Leucaena > Leucaena leucocephala. The sequence continues at coordinate 21,481,616 of CM073532.1, read as the reverse complement.
CATAAATGGCCATCATATCTCTAGAGACTTTCACTATATCAGTCCCTGGACTTATTTGCAGTTTAGTCCCTAAAAACTCTCTGTATGTTTCAGGGACTTCTGCTCAAAGGGATATTCCTCACATTCCTCATTTTGAACCTAGGTGAACTGTCCCGATTCTGTAGGTTAAAGACTTAACTCATCTTTAAATCCTGAAGGACTTAGCTCATCCCTCGGATTCCTACAAAATACAGGTAAGTGATCCGCCCATATCAGATTACTACCCTGGGACTACGGGTTTAGCAGTCTGCCCATATCAGACTACTTCCCAGTTCTCCTAGACCAAAAATCGGGATGTTACAAAAGTCATCCTCCTATTCCTGACCGTCACTTTCTCGATCCCTGAGCAGTCTGACTATAGTAATGGAACTACCCTTCCATTACAGTATGGCCATACATTTCTCAGACTCACTCATCGAGGGGCCCAGTAATATCTCTCTACGAATGTGAGGGACAAATTCCATCTTGACCATTCACATTCCTCCGCATGAAAAACCACTGAGCCTGAACATAGCCTTTATGATCACTCAGTCAAAAGTGACTTTTGACTAGGTCAAAGATGAGCGTTTGTTATGTAGGAATCCATGATGATCTCAGGTCAAAGGGCATAGTGACATGGCTTGTATATGAGAGAAGCTTATGACTTAATCCATGCAGCTCTCTCATAGCGGGTCGGTCCAACACCTTGTACTCTTACATGTGCCTATGACTTTGATTTATATCTCTATATATCTTCAAAGTCATACTGGTCTTATTTCATCTCTGCTCCCGCATAGATGGCCGACCAGGGACATTTAGGATAAGATCATAAGTTATCCAAGGATGGTCATCACAGTAAACATGCAAATAAAGTGATAACATAATTAAGAAATTCATAAAACAATAATGTTTACAAGACAATGATTGGCCCCTAGGGCACAATTTCCAACACTGAGTGGCTGTGACTTTTCCTCAATTCCATAATTATGGCAAAAGTTTGTCACATTGGCCTTAAACATGGTACAAACACTTCGTGGCCTCCTAGTGCGTATATGACATAGTTTCTTAAACAAATTGGGATTCTATAATCATCGATGAAAGTTGACATGCATGGTGACTTCACTCAATTAAAAAATAGTGCAACAAGCTTTGTGATTTTACCTTTCTTTGCATCAAAAGACCCTATCACTCCCTTTTGATCTATATAGATCATTTACACAATCAAAGTGGGCATCCCGATTGCTCTTTAAAAGTTGTGACGGGTAGTGAGTTTTCATTCAATTCGTAAAAATTCTGAAATGTATGCAATTACTAGCTAGAATCAAACTATCCCCCGTTTGTGAATGCTTCAGATGAATTTCACAATGAAAGCGGGCACTCCATAATTCTTCTAAGAGTCTGAGTGGCTGTGACTTTTCCTCAATTCCATAATTATGGCAAAAGTTTGTCACATTGGCCTTAAACATGGTAGAAAGACTTGATGGCCTCCTGGTTCGTATATGACATAGTTTCTTAAAGAAATTGGGATTCTATAATCATCGATGAATGTTGACATGCAGGTGACTTCACTCAATTAAAAAATAGTGCAACAAGCTTTCTGATTTTACCTTCCTTTGGAACAAAAGACCCTGTCACTCGCTGTTGACCTATATAGATCAATTACACAGTGAAAGTGGGCATCCCGATTACTCTTTGAAAGTTGTGACGGGTAGTGAGTTTTCATTCAATTCGTAAAAATTCTGAAATGTATGCAATTACTAGCTAGAATTAAACTATCCCCCGTTTGTGAACGCTTCAGATGAATTTCACAACGAAAGCGGGCACTCCATAATTCTTCTAAGAGTCTAAGTGGCTTTGACTTTTCCTCAATTCCATAATTATGGCAAAAGTTTGTCACATTGGCCTTAAACATGGTAGAAAGACTTGATGGCCTCCTGGTGCGTATATGACATAGTTTCTTAAAGAAATTGGGATTCTATTATCATCATTGAAAGTCGATATTCATGGGGACTTCACTCAATTAAAAAATAGAGCAACAAGCTTTCTGGTTTTACCTTCCTTTGGAACAAAAGACCCTATCACTCGTTGTTGACCTATATAGATCAATTACGCAATGAAAGTGGGCATCTCGAATACTCTTTGAAAGTTGTTATGGGTCGTGAGTTTTCATTCAATTCATAAAATTTCTGAAAAGTATGTAATTACTAGCTAGAAACAAACTATCCCCCGTTTATGAACGCTTCGGATGAATTTCACAATGAAAGCGCACACTCCATAATTCTTCTAAGAGTCTGAGTGGCCGTGACTTTTTCTCAATTCCATAATTATGGCAAAAGTTTGCCACATTGGCCTTAAACATGGTCGAAAGACTTGATGGTCTCTTGGTGCATATATGACATAGTTTCTTAAAGAAATTGGGATTCTATAATTATCGAAGAAAGTTGACATGCATGGTGACTTCACTCAATTCAAAAATAGAGCAACAAGCTTTCTGATTTTACCTTACTTTGGCTCAAAAGAAGCTATCACTCGCTGTTGACCTATATAGATCAATTACGCAATGAAAGTGAGCATCTCGAATACTCTTTGAAAGTTCTTATGGGTCATGAGTTTTCATTCAATTAATAAAATTTCCGAAAAGTACATAATTACTAGCTAGAAACAAACTATCCCCCGTTTGTGAATGCTTCGGATGAATTTCGCAATGAAAGCGCACACTCCATAATTCTTCAAAGAGTCTGAGTGGCTGTGACTTTTTCTCAATTCCATAATTATGGAAAAAGTTTGCCACATTGGCCTTAAACATGGTCGAAAGACTTGATGGCCTCTTGGTGCGTATATGACATAGTTTCTTAAAGAAATTGGGATTCTATAATCATCATTGAAAGTCGACATGCATGGGGACTTCAATCAATTAAAAAATAGAGCAACAAGCTTTCTGATATTACCTTCCTTTGGATCAAAAGACCCTATCACTCGCTGTTGACGTATATAGATCAATTAAGTAATGAAAGTGGGCATCTCGAATACTCTTTGAAAGTTGTGAGGGGTCGTGAGTTTTTATTCAATTCTAAAAATTCCAAAAAGTACGCAATTACTAGATAGAAACAAACTATCCCCCGTTCGTGATCGCTTCGGATGAATTTCACAACGAAAGCGGGCACTCCATAAATCTTCCAACAGTCTCCCGTTTGTGAATGTAACATCCCCCATTTGCGAATGTAACATCCCAATTTTCAGGCCTAGAAAGATTAAGAGACTAGTAGACCCCTTTTTAGCAAAAGTTCCAGAGGAACGCAGAGAGTTTCAGGGACTAAGCTGCAAATGAGCAAAAGTACTGGGACTTATGTGTAAACAGTGAAAGTCCCAAGGGGTAAATGGCCATTTGGGGATGATGTAAAGGTCAAAGGTTCAAGAGTTGACCAGTTAGGTCACGATGATAGAGACGTTGGTCGCGACGAGAGTGTATTATGGTCGTAACTAATATTGGCAGAGAGGCTTGGTCGTGACGGATATGTATGTGGTGTCGCGACTAATGAGTAGAATGAGCTTGGTTGCGACTAAAAAGTGATGTGGTCGCGACGAAAGACTGTTGTGGTCGCGACGAAAGACTGTTATGGTCGCGACTAAAGGATGTTGTGGTCGCGACTAATGAACCAAAAGATGTTATGTCGCGATAAGGTGATGATGAGGTCGCGACTAGTGGCTAAAGTAGTGCCAAGCGTATGGGCCATGAGTTGAGAAGGTCCAAAAGAGATACTTACCCGGTTAGAGATAGACCGGAGGCAGGAGGCTAGATACAGGAAAGGTTATCTGGAAACCATGAGGTGGACAGATAAGGTATCCTCATGGGACCCACAAGATGGCACCTGGCATTAGAGCATGATTCAGTAACCTTTCAGTAGAGTAAAGTTGCTTGGTTAGCACGAAAACCGAGGAGGTGATCAGATAAGTCTGGGACTTATCTGGATAGCATTGGGAAGCGTGCAAGGTCTCTTCCAGGCGCCACATGGCTCTAGTCTGGAGAAAGTAGATAAAGCTGAGGGCACGCATTATGAGGCAAGAGACTGGACCGGTGAGTCATCTTGCTGAGTCAGCTGCTGAGGTGTCCAGGGATTTCAGACATGTGATAAATGTGGCGCTGAGGTGTCCTGCTGAGGTGGCATGGTGATGCAGTAAAGGAGGAATTAAAGAAAATAGGAAAATCCAGGAAAAACCAGGACCGCAGGATCAGAGTTCCTGGAAATTACAATATTGCCATTGGAGGGGGTTATAAATACCCCCTCCATTTCATTTGGCATTCACGCATGGAGAGGAGAAGGGAGAGAAAGAAGAGAGAGAAGGAGAAGGAAAGGAAGAGAGAAAGGAGAAAAGGAAGAAAGGAAGTTCTGGCGGAGCTGGAAGCAGAATAAGGATAGTGGAGTTCTGTTAAGCTAGCCAGGTAGTAACTAATCCTAGCTTTTATGTAATGGCTTTATGATTTGATGTGCTATTGTTTGGTTGGATTGTTATCTTATATGTTATGTCTGAAGCTCTGCTGTAATGCTATGATCATATGTTATTAAGCATGGAAGCACGCAGCATACTTATCTGTACACAATCACAAGCAAGCACTGTCACACTGCATTACATATATTGTTATGATTGTTGCTACTGAGATTCCCCCGAATCTCATCCCCATACATAACCCATTACAGGGAGGTTATGCTGAAGTGGATTTTGAGAATGCTAAGAGACGCCGTTATGCTGCCGAAGTTAAGACTGAACATCAGTATATGATAAGTACTGTGTACGTATGTGCTATCTAAGGAGGCTAGAAGTGAGTGGACCTAGCCGGTTCATCTAGTCTTTCCTGGATACTACGTAGAATGGTAGTTCTCATGAAAGGATTACCGAATCAGTACAGTTCAGTTCTTTGTACAGATGAAGCGTAGCGGTTATGCTGCCAGAGTATAGGCAGAAAGAGATGTAATAGAGATAGAAGGATTATGTATATGCCTTGTTGTGTATGCCATGCTATATGACATTATGTTATTCAATGATAAATATTGTTTGGCATATTCAATTTATGTATGGTAAATTAAAGGGGAAATTCGCAGGTCCTGAGGCAGCAGTGTTCTGACCTCAGTTTGACCTAGTAAACGGAGGAGTCTGGCCACGAGATTTGGTGAGCCGGTAGTACACATCTGGGGCATTCCGTGGATAGGCATTAAGCCTCATTTGGATGTGTATAATAAGAGAAACCAATTCTCAAAGTAAAGGTTCATAATAAGGAACTTAGGAGTAAAAGTTCAATCTCTAGACTTAAGTTAAACTAAAATTGCTTCCGCAAGTGTACTCTGAGGAGTTTAAGGGAGTATGTTTCAGTGAACGCTTCGGATGAATTTCACAACGAAAGCAGGCACTCCATAAATCTTCTAGGAGTCGTAGTGGCTGTGACTTTACCACAATTCCATAATTATGGCAAAAGATTGCCATATTGGCCTTAAACATGGTAAAAGTGTAACACCCCAATTTTTAGGCCTAGAAATGCCAGAAGGAGAATTTAAGGGCATAATCATAATTATGGGAAAGATTGGGCCGGTAGCCGATGAGTACCATATTTTTCCAAAAAATAGAGAAAATTATGCTGATCATTTCACTGAACTGTGAAATGTGCATATGAGGTCTCTATGTGTATGAAAGAATTAGAAATGTGACCAGGGGTAAAATGGTCATTTTTGAAAAGTGTGCGCGGGAGCGTACTTTCAGGCCAAAACAGCCCGGTCCGGATAAAATATCTAAAAATACCGGGAGATAGAGAAAATGATTCCGGATTGAATGAGGAGTCAGAATTTTGATTTGAGGTCCCGATTTTTCTGTAAAAATTCCTGAAGATGGGAATTTACAGTTATAATCGGTAAAGGAAGAGCAGTCCGAATAGAGATGATCAGACTATGGACAGAGGCCATACAGTGTTGTCTAAGGCCCGTAGTGACACCAGGGAAGGACCAGGACCATAATATCAGTTCAGGGGTAAGAGGGGCCGGTGTCCGGAAAAGTGCGAAATTACGAAAATGCCCCTGTGTTGTACAAAAGTGTAACAGATGAATGAAGGGCATTTTGGTAATTCTGAACAGGCCCAGGAGCCAAGGTACATACAGATAAAGTTACTGAGAGTCAGTATATACCCTGACAGAGTACAGAAGGGTATGAAATGATGATTTTACCCTTAGGGTTAAAATAGTGCAAGAAAGGGCACCCAAGGGTATTTTGGTAATTTGCCAAGGGCTGTTTCTTGGGAATCAAGCCATCAGAGTACTTGGGCTTGATCAGGATCCAAGATAACATTCCCAGAGCCCAAAAACGTAGGCCCAATGATATGTGGGAAAAAGTGGCATTAAAATACTATTTTAATGTTGTTTCAATAAAGTAAAGTTACTCGGTCGGCACGATAACCGAGGAGACGATCAGATAAAGTCCTAGATTTATCTGGATAGCATTGGAAGGCGTGACAGGTGCCAGTAAGATGACACATGGCGCCAACATAAAGGCAGAAGAAAAAGTTGAGGACACGTATTACGAGGTAAGAGACTGGACCGGTGAGTCAGCATGCTGAGTCAGCTGCTGAGGTGTCCAGGATTTCAGACATGTGATAAATGTGGCGCTGAGGTGTCCTGGTGAGGTGTCCCAATGATGTCATGCATGATGCAGTAAAGGAGGAATTAAGAAAAATAGGAAAATGCAGGAAAAAACCAGGACCGCAGGATCAAAGTTCATGGAAATTACGAGATTGCCATTGGAGGAGGTTATAAATACCCCCCTTGCCATTCATATGCCACGGCCAAGAGCCCATTTTAGAGAGAGGAGGAGGTGCTAGAAAGAGAAAGTGAGAGGAAGAAAGAAAGAAAGGAAGTTCTGGCGGAGCTGGAAGCAGAATAGAGATAGTAGAGCTCTGCTGAGCCTTTGAGGTAGTAACTAATCCTAGCTTTATTGTAATGGCTTTGTGATCCGTTGTGCTATTGTTTGGTTGGATTGTTGTCTTATATGTTATGTCTGAAGCTCTGCTGTAATGCTATGATCATATGTTATTAAGCATGGAAGCACGCAGCATACTTATCTGTACACAATCACAAGCAAGCACTGTCACTCTGCATTACATATATTGTTATGATTGTTGCTACTGAGATTCCCCCGAATCTCATCCCAATAAGTAAACCATTACAGGGGAGGTTATGTCAAAATAAATTCTGGGAATTCTAAGAGACGCCATTATGCTGCCAAAATTATGACAAGATAAGGAAAGCAACTGATACGGACTGTGTACGTGGGTACTGTCTAAGGAGGCTGGAAGTGAGTGAACCTAGCCGGTTCATCCAGTCTTTCCTGGGTACTTACGTAGAATGGTAGTTCCCACGGGAATTACCGAATCGGTACAAGATCGGTTACTTTCAAGAGACGAAGCGTAGCGGTTATGCTGCCGGACTTCAGGCAGGAAAAGATGCAATAGAGATATGAGAATTTATGTACATGGCCAGATGTAAAACAACTTATTAATTAATAATAATTGTTGTTTGGCATGTTTGATTGATATATGATGGATGTATGCATATGTATGCAAAGTTGATTGCTGGAAATTACCACTGTGAACAGTAACACGTGGTGACATGATAATATTTGATAAATAATTAAAAATAGTAAATGGATGTATAAATGTATGAAATTTTTATGGTAAATAGTAGAAATACCAAGATTTAATTTGATATATAAAACGTATCATTTGGATGTCTACACAAGGAGATATAAATTATCAAAGTTGGGACCAGAATGCTGGATTCAGGGAGAAAAACGTGAGATAAACAGTAAAGTTGACACGTTGACTGACGTTGACTTGGTCAATGAATGTCAACTAGTTATTTTTACCTGAAAGATAATTGAGTTAGCTTCATTTATCAATTGGAACCACTTCATTTAGATTTTTCTATAATTAGTTATGATTTTTCGAAGTCAGGTCACTCATCTGGAATTTTCAAAAGATTGGCCTTAAACATGGTAAAAGAACTTCATAGCCTATATGTGTCGTATATGACACAGTTTCTTAAAGAAATTTCGATTCTATAATCATCGATGAAAGTTGACATGCATGGTGACCATACTCAATTAAAAAATAGTGCAACAAGCTTTCTGATTTTACCTTAATTTTGCTCAAAAGACCTTATCACTCGCTGGTGACCTATATAGATCAATTACGCAATGAAAGTGGATATCTAGAATACTCTTTGAAAGTTGTGAAGGGTAGTGAGTTTTCATTCAATTCGTAAAAATTCCTAAAAGTACACAATTACTAGCTAGAATCAAACTATCCCCCATTTGTGAACACTTCGGATGAATTTCACAACGAAAGCGGGCACTCCATAACTCTTCTAAGAGTCTGAGTGGCTGTGACTTTACCAGAATTCCATAATTATGGCAAAAGATTGCCACATTGGCCTTAAACATGGTAGAAACACTTGATGGCCTCTTTGTGCGTATATGACAAAGTTTCTTAAAGAAATTGGGATTATATAATCATCGATGAAAGTTGACATGCATGGTGACCATACTCAATTAAAAAATAGTGCAACAAGCTTTCTGATTTCACCTTAATTTGGCTTAAAAGACCTTATCACTCGCTGGTGACCTATATAGATCAATTACGCAATGAAAGTGGACATCTCGAATACTCTTTGAAAGTTGTGACGGGTAGTGAGTTTTCATTCAATTCGTAAAAATTCCTAAAAGTACGCAATTACTAGCTAGAATCAAACTATCCCCCGTTTATGAACGCTTCGGATAAATTTCACAAAGAAAGCGGGCACTCCATAATTCTTCTAAGACTCTGAGTGGCTGTGACTTTACCACAATTCCATAATTATGACAAAAGATTGCCACATTGGCCTTAAACATGGTAAAAGCACTTGATCGCCTGTATGTGTCGTATATGACACAATTTCTTAAAGAAATTTGGATTCTAGAATCATCGATGAAAGTTGACATGCATGGTGACTTCACTCAATCAAAAAATAGTGCAACAAGCTTTCTGATTTTACCTGAATTTGGCTTAAAAGACCTTATCACTCGCTGGTGACCTATATAGATCAATTACGCAATGAAAGTGGATATCTAGAATACTCTTTGAAAGTTGTGACGCGTAGTGAGTTTTCATTCAATTCATAAAAATTCCTAAAAGTACGCAATTACTAGCTAGAATCAAACTATCCCCCCTTTGTGAACCCTTCGGATGAATTTCACAACGAAAGCGGGCACTCCATAATTCTTCTAAGAGTCTGAGTGGCTGTGACTTTACCACAATTCCATAATTATGGAAAAAGAATGCCACATTGCCCTTAAACATGGTAGAAACACTTGACGGTGTCTTTGTGCGTATATGACATAGTTCCTTAAAGAAATTGGGATTATATAATAATCGTTGAAAGTCGACATGCATGGTGACCACACTCAATTAAAAAATAATGCAACAAGCTTACTGATTTTACTTACTTTGGATCAAAAGACCCTATCGCTCGCTGGTGACCTATATAGATCAATTACGCAATGAAAGTGGACATCTCGAATACTCTTTGAAAGTTGTGACGGGTAGTGAGTTTTCATTCAATTCGTAAAAATTCCGGAAAGTACGCAATTACTAGCTAGAATCAAACTATCCCCCGTTTGTGAACGCTTCGGATGAATTTCACAACGAAAGCGGGCACTCCATAATTCTTCTATGAGTCAGCTGTGACTTTACCAGAATTCCATAATTATGGCAAAAGATTGCCACGTTGGCCTTAAACATGGTAAAAGAACTTCATAGCCTCTATGTGTCGTATATGACATAGTTTCTTAAAGAAATTTCATTTCTATAATCATCGATGAAAGTTGACATGCATGGTGACCATACTCAATTAAAAAATAGTGCAACAAGCTTTCTGATTTTACCTTAATTTTGCTCAAAAGACCTTATCACTCGCTGGTGACCTATATAGATCAATTACGCAATGAAAGTGGACATCTCGAATACTCTTTGAAAGTTGTGACGGGTAGTGAGTTTTCATTCAATTCGTAAAAATTCCTAAAAGTACGCAATTACTAGCTAGAATCAAACTATCCCCCCTTTGTGAACGCTTCCGATGAATTTCACAACGAAAGCGGGCACTCCATAATTCTTCTAAGAGTCTGAGTGGCTGTGACTTTACCACAATTCCATAATTATGGAAAAAGAATGCCACATTGACCTTAAACATGGTAGAAACACTTGATGGCCTCTTTGTGCGTATATGACATAGTTTCTTAAAGAAATTGGGATTGTATAATCATCGTTGAAAGTTGACATGCATGGTGACCACACTCAATTAAAAAATAATGCAACAAGCTTACTGATTTTACTTACTTTGGATCAAAAAACCCTATCGCTCGCTGGTGACCTATATAGATCAATTACGCAATGAAAGTGGACATCTCGAATACTCTTTGAAAGTTGTGACGGCTAATGAGTTTTCATTCAATTCGTAAAAATTCTGGAAAGTACGCAATTAATAGCTAGAATCAAACTATCCCCCGTTTGTGAAAGCTTCGGATGAATTTCACAATGAAAGCGGGCCCTCCATAATTCTTCTAAGAGTCTGAGTGGCTGTGAATTTACCACAATTCCATAATTATGGCAAAAGATTGCCACGTTGGCCTTAAACATGGTAAAAGCAATTCATAGCCTGTACGTGTCGTATATGACACAGTTTCTTAAAGAAATTTGGATTGTATAATCATCGTTGAAAGTCGACATGCATGGTGACTTCACTCAATTAAAAAATAGTGCAACAAGCTTACTGATTTTAATTTAACTTGGCTCAAAAGACCTTATCACTCGCTGGTGACCTATATAGATCAATTACGCAATGAAAGTGGATATCTAGAATACTCTTTGAAAGTTGTGACGGGTAGTGAGTTTTCATTCAATTCGTAAAAATTCCTAAAAGTACGCAATTACTAGCTAGAATCAAACTATCCCCCATTTGTGAATGCTTCGGATGAATTTCACAACGAAAGTGGGCACTCCATAATTCTTCTAAGAGTCTGAGTGGCTGTGACTTTACCACAATTCCATAATTATGGAAAAAGAATGCCACATTGACCTTAAACATGGTAGAAACACTTGATGGCCTCTTTGTGCGTATATGACATAGTTTCTTAAAGAAATTGGGATTGTATAATCATCGTTGAAAGTTGACATGCATGGTGACCACACTCAATTAAAAAATAATGCAACAAGCTTACTGATTTTACTTACTTTGGATCAAAAAACCCTATCGCTCGCTGGTGACCTATATAGATCAATTACGCAATGAAAGTGGTCATCTCGAATACTCTTTGAAAGTTGTGACGGCTAATGAGTTTTCATTCAATTCGTAAAAATTCCGAAAAGTACGCAATTAATAGCTAGAATCAAACTATCCCCCGTTTGTGAAAGCTTCGGATGAATTTCACAACGAAATCAGGCACTCCATAATTCTTCTAAGAGTCTGAGTGGCTGTGACTTTACCACAATTCCATAATTATGGCAAAAGATTGCCACATTGGCCTTAAACATGGTAGAAACACTTGATGGCCTCTTTGTGCGTATATGACATAGTTTCTTAAAGAAATTGGGATTATATAATCATCGTTGAAAGTCGACATGCATGGTGACCACACTCAATTAAAAAATAATGCAACAAGCTTACTGATTTTACTTACTTTGGATCAAAACACCCTATCGCTCGCTGGTGACCTATATAGATCAATTACGCAATTAAAGTGGACATCACGAATACTCTTTGAAAGTTGTGACGGGTAGTGAGTTTTCATTCAATTCGTAAAAATTCCTCAAAGTACGCAATTACTAGCTAGAATCAAACTATCCCCCATTTGTGAACGCTTCGGATGAATTTCACAACGAAAGCGGGCACTCCATAATTCTTCTAAGAGTCTGAGTGGCTGTGACTTTACCACAATTCCATAATTATGGCAAAAGATTGCAACATTGGCCTTAAACATGGTAAAAGCACTTCATAGCCTGTATGTGTCGTATATGACACAGTTTCTTAAAGAAACTTGGATTCTATAATCATCGATGAAAGTTGACATGCATGGTGACTTCACTCAATTAAAAAATAGTGCAACAAGCTTTCTGATTTTACCTTAATTTGGCTAAAAAGACCTTATCACTCGCTGGTGACCTATATAGATCAATTACGCAATGAAAGTGGACATCTCGAATATTCCTTGAAAGTTGTGACAGGTAGTGAGTTTTTTTTCAATTCATAAAACTTCTAAAAAGTACGCAATTACTAGATAGAAACAAACTATCCCACATTTATGAACGCTTCGGATGATTTCACAACGAAAGCTGGCACTCCATAATTCTTCTAAGAGTCTGAACAGCTGTGACTTTTCCTCAATTCAATAATTATGGCAAAAGTTTGCCACATTAGCCTTAAACATGGTAGAAAGACTTCATTTCCTGTATGTGTCGTATATGACACAGTTTCTTAAAGAAATTAGGAATCTATAATCGTCGATGAAAGTTGACATGCATGGTGACTTCACTCAATTAGAAAATAGTGCAACAAGCTTTCTGATTTTACCTTACTTTGGATCAAAAGACCCTATCACTCGCTGGTGACCTATATAGATCAATTACGAAATGAAAGTGGACATCTCGAATACTCTTTGATAGTTGTGATGGGTAGTGAGTTTTCATTCAATTCGTAAAAATTCCGAAAAGTACGCAATTACTAGGTAGAATCAAACTATCCCCCGTTTGTGAACGCTTCGGATGAATTTCACAACGAAAGCGGGCACTCCATAATTCTTCTAAGAGTTTGAGTGGCTGTGACTTTTTCTCAATTCCATAATTATGGTAAATGTTTGCCACATTAGCCTTAAACATGGTAAAAGAACTTCATAGCCTATATGTGTCGTATATGACACAGTTTCTTAAAGAAATTTCGATTCTATAATCATCGATGAAAGTTGACATGCATGGTGACCATACTCAATTAAAAAATAGTGCAACAAGCTTTCTGATTTTACCTTAATTTTGCTCAAAAGACCTTATCACTCGCTGGTGACCTATATAGATCAATTACGCAATGAAAGTGGACATCTTGAATACTCTTTGAAAGTTGTGACGGGTAGTGAGTTTTCATTCAATTCGTAAAACTTCTAAAAAGTTTGCAATTACTATCTAGAATCAAACTATTGACCCGTTTGTGAACGGTTTGGATGAATTTAACAACGAAAGCGGGCACTCCATAATTCTTCTAAGAGTCTGATTGGCTGTGACTTTACCACAATTCCATAATTATGGCAAAAGATTGCCACATTGATAACTGTAGATTCTATTATCAAACAAAACTAAGCTAACCAATAGTAAGTGGAGGCTAACCTAGGTCGGATCTCAAGGAGCCTAAATGGATGTTAGAGTTCCTAATTAATCTATTGAGCCATAATTTAACAAGTTAAGCAGATGACTTGTGTTTTGAACTATCAACTAAGGACTAAATGTAAATCTATGCTATTATTTCTGATTTTAAGTTTTTATAATGATGAGATGAATGAATAATGACAAGTGTGTTCCCTTGGACATTGCCTTACCTTCATTATCTTCAGAATATCAAGAGTTAATCAATTGAACTAGAATAGGTAACCTAACAACTCGCTAGCTAAATCTCAATTAACACTACAACTCACAGACATTAATAGAGAATAAAATTGTTCAATTTAGAGATAATAGAATATGAATATTAATCAAATGATCATTAATGTAAGAAGAAAGAATCCAACTCGATTCCTAATTCCTTGTCATTTATTACTCTAATTGAATCAATAAACCAGAAGTAAACATATCAACTCGATACAAGTACATCTGAATTAAAGACTCAATAACACTCCCTGTTTCAGCTCTAAGATTCTGGTTCGGTGTCATCTCCAAGGAAGCACAGCAGCTCAGCCTTGCATTGCTATCTGAACTCCAGCAGCAAACATAGTCATGTGGAAATAGAAGGAGAAAATGAAAATGATGAGCTGCAGAACTTTTCTCTGGATCTATTAACTAGAACAGAGCAAAGTTGCAGAAGAGAAGTGAGAATGGAGAAGTGTTGGAGATTGTGCCCTAGGGGCCAATCATTACCTTATGAACATTGTTGATTTATGAATTTATTAATTATGTTATCATATTATTTGCATGTTTACTATGATGACAATCCTTGGATAACTCGTGATCTTATCCTAAATGTCCCTGGTAGGTCATCTATGCGGGAGCAGAGATAAAATAAGACCGGTATGACTTTGAAGATATATAGAGATATAAATCAAAGTCATAAGCACATGTAAGAGTACAGGGTGTTGGACCGACCCGCTATGAGAGAGCTGCATGGGTCAAGTCATAAGCTTCTCTCATATACAAGCCATGTCACTATGCCCTTTGACCTGAGATCATCATGGATTCCTACATGACAAACGCTCAGCTTTGACCTAGTCAAAAGTCACTTTTGACCGAGTGATCATAAAGGCTATGCTTTGGCTTAGTGGTTTTTCATGCGGATGAATGTGAATGGTCAAGATGGAATTTGTCCCTCACATTCGTAGAGAGATATTACTGGGCCCCTCGATGAGTGAGTCTGAGAAATGTATGGCCATACTGGAATGGAAGGGTAGTTCCATTTCTATATTCAGACTTCTCAGGGATCGAGAAAGTAACAGTCAGGAACAGGAGGATGACGTTCTCCATGCCTCATCCTTGACTGAAATATCGTGTGACAAAAGGGACGTGATATGGTTGTATGAAAGGTTACATCGTTTATCGATCCTCATATATTTTGGGTAGTTGTAATGCCTTGCTAGAGACCGCTTACGACTTGTGGGTCAGTATAGTAACTGGGCCACTGCCAACTTCATATGGGCCTACAGGGTCGCACACAAAACAGCCCAATACGAGCTATGATATCCAGATTCATTGAATCTAAGAGATGTCTAGATTCAATGAATAATCTAGGATGGATATATATTTTATATATATAAATTTGTATATATATTATATATAATATAAGAGATATTTGTAAGATTTAATTTATAAGGATAAATTAAATCTCTATCACTTTTGAATTTAAATTTAAATGGATATGATCTATTTGAATTTGAAATTCAAATTGATAAGATATCTCAAATTTGATTTATGAGAATAAATCAAATATAATTCTGTCTTATCTTTATTTTAAATTAAATAAATAGGTGAATTAAATCTGTGGGATGGATTTAATATAAACCATATTTATTTAATTAGTTTCTTATTAAATTATGCAATATATAATATTGTATTAATTCAGAATTAATATAAGATTAATTCTGAAGTTCGGCCTTATTAGAAGCCCGATAGCGTCCTATATATTTGACATTAGGGGCTAGGGTTCTACACATCTCTACACACACATTCAGACGTGAGAAAAGGGGGCAGGGAGAGTGCAAAAGGTTTGCAGATAAGAAACTGCCGAAATAGAGACGGTGAGGACGGAATCTCTAGAAAGCCCTAGAGGGACAAGAGGCGCTAGCACGTCGTTCGCGATTGGAACGCTGTTCGTGTGGATACCGGTAGAGGAAGCCGATCTGAGCTGTCGACTTCTTACGATCGACGAGACACGAAGCAAGGTCGCGACCTATTGACACTGAGGTCGCGACCATATGGGCATCTGAACGTCAGAAATCCAAAAAGAGGAGACAGGTCGCGACTTGAAGCTGACGAGGTCGCGACTACAAACTCCAGAGACGTCCGGTCGCGACGAGAAGCAGAGTAGGTGGCGACTAACAACTCCAGAGGCGACAGGTCACGACTAGAAGTTGAGGAGGTCGCGACTGAAAGTTCTAGAGGCGAGGAGTCGCGACTAGTGAATACTGAGGTCGCGACCAAAGCTCGAATACCGAAGGTAACACTTCTTTCTCCTTGACTTAAACACATTTGGTGGATCCTGGCTGGGAATGGAAAAATTTTTAAAGTTAATTTCTGCTACGTGTCTTCCAATTCCCTTCAGTGGTATCAGAGCCATGCCGTTTTGTGTTTAAGTTAGGTTTGATTGTTGATACATGTGATGTATGTTAGACTTCTTAGCTTATTATATGATAACATGAGAGATATGTATGACATATATGGAATCTGTTTATGTATGACATATACGGAATCTATAAGGAAACTGAAATCGGTGGTGTATGTTAATTGATTTGATCAATTAATATTAATGGGGTCTAAGGAAATAGAATTAAGATAGAATTAACATTAGCGGGACCGCCGTGGCTACCTATTCGTAGCGCAACATAATCGTAAGATATACTGGCTTTCCTTATGTATGTATGTTTTGAAACATTTATTGCCCTTCAAATAGTATGAATTTTGATTCTTGAATGTTTGGGTATGGTGAACAATATGGCTCTAGATTACAAGTGTTGTAATTTTTCTAAATACGGCCTGCGTGTCGTGCCTTCCTCTAATTACTCTCATTGTACATTCTCTTCTCATCTCACTCCCCTCGAATGTTAAAACGAGGTTTCCTTATGTAATTTTCCTATTCTAATTAGACAGCTTCTCTCATTGGCTTGAGGGGACTTAGGATAGGTGAGCCATATTGTATCACGTTTAAGATTATGCATCTTTTGATTAGATCACTGCATGTATGTTTTATATGCATAATACTGGTATGAGATACAACTGAGTTAATTAAACCCTCTAAAAGAAATCTTAAGTCATATGCCGTCAATTAATGAACACTTGTCAAAACCTCGATCGCTCATTTGTAGGCTCCACCAAAGTGGGTGCATTTGAGTTATCTTGGGGAGATAAGCAAGAGTAATGGTGCTACTCTTATGTTTGTTATTGTTTGACTTAATTGAGATTATCAAAACGATTTTGGGTCTCAAGGCATTAGATGGGATTAAAACATGCCGGATCATATGATGATGGAATCCCATAAATATCTAAGAGTTACATTTGATGTAATTAGTAAAGTTGTTACCTACCTAAATAACTTAAAGTTGAGCGTCCTGCCAAAGCGGACTCAAGTTTAAGCCAAATATAGATCTTAGCCCACTAATTATTACATTGATGGTAGTTTTATTCAGTGGGAGATTGCTATAAATTGCATATTTTAATTATAGAATCATGACGACTAGTAATACTGCTACATTATCATTACGATCTGTCCTTGAGAAGGACAAACTTAATGGGACAAACTTTCTTGACTGGTTCAGGAACTTGAGAATTGTTCTCAAGCGGGAAAGAAAGGTATATGTCCTAGATCAACCCATTCCTGAGGAGCCAGCAGCCAATGCTCCTAGAGCTCAGAGAGATTCTTATGCGAAGCATAAGGAAGACTTTGTTGATGTGGGATGCTTGATGCTTGCCACCATGGTTCCGGAGCTCCAAAGAGATTTGGAACACATGGAGGCTTATGAGATGATTTTGCATCTTAAGGAAATGTTCCAGCAACAAGCAAGGCAAGAGAGGTATGAGACCACTAAGGCCTTACATTCCTGCAAGATGGCTGAAAGTGCATCAGTGAGTACTTGTAACACCCTAATTTTTAGGCCTAGAGATGCCCGAAAGAGAAATCAAGGGCATAATCGTAATTATGGGAAAGATCGGACTGGTAGCCGATGAGTACCATATTTTGCCAGAAAATAGAGAAAAATATACTGATCATTTCACTGAACTGTGAAATGTGCATATGAGGTCTCTATGTGTATGAAAGAATTAGAAATATGACCAGGGGCAAAATGGTCATTTTGGAAAAGTGTGCGCGTGAGTGCTTTTTCAGGACAAAACAGCCCGGTCCGGATAAAATATCTGAAAATACCAGGAGATAGAGAAAAGGATTCCGGATTGATTGAGGATTCACAGAATTTTGATTTGAGGTCCCAATTTTTCTGTAAAAATTCCTGAAGATGGGAATTTACAGTTATAATCGGTAAAGGAAGAGCAGTCCGAATAGAGATGATCGGACTATGGACAGAGGCCATACAGTGTTGTCTAAGGCCCGTAGCGACACCAGGGAAGGCCCAGGCCCATATTATCAGTTCGGGGGTAAGAGGGGCCGGTGTCCGGGAAAATGTGCAAAATGACGAAAATGCCCTTATGTTATAGAATAACTGAAGAATGAGTAAAGGGTATTTTGGTCATTTGGCTAGGGTTAGACAGTCAAGAAGGGGTATCTGGATAGTTGACCAGGGCCAGAGAATACTCTGGTAAAATATGAAAAGATAATAATGCCCCTAAACCTAGCAAAGGAAATGAAAGGACTTAAGTGCAATTATGGAAAGTTTCAAGGCCAAAAAGGAAAGTAGACAAAAATGTGGGGTCCTGAAGTCTAATTTTAGCCAAGTAAAAAGGGACTTAAATGAAAAGAAGAAAAGTTCCCTGGGGCTAAATTGTAATTAAAGAAAGTCAGGCTGGAAGTGGTTTGGACTGTCCGAAAGCATTTCAGTCCCAGATTTCACCGGTAGAGAGAGCAAGTGACGCTCTGTAATCTGGCTTAATACAGGAATTTTTGAAGACTCCAGATAGCCAGAAATGGACTGATCGTCCAAAAGTTATAAAAATTCATACCGGATATCCTAGAATTCAGATCTAGGTGAGAAAATACAGGATGATACGTCCTTATGGGGCGGATGTCGGGATACTGACAGAATACCGATAGGAGGCCTGTAGAAAAAGTTATTCGCAAATTAGAAAATCCAGACGGGAGTGTGAGGCCTCCGGGGATCCGATAGGGAGATTTATCGGTATTTGAAAGGGGACTGAATGAGTTCGGATGATCTCGGTCAGATGACTGATATGACTCACAGGGATGCCTGAACACCGCAGGCCAGTGTATCGGACAGAAGGAGCCGGTGTCCGAATATGTGTATAAACGGTGAATAATAGATAAAATACTCAATAATTATTAACGGGGGAAGATTCCTCGTAATGCGTGCCATGAAGGATTGGACCCGGAAAGGCCCAATAATGGCGCCAATAGAGGCCCAGTAAGACACTTGGACTGATAGGTGGGCCAGTGTCCGGAAGAACCCCGGAAAAGTGCGAAATTACGAAAATGCCCCTGTGTTGTACAAAAGAGTAACAGATGAATGAAGGGCATTTTGGTGATTCTGAACAGGCCCAGGAGCCAAGGTACATACAGATAAAGTTACTGAGAGTCAGTATATACCCTGACAGAGTACAGAAGGGTATGAAATGACGATTTTACCCTTAGGGTTAAAATAATACAAAAAAGGGCACCCAAGGGTATTTTGGTAATTTGCCAAGGGCTGTTTCTTGGGAATCGAGCCATCAGAGTACTTGGGCTTGATCAGGATCCAAGACAACATTCCCAGAGCCCAAAAACGTAGCCCATGAAGTATGTGGGAAAAAGTGGCATTAAAATACTATTTTAATGCTGTTTCAATAAAGTAAAGTTACTCGGTTTGCACGATAACCGAGGAGGTGATCAGATAAAGTCCTGGATTTATCTGGATAGCATTGGAAGGCGTGACAGGTGCCAGTAAGATGACACATGGCGCCAACATAAAGGCAGAAGAAAAAGTTGAGGACACGTATTACGAGGCAAGAGACTGGACCGGTGAGTCAGCATGCTGAGTCAGCTGCTGAGGTGTCCAGGATTTCAGACATGTGATAAATGTGGCGTTGAGGTGTCCTGGTGAGGTGTCCCAATGATGTCATGCATGATGCAGTAAAGGAGGAATTAAAGAAAATAGGAAAATCCAGGAAAAACCAGGACCGCAGGATCAAAGTTCATGGAAATTACGAGATTGCCATTGGAGGAGGTTATAAATACCCCCCCTCGCCATTCATATGCCACGGCCAAGAGCCCATTTTAGAGAGAGGAGGAGGTGCTAGAGAGAGAAAGTGAGAGGAAGAAAGAAAGAAAGGAAGTTCTGGCGGAGCTGGAAGCAAATAGAGATAGTAGAGCTCTGCTGAGCCTTTGAGGTAGTAACTAATCCTAGCTTTATTGTAATGGCTTTGTGATTCGTTGTGCTATTGTTTGGTTGGATTGTTGTCTTATATGTTATGTCTGAAGCTCTGATGTAATGCTATGATTATATGTTATTAAGCATTGAAGCACGCAGCATACTTATCTGTACACAATCACAAGCAAGCACTGTCACTCTGCATTACATATATTGTTATGATTGTTGCTACTGAGATTCCCCCGAATCTCATCCCAATAAATAACCCATTACAGGGGAGGTTATGTCGAAATGAATTTTGGGAATTTTAAGAGACGCCGTTTGTAACACCCAATTTTTAGGCCTAGAGATGCCAGGAAGAGAATTCAAGGGCATATTCGTAATTATGGGAAAGATCGGACTGGTAGCCGATGAGTACCATATTTTGCCAGAAAATAGAGAAAATTATGCTGATCATTTTATTGAACTGTGAAATGTGCATATGAGGTCTCTATGTGTATGAAAGAATTAGAAATATGACCAGGGGTAGAATGGTCATTTTGGAAAAGTGTGCGCGTGAGTGTTTTTTTAGGCCAAAACAGCCCGGTCCGGATAAAATATCTGGAAATACCGAGAGATAGAGAAAAGGATTCCGGATTGAATGAGGAGTCACAGAATTTTTATTTGAGGTACCGATTTTTCTGTAAAAGTTCCTGAAGATGGGAATTTACAGTTATAATCGGTAAAGGAAGAGCAGTCCGAATAGAGATGATCGGACTATGGACAGAGGCCATACAATGTTGTCTAAGGCCCGTAGTGACACCAGGGAAGGCCCAGGCCCATATTATCAGTTCGGGGGTAAGAGGGACCGGTGTCCGGGAAAATGTGCAAAATGACGAAAATGCCCTTATGTTATAGAATAACTGAAGAATGAGTAAAGGGTATTTTGGTCATTTGGCTAGGGTTAGACAGTCAAGAAGGGGTATCTGGATAGTTGACCAGGGCCAGAGAATACTCTGGTAAAATATGAAAAGACAATAATCCCCTAGACCTAGCAAAGGAAATGAAAGGACTTAAGTGCAATTATGGAAAGTTTCAAGGCCAAAAAGGAAAGTAGACTAAAATGTGGGGTCCTTAAGTGTAATTTTAGCCAAGTAAAGAGGGACTTAAATGAAAAGAAGAAAAGTTCCCTGGGGCTAAATTGTAATTAAAGAAAGTCAGGCCGGAAGTGGTTTGGATTGTCCGAAAGCATTTCAGTCCTAGATTTCACCGGTAGAGAGAGCAAGTGACGCTCGGTAATCGGGCTTAATACAGGAATTTTTGAAGACTCCAGATAGCAGAAATGGTCTGATCGTCCAAAAGTTATAAAAATTCATACCGGATATCCTAGAATTCAGATCTAGGTGAGAAAATACAGGATGATACGTCATTATGGGGCGGATGTCGGGAAACTGACAGAATACCGATAGGAGGCCTGTAGAAAAAGTTATTCGCAAATCAGAAAATCCAGACGGGAGTGTGAGGCCTCCGGGGATCCGATAGGGAGATTTATCGGTATTTGAAAGGGGACTGAATGAGTTCGGATGACCTCAGTCAGATGACTGATAATAGATAAATATTCAATAATTATTAAGGGGGGAAGATTCCTCGTAATACGTGCCATGAAGGTATTGGACCCAGAAAGGCCCAATAATGGTGCCAACAGAGGCGCAGTAAGACCCTTGGACTGATAGGTGGGCCAGTGTCTGGCATAACCCCGAAAAAGTGCGAAATTACTAAAATGCCCCTGTGTTGTACAAAAGGGTAACAGATGAATGAAGGGCATTTTTGTAACACTCCAATTTTCAGGCCCAGAGACTCAGAAAGTGAGCCTGAAATAGATAGACTATCAGACTCCTTTGAACAGAAGTCCTGAAAACATACAGAGGATTTTTAGGGACTAAACTGCAAATAAGTCAAAGATCAAGGACTTATAGGTAAATAGTGAAAGTCCCTAAAGATATAGTGGCTATTTATGCAAGGAAAGGGGTTGAATTACAAAAGAAAGAAAATGTAGGGACTTAGATGTAATTATGAAAAAGTTTAAGGCCAAAAAGAAAAGTAGACAAAAAGGTGGGGTCCTTAAGTGTAATTTTTGCCAAATAAAAAGGGATTTAATTATAAAGAAGAAAAGTTTCCTGGGGCTAAAGTATAATTAAAGAAAGTCAGGCCGGAAGTGGTTTGCACTGCCCGACAGCATTTCAGTCCCAAATTCTACCAGAAGGTAGGGCAGGGGACGCCGGGTAACCCAGCCTAATACCGGAATTTTTGAAGACTCCAGATAGCCAGAAATGGACTGATCGTCCAAAACTTATAAAAATTCATACCGGATATCCTAGAATTCAGATCTAGGTGAGAAAATACAGGATGATACGTCCTTATGGGGCGGATGTCGGGAAACTGACAGAATACCGATAGGAGGCCTGTAGAAAAAGTTATTCGCAGATTAGAAAATCTAGACGAGAGTGTGAGGCCTCCGGGGATCCGATAGGGAGATTTATCGGTATTTGAAAGGGGACTGAATGAGTTCGGATGACCTCGGTCAGATGACCGTTATGACCTACAGGGATGCCTGAACACATTAGGACACTGTATCCGGAAAAAAGAGCCAGTGTCCGGAAAGGTGTATAATCGGTAAATAATAATTAAAATATTTGGTGAACTGTGGCAGAGAAAGATTCCTCGTAATACGTGCCATACAGGTATGGGACCCAGGAAGCCCAAAAATGGCGCCATTAGAGGCCCAATAAGACTCTTGGACTGATAGGTGGGCCAGTGTCCAGCAGAACCCCGGAAAAGTGCGAAATTACGAAAATGCCCCTATGTTGTACAAAAAGGGCAGCAGATGAATGGAGGGCATTCTGGTCATTTTGGAAAGGCCCAGAGGTCAAGACATGTCTAAATAAGGTTGACTAGAGCCAGTATAAGCTTTGACCAGGTCCAGAAAGGTGTGAAATGACGATTTTGTCCTTAGGGTTAAAATAGGACAAGATAGGGCACCAAGGGCATTTTGGTCATTTCGCAGGGGATCTGTAACTGAGTCTGGACCCAGTATTAAAAATTTAATGATATAAAGGGTCTAGATACTAAATATGAGGTCAGTAGACATAAAAAGGATCTTCAGAAATATCAGATTCAGAAAACGGCACGTTTTTCGAGGCGATGGACCGGGCCGGTACCGGATTGGACCGGAAAGCTTCCAGAACCTCCAAATTTCGTCACATGAAGCATATGGGTGGTGAGGTGTCCTATGAGGTGTCCCATGAGGTGTCCAGGGTGATGCAGTAAAAGGAAATTAAAGAAAATAGGAAATTCCAGGAAAAACCAGGACCACAGGATCATAAGTCTTCCTAATTACAAGATTGCCATTGCTCAACACTATAAATACCCCCCCTTACTCCTTCATTTCGGTGCAAGCAAGAAAGAGAGGAAGAAAGAAGTTCTTGAGAGAGAAAGTGAGAGAAAGAAAGAAGTAAGGAAGTTCTGGTGGAGTTGGAAGTAGTAGAGAGGTTCTGAAGCTCTGCTTTTGAGGTAGTAACTAATCCTAGCTCTTATGTAATATCTTTGTGATGTGTTGTTTTGTTTGATTGGATTGTTGTCTTATATGTTATGCTTGAAGCTCTATTCCAATGCTATGATCATATGTTATTGAATATGGAAGCATGCAGCATACTTATCTGTACACAATCACAAGCAAGCACCGTCACTCTGCATTACATATATTGTTATGATTATTGCTACTGGGATTCTTTTGAATCTCATTCCCATACATAAAATTACAGGGGAGGTTCTGTCAAAATGAAAATTGGAAATTTTAAAAGACGCCGTTATGCTGCCGAAATTCCGGCAAGAAAGCAGGAACAGGGAAAGGAGCTGATACGTACTGTGTACGTAGTGCTGTCTAAGGAGGCTGGAAGTGAGTGGACCCAGCAGGTTCATCCAGTCTTTCCTGGGTACTACGTAGAATGGTAGTTCTCACGAGGAAATTACCGAATCGGTACAACATCGGTTACTTTCTAGAGGAAGATTGTAGCAGTTATGCTGCCGGATTTTAGACAGAAAAAGATGTAATAGAAATTTGAGGGGATTGATCATACACTGATATATAACAGTTGATTATCTAATAATAATTGTTATCTGGCATGTATGACTGATATGTGATGGTTGTATGCATGCTCATGTGAAGATTGAATAGGGTCAGTGAACAGTAACTCGTGAGGACCTATGCATGTTTGATAAATCATTAAAAATAGTAAATGGTTGAATTAATGTACGAAAGTTTTATGGTAAAAATTAGACATACTAAGCTTTAATTTGATATATAGAATGCCCCATTTGGATGTCTGTACGAAAGGATATAAATTACCAAAGATGAAACCAGAATGCTGGATTCAGGGGAAAATCACTGGATGAACAGTAACTTTGAAACGTTTACCCACGATGAATTGGTCAAGTAATGGTCAACCAATGATTTTTCCCTGAAATATAATTGAGTTATATTCATGTAGAACTTTGAACCACTTCGTTTCAATTTTTCTAGAATTAGTTATGATTTTTAAAAGTCAAGTCACTCATCTGGAATTTGCTACAGTGAATAGTACCGAAAAGAGTAAAATTCCAGATTGAGAGTTTGGACTTCTATGACCCTGAAAGTGGTTCCAAATGCTACTGAATGGTTCCTAAGACATATAAAATTAAGGATGTGACATTTTGGTATCAGAGCAAAGGATTCTGGCTTAGGAAATGCTCTGAATAGATAAATTATAGAGATACCCTGATAAAGCTGTCATAATTGACACTAAGTTAGTGATCACGGGAAGCTGAGGTTGTGGCGAGATAGGTCTTGTGTAACGACTAATAGTGCAAGAAAGGGCACCCAAGGGTATTTTGGTAATTTGCCAAGGGCTGTTTCTTGGGAATCGAGCCATCAGAGTACTTGGGCTTGATCAGGATCCAAGACAACATTCCCAGAGCCCAAAAACGTAGGCCCAGTAATGTGTGGGAAAAAGTGGCATTAAAATATTATTTTAATGCTGTTTCAATAAAGTAAAGTTACTCGGTTGGCACGATAACCGAGGAGGTGATCAGATAAAGTCCTGGATTTATCTGGATAGCATTGGAAGGCGTGACAGGTGCCAGTAAGATGACACATGGCGCCAACATAAAGGCAGAAGAAAAAGTTGAGGACACGTACTACGAGGCAAGAGACTGGACCGGTGAGTCAGCAGCTGAGTCAGCAGCTGAGTCAGCTGCTGAGGTGTCCAGGATTTCAGACATGTGATAAATGTGGCGCTGAGGTGTCCTGGTGAGGTGTCCTGATGATGTCATGCATGATGCAGTAAATGAGAAATTAAAGAAAATAGGAAAATCCAGGAAAAACCAGGACCGCAGGATCAAAGTTCATGGTAATTACGGGATTGCCATTGGAGGAGGTTATAAATACCCCCTATTCTTGCATTCACGCATGGAAGGGAGAAGGGAGAGAAAGAAGAGAGAGAAGGAGAAGGAAGGGAAGAGAGAAAGGAGAAAAAGGAAGTAAGGAAGTTCTGGCAGAGCTGGAAGCAGAATAAGGATAGTGGAGTTCTGCTAAGCTAGCCAGGTAGTAACTAATCCTAGCTTTTATGTAATGGCTTTGTGATTTGTTGTGCTATTGTTTGGTTGGATTGTTGTCTTATATGTTATGTCTGAAGCTCTGCTATAATGCTATGATCATATGTTATTAAGCATGGAAGCACGCAGCATACTTATCTGTACACAATCACAAGCAAGCACTGTCACTCTGCATTACATATATTGTTATGATTATTGCTACTGAGATTCCCCCGAATCTCATCCCAATAAGTAAACCATTACAGGAGAGGTTATGTCAAAATGAATTCTGGAAATTTTAAGGGACGCCGTTATGCTGCCGGAATTATGGCAAGATGGCAATAGTAAGGAAAGCAACTGATACGTACTGTGTACGTAGGTACTGTCTAAGGAGGCTGGAAGTGAGTGGACCTAGCCGGTTCATCCAGTCTTTCCTGGGTACTTACGTAGAATGGTAGTTCCCATGGGAATTACCGAATCGGTACAAGATCAGTTACTTTCTGAAGATGAAGCGTAGCGGTTATGCTGCCGGAGTTTAGGCAGATAAAGATGTA
This sequence comes from Leucaena leucocephala, assembly GCA_037074615.1. NCBI lineage: Eukaryota > Viridiplantae > Streptophyta > Magnoliopsida > Fabales > Fabaceae > Leucaena > Leucaena leucocephala. Next base: position 21,455,433 of record CM073532.1, on the reverse strand, counting down.
ATAGAACCATGAGAATTTATGTACATGACCAGATGTAAAACAACTTATTAATTAATAATAATTGTTGTTTGGCATGTTTGACTGTTGTATGATGGATGTATGCATATGTATGTAATGTTGGTTGCTGAAATTTACCACTGTGAACAGTAACACGTGGTAATCTAGTCATGTTTGATAAATGATTAAAAATAGTAAATGGATGAATTAATGTATGAAAGTTTTATGGTAAATAATAGACATATCAATCTTTAATTTTATATATAAAACGTATCATTTGGATGTCTACACAAGGAGATATAAATTATCAAAGTTGGGACCAGAATGCTGGATTCAGGGAGAAAAACGTGGGATGAACAGTAAAGTTGACACGTCGACTGACGTTGACTTGGTCAATTTATGGTCAACCAGTTATTTTTCCCTGAAATATAATTGAGTTATCTTCATTTAGAAATTGGAATCACTTCATTTCGATTTTTCTAGAATTAGTTATGATTTTTCGAAGTCAGGTCACTCATCTGGAATTTTCAAAGTGAACAGTACTCGATAAGAGTAAAACTCCAGATTGGGGAATTGGACTTCAATGACCTTGAAAGTGGTTCTAAATGCTACTAAATGGTCCCTAAGACATATGAAAGTAAGGATGTTTCATTTTGGTATCAAAGCAAAGGATTCTGGATTAGGAAATGCTCTGAATAAATAATTTATGGTGTTAGTACAGAATAAGGTTAGCACAGAACAAAGGGTTCTGGCTCCGAGCATAAGATTCTGGCACAGAACAGAAGGTTCTGGCTCAGTGATGCTCTAGTTTAGTTAGTTGATTCCTTAAACAAATGAGAAGTTTGAGTGGTCCTCTCCTTAGAGTAGGATATAGGGATGGTGTTCACTGGTTTGAAAGGCTTAGACAGAAGACAGTGACACCCAGATGCATGGGGCTGTACCCCGAGCTTTATAGTCTTACGAAGGATATGATTATGATGGGCTAATCCTAGTCAGCCGATACAGTTGAGGTCTCGTGTTTATTAACACAATATGGCTGGACTAAGCAGAACAAGGTTTAAGAAGCAGTTTTCTCCAGAGATAGAGACAGAAGCTGATCAATTTATGACTGAGGAAGCTGCAAAGAGTAGCTCGAGGTATCATGTTGTAACCAGATACTGTAGTGAGGGAGCCAGATATCCAAGTTACAACAAGTTAAGTCATAAGTCATGAAGAGATGTGGGCAACCCAGGCTCGCCAAGATCAAGAGCGAGATTCTGCTATCACTACGGCGGTTGCTGCTGCGGTTGCAAGATTACAGCAGTCTGGGAAGGAGGTAGTACCAGAGAATGATATAGAACCTGAACCTCAGCCAGATTATGGGCAGACTGGAATGAATAGACATCAGAGGTCTATAAGAAATAATAATAACCAGGAAAGTCTGCAAACATGGATGGAGCGATTCCATAAGTTTAATCCGCCCATGTTTGAAGGGACTTTTGACACTCAAGTAGCTGAGGATTGGGTAAGCCAGTTAGAGAAAATCTTTAAGATTTTATAATGTCCCACTGAAAGAAAGACCCAGGTGGCAGTTTACAAGCTAGAAAGGAATGTGCAATAACCAGAAAAGAGTGAGCCTACTCCATCAGTACCACTGAAAGTGATGCCACCAGGTTCCTTGAGAGGGAACAGTAAGAAGAGAAATGAGCCAGCATATGGGTCAAAAGTTAATAAGAAGCAAGGAAGTAGGCCAGGTAGTGGGCCAAGAGAAGTTAGTAGGCAACCAAGGCCTAATGAATGTAGGAACTGTGGCCGAGACCATGGTATGAGGCCTTGTCCAGTAGGTCAAGGGTTACGCTATAGGTGTGGAAAGTATGGACATTATGCCAGGGAGTGTCCACATAACACAACAGGCGAAAGATACCCGACTCAGGGAAGAGTATATACCTGACTGGCAACGAGATAAGAAAGTCGCCTGCGCCAAATTAAGGTACGAGTCTATGTGTGTTTTGTTTCCACTGGCTAATGAACGGATAAATCCGGTATGTGATTGGATTGTATTGTCCAGTATGCACACTATTGAGCTACCCTATACCTAGTATGTTGCCGTTGTATGAGGATGAGTATGACTACATGTTTTAAAAGTAGGAAGTAGAGAAGAGGGGTCTTATGTCACGACGAATATGTACAGATAAGTTGATGTTGCGATGTGAGAAGACCTCAGGTAGCGATAAGTAATATTGCAGTACGCGACCAGTGTACAAAGGAGTTCAGGTAGCGATGTTATAGGTTGCGACTAAAGGACGTAGAGCTGCCAGGTCGTGACGAGTAGTGTGCGACGGTTGTGACTAAAAGTCGCAGAGCATGTGAGTTGTGACTATGCAGTTCTCAAGTCATAACAAAAGATAGCAGAGGCCATATGATAATGAAGGTACCAACCATCGCTTAAGTCCACCAGCTAGAAGATTGGCATAGCATATGGTAAGCCAGACAGTACAAAGGTACTGAGGTACGAAAGATCAGTTTAAGACATTGTGAAAAAGTAGATCCTCTATGTAGTAACTAAGAGTAGATCTACGTTACAGGGGTTTTATTCGGTTAATCTGAATAGAAGACCTGAAAGTTAGATTGAGATTTGCAAGGAATGATCCTAGCACATGGCCTAAGGTGAGAGACGTGATGGGTAATAGATAAAGAGCTCAATGTTCCCTGAGCAGAGGGATTCCATCATGGAGAAGTAATAGACCTAAGGGAGAATACCCTATAGAGTATAAGTAATAGTAAAGGATGATGAATGAGATCCATGCGACTCAAGTTCGCTAGGATAAAGAGAAAGACCAATAAGGAACCATAGTCCGGTCAAGAATAGACTGAGACTGATAGATAGACAAAAGAAGTTAAGAGATAGTAAAGAGGTAGCCACAGTTAAGAGATAAAGTGACTCCCCAATATCCTATATGAGATAGAGTAATGAAGGGTTGAGTCTATACCCTGGTAAGAGGGTAGTGTGGTAGCCTAAGTAAGATAGACTGATGTGCTTGTCAGATCCTGAGCATGTGATTGATAATCTAACAGATAATGCGATTGATAGTATGATCAGATGATGATCTGACAAATAATATGATCAAGGAAATATGTTTGAGGCTTACTTAGATTATTATGATGTCTGATGGATGGTTGAGCAAAATATGATGATATGGCTTATGTTGCCATAAGTTATGATAGTTGCATCTCCTTGCAGTTGTCATATGATGACATGCATGTTAGAGTATGCTCTGATGAATGGATACTCCCCTTTTAGCAATACATGCAGGGTAGAATGTATATGAGTACATATATGAGATGAGAAAGTTATGAGAAAGTATGTTGCTCCCATACCATATGTTATGAGGATGATATGAATGTATTGAGGATGATAGATAGTCTCAGTTTATGGGACGATGAGTTATGATATGATATTCAGATATGAATTATGATTGAGGTTACTCAGGTTTTCTATAGGCTTGTGAATACAGTACTCAGGGCCATTTCTATTGAAATGAATGATGTCCAGAAAAAGTAACAGATAACAGTAAAGGGATTGTTTCTAGATCACTCTTCAGATAAGAGTTGGATCTGAAACAGATGGCTCTCAGACAGAGCTAGATTCAGATGAGTATAGATCACTCTTTAGATAAGAGTTGGATCTGATATAGAATGCTCGCAGTTAGAGCATAATGGCTAGCAGTTAGAGCACAAGTTGAAAGATGTGAAGGAACTCTTGAGTAAGAGAGGAAGTAAGTAAAGTCTGGGTAAATGATTTGGAGGCTATAAAATTTTAAAAATTTTTATGGAGTTATCAACAGGTGGAAGCAGTTAACCTTATAACTTAGTCTGTTGGTTTAAAATCTTCAGGAGATATACAGTACAACAGAATCGTAGTTAGATTCTGGAGGGTCGCAGATAGATCCTAGCATGGCTCCAGGGTTGCAGTTAGATCCTAATAGCTTCAGAGTCGCAGTTAGATTTTGAAGAAGCTAACGGTTGATCGCAGTTAGATCCCGAGGTCGCAGTTAGACCTAGCCTAAGGAAAGTAATGAGCCATGAGACATGAGTACAATGTAGTATCTCTTTGGGAAGATGAATGCCAAAGACGAAGTTAAGGTGAGGAAGCTTCACTAGTTGATAAACTCACCCAGAGAAATTATTTTATAATGGTTTTCTCAGGTAGCCTCTAGTATACAGACTAAACTTAGCTTTCCCTTAGCAAAGACGGAGTCCAAGTCCAAAGCTGAGACATGATATTCAAAGTTTGATACAAGTATGCCTGAGAAGCAAAGAACAGAATCCTCTATGTGTTGAGAATAGAAAAGCATTGTCTAAGAGCACTCTGGGAGGTAGCTCAAGTTGTAAAGCCAATAGCAAGAGAAAGAGGCGATAGTTCAGACAAGGGACTGATCAAGGTAATGATCAGATTGGAGAGCAGAGATGTCAATGTGGTGGAAAGAGCCATGGCACATGGGAATGCCGAGCAGGGCAAAGCAGTTGTGGTAAGAAAGGCCACTTTGCAAAAGGTTGCCTAAGAATGCGGACATCCCTAGGAAACGTATTTACTCTTACCCCAGACATAGTCTTCAATATTCCCTAAGGTCGACCCTAAGAATGGTTAAGAAGAACCATAGCTGTAAGGGCGACTGAGTTGTAAGGAACTATATGCCTAGATGATGATATGGATAATAAAGAGTTCTTTTCGGATCTAAAGAAAGTGGTCATGATAACAAGTCATGAGAGATTAAAAGGCCAGAGAGACCTAGAGAAGAGGGTCTAAGGCAAAGCAAAGATAGAACGTAGTTCTATAAGAAAGAGATTGCTAGGGCCTAAAGCTATATAAAGAGTAATCTAGCCCTAACCCAGTAGCACATTAAATTGAAAGGTGCTAAGGCAAGAGTAGCCTAATGATATGTAAGCCCTAAGAAGGGATAAGAAAGTGCAAATGCCACAAAGGTTTGGCATAGATGCATGAAGTTATGAGAACAGTTAAGAAAAGTCAGAGAAGTTATCTGGGTTATGATCTCGTATCAGGAGAAAGAAAGTCAGAAGAACAATATCTCTCCTGAGAGATTAGCAAAGTGTAAGAAGAGTGAAGTAGACCCCAGAATTACATCAGAATTCTGCGGAATAAGATATGAAAGAAATGGACACTACTCACAAGTGTAATGAATTGTCCATAAGTATAAGAGGATGAATGCCCCAAGCCTTAGTCATAAACCAGGAAAGGATATACAGAAGAGCTATATCCAGGATCGTTGACTAAGATGCCAAGTAAATTTCGAGGACGAAATTTATTTTAAGGGGGGTAGAAATGTAACACCCCAATTTTTAGGCCTAGAGATGCCAGGAAGAGAATTCAAGGGCATAATCGTAATTATGGGAAAGATCGGACTGGTAGCCGATGAGTACCATATTTTGCCAAAAAATAGAGAAAATTATGTTGATCATTTCATTGAACTGTGAAATGTGCATATGAGGTCTCTATGTGTATGAAAGAATTAGAAATATGACCAGGGGTAAAATGGTCATTTTGGAAAAGTGTGCGCGTGAGTTTTTTTTAGGCCAAAACAGCCCGGTCCGGATAAAATATCTGGAAATACCGGGAGATAGAGAAAAGGATTTCGGATTGAATGAGGAGTCACAGAATTTTGATTTGAGGTCCCGATTTTTCTGTAAAAATTCCTGAAGATGGGAATTTACAGTTATAATCGGTAAAGGAAGAGCAGTCCGAATAGAGATGATCGGACTATGGACAGAGGCCATACAGTGTTGTCTAAGGCCTGTAGTGACACCAGGGAAGGCCCAGGCCCATAATATCAGTTCAGGGGTAAGAGGGGCCGGTGACCGAGAAAAATGTGCAAAATGACGAAAATGCCCTTATGTTATAGTATAACTGAAGAATGAGTAAAGGGTATTTTGGTCATTTGGCTAAGGTTAGACAGTCAAGAAGGGGTATCTGGATAGTTGACCAGGGCCAGAGAATACTCTGGTAAAATATGAAAAGACAATAATGCCCCTAGACCTAGTAAAAGAAATGAAAGGACTTAAGTGCAATTATGGAAAGTTTCAAGGCCAAAAAGGAAAGTAGACAAAAATGTGGGGTCCTTAAGTGTAATTTTAGCCAAGTAAAAAGGGACTTAAATGAAAAGAAGAAAAGTTCCCTGGGGCTAAATTGTAATTAAAGAAAGTCAGGCCGGAAGTGGTTTGGACTGTCCGAAAGCATTTCAGTCCCAGATTTCACCGGTAGAGAGAGCAAGTGACGCTCGGTAATCTGGCTTAATACAGGAATTTTTGAAGACTCCAGATAGCCAGAAATGGACTGATCGTCCAAAAGTTATAAAAATTAATACCGGATATCCTAGAATTCAGATCTAGGTGAGAAAATACAGGATGATACGTCCTTATGGGGCGGATGTCGGGAAACTGACAGAATACCGATAGGAGGCCTGTAGAAAAAGTTATTCGCAAATCAGAAAATCCAGACGGGAGTGTGAGGCCTCCGGGGATCCGATAGGGAGATTTATCGGTATTTGAAAGGGGACTGAATGAGTTCGGATGACCTCAGTCAAATGACTGATATGACTCACAGGGATGCCTGAACACCGCAGGCCAGTGTATCGGACAGAAGGAGCCGGTGTCCGAATATGTGTATAAACGGTGAATAATAGATAAAATACTCAATAATTATTAACGGGGGAAGATTCCTCGTAATACGTGCCATGAAGGTATTGGACCCAGAAAGGCCCAATAATGGTGCCAACAGAGGCCCAGTAAGACCCTTGGACTGATAGGTGGGCCAGTGTCTGGCAGAACCCCAGAAAAGTGCGAAATTATGAAAATGCCCCTGTGTTGTACAAAAGGGTAACAGATGAATGAAGGGCATTTTGGTCATTCTGGACAGGCCCAGGAGCCAAGACACATACAGATAAAGTTACTGAGAGTCAGTATATACCCTGACAGGGTACAGAAGGGTATGAAATGACGATTTTACCCTTAGGGTTAAAATAGTGCAAGAAAGGGCACCCAAGGGTATTTTGGTAATTTGCCAAGGGCTGTTTCTTGGGAATCGAGCCATCAGAGTACTTGGGCTTGATCAGGATCCAAGACAACATTCCCAGAGCCCAAAAACGTAGGCCCAGTAATGTGTGGGAAAAAGTGGCATTAAAATATTATTTTAATGCTGTTTCAATAAAGTAAAGTTACTCGGTTGGCACGATAACCGAGGAGGTGATCAGATAAAGTCCTGGATTTATCTGGATAGCATTGGAAGGCGTGACAGGTGCCAGTAAGATGACACATGGCGCCAACATAAAGGCAGAAGAAAAAGTTGAGGACACGTACTACGAGGCAAGAGACTGGACCGGTGAGTCAGCAGCTGAGTCAGCTGCTGAGGTGTCCAGGATTTCAGACATGTGATAAATGTGGCGCTGAGGTGTCCTGGTGAGGTGTCCTGATGATGTCATGCATGATGCAGTAAATGAGGAATTAAAGAAAATAGGAAAATCCAGGAAAAACCAGGACCGCAGGATCAAAGTTCATGGTAATTACGGGATTGCCATTGGAGGAGGTTATAAATACACCCCCATTCTTGCATTCACGCATGGAAGGGAGAAGGGAGAGAAAGAAGAGAGAGAAGGAGAAGGAAGGGAAGAGAGAAAGGAGAAAAAGGAAGTAAGGAAGTTCTGGCAGAGCTGGAAGCAGAATAAGGATAGTGGAGTTCTGCTAAGCTAGCCAGGTAGTAACTAATCCTAGCTTTTATGTAATGGCTTTGTGATTTGTTGTGCTATTGTTTGGTTGGATTGTTGTCTTATATGTTATGTCTGAAGCTCTGCTATAATGCTATGATCATATGTTATTAAGCATGGAAGCACGCAGCATACTTATCTGTATACAATCACAAGCAAGCACTGTCACTCTGCATTACATATATTGTTATGATTATTGCTACTGAGATTCCCCCGAATCTCATCCCAATAAGTAAACCATTACAGGAGAGGTTATGTCAAAATGAATTCTGGAAATTTTAAGGGACGCCGTTATGCTGCCGGAATTATGGCAAGATGGCAATAGTAAGGAAAGCAACTGATACGTACTGTGTACGTAGGTACTGTCTAAGGAGACTGGAAGTGAGTGGACCTAGCCGGTTCATCCAGTCTTTTCTGGGTACTTACGTAGAATGGTAGTTCCCACGGGAATTACCGAATCGGTACAAGATCAGTTACTTTCTGAAGATGAAGCGTAGCGGTTATGCTGCCGGAGTTTAGGCAGAAAAAGATGTAATAGAACCATGAGAATTTATGTACATGACCAGATGTAAAATAACTTATTAATTAATAATAATTGTTGTTTGGCATGTTTGACTATTGTATGATGGATGTATGCATATGTATGTAATGTTGGTTGCTGAAATTTACCACTGTGAACAGTAACACGTGGTAATCTAGTCATGTTTGATAAATGATTAAAAATAGTAAATGGATGAATTAATGTATGAAATTTTTATGGTAAATAGTATACATATCAAGCTTTAATTTAATATATAAAACGTATCATTTGGATGTCTACACAAGGAGATATAAATTATCAAAGTTGGGACCAGAATGCTGGATTCAGGGAGAAAAACGTGGGATGAACAGTAAAGTTGACACGTCGACTGACGTTGACTTGGTCAATGGATGGTCAATGAGTTATTTTTACCTGAAAGATAATTGAGTTATCTTCATTTATAAATTGGAACCACTTCATTTCTATTTTTCTAGAATTAGTTATGATTTTTCGAAGTCAGGTCACTCATCTGGAATTTTCAAAGTGAACAGTACCCGATAAGAGTAAAACTCCAGATTGGGGAATGGTGAAAGATGATGAATGAGATCCATGAGGATTAAGGATCAAATGAAAGGCTAATAAGGAACCATAGTCCGGTTAAGAATAGACTAGGACTGATGGAAAGATAGGAGAAGTTGAAAGATAGTAAAGAGGTAGCCACAGTTAAGAGATAAAGTGACTCCCCTATTCCTTATGTAGGTAGTGAAGGGTTGAGTCTATACCCTGGTAAGAGGGTAGTGTGGTAGCCTAAGTAAGATAGACAGATGTTCTTGTCAGATCCTGACCATGTGATTGATAATCTGACAGATAATGCGATAGATAGTATGATCAAATGATGATCTGACAAATGATATGATAAAGGAAATATGTTTGAGGCTTACTTAGATTATTATGATGTCTGATGGATGGTTGAGCAAAATATGATGATATGGCTTATGTTGCCATAAATTATGATAGTTGCATCTCCTTGCAGTTGTCATATGATGACATGCATGTTAGAGTATGCTCTGATGAATGGATACTCCCCTTTTAGCAGTACATGCAGGGTAGAATGTATATGAGTACATATATGAGATGAGAAAGTTATGAGAAAGTATGTTGCTCCCATACCATATGTTATGAGGATGATATGAATGTATTGAGGATGATAGATAGTCTCAGTTTATGGGACGATAAGTTATGATATGATATTCAGATATGAATTATGATTGAGGTTACTCAGGTATTTCTATAAGCTTGTGAATACAGTACTCAGGGCCATTTCTATTGAGCGGAATGGTATACAGATAACAGTAAAGGGATTGTTTCTAGATCACTCTTCAGATAAGAGTTGGATCTGAAACAGATGGCTCTCAGATAGAGCTAGATTCAGATGAGTATAGATCACTCTTTAAATAAGAGTTGGATCTGATATAGAATGCTCGCAGTTAGAGCATAGTTCAAATGGCTCACAGTTAGAGCACAGGTTGAAAGATGAGAAGGAACTCCTGAGTAAAAGAGGAAATAAGTAAAGTCTGAGTAAATGATATGAGGCTATAAATTTTTAAAATATTTATTTTAAAGAGGAAATAAGTAACTGCTGAGTAAATGATATAGAATGCTCGCAGTTAGAGCATAGTTCAAATGGCTCACAGTTAGAGCACAGGTTGAAAGATGAGAAGGAACTCCTGAGTAAAAGAGGAAATAAGTAAAGTCTGAGTAAATGATATGAGGCTATAAATTTTTAAAATATTTATTTATGGAGTTATCAACAGGTGGAAGCAGTTAACCTTATAACTTAGTCTGTTGGTTTAAAATATTCGGGAGATAACAGTACAACAGAATCGCAGTTAGATTTTGGAGGATCATAGTTAGATCCTAGCATGGCTCCAGGATCGCAGTTAGATCCTAACAGCTTCAGAGTCGCAGTTAGATTCTGAAGAGGCTAACGGTTGATCGCAGTTAGATCCCGAGGTCGCAGTTAGACCTAGCCTAAGGAAAGTAATGAGCCATGAGATATGAGTACAATGTAGTATCTCTTTGGGAAGATGAATGCCAAAGACGAAGTTAAGGAAGCTTCACTAGTTGATAAACTCACCCAGAGAAATTATTTTGGTTTTCTCAGGTAGCCTCTAGTATACAGACTAAACTTAGCTTTCCCTTAGCAAAGATGGAGTCCAAAGTTGAGTACTGATATTCAAAGTTTTGTAGAAGTATGCTTGAGAAGCAGAAAAGAGAATTCCCTATGTGTATAGAGAATAGAAAAGCATTGGCTAAGAGAACTCTGGGAGGTAGCTCAAGTTGTAAAGCCAATAGCAAGAGAAAGAGGCGATAGTTCAGACAAGGGACTGATCAAGGTAATGATCAGATTGGAGAGCAGAGATGTCCATGTGGTGGAAAGAGCCATGGCACATGGAATTGTCGAACAAGGCAAAGCAGTTGTGGTGGAAGCCCACTTTGCAAAAGGTTGCCTAAGAATGCTGACATCCCTAGGAAAGGTATTTGCTCTTACCCCAGACACAGTCTTCAATATTCCCTAAGGTCGACCCTAAGAATGGTTAAGAAGAACCATAGCTGTAAGGGCGACTAAGCTGTAAGGAACTATTGCCTAGATGATGATGTGGATAATGAAGAGTTCTTTTCGGATCTAAAGAAAGTGGTCATGATAGCAAGTCATGAGAGATTAAAAGGCTAGAGAGACCTAGAGAAGAGGGTCTAAGGCAAAGCAGAGATAGAACGTAGTTCTATAAGAAAGAGGTTGCTAGGGCCTAAAGCTATATAAAGAGTAATCTAGCCCTAACTCAGTAGCATGTTAAATTGAAAGGTGCTAAGGCAAGAGTAGCCTAATGATATGTAAGCCCTAAGAAGGGATAAGAAAGTGCAAATGCCACAAAGGTTTGGCATAGATGCATGAAGTTATGAGAACAGTTAAGAAAAGTCAGAGAAGTTATCTGGGTTATGATCTCGTATCAGGAGAAAGAAAGTCAGAAGAACAATATCTCTCCTGAGAGATTAGCAAAGTGTAAGAAGAGTGAAGTAGACCCCAGAATTACATCAGAATTCTGCGGAATAAGATATGAAAGAAATGGACACTACTCACAAGTGTAATGAATTGTCCATAAGTATAAGAGGATGAATGCCCCAAGCCTTAGTCATAAACCGGGAAAGGATATGCAGAGGAGCTATATCCTGGATAGTTGATTGAGGTACTAAGTAAATTTCGAGGACGAAATTTATTTTAAGGGGGGTAGAAATGTAACACCCCAATTTTTAGGCCTAGAGATGCCCGAAAGAGAAATCAAGGGCATAATCGTAATTATGGGAAAAATCGGACTGGTAGCCGATGAGTACCATATTTTGCCAGAAAATAGAGAAAAATATACTGATCATTTCACTGAACTGTGAAATGTGCATATGAGGTCTCTATGTGTATGAAAGAATTAGAAATATGACCAGGGGTAAAATGGTCATTTTGGAAAAGTGTGCGCGTGAGTGCTTTTTCAGGCCAAAACAACCCGGTCCGGATAAAATATCTGAAAATACCGGGAGATAGAGAGAAGGATTCCGGATTGATTGAGGAGTCACAGAATTTTGATTTGAGGTCCCGATTTTTCTGTAAAAATTCCTGAAGATGGGAATTTACAGTTATAATCGGTAAAGGAAGAGCAGTCCGAATAGAGATGATCGGACTATGGACAGAGGCCATACAATGTTGTCTAAGGCCCGTAGTGACACCAGGGAAGGCCCAGGCCCATATTATCAGTTCGGGGGTAAGAGGGGCCGGTGTCCGGGAAAATGTGCAAAATGACGAAAATGCCCTTATGTTATAGAATAACTGAAGAATGAGTAAAGGGTATTTTGGTCATTTGGCTAGGGTTAGACAGTCAAGAAGGGGTATCTGGATAGTTAACCAGGGCCAGAGAATACTCTGGTAAAATATAAAAAGACAATAATGCCCCTAGACCTAGCAAAGGAAATGAAAGGACTTAAGTGCAATTATGAAAAGTTTCAAGGCCAAAAAGGAAAGTAGACAAAAATGTGGGGTCCTTAAGTGTAATTTTAGCCAAGTAAAAAGGGACTTAAATGAAAAGAAGAAAAGTTCCCTGGGGCTAAATTGTAATTAAAGAAAGTCAGGCCGGAAGTGGTTTGGACTGTCCGAAAGCATTTCAGTCCCAGATTTCACCGGTAGAGAGAGCAAGTGACGCTCGGTAATCTGGCTTAATACAGGAATTTTTGAAGACTCCAGATAGCAGAAATGGACTGATCGTCCAAAAGTTATAAAAATTAATACCGGATATCCTAGAATTCAGATCTAGGTGAGAAAATACAGGATGATACATCCTTATGGGACAGATGTCGGGAAACTGACAGAATAACGATAGGAGGCCTGTAGAAAAAGTTATTCGCAAATTAGAAAATCCAGACGGGAGTGTGAGGCCTCCGGGGATCCGATAGGGAGATTTATCGGTATTTGAAAGGGGACTGAATGAGTTCGGATGATCTCGGTCAGATGACTGATATGACTCACAGGGATGCCTGAACACCGCAGGCCAGTGTATCGGACAGAAGGAGCCGGTGTCCGGATATGTGTATAAACGGTGAATAATAGATAAAATATTCAATAATTATTAACGGGGGAAGATTCCTCGTAATGCGTGCCATGAAGGTATTGGACCCGGAAAGGACCAATAATGGGGCCAACAGAGGCCCAGTAAGACACTTGGACTGATAGGTGGTCCAGTGTCCGGCAGAACCCCGGAAAAGTTCGAAATTACGAAAATGCCCCTGTGTTGTACAAAAGGGTAACAGATGAATGAAGGGCATTTTGGTAATTCTGAACAGGCCCAGGAGCCAAGGTACATACAGATAAAGTTACTGAGAGTCAGTATATACCCTGACAGAGTACAGAAGGGTATGAAATGACGATTTTACCTTTAGGGTTAAAATATACAAAAAAGGGCACCCAAGGGTATTTTGGTAATTTGCCAAGGGCTGTTTCTTGGGAATCGAGCCATCAGAGTACTTGGGCTTGATCAAGTTCCAAGACAACATTCCCAGAGCCCAAAAACGTAGCCCATGAAGTATGTGGGAAAAAGTGGCATTAAAATACTATTTTAATGCTGTTTCAATAAAGTTACTCGGTTGGCACGATAACCGAGGAGGTGATCAGATAAAGTCCTGGATTTATCTGGATAGCATTGGAAGGCGTGACAGGTGCCAGTAAGATGACACATGGCGCCAACATAAAGGCAGAAGAAAAAGTTGAGGACACGTATTATGAGGCAAGAGACTGGACCGGTGAGTCAGCATGCTGAGTCAGCTGCTGAGGTGTCCAGGATTTCAGACATGTGATAAATGTGGCGCTGAGGTGTCCTGGTGAGGTGTCCCAATGATGTCATGCTTGATGCAGTAAAGGAGGAATTAAAGAAAATAGGAAAATCCAGGAAAAACCAGGACCGCAGGATCAAAGTTCATGGAAATTACGAGATTGCCATTGGAGGAGGTTATAAATACCCCCCCTCGCCATTCATATGCCACAGCCAAGAGCCCATTTTAGAGAGAGGAGGAGGTGCTAGAGAGAGAAAGTGAGAGGAAGAAAGAAAGAAAGGAAGTTCTGGCGGAGCTGGAAGCAGAATAGAGATAGTAGAGCTCTGCTGAGCCTTTGAGGTAGTAACTAATCCTAGCTTTATTGTAATGGCTTTGTGATTCGTTGTGCTATTGTTTGGTTGGATTGTTGTCTTATATGTTATGTATGATGTAATATCCTTAATTTTATGTACTGGTTCCTATGTACAGAATAAACGGAATATATGAGCTCTGTTTCAGGAAAAAGATGTGGTCCTTTATGTAAAGAAAATGATTAAATTGCAAAAGAAAGGAAAAGAAAGGACTTAAATGCAAATATGGAAAGTTTAAGGTAAGGAAGGAAAGGTAGACAAAAATGTGGGGTCTTAAAGTGTAATTTTAGCCAAATTAAGGGACTTAATTATAAAGAAGGAAAAGTTCCCTGGGGCTAAAGTATAATTAAAGAAAATAGGCCAGAAGTGGTTTGCACCGCCCGACAGCATTTCAGTCCCAGATTCTACCAGAAGGTAGGGCAGGTGACGCCGGGTAACCAAGCCTAATACCGGAATTTTTGAAGATTCCAGATAGCCAGAAATGGACTGATCGTCCAAAAGTTATAAAAATTAATACCGGATACCCTAGGTTTCAGATATAAGTGAGAAAATACAGGATGATGCACCCTTATGGGGCAGATGTCGGGAAACTGACAGGATACCGATAGGAGGTCTGTAGGAAAAGTTATTCACAAAATAAAAATTCCAGACGGGAGTGTGAGGCCTCCAGGGATCCGGGTTGGAGATTTATCGGTATTTTTAAAGGGGCTGAATGCGATCGAATGACTTCGGTCAGATGACCGTTATAACCCCCAAGGATGCCTGAACACAGTAGGACACTGTATCTGGGAAAAAGAGCCGGTGTCCGAAAAAGGTGTATAATCGGTAAATAATAGTTAAAATATTCAATGAACTGTGTTAAAGGAAGATTTCTCGTAATGCGTGCCATATAGGTAATGGACCCAGGAAGCCCAAAAATGGCGCCATTAGAGGCCCAATAAGACTCTTGGACTGATAGGTGGGCCAGTGTCCAGCAGAACCCCGGAAAAGTGCGAAATTACGAAAATGCCCCTATGTTGTACAAAAAGGGCAGCAGATGAATAAAGGGTATTCTGGTCATTTTGGACAGACCCAGAGGTCAAGACATGTCTAAATAAGGTTGACTAGAGCCAGTATAAGCTTTGACCGAGTCCAGAAAGGTGTGAAATGACGATTTTGCCCTTAGGGCTAAAATAGGACAAGATAGGGCACCAAGGGCATTTTGGTCATTTCGCAGGGGATCTGTAATCGAGTCTGGACCCAGTATTAAAAAGTTAATGATATAAAGGGTCTAGATACTAAATGTGAGGTCAGTAGACATAAAAAGGATCTTCAGAAACATCAGGTGCAGAAAACAGCACGTTTTTCGAGGCGATGGACCGGGCCGGTACCGGAGTGGACCGGAAGGCTCTAGCTCCCTCTCAATTTCGCCATGTGAAGAATGTGGGAGGTGAGGTGTCCCATGAGTTGGCATTGAGTGATGTCATGCATGATGCAGTAAAAGGAATAAAGAAAAATAGAAAATTTAGGAAAAACCAGGACCACAGGATCATAAGTCTTCAAAATTACAAGATTGCCATTGCTCAACACTATAAATACCCCCCTTACTCCTTCATTTCGGTGCAAGCAAGAAAGAGAGGAAGAAAGAAGTTCTTGAGAGAGAAAGTGAGAGAAAGAAAGAAGTAAGGAAGTTCTGGTGAAGTTGGAAGTAGTAGGGAAGTTCTAAAGCACTGCTTTTGAGGTAACAACTAATCCTAGCTCTTATGTAATGTCTTTGTGATGTGTTGTCTTGTTTGGTTGATTGTTGTCCTATATGTTATGCTTGAAGCTCTATTCCAATGCTATGATCATATGTTATTGAATATGGAAGCATGCAGCATACTTATCTGTACACAGTCACAAGCAAGCACCGTCACTCTGCATTACATATTTTGTTATGATTATTGTTACTGGGATTCTTTTGAATCTCATTCCCAAACATAACATTACAGGGGAGGTTCTGTCAAAATAAAATTTGGAAATCTTAAGAGACGCCGGTAGGCTGCCGAAATTCCGGCAACGAAGACGGAACAAAGAAAGGAACTGATACGTACTGTGTACGTAGTGCTGTCTAAGGAGGCTGGAAGTGAGTGGACCCAGAAGGTTCATCCAGTCTTTCCTGGGTACTACGTAGAATGGTAATTCTCACAAGGGAATTACTGAATCGGTACAACATCGGTTACTTTCTAGAGAAGAATTGTAGCAGTTATGCTGCCGGATTTTAGACAGAGAAGGATGTAATAAAATATGAGAGAGTTAATCATGCACTGATATATAACAGTTGATTATTTGATATTAATTGTTATCTGGCCTGCATGACTGATATGTGTTGGTTGTATGCTTGGGTATGTAAAGACTAAATGCTGAAAATAGGCTCAGTGAACAGTAACTCGTGAAGACCCATTCATGTTTGATAAATCATTAAAAATAGTAAATGATTGAATTAATGTACGAAATTTTTAGGGTATAAAGTAGACATACTAAGCTTTAATTTGATATATATAATGTCTAAATTGTATGTATAAACGAAAAGATATAAATGGTTAAAGTTGGGACCAGAATGCTGGATTTAGGAGAAAGTCATTGGATGAACAGTAATATTTGAACGTTTACCCACGTTAAATTTGTCAAGGATTGGTCAACCAATGATTTTTCCCTGAAATATATTTGAGTTAGATTCACGTAGCAATTGGAACCACTTCATTTCGATTTTTCTATAATTAGTTATGAATTTTCAAAGTCAGGTCACTCATCTGGAATTTGCCACAGTGAACAGTACTCGATATGAATAAAATTCCAGATTAAGTGTTTAGACTTCAATGACCCTGAAAGTGGTTTAAGTGCTACTGAATGGTCCCTAAGATGTATAAAAATAAGGTTGTGACATTTTGGTATCAGAGCAAAGGATTCTGGCTTAAGAAATGCTCTGAGTAGATGATTTATAGAAAGATATACCATGATAAAGCCGTCATAATTGACACTAAGTTAGTGTTTGCAGGATGGCTAGACATAGATTTGGGTCTGAAACTACAGTAAACCAATGGGAATTAAGACCAGAGGTCTTTAGTTCAGATAGTTCAGAAGAAGAGATAGTAAGCAATGATTCTGACCTCTGGACACCTCCAGTAGCTGGTGATTCTGAGGAGGATAGTTCCTCGGTAGGATCAAACTTTCCAATTGATGATCAGGAGGTGATGATAACAGAAGGCCCTATTCCTGCCATTCCCATAAGTGCGGTACCCTTGAATATAACAGACAGTTCAGGATCCAGTCAAGTACGTGTTCAGAGTAATGCGCCAGATCCCAGTAGGCCCGAAGTGACTTTAGTAGAAATGTATTTGGGAGGTTTAATCGTAAGAATGGTCCCAGGGAGGAACCTGAGTAGAGAGCAACTTGAGAGCTCGGTAGCATTAGCCCGACAACTATATGAGTTGAGGCAGACCCTGTTCGAAAACATAGATCAAGATTATTCGGTCTACCAGGAGTTTATCACAAGGGTGAAAGCCATATATCAAGCCTGGGATCCAAATGTGTTAACCATGGGGCTTTGGCTAGAAATTATGAATGATGTATTGCCGAAGACTCCTACCTGGAGATCGGAGTTGGACCAGTATTTTGATAGAGAATCATATTGTACCATATCCGACTGGATCTACCTAGTAGGAGATTATATTAGAATGAAGTTTAAGAAAAATTAGAGTAATATTTCTAATGTATAAAAGACTAGAATGGTACTGTGATATGTACATATACTCTGTATGTATATTATGTGTGAAATGAAATGAAAAAGAATTATGTTATTTATCGTATTCCCTTCTGTTTTTAAGTATAACAAAATGGTACGAACGAGGAGAACTATTCCAGCTGAGGAACCCCGAGAGGCTGGAAACCTTAATCAAATGATTCTAGAACGATTAGAACAGCAACAAAAGATGATAGAAGAAATGAGAACTGCTCAAGCACGAAATGAACAAGAAAGAGATGCTGCCATAGCCGCGGCAGTAGCAGCAGCTGTAAATAATTTAAGACCGCCAGAGCCTTCAGGGGCAACTAGTAGAGAACCTGAAGAAGTACCCCAGCAGGCGGAACAGCCCCAGAGAAGGGTTGAATCAAGGGAGGAGGCAGTTGGCATCCAACAATGGATGGTGCGATTTTGCAAACACAATCCTCCCATATTCGAAGGGACATTTGAAGTACATGTAGCAGAAAATTGGGTCAGCAGATTAGAGAAGATCTTTAAGGTCCTCGACTGCCCGACTGAAACCAAGGCCCAAATGGCCATCTATCAATTGGAAAAGGATGCGGATAGATGGTGGAAGAATACAGAGTTACTTCTCCAAGCAAGAGATATTCCGGTTACCTGGGAAGTATTTCTTGAGCAATTTTATGAGAAATATTTTCCTCAATCTGTCAGAGATGAAAGGGAGGCTGAATTCCTTGTGCTGAGGCAAGGAGAAAAAGAATCTTTTGACGAATATTTGGCCAAGTTCATCCGGCTATCTCAATATTCAACTTACCTACGCCAAGTGGATGATGAACGCTGGATGACAGAAAGAATGATTCGAGGGCTGAATTCTATGTTAAAGGAGAAGTTAACTCCCCAACAATACAGCCAGTTCAATAAGGCTGTGGAAGCATGTCGAATCGTTGAGAACAGCATGAATCATAGAATGCTGTCCAGATCTGGGAGTAAAGATCAAGCGACTCCTGATAAGGCCGGACGGAATCAAGAAGCGGCCAGTGGGAGCAGCTATAAGAAAAGAAAGCGCCCGTGGCAGACCAAGAGGCCTAATAGGGGAAATTTCCGCGGAAGATCCAATAACCGGGATCCAAAGGCCCCAGTATGTGAAAAGTGTGGAAAGAATCATGGTGACAGACCATGCTTGATGGGCCAGAATGTATGCTACACCTGCGGAAAGCCCGGACATTTTTCCAGGGAATGTCCTCAAGCTATAACTGATCCAAGGCCACGGACGGCGGGACGAGTGTTTGCACTCACTAGAGAGGATGCTCAGCGATCATCTGAGATGATCCAAGGTACAATCTATCTCAATGATCATGCTGTGACTGCCCTATTTGATTCGGGTGCAAGTCATTCCTTTATATCTTATGAATGTGCTAAATGCCTAGGCCTTCTGATCAGCAAGTTACGTTATGATATATAGGTGAAAACCCCCACCAACGCTAGGGTGATCACATCTGATGCCTGTCTAAATAGTGTGGTGCATTATGAGCACTGCAGTACCACCCTGGACCTGATCTGTATGCCTTTCCAGGAGATTGAGGTTATACTCGGTTTAAATTAGTTATCCTCCAATAATGTGATATTGGACTGCAGGAACAAGACCCTAGTTCTTGGTCCAAAGATCACTGATCGGAGTCTAGAAGTACAACTAAACTTCGTGACAGAGGCTCAGGCAGAAAAATGTCTACGGAAAGGATGTCAGGGATATGTGGTATTCTTTTCTGTTCAAACAGAAGTGGAGGAAGGCATCGAGGAGGTTCCTGTAGTCAATGAATTTCCTGAAGTCTTTCCAAAGGAGATTCAGGGATTGCCTTCGGAGCGTGAAGTGGAGTTTGCGATCGACATTGTACCTGGAGCTGGACCAGTATCAAAAGCCCCATACAGGATGGCTCCCAACGAAATGATGGAACTGAAGAAGCAAATTGAGGAGCTATTGGAGAAGGGTTTTATACGACCCAGTGTATCGCCATGGGGTGCTCCAGTACTGTTCGTCAAGAAGAAAGATGGTAGCTTAAGGCTGTGCATTGACTATAGGGAATTAAATAAGCTTACAGTTAAGAACAAGTATCCTCTTCCCAGAATTGATGACCTGCTAGATCAATTGGCAGGAGCGAGCTTATTCTCCAAAATTGACTTGAGATCTGGCTACCATCAACTAAGGGTCAAGCCAGATGATATTCCAAAGACGGCGTTCAGAACGCGCTACGGACATTTTGAATTTTTGGTGATGCCTTTTGGACTAACCAATGCACCTGCTATTTTCATGGACTATATGAACCGGATTTTTAGGCCTTATCTAGATCAGTTCGTTGTGGTCTTTATTGATGATATTCTGGTGTACTCCAAATCTCCAGAGGAGCATGAGAGGCATTTGAGGATTGTTCTTGGTACCCTTAAAGAGAAGAAGCTCTATGCTAAGCTGAGTAAGTGTGAGTTTTGGCTTTCAGAAGTCAAATTTCTCGGTCATGTCATATCCCGAGACGGGGTAGCTGTGGATCCTAGCAAAGTTGAAGCAGTTTTGAGCTGGGAACAGCCAAGGACAGTGACAGAGATTAGAAGTTTTCTTGGCCTAGCAGGGTACTACAGACGATTCATTCAAGACTTTTCTCGAATTGCCTTACCACTTACCAAGCTGACCAGAAAGAATCAGCAGTTTAAGTGGGATGAGAAGTGCGAGGCTAGCTTCCAGCAGTTGAAGCAGAGATTAACGACTACTCCCGTGCTGATTATTCCAGACCCAACTCAGACTTATGTAGTCTACACTGATGCTAGCAAGCAGGGGCTGGGATGTGTGCTTATGCAGCAAGGTCGAGTAGTAGCCTACGCCTCTCAGCAGTTAAAGCCACATGAAGAGAATTATCCCACTCATGATCTGGAGCTTGCGGCGGTGGTCTATGCCCTGAAGATATGGAGGCACTATTTATACGGAGCAACGATAGAGTTGTTTTGCGACCACAAAAGCCTGAAATATCTGCAGGATCAGAAGGAGCTGAACATGAGGCAGCGGCGATGGATGGAATTGTTAAAAGATTATGACTTCCAGATTAAATACCATCCAGGAAAAGCCAATGTGGTAGCTGATGCCCTGAGTAGAAAGGTGGTGCAGGTTGCATACATGATGATCAAGGAATTGGAACTGATAGAAGATATGCGCGACTGGAGCCCTTTATATCAAATGCAACTGACGGAGAATCCTTTTGGAGGAGTTCATGTCAGAGCTTGCATAGAAGATGAGATCAAAGGGGCTCAGGAACAGGATAAGCTCGCAGCAATATTCAAAGACAAGCTGGAGAAAGGGAAGACAAGGAATTTTGAGATGTCCCCAGACGGATTGCTACAGTTTAGGGGAAAACCCTATATCCCAAATATTGGGGGATTAAGGGAAAGGATTCTGGAGGAAGCACATAAAAGCCGATATACGGTACATCCAGGTATGACCAAAATGTATCATGATGTTAAAAGGTTATTCTGGTGGCCTGGACTGAAGAAAGATGTTGTAGCTTACGTATCTAAGTGCTTAACCTGCCAGAAAGTGAAAGTTGAACATCAAAAGCCAGCAGGAACGTTGCAGCCTTTAGATATCCCTGAGTGGAAATGGGATGGGATTGCCATGGACTTTGTGGAAGGACTACCCTTGACACCAAGTAGACATGATGCGGTTTGGGTAGTAATCGATCGACTGACAAAGTCAGCACATTTCCTGGCAATCAATAAGAGAGATTCTCTAGAAAAGCTGGCAAAGCTGTATATAAAGGAGATCGTTAGGCTCCATGGTATCCCAAGCAGCATTGTGTCTGATAGAGATCCTCGATTTACTTCAAATTTCTGGAGGGCTCTACAGGAAGAAATGGGCACTACTCTCAGATTCAGTACAGCTTATCATCCTCAGACAGATGGTCAATCTGAAAGAACAATACAGACGTTAGAGGATATGCTGAGAGCATGTGTCCTAGATTTCAAAGGCAGCTGGGATATCCATTTACCCCTTATAGAGTTTGCATATAACAATGGTTATCAGGCTAGTATACAGATGGCACCTTTTGAAGCACTCTATGGACGGAAATGTAGATCCCCCTTATGCTGGCTAGAGTTGAGCGAGAGAAGAATGCTTGGTCCGGATATAGTGGATCAAACTGCAGAACAAGTTGCGGTAATTAGAAAACGATTGTTGACGGCTCAAAGCAGACAGAAGAGTTATGCAGATGTCAGAAGGAAGCCGTTGGAGTTTGAAGAAGGAGAACATGTATTCCTTAAGTTAACTCCAACCACAGGAGCCGGACGATCGATTAAGGTAAAGAAGTTGCATCCAAGATACATCGGGCCATTCCAGATTCTCTCAAAGATAGGAGCAGTAGCCTACAAGTTGGCTCCAAATCTCAGCCAGATACATGATGTGTTCCATGTTTCCCAATTAAAGAAGTATATTCCAGATCCATCTCATGTGATAGAGCAAGATGAGGTCGCACTGCGAGATGACTTGACCTATGAGGTTGGACCGGTACGAATTACTGATAGAAAAGTCAAGCAGTTGCGGAATAAGCAAATTCCTTTAGTTAAAGTGATCTGGAAAGGCTTGACTGAACAAGAGGCTACATGGGAAACAGAAGAAAAGATGAGAGAAAAGTACCCTGAATTATTTGTACAAGATAGATGTAATGTAAATTTCGGGGACGAAATTTATTTTTAGGGGGAGAGAAATGTAATATCCTTAATTTTCTGTACTGGTTCCTATGTACAGAATAAACGGAATATATGAGCTCTGTTTCAGGAAAAAGATGTGGTCCTTTATGTAAAGAAAATGATTAAATTGCAAAAGAAAGGAAAAGAAAGGACTTAAATGCAAATATGGAAAGTTTAAGGTAAGGAAGGAAAGGTGGACAAAAATGTGGGGTCTTAAAGTGTAATTTTAGCCAAATTAAGGGACTTAATTATAAAGAAGGAAAAGTTCCCTGGGGCTAAAGTATAATTAAAGAAAATAGGCCAGAAGTGGTTTGCACCGCCCGACAGCATTTCAGTCCCAGATTCTACCAGAAGGTAGGGCAGGTGACGCCGGGTAACCAAGCCTAATACCGGAATTTTTGAAGATTCCAGATAGCCAGAAATGGACTGATCGTCCAAAAGTTATAAAAATTAATACCGGATACCCTAGGTTTCAGATATAAGTGAGAAAATACAGGATGATGCACCCTTATGGGGCAGATGTCGGGAAACTGACAGGATACCGATAGGAGGTCTGTAGGAAAAGTTATTCATAAAATAAAAATTCCAGACGGGAGTGTGAGGCCTCCAGGGATCCGGGTTGGAGATTTATCGGTATTTTTAAAGGGGCTGAATGCGATCGAATGACTTCGGTCAGATGACCGTTATAACCCCCAAGGATGCCTGAACACAGTAGGACACTGTATCTGGGAAAAAGAGCCGGTGTCCGAAAAAGGTGTATAATCGGTAAATAATAGTTAAAATATTCAATGAACTGTGTTAAAGGAAGATTTCTCGTAATGCGTGCCATACAGGTAATGGACCCAGGAAGCCCAAAAATGGCGCCATTAGAGGCCCAATAAGACTCTTGGACTGATAGGTGGGCCAGTGTCCAGCAGAACCCCGGAAAAGTGCGAAATTACGAAAATGCCCCTATGTTGTACAAAAAGGGCAGCAGATGAATAAAGGGTATTCTGGTCATTTTGGACAGACCCAGAGGTCAAGACATGTCTAAATAAGGTTGACTAGAGCCAGTATAAGCTTTGACCGAGTCCAGAAAGGTGTGAAATGACGATTTTGCCCTTAGGGCTAAAATAGGACAAGATAGGGCACCAAGGGCATTTTGGTCATTTCGCAGGGGATCTGTAATCGAGTCTGGACCCAGTATTAAAAAGTTAATGATATAAAGGGTCTAGATACTAAATGTGAGGTCAGTAGACATAAAAAGGATCTTCAGAAACATCAGGTGCAGAAAATAGCACGTTTTTCGAGGCGATGGACCGGGCCGGTACCGGAGTGGACCGGAAGGCTCTAGCTCCCTCTCAATTTCGCCATGTGAAGAATGTGGGAGGTGAGGTGTCCCATGAGTTGGCATTGAGTGATGTCATGCATGATGCAGTAAAAGGAATAAAGAAAAATAGGAAATTTAGGAAAAACCAGGACCACAGGATCATAAGTCTTCAAAATTACAAGATTGCCATTGCTCAACACTATAAATACCCCCCTTACTCCTTCATTTCGGTGCAAGCAAGAAAGAGAGGAAGAAAGAAGTTCTTGAGAGAGAAAGTGAGAGAAAGAAAGAAGTAAGGAAGTTCTGGTGAAGTTGGAAGTAGTAGGGAAGTTCTAAAGCACTGCTTTTGAGGTAACAACTAATCCTAGCTCTTATGTAATGTCTTTGTGATGTGTTGTCTTGTTTGGTTGATTGTTGTCCTATATGTTATGCTTGAAGCTCTATTCCAATGCTATGATCATATGTTATTGAATATGGAAGCATGCAGCATACTTATCTGTACACAGTCACAAGCAAGCACCGTCACTCTGCATTACATATTTTGTTATGATTATTGTTACTGGGATTCTTTTGAATCTCATTCCCAAACATAACATTACAGGGGAGGTTCTGTCAAAATAAAATTTGGAAATCTTAAGAGACGCCGGTAGGCTGCCGAAATTCCGGCAACGAAGACGGAACAAAGAAAGGAACTGATACGTACTGTGTACGTAGTGCTGTCTAAGGAGGCTGGAAGTGAGTGGACCCAGAAGGTTCATCCAGTCTTTCCTGGGTACTACGTAGAATGGTAATTCTCACAAGGGAATTACAGAATCGGTACAACATCGGTTACTTTCTAGAGAAGAATTGTAGCAGTTATGCTGCCGGATTTTAGACAGAGAAGGATGTAATAAAATATGAGAGAGTTAATCATGCACTGATATATAACAGTTGATTATTTGATATTAATTGTTATCTGGCCTGCATGACTGATATGTGTTGGTTGTATGCTTGGGTATGTAAAGACTAAATGCTGAAAATAGGCTCAGTGAACAGTAACTCGTGAAGACCCATTCATGTTTGATAAATCATTAAAAATAGTAAATGATTGAATTAATGTACGAAATTTTTAGGGTATAAAGTATACATACTAAGCTTTAATTTGATATATATAATGTCTAAATTGTATGTATACACGAAAAGATATAAATGGTTAAAGTTGGGACCAGAATGCTGGATTCAGGAGAAAGTCATTGGATGAACAGTAATATTTGAACGTTTACCCACGTTACATTTGTCAAGGATTGGTCAACCAATGATTTTTCCATGAAATATATTTGAGTTATCTTCACGTAGCAATTGGAACCACTTCATTTCGATTTTTCTATAATTAGTTATGAATTTTCAAAGTCAGGTCACTCATCTGGAATTTGCCATAGTGAACAGTACTCGATATGAATAAAATTCCAGATTAAGTGTTTAGACTTCAATGACCCTGAAAGTGGTTTAAGTGCTACTGAATGGTCCCTAAGATGTATAAAAATAAGGTTGTGACATCTGAAGCTCTGCTGTAATGCTATGATCATATGTTATTAAGCATGGAAGCACGCAGCATACTTATCTGTACACAATCACAAGCAAGCACTGTCACTCTGCATTACATATATTGTTATGATTGTTGCTACTGAGATTCCCCCTAATCTCATCCCAATAAATAACTCATTACAGGGGAGGTTATGTCGAAATGAATTTTGAGAATTTTAAGAGCGCCGTTATGCTGCCGAAGTAAAGACTGAACATCAGTATATGATAAGTACTGTGTACGTAGTGCTGTCTAAGGAGGCTAGAAGTGAGTGGACCTAGCTGGTTCATCTAGTCTTTCCTGGGTACTACGTAGAATGGTAGTTCTCATGAGGGGATTACCGAATCAGTACGGTTCAGTTCTTTGTACAGATGAAGCGTAGCGGTTATGCTGCCGGAGTTTAGGCAAAAAATGATGTAATAGAAATATGAGAATTTCATACATGCCCTGATGTATAATGACTTATTATTTAATAATAATTGTTGTTTGGCATGTTTGACTGATATATGATGGATGTATGTATATGTATGCAAAGTAGAAATGCTGGAAATTACCACTGTGAACAGTAACACGTGGTGATAAGGTCATGTTTGATAAATGATTAAAAATAGTAAATGGATGAATAAATGTATGAAATTTTTAAGGTAAATATTAGACATACCAAGCTTCGATTTAAAATATAGTATGACTCATTTGGATGTATACACAAGGAGATATAAATTATCAAAGTTGGGACCAGAATGCTGGATTCAGGGAGAAAAACGTGGGATGAACAGTAAAGTTGACACGTTGACTGACGTTGACTTGGTCAACTAATGGTCAACTAGTTATTTTTCCCTGAAATATAATTGAGTTAGCTTCATTTATCAATTGGAACCACTTCATTTTGATTTTTCTAGAATTAGTTATGATTTTTCGAAGTCGGGTCACTCATCTGGAATTTACACAGTGAACAGTACTCGATAAGAGTAAAACTCCAGATCCGATAAAATTGGACTTCAATGACCTTGAAAGTGGTTCTAAATGCTACTGAATGGTCCCTAAGACATACGAAAGTAAGGATGTTTCAGTACTCATGTCTTAAAGATGAAAGGGTACATAGATCACCTTGAGAGGCTTGGATTTCCCATGAGCCAGGAGTTAGCTACAGATTTGATCTTGAACTCACTCCCGGAAAGCTATGACCAGTTTGTCATGAACTACAACATGAACAACATGGAGAAATCTATTTCTAAACTGCATGGGATGCTTAAAACTGCTGAGCTGACTGTTAAGAAGAAGCCCAGTACTGTTTTGATGGTTCAGAAAGGAAAGGGTATGAAAAAGACAGGCAAGGGTAAGGGGAAGGGTCATGGCTCATCTGGTAAGACCAAAGAGTCAGGCAAGCCCGAAACCAAGCCTGCACCAAAGAAGGCAAAGCCTCCAAAGGAAGGAGTTTGCTTCTTCTACAATGAACCGGGTCATTGGAAGAGGAATTGCAAACTCTACCTTGAAGATCTGAAAAAGAACAGAAGGATAGCGGGGCTATCGCTTCAGGTATTTATGTTATAGACATTCATCTCTCTACTTCCACTACATGGGTATTAGATACTGCATGTGGTTCTCACATTTGTACAAATGTGCAGGGCTTAAAGGACAGTAGAAAGCTGAAGAAGGGCGAAGTTGACCTACGAGTTGGAAATAGAGCAAAGGTTACTGCTTTAGCTGTAGGCACTTATGAATTAGTTCTGCCCACTGGGCTTTTGTTAGTTTTGAACAATTGCTATTATGTTCCTGCTTTGAGTAGTAACATTGTTTCTCTTTCTTATTTGGATAAGGAAGGTTACACTTCCATTTCTGGGAATGGTAAATGTTCCATTTATCGTAATGATATTTTCTATGC
Source organism: Leucaena leucocephala (assembly GCA_037074615.1). Lineage (NCBI taxonomy): Eukaryota > Viridiplantae > Streptophyta > Magnoliopsida > Fabales > Fabaceae > Leucaena > Leucaena leucocephala. The sequence continues at coordinate 21,428,250 of CM073532.1, read as the reverse complement.
TCATGGTGATTTGCATGTTGATCATTACATATTAAACTTGGAACAACCCAATCATGGAAATATCTATAACATAACCGCCAAAAGGGTCAAACCAAATGATTTGAATCCGACATACCTCTGGCACTATCGTTTGGGCCATATAAATGAGAAACGCATTTCTAAACTCCATCAAGATGGATTTCTCAACTCATTTGATTTTGAAACATATGATACTTGCGAGTCTTGTTTGTTAGGAAAGATGACAAAGTCTCCTTTCACTGGGCACAGTGAGAGGGCCACTGATTTGTTGGGACTCATACATACAGATGTGTGTGGACCGATGAATACAAATGCCAGAAGAGGTTATTCGTACTTCATCACATTCATAGATGATTTCAGTAGATATGGCTACGTCTATCTAATGAAACATAAATCCGAATCTTTTGAAATGTTCAAGATATTTCAAAATAAAGTACAAAACCAGCTTGGCAAAACAATTAAAGCCCTTCGATCTGATCGAGGTGGTGAATATTTGAGCCAAGAGTTTATCGATCATCTTAGGAATTGTGGGATAGTCTCACAATTGTCTCCTTCAGGAATACCACAATGGAATGGGGTTTCTGAACAGAGGAATCGAACACTATTGGATATGGTTCGATCCATGATGAGTCGAACAGATCTTCCACCGTCCTTTTGGGGCCACGCCCTAGAGACAGCTATGTTCACACTAAATCGTGTTCCATCTAAGGCAGTTGAAAAGACTCCGTATGAGATATGGACTGGGAGGAAACCTAGTTTGTCTTTTCTCAAGATTTGGGGATGTGAGGTCTATGTTAAGCAACAAGCCTCAGATAAGTTAGCGCCCAAATCTTCAAAGTGCCTTTTTGTGGGATATCCTAAGGAAACCAAGGGATATTATGTCTACAACCCCACTGATAACAAAGTGTTTGTTGTCAGAAATGGTATCTTTCTAGAACGAGAGTTTATCTCTAAAAGAACCAGTGGGAGTAAGGTACACCTCGAAGAAGTTCGAGAGCCACAAGACACCACAGAATTAGAGATGGAAAATTGAGAAGACTCACAAGTTGTTGAGACTCCTCAAGTCACGCAAGGCCCACGGCGATCTAATAGGGCACGACTTCAGCCTCAGAGATATGGATTTCTGATTGCTGACAATCGTGATGTGCTGCTCATTGAGCATAATGAGCCAACTACCTATCGAGAAGCTATATTGGGACCAAACTCTGAAAAATGGCTTAGTGCTATGAAGTCTGAGATGCAATCCATGTACGACAATAAGGTATGGACCTTAGTCGACCCGCCTGAAGGTGTAAAAACCGTAGGGTGCAAGTGGGTTTTTAAAGAGAAAACCGACATGGATGGCCATGTAAATGTCTTCAAGGCACGACTGGTTGCAAAAGGATTTACTCAAACTCATGGTGTGGACTATGATGAGACCTTTTCCCCAGTTGCAATGGCCAAATCAATCAGAATCCTCCTTGCCATTGCAGCATATTATGACTATGAAATATGGCAGATGGACGTCGAGACAGCCTTCCTTAATGGAAAGCTCCTTGAGGATGTGTACATGACACAACCTGAAGGATTTGTGCATTTTGAGGACTCTGGTAAGGTGTGCAAGCTTCAAAGGTCCATTTATGGACTGAAGCAAGCATCTCGAAGTTGGAATCATCGTTTTGATGAAGTAGTCAAAGAGTTTGGATTTCTTCAAAACATTGAAGAACCTTGTGTGTACAAGAAGGTTAGTGGGAGCACAGTTGTATTTTTTGTACTCTATGTCGATGACATCCTACTCATTGGGAATGGCATTCCTACCTTGCAGATTGTCAAGTGTTGGTTAGGAAAATCTTTCTCGATGAAAGACTTGGGTGAAGCCACCTACATCCTAGGAATTAGGATCTATAGAGATAGATCTAAAAGTCTTATAGGACTGAGTCAGAGCACATATATAGACAAGATACTGCATAGGTTAAGTATGCAGGAATCAAAGAGGGGTTTCATACCCATGTCTCATGGTATTCACCTCAGCAAGGATTTGTGTCCTAGTACACCAGATCAGCGAGGTCGCATGAGTAAGGTTCCATATGCTTCAGCCATAGGATCTATCATGTACGCCATGTTATGTACTCGACCGGATGTCTCATTTTCCTTAAGTATGACTAGCAGATATCAACAGGACCCCGGTGAGGGCCATTGGACTGCTGTCAAGAATATCCTTAAGTACTTAAGAAGGACTAAGGACTTATTCTTGGTCTATGGTGGATTGGATGATGAGCTCTATGTAACTGGTTACACAGATGCAAGTTTCCAAACTGACCAGGACGACCAGAAATCGTAATCTGGATACATATTCCTCCTGAATAATGGAGCGGTAAGCTGGAAGAGCTCTAAGCAGAGCACTGTAGCAGATTCTGCAACGGAAACTGAGTATATAGCAGCATCTGATGTAGCTAAGGAGGCCGTTTGGATAAGGAAGTTCATTACAGAACTAGGGGTGGTACCTACCATCTCAAATCCAATAACTTTGTTCTGTGATAATAGTGGTGCCATTGCACAGGCCAAAGAGCCTAGGTCACATCAAAGGACCAAGCATATACTCAGGCGATTTCATCTCATCAGAGAAATCAATGATAGAGGTGATATAAAAATATGCAAGGTAGCAGGGGAAGACAATGTTGCTGATCCTCTAACAAAGCCGCTTGTGCAAGTAAAACATGAGTGTCATGTTAGGTCAATGGGAATTAGGCAAATTAATGATTGTACCTAGTGCAAGTGGGAGGATGTTGGAGATTGTGCCCTAGGGGCCAATCATTACCTTATGAACATTGTTGATTTATGAATTTCTTAATTATGTTATCATATTATTTGCATGTTTACTATGATGATAATCCTTGGATAACTCGTGATCTTATCCTAAATGTCCCTGGTCGGTCATCTATGCGGGAGCAGAGATAAAATAAGACCTGTATGACTTTGAAGATATATAGAGATATAAATCAAAGTCATAAGCACATGTAAGAGTACAGGGTGTTGGACCGACCCGCTATGAGAGAGCTGCATGGGTCAAGTCATAAGCTTCTCTCATATACAAGCCATGTCACTATGCCCTTTGACCTGAGATCATCATGGATTCCTACATGACAAACGCTCAGCTTTGACCTAGTCAAAAGTCACTTTTGACCGAGTGATCATAAAGGCTATGCTCGGGCTTAGTGGTTTTTCATGCGGAGGAATGTGAATGGTCAAGATGGAATTTGTCCCTCATATTCGTAGAGAGATATTACTGGGCTTCTCGATGAGTGAGACTGAGAAATGTATGGCCATACTGGAATGGAAGGGTAGTTCCATTTCTATATTCAGACTTCTTAGGGATCGAGAAAGTAACGGTCAGGAACAGGAGGATGACGTTCTCCATGCCTCATCCTTGACCGAAATATCATGTGACAAAAGGGACGTGATATGGTTGTATGAAAGGTTATATCGTTTATCGATCCTCATATGTTTTGGGTAGTTGTAATGCCTTGCTAGAGACCGCTTACGACTTGTGGGTCAGTATAGTAACTGGGCCACTGCCAACTTCATATGGGCCTACAGGGTCGCACACAAAACAGCCCAATACGAGCTATGATATCCAGATTCATTGAATCTAAGAGATGTCTAGATTCAATGAATAATCTAGGGTGGATATATATTTTATATATATATAAATTTGTATATATATTATATATAATTAAGAGATATTTGTAAGATTTAATTTATAAGGATAAATTAAATCTCTATCACTTTTGAATTTAAATTTAAATGGATATGATCTATTTGAATTTGAAATTCAAATTGATAAGATATCTCAAATTTGATTTATGAGAATAAATCAAATATAATTCTGTCTTATCTTTATTTTAAATTAAATAAATAGGTGAATTAAATCTGTGGAACGGATTTAATATAAACCATATTTATTTAATTAGTTTCTTATTAAATTATGCAATATATGATATTGTATTAATTCAGAATTAATATAAGATTAATTCTGAAGCCCGGCCCTATTAGAAGCCCGATAGCGTCCTATATATTTGACATTAGGGGCTAGGGTTCTACACATCTCTACACACACATTCAGACATGAGAAAAGGGGGCAGGGAGAGTGCAAAAGGTTTGCAGATAAGAAACTGCCGAAATAGAGACGGTGAGGACGGAATCTCTAGAAAGCCCTAGAGGGACAAGAGGCGCTAGCACGTCGTTCGCGATTGGAACGCTGTTCGTGCAGATACCGGTAGAGGAAGCCGATCTGAGCTGTCGACTTCTTACGATCGACGAGACACGAAGCAAGGTCGCGACCTATTGACACTGAGGTCGCGACCATACGGGCATCTGAACGTCAGAAATCCGAAAAGAGGAGACAGGTCGCGACTTGAAGCTGACGAGGTCGCGACTACAAACTCCAGAGATGTCCAGTCGCGACGAGAAACAGAGCAGGTCGCGACTAACAACTCCAGAGGCGACAGGTCGCGACTAGAAGTTGAGGAGGTATCGACTGAAAGTTCCAGAGGCGAGGAGTCGCGACTAGTGGACACTGAGGTCGCGACCAAAGCTCGAATACCGAAGGTAACACTTCTTTCTCCTTGACTTAACACATTCGGTGGATCCTGGCTGGGAATGGAAAAATTTTTAAAGTTAATTTCCGCTGCGTGTCTTCCAATTCCCTTCAAGAAGAAGATGATGGTGTGCGTGAGTGGTAATATCCTGATTTTTGGTCTAGGAGAACTAGGAGGTAGTCTGATATGGGCAACCCGTAGTCCCAGGGTAGTAATCTGATATGGGTGGATTACTTACCTGTATTTTGTAGGAATCCGAGGGATGAGCTAAGTCCTTTAGGATTTAAAGATGAGTTAAGTCTTTAACCTACAGAATCGGGATAGTTCACTTAGGTTCAAAATGAGGAATGTGAGGAATGTCCTAAGTCTTAAGCCTAGGAATTCTGCAGGTAGCTTGATATGGGCTGGCTCCTGTGCAAGATAACCTGATATGGGCGGGTTGTCAAGCCTTTCAAGTAACGATGACTCCCAAAGAGTTTAAGGGATGAGTTATTGAAAGAGAATTTCTAGAACTTAAGATGAAGGATGAGAAGATGAGTAACAGGGCCAGAAAGAGAATGCAGGGGCCAAATCATAATTTTGGGAAAGATCGGGTTGGTAGCCGATGAGTACCATATTTTGCCAGAAAATAGAGAAAATTATGCTGATCATTTCACTGAACTGTGAAATGTGCATATGAGGTCTCTATGTATATGAAAGAATTAGAAATGTGACCAAGGGTAAAATGGTCATTTTTGAAAAGTGTGCGCGAGAGCGTACTTTCAGGCAAAAACAGCCCGGTCTGGATAAAATATCTGAAAATACCGGGAGATAGAGAAAAGGATTCCGGGTTGAATGAGGAGTCACAGAATTTTGATTTGAGGTCCCGATTTTTCTGTAAAAATTCCGGAAGATGGAAATTTACAGTTATAATCGGTAAAGGAAAAGCAGTCCCGATAGGGATGATCGGACTGTGGCCAGGGGGCCGTATAGTGTTTCTAAGGCCTTTAGTGACACCAGGGAAGGCCCAGGCCCATTAGATCAGTCCAGTGGTAAAAGGGGCCGGTGTCCGGGAAAAAGGTGCGAAATGACGAAAATACCCCTATGTTATAGAACAGCTGAAGAATGAGTAAAGGGTATTTTGGTCATTTGCCTAAGGTTAGACAGTCCAGGGAAGTTATCTGGATAGTTGACTAGGGTCAAAGAGTACTCTGGTAAGATGGGATAAGATAATAATGCCCCTAGACCTAGTAAAGTAAAGAAAGAGAGACTAAGGGCATTTTGGTAATTTGCCAAGGGGTGTTTCTTGGGAATCGTGCCATCAGAGTACTTGGGTTGGATCAGAGACCCAAGATGATATTCCTAGAGCCCAAAAAAGTAGGCCCAGTGATATGTGAGAAAAAGTGGCATTAAAATACTATTTTAATGCTGTTTCAATAAAGTAAAGTTACTCCGTCGGCACGATAACTGAAGAGGTGATAAGATAAAGTCCGGGACTTATCTGGATAGCATTGGAAAGCGTGAAAGGTCCCTTCCAGGAGCAACATGGCACTGGTCTAGAGGGAGAAGAAAAGTTAAGGACACATGGCACAATCTTAGCCGGTGAGTCCAGTTTATGGGAAATCGGACCGGACCAGTACTGGATTAGACTGGAAATGCTGAGTCAGCTGATGAGGTGTCCAGGAATTGTGACATGTGAAGAATGTGGCGATGAGGTGTCCCGGTGAGGTGTCTTGGATGATGCAGTAAAAAGGAATAAAAGAAAATAGGAAATTCCAGGAAAAACCAGGACCACATGTTCAGATGGCTTCAAAATTATGAAAATGCCATCGAAGGAAACTATAAATACCCCCTCCCTCTTCCATTTCATGCATCCCATGGTTTTGCAAGATAAAGAGAGAGAAAGAAGAGAGAGAAGGAGAAAGAAAGAAGAAAGGAAGTTCTGGCGGAGTTGAAAGCAGTATAGAGATAGTAGAGTTCTGCTAAGCTTTTGAGGTAGTATCTAATCCTAGCTTTTATGTAATGGCTTTTGAGATAGTAGAGTTCTGTGCTATTGTTTGGTTGGATTGTTGTCTTATATGTTATGTCTGAAGCTCTACTGCAATGCTATGATCATATGTTATTGAGTATGGAAGCACGCAACATACTTATCTGTACACAATCACAAGCAAGCACTGTCACACTGCATTACATATATTGTTATGATTATTTACTACTGAGATTCCCCCGAATCTCATTCCCCATATCTAACCCATTACAGGGAGATTATGTTGAAGTGAATTCTAAGAATTTTGAGAGACGCCGTTATGCTGCCGAAACTAAGACTGAACATCAGTATATGATAAGTACTGTGTACGTTTGTGCTGTCTAAGGAGGCTGGAAGTGAGTGGACCTAGCCGGTTCATCCAGTCTTTCCTGGGTACTACGTAGAATGGTAGTTCTCATGAGGGAATTACCGAATCAGTACGGTTCAGTTCTTTGTACAGATGAAGCCTAGCGGTTATGTTGCCGAAGTTCGGGCAGGGAAAGATGAAATAGAAATATGAGAATTTTGTATATGCTTTGTTGTATGACACTTTGTTATTCATTAATAAATATTGTTTGGCATGTTCAATTTGTGGATGAGAAATGAAAAGAGAGAAATTCGCAGGTCATGAGGTAGCAGTGTTTTGACCTCAGTTTGACCTAGTAAATGAAGGAGTTTGGCTAAAAAATTTGGTGAGCCAGTGGTACACATCTGGGGCATTCCATGGATAGGTAATAAGCCTCTTTGGATGTGTAGAATGAGATAAACCAGTTCTCAAAGTAAAGGTTCAGAATAAGGAACTTAAGAGTAGAAATTTTAATTTCTGGGCTTAAGTTAAGATATGATCGAGCTAATATCGCTTCCGTAAGTGTACTCTGAGGGGTCTAAGGGAGGATGTTTCATGAGTTGTGCTATGAATGGAATGAGAGAAGTGTGAAATGGATATGTGTGTTGGAATGGATAAAGTCTGCGTGAATGGCTATGTCCAGGTGATGAGTGATCCCCAATGCTGTACAGAATGTGTGATATATAGGAGAAGTCTGAAATGCATGAGTCAATGGAGTTGTCCAGATGTGCTCCAGCTGTCAGCACATGATATGGTATTCTGTTCAGCACATGCTCTGGTATTCTGTTAAGCACATACTTCCCACTTGCTGTTGGCAACTTGCTCATTCTGATGTGTACAGTGCACGCGTGAACAATGCCAGATGTGTGGAGTTCATTTCTGTTGCTGCACATGTTTGATCTCCCACTTGCAATCTGTTAAGTCCAGCTATGCAATCCATCCCATGCTTAAATCTCCTTTCTGTCCAGCTGTCCCTTCTGTCATTCGCTGATTGATTCCTGAATTTGAAGTTTGGTCGTGACCTTATATACATCAGGTCGCGACTAATATCCACAGAGAGCGCTTCTTCTTTGCTGATTGAAGTTTGGTCGCGACGGTGAATCAATAAGGTCGCGACTTAATTCCACAAAGACGCTCCACTTTACTGATTGATTGCTGTGTTGACCTGAAATGGACATTTAATAGATTATTTATCCAATTAAGCACTAAAATCACATCATTTAAATTCCCACTTGTCCAATTTCATATTATTAACTAATTTGCTCAATATAGTAGTAAATGTGGATAAGAATCAATAATAAACTCTCTTTTACCATAATAAAAATCAGTACAAATATGAGTTTATCACACATTGACCTTAAACATGGTAGAAACACTTGATGGCCTCTTGGTGCGTATATGACATAGTTTCTTAAAGAAATTGGGATTTTATAATCATCGTTGAAAGTCAACATGCATGGGGACTTTACTCAATTAAAAAATAGTGCAACAAGCTTTCTGATTTTACCTTACTTTGGATCAAAAGACCCTATCACTCGCTGTTGACCTATATAGATCAATTACACAATGAAAGTGGGCATCTCGAATACTCTTGGAAAGTTGTGATGGGTAGTGAGTTTTCATTCAATTCGTAAAAATTTTGGAAAGTACGCAATTACTAGCTAGAATCAAACTATCCCCCATTTGTGAACGCTTCGGATGAATTTCACAACGAAAGCGTGCACTCCATAATTCTTCTAAGAGTCTGAGTGGCTATGACTTTTCCTCAATTCCATAATTATGGTAAAAGTTTGCCACATTAGCCGTAAATGAAACATTCTCCCTTAGACCCCTCAGAGTACACTTGCGGAAGCAATATTAGCTTGATTATATCTTAACTTAAGCCCAGAAATTCAAAATTTTACTCTTAAGTTCCTTATTCTGGACCTTTAATTTGAAAATTAATTTATCTCGTTCTACACATCAAAATGAGGCTTATTACCTATCCACGTAATGCCCCAGATGTGTACGACTGGCCTGCCAAATTTCATAGCTAAACTCCTTCGTTTACTAGGTCAAACTGAGGTCAAAACACTGCTACCTCAGGACCTGCGAATTTCTCTTTTAATTCATCATCCACAATTTAAACATGCCAAACAATATTTATTATTGAATAACAAAATGTCATACAACAAGGCATACACAAAATTCTCATATTTCTATTATATCTTTCCCTGCCTAAAATCCGGCAGCACAACCGCTACATTCCTTCTGTAGAAAGTAACCGATCTTGTACCGATTCGGTAATTCCCGTAGGAACTACCATTCTACGTAAGTACCCAGGAAAGACTGGAGAACCTGCTAGGTCCACTCACTTCTAGCCTCCTTAGACAACACCTACGTACACAGTACGTATCAGTTCCTTTCTTTGTTCCTTCTTCGTTGCCAGAATTTTGGCAGCCTAACGGCATCTCTTAAAATTTCCAGATTTTATTTTGACAGAACCTCCCCTGTAATGGGTTAGATATGGGGAATGAGATTCGGGGGAATCTCAGTAGTAATAATTATAACAATATATGTAATGCAGAGTGACGGTGCTTGCTTGTGATTGTGTACAGATAAGTATGCTGCGTGCTTCCATATTCAATAACATATGATTATAGCATTGTAATAGAGCTTCAAGCATAACATATAAGACAACAATCCAACCAAACAATAGCACAACAAATCACAAAGCCATTACATAAAAGTTAGGATTAGTTACTACCTCAAAAGTTAAGAATCTCTACTGCTTCCAACTTCACCAGCACTTCCTTTCTTCTTTCTTTCTCCTTCTCTCTCTTCTTTCTCTCTCTTTCTCTTGCCAAAACCGTGCATAATGAAGGCAAGGGGGTATTTATAGTTTTGGTCAATGGCATTCTTGTAATTTTGAAGCCATCTGATCCTGTGGTCCTGGTTTTTCCGGAATTTCCTATTTTCTTTTATTCCTTTTACTGCATCATGCATGACATCATCTCCATGCCACCTCATGGGACACCTCATATGTCACATGGAGAAATTGCAAGCTTCTTGGACACCTCATCAGCTGACTCAGTAGTTCCAGTCCAATCCAGTACCGGTCCGGTCCGATTTCCCACAAACTGGACTCACCGGCTAAGATTGTGCCACGTGTCCTTAACTTTTCTTCTGCCTCTAAGATGATGCCATGCGGCATCTGGAAGGGACCTTTCACGCCTTCCAATGCTATCCAGATAAGTCCAGGACTTTATCTGATCACCTCCTCCGACCGAGCAACTTTACTTTATGGAAACAGCATTAAAATAGTATTTTAATGCCACTTTTTCACACATACTTCATGGGCTACGTTTTTGGGCTCTGGGAATGTTATCTTGGATCCTGATCAAGCTCAAGTACTCTGATGGCTCGATTTCCAAGAAACAACCCTTGGCAAATTACCAAAATACCCCCGAGTGCCCTTTCTTGCACTATCTTTACTCTAAGGGTAAAATCATCATTTTACACCCTTCTGTACCCTGTCAGGGTATATACTGACTCTAAGTAACTCTATCTGTATGTACCTTAGCTCCTGGGCCTGACCAAAATGACCAAAATGCCCTTCTTTCATCTGTTACCCTTTTGTACAACACAGGGGCATTTTCATAATTTCGCACTTTTCCGGGGTTCTGCCGGACACTGGCCCACCTATCAGTCCAAGGTTCTTACTGGGCCTTTGTTGGCGCCATTATTGGGCCTTTCAGGGTCTATTACCTTTATGGCACGTATTACGAGGAATCTTCCCCTGGCCATGTTCCTTGAATATTTTAACTATTATTCACCGTTTATACACATATCCGGACACTGGCTCCTTCTGTCCGATACACTAGCCTGCGGTGTTCAGGCATCCCTGTGAGTCATAATAGTCATCTGGCTGCGGTCATCCGAACTCATTCAGTCCCTTTTTAAATACCGATAAAATTTCCTATCGGATACACGGAGGCCTCACACTCCCGTCTGGATTTTCTAATTTGTGAATAACTTTTTCTACAGGCCTCCTATCGGTATTCTATCAGTTTCCTGACATCCGCCCCATAAGGACGCATCATCCTCTATTTTCTCACCTAGATCTGAAACCTAGGATATCCGGTATGAATTTTTATAACTTTTGGACGATCAGTCCATTTCTGGCTATCTGGAGTCTTCAAAAATTCCTGTATCAAGCCAGATTACTGAGCGTCACTTGCTCTCTCTACTGGTGGAATCTGGGACTGAAATGCTTTCGGACAGTCCAAACCACTTTCGGCCTGACTTTCTTTAATTATACTTTAGGCCCAAGGAACTTTTCTTCTTTTCAATTAAGTCCCTTTTTATTTGGCTAAAATTACACTTAAGGACCCCACATTTTTGTCTACTTTTCCTTCTTAGCTTTAATCTTTCCATAATTGCATTTAAGCCCCTTCATTTTCTTTCTTTTGCAATTTAATCCCTTTCTTTGCATAAATGGCCATCATATCTCTAGAGACTTTCACTATATCAGTCCCTGGATTTATTTGCAGTTTAGTCCCTAAAAATCCTCTGTATGTTTCGGGGACTTCTGCTCAAAGGGATATTCCTCACATTCCTCATTTTGAACCTAGGTGAACTGTCCCGATTCTGTAGGTTAAAGACTTAACTCATCTTTAAATCCTGAAGGACTTAGCTTATCCCTCGGATTCCTACAAAATACAGGTAAGTAATCCACCCATATCAAATTACTACCCTGGGACTACGGGTTTAGCAGCCTGCCCATATCAGACTACTTCCCAGTTCTCCTAGACCAAAAATCGGGATGTTACATTAAACATGGTAGAAACACTTCAATGCCTCTTGGTGTCGTATATGACTCAGTTTCCCAAAGAATTTAGGATTCTATAATCATCGATGAAAGTTGACATGCATTGTGACTTCACTCAATCAAAAAATAGTGCAACAAGCTTTCTGATTTTACCTTAATTTGGCTCAAAAGAAGCTATCACTCGCTGTTGACCTATATAGATCAATTACACAATGAAAGTGGACATCTCGAATACTCTTTGAAAGTTGTGACGGGTAGTGAGTTTTCATTCAATTCATAAAATTTCTAAAAAGTACGAAATTACTATCTAGAATCAAACTATTGACCCGTTTGTGAACGCTTCAGATGAATTTCACAATGAAAGCGGGCACTCCATACTTCTTCTAAGAGTCTGAGTGGCTGTGACTTTTCCTCAATTCCATAATTATGGTAAAAGTTTGTCACATTAGCCTTAAACATGGTAGAAACACTTCAATGCCTCTTGGTGTCGTATATGACACAGTTTTTCAAAGAAATTAGGATTCTATAATCATCGATGAAAGTTGACATGCATGGTGACTTCACTCAAGTAAAAAATAGTGCAACAAGCTTTCTGATTTTACCTTAATTTGGCTCAAAAGAAGCTATCTATCACTCGCTGTTGACCTATATAGATCAATTACGCAATGAAAGTGGACATCTCGAATACTCTTTGAAAGTTGTGACGGGTAGTAAGTTTTCATTCAATTCATAAAATTTCTAAAAAGTACGCAATTACTATCTAGAATCAAACTATTGACCCATTTGTGAACGCTTCGGATGAATTTCACAACGAAAGCGGGCACTCCATACTTCTTCTAAGAGTCTGAGTGGCTGTTGAAACATCCTCCTTTATATCTCTCAAAGTACTCTTGCTATAACACTCTTAACTGGATTATATCTCTCTTGCCGAAAATTCTGGCAGAATATAACTATACTGATTCGGTAATTCCCCATGAGAACTACCATTCTACATAAGTACCCAGGAAAGACTGGATGAACCGGCTAGGTCCACTCACTTCCAGCCTCCTTAGAGAGCACCTACGTACACAGTACTTTGTATAGTCTACCAGCACAACAGCATTTTCTAGCAATATCTTTAAATCTTAACCTTAAAACCTTGACCTTAGATTTTGAACTTAATCCTTAACCTTACTTATACTCAATTGGAATTATTTTAGAACTTTAGAATACCTCTTAACCTTAAAACTATGAATTTCCAAGAGTTGGGCTTACGGGTACTGTTCACTGCCATTATTCACTAGGTAATTCCAGATTACAGCCTGAACTTTGGAAATTCATAATCAAATCTAGAAAAATCATTTTGAGGTGATTCCAATTTATAATGAAATATATTTCATTCAAATTTGATAGAAAAATATCAAAATGAGGTTTCCTTTTCCAGATCAAATCAGTTTATTCGTTGAGCTTTACTGTTCATTTGGTAAATCTGAAAGTTCTAGTTTCTTTGCCCCATTTTCAAAAATTCATTTCTCCTTGTATACTTATCCAATTGAGTCTAATTACCTATGGATTTAAAGATCAGAATGTGTAATTTAATCTCACCAAATATCTCGGACAAACTCATTCATTTACTATATAAAAACCGAGTTGGAACCTCACTTTATCGCAGGACTAGTTTTATCTTGATCCAGAGTTTAAGTCCAACTTTGAAAAATCATATCAATTTGAAAACTTAACCAAATTAGGAGTTCTTGGTGTCCAATTAAATATATGGATCTTAGCTATGTTCATACCAAATTTTACATAAAAATTCAATGGATAAGCTGTCCAAACTATCACTGAAAGTAGACTGACTCTCATCAGATCCAGTGCATGCATACAATATACATACCAATATATCATCACATAAATTAAAGGCATGCTTTCCAAGTCATACACCATTCATACATCCACCATTACCTCCTTCCTTGTGATGTTCCAGCACCTAGATCATGGTTATGGGGGTGAGATTTGGGGGAATATCAGTAGCAAACAATACCAAACAATGCATGTATTAATGTAAAGACTTGTGCTTGCTTGTGAAAGTGTTATCATAGTGTGATGAGCATGCTTCCATGTATCATATGAAATACAATTGGCCAAAGAAATCATAAAATAACAGAGTTTCAATCATATACACACAATTCAACTAAGCCATAGCACAATCAAGCATACATTACATACATACAAGTTTAAGGTAAGTCCACACTACCTTGGATTTAAGCTTTCTTTCTTATGCTTGCACTTGCTTCCCAAGCTTTCCAATCATGAAGCTTTTTAGTCAATCATTCCCCAACACCTTCTTTGAGGTTTCAAGGTCCTAAACATATTCATATTCATTACATAATCCATTAGGACCATGAACTCAAACACTACTCAAGACTACCTCTCTTGAACCTTTAACTTGCTTTAACTAACATAACTTTCTTTAATCTTTGCCAATTAACTTGACCTTTGAACCAATTGATTTCTTGACCTTACCCTACACAATTCCACCTTTTGAATCCATTTATGAACTCAAAATAACCAAATTCCAGCAAGAATACACTATTCTGTACAGATTTGGAAAAGCATACATAAATCTTCCAAAAATTCTCATTTTGATTCCAATGCTTCCCATACTTGTTCCTCCACTTTTCCCCCACACAAAATCTCATTTTAAGACCATTGGAAGCATCAAAATCATGAAATTCAGATCACTGTTCACGCGAGTGAACAGTACCCGTGAGGAATTTTCAACATTATAACCTTTAATTCCAATGGTTTCCAAGGTTCAAAACCTTTCCAATCCTACACAAAATCATCATATAAACTCAATGGAAGCATTAAATCATTGAAATTCCATTTTCTTCTATCATGAACAGTGCAAAACCGAAATGGTAAAGTCAAGAACATCAACTTACTTCACAACCAAGCATGTAACTAGCTTGTTTAAGCTTGTCTTAACTATCTATGACTTAAAACTCATATTCCTTTCACATATACACAAAAATTCCAGCAGCATATCCCCAAGATTTAAGCCTCAAAAACCACTTAAACTCAAGCACAAACCATAAGAATAAAGCCTAGAAGTAAGGGAGCAACTTACCTTACAAGCTTCTTCAAGATCCTTGCTTCTTCCTTACTTGAGAAATATTTTTCAAGAGCTTCCTTCCCCTTTCTTGCTCATGGTTTTGGCTTGCAAATGAGGGGGTATTTATAGCAAAAGTCATGGGCCATTTGAAGGCCAAGATCACATTGGGAACTATTTGATCTAATGGTTAAAGGTTTGATCTTGAAATATCTTTTCTCTTCACACTCATGACCTTACGACCATGACATCACTAGCATGGCCTACTTGGTACACCTAATCCCCCTTTTTGGAGCCATTTTGAAGTCCTTGTGGGTCCCACCATGTGCCAACCCTAATTCTTACTTTATTCTCTCTTTTTTTTCTTTTAAAAAATCCATAAATTATTCATTATTGGGCTTGGGCTCCAAGATAACTTTTGGGCCTTATTGGGCTGGCCTAGGACAAAATGTTGGGCCTCTTTTAGGTCCAATAGCTAATTGGCACAAATCCCAATGTACTTTCCTTATACCGATATCCTTAAATTATCCTGATCTCAGAATAAATGCTAAACACCTCCTTTAATTGTTCTAATATTTTTAGAAATTCATTCTAATTTAAAATGAATTCTCTACAAATTCCCTATTTGTGAAAGCTTCGGATGAATTTCACAACGAAAGCGGGCACTCCATAATTCTTCTAAGAGGCTGAGTGGCTGTGACTTTTGTTCAATTCCACAATTATTTCAAAAGTTTGTCACATTGGCCTTAAACATGGTAGAAAGACCTCATGGCCTCTTGGTGTGTATATGACATAGTTTCTTAAAGAAATTGAGATTCTATAATCATTGTTGATAGTTGACATGCAAGGTCACTTCACTCAATTAAAATATAGTGCAACAAGCTTTCTGATTTTACCTTAATTTGGATCAACAGACCCTATCACTCGCTGGTGACCTATATAGATCAATTATGCAATGATAGTTGACATCTCGAATACTCTTTAAAAGTTGTGACGGGTAGTGAGTTTTCATTCAATTCGAAAAAATTCTAAAAAGTACGCAATTACTAGATAGAAATAAACTATCCCCCGTTTGTGAACGCTTCGGATGAAATTCCCAACGAAAGTGGGCACTCCATAATTCTTCTAAGAGTCTGAGTGGCTGTGACTTTTCCTCAATTCTATAATTATTTCAAAAGTTTGTCACATTGGCCTTAAACATGGTAGAAAGACTTCATGGCCTCTTGGTGTGTATATGACATAGTTTCTTAAAGAAATTGAGATTCTATAATCATTGTTGATAGTTGACATGCAAGGTCACTTCACTCAATTAAAATATAATGCAACAAGCTTTCTGATTTTACCATACTTTGGATCAAAAGACCTTATCACTCGCTGTTGATCTATATAGATCAATTACACAATGAAAGTGGACATCTAGAATACTCTTAGAAAGTGGTGACGGGTAGTGAGTTTTCATTCAATTCATAAAACTTCTAAAAAGTACGCAATTACTATCTAGAAGCAAACTATCCCCCGTTTGTGAACGTTTCGGATGAATTTCACAACGACAGTGGGCACTCTATAACGCTTCAAAGAGTCTAAGTGGCTGTGACTTTTTCTCAATTCGATAATTATGGCAAAAGTTTGTCACGTTAGCCTTAAACATGGTAGAATGGTGTCGTATATGACACAATTTCTTAAAGAAATTAGGATTTTATAACCATCGATGAAAGTTGACATGCATGGTGACTTCACTCAATTAAAAAATTGGGCAACAAGCTTTCTAATTTTTCCTTAATTTGGCTCAAAAGAAGCTATCACTCGCTGTTGACCTATATAGATCAATTACGCAATGAAAGTGGACATCTCGAATATTCTTTGAAAGTTGTGACGGGTAGTGAGTTTTCATTCAATTCGTAAAACTTCTAAAAAGTACGCAATTGCTATATAGAATCAATCTATTGCCCCGTTTGTGAATGCTTCGGATGAATTTCACAACGAAAGTAGGCACTCCATAATTCTTCTAAGAGTCTGAGTGGCTGTGACTTTTCCTCAATTCCATAATTATGGCAAAAGTTTGTCACATTGGCCTTAAACATGGTAGAAAGACTTCATGGCCTCTTGGTGCGTATATGACATAGTTTCTTAAAGAAATTGGGATTCTATAATCATCGTTGAAAGTCGACATGTGAAACATCCTTCTTTATATCTCTCCGAGTACTCTTACTATAGCACCCTCAACTGGAAATTATCTCTCTTGCCGGAATTCCTAGTAGAAAATAACTGCACTAATTCGGTAATTTCCCGTGAGAACTACCATTCTATGTAAGTACCCAGGAAAGACTGGATGAACCGGATAGGTCCACTCACTTCCAGCCTCCTTAGACAGCACCTACGTACACAGTACTTTGTATAGTCTACCAGTACAACGGCATTTTCTAGTAAATATCTTCAAGTCTTAAACCTTGACCATAAATTTTGAGCCTTAAACCTTAACCTTATATCTTAACCTTACATATACTCAATTGGATTTATCTTAGATCATTGGAATACCTCTTAACCTTAAAAACATGAATTTCCAAGAGTTGGGCTTATGGGTACTGTTCACTGCACTATTCACTGGGTAATTCTAGATTACAGCCTGAACTTTGGAAATTCATAACTAAATCTAGAAAAATATTTTTGAGGTGATTCCAATTTCTAATGAAAGATCTTTCACTTAAATTGGATATAAAAATATTAAAATAAGGTTTCCTTGTCCATATCAAATCAGTTTATTCGTTGAACTTTACTGTTCATTTGGTAAATCTGAAAATTCCAGTTTCCTTGCCCCATTTTCAAAAATTCATTTCTCCTTGTATACTTATCCAATTGAGTCGAATTACCTATGGTTTTAAATCTCAGAATGTGTACTTTAATCTCACCAAAAATCATGGAAAAACTCATTCATTTACTATATGAAAACCACGTTGGAAACTTACTGTATCGGGTGACTTGTTTTATCTTGATCCAGAGCTTAAGTCCAACTTTGAAATTTCCATAATTAATTCTACAGGACTCCTTTTTGACTTCTGTCAACTCCATAAATTCTCATATTAATTATAATAATTTACTATCAAATTTCCTCTGATATCCATCCATTGTGTGAAATGACCAAAATGCCCTCCATTTACTTCTGGTTTCTTAGGGCATCACAGTGGCATTTTCGTAATTTTGCACTTTGGCTCTTAGACTTTCTTCCTCTTCCAATTAATCCTTTTCTTTACATAAATATGGACACATATTTTCCTAAAAATCTCATATATTTCATTTAACCTGTACATACAACGTAGTACAGAAATTAGGGATGTTACATTTCTCTCCCCCTTAAAATAAATTTCGTCCCCAAAATTTACAACATATACACTCTACCGAAATAAATCAAGGTACATCTCCTTCATCTTTTCTTCTGTTTCCCATGTAGCTTCATTCTCTGTTAGTCCTTTCCAGATCACTTTGACTATAGGAATCTGCTTATTACGCAGTTGTTTGACCTTTCTATCAACTATTTGTACTAGTCCAACTTCATAGGTCAGGTCATCTCGCAGCGCAACTTCATCTTGTTTAATCACATGCGCTGGATCTGGAACATACTTCTTTAGCTGGGAAACATGGAATACATCATGTATCTGGCTGAGATTTGAAGGAAGTGCCAACTTGTAGGCCACTGATCCGATCCTTGAGAGAATTTGAAATGGTCCAATGTATCTAGGGTGCAATTTTTTCACCTTGATTGATCATCCAGCTCCCGTAGTTGGAGTTAACTTAAGAAATACATGCTCGCCTTCTTCAAACTCCAATGACTTTCATCGGACATCTGCATAACTCTTCTGTCGACTTTGAGCCATCATCATCCGTTTTCTGATCATTGCAATCTGCTCAGCAGTCTGATCCACAATATCAGGACCATAAATTCTTCTCTCACTTAACTCAAGCCAACATAAGGGAGATCAACACTTTCATCCATAAAGAGCTTCGAATGGGGCCATCTGAATACTAGCTTGATAGATATTATTGTATGCATATTCTATCAATGGTAGATGAGCATCCCAACTGCCTTTAAAATCCAAGACACATGCTCTCAACATATCTTCTAGTGTCTGGATTGTTCTCTCAAACTGACCATCAGTTTGAGGATGATAAGCTGTACTAAATTTGAGAGTAATACCCATTTCCTGTTGCAAAGCCCTCCAGAAATTTGACGTGAATCGAGGGTCTCTGTCAGACACAATACTGCTTGGGATTCCATACAGCCTAACAATTTCCTTTATGTACAACTTTTCCAACTTCTCTAGAGAATCCCTCTTATTTATTGCCAGAAAATGAGCTGACTTTGTCAACCGATCAATCACCACCCATGTCGCATCATGCTTAGTTGGGGTTGTAACATCCCGATTTTTGGGTCTAGGAGAACTGGGAGGTAGTCTGATATGGGCAGGCTGCTAAACCCGTAGTCCCAGGGTAATAATTTGATATAGGCGGATTACTTACCTGTATTTTGTAGGAATCTGAGGGATGAGCTAAGTCCTTCAGGATTTAAAGATGAGTTAAGTCTTTAACCTACAGAATTGGGACATTTCACCTAGGTTCAAAATGAGGAATATGAGGAATATCCTAAGTTTTAAGCCTAGGAATTCTGCAGGTAGCTTGATATGGGCTGGCTCCTGTGTAAGATAACCTGTTATGGCAAGGTTGCTGAGCCTTTCAATTAACAATGACTCCCGAAGAGTTTAGGGGATGAGTTATTGAAAGAGAATTTCTAGACCTTAAGATGAGGGATGAGAAGATGAGGTTATGATGCCAGAAAGAGAATGCAAGGGCATAATCATAATTATGGGAAAGATCGGGCTGGTAGCCGATGAGTACAACATTTTGCCAAAAAATAGAGAAAATTATGCTGATCATTTCACTTAACTATGAAATATACATATGAGGTCTCTATGGGTATGAAAGAATTAGAAATGTGACCAAGGGTAAAATGGTCATTTTTGAAAAGTGTGCGCGAGAGCGTACTTTCAGGCAAAAATAGCCCTGTCCGGATTAAATATCTGAAAATACCGGGAGATAGAGAAAAGGATTCCGGGTTGAATGATGCAACACAGAATTTTGATTTGAGGTCCCGATTTTTCTGTAAAAATTCCTGAAGATGGGAATTTACAGTTATAATCGGTAAAGGAAGAGCGGTCCGAATAGAGATGATCGGACTATGGCTAGAGGTCATACAGTATTTTTAAGACCCATAGTGGCACCAGGGAAGGCCCAGGCCCATAATATCAGTTCAGTGGTAAGAGGGGCCGGTGTCCGGGAAAAAGGTGCAAAATGACGAAAATGCCCTTATGTTATAAAATAACTGAAGAATGAGTAAAGGGTATTTTGGTCATTTGACTAAGGTTAGACAGTAAAAAATGGATATCTGGATAGTTGACCAGGGTCAGAGAGTACTCTGGTAAGAGGTGAAAAGACAATAATGCCCCTAGACTCATTAAAGAAAAGAAAAAGGAACTAAGGGCATTTTGGTAATTTGCCAAGGGGTGTTTCTTGGGAATCGGGCCATCAGAGTACTTGGGCTGGATCAGAGACCCAAGATGATATTCCCAGGCCCAAAAACGTAGCCCAGCATAAATGTGAGAAAAAGTGGCATTAAAATAATGATTTAGTGACTTTTCAGTAAAGTAAAGTTACTCGGTTGGCACGATAACCGAGGAGGTGATCAGATAAAGTCCGGGACTTATCTGGAGGTCATGGGATGGCGTGATAGGACCCATCTAGACGCCACATGGCACTGATCTAGAGGGAGAAGAAAAGTTAAGGACACGTGGCACAATCTCATCCGTTAAGTCCAGTTTGTGGGAAATCGGACCGGACCAGTACTGGACTGGACTGGAAAGCTTCCAGAAGGTTCCTTGGCTCTCTCAATTTCGCCATGTGAGAAATGTGACTGATGAGGTGTCCCTTGATGATGCAATAAAAGGGAATAAAGAAAAATAGGAAATTCCGGAAAAACCAGGACCACAAGTTCAGATGCCTTCAAAATTACAGAAATGCCATCCATCAAAACTATAAATACCCCTCCCCCTCCCATTTCATGCATCCCACGGTTTTACAAGAGAAAGAGAGAGAAAGAAGAGAGAGAAGGAGAAAGAAAGAAAGAAAGGAAGTTCTGGCGGAGCTGGAAGCAGTATAGAGATAGTAGAGTTCTGCTAAGCTTTTGAGGTAGTAACTAATCCTAGCTTTTATGTAATGTCTTTATGATTTGTTGTGCTATTGTTTGGTTGGATTGTTGTGTTATATGTTATGCTTGAAGCTCTATTACAATGCTATGATCATATGTTATTGACTATGGAAGCACGCAGCATACTTATCTGTACACAATCACAAGCAAGAACCATCACACTGCATTACATATATTGTTATGATTATTACTACTGAGATTCCCCCGAATCTCATTCCCCATGTCTAACCCATTACAGGGAGATTATGTTGAAGTAAATTTTAAGAATTTTGAGAGACGCCGTTATGCTGCCAAATTTAAGACTGAACATCAGAATATGATAAGTACTGTGTACGTAGGTGCTGTCTAAGGAGGCTGGAAGTGCGTGGACCTAGCTGGTTCATCCAGTCTTTCCTGGGTACTTACGTAGAATGGTAGTTCTCATGAGGGAATTACCTAATTAGTACAGTTCAGTTCTTTGTACAGATGAAGCCTAGAGGTTATAGTGCCGAAGTTCGGGCAGGAAAAGATGTAATAGAAATATGAGAATTTTGTGTATATTCTGTTGTAGGACATTTTATTATTTAATAATAAATATTGTTTGGCATGTTCAATTTGTGGATGACGAATTAAAAGAGAAATTCGCAAGTCTTGAGGTAGCAGTGTTCTAACCTCAGTTTGACCTAGTAAATGAAAGAATTTGGCCACGATATTTGGTGAGCCAGTTGTACACATCTGGGGCATTACGTGGATAGGTAATAAGCCTCATTTGGATGTGTAGAATGAGATGAATTAGTTTTCAAAGTAAAGGTTCAGAATAAGGAACTTAAGAGTAAAATTTTAAATTTCTGGGCTTAAGTTAAGATATAATCAAACTAATATTGCTTCCACAAGTGTACACTGAGGAGTCTAAGGGAGGATATTTCAGGGGTCATAGGTAGTCCTTCCACAAAGTCCATGGCAATACTGTCCCACTTCCATTCAGGTACATCTAGAGGTTGCAATGTTCCTGTTCGCTTCTGATGCTCAATCTTCCTTTCTGGCACGCTAAGCACTTAGACACATAAGCCACCACATCTTTCTTCAGTCCAGGCCACCAAAATAATCTTTTAACATCATGGTACATCTTGGTCATACCTGGATGCACTGTATATCGGCTTTTGTGTGCTTCATCCAGAATCTTCTCCCTTAGTCCCCTAGCATTAGGGATGTAGGGTCTTCCTCTAAACTGCAATAATCCATCTGAGGAAATCTCAAAATTCTTAGTCTGCCCTCTCTCCAGCTTGTCCTTAAAAATCATTGCGAGCTTATCATGTTCTTGAGCCTCTTTAATCTCATCTCCTATACAAGCTTTGACATGTACTCCCCCGTAGGAACTTTCCGTCACTTGCATCTGATACAAAGGGCTCCAATCTCGCATATCCTCAATCAACTTTAATTCTTTGATCATCATATATGCTACCTGCACCACCTTTCTGCTCAGAGCATCGGCCACTACGTTGGCTTTTCCTGGATGGTATTTAATTTGGAAATCGTAATCCTTTAACAATTCCATCCATCGTCGTTGCCTCATATTCAGCTCTTTCTGATCCTGCAAATACTTTCAGCTTTTGTGGTCATAGTACAATTCAATTGTAGCTCCATATAAATAATGCCTCCATATCTTTAGAGCATAAACCACCGCTGCAAGCTCCAGATCATGAGTGGGATAATTCTGTTCATGCGGCTTTAACTGTCGAGAGGCGTAGGCTACTACTCTACCTTGCTGCATCAGCACACATCCTAACCCCTATTTACTAGCATTAGTGTAGACTACATAAGTCTGAGTTATGTCTGGGATAATCAGCACGGGAGTAGTGGTTAATTTCTGCTTTAACTCTTGAAAACTAGTCTCGCACTTCTCGTCCCACTTAAACTGCTGATTCTTTCTGGTAAGCTTGGTTAGTGGCAAGGCAATTCGAGAAAAGTCCTGGATGAATCTTCTGTAATACCCTGCTAAGCCCAAGAAACTTCTGATCTCTATCACCGTCTTTGGCTGCTCCCAGCTTAAAACAGCTTCAACTTTGCTAGGATCCACAGCTACCCCCTCTTGGGATATGACGTGACTAAGAAATTTGACTTCTGAAAGCCAAAACTCACACTTACTCAGCTTAGCATAGAGCTGCCTCTCTTTGAGGGTACCAAGAACAATTCTCAAATGCCTTTCATGCTCCTCAGCAGACTTGGAGTAAACTAGAATATCATCTATGAAGACCACCACAAATTGATCTAAATAAGGCCTAAAGATCCGGTTCATATAATCCATGAAAATTGCAGGCGCATTAGTCAGACCAAAAGGCATAACCAAATACTCAAAATGACCATAACGTGTTCTGAAAGCAGTCTTTAAAATGTCACCTGACTTAATTCTCAACTGATGATAGCCAAATCGTAAATCAATCTTGGAGAATAGACTCGCTCCAGCCAATTGATCTAGCAAATCGTCAATTCTGGGGAGAGGGTACTTGTTCTTAACCGTGATCTTGTTCAGCTCTCTGTATACACAGTCTTAAGCTGCCATCTTTCTTTTTAACAAATAGCACTGGAGCACCCCAGGGAGAAACACTAGGTCGTATGAAACCCTTTTCTAAAAGCTCCTCAATCTGCTTCTTCAGCTCACTCATTTCATTAGGAGCCATCTGATATGGGGCTTTGGATACTGGTCCCGCTCCAGGCACAATATCGATTGCAAACTCCACTTCTCGCTCTGGAGGCAATCCCTGAATTTCCTTTGGAAAGACTTCAGGAAATTCATTAACAACTGCAATCATCTCAATTCCTTCTTCGACTTCTGCTTGAACAGAGAGGAAAACCATGTATCCTTGACATCCTTTCCGCAAGCATTTATTTGCTTGTGCCTCCGTTATGAAATTTAGTTGTACTTCTGGACTCAGGTCTGCTACCGTCGAACCAAGAACTAGCATCTTGTTTTTGCAGTCCAGCATTATATTATTGGAGGACAACCAATTTAAACCAAGTATAACCTCAATCTCTCGGAAAGGCATGCATATTAGGTCTAGGGTTGTATAACAGTGCTCATATCGCACAATAATATTCAAACAAGCATCGGAGGTAACTATCCTAGCACTTGTGGGAGTCGTCACATATATGTCATAATTCAATTTACTAACCACCAAGCCTAGATGTCTAGCACAATCATAGGAAATAAAAGAATGACTTGCACCAGAATCAAACAGAGCAATCACTGAGTGATCATTAATATAGATTGTACCTTGAATCATCTCAGGTGATTTCTGTGCATCTTCTCTAGAGAGTGCAAATACGCGTCCTTGCTTCCGCGGCCTTCAATCAGCTGCTGCCTGATGACATTCCCGAGCAAAATGTCCCGGCTTTCCACAAGCATAGCAGACATTTTGGCTCAACCAACAAGGCCTATCCCCACGAGTTTTCCCACATTTGTTGCACACTTAGGCTCTTGTGTCTTTGTTACTCGGCCCTCCTCAGTAATTTCCTTTGCCAGGTCTCCTATTCTGCCATGACTGCTTCCTTTTTCTATAGTTGCTATTTCTTGCAGCATTTTGGCTTTGCCCGGCCCTCTCAGGAATTGTCTGTTCCTTGCTTACAGGCTTAGATAGCATCCTGTGATTCATACTATTCTCTACTATGCGGCATGCCTCTTGTAATATCCTTAATTTTCTGTACTGGTTCCTATGTACAGAATAAACGGAATATATGAGCTTTGTTTCAGGAAAAAGATGTGGTCCTTTATGTAAAAAAATGGTTAAATTGCAAAAGAAAGGAAAAGAAAGGACTTAAATGCAAATATGGAAAGTTTAAGGTAAGGAAGGAAAGGTAGACAAAAATGTGGGGTCTTAAAGTGTAATTTTAGCCAAATTAAGGGACTTAATTATAAAGAAGGAAAAGTTCCCTGGGGCTAAAGTATAATTAAAGAAAATAGGCCAGAAGTGGTTTGCACCGCCCGACAGCATTTCAGTCCCAGATTCTACCAGAAGGTAGGGCAGGTGACGCCGGGTAACCAAGCCTAATACCGGAATTTTTGAAGACTCCAGATAGCCAGAAATGGACTGATCGTCCAAAAGTTATAAAAATTTATACCGGATACCCTAGATTTCAGATATAAGTGGGAAAATACAGGATGATGCGCCTTTATGGGGCGGATGTCGGGAAACTGACAGGATACCGATAGGAGGTCTGTAGGAAAAGTTATTCACAAAATAAAAAATCCAGACGGGAGTGTGAGGCCTCCGGGGATCCGGGTTGGAGATTTATCGGTATTTTTAAAGGGGCTAAATGCGATCGAATGACTTCGGTCAGATGACCGTTATAACCCCCAAGGATGCCTGAACACAGTAGGACACTGTATCTGGGAAAAAGAGCCGGTGTCCGGAAAAGGTATATAATCAGTAAATAATAGTTAAAATATTCAATGAACTGTGTTAAAGGAAGATTTTTCGTAATGCGTGCCATACAGGTAATGGACCCAGGAAGCCCAAAAATGGCGCCATTAGAGGCCCAATAAGACTCTTGGACTGATAGGTGGGCCAGTGTTCAGCAGAACCCCGGAAAAGTGCGAAATTACGAAAATGCCCCTATGTTGTACAAAAAGGGCAGCAGATGAATAAAGGGTATTCTGGTCATTTTGGACAGACCCAGAGGTCAAGACATGTATAAATAAGGTTGACTAGAGCCAGTATAAGCTTTGACCGGGTCCAGAAAGGTGTGAAATGACGATTTTGCCCTTAGGGTTAAAATAGGACAAGATAGGGCACCAAGGGCATTTTGGTCATTTCGCAGGGGATCTGTAATTGAGTCTGGACCCAGTATTAAAAATTTAATGATATAAAGGGTCTAGATACTAAATGTGAGGTCAGTAGACATAAAAAGGATCTTCAGAAACATCAGATTCAGAAAACAGCACGTTTTTCGAGACGATGGACCGGGCCGGTACCGGATTGGACCGGAAAGCTTCCAGAACCTCCAAATTTCGTCACATGAAGAATATGGGTGGTGAGGTGTCCTATGAGGTGTCCCATGAGGTGTCCAGGGTGATGCAGTAAAAAAGAATTAAAGAAAATAGGAAATTCCAGAAAAAACCAGGACCACAGGATCATAAGTCTTCCTAATTACAAGATTGCCATTGCTCAACACTATAAATACCCCCACCTAGCCCCTCATTTCAGAATGAGCAAGGAAGAAGGGAAGAGAGAAGTTCTTGAGAGAGAAAGTGTGAGAAAGAAAGAAGTAAGGAAGTTCTGGTGAAGTTGGAAGTAGTAGGGAAGTTCTACAGCACTGCTTTTGAGGTAACAACTAATCCTAGCTCTTATGTAATGTCTTTGTGATGTGTTGTTTTGTTTGGTTGATTGTTGTCCTATATGTTATGCTTGAAGCTCTATTCCAATGCTATGATCATATGTTATTGAATATGGAAGCATGCATCATACTTATCTGTACACAGTCACAAGCAAGCACCGTCACTCTGCATTACATATTTTGTTATGATTATTGTTACTGGGATTCTTTTGAATCTCATTCCCAAACATAACATTACAGGGGAGGTTCTGTCAAAATAAAATTTGGAAATCTTAAGAGACGCCGGTAGGCTGCCGAAATTCCGGCAACGAAGACGGAACAAAGAAAGGAACTGATACGTACTGTGTACGTAGTGCTGTCTAAGGAGGCTGGAAGTGAGTGGACCCAGAAGGTTCATCCAGTCTTTCCTGGGTACTACGTAGAATGGTAGTTCTCATAAGGGAATTACCGAATCGGTACAACATCGGTTACTTTCTAAAGAAGAATTGTAGCAGTTATGCTGCCGGATTTTAGACAGAAAAGGATGTAATAAAATATGAGAGAGTTAATCATGCACTGAGATATAACAGTTGATTATTTGATATTAAATGTTATCTGGCCTGTATGACTGATATGTGTTGGTTGTATGCTTGGGTATGTAAAGACTAAATGCTGAAAATAGGCTCAGTGAACAGTAACTCGTGAAGACCCATTCATATTTGATAAATTATTAAAAATAGTAAATGATTGAATTAATGTACGAAATTTTTAGGGTAGAAAGTATACATACTAAGCTTTAATTTGATATATATAATGTCTAATTTGGATGTATACACTAAAAGATATAAATTGTTAAAGTTGGGACCAGAATGCTGGATTCAGGAGAAAGTCATTGGATGAACAGTAATATTGGAACGTTGACCCACGTTAAATTTGTCAAGGATTGGTCAACAAATGATTTTTCCCTGAAATATATTTGAGTTAGATTCATGTATCAATTTGAACCACTTCATTTAGATTTTTCTAGAATTAGTTATGAATTTTCAAAGTCAGGTCACTCGTTTGGAATTTGCCACAGTGAACAGTACTCGATATGAATAAAATTCCAGATTAAGTGTTTAGACTTCAATGACCCTGAAAGTGGTTTAAGTGCTACTGAATGGTCCCTAAGATGTATAAAAATAAGGATGTGACACCTCTACAGCCTTATTGAACTGGCTGTACTGTTGAGGAGTCAGCTTCTCCTTCAGCATAGAGTTCAATCCTCTGATCAACCTCTCAGTCATCCAGCGCTCATCATCAACTTGGCACAGGTAGGTAGAATATTGGGATAGACGGATGAATTTGGCTATGTACTCATCAAAGGATTCTCTTTCTCCTTGTCTCAGCACAAGGAATTCTGCTTCTCTCTCGTCCCTCACAGACTGAGGAAAATACTTTGCATAGAATTGTTCAAGAAACACTTCCCAAGTGACTGGAATGTTTCTTGCTTGCATAAGCAGTTCTATATTTTTCCACCACCTATCAGCATCCTTCTCTAGCTGATAGATGGCCATATCATATCATGCTACTAACATGAAAACTTAATCCAGGTCAATGCCCTCTAGCACATCTTTGTTTATCATCCTTGCTACGGCATTGAGGAACTGCAGCTAAACTGACTACTCTTGATTTCTACTTCCTTTCATCCCTTAACCTAAACTAAGTAGTTCACTTCCCACAGCCTTTCTTGAGACTAGTATAGTCACATTGTCTGTCTTTCATAAAGAAGGTTGGGGTGGATTAGGGCTAGGAACATCCCTTTAATCTTTATCTATAACCTCGTATATTCCTGGACTGGGATAATAGGAAGGGATGTCACAGATTGTAATTGGTTCTTAGGCTACTCATATCAAACTTATCCTCAAACTCTAGTAGAGGAGGAATAATATCTGGCCTACTTATAATCTAGTATCAGTTCTCAGCTTCCTCAGCCATAATCTATCCTCTTATCGAAGGAAGAGAGCTTACCTCAGGATTAGAGAGCACTCTATCAAACTCATCCTATACATAATTACTAGACCCATCATTATCTAGTGCAACACTATCTAGTGCATACACAACATCTGACTGAATTTCTCATAATCTTCAGACTGTAAATTTGAGTCTATAAAAATATGCATGGGGTACCTTACTATAAACCTTCATGATTGAGTCCCTTATGCTGTCATCTGAACTCTCTTCACTACCTGAAGAGTCAAAGTCTAGGTGTACCTCATCTTTATACAGCATTACTGGTTGGGGGTCTCACTGATTAACTGATGTTTCAAGCTTAACTTTATGAATCCCCATGTCTACTGCTGCAACATTTGCTCTATGTTCTGTCGTTGCGACCAAAAGTCTTCTTCCATCGTGACTTATGAACTAACTTGTCGCAACTTGGACATCTGGCATCCTTACTGTAGTATCTGGTCACAACATGATACTTTGAGCTACTTTTATAGCTTCCTTAGTCATGAACTGATCAGCTTCTGTCTCTACCATAGAGGAAATTGCTTCTTAAACATTATTCTGCTTAGTCCAGCCATATTGTGTTAATAAACAAGAGACCTCGGCTGTATCGGCTGACTAAGATTAGCCCATCGTAACTATATCTTTCGCAAGACTGTAAAGCTCAGGGTACAGTATCATTCATCTGGGTGTCACTGTTTTCTGTCTAAACCTTTCCAAGTAGTGAACACCATCCCTATATCATACTCTAGGGAGAGAACCATTCAAATTTCTCGTTTGTCTAAGGGATCAGTCTAACTAAACCAGAGCATCCACTAAGCCAGAACCATCTGTTCTGTGCCAGAATCTTATGCTCTGAGCCAGAAACCTTTGTTCTGTGCTAACTTTATTCTATATTAACGCTAGAAATCATCTGTTCAGAGCATTTCCTAAGCCAGAATCCTTTGCTCTGATACCAAAATGAAACATCCTTCTTTATATCTCTCCGAGTACTCTTACTATAGCACCCTCAACTGGAAATTATCTCTCTTGCCGGAATTCCTAGTAGAAAATAATTGTACTGATTCGGTAATTCCCCGTGAGAACTACCATTCTATGTAAGTACCCAGGAAAGACTGGATGAACCGGATAGGTCCACTCACTTCCAGCCTCCTTAGACAGCACCTACGTACACAGTACTTTGTATAGTCTACCAGTACAACGGCATTTTCTAGTAAATATCTTCAAATCTTAAACCTTGACCATAAATTTTGAGCCTTAAACCTTAACCTTATATCTTAACCTTACATATACTCAATTGGATTTATCTTAGATCATTGGAATACCTCTTAACCTTAAAAACATGAATTTCCAAGAGTTGGGCTTACGGGTACTGTTCACTGCCACTATTCACTGGGTAATTCCAGATTACAGCCTGAACTTTGGAAATTCATAACTAAATCTAGAAAAATCTTTTTGAGGTGATTCTAATTTATAATGAAATATATTTCACTTAAATTTGATATAAAAATATTAAAATGAGGTTTCCTTGTCCATATCAAATCAGTTTATTCGTTGAACTTTACTGTTCATTTGGTAAATCTGAAAATTCCAGTTTCCTTGCCCCATTTGTAAAAATTCATTTCTCCTTGTATACTTATCCAATTGAGTCGAATTACCTATGGTTTTAAATATCAGAATGTTTACTTTAAGCTCACCAAAAATCACGGAAAAACTCATTCATTTACTATATGAAAACCACATTGGAAACTTACTGTATCGGGTGACTTGTTTTATCTTGATCCAGAGCTTAAGTCCAACTTTGAAAAATCATATAAATTTGAAAACTTAACCAAATTGCGCATTCTTTGTGTACAATTAAAGATCTTGATCTTAGCTATGTTCATACCAAATTTCAAATGAAACAGAATCAGATAAGTCACACAAATTATCGCTGGAAGGTCACTCCCTCGGATCGGATGTTGTAAGCATATACATATTACATGTCATTACATTATCCTCAAAGTTCTAGGCATGCTTCTCAAGCCATAAACACATTGATCATCCAATTTACCTTCCTCCTTGTGAAGTTCCAGCACCTAGAGCAATGTTTATTGATATGGAAGGAATGAGATTTCATGGAAATCCCAATAGCAAGTAATATAAACTATAAGGTTATGCATGTTTGATTGAATGCCTAACATGTTATCATGCAATGGGAGCTAATTCATGCTTATACATAAGCAACTCTAATATGCATATTTTCATGACATATATTGCAAGGAGTATCTCATACTCATATCACATCATCATCATCATCACACAACATTCCATGCTCAACCAAACCTTCATGCATAACAAGTAAGCAAAACAATCAAAGCACATAAGTTTATAGTTAGATATTCTTGCTACCTCTTGTAGATCCTTGTTCCTTTCCTTCTTGTAATGTTCTTTCCTTGCCACAAATGTCAAAACCTAGGCATTACAAGATAATTATCAAATTATAACCATTCCCAACAAAAATCCAAGTCTAGTTTCAATAAGCTCCCTTTTTCCAAAAATTCCCATTTTGGTTCCAATGCTTCCCATTCTTGTTCCTCCACTTTACCCCCATACAAAATCTCATTTTAAGACCATTGGAAGCATCAAAATTATGAAATTTAAATTACTGTTCACGCGAGTGAACAGTACCGTGAGGAATTTTCAACATTATTAGCTTTAATTCCAATGGTTTCCAAGGTTCAAAACCTTTCCAATCCTACACAAAATCATCATATAAACTCAATGGAAGCATTAAATAATTGAAATTTAAATTTCCTTCTGTCATGAACAGTGCATGAACAGTGCAAACCGAAATGATAAAGTGAAGAACATCAACTTACTTCACAACCAAGCATGTAACTAGCTTGTTTAAGCTTGTCTTAACTATGTATGACCTAAAAATCATATTCCTTTCACATATACACAAAATTTTCAGCAGAATCCCCCCAAGATTTAAGCCTAAAAAATTAGTTAAACTCAAGCACAAACCATAAGAACAAAAGGTAGAAGCAAGGAGACAACTTACCTTACTTGCTCCTTCAAGACCCTTGCTTCTTCCTTGCTTTCTTCCACTTTCTTTCTCTAGAACTCACTTCTCTCTCTAAAGGAGCTCTTGGGTGTGAAGAATGAATGGAAAGGGGGGTATTTATAGCAAAAGTCATGTGCCATTTGAAGGCCAAGATCACTTTGGAAACTATTTGATCTAATGGTTAAAGGTTTGATCTTGGAATATCTTTTCACTTTTCACTCAAGACCTTACCACCATGACATCACTAGCATGGCACCACTTGGGACATCTAAGACTACTTCTTAGTGCCATTTTTGAATCCATGTGGGTCCCACCGTGTGCCAAACCTAATCCTTACTTTATTCTCTTTTTCTTTATTTCCAAAAATCCATAAATTATTTATTTTTTGACTTGGGCTCCAAGATAACTTTTGGGCTTTATTTGGCTGGCCTAGGATAACATGTTGGACCTCTTTTAGGTCCAATAGCTAATTGACCCAAATCCCAATGTAATTTCCTTATACCGATATCCGTAAATTACCCTGATCATAGCATAAATGCTAATCACCTCTTTTAATTGTTCTAACATTTTTATAAATTCATTCTAATATAAAATGAATTCTCTACAAAGTTTCATAATTTTCTGAGACCCAGAAGTCCTATTAAATATTATATACGTTTCCTTTAACCCTTTATCGGTGTCCTTTTTCACCGTAAATTCCATAATTAATTCTACAGGACTCCTTTTTGACTTCTATCAACTCCATAAATTCTCATATTAATTATAATAATTTACTATCAAATTCCCTCTGATATCCATCCATTTTGTGAAATGACCAAAATACCCTCCATTTACTTCTGGTTTCTTAGGGCATCACAGTGGCATTTTCGTAATTTTGCACTTTGGCTCTTAGACTTTCTTCCTCTTCCAATTAATCCTTTTCTTTACATAAATATGGCCACATCTTTTCCTAAAAATATCATATATTTCATTTAACCTGTACATACAACGTAGTACAGAAATTAGGGATGTTACAACATGCATGGTGACTTCACTCAATTAAAAACTAGTGCAACAAGCTTTCTGATTTTACCTTACTTTGGATGAAAAGACCCTATCACTCGCTGTTGACCTATATAGATCAATTACGCAACGAAAGTGGACATCTTGAATACTCTTTGAAAGTTGTGACGGGTAGTGAGTTTTCTTTCAATTCATAAAAGTTCTAAAAAGTACGCAATTACTAGATAGAAACAAACTATCCCCCGTTTGTGAACGCTTCGGATGAATTTCACAACGAAAGCGGGCACTCCATAATCTTCTAAGAGCCTGAGTGGCTGTGACTTTTCCTCAATTCCATAATTATGGCAAAAGATTGCCACATTGGCCTTAAACATGGTAGAAGCACTTCATAGCCTGTATTGTCGTATATGACACAGTTTCTTAAAGAAATTTGGATTCTATAATCATCGATGATAGTTGACATGCATGGTGAATTCAATCAATTAAAAAATAGTGCAACAAGCTTTCTGATTTTACCTTAATTTGGCTCAAAAGAAACTATCACTCGCTGGTGACCTATATAGATGAATTACGCAATGAAAGTGGACATCTCGAATACACTTTGAAAGTTGTGACGGGTAGTGAGTTTTCATTCAATCCTTAAAAATTCTGAAAAGTACGCAATTGCTAGCTAGAAACAAACTATCCCCCATTTGTGAACGCTTCGGATGAATTTCACAACGAAAGCGGGCACTCCATAATTCTTTTAAGAGTCTGAGTGGCTGTGACTTTTCCTCAATTCCATAATTATGGTAAAAATTTGCCACATTAGCTTTAAACATGGTATAATGGTGTCGTATATGACACATTTTCTTAAAGAAATTAGGATTCTATAATCATCGATGAAAGTTGTCATGCATGGTGACTTCACTCAATCAAAAAATAGTGCAACAAGCTTTCTGATTTTACCTTAATTTGGCTCAAAAGACCTTATCACTCGCTGGTGACCTATATAGATCAATTACGCAATGAAAGTGGACATCTCGAATACTCTTTCAAAGTTGTGACGGGTAGTGAGTTTTCATTCAATTCGTAAAAGTTCTAAAAAGTACGCAATTGCTAGATAGAAGCAAACTATCTCCATAATTCTTCTAAGCGTCTGAGTGGCTTTGACTTTTCCTCAATTCCATAATTATGGCAAAAGTTTGTCAAATTGGCCTTAAACATGGTAGAAAGACTTCATGGCCTCTTGGTGCGTATATGACATAGTTTCTTAAAGAAATTGGGATTCTATAATCATCATTGAAAGTTGACATGCATGGTGACTTCACTCAATTAAAAAGTAGTGCAACAAGCTTTCTGATTTTACCTTAATTTGGCTCAAAAGAAGCTATCACTCACTGTTGACCTATATAGGTAAATTACGCAACGAAAGTGGACATCTTGAATACTCTTTGAAAGTTGTGACGGGTAGTGAGTTTTCTTTCAATTCATAAAAGTTCTAAAAAGTACGCAATTACTAGATAGAAATAAACTATCCCCCATTTGTGAACGCTTCGGATGAATTTCACAACGAAAGCGGGCACTCCATAATCTTCTAAGAGCCTGAGTGGCTGTGACTTTTCCTCAATTCCATAATTATGGCAAAAGATTGCCACATTGGCCTTAAACATGGTAGAAGCACTTCATAGAATGTATGTGTCGTATATGACACAGTTTCTTAAAGAAATTTGGATTCTATAATCATCGATGAAAGTTGACATGCATGGTGACTTCACTCAATTAAAAAATATTGCAACAAGCTTTCTGATTTTACCTTAATTTGGTTCAAAAGAAGCTATCAATCGCTGTTGACCTATATAGATCAATTACGCAATGAAAGTGGACATCTCGAATACACTTTGAAAGTTGTGATGGGTAGTGAGTTTTCATTCAATTCGTCAATATTCTCAAAAGTACGCAATTAATAGATACAAACAAACTATCCCCTGTTTGTGAACTCTTCGGATGAATTTCACAACAAAAGCGGGCACTCCATAATTCTTCTAAGAGTCGGAGTGGCTGTGACTTTTCCTCAATTCCATAATTATGGAAAAGTTTGCCACATTAGCTTTAAACATGGTAGAATGGTGTTGTATATGACACAATTTCTTAAAGAAATTAGGATTCTATAATCATCGATAAAAGTTGCATAGATGGTGACTTCACTCAATTCAAAAATAGTGCAACAAGCTTTCTGATTTTACATTAATTTGGCTCAAAAGAAGCTATCACTCGCTGTTGACCTATATAGATCAATTACGCAAGAAAGTGGACATCTCGAATACTCTTTGAAAGTTGTGACGGGTAGTGAGTTTTCTTTCAATTCATAAAAGTTGTAAAAAGTACGCAATTACTAGCTAGAAACAAACTATCCCCCGTTTGTGAAAGCTTCGGATGAATTTCACAACGAAAGCGGGCACTCCATAATTCTTCTAAGAGTCTGAGTGGCTGTGACTTTACCACAATTCAATAATTATGGCAAAAGTTTGTCACATTGGCCTTAAACTTGGTAGAAAGACTTGATGGCCTCTTGGTACGTATATGACATAGTTTTTAAAGAGATTTGGATTCTATAATCATCGATGAAAGTGACATGCATGGCGACCTCACTCAATTAAAAAATAGTGCACCAAGCTTTCTGATTTTACCTTAATTTGGCTCAAAAGAAGCTATCACTCGTTGTTGACCTATATAGATCAATTACGTAATGAAAGTGGATATCTCGAATACTCTTTGAAAGTTGTGACGGGTAGTGAGTTTTCATTCAATTCATAAAAATTCTAAAATGTACGCAATTACTAGATAGAAACAAACTATCTCCATAATTCTTCTAAGAGTTTGAGTGGCTTTGACTTTTCCTCAATTCCATAATTATGGCAAAAGTTTGTCACATTGGCCTTAAACATGGTAGAAAGACTTCATGGCCTCTTGGTGCGTATATGACATAGTTTCTTAAAGAAATTGGGATTCTATAATCATCGTTGAAAGTCAACATGCATGGGGTGAAACGTCCTTACTTTCGTACGTCTTAGGGACCATTTGGTAGCCTTTAGAACCACTTTCAAGGTCATTGAAGTCCAGTTTCTTAATCTGGAGTTTTACTCTTATCGAGTACTGTTCACTATGAAAATTCCAGATGAGTGTCCTGACTTTGAAAAATTATAACTAATTCTAAAAAAATAAAAATGAAGTGGTTCCAATTGATACTTGAAGCTAACTCAATTATCTTTCAGGGAAAAATTACTCGTTGACCACTCCTTGACCAAGTCAACGTCAGTCAACGTTACAACTTTACTGTTCATCCAGCGTTTTTCTCCTGAATCCAGCATTCTGGTCCCAACTTTGATAATTTATATATCCATGTGTAGACATCCAAATAAGTAATTCTATATATCAAATCGAAGCTTGGTATGTATACTATTTACCATAAAAATTTCATACATTTATTCATCCATTTACTATTTTTAATTATGGGTCAAACATCATTAGGTCACCACGAATTACTGTTCACAGTGGCAATTTCCAGCACTCAACTTTGCAAACATATGCATACATCCATCATATATCAGTCAAACATGCCAAACAACACTTATTATTAATTAATAAGTTGTTTTACATCTGGGTATGTACAAAATTTCCCATATCTCTATTACATCTTTTTCTGCCTGAAATCCGGCAGCATAACCGCTACGCTTCATCTTCAGAAAGTAACTGATCTTGTACCGATTCGGTAATTCCCGTGAGAACTACCATTCTACGTAAGTACCCAGG
Source organism: Leucaena leucocephala (assembly GCA_037074615.1). Taxonomy (NCBI): domain Eukaryota; kingdom Viridiplantae; phylum Streptophyta; class Magnoliopsida; order Fabales; family Fabaceae; genus Leucaena; species Leucaena leucocephala. The sequence continues at coordinate 21,392,029 of CM073532.1, read as the reverse complement.
AAAGATTGGATGAACCGACTAGGTCCACTCACTTCCAGCCTCCTTAGACAGTACCTACGTACACAGTACGTATCAGCTACTTCCCTTACTACTGCTATCTTGTCATAATTTCGGCAGCATAACGGCGTCTCTTAAAATTCCCAAAATTTACTTTGGCATAACCTCCCCTGTAATGAGTTATTTATTGGGATGAGATTCGGGGGAATCTCAGTAGCAATAATCATAACAATATATGTAATGCAGAGTGACAATGCTTGCTTGTGATTGTGTACAGATAAGTATGCTGCGTGCTTCCATACTCAATAACATATGATCATAGCATTGCAGTAGAGGTTCAAGCATAACATATAAGACAACAATCCAACCAAACAATAGCACAACAAATCACAAAGCCATTACATAAAAGTTAGGATTAGTTACTACCTCAAAAGCTTAGCAGAACTCTAGAATCCCTATACTGCTTCCAGCTCCGCCAGAACTTTCTTTCTTTCTTTCTTCCTCTCACTTTCTCTCTCTAGCACTTCCTTCTCTCTCTTAAATGCTCTTGGCTGTGGCATATGAAGAGCAAGGGGATATTTATAGTTTTGGTCAATGGCATTTCCGTAATTTTGAAGCCATCTGAACTTGTGGTCCTGGTTTTTCCGGAATTTCCTATTTTTCTTTATTCCTTTTACTGCATCATGCATGACATCATCCCAAGGCCACCTCATGGGACACCTCATATGTCACATGGTAAAATTGCAAGCTCCTGGGACACCTCATCGGCTAACTCAGCGGTTCCAGATAGTTCCAGAGTCTTGCACCGGAATACACGGCTGAGATCAAGCCACGTGTCCTCAACTTTTTCTTCCTCCTCTATGTTGGCACCATGTGGCATCTTACTGGCACCTATCACGCCATCCAATGCTATCCAGATAAGTCCAGGACTTTATCTGATCACCTCCTCAGTTATCGTGCCGACCGAGTAACTTTACTTTATTGAAACAGTATTAAAATAGTATTTTAATGCCACTTTTTCCCCCACATCACTGGGCCTACGTTTTTGGGTTCTGGGAATGTTATCTTGGATCCTGATCAAGCTCAAGTACTCTGATGGCTCGATTCCCAAGAAATATCCCTTGGCAAATTGCCAAAATACCCCTGGGTGCCCTTTCTTACACTATCTTAACCCTAAGGGTAAAATCATCATTTTACACCCTTCTGTACCCTGTCAGGGTATATGCTGACTCTAAGTAACTTTATCTGTATGTGCCTTGGCTTCTGGGCCTGTCCAGAATGACCAAAATGCCCTTCATACATCTACTACCCCTTTAGTACAACACAGGGGCATTTTCATAATTTCGCACCTTTCCGGGGTTCTGCTGGACACTGGCCCACCTATCAGTCCAAGGGTCTTACTGGGCCTTTGATGACGCCATTATTGGGCCTTTCAGGGTCTATTACCTTCATGGCACACATTACGAGGAATCTTCCGCCGTCCATGTCCATCGAGTATTTCCGCCGTTAACACCGTTTATACACATATCCGGACACCGGGTCCTTTTACCAGATACACTGGCCTACTGCATTTAGGCATCCCTATGGGTCATAACAGTCATCTGACTGAGGTCATCCGACCTCATTTAGTCCCTTTTTAAATACCGATAAATCTCCTAACCGGATCCCGGAGGCCTCACATGTAATATCCTTAATTTTCTGTACTGATTTCTATGTACAGATTAAATGGAATATATGAGTTCTTTTTCAGGAAAAAGATGTGGTCCTTTATGTAAAGAAAAGGATTAAATTGCAAAAGAAAGGAAATGAAAGGACTTAAATACAATTGTGGAAAGTTTAAGGTTAGGAAAGAAAGGTAGACAAAAATGTGGGGTCCTTAAGTGTAATTTTAGCCAAATAAAGGGACTTAGTTGAAAAGAAGAAAAGTTTTCGGGGCAAAAGTGTAATTATGAAAACTTGGACCGGAAATAGGCAAAAACAGTGATCGTACTCCAATTAGCCCCATATCCCACCAGTAGGTAGAGCAAGTGACGCCGGGTAATCCAGCCTAATACTGGAATTTTTGAAGACTCCAGATAGCCAAAAATGGGCTGATCATCCAAAAGTTATAAAAATTCATACCGGATACCCTGGATTTCATATATAAGTAAGAAATTACAGGATGATGCACCCTTATGGGGAGGATGTCAGGAAACTGACAGAATACCGATAGGAGATCTGTAGAAAAAGTTATTCACAAATTAGAAAATCCAGACGGGAGTATGAGGCCTCCAGGGATCCGATAGGGAGATTTATCGATATTTAAACTAAGACTGAATGAGGTCAGGTAACAACAGTCAGATGCCCGTTAGAACCCAAATGGCTGCCCAGACACAGTAGGGCAGTGTATCTGACAGAAGGAGCCGGTGTCCGGATATGTGTGTAAACGGTGTATAATAAGCTAAAATATTCGGTGAACCTAGACAGGGGAGGATTCCTCGTAATACGTGCCATGAAGGTGTTGGACCCAGAAAGGCCCAAAAATGGCATCATCAAAGGCCCAATAAGATACATGGACTGATAGGTGGGCCAGTGTCCAGCAGAACCACGGAAAAGTGCGAAATAACGAAAATGCCCCTGTGTTGTACCAAAGGATAGCAGATGAATGGAGGGCATTCTGGTCATTCTAGACAGGCCCAGAGGCTAAGATGTATATAAATAAGGTTGACTAGAGTCAGTATATGCTTTGAACAGGTACAGAAAGGTGTGAAATGACGATTTTGCCCTTAGGGTTAAAATAGGACAAGAAAGGGCACCAAGGGCATTTTGGTCATTTTGCAGGGGATCTGTAATTGAGGTTAGACCCAGTATTAAAATGTTAACGATATAAAGGATCCATATACTAAGTTCAAGGCCAGAAGACATAATATAGGTTTTCAGAAAAATTGGATTCAGAAAATGGTCCAGTTTTCGAGGCGACGGACCGGCCCGGTACCGGATTAGACCGGAAAGCTTCCAGAAGGCTTTTCTCCTCTCCATTTTCTCCATGTGAAGAATATGGGTGGTGAGTTGTCCCTTGAGGTGGCATTGAGTGATGTCATGCATGATGCAGTAAAAGGAATAAAGAAAAATAGGAAATTCCCGAAAAACCAGGACCACAGGATCAAATGGCTTCAAAATTACAAGAATGCCATTGACCAAAACTATAAATACCCCCCTAGCTCTTCATTCACAAGGCCTAAGGAGAATTTAGAGAGATAAGGAAGTGCTTGAGAGAGAAAGTGAGAAAAAGAAAGAAGAAAGGAAGTTCTGGTGGAGTTGGAAGCAGTAGAGAAGTTCTGAAGTTCTACTTTTAAGGTAGTAAATAATCTTAGCTTTTATGTAACGTCTTTGTGAATTGTTGTGCTATTGTTTGGTTGGATTGTTGTCTTATATGTTATGCTTGAAGCTCTATTACAATGCTATGATCATATGTTATTGAATATTGAAGCATGCAGCATACTTATCTGTACACAATCACAAGCAGGCACTGTCACACTTCATTACATATATTGTTATGATTGTTCATACTGGGATTCCTTTGAATCTCATTCCCATATATAACATTACAGGGGAGGTTCTGTCAAAATAAAATTTGGAAATTTTAAGAGACGCCGTTAGGCCGCCAAAATTCTGGCAACGAAGAAGGAACAAAGAAAGGAACTGATACGTACTGTGTGCGTAGGTGCTGTCTAAGGAGGCTAGAAGTGAGTGGACCTAGCAGGTTCATCCAGTCTTTCCTGGGTACTTACGTAGAATGGTAGCTCCTACAGGAATTACCGAATCGGTACAAGATCGGTTACTTTCTACAGAAGGAATGTAGCAGTTATGCTGCCGAATTTTAGACAACGGAAAATGTAACAGAAATATGAGGATGTTAATCATTCACTGGTGTATAACAGAAGATTATTAAATAATAATTGTTATCTGGCATGTTTGACTGATATGTGATGTATGTATGCACTAATATGTAAGGTTGGTTGCTGAAAATGGCCTTATGAACAGTAACTCGTGGAGACCTATTGATGTTTGATAAATCATTAAAAATAGTGAATGGTTGAATAAATGTATGATATTTTTATGGTAAATAGTATACATCCTAAGATTTAATTTTATATATATAGTGCCTCATTTGGATGTATACACGAAAAGATATAAATTGTTAAAGTTTGGACCAGAATGCTGGATTCAGGAGAGAGTCATTGGATGAACAGTAAAGTTAAAACGTTGACCCATGTTGAATTTGTCAAGGAATGGTCAACCAATGATTTTTCCCTGAAATATACTTAAGTTATCTTCATGTATCAATTTGAACCACTTCATTTCAATTTTTCTAGAATTAGTTATGAATTTTCAAATTCAGGTCACTCATCTGGAATTTGCCACAGTGAACAGTACCCGATATGAATAAAATTCCAGATTAAGAGTTTAGACTTCAATGACCCTGAAAGTGGTTCTAAGTGCTACTGAATGGTCCTTAAGATCGGTAAAAATAAGGATGTGACATCACACTCCCGCCTGTATTTGCTAATTTTCTGAATAACTTTCTCTACAGACCTCCTATCGGTATTCAGTCAGTTTCCTGACATCCGCCCCATCAGGACGCATCATCCTGTAATTTCTCACTTATATCTGAAATCTAGGATATCCTGTAGAAATTTTTATAACTTTTAGACTATCAGATCAATTCTGGCTATCTGGAGTCCTGAAAAATTCCTGTATTAAGCCAGATTACCGAGCATCACTTGCTCTATCTACTGGTGAAATTTGGGACTGAAATGCTTTCGGACAGTCCAAACCACTTCCGGCCTGACTTTCTTTAATTATACTTTAGCCCCAAGGAACTTTTCTTCTTTTCAATTAAGTCCATTTTATTTGGCTAAAATTACACTTAAGGACCCCACCTTTTTGTCTACTTTTCCCTTTTTGGCTTTACACTTTTCATATTTGCACTTAAGTCCCTTCATTTTCTTTCTTTTGCAATTTAATCCCTTTCTTTACATAAATGGCCATCATATCCCTAGGGACTTTCACTATTTACATATAAGTCCATGGACTTTCACTTATTTGCAGTTTAGTTCCTAAAAACCTTCTGCATGTTACTCGGACTTCTGCTCAAAGGGATATATCTATTTCAGGCTACTTACTAAGTCTCTGGCATGAAAATTAGGGTGTTACAACTGTTCATAGTGGTAAATTCCAACACTCCACTTTGCATACATATGCATATATCCATCACATATCAGTCAAACATGCCAAACAATACCTATTGTTAAATAAGTCGTCATACATCAGAACATGTACAAAATTCTCATATTTCTATTACATCTTTCCTGCCTAAAATCTGGCAGCATAACCGCTACACTTCGTCTTTAGAAAGTAACTGATCTTGTATCGATTCGGTAATTTCCGTGAGAACTACCATTCTACGTAAGTACCTAGGAAAGACTGGATGAACCGGCTAGGTCCACTCACTTACAGTCTCCTTAGACAATACCTACATACACAGTACGTATAAGCTCCTTTCTTTACTATTGCCATCTTGTCATAATTTCGGCAGCATAACGGTGTCTCTTAAAATTCCCAAAATTTACTTTGGCATAACCTCCCCTGTAATGGGTTATTTATTGGGATGAGATTCGGGGAATCTCAGTAGTAATAATCATAACAATATATGTAATGCAGAGTGACAGTGCTTGCCGTGATTGTGTACAGATAAGTATGCTGCGTGCTTCCATACTCAATAACATATGATCATAGCATTGTAATAGAGCTTCAAGCATAACATATAAGACAACAATCCAACCAAACAATAGCAACCAATCACAAAGATATTACATAAAAGATAGGATTAGTTACTACCTCAAGAGCTTAGCAGAATTCTAGAATCTCTATACTGCTTTCAACTCCGCCAGAACTTCCTTTCTTCTTTCTTCCTTGCACCTTCTCTCTCAAGAACTCACTTCTCTCTCTATTTCTTGCTCTTGGCCGTGATGCAAATGAAGGCAAGGGGGGCTATTTATAGTTTTGATGGATGGCATTTCTGTAATTTCCATGCACTCTGAACTTGTGGCCACCGTTTTTCTGGAATTTCTTATTTTCTTTATTCCCTTTGCTGCATCATCATGACATCATCCCAAGGGACACCTCATGGGACACCTCATCCCTCACATTTCTCACATGACAAAATTGAGAGAGCCAAGAAGCCTCTAGAGAAATTCCAGTCCAATCCAATACCGGCCCGGTCCGTTTCCTCGAAAACTGGACTGTTTTCTGAATCTAATTTTTCTAAAAATCCATATTATGTCTTTTGACCTTAAATTTAGTATCTGGGTCCTATGAAATGACCAAAATACCCCTGGGTGCCCTTTCTTACACTATCCTGACCCTAAGGGTAAAATTGTCATTTTACACCTCTCTGTACCCTGTCAGGGCATATACTGACTCTGGTTAACCTCACCAGTGTATGTCTTGGCTTCTGGGCCTGTCCATAATGACCAAAATGTCCTCCATTCATCTATTACCCTTTAGTACAACACGGGGGCATTTTCATAATTTTGCCCTTTTCCGGGGTTCTGCTGGACACTGGCCCACCTATCAGTCCAAGGGTCTTACTTGACCTTTGATGGCGCCATTATTGGGCCTCTTAGGGTCCATTACCTTTATGGCACGTATTACGAGGAATCTTCCCCCGGCAGTGTTCATCGGGTACTTCCGCCGTTATATACCGTTTATACACATCTTTGGACACCGGCTCCTTTTACCAGATAGACTGGCCTACTGTATTTAGACATCCCTGTGGGTCATAACAGTCATCTGACTGAGGTCATCCGAGCTCATTCAGTCCCAATTTAAATACCGATAAATCTTCCTATCGGATACCTGGAGGCCTCACACTCCTGTATGTATTGGTGAATTTGTGAATAACTTTTTCTACAGACCTCCTATCCGTATTCTGTCAGTTTCCTGACATCCGCCCCATCAGGACACATTATCCTGTAATTTCTCACTTATATCTGAGATCTAGGATATCCGGTAGGAATTTTTTATACTTTTAGACTATCAGATCAATTTTGGCTATCTGGAGTCTTCAGAAAATTCTTGTATTAAGTTGGATTACCCAGCATCACTTGCTCTATCTACTGGTGAAATCTGGGACTGAAAGGCTTTCGGGCAGTCCAAACCACTTCTGGCCTAACTTTCTTTAATTACATTTTAGCCCCAGGGAACTTTTCTTCTTTGCACTTAAGTCCCTTTATTTGGCTAAAATTACACTTAAAGACCCCACATTTTTTGTCGACTTTTCCTTCCTAGCCTTAGACTTTTCATAATTGCACTTAAGTCCTTTCATTTTCTTTCTTTTCCAATTTAATCCTTTTCTTAACATAAATAGCCATATCTTTTTCCTGAAAAATAATTCATATATTTCATTCAATCTGTACACACAAATCAGTACAGAAAATTAGGGATATTACATTTCTCTCCCCCTTAAAATAAATTTCGTCCTCGAAATTTACATTATACATATCCTATAGAAACAACTCCGGATACTTCCCCCTCATCTTTTCTTCTGTTTCCCATGTAGCTTCACGTTCAGTCAAGCCTTTCCAGATCACTTTAACTAGAGGAATTTGCTTATTCCGCAACTGCTTGACCTTTCTATCGGCAATTCGCACCTGTCCAACCTCATAGGTCAGATCATCTCGCAGTGTGACTTCATCTTGCTCAATCACATGAGATGGATCTGGAACATACTTCTTTAACTGGGAAACATGAAACACATCATGTATCTGGCTGAGATTTGGAGGAAGAGCCAACCTATAGGCTACTGCCCCTATCTTTGAAAGAATTTGGAATGGTCCGATGTATCTTGGATGTAATTTCTTGACTTTGATCGATCGCCCGGCTCCCGTCGTTGGAGTTAACTTAAGGAATACATGTTCTCCTTCTTCAAACTCCAATGGCTTCCTTCTAACATCTACATAGCTTTTCTGTCTGCTTTGAGCCGTCAGCAATCATTTTCTAATCACCGCAATCTGTTCTGCGGTTTGATCCACTATATCAGGACCAAGCATTCTTCTCTCGCTCAACTCTAGCCAGCATAAGGGGGATCTACATTTACGTCCATATAGAGCTTCAAAAGGTGCCATCTGAATGCTAGTCTGATAACTATTATTATATGCAAACTCTATGAGTGGTAAATGGATATCCCAGCTACCTTTGAAATCTAAGATACATGCTCTCAGCATATCCTCTAACGTTTATATTGTCCTCTCAGATTGACCATCTATCTGAGGATGATAAGCTGTACTGAATTTGATAGTAGTGCCCATTTCTTCCTGTAAAGCCCTCCAGAAATTAGAAGTAAATCGAGGGTCTCTATCGGACACAATGCTACTTGGGATACCATGAAGCCTAACAATCTCCTTTATATACAACTTTGCCAGCTTCTCTAGAGAATCCCTCTTATTGATTGCCAGGAAATGTGCTGACTTCATCAATCGATCAATTACTACCTATACTGCATCATGTTTACTTGGATTCATGGGTAGTCCTTCCACAAAGTCCATAGCAATACCATCCCATTTCCACTCAGGGATATCTAGAGGTTGCAATGTTCCCACTGGCTTTTGATGTTCAATTTTTACTTTCTGGCAAGTCAAGTACTTGGACACATAAGCCACTACATCTTTCTTCAATCCAGGCCACCAAAACAACCGTTTAACATCATGGTACATCTTGGTCATACCTGGATGTACTGTATACCGGCTTTTATGTGCTTCCTCCAGAATCTTTTCTCTTAATCCCATAGCATTAGGGATATAGGGCCTTCCCCTGAACTGTAACAATTGATCTGGGAAAACCTCAAAATTCCTAGTCTTCCCCCTCTCCAACTTATCTTTGAATATTGCTGCGAGCTTATCCTGCTGTTGAGCCTCTTTATCTCTTCTTCTATACAAGCTTCAAAATGAACTCTTTCGTAAGGACTCTCTGTCATTTGCATTTGATACAGAGGGCTCCAATCTCGCACATCTTCTACCAATTTCAACTCTTTGATCATCATGTGTGCTACCTGCACCACTTTTCTACTCAAAGCATTAGCTACCACATTGGCTTTTCCTGGATGGTATTTAATTTGAAAGTCATAATCTTTTAACAATTCCATCCATCGCCGTTGCCTTATATTCAGCTCTTTTTGATCCTGTAGATACTTTAGGCTTTTGTGGTCACAATACAACTCTATAGTTGCTCCATATAAATAATGTCTCCATATCTTCATAGTATAAACCACCGCCGCAAGCTCCAGATCATGAATGGGATAATTCTCTTCATGTGGCTTTAACTGCCGAGAGGCGTAGGCTACTACTCTATCTTGCTGCATAGCACACATCCTAACCCCTGCTTGCTAGCATCAATGTAGACTACTTAAGTCTGAGTTGGGTCTGGAATAATCAGCACGGGAGTAGTGGTTAATCTCTGCTTCAACTCTTGGAAGCTAGCCTCACACTTCTCATCCCACTTAAACTGCTGATTCTTTCTGGTAAGCTTGGTAAGTGGCAAGGCAATTCTAGAAAAGTCTTGAATAAATCTTCTATAGTACCCTGCTAAGCCAAGAAAACTTCTTATCTCTGTCACTGTCCTTGGCTGCTTCCAGCTCAAAACTGCTTCAACTTTGCTAGGATCCACAGCTACCCCTTCTCGAGATATGACATGACCGAGAAATTTGACTTCTGAAAGCCAAAACTCGCACTTACTAAGCTTAGCATAGAGCTGCTTTTCTTTAAGGGTACTACGAACAATTCTCAAATGCCTTTCATGTTCCTCTGCAGATTTGGAGTACACCAGGATATCATCAATGAAGACCACAACAAATTGATCTAAATAAGGCCTGAAGATCCGGTTCATGTAATCCATGAAAATAGCAGGTGCATTCGTTAGCCTAAAAGGCATCACAAGAAACTCAAAATATCCATAGCGTGTCCTAAAAGCAGTCTTTGGAATATCATCTGACTTAACTCTTAGCTGATGATAGCCAGATCTCAAGTTAATCTTAGAGAATAAGCTTGCTCTTGCCAATTGGTCTAGCAGGTCATCGATTCTAGGAAGAGGGTATTTATTCTTAATCATAATCTTATTCAATTCCCGGTAGTCAATGCATAGCCTTAGGCTACCATCCTTCTTTTTGACAAATAGTACTGGAGCACCCCATGGTGATACATTGGGTCTTATGAAACCCTTCTCCAACAGCTCCTCAATTTGCTTCTTCAGTTCCATCATTTCATTAGGAGCCATTCGGTATGGGGCTTTGGATACTGGTCCAGCTCCAGGTACATTGTCAATCACAAACTCTACCTCACGTTCTAAAGGCAATCCCTGAATCTCCTTCGGAAAGACTTTAGGAAATTCATTGACTACTGGAATCTCATCAATTCCTTCTTCCACTTCTGTTTGAACAGAAAAGAATACCATATATCCTTGACACCCTTTCCGCAGACATTTATTTGCCTGAGCCTCCGCTATGAAATTCAATCTTACTTCCGAGCTCAGATCAGCGACCTTTGGACCAAGAACTAGAGTTTTGTTCTTACAGTCCAGCATTACATTATTGGAGGCTAACCAATTTAAACCAAGTATGACATCGATCTCTCGAAAAGGTATACATATTAAGTCTAGGGTGGTACAGCAGTGCTCATATCGCATAATACTATTCAAACAAGCATCAGACGTAACTACCCTAGCATTGGTGGGAGTTTTCACATGTATATCATAATGCAACTTGCTAATAAGAAGGCCTAGGCATTTAGCACACTCATAGGAAATAAAGGAATGACTTGCACCCGAGTCAAATAGAGCAGTCACAGCATGATCATTGAGATAGATTGTACCTTGGATCATCTCAGGTGATCACTGAGCATCCTCCCTGGTGAGTGCAAACACTCGTCCTGGTATCCTTGGCCTTTGATTAGTTATGACTTGAGGGCATTCTCGGGAAAAATGTCCTGGCTTTCCGCAGGTATAACAAACATTCTGGGCCATTAAAAATGGTCTATCACCATGGTTCTTCCCACACTTGTCACATGCTCGAGCCTTTGGATCTCTATTGTTGGACCTTCCACGGAAATTTCCTCTATTTGGCCTCCTGTTCTGCCATGGTCACTTTCTTTTTCTGTAGCCGCTACCACTTGCAGCTTCTTGGTTTCGACCGTATTTGTCAGGAGCTGCTTGATCCCTGTTCCCTGATCTGAATAGCATTCGGTGATTCATGCTATTTTCAACAATATGACATGCCTCCATGGCCTTATTAAACTGGCTGTATTGTTGAGGAGTTAACTTCTCCTTTAGTGTGGAGTTCAACCCTCAAATCATCCTTTCCGTCATCCAGCGCTCATCATCCACTTGGCGCAGATAAGTATAATATTGAGATAGACGGATAAACTTAGCAAGGTACTCATCAAAAGATTCTCTCTCTTCTTGTCTCAGTAAAAGGAATTCTGCCTCTCTTTCATCTCTGACTGACTAAGGGAAATATTTTTCCTAAAACTGCTCAAGAAACACTTCCCAGGTGATCAGAATGTCTCTTGCTTGCAGAAGCAACTCAGTGTTCTTCCACCACCTGTCAGCATCTTTTTCTAGCTGATAGATGGCCATTTGAGCTTTGGCTTCGGTCGGGCAATCTAGGACCTTAAAGATCTTTTCCAGTCTGCTAATCCAATCCTCAGCTATCTGCACCTCAAACGTTCCTTCAAACACTAGAGGATTGTACTTGCAGAACCTGATCATCCATTGTTGGATTCTAGCTACATCCTCTCTCGGATCAACCCATCTCTGGGGCTGCACCGGCTGCTGTTGTACTCCCTCTGGTTCTCTACCAGCCGTTCCTGAAGGCTCGGGTGGTCTTAGGTTGCTTACTGCTGCAGCTATGGCAGCATCTCTCTCCTTCTCATTACGTGCCTGAGCTGCCCGCATCTCCTCAATCATCTTTTGCTGTTGTTCTAATCGTTCTAAAATTATTCGATTATGATTTCCAGCCTCTCGTGGTTCCTCTGCTGGAATAGTTCTTCTTGTTTGAACCATTTTGTTATACTATAAGGTAGAAAAAGAATGTGATAAATAACATAATTCACATTCCATTCCAAACATAGTATACATACAAGGTATGCGTATATGTCATAATCATACATACACTACCATACTAGCCTTTTATACATCACATACATACATTGAGAACATTACCCTTTCTAACATGCCCTAATCCTTCTTAAACTTTATTCTAATAAACTCTCCTTCCAGGTAAATCCATTCGGATATGGTACAATATGGTTCTTCGTCTAAGTACTGCTCCAACTCTGTTTTCCAGGTAGGGGTAGTCGGTAACACATCTTCCATAATCTCTGTCCAAAGCCTCAGGGTCAACACATTTGGATCCCAGGCTTGATATATTGCCTTTACCCTCGTGATAAAATCCTGATAAACCGTATAATCTTGATCCACATCTCTGACCAAGGTCTGCCTCAGCTCATATAGTTGTCAGCTAACACTACTGATCTCTCAAATTGTTCTCCACTCAGGTTCCTTCCTGGTACCATCCCTATGATCAGATCTCCCAAAGATATCTCTACCAGTGTCACTCTGGGTCCTGGAATGTCTGAAACATATCCTGCTACACCTTCCTGACCTATCTCCATCCCAATATCTGCTATACTCGGGGGTACTGCATTTATTAGAACAGCAGGAATAGGACCTTCTAACACCATCTCAATCATAAGGTTTGATCCAACTGAGGAACTGTCCACTTCAGAGTCACTAACTACTGGAGGTGTCCAAGGATCATAATCATTGTTCATTATCTCCTCTTCTGAACTATCCAAACTAGAGACCTCTGGTCTAGGATCCCATTGGTTCACCATGGTTTCGGATCTGGATCTATATCTAGCCATCCTGCAAACACTAACTTAGTGTCCATTATGACAGCTTTATCATGGTATATCTATCTATAAATATCTATTCAGAGTATTTTCTAAGCCATAATCCTTTGCTCTGATACCAAAATGAAACGTCCTGAGAGTCTAAGTGGATGTGACTTTACCTTAATTCCATAATTATGGCAAAAGATTGCCACATTGGCCTTAAACATGGTAGAAGCACTTCATAGCCTGTATAGGTCGTATATCACACAGTTTCTTAAAGAAATTTGGATTCTATAATCATCGATGAAAGTTGACATGCATGGTGACTTCACTCAATTAAAAAATAGTGCAACAAGCTTTCTGATTTTACCTTAATTTGGCTCAAAAGAAGCTATCACTCACTGTTGACATATATAGATCAATTACGCAATGAAAGGGGACATCTCGAATACTCTTTGAAAGTTGTGACGGGTAGTGAGTTTTCATTCAATTCGTAAAACTTCTAAAAAGTACGCAATTACTATCTAGAATCAAACTATGGCCCCGTTTGTGATCGCTTCGGATGAATTTCACAACGAAAGCGGGCACTCCATAATTCTTCTAAGAGTCTAAGTGGATGTGACTTTACCTCAATTCCATAATTATGGCAAAAGATTGCCACATTGGCCTTAAACATGGTAGAAGCACTTCATAGCCTGTATAGGTCGTATATCACACAGTTTCTTAAAGAAATTTGGATTCTATAATCATCGATGAAAGTTGACATGCATGGTGACTTCACTCAAGTAAAAAATAGTGCAACAAGCTTTCTGATTTTACCTTAATTTGGCTCAAAAGAAGCTATCACTCACTGTTGACCTATATAGATAAATTACGCAACGAAAGTGGACATCTCGAATACTCTTTGGAAGTTGTGACGGGTAGTGAGTTTTCATTCAATTCGTAAAAATTCTCAAAAGTACTCAATTAATAGATACAAACAAACTATCCCCTGTTTGTGAACGCTTCGGATGAATTTCACAACGAAAGCGGGCACTCCATAATTCTTCTAAGAGTCTGAGTGGCTGTGACTTTACCACAATTCCAGAATTAATGCAAAAGATTGCCACATGGGCCTTAAACATGGTAGAAGCACTTTATAGCCTGTATAGGTTGTATATCACACAATTTCTTAAAGAAACTTGGATTCTATAATCATCGATGAAAGTTGACATGCATGGTGACTTCACACAATTAAAAAATAGTGCAACAAGCTTTCTGATTTTACCATACTTTGGATCAAAAGACCCTATCACTCGCTTGTGACCTATATAGATCAATTACGCAATGAAAGGGGACATCTCGAATACTCTTTGAAAGTTATGACGGGTAGTGAGTTTTCAATCAATTCGTAAAACTTCTAAAAAGTACGCAATTACTAGGTAGAAACAAACTATCCCCCGTTTGTGAACGCTTCGGATGAATTTCACAATGAAAGCGGGCACTGCATAATTCTTCTAAGAGTCTGAGTTGCTATGAGTTTTCCTCAATTCCATAATTATGGTAAAAGTTTTCCACATTAGCCTTAAACATGGTAGAAATACTTCATTGCCTGTTGGTGTCATATATGACATAGTTTCTTAAAGTTATCCACTTTCATTGCGTAATTATTCTATATAGGTCACCAGCGAGTGATAGGGTCTTTTGATCCGAAGTATGGTAAAATCAGAAAGCTTGTTGCACTATTTTTTAATTGAGTGAAGCCACCATGCATGTCAACTTTCATCGATGATTATAGAATCCAAATTTCTTTAAGAAACTGTGTCATATACGACACATACAGGCTATGAAGTGCTTCTACCATGTTTAAGGCCAATGTGGCAATCTTTTGCCATAATTATGGATTGTGGTAAAGTCACAGCCACTCAGACTCTTAGAAGAATTATGGAGTGCCCGCTTTCGTTGTGAAATTCATCCGAAGCGTTCACAAACGAGCGATAGTTTGATTCTAAGTAATTGCTTACATTTTAGAATTCTTACGAATTGATTGAAAACTCACTACCCGTCACAATTTTCAGAGAGTATTCGAGATATCCACTTTCATTGCATAATTGATCTATATAGGTCAACAGCGAGTGATAGCTACTTTTGAGCCAAATTAAGGTAAAATTAGAAAGCTTGTTGCACTATTTTTTAATTGAGTGAAGTCACCATGCATGTCAACTTTCATCGATGATTATAGAATCCTAATTTCTTTATGAAACTATGTCATATACGCACCAAGAGGCCATCAAGTCTTTCTACCATGTTTAAGGCCAATGTGACAAACTTTTGCCATAATTATGGAATTGAGGAAAAGTCACAGCCACTCAGACCCTTAGAAGAATTATGGAGTGCTCGCTTTCTGAAACATCCTGATTTTTGGTCTGGGAGAACTAGGAAGTAGTCTGATATGGGCAGGCTGCTAAACCTGTAGTCCTAGGGTAGTAATCAGATATGGGCGGATTACTTACCTGTATTTTGTAGGAATCCGAGGGATGAGCTAAGTCCTTTAGGATTTAAAGATGAGTTAAGTCTTTAACCTACAGAATTGGGACAGTTCACCTAGGTTCAAAATGAGGAATGTGAGAAATATCCTAAGTCTTAAGCCTAGGAATTTTACAGGTAGCTAGATATGGGCTGGCTCCTGTGTAAGATAACCTTATATGGGCGGGCTGTCGAGCCTTTCAATTAACGATGACTCCCGAAGAGTTTAGAGGATGAGTTATTGAAAGAGAATTTCTAGAACTTAAGATGACGGATGAAAAGATGAGTAACAGGGCCAGAAAGAGAATGCAGGGGCAAAATCGTAATTATGAGAAAGATCGGGCTGGTAGCCGATGAGTACCATATTTTGCCAAAAAATAGAGAAAATTATGCTGATCATTTCACTGAACTATGAAATGTGCATATGAGGTCTCTATGTGTATGAAAGAATTAGAAATGTGACGGAATTTTGAATGAGGAGTCATGGAATTTTGATTTGAGGTCCCGATTTTTCTGTAAAAATTCTGGAAGATGGGAATTTACAGTTATAATCGGTAAAGGAAAAGCAGTCCCGATAGGGATGATCGGACGGTGGCCAGGGGGCCGTATAGGGTTTCTAAGGCCCTTAGTGACACCAGGGAAGGCCCAGGCCCATTAGATCAGTCCAGTGGTAAAAGGGGCCGGTGTCCGGGAAAAAGGTGCGAAATGACGAAAATGCCCCTGTTATAGAACAGCTGAAGAAGGAGTAAAGGGTATTTTGGTCATTTGCCTAAGGTTAGACAGTCCAGGGAAGTTATCTGGATAGTTGACCAGGGTCAAAGAATACTCTGGTAAGATGGGAAAAGACAATAATGCCCCTAGACCTAATAAAGTAAAGAAAGAGAGACTAAGGGCATTTTGGTAATTTGCCAAGGGGTGTTTCTTGGGGATCGTGCCATCAGAGTACTTGGGCTGGATCAGAGACCCAAGATGATATTCCCCGCCCCAAAAACGCAGGCCCAGTGAATTAGGGGGAAAGTGACATTAAAATAATGATTTAATGACTTTTCAGTAAAGTTACTCGGTTGGCACGATAACCGAGGAGGTGATCAGATAAAGTCTGGGACTTATCTGGATAGCATTGGAAGGAGTGAAAGGTCCCTTCCAGATGCATCATGGCGCAATCTTAGAGGAAGAAGAAAAGTTAAGGACACGTGGCGCGATCTCAGCCGTTGATTCCGGTGCAAGACTTTGGAATTGTCTGGAAATGCTGAGTCAACTGATGAGGTGTCCTGGGATTTAGACATGTGAGAAATATGCTGCTGAGGTGTCCGCTGAGGTGGCACTGATGATGCAGTAAAGAGGAATAAAAGAAAATAGGAAATTCCAGGAAAAACCAGGACCACAAGTTCAGATGGCTTCAAAATTACAGGAATGCCATCCATGAAAGCTATAAATACCCCCTCCCCCTCCCATTTCATGCATCCCATGGTTTTGGCAAGAGAAAGAGAGAGAAAGAAAAGAGAGAAGGAGAAAGAAAGAAGAAAGGAAGTTCTGGCGGAGCTGGAAGCAGTATAGAGATAGTAGAGCTCTGCTAAGCTTTTGAGGTAGTAACTAATCCTAGCTTTTATGTAATGGCTTTGTGATTTGTTGTGCTATTGCTTGGTTGGATTGTTGTCTTATATGTTATGCTTGAAGCTCTACTGCAATGCTATGATCATATGTTATTGAGTATGGAAGCACGCAGCATACTTATCTGTACACAATCACAAGCAAGCATTGTCACTCTACATTACATATATTGTTATGATTGTTGCTACTGAGATTCCACCGAATCTCATTCCCCATATCTTACCCATTACAGGGAGATTATGTTGAAGTGAATTCTAAGAATTTTGAGAGACGCCGTTATGCTACCGAAACTAAGACTGAACATCAGTATATGGTAAGTACTGTGAACGTTTGTGCTATCTAAGGAGGCTGGAAGTGAGTGGACCTAGTCGGTTCATCCAGTCTTTCCTGGGTACTTACGTAGAATGGTAGTTCTCATGAGGGAATTACCGAATCAGTACGGTTCAGTTCTTTGTACAGATGAAGCCTAGCGGTTATACTGCCGGATTTTAGGAAGGAAAAGATGTAATAGAAATATAAGAATTTTGTGTATGTTCTGTTGTATGACATTTTATTATAAATATTGTTTGGCATGTTCAATTTGTGAATGGGGAATTAAAAGAGAAATTCGCAGGTCCTAAGGTAGCATTGTTCTGGCCTCAGTTTGACCTAGTAAACGAAGGAGTTTGGCCACGAAATTTGGTGATCCAGTGGTACACATCTGGGGCATTACGTGGATAGGTAATAAGCCTTGTTTGGATGTGTAGAATGAGATTAATCATATCTCAAAATAAAGGTTCAGAATAAGGAACTTAAGAGAGAAATTTTAAATTTCTGGGCTTAAGTTAAGATATAATCGAGCTAATATTGTTTCCGTAAGTGTACTCTGAGGAGTCTAAGGGAGGATGTTTCATTTTGGTATCAGAGCAATAGGTTCTGGTATAAACCAGACAGGATTCTGGCTCAGAGCATAAGATTCTGGCACAGAACAGAAGGTTCTGGCTTAGTGATCCTCTGATGTAGAAATGTTATTTCCCTAGAGTACATAGAGGTTTAGAAAAGCCCAGTGGAGGTAAAGCTCTTAAATGAGAAAGTGAGATAAGGTAGACCCCAGAATTACGTCAAGATGGGGTAAGATATGAAAGAAATGGACACTGCTTATAAGTGCAGTAAGTTGTCCATAAGAAGGAGAGCAGATAGTATTGAAAAGGTGCAAGGTTTGATGAGATAGCTAGAATGAGATTTGCCTACGAATAATCCTAGGATATGGCCTAAGGCTAGAGATGTGATGGTTAATAGCTAGAAAGCCAATGTTCCCTAAGAAGAGGGATTCCATCACGGAGAAATAGTAGATCTAGGGTAGATTACCCTAGAGAGCAGAAATGATAAAGATGATGAATGAGATCCATGCGGCTCAAGTTTGCTAGGATCGAGAGAAAGAGATAGAAGAGCATTGGCTAAGAGCACTCTGGGAGGTAGCTCAGGTTATGAAACCAATAATAGTAACAAGAGAAAGAGGCAATAGTTCAGGTAGGGGACTGATTAAGGTGAGGATCAGGTTAGAGAGCAGAGATGTCAAAGTGATGGAAAGAGCTATGGCACATAGGAGTGTCGAGCAGGGCAAAGTAGTTGTGGTAAGAAAGGCCACTTTGTAAGAGGTTGCCCTATGAATGCTGACATCCCTAGGAAAGGTGTTTGTTCTTACCACAGACAAAGTCTCCAATTCCTTGAGGTCGACCCTAAGAATGGTTAAGGAGAACCATAGCTGTAAGGGCGACTGAGCTGTAAGGGACTGTATGCCTAGATAATGATGTGATTAATGAAGAGTTCTTTTATGATCTAGAGAATGTGGTCATTATAACGAGTCATGAGAAATAATTAGTAAGATAATAAATCTGTCTTGACTCAGTGATGAGGGTGCTGTATGAGGGGTTAGAACATGGATAGCTGTAAGCAACTATAATAAGAGATGTTAGTTGCTAAGAATCCATGTGGAAGGTCTGGGACCAAGCTGTTGCTCCTCTAGACCATCACTGGAGTGAGGATAAGACAGAGAGGGATGATCTTACTGGTTATATATATGACTACGTTATAAGAATCACATAGCTGTATAGATCAGTAAGAAGTTCTCTTCAGGAAAGATGAGGTATCCCTTAAAATTTCGAGGACAAAATTTTTAAAAGGGGAGGAGAATTGTAACATCCCGATTTTTGGTCCGGGAGAACTGGGAAGTAGTCTGATATGGGCAGGCTGCTAAACCTGTGGTCCCAGGGTAGTAATCTGATATGGGCGGATTACTTACCTGTATTTTGTAGGAATCCGAGGGATGAGCTAAGTCCTTCAGGATTTAAAGATGAGTTAAGTCTTTAACCTACAGAATTGGGACAGTTCACCTAGGTTCAAAATGAGGAATGTGAGGAATATCCTAAGTCTTAAGCCTAGGAATTTTACAGGTAGCTTGATTTGGGCTGGCTGGTATGGGCGGGCTGTCAAGCCTTTCAATTAACGATGACTCCCGAAGAGTTTAGGGAATGAGTTATTGAAAGAGAATTTCTAGAACTTAAGATGACGGATGAAAAGATGAGTAACAGGGCCAGAAAGAGAATGCAGGGGCAAAATCGTAATTATGGGAAAGATCGGGTTGGTAGCCGATTAGTACCATTTTTGCCAGAAAATTATGCTGATCATTTCACTGAACTGTGAAATGTGCATATGAGGTCTCTATGTGTATGAAAGAATTAGAAATGTGACCAGGGGTAAAATGGTCATTTTGGAAAAGTATGCGTGTGAGCGCTTTTTCAGGCCAAAACAGCCCGGTCCGGATAAAATATCTGAAAATACTGGGAGATAGAGAAAAGGATTCCGGGTTGAATGAGGAGTCACGGAATTTTCATTTGAGGTCCCGATTTTTTTGTAAAAATTCCGGAAGATGGGAATTTACAGTTATAATCGGTAAAGGAAAAGCAGTCCCGATAGGGATGATCGGACTGTGGCCAGGGGGCCGTATAGTGTTTCTAAGGCCTTTAGTGACACCAGGGAAGGCCCAGGCCCATTAGATCAGTCCAGTGGTAAAAGGGGCCGGTGTCCGGGAAAAAGGTGCGAAATGACGAAAATGCCCCTATGTTATAGAACAGCTGAAGAATGAGTAAAGGGTATTTTGGTCATTTGCCTAAGGTTAGACAGTCCAGGAAAGTTATCTGGATAGTTGACTAGGGTCAGAATACTCTGGTAAGATGGGAAAAGACAATAATGCCCTTAGACCTAGTAAAGTAAAGAAAGAGAGACTAAGGGCATTTTAGTAATTTGCCAAGGGGTGTTTCTTGGGAATCGTGCTATCAGAGTACTTGGGCTGGATCAGAGACCCAAGATGATATTCTCAGGCCCAAAAACGTGGCCCAGTAGTTATGTGAGGAAAAGTGGCATTAAAATAATGATTTAATGACTTTTCAGTAAAGTAAAGTTACTCGGTTGGCACGATAACCGAGGAGGTGATCAGATAAAGTCTGGGACTTATCTGGATAGCATTGGAAGGTGTGAAAGGTCCCTTCCAGGTGCCACATGGCACTGATCTAAAGGAAGCAGATAAAGCTAAGGACACGTATTACGGTGCAAGACTCTGGACCGGTGAGTCAGCAGGCTGAGTCAGCTGATGAGGTGTCCCGGGTTTTAGACATGTGAGAAATGTGATACTAAATCTTGTGGCCAGACTCCTCCGTTTACTAGGTCAAACTGAGGTCAGAACACTGCTGCCTCAGGACCTGCGAATTTCCTTAATTTACCATACTGCGAATTTCCTATTTTCTTTAATTCCTCATTTACTGCATCACCATGCCACCTCAGCAGGACATTTATCACATGCTGAAACTCCTGGACACCTCAGCATGCTGACTCACCAGTCCAGAGTCCTGCCTCGTAATGTGTGCCCTCAGCTTTATCTGCGTTCTCCATACTAGAGCCATGTGGCGCCTGGAAGAGACCTTGCACGCTTCCCAATGCTATCCAGATAAGTCCCAGACTTATCTGATCACTTCCTCGGTTCTCGTGCCAACCGAGTAACTTTACTCTACTGAAAGGTCACCAATCACTACTCTAATGCCATGTGGCATCTTGTGGGTCCCATGAGGATACCTTATCAGTGCACCTCATGGTTTCCAGATAACCTTTCCTGTATCTGGCCTCCTGCCTCCGGTCTATCTCTAACCGGGTAACTATCTCATTTGGACCTTCTCAACTCATGGCCCATACGCTTGGCACTACTTTAGTCACTAGTCGCGACCTAGCCATTATCTCATCGCGACATAACACCTTTTGGTTCATTAGTCGCGACCACAGCACTCTCTAGTCGCGACCACAACATCCTTTAGTCGCTACCATAACAGTCTTTCGTCGCGACCACATCACTTTTTAGTCGCAACCAGGCTCATTCTACTCATTAGTCGCGACACCACATACATATCCGCCGTCACGACCAAGCCTCTCTGCCAATATTAGTCGCGACCATAATACACTCTCGTCGTGACCAACGTCTCTATCATCGTGACCTAACTGGTCAACTCTTGAACCTTTGACCTTCACATCATCCCTAAATGGCCATTTACCCCTTGGGACTTTCACTGTTTACACATAAGTCCCCGTACCTTTACTTACTCGCAGCTCAGTCCCTTAACTCTTCAGTCGCGACACAAGACCTTTCCCGTCGCAACCTGAGCTTTTCGCAATATACCGTCGCGACCTTGTAACATACACGTCGCGACCTAATCTCTCTGTAAATAACAGTCGCGACCTCCACACTTCTTCGTCGCGACTAAAACTCTCTTTGAGCTACTCGTCGCGACCTAAAACCATATTAGTCGCGACCCAATGCCATTCTCACGCACTCAAGGGAAAATACTCTTTCTAAATCAGAGCATCACTAAGCCAGAACCTTCTGTTCTGTGCCAGAATCTTATACTCTGAACCAGAGTCCTTCCTGATCTATGCCAGAACCTCTTGCTCTGATACCAAAATGAAACATCCTCCTTTATACTCCTCAGAGTACACTTGCGGAAGCAATTTTAGCTTAACCTAAGTTCAGAGATTGAACTTTTACTCTTAAGTTCCTTATTCTAAACCTTTACTTTGAGAACTGATTTCTCACTTTCTACACATCCAAATGAGGCTTAATACCTATCATGGAATGCCCTAGATGTGTACTACCGGCTTACTAAATCTTGTGGCCAGACTCCTCCGTTTACTAGGTCAAACTGAGGTCAGAACACTGCTGCCTCAGGACCTGCGAATTTCCTTAATTTACCATACATAAACTGAATATGCCAAACAATATTTATCATTGAATATCAGAATGTCATACAAGATGGCATATACAACAAAGCATACATAATCTTTCTATCTCTACTACATCTCTTTCTGCCTAAACTCCGGCAGCATAACCGCTACGCTTCATCTGTACAAAGAACTGAACTGTACTGATTCGGTAATCCTCATGAGAACTACCATTCTACGTAGTACCCAGGAAAGACTAGATGAACCGGCTAGGTCCACTCACTTCTAGCCTCCTTAGACAGCACTACGTACACAGTACTTATCATATACTGATGTTCAGTCTTAACTTCGGCAGCATAATGGCGTCTCTTAGCATTCTCAAAATCCACTTCAGCATAACCTCCCTGTAATGGGTTATGTATGGGGATGAGATTCGGGGGAATCTCAGTAGCAACAATCATAACAATATATGTAATACAGAGTGACAGTGCTTGCTTGTGATTGTGTACAGATAAGTATGCTGCGTGCTTCCATGCTTAATAACATATGATCATAGCATTACAGCAGAGATTCAGACATAACATATAAGACAACAATCCAACCAAATAATAGCACATCAAATCACAAAGCCATTACATAAAAGCTAGGATTAGTTACTACCTGGCTAGCTCAGCAGAACCTTACTATCTCTATTCTGCTTCCAGCTCTACCAGAACTTCCTTTCTTCCTTTTCTCCTTTCTCTCTTCCTTTCCTTCTCCTTCTCTCTCTTCTTTCTCTCCCTTTCCTCTTCATGCGTGAATGCCAAATGAAATGGAGGGGGTATTTATAACCTCCTCCGATGGCATTTTCGTAGTTTCTATGAACTCTGATCCTGCGGTCCTGGTTTTTCCTGGATTTTACTATTTTCTTTAATTCCTCATTTACTACATCACCATGCCACCTCAGCAGGACATTTATCACATGCTGAAACTCCTGGACACCTCAGCATGCTGACTCACCGGTCCAGAGTCCTGCCTCGTAATACGTGCCCTCTTCTTTATCTGCTTTCTCCATACTAGAGCCATGTGGCGCCTGGAAGAGACCTTGCACGCTTCCCAATGCTATCCAGATAAGTCCCAGACTTATCTGATCACTTCCTCGGTTCTCGTGCCAACCGAGTAACTTTACTCTACTGAAAGGTCACCAATCACTACTCTAATGCCATGTGGCATCTTGTGGGTCCCATGAGGATACCTTATCAGTGCACCTCATGGTTTCCAGATAACCTTTCCTGTATCTGGCCTCCTGCCTCCGGTCTATCTCTAACCGGGTAACTATCTCATTTGGACCTTCTCAACTCATGGCCCATACGCTTGGCACTACTTTAGTCACTAGTCGCGACCTAGCCATTATCTCATCGCGACATAACACCTTTTGGTTCATTAGTCGCGACCACAGCACTCTCTAGTCGCGACCACAACATCCTTTAGTCGCTACCATAACAGTCTTTCGTCGCGACCACATCACTTTTTAGTCGCAACCAGGCTCATTCTACTCATTAGTCGTGACACCACATACATATCCGTCGTCACGACCAAGCCTCTCTGCCAATATTAGTCGCGACCATAATACACTCTCGTCGTGACCAACGTCTCTATCATCGTGACCTAACTGGTCAACTCTTGAACCTTTGACCTTCACATCATCCCTAAATGGCCATTTACCCCTTGGGACTTCCACTGTTTACACATAAGTCCCCGTACCTTTACTTACTCGCAGCTCAGTCCCTGAAACTCTTTACGTTGCTCTGGAACTTCTGCTAAAAAGGGGTCTAGTAGCCACTTAATCTTAGGCTATCTCTATTCAGATTGCCTTTCCTTTACCGATTATAACTGTAAATTCCCATCTTCAGGAATTTTTACAGAAAAATCGGGACCTCAAATCAAAATTCTGTGTTGCGTCATTCAACCCGGAATTCTTTTCTCTATTTCCCGGTATTTTCAGATATTTTATCCGGGCCGAGCTATTTTGGCCTGAAAGTATGAAACATCCTTCCTTAGACTCCTCAGAGTACACTTGCGGAAGCAATTTTAGCTTGATTATATCTTAACTTAAGTCCAAAAATTCAAAATTTTACTCTTAAGTTCCTTATTCTGGACCTTTAATTTGAAAATTAATTTATCTTGTTCTACACATCCAAATGAGGCTTATTACCTATCCACGTAATGCCCTAGATGTGTATGACTGGCTCACCAAATTTCATGGAAAAATTCCTACATTTACTAGGTCAAACTGAGGTCAAAACACTGCTACCTCATGACCTGCGAATTTCTCTTTTAATTCGTCATCCACAAATTGAACATGCCAAACAATATTTATTAATGAATAACAAAGTGTCATACAACAAAGCATATACAAAATTCTCATATTTCTATTTCATCTTTTCCTGCCCGAACTTCGGCAGCATAACCGCTACATTCCTTCTGTAGAAAGTAACTGATCTTGTACCGATTCGGTAATTCCCGTAGGAGCTACCATTCTCTGTAAGTACCCAGGAAAGACTGGATGAACCTGCTAGGTCCACTCACTTCCAGCCTCCTTAGACAGCACCTATGTACACAGTACGTATCAATTCCTTTCTTTGTTCCTTCTTCGTTGCCAGAATTACGGCAGCCAAACGGCGTCTCTTAAAATTTCCAAAATCTACTTTGACAGAACCTCCCCTGTAATGTTATATATGGGAATGAGATTCAAAAGAATCCCAGTAGCAATAATCATAACAATATATGTAATGCAGAGTGACAGTGCTTGCTTGTGATTGTGTACAGATAAGTATGCTGCGTGCTTCCATATTCAATAACATATGATCATAGCACTGTAATAGAGCTTCGAGCATAACATATAAGACAACAATCCACCCAAACAATAGCACAACAAATCACAAAGCCATTACATAAAAGCTAGGATTAGTTACTACCTCAAAGGCTCAGCAGAACTTCAGAACTTCTCTACTGCTTCCAACTTCACCAGAACTTCCTTTCTTCTTTCTTTCTCTCACTTTCTCTCTCAAGAACTTCCTTCTCACTCTAAAAAGGCTCCTTGGCCGTGCATAATGAAGGCAAGGGGGGTATTTATAGTTTTGGTCAATGGCATTCTTGTAATTTTGAAGCCATATGATCCTGTGGTCTTGGTTTTTCCGGAATTTCCTATTTTTCTTTATTCCTTTTACTGCATCATGCATGACATCATCGTGGACACCTCAGTGGACACCTAATCAGTCACATGTCTCATATGGCGAAATTGAGGCCTTCTTGGACACCTCATCAGCTGACTCAGCAGTTCCAGTCCAATCCAGTACCGGTCTGGTCTGATTTCCCACAAACTGGACTTACCGGCTCAGATTGTGCCACATGTCCTTAACTTTTCTTCTTCCTCTAAGATGACGCCATGTGGCATCTGGAAGGGACCTGTCACACCTTCCAATGCTATCCAGATAAGTCCCGAACTTTATCTGATCACCTCCTCGATTATCGTGCCGACCGAGTAACTTTACTTTATGGAACCAGCATTAAAATAGTATTTTAATGCCACTTTTTCCCACATACTTCATGGGCTACGTTTTTGGTCTCTGGGAACATCATCTTGGGTCTCTGATCCAGCCCAAGTACTGTGATGGCACGATTCCCAAGAAACATCCCTTGGCAAATTACCAAAATACCCCTGGGTGCCCTTTCTTGCACTATCTTTACTCTAAGGGTAAAATCATCATTTTACACCCTTCTGTACCCTGTCAGGGTATATTCTGACTCTAAGTAACTCTATCTGTATGTACCTTAGCTTCTGGGCCTGTCCAGAATGACCAAAATGCCCTTCATTCATCTGTTACCCTTTTGTACAACACAGGGGCATTTTCGTAATTTCGCACTTTTCCGGGGTTCTGCCGGACACTGGCCCACCTATCAGTCCAAGGGTCTTACTGGGCCTCTGTTGGCGCCATTATTGGGCCTCTCAGGGTCCATTACCTTCATGGCACGTATTACGAGAAATCCTCCCTTGTCAATGATTATTGAATATTTTATCTATTATTCACCGTTTATACACATATCCGGACACCGGCTCCTTTTGTCTGATACACTGGCCTGCGGTGTTCAGACATCCCTGTGAGTCATATCAGTCATCTGACTGAGGTTATCCGAACTCATTCAGTCCCTTTTCAAATACCGATAAATCTCCCTATCGGATACCCGGAGGCCTCACACTCCCGTCTGGATTTTCTGATTTGTGAATAACTTTTCCTACAGGTCTCCTGTCGGTATTCTGTCAGTTTCCTGACATCCGCCCCATAAGGACGCATCATCCTGTATTTTCTCACCTAGATCTGAAATCTAGGATATCCGGTATGAATTTTTATAACTTTTGGACGATCAGTCCATTTCTGGCTATCTGGAGTCTTCAAAAATTTCTATATCAAGCCAGATTACCGAGCGTCACTTGCTCTCTCTACTGGTGAAATCCGGGACTGAAATGCTTTCGGACAGTCCAAACCACTTCCGGCCTGACTTTCTTTAATTATACTTTGGCCCCAAATAACTTTTTTTCTTTTCAATTAAGTCCCTTTTTATTTGGCTAAAATTACACTTAAGGACCTCACCTTTTTGTCTACTTTTCCTTTTTGGCTTTATACTTTCCATAATTTCACTTAAGCCCCTTCATTTTCTTTCTTTTGCAATTTAATCCATTTCTTTGCATAAATGGCCATCATATCTCTAGAGACTTTCACTTTATCAGTCCCTGGACTTATTTGCAGTTTAGTCCCTAAAAACCCTCTGTATGTTTCGTGGACTCCTGCTCAAAGGGATATTCCTCACATTCCTCATTTTGAACCTAGGTGAACTGTCCCGATTCTGTAGGTTAAAGACTTAACTCATCTTTAAATCCTGAAGGACTTAGCTCATCCCTCGAATTCCTACAAAATACAGGTAAGTGATCTGCCCATATCAGATTACTACCCTGGGACTACGGGTTTAGCAGCCTGCCCATATCAGACTACTTCCCAGTTCCCCTAGACCAAAAATTGGGATGTTACAAAGTACGCTCCCGCGCACACTTTTTAAAAATGACCATTTTACCCTTGGTCATATTTCTAATTCTTTCATATACATAGAGACCTCATATACACATTTCACAGTTCAGTTAAATGATCAGCATAGTTTTCTCTATTTTCTGGAAAAATATGGTACTCATCGGCTACAGCCCGATATTTCCCATAATTACGATTATGCCCCTGCATTTTCTTTCCGGCCTCGTTACTCAGCTTCTCATCCTTCATCTTAAGTTCTAGAAATTCTCTTTCAATAACTCATCCCTTAAACTCTTCGGGAGTCATCGTTAATTGAAAGGCTTGACAACCCGCCCATATCAGGTTATCTTACACAGGAGCCAGCCCATATCAAGCTACCTGCAGAATTCCTAGGCTTAAGACTTAGGACATTCCTCACATTCCTCATTTTGAACCTAGGTGAACTATCCCGATTCTGTAGGTTAAAGACTTAACTCATCTTTAAATCCTGAAGGACTTACTCATCCCTCGAATTCCTACAAAATACAGGTAAGTAATCCGCCCATATCAGATTACCACCCTAGGACTACGGGTTTAGCAGCCTGCCCATATCAAACTACTTCCCAGTTCTCCTAGACCAAAAAAAGGGATGTTACATATATGACACAGTTTCTTAAAGAAATTTGGATTCTATAATCATCGATGAAAGTTGACATGCATGGTGACTTCACTCACTTAACAAATACTGCAACAAGCTTTCTGATTTTACCTTAATTTGGCTCAAAAGAAGCTATCACTCGCTGTTGACCAATATAGATCAATTATTCAATGAAAGTGGGCATCTCGAATACTCTTTGAAAGTTGTGATGGGTAGTGAGTTTTCATTCAATTCATAAAAATTCCGAAAAGTACGCAATTACTAGCTAGAAACAAACTATCCCCCGTTTGTGAACGTTTCGGATGAATTTCACAACGAAAGCGGGCACTCCATAATTCTTCTAAGAGTCTGAGTGGCTGTGACTTTTTCTCAATTCCATAATTATGGTAAAAGTTTGTCACATTGGCCTTAAACATGGTAGGAACACTTCATTGCCTGTTGGTGTCGTATATGACACAGGTTCTTAAAGAAATTAGGATTCTATAGTCATCGATCAAAGTTGACATGCATGGTGACTTCACTCACTTAAAAAATAGTGCAACAAGCTTTCTGATTTTACCTTAATTTGGATCAAAAGACTCTATCACTCGCTGGTGACCTATATAGATCAATTACGCAATGAAAGTGGGCATCTCGAATACTCTTTGAAAGTTATGACGGATAGTGAGTTTTCTTTCAAATCCTAAAAATTCTAAAAAGTACGCAATTACTAGCTAGAAACAAACTATCGCCCCGTTTGTGAACGCTTCGGATGAATTTCACAACGAAAGCGGGCCCTCCCTAATTCTTCTAAGATTCTGAGTGGCTGTGACTTTACCACAATTCCATTATTATGGAAAAAGATTGCCACATTGGCCTTAAACATGGTAGAAGCACTTCATAGCCTGTATGTGTCGTTTATGACACAGTTTCTTAAAGAAATTTGGATTCTATAATCACCGATGAAAGTGGACATGCATGGTGACTTCACTCAATTAAAAAATAGTGCAACAAGCTTTATGATTTTACCTTAATTTGGCTCAGAAGAAGTTATCACTCTCTGTTGACCTGTATAGGTCATAACGCAATGAAAGTGGACATCTCGAATACTCTTTGAAAGTTGTGACGGGTAGCGATTTTTCATTCAATTCGTAAAAATTCTCAAAAGTACGCAATTACTAGATAGAAACAAACTATCCCCCGTTTGTGAACGCTTCGAATGATTTTCACAACGAAAGTGGGCACTCCATAATTATTCTAAGAGTCTGAGTGGCTGTGACTTTTCCTCAATTCCATAATTATGGAAAAAGTTTGCCACATTAGCCTTAAACATGGTAGAAACACTTCATTACCTGTTGGTGTCGTATATGACACAGTTTCTTAAAGAAATTAGGATTCTATAATCATCGATGAAAGTTGACAGCATGGTGACTTCACTCAATTAAAAAATAGTGCAACAGGCTTTTGGATTTTACCTTACTTTGGATCAAAAGACCCTATCACTCGCTAGTGACCTATATAGATCAACTACGCAATGAAAGTGGACATCTCGAATACTCTTTGAAAGTTGTGACGGGTAGTGAAACATCCTTACTTTTGTACGTCTTAGGGACCATTTGGTAGCATTTAGAACCACTTTCAAGGTCATTGAAGTTCAGTTTCTCAATCTGGAGTTTTACTCTTATCGAGTACTGTTCACTGTGTAAATTCCAGATGAGTGACCTGATTTCGAAAAATCATAACTAATTCTAGAAAAATCGAAATGAAGTGGTTCAAATTGTTACATGAAGATAACTCAATTATCTTTCATGGAAAAATCACCCATTGACCACTCTTTGGACAAGTCAACGTAGGTCAAAGTTAAATTTTACTGTTCATCCAGCGTTTTTTCCCCTGAATCCAGCATTCTGGTCCCAACTTTGATAATTTATATCTCCATGTGTAGAAATCCAAATGAGGCATTCTATATATCAAATCGAATCTTAATATGTATACTATTTACAATAAAAATATCATACATTTATTCATCCATTTACTATTTTTAATTATGGATCGAACATCATCAAGTCACCATGTGTTACTGTTCATAGTGGTAAGTTCCAGCACTCAACTTTGCATACATATGCATACATCCATCACATATCAGTCAAACATGCCAAACACTACCTATTGTTAAATAAGTTGTCATACATCAGAACATGTACAAAACTGTCATATTTCTATTACATCTTTTCTGCCTGAAATCCGGCAGCATAACCGCTACGCTTCGTCTTTAGAAAGTAACTGATCTTGTACCGATTCAGTAATTCCCGTGAGAACTACCATTCTACGTAAGTACCCTGGAAATACTGGATGAACCGGCTAGGTCCACTCACTTCCAGCCTCCTTTGACAGTACCTACGTACACAGTATGTATCAACTCCTTTCATCTTGTCATAATTTCGGCAGCATAACGGCGTCTCTTAAAATTCCCAAAATTTACTTCAGCATAACCTCCCCTGTAATGGGTTATTTATTGGGATGAGATTCTGGGGAATCTCAGTAGTAATAATCATAACAATATATGCAATGCAGAGTGACAGTGCTTGCTTGTTATTGTGTATAGATAAGTATGCTGCGTGCTTCCATACTCAATAACATATGATCATAGCATTGTAATAGAGCTTCAAGCATAACATATAAGACAACAATCCAACCAAACAATAGCACAACAAATCACAAAGCCATTACATAAAAGCTAGGATTAGTTACTACCTCAAAAGCTTAGCAGAACTCTAGAATCTCTATACTGCTTTCAACTCCGCCAGAACTTCCTTTCTTCTTTCTTCCTTGCTCCTTCTCTCACTAGAACTTCCTTCTCTCTCTTGAATATGCTCTAGGCCATGATGAATGAAGGCAAAGGGGGGTATTTATAGTTTTGATGGATGGCATTTCCGTAATTTCCAAGAACTCTGAACTTGTGGACACCGTTTTTTCTGGAATTTCCTATTTTCTTTATTCCCTTTACTGCATCATCATGACATCATCCAAGGGACACCTCATGGGACACCTAATCCCTCACATGTCTCACATGGAGAAATTGAGAGAGCCAAGAAGCCTCTGGAAAATTTCCAGTCCAAACCGGTACCGGCCGGTCCGTTTCCTTGAAAACTGGACTGTTTTCTGAATCTAATTTTTCTAAAAGTCCATATTATGTCTTCTGACCTTAAATTTAGTATCTGGGTCCTTTATATCATTGACATTTTATACTGGGTCTAAACTTAATTACTAATCCCTTGTGAAATGACCAAAATACCCCTAGGTGCCCTTTCTGGCACTGTCTTAACCCTAAGGATAAAATCATCATTTTACACCTTTCTGTACCCTGTCAGGGCATATACTGACTCTGGTTAACCTCACCTGTGTATGTCTTGACTTTTGGGCCTATCCAAAATGACCAAAATGCCCTCCATTCATCTATTACCCTTTAGTACAACACAGGGGCATTTTCGTTATTTCGCACTTTTCGGGGGTTCTGCTGGACACTGGCCCACCTATACACCGGGGCATCTATTACCTTTATGGCACGCATTACGAGGAATCTTTCCCTGGCAATGCTCATCGAGTATTTTAGCTATTATACACCGTTTATACACATCTCCGGACACTAGCTCCTTTTATCAGATACACTAGCCTACTGTGTCTAGGCATCCATTTGGGTCATAACAGTCATCTGACTGATGTCGTCGACCTTATTCAGTCTCAGTTTAAATACCGATAAATCTCCCTATCGAATACCTGGAGGCCTCACACTCCCGTCTGTATTTGCTAATTTGTGAATAACTTTTTCTATAGACCTCCTATCGGTACTCTGTCAGTTTCCTAACGTCCGCCCCATCAGGACGCATCATCCTATAATTTCTCACTTATATCTGAGATCTAGGATATCCGGTAGAAATTTTTTATACTTTTAGACTATCAGATCAATTTTGGCTATCTAGAGTCTTCAGAAAATTCCTGTATTAAGCTGGATTACCCGGCATCACTTGCTCTATCTACTGGTAAAATCTGGGACTGAACGACTTTCTAGCAGTCCAAACCACTTCCGGGCTAACTTTCTTTAATTACACTTTAGCCCCAGGGAACTTTTCTTCTTTGCACTTAAGTCCCTTTATTTGGCTAAAATTACACTTAAAGACCCCACATTTTTGTCTACTTTTCCTTTCTAGCCTTAGACTTTTCATAATTGCACTTAAGTCCTTTCATTTTCTTTCTTTTCCAATTTAATCCCTTTCTTTACATAAATAGCCACATCTTTTTCCTGAAAAATAATTCATATATTTCATTCAATCTGTACATACAATTCAGTACAGAAAATTAGGGATATTACATTTCTCTCCCCCTTAAAATAAATTTTGTCCTCGAAATTTACATTATACATATCCTATGGAAACAACTCCGGATACTTCTCCCTCATCTTTTCTTCTGTTTCCCATGTAGCTTCATGTTCAGTTAAACCTTTCCAGATCACTTTGACTAGAGAAATTTGCTTATTCCGCAACTGTTTGACCTTTCTATCGGGAATTCGCACCAGTCCAACCTCATATGATAGATCATCTCGCAGTGCGACTTCATCTTGCTCAATCACATGAGATGGATCTGGAACATACTTCTTTAACTGGGAAACATGAAACACATCATGTATCTGGTTGAGATTTGGAGGAAGAGCCAACCTATAGGCTACTGCCCCTATCTTTGAAAGAATTTGGAATGGTCCGATGTATCTTGGATGTAACTTCTTCACTTTGATCGATTGTCCGGCTCCTGTAGTTGGAGTTAACTCAAGGAATACATGCTCTCCTTCTTCAAACTCCAACGGCTTCCTTCTAACATCTGCATAGCTTTTCTGTCTGCTTTGAGCCGTTAGCAATCGTTTTCTAATCATCACAATCTGTTCTACGGTTTGATCCACTATATCAGGACCAAGCATTCTTCTCTCACTCAACTCTAGCCAGCATAAGGGGAATCTTCATTTACGTCCATATAGAGCTTCAAAAGGTGCCATCTAAATGCTAGTCTGATAACTATTATTATATAAAAACTCTATGAGTGGTAAATGTATATCCCAGCTACCTTTGAAATCTACGATACATGCTCTCAGCATATCCTCTAATGTTTGTATTGTCCTCTCAGATTGACCATCTGTCTGAGGATGATAAGCTGTACTGAATCTGAGAGTAGTGCCCATTTCTTCCTGTAATGCCCTCTAGAAATTAGAAGTAAATCGAGGGTCTCTATCGGACACAATGCTAATTGGGATACCATGAAGCCTAACAATCTCCTTTATATACAACTTTGCCAGCTTCTCTAGAAAATCCCTCTTATTGATTGCCGGGAAATATGCTGACTTCGTCAATCTATCAATTACTACCTATACTGCATCATGTTTACTTGGAGTCATGGGTAGTCCTTCCATAAAGTCCATGGCAATACCATCCCATTTACACTCAGGGATATCTAGAGGTTGCAATATTCCCGCTGACTTTTGATATTCAATTTTTACTTTCTGGCAGGTCAAGCACTTGGACACATAAGCCACTACATCTTTCTTCAATCCAGGCCACCAAAACAACCATTTAACATCAGGTACATCTTGGTCATACCTAGATGTGTAATGTATACCGGCTTTTATGTGCTTCCTCCAGAATCTTCTCTTAATCCCATAGCATTAGGGATATAGGGCCTTCCCCTGAACTGTAACAATCCATCTGGGGAAACCTCAAAATTCCTAGTCTTCCCCCTCTCCAGCTTATCTTTGAATATTGCTACGAGCTTATCATGCTTTTGAGCTACCATATTTCTACTCAAAGCATCAGCTACCTGCACCACTTTTCTACTCAAAGCATCAGCTACCACATTGGCTTTTCCTGGATGGTATTTAATTTGAAAGTCATAATCTTTTAACAATTCCATCTATCGCCGTTGCCTTATATTCAGCTCTTTCTGATCCTGTAGATATTCAGGCTTTTGTCGTCATAATACAACTCTATAGTTGCTCCATATAAATAATGTCTCCATATCTTCAGAGCATAAACCACCGCCGCAAGCTCTAGATCATGAGTGGGATAATTCTCTTATGTGGCTTTAACTGCCAAGAGGCGTAGGCTACTACTCTACCTTGCTGCATAGCACACATCCCAACCCCTGCTTGCTAGCATCAGTGTAGACTACATAAGTCTGAGTTGGGTCTAGAATAATCAGCACGGGAGTAGTGGTTAATCTCTGCTTCAACTCTTGGAAGGTAGCCTCGCACTTCTCATCCCACTTAAACTGCTGATTCTTTCTGCTAAGCTTGGTAAGTGGCAAGGCAATTCGAGAAAAGTCGTGAATAAATCTTCTATAGTACCCTGCTAAGCCAAGAAAACTTCTTATCTCTATCACTGTCCTTGGCTGCTCCCATCTCAAAACTGCTTTAACTTTGCTAGGATCCACAGCTACCCCTTCTCGGGATATGACATGACCGAGAAATTTTACTTCTGAAAGACAAAACTCGCACTTACTCAGCTTAGCATAGATCTGCTTTTCTTTAAGGGTACTAAGAATAATTCTCAAATGCCTTTCATGTTCCTCTGCAGATTTAGAGTACACTAGGATATCATCAATGAAGACTACAACAAACTGATCTAAATAAGGCCTGAAGATCCGATTCATGTAATCCATGAAAATAGCAGGTGCATTCGTTAGCCCAAAAGGCATCACAAGAAACTCAAAATATCCATTGCGTGTCCTAAAAGCAGTCTTTGGAATATCATCTAACTTAACCCTCAATTGATGATAGCCAGATCTCAAGTCAATCTTAGAGAATAAGCTCGCTCCTGCCAATTGGTCTAGCAGGTCATCAATTCTGGGAAGAGGGTATTTATTCTTAATCGTAATCTTATTCAATTCCCGGTAGTCAATGCATAGCCTTAGGCTGCCATCCTTCTTCTTGACAAATAACACTGGAGCACCCTATGGTGATACAATGGGTCTTATGAAACCCTTCTCCAATAGCTCTTCAATCTGCTTCTTTAGTTCAATCATTTCATTGGGAGCCATTCGGTATGGGGCTTTAGATACTAGTCCAGCTCCAGATACAATGTCAATCGTAAACTCTACCTCACGTTCTGAAGGCAATCCCTGAATCTCCTTTGGAAAGATTTCAGGAAATTCATTTACTACTGGAATCTCATTAATTCCTTCTTCTACTTCTGTTTGAATAGAAAAGAATACCATATACCCCTGACATCCTTTCCGCAAAAATTTATCTGCTTGAGCCTCCGTTATGAAATTCAATCTTACTTCCAAGCTCAGATCAGCGACCTTTGGACCAAGAACTAGAGTCTTGTTCTTGCAGTCCAACATAACGTTATTGGAAGCTAACTAATTCAAACCAAGTATAACATCGATCTCTCGAAAAGGCATACATATCAAGTCTAGGGTGGTACAGCAGTGCTCATATCGCACAATACTATTCAAACAAGCATCAGACGTAACTACCCTAGCATTGGTGGGAGTTTTCACATGTATATCATAATGCAACTTGCTAATCAGAAGGCCTAGGCATTTAGCACATTCATAGGAAATAAAGGAATGACTTGCACCCGAATCAAATAGAGCAGTCACAGCATGATCATTGAGATAGATTGTACCTGGATCATCTCAGGTGATCGCTGGGCGTCCTCCCTGGTGAGTGCAAACACCCGTCCTGGTGTCCTTGGCCTTTGATTAGTTATAGCTTGAGGGTATTCTCGGAAAAAATGTTCGGGCTTTCCGCAGGTATAACAAACATTCTGGCCCATTAAACATGGTCTATCACCATGATTCTTCCCATACTTGTCACATGCTCGAGCCTTTGGATCTCTGTTGTTGGATCTTCTGCAGAAATTTCCTCTATTTGGCCTCCTGTTCTGCCATGGTCGTTTTCTTTTTCTGTAGCCGCTACCACTTGCAGCTTCTTGGTTTCGACCGGCTTTGTCAGGTGCTGCCTGATCCCTGTTCCCTGATCTGAATAGCATTTGGTGATTCATGCTATTTTCAACAATACGACATGCCTCCACGGCCTTATTAAACTGGCTGTATTGTTGAGGAGTTAACTTCTCTTTTAGTATGGAGTTCAACCCTCGAATCATCCTTTTCGTCATCCAGTGCTCATCATCCACTTGGCACAGATAAGTAGAATATTGAGATAGACAGATAAACTTAGCAAGGTACTCATCAAAAGATTCTCTCTCTCCTTGCCTCAGTACAAGGAATTTCTCCTCTCTTTCAACTATCACTGACTGAGGGAAATATTTTTCGTAGAACTGTTCAAGAAACACTTCCCAGGTGATCGGAATGTCTCTTGCTTGCAAAAGTAATTCTGTGTTCTTCCACCACCTGTCAGCATCTTTTTCTAGCTGATAGATGGCCATTTGAGCTTTGGTTTCAGTCGGGGCAATCTAGGACCTTAAAGATCTTTTCCAGTCTGCCAATCCAATCCTTAGCTATCTGTACCTTGAGCGTTCCTTCAAACACTGGAGGATTGTACTTGCAGAACCTGATCATCCATTGTTGGATGCTAGCTCCATCCTCTCTCGGATCAACCCATCTCTGGGGCTGTACCGGCTGCTGTTGTACTCTCTCTGGTTCTCTACCAGCCGTTCCTGAGGGCTCGGGTGGTCTTAGGTTGCTTACTGCTTCTGCTACTGCTACAGCTATGGCAGCATCTCTCTCCTGCTCATTGCGTGCCTGAGCTGCCCGCATTTCCTCAATCATCCTTTGTTGTTGTTCTAATCGTTCTAAAATTATTTGATTAAGATTTCCAGCCTCTCGTGGTTCCTCTGCTGGAATAGTTCTTCTTGTTTGAACCATTTTGTTATACTATAAGGTAGAAAAAGAATGCGATAAATAACATAATTCACATTCCATTCCAAACATAGTATACATACAAGGTATGCGTATATGTCACAGTCATACATACACTACCATACTAGCCTTTTATACATCACATACATACATTGAGAACCTTACCCTTTCTAACATGCCCTAATCCTTCTTAAACTTTATTCTAATAAACTCTCCTACCAGGTAAATCCATTCGGATATGGTACAATATGGTTCTTCATCAAAGTATTGCTCCAACTCTGTTCTCCAGGTAGGGGTAGTCGACAACACATCATCCATAATCTCTTTCCAAAGCCTCAGGGTCAACACATTTGGATCCTAGGCTTGATATATCGCCTTTACCCTCGTGATAAAATCCTGATAAACCGTATAATCTTGATCCACATCTCTATCCAAGGTCTTCCTCAACTCATACAGCTGTCGGGCTAACATTACTAATCTCTTGAATTGTTCTCCACTTAGGTTCCTTCCTGGTACCATTCCTATGATCAGATCTCCCAAAGATATCTCTACCAATGTCACTCTGGGTCTGGTAGTACCTGGCACATCAGTCTGTTCAGGTACTCAACTGGGTCCTGGAATATCTGAAACATGTCCTACTACACCTTCCCGACCTGTCTCCATCCCAGTATCTGCTATACATGGGGGTACCGTATTTATTGGAATAGCAAGAATAGGACCTGCTAACACAATCTCCTCCTGACCATCCTCCGATAAAAGGTTTGATCCTACTGAGGAACTAGTCATCTCAGAATCACTAACCATCATCTCCTCCTCTTCCTGGAATATCCCCTCAGAGCTGTCTGAACTATAGACCTCCGGTCTAGGATCTCCTTGTTTCATTGAGGTTTCAGATCTGGGTCTATATCTAGCCATCCTGCAAACACTAACTTAGTGTCAATTATGACAACTTTATCATGGTATATCTATCTATAACTTATCTATTCAGAGCATTTCCTAAGCCAGAATCCTTTGCTTTGATACCAAAATGAAACGTCCTTACTTTCGTACATCTTAGGGACCATTTGGTAGCATTTAGAACCACTTTCAAGGTCATTGAAGTCCAGTTTCTCAATCTGGAGTTTTACTCTTATCGAGTCTGTTCACTGTGTAAATTCCAGATGAGTGACCTATCTTCGAAAAATCATAACTAATTCTAGAAAAATAGAAATGAAGTGGTTCAAATTGCTACATGAAGCAAACTCAATTATATTTCAGGTAAAAATCACCCATTGACCACTCTTTGGCCAAGTCAAAGTAGGTCAACATTACAATTTTACTGTTCATCCAGCATTTTTTCCCCTGAATCCAGCATTCTGGTCCCAACTTTGATAATTTATATCTCCATGTGTAGACATCCAAATGAGGCATTATATATATCAAATTGAAGATTAATATGTATACTATTTACCATAAAAATATCATACACTTATTCATCCATTTACTATTTTTAATTATGGATCAAACATCATCAAGTCACCACATGTTACTGTTCATAGTGGTAAATTAAAGCACTCAACTTTGCATACATATGCATACATCCATCACATATCAGTCAAACATGCCAAACAATATCTATTATTAAATAAGTTGTCATACATTAGAACATGTACAAAACTGTCATATTTCTATTACATCTTTTCTGCCTGAAATCCGGCAGCATAACCGCTACGCTTCGTCTTTAGAAAGTAACTGATCTTGTACCGATTCGGTAATTCCTGTGAGAACTACCATTCTACGTAAGTACCCAGGAAAGACTGGATGAACCGGCTAGGTCCACTCACTTCCAGCCTCCTTTGACAGTACCTACGTACACAGTACGTATCAGCTCCTTTCATCTTGTCATAATTTCGGCAGCATAACGGCGTCTCTTAAAATCCCAAAATTTACTTCGGCATAACCTCCCCTGTAATGGGTTATTTATTGGGATGAGATTCGTGGGAATCTCAGTAGTAATAATCATAACAATATATGCAATGGAGAGTGACAGTGCTTGCTTGTGATTGTGTACAGATAAGTATGCTGTGCCATATCCTTAATTTTCTGTACTGATTTCTATGTACAGATTAAATGGAATATATGAGTTCTTTTTCAGGAAAAAGATGTGGTCCTTTATGTAAAGAAAAGGATTAAATTGCAAAAGAAAGGAAATGAAAGGACTTAAATGCAATTATGGAAAGTTTAAGGTTAGGAAAGAAAGGTAGACAAAAATGTGGGGTCCTTAAGTGTAATTTTAGCCAAATAAAGGGACTTAGATGAAAAGAAGAAAAGTTTTTGGGGCAAAAGTGTAATTATGAAAACTTGGACCGAAAATAGGCAAAACAGTGATCGTACTCCGATCAGCCCCATATTCCACCAGTAGGTAGAGCAAGTGACGCCGGGTAATCCATCCTAATACAGGAATTTTTGAAGACTCCAGATAGCCAGAACTGGACTGATCGTCCAAAAGTTATAAAAATTCCTACCGGATACCCTAGATTTCAGATATAAGTAAGAAATTACAGGATGATGCACCCTTATGGGGAGGATGTCAGGAAACTTACAGAATACCGATAGGAGGTCTGTAGGAAAAGTTATCTGTGATTTAGA
Source organism: Leucaena leucocephala (assembly GCA_037074615.1). NCBI lineage: Eukaryota > Viridiplantae > Streptophyta > Magnoliopsida > Fabales > Fabaceae > Leucaena > Leucaena leucocephala. The sequence goes on along the minus strand of CM073532.1, from coordinate 21,352,580 downwards.
AAATCCAGACGGGGTATGAGGCCTCCAGGGATCCGATAGGGAGATTTATCGGTATTTAAACTAAGACTGAATGAGGTCGGGTAACAACAGTCAGTTGCCCGTTATGACCCAAATGGCTGCCCAAACACAGTAGGGCAGTGTATCTGACAAAAGGAGCCGGTGTCCGGAAATGTGTATAAATGGTAAATAATAATAAAATATTCAGTGAATTGTGCCAGAGGAAGATTCCTCGAATGCGTGCCACAAAGGTAATGGACCCAGAAAGGCCCAATAATGGCGCCAACAAGGGCCCAATAAGACTCTTGGACTGATAGGTGGGCCAGTGTCCGGCAGAATCCCAGAAAAGTGCGAAATTACGAAAATGCCCGGTTGTACCAAAGGGGTAATAGGCGTATGAAGGGCATTTTGGTCATTCTGGACAGGCCTAGAGGCCAAGACATATACAGATGAAGTTAATCAGAGTCAGTATATGCTATGATAAAGTATAGAAAGGTTTAAAATGACAGTTTTGCCCTTAGGGTTAAAATGGTACAAGAAAGGGCACCCAGGGGTATTTTGGTAATTTGCCAAGGGCTGTTTCTTGGGAATCTAGCCATCAGAGTACTTGAGCTTGATCAGAGACCCAAGATAATATTCCAAGGCCCAAAAATGTAGCCCATGGAGTATGTGGGAAAAAGTGGCATTAAAATACTATTTTAATGCTGTTTCAATGAAGTAAAGTTACTCGGTCGGCACGATAACCGAGGAGGTGATCAGATAAAATCCTGAACTTATCTGGATAGCATTGGATGGTGTGACAGGTTCCAGCAAGATGACACATGGCACCACATCGAGGAGAAAGAAAAAGTTAAGGACATGTGGCATAATCTTAGTCGGTGAGTCCAGTTTGTGGGAAATAGGACCGGACCGGTACTGGATTGGACTGGAACTGCTGAGTCAGCTAATGAGGTGTCCCAAGAGCTTGAAATTTCGCCATGTGAAGATTGTGGGAGGTGAGGTGTCCCATGAGTTGGCATTAAGGTGATGTCATGCATGATGCAGTAAAAGGAATAAAGAAAAATAGGAAATTCCGGAAAAACCAGGACCACAGGATCAGATGGCTTCAAAATTACAAGAATGCCATTGAAGGAAACTATAAATACCCCCTAGCTCTTCATTCCCATGGCCTAAGGAGCATTTAGAGAGATAAGGAAGTGCTTGAGAGAGAAAGTGAGAAAAAGAAAGAAGAAAGGAAGTTCTGGTGAAGTGGGAAGCAGTAGAGAAGTTCTGAAGTTCTGCTTTCAAGGTAGTAACTAATCTTAGCTTTTATGTAATGTCTTTGTGAATTGTTGTGCTATTGTTTGGTTGGATTGTTGTCTTATATGTTATGCTTGAAGCTCTATTACAATGCTATGATCATATGTTATTGAATATTGAAGCATGCAGCATACTTATCTGTACACAATCACAAGCAGGCACTATCACACTGCATTACATATATTGTTATGATTGTTGCTACTGGGATTCTTTTGAATCTCATTCCCATATATAACATTACAGGGGAGGTTCTGTCAAAATAGAATTTGGAAATTTTAGGAGACGCTAGTAGGCTGCCGAAATTTTGGCAACAAAGCAGGAACAAAGAAAGGAACTGATACGTACTGTGTACGTAGGTGCTGTCTAAGGAGGCTGGAAGTGAGTGGACCTAGCAAGTTCATTCAGTCTTTCCTGGGTACTTTCGTAGCATGGTAGCTCCTACGGGAATTACCGAATCGGTACAAGATCGGTTACTTTCTACAGACGGAATGTAGCAGTTATGCTGCCGGATTTTAGACAACGAAAAGTGTAACAGAAATATGAGGATTTAATCATGCACTAATGTATAACAGTATATTATTTAATAATAATTGTTATTTGGCATGTTTGACTGATATGTGATGTATATATGCACTAATATGTAAAGTTGGTTGCTGAAAAATGGCCTTGTGAACAGTAACTCGTGAAGACCTATTGATGTTGGATAAATCATTAAAAATAGAGAATGGTTGAATAAATGTATGATATTTTTATGGTAAATAGTAGACATCCTAATATTTAATTTGATATATAGAGTGCCTCATTTGGATGTATACACGAAAAGCTATAAATTGTTAAAGTTGGGACCAGAATGCTGGATTCAGGAGAAAGTCATTGGATGAACTGTAAAATTGAAACGTTGACCCACGTTGAATTTATCAAGGAATGGTCAACCAATGATTTTTCCCTGAAATATACTTAAGTTATATTCATGTATCAATTTGAACCACTTCATTTCAATTTTTCTAGAATTAGTTATGAATTTTCAAAGTCAGGTCACTCATCTGGAATTTGCCACCGTGAACAGTACCCGATATGAATAAAATTCCAGATTAAGAGTTTAGACTTTAATGACCCTGAAAGTGGTTCTAAGTGCTACTGAATGGTCCTTAAGATGTATAAAAATAAGGATGTGACATGCTGCGTGCTTCCATACTCAATAACATATGATCATAGCATTGTAATAGAGCTTCAAGCATAACATATAAGACAACAATCCAACCAAACAATAGCACAACAAATCACAAAGCCATTACATAAAAGTTAGGATTAGTTACTACCTCAAAAGCTTAGCAGAACTCTAGAATCTCTATACTACTTCCAACTCCGCTCGAACTTCCTTTCTTCTTTCTTCCTTGCTCCTTCTCTCACTAGAACTTCCTTCTCTCTCTTGAATATGCTCTAGGCCATGTTGAATGAAGGCAAAGGGGGGTATTTATAGTTTTGATGGATGGCATTTCCGTAATTTCCAAGAACTCTGAACTTGTGGACACCATTTTTTCTGGAATTTCCTATTTTCCTTATTCCCTTTACTACATCATCATGACATCATCCAAGGGACACCTCATGGGACACCTAATCCCTCACATGTCTCACATGGCAAATTTGAGAGAGTCAAGAAGCCTCTAGAAAATTTTCAGTCCAATCCGGTACCGGCTCGGTTCGTTTCCTAAAAAACTAGACTGTTTTCTGAATCTAATTTTTCTAAAAGTCCATATTATGTCTTCTGACCTTAAATTTAGTATCTGGGTCCTTTATATCATTGACATTTTATACTGGGTCTAAACTTAATTACTGATCCCTTGTGAAATGACCAAAATACCCCTGGTGCCCTTTCTTGCACTATCTTAACCCTAAGGGTAAAATCTTCATTTTACTCCTTTCTGTACCCTATCAGGGCATATACTGACTCTGGTTAACCTCACCTGTGTATGTCTTGACTTCTGGGCCTATCCAGAATGACCAAAATGCCCTCCATTCATCTATTACCCTTTAGTACAACACAGGGGCATTTTTGTAATTTCGTACTTTTCCGGGGTTCTGCTGGACACTGACCCACCTATCAGTCCAAGGGTCTTACTGGGCCTTTGATGGCGCCATTATTGGGCCTCCTAAGGTCCATTACCTTTATGGCACGCATTACGAGGAATCTTTCCCTGGCCATGCTCATCGAGTATTTTAGCTATTATACACCGTTTATACACATCTCTGGACACTGGCTCCTTTTATCAGATATACTAGCCTAATGTGTCTAGGCATCCATTTGGGTCATAACAGTCATCTGACTGATGTCGTCGACCTTATTAAGCCTCAGTTTAAATACCGATAAATCTCCCTATCGGATACCTGGAGGCCTCACACTCCCGTCTGTGTTTGCTAATTTGTGAATAACTTTTTCTACAGACCTCCTATCGGTACTCTGTCAGTTTCTTGACATCCGCCCCATCAGGACGCATCATCCTATAATTTCTCACTTATATCTGAGATCTAGGATATCCGGTAGGAGTTTTTTATACTTTTAGACTATCAGATCAATTTTGGCTATCTGGAGTCTTTAGAAAATTCCTGTATTAAGCTGGATTACACGGCATCACTTGCTCTATCTACTAGTGAAATCTGGGACTGAACGGCTTTCTGGCAGTCCAAACCACTTCTGGGCTAACTTTCTATAATTACACTTTAGCCCCAGGGAATTTTCTTCTTTGCACTTAAGTCCCTTTATTTGGCTAAAATTACACTTAAAGACCCCACATTTTTGTCTACTTTTCCTTTCTAGCCTTAGACTTTTCATAATTGCACTTAAGTCCTTTCATTTTCTTTCTTTTCCAATTTAATCCCTTTCTTTACACAAATAGCCACATCTTTTTCCTGAAAAATAATTCATATATTTCATTCAATCCGTACATACAATTTAGTACAGAAAATTAGGGATATTACAGGTAGTGAGTTTTCATTCAATTTGTAAAAATTCTAAAAAGTAGGCAATTACTAGATAGAAACAAACTATCCCCCATTTGTGAACTCTTCGGATGAATTTCACAATGAAAGCAGGCACTCCATAATTCTTCTAAGAGTCTGAGTGGCTGTGACTTTTCCTCAATTCCATAATTATGGAAAAAGTTTGTCACATTAGCCTTAAAAATGGTAGAAAGACTTGATGGCCTCTTGGGGCTTATATGACATAGTTTCTTAAAGAAATTGGGATTCTATAATCATCGTTGAAAGTCGACATGCATGGTCAATTAAAAAATAGGGCAACAAGCTTTCTGATTTTACCTTACATTGGATCAAAAGACCCCATCACTCGCTGGTGACCTATATAGATCAATTACGCAATGAAAGTGGACATCTCGAACACTCTTTCAAAGTTGTGACGGGTAGTGAGTTTTTATTCAATTCGTAAAAATTCTAAAAAGTACGCAATTACTAGCTAGAATCAAACTATCCCCCAGTGTGTGAATGCTTCGGATGAATTTCACAATGAAAGCGAGCACTCCATAATACTTCTAAGAGTCTGAGTGGCTGTGACTTTTTCTCAATTCTATAATTATGGTAAAAGTTTGTCACATTGGCCTTAAACATGGTAGAAAGACTTCATGGCCTCTTGGTGCGTAAATGACATAGTTTCTTAAAGAAATTGGGATTCTATAATCATCGTTGAAAGTTGACATGCATGGTGACTTTACTCAATTAAAAAATAGTGCAACAAGATTTCGATTTTACCTTAATTTGGCTCAAAAGAAGCTATAACTCGCTGTTGACCTATATAGATCAATTACGCAAGGAAAGTGGACATCTCGAATACTCTTTGAAAGTTGTGACGGGTAGTGAGTTTTCATTCAATTCGTAAAAATTTTGAAAAGTAAGCAATTACTAGCTAGAAACAAACTATCCCCCGTTTGTGAACGCTTCGGATGAATTTCACAACGAAAGGACGCACTCCATAATTCTTTTAAGAGTCTGAGTAGCTGTGACTTTTCCCCAATTCCATAATTACGACAAAAGTTTGTCACATTGGCCTTAAACATGGTAGAAAGACTTGATGGCCTCTTGGTGCGTATATGACATAGTTTCTTAAAGAAATTTGGATTCTATAATCATCGATGAAAGTGAGATGCATGGCGAATTCACTCAATTAAAAAGAAGTGCAACAAGCTTTCTGATTTTACCTTAATTTGTCTCAAAAGAAGCTATCACTCGCTGTTGACCTATGTAGATCAATTACGCAATGAAAATGGACATCTCGAATACTCTTTGAAAGTTGTGACGGGTAGTGAGTTTTCTTTCAATTCATAAAAATTCTAAAAAGTACGCAATTACTAGATAGAAACAAACTATCCCCCATTTATGAACGCTACGGATGAATTTCACAATGAAAGCGGGCACTCCATAATTCTTCTAAGAGTCTGAGTGGCTATGACTTTTCCTCAATTCAATAATTATGGCAAAAGTTTGTCACTTTGGCCTTAAACATGGTAGAAAGACTTGATGGCCTCTTGGTGCGTATATGACACAGTTTCTTAAAGAAATTTGGATTCCATAATCATCAATGAAAGTGACATGCATGGCGACCTCACTCAATTAAAAAATAGTGCACCAAGCTTTCTGATTTTTCCTTAATTTGGCTCAAAAGAAGCTATCACTCGCTGTTGATCTATATAGATCAATTACGCAATGAAAGTGGACATCTCGAATACTCGTTGAAAGTTGTGACGGGTAGTGAGTTTTCTTTCAATTCATAAAAATTCTAAAAAGTACGCAATTACTAGATAGAGACAAACTATACCCTTTTGTTAACACTTCGGATGAATTTCACAACGAAAGCAGGCACTCCATAATTCTTCTAAGAGTGTGAGTGGCTGTGACTTTTCCTCAATTCCATAATTATGGCAAAAGTTTGTTGAAACATCCTTACTTTCATATGTCTTAGGGACCATTTGATAGCATTTAGAACCACTTTCGAGGTCATTGAAGTCCAATTTCTCAATGTGGAGTTTTACTCTTATCGAGTACTGTTCACTTGAAAATTCCAGATGAGTGACCTGACTTTGAAAAATCATAACTAATTCTAGAAAAATCTAAATGAAGTGGTTCAAATTTCTACTTGAATCTAACTCAATTATATTTCAGGGAAAAATAACTAGTTGACCATTCATTGACCAAGTCAACGTCAGTCAACGTGTCATCCTTACTGTTCATCTCACGTTTTTCTCCCTGAATCCAGCATTCTGGTCCCAACTTTGATAATTTATATCTCCTTGTGTAGACATCCAAATGAGTCATACTATATATCAAATCGAAGCTTGGTATGTATACTATTTACCTTAAAAGTATCATACATTTATTCATCTATTTACTATTTTTAATTATGGGTCAAATATCCTCATGTCCCCACGGGTTACTGTTCATAGTGTTAATTTTCAGCAACCAACATTACATACATAAGCATATATCCATCATATATCAGTCAAACATGCCAAACAACAATTATTATTAATTAATAAGTTGTTTTACATCTGGCCATGTACATAAATTCTCATAACTCTATTGCATCTTTTCCTGCCTGAAATCCGGCAGCATAACCGCTACGCTTCATCTTCAGAAAGTAACTGATCTTGTACCGATTCGGTAATTCCCGTGAGAACTACCATTCTACGTAAGTACCCAGGAAAGATTGGATGAACCGGCTAGGTCCACTCACTTCCAGCCTCCTTAGACAGTACCTACGTACACAGTATGTATCAGTTCCTTTCTCTACTATTGCCATCTTGTCGTAATTTCGGCAGCATAACGGCGTCTCTTAAAATTCCCAAAATTCACTTTGACATAACCTCCCCTGTAATGGGTTATTTATTGGGATGAGATTCGGGGGAATCTCAGTAGCAACAATCATAACAATATATGTAATGCAGAGTGACAGTGCTTGCTTGTGATTGTGTATAGATAAGTATGCTGCGTGCTTCCATGCTTAATAAAATATGATCATAGCATTACAGCAGAGCTTCATACATAACATATAAGACAACAATCCAACCAAACAATAGCACAACAAATCACAAAGCCATTACATAAAAGTTAGGATTAGTTACTACCTCAAAAGCTCAGCAGAACTCTACTATCTCTATTCTGCTTCCAGCTCCGCCAGAACTTCCTTTCTTTCTTTCTTCCTCTCACTTTCTCTCTCTAGCACTTCCTCCTCTCTCTTATCCTTGCTTGTCCGTGGCATATGAATGAATGGGGGGGTATTTATAGTTTTGGTCAATGGCATTCCTGTAATTTTGAAGCCATCTGATCCTGTGGTCCTGGTTTTTCCGGAATTTCCTATTTTTCTTTATTCCTTTTACTTCATCATGCATGACATCATCTCCAGGCCACCTCATGGGACACCTCATCGCCACATTCTTCACATGTCACAATTCCTGGACACCTCATCAGCTGACTAAGCATCTCCAGTCCAATCCAGTACCGATCCGGTCCGATTTCCCACAAACTGGACTCACCGGCTAAGATTGTGCCACGTGTCCTCAACTTTTTCTTCCTCCTCTATATTGGCGCCATGTGGCATCTTACTGGCACCTGTCACGCCTTCCAATGCTATCCAGATAAGTCCAGGACTTTATCTGATCACCTCCTCGGTTATCGTGCCGAACGAGTAACTTTACTTTATTGAAATAGCATTAAAATAGTATTTTAATGCCACTTTTTCCCACATACTTCATGGGCTACGTTTTTGGGCCTTGGAATATTATCTTGGGTCTCTGATCAAGCTCAAGTACTCTGATGGATCAATTCCCAAGAAACAGCCCTTGGCAAATTACCAAAATACCCCTGAGTGCCCTTCTTGCGCTATCTTAGCCCTAAGGGTAAAATCATCATTTTACACCTTTCTATACCCTGTCAGGGTATATACTGACTCTAAGTAACTTTATCTGTATGTGCCTTGGCTCCTGGGCCTGTCCAGAATGACCAAAATGCCCTCCATTCATCTATTACTCTTTAGTACAACACAGGGGCATTTTTGTAATTTCGCACTTTTCCGGGGTTTTGCCGGACACTGGCCCACCTATCAGTCCAAGGGTCTTACTGGGCCTTTGTTGGAGCCATTATTGGGCCTCTCAGGGTCTGTTACCTTCATGGCACACATTACGAAGAATCTTCCCCTGGCCATGTTCCTCGAATATTTTATCTATTATTCACCGTTTATACACATATCCGGACACCGGCTCCTTCTGTCCGATACACTGGCCTGCGGTGTTCAGGCATCCCTGTGAGTCATATCAGTCATCTGACTGAGGTCATCCGAACTCATTCAGTCCCTTTTCAAATACCGATAAATCTCCCTATCGGATACCCGGAGGCCTCACACTCCGTCTGGATTTTCTATTTTGCGAATAACTTTTTCTCACTTATATCCGAAATCTAGGATATCCGGTATGAATTTTTATAACTTTTGGACGATCAGTCCATTTCTGGCTATCTGGAGTCTTCAAAAATTCCTGTATTAAGATAGATTACCGAGCGTCACTTGCTCTCTCTACCGGTGAAATCTGGGACTGAAATGCTTTCGGACAGTCCAAACCACTTCCGGCCTGACTTTCTTTAATTACAATTTAGCCCCAGGGAACTTTTCTTCTTTTCATTTAAGTCCCTTTTTACTTGGCTAAAATTACACTTAAGGACTCCACATTTTTGTCTACTTTCCTTTTTGGCCTTGAAACTTTCCATAATTGCACTTAAGTCCTTTCATTTCCTTTCTTTACCTTACTAGGTCTAGGGGCATTATTGTCCTTTCATATCTTACCAGAGTATTCTTTGACCCTGATCAACTATCCAGATAACCTCTCTTGACTGTCTAACCTTAGCCAAATGACCAAAATACCCTTTACTCATTCTTCAGTTATTTCATAACATAAGGGCATTTTCGTCATTTTGCACATTTTTCCCGGACACCGGCCCCTCTTACCATTGAACTGATATTATGGCCTGATCCTTCCCTGGTGTCATTCAACACTCTTTGAAAGTTGTGACGGGTAGTGAGTTTTCATTCAATTCATAAAAATTCTGAAAAGTACGCAATTACTAGGTAGAAACAAAATATCCCCCGTTTGTGAATGCTTCGGATGAATTTCACAACGAAAGGGGGCACTCCATAATTCTTCTAAGAGTCTGAGTGGCTGTGACTTTTCCTCAATTCCATAATTATGGCAAAAGTTTGCCACATTAGCCTTAAACGTGGTAGAAACACTTCATTTCCTATTGGTGTCGTATATGACACAGTTTCTTAAAGAAATTAGGATTCTATATTCATCGATAAAAGTTGACATGCATGGTGACTTCACTCAATTAAAAAATAGTGCAGCAAGCTTTCTGATTTTACCTTACTTTGGATCAAAAGACCCTATCACTCGCTGCTGACCTATATAGATCAATTACATAATGAAAGTGGGCATCTCGAACACTCTTTGAAAGTTGTGACGGGTAGTGAGTTTTCATTCAATTCATAAAAATTCTGAAAAGTACGCAATTACTAGGTAGAAACAAATTATCCCCCGTTTGTGAACGCTTCGGATGAATTTCACAATGAAAGGGGGCACTCCCTAATTCTTCTAAGAGTCTGAGTGGCTGTGACTTTTCCTCAATTCCATAATTATGGGAAAAGTTTGCCACATTAGCCTTAAACGTGGTAGAAACACTTCATTTCCTGTTGGTGTCGTATATGACACAGTTTCTTAAAGAAATTAGGATTCTATAATCATCGATAAAAGTTGACATGCATGGTGACTTCACTCAATTAAAAAATAGTGCAGCAAGCTTTCTGATTTTACCTTACTTTGGATCAAAAGAACCTATCACTTGCTGGTGACCTATATAGATCAATTGCGCAATGAAAGTGGACATCTCGAATACTCTTTGAAAGTTGTGACGGGTAGTTAGTTTTCATTCAATTCGTCCAAATTCTAAAAAGTACGCAATAACTAGATAGAATCAAACTATCCCCCGTTTGTGAATGCTTCGGATGAATTTCACAATGAAAGCGGGTACTCTATAATTCTTCTAAGAGTCTGAGTGGCTGTGACTTTTCCTTAATTCCATCATTATGGCAAAAGTTTGTCACATTGGCCTTAAACATGGTAGAAAGACTTGATGGCCTCTTGGTGCGTATATGACATAGTTTTGTTAAAGAAATTCGGATTCTATAATCATTGTTGAAAGTCGACATGCATGGGGACTTCACTCAATTAAAAAACAGTGCAACAAGCTTTCTGATTTTACCTTAATTTGGCTCAAAAGAAGCTATCACTCGCTGTTGACCTATATAGATCAATTACGCAATGAAAGTGGGCATCTCGAATACTCTTTGAAAGTTATGACAGGTAGTGTGTAACATCCCTAATTTCTGTACTAAGTTGTATGTATAGATTGAATAAAATATATGAGATGTTTAGGAAAAGATGTGGCCATATTTATGTAAAGAAAATGATTAATTGGAAGAGGAAGAAAGTCTAAGAGCCAAAGTGCAAAATTACGAAAATGCCACTGTGATGCCCTAAGAAACTTGAAGTAAATGGAGGGCATTTTGGTCATTTCACACAATGGATGGAGTTGACAGAAGTCAAAAAGGAGTCCTGTAGAATTAATTATAGAATTTACAGTGAAAAAGGACACCGATAAAGGGTTAAAGGAAACGTATGTAATTTTTAACAAGACTTCTGGGTCTCAGAAAATTATGAAACTTTGTAGAGAATTCATTTTATATTAGAATGAATTTCTAAAAATGTTAGAACAATTAAAGGAGGTGTTTAGCATTTATTCTGAGATCAGGATAATTTAAGGATATCGGTATAAGGAAAGTACATTGGGATTTGTGCCAATTAGCTATTGGACCTAAAAGAGGCCCAACATTTTGTCCTAGGCCAGCCCAATAAGGCCCAAAAGTTATCTTGGAGCCCAAGTCCAATAATGAATAATTTATGGATTTTTGAAAATAAAGAAAAAGAGAATAAAGTAAGAATTAGGTGTTGCACATGGTGGGACCCACAAGGACTTCAAAATGGCACCCAAAAAGAGGAAGGGTTAGGTGTACCAAGGGAGGCCATGCTAGTGATGTCATGGTGGTAAGGTCATGAGTGAAAAGTGAAAAGATATTCCAAGATCAAACCTTTAACCATTAGATCAAATAGTTCCCAAGGTGATCTTGGACTTCAAATGGCACATGACTTTTGCTATAAATACTCCCCATTTGTAAGCTCAAAACCATGGAGCAAGAACCTTAGGAAGCTCTTGAAAAATTCTCTCTCAAGCAAGGAAAAAACAAGGATCTTGGAGAAGCTTGTAAGGTAAGTTGCTCCCTTGCTTCTAGAATTTGTTCTTATGATTTCTTCTTGAGTTTAAGTAGGTTTTGAGGCTTGAATCTTGGGGAAATGCTGCTGGAATTTCTATGTATATGTGAGAGGAACATGAGTTTTATGCCATAGATAGTTTAGACAAGCTTAAACAAGCTAGTTGCATGGTTGGTTGTTGGATTAAGTTGATGTTCTTGACTTTACCATGGAAGAACATTTCGGTTTGCACTGTTCATGCACTGTTCATGATAGAAAGAGGTGGAATTTCAATGATTTAATGCTTCCATTGAGTTTATATGATGATTTTGTGTAGGATTGGAAAGGTTTTGATCCTTAGAAACCATTGGAATTAAAGGTTGTAATGTTAAAAATTCCTTTCGGTACTGTTCACTCTCATGAACAGTGATTTGAATTTCATGATTTTGATACTTCCAATGGTCTTAAAATGAGATTTTGTGTGGGGGGAAAGTGGAGGAACAAGTATGGGAAGCATTGGAATCAAAATGAGAATTTTTGAAAGAATTATGCATGCTTTTCAAATCTGTCTGGAACAGTGCATAGTTGCTGAAATTTGGTTGTTTTGAGTTCATAAATGGATTCAAAAGGCCAAATTGTATAGGGTAAGGTCAAGACATCAGTTGATTCAAAGGCCAAGTCAATTGGTAAAGATTAAAGGAAGTTATGTTACTTAAAGTAAGCTTAGTGTCAAGAGAAGTTAGATTGTAATGGTTCGATGGTAATGTGATGTTAGGATTTGCTTGGTGTGCTCAAAAGAGGGCAGCCACATAGCAAGGAAAAGTAAGAAGGAAGAAGCAAAGTTTAAGAGGTATTCCAATGATCTAAGATAATTCCAATTGAGTATAAGTAAAAGTTAAGGTTTAAGCTCAAAATTTAAGGTCAAAGTTTAATGATTGAGATTAAGGATATTTACTAGAAAATGCCTTTGTGCTGGTAGACTGTACAGAGTACTGTGTACGTAGGTGCTGTCGAAGGAGGCTGGAAGTGAGTGGACCTAGCCGGTCCATCCAGTCTTTCCTGGGTACTTACATAGAATGGTAGTTCTCATGGGGAATTACCGAATCAGTACAGTTATTTTCTGCCAGGATCTCCGGCAAGAGAGATATAATAAAGTTAAGATTGCTTCTGTAAGTGTACTCTGAAGGGTCTAAGGAAAGATGTTTCATATTGAGTTTTCTTCCAATTCATAAAAATTCTCAAAAGTACGCAATTACTAGATAGAAACAAACTATCCCCCGTTTGTGAACGCTTCGGATGTATTTCACAACGAAAAAGGACACTCCATAAGTCTTCTAAGAGTCTGAGTGGCTGTGACTTTACCACAATTCCATAATTACGGCAAAAGATTGCCACATTGGCCTTAAACATGGTAGAAGCACTTCATAGCCTGTATGTGTCGTATTTCACACAATTTCTTAAAGAAATTTGGATTCTATAATCATCGATGAAAGTTGACATGCATGGTGACTTCACTCAATTAAAAAATATGCAACAAGCTTTCCGATTTTACCTTAATTTTGCTCAAAAGACGCTATCACTCGCTGTTGACCTATATAGATCAATTACGCAATGAAAGTGGCCATCTCGAACACTCTTTGAAAGTTGTGACGGGTAGTGGGTTTTCTTTCAATTCATAAAAATTCTCAAAAGTAAGCAATTACTAGATATAAACAAACTATCCCCCATTTGTGAACGCTTCGGATGAATTTCACAACGAAAGCGGGCACTCCATAATTCTTCTAAGAGTCTGAGTGGCTGTAAATTTACCATAATTCCATAATTATGGCAAAAGATTGCCACATTGGCCTTAAACAAGGTAGAAGCACTTCATAGCCTGTATGTGTCGTATAACACACAATTTCTTTACGAAATTTGGATTCTATAATCATCGATCAAATTAAACATGCATGGTGACTTCACTCATTTAAAAAATAGTGCAACAAGCTTTCTGATTTTACCTTAATTTGGCTCAAAAGACTCTATCACTCGCTGGTGACCTATATAGATCAATTACGCAATGAAAGTGGGCATCTCGAATACTCTTTGAAAGTTATGACGGATAGTGAGTTTTCTTTCAATTCATAAAAATTCTCAAAAGTACGCAATTACTAGATAGAAACAAACTATCCCATGTTTGTGATTGCTTCGGATGAATTTCACAACGAAAGCGGGAACTCCATAATTCTTCTAAGAGTCTGAGTGGCTGTGACTTTACCACAATTCCATAATTATGGCAAAAGATTGCCACATTGGCCTTAAACATGGTAGAAGCACTTCATAGCCTGTATGTGTCGTATTTCACACAATTTCTTAAAGAAATTTGGATTCTATAATCATCAATGAAAGTTGACATGCATGGTGACTTCACTCAATTAAAAAATAGTGCAACAAGCTTTCCGATTTTACCTTAATTTGGCACAAAAGAAGCTATCACTCGCTGTTGACCTATACGGATCAATTACGCAATGAAAGTGGCCATCTCGAATACTCTTTGAAAGTTATGACGGGTAGTGATTTTTCTTTCAATTCATAATCTCATAATTACGCAATTACTAGATAGAAACAAACTATCCCCCGTTTGTGAACATTTCAGATGAATTTCACAAAGAAAGCGGGCACTCCATAATTCTTCTAAGAATCTGAGTGGCTGTGACTTTACCACAATTCCATTATTATGGCAAAAGATTGCCACATTGGCCTTAAACATGGTAGAAGCACTCATAGCCTGTATGTGTCGTATTTCACACAATTTCTTAAAGAAATTTGGATTCTATAATCATCGATGAAAGTTGACATGCATGGTGAGTTCACTCAATTAAAAAATAGTGCAACAAGCTTTCCGATTTTACCTTAATTTGGCTCAAAAGTAGCTATCACTCGCTGTTGACCTATATAGATCAATTACGCAATGAAAGTGGCCATCTCGAATACTCTTTGAAAGTTGTGACGGGTAGTGGGTTTTCTTTCAATTCATAAAAATTCTCACAAGTACGCAATTACTAGATAGAAACAAACTATCCCCTGTTTGTGAACGCTTCGGATGAATTTCACAACGAAAGCGGGCACTCCATAATTCTTCTAAGAGTCTGAGTGGCTGTGACTTTACCACAATTCCATAATTATGGCAAAAGATTGCCACATTGGCCTTAAACATGGTAGAAGCACTCATAGCCTGTATGTGTCGTATTTCACACAATTTCTTAAAGAAATTTGGATTCTATAATCATCGATGAAAGTTGACATGCATGGTGACTTCACTCAATTAAAAAATAGTGCAACAAGCTTTCTGATTTTACCTTAATTTGGCTCAAAAGAAGCTATCACTCGCTGTTGACCTATATAGATCAATTACGCAATGAATGTGGCCATCTCGGATACTCTTTGAAAGTTATGACGGGTAGTGATTTTTCTTTCAATTCATAAAAATTCTCATAATTACGCAATTACTAGATAGAAACAAACTATCCCCCGTTTGTGAACGCTTCAGATAAATTTCAAAACGAAAGTGCGCACTCCATAATTCTTCTAAGAGTCTGAGTGGCTGTGACTTTACCACAATTCCATAATTATGGCAAAAGATTGCCACATTGGCCTTAAACATGGTAGAAGCACTCATAGCCTGTATGTGTCGTATTTCACACAATTTCTTAAGGAAATTTGGATTCTATAATCATCGATGAAAGTTGACATGCATGGTGAGTTCACTCAATTAAAAAATAGTGCAACAAGCTTTCTGATTTTATCTTAATTTGGCTCAAAAGTAGCTATCACTCGCTGTTGACCTATATAGATCAATTACGCAATGAAAGTGGCCATCTCGAATACTCTTTGACAGTTATGACGGGTAGTGAGTTTTCTTTCAATTCATAAAAATTCTCATAATTACGCAATTACTAGATAGAAACAAACTATCCCCCTTTTGTGAACGCTTCAGATGAATTTCACAAAGAAAGTGCGCACTCCATAATTCTTCTAAGAGTCTGAGTGGCTGTGACATTACGACAATTCCATAATTATGGTAAAAATTGCAACATTGGCCTTAAACATGGTAGAAGCACTTCATAGCCTGTATGTGTCGTATTTCACACAATTTCTTAAAGAAATTTGGATTCTATAATCATCGATGAAAGTTGACATGCATGGTGTGTAACATCCTAATTTTTAGGCCTAGAGATGCAGAGATAGCCTAAGATTAAGAGGCTACTAGACCCCTTTTTTATCAGAAGTTCCAGAGGAACGTAAAGAGTTTCAGGGACTGAGCTACGAGTAAGTAAAGGTACAGGGACTTATGTGTATACAGTGGAAGTGCCAAAGGGTAAATGGCCATTTGGGGATGATGTAAAGGTCAAAGGTTCAAGAGTTGACCAGTTAGGTCACAATAATAAAGAAGTTGGTCACGATGAGATTGTATTATGGTCGCGACTAATATTGGCAGAGAGGATTGGTCGTGACGAATATGTGTGTGGTGTCGCGACTAATGAGTAGAATGAGCCTGGTTGCGATTAAAAAGTGATGTGGTCGCGACGAAAGACTGTTATGGTCGTGACTAAAGGATGTTGTGGTCACGACTAATGAACCAAAAGATGTTATGTCACGATAAGGTGGTGATGAGGTCACGACTAGTTGCTAAAGTGGTGCCAAGCGTATGGGCCAAGAGTTGTGAATGTCCAAAGGAGATAGTTACCCGGTTAGAGATAGAACTGGGGATGAGGGCCAGATACAGGAAAGGTTATCTGGAAACCATGAGGTAGACTGATAAGTTGTACTCATGGGACCCACAAGATGACACCTGGCATTGGAGCATGATTCACTGACCTTTCAGTAGAGTAAAGTTACGCGGTTGGCACGAGAATTGAGGAGGTGATCAGATAAGTCTAGGACTTATCTGGATAGCATTGGGAAGCGTGCAAGGTCTCTTCCAGTCGCCACATGGCACTGATCTGGAGAAAGTAGATAAAGCTGAGGGCATGCATTACGAGGCAGGACTCTGGACCGGTGTGTCAGCCTGATGAGTCAGCATGCTGAGGTGTCCCAGGATTTTAGACATGTGGAAAATATGCTGCTGAGGTGTCCCAGTGAGGTGTCCCGATGATGCAGTAAAGGAGGAATTAAGGAAAATAGGAAATTCCAGGAAAAACCAGGACCACAGGATCAGAGTTCATGGAAATTACGATTGAGCCATTGGAGGAGGTTATAAATACCCCCCTTGCCTTCATTTGCATTCACGCATGAAGAGGAAAGGGAGAGAAAGAAGAGAGAGAAGGATAAGGAAAGGAAGATACAAAGGAGGAAAGAAAGAAAGGAAGTTCTGGCGGAGCTGGAAACAGAATAAGGATAGTGGAGTTCTGCTGAGCTAGCCAGGTAGTAACTAATCCTAGCTTTTATGTAATGGCTTTGTGATTTGATGTGCTATTGTTTGGTTGGATTGTTATCTTATATGTTATGTTTGAAGCTCTACTGCAATGCTATGATCATATGTTATTGAGTATGGAAGCATGCAGCATACTTATCTGTACACAATCACAAGCAAGCACTATCACACTGCATTACATATATTGTTATGATTGTTGCTACTGAGATTCCCCCGAATCTTATCCCCATACATAACCCATTACAGGGAACTTATGCTGAAGTGGATTTTGAGAATGCTAAGAGAGGCCGTTATGCTGCTGAAGTTAAGACTGAACATCAGTATATGATAAGTACTGTGTACGTATTGCTGTCTAAGGAGGCTAGAAGTGAGTGGACCTAGCCGATTCATCTAGTGTTTCCTGGGTACTAAGTAGAATGGTAGTTCTTATTAGGGAATTACCGAATCAGTACGATTCAGTTCTTTATACAGATGAAGCGTAGCGGTTGTGCTGCCGGAGTTTAGGCAGAAAGAGATGTAATAGAGATAGAAAGATTATGTATATGTCTTGTTGTGTATGCCTTGCTGTATGACATTATGTTATTCAATGATAAATATTGTTTGGCATATTCAATTTATGTATGGTAAATTAAGGGGAAATTCGCAGGTCCTGAGGAAGCAGTGTTCTGACCTCAGTTTAACCTAGTAAACGGAGGAGTCTGACCACGAGATTTAGTGAGCCGGTAGTACACATCTGGGGCATTCCGTGAATAGGTAATAAGCCTCATTTGGATGTGTATAATGAGAGAAACCAATGCTCAAAGTAAAGGTTTAGAATAAGGAACTTAGGAGTAAAAGTTCAATCTCTGGACTAAGTTAAGCTAATATTGCTTCCGCAAGTGCACTCTGAGGAGTGTAAAGGAGGATGTTTCATTTTAGTATCAGAGCAAGAGGTACTGGCACAGACCAGAAAGGACTCTGGTTCAGAGCATAAGATTCTGGCACAGAACAGAAGGTTCTGGCTTAGTGATGCTCTGATAAAGTATTTTCCCTTTAGTGCGTGAGAATGGCATTGAGTCGCGACTAATATGGTGGTAGGTCGCGACAGGTAGCCTCAAGAGAGTTTTAGTCGCGATGAAGAAGTGGATAGGTCGCGACTATTATTTACAGAGGGATTAGGTCGCAATTTGTATGTTCCAAGGTCACGACGGCTTATCACAGAAAGCTAAGGTTGCGACGGGAAAGGTCTTGTGTCGCGACTGAAGAGTTAAGGTTGCGATGTGAGGAGGCCTATGGTCGCGACGAGTAACGAGGCAGTGCGCGGCTAGTGTGCGAAATGGTCCAGGTCGCGAAGTGAGAGGAGTTAGGTCGCGACGAAAGGATAGAAATGTTAGGTCATGATGAGTTGAGTGTGATGGTCGCGACGCAAGATCATAGAGTCACGACTATCCAATACTCAGGTCACGACGAATGAACAGAAATATTGAGTATGACGGTCACTGGCTAATGATCACAAAGGATGTGAGTCACGACTATCCAATACTCAGGTTGCGACAGACAGTTATTCACATAGAGGTTTAGAAAGCTCAGAGGAGATAAAGCTCGTAGATGAGATATGTGTTCATTTTGCTTTTTGAAAAGGAAAAAGATGGTGAACATAAGAAAAGAATATAGAGCTTGAGTGGAGGAGCTGTGCATAGAGAAAGCTGGCAACTCCAATGAGGTAGACCCTATGCGAGTCATCCGTGCTAGGCAGGATGAGCAGCAAAGGATGATGATGAGGAGTTAAGATCAGCTAGCTAGATAGCTAGAATGAGTTTTGCTTAGGAGTGAGCCTAGGACATGGCCTAAGGCTAGAGACGTGATGGTTAATAGCTAAAGAGCTAATATTCCCTAAGCAGAGGGATTCCATCACGGAGAAGTGATAGACCTAGGGTAAAGTACCCTAGAAAGTAGAAATGATAGTAAGAGATGATGAATGAGATCCATGCGACTAAAGTTCGCTAGGATCAAGAGTAAGACCGATCAGGAACCACAGTCCGGTCAAGAGTAGACTAGGACTAATGGATAGACAGAAGAAGTAAAGAGATAGTAGAGAGGTAGCCACAGTTTAAAAAGATAAAGGGACTCCCCTATTCCCTATGTAAGATAAAGTAATGAAGGGTTGAGTCTATACCCTGGTAAAAGGGTAGTGTGGCAGCCTAAGTGAAATAGATAAATGTTCAGGATGACTGATCAAGATATGATAGGTAAAATGATAAAGAAACTATGTTTTGAGGCTTACTTAGCTTTGCAATGTCTGATGGATGGTTGAGCAAAATATGTAGATGATATGGCTTATGTTGCCATAAGATGTGATAGTTGCATCTCCTTGCAGTTGTCAAATGATGACATGCATGTTAGAGTATGCTATGATGAATGAATACTCCCCTTTTTCAGTGCATGCAGGGTAGAGTATATATATATGAGTACATATATGAGATGAGAAAGTTATGAGGAAGTCATGTTGCTCCCATACCATATGACATGTAATGAGATATGTATTGAGGATGATAGATAGTCTCAGTTTATGGGACAATAAGCTATGATATTCAGATATGTTATGATTGAGGTTACTCGGGTAATTCTACAGACTTGTGAATACAGTACTCAGGGCCATTTCTGTTGAAAGAGATGGTATATAGAAAGAAAAGCAAATAAGAGTAAAGAGATGAGTATAGATCACTCTTCAGATAAGAGTTGTATCTGATACAAAATGCTCGCAGTTAGAGCATAGTTCAAATGGCTCGCAGTTAGAGCACAAATTGAAATGAGAAGTATAATGAGGCCATAGCAGTAGAATGCAATGGTAGGTGGTTAGACCATGATAGCACAAGACATGGTAAGCCACAGTAAAGTAAGAAAGATGAGAAGGAACTCCTGAGTAAGAGAGGAAGTAAGTAAAGTCTGGGTAAATGATATGAGGCTATAAATTTTTTATGGAGTTATCAACAGGTGGAAGCAGTTAACCTTATAACTTAGTCTGTTGGTTTAAGATCTTCGGGAGATATACAGTACAACAGAATCGCAGTTAGATTCTGGAGGGTCGCAGTTAGATCCTAGCATGGCTCTAGGGTCGCAGTTAGATCCTAACAGCTTCAGAGTCGCAGTAGATTCTGAAAAGGGTAACGGTTGATCGCAGTTAGATCCCGAGGTCGCAGTTAGACCTAGCCTAAGGAAAGTAATGAGCCATGAGACATGAGTACGATGTAGTATCTCTTTGGGAAGATGAAGGCCAAAGACAAAGTTAAGGTGAGGAAGCTTCACTCATTGATAAACTCATCCAGAACAAAATTATTGTAATGGTTTTTCTCAGATAGCCTCTACAACTGAACTTAGCTTTCCCTTAAACGAAGATGGAGTCCAAGTTCAAATCTGAGTACTGGGATTCAAAGTTTTGTAGAAGTATGCCTGAGAAGCAGAGAAGAGAATCCTCTGTGTAATTAGAAGCAGAGAAGAGAATCCTCTGTGTAATGAGAAGCAGAGAAGAGAATCCTCTGTGTAATAAGAAGCAGAGAAGACAATCCTCAGTGTAATGAGAACAGAAGAGTATGAGTAGATAGATTCCCCCAGATGAGGGTAAAGAGATTAAAAGGCTAGAGAAGACCTAGAGAAAAAGGTCTAAGGCAAAGCAAAGATAGAACTCAGTTCTATGAGGAAGAGAATGTTAGCCTTATGGTATCTCAAGATAAGTTATGAAAGGGTGATATACACCATGAGATAGCCAAAGTTGGCTAGATATGCTATGATAAAGTATCAAAAGCATGCAATAAGATACACTGTGGTAAACGTGTAATATGACACGTACCGAGAAATGTGCATTGTATGAACAGACAGAGAGGCTCCCTTTTTAGTAGGGATCATATGTTTAAATGTTATGCTATGCAAGAGAATAGAAAATGAGAGCTTTCACTCCTTGCATGAGATGCTAGGCCTTATGTTATGCTAAAACTATGCAAGCTCCGAGGGTTAGAGCTGTGCCTAGTTAGAACAGAAATGCTTGAGCTCCGATGTTAGAGCTTTGCATTCATAAGCAGGTATGCAGTCCTGCAGTATGTTGGCCAGGCATTATGAATGTTAGAGTAGGTGCTTTCATTTAGCAGCAAAGTAAAGAAAGAATAGCTGTGTAAGTCCTCTCTCTGTATGAAGCTAAGTTACTGAGAATGATGAGAATATATGAAAAGAAAGATGAAATGAGGAATTATTGGAAGAGATATGATGAGTAGAAACTCCCGAATACAGTAATATTCGAGAGAATTTCATATGAAAGAAATGGACACTACTTATAAGTGCAGTAAGTGGTCCATAAAGTAGATTTCAACTCTGATTGAGTTGATCCAGAGAAAAGAAAATCATGTTATAAAAGAAATGTAAAGTTTTATGATAAGTACTTTGCCAGAGGTTAAGTTAGTTTGGCTATGGTACTAATTAAATTTCGAGGATGAAATTTGTTTAAAGGAGAGGAGAAATGTAACATCCCAATTTTCAGGCCTAGAGATGCAGAGATAGCCTAAGATTAAGAGGCTACTAGACCCCTTTTTTAGCAGAAGTTCCAGAGGAACGTAAAGAGTTTCAGGGACTGAGCTGTGAGTAAGTAAAGGTACGGGGACTTATGTGTAAACAGTGGAAGTCCCAAGGGGTAAATGGCCATTTGGGGATGATGTAAAGGTCAAAGGTTCAAGAGTTGACCAGTTAGGTCGCAATAATAAAGAAGTTGGTTCGACGAGAGTGTATTATGGTCACGACTAATATTGGGAGAGAGGATTGGTCGTGACGAATATGTATGTGGTGTCGTGACTAATGAGTAGAATGAGCCTGGTTGCGGCTAAAAAGTGATGTGGTCACGATGAAAGACTGTTATGGTCGCGACTAAAGGATGTTGTGGTCGCGACTAATGAACCAAAAGATGTTATGTCGCGATAAGGTGGTGATGAGGTCGCGACTAGTGGCTAAAGTGGTGCCAAGCGTATGGGCCAAGAGTTGTGAAGGTCTAAAGGAGATAGTTACCCGGTTAGAGATAGAACTGGGGATGAGGGCCAGATACAGGAAAGGTTATCTGGAAACCATGAGGTAGACTGATAAGTTGTACTCATGGGACCCACAAGATGACACCTGGCATTGGAGCATGATTCAGTGACCTTTCAGTAGAGTAAAGTTACTCGGTTGGCACGAGAACCGAGGAGGTGATCAGATAAGTCTGGGACTTATCTGGATAGCATTGGGAAGCGTGCAAGGTCTCTTCCAGTCGCCACATGGCACTGATCTGGAGAAAGCAGATAAAGCTGAGGGCATGCATTACGAGGCAGGACTCTGGACCGGTGTGTCAGCCTGATGAGTCAGCATGCTGAGGTGTCCCGGGATTTTAGACATGTGGAAAATATGCTGCTGAGGTGTCCCGGTGAGGTGTCCTGATGATGCAGTAAAGGAGGAGTTAAGGAAAATAGGAAATTCCAGGAAAAACCAGGACCACAAGATCAGAGTTCATGGAAATTATGATTGAGCCATTGAGGAGGTTATAAATACCCCCCTTGCCTTCATTTGCATTCACGCATGAAGAGGAAAGGGAGAGAAAGAAGAGAGAGAAGGAGAAGGAAAGGAAGAGACAAAGGAGGAAAGAAAGAAAGGAAGTTCTGGCGGAGCAGGAAGCAAAATAAGGATAGTGGAGTTCTGCTGAGCTAGCCAGGTAGTAACTAATCCTAGCTTTTATGTAATGGCTTTGTGATTTGATGTGCTATTGTTTGGTTGGATTGTTGTCTTATATGTTATGTCTGAAGCTCTACTGCAATGCTATGATCATATGTTATTGAGTATGGAAGCACGCAGCATACTTATCTGTACACAATCACAAGTAAGCACTGTCACACTGCATTATATATATTGTTATGATTGTTGCTACTGAGATTCCCCCGAATCTCATCCCCATACATAACCCATTACAGGGAACTTATGCTGAAGTGGATTTTGAGAATGCTAAGAGAGGCCGTTATACTGCTGAAGTTAAGACTGAACATCAGTATATGATAAGTACTGTGTACGTAGTGCTGTCTAAGGAGGCTAGAAGTGAGTGGACCTAGCCGGTTCATCTAGTCTTTCCTGGGTACTACGTAGAATGGTAGTTCTTATGAGGGAATTACCGAATTAGTACGGTTCAGTTCTTTGTACAGATGAAGTGTAACGGTTGTGCTGCCGGAGTTTAGGCAGAAAGAGATGTAATAGAGATAGAAAGATTATGTATATGTCTTGTTGTGTATGCCTTGCTGTATGACATTATGTTATTCAATGATAAATATTGTTTGGCATATTCAATTTATGTATGGTAAATTAAGGGGAAATTCGCAGGTCCTAAGGCAGCAGTGCTTTGACCTCAGTTTGACCTAGTAAACGGAGGAGTCTGGCAACGAGATTTAGTGAGCCGGTAGTACACATCTGGGGAATTCCGTGAATAGGTAATATGCCCCATTTGGATGTGTATAATGAGAGAAACCAATTCTCAAAGTAAAGGTTTAGAATAAGGAACTTAGGAGTAAAAGTTCAATCTCTGGACTTAAGTTAAGCTAATATTGCTTCCGCAAGTGTACTCTGAGGAGTGTAAAGGAGGATGTTTCATGGTGAGTTCCCTCAATTAAAAAATAGTGCAACAAGCTTTCTGATTTTACCTTAATTTGGCTCAAAACAAGCTATCACTCGCTGTTGACCTATATAGATCAATTACGCAATGAAAGTGGACATCTGGAATACTCTTTCAAAGTTGTGATGTCACATCCTTATTTTTATACATCTTAGGGACCATTCAGTAGCACATAAACCACTTTCAGGGTCATTGAAGTGTAAACACTTAATCTGGAATTTTATTCATATCGATTACTGTTCACTATGGCAAATTCCAGATGAGTGACCTGATTTTGAAAATTCATAACTAATTCTAGAAAAATCGAAATGAAGTGGTTCAAATTGGTACATGAATATAACTCAAATATATTTCAGGGAAAAATCATTGGTTGACCAATACTTGACAAATTTAACGTGGGTCAACGTTTCAATCTTACTGTTCATCCAATGTCTTTCTCCTGAATCCAGCATTCTGGTCCCAAATTTAAAAATTTATATCTTTCCGTGTATACATCCAAATGAGACATTCTATATATCAAATTAAATATTAGTATGTATACATTTTACCCTAAAAATTTCGTACATTAATTCAACGATTTACTATTTTTAATGATTTATTAAACATGCTTAGGTCCTTACGAGTTACTGTTCACTGCACCTATTTTCAACATTCAATCTTCACATGAACATGCATACAACCATCACATATCAATCATACATGCTAGATAACAATTATTATTAGATAATCAACTGTTATATATCAGCGTATGATCAATTCCCTCAAATTTCTATTACATCTTTTTCTGTCTAAAATCCGGCAGCATAACTGCTACGATCCTCCTCTAGAAAGTAACCGATGTTGTACCGATTCGGTAATTCCCTTATGAGAACTACCATTCTACGTAGTACCCAGGAAAGACTGGATGAACCTGCTGGTCCACTCACTTCCAGCCTCCTTAGACAGCACTACGTACACAGTACGTATCAGTTCCTTTCTTTGTTCCGTCTTCGTTGCCGGAATTTCGGCAGCCTACCGGCGTCTCTTAGGATTTCCAAATTTTATTTTGACAGAACCTCCCCTGTAATGTTATGTTTGGGAATGAGATTCAAAAGAATCCCAGTAACAACAATCATAACAATATATGTAATGCAGAGTGACGGTGCTTGCTTGTGACTGTGTACAGATAAGTATGCTGCATGCTTCCATATTCAATAACATATGATCATAGCATTGGAATAGAGCTTCAAGCATAACATATAGGACAACAATCAACCAAACAAAACAACACATCACAAAGACATTACATAAGAGCTAGGATTAGTTGTTACCTCAAAAGCAGTGCTTCAGAACTTCCCTACTACTTCCAACTTCACCAGAACTTCCTTACTTCTTTCTTTCTCACACTTGCTCTCTCAAGAACTTCTCTCTTCCTTTCTTCCTTGCTTATGCCTAAATGAGGGGCTAGGTGGGGGTATTTATAGTGTTGAGCAATGGCAATCTTGTAATTAGGAAGACTTATGATCCTGTGGTCCTGGTTTTTCCTGGAATTTCCTATTTTCTTTAATTCTTTTTTACTGCATCACCCTGGACACCTCATGGGACACCTCATAGGACACCTCACCACCCATATGCTTCATGTGACGAAATTTGGAGGTTCTGGAAGCTTTCCGGTCCAATCCGGTACCGGCCCGGTCCATCGCCTCGAAAAACGTGCCGTTTTCTGAATCTGATGTTTCTGAAGTTCCTTTTTATGTCTACTGACCTCACATTTAGTATCTAGACCCTTTATATCATTAACTTTTTAATACTGGGTCCAGACTCAGTTACAGATCCCCTGCGAAATGACCAAAATGCCCTTGGTGCCCTATCTTGTCCTATTTTAACCCTAAGGGCAAAATCGTCATTTCACACCTTTCTGGACCCGGTCAAAGCTTATACTGGCTCTAGTCAACCTTATTTAGACATGTCTTGACCTCTGGGTCTGTCTAAAATGACCAGAATACCCTCTATTCATCTGCTGCCCTTTTTGTACAACATAGGGGCATTTTCGTAATTTCGCACTTTTCCGGGGTTCTGCTGGACACTGGCCCACCTATCAGTCCAAGAGTCTTATTGGGCCTCTAATGGCGCCATTTTTGGGCTTCCTGGGTCCATTACCTGTATGGCACGCATTACGAGGAATCTTCCTTTAACACAGTTCATTGAATATTTAAACTATTATTTACCGATTATACACCTTTTCCGGACACCGGCTCTTTTTCCCAGATACAATGTCCTACTGTGTTCAGGCATCCTTGAGGGTTATAACGGTCATCTGACCGAAGTCATCCGATCGCATTTAGCCCCTTTAAAAATACCGATAAATCTCCTACCCTGATCCCCGGAGGCCTCACACTCCCGTCTGGATTTTTTATTTTGTGAATAACTTTTCCTACAGACCTCCTATCGGTATCCTGTCAGTTTCCTGACATCTGCCCCATAAAGGCGCATCATCCTGTATTTTCCCACCTATATCTGAAATCTAGGGTATCCGGTATAAATTTTTATAACTTTTGGACGATCAGTCCATTTCTGGCTATCTGGAGTCTTCAAAAATTCTGGTATTAGTCTTGGTTACCCGGCGTCACCTGCCCTACCTTCTGATAGAATCTGGGACTGAAATGCTGTCGGGCAGTGCAAACCACTTCTGGCCTATTTTCTTTAATTACACTTTAGCCCCAGGGAACTTTTCCTTCTTTATAATTAAGTCCCTTAATTTGGCTAAAATTACACTTTAAGACCCCACATTTTTGTCTACCTTTCCTTCCTAACTTTAAACTTTCCATAATTGCATTTAGGTCCCTTAATTTCCTTTCTTTTGCAATTTAATCCTTTTCTTTACATAAAGGTCCACATGTTTTTCCTGAAACAGAGCTCATATATTCCGTTTAATCTGTACATAGGAACCAGTACAGAAAATTAAGGATATTACATGTGACGGGTAGTGGATTTTCTTTCAATTCATAAAAATTCTCAAAAGTACGCAATTACTAGATAGAAACAAACTATGCCCCGTCTGTGAACGCTACGGATGAATTTCACAACGAAAGCGGGCACTCCATAATTCTTCTAAGAGTCTGAGTGGCTGTGACTTTACCACAATTCCATAATTATGGCAAAAGATTACCACATTGGCCTTAAACATGGTAGAAGCACTTCATGCCTGTATGTGTCGTATTTCACACAATTTCTTAAAGAAATTTGGATTCTATAATCATCGATGAAAGTTGACATGCATGGTGACTTCACTCAATTAAAAAATAGTGCAACAAGCTTTCTGATTTTACCTTAATTTGGCTCAAAAGAAGCTATCACTCATTGTTGACCTATATAGATCAATTACACAATGAAAGTGGCCATCTCGAATACTCTTTGAAAGTTGTGACGGGTAGTGGGTTTTCTTTCAATTCATAAAAATTCTCACAAGTACGCAATTACTAGATAGAAACAAACTATCCCCTGTTTGTGAACGCTTCGGATGAATTTCACAACGAAAGCGGGCACTCCATAATTCTTCTAAGAGTCTGAGTGGCTGTGACTTTACCACAATTCCATAATTATGGCAAAAGATTGCCACATTGGCCTTAAACATGGTAGAAGCACTCATAGCCTGTATGTGTCGTATTTCACACAATTTCTTAAAGAAATTTGGATTCTATAATCATCGATGAAAGTTGACATGCATGGTGAGTTCACTCAATTAAAAAATAGTGCAACAAGCGTTCTGATTTTATCTTAATTTGGCTCAAAAGTAGCTATCACTCGCTGTTGACCTATATAGATCAATTACGCAATGAAAGTGGCCATCTCGAATACTCTTTGACAGTTATGACGGGTAGTGAGTTTTCTTTCAATTCATAAAAATTGTCATAATTACGCAATTACTAGATAGAAACAAGCAATCCCCCTTTTGTGAACGCGTCAGATGAATTTCACAACGAAAGCGGGCACTCCATAATTCTTGTAAGAGTCTGAGTGGCTGTGACTTTTCATCAATTCCATAATTATGGCAATAGTTTGTCACATTGGCCTTAAACATGGTAGAAAGACTTCATGCCTGTATGTGTCGTATTTCACACAATTTCTTAAAGAAATTTGGATTTTATAATCATCGATGAAAGTTGACATGTATGGTGAGTTCACTCAATTAAAAAATAGTGCAACAAGCCTTTTGATTTTACCTTAATTTGGCTCAAAAGAAGCTATCACTCGTTGTTGGCCTATATAGATCAATTACGCAATGAAAGTGGACATCTCGAATACTCTTTGAAAGTTGTGGCGGGTAGTGGGTTTTCTTTCAATTCATAAAAATTCTCAAAAGTATTCAATTACTAGATAGACACAAACTATACCCCGTTTGTGAACGCTACGGGTGAATTTCACAACGAAAGCGGGCACTCGATAATTCTTCTAAGAGTCTGAGTGGCTGTGACTTTACCACAATTCCATAATTATGACAAAAGATTGCCACATTGGCCTTAAACATGGTAGAAGCACTTCATAGCCTGTATGTGTCGTATATCACGCAATTTCTTAAAGAAATTTGGATTCTATAATCATCGATGAAAGTTGACATGCATGGTGACTTCACTCAATTAAAAAATAGTGCAACAAGCTTTCTGATTTTACCTTAATTTGGCTCAAAAGAAGCTATCACTCGTTGTTGACCTATATAGATCAATTACGCAACGAAAGTGGACATCTCGAATACTCTTTGAAAGTTTTGACGGATAGTGGGTTTTCTTTCAATTCATAAAAATTCTCAAAAGTACGCAATTACTAGATAGAAACAAACTATCCCCCGTTCGTTAACCCTTCGGATGAATTTCACAACGAAAGCGGGCACTCGATAATTCTTCTAAGATTCTGAGTGGCTGTGACTTTACCACAATTCCATAATTATGGCAAAAGATTGCCACTGAAACATCCTCCCTTAGACCCCTCAGAGTACCCTTGCGAAAGCGATATTGACTCGATTGTATCTCAACTTAAGCCTAGAAATTGAAACTTTACTTTTAAGTTTCTTATTCTGAACCTTTACTTTCAAAGGTTATTTATCTCATTCTACACATCCAAATGAGGCTTATTACCTATCCACGTAATGCCCCATATGTGTGCTACTGGCTCACCAAATTTCGTAGCCAAACTCTTCCGTTTACTAGGTCAAACTGAGGTCAAAACACTGCTACCTCAGGACCTGCGAATTTCTCTCTCATAATTTCTCATACACAAATTGAACATGCCAAACAATATTTATCATTAAATAATAAACTGTTATACAACAGGACATGAATAAAATCCTCATATTACTATTACATATTTCCTGCCCAAAATTCGGCAGCATAAGTACTAGGCTTCATCTTTACAAATAACTGATCTTGTACTGATTCGGTAATTCCTGAGAGAACTACCATTCTACGTAAGTACCCAGGAAAGACTGGATGAATCGGCTAGGTCCACTCACTTCCAGAGTCCTTAGATAGTACCTACGTACACAGTACGTATCATCTTATCCTATCTTCATTTTGATATTCTGCCTTAACTTTGGCAGCATAACGGCGTCTTTCAGCCTTCTTAAAATTCACTTCAACATAACTTCCCTGTAATGGGTTATACATATAGGGGATGAGATTCGGAGGAATCTCAGTAGTAACAACCATAACAATATATGTAATGCAGTGTGATAATGCTTGCTTGTGATTGTGTACAGATAAGTATGCTGCTTGCTTCCATACTCAATAATAACATATGATCATAGCATTATGTAGTAGAGCTTCAAGCATAACATATAAGACAACAACCCAATCAAACAATAGCATAGATGTCCCAAGTGGTGCCATGCTAGTGATGTCATGGTGGTAAGGTCTTGAGGAAAAGTGAGAAGACATTCCAAGATCAAACCTTTAACCATTAGATCAAATAGTTTCCAAAGTGAGCTTGGCCTTCAAATGGCACATGACTTTGCTATAAATACCCCCCCTTTTCATTCATTCTTCACACCGAGTTCTAGAGAAAGAAAGTGGAAGAAAGCAAGGAAGAAGCAAGGGTCTTGAAGGAGCAAGTAAGGTAAGTTGTCTCCTTGCTTCTACCTTTTGTTCTTATGGTTTGTTCTTGAGTTTAATTGATTTTTGAGGCTTAAATCTTGGGGGGATGCTGCTGGAAATTTTGTGTATATGTGAAAGGAATATGAGCTTTAGGTCATAGATAGTTAAGACAAGCTTAAACAAGCTTGTTACATGCTTGGTTGTAAAGTAAGTTGATGTTCTTCACTTTATCATTTCGGTTTGCACTGTTCATGCACTGTTCATGATAGAAGAAAATGGAATTTCAATGATTTAATACTTCCATTGAGTTTATATGATGATTTTGTGTAGGATTGGAAAGGTTTTGAACCTTGGAAACCATTGGAATTAAAGGTTATAATGTTGAAAATCCCTCACGGTCACTGTTCACTCGCGTGAACAGTGATTTGAATTCCATGATTTTGATGCTTCCAATGGTCTTAAAATGAGGTTTTGTGTGGGGGAAAAGTGGAGGAACAAGTATGGGAAGCATTGGAATCAAAATGAGAATTTTTGGAAGATTTATGTATGCTTTTCCAAATCTGTACAGAACAGTGTATTCTTGCTGGAATTTGGTTATTTTGAGTTCATAAATGGATTTAAAAGGTGAAATTGTGTAGGGTAAGGTCAAGACATCAATTGGTTCAAAGGCCAAGTTAATTGGCAAAGATTAAAGAAAGTTATGTTAGTTAAAGCAAGTTAAAGGTTCAAGAGAGGTAGTCTTGAGTAGTGTTTGAGTTCATGGTCCTAATGGATTATGTAATGAATATGAATGTGTTTAGGACCTTGAAACCTCTATGAAGATGTTGGGGAATGATTGACCAAAAAGCTTGGGAAGCAAGTGCAAGCATAAGAAAGAGAGCTTAAATCCAAGGTAGTGGACTTACCCTAAACTTGTATGTATGTAATGTATGCTTGATTGTGCTATGGCTTGGTTGAATTGTGTGTATATGGTAGATGATTGAAGCTCTGTTATTTTATGATTTCTTTGGCCAATTGTATTTCATATGATACATGGAAGCATGCTCATCACACTATTATAACACTTTCATAAGCGAGCACAAGTCTTTACATTAATACATGCATTGTTTGGTATTGTTTGCTACTGAGATTCCCCCGAATCTCACCCCCCATAACCATGATCTAGGTGCTGGAACATCACAAGGAAGGGGGTAATGGTGGATGTATGAATGGTGTATGACTTGGAAAGCATGCCTTTAATTTATGTGATGATATATTGATATGTATATTGTATGCATGAACTAGATCCGATGAGAGTCAGTCTACTTCCAGCAATAGTTTGAGCAGCTTATCCAGTTAGTTTTTACGTGAAATTTGGTATGAACATATCTAAGATCCATAGCTTTAATTGTACACCAAGAACTCCTCATTTGGTTAAGAACTCGAATTGTTATGATTTTTCAAAGTCGGGAGTTAAAATCTGGAATAAGATAATACGACTACTCAGAGGCAGTGAGGTTAATGCTCTAATTTCATATTGTAAATGAATGAGTTTTTCCACGAAATTTTATAATATTAAAGTACACATTTTTATATTTAAATCCATAGGTAATTAGACTCAATTGGATAAGTATACAAGGAGAAATGAATTTTTGAAAATGGGGCAAAGAAACTGAAACTTCCAGATTTACCAAATGAACAGTAAAGTTCAACGAATAAACTGATTTGATTTGGACAAGGAAACCTCATTTTGATATTTTTCTATCAAATTTGAATGAAATATATTTCATTAGAAATTGGAATCACCTTAAAAAGATTTTTCTAGATTTGATTATAAATTTTCAAAGTTCAGGCTGTAATCTGGAATTACCCAGTGAATAGTGACAGTGAACAGTACCCGTAAGCCCAACTCTTGGAAATTAATATTTTTAAGTTTAAGAGGTATTCCAATGATCTAAGATAATTTCAATTGAGTACATGTAAGGTTAAGGTTAAGGTCAAGATTTAAGGTTAAAATTTAAAGATGTGTACTAGAAAAATGCCGCTGTGCTGGTAGACTATGCAGAGTACTGTGTACGTAGGTGCTGTCTAAGGAGGCTGGAAGTGAGTGGACCTAACCGGTTTATCCAGTATTTCCTGGGTACTTACATAGAATGGTAGTTCTCATAGGGAATTACCGAATCAGTACAGTTATTTTCTACCAGAATTTCTGGCAAGGGAGATATAATCCAGTTGAGAGTGCTATAGCAAGAGTACTCTGAGAGATATAAAGAAGGATGTTTCAAGAACTTACTTCTCTCTCTTTATGGGCTCTTGGTCGTGAAGTGAAACATCCTCCCTTAGACCACTCAGAGTACACTTACGGAAGCAATATTAGCTTGATAATACCTTAACTTAAGCCCAGAAATTAAAATTTCTACTCTTAAGTTCCTTATTCTAAACCTTTAATTTGAGAACTAATTAATCTCATTCTACACATCCAAACAAGGCTTATTACCTATCCACGGAATGCCCCAGATGTGTACCACTGGCTCACCAAATTTCGTAGCCAAACTCCTTCGTTTACTAGGTCAAACTGAGGTCAAAACACTGCTACCTCAGGACCTACGAATTTCTCTTTTCATTTCTCATTCGCAAATTGAACATGCCAAACAATATTTATTATTAAATAATAAAATGTCATACAACAAGTCATACACAAAATTCTCATATTTCTATTACATCTTTTCCTGCCCGAATTTCGGAAGTATAACCGCTAGGCTTCATCTGTACAAAGAACTGAACCGTACTGATTCGGTAATTCCCTCATGAGAACTACCATTCTACGTAAGTACCCAAGAAAGACTGGATAAACCGGCTAGGTCCACTCACTTCCAGCCTCCTTAGACAGCACCTACGTACACAGTACTTATCATATTCTGATGTTCAGTCTTAAATTCGGCAGCATAACGGCGTCTCTCAAGATTCTTAAAATTCACTTCAACATAATCTCCCTGTAATGGGTTAGACATGGGGAATGAGATTCGGGGGAATCGCAGTAGTAATAATCATAACAATATATGTAATGCAGAGTGACAGTGCTTGCTTGTGATTGTGTACAGATAAGTATGCTGCGTGCTTCCATATTCAATAACATATGATCATAGCATTGTAATAGAGCTTCAAGCATAACATATAAGACAACAATCCAACCAAACAATAGCACAACCAATCACAAAGACATTACATAAAAGCTAGGATTAGTTACTACCTCAAAAGCTTAGCAGAACTCTACTATCTCTATACTGCTTCCAGCTCCGCCAGAACTTCCTTTCTTTCTTTCTTTCTCCTTCTCTCTCTTCTTTCTCTCTCTTTCTCTAGCAAAACCGTGGGATGCATGAAATGGGAGGGGGAGGGGGTATTTATAGTTTTGATGGATGGCATTTCCGTAATTTTGAATCCATCTGAACTTGTGGTCCTGGTTTTTCCGGAATTTCTGATTTTCTTTTATTCTTTTTTACTGCATCACCCAGGACACCTCACCGGGACACCTCATCACCACATTATTCACATGTCACAATTCCTGGACACCTCATCAGCTGACTCAGCATTTTCAGTCCAATCCAGTACCGGTCCGGTCCGATTTCCCACAAACCGAACTCAACGACTGAGATTGTGCCACCTGTCCTTAACTTTTCTTCTTCCTCTAAGATGGCGCCATGTGGCATCTGGAAGGGACCTTTCACGCCTTCCAATGCTATCCAGATAAGTCCCAGACTTTATCTGATCACCTCCTCGGTTATCGTGCCAACCGAGTAACTTTACTGAAAAGTCATTAATCATTATTTTAATGTCACTTTTCCCCCTAAATCACTGGGCCTGCGTTTTTGGGCCTGGAATATCATCTTGGGTCTCTGATCCAGCCCAAGTACTCTGATGGCACGATTCCCAAGAAACACCCCTTGCCAAATTACCAAAATGCCCTTAGTCTCTCCTTCTTTACTTTACTAGGTCTAGGGGCATTATTGTCTTTTCCCATCTTACCAGAGTATTCTTTGACCCTGGTCAACTATCCAGATAACTTCCCTGGACTGTCTAACCTTAGGCAAATGACCAAAATACCCTTTACTCATTCTTCAGCTGTTCTATAACATAGGGGCATTTTCGTCATTTCGCACCTTTTTCCCGGACACCGGCCCCTTTTATCACTGGACTGATCTAATGGGCCTGGGCCTTTCCTGGTGTCACTAAGGGCCTTAGAAAACACTGTATGGCCTCTGGCCACAGTCCGATCATCTCTATTCGGACTGCCTTTCCTATACCGATTATAACTGTAAATTCCGATCTTCAGGAATTTTTATAGAAAAATCGGGACCTTAAATCAAAATTTTGTGTTGCGTCATTCAACCCGGAATCCTTTTCTCTATCTCCCGGTATTTTCAAATATTTTATCCGGGCTGGGCTATTTTTGCCTGAAAGTACGCTCTCGCGCACACTTTTAAAAAATGACCATTTTACCCTTGGTCACATTTCTAGTTCTTTCATACACATAGAGACCTCATATGAACATTTCACAGTTTAGTAAATGATCAGCATAATTTTCTCTATTTTCTGGCAAAATATGGTACTCATCGGCTACTAGCCCGATCTTTCCCAAAATTACGATTTTGCCCCTACATTCTCTTTCTGGCCCTGTTACTCATCTTCTCCTCCTTCATCTTAAGTTCTAGAAATTCTCTTTCAATAACGCATCCCTTAAACTCTTTAGGAGTCATCGTTACTTGAAAGGCTTGACAACCCGCCCATATCAGGTTATCTTACACAGGAGCCAGCCCATATCAAGCTACCTGCAGAATTCCTAGGCTTAAGACTTAGGATATTCCTCACATTTCTCATTTTGAACCTAGGTGAACTGTCCCGATTCTGTAGGTTAAAGACTTAACTCATCTTTAAATCCTGAAGGACTTAGCTCATCCCTCTGATTCCTACAAAATACAGGTAAGTGATCCGCCCATATCAGATTACTACCCTGGGACTACGGGTTTAGCAGCCTGCCCATATCAGACTACTTCCCAGTTCTCCTAGACCAAAAATTGGGATGTTACATGAAGACAATGGCAAGGGGGAGGGGGTATTTATACTTGAGGCAAGGTGGAATATGTGGCCCAGATCAATTCTCAACGAGTGGCTCAGATCGCTTTGCTTGCCCACCAAGTTTCACTTATGTCATCGTGATGACATCATCCTCCATAATGACTCATCAAACATGACATCATCATGGGACACCTCACATGCTAGGTGGCGCAATGGTGGGGCCCTTGGGACACCTCACCAGCTGACTCAGCGCTTCCAGAGAATTCCAGAGTCTTGCACCGAAATACACGGTTGAGATTGTGCCACGTGTCCTTCACCTTTCTCTAGCTTTTTCTACTTTCCTTATACTCATGCCATGTGGTACCTGTGGGTCCCAAGAGGACACCTTTTTCGCTACCTCATGGCCTCCAGATAAGTCCAGGACTTTATCTGATCACCTCCCCAGTCATCACGCCAACCGAGTAACTTTACTTTATTGAAAAGTCACTAAAATATTATTTTAATGCCACTTTTTCCCACATATATGTTGGGCTACGTTTTTGGGCCTTGGAATATCATCTTGGGTCTCTGATCCAGCCCAAGTACTCTGATGGCTCAATTCCCAAGAACCATCCCAGGTAAATTACCAAAATGCCCTTGGTTCCTCTTTATTTACTTTAATGAATTTAGGGGCATTATTGTCTTTTCATACATTACCAGAGTATTCTCTGACCCTGGTCAACTATCCAGATAACCTCTCTGGACTGACTAACCTTACTCAAATGACCAAAATACCCTTTACTCATTCTTAAACTATTTTATAACATAAGGGCATTTTTGTCATTTTACACCTTTTTCGGACACAAACCCCTTCTTCCCACTGAACTGATATCATGGTCCTGTGCCTCCCTTGGTGTCACTTATGGGCCTTAGAAACACTATATGGCTTCTGGCCACAGTCCGATCATCTCTATTCGGATTACTTTTCCTTTACCGATTATAACTGTAAATTCTCATCTTCAGGAATTTTTACAGAAAAATCGGGACCTCAAATCAAAATTCTGTTAGTCCTCATTCAACCTGAAATTCTTTTCTCTATCTCCCAGTATTTTCATATATTAAATCCGAACCAGGCTATTTTGGCCTAAAAGTACGCTCGCTCGCACAACTTTTCAAAAGGACCATTTTACCCTTGGTCACTTTTCTAATTCTTTCATACTCAGAGATACCTCATATGGTACGCAATGAAAGTGGGCATCTAGAATACTCTTTGAAAGTTGTGATTAGTAGTGAGTTTTCATTCAATTCATTAAAATTCTGAAAAGTACGCACTTACTAGCTAGAATCAAAATATCCCCCATTTGTGAATGCTTCGGATGAATTTCACAACGAAAGCGGGCACTCCATAATTCTTCTAAGAGTATGAGTGGCTGTGATTTTTCCTCAATTCAATAATTATGGCAAAAGTTTGCATTATTAGCCTTAACCATGGTAGAAATACTTCATTGCCTGTTGGTGTCATATATGACACAGTTTCTTAAATAAATTAGGATTCTATAATCATCGATGAAAGTTGACATGCATGGTGACTTCACTCAATTTAAAAATAGGGCAACAAGCTTTCTGATTTTACCTTAATTTGGCTTAAAAGAAGCTATCTCCCGCTGTTGACCTATATAGATCAATTATGCAATAAAAGTGGACATCTAGAATACTCTTTAAAAGTTGTCACGGGTAGTGAGTTTTCATTCAATTCGTAAAAATTCTAAAAGTACGCAATTACTAGATAGAAACAAACAATCCCCCGTTTGTGAAGGCTTCGGATGAATTTCACAACGAAAATAGGCATTTCATAATTCTTATAAGAGTCTGAGTGGCAGTGACTTTTCCTAAATTCCATAATTATGGTAAAAGTTTGCACATTGGCCTTAAACATGGTAGAAAGACTTCATGGCCTCTTATGCGTATATGACATAGTTTCTTAAAGAAGTTGGTATTCTATAATCATCGTTGAAAGTCGATATGCATGGTCACTTCACTCAATTAAAAAATTGTGCAACAAGCTTTTTGATTTTACTTTACTTTGGATCGAAAGACCCTATCACTCGCTGTTGACCTATATAGATCAATTACACAATGAAAGTGGACATCTCGAATACTCTTTAAAAGTTGTGACGGGTAGTGAGTTTTCATTCAATTCATAAAAAATTGAAAAAGTACCCAATTACTAGCTAGAATCAAACTATCCCTCGTTTGTGAACAGTTTGGATGAATTTCACAAAGAAAGTGGGCACTCCATAATTCTTCTGAGAGTCTGAGTGGCTGTGACTTTTCCTCAATTCCATATTTATGGCAAAAGTTTGTCACATTGGCCTTAAACCTGGAAGAAAGACTTCATGGCCACTTGGTGAGTATATGACATAGTTTCCGAAAGAAGTTGGTATTCTATAATATCGTTGAAAGTCGACATGCATGGTGACTTCACTCAATTAAAAAATAGTGCAACAAGCTTTCTGATTTTACCTTAATTTGGCTCAAAAGAAGCTATCACCCGCTGTTGACCTATATAGATCAATTACACAATAAAAGTGGACATCTAGAATACTCTTTGAAAGTTGTCACGGGGAGTGAGTTTTCATTCAATTCATAAAAAATCTAAAAGTACGCAATTACTAGATAGAAAAAAACTATCCCCCGTTTGTGAACACTTCGGATGAATTTCACAACGAAAATGGGCACTACATAATTCTTCTAAGAGTCTGAGTGGCTGTGACTTTTCCTCAATTCAATAATTATGGAAAAAGTTTGCCACATTATCTTTAACCATGGTAGAAACACTTCATTGCCTGTCGGTGTTATATATGACATAGTTTCTTAAAGAAATTAGGATTCTATAATCATCGTTGAAAGTCGACATGCATGGGGACTTAACTCAATTAAAAAATTGTGCAACAAACTTTTTGATTATACTTTTCTTTGGATAGAAAGACCCTATCACTCGCTGTTGACCTATATAGATCAATTACGCAATGAAAGTGGACATCTCGAATACTCTTTGAAAGTTGTGATGGGTAGTGAGTTTTCATTCGATTCGTAAAAATTCTAAAAACTACGAATTACTAGCTAGAATCAAACTATCCCCCGTTTGTGAACGCTTCGGATGAATTTCACAACGAAAATGGGCACTCCATAATTCTTCTAAGAATCTGCGTGGCTGTGACTTTTCCTCAATTCAATAATTATGGAAAAAGTTTGCCACATTATCTTTAACCATGGCAGAAACACTTCATTGCCTGTCGGTGTTATATATGACGTAGTTTCTTCAAGAAATTAGGATTCTATAATCATCGTTGAAAGTCGACATGCATGGGGACTTAACTCAATTAAAAAGTTGTGCAACAAACTTTTTGATTATACTTTTCTTTGGATAGAAAGACCCTATCACTCGCTGTTGACCTATATAGATCAATTACGCAATGAAAGTGGACATCTCGAATACTCTTTGAAAGTTGTGATGGGTAGTGAGTTTTCATTCGATTCGTAAAAATTCTAAAAACAACGAATTACTAGCTAGAATCAAACTATCCCCCGTTTGTGAAGGCTTCGGATGAATTTCACAACGAAAATGGGCACTCCATAATTCTTCTAAGAATCTGCGTGGCTGTGACTTTTCCTCAATTCAATAATTATGGAAAAAGTTTGCCACATTATCTTTAACCATGGTAGAAACACTTCATTGCCTGTCGGTGTTATATATGACATAGTTTCTTAAAGAAATTAGGATTCTATAATCATCGTTGAAAGTCGACATGCATGGGGACTTAACTCAATTAAAAAGTTGTGCAACAAACTTTTTGATTATACTTTTCTTTGGAAAGAAAGACCCTATCACTCGCTGTTGACCTATATAGATCAATTACGCAATGAAAGTGGACATCTCTAATACTCTTTGAAAGTTGTGATGGGTAGTGAGTTTTCATTCGATTCGTAAAAATTCTAAAAACTACGAATTACTAGCTAAAATCAAACTATCCCCCGTTTGTGAACGCTTCGGATGAATTTCACAACGAAAATGGGCACTCCATAATTCTTCTAAGAATCTGCGTGGCTGTGACTTTTCCTCAATTCAATAATTATGGCAAAAGTTTGCCACATTATCTTTAACCAGTAGAAACACTTCATTGCCTGTCGGTGTCATATATGACATAGTTTCTTAAAGAAATTAGGATTCTATAATCATCGTTGAAAGTCGACATGCATGGGGACTTCACTCAATTAAAAAATTGTGCAACAAGCTTTCTGATTTTACCTTACTTTGGATCAAAAGACCCTATCACTCGCTGTTGACCTATATAGATCAATTACGCAATGAAAGTGGACATCTCGAGTACTCTTTGAAAGTTGTAACGGGTAGTGAATTTTCATTCAATTCATAATAATTCTAAAAAGTACCCAATTAGTAGCTAGAATAAAACTATCCCTCGTTTGTGAGCGCTTCAGATGAATTTCACAATGAAAGTGGGCACTCCATAATTCTTCTAAGAGTCTGAGTGGCTATGACTTTTCCTCAATTCCATAATTATGGCAATAATTTGTCACATTGGCCTTAAACATGTTAGAAACACTTCATTGCTTGTCGGTGTCGCATATGACACAGTTACTTAAAGAAATTGGGATTCTATAATCTTTGTTGAAAGTCGACATGCATGATGACTTCACTCAATTAAAAAATAGTGCAATAAACTTTCTGATTTTACCTTAATTTGTATCAAAAGACCTTATCACTCGCTGTTGACCTATATAGATCAATTACGCAATGAAAGTGGGCATCTACAATACTCTTTGAAAGTTCTAATGGGTAGTGAGTTTTCATTCAATTTGTAAAACTTCAAAAAAGTACGCAATTACTAGCTAGAATCAAACTATCCCCCGTTTGTGAAGGCTTCAGATGAATTTTAGAACGAAAGCGGGCACTCCATAATTCTTCTGAGATTCTGAGTGGCTGTGACTTTTCCTTAATTCCAAAATTATGGCATAAGTTTGTCACATTGGCCTTAAACAAGGTAGAAACATTTTATTGCCTGTTGGTGTCGCATATGACACAGTTTCTTAAAGAAATTGAGATTCTATAATCATCGTTTAAAGTTGACATTCATGGTGACTTCACTCAATCAAAAAATAGTGCAAGAAGCTGTCTGATTTTACCTTACTTTGGATCAAAAGACCCTATCACTCGCTGTTGACCTATATAGATCAATTACACAATGAAAGTGGCCATCACGAATACTCTTTGAAAGTTCTTATGGGTAGTGA
Source organism: Leucaena leucocephala (assembly GCA_037074615.1). NCBI lineage: Eukaryota > Viridiplantae > Streptophyta > Magnoliopsida > Fabales > Fabaceae > Leucaena > Leucaena leucocephala. Next base: position 21,312,458 of record CM073532.1, on the reverse strand, counting down.
GTTTTCATTCAATTCGTAAAAATTCTGAAAAGTACGCAATTACTAGATAGAATCAAACTATCCCCCGTTCGTGTATGCTTCAGATGAATTTCACAACGAAAGCGGGCACTCCATAATTCTTCTAAGAGTCTGAGTGGCTGTGACTTTTCCTCAATTCAATAATTATGGCGAAAGTTTGCCACATTATCCTTGACCATGGTAGAAACACTGCATTGCCTGTTGGTGTCATATATGCGATAGTTTCTTAAAGAAATTAGGATTCTATAATCATCGTTGAAAGTTGACATGCATGGTGACTTAACTCAATTAAAAAATTGTGCAACAAACTTTTTGATTATACTTTACTTTGGATCAAAAGACCCTATCACTCGCTGTTGACCTATATAGATCAATTACGCAATGAAAGTGGACATCTCAAATACTCTTTGCAAGATGTGATTGGTAGTGAGTTTTCATTCAATTTGTAAAAATTCTAAAAACTACGAATTATTAGCTAGAATCAAACTATCCCCCGTTTGTGAAGGCTTCGGATGAATTTCACAACGAAAATGGGCACTCCATAATTCTTCTAAGAATATGAGTGGCTGTGACTTTTCCTCAATTCAATAATTATTGCAAAAATTTGCCACATTATTCTTAATCATGGTAGAAACACTTCATTGCCTGTCGGTGTCATATATGACATAGTTTCTTAAAGAAATTAGGATTCTATAATCATCATTGAAAGTCGACATGCATGGGGACTTCACTCAATTAAAAAAATGTGCAACAAGCTTTTTGATTTTACTTTACTTTGGATCAAAAGACCCTATCACTCGCTGTTGACCTATATAGATCAATTACGCAATGAAAGTGGACCTCTCGAATACTCTTTGAAAGTTGTGACGGGTAGTGAGTTTTCATTCAATTCGTAAAAATTCTACAAAGTTCGCAATTACTAGCTAGAATAAAACAATCCCCCGTTTGTGAACGCTTCGGATGAATTTCACATTGAAAGCGGGCACTCCATAATTCTTCTGAGAGTCTGAGTGGCTGTGACTTTTCCTCAATTCCATCATTATGGTAGAAGTTTGTCACATTGGCCTTAAACATGGTAGTAATACTTCATTGCCTGTTGGTGTCGCATATGACACAGTTTCTTAAAGAAATTGGGATTCTATAATCATCGTTGAAAGTCGACATGCAAGGGAACTTCACTCAATTAAAAAATAGTGCAACAAATTTTATGATTTTACCTTACTTTGGATCAAAAGACCCTATCACTTGCTGGTGACCTATATAGATCAATTAGCAATGATAGTGGACATCTCGAATACTCTTTGAAAGTTACGAGGGGTAGTGAGTTTTCATTCAATTCGTAAAAGTTCTAAAAAGTACGCAATTACAAGCTAGAATCAAACTATCGCCCTGTTTGTGAATGCTTCGGATGAATTTCACAACGAAAGCGGGGCCTCCATAATTCTTCTAAGAATATGAGTGGCTGTGACTTTTCCTCAATTCAATAATTATGGCAAAAATTTGCCACATTATTCTTAACCATGATAGAAACACTTCATTGCCTGTCGGTGTCATATATGACATAGTTTCTTAAAGAAATTAGGATTCTATAATCATCGTTGAAAGTCGACATGCATGGGGACTTCACTCAATTAAAAAATTGTGCAACAAGCTTTTTGATTTTACTTTACTTTGGATCAAAAGACCCTATCACTCGCTGTTGACCTATATAGATCAATTACGCAATGAAAGTGGACATCTCGAATACTCTTTGAAAGTTGTGACGGGTAGTGAGTTTTCATTCAATTCATAATAATTCTAAAAAGTACCCAATTACTAGCTAGAATAAAACTATCCCTCGTTCGTGAGCGCTTCAGATGAATTTCACAATGAAAGTGGGCACTCCATAATTCTTATGAGAGTCTGAGTGGCTGTGACTTTTCCTCAATTCCATAATTATGGCAAAAGTTTGTCAATTGGCCTTAAACATGGAAGAAAGACTTCATGGCCACTTGGTGCGTATATGACATAGTTTCTGAAAGAAGTTGGTATTCTATAATCATCGTTGAAAGTCGACATGCATGGTGACTTCACTCAATTAAAAAATAGTGCAACAAGCTTTCTGATTTTACCTTACTTTGGATCAAAAGACCCTATCCCTCGCTAGTGACCTATATAGATCAATTATGCAACGAAAGTGGACATCTCAAATACTCTTTGAAAGTTGTGAGGGGCAGTGAGTTTTTATTCAATTAGTAAAACTTCTTAAAAGTACGCAATTACAAGCTAAAATCAAACTATCGCCCCGTTTGTGAGCGCTTCGGATGAATTTCACAATGAAAGCGGGCACTCCATAATTCTTCTAAGAGTCTGAGTGGCTGTGACTTTTCCTATATTCAATAATTATGGCAAAAGTTTGCCACATTATCCTTAAGCATGGTAGAAACACTCATTGCCTCTTGGTGTCATATATGACATAGTTTCTTAAAGAAATTAGGATTCTATAATCATCGTTAAAAGATGACATGCATGGGGACTTCACTCAATTAAAAAATTGTACAACAAGTTTTTTGATTTTACTTTACTTTGGATCAAAAGACCCTATCAGTCGCTGTTGACCTATATAGATCAATTACGCAATGAAAGTGAACATCTCGAATACTCTTTGCAAGTTGTAACGGGTAGTGAGTTTTCCTTCAATTCGTAAAAATTTTAAAAGTACGCAATTACCAGATAGAAACAAACTATCCCCCTTTTGTGAACGCTTCAGATGAATTTCACAATGAAAACTAGCACTCCATAATTCTTCTAAGAGTCTGAGTGGCTATGACTTTTCCTCAATTCAATAATTATGGCAAAAGTTTGCCACATTATCTTTAACCAGTAGAAACACTTCATTGCCTGTCGGTGTCATATATGACATAGTTTCTTAAAGAAATTAGGATTCTATAATCATCGTTGAAAGTGACATGCATGGGGACTTCACTCAATTAAAAAATTGTGCATCAAGTTTTCTGATTTTACCCTACTTTGGATCAAAAGACCTATCACTCTCTGTTCACCTATAAAGATCAATTACGCAATGAAAGTGGACATCTCCAATACTCTTTGAAAGTTGTGATGGGTAGTGAGTTTTCATTCAATTCGTAAAACTTCTAAAAAGTACGCAATTACTAGCTAGAATCAAACTATCCCCCGTTTGTGAAGGCTTCGGATGAATTTCACAACGAAAGCGGGCACTCCATAATTCTTCTAAGAGTCTGAGTGGCTGTGACTTTTCCTCAATTCAATAATTATGGCAATAGTTTGTCACATTGGCCTTAAACATGGTAGAAACACTTCATTGCCTGTTGGTGTCGCATATGACACAGTTTCTTAAAGAAATTGAGATTCGATAATCATCTATGAAAGTCGACATGCATGGTGACTTCACTCAATTAAAAAATAGTGCAACAAGCTTTCTGATTTTACCTTACTTTGGATCAAAAGACCCTATCAGTCGCTGTTGACCTATATAGATCAATTACGCAATGAAAGTGGCCATCTAGAATACTCTGTGAAAGTTGTGATGGGTAGTGAGTTTTCATTCAATTCATAAAAATTCTGAAAAGCACGCAATTACTAGCTAGAAATAAACTATCCCCCATTTGTGAATGCTTCGGATGAATTTCACAATGAAAGGGGGCACTCCATAATTCTTCTAAGAGTCTGAGTGGCTATGACTTTACCACAATTCCATAATTATGGCAAAAGATTGCCACATTGGCCTTAAACATGGTAAAAGAACTTCATAGCCTATATGTGTCGTATATGACACAGTTTCTTAAAGAAATTTGGATTCTATAATCATCGATGAAAGTTGACATGCATGGTGACTTCTCTCAATTAAAAAATAGGGCAACAAGCTTTCTAATTTTACCTTAATTTGGCTCAAAAGAAGCTATCACTCGCTATTGACCTATATAGATCAATTACGCAATAAAAGTGGATATCTAGAATACTCTTTGAAAGTTGTAACGGGTAGTGAGTTTTCATTCAATTCGTAAAAATTCTAAAAGTATGCAATTACTAGATAGAAACAAACTATCCCCCATTTGTGAACGCATTGGATGAATTTCACAACGAAAACGGGCACTCCATAATTCTTCTAAGAGTCTGAGTGGCTGTGTGTAATATCCCTAATTTTCTGTATTGATTTGTATATACAGATTGAATGAAATATATGAATTATTTTTCAGGAAAAATATGTGGTTATTTATGTAAAGAAAGGGATTAAATTGAAAGAGAAAGGAAATGAAGGAACTTGATTGCAATTATGGAAAGTTTAAGGCTAGGAAGGAAAGGTAGACAAAAATGTGGGCTCTTAAAGTGTAATTTTAGGCAAATAAAGGGACGTAAGTGCAAAGAAGAAAAAGTTCTCTGGGGCTAAAGTATAATTAAAGAAAATTAGGCCAGAAGTGGTTTGGACTGCCCGAAAGCATTTCAGTCCCAGATTTCACCAGAAGAGAGAGCAAGTGATGCTGGGTAATCCAGCTTAATACAGGAATTTTTCAAGACTCCAGATAGCCAAAATTGATCTGATAGTCTAAAAGTTATAAATATTCCTACCGGATATCCTAGTTTTGAGATATAAGTGAGAAATTACAGGATGATGCATCCTAATAGGACGGAGGTCAAAAAACTGACAGAATACCGATAGGAGGTCTGTAAAAAAAGTTATTCACAAATTAGCAAATACAGACGGGAGTGTGAGGCCTCCGGGGATCCGATTAGGAAATTTATCTGTATTTAAAAAGGGACTGAATGAGTTCGGATGACCTCAGTTAGATGACTGTTATAACCCACAGGGATGCCTAAACACAGTAGGCCAGTGTATCTGGTAAAAGGACCCGGTGTCCGGGGATGTGTATAAACGGTGTATAATAGTTAAAATATTCGATGAACATTAATGGGGAAGATTCCTCATAATGCGTGCCATAAAGGTAATGGACCCTGAAAGGCCCAATAATGGCGCCATCAAAGGCCCAATAAGACTCTTGGACTGATAGGTGGGCCAGTGTCCCCGGAAAAGTGCCAAATTACGAAAATGCCCCTGTGTTGTACTAAAGGGTAGTAGAGGATTGAAGGGCATTTTAGTCATTCTGGACAGGCTTAGAAGCCAAGACATACACAGCTGAGGTTGACCAGGGTCAGTATATGCCCTGACAGGGTACTGAAAGGTGTAAAATGACGATTTTACCCTTAGGGTTAAGATAGTGCAAGAAAGGGCAACCAGCGGTATTTTGGTCATTTCGCAGGGGATCTGTAATTGAGTTTAGACCCAGTATAAAAATGTTAATGATATAAAGGACCCAGATACTAAATTTAAAGTCAGAAGACATAATATGGATTTTTAGATAAATTGGATTCAGAAAACAGTCCAGTTTTCGAGGAGACGAACCGGGCCGGTGCCGGATTGGACCGAAAATCTTCCAGAAGGCTTCTAGCTCCCTCCAATTTCGCTATGTGAAGAATGTGAGGGGTGAGGTGTACCCTTAGGTGTCCCTTGATGATGCAGTAAAAGGGAATAAAGAAAAATAGGAAATTTCGGAAAAACCAGGACCACAAGTTCAGATGGCTTCAAAATTACGAAAATGCCATCCATCAAAACTATAAATACCCCCATGCTCTTCATTCATCAAAGCCTAGAGCACTTTTAGAGAGGGAAAGAAGTTCTTGAGAGAGAAGGAGTAAGGGAGAAAGAAGAAAGGAAGTTCTGGCGGAGTTGAAAGCAGTACAGAGATTCTAGAGTTCTGCTAAGCTTTTAAGGTAGTAACTAATCCTAGCTTTTATGTAATGTCTTTGTGATTGGTTGTGCTATTGTTTGCTTGGATTGTTGTCTTATATGTTATGCTTGAAGCTCTATTACAATACTATGATCATATGTTATTGAATATGGAAGCACGCAGCATACTTATCTGTACACAATCACAAGCAGGCACTGTCACTCTGCATTACATATATTGTTATGATTATTACTACTGAGATTCCCCCGAATCTAATTCCAAATAACCCATTACAGGGGAGGCTATGTCGAAGTAAATTTTGGAAATTTTGAAAGACGCCGTTATGCTGCCGAAATTCTGGCAAAGTGGCAAAGAAAGGAACTGATACGTACTATGTACGTAGGTACTGTCTAAGGAGGCTGGAAGTGAGTGTGTGTAACATCCTAATTTTTGGTCTAGGAGATCGGGACAGTTCATCTAGGTCCAAGATGAGGAATGTGAGAAATATCCTAAGTCTTAAGCCTAGGAATTCTGCAGGAAGCTTGATATGGGCTGGCTCCTGTGTAAGATAACCTGATATGGGCGGGTTATCGAGCTTTTCAATTAACGATGACTCCCAAAGAGTTTAAGGGATGAGTTATTGAAAGAGAATTTCTAGAACTTAAGATAAGGGATGAGAAGATGAGTAATGAGGCCAGAAAGAAAATGCAAGGGCAAAATCGTAATTATGGGAAAGATCGGGCTGGTAGCTGATGAGTACCATATTTTGCCAGAAAATAGAGAAAATTATGCTGATCATTTCACTGAACTATGAAATGAGCATACGAGGTCTCTATGAGTATGAAAGAATTATGGAAAGTTTAAGGACAAAAAGGTGGGGTCCTTAAGTGTAATTTTAGCCAAATAAAAAGGGACTTAAATGAAAAGAAGAAAAGTTCCTTGGGGCTAAAGTGTAATTAAAGAAAGTCAGGCCGGAAGTGGTTTGGACTGTCCGATGGCATTTTAGTCCCAGATTTCACCGGTAGAGAGAGCAAGGGACGCTCGGTAATCTGGCTTAATACAGGAATGTTTGAAGACTCCAGATAGTCAGAAATGGACTGATCGTCCAAAAGTTATAAAAATTCATACCGGATACCCTAGATTTCAGATATAAGTGAGAAAATACAGGATGATGCGCCTTTATGGAGCGGATGTCGGGAAACTGACAGGATACCGATAGGAGGTCTGTAGGAAAAGTTATTCACAAAATAAAAAATCTAGACGGGAGTGTGAGGCCTCCGGGGATCCGGGTAGGAGATTTATCGGTATTTTTGAAGGGGCTGAATGCGATCGGATGACTTCAGTCAGATGACTGTTATAACCCACAGGGATGCCTTAACACAGTAAGACATTGTATCTGGGAAAAGGAGCCGGTGTCCGAAAAAGTGTATAATCGGTAAATAATAATTAAAATATTAGGTAAATTGTGACAGAGGAAGATTCCTCGTAATGCGTGCCATACAGGTGATGGACCCAGTGAAACATCCTCCTTTTTATATCTCACAAAGTACTCTTGCTATAGCTCTCTTTAAGTGGATTATATCTCTCTTGCCGAAAATCCTGGTAGAAAATAACTGTATTGATTCAGTAATTCCCCATGAGAACTACCAATCTATGCAAGTACCCAGGAAAGACTGGATGAACCGGCTAGGTCCACTCACTTCCAGCCTCCTTAGACAGCACCTACGTACATAGTACTTTGTATAGTCTACCAGCACAACGGTATTTTCTAACAAATATCTTTAAGTCTTAACCTTAAAACCTTGACCTTAATTTTTGAACTTTAACCTTACTCAATTAGAACTATTTTAGAACATTGAAATACCTCTTAACCTCAAAAACATGAATTTCCAAGTGTTGGGCTTACGGTTACTGTTTACTGCCACTATTTACTGGGTAATTCCAGATTACAACCTGAACTTTGGAAATTCATAACTAAATCTAGAAAAATCATTTTAAGGTGATTCCAATTTCTAATGACATCTATTTCATTTAAATTTGAGATAAAAATATGAAAATGAGATCTTCTTGTCCAGATCAAATCAGTTTATTCATTGAACTTTACTGTTCATTTGGTAAATCTGGAAGTTCCAGTTTCTTTGCCCCATTTTCAAAAATTCATTTCTCCTTGTATGCTTATCCAATTGAGTTGAATTACATATGTATTTAAAGCTCCATATGTCTACTTTAATCTCACAAAATTTTGAGGAAAAACTCATTGGTTTACTATATGAAATTAGCGCATGAACCTCACTGCCTCTGAGTAGTCGTTTTACCTTATTCCAGATTTCAACTCCTAACTTTGAAAAATCATAACAATTCGAGTTCTTAACCAAATGAGGCGTTCTTGGTGTCCATTTAAATATATATATCTTATCTATGTTCATACCAAATTTCATATGAAAAATAATCATATAAGTCAATCAAAATACCGATGGAAGTACACTACCTCAGATTGGGTTTATGAGTAGCATGCATCATACAAACCAAAACATCATCTTGTAATTAAAGTGAACACTCTTTAAATTATGTACAGTCATCCATCAACATTTACCCTCTTGCCTTGAGAAGATCCAGCACCTAGAGCATGTTTAATTATATGGAAGGAATGAGATTTCATGGAAATCCCAATAGCAAGTAATATAAACTATAAGGTTATGCATGTTTGATTGAATGCCTAACATGTTATCATGCAATGGGAGCTAATTCATGCTTATACATAAGCAATTCTAATATGCATATTGTCATGACATATATTGCAAGGAGTATCACAATATCATATCACATCATCATCATCATCACACAACATTCCATGCTCAACCAAACCTTCATGCATAACAAGTAAGCAAAACAATCAAAGCACATAAGTTTATAGTTAGATATTCTTGCTACCTCTTGTAGATCCTTGTTCCTTTCCTTCTTGTAATGGTCTTTCCTTGCCACAAATGTCAAAACCTAGGCATTACAAGATAATTACTAAATTATAACTCCATTCCAAACAAAATCCAAGTCTAGTTTCAATAAGCTCCCTTTTTCCAAAAATTCCCATTTTGGTTCCAATGCTTCCCATACTTGTTCCTCCACTTTACCCCCACACAAAATCTCATTTTAAGACCATTGGAAGCATCAAAATTATGAAATTCAAATCACTGTTCACGCGAGTGAACAGTACCCGTGAGGAATTTTCAACATTATAACCTTTAATTCTAATGGTTTACAAGGTTTAAAACCTTTCCAATCCTACACAAAATCATCATATAAACTCAATGGAAGCATTAAATCATTGAAATTCCATTTTCTTCTATCATGAACAGTGCATGAACAGTGCAACCCGAAATGGTAAAGTGAAGAGCATCAACTCACCTTACTTGCTCTTTCAAGACCCTTGCTTCTTCCTTGCTTTCTTCCACTTTCTTTCACTAGAACTCACTTCTCTCTCTAAAGGAGCTCTTGGGTGTGAAGAATGAATGGAAAGGGGGGGTATTTATAGCAAAAGTCATGTGCCATTTGAAGGCCAAGATCACTTTGGAAACTATTTGATCTAATGGTTAAAGGTTTGATCTTGGAATGTCTTTTCACTTTTCACTCAAGACCTTACCACCATGACATCACTAGCATGGCACCACTTGGGACATCTAAGACTACTTCTTGGCGCCATTTTTGAGTCCATATGGGTCTCACCATGTGCCAAACCTAATCCTTACTTTATTCTCTTTTTCTTTATTTCCAAAAATCCATAAATTATTTATTTTTGGACTTGGGCTCCAAGATAACTTTTGGGCCTTATTGGGATGGCCTAGGATGACATGTTGGACCTCTTTTAGGTCCAATAGCTAATTGGCCTAAATCCCAATGTAATTTCCTTATACCGATATCCGTAAATTACCCTGATCTTAGCATAAATGCTAATCACCTCTTTTAATTGTTCTAATATTCTTAGAAATTCATTCTAATATAAAATGAATTCTCTACAAAGTTTCATAATTTTCTGAGACCCAGAAGTCCTGTTAAAAAAATACATACGTTTCCTTTAACCCTTTATCGGTGTCCTTTTTCACCGTAAATTCCATAATTAATTCTACAGGACTCCTTTTTGACTTCTGTCAACTCCATAAATTCTCATATTAATTATAATAATTTACTATCAAATTTCCTCTGATATCCATCCATTGTGTGAAATGACTAAAATGCCCTCCATTTACTTCTGGTTTCTTAGGGCATCACAGTGGCATTTTCAAAATTTTGCACTTTGGCTCTTAGACTTTCTTCCTCTTCCAATTAATCATTTTCTTTACATAAATATGGCCACCTCTTTTCCTAAAAATATCATATATTTCATTTAACCTGTACATACAACGTAGTACAGAAATTAGGGATGTTACACCCAGGAAGCCCAAAAATGGCGCCATTAGAGGCCCAATAAGACTCTTGGACTGATAGGTGGGCCAGTGTCCAGCAGAACCCCGGAAAAGTGCGAAATTATGAAAATGCCCCTGTATTGTACAAAAAGGGCAGTGATGAATGAAGGGCATTCTGGTCATTTTGGACAGGCCCAGAGGTCAAGACATGTCTAAATAAGGTTGACTAGAGCCAGTATAAGCTTTGACCAGGTCCAGAAAGGTGTGAAATGACGATTTTGCCCTTAGGGTTAAAATAGGACAAGATAGGGCACCAAGGGCATTTTGGTCATTTCGCAGGGGATCTGTAACTGAGTCTGGACCCAGTATTAAAAATTTAATGATATAAAGGGTCTAGATACTAAATGTGAGGTCAGTAGACATACAAAGGATCTTCAGAAACATCAGATTCAGAAAACGGCACGTTTTTCGAGGGGATACACCGGGCCGGTACCGGATTGGACCAGAAAGCTTCCAGAACCTCCAAATTTCGTCACATGAAGCATATGGGTGGTGAGGTGTCCTATGAGGTGTCCCATGAGGTGTCCAGGGTGATGCAGTAAAAGAGAATTAAAGAAAATAGGAAATTCCAGGAAAAACTAGGACCATAGGATCATAAGTCTTCCTAATTACAAGATTGCCATTGCTCAACACTATAAATACCCCCACCTAGCCCCTCATTTCAGCATAAGCAAGGAAGAAAGGAAGAGAGAAGTTATTGAGAGAGAAAGTGTGAGAAAGAAAGAAGTAAGGAAGTTCTGGTGAAGTTGGAAGTAGTAGGGAAGTTATGAAGCACTGCTTTTGAGGTAGTAACTAATCCTAGCTCTTATGTAATGTCTTTGTGATTTGTTGTGCTATTGTTTGGTTGGATTGTTGTCTTATATGTTATGCTTGAAGCTCTATTACAATGCTATGTCATATGTTATTGACTATGGAAGCACGCAGCATATTTATCTGTACACAATCACAAGCAAGCACCGTCACTCTGCATTACATATATTGTTATGATTATTACTACTGAGATTCCCCCGAATCTCATTCCCAAATATAACATTACAGGGGAGGTTCTGTCAAAATAAAATCTGGAAATTTTAAGAGACGCCGTTAGGCTGCCGAAATTCCGGCAAGGAAGCAGGAACAGGGAAAGAAACTGATACGTACTGTGTACGTAGTGCTGTCTAAGGAGGCTGGAAGTGAGTGGACCCAGCAGGTTCATCCAGTCTTTCCTGGGTACTACGTAGAATGGTAGTTCTCATGAGGGAATTACCGAATCGGTACAACATCGGTTAATTTCTAAAGAAGAATTATAGCAGTTATGCTGCCGAATTTTAGACAGTGAAAGTGTTGGAAATTGTGCCCTAGGGGCCAATCATTGTATCAGGTTATCACATTATTTGCATGTTTACTGTGATGACCATCCTTGGATAACTCATGATCTTATCCTAAATGTCCCTGGTCGGTCATCTATGTGGGAGCAGAGATGAAATAAGACCATTATGACTTTGAAGATATATAGAGATATAAATCAAAGTCATAAGCACATGTAAGAGTACAGGGTGTTGGACCGACCCGCTATGAGAGAGCTGCATGGGTTAAGTCATAAGCTTCTCTCATATACAAGCCATGTCACTATGCCCTTTGACCTGAGATCATCATGGATTCCTACATGACAAACGCTCAGCTTTGACCTAGTCAAAAGTCACTTTTGACCGAGTGATCATAAAGGCTATGCTCGGGCTTAGTGGTTTTTCATGCGGAGAAATGTGAATGGTCAAGATGGAATTTGTCCCTCACATTCGTAGAGAGATATTACTGGGCCCCTCGATGAGTGAGTCTGAGAAATGTATGGCCATACTGGAATGGAAGGGTAGTTCCATTTCTATATTCAGACTACTCAGGGATCGAGAAAGTAATGGTCAGGAATAGGAGGATGACGTTCTCCATGCCTCATCCTTGACCGAAATATCATGTGACAAAAGGGACGTGATATGGTTGTATGAAAGGTTACATCGTTTAACGATCCTCATATGTTTTGGGTAGTCGTAATGCCTTGCTAGAGACCGCTTACGACTTGTGGGTCAGTATAGTAACTAGCCCACTGCCAACTTCATATGGGCCTACAGGGTCGCACACAAAACAGTCCAATGCGAGCTATGATGTCCAGATTCATTGAATCTAAGAGATGTCTAGATTCAATGAATAATCTAGGGTGGATATATATTTTATATATATAAAATAGTTTATATATATATTATATATATAATATAAGAGATATTTGTAAGATTTAATTTATAAGGATAAATTAAATCTCTATCATTTTTGAATTTGAATTTAAATGGATATGATCTATTTGAATTTGAAATTCAAATTGATAAGATATCTCAAATTTGATTTATGAGAATAAATCAAATATAATTCCGTCTTATCTTTATTTTAAATTAAATAAATAGGTGAATTAAATCTGCGGGACGGATTTAATATAAACCATATTTATTTAATCAGTTTCTTATTAAATTATGCAATATATGATATTGTATTAATTCAGAATTACTATAAGATTAATTCTGAAGCCCGGCCCTATTAGAAGCCTGATAGCTTCCTATATATTTGACATTAGGAGCTAGGGTTCTACACACAATATAGATCTCTACACACACATTCAGACGTGAGAAGAGGGGGCAGGGAGAGTGCAAAAGGTTTGCACATAAGAAACTGCCGAGATAGAGACGGTGAGGACGGAATCTCTAGAAAGCCCTAGAGGGACAAGAGGCGCTAGCACGTCGTTCGCGATTGGAACGCTGCTCGTGTGGATACCGGTAGAGGAAGCCGATCTGAGCTGTCGACTTCTACGATACGACCAGACACGAGGCTAGGTCGCGACCAGAAAACCCTGAGGTCGCGACCATACGGGCATCTGAACGTCAGAAATCAGAAAAGAGGAGACAGGTCGCGAATTGAAGCTGAATACATCACGACTACAAACTCCAGAGACATCCGGTCGCGACTAGAGGCAGAAGAGGTCGCGACTAACAACTCCAGAGGCGACAGATCGCGACTAGAGGCAGAAGAGGTCGCGACTAACAACTCCAGAGGCGACAGATCGCGACTAGAAGCAGAGGAGGTCGCGACTAAAAGCTGAGGAGGTCACGACTGAAAGTTCTAGAGGCGAGGAGTCGCGACTAGTGGACACTGAGGTCGCGACCAAAGCTCGAAACCGAAGGTAACACTTCTTTCTCCTTCACTTAAACACATTCGGTAGATCCTGGCTGGGAATGGAAAAAATTTTTAAAGTTAATTTCCGCTGCGTGTCTTCCAATTCCCTGCAGAAAGATGTAATAAAAATATGAGAATTTGCTGTATGCCTTGTTGTATGACATTTTATTATTCAATAATAAGTATTGTTTGGCATGTTCAATTTGTGAATGGGGAATAAAGGGAGAAATTCGCAGGTCCTGAGGTAGCAGTGTTTTGACCTCAGTTTGACCTAGTAAACGAAGGAGTTTGGCCACAAAATTTGGCAGGCCAGTCGTACACATCTGGGGCATTACGTGGATAGGTAGTAAGCCTTATTTGGATGTGTAGAATGAGATTAATTAATTTTCAAATTAAAGGTTCAGAATAAGGAACTTAAGAGTAGAAATTTTAATTTCTGGGCTTAAGTTAAGATATAATCAAGCTAATATTGCTTCTGCAAGTGTATTCTGTCACATCCTTATTTTTATACATCTTAGGGACCATTCAGTAGCACTTAAACCACTTTCAGGGTCATTGAAGTCTAAACACTTAATCTGGAATTTTATTCATATCGAGTACTGTTCACTGTGGCAAATTCCAGATGAGTGACCTGACTTTGAAAATTCATAACTAATTCTAGAAAAATCTAAATGAAGTGGTTCCAATTGCTACATGAATCTAACTCAAATATATTTCAGGGAAAAATCATTGGTTGACCAATCCTTGACAAAGTTAACGTGGGTCAACGTTCCAATATTACTGTTCATCCAATGACTTTCTCCTGAATCTAGCATTCTGGTCCCAACTTTAACAATTTATATCTTTTCGTGTATACGTCCAAATTAGACATTCTATATATAAAATTAAATATTAGTATGTCTACTTTCTACCCTAAAAATTTCGTACATTAATTCAATCATTTACTATTTTTAATGATTTATCAAACATGAATGGGTCTTCACGAGTTACTGTTCACTGAGCTTATTTTCAGCATTTAGTCTTTACATACCCAAGCATACAACCAACACATATCAGTCATACAGGCCAGATAACAATTAATATCAAATAATCAACTGTTATATATCAGTGCAAGATTAACTCCCTCATACTCTATTACATCCTTCTCTGTCTAAAATCCGGCAGCATAACTGCTACGATTCTTCTTTAGAAAGTAACCGATGTTGTACCGATTCGGTAATTCCCTTATGAGAACTACCATTCTACGTAGTACCCAGGAAAGACTGGATGAACCTTCTGGGTCCACTCACTTCCAGCCTCCTTAGACAGCACTACGTACACAGTACGTATCAGTTCCTTTCTTTGTTCCGTCTTCGTTGCCGGAATTTCGGCAGCCTACCGGCGTCTCTTAAGATTTCCAAATTTTATTTTGACAGAACCTCCCCTGTAATGTTATGTTTGGGAATGAGATTCAAAAGAATCCCAGTAACAATAATCATAACAAAATATGTAATGCAGAGTGACGGTGCTTGCTTGTGACTGTGTACAGATAAGTATGCTGCATGCTTCCATATTCAATAACATATGATCATAGCATTGGAATAGAGCTTCAAGCATAACATATAGGACAACAATCAACCAAACAAGACAACACATCACAAAGACATTACATAAGAGCTAGGATTAGTTGTTACCTCAAAAGCAGAGCTTCAGAACCTCTCTACTACTTCCAACTTCACCAGAACTTCCTTACTTCTTTCTTTCTCTCACTTTCTCTCTCAAGAACTTCTTTCTTCCTCTCTTTCTTGCTTGCACCGAAATGAAGGAGTAAGGGGGGTATTTATAGTGTTGAGCAATGGCAATCTTGTAATTAGGAAGACTTATGATCCTCTGGTCCTGGTTTTTCCTGGAATTTCCTATTTTCTTTAATTCTCTTTTACTGCATCACCCTGGACACCTCATGGGACACCTCATAGGACACTTCATCACCCATATTCTTCATGTGACGAAATTTGGAGGTTCTGGAAGCTTTCCGGTCCAATCCGGCACCGGCCCGGTCCATCGCCTCGAAAAACGTGCTGTTTTCTGCATCTGATGTTTCTGAAGATCCTTTTTATGTCTACTGACCTCACATTTAGTATCTAGACCCTTTATATCATTAACTTTTTAATACTGGGTCCAGACTCAATTACAGATCCCCTGCGAAATGACCAAAATGCCCTTGGTGCCCTATCTTGTCCTATTTTAACCCTAAGGGCAAAATCGTCATTTCACACCTTTCTGGACCCGGTCAAAGCTTATACTGGCTATAGTCAACCTTATTTAGACATGTCTTGACCTCTGGGTCTGTCCAAAATGACCAGAATACCCTTTATTCATCTGCTGCCCTTTTTGTACAACATAGGGGCATTTTCGTAATTTCGCACTTTTCCGGGGTTCTGCTGGACACTGGCCCACCTATCAGTCTAAGAGTCTTATTGGGCCTCTAATGGCGCCATTTTTGGGCTTCCTGGGTCCATTACCTGTATGGCACGCATTACGAGAAATCTTCCTTTAACACAGTTCATTGAATATTTTAACTATTATTTACCGATTATACACCTTTTTCGGACACCGGCTCTTTTTCCCAGATACAGTGTCCTACTGTGTTCAGGCATCCTTGGGGGTTATAACGGTCATCTGACCGAAGTCATTCGATCGCATTTAGCCCCTTTAAAAATACTGATAAATCTCCAACCCGGATCCCCGGAGGCCTCACACTCCCGTCTGGATTTTCTAATTTGTAGATAACTTTTCCTACAGACCTCCTATCGGTATTCTGTCAGTTTCCTGACCTCCGTCCCATAAGGGGGCATCATCCTGTATTTTCCCACTTATATCTGAAATCTAGGGTATACGGTATAAATTTTTATAACTTTCGGACGATCAGTCCATTTCTGGCTATCTGGAGTCTTCAAAAATTCCGGTATTAGGCTTGGTTACCCGGCGTCACCTACCCTACCTTCGGGTAGAATCTGGGACTGAAATGCTGTCGGGCGGTGCAAACCACTTCTGGCCTATTTTCTTTAATTATACTTTAGCCCCAGGGAACTTTTCCTTCTTTATAATTAAGTCCCTTAATTTGGCTAAAATTACACTTTAAGACCCCACATTTTTATCTACCTTTCCTTCCTTACCTTAAACTTTCTATATTTGCATTTAAGTCCTTTCTTTTCCTTTCTTTTGCAATTTAATCATTTTCTTTACATAAAGGACCACATCTTTTTCCTGAAACAGAGCTCATATATTTCGTTTATTCTGTACATAGGAACCAGTACAGAAAATTAAGGATATTACATATTCTGAGGAGTCTAAGGAAGGATGTTTCAGAGTGGACCTAGCCGGTTCATCCAGTCTTTCCTGGGTACTTACGTAGAATGGTAGTTCTCACGGGAATTACGGAATCGATACAAGATCAGTTACTTTCTAAAGACGAAGTATAGCCGTTGTGCTCCCGGATTTCAGGCAAAAAGGATGTATTAGAAATATGAGAATTTTGTACATGTCATGATGTATAACATCTTATTAATTATGAATGAGTATTGTTTGGCATGTTTGACTGATATATGATGGATGTATGCATATGTATGCAAAGTTGAGTGCTGAAATTTACCACTATGAACAGTAACATGTGGAGACCTAATAATGGTTGACCCATGATTAAAAATAGTAAATGGATGAATAAATGTATAAAATTTTTATGGTATATAGTGGACATATTGAGCTTCGATTTGATATATAGTATGTCTCGTTTGGATATCTTCACATGGAGATATAAATTACCAAAGTTGGGACCAGAATGCTGGATTTAGGGGGAAAATGTTGGATGAACAGTAACATTATAACGTTGACCTACGTTGACTTGGTCAAATAATGAGCAATGAGTGATTTTTCCCTAAAATATAATTGAGTTAGCTTCATGTAGAAATTGGAACCACTTCATTTCTATTTTTCTATAATTAATTATGATTTTTCGAAGTCAGGTCACTCATCTAGAATTTACACAATGAACAGTAATCGAGAAGAAGAAAATTTCAGATTTAGAAATTGGACTTCAATGACCTTGAAAGTGGTTCTAAATGCTACCAAATGATCCCTATAATATACAAAAATAAGGACGTTTCATTTTGGTATCAGAGCAAAGAATTCTGGCTTAGGAAATGCTCTGAGTAGATGATTTATAGATAGATATACCATGATAAAGCTGTCATAATTGACACTAAGTACTATTCCTGCCATTCCAATAAATGCGGTACCTCCAAACATAGCAGACATTACAGGATCCAGTCCAGTACTTGATCAGATTTATGCACCAGGTCCTAGTAGGCCCAGAGTGACACTAGTAGAGATACCTTTAGGAAATCTTATCATAAGGATGGTACCCGGGAAGAACCTGAGTAAAGAATAATTTGAGGAATCAGTAGTATTAGCCCGACAGCTATATGAGCTAAGGTAGACCCTGATCAGAAATGTAGATCAAGATTATATGGTTTATCAAAATTTTATCGTAAGGGTAAAAGCCATATACCAAGCCTGGGATCCAAATGTATTAACCCTAGGGCTTTGGCTAGAGATTATGGATGATGTATTGCCAACTACTCCTACCTGGAGAATAGAGTTGGATCGATATTTTGACGAAGAACCATATTGTACTGTATCCGACTGGATCTACTTGGTAGGAGAGTTTATTAGAAGAAAGTTTAAGAAGGATTAGGGTATGATAGAGAGGGTAATGTTTTTAATGTACATAAGACCAGTATAGTAGTACATATATGACTGTGATATATACCTTGTATACTATGTTTGGAATGAAATGAATTGTTATTTATCACATTCCCTTCTGCATTATAGTATAACAACATGGTTCAAACAAGAAGAACTATTCCAGTAGAGGAACAGCGCGAGGCTGGAAATATTAACCAAATAATTTTAGAGCGATTAGAACAGCAGCAAATGATGATTGAGGAAATGCAGGCAGCTCAGGCACACAATGAGCAGGAAAGAGATGCCGCCATAGCTGCAGCAGTAGCTGAAGCAGTAAGCAATCTGAGGCCACCCGAGCCTTCAGGACCAGCTAGTAGAGAACCACAGCCGGTGCAGCCCCAGAGACGGGTTGACCCGAGAGAAGATGTAGCTAGCATCCAACAATGGATGATCATATTCTGCAAGTACAATCCTCCAGTATTTAAAGGAACGTTCGAGGTGCAGATAGCTGAGGATTGGATTAGCAGATTAGCAAAGATCTTCAAGGTTCTTGACTGCCCAACGAAAACCAAAGCTCAAATGGCTATCTATCAGCTAGAGAAAGATGCTGACAGGTGGTGGAAGAATACTGAGTTACTTCTGCAAGCAAGAGACATCCCGGTCACCTGGGAAGTGTTTCTTGAGAAGTTTTATGAAAAATATTTTCCTCAATCAGTGAAAGATGAAAGAGAGGCGGAATTCCTTGTACTGAGACAAGGAGAGAAGGAGTCTTTTGATGAATATCTCGCTAAGTTCATCCGGTTATCTCAATATTCCACTTATCTGCGCCAAGTGGATGATGAACGCTGGATGACAGAAAGAATGATTCGAGGGCTGAACTCTACGCTAAAGGAGAAGTTAACTCCTCAACAATACAGCCAGTTTAATAAGGCTGTGGAGGCATGCCGTATTGTTGAAAATAGCATAAGCCACCGAATGCTATTCAGATCGAGAAACAGGGATCAAGCAGCTCCTGATAAAGCCGGTCAGAATCAAGAAGCTGCAAGTGGTAGCAGCTATAGGAAGAGAAAGCGACCATGGTAAAATAGGAGGCCGAGTAGAGGAAATTTCCGCGGAAGGACCAACAACAGAGATTCAAAGGCCCAAGTATGTGACAAGTGTGGAAAGAATCATGGTGACAGACCATGTTTAATGGGACAGAATGTTTGGTACACCTACGAAAAGCCCGGACATTTTTCCCGAGAATGCCCTTAAGCTATAACAAATAAAAGGCCAAGGACACCAGGAAGAGTATTTGCACTTACCAGGGAGGATGCTCAGCGATCACCTGAGATGATCCAAGGTACAATCTATCTCAATGATCATGCTGTGACTGCTCTATTTGATTCGGGTGCAAGTCATTTCTTTATTTCCTATGAGTGTGCTAAACACCTAGGCCTTCGGATTAGCAAGTTACGTTATGATATACATGTGAAAACTCCCACCAATGCTAGGGTAGTTACATATGATGCCTGTTTGAATAGTATAGTGCGTTATGAGCACTGCTGTACCACCCTATACTTAATATGTATGCCTTTCCGAGAGATCAATGTCATACTTGGTTTGAATTGGTTAGCCTCCAATAACGTAATGCTGGATTGCAAGAACAAGACCCTAGTTCTTGGCCCAAAGGTCGCTGATCTGAGTCCGGAAGTAAAATTGAATTTCATAATGGAGGCTCAGGCAGATAAATGTCTACGGAAAGGATGTCAGGGTTATATGGTATTCTTTTATGTTCAAACACAGGTAGAAGAAGAAATTAATGAGATCCCAGTAGTTAATGAATTTCCTGAAGTCTTTTCGAAGGAGATTCAAGGTTTGCCTTCAAAACATGAAGTGGAGTTTGCAATTGACATTGTACCTGGAGCTGGACCAGTATCCAAAGCCCCATACATAATGGCTCCTAATGAGATGATGGAACTGAAGAAGCAAATTGAGGAGCTATTGGAGAAGGGTTTCATAAGACCCAGTGTATCACCATGGGGTGCTCCCGTGCTATTTGTCAAGAAGAAAGATGGCAGCCTAAGGCTATGCATTGACTACCGGGAATTGAATAAGATTACGGTCAAGAATAAGTATCCTCTCCCCAAAATTGACGATCTGCTAGACCAATTAGCAAGAGCGAGCTTATTCTCTAAGATTGACTTGAGATCTAGCTATCATCAGCTAAGGGTGAAGTCAGATGATATTCCAAAGACTGCTTTCAGGACGCGCTATGGACATTTTGAGTTCCTTGTGATGCCTTTTGGGCTAACGAATGCACCTGCTATTTTCATGGATTACTTGAACCGGATCTTTAGGCCTTATTTAGATCAGTTCGTTGTGGTCTTCATTGATGATATCTTGGTGTACTCCAAATCTGCAGAGGAACATGAAAGGCATTTGAGAATTGTTCTTAGTACCCTTAAAGAAAAGAAGCTTTATGCTAAGCTGAGTAAGTGCGAGTTTTGGCTTTCAGGAGTCAAATTTCTCAGTCATGTCATATCTCGAGAAGGGGTAGCTGTGGATCCTAGCAAAGTTGAAGCAGTTTTGAGCTGGGAACAGCCGAGGACAATGATAGAGATCAGAAGCTTTCTTGGCCTAGCAGGGTACTATAGAAGATTTATTCAAGACTTTTCTCGAGTTGCCTTGTGTAACATCCCGAGTTGTCTAGGAGATCGGGACAGTTCATCTAGGTCCAAGACGAGGAATGTGAGAAATGTCCTAAGTCTCAAGCCTAGGAATTCTGCAGGTAGCTTGATATGGGCTGGCTCCTGTGTAAGATAACCTGATATGGGCGGGTTGTTGAGCCTTTCAATTAACGATGATTCCCGAAGAGTTTAAGGGATGAGTTATTGAAAGAGAATTTCTAGACCTTAAGATGAGGGATGAGAAGATGAGCAACGAGGCCAGAAAGAGAATGCAGGGGCAAAATCGTAATTATGGGAAAGATCGGGCTGGTAGCCGATGAGTACCATATTTTGCCAGAAAATAGAGAAAATTATGCTGATCATTTCACTAAACTGTGAAATGTGCATACGAGGTCTCTGTGAGTATGAAAGAATTATGGAATGTTTAAGGACAAAAAGGTGGGGTCCTTAAGTGTAATTTTAGCCAAATAAAAAAGGACTTAAATGAAAAGAAGAAAAGTTCCTTGGGGCTAAAGTGTAATTAAAGAAAGTCAGGCCGGAAGTGGTTTGGACTGTCCGACGGCATTTCAGTCCCAGATTTCACCGGTAGAGAGAGCAAGGGACGCTCGGTAATCTGGCTTAATACAGGAATTTTTGAAGACTCTAGATAGCCAGAAATGGACTGATTGTCCAAAAGTTATAAAAACTCATACCGGATATCCTAGATTTCAGATCTAGGTGAGAAAATACAGGATGATACATCCTTATGGGGCGGATGTCAGGAAACTGACAGAATACCGATAGGAGGCCTGTAGAAAAAGTTATACACAAATTAGAAAATCCAGACGGGAGTGTGAGGCCTCCGGGTATCCGATAGGGAGATTTATCGGTATTTAAAAAGGGACTGAATGAGTTCGGATGACCTCGGTCAGATGACTGATATGACTCACAGGGATGCCTGAACACCGCAGGCCAGTGTATCGGACCGAAGGAGCGGGTGTCCGGATATGTGTATAAACGGTGAAAAATAGATTAAATATTCAATAAACATTAACGGGGGAAGATTCCTCGTAATACGTGCCATGAAGGTAATGGACCCTGAAAGGCCCAATAATGGCGCCAACAAAGGCCCAGTAAGACCCTTGGACTGATAGGTGGGCCAGTGTCTGGCAGAACCTCGGAAAAAGTGTGAAATTACGAAAATGCCCCTGTGTTGTACAAAAGGGTAACAGATGAATGAAGGGCATTTTGGTCATTCTGGATAGGCCCAGAAGCCAGGGCACATATAGATAAAGTTACTTAGAGTCAGTATATGTCCTGACAGAATACAGAAGGGTGTGAAATGACGATTTTACCCTTAGGGTTAAAATAGTGCAAGAAAGGGCACCCAGGGGTATTTTGATAATTTGCCGAGGGATGTTTCTTGGGAGTCGAGCCATCAGAGTACTTGGGCTTGATCAGGATCCAAGATAACATACCCAGGGCCCAAAAACGTGGCCCAGTAGTTATGTGAGGAAAAGTGGCATTAAAATAATGATTTAATGACTTTTCAGTAAAGTAAAGTTACTCGGTTGGCACGATAATCGAGGAGGTGATCAGATAAAGTCTGAGACTTATCTGGATAGCATTGGAAGGTGTGAAAGGTTCCTTCCAGATGCCACATGGCGTCATCTTAGAGGCAGAAGAAAAGTTGAGGACACGTATTACGGTGCAAGACTCTGGACCGGTACTGGATTGGACTGAACTGCTGAGTCAGCTGATGAGGTGTCCAGGAATTGTGACATGTGAAGAATGTGGCGATGAGGTGTCCCGGTGAGGTGTCCTGGATGATGTCATGCATGATGCAGTAAAAGGAATAAAGAAAAATAGGAAAATCCAGGAAAAACCAGGACCACATGTTCAGATGGCTTCAAAATTACAGAAATGCCATCCATTAAAGCTATAAATACCCCCTTCCCCTCCCATTTTATGCATCCCACGTTATTGGCAAGAAAAGAGAGAGAAAGAAGAGAGAGAAGAAGAAAGAAAGAAAGAAAGGAAGTTCTGGTGGAGTTGGAAGCAGTATAAAAGTTCTGGAGCTCTGCTTTTGAGGTAGTAACTAATCCTAGCTCTTATGTAATGTCTTTGTGATTTGTTGTGCTATTGTTTGGTTGGATTGTTGTCTTATATGTTATGCTTGAAGCTCTATTACAATGCTATGATCATATGTTATTGAATATGGAAGCACGCAGCATACTTATCTGTACACAATCACAAGCAAGCACCGTCACTCTGCATTACATATATTGTTATGATTATTACTACTGAGATTCCCCCGAATCTCATTCCCCATGTCTAACCCATTACAGGGAGATTATGTTGAACTGAATTCTAAGAATTTTGAGAGACGCCGTTAGGCTGCCGAAATTCTGGCAACAGAGCAAGGACAAAGAAAGGAACTGATACGTACTGTGTACGTAGGTGCTGTCTAAGGAGGCTGGAAGTGAGTGGACCTAGCCGGTTCATCCAGTCTTTCCTGGGTACTTACTTAGAATGGTAGCTCCTACGGGAATTACCGAATCGGTACAAGATCGGTTACTTTCTACAGAAGGAATGTAGCGGTTGTGCTGTCGAATTTTAGGCAGGAAAAGATGTAATAGAAATATGATAATTTGGTGTATTCCTTGTGGTATGACATTTTATTATTCAATAATAAATATTGTTTGGCATGTTCAATTTGTGAATGGGGAATAAAGGGAGAAATTCGCAGGTCCTGAGGTAGCAGTGTTCTGGCCTCAGTTTGACCTAGTAAACGAAGGAGTTTGGCCACGAAATTTGGTGAGCCAGTGGTACACATCTGGGGCATTCCGTGGATAGTAATAAGCCTCATTTGGATGTGTAGAACGAGATAAATTAGTTTTCAAAGTAAAGGTTCAGAATAAGGAACTTAAGAGTAAAATTTTAAATTTCTGGGCTTAAGTCAAGATATTATCAAGCTAATATCGCTTCCGTAAGTGTACTCTGAGGAGTCTAAGAGAGGATGTTTCACCTTGCCACTTACTAAGCTTACCAGAAAGAACCAGTAGTTTAAGTGGGATGAGAAGTGCGAGGCTAGCTTCCAAGAGTTGAAGCAGAGATTAACCACTACTCCCGTGCTGATTATTCCAGACCCAACTCAGACTTACGTAGTCTACACTGATGCTAGTAAGTAGGGGTTGGGATGTGTACTGATGCAACAAGGTAGAGTAGTAGCCTACGCCTCTCGGCAGTTAAAGCCACATGAAGACAATTATTCCACACATGATCTGGAGCTTGCGGCAGTGGTTTACGCTCTGAAGATATGGAGACACTATTTATATAGAGCAACTATAGAGTTTTATTGCGACCACAAAAGCCTGAAGTATCTACAGGATCAGAAAGAGCTGAATATGAGGCAACGGCGATGGATGGAATTGTTAAAAGATTATGACTTTCAAATTAAATACCATCCAGGAAAGCCAATGTGGTAGCTGATGCCCTGAGTAGAAAAGTGGTGCAGGTTGCCCACATGATGATCAAGGAGTTGGAATTGATAAAAGATATGCGCGATTGGAGCCCTCTATATCAAATGCAACTGACGGAGAGTCCTTACGGAGGAGTTCATGTCAGAGCTTGCATAGAAGATGAGATAAAAGAGGCTCAAAAGTAGGATAAGCTCGCAGCAATATTTAAAGATAAGCTGGAGAGAGGGAAGACCAGGAATTTAGAGATTTCCCCAGATGGATTGTTGAAGTTCAGGGGAAGGCCCTATATGCCTAATGCTATGGGATTAAGAGAAAAGATTCTGGAAGAAGCACATAAAAGCCAGTATACAGTACATCCAGGTATGACCAAGATGTACCATGATGTTAAAAGGTTGTTTTGGTGGCCTGGATTAAAGAAGGATGTAGTGGCTTATGTGTCCAAGTTCTTGACCTGCCAGAAAGTAAAAATTGAACATCAAAAGCCAGCGGGAACATTGCAGCCTCTAGATATCCCTGAGTGGAAATGGGATGGCATTGCCATGGACTTCGTGGAAGGACTACCCATGACTCCAAGTAAACATGATGCAGTATGGGTAGTAGTTGATCGATTGACAAAGCACATTTCCTAGCAATCAATAAAAGGGATTCTCTAGAAAAGCTGGCAAAGTTGTACATAAAAGAGATTGTTAGGCTTCATGGTATCCCAAGCAGCATTGTGTCCGATAGAGACCCTCGATTTACTTCTAATTTCTGGAGGGCTTTACAGGAAGAAATAGGCACTACTCTCAGATTCAGTACAACTTATCATCCTCAGACAGATAGACAATCTGAAAGAACGATACAAACGTTAGAGGATATGATGAGAGCATGTGTTAGATTTTCAAGGTAGCTGGGATATCCACTTACCACTCATAGAGTTTGCATATAATAATAGTTATCAGACTAGTATTCAGATGGCACCTTTTGAAGCTCTATATGGACGAAAATGTAGATCCCCTTATGCGGGCTAGTTCTGGCAAAGTGGCCAAGAAAGGAACTGATATGTACTGTGTACGTAGGTACTGTCTAAGGAGGCTAGAAGTGAGTGGACCTAGCCGGTTCATCCAGTCTTTCCTGGGTACTTACATAGAATGGTAGTTCTCACAGGAATTACCAAATCGGTACAAGATCAGTTACTTTCTAAAGACGAAGTATAGTCGTTGTGCTCCCGGATTTCAAGCAAAAAGGATGTATTAGAAATATGAGAATTTTGTACATGTCATGATGTATAACAGCTTATTAATTATTAATGAGTATTGTTTGGCATGTTTGACTGATATATGATGTATGTAAGCATATGTATGCAAAGTTGAGTGCTGAAATTTACCACTATGAACAGTAACACGTGGAGACCTAAAGATGGTTGACCCATGATTAAAAATAGTAAATGGATGAATAAATGTATGAACTATTTATGGTATATAGTGGACATATTAAGCTTCGATTTGATATATAGTATGTCTCGTTTGGATGTCTACACATGGAGATATAAATTACCAAAGTTGGGACCAGAATGCTGGATTTAGGGGAAAAACGTTGGACGAACAGTAACATTATAACTTTGACCTACTTTGACTTGGTCAAATAGTGAGCAATGAGTGATTTTTCCCTAAAATATAATTGAGTTATATTCATGTAACAATTGGAACCACTTCATTTATATTTTTCTATAATTAATTATGATTTTTCGAAGTCAGGTCACTCATCTGGAATTTACATAGTGAACAGTACTCGAGAAGAAAAAAATTTCAGATTGAGAAATTAGACTTCAATGACCTTCAAAGTGGTTCTAAATGCTACCAAATGATCCCTATAATGTACGAAAGTAAGGACGTTTCACTCTGACTTTTCCTCAATTCCATAATTATGGTAAAAGTTTGCACATTGGCCTTAAACAGGGTAGAAAGACTTCATGGCCTCTTCATGCGTATATGACATAGTTTTTTAAAGAAATTGGGATTCTATAATCATCGTTGAAAGTCGACATGCATGGGGACTTCACTCAATTAAAAAATAGTGCATCAAGCTTTATGATTTTACCTTACTTTGGATCAAAAGACCCTATCACTCGATGGTGACCTATATAAATCAATTACGCAATGAAATTGGACATCTCGAATACTGTTTGAAAGTTGTGTGGGTAGTGAGTTTTCGTTCAATTCATAAAAATTCTAAAAAGTACACAATTACAAGCTAGAATCAAACTATCGCCCCGTTTGTGAACGCTTTAGATGAATTTCACAACGAAAATGGGCACTCCATAATTCCTCTGAGAGTCTGAGTGGCTGTGACTTTTCCTCAATTCAATAATATGGCAAAAGTTTGCCACATTATCCTTAACCATGGTAGAAACACTGCATTGCCTGTTGGTGTCATATATGACATAGTTTCTTAAAGAAATTAGGATTCTATAATCATCGTTGAAAGTCGACATGCATGGGGACTTCACTCAATTAAAAAATTGTGCAACAAGCTTTTTTATTTTACTTTACCTTGGATCAAAAGACCCTATCACTCACTGTTAACCTATATAGATCAATTGCGCAATGAAAGTGGACATCTCGAATACTCTTTGAAAGTTGTGATGGGTAGTGAGTTTTCATTCAATTCATAAAAATTCTAAAAAGTACGCAATTACTAGCTAGGATAAAACTATCCCCCGTTTGTGAACGCTTCGGATGAATTTCACAATGAAAGTGGGCACTGCATAATTCTTTTGGGAGTCTGTGTGGCTGTGACTTTTCCTCAATTCCATAATTATGGCAAAAGTTTGTCACATTGGCCTTAAACATGGAAGAAAGACTTCATGGCCACTTGGTGCGTATATGACATAGTTTCTGAAAGAAGTTGGTATTCTATAATCGTCGTTGAAAGTCGACATGCATGGTGACTTCACTCAATTAAAAAATAGTGCAGCAAGCTCTCTGATTTTACCTTACTTTGGAACAAAAGACCCTATCACTCGATGGTGACCTATATAGATCAATTAGGCAATGAAACTGGACATCTCGAATACTCTTTGAAAGTTCGGATGGGTAGTGAGTTTTCGTTCAATTCGTAAAAATTCTTAAAAGTACGCAATTACTAGCTAGAATCAAACTATCCCCCGTTTGTGAAGGCTTCAGATGAATTTATAACGAAAGCGGGCACTCCGTATTTCTTCTAAGAGTCTGAGTGGCTGTGACTTTTCCTTAATTCCATAATTATGGCAAAAGTTTGTCACATTGGCCTTAAACTTGGCAGAAACACTTCATTGCTTGTTGGTGTCGCATATGACACAGTTTCTTAAAGAAATTGAGAGTTTATAATCATCGTTGAAAGTCGACATGCATGGTGACTTCACTCAATTAAAAAATAGTGCAACAAGCTTTTTGATTTTACCTTACTGATCAAAAGACCCTATCACTCGCAGTTGACCTATATAGACCAATTACACAATAAAAGTGGGCATCTCGAATACTCTTTGAAAGTTGTGATGGGTAGTGAGTTTTCATTCAATTCGTAAAAATTCTGAAAAGTACGCAATTACTACATAGAATCAAACTATCCCCCATTTATGAATGCTTCGGATGAATTTCACAACGAAAGCGGGCACTCCATAATTCTTCTAAGAGTCTGAGTGGCTATGACTTTTCCTCAATTCAATAATTATGGGAAAAGTTTACCACATTAGCCTTAACCATGGTAGAAACACTTCATTTCCTGTTGGTGTCATATATGACACAGTTTCTTAAGGAAATTAGGATTATATACCCATCTATGAAAGTTGACATGCATGGTGACTTCACTCAATTAAAAAATAGGCCAAAAAGCTTTCTGATTTTACCTTAATTTGGCTCAAAAGAAGCTATCACTCGCGTTGACCTATATAGATCAATTACGCAATGAAAGTGGACATCTAGAATACTCTTTGAAAGTTGTAACAGGTAGTGAGTTTTTCTTCAATTCATAAAAATTCTAAAAGTACGCAATTACTAGATAGAAACAAACTATCCCCCGTTTTGTGAACGCTTTGGATGAATTTCACAACAAAAACGAGCACTCCATAATTCTTCTAAGAGTCTGAGTCGCTATGACTTTCCCTCAATTCCATCATTATGGCAAAAGTTTGTCACATTGGCCTAAAACATAGTAGAAACACTTCATTTCCTGTTGGTGTCGCATATGACACAGTTTCTTAAAGAAATTAGGATTCTATAATCATCGTTGAAAGTCGACATGCATGGTGATATCACTCAATTAAAAAATAGTGCAACAAGCTTTCTGATTTTACCTTACTTTGGATCAAAAGACCTATCACTCGATGGTGACCTATATA
The DNA here is from genome assembly GCA_037074615.1 of Leucaena leucocephala. Classification (NCBI taxonomy): domain Eukaryota; kingdom Viridiplantae; phylum Streptophyta; class Magnoliopsida; order Fabales; family Fabaceae; genus Leucaena; species Leucaena leucocephala. Next base: position 21,283,838 of record CM073532.1, on the reverse strand, counting down.
AATCAATTACGCAATGAAATTGGACATCTCGAATACTGTTTGAAAGTTGTGTGGGTAGTGAGTTTTCGTTCAATTCGTAAAACTTCTAAAAAGTATGCAATTACTAGCTAGAATCAAACTATCCCCCATTTGTGAACGCTTCGAATGAATATCCGAACGAAAGCGGGCACTCCATAATTCTTGTAAGAGTCTTAGTGGCTGTGACTTTTCCTCAATTCAATAATTATGGCAATAGTTTGCCACATTAGCCTTAACCATGGTAGAAACACTTCGTTGCCTGGTGGTGTCATATATGACACAGTTTCTTAAAGAAATTAGGATTCTATAATCATCGATGAAAGTTGACATGCATGGTGACTTCACTCAATTAAAAAATAGGGCAACAAGCTTTCTGATTTTACCTTAATTTGGCTCAAAAGAAGCTATCACTCGCTGCTGACCTATATAGATCAATTACGCAATGAAAGTGGACATCTAGAATACTCTTTGAAAGTTGTAACGGGTAGTGAGTTTTCGTTCAATTCGTAAAAATTCTAAAAGAACGCAATTACTAGATAGAAATAAACTATCCCCCGTTTGTGAACGCTTTGGATGAATTTCACAATGAAAGTGGGCACTCCATCATTCTTCTGAGAGTCTGAGTGGCTATGACTTTTCCTCAATTTCATAATTATGCCAAAAGTTTGTCACATTAGCCTTAAACATGGTAGAAAGACTTCATGGCCACTTGTTGCGTATATGACATAGTTTCTTAAAGAAGTTGGTATTCTATAATCATCGTTGAAAGTCGACATGCATGGTGGCTTCACTCAATTAAAAAATAGTGCAACAAGCTTTCTGATTTTACCTTACTTTGGATCAAAAGACCTATCACTTGCTGTTGACCTATATAGATCAATTACGCAATGAAAGTGGGCATCTAAAATACTCGTTGAAAGTTGTGATAGGTAGTGAGTTTTCATTCAATTCATAAAACTTCTAAAAAGTACGCAATTACAAGCTAGAATCAAACTATCCCCCATTTGTGAAGGCTTCGGATGAATTTCACAACGAAAGTGGGCACTCCATAATTCTTCTAAGAATATGAGTGGCTGTGACTTTTCCTCAATTCAATAATTATGGCAAAAATTTGCCACATTAATCTTAAACATGGTAGAAAGACTTAATTGCCTCTTCATGCGTTTATGACATAGTTTTTTAAAGAAATTAGGATTCTATAATCATCGTTGAAAGAGGACATGCATGGTGACTTCACTCAATTAAAAAATTGTGCAACAAGCTTTTTGATTTTACTTTACTTTGGATCAAAAGACCCTATCACTCGCTGTTGACCTATATAGATCAATTACGCAATGAAAGTGGACATCTCGAATACTCTTTGAAAGTTGTGGCTGGTACTGAGTTTTCATTCAATTCGTAAAATTTCTAAAAAGTACGCAATTACTAGATAGAAACAAACTATCCCCCGTTTTTGAACGCTTCGGATGAATTTCACAACAAAAACGGGGACTCCATAATTCTTCTAAGTGTTTGAGTGGCTGTGACTTTTCCTCAATTGAACACCGATAAAGGGTTAAAGGAAACGTATGTAATTTTTAACAGGACTTCTGGGGCTCAAAAAATTATGAAACTTTGTAGAGAATTCATTTTATATTATAATGAATTTCTAAAAATGTTAGAACAATTAAAAGAGGTGTTTACCATTTATGCTAAGATCAGGGTGATTTATGGATATCGGTATAAGGAAAATACATTGGGATTTAGGCCAATTAGCTATTGGACCTAAAAGAGACCCAACATGTCATCCTAGGCCAGCCCAATAAGGCCTAAAAGTTGTCTTGGAGCCCAAGTCCAAAAAGAAATAATTTATGGATTTTTGGAAATAAAGAAAAAGAGAATAAAATAAGAATTAGGTTTTGCACATGGTGGGACCCACATGGACTCAAAAATGGCGCCAAAGAAGTAGTCTTAGATGTCTCAAGTGGTGCCATGCTAGTGATGTCATGGTGGTAAGGCCTTGAGTGAAAAGTGAAAAGACATTTCAAGATCAAACCTTTAACCATTAGATCAAATAGTTTCCAAAGTGATCTTGGCCTTCAAATGGCACATGACTTTTGCTATAAATACCCCCCCTTTCCATTCATTCTTCACACCCAAGAGCTACTTTAGAGAGAGAAGGGAGTTCTAGAGAAAGAAAGTGGAAGAAAGCAAGGAAGAAGCAAGGGTCTTGAAGGAGCAAGTAAGGTAAGTTGTCTCCTTGCTTCTACCTTTTGTTCTTATGGTTTGTGCTTGAGTTTAAGTAATTTTTTGAGGCATAAATCTTGGGGAAATGATGCTGGAAATTTTGTGTATATGTGAAAGGAATATGAGTTTTAGGTCATAGATAGTTAAGACAAGCTTAAACAAGCTAGTTATGTAACATCCCTAATTTCTGTACTAAGTTGTATGTACAGATTGAATAAAATATATGAGATATTTAGGAAAAGATGTGTCCATATTTATGTAAAGAAAAGGATTAATTGGAAGAGGAAGAAAGTCTAAGGGCCAAAGTGCAAAATTACGAAAATACCACTGTGATGCTCTAGAAGTAAATGGAGGGCATTTTGGTTATTTCATACAATGGAAGGATATCAGATGAAAATTGATAGTAAATTATTATAATTAATATGAGAATTCATGGAGTTGACAGAAGTAAAAAAGGAGTCCTGTAGAATTAATTATGGAATTTACGGTGAAAAAGGACACCGATAAAAGGTTAAAGGAAACGTATGAAATTTTTATCAGGACTTCTGGGTCTCAGAAAATTATGAAACTTTGTAGAGAATTCATTTTATATTATAATGAATTTCTAAAAATGTTAGAACAATTAAAAGAGGTGTTTAGCATTTATGCTAAGATCATGGTAATTTACGGATATCGGTATGAGGAAAGTACATTGGGATTTGTGCAAATTAGCTATTGGGCCTAAAATAGGCCCAACATTTCGTCCTAGGCCACCCCAATAAGGCCCAAAAGTTATCTTGGAGCCCAAGTCCAATAATGAATAATTTATGGACTTTTGAAAAGAAAGAAAAAGAGAATAAAGTAAGAATTATGTTTTGCACATGGTGGGACCCACAAGGACTTCAAAATGGCACCCAAAAAGAGGAAGGGTTAGGTGTACCAAGAGAGGACATGCTAGTGATGTCATGGTGGTAAGGCCATGCTAGTGATGTCATGGTGGTAAGGTCATGAGTGAAAAGTGAAAAGACATTCCAAGATCAAACCTTTAACCATTAGATCAAATAGTTCCCAAGGTGATCTTGGCCTTCAAATGGCACATGACTTTTGCTATAAATATCCCCCATTTGCAAGCTCAAAACCATGGAGCAAGAACCTTAGGAAGCTCTTGAAAAATATTTCTCAAGCAAGGAAGAAGCAAGGATCTTGAAGAAGCTTGTAAGGTAAGTTGCTCCCAAGGTGATCTTGATGTTTTGGTTTGTATGATGCATGCTACTCATAAATCCAATCTGAGGTAGTGTACTTGGAATGATAGTTTAGGTGACTTATCTGATGAATTTTCATATGAAATTTGGTATGAAAATAGCTAAGGTCTAGAGCTTTAAATGGACACCAAGAACGCCTCATTTTGTTAAGAACTAGAATTGTTATGATTTTTCAAAGTTAGGAGTTGAAATCTGGAATAAGATAAAACGACTACTCAGAGGCAGTGAGGTTCATGCGCTAATTTCATATAGTAAATGAATGAGTTTTTCCACGAAATTTTGTGATCTTAAAGTAGACATATGGAGATTTAAATCCATAGGTAATTCAACTCAATTAGATAAGTATACAAGGAGAAATGAATTTTTGAAAATGGGGCAAGGAAACTGGAATTTCCAGATTTACTAAATGAACAGTAAAGTTCAACTAATAAACTGATTTGATCTGGACAAGGAAACCTCATTTTCATATTTTTCTATCTAATTTAAATGAAAGATATTTCATTAAAAATTGGAATCACCTCAAAATGATTTTTCTAGATTTAGTTATATATTTTCAAAGTTCAGGCTGTAATCTGGAATTACCAAGTGAATAGTTGCAGTGAACAGTGTCCTAAGCCCAACTCTTGGAAATTCATGTTTTTAAGAGGTATTCCTGTAACATCCCTAATTTCTGTATTAAGTTGTATGTATAGATTGAATAAAATATATGAGATTTGTCAGGAAAAGATGTGGCCATATTTATGTAAAGAAAGGAATTAATTGCAAGAGGAAGAAAGTCTAAGCGCCAAAGTGCAAAATTACGAAAATGCCACTGTGATGCCCTAAGAAACTAGAAGTAAATGAAGGGCATTTTGGTCATTTCATTCAAGAGATGGATATCAGATGAAATTTGGCAGAAAATTATTATAATTAATATGAGAATTTATGGAGTTGACAGAAGTCAAAAAGGAGTCCTGTAGAATTAATTATGGAATTTACGGTGAAAAAGGACACCGATAAAGGGTTAAAGGAAACATATGTAATTTTTAACAAGACTTCTGGGTCTCAAAAAATTATGAAACTTTGTAGAGAATTCATTTTATATTAGAATGAATTTCTAAAAATGTTATAACAATTAAAGGAGGTGTTTAGCATTTATTCTGAGATCAGGGTGATTTATGGATATCGGTATAAGGAAAATACATTGGGATTTGGGCCAATTAGCTATTGGACCTAAAAGAGACCCAACATGTCATCCTAGGCCAGCCCAATAAGGCCTAAAAGTTGTCTTGGAGCCCAAGTCCAAAAATAAATAATTTATGGATTTTTGGAAATAAAGAAAAAGAGAATAAAGTAAGAATTATGTTTTGAACATGGTGGGATTCACGAGGACTTCAAAATGGCACCCAAAAAGAGAAAGGGTTAGGTGTACCAAGGGAGGCCATGCTAGTGATGTCATGGTGGTAAGGTCATGAGTGAAAAGTGAAAAGACATTCCAAGATCAAACCTTTAACCATTAGATCAAATAGTTCCCAAGGTGATCTTGGCCTTCAAATGGCACATGACTTTTGCTATAAGTACCCCCCATTTGCAAGCTCAAAACCATGGAGCAAGAACCTTAGGAAGCTCTTGAAAAATATTTCTCAAGCAAGGAAGAAGCAAGGATCTTGAAGAAGCTTGTAAGGTAAGTTGTCTCCTTGCTTCTACCTTTTGTTCTTATAGTTTGTGCTTGAGTTTAAGTGATTTTTGAGGCTTAAATCTTGGGGAGATGCTGCTGGAATTTTTGTGTATATGTGAAAGGAATATGAGTTTTAAGTCATAGATAGTTAAGACAACTTTAAACAAGTTAGTTACATGCTCGGTTGTGAAGTAAGTTGATATTCTTGACTTTACCATTTCGGTTTGCACTGTTCATACATTGTTCATGATAGAAGGAAATGGAATTTCAATGATTTAATGCTTCCATTGAGTTTATATGATGATTTTGTGTAGGATTGGAAAGGTTTTGAACCTTGGAACCCATTGGAATTAAAGGTTATAATGTTGAAAATTTCTCACGGTTACTGTTCGCTCACGTGAGCAGTGATTTGAATTTTATGATTTTGATGCTTCCAATGGTCTTAAAATGAGTTTTTGTGTGGGGGAAAAGTGGAGGAACAAGTATGGGAAGCATTGGAATCAAAATGAGAATTTTTGGAAGATTTATGTATGCTTTTCCAAATCTGTACAGAACAGTGTATTCTTGCTGGAATTTGGTTATTTTGAGTTCATAAATGGATTCAAAAGGTGAAATTGTGTAGGGTAAGGTCAAGACATCAATTGGTTCAAAGGCCAAGTTAATTGGCAAAGATTAAAGAAAGTTATGTTAGTTAAAGCAAGTTAAAGGTTCAAGAGAGGTAGTCTTGAGTAGTGTTTGAGTTCATGGTCCTAATGGATTATGTAATGAATATGAATGTATTTAGGACCTTGAAACCTCTAAGAAGGTGTTGGGGAATGATTGACCAAAAAGCTTCATGATTGGAAAGCTTGGGAAGCAAGTGCAAGTATAAGAAAGAAAGCTTAAATCCAAGGTAGTGGACTTACCCTAAACTTGTATGTATGTAATGTATGCTTGATTGTGCTATGGCTTGGTTGAATTGTGTGTATATGGTAGATGATTGAAGTTCTGTTATGTTATGATTACTTTGGCCAATTGTATTTCATATGATACATGGAAGCATGCTCATCACACTATGATAACACTTTGACAAGCAAGAACAAGTCTTTACATTAATACATGCATTGTTTGGTATTGTTTGCTACTGAGATTCCCCCGAATCTCACCCCCATAACCATGATCTAGGTGATGGATGAAACATCCTCCCTTAGACCCCTCAGAGTACACTTACGGAAGCTATATTAGCTTGATTATATCTTAACTTAAGCCCAAAAATTTAAAATTTTACTCTTAAGTTCCTTATTCTGGACCTTTAATTTGAAAATTAATTTATCTTGTTCTACACCTCCAAACAAGGCTTATTACCTATCCACGTAATGCCCCAGATGTGTACGACTGGCTCACCAAATTTCATAGCCAAACTCCTTCGTTTACTAGGTCAAGCTGAGGTCAGAACACTGCTACCTCATGACCTGCGAATTTCTCTTTTCATTTCTCCATTCACAAATTGAACATGCCAAACAATATTTATTATTAAATAATAAAATGTCATACAACAAGTCATACACAAAATTCTCATATTTCTATTACATCTTTTCCTGCCTAAAATCCGGTAGCATAACCGCTAGGCTTCATCTGTACAAAGAACTGAACCGTACTGATTCGGTAATTCCCTCATGAAAATTACCATTCTACATAGTACCCAAGAAAGACTGGATGAACCGACTAGGTCCACTCACTTCCAGCCTCCTTAGACAGCACTACGTACACAGTACTTATCATATTCTGATGTTCAGTCTTAAATTCAGCAGCATAACGGCGTCTCTCAAAATTTCCAGATTTTATTTTGACAGAACCTCCCCTATAATGTTATATATGGAAATGAGATTTGGGGGAATCTCAGTAGTAATAATCATAACAATATATGTAATGTAGAGTGACAGTGCTTGCTTGTGACTGTGTACAGATAAGTATGCTGCGTGCTTCCATACTCAATAATATATGATCATAGCATTGTAATAGAGCTTCAAGCATAACATATAAGACAACAATCCAACCAAACAATATCACAACAAATCACAAAGCCATTACATAAAAGCTAGGATTAGTTACTACCTCAAAAGCAGAACTTCAGAACTTCTCTACTGCTTCCAACTTCACCAGAACTTCCTTTCTTCTTTCTTTCTCCTTCTCTCTCTTCTTTCTCTCTCTTTCCCTTGCCAAAACCTTGCATAATGAAGGCAAGGGGGGTATTTATAGTTTTGGTCAATGGCATTCTTGTAATTTTGAAGCCATCTGATCCTGTGGTCCTGGTTTTTTCGGAATTTCCTATTTTTCTTTATTCCTTTTACTGCATCATGCATGACATCATCTCAAAGCCACCTCATGGGATACCTCATCATGCACATTTCTCACATGGAAAAATTGCAAGCTTCTTAGACACCTCATCAACTGACTCAGCAGTTCCAGTCCAATCCAGTACCGGTCCGGTCCGATTTCCCACAAACTGGACTCACCGGCTAAGATTGTGCCACGTGTCCTTAACTTTTCTTCTTCCTCTAAGATGACGCCATGTGGCATCTGGAAGGGACCTTTCACGCCTTCCAATGCAATCCAGATAAGTCCAAGACTCTATCTGATCACCTCCTCGGTTATCGTGCTAACCGAGTAACTTTACTTTATTGAAACAGCATTAAAATAGTATTTTAATGCCACTTTTTCTCACATACTTCATGGGCTACGTTTTTGGGCCTTGGAATATTATCTTAGATCTCTAATCAAGCTCAAGTACTCTGATGGCTCGATTCCCAAGAAATAGCCCTTGGCAAATTACCAAAATACCCCTGAGTGCCCTTTCTTGCACTATTTTAACCCTAAGGGTAAAATCGTCATTTTACACCTTTCTGTACCCTATCAGGGTATATACTGACTCGAAGTAACTTTATCTGTATGTGCCTTGGCTCCTGGGCCTGTCCAGAATGACCAAAATGCCCTCCATTCATCTATTACTCTTTAGTACAACACAGGGGCATTTTCGTAATTTCGCACTTTTCCGGGGTTCTGCCGGACACTGGCCCACCTATCAGTCCAAGGGTCTTACTGGGCCTTTGTTGGCGCCATTATTGGACCTTTCAGGGTCCATTACCTTCATGGCACGCATTACGAGAAATCTTCCCCTGTTAATATTTATTGAATATTTTATCTATTATTTACCGTTTATACCCATATCCGGACACTGGCTCCTTCTGTCGGATACACTGGCCTGCGGTGTTCAGGCATCCCTGTGAGTCATATCAGTCATCTGACTGAGGTTATCCGAACTCATTCAGTCCCTTTTTAAATACCGATAAATTTCCCTATCGGATACCCGAAGGCCTCACACTCCCGTCTGGATTTTCTGATTTGTGAATAACTTTCTCTACAGGCCTCCTATCGGTATTCTATCAGTTTCCTGACATCCGCCCCATAAGGACGCATCATCCTGTATTTTCTCACCTGGATCTGAAATCTAGGATATCCGGTAGGAATTTTTATAACTTTTGGACGATCAGTCCATTTCTGGCTATCTGGAGTCTTCAAAAATTCCTGTATCAAGCCAGATTACCGAGCGTCACTTGCTCTCTCTACCGGTGAAATCTGGGACTGAAATGCTTCCTGACAGTCCAAACCACTTCCGGCCTGACTTTCTTTAATTATACTTTAACCCCAAGGAACTTTTCTTCTTTTCAATTAAGTCCCTTTTTATTTGGCTAAAATTACACTTAAGGACCCCACATTTTTGTCTACTTTTCCTTTTTGCCTTATACTTTTCATATTTGTATCTAAGTCCCTCCATTTCCTTTCTTTTGCAACTTAATCCCTTTCTTTGCATAAATGGCCACTATATCTCTAGCGACTTGCAGTCCCTAGACTTATTTGCAATTTAGTCCCTAAAAACCCTCTGTATGTTTCGTGGACTTCTGCTCAAAGGGATATTCCTCACATTCCTCATTTTGAACCTAGGTGAACTGTCCTGATTCTGTAGGTTAAAGACTTAACTCATCTTTAAATCCTGAAGGACTTAGCTCATCCCTCGGATTCCTACAAAATATAGGTAAGTAATCTGCCCATATCAAATTACTACCCTGGGACTACGGGTTTAGCAGCCTGCCCATATCAGACTACTTTCCAGTTCTCCTAGACCAAAAATCGGGATGTTACACTGGAACATCACAAGGAAGGAGGTAATTGTGGATGTATGACTTGGAAAGCATGCCTTTAATTTATGTGATGATATATTGGTATGTATAATGAATTTACTCACTAGATCCAAGCTGAGGCAGATCACTTCCAGCGATAGTTTGAGTAACTTATTCTATTCAATTTCCCGTGAAATTTGGTATGAACATAGATAAGATCCATATCTTTAATTTGACACCAAGAACGCCTAATTTGGTTAAGTTTTCAAATTGATATGATTTTTCAAAATTGGACTTAAACTCTGGATCAAGATAAAACTAGTCCTGAGATACAGTGAGGTTCCAACACGGTTTTTATATAGTAAATGAATGATTTTTTTCTGAGATATTTTGTGATCTTAAAGTAAACATTCTTAGATTTAAATCCATAGGTAATTCGACTCAATTGGATAAGTATACAAGGAGAAATGAATTTTTGAAAATGGGGCAAAGAAACTGGAACTTTCAGATTTACCAAATGAACAGTGAAGTTCAACGAATAAACTGATTTGATCTGGACAAGGAAACCTCATTTTCATATTTTTATATCAAAGTTGAATGAAATATATTTCATTATAAATTGGAATCACCTCAAAACGATTTTTCTAGATTTGATTATGAATTTTCAAAGTTCAGGCTGTAATCTGGAATTACCAGTGAATAGTGATAGTGAACAATACCCGTAAGCCCAACTCTTGGAAATTAGTGTTTTTAAGTTTAAGAGATATTCCAATGATCTAAGATAATTCCAATCGAGTATATGTAAGGTTAAGGTTAAGGTTAAGATTTAAGGTTAAGATTTAAAGATGTGTACTAGAAAAAAATACCGTTGTGCTGGTAGACTATACAGAGTATTGTGTACGTAGGTGCTGTCTAAGGAGGCTGGAAGTGAGTGGACCTAGCCGATTCATCCAGTCTTTCCTGGGTACTTACGTAGAATGGTAGTTCTCATGGGGAATTACCGAATAAGTACAGTTATTTTCTACCAGAATTTCCGGCAAGAGAGATATAATCCAGTTGAGAGTGCTATAGCAAGAGTACTCTGAGAGATATAAAGAAGGATGTTTCAATTCCAATGTTCTAAAATAGTTTCAATTGAGTATAAGTAAGGTTAAGGTTAAAGTTCAAAATTAAGGTCAATGTTTTAAGGTTAAGATTTAAAGATATTTGTTAGAAAATGCCGTTGTGCTGGTAGACTATAGAAAGTACTGTGTACGTAGGTGCTGTCTAAGGAGGCTGGAAGTGAGTGGATCTAGCCGGTTCATCCAGTCTTTCCTGGGTACTTAAGTAGAATGGTAGTTCTCATGGGGAATTACCGAATCAGTACAGTTATTTTCTACCAGGATTTCCGGCAAGTGAGATATAATCAACTTCAAGAGAGCTATAGCAAGAGTACTTTGAGAGATATAAAGAAGGATGTTTCAGAGTGGCTGTGACTTTTCCTCAATTCCATAATTATGGCAAAAGTTTGTCACATTGGCCTTAAACATGGTAGAAACACTTCATTGCCTGTTGGTGTCGCATATGACACAGTTTCTTAAAGAAATTGGGATTCTATAATCATCGTTGAAAGTCGACATGTGTAATATCCTTAATTTTCTGTACTGATTTCTATGTACATATTAAATGGAATATATGAGTTCTTTTTCAGGAAAAAGATGTGGTCCTTTATGTAAAGAAAAGGATTAAATTGCAAAAGAAAGGAAATGAAAGGACTTAAATGCAATTATGGAAAGTTTAAGGTTAGGAAAGAAAGGTAGACAAAAATGTGGGGTCCTTAAGTGTAATTTTAGCCAAATAAAGGGACTTAGTTGAAAAGAAAAAAAGTTTCCGGGGCCAAAGTGTAATTATGAAAACTTGGACCGGAAATAGGCAAAAATAGTGATCGTACTCCGATCAGCCCCATATTCTACCAGAAGGTAGGGCAAGTGACGCTGGGTAATCCAGCCTAATACTGGAATTTTTGAAGACTCCAGATAGCCAGAAATGGACTGATCATCCAAAAGTTATAAAAATTTCTACCGGATACCCTAGATTTCAGATATAAGTGAGAAATTACAGGATGATGCACCCTTATGGGGCGGATGTCGGGAAACTGACAGAATACCGATAGGAGGGCTGTAGGAAAAGTTATCCGCGAATTAGAAAATCCAGGCGGGGTATGAGGCCTCCAGGGATCCGATAGGGAGATTTATCGGTATTTAAACTAAGACTAAATGAGGTCGGGTAACAACAGTCAGATGCCCGTTATGACCCAAATGGCTGCCCAAACACAGTAGGGCAGTGTATCTGACAAAAGGAGCCAGTGTCCGAAAATGTGTATAAATGGTAAATAATAATAAAATATTCAGTGAACTGTGCGGAGGAAGATTCCTCGAAATGCGTGCCATAAAGGTGATGGACCCAGAAAGGCCCAATAATGGCGCCAACAAAGTTCCAATAAGACTCTTGGACTGATAGGTGGGCCAGTGTCCAGCAGAACCCCGGAAAAGTGCGAAATTACGAAAATGCCCATGTGTTGTACCAAAGGGGTAATAGGCGTATGAAGGGCATTTTGGTCATTCTGGACAGGCCTAGAGGCCAAGATATATACCGGAGAAGTTAACCAGAGTCAGTAAATGCCCTGATGAGGTACAAAAGGGTGTAAAATGATGATTTTGCCCTTAGGGTTAAGATAGGGCATGAAAGGGCACCCAGGGGTATTTTGGTTATTTCGCAGGGGATCTGTAATTGAGCTTAGACCCAGTATTAAAATGTTAATTATATAAAGGGCCTAGATACTAAATGTAAGGTCAGAAGACATAATATGGGTTTCCAGAAAAAGTAGATTCAGAAAATGGTTCAGTTTTCGAGGTGACGGACCGGGCCGGTACCGGATTGGACCGGAAATCTTCCAGAAGACTTCTCCCCTCTCCAAATTGCGCCATGTGAAGAATGTGGGAGGTGAGGTGTCCCATGAGTTGGCATTGAGTGATGTCATGCATGATGCAGTAAAAGGAATAAAGAAAAATAGGAAATTTCGGAAAAACCAAGACCACAGGATCAAATGGCTTCAAAATTACAAGAATGCCATTGAAGGAAACTATAAATACCCCCCATGCCTCTCATTCTCACGGCCAAGAGCAAGGTTTAGAGAGATAAGGAAGTTCTTGAGAGAGAAAGTGAGAAAAAGAAAGAAGAAAGGAAGTTCTGGTGAAGTGGGAAGCAGTAGAGAAGTTCTGAAGTTCTGCTTTCAAGGTAGTAACTAATCTTAGCTTTTATGTAATGTCTTTGTGAATTGTTGTGCTATTGTTTGGTTGGGTTGTTGTCTGATACGTACTGTGTACGTAGGTGCTATCTAAGGAGGCTGGAAGTGAGTGGATCTAGCAGGTTCATCCAGTCTTTCCTGGGTACTTACGTAGAATGGTAGCTCCTACGGGAATTATCGAATCGGTACAAGATCGGTTACTTTCTACAGACGGAATGTAGCAGTTATGCTGCCGGATTTTAGACAATGGAAAGTGTAACAGAAATATGAGAATGTTAAACATGTACTGATGTATAACATTAGATTATTTAATAATAATTGTTATCTGGCATGTTTGACTGATATGTGATGTATGTATGCACTAATATGTAAAGTTGGTTGCTGAAAATGGCCTTGTGAACAATAACCCGTGGAGACCTATGGATGTTTGATAAATCTTTCAAAATAGAGAATGGTTGAATAAATGTATGATATTTTTATGGTAAATAGTAGACATCCTAAGATTTAATTTTATATATAGAGTGCCTCATTTGGATGTATACACGAAAAGATATAAATTGTTAAATTTGGGACCAGAATGCTGGCTTCAGGAGAAAGTCATTGGATAAACAGTAAAATTGAAACATTGACCCACGTAGAATTTGTCAAGTAATGGTCAACCAATGATTTTTCCCTGAAATATACTTAAGTTATCTTCATGTATCAATTTGAACCACTTCATTTCGATTTTTCTAGAATTAGTTATGAATTTTCAAATTCAGGTCACTCATCTAGAATTTGCCATAGTGAACAGTACCCGATATGAATAAAATTCCAGATTAAGAGTTTAGACTTCAATGACCCTAAAAGTGGGTTCTAAGTGCTACTGAATGGTCCTTAGGATGTATAAAAATAAGGATATGACAACATGCATGGTGACTTCACTCAATTAAAAAATAGTGCAACAAGCTTTCTGATTTTACCTTACTTTGGATCAAAAGACCCTATCACTCGCTGTTGACCTATATAGATCAATTACGCAATGAAAGTGGGCATCTAGAATACTCTTTGAAAGTTGTGATGGGTAGTGAGTTTTCATTCAATTCGTAAAACTTCTAAAAAGTACGCAATTACTAGCTAGAAACAAACTATCACCCATTTGTGAAAGCTTCTGATGAATTTCACAACGAAAACGGGTACTCCATAATTCTTCTAAGAGTCTGAGTGGCTGTGACTTTTCCTCAATTCCATAATTATGGTAAAAGTTTGCACATTGGCCTTAAACATGGTAGAAAGACTTTATGGCCTCTTCATGCTTATATGACATAGTTTCTTAAAGAAATTGGGATTCTATAATCATCGTTGAAAGTCAACATGCATGGGGACTTCACTCAATTAAAAAATAGTGCATCAAGCTTTTTGATTTTACCTTACTTTTGATTAAAAGACCCTATCACTCGCTGGTGACCTATATAGATCAATTATGCAATGAAAGTGGATATCTCGAATACTCTTTGAAAGTTGTGATGGGTAGTGAGTGTTCATTCAATTCGTAAAACTTCTAAAAAGTACGCAATTACAAGCTAGAATCAAACTATCGCCCCATTTGTGAACGCTTCGGATGAAATGCACAGCGAAAATGGGCACTCCATAATTCTTCTAAGAGTCTGAGTGGCTGTGACTTTTCCTTAATTCAACAATTATGGCAAAAGTTTGCCACATTATCCTTAACCATGGTAGAAACATTTCATTGCCTGTATGTGTTGTATATGACAGTTTCTTAAAGAAATTGGGATTCTATAATCATTGTTGAAAGAGGACATGCATGGTGACTTCACTCAATTAAAAAATTGTGCAACAAGCTTTTTGATTTTACTTTACTTTGGATCAAACGACCCTATCACTTGCTGTTAACCTATATAGATCAATTACGCAATGAAAGTGGACATCTCGAATACTCTTTGAAAGTTGTGATGGGTAGTGAGTTTTCATTCAATTCGTAAAAATTCTAAAAAGTACGCAATTAGTAGCTAGAATCAAACTATCCCCCGTTTGTGAACGCTTCAGATGAATTTCACAACAAAAGCGGGCACTCCATAATTCTTCTAAGAGTCTGAGAGGCTGTGACTTTTCCTCATTGTCACATTGGCCTTAAACATGGTAGAAACACTTCATGGCCTGTTGGTGCAGCATATGACATAGTTTCTTAAAGAAATTGGGATTCTGTAATCCTCGTTGAAAGTCGACATGCATGGTGACTTCACTCAATTAAAAAATAGTGCAACAGGCTTTCTGATTTTACCTTACTTTGGATCAAAAGACCCTATCGCTCGCTGGTGACCTATATAGATCAATTACGCAATGAAAGTGGACATCTCGAATACTCTTTGAAAGTTGTAACGGGTAGTGTGGGTTTTCATTCAATTCGTAAAAATTCCAAAAAGTACGCAATTACTAGCTAGAAACAAACTATCCCCCGTTTGTGAACGCTTCGGATGAATTTCACAAAAAGAGTGGGCACTCCATAATTCTTCTAAGAGTTTGAGTGGCTGTGATTTTTCCTCAATTCCATAATTATGGCAATAGTTTGTCACATTAGACTTAACCATGGTACAAACACTTCATTGCCTGTTGGTGTCATATATGACACAGTTTCTTAAAGAAATTAGGATTCTATAATCATCGATGAAAGATGACATGCATGGTGACTTCACTCAATTAAAAAATAGTGCAACAAGCTTTCTGATTTTACCTTAATTTGGCTCAAAAGAAGCCATCACTCGCTGCTGACCTATATAGATCAATTACGGAATAAAAGTGGACCTCTAGAATACTCTTTGAAAGTTGTAACGGGTAGTGAGTTTTTATTCAATTTGTAAAAATTCTAAAAGTACGTAATTACTAGATAGAAACAAACTATCCCCCGTTTGTGAAAGCTTCGGATGAATTTCACAATGAAAACGGGCACTCGATAATTCTTCTAAGAGTCTGAGAGGCTGTGACTTTTCCTAAATTACATAATTATGGTAAAAGTTTGCATATTGGCCTTAAATATGGTAGAAAGACTTCATGGCCTCTTCATGCGTATATGACACAGTTTCTTAAAGAAATTGGGATTCTATAATCATTATTGAAAGTCGACATGCATGGGGACTTCACTCAATTAAAAAATAGTGCATCAAGCTTCCTGATTTTACCTTACTTTGGATCAAAAGACCTTATCACTTGCTGGGGACCTATATAGATCAATTACGCAATGAAAGTGGACATCTCGAATAATCTTTGAAAGTTGTGAAGGGTAGTGAGTTTTCATTCAATTCGTAAAACTTCTAAAAATTATGCAATTACAAGGTAGAATCAAATTATCGCCTCGTTTGTGAACGCTTCGGATGAATTTCACAACGAAAATGGGCACTCCATAATTCTTCTAAGAGTCTGAGTGGCTGTGACTTTTCCTAAATTAAATAATTATGGCAAAAGTTTGCCACATTGTCCTTAACCATGGTAGAAACACTTCATTGCTTGTTGGTGTCGTATATGACACAGTTTCTTAAAGAAATTAGGATTCTATAATGATCGATGAAAGAGGACATGCATGGTGACTTCACTCAATTAAAAAATAGTGCAACAAGCTTTCTGATTTTACCTTACTTTGGATCAAAGACCCTATCACTCGCTGTTGACCTATATAGTTCAATTACGCAATGAAAGTGGGCATCTCGAATACTCTTTGAAAGTTGTGACGGGTAGTGAGTTTTCATTCAATTCGTAAAAATTCTAAAAGTACGGAATTACTAGATAGAAACAAACTATCCCCCGTTTTTGAACGCTTCGGATGAATTTCACAACAAAAACGGGCACTCCATAATTCTTCTAAGTGTTTGAGTGGCTGTGACTTTTCCTCAATTCAATAATTATGGCAAAAGTTTCCCACATTAGTCTTAAATATGGTAGAAACACTTCATTGCCTGTTAACCTATATAGATTAGTTACGCAATGAAAGTGGACATCTCGAATACTCTTTAAAAGTTGTCACGGGTAGTGAGTTTTCATTCAATTCATAAAAATTCTAAAAAGTACGCAATTACTAGCTAGAAACAAACTATCCCCCGTTTGTGAACGCTTCGGATGAATTTCACAAAGAAAGCGAGCACTCCATAATTCTTCTAAGAGTGAGTGGCTGTGACTTTTCCTCAATTCCTTAGTTATGGCAAAAGTTTGTCACATTGGCCTTAAACATGGTAGAAATGTAACATCCCTAATTTCGGTACTAAGTTGTATGTACAGGTTAAATGAAATATTTGAGATTTTTGGAAAAGATGTGTCCATATTTATGTAAATAAAATGATTAATTGGAAGAGGAAGAAAGTCTAAAAGTCAAAGTACAAAATTACAAAAATGCCACTTTGATGCCATAAGAAACTAGAAGTAAATGGAGGGCTTTTTGGCCATTTCACACAATGGATGGATATCAGAGGAAATTTGATAATAAATTATTATAATTAATATTAGAATTTATGGAGTTGACAAAAGTCAAAAAGGAGTCTTGTAGAATTAATTATGGAATTTACAGTGAAAAATGACACCGATAAAGGGTTAAAGGAAACGCATGTAATTTTTAACAAGACTTCTGGATCTCAGAAAATTATGAAACTTTGTAAAGAATTCATTTTATATTAGAATGAATTTATAAAAATTTTAGAACAATTAAAAGAGGTGTTTAGCATTTATGCTAAAATCAGGGCAATTTAAGGACATCAGTATAAGGAAAGTACATTGGGATTTGTGCCAAATAGCTATTGGCCTAAAAGAGGCCCAATATTTTTGTTCTAGGTCATCCCAATAAGTCTCAAAAGTTATCTTGAAGCCCAAGCCCGATAAGGAATAAATTATGGATTTTGAAAAGAAAAAGAAAAGAGAATAAAGTAAGAATACAGGTTTGCACATGGTGGGACCCACATGGACTAAAAATGGTGCCAAGAAGAGAGCTTAGGTGTCCCAAGTGATGTCATGCTAGTGAGGTCATGGTGGTGAGGTCATGAGACAAAGTGAAAAGATATTCCAAGATCAAACCTTTAACCATTAGATCAAATAGTTTCCAAAGTGATCTTGGCCTTCAAATGGCACATGACTTTTGCTATAAATACCCCCCTTTCCATTCATTCTTCACACCCAAGAGCTCCTTTAGAGAGAGAAGTGAGTTCTAGAGAAAGAAAGTGGAAGAAAGCAAGGAAGAAGCAAGGGTCTTGAAGGAGCAAGTAAGGTAAGTTGATGTTCTTCACTTTACTATTTCGGTTTGCACTGTTCATGCACTGTTCATGATAGAAGAAAATTGAATTTCAATGATTTAATGCTTCCATTGAGTTTATATGATGATTTTGTGTAACGACCTACTCAGCTTCTAGTCGCGACCTGTCACCTCTGGAGTTTTATGTCACGACCTCCTCAACTTCTAGTCGCGACCTGTCGTGTCTTTTCGATTTTCTGTCGTTCAGGACGCCTGTATGGTCTCTACCTAAGTGTCTATGAGTCGCAACTTGTCATCGTACCTAGTGCTCTCTTCTCGATCGCAAGAAGTTGACAACTCAGATCGGCTTCCTTTATCGGTATCCACACGAACAGCGTTCCAACCACGAACGACATGCTAGCGCAGCTTGTCCCTCTAGGGCTTTCTCGAGATTCCGTCCTCACCGTCTCTATTTTGGCAGTTTCTTATCTGCAAACCTTTTGCACTCTCCTTGTGTCACATCCTTAATTTTATACATCTTAGGAACCATTCAGTAGCATTTGGAACCACTTTCAGGGTCATAGAAGTTCAAACTCTCAATCTGGAATTTTACTCTTTTCGGTACTGTTCACTGTAGCAAATTCTAGATGAGTGACTTGACTTTTAAAACTCATAACTAATTATAGAAAAATTGAAACGAAGTGGTTCAAAGTGCTACATGAAGCTAACTCAATTATATTTCAGGGAAAAATCATTGGTTGACCATTACTTGAACAATTTAACGTGGGTCAACATTTTAAAGTTACTGTTCATCCAGTGATTTTCTCCTGAATCCAGCATTTTGGTTCCATCTTTGGTAATTTATATCCTTTCGTACAGACATCCAAATGGGAAATTCTATATATCAAATTAAATCTTAGTATGTCTACTTTTTACCATAAAAATTTCGTACATTAATTCAACAATTTACTATTTTTAATGATTTATCAAACATGCATAGGTCCTCACGAGTTACTGTTCACTGACCCTATTTTCAGCATTCAATCTTCACATGAGCATGCATACAACCATCACATATCAGTCATACATGCCAGATAACAATTATTATTAGATAATTAACTGTTATATATCAGTGTATGATCAATCCCCTCAAATTTCTATTACATCTTTTTCTGTCTAAAATCCGGCAGCATAACTGCTACAATCTTCCTCTAGAAAGTAACCGATGTTGTACCGATTCGGTAATTCCCTCGTGAGAACTACCATTCTACGTAGTACCCAGGAAAGACTGGATGAACCTGCTGGGTCCACTCACTTCCAGCCTCCTTAGACAGCACTACGTACACAGTACGTATCAGCTCCTTTCCCTGTTCCTGCTTTCTTGCCGGAATTTCGGCAGCATAACGGCGTCTCTTAAAATTTCCAAATTTCATTTTGACAGAACCTCCCCTGTAATGTTATGTATGGGAATGAGATTCAAAAGAATCCCAATAGCAACAATCATAACAATATATGTAATGCAGAGTGACGGTGCTTGCTTGTGATTGTGTACAGATAAGTATGCTGCATGCTTCCATATTCAATAACATATGATCATAGCATTGGAATAGAGCTTCAAGCATAACATATAAGACAACAATCCAATCAAACAAAACAACACATCACAAAGACATTACATAAGAGCTAGGATTAGTTACTACCTCAAAAGCAGAGCTTCAGAACCTCTCTACTACTTCCAACTCCACCAGAACTTCCTTACTTCTTTCTTTCTCTCACTTTCTCTCTCAAGAACTTCTTTCTTCCTCTCTTTCTTGCTTGCACCGAAATGAAGGAGTAAGGGGGGGTATTTATAGTGTTGAGCAATGGCAATCTTGTAATTAGGAAGACTTATGATCCTGTGGTCCTGGTTTTTCCTGGAATTTCCTATTTTCTTTAATTCTCTTTTACTGCATCACCCTGGACACCTCATGGGACACCTCATAGGACACCTCACCACCCATATGCTTCATGTGACGAAATTTGGAGGTTCTGAAAGCTTTTCGGTCCAATCCGGTACCGGCCCGGTCTATCGCCTCGAAAAACGTGCTGTTTTCTGAATCTGATGTTTCTGAAGATCCTTTTTATGTCTACTGACCTCATATTTAGTATCTAGACCCTTTATATCATTAACTTTTTAATACTGGGTCCAGACTCAATTACAGATCCCCTGCAAAATGACCAAAATGCCCTGGTGCCCTATCTTGTCCTATTTTAACCCTAAGGACAAAATCGTCATTTCACACCTTTCTGGACCTGGTCAAAGCTTATACTGGCTCTAGTCAACCTTATTTATACATGTCTTGACCTCTGGGCCTGTCCAGAATGACCAGAATGCCCTCCATTCATCTGCTGCCCTTTTTGTACAACACAGGGGCATTTTCGTAATTTCACACTTTTCCGGGGTTCTGCTGGACACTGGCCCACCTATCAGTCCAAGAGTCTTATTGGGCCTCTAATGGCGCCATTTTTGGGCTTTCCGGGTCCCTTACCTGTATGGCACGCATTACGAGGAATCTTCCTCTGCCACAGTTCACCAAATATTTTAATTATTATTTACCGATTATACACCTTTCCGGACACCGGCTCTTTTTTCCGGATACAGTGGCCTACTGTGTTCAGGCATCCTTGTGGGTTATAACGGTCATCTGACCGAAGTCATCTGATCGCATTTAGCCCCTTTAAAAATACCGATAAATCTCCAACCCGGATCCCCGGAGGCCTCATACTCCCGTCTGAATTTGCTATTTTGTGAATAACTCCTTCTACAGACCTCCTATCGGTATTCTGTCAGTTTCCTGACATCCGCCCCATAAGGGCGCATCATCCTGTATTTTCTCACTTATATCTGAAATCTAGGGTATCCGGTATTAATTTTTATAACTTTTGGACGATTAGTCCATTTCTGGCTATCTGGAGTCTTCAAAAATTCCGGTATTAGGCTGGGTTACCGGGCGTCACTTGCCCTACCTTCTGGTAGAATCTGGGACTGAAATGCTGTCGGGCAGTGCGAACCACTTCCGGCCTAACTTTCTTTAATTACACTTTAGCCCCAGGGAACTTTTCTTCTTTATAATTAAATCCCTTTTATTTGGCTAAAATTACACTTAAGGACCCCACCTTTTTGTCTACTTTTCTTTTTGGCCTTGAACTTTTTCATAATTACATCTAAGTCCCTACATTTTCTTTCTTTTGCAATTTTAACCCCTTTCCTTGCATAAATGGCCACTATATTTCTAGGGACTTTCACTATTTACATATAAGTCCTTGATCTTTGACTTATTTGAAGTTTAATCCCTAAAAACCCTCTGTATGTTTCTGGGACTTCTGCTCAAAGGAGTCTGATAGTCTATCTATTTCAGGCTCACTTTCTGAGTCTCTGGGCCTGAAAATTGGGGTGTTACATTTCTACCCCCCTTAAAATAAATTTCGTCCTCGAAATTTACTTAGTTCCTTCGTCAACTATTCTGGATATATCTTCTCGGTATATCATTTCCTGGTTTATGACTAAGGCTTGGGGTATTCATCCATTCATCAATCTTCTACTTACCTACTTCTACTCAGGGACAACTTACTGGACTTATGAGTAGTGTCCATTTCTTTCATATTTTTCCTTTCATAATTTTAATGTAATTCTGGGGTCTACCTCAATCCTCTTACACTTTGCTAATCTCTTAGGAGAAACATTACCTTTGTTTCTCCTGATACAAGATTATAACCCAGATGCATCTATGCCAAACTTTTCGGGCATTTGCATTCTTTCTTATCCCTTCTTAGGGCTTTCTATCATTAGACTACTCTTGCCTTAGCACCTTTCGTGTCACTGAGTTAGGGCTTGGTTATTCTATTTATAGCTCTAGGCCCTAGTATTCTCTTTCTTATAGAACTTAAGTTCTATCTTTGCTTTGCCTTAGATACTCTCTCTCTTTTTTTTTTTTAGGTCCCTTTGGCCCTTTAATCTCTTTACTCTTATTTGGGGGATCTATATACTCGTATTCTTAATACACAGGGAATTCTCTTCTCTGTTTCTCAGGAATTCTTCTACAAACCTTTGAATACCAGCACTCAGATTTGATCTTGGACTCCGTCTTAGTTTAAGTGAAAGCTAAGTTCAGTCTGTATATAATAGAGGCGATTTGAGAAAAAACATTATAAATAATTTTTCTGGGTGAGTTTATCAACTAGTGAAGCTTCCTTATCTTAACTTTGTCTTTGGCATTCATCTTCCCAAAGAGATACTACATTGTACTCATATCTCATGGCTCATTACTTTCCTTAGGCTAGGTCTAACTGCGACCTCGGGATCTAACTGCGATCAACCATTAGCCTCTGCAGAATCTAACTGTGACTCTGAACCTCTTAGGATCTAACTGCGACCCTGGAGCCATACTAGGATCTAACTGCGACCCTCCAGAATCTAACTGCGATTCTGTTGTACTGTATATCTCCCGAAGATTTTTAAACCAACAGACTAAGTTATAAGGTTAACTGCTTCCACCTGTTGATAACTCAATAAAAATTTTAAAATTTTTTATAGCCTCGTATTATTTACCCAGACTTTACTTATTTTCTCTCTTACTCAGGAGTTCCCTCTCATCTCAGCTTATTCTAATCTGTGCTCTAACTGCGAGCATTCTGTATCAGATCTATCTCTTATCTAAAGAGTGATCTGAAAACAAATGCTTTATTGTTATCTGCTTCCCTTTTTATACCATTCCTTTCAATAGAAATGGCCCTGAGTACTGTATTCACAGTTTATAGAATGATCTGAGTAAAATATATCATATTCATTCCCACATAAAGGCAACATACTAGGTACAGGATAGCTCAATAGTGTGCATACTGGACAATATATACAGGACTTATTAGCTAATGGAAACAGAACACATATGGACTCGTATCTTAATTTGGTGCAGGAGACTTTCTTATCTCGTTGCCAGTCAGGGCATATACTCTTCCCTGAGTCGGATATCTTTCGCCTGTTGTGTTCTGTGGGCACTCTCTAGCATAATGTCCAGACTTTCCACACCTATAGCATAACCCTTGACCTACTAGACAAGGCCTTGTACCATGGTCTCGACCACAATTCCCACATACATTAGGCCTTGGTTGCCTACTAACTTCTCTTGGCCCACTACCTGGTCTACTCCCCTATTTCTTATTAACTTCTGACTCATATACTGGCCCATTTCTCTTCTTACTGTTTCCTTTCGAGGAACCTGGGGGCGTCATTCTCAATGGTACTGATGTAGCAGGCTCACCCTTTTCTGGATATTGCACATTCTTTTCTGTGATCCTGCATACCTCTACTGCTTCATTAAACCTTCGTATCTGCCTAGGAAAAACTTTCTCTTTCAGTGTAGAATTTAATCCACGAGTTAATTTCTCAGTGGTCCATCTTTCATCATTCCTATATTTTAGGTACGTGGAGTATCGTGAAAGACGAATAAACTTAGCAAGATAATCGTCAAAGGATTCCTACTCACCCTGCCTTAATATTAAAAATTCGGCTTCGTGCTCATCCCTTACTGACTGTGGAAAATATTTCTCGTTGAACTGCTCAATAAATACTTCCCATGTGAGTGGAATATTTCTTGATTGCATAATTACTTCTGTGTTCCTCCACCACCGATCGGCCTCCTTTTCTAGCTTGTAAACTGCCATTTGGGCCTTTCTTTCAGTGGGACATTCTAAAATCTTAAAGATTTTCTCTAACTGGCTAACCCAATCCTCGGCTACTTGAGTGTCAAAAGTTCCTTCAAACATAGGCGGATTAAACTTCTGGAATCGTTCCATCCATGTTTGAAGACTTTCCTGGTTATTGTTATTTCCTATAGACCCTTGATGTCTATTCATTCCAGTCTGTCCATGATCTGACTGAGGTTCAGGTTCTACATCATTTTCTGGTACTACCTCTTTCTCATACTGCTGTAAGCTAGTAACTGCAGCAGCAACCGCCGTAGCGATAGCAAAATCTCGTTCTCGATCTTGGCGAACTTGTTCCGCCCTTATTTCTTCCATCATTCTCTGTTGCTGATCTAGCCTAGCAAGGATGACTTGCATAGGATCTACCTCATTGGAGTTGCCAGCTTCCTCTATGTGTGGCTCCTCCACTCTAGTTCTACGTCCTCGTCTCGTGTTCACCATCTTGCTTCTCGTCAATCTCAAAAGAAAAGTGAACATATTAATATCATACTACCTATTCATCTAAAAGCTTTACCTTTACTAGGCTTTTCTAAACCTTTAACTTTCCTATATATATTAGTCGTTACACAAGACCTATCTCGTCACAACCTCAGCTTCCCGTGATCACTAACTTAGTGTCAATTATGACAGCTTTATCAGGGTATCTCTATAATTTATCTATTCAGAGTATTTCCTAAGCCAGAATCCTTTGCTCTGATACCAAAATGTCACATCCTTAATTTTATACATCTTAGGAACCATTCAGTAGCATTTGGAACCACTTTCAGGGTCATAGAAGTTCAAACTCTCAATCTGGAATTTTACTCTTTTCGGTACTGTTCACTGTAGCAAATTCTAGATGAGTGACTTGACTTTTAAAACTCATAACTAATTATAGAAAAATTGAAACGAAGTGGTTCAAAGTGCTACATGAAGCTAACTCAATTATATTTCAGGGAAAAATCATTGGTTGACCATTACTTGAACAATTTAACGTGGGTCAACATTTTAAAGTTACTGTTCATCCAGTGATTTTCTCCTGAATCCAGCATTTTGGTTCCATCTTTGGTAATTTATATCCTTTCGTACAGACATCCAAATGGGAAATTCTATATATCAAATTAAATCTTAGTATGTCTACTTTTTACCATAAAAATTTCGTACATTAATTCAACAATTTACTATTTTTAATGATTTATCAAACATGCATAGGTCCTCACGAGTTACTGTTCACTGACCCTATTTTCAGCATTCAATCTTCACATGAGCATGCATACAACCATCACATATCAGTCATACATGCCAGATAACAATTATTATTAGATAATTAACTGTTATATATCAGTGTATGATCAATCCCCTCAAATTTCTATTACATCTTTTTCTGTCTAAAATCCGGCAGCATAACTGCTACAATCTTCCTCTAGAAAGTAACCGATGTTGTACCGATTCGGTAATTCCCTCGTGAGAACTACCATTCTACGTAGTACCCAGGAAAGACTGGATGAACCTGCTGGGTCCACTCACTTCCAGCCTCCTTAGACAGCACTACGTACACAGTACGTATCAGCTCCTTTCCCTGTTCCTGCTTTCTTGCCGGAATTTCGGCAGCATAACGGCGTCTCTTAAAATTTCCAAATTTCATTTTGACAGAACCTCCCCTGTAATGTTATGTATGGGAATGAGATTCAAAAGAATCCCAATAGCAACAATCATAACAATATATGTAATGCAGAGTGACGGTGCTTGCTTGTGATTGTGTACAGATAAGTATGCTGCATGCTTCCATATTCAATAACATATGATCATAGCATTGGAATAGAGCTTCAAGCATAACATATAAGACAACAATCCAATCAAACAAAACAACACATCACAAAGACATTACATAAGAGCTAGGATTAGTTACTACCTCAAAAGCAGAGCTTCAGAACCTCTCTACTACTTCCAACTCCACCAGAACTTCCTTACTTCTTTCTTTCTCTCACTTTCTCTCTCAAGAACTTCTTTCTTCCTCTCTTTCTTGCTTGCACCGAAATGAAGGAGTAAGGGGGGGTATTTATAGTGTTGAGCAATGGCAATCTTGTAATTAGGAAGACTTATGATCCTGTGGTCCTGGTTTTTCCTGGAATTTCCTATTTTCTTTAATTCTCTTTTACTGCATCACCCTGGACACCTCATGGGACACCTCATAGGACACCTCACCACCCATATGCTTCATGTGACGAAATTTGGAGGTTCTGAAAGCTTTTCGGTCCAATCCGGTACCGGCCCGGTCCATCGCCTCGAAAAACGTGCTGTTTTCTGAATCTGATGTTTCTGAAGATCCTTTTTATGTCTACTGACCTCATATTTAGTATCTAGACCCTTTATATCATTAACTTTTTAATACTGGGTCCAGACTCAATTACAGATCCCCTGTAAAATGACCAAAATGCCCTGGTGCCCTATCTTGTCCTATTTTAAACCTAAGGACAAAATCGTCATTTCACACCTTTCTGGACCTGGTCAAAGCTTATACTGGCTCTAGTCAACCTTATTTATACATGTCTTGACCTCTGGGCCTGTCCAGAATGACCAGAATGCCCTCCATTCATCTGCTGCCCTTTTTGTACAACACAGGGGCATTTTCGTAATTTCGCACTTTTCCGGGGTTCTGCTGGACACTGGCCCACCTATCAGTCCAAGAGTCTTATTGGGCCTCTAATGGCGCCATTTTTGGGCTTTCCGGGTCCCTTACCTATATGGCACGCATTACGAGGAATCTTCCTCTGCCACAGTTCACCAAATATTTTAATTATTATTTACCGATTATACACCTTTCCGGACACCGGCTCTTTTTTCCGGATACAGTGGCCTACTGTGTTCAGGCATCCTTGTGGGTTATAACGGTCATCTGACCGAAGTCATCTGATCGCATTTAGCCCCTTTAAAAATACCGATAAATCTCCAACTCGGATCCCCGGAGGCCTCATACTCCCGTCTGAATTTGCTATTTTGTGAATAACTCCTTCTACAGACCTCCTATCGGTATTCTGTCAGTTTCCTGACATCCGCCCCATAAGGGCGCATCATCCTATATTTTCTCACTTATATCTGAAATCTAGGGTATCCGGTATTAATTTTTATAACTTTTGGACGATCAGTCCATTTCTGGCTATCTGGAGTCTTCAAAAATTCCGGTATTAGGCTGGGTTACCGGGCGTCACTTGCCCTACCTTCTGGTAGAATCTGGGACTGAAATGCTGTTGGGCAGTGCGAACCACTTCCGGCCTAACTTTCTTTAATTACACTTTAGCCCCAGGGAACTTTTCTTCTTTATAATTAAATCCCTTTTATTTGGCTAAAATTACACTTAAGGACCCCACCTTTTTGTCTACTTTTCTTTTTGGCCTTGAACTTTTTCATAATTACATCTAAGTCCCTACATTTTCTTTCTTTTGCAATTTTAACTCCTTTCCTTGCATAAATGGCCACTATATTTCTAGGGACTTTCACTATTTACATATAAGTCCTTGATCTTTGACTTATTTGCAGTTTAATCCCTAAAAACCCTCTGTATGTTTCTGGGACTTCTGCTCAAAGGAGTCTGATAGTCTATCTATTTCAGGCTCACTTTCTGTAACATCCCAATTTTCAGGCCTTGAGACACGGAAATAGCCTGAGAATGAGAGGCTACCAGACCCCTTTTTAGCAGAAGTCCCAGAGACATAAGAGAGTTTTTAGGGACTAAGCTGTGAGTAAGTAAAGGTATGGGAACTTATGTGCAAACAGTGGAAGTCCCAAGGGGTAGAATGGCCATTTGGGGTGATGTAAAGGTCAAAGGTTGAAGAGTTACGAGCTGACCGTTCTGGTCGCGACTATAGTAAAGAATGGTCGCGACTAGTGGTTATAGAAAGAGCTATACGCGACAAGAAAGCATTATGGTCGCGACGTAAAAGAAGTATGGTCGCGACTAGAAAGCAGTGATATCGCGACTAATAGTGGCAGAAAGCCTTAGACGCGACTAAAAAGTGTTATGGTCGCGACTAAAATGTGTTGTGGTCGCGATGATAGAATGTTTTGGTCGCGACGAGAAGATGTTTAGGTCGCGACTAATGTACACAGAATTGTAAGGTCGCGATATCACTGCTTTCTAGTCGCGACCATACTTCTTTTACGTCGCGACCATAATGCTTTCTTGTCGCGTATAGCTCTTTCTATAACCACTAGTCGCGACCATTCTTTACTATAGTCGCGACCAGAACGGTCAGCTCGTAACTCTTCAACTCTTCAAAAGTGGCGCTAAGCGTATGGGCCAAGAGTGGTGAAGGTCCAAGAGAGATAGTTACCCGGTTGGAGATAGACCGGAGGCAGGATATCAGATACAGGAAAGGTTATCTGGAAACCATGAGGTGGACTGATAAGGTGTACTCATGGGTCCTGCAAGATGCCACATGGCATTAAAGTAATGATTCAGTAAAGTAAAGATACTCGGTTGGCGTGATAACCGAGGAGGCACGTAAACCGAGGAGGTGATCAGATAAGTCTGGGACTTATCTGGGTGGCATTGGGAAGCGTGCAAGGTCTCTTCCAGTTGTCACATGGCATTAGTCTGCAGAAAGCAGATAAAGTTGAGGGCACGCATTACGAGGCAAGAGACTGGACCGGTGAGTCAGCATGATGAGTCAGCATGCTGAGGTGTCCCGGGAATTCAAGCATGTGAAAAATGAGGCGCTGAGTCAGCATGGTGAGTTGGCACGATGATGCAGTAAAGGAGAAATAAAAGAAAATAGGAAAATCCAGGAAAAACCAGGACCGCAGGATCAAAGTTCATGGTATTTACGATTGTGCCATTGAGCCCTATTATAAATACCTCCCTTCCCCCATTCCATTTGCATCCCGCGGAGGAGGAGAGAATGAGAGAGAAAGAAGAGAGGGAAAGGGAAGGAAAGGAAGAGAGAAAGGAGAAAGGAAGAAAGGAAGTTCTGGCGGAGCTGGAAGCAGAATAGAGATAGTAGGGTTCTGCTGAGCTAGCCAGGTAGTAACTAATCCTAACTTTTATGTAATGGCTTTGTGATTTGATGTGCTATTGTTTGGTTGGATTGTTGTCTTATATGTTATGTCTGAAGCTCTGCTGTAATGCTATGGTCATATGTTATTAAGCATGGAAGCATGCAGCATACTTATATGTACACAATCACAAGCAAGCACTGTCACTCTGCATTACATATATTGTTATGATTGTTGCTACTGAGATTCCCCCGAATCTCATCCCCATCCATAACCCATTACAGGGAGGTTATGCTGAAGTGGATTTTGAGAACCCTAAGAGACGCCGTTATGCTGCCGGAGTAAAGACTGAACATCAGTATATGATAAGTACTGTGTACGTAGTGCTGTCTAAGGAGGCTAGAAGTGAGCGGACCTAGCCGGTTCATCTAGTCTTTCCTGGGTACTACGTAGAATGGTAGTTCTCATGAGGGAATTACCGAATCAGTACGGTTCAGTTCTTTGTACAGCTGAAGCGTAGCGGTTATGCTGCCGAAGTTTAGGCAGAACGAGATGTAATAGAGATATGAGGATTATGTATATGTCTTGTTGTATATGCCATATTGTATGACATTTTATGATTCAATGATAAATAATGTTTGGCATATTCACATTTTGGATTATGAAGCTAACGCATAATAAAGCTAATATTGCTTCCGCTAGTGTACTCTGAGGGTTGTAAGGGAGGATGTTTCACTTTCTGAGTCTCTGGGCCTGAAAATTGGGGTGTTACACCTTGCCCCTTTTTGTCTCCTCAAGAACCCTACCTAGCCCCTAATGTCAAATATATAGGATGCTATCGGTGTTCTGATTGGGTTGAATTTCAGAATTAATCTTATATTAATTCTGAAATTAATACAAAATCATATATTGCATAATTTGATAAGAAACTAATTAAATAAATATGGTTTATATTAAATCTGTCCCACAGATTTAATTTACCTATTCATTTAATTTAAAATAAAGATAAGACAGAATTATATTTGATTTATTCTCATAAATCAAATTTGAGATATCATATAAATTTAAATTTCAAATTCAAATAGATCATATCAATTTAAATTCAAATTCAAAAGTGATAGAGATTTAATTTATCCTCATAAATTAAATCTTGCAAATATCTCTTATATTATATATAATATATATATACGAATTTATATATATATAAAATATATATCTACCCTAGATTATTCATTGAATCTAGACATGTCTTAGATTCAATGAATCTGGACATCATAGCTCATGTTTGGCTATTTTTTGCGACCCTGTAGGCCCATATGAAGTTGGAGTGGGCCAGTTACTATACAGACCCGCAAGTCGTAGCAGTCTCTAGCAAGACATTACGACTACCCAAATCATATGAGGATCGATGAACATTGTTACCTTTCATACAAACATATCACATCCCTTTTGTGACACGATATTTCGGTCATGGATGAGGCATGGAGAACGTCATCCTCCTGTTCCTGACCGTTAGTTTCTCGATCCCTGAGTAGTCTGACTATAGAAATGGAACTACCTTTCCATTACAGTATGACCATACATTTCTCAGACTCACTCATCGAGGGCCCCAGTAATATCTCTCTACGAATGTGAGGGACAAATTCCATCTTGACCATTCACATTCATCCGCATGAAAAACCACTAAGCCCGAACATAGCCTTTATGATCACTCGGTCAAAAGTGACTTTTGACTAAGTCAAAGCTGAGCTTCTGTCATGTAGGAATCTATGATGATCTCAGGTCAAAGGGCATAGCGACATGGTTTGTATATGAGAGAAGCTTATGACTTAACCCATACAGCTCTCTCATAGCGGGTCGATCCAACACCTTGTACTCTTACATGTGCCTATGACTTTGATTTATATCTCTATATATCTTCAAAGTCATACTGGTCTTATTTCATCTCTGCTCCCACATAGATGACCAATCAGGGACATTTAGGATAAGATCATGAGTTATCCAAGGATGGTCATCACAGTAAACATGCAAATAATGTGATAACATAATTAAGAAATTCATAAATCAACAATGTTCATAATGCAATGATTGACCCCTAGGGCACAATTTTCAATAATTTGGGCCTTAGCTAATACAATACATACTCTGTTTCCCAATCAGAGCAAGTTTATCTTGCACCAGAACCTCTGTTCTATGTTAAAACTTTGTTCTGTATCCATGCCAGAACATTTTACTCTGATACCAAAATGAAACATCCTACTTTTAACCTCTCAGAGTACATATTCGGAAGCGTATTTGATTAGCGAAAGCATTACGTTGGCCCAAAAATGAAAAATTGTAAAACTTACTACACTGGTACTGTTCATTAGGTAATTTCCAGATTGACAGTCCAACTTTGAAAATTCATAACTAATTGTAGAAAAATCGTATGAAGGTTATCCAAATTTCTAATTGAATCTCCTTCATAGATATTTAAGGGAAAAAATATAAATCTTAACATTTACCTTGCCAATCGATATAGTTAAATCATTATTTTTTACTGTTCATATGGCAAATTCTGGAAATTCCAGATTCTGTCTCTTAACTTTAGAAATTCATTTCTATTGATATACACATCCAAATGAGACTTGTTACCTATGAATTTAAATATCTGGATGTGTTCTAATTGTTCATAAAATTTCATACATTAATTCCTTCATTTGCTTGGTCAAACTGAAGCCACAACACAATTGCTTCAGGACCTACGTTTTTACCATTTCAGTTTCCTTTCTTTAATTCCCAATTATTGTTTCAGCATGTATAAACCATTTCTTTGGCATCTTATACATTCATATACATCATGGGGTTATGCCATAATTATTTCATACATTTATTTACATATAATGGCATATTACATATATCATGGAAATTCATAGCATATGCTAAGACATCAATTACTTCACTTTCTTTCTTCCATTCTTTAGCTCTTCTCCATGCATACATTTTCCATCATGCTTGACCTAAATTGGTTGGTTGTGGGAGGGTGAGATTCTAGGGAATCTCAGTA
The DNA here is from genome assembly GCA_037074615.1 of Leucaena leucocephala. Lineage (NCBI taxonomy): Eukaryota > Viridiplantae > Streptophyta > Magnoliopsida > Fabales > Fabaceae > Leucaena > Leucaena leucocephala. Next base: position 21,252,288 of record CM073532.1, on the reverse strand, counting down.
GCAAACATGACCATATGATATTTTCCATCATGCAAGATGGATGCTAATGCATGATATGTAATTTCATTAAACTTTCTTTAATTATTGACATGCCATCATGCTATATTCTTTGCATAGAAAATGCATGGAGATGGAAAACATGTTCTTCATAACATATTCAACATCTTTTCTCATGTCACAATATCATTCAAATATCATATACATGTCAACACATAAGCATACCACATCAAGCACAAAAAGAGATAAGTCCACTACCTTGAACTTAAGCTTTTCTCCCTTATTTTTGCACTTGCTCCCTAAGCTTTCCAACCATGAAACCTTTCTGTCAACCCCTTCTCAACATCTTCTTGGATATTTCAAGGTCCTAAACACATTCATACTCATCACATAATTCATTAGGACCATAAACTCAAGCCTTATTCAAGACTATCTCTCTTGAACATTTAACTAACATAACTTTCTTTAATCTTTACCAATAGACTTGGCCTTTGAATCAATTGATGTCTTGACTTTACCCTACACAATTTCACTTTTTGAATCCATTTATGAGCTTAGAATCATGAAATTCCAGCTCCTATTCACTGTTCTGTACAGATTTGAAAAACATGCATAATTCTTCCAAAAATTCTCATCTTGATTCCAATGCTTCCCATACTTGTTTCTCTACTTTATCCTACACAACTTTTCATTTTAAAACCATTGGAAGCATAAAAATCATGAAATCCAATCACTGTTCATACGAGTGAACAGTAACAGAGAAGAATTCCAAACATTATAACTTTCAATTCCAATGCTTCCAAGGTTCAAAACCTATCCAATCCTACACAAAATCATCATATAAACTCAATGGAAGCATTAGATCATTGAAATTCCATCTCCTTCTATCATGAACAATGCAAACCAAAATGTTTCATTCATGGCAAAGTCAAGAACAACAACTTGATTCAACAACCAATTGTCAACTAGCTTGTTTAAGCTTCAATCACATATCTCTAACTTTAATTTCTTCTTTCTCCTTTCATCTAAGGTTTTGGACATCATATATACCTTGGAGAAAACCCAACTTTCTTCCATGGAAACCCTAAGTTCAAGCTCCCAAATCAAAGGAAAATAAGCTAGGATAGATTGCTTACCTTTAATCTCTAGCTTGCTTGAACTTTGGCCTTTGAATTCTTCTTTGTCTTGGCTTGAGTTTTCATTTTGCAAGAGGTTCCCCAAGGGTTCATGAGCCACGGTTTTGCATCAGATTTTGCCATGGATTTAGCCCATGTGCTATCACATGCCATATGCTCCTCAAGTCCAGCTGTCATTCTCCCTTAAGTCATTCGCTGATTGATTTCTACATTGACGTTTGGTTGCGACAGTAGGTACATTAGGTTGCGACTGCATTGGCCTGTGATGGAAAATTAGAATAAATAGATTATTTGTTCAATTAATCATTAAAATCTCATCAATTAATTCTCAACTATTCCAATTCTATTTTATTTATTAATTGCTCAATTATACTGATAAATGGGGACAGAAATCAATAATAAACTCTCTTTAGCCACATAAAAATCAGTACAAATTTGAGTTTATCAACTCCCCCACACTTAGCTTTTGCACTCTGAGCAAAATTATGGATTAAAACTGAATTTCAAACACACATGTTTAGCAAAATTTGGCAAAACAGATTCAGCAGAAGTACTTGCATTCATCAATTCTTTCCCTTCAATTGGCAACAATCCATACTAACCTCATATCAATTATAACATCAAACTCATGCAATTAAATCATAGTAATCAACTAGGTTGAGATTTCCTCACAAGGTATAGTGTTTCACTCCCTCTCTTATCAAGGTAATTTCACTCAACCATCTAGCTTAGGCTTCCCATAGGTTTGTAATCATCCTACATATCTACCACTAAATGCCACAAGGTTTATGAATCAAAGGGTCTTTATTAGGGTTGTAATGTTGGAAAGGCTAGATGATGAAATGGAAATGTATGTCAATGATTAATGAAATACTGCACACAATCAAAGTTCCAATCATGCAACTACAGAAAATAATAAGTCACAAACTATCTTCCTTTAATACAAGTTGAATGACACTTTTTGCATTTCTTTTCTTTCTTCTTCCTTTCTCTTTTCTTTGTACTTTTCTTTTTCTTTTCTCTGTATTTTTTCTCTATTTTCATTTTTTGAACCAGATAGCAAAATATTAAAGTTCAGAGATTCAACAAGTAATTGCAACTTAGCAATCATTCACAATTAAAGACTTACTACAGCAGCAAGTATCTTGCATAGTATTCATTAATCAAGGATGGAATTTTTAAAGAAAATGAAAGTCTTAAAGGGGTAAAGTAAAGGATTTACTATTTATGTGGTTTTTGTTTGGACAAGAGAGTTTTGAAAGGAATGCCCTTATTATTTTCACAATTCCATGGAGCTAATGTGGTTTTGAATCATGGATTGAGACAAGTTCTGTAAAGTTACCAAACTAGATGGTGTCACACAATGTAAAGGAGTATATGTTGAAGGCTCAAAATACTTCCATCTGGCTTACTCACCCTAATCTGCTCACATGACTAATTTGCATGAATTTTAAACAAAATACATGAGACTAATCATTCATGATGCACAATTTTTAGTAGTGAATCAATGAAACAAGCAACTAACACTTCATCAAGCTTGCCAATGTCAAAAGTATATGTTCAAAGTTCAATTTCAAATCCATGACAGTAAATTCCAAAAACCAAGCACCAATCAGAATGAAATAGAAGGATTTTTTAGCAGAGGATTAGTGTTAGCTGCGACAAAATGGATATCCAGTCGCGACTGCTTTACATAGAGAAGAAATTTTTAGAAAATAGGGAATATTGGTCGCAACTAAAAATCACCGAGAGTAAACCTGATAAACACATATATTCTTGTCTCGACGACACATCAATACCGTCGCGACCTACATTCATAGAGAGTTACAGTCGCGACATAGATAATGCACAGACCACTACTAAACATCACAAATAGGTACATATTAGAAAATATGAACTTTTGGTCAAGATAAAAATAAGCAACGATCGCGACTAATCATTATAGAGAAGAAATTTTGACAATTTGCACACATTAGTCGCGACAAAAACAACATAAGGTCGGTACCAAAAGACAAAATCACAGCAATTATCTGATTTTTATTCACCCATCCTACTTAATCAAGTTCATTCTCCCCCACACTTAATTTCTATATTGTCCTCAATGTGAAGAAGCAATGAAACACATGCAAAGGCAACAGTAATCATGACAACGCTACACCAGAACTTTATTAGTTTTTATTGCTACCCCTACTAACTTGGTCTCCTCCCCCACACTTAATCAACAAATAACAGCTCAAGTATATAATAAAACTGATTAAAGCAGACTACTGTAAGTAGGGAAACAAGGAAAGAGACAACCTGAATACCAGGGAGGTTTGAAGTTCTCCTTGTTCTGCTTCATTAGGTGGCAATTGACCTAAAATGCTATACCATATGCTTCATCCTGCCTTGTTAGTGTAGCTTTTACCCATCTTAAAAGATAATCTACAGCTAGCAAAATATAGGCATAGCTAACAGATAGTGGAAATGGTCTTGTTGATGTAACTGTTGTATTATCCAACTCTATCCATGCAGTGAAATTTTCAACAACTATGTCTTTTCCTGCAAATTTATCATGTTGGTTCTTTCCAAAGCCTTCATTCAAAGGGTTAGTAGCAGAAAAAGATATTTCAGATTTAAGCATATCACCTTTAAGCTTATCAAAATTTTGCAGCAATAATTTATGTTCCTCTTTAGCCTTTTATTTATATGCATTAATTGCACTTAAGCCTAATAGTGAGTGATCCTGATGTGGGTGTCTATACATGTTAAATTGAATTATGTGCCACCAAATTCCATTTTAATAATTCCCTCTTTCATGCAAATCATGGTGTTAGCTGTTTTTAAGAATGGCCTCCCTAGAATAAGAGTACTATCTCAAGAGATTTATTTGTCATATAAAAAATGTAACATCCCGATTTTTGGGTCTAGGAGACCTGGTAGGTAGTCTGATATGGGCAGGCTGCTAAATCAGTAGTCCCAGGATAGTAATCTAATATGGGCAGATCACTTACCTATATTTTGTAGGAACCGAGGGATGAGCTAAGTCCCTCAGGATTTAAAGATGAGTTAAGTATTTGACCTACAAAATAGGGACAGTTTACCTAGGTTCAAAAAGAGGAATGTAAGGAATATCCTAAGTCTTTAAGTCTAGGAATTCTGCAGGTAGCTAGATATAGGCTGGCTCCTGAGTAAGATAACCTAATATGGGCAGGTTGTCGAGCCTTTCAATTAACAATGACTCTGAAGAGTTTAGTGGATGAGTTGTTGAAAGAGAATTTTGAGAACTTAAGATAAATGATAAGAAGATAAGTAAAGATGTCAGAAACAGAATACAGGGGCATAATCGTAATTATAGGAAAGATCGAGCTGGTAGCCGATGAGTACCATATTTTACCATAAAATAGAGAAAATTATGCTGATCATTTCACTGAACTGTGAAATATGCATATGAGGTCTCTATGAGTATGTAAGAATTATGAAAAATTAGGGACTTAATTGAAAAGAAGAAAAGTTTCCAAGGGCAAAATGGTAATTATGAAAAGTTCAGCCGGAAGTGGCTTAGAACTGCCCAGAAGCATTTCAGTCCCAAATTTCATTAGTAGATAGAGGAAATGATCTGGTTAATCTGGCTTAATACAGAAATTTTATCAGAGTTCCAGATAGCTGAAATTTATCTGATAGTCTAAAAGTTATCTAAAATTTTTATTAGATCTCCTGGACCTCAGATATGAGTAAAAAATTACAGGAATGTACGTCCTGTGAAGACGGAGGTCAGGGAACTAACAAAATCCCGAAAGGAGTTCTGTAGAAGAAGTTATTCACTTTTTAGTGAATTTAGACGGGAGTTTGTGAGCTCCTGGGATCTGATAGGGAGATTTAACAGTAAATAAACTAGGACTAAATGAGCCAAGATGATATAATGTAGATGCCCATAGTGACACTAAGGTTGGCCTAGGCCCATGATATCAGTTCAGTGGTAAAAGGGGTTGGTGTCCGGAAAAAGGTGTAAAATGATAAAAATGCCCTTATGTTGTAAAATAGCTGAAGAATGAGTAAAGGGTATTTTGGTCATTTGACTAAGGTTAGTCAGTCAAGAAAGGTTATTTGGATAGTTGACTAGGGTCAGAGAATACTCTGGTAAGATATGAAAAGACAATAATGCCCCTAGATTCATTAAAGTAAATAAAGAGGAACCAAGGGCATTTTGGTAATTTATCAAGGGATGGTTCTTGAAAATTGAGCCATCAGAGTCCTTGGGCTGGATCAGAGACCCAAGATACCATTCCCAGAGTCCAAAAACGTAGCCCAAGGAATATGTGGGTTAAAGTGGCATTAAAATACTATTTTAGTGCTGTTTCCATAAAGTGGAGTTACCCGGTCGAAGTGATAACCGGGGAATTGATCAGATAAAGTTTTGGACTTATCTAGTAGCCATGGGATGGCATGAAAGGTTCCATCAAGATTCCACATGGCACTAATCTAGAGGGAGAAAAAAAGTTAAAGACACCTGGCATGATCTCAGCCGTTTATTTCGGGACAAGACTCGGGAATTCTCTGGAAAAGCTGAGTCAGCTGGTGAGGTGTCCCAAGGGCCCCACCATTGTTCCACCTAACATGTGAGGTGTCCCATGATGATGTCACTTTTGATGAGTCATTATGGAGGATGATGTCATCACGATGATGCAGGCAAAGCTTCTTGAGGAAGCAAGCGATCTGAGCCATTCATCGTGAATCAATTTGGGCCATTCATTCCACCTTACCTCAAGTATAAATACCCCCCTTGCCTTTCCATTCACGGCCAAGCAAGGCAAAGAAGAGAAAAGAAGAGAGAGGAAGAGAAAGAAAGAAGGAAGGAAGTTATGGCGGAGCCGAAAGCAGTATAGAGTAGTATAGGTCTGCTAAGCTAGTAAGGTAATAACTAATCTTAGCTTTTATGTAATGGCTTTGTGATTCGATGTGCTATTGTTTGGTTGGATTATTGTCTTATATGTTATGTCTGAAGCATCATTACATAATGCTATGATCATATGTTATTATTAAGTATGGAAGCACGCAACATACTTATCTATACACAATCACAAGCAGGCACTATCACACTGCATTACATATATTGTTATGGTTGTTACTACTGGGATTCCCCCGAATCTCATCCCCTATGTATAACCCATTACAGGGAGGTTATGTCAAAGTGAATTTTGAGAATGCTAAAAGACGCCGTTATTCTGCCAAAATTATGACAGAATGTCAGTAATGAAGAAAGGAGATGATACGTACTGTGTACGTAGGTACTGTCTAAGGAGTCTGGAAGTGAGTGGACCTTGCTGATTCATCCAGTATTTCTTGGGTACTTACGTAGAATGGTAGTTCTCACGGGAATTACCGAATCAGTACGGATCAGTTATTTTTAAAAGATGAAGTATAGTAGTTATACTGCCAGATTTCTAGCAGGAAAGATGTAATAGAGATATGAGGATTTTATTCATACCCTGTTGTATAACAATTTATTATTTAATAATAAATATTGTTTGGCATGTTCAGCTTGTGTATAAGTAGTTAGAATAATGGGTTATCATAAGAAAAGTAATTATGAGAATGATTGAAAAGTTAAAAAATTAAGAGAGAAATTCGCAGGTCCTGAGGCAGCAATATTCCGACCTCAGTTTGACCTAGTAAACGAAAGAGTTTGGCCACAAAATTTGGTGAGCCAGTAGCACACATCTGGGGCTTTACGTGGATAGGTAATAAGCCTCATTGGGATGTGTAGAATGAGATAAATCATTTTTCAAAGTAAAGATTCAGAATAAGGAACTTAAGAGTAAAATTTAAATTTTTGGGCTTAAGTTAAAATATAATCGAGCCAATATCACTTCCGTAAGTGTACTCTGAGGAGTCTAAGGGTGGATGTTTCAAAAAATATAAAAGTCCACAAGGAAAACAAGGTCCTTAACTTGAACTAGAACGTCTTCTAAGATTCCCTTAGGATTTATAATACTCTTATTAGCAAATTGAGCTAACACCTAAGTTGGTTTAATCAAATTCACATTCAAAGCATGATAAATTGAACTAGGTATCACATTAATAGCAGCACCTAAGTCTAATAATGCTCTAGAAAAGTTATCTTACCAATTGTGCAGGGAATGGAAAATGCACTGGATCTTGACACTTCACTGGAAATTGAGCTTTGAAAAGTGCAGAAACTTTAGGTCCCACTTGCACCAGTTCATTAGGTTTGTCTCTTTTTCTATGGTTGCAACTCTCTTTCAAACATTTTGCATATTCTGGTACTCTCTACACCATCTCTAGTATAGGCATATTTACTTCAATCTTGCTAAAACAATCAATGATTTCTTTGTTTTGCTCCTTTAAGACTTCCTTGCTACTCATGGGTTCCTTTGGAACAAGTAAATCCTTCAGGTCCACTTTTTTCTTAGCCGAATAAGAATGAGTTCCTTCCTACTTGAGTTCTGAATTTACTGCTGATGGTATTAATTTAGTTGTATCCTCACTAGCATTTCTTGACTCAGTATCAATAGTTTCTAGCAGCTCAATTTCATTACTTTTCAGCTATCCATAACCCTCAAAATCTTGTGCAGAATTGATTTAATTTTCTATAACTTCTTCCTTCTCAAGGGGTTGTGCTTCCTTCTTGCTTTCAGGCTTCTCAATGCTATTCATTAGACTGCTAGAAATAGTGTCTTCCTCACCTTCATCTTTATTTTCAGCATCAACAACTTGCTCCCTGTAACATCCCGATTTTTAGGTCTAGGAGAACTGGAAGGTAGTCTAATATGGGCAGGCTACTAAATCCATAGTCCCAGGGTAGTAATCTGATATAGGCAGATCACTTACCTATATTTTGTAGGAATCCGAAGGATTAGCTAAGTCCCTCAGGATTTAAAGATGAGTTAAGTCTTTGACCTACAAAATAGGGATAGTTCACCTAGGTTCAAAAAGAGGAATGTAAGGAATATCCTAAGTCTTAAGCCTAGGAATTCTGCATGTAGCTAGATATGGGCTGGCTCCTGAGTAAGATAACCTGATATGGGCGGGTTGTCGAGCCTTTCAATTAACAATGACTCCCGAAGAGTTCAGGGGATGAGTTGTTGAAAGAGAATTTTGAGAACTTAAGATGAAGGATAAGAAAATGAGTAAAGAGGCCAGAAAGAGAGCATAGGGATCTAAGTTCTAAGGGGTAGAATAGTCATTTTGGGAAATGTGAAGGGCAAAGATTGCAGAGTTAAGAGTTGACCGGTTTGGTCACGACTAGAAAGTAGTATGGTCGCGACTAAGTTTCACAAAAAGGTCCAGACTCGACTGGAAGATGTGTGGGTTGCAACTAATAGACAAAATGAGTCTGGTTGCTACTAAAAAGTGATGAGGTCGTGACTAAGTGATGTTAAGGTTGCGACTAATAAACACAGAAGGTGTTAAGTTACGATGAAAGGATAGTTAGGTTGTGACTATTGAATATAAAAGATGTTAGACGCCAGGAACCAAGTGGGCCAAGAGTTGTGAAGGTCCAAGGAAGATTAAAATGATATTTTAATAAAATATAGTTACTTGGTTAGAGAGAGAACTGGGAAAGGGTCAGATAAAGTAAAGGTTACCCAGAACCATGAGGTGGCATGAAAATGTGTCCTCATGGGACCCACAAGATGCCACATGGCTTTAAGTTAAAGGAAAGAGAAAAAGTAGAAAAAGGTAAAGGACACGTGGCACGATATCAGTCGCTCATTCCAGGAAAAGACTCTAGAATTCTCTGGAAGCGCTGAGTCAGCATGCGAGGTGTCCCAAGGGCCCCACCAAGGTGCCACCTAAGCATGTGAGGTGTCCCTTGATGATGTCATAAGTATGAGTCATTGGGGATGGTGATGTCATCATGATGAGGTAAGCAAAGCTTCTTGAGGAAGCAAGCGATATGAGCCATTCATCGTGATTCAATTTGGACCATCCATTCCACTTTGTCTCCACTATAAATAGAGGCACTCCCCCTCCATTCCATTCACAATTCGGTGGAGAGAAGTAGAGAGAGAAAGAAAAGAAAGAGAGAGAGGAAGGAAGGAAGAAGTTCTGATCAAGCTTGGAGCATTCCTAAGAGCTTGGGAATAAGGTTAGCTCTGGATAGAGAGGCAGTCAGAGGATTGTCAGAGTAAGGATTAAGACTAAAGGAGAGGCTGCTTGCTAGGTAGTAAACTCACCTAAACTTGTATGTGTTGAATGTATGATTGATTGTGTTGTGACTTGATTGATTGCTGTTAATCTGTAATTGTTGAAGCTCTGTACTATGATTACCTTGGCCAATTGTATTTCATATCGTACATGGAAGCATGCACATTACATTATGTTGACACAATCACAAGCAAGCACAAATATCAAACATTGATGCATACACTGTCTAGTACCGTTTACTACTGAGATTTCCCCTGAAATCTCACCCCTATCCTTTCCAACCATAACAGGGTGCTGGTTGGGAGAAGATGAAGCTAGGAAAATGAGGATGTTTCACTCCCCAACTTGCTCTTTACTTTGCAGATTTATAGCATTCACAGTTTTGGGGTTAATAACTGTATTTGAAGGTAGATCTCCACTGATCCTTGCCTGAACTTCACTTACTGAATTGGCTAATTGTGATATACAACCATTCATGTTTGAAGTGTTGGTTTCCCATTGCTCAATTTTATTCTCCAATGCAGCAAACTTAGAGTTTGTCTTTGCTAGATTGCTCTCCTAAGTAGATCTCAAGTCCTTAAAGTTAGAGCTGAAGTTTACGTTGATGGAATTTATATTTGAATTCATCACAGTAATTCTCTTGAGTATCTCAAAAATTCCATCATCCTTTGTAGCAGTAGAAACTTCTATAGCTCTAGAGGATTCAGGCACTTGCTTGTCGTTGTTAAACTTGTTCTGCCCAAAATTCCTGTCTCCACCTCTATCCCTCCATCTAAAGTTAGAATGATCTCTCCATCCTTCATTATATGTGTTGGAGTATGGATTTCTTTGTGGATATTGGTTGGGTATGCCTTGATAGATAGCTGAGATATCCTCATATTGTGTAGGACAATTAGCACTGGTATACATTGGAGAAGAGCAAAGATGACAGATAGGAGCAACTAGAGCTTGAGAGTATGGGCTTTGAACATGTGAATTGCTCAGTTAAGCAGCTAGATTGTTGATCTGAGCATTCATAGCAGCAACTTGAGAAGATAGGCTATTGTAATCTTGAGAAGAAGACCTTACAGAAACCTCATGCACTTGTCTAGCATCATAACCTCCATACCGCTGGTCATTGTCTGCTATCTTCTCAATCAAGTCCATGCTTCATCAGGTGTCAAATCATCAATGGAACCCCCAGCAACTGCATCAAAATTCTTTCTGCATGCAAAGCATAATCTTGAATGAAAATACTGCACCAAATGCTCTATTGGAATCCGATGGTATGGACATATGGCTAGCAACTCTTGAAACCTTCCCCAAAACTCATAGAAAGACTCTTCAGCATACTATTTTACAGCAAAGATCTCCTTTCTCAATGTAGCAGTCCTTGATGTAGGGAAGCATCTTTCCAAGAAAGCAATTCTTAATGTATTCCAGGAGTCCAAGGCTTGAGGTGTGTGATGTGGCAGCATATAAAACCATTCCTTTGCCTTTTCTTCAAGTGTGAAATGAAACACTTGTCTTTGCACAGCATCCATATTAGCTCCTACAGGCTTCATAGATGAACAAACCCACTATATAGTCTTTAAATGCTTGAAAGGATCCTCACCTGCAAATCCATAAAACTTCGGTAAGTTACTTAACAAAGGACCTTTCAGCTCAAAATTAACATCTAAAGCAGGACAAGTGTGAAAATGATCATAGTTTGCATTAGAAGAAGAGAGATCTCTTATGCTCCTATGTGGCCTTCTATTGTTCATGTTATTCTCTGCATACTGCTCATGTTGATTATTCTGATTATGAGTATGAGCTTCACCTACATTAACATCCTCCATGACAAGATGATTATCTAGGATGTTACCAAATGCAGGTTCAATCTCAGTAGCAACAGATTGACTAGAAGAACTAAGCTCAGATGCAACACTAGCTTGACTTAAGATTTTAGCCTTCTTAATTTGCCTAAGTGTTCTATTAATTTCTCTATCCAATGGAAAGAATTCAGAGCTTTTGTTCATGCAAATCACGCTAAAAAATAATGCAGAAGATCAAATATATCAGTAATGCAGCAATTTCAGCAATTATGATGAAGTAATCGCAGTTTAAAAAGATCAGGTCGCGATTAAAAGGACTCTAGGTCACGACTAAAAAGTACAGAGAGTATATATTGCAAAAACAAATAAACTTCAAGTCACGACTGACAGTCACAGAGAGCAAAATTTTTAAATCAAGATTGTTGGTCACGACTAAATGTCACTTTGGTTGCGACTAAAAATCACATAAAGCAAATGCTTGAAGTAAGAAATTTCTGGTTGCGACCAAAATGCACTCTGGTCGTGACCTGTCGTATCCTTAATTTCATTCTTATATATACTCATTCGGAAGTATCTTAGACCAATGAAACACCATTTTAGTTTAAAAACATGAATTTCCAAGAATTAAGCCATCGGGTACTGTTCATGATACTATTTATTTGGTAAATCTAGAATACATCATGAACTTTGGAAATTCATAATTAAATCTAGAAAAATATAAATGAGGTGGTTCCAATTTCTAATAAAATTTATTTCATTAAAATTTGAAGGAAAAATATGAAACTGAGGTTTCCTTGTCCAAATGAAATTAGTTTATTCGTTGAAAAACACTGTTTATTTGGTAAACCTGAAAGTTCCAGTTTCTGCGCCTTATCTTCAAAAATTCATTTCTTCTTGTGTACTTGTCCAAATGAGGCTTGTTATATATGGGTTTAAATCTCCATATGTCTACTTTAATCTCATAAAATTTTGTAGAAAAACTCGTTAGTTTACTATTTGAAATTCACGCATGAACCTCACTGCCTCTGGGTACTCGTTTTATCTTGATCCAGATTTTAATCCCGACTTTGAAAAATCATAACAATTCGAATTCTTAACCAATTGAGGCGTTCTTGGTGTCCATTTAAAGATCTAGTTCTTAGCTAGGCTCATGACAAATCACTTGAAAATACGTTGAATAACTTATAAAACCTAACGTTGGAAGTGTACTGCCTTAGACTGGATTCTTAGTATTATACATCATGCACATCAAAATATCATCTCCTCAAGCTAAGTACCCAACTTTAAGTCATATACAAATTAACCATCCACATTTAACCTTTTTCCTTGAGAAGATCCAGCACCTAGAGCATGGTTATATATATGCAAAGAATGAGATTTCAAGGAAATCTCAATAGCAAGTCATACAAACTATAATAACATGCATGCTTGATTAAATGCTTAACAAGTTATAATGACATGGGAGCTACTTCATGAACATACATAAGCAACCTCTAACATGCATATTGTCATGACATTCATTGCAAGGAGTTGCAACCATTCATATCTCATCATCATCATCATAAAATCATCTCATGCTCAACCAATAATCATACATAACAAGCAAACATACAATCAAACAAGCATAAGATTATAGTTAGGTATTCTTTCTACCTCTTAGATGTCCTTGCCAATTCCTTCTTGGAATGATTTTCCCTTCTCACAAATGTCAAAACCTTGTTAGTTCTTCCAAGGTGCTTGCTTCTCTTTGGCTTGAATGGAAATTTTGCAAGAGTTTCCCCAAGGTTGCCTCAAGTGCCGAAATGAATCTGGTTTGGGGGGGTATTTATAGGCAAACTTGAGTGGAAATGGAAGGCCAAGATTATTTTGTGCACTATTTGATCTAATGGCTAAGATTTAATCTTGGATTTTCTTTTCTTTCTTATTTATGACATCACCTTCATGACATCATCAAAGGGACACCTCAAGGACACCTAATCATGCACATGGCAAAATTGAAGGGAGAAGAAGCCTCTGGAAAAATTTCAGTCCAGTTCGGTACCGGCTTGGTCCGATTCCCCAAAAACCAGACTGTTTTCTGAATCTAATTTTTCTGAGATTCCATAATATGTTTTCTGACCTTAAATCCAGCATCCAGACTTTCTATCATTGAAATTCTTATATTGGGTCTACATTTAATTATAGATCCCTTAGAAAAGACCAAAATACCCTTGGTGCCCTTTCTTGCACTACATTAACCCTAAGGGCATAATTGTCATTTCACACCTCTTTGTACCCTGTAAGTGAAGGGAATTGGAAGACACACAGCGGAAATTAACTTTAAAAATTTTTCCATTCCTAGCCAGGATCTACCGAATATGTTTAAGTCAAGGAGAAAGAAGTGTTACCTTCGGTATTCGAGCTTTGGTCGCGACCTCCGTATCCACTAGTCGCGACTCCTCGCCTCTGGAACTTTCAGTCGCGACCTACTTAGCTTCTCGTCGTGACCTGTCACCTCTGGAACTTTCAGTCGCGACCTACTCAGCTTCACGTCGCGACCTGTTGCCTCTGGAACTTTAAGTCGCGACTTACTAATCTTCACGTCGAGTCCTGTCGCCTCTGGAGTTCGAAGTCACGACTTCCTCTGCTTCTAGTCGCGACCTGTAGTCTTTCTCGGATTTCTGACACTCAGAAGGCAAATTTGGTCGTGACCTCTGCGTCAACTGGTCGCGACCTCGTCGTACCTGGTGCTCTTTTCTCGTTCGTAAGAAGTCAAAAACTCAGATCGGCTTCCTCTACCGGTATCCACACGAATAGCGTTCCAACCACGAACGACGTGCTAGCGCCTCTTGTCCCTCTAGGGTTTTCTCAAGATTCCGTCATCGCCGTCTCTATTCCGGCAGTTTCTTATCTGCAAACCTTTTGCACTCTCCTTGCCCCTTTTTCTCTTGTGTGTTGTGTTGTGTTGTGTTGTGTTCCTGTGTGTAGAACCCTAGCTCCTAATGTCAAATATATAGGATGCTATCGAGCTTCTAATTAGGCCGGGCTTCAGAATTAATCTTATATTAATTCTAAAATTAATACAATATCATATATTGCATAATTTGATAAGAAACTAATTAAATAAATACGGTTTTTATTAAATCCGTCTCACAGATTTAATTCACCTATTAATTTAATTTAAAATAAAGATAAGACGGAATTATATTTGATTTATTCTCATAAATCAAATTTGAGATATCTTATCAATTTGAATTTCAAATTCAAATAGATCATATCAATTTAAATTCAAATTTAAAAGTGATAGAAATTTAATTTATCCTTATAAATTAAATCTTGCAAATATCTCTTATATTATATATATAATATATATACAAATTTATATATATATAAAATATATAAATCCACCCTAGACTATTCATTGAATCTAGATATCTCTTAGATTCAATGAATCTGGACATCACAGCTCGAGTTGGGCTATTTTGTGTACGACCCTGTAGGCCCATATGAAGTTGGCAGTGGGCCAGTTACTATACTAACCCACAAGTTGTAAGCGGCCTCTAGCAAGACATTACGACTACCTAAAACATATGAGGATCGATGAATGATGTTACCTTTCATACAACCATATCACGTCCCTTTTGTCACACGATATTTCGGTCATGGATGAGGCATGGAGAACGTCATCCTCCTGTTCCTGACCGTTACTTTCTCGATCCCTGAGTAGTCTGACTATAGTAATGGAACTACCCTTCCATTATAGTATGGCCATACATTTCTTAGACTCACTCATCGAGGGGCCCAATAATATCTCTCTACGAATGTGAGGGACAAATTTCATCTTGACCATTCACATTCCTCCGCATGAAAAACCACTAAGCCCGAACATAGCCTTTATGATCACTCGGTCAAAAGTGACTTTTGACTAGGTCAAAGCTGAGCGTTTGTCATGTAGGAATCCATGATGATCTCAGGTCAAAGGGCATAGTGACATGGCTTGTATATGAGAGAAGCTTATGACTTGACCCATGCAGCTCTCTCATGGCGGGTCGATCCAACACCTTGTACTCTTGCATGTGCCTATAACTTTGATTTATATCTCTATATATCTTCAAAGTCATACTGGTCTTATTTCATCTCTGCTCCCGCATAGATGACCGACCAGGGACATTTAGGATAAGATCATGAGTTATCCAATGATGGTCATCACAGTAAACATGCAAATAATGTGATAACATGATACAATGATTGGCCCCTTTGGCACAATTTCTAACAGTCAGGGCATATACTGACTTGGACTAACCCTTCCTGTACCTTCCCTGGCATTTTGGCCTGTCCAAAATGACCAGAATGCCCTTCATTCACCTATTAATCCTTAGTGCAACACAGGGGCATTTTCGTAATTTCGCACTTTTTCGCGGTTTCTCCGGACACTGGCCCACCTATCAGGCCAATGATATTATTGGGCCTTTTTGACACCACTTGTTCTTTTGGGTCTCTGTGTTAAGTCATATGGGCTCATTCAGTCCCAGTTTATTTACTGCTAAATCTCCCTATTGGATCCCAAGAGCTCACAAACTCCCGTCTCAATTCACTAAAAAGTGAATAACTTTTCCTACAGAACTCCTTTCAGGATTCTGTCATTTTCCTGACCTCCAACTTCACAGGATGCATGATCCTATAACTTTTCACTATTAGATAAATTTCAGCCATCTAGAACTTTAATAAAATTTCTGTATTAAGCCAGACTATCCTGCATCACTTCCTTTATCTACTGGTGAAATTTGGGACTGAAATGCTTTCGGGCAGTTAAACCACTTCTGGCTCAACTTTCTTTAATTACCATTTGGCCCCTAGAAACTTTTCTTCTTTTCAATTAAGTCCCTCAAATTTGGCTAAAATTACACTTAAAGACCCCACTTTTTTGTCTACTTTCTCTTTTAGCCTTAAACCTTTTATAGTTTTTACTTAAGTCCTTGCATTTTCTTCCTTTTTCAATGTAATCCCTTTCTTTACATGAATGGCCACAAATTTCCTAGAAAATCTCACATATATTACGTACAAACTGTACATACTATCCAGTACAGAAAATTAGGGATATTACATGACCAAAAACCCCAGAGAGTTTCAGTCATGACTAAGTGTCAATTTGGTTGCGACTATAAATTATAGAGATGAAAACTGATGAAAAATATTTTTTGTTGCGACCAAAAGGTACTCCGGTTGGAAACAAAAGTGACAGACAATAAATCTGAGTCAAAAACTAAGTTCAGGTCTCGACCAAATGTGTAACTGGTCGTGACTAGATATCACAGAGTAGTTTAGTAGCGACTTAAATGCCAAATGGTTGCAACTTATAATGACAAAACACTAAATTCACAGAAAAACTAAAACAACTACCTCCTTTTTATATTTTTGAGGCCCAGGAGATTGCTTAGGAAACTTAACAAGTAAGGCTCCCTGGCAACGACGCAATTTTGATAACTGTTATTTTAATTATCAAACAAAACTAAGCTAACCAATAGCAAGTGGAGGCTAACCTAGGTCGATTCACAAAGAGCCTAAATGGATGCTAAGGTACCTAATTAATCTAATAAGCCACAAATTAATAAATTAACAGATGAGTTATGTGATAATTTGTTTGAACTAAGACTAAATGTAAAATTGATGCTATTGTTTATGAGTTTAAGTGTTTATGTTGATGATATGAATGAATGATAAGTGTGTTCTCTTGGAGATTACTTTACCTTCATTATCCATAGATTATTGGAGTTAATCAGTTGAATAAGATTATGTAGCTAACAACTCCCTAGCTATATCTCAATCAAGCTACAACTCGCAGATAATAATTAGAAAATAATGAATCATTCAACTCAGAGGTAGTAGAATATGAATTAAAAAGAATCACTTCAATTAATCATAGCTATATTCAACTCGATCAAAGATGAAAATCAATCAAAGGATCATTTATGCAGAGATAAGAAATCCAACTCGATTCCCTACTTCTTTGTCAACTACTTCTCTAATTGCATTAGTAATCACAGAATTAATTACATCAACTCGATACAATCAAATCTGAATTAAAAACACAATGATACTCCCTGTTTCAGCTCAAGGATTCTGGTTCAGCATTATCTCCAAGAGAGCACAGCAACTTAGCCTTGCATTGCCATCTAAACTCCAACAGCAACAGAAAGCATAGCAGTAGTCATATGGAAATGGAAGGAGAAGATGAAGATGAACTGTAGAACCTTCCTCTGGTTCTATTGACTGGAACAGAGGAAGTTGCATAAGAGAAAGTGAAGATGGAGAAAATAGTGGTCTACGTGAATGTGATGTGTGTTATGAATGGTGAATCAATGCCCCTGGATTGTGATGATGTGTGTGATATATAGAAGTGTGAAATCAATGTGCAGATGGCATGCGTGTGTGAATGTGTGAATGAGCTGTACAGTCCAGAAGTGTGATTCTGTTCAGATTAGGTGTGTGTGTGCATGAACAGTGCCATTTGCATGAACAGTGGAATGAGAACTCATGGAAGTGTGTAATGAGTGAGTGAGGTCATGTGTATGAGGTGTGTGAGCTTCTAGAATGTGTGATGCAAGGTGTATCATCTACATGACAGCATGTGCTTCCCCTCCATATGATTTATGTTGCTGCACTGGTGCTGAATATCCCACTTGCTTCAGTTCCTTAATTCTAGGATTTAGCCCATGTACTATCACATGGCAACAGCTCCTCAAGTCCAGCTGTCATTCTCCCTTAAGTCATTTGCTGATTGATTTCTGCATTAACGTTTGGTCCCGACAGTAGGTACATTAGGTCATGACTGCATTGGCCTGTGATGGAAAATTAGAATAAATAGATTATTTGTTCAATTAATCATTAAAATCTTATCAATTAATTCCCAACTGTTCCAATTCTATTTTATTTATTAATTGCTCAATTATATTGATAAATGGGGACAGAAATAAATAATAAACTCTCTTTAGCCATACTAAAATCAGTACAAATATGAGTTTATCAGATGGGTAGTGAGTTTTCATTCAATTCATAAAAAGTGCAAAATGGACGCAATTACTAGCTAGAAACAAACTATCGCTTGATTGTGAACCCTCTGGATGAATTTCACAACGAAAGCAGCACTCCATAATTCTTGTAAGAGGCTGAGTGGTTGTGACTTTTCCTCAATTCCAAAATTATGCCAAAAGTTCGCCACATTCACCTTAAAAATGGTAGAAACAATTTAGCACCTGTTGGTGTCGTATATGAAACAATTTGTTAAAGAAATTTGGATTCTATAATAATCATTGAAAGTTGAGATGCATGATGACTTTTTGCTCAATTAAAATATAGTGCAATAAGCTTTCTAAATTTACCTTACTTTGGCTCAAAAGACCCTATCACTCATTGTGACCTATATACATCAATTAGGCAATGAAAGTGGGCATCTCCAATCCTCATTCAAAGTTGAGATGGGTAGTTAGTTTTCATTCAATTCATAAAAGTGCGAAAAGTACGCAAGTATTAGCTAGAAACAAACTATTGCTTGTTTGTGAACACTTTGGATGAATTTCTCAATGAAAGAGGGCACTCCACAATTTTTCTAAGAGGCTATGCGGTTGTGACTTTTCCCTCAAATCCAAAATAATGCCAAAAGTTCGCCACATAGGCCTTAAACAAGGTAGAAATACTTCATCACCTGCTGGTGTCATATATGAAACAATTTCTTCAAGAAATTGGGATTCTATAATCCTCATTGAAAGTTGAGTTGCATGGTTACTTTTCACTCAATTATAAAATAGTGCAACAAGCTTTGTGAGTTTACCTTAGTCTAGCTCAAAAGACACTATCACTCGTTGTTGACCTATATAGATCAATGACATAATGAAACTGGGCATCTTGATTCCTCACTCAAAGATGAAATGGGTAGTGAGTTTTCATTCAAGTCATAAAAAGTGCGAAATAGACGCAATTACTTGCTAGAAACAAACTATCACTCAATTGTGGACCCTCTGGATGAATTTCACAATGAAAACGGGCACTCCACAATTCTTCTCAAAGGCTGAGTGGTTGTGACTTTTCCTCAATACCAAAATTATTGCAAATGTTTGCCACATTGGCCTTAAACAAGGTAGAAACACTTCATAGCCAATGTGTGTCGTATATTAAACAATTTCTTAAAGAAATTGGGATTTTATAATCCCTATTTAAAGTTGATATTAATGGTGACTTTCCACTCAATTAAAAAATGGGCAACAAGCTTTCTGAATTTACCTTACTTTGCCTCAAAAGACTCTATCACTGGTTGTGACCTATATACATCAATTAGACAATGAAAGTGGGCATCTCCAATCCTCAATGAATGTTTAGATAGGTAGTGAGTTTTCATTCAATTCATAAAAAGTGTGAAAAGTATACAATTACTAACTAGAAACAAACTATCGCTTGTTTGTAAACTGAAACATCCTCCCTTGGACCACTCAGAGTATACTTACGGAAGCAATATTAGCTTGATAATATCTTAACTTAAGCCCAGAAATTAAAATTTCTACTTTTAAGTTCCTTATTCTGAACCTTTAATTTGAGAACTTGTTAATCTCATTCTACACATCCAAACAAGGCTTATTACCTATCCATGTAATGCCCCAGATGTGTACAATCGGCTCACCAAATTTTGTGGCCAAACTCCTTCATTCACTAGGTCAAACTTAGGACAGAACCCTGCTACCTCAGGACCTGCAAATTTCTCTTTTCATTTCTCATTCGCAAATTGAACATGCCAAACAATATTTATTATTAAATAATACAATGTCATACAACAAGTCATACACAAAATTCTCATATTCTATTACATCTTTTCCTGTCCGAACTTCGGCAGTATAACCGCTAGGCTTCATCTGTACAAAGAACTGAACCGTACTGATTCGGTAATTTCCTCATGAGAACTACCATTCTACGTAAGTACCCAGGAAAGACTGGATGAACAGACTAGGTCCACTCACTTCCAGCCTCCTTAGACAGCACCTACGTACACAGTACTTATCATATTCTGATGTTCAGTCTTAAATTCGGCAACATAACGGTGTCTCTCAAAATTCTTAGAATTCAGTTCAACATAATTTCCCTGTAATGGGTTAGATATGGGGAATAAGATTCGGGGGAATCTCAATAGTAAATAATCATAACAATATATGTAATGCAGTGTGACAGTGCTTGCTTGTGATTGTGTACAGATAAGTATGCTGCATGCTACCATACTCAATAACATATGATCATAGCATTGCAGTAGAGCTTTAGACATAACATATAAGACAACAATCCAACCAAACAATAGCACATCAAATCACAAAGCCATTACATAAAAGCTAGGATTAGTTACTACCTCAAAAGCTTAGCAGAACTCTACTATCTCTATATTGCTTCCAGCTCCGCCAGAACTTCCTTTCTTCTTTCTTTCTCCTTCTCTCTCTTTCTTGCCCAAAACCGTGATGCAAATGAATGGGGAGGGGGTATTTATAGTTGCCTTCGATGGCATTTACGTAATTTTGAAGCCATATGAACTTGTGGTCCTGGTTTTTCCTGGAATTTCCTATTTTCTTTTATTCCTTTTTACTGCATCATCCAGGACACCTCAGTGGACACCTCAGCGGACACCTCAGCAGCACATTTCTCACATGTCTAAATCCCATGACACCTCATCAGCTGACTCAGCCTGCTGACTCACCGGTCCAGAGTCTTGCAAAGTAATATGTGTCCTTAGCTTTATCTGCTTCCTTTAGATCAGTGCCATGTGGCAACAAGGTGGGTCCTTTCACGCCATCCAATGCTATCCAGATAAGTCCAAGACTCTATCTGATCACCTCCTTGATTATCGTGCCAACCGAGTAACTTTACTTTACTGAAAAGTCATTAAATCATTATTTTAATGTCACTTTTCCCCCTGAATCACTGGGCCTGCGTTTTTGGGCCTAGGAATATTATCTTGGGTCTCTGATCCAGCCCAAGTACTCTGATGGTACAATTCCCAAGAAACACCCCTTGGCAAATTACCAAAATGCCCTTAGTCTCTCTTTCTTTACTTTATTAGGTCTAGGGGCATTTTGTCTTTTCCCATCTTACCAGAGTATTCTTTTACCCTGGTCAACTATCCAGATAACTTCCCTGGACCGTCTAACCTTAGACAAATGACCAAAATACCCTTTACTCATTCTTCAGCTGTTCTATAACATAGGGGCATTTTCGTCATTTCGCACCTTTTTCCCGGACACCACCCCTTTTACTACTGAACTGATCTAATGGGCCTGGGCCTTCCCTAGTGTCACTAAAGGCCTTAGAAACACTATACGGCCCCTGGCCACAGTCCGATCATCCCTATCGGGACTGCTTTTCCTTTACCGATTATAACTGTAAATTCCCATCTTCCAGAATTTTTACAGAAAAATTGGGACCTCAAATCAAAATTCCTTGACTCCTCATTCAACCCAGAATCCGTTTCTCTATCTCCCGGTATTTTTAGATATTTTATCCGGACCGGGCTGTTTTGGCCTGAAAAAGCGCTCACGCGCACACTTTTTCAAAATGACCATTTTACCCCTGGTCATATTTCTAATTCTTTCATATACATAGAGACCTCATATGCACATTTCATAGTTCAGTGAAATAATCAGCATAATTTTCTCTATTTTCTGACAAAATATGATACTCATCGGCTACCAGCCCGATCTTTTCCAAAATTACGATTTTGCCCCTGCATTCTCTTTCTGGCATCTACTCTCATCTTCTTATCCTTCATCTTAAGTTCTAGAAATTCTCTTTCAATAACTCATCCCCTAAACTCTTCGGGAGTCATCGTTAATTGAAAGGCTCGACAACCCGCCCATATCAGGTTATCTTACACAGGAGCCAGCCCATATCAAGCTACCTGCAGAATTCCTCATTTTGAACCTAGGTGAACTGTCCCGATCTTTTAGGTTAAAGACTTAGCTCATCCCTCGGATTCCTACAAAATACAGGTAAGTGATCCGCCCATATCAGATTACTACCCTGGGACTACGGGTTTAGCAGCCTGCCCATATCAGACTACTTCCCAGTTCTCCTAGACCAAAAATCGGGATGTTACATAAACCCTCTAGATGAATTTTACAATGAAAGCGGGCACTCCACAATTTTTTTAAGAGGCTTTGTGGTTCTGACTTTTCCTCATTTCCCAAATTATGACAAAAGTTTGCCACATTGGCTTTAAACAAGGTAAAAACAGTTCATCAACTGCTGGTGTCGCATATGAGACAATTTCTTAAAGAAATTGGGATTCTATAATCCTCATTGGAAGTTAAGATGCATGGTGACTTTTCAGTCAATTATAAAATAGTGCAACAAGCATTCTGTGTTTGCCTTACTCTTGCTACAAAAGACTGCGTTACTCCTTGTTGACCTATATAGATCAATTACGCAATGAAAGTGGGCATTTCGAATCCTCATTCAAAGTTGAGATGGGTTATGAGTTTTCATTCAATTCATAAAAAGTATAAAAAGTAAGCAATTACTAGCTAGAAACAAACTATTGCTCGTTTGTGAACACTTTGAATGAATTTCACAAAGAAAGTGAGCACTCCATAATTCTTCTAAGAAGCTAAGGTGGTTATGACTATTCACATGTCACATCCTTATTTTTATATATCTTAAGGACCATTTAGTAGTACTTAGAACCACTTTCAGGGTCATTGAAGTCTAAACTCTTAATCTAGAATTTTATTCATATCGGGTACTATTCACTGTGGCAAATTCCAGATGAGTGACCTGACTTTGAAAACTCATAACTAATTCTAGAAATATCGAAATGAAGTGGTTCAAATTGCTACATGAAGATAACTTAATTATATTTTAGGGAAAAATCATTGCTTGACCATTCCTTGACAAATTCAACGTGGGTCAACGTTTAAACTTTACTGTTAATCTAATGACTTTCTCCTAAATCCAGCATTCTGGTCCCAACTTTAAAAATTTATATCTTTTCGTGTATACATCCAAATGTAGCATTATATATATCATATTAAATCTTAGTATGTCTACTATTTACCATAAAAATATCATACATTTATTCAACCATTTACTATTTTTAATGATTTACCAAACATCAATTGGTCTCCACGGATTACTGTTCATAGAGTCATTTTTCAGCAACCAACCTTACATATTAATGCGTACATACATCACATATCAGTCAAACATGTCAGATAACAATTATTATTAAATAATCAACTGCTATACATCAGTGCATGATTAACATCCTCATATTTCTATTACATTTTTCGTTGTCTAAAATCCGGCAGCATAACTGCTACATTCCTTCTGTAGAAAGTAACCGATCTTGTACCGATTCGGTAATTCCTGTAGGATCTACCATTCTACGTAAGTACCCAGGAAAGACTGGATGAACCTGATAGGTCCACTCACTTCCATCCTCCTTAGACAGTACCTACGTACACAGTACGTATCGGTTCCTTCCTTTGTCCTTGCTTCGTTGCCAAAATTTTGGCAGCCTAACGGCGTCTCTTAAAATTTCCAAATTTTATTTTGACAGAACCTCCCCTGTAATGTTATATATGGGAATGAGATTCAAAAGAATCTCAGTAGCAACAATCATAACAATATATGTAATGCAGTGTGGCAGTGCTTGCTTGTGGTTGTGTACAGATAAGTATGCTGCATGCTTCAATATTCAATAACATATGATCATAGCATTGTAATAGAGCTTCAAGCATAATATATAAGACAACAATCCAAACAAACAATAGCACAACAATTCATAAAGACATTACATAAAAGCTAAGATTAGTTACTACCGCAAAGGCAGAGCTCTAGAACTTCTACACTGCTTCCAACTTCACCAGAACTTCCTTTCTTCTTTCTTTTTCTCACTTTCTCTCTCAAGCACTTCCTTATCTCTCTAAGCTTGCTTCTTGGCGTGATGAATGAAGGCAAGGGGGGGTATTTATAGTTTCCTTCAATGGCATTCTTATAATTTTGAAGCCATTTGATCCTGTGGTCCTGGTTTTTCCAGAATTTCCTATTTTCATTTATTCCTTTTACTGCATCATGCATGACATCATCTCAAGGCCACCTCATGGGACACCTCATATGTCACATGGCGAAATTGCAAGCTCTTGGGACACCTCATCATCTGATCAGCAGTTCCAGTCTAATCCAGTACCGGTCCGGTCCGATTTCCCACAAACTGGACTCACCGACTAAGATTATGCCACATGTCCTTAACTTTTTCTTTCTCCTCTATGTTGGCACCATGTGGCATCTTACTGGTACCTGTCACACCATCCAATGCTATCCAGATAAGTCCAGAACTTTATCTGATCACTTCCTCGATTATCGTGCTGACCGAGTAACTTACTTTATTGAAACAGCATTAAAATAGTATTTTAATGCCACTTTTTTCCACATATCACTGGGCCTACGTTTTTGGGCTCTGGGAATGTTATCTTGGATCCTGATCAAGCTCAAGTACTCTGATGGCTCGATTCCTAAGAAACATCCCTTGGCAAATTACCAAAATACCCCTGGGTGCCCTTTCTTGCACTATTTTAACCCTAAGGGTAAAATCATCATTTTACACCCTTCTGTACTCTGTCAGGGCATATACTGACTCTGAGTAACTTTATTTGTATGTGCCTTGGCTCCTGGGCCTGTCCAGAATGACCAAAATGCCCTTTATACATCTACTACGCCCTGTAGTACAATACAGGGGCATTTTCATAATTTCGCACTTTTTCGGGGTTCTGCTGGACAGTTGCCCACCTATCAGTCCACATGTCTTATTGGGCCTTTGATGGCACCATTTTTGGACCTTTCTGGGTCCAACACCTCCATGGCATGCATTACGAGGAATCCTCCCCTGTCCAGGTTCACCGAATATTTTAGCTATTATGCACCGTTTACACAGATATCCGGACATTGGCTCCTTCTATCAAATACACTGCCCTACTATGTCTGGGCAGCCATTTGGGTCATAAAGGGCATCTGACTGTTGTTACCCGACCTCATTCAGTCTTAGTTTAAATACCGATAAATCTCCCTATCGGATCCCTGGAGGCCTCATACTCCCGTCTGGATTTGCTAATTTGTGAATAACTTTTTCTACAGACCTCCTATCGGTATTCTGTCCGTTTCCTGACATTCGCCCCATAAGGGTGCATCATCCTGTAATTTCTTACTTATATCTGAAATCTAGGGTATCCGGTAGGAATTTTTATAATTTTTGGACGATCAGTCCATTTTTGACTATCTGGAGTCTTCAAAAATTCCGGTATTAAGCTGGATTACCCAGCGTCACTTGCCCTATCTTCTGGTGAAATCTGGGACTGAAATGTTGTCGGGCGGTCCAAACCACTTCTGGCCTATTTTTCTTTAATTATACTTTAGCCCCAGGGAACTTCTCTTCTTTGCAATTAAGTCCCTTAAATTTGGCTAAAATTACACTTTGAGACCCCACATTTTTGTCTACCTTTCTTTCCTAACCTTAAACTTTCCATAATTGCATTTAAGTCCTTTCATTTCCTTTCTTTTGCAATTTAATCCTTTTCTTTACATAAAGGACCACATTTTTTTCCTGAAAAAGAACTCATATATTCCATCTAATATGTACATAGAAATCAGTACAAAAATTAAGGATATTACATCACACAATTCCAAAATAATCCCAAAAGTTCACCACATTGGCCTTAAACAAGGTAGAAATACTTTATCACCTGTTGGTGTCGTATATGAAACAATTTCTTTAAGAAATTAGGATTCTATAATCCTCATTGAAAGTTGAGATGTATGGTGACTTTTCACTCAATTATAAAATAGTGCAACAAGCTTTGTGAGTTTGCCTTAGTCTAGCTCAAAAGACCCTATCACTCATTGTTGACCTATATAGATCCATGACTCAATGAAACTGGGTATCTGGAATCCTCATTCAAAGTTGAGATGGGTAGTTAGTTTTCATTCAATTCATAAAAGTGTGAAAAGTACGCAAGTATTAGCTAGAAACAAACTATCGTTTGTTTGTGAACACTTTGGATGAATTTCTCAATGAAAGAGGGCACTCCACAATTTTTCTAAGAGGCTATACGGTTGCGACTTTTCCCTCAAATCCAAAATAATGCCAAAAGTTTGCCACATAGGCCTTAAACAAGGTAGAAATATTTTATCACCTGTTGGTGTCGTATATGAAACAATTTCTTAAAGAAATTGGGATTCTATAATCCTCATTGAATGTTGAGATGCGGGGTGACTTTTTACTCAATTAAAAAATAGTGCAACAAGTTTTCTGTATTTGCCTTACTCTGGCTCGAAAGACCATATCGCTCATTGTGGATCTATAAAGATGAATTACGCAATGAAAGTGGGCATCTCCAATCCTCACTGAAAGTTGAGATGGGTACTGAGTTTTCATTCAATTCATAAAAAGTGCGAAAAGTACGCAATTATTAACTAAAAACAAACTATCGCTCATTTGTGAACACTTTGGATGAATTTCACAACGAAAGTGGGCACTCAATAATTCTTTTAAGAAGCTGAGGTGGTTGTGAGTTTTCCTCAATTCCAAAATTATGCCAAAAGTTCACCATATTTTCCTTAAACAAGGTAGAAACACTTTATTGCCTGTTGGTGTCGTATATGAAACAATTTCTTTAAGAAATTGGGATTCTATAATCCTCATTCAAAGTTGACATCCTGATAAACTCATGTTTGATTTTTGTCCCCATTTATCAATATATTGAGCAATTAACAAATAAAATAGAAATAGAACAAGTTGAAATTAATTGATGTGATTTTATTGATTAATTGGACAAATAATCTTTTATTTTATTTGTCCATTACTGATCAATGCACTAATAGAATGAATAGAAAGCAGCTGGACAAGAGGAAATTGAAGTATGTGCTACTGGACAAGGAGCATTCACATGGGAAATATAGCTGAGGAGAACAGATTGAACATGTTCTGGATCTAGGAACTGATAACAAAAGCAAGTGGGAGATCACACATGTGCTACAACATAAATCACATAGAGGGGAAAGTTAACAGATTCATGCACATGCTGTCATGTAGATGACACACCTTGCATCACACATTCTGGATAGCTCACACACATGACCTTACTCATTCCACACTCTGCTATATAACACACCATCCATCAGCATCCAGACATCATCACATTCCACCAGATCCACTCACGTCATCCCCATCTTCTCTCTCTATCTCCATTTCTCTTCTGCAACTTTCCTCTGTTCTAGTCAATAGAACCAGAGAAAAGTTCAGCACTCATCTTCATCTTCATCCTTCTGCATTCACCATGACTACTGTTGTACCTTCTGTTGCTGTTGAAGTTCAGATGGCAATGCAAGGCTAAGCTGTTGTGCTCTCTTGGAGATAATGCTAAACCATAATCCTTGAGCTGAAATAAGGAGTTTATTGTGTCTTTAATTCATAGTTAGTTGTATCGAGTTGATGGAGTTGATTCTATAATTACTGATGCAATTAGAGTTAGTAGATGACAAAGGAGTAGGGAACCGAGTTGGATTCTTATTTCTACATAATTGTTGCTCTGATTGATTCTCATCCTAGCACTAGTTGGACATGGTTGTGATTAATTAGAATGATTATATAATAGAGTATAATTGTATATGTTTAATTCATCTTCTACTATCTCTGAGTTGAATAATTCATATTCTATATATTAAATGTCTACAAGTTGTAGATTTTGATTGAGATTTAGCTAGCGAGTTATTAGCTAACATATTCTAATTCAACTGATTAACTCCAAATATTCTGTGGATAATGAAGGTAAGGTTCCAAGGGAACACACTTGTCATTGATACATTTCATCATCATTAAACACCTAAAATCATAAATAATAGCATAAGATTTACATTCAGTTTTAGTTCAAACATCTCATCACACAATTCATCTGATTAACTTGTTAATTTGTGGCTCATTAGATTAATTAGAAACTTAGCATCCATTTAGGCTCCTTGTGAATCAACCTAGGTTATCCTCCATTTTACTATTGGTTAGCTTAGTTTTGTTTGATAATTAAAACGTCAGTTATAAAAATGAAACCGTTGCCGGGGAGCCTTACTTGTTAATGTTTCCTAAGCAATCCGCTGGGCCTAAAAATTATAAAAAGTAGATAGGTGTTTTAGTTTTTCTACGAATTTAGTGTTTTATCTTTTCGAGTCACGACCAATTGCCTTTCTAGTCGCGACTAAAGTGCAAAAATTGATTTATGAGAGTTTCTATAATTTTTAGTCGTGACCTGATACATATTTGGTCGCAACCTGAACTTAGTTTTTAACTCAGATTTGCTCTCTGTGAATTCTAGTCACGACTGAAGTGTCTTTTGGTTGCAACAACAAAAATTTATGCATTAGTTTTCTTCTCTGTTATTTCCAGTCGCAACCAAATTGACACCTAGTCATGACAAAAAATTAGTGCTTAATTCAGATTTACTCTGTGATTTTTTTAGTCGTGACTGGAGTTCTTTTTGGTCGCAACAAAAAATTTTCAATTTCAAGTATTTGCTCTCTGTGGTTTTTAGTCTCAACCAAAGTTACATTTGGTCGCGACCAAAAATCCTGATTCAAATTTTTTTTCTCTGGATTGTTAGTCGCGACTTGAAGTTCATTTAGTTCACGATATTTGCTCTCTATACTTTTGAGTCGCGACCTAGTGTCCTTTTAGTTGCGATCTGATCTTTCTAAACTGCGATTACTTGATCTCATTTGTTGAATTTGCTGTATTGTTGATGTACTTAATATCCTGCATCATTGTTGACTGTGATTTGCATGAACAGAAGCTCTAAATTCTTTCCATTGGATAAAGAAATGAATAGAACACTTAGGCAAATTAAGAAGCCTAAAATCTTAAATCAAGCTAGTGTTACATCTATTATTGAGCCTAGTTCTTCTGGTGAATCCGTTACAGCTGAAACTGAATTTGTATCTGGTTATATCTTAGATAATCATTTTGTCATGTGGTGAGAACCCACAAGGAAAAAATCCCACGAACCCATAACCAATCTGAAATATACTCACCCCAAGAAAGCTAAATAGAGGTCTGGTGATCCACTTGAACCCTTGAGCATGGAAGAACAAGGACCCAAAGTGTTTAAAGATACCACAAGGTTGATCAAGCCTTGATAAATCTGTTAGTCCAATAAAGAACCCTAGAGAGAATCCACTCTCAAATTGGAGGTGCAAAAAACGCAGCCTTTCATTCCCCAAATTCAAGTTTGCCTCCAAGAGTGAGGTTTACAATATCTTATAGGGTTACATTGAGAAATCTGACCTAAAAGGCCTTAAAACAAAATTTAATCATCATAACAAGTCCAAAATATAATTAATTAGGCCCCAAAAAACAAGTCTTCTCATGTGTTGTACTTGATCCAAGCTCCTTATGTTGAAGTCTCGAAGCCCAAGATATGATCAGCAACTCCATTTTCAGCCCAAATGATGTTAGTGACGTCCTCAGTTTCTCCATCCAGATTTGATGCTCCAACAAATGTCATTTGCTTTGTTAAGGTGTCTTGTACTAGCCCACTCAAAGTTTCCTTAATCCTTTTAACTCTTGCTCTTGTGATTGGTCCAATTGGAATTTGCAATGGGTCATTAGCTTGCTGTATCGCATCATTCCCTCTCTCCTGAAAAGGATTCGACCTCGAATCATCGCCTGTATCAAAAGGAGATAAATCAGCCACATTGAAAGTAGCACTAACATTATACTCACCAGGTAAATCAATTTTGTAAGCATTGTCATTGATTCTTTCAAGCACTTGAAATGGACCATCTCCTCTTGGAGCTAATTTGGATTTTCTTTGAGTTGGAAATCTTTCTTTCCTCATATGCACCCACACCCAATCACCAGGATTAAGGAGAACACGCCTTCTTCCTTTGTTAGCCTTGGATGCATATTGCTCTTTTTTTTCAATTTGTTGTTGCACCCTTTGATGAAGTTCTTTCACCATTTCAGATTTCTTTGTCCCATCAAGACTTGCCCTCTCATCAATAGGAAATGGTAATAAATCCAAAGTAGTTAGGGGATTAAAACCATACACTATTTCGAAGGGAGAATAATCAGTAGATGAATGCACACTCCTATTGTAAGCAAATTCAATGAATGACAAGCAATTTTCCCAATTCTTCAAGTTCCTTTGAATCACAGTTCTAAGCAATTGAGTTAAAGTTCTATTAACTACTTCAGTTTGTCCATCAGTTTGTGGATGACAAGCAGTAGAAAACAATAATTTAGTACCCAGCTTACCCCACAAAACCCTCCAAAAATGACTCAAAAATTTTGTATCCCTATCAGAAACAATACTTTTAGGAACACCATGAAGTCTTACAATTTCCTTTAAGAACAAATCAGCAATATATGTGGCATCATCATTTTTATGGCAAGGAATGAAATGTGCCATTTTGGAAAATCTGTCGACAACCACAAATATGGAATCCATTCCCTTTCTTGACCTAGGCAAACCCAAAATAAAATCCATTGATATATCTACCCAAGGTTCACTAGGCACTGGTAACGGGGTGTATAAACCATGTGGCAAGACTCTAAATTTAACCCTTTTACAAATTATGCATTTAGAATAGATTCTTTCCACATCACGTTTCATTTTAGGCCAAAAGAAATGTTCATGCAGAACATCCAAAGTCTTTTTCACACCAAAGTGACCCATTAATTCTCCCCCATGTGCTTCTCTCACAAGTAATTCTCTTAAAGAACATTGAGGCACACACAATCTATTTTCTTTAAACAAGTAGCCATCAACCCTATAAAACTTTTCAAATGCTTTCTTTTCACAAGCAAGAAACACTTCAGCAAAATCGGCATCAGTACCATACAATTCCTTGATATATTCAAAACCAAGCAACCTCGTATTTAGAGTAGTGAGAAGAGGATACCTTCTTGACAATGCATCAGCCACCATATTTTCTTAACCTTTCTTGTATTTGATGACATATGGAAATGTCTCAATAAATTCCAGCCACCTTGCATGTCTCTTGTTCAGTTTACCTTGACCCTTAATGTGCTTCAAAGATTGATGATCGGTATGAATTACAAATTGTCTAATCCAAAGGTAGTGTTGCCAATTCTCCAATGCTCTCTTAAGTGCATAGAGCTCCTTGTCATATGTTGGATACTTCAAGGCTACTCCATTTAACTTTTCACTAAAATAAGCAATTGGCTTTCCTTCCTGCATCAAAACAGCTCCTATTCCAACTCCAGATGCATCACATTCAATCTCAAAAGTTTTGTTAAAATTAGGCAACGCTAACACAGGTACAAAACACAAGCTATCCTTAAGTTCAATGAATGCAACATCTTGTTCTTTATCCCATTTAAACCCAACAGATTTTTTAATAACTTCAGAAAGTGGTGCAGCAAGTGTGCTAAAATCTTTCACAAAGCGCCTATAAAAACTAGCCAAGCCATGAAAGCTTCTCACCTCAGTCATGCTTTTAGGTGTTGGCCATTCTTTTATAGCTCTTATGTTTTCTTCATCAACTTCTATTCCTTTAGCACTCACCACAAAGCCAAGAAAAACAATTTTATCCATACAAAAATCACACTTTTTTCATATTTGCAAACAATTTTTCCTTTCTCAAAACATCAAGCACACAATGCAAATGATCCAAATGCTCCTCCAAACTTTTGTTATAAATCAGAATATCATCGAAATAAACCATAACAAATTTTCCAATGAAAGCACGCAAGACATGGTTCATTAATCTCATGAACGTGCTAGGTGCATTAGTTAGCCCAAATGGCATTACTAACCACTCAAACAAACCATGTTTTGTTTTGAAAGCTGTTTTCCACTCATCCCCTTCTCTCATTCGAATTTGATGGTATCTGAAACATCCTTACTTTCGTATGTCTTACGGACCATTTGGTAGCATTTAGAAACACTTTCAAGGTCATTGAAGTCCAATTTCTCCATCTGGAGTTTTACTATTATCGAGTACTGTTCACTATGAAAATTCCAGATGAGTGACCTGACTTCAAAAAATCATAACTAATTCTACAAAAATCGAAATGAAGTGGTTCAAATTTATAATTGAATATAACTCATTTATATTTCAGGTAAAAATAACTCGTTGGCCATTCATTGACCGAGTCAACGTCAGTCAACGTCACAACTTTACTGTCCATCCAACATTTTTCTCCTGAATCCAGCATTATGGTCCCAACTTTGATAATTCATATCTTCATGTGTAGACATCCAAATGAGACGTTTTATATATCAAATTAAATCTTGGTATGTCTAATATTCACCATAAAAATTTCATACATTTATTCATCCATTTACTATTTTTAATCATTTATCAAACATGACCTTGTCACCACGTGTTACTGTTCACAGTGGTAATTTCCAGCAATCAACTTTGCATACATGTGCATACATCCATCATATATCAGTCAAACATGCCAAACAATATCATTATTAAATAATAAGTCATTATACATCAGGGCATGTATGAAATCCTCATATTTCTATTACATCATTTCCTGCCTGAAATCCGGCAGCATAACTGCTACGATTCATCTTCAGAAAGTAACTGATCTTGTACCAATTCGGTAATTCCCATGAGAACTACCATTCTACGTAAGTACCTAGGAAAGACTGGATGAACCGGCTAGGTCCACTCACTTCCAGCCTCCTTAGACAGTACCTACGTACACAGTACGTATCAGCTGCTTTCCTTATCTTGTCATAATTTCGGCAGCATAACGGCGTCTCTTAAAATTCCTAGAATTCATTTTGACATAACCTCCCCTGTAATGGTTTACTTATTGGGATGAGATTCGGGGGAATCTCAGTAGCAACAATCATAACAATATATGTAATGCAGAGTGACAGTGCTTGCTTGTGATTGTGTACAGATAAGTATGCCGCATGCTTCCATACTCAATAACATATGATCATAGCATTGCAGTAGAGCTTCAGGCATAACATACAAGACAACAATCCAACCAAATAATAGCACAACAATTCACAAAGCCATTTCAAGGAATACCTCATCTTTCCTGAAGAGAACTTCTTACTGATCTATACAACTATGTGATTCTTATAACGCAGTCATATCTATAACCAATAAGATCATCCCTCTCTGTCTTATTCGCACTCTAGTGATGGTCTAGAGGAGCAACAGCTTGGTCCCAGACCTTCCACATGGATTCTTAGCAACTAGCATCTCTCATTATAGTTGCTTACAGCTATCCATGTCCTAACCCCTCATACAGCAACCTCATCACTGAGTTAAGACAAATTTATTATCTTACTAATTATTTCTTATAACTCGTTATAATGACCACATCCTCTAGATCAGAAAAGAACTCTTCATCATCCACATCATCATCTAGGCATATAGTTCCTTATAGCTCAGTCGCCCTTACAGCTATGGTTCCTTTTAACCATTCTTAGGGTCGACCTCAGGGAAATTGGAGACTCTGTCTATGGTAAGAGCAAACACTTTTCCTAGGAATGTCAGCATTCATAAGGAAACTCTCGCCAAGTGGCCTTTCTCTCACCACTGCATTACCCTGCTCGACAATCCTATGTGCCATGGCTCACCACTTTGACATCTCTGCTCTCCAACCTGATCTTCACCTTAATCAGACCCCTGCCTGAACTATTGCCTCTTTCTCTTGCTATTGGCTTCACAACTTGAGCTACCTCCCAGAGTGCTCTTAGACAATGCTTCTCTATCTGAATATCATAACTTATCGTCCCATAACTGAGACTATCTATCATCCTCAATCATATCATTTCTGTTCTCTAGGGTACTCTACCCTAGGTTACTACTTCTTCGTGATGGAATCCCTCTGCCTAGGGAACATTAGCCCATCACATCTCTAGCCTTAGGCCATGTCCTAGGATCATTCCTGGACCAACCTCATTCTAGCTATCTCATTCTAGCTCTTAGGTCTTCTATTCAGCCCAGCTGAATAAGACCTTTACAATGTAGATATACTCCTAGGTATCACATGGAGGATCTACCTCATTCTAACTAGCTCATCATTAGATCTCTGTCCTTTAGTCGTGACCTAAATCCTCTCACGTCGCGACCTGGACCCCTTTGCACACTAGCCGCACACTGCCACGTTACTCGTCGCGACCATAGGCCTCCTCACGTCGCAACCTTAATTCTTCAGTCGCGACACAAGACCTTTCTCGTTGTAACCTCAACTCTTTTGTGATATACCGTCCGACTCGGGAACATACTCGTCGCGACTAATATTCTATTGTCGTGACCTTCACCTAAGTTAGTCGCGACCCGAGTGCCATTCTCTCGCACTCAAGAAAATACTCTTTCTAAATCAGAGCATCACTGAGCCAGAACCTTCTGTTCTGTATCAAAATCTTATACTCTGAACCAGAGTCCTTTCTGGTCTATGCCAGAGCCTATTGCTATGATACCAAAATGAAATATCCTGCTTTAGACTCTTCAGAGTAGACCCGCGGAAGCTATACTAGCTGTACTGATTCGGTAATTCCCGTAGGAGCTACCATTCTACGTAAGTACCCAGGAAAGAATGGATGAATCGGCTAGGTCCACTCACTACCAGCCTCCTTAGACAGTACCTACGTACACAGTACGCATCATATCCTTCCTCCACTACTGCTATCTCCGCCGAAATTTCAGCAGCATAACGGCGTCTCTCAAAATTCTCAAAATCTACCTTGACATAACCTCCTTGAAATGGTTAGACAAGGGGGATGAGATTCGGGGGGAATCTCAGTAGTAATAATCATAACAGTATATGTAATGCAGTGTGATAGTGCTTGCTTGTGATTGTGTACAAATAAGTATGCCGCGTGCTTCCATACTCAATAACATACGATCATAGCATTGCAGTAGAGCTTCAGACATAACATATAAGACAACAATCCAACCAAACAATAGCACATCAATCACAAAGCCATTACATAAAAGCTAGGATTAGTTACTACCTGGCTAGCTCAGCAGAACTCTACTATCTCTATTCTGCTTCCAGCTCCGCCAGAACTTCCTTACTTCCTTTCTCTCTTCCCTTCCTCCTCCTTCTCTCTATACTTTCTCTCACTCTTCCTTACCCATGCGTGAAATGTAATGGAGGGGGGTATTTATAACCTCCTCCAATGGCATTTTCGTAGTTTCTCTGTACTCTGATCCTGTGGTTCTGGTTTTTCCTGGAATTTCCTATTTTCCTTAATTTCCTTTTACTGCATCATCAGTGCCACCTCAGGGGACACCTCAGCAGCCACCTCACCAGCACATTTTCCACATGTCAAAAATCCTGGACACCTCAGCATGCTGACTCAGCAGGCAGACTCACCGGTCCAGAGTCCTGCCTCGTAATACGTGTCCTCAGCTTTATCTGCTTCCTCCAGACCAGAGCCATGTGGCGCCTGGAAGAGACCTTGCACGCTTCCCAATGCTATCCAGATAAGTCCCAGACTTATCTGATCACCTCCTCGGTTTTCATGCCGAGTAACTTTACTCTACTAAAAGGTCACCGAATCACTACTCTAATGCCATGTGGCATCTTGTGGGTCCCATGAGAACACCTTATCAGTCCATCTCATGGTCTCCAGATAACCTTTCCTGTATCTGGCCCTCATCCCCAGTTCTATCTCTAACCGGGTAACTATCTCCTTTGGACCTTCACAACTCTTGGCCCACTAGATCTCATACGGCTAGCACCACTTATAGTCACTAGTCGCGACCTAGCCATCATCTCATCGCGACATAACACCTTCTATTTTCATTAGTCGCGAGCACAACATTCACTAGTCGCGACCACAACATTCTCTAGTCGCGACCCCAACATAATCTAGTTGCGACCAGGCTCATTCTACTCATTAGTCGCGACACCACATACATATCCGTCACGACCAATCCTCTCTGCCAATATTAGTCGCGACCAATCTACTTCCTCGTCACGACCACAAGTCACCAATACATCTTTCTCATACTGTCTGCTTTCTTTCTTATGGACAACTCTACTGCTCAGTGTCCATTCCTTTCATATCTCACCCCACAGAATCTTAGCATAATTCTGGGGTCTATCTTATCTTACTTTCTTCTTATCCTTCATCTTAAGTTCTAGAAATTCTCTTTCAATAACTCATCCCCTACTCTTCGGGAGTCCTTGTTAATTGAAAGGTGTAACACCCTAATTTTTAGGCCTAGAGATGCCAGAAAGAGAATTCAAGGGCATAATCGTAATTATGGGAAAGATCGGGCTGGTAGCTGATGAGTACCATACTTTACCATAAAATAGAGAAAATTATGCTGATCATTTCACTGAACAGTGAAATGTTCATATGAGGTCTCTATGTGTATGACAGAATTAGAAATGTGACCAAGGGTAAAATTATCATTTTTGAAAAGTGTGCGCGGAAGCGTACTTTCAGGCAAAAATAGCCCGGTCCGGATAAAATATCTGAAAATACCGGGAGATAGAGAAAAGGATTCCGGGTTGAATGACGCAACACAGAATTTTGATTTGAGGTCCCGATTTTTCTGTAGAAATTCTCGAAGATGGGAATTTACAGTTATAATCGGTAAAGGAAAGGCAGTCCGAATAGAGATGATCGGACTATGGCCAGAGGCCATACAGTATTTTCTAAGGCCCGTAGTGACACCAGTGAAGGCCCAGGCCCATAATATCAGTTCAGTGGTAAGAGGGACAGGTGTCCAGGCAAAATGTGCAAAATGACGAAAATGCCCTTATGTTATAGAACAACTGAAGAATGAGTAAAGGGTATTTTGGTCATTTGGCTAAGGTTAGACAGTCAAGAAAGGGTATCAGGATAGTTGACCAGGGTCAGAGAATACTCTGATAAATTATGGAAAGACAATAATGCCCCTTGACCTAGAAAGGAAATGAAAGGACTTAAGTGCAATTATGGAAAGTTTCAAGGCCAAAAAGGAAAGTAGACAAAAATGTGGGGTCCTTAAGTGTAATTTTAGCCAAGTAAAAAGGGACTTAAATGAAAAGAAGAAAAGTTCCCTGGGGCTAAAAGAAGAAAAGGGACTTAAATGCATTATGCACGCTGAAGGGGGGTATTTATAGTTTTGGTCAATGGCATTTCCGTAATTTTGAAGCCATCTGATCCTGTGGTCCTGGTTTTTCCGAAATTTCCTATTTTTCTTTATTCCTTTTACTGCATCATGCATGACATCATCTCAAGGCCACCTCATGGGATACCTCATCGCCACATTCTTCACATGTCACAATTCCTGGACACCTCATCAGCTGACTCAGCAATTCCAGTATAATCCAATACCGGTCCGGTCCGATCCGATTTCCCACAAACTGGACTCACCGGCTAAGATTGTGTCACATGTCCTTAACTTTTCTTCTCCCTCTAAGATGACGCCATGTGGCATCTGGAAGGGACCTTTCACGCCTTCCAATGCTATCCAGATAAGTCCAAAACTTTATCTGATCACCTCCTCGGTTATCGTGCTGACCGAGTAACTTTACTTTATTCAAACAACATTAAAATAGTATTTTAATGCCACTTTTCCCCACATATCACTGGGCCTACATTTTTGGGCTCTGGGAATGTTATCTTGGATCCTGATCAAGCTCAAGTACTCTAATGGCTCGATTCCCAAGAAACGTCCCTTGGCAAATTACCAAAATACCCTTGGTTGCCTTTTCTTGCACTATCATAACCCTAAGGGTAAAATCGTCATTTTACACCCTTATGTACTCTGTCAGGGCACATACTGACTCTGAGTAACTTTATCTGTATATGTATTGGCCTCTAGGCTGTCCAGAATGACCAAAATGCCCTTCATACATCTACTACCCCTTTAGTACAACATAGGGGCATTTTCGTAATTTCGCACTTTTCCAGGGTTCTGCCAAACACTGGCCCACCTATCAGTCCAAGTGTCTTATTGGGCCTTTGATGGCGCCATTATTGGGCCTTTCAGGGTCTATTACCTTCATGTCACGCATTACGAGGAATCTTCCACTGCCCATGATTATTGAATATTTTATCTACTATTCACCGCTTATACACATCCGGACACCGGCTCCTTCTGTCCGATACACTGGCCTGCGGTGTTCAGGCATCCCTGTGAGTCATAACAGTCATCTGACTGCGGTCATCCGAACTCATTCAGTCCCTTTTTAAATACCGATAAATCTCCCTATCGGATCCCCGGAGGCCTCACACTCCCGTCTGGATTTTCTAATATGCGAATAACTTTTTCTACAGGCCTCCTATCAGTAGTCTGTCAGTTTCCTGACATCCGCCCCATAAGGACGCATCATCCTGTATTTTCTCACCTAGATCTGAAATCTAGGATATCCGGTAGGAATTTTTATAACTTTTTCATTATCAGATCAATTCTGGCTATCTGGAGTCTTGAAAAATTCTTGTATTAAGCCAGATTACCAAGCGTCACTTGCTCTCTCTACCGGTGAAGTCTGGGACTGAAATGCTTTCGGGCAGTCCAAACCACTTCCGGCCTGACTTTCTTTAATTACACTTTAGCCCCAGGGAACTTTTCTTCTTTTCATTTAAGTCCCTTTTTATTTGGCTAAAATTACACTTAAGGACCCCACCTTTTTGTCTACTTTTCCTTTTTGGCTTTATACTTTTTATAATTACATCTAAGTCCCTACATTTTCTTTCTTTTGCAATTTAATCTCTTTCTTTGCATAAATAGCCACTATATCCCCAGGGACTTTCACTATTTACATATAAGTCCCTGAACTTTCACTTATTTGCAGTTTAGTCCCTAAAAACCCTCTGTATGTTTTTGGAATTTCTGTTCAAAGGAATATATCTTTTTCAGGCTACTTACTAAGTCTCTGGCCTGAAAATTGGGATATTACAGTATCCCGATTTCAAATCAATCTTAGAAAAGACAATGGAGCCATGCAATTCATCAAGCATATCATTTAATCTAGAAATGAGATGGCGATACTTTACAGTGATATTGTTAATAGCTCTACAATCAATGCACATCCTCCAAGTTCCATCTTTCATTGGCACCAGAAGCACTGGAACTGCACATGGACTCAAACTTTCTCGAACATATCCTTTTGCCATGAGCTCTTCCACTTGCTTTTGAAGCTCCTTTGTTTCTTATGGATTGCTTCTATAGGCTGGCCTATTAGGAATTGTTGCTCCTGGGATGAAATCAATTTGATGTTCAATTCCTCTTATGGGTGGTAATCCAGGTGGTATTTCTTCAGGAAACACATCTCCAAATTCCTGCAACAAAGAACCAACAACACTTGGAAAAGAAAAGATAGAGTCATTAGTGTTCAAAAAGGATTCCTTGTAAACAAGGAGAAACAAATGTTTTTCAGCCATAAAGGCACTCCTTACTTCACTTCCCTTTGCATAAAAACTCATCTTCTTTTCTTTTTTCTCTTCACTCCTCTCTTTTTTTTTTGAATTTCTTTCCTCTCTTTACTCCTCTCTTTTTTTTGAATTTCTTTTCTCTCATTTTTCAGTTCACTCTCTCTTTCTTCTCTCTCTTTTCTCTTCTTGAGTTGATCCTCATACACTTTCTTTGGAGTTTATTCTTACAAGAGTAACGGGTCTATTGTTCATTACAAAAGAATACCTATTGGTAAACCCATCTTTCTTCACCTTTCGATTGAACTCCCAAGGTCTTCCCAAAAGTAGATGTCCAGCATGCATAGGAACAATATCACACAATATTTCATCACAATATTTGCCAATTGATAAAGAGACTAGAACTTGCTTAGCAACCTTAATTTCTCCACATTCATTCAACCATTGCAGCTTGTATGGTCTAGGATGTCTAACAGTAGGCAAATTTAATTTCTCAACCAATATAGTGCTTGCAACATTTGTAACACTCCCACCATCAATTATCAAATTACATACCTTATTATTAATTAGGCAACGAGTATGGAAGATATTTTCCCTTTGCTCATTCAACTCTTCCTCCTTCACTTGACAATTTAAGGCTCTTCTAACCACAAGGCATTCTCCTTCCACAGCATATTCAATCCCATCATCACTAGCATCTTCAAGTGGGGGCATAGAGTTATCACTTTCACTCTCACTTTCAGTTACAACTTCATTATTTTTCAGAATCATGACTCTCTTGCTGGGGCATTGAGAAGCAATATGACCTGTACTCAAACACTTGAAACACTTTATATCCCTATTTCTAGAAGTTTGGAAATCAGATTTACCTTTGCTTTTTGATGAAACTTCTTCTTTACCTTTAGTGGTCTCCTTTTGGATAGCTTTTTCTCCTTTCCTCCAATTCTGTTTGAAAGAAGAACTTGATCCAGAATAAAATTTTGAAGCACCTTTACGCTTGAGTTGCTTTTCCACCTTAATGGCCATATGCACCATGTCTTCTAGCTCAACATAATGATGCAATTCCACTACGTCAGCTATATCTTTGTTCAACCCACTTAGAAATCGAGCCATGGTTGCTTCTCTATCTTCTTGCACATTAGCTCTTATCATGGCCAATTCCATCTCCTTATTGTACTCCTCCACACTCCTAGAACCTTGTGTAAGGGTCTGCAACTTTTGGTAAAGCTCTCTAAGATAATGGTTGGGAACGAATCTCTTCCTCATTAGAGCTTTCATTTCTCTCCAAGTTGTTATAGGACTCTCTCCATTATTCCTCCTATTAATGCCCAATTTATCCCACCAAACAATGGCATAATCAATGAATTCTATTGCTGTCAACTTCACTTTCTTGGCTTTAGAATAATTATGACACTCAAAGATCATTTCTATTTTCTTTTCCCACTCTAAATAGGCTTCAGGATCACTTCTACCTTGGAATGGTGGTATTTTCATCTTGATGCTTCCAAGGTTCCCATCTACTATATCTCTCCCCCTTGGGTTATTTCTGCCATGTCTTCTCCCATACCTATCCCCTCTATGCCTATTCCCTATTAGTTCAGCTTCAGATTCAGAATTGAATTCACCCTCACTATCACCAACTTCATTATTTCCAAATTCAAAGTCATCCATAGAAACCCCCCTTTGCCTTTCATGCCTTCTAGGATTAGGTCGAGACCTTTGCAGATTTGCAATCCTTTCATCTTGTCTATCCATTCGATCCCTTATCTCTCCATAAACCAAATTCATCCGTTCAAAATGCTGCTGCATTGCCCTAAGGGTGTCGTTGACACTCATTGGATTTTCACCTCCACCGGATGTTCCATCTGTATTAGACATTGAGACTTCAAGAAAAATAATTGTGTTAGTGAAATAGAGTCCCTCACAAATTTTCTTACGTGTTTCCCTCAAGAATGACACTCAACACTCGTGTTTCACTCAAACTTGGCTTTTAAATTGAGGTATGTCACTCTTGCCTTTTCCACTCTTAAATCCCTTTTGAGGCTCTTTAAAGAACTAAGCAATTTAAACAAAGCAATCACAATATGCAGAATCAGCCAACACTTGGGAACATTGGGACATCAAGAGTATTGAATATGGACTTTCAAGAAGAATCAGAAACAGATTCTGGGTATGAAGATGATTTGCTCAAAACACTTCTAGCATAACAATTTTTTTTCATTTTTTTCTGTTTTCTTTTTGTACAATTTTCTTTCACTAAACAATGCAAAGAAAATCACGAAAATACCATAAACATAATAGAACGAGTAACCTGAACCCAGAAATTCCAGAAATTCCTGAAAAACACACTTGTCATTGATACATTTCATCATCATTAAACACCTAAAATCATAAATAATAGCATAAGATTTACATTCAGTTTTAGTTCAAACATCTCATCACACAATTCATCTGATTAACTTGTTAATTTGTGGCTCATTAGATTAATTAGAAACTTAGCATCCATTTAGGCTCCTTGTGAATCAACCTAGGTTATCCTCCATTTTACTATTGGTTAGCTTAGTTTTATTTGATAATTAAAACGTCAGTTATCAAAATGAAACCGTTGCCGGGGAGCCTTACTTGTTAAGGTTTCCTAAGCAATCCGCTGGGCCTAAAAATTATAAAAAGTAGATAGGTGTTTTAGTTTTTCTACGAATTTAGTGTTTTATCTTTTCGAGTCACGACCAATTGCCTTTCTAGTCGCGACTAAAGTGCAAAAATTGATTTATGAGAGTTTCTATAATTTTTAGTCGCGACCTGATACATATTTGGTCGCAACCTGAACTTAGTTTTTGACTCAGATTTGCTCTCTATGAATTCTAGTCACGACTGAAGTGTCTTTTGGTTGCAACAAAAAAATTTTATGATTTAGTTTTCTTCTCTGTTATTTCCAGTCGCAACCAAATTGACACCTAGTCATGACAAAAAATTAGTGCTTAATTCAGATTTACTTTGTGATTTTTTAGTCGTGACCGGAGTTCTTTTTGGTCGCAACAAAAATTTTTCAATTTCAAGTATTTGGTCTCTGTGATTTTTAGTCTCAACCAAAGTTACATTTGGTCGCGACCAAAAATCCTGATTCAAATTTTTTTTCTCTGGATTGTTAGTCGCGACTTGAAGTTCATTTAGTTCACGATATTTGCTCTCTATACTTTTGAGTCGCGACCTAGTGTCCTTTTAGTTGCGATCTGATCTTTCTAAACTGCGATTACTTGATCTCATTTGTTGAATTTGCTGTATTGTTGATGTACTTAATATCCTGCATCATTGTTGACTGTGATTTGCATGAACAGAAGCTCTAAATTCTTTCCATTGGATAGAGAAATGAATAGAACACTTAGGCAAATTAAGAAGGCTAAAATCTTAAATCAAGCTAGTGTTACATCTATTATTGAGCCTAGTTCTTCTGGTGAATCCATTACAGCTGAAACTGAATTTGTATCTGGTTATATCTTAGATAATCATTTTGTCATGTGGTGAGAACCCACAAAGAAAAAATCCCACGAACCCACAGCCAATCTGAAATATACTCACTCCAAGAAAGCTAAATAGAGGTCTGGTGATCCACTTGAACCCTTGAGCATGGAAGAACAAGGACCCAAAGTGTTTGAAGATACCACAAGGTTGATCAAGCCTTGATAAATCTGTTAGTCCAATGAAGAACCCTAGAGAGAATCCACTCTCAAATTGGAGGTGCAAAAAACGCAGCCTTTCATTCCCCAAATTCAAGTCTGCCTCCAAGAGTGAGGTTTACAATATCTTATAGGGTTACATTGAGAAATCTGACCTAAAAGGCCTTAAAACGAAATTTAATCATCATGACAAGTCCAAAATATGATTAATTAGGCCCCAAAAAACAAGTCTTCTCATGTGTTGTACTTGATCCAAGCTCCTTATGTTGAAGTCTCCAAGCCCAAGATATGATCAACAACTCCATTTTCAGCCCAAATGATGTTAGTGGCGTCCTCAGTTTCTCCATCTAGATTTGATGCTCCAACAAATGCCATTTGCTTTGTTAAGGTGTCTTGTACTAGCCCACTCAAAGTTTCCTTAATCATTTTAGCTCTTGCTCTTGTGATTGGTCCAGTTGGAATTTGCAATGGGTCATTAGCTTGTTATATCGCATCATCTTGGAGCATGTTAATGGGGGTGTAGCTCATACTCATAATTAGAATAATCTTAATGAGCAACATGTAGATAACAACATGAATAATAGAAGGGCACATAGGAGCATAAGAGAGCTCACTTCTTGTAAACTTTGATCCTTTTCGCACTTGTCCTACTTTAGATGTTAATTTTGAACTGAAAGGTGTAGTTACTGATATGGATGTTGTGTAGAGACGAGTATTCCATTTTACACTTGAAGGAAAGGTAAAGGAATGGTTTTATATGCTGCCATATCATACACCTCAAGCCTTAGACTCCTGGAATAAGTTGAGGAATACTTTCTTGGAAAGATACTTTGTTACATCAAAGACTGCTACATTGAGGAAGAAAATCTTTGCTACAAAAACAGTATGCTGAAGAGTCTTTCTATGAATTTTGGGGAAGGTTTCAAGAGCTGCTAGCTAGATGTCCATACCACCAGATTCCAAGTGAGCATTTGGTGCAGTATTTTCATTCAAGATTGAGCTTTGCATGTAGAAAAAATTTGGATGCAGCTACTGGGGGTTCCATTGATGATTTAACTCCTGATGAAGCATGGAACTTGATTGAGAAGATAGCAAATAATGACCAGCAGTATGGGGCTATGATGCTAGACAAGTTCATGAGATTTCAACCAGGTCTTCTTCTCAAGATTATAACAGCTTATCTTCTCAAGTTGCTGCTATAAATGCTCAGATCAATAATTTAGCTACTTAATTGAGTAATACACATGTTTAAATCCCATACTCTCAAGCTTTAGTTGCTCCTAGTTGTCAACTTTGTTATTCTCCTATGCACACCAGTGTCAATTGTCCTACAAACTGTGAAGATGTATCAGCCATCTATCAAGACAAACCAAACCAATATCCACAAAGGAATCCATACTCCAACACATATAATGAAGGATGGAGAGATCATCCCAATTTCAGACGGAGGAATGGAGGTGGATACATGAATTTTGGGCAGAACAAATTCAACAATG
The DNA here is from genome assembly GCA_037074615.1 of Leucaena leucocephala. Classification (NCBI taxonomy): domain Eukaryota; kingdom Viridiplantae; phylum Streptophyta; class Magnoliopsida; order Fabales; family Fabaceae; genus Leucaena; species Leucaena leucocephala. The sequence continues at coordinate 21,207,674 of CM073532.1, read as the reverse complement.
ATAGACAAGTGGCTGAATCCTCTAGAGCTGTAGAAGTACCTGCTATTGCAAAAGATGTTGAAATATCTGATATACTCAAGAGCATTAATGTGATAAACTCAAATATAATTCCATAAACACAAACTTCAGCTATAACTTCAAGGACTTGAGATCTACAGTGGAGAGCAACCTAGCAAAGACAAATTCTAAGTTTGCTACCTTGGAGAATAAGATAGAACAGTAGGAAACCAAAGCCTCTAACATGAATGGCTATGTATCATAGTTAGCTAATTCGGTAAGTGATGTTTAGGCAAGGATCAGTGGCAATCTACCTTCAAATACAGTTGTTAACCCCAAATCTGTGAATGCTATAAGGTTGAACAGTGAAAAGAAAGTTAGGGAGCAAGTTACTGATGCTAAAAATGAAGAAGAATGTGAGGTAGACACTGATTCCAGTAGTCTAATAAAGAATAGCATTGAGAAGTCTGAAAGCAAGAAGGAAGCACAACTCCTTGAGAAAAAGATTACATTTGATATTATAGAATGTCAAATCGATTCTGCACTAAATTATGAGGGTTGTGGACAACTAAACAACAAGGACACTGAGCTACAGGCTATGGATTCTGAGTTAGGAACTCCTAGAGTGGACACAACTGAAGAAACATAATCGACCTCAAATTCATAGCTCAAGCAGAAAGAAACTAATTCTGATTCAGCTGAGAAAGAAGTGGATCTGAAGGATTTACTTATTCCAAAGGAACTCATGAGTAGCAAGAAGCCTTAAAGGAGCAGGACAAGGAAATCATTGATCTTTTTAGCAAGATTGAAGTAAATATGGCTATGCTAGAGAGGGTTCAGAGAGTGCCAAAATATGCAAAGTGTTTGAAGGAAAGCTACAATAACAGGAAAAGATATAAACCTAATGAACTGGTGCAAGTGTGACCTAAAGCTTCTGCACTTTTTAGAGCTCAAATTCCAGTGAAGTGTCAAGATCCAGGTGCATTTTCCATTCTTTGTACAATTGGTAAGATAACTATTCCTAGAGCATTATTAGATTTAGGTGCTGCTATTAATGTGATGCCTAGTTCAGTTTACCATGCTTTAAGTGTGAATTTGATTAAACCAACTAATGTGTTAGCTCAATTGGCTGATATATTATAAATCCTAAGGGAATTCTAAAAGATATTTTAGTTCAAGTTAAGGACCTTGTTTTTCCTGTGGACTTTTATATTTTGGATATGACAAATGAGTCTCTTGATGATAGTACTCTTATTCTAGGAAGGCCATTCTTGAGGACATCTAACACCATGATTTGCATGAAAGAGGAAATTATTAAATGGAATTTGGTGGCCATGTAATTTAGTTTAACATGTATGAAATGATGAGACACCCACATCAAGATTACTCACTGTTAGGCTTAAGTGCAAGTAATGCATATAAAAATGAGGCTAAAGAGGAACATGAATTGTTGCTGCAAAATTTTGATAAGCCTGAAAGTGATATGCTTGAATCTGAAATGTCTTTTTCTGTTATTGACCCTTTGAATGAAGGCTTTGGAAAGAACCAACATGATAAATTTGCAAGAAAAGACAATTGATGAGAACTGGATAATACAACAGTTACATCAACAAGACCATTTCCACTATCTTTGGGCTATGCATATATTCTGATAGCTATGGATTATCTATCAAGATGGTAAAGGCTATACAGGATGAAGTAGATGGTACAGCATTATAGGTCAATGGCCATCTATGGAAGCTGTACAAGGAGAATTTCAAACCCCCAAGATAGTCAGGTTGTCTCCTTCCTTGTTTCCCCACTTACAATAGTCTGCTTTAACTAGTTTTATTATATACTTGAGCTATATTTGTCGATTAAGTATGGGGGAGGAGACCAAGTCAGGGGTAGATAAATACTTCCATGAATAAATCAAAGATTCTGGTGTAGTGTTGTCATGATTACTACTGCCTTTGCATGTGTTTCATTACTTCTTCACATTTAGGACAATGTAGAAATTAAGTGTGGAGGAGGATGAACTTGATTGAGTAAGATGGGTGAATGAAAATCAGATAATTACTATGATTTTGTCTTTTAGTCGCGACCATATGTTATTTTTGTGGCGACTAATATGTGTAAATTGTCAAATTTCTTCTCTGAGAACATTAGTCGCGACCTTTGATTACTTTTGTCGGGACCAGAAGACATATTTTCTGATATTTACCTATCTGTGATGTTTAGTCGTGAACTGTGCTTTATCTTTGTCACGACTGTAACTTTCTATGAATTTTGGTCATGACTGGATTGACACTTGGGTCGCGACTAGAGCAAGTGTGCTTAATAGGTTTAATCTATGTGATTATAAGTTGCAGCCAGTGTCCATTTATGTCGCGACCAATATTCCATGTTTTCTGAAAATTTCATCTCTGTGTAAAATTTCATCTCTGTGTAAAATAGTGCATAATGACATAGAAATAGTTTATTTGGCTAGGAGATAATGGTATGATTGATCTTATTAACAACCTAACAGATTTCTTGATTCACAGAGATAAGTAGATTTTTATTTACCTCACCACTATGGAGCTGGAGGTGAAGATACTGATGTAAGGGAGATTACGAATTATTGAGCTTTCGTTTTCTTCTTGCTTTACTTTATTCTTATTTCTTGTTGCTATCTGCACTTCTTATTTTCTGTTCTTTACATTCTGCTTTATTGCTTTTCTTTTTGTTTTATTTGTTCTGTTCATTTACTTTCTGTTATTTACTTTTTAAGTATTTACTTTCTGTACTTACTTTTCTGCCTCTTTAAATTATGTCTTCTTTATTCCGTTCTTTTTCCTTCAAACGTGGTAGTGGATCTTCTTCCACTTCCTCATCTTCAAACTTCTCAAATGATGAATCAAACGCTGCAACCAGTAAACTAAACAAACGGATTTTCAAAGAAGAAATTTCTTTTGAAAACATAAATCAAAACATTGACAATTGGACTTTACCGCCAGTTGCCACAAACACGCTTTATGCACAAACAGAGGACAAAAAATGGTTCTCCAAGTCTGATTATATAATCAGGACTGTTGAAGAATCAGTTTCTGTCCAGCCTGAGAAAGAAGATTTCTTTCTCCTTTCAAAAAAGTCGCTTGAAAAATACCGAAAAGAGTATAACTTTTTACACATCGGTTGTATTCAAATCGCGATTAAACCACTTTTTAGAAAAGGCCTGAATGTATCGTGCCTGGTTTGTCTTCTGGACAATAGACATAATATATTCCAAGATGCCACCTTGGCCATGGCTGAAACTGGATTACACAATGGTCCTATTTACTTTAATTGTTATCCAGATCGGATGACTGAATTAAAGGATGAACATGTCCATGAGTGTATCAAACTTAAAATCAAATTAAACGGTTTGAATATGAAGCCTGGATCTATACCTGTTGTTCTAATTTATAGAATACAGTATAAGGTCTCAAACACTTCAACTTCTTACGTTCAAATTCCTCCAGAAAAGGATCAAACAACGGTTTTTCTAACTGATTTTACAAATGTTAATTTAACAATCCCTAAAATAATTATGTGGGAAAACGTTGAATTACCAAAAGAATGGGTTATGGAAAGAGCCACACAGCCTACACCACAACCTGTTTCTCAAGTCAGTAGGATTACCCAAACATCAGATGGATCTGTCAGGATATCCTTCGATCGATCCAGAAAATCTTTTTCACAAACCAATAGGTCTGAATCTTCAATATATGAGGATTGTAGATCTCTCCAAACTGAATCATCTAGATTCTCATGTTCTTCAATTCCTAGACCGCCTTCTGTCATATATGGAATGGCACCTACAGTAGTTGCCCAAACACAAGCACCTACCAATGTTTCTCTTCAAGGAATTGATAGTTCTATAAACATTCCCCAAACAGTGTATGAAAGAGATGAAGACTTAAGATCTCATGAGTCTCCAACATATTCATCACTAGGGATGGATCAAACAATTGGTGTCATTGAAAATGATTTTCAAATTGACAAACAAACTTTACAAAAACAATTTTACTTGGAAGATTATATTCTCCAGAGGAAATGGTTTTTAGAAAATTTCAAAGGATCTGTTAGAAAAAAGATTCAAGAAAAATTCTACAGATTCCTTGAAAGAATTCAAATGAATATTTCATTTTTTGATTGGTTTGGCGAATATGCTAAAGCCACTAAATTGGAATATCCATTTGAACAAAATATTGATGTTATTAAACACTGGACTAGTTCCAAAGGAGATGATGTATTTTCTAAATTTCCTCCAAAACAAACTGTGCATATTCCTCAGGTAAAGGATGACAAAGATCAACCTATCCTTGTTGCACCTTTTCGATTTAAAAATGATAAACTACCTATTGATTCAAATGACATCAAAAAGATTGTTGAACAAAATAATTATACTAACTTATATTTACAATAGTTAGGTGATCATTTTGCTCAAACATCAAACATTTCAAAAGATGTTGCTGAACCACCAAAACCTAGGATTGAAACTCCCATCTTTAAACCATTTCAGCTCAGCCCACAAATGAAGTCTGAAATCCACAACCAAAACAAATGCAAAATGATTGATAGGATCAATCAGAAAAGACTCCAAATAGCCCAAACCATGACTATCCCAGAGTCACCCCAACAAGAGTCAACCTCTTCAACAGGACAACTAGGAGTCATTGACAAAGATTCCCAAACAACTTCCCAAACAGATTCATCATCCGAATCACAACTTCAAATCAACCACCAACACTGGAAACAGCCCTCCAAACTATATTACCCTAGGGCTAGCCCTCCAGATATTCTGGTTGAAGAACGAGTTTCCCAAAACCCAGTCTGCTTCAACGGTGATAACATTTATGAATGGAACATAGATGGTCAAAGCGAAGCACAAATCCTTCAAAAGATGCAGCAGATGACAATGTTGTGTACTGCGTATCAAACACAAAATAATTTTACAGATGAACAAATAACAAATCTTTTGGTATCTGGTTTTACAGGTCAATTGAAAAATTGGTAGGATCATTATCTCACACCAGGAGACAAACAGGTTATTTTTTCGTTGATCCAAACTGAGTCTGATGGAACACCTATCCTTTACAATGGTGAAACCTATCCAGATTCTGTCCAAACCTTGATTTTTACAATTGTTAAACATTTTGTTGGCGATCCGTCTATTTGGAAAGATAGATCAGCTGAATTATTATCAAATCTTAAGTGCAGAACCCTTTCTGATTTCATATGGTATAGGGATACTTTCCTTGCTCGAGTTCTCACAAGAGAAGATGCCAAACAACCTTTTTGGAAAGAAAAATTCCTAGCTGGATTACCTAAATCTTTAGGAGATAAAGTTAGAGAAAAATTTAGAAATCAAAATGATGGCAAAATTCCTTATGAGTTTTTGACATATGGAGAATTAATCTCTTATGTTCAAAAAACTGCTCTTAAGATCTGTCATGATGATAGCATCCAACATCAAATTGCAAAAGAAAAAGCCATAAACCGTAGAGAATTAGGAACTTTCTGTGAACAATTTGGCCTTCCTTCTTGCAAACAACCTCAAACTCATAGGAAATCCCGTAGGAAAACATTCTATAGGAGATCCAAAAAGAAGAGTAAACATGTCTACCAAAGGTTTAAACATGATACGCCTCCCCGTAGACTCAAACAGGAATTTAGATCCAAACCCAAGGTCGATTTTCCTACACAAAACAAAGTTAAATGTTTCAAATGTGGCAAATTAGGTCATATTTCGAGATATTATTCTTTGACAAGAAAACTAAAGAAGATTAGGTGTATTGATGAACCTCTTCTTGAACAAATAAACAATCTTTTAATTGAAGATACTTCTAGTTCAGAAATTGAAAGTGAAAAGAGTGATTCTTCTTCTGAGGATATTCAAAATATTCAAAACGATGATATCCCGGAATCCTCTTCTATCAATGTTATCACAAAAGAACAAGAATTACTCCTTGATATCATTGATAAACTTCCAGATTCTGAAAAGGGAGAATATTTGTTTAAGTTTAGAGAGTTGGTTAATGAACAGCCTTCGTCTTCTAAAATAAGTCCACCTTTTTCTTCAAACAAATATGATTTAACGAATATTTTAAACAAATTTCAGCATTCCGTTAAACCAACAACTCTCCCAGACCTTCACCAAGAGGTACGTAACCTTAAGGCTGAAGTGAGTCTCCTTAAACTTCAACAAGAAACACATGCAGTAGCCATATCCCAAATCCAGGACATACAACTAGCATCCAAAACTAAAAATCTTGAAATAAAATCTGAAGATGATAATCAACAAGATGAGAACATCATTTTGGGAATCATTTCAAAAATTTCAATTCAAAAATTTTATATCCATGCTAAAATTATTATTCATGATAATTTTATCTTGGACCAAACGGTCTTATTTGACACAGGAGCTGATTCTAACTGTTTTAATGAAGGAATCATTCCAACAAAATTCTTTGAAAAAATAACCGAAAGGTTTAATGGCGTCAATGGCACTCGCTTAGATGTCCGTTACAAAGTTTCAAACATTGTTATTGAAAATGGCAATTTGAAAATTGAAACTCCGCTTATATTAGTTAAAAATATGGGAACCCAGATCATTCTTGGGGCACCTTTTGCTAGGTTATTATTCCCGTATATGACTGATGAAAATGGAATTTCAAAAGAGTATTTGGGTAAAACAATTTTATTCCCTTTTACTCAAAAGCCAAAAATCAAGGAGCTCAATCTTTTGACTTCTAAACAACGACAAATAAACTTTTTGAAAGAAGAGATTTCTTTTGAAACGATAGAGCAGCAGCTGTGTCAAAAAGATATTCAAAAGAGAATCCAAAGTTGTCTTGAGCAAATACAAACGACTATTTGTTCAGATTTACCAAATGCTTTTTGGAAAAGAAAACAACATGTGGTAGATTTGCCATATGAAAAAGATTTTTCTGAAAAGAAAATACCAACAAAGGCCAGACCCATTCAGATGAGTCCGGAGCTTTTGGAAACCTGTAAACAGGAGATCCAAGATCTTTTAAACAAAAAATTGATTCGCAAGTCAAGAAGCCCATGGTCTTGTGCTGCTTTTTATGTTAATAAAAATGCCGAGATAGAACGTGGTGCACCTAGGCTTGTAATTAATTACAAACCTTTAAATGAAGCGTTGCAATGGATCAGATATCCAATTCCAAACAAATCTGATTTACTGAAACGATTGTATTCTGCAAAAATCTTTTCAAAATTTGATATGAAATCTGGATTTTGGCAAATACAAATTTCTGAAAACGACAGGTATAAAACTACTTTTACTGTTCCCTTTGGTCAGTATGAGTGGAATGTTATGCCTTTTGGTTTAAAAAATGCTCCTTCTGAATTCCAGAGAATAATGAATGAGATTTTTAATAATAGTAGTCAGTACATTATTGTTTATATCGATGATGTATTAGTCTATAGTCATTCTGTAGATCAACATTTCAGACATATCTCCAAATTCATTAGAATTGCAGAAACAAACGGTTTAGTAGTTTCTAAACCAAAAATCAGTTTATTTCAAACAAAGATAAGGTTTTTAGGGTATTGGATATATCAAGGGTCTATTATACCGATCGAAAGAGCAATCCAATTTGCTGATAAATTCCCCGATCAAATCATTGATAAAACACAACTTCAAAGATTTTTGGGATGTTTAAACTATGTTGCAGAGTTTATACCTCATTTGAGCAACTTCATTAAACCGCTTCATCAGCGACTCAAGGAAAGTCCGCCTCCGTGGACTGACCTCCATTCAAACATAGTTAGACAGATTAAATCTCAGGTTAAGGAACTTCTGTGTCTTAGCCTTCCAGATCCGTCTGCATTCAAAATTGTTGAAACTAATGCCAGTGACATAGGTTACGGTGGCATTCTTAAACAACGTCTTAACGAAAAAGAAAAAATTGTGTCTTTTACGTCTAAACATTGGAATAGCACTCAACAAAACTATTCCACCATTAAAAAAGAAATTTTGGCAATTGTTTTATGCATTTACAAATTTCAATCCGATTTATTAAACCAAAGATTTTTACTCCGCATTGATTGCAAATCTGCAAAAGATGTTTTACAAAAGGATGTTAAAAATCTTGCATCAAAACAAGTTTTTGCCCGTTGGCAAGCTATCTTAAGTGTTTTTGATTTCGACATTGATTTTATCAAAGGCACTTCAAACTCTCTTCCAGACTTTCTCACCCGTGAATTTTTACAGGGTAGGTAAAATGCCCAGAAAAAAGAAACCCCCAAGTGAGGAAGATAAACAGAAGGGTATTTTTCAGGATGCCCAAAGTCAAACACTCTCGAGTGAACAACTTGAGGCCATCATGTGAAACATCCTTCCTTTCATATATCTTAGGGACCATTCAGTAGCATTTAGAACCACTTTCACGGTCATTGAAGTCCAATTTCTCAATCTGGAGTTTTATTCTTATCGAGTACTGTTCACTGTGTAAATTCCAGAGGAGTGACCCGACTTCGAAAAATCATAACTAATTCTAGAAAAATAGAAATGAAGTGGTTCAAATTGATAAATGAATATAACTCACTTATATTTCAGGGAAAAATAATTTGTTGACCATTCGTTGACCGAGTCAACATCAGTCAATGTTTCAACTTTACTGTTCATACCACATTTTTCTCCTGAATCCAGCATTCTGGTCCCAACTTTGATAATTTATATCTCCTTGTGTAGACATCCAAATGATACGTTTTATATATCAAATTAAAGCTTGGTATGTCTACTATCTACCATAAAAATTTCGTACATTTATTCATCCATTTACTATTTTTAATTATTTATCAAACATTATCATGTCACCACGTGTTACTGTTCACAGTGGTAATTTCCAGCAATCAACTTTGCATACATATGCATACATCCATCATATATCAGTCAAACATGCCAAACAACTATTATTATTAATTAATAAGTTGTTTTACATCTGGCCATGTACATAAATTCTCCTATCTCTATTGCATCTTTTCCTGCCTGAAGTCCGGCAGCATAACCGCTACGCTTCATCTGTACAAAGAACTGAACCGTATTGATTCGGTAATCCCCTCATGAGAACTACCATTCTACGTAGTACCCAGGAAAGACTAGATGAACCGGCTAGGTCCACTCACTTCTAGCCTCCTTAGACAGCACTACGTACACAGTACTTATCATATACTGATGTTCAGTCTTTACTTCGGCAGCATAACGGCGTCTCTTAAAATTCCCGGAATTCATTTTGACATAACCTCCCCTGTAATGGTTTATTTATTGGGATGAGATTCGGGGGAATCTCAGTAGCAACAATCATAACAATATATGTAATGCAGAGTGACAGTGCTTGCTTGTGATTGTGTACAGATAAGTATGCTGCGTGCTTCCATGCTTAATAACATATGATCATAGCATTACAGCAGAGCTTCAGACATAACATATAAGACAACAATCCAACCAAACAATAGCACAATGAATCACAAAGCCATTACAATAAAGCTAGGATTAGTTACTACCTCAAAGACTCAGCAGAGATCTACTATCTCTATTCTGCTTCCAGCTCCGCCAGAACTTCCTTTCTTTCTTTCTTCCTCTCACTTTCTCTCTCTAGCACCTCCTCCTCTCTCTAAAATGGCCCTTGGCCATGGCATATGAAGGCAAAGGGGGGGTATTTATAACCTCCTCCAATGGCAATCTCATAATTACCATGAACTTTGATCCTGCGGTCCTGGTTTTTCCTGGATTTTCCTATTTTCTTTAATTCCTCATTTACTGCATCATGCATGACATCATTGGGACACCTCACCAGGACACCTCAGCGCCACATTTATCACATGTCTGAAATCCTGGACACCTCAGATGCTGACTCAGCATGCTGACTCACCGGTCCAGTATCTTGCCTCGTAGTACGTGTCCTCAACTTTTTCTTCTGCCTTTATGTTGGCGCCATGTGTCATCTTACTGGCACCTGTCACGCCTTCCAATGCTATCCAGATAAATCCAGAACTTTATCTGATCACCTCCTCGGTTATCGTGCCAACCGAGTAACCTTACTTTATTGAAACAACATTAAAATAGTATTTTAATGCCACTTTTTCCCACATACTTCATGGGCTACGTTTTTGGGCTCTGGGCATGTTATCTTGGATCCTGATCAAGCCCAAGTACTCTGATGGCTCGATTCCCAAGAAACAGCCCTTGGTAAATTACCAAAATACCCTTGGGTGCCCTTTCTTGCACTATTTTAACCCTAAGGGTAAAATCGTCATTTTACACCCTTCTGTACTCTGTCAGGGCATATACTGACTCTAAGTAGCTTTATCTGTATATACCTTGGCTTCTGGGCCTGTCCAGAATTACCAAAATGCCCTTTATTCATCTGTTCCCCTTTTGTAACACACAGGGGCATTTTCGTAATTTCGCACTTTTCCGGGGTTCTGCCTGACACTGGCCCACCCATCAGTCCAAGTGTCTTACTGGCCTCTGTTGGCGCCATTATTGGGCCTTTCTGGGTCCAATATCCTCATGGCACGCATTACGAGGAATCTTCCCCTTTTAATAATTATTGAATATTTTATCTATTATTCACCGTTTATACACATATCCGGACACCGGCTCCTTCTGTCCGAAACACTAGCCTGCGGTGTTCAGGCATCCCTGTGAGTCATATCAGTCATCTGACTGAGGTCATCCGAACTCATTCAGTCCCTTTTTAAATACCGATAAATCTCCCTATCGGATCCCCCGAGGCCTCACACTCCCGTCTGGATTTTCTGATTTGCGAATAACTTTTTCTACAGGCCTCCTATCGGTATTCTGTCAGTTTCCCGACATCCGTCCCATAAGGACGTATCATCCTGTATTTTCTCACCTAGATCTGAATTCTAGGATATCCGGTATGAATTTTTATAACTTTTGGATGATCAGTCCATTTCTGGCTATCTGGAGTCTTCAAAAATTCCTGTATTAAGCCAGATTACCGAGCGTCCCTTTCTTTCTCTACCGGTGAAATTTGGGACTGAAATGCTTTCGGACAGTCCAAACCACTTCCGGCCTGACTTTCTTTAATTACAATTTAGCCCCAGGGAACTTTTCTTCTTTTCATTTAAGTCCCTTTTTACTTGGCTAAAATTACACTTAAGGACCCCACATTTTTGTCTACTTTCCTTTTTGGCCTTGAAACTTTCCATAATTGCACTTAAGTCCTTTCATTTCCTTTACTAGGTCTAGGGGCATTATTGTCTTTTCATATTTTACCAGAGTATTCTCTGGCCCTGGTCAACTATCCAGATACCCCTTCTTGACTGTCTAACCTTAGCCAAATGACCAAAATACCCTTTACTCATTCTTCAGTTCTTCTATAACATAAGGGCATTTTTGTCATTTTGCACATTTTTCCCGGACACCGGCCCCCTTACCACTGAACTGGTATTATGGGCTTGGGCCTTCCCTGGTGTCACTATGGGCCTTAGACAATACTGTATGGCCTCTGGCCATAGTCCGATCATCTCTATTCGGACTGCCTTTCCTTTACCGATTATAACTGTAAATTCCCATCTTCAGGAATTTTTACAGAAAAATCGGGACCTCAAATCAAAATTCTGTGACTCCTCATTCAATCCGGAATCATTTTCTCTATCTCCCGGTATTTTCAGATATTTTATCCAGACCGGGCTATTTTGGCCTGAAAAAGCACTCACGCGCACACTTTTCCAAAATGACCATTTTACCCCTGGTCATATTTCTAATTCTTTCATACACCTAGAGACCTCATATGCACATTTCACAGTTCAGTGAAATGATCAGCATAATTTTCTCTATTTTCTGGCAAAATATGGTACTCATCGGCTACCAGACCGATCTTTCCCAAAATTACGATTTTGCCCCTGAATTCTCCTTACGGCATTTCTAGGCCTAAAAATTAGGGTGTTACATCATGCAAGCCATGATCAAACAATATGGGAGCTCCCCTGGGGCCCATAAATCTCAAACGGAGTCATCTACTCCATCTGGGTTATCTATCCAGAAACCTCAAACAATTGGGCCTTCAGCCCAAAAACCCAAAACAAAATCTGAGTCATCTACTGAGTCTGAGTTATCTACTCAGCAAATCCAAACACGAGCATCTTCTAAAAAGACTTTGGAATCATATGCCCAAAGTTATGCTCAGAAGGCTCTACCAGAAAAAACCTTCGCCCAACAACTGGCTCTTCCGCCAATACCATCAAACATATTATCCAAAAACCAATATGATTTGCTTAACCAACAACCAAAGGTTTTGCAAATTAATCCTTCCCAACAGATAGTTTCTACTTCTACCACTCAGAAAATGGATACACCGACCTTTCCAAAATCAAACAGGGTCATAAATATCCTTCAGGTAGAACCAAAATTCTATCACAAAAACCCAAACCAAGTGGCCCTAACTGTCTTCCCTAAAGGAATTCATTTTAGGCCGAAACAATTAAACAAAACCAGGGAATATTATGAATTAATTTTGATTCACTCTGAGTCGGCAGCCATTAAAAAGAACGCTGACAAAACAGATGAGTCATTAATAACTCATTCTACCCTGCAGATTTTAAAGGTCCTTACTCCATCCCAGTGGGGACAAGATTTGCAAAAAAATAAAAACTTTTGGGATAAACTATGATCCTATTGGATACAATTATTGGGACTATGCTGATGGTACCATGTGTTTTGGGATCAAAATAAACTTTACAAACACACTTGGTTTATTTATTTTAAAACTAAAACCAAGTATGAATTCCCTCAATGGTTCGGACACTGGTGGGATTTCTTTGGACCATTACCAGAGATGTTTCCTCCAACAGTAGTTCAAGCTTTTGAGTTCTTTAAACAAAAGTTCAATCTCGAAGGAAAACCTTTTCCCATTGAGCTTTATTATTTTTCAAACTTATCTGTCTCATGGATTTTCTCCTGTAGTTACAGATTCTCAAACACTGAAGGATCCAGATACCTGCCTATACTACAAAGACTTCCGTCAGTAAAATGGTGGGCTAAATTTGATCTTTCAAGAATAAACATACAAGCGGTTGAGAGATGGTTCAAACAGAATCCCCAAGAACTCTGCATGACGGAGCATAGCAAGTTCCTAAATCAGAAGACTAGGGTACAAACTGTCCTCGCCTCCACAAACGATAAGGCTAGCCTTATCAACCAATTGAGTTCCATGCTCCAACTCTTACAACAACAGGAGCAAGATATTCCTTCTACAAGCCAAACGAGTTCTTGTCCGACATCAGAACAAGATGAAGATGAAGAACCTCTTATTAACTTGGACGAAGATTAAAACAAACTGAAGACTTGGTTAATCGAGAAATCTGTCCTAAGTTTTCTTTGAAAATATGTAAAAGTACTGTACAAATAGTAAAATTATTGTAACAGTACTATTCAAATAGTTAGTCACTGTAGTGTCGACAGAATACTGTAGTGTCGCAGCACTGTGCAAAAAGTGTTATAACTGGAACTGTACAAATAGTACTAACTTCCGTTAAAACACTGTTCAAACAGTAACTTTGCTTGTCTATTTAGGTCTATTCATTTCCCTTCAGGCAGGTTCAGTTAGAACGAATCCCTTCTTAAAGAGAGAGACTCCTCCTTCCCTCCAGAATTCCCCCGTCTCCCTTCTTACTCTTTTCTCTTACTCTTCTTTCTCCTCTTCTTTTACCCTTTCTCCTGTAAGTTTATGTTATTTTAAATAAACTTTCTTTTATCTTTCTGTCTTTTAATTTTCTCATATCCTTGCCTCCTCTTATGAGCTAAGCTTGACTGGTTCTACCGCCTTTTAGTTCATTCAAGAGCATCCCCTTTGCATGCATATTTAATTTTAGTTATGCATTAACTGGTCCGTCCAGTGCTCTACTTCCTTGCTCTTCCTCTCTTTTCTTTATTTTCGCGACTAAAAGTGATCTTCTGCTGAAAACTTCTCCTATTTAATTCTGATTGTTGCTTGGTCTTTTAAATTTACTGTCATGGACCCAAATTGAACTTTGAACATATACTTTTGAATATTGGCAAACTTGATGAAGTGTGAGTTACTTGGTTCATTGATTTACTACTAGAAATTGTGCATCATGATGATTAATCTCATGTATTTAGTTTGATATTCATGCAATCTAATCATAGTGAGTTAATTAGAGTCATTAAGCCAGATGGAAGTATTTTGAGCCTCTAACATACCCTCATTTACATTGTGTAACACCATCTAGTTTGGTAACTTTGTAGAACTTGTCTCAATCATTGATTCAAAACCACATTAGCTTCTTGGAATTGTGAAAATGATAAGGGTATTTTTTTCAAAACCCTTTTGACCAAATAGAAGCCAAATAAATACTAAATCCTTTCTTTAACACTTTGAGACCTTCATTTCTTTTAAAATTCCATCCTTGATTAATGAATCCTATACAAGATAGTTGCTGCTGCAGTCATTCTTTAATTGTGAATGATTGTTAAGTTGCAACTACTTCTTGAATGTCTGAACCTCAGTGTATTGTTATCTAGTTTAATAGTGAAAACAAAGAAAAAAGTACAGAGAAAAGAAAAATAAAAGAGAAAGAAAGGAAAAAGAAGAAAAGAAAAGAGAGACCAGATTATAAGATGCGCTATTCAACTTGTATGAAATTGTTTGTGACTTGTTATTTTCTGCAACTCCACAATTGGAACTGTGATTAAAAATTGAAATAGCTGAAGAAGTAAGAACATGTGCAGTATTTCATTAATCATTGACATGCATTTCCATTTCATCATCTAGCCTTTCCAACATTACAACCTTAATAAAGACCCTTTGATTCATAACCCTTGTGGCATTTAGTGGTAGAGATGTAGGATGGTTACAAGCCTATGGGAAGTCTAAGCTAGATGGTTAAGTGAAATTAGCTTGATAAGAGAGTGAGTGAAACACTATAACTTGTGAGAAAATCTCAACCTAGTTGTTTACTATGATTTACTTGCATGAGTTAGATGCTTTGATTGATATGAGATTAGTATGGATTATTGCTAATTTAAGGGATAGGATTGATCGCTGCAAGTACTTATACTGAATCTGTTTTGTCAATTTTGCTGAACATGAGTGTTTGAATTTCAGTTTTGATCCATAATTTTGCTCAGAGTGAAAAGCTAAGTGTGGGGGAGTTGATAAACTCATATTTGTATTGATTTTATTGTAGTTAAAAAGAGTTTTATTATTGATTTCTGTCCCCATTTATCAATATATTGAGCAATTAATAAATAAAATAAAAATAGAACAAGTGGAAATTAATTGATGTGATTTTATTGATTAATTGGACAAATAATCTATTTATTTTAATTGTCCATTACATATCAATGCACTAATAGAATGAATAGAAAGGAGGGGATAGCTGGACAAGAGGATCTGGTGGAATGTGATGATGTCTGGAATGATGATAGATAGAGTGACATAGCAGAGTGTGGAATGAGTGAGGTCATGTGTGTGAGGTGTCCAGAATGTGTGATGCAAGGTGTGTGATCTGCATGACAGCATGTGCATGAATCTGTTAGCTTTCCCCTCCATGTGATTTCTATTGCAGCACGTGTGATATCCCATTTGCTTCTGTTATCAGTTCCTAGATCCAGCACATGTTCAATCTGTTCTCCTTAGCTATATTTCCTACGTGAATGCTCCTTGTCCAGCAGCACATGCTGCCATTTCCTCTTGTCCAGCTGTCCCCTCCTTTCTATTCATTCTACTAGTGCATTGATCTGTATGGACAATTAAAATAAATAGATTATTTATCCAATTGATCAATAAAATCACATAAATTAATTTCCACTTGTTCTATATTTATTTTATTTATTAATTGCTCAATATATTTATAAATGGGGATAGAAATCAATAATAAAACTCTCTTTTACCACATTAAAATCAATACAAATATGAGTTTATCAGTAAGGTAATCTCTAAGGGAACACACTTATCATTGATTCATTTTCTCATCATAAATACTTAAAATCATAAATAATAGCATAGGATTTACATTCAGTTTTAGTTCAAACATCTCATCACACAATTCATCTTATTAACTTGTTAATTTATGGCTCATTAGATTAATTAGGAACTTAGCATCCATTTAGGCTCCATGTGAATTGACCTAGGTTAGCCTTCACTTTACTATTGGTTAGCTTAGTTTTGTTTGATAATTAAAAAAGGTAGAAACACTTCATCACCTGCTGTGTCGTATATGAAACAATTTCTTAAAGAAATTGGGATTCTATAATCCTCATTGAAAGTTGACATACATGGTGACTTTTCACTCAATTAAAAAATAGTGCAACAAGCATTCTGTGTTTGCTTTACTCTAGCTCAAAAGACCCTATCACTCGTTGTTGACCTATATAGATGAATTACGCAATGGAAGTGGGCATATCGAATACTCATTAAAAGTTGAGATGTGAAACGTCCTTACTTTCGTACATTTTAGGGATCATTTGGTAGCATTTAGAACCACTTTCAAGGTCATTGAAGTCCAATTTCTCAATCGAGAATTTTACTCTTCTCGAATACTGTTCACTGTGTAAATTCCAGATGAGTGACCTCACTTTGGAAAATCATAATTAATTATAGAAAAACATAAATGAAGTGGTTCTAATTGCTACATGAAGCTAACTCAATTATCTTTCAGGGAAAAATCACTCATTGATCATTATTTGACCAAGTCAACATAGGTCAACGTTACAATTTTACTGTTCATCCAGCGTTTCTCCCCCTAAATCCAGCATTCTGGTCCCAACTTTGATAATTTATATCTCCATGTGTAGACATCAAACTAAGGAATTCTATATATCAAATCGAAGCTTAATATGTCTAGTATTTACCATAAAAATATCATGCATTTATTCATCCATTTACTATTTTTAATTATGGATCAAACATCATCATGTCACCACGTGTTACTGTTCATAGTGTTAAAGTCCAGCACTCAACTTTGCATACATATGCATACATCCATCACATATCAGTCAAACATGCCATACAATATCAATTATTAAATAATGAGTTGCTATACATCAGAATATGTACAAAATTCTCATATTTCTACTACATCTTTCCTGCCTGAAATCCGGCAGCATAACCGCTATACTTCATCTTTAGAAAGTAACTGATCTTGTACTGATTCGGTAATTCCCGTGAGAACTACCATTCTACGTAAGTACCCAGGAAAGAATGGATGAACCGGCTAGGTCCACTCACTTCCAGCCTCCATAGACAGTACCTACGTACACAGTACGTATCAGCTCCTTTCACAACTATTGCCATCTTGTCATAATTTCGGCAGCATAACGGCGTCTCTTAAAATTCCCAGAATTCATTTTGACATAACCTCCCCTATAATGGGTTATTTATTGGGGTGAGATTCGGGGGAATCTCAGTAGTAATAATCATAACAATATATGTAATGCAGAGTGACAGTGTTTGCTTGTGATTATGTACAGATAAGTATGCCGCGTGCTTCCATACTCAATAACATATGATCATAGCATTGTAATAGAGCTTCAAGCATAACATATAAGACAACAATCCAACCAAACAATAGCACAACCAATCACAAAGATATTACATAAAAGCTAGGATTAGTTACTATCTTAAAAGCTTAGCAGAACTCTAGAATCTCTATACTGCTTCCAACTCCACCAGAACTTCCTTTCTTCTTTCTTCCTTGCTCCTTCTCTCACTAGAACTTCCTTCTCTCTCTATTTCTTGCTCTTGGCCATGATGCAAATGAAGGCAAGCTGGGGGTTATTTATAGTTTTGATGAATGGTATTTCCGTAATTTCCAAGAGCTCTGAACTTGTGGCCACGGTTTTTCTGGAATTTTCTATTTTTCTTTATTCCCTTTACTGCATCATCCAAGGGAAACCTCATGGGACACCTCATCCCTCACATTTCTCACATGGCACTGGAGTGTAATGTCTACCTTTCCTTCTTAGCCTTAGACTTTCCATAATTGCAATTAAGTCCTTTCATTTCCTTTCTTTACATAAATAACCACATCTTTTCCCTAAAAAATAATTCATATATTTCATTCAATCTGTACATACAAATCAGTACAGAAATTAGGGATATTACAAGATGGGTAGTGAGTTTTCATTCAATTCATAAAAATTATGAATAGTACACAATTACTAGCTAGAAACAAACTATCGCTCGTATGTGAACCCTCTCGATGAATTTCACAACGAAAGCAGGCACTCCATAATTCTTCTAAGAGGCTAAGGTGGTTGTGACTTTTCACTCAATTCCAAAATAATGCCAAAATTTTGGGACATTGGCCTTAAACATGGTAGAAATACTTCATCACGTGCTTGTGTCGTATATCAAACAATTTCTTAAAGAAATTGGGATTCTATAATCTTCATTGAAAGTGGAGTTTCATCGTGACTTTTCACTCAATTAAAAAATAGTGCAACAAGCTATTTGAATTTGCCTTACTCAGGTTGAAAAGACCCCATCACTCGTTGTTGACATATATAGGTAAATTACGCAATAGAAGTGGGTATATCGAATACTCATTGAAAGTTGAGATGGGTAGTGAGTTTTCATTCAATTTATAAAGATTATGAAAAGTACGCAATTACTTGCTAGAAAAAAATATCGCTAGTTTGTGACTTTTCACTCAATTCCAAAATAATCCAAAACTTTGCTAATAACTGTCGTTTTAATTATAAAATAAAACTAAGCTAATCAATAGTAAGTGGAGGCTAACCTAGGTCAATTCACAAGGAGCCTAGATGGATGCTATGGTACCTAATTAATCTAATGAGCCACAAATTAACAAGTTAATCAGATGATTTGTGTGATGAGAATTTTGAACTAAAACTGAATGTAAATCCTATACTACTATTTATGATTTTAGGTGTTTATGGTGAGGAAATGAATCAATGACAAGTGTGTTCTGAAACATCCTCCTTTAGACCCCTCAGGGTACACTTGCAGAAGCTAAATAGCTTGATTATACCTTAACTTAAACCCAGCCATTCAAAATTTTAATCTTAAGTTCCTTATTCTGAACTTTTACTTTGGGTACTGATTAATCTCATTCTACACATCCAACTGAGGCTTATTACCTATCCACGTAATGCCCCAGATGTGTACTACTGACTCACCAAATTTCGTGGCCAAACTCCTTCATTTACTAGGTCAAACTGAGGTCAGAACACTGCTACCTCATGACCTGCGAATTTCTCTCTTAATTCCTCATACATAAATTTAACATGCCAAACAATATTCATTATTAACTAACAAATTGTCATACAACAGGGCACACACAAAATCCTCATATTTCTATTACATATTTTCCTGCCTGAAATCCGGCAGTATAACGGCTAGGCTTCATCTTTAAAAGTAACTGATGTTGTACTGATTCGGTAAATCCCGTGAGAACTACCATTCTACGTAAGTACCCAGGAAAGACTGGATGAACCTGCTAGGTCCACTCACTTCCAGCCTCCTTAGACAGTACCTACGTACACAGTACGTATCAGCTTCTTTCCTCACTACTGCTATCTTGTCATAATTTTGGCAGCATAATGGCGTCTCTTAGCATTCTCAAAATTTACTTCGATATAACCTCCCTGTAATGGGTTTTATATGGGGATGAGATTCGGGGGAATCTCATTAGTAATAATCATAACAATATATGTAATGTAGTGTGACAGTGCTTGCTTGTGATTATGTACAGATAAGTATGCCGCGTGCTTCCATACTCAATAACACATGATCATAGCATTGCAGTAAAGCTTCAAGCATGACATATAAGACAACAATCCAACCAAACAATAGCACAATAAATCACAAAGCCATTACATAACAGCTAGGATTAGTTACTACCTGGCTAGCTTAGCAGAACTCTACTATCACTATACTGCTTCCAGCTTCGCCAGAACTTCCTTCCTTTCTTTCTTCCTTTCTCTCTTTCTTTCCTTCTCCTTTTCTCTCATCTTTCTCTCTCTTTTCCTTGCCCATCCGTGAAGCCAAATGAATGGGGAAGGGGTATTTATAGTTTCTCCCAATGGCAATTCTGTAATTTCCAAGAACTCTGATCTTGTGGCCACGGTTTTTCTGGAATTTCCTATTTTCTTTATTTTCTTTACTGCATCATCATGCTGACTCAGCCTTTCATAATTACCTGCTGACTCAGCATGCTAACTCGCCATGCTGACTCATAGCCTTTCATAACTACCTACTGACTCAGCCTGCTGACTCACCGATCCAGAGTCTTGCACCGTAATACGTATCCTTAGCTTTATCTGCTTCCTCCAGATCAGTGCCATGTGGTGACAAGGTGGCACCCTTCACGCCATCCAATGCTATCCAGATAAGTCCAAGACTCTATCTGATCACCTCCTCGGTTATCGTGTCCACCGAGTAACTTTACTTTATGGAAAAGTCACCAAAACATCATTTTAATGCCACTTTTCCTCACATTACTACTGGGCCACGTTTTTGGGCCTTTGGAATATCATCTTGGGTCTCTGATCAATCCCAAGTACTCTGATGGCTCGATTCCCAAGACACGTCCCTTGGTAAATTACCAAATTGCCCTTGGCTCCTCTTTATTTACTTTAATAGGTCTAGGGGCGATATTGGCTTTTCTCATCTTACCAGAGTATTCCCTGACCCTGGTTAACTATCCAGATAGCGTTTCTTGACTGTCTCTATCTGTCCTTTTCCCCAGTTCTATCTCCAACAGGGTAACTATCTCTCTTGAACCTTCACAACTCTCAGCCCATACGTCTAACATCTTTTTCATTACATAGTCGCGACCTAACATCATCTGATCATGACCTACCCCTTCTGTGTTCATTAGTCGCGACCACAACACAATATAGTCGCTACCACAACACAATCTAGTCGCGACCCCATCATTTTCCAGTCGCAACCAAGCTCATTTTGTCTATTAGTCGCGACACACAGACCTTTACGTCGCGACCATACCTCTCTGTCAATATTAGTCGCGACCATAATACTCTAAAGTCGCGACCAACATGGTCAACACTTGACTTTCCAATCTTTATCCCAAAATAGCCATTCTACTCCTTGGGACTCCTGCCCAAAAAGGGGTCTGGTATCCTCTCAATCTCAGGCTATTCGCTGCATCTCTAGGCCTGAAAATTGGGATGTTACATTTCTACCCCCCTTAAAATAAATTTCATCCTCAAAATTTACTTAGTACCTTAATCAACTACCCTGGATATATCTCCTCTGTATATCCTTTCTTAGTTTATGATTAAGGCTTGGGGCATTCATCCTCTCATACTTATGGACAACCTATTGAACTTGTGAGTAGTGTCCATTTCTTTCATATCTTACTCTTCAGAATTTTGATATAATTCTGGGTTCTACCTCATTCTTCTTTCACTTTGCTAGTTTCTTAGGAGAAATATTGTTCCTCTGACTTCTTTTCTCCTGATACAAAACCATAATTCAAATTATGATCATAACATGAATGGTTCTATCTTCTTTCTTTTCATAACTTCTCTAATCTTTTCTTATCTTTTCTCATAACTTCATGCATCTATGCCAAACCTCTGTGGCACTTGTACTCTTTTTATCCCTTCTTAGGCTTATCTATAGTTAGGCTACACTTGCCTTAGCACCTTTCAATTAAACGTGCTACTGGGTTAGGGCTAAATTACTCTTTGTATAGCTTTAGGCCCTAGCAACCTCTTTCTTATAGAACTACGTTCTATCTTTGCTTTGCCTTAGACCCTCTTCTCTAGGTCTCTCTGGCCTTTTAATCTCTCATGACTTGTTATAATGACCATTTTCTTTAGATCAGAAAAGAACTCTTCATTATCCACATCATCATCTAGGCATATAGTTCCTTACAGCTCAGTCACCCTTACCGCTATGTTCTTCTTAACCATTCTTAGGGTCGACCTCAGGGAATTTGGTGACTCTGTCTGTGGTAAGAACAAATACCTTTCCTAGGGATGTCAGCATTCTTAGGGTAACCTCCTGCAAAGTGGCCTTTCTTACCACAACTGCTTTGCCCTGCTCGACACTCCCATGTGTCATGGCTCTTTCCACAACATTGACATCTCTGCTCTTCAACCTGATTATTACCTTGATCAGTCCCCTACCTGAACTATTGCCTCTTTCTCTTGCTATTGGCTTCATAATTTGAGCTACCTCCTAAGTGCTCTTAGCCAATGCTTTTCTATTCTCTATACACAGGGAATTCTCTTTTCTGCTTCTCAGGCATACTTCTACAAAACTTTGAATATCAGTACTCAGATTTGGACTTGGACTCCGTCTTCATTTAAGGAAAAACTAAGTTCAGTCTGTATATAATAGAGTATATCTGAGGAAAACCATTATAAAATAATTTCTCTGGGTGAGTTTATCAACTAGTGAAGCTTCCTCACCTTAACTTCGTCTTTGGCATTCATCTTCCCAAGAAGATACTACATTGTACTCATATTTCATGGCTCATTACTTTCCTTAGGCTAGGTCTAACTGCGACCTCGGGATCTAACTGCGATCAACCGTTAGCCTCTTCAGAATCTAACTGCGACTCTGAAGCTGTTAGGATCTAACTGTGATCCTTCAGGATCTAAGTGTGACCCTGGAGCCATGCTAGGATCTAACTGCGACCCTCCAGAATCTAACTGTGATTCTGTTGTACTGTATATCTCCCGAAGATCTTAAACCAACAGACTAAGTTATAAGGTTAACTGCTTCCCCTTGTTGATAACTCCATAAATAAATATTTTTAAAAATTTTATAGCCTCATATCATTTACCCAGACTTTACTTACTTCCTCTCTTACTCAAGAGTTCCTTCTCATTTCCTAACCTGTGCTCTAATTGCGAGCCATTTGAGCTATGCTCTAACTACGAGCCATTTGAACTATGCTCTAATTGCGAGCATTCTATATCAGATCCAACTATTATCTGAAGAGTGATCTACACTCATCTGAATCTAGCTCTATCTGAGAGCCATCTGTTTCAAATCTAACTCTTATCTGAAGAGTAATCTGAAAATAATCTCTTTACTGTTATATGCTGCTCTTTCTGTATACCATTCCTTTCAATAGAAATGGCCCTGAGTACTGTATTCACAAGCCTATAGAAATACATGAGTAACCTCAATCATAAATCATATTTGAATATCATATCATAACTTATCGTCCCATAAATCGAGACTATCTATCATCCTCAATACATTCCTTATTGCATATCATATGGTATGGGAGCAACATACTTTCTCATAACTTTCTCATCTCATATATGTACTCATATATACTCTACCTTGCATGCACTGAAAAAAGGGAGTATCCATTCATCATAGCATACTCTAACATGCATGTTATCATTTGACAACTGCAAGGAGATGTAACTATCATATCTTATGGCAACATAAGCCATATCATTATCATAATTTGCTCAACCATCCATCGCATACTGCAATAAGGTAATCATCACTTCCTTTATCACATTATTTGTCAGATTATCTGATCAGATTACCGATCACATGATCATGATCTGACAAGAATATCTGTCTATCTTACTTAGGCTGCCACACTACCCTCTTACCAGGTATAGACTCAACCCTTCCTTGCTCTATCTTATATAGGGAATAGAGAAGTCACGTTATCTTTTAAACTGTGGCTACCTCTCTACTATTTCTTAACTTCTTCTATCTATCCATCAGTCCCAGTCTATTCTTGATCGGACTATGGTTCCTTAATGGCCTTTCTCTTGATCCTTGCGAACTTGAGTCGCATGGATCTCATTTGCCATCTCTTACTATCCTTCTGTTCTCTAGGGGAGAGTACCCTAGGTCTACTACTTCTCCGTGATGGAATTCCTCTGCTCAGGGAACATTTAGCTCTTTTTCTATTAACCATCACGTTTCTAGCCTTAGGCCATGTGCTAGGATCATTCCTAGACAAATTTTAATCTAACTGTCAATATTATCATAAACTGATCTTTCATATCTCAGTACTTCATACTGTCTAACTTGATCATGCACTATTCCAATCCTCTAGCTGATGGACTTCAGTAAGGTTGGTACCTTCATTATCATATGGCCTCTGCTATCTTTTATTGCGATCTGAGAACTGCATAGTCGCAACTCACATGCTCTGTGACTTTTAGTCGCGACTGTCGCACGCTACTCATCACGACCTGGCATTTCTGTGTATTTTAGTCGTGACCTATCTATCATAACGTCGTGACCTGGACTTCTTTGTACACTAGTCACGTATCGCAACATCAATTGTTACGACTATAGGCCTTCTCATGTCTTAACATTTAACTCTTCTATACATACTAGTCGCGACGTAAGACCTTTGCCGTCGCAACCTCAGCTCTCTATGATTACTAGTCGCGACCTATAACCATATTAGTCACGACCTTGAACCTCATTAACTCGTACTCTAGGGAAATAACCTTTCTAATTCATATCTCTATCTCATTTAAACCTCAATTCTAACTATTTCAGAGCATCACTGAGCCAGAACCTTCTGTTCTGTGCCAAAATCTTATGTTCTGAACCAGAACCCTGTCTGGTCTATGCTATAACCTTTTTCTCTGATACCAAAATGAAACATCCTCCCTTAGACCGCTCAGAGTACACTTGTGGAAGCTAAATAGCTTGATTATACCTTAACTTAAACCCAGCCATTCAAAATTTTACTCTTAAGTTCCTTATTCTGAACTTTTACTTTGGGTACTGATTAATCTCATTCTACACATCCAACTGAGGCTTATTACCTATCCACGTAGTGCCCCAGATGTGTACTACTGACTCACCAAATTTCATGGCCAAACTCCTTCATTTACTAGGTCAAACTGAGGTCAGAACACTGCTACCTCATGACCTGCGAATTTCTCTCTTAATTCCTCATACATAAATTTAACATGCCAAACAATATTCATTATTAACTAACAAATTGTCATACAGCAGGGCACACACAAAATCCTCATATTTCTATTACATATTTTCCTGCCTGAAATCCGGCAGTATAACGGCTAGGCTTCATCTTTAAAAGTAACTGATGTTGTACTGATTCGGTAAATCCCGTGAGAACTACCATTCTACGTAAGTACCCAGGAAAGACTGGATGAACCTGCTAGGTCCACTCACTTCCAGCCTCCTTAGACAGTACCTACGTACACAGTACGTATCAGCTTCTTTCCTCACTACTGCTATCTTGTCATAATTTTGGCAGCATAATGGCGTCTCTTAGCATTCTCAAAATTTACTTCGATATAACCTCCCTGTAATGGGTTATATATGGGGATGAGATTCGGGGGAATCTCATTAGTAATAATCATAACAATATATGTAATGCAGTGTGACAGTGCTTGCTTGTGATTGTGTACAGATAAGTATGCTACGTGCTTCCATACTCATTAACACATGATCATAGCATTGCAGTAAAGCTTCAAGCATGACATATAAGACAACAATCCAACCAAACAATAGCACAACAAATCACAAAGCCATTACATAAGAGCTAGGATTAGTTACTACCTGGCTAGCTTAGCAGAACTCTACTATCACTATACTGCTTCCAGCTTCGCCAGAACTTCCTTCCTTTCTTTCTTCCTTTCTCTCTTTCTTTCCTTCTCCTTTTCTCTCTTCTTTCTCTCTCTTTTCCTTGCCCATCCGTGAAGCCAAATGAATGGGGGAGGGGTATTTATAGTGTTGGAGATTGTGCCCTAGGGGCCAATAATTATCTTATGAACATTATTGATTTATGAATTTCTTAATAAAGTTATCATATTATTTGCATGTTTACTATGATGACAATCCTTGGATAACTCATGATCTTATCCTAAATGTCCCTGGTCGGTCATCTATGCGGGAGCAGAGATGAAATAAGACCAGTATGACTTTGAAGATATATAGAGATATAAATCAAAGTCATAAGCACATGTAAGAGTACAGGGTGTTGGACCGACCCGCTATGAGAGAGCTGCATGGGTCAAGTCATAAGCTTCTCTCATATACAAGCCATGTCACTATGCCCTTTGACCTGAGATCATCATGGATTCCTACATGACAAACGCTCAGCTTTGACCTAGTCAAAAGTCACTTTTGACCGAGTGATCATAAAGGCTATGTTCGGGCTTAGTGGTTTTTCATGCGGAGGAATGTGAATGGTCAAGATGGAATTTGTCCCTCACATTCGTAGAGAGATATTACTGGGCCCCTCGATGAGTGAGTATGAGAAATGTATGGCCATACTGGAATGGAAGGGTAGTTCCATTTCTATATTCAGACTACTCAGGGATCGAGAAAGTAACGGTCAGGAACAGGAGGATGACTTTCTCCATGCCTCATCCTTGACCGAAATATCGTGTGACAAAAGGGACGTGATATGGTTGTATGAAAGGTTACATCGTTTATCGATCCTCATATGTTTTAGGTAGTCGTAATGCCTTGCTAGAGACCGCTTACGACTTGTGGGTCAGTATAGTAACTGGCCCACTGCCAACTTCATATGGGCCTACAGGGTCGCACACAAAACAGCCCAATCCGAGCTATGATGTCCAGATTCATTGAATCTAAGAGATGTCTAGATTCAATGAATAATCTAGGGTAGATATATATATTTTATATATATATAAATTAGTATATATATATTATATATATAATATAAGAGATATTTGCAAGGTTTAATTTATAAGGATAAATTAAATTTTTATCACTTTTGAATTTGAATTTAAATGGATATGATCTATTTAAATTTGAAATTCAAATTGATAAGATATCTCAAATTTGATTTATAAGAATAAATCAAATATAATTCCGTCTTATCTTTATTTAAATTAAATAAATAGGTGAATTAAATCTATGGGACGGATTTAATATAAACCATATTTATTTAATTAGTTTCTTATTAAATTATGCAATATATGACATTGTATTAATTTTAGAATTAATATAAGATTAATTCTGAAGCCCGGCCCTATTAGAAGCCCGATAGCTTCCTATATATTTGACATTAGGGGCTAGGGTTCCACACATCTCTACACACACATTCAGACGTGAGAAGAGGGGGCAGGGAGAGTGCAAAAGGTTTGCACATAAGAAACTGCCGAGATAGAGACGGTGAGGACGGAATCTCTAGAAAGCCTTAGAGGGACAAGAGGCGCTAACACGTCATTCGCAATTGGAACGCTGTTCGTGTGGATACCGGTAGAGGAAGCCGATCTGAGCTGTCGACTTCTACAATACGGCCAGACACGAAGAAAGGTCGCGACCAGAACACACTTAGGTCGCGACCATACGGGCATCTGAACGTCAGAAATCCGAAAAGACGAGATAGGTCGCGACGTGAAGCTGAAGAGGTCGCGACTACAAGCTCCAGAGACGTCCAGTCGCGACTAGAAGCAGAGGAGGTCGCGACTAACAACTCCAGAGGCGAAAGGTCGCGACGGGAAGCAGAGTAGGTCGCGACTAAAAACTCCAGAGGCGACAGGTCGCGACTAGAAGCTGAGGAGGTCACGACTGAAAGTTCCAGAGGCGAGGAGTCGCGACTAGTGGACACTAAGGTCGCGACCAAAGCTCAAATACCGAAGGTAACACTTCTTTCTCCTTGACTTAAACACATTCGGTAGATCCTGGCTGGGAATGGAAAAAAAAAATTAAAGTTAATTTCCGCTGCGTGTCTTCCAATTCCCTTCAGTGGTATCAGAGCCATGCCGTTTTGTGTTTAAGTTAGGTTTGATTGTTGATACATGTGATGTATGTTAGACTTCTTAGCTGATTATATGATAACATGCGAGATATGTATGACATATATGGAATCTCTTTATGTATGACATATACGGAATCTAAAAGGAAACTGAAATCGGTGGTGTATGTTAATTGATTTGATCAATTAATATTGATGGGGTCTAAAGGAAATAGAATTAAGATTCTTGATTATTTATGAAAAAAAAAAGAAAAAATTTTTTCCTTGGGGCGCTGCCCCACACCCCGCCCGCTAACCGGCTAGTGGGACCGCCGTGGCTATTTAATTGTAGCACAACATAATCGTAATATGTATTGACTTTCCTGATATATGAATGTTTTGAAACATTTATTGCCCTTCAAATAGTATGAATTTTGATTCTTGAATGTTTGGGTATAGAATATGGCTCTAGATCTAGATTACAAGTGTTGTAATTTTTCTAAATACGGCCTGCGTGTCGTGCCTTCCTCTAATGACTCTCGTTGTACATTCTCTTCTCATCTCACTCCCCTCGAATGTTAAAACGAGGTTTCCTTATGTACTTTTCCTATTCTAATTAGAGAGCTCCTCTCATTGGCTTGAGGGGACTTAGGATAGATGAGCCATATTGTATCACGTTTAAGATTATGCATCTTTTGATTAGATCACTGCATGTATATTTTATATGCATAATACTTGTATGAGATACAACCGCGATACATGCATCTTATAAACCAGATAATTAATTAAACCCTCTAAAAGAAATCTTAAGTCATATGCCATCAATTAATGAACACTTGTCAAAACCTCGATCGCTCATTTGTAGGTCCACCAAAGTGGGTGCATTTGAGTTATCTTGGGGAGATAAGCAAGAGTAATGGTGCTACTCTTATGTTTGTTATTGTTTGACTTAATTGAGATTATCAAAACGGTTTTAGGTCTCAAGGCATTAGATGGGATTAAAACATGCCGGATCATATGATGATGGAATCCCATAAACATCTAAGAGTTACATGTGATGTAATTGGTAAAGTTGTTACCTACCTAAATAACTTAAAGTTGAGCGTCCTGCCAAAGCGGACTCAAGTTTAAACCAAATATGGATCTTAGCCCACTAATTATTACATTGAGGGTTGTTTTATTCAGTGGGAGATTGCTAATTAAATTGCATATTTTAATTGTAGAATCATGACGACTAGTAATACTGCTACATTATCGTTGCGATCTGTCCTTGAGAAGGACAAACTTAATGGGACAAACTTTCTTGACTAGTTCAGGAACTTGAGAATTGTTCTCAAGCAGGAAAGAAAGGTATATGTCCTAGATCAACCCATTCCTGAGGAGCCAGCAGCCAATGCTCCTAGAGCTCAGAGAGATTCTTATACGAAGCATAAGGAAGACTCTGTTGAGGTGGGATGCTTGATGCTTGCCACTATGGTTCCGGAGCTTCAAAGAGATCTAGAACACATGGAGGCTTATGAGATGATTGTGCATCTTAAGGAAATGTTCCAGCAACAGGCAAGGCAAGAGAGGTATGAGACCACTAAGGCCTTACATTCCTGCAGGATGGCTGAAGGTGCATCAGTGAGTACTCATGTCTTAAAGATGAAAGGGTACATAGATCACCTTGAGAGGCTTGGATTTCCCATAAGTCAGGAGTTAGCTACAGATTTGATCTTGAACTCACTCCCAGAAAGTTATGACCAGTTTGTCATGAACTACAACATGAACAACATGGAGAAATCTATTTCTGAACTGCATGGGATGCTTAAAACTGCTGAGCCGATTGTTAAGAAAAAGCCCAGTACTGTTTTGATGGTTCAGAAAGGAAAGGGTATGAAAAAGAAAGGCAAGGGCAAGGGGAAGGGTCACGGCTCATCTGGTAAGACCAAAGAGTCAGGCAAGCCCGAAACCAAGCCTGCACCAAAGAAGGCAAAGCCTCCAAAGGAAGGAGTTTGCTTCTTTTGCAATGAACCGGGTCATTGGAAGAGGAATTGCAAACTCTACCTTGAAGATCTGAAAAAGAACAAGAAGGATAGCGGGGCTATCGCTTCAGGTATTTATGTTATAGACATTCATCTCTCTACTTCCACTACATGGGTATTAGATACTGCATGTGGTTCTCACATTTGTACAAATGTGCAGGGCCTAAAGGACAGTAGAAAGCTGA
Organism: Leucaena leucocephala; assembly: GCA_037074615.1. Classification (NCBI taxonomy): domain Eukaryota; kingdom Viridiplantae; phylum Streptophyta; class Magnoliopsida; order Fabales; family Fabaceae; genus Leucaena; species Leucaena leucocephala. The sequence goes on along the minus strand of CM073532.1, from coordinate 21,177,775 downwards.
AGAAGGGCGAAGTTGACCTACGAGTTGGAAACAGAGCAAAGGTTGCTGCTCTAGCTGTAGGCACTTATGAATTAGTTCTGCCCACTGGGCTTTTGTTAGTTTTGAACAATTGCTATTATGTTCCTGCTTTGAGTAGTAACATTGTTTCTCTTTCTTATTTGGATAAGGAAGGTTACACTTCCATTTCTGGGAATGGTAAATGTTCCATTTATCGTAATGATATTTTCTATGCTCATGGTGATTTGCATGTTGATCATTACATATTAAACTTGGAACAACCCAATCATGGAAATATCTATAACATAACCGCCAAAAGGGTCAAATCAAATGATTTGAATCCGACGTACCTCTGGCACTGTCGTCTAGGCCACATAAATGAGAAACGCATTTCTAAACTCCATCAAGATGGATTTCTCAACTCATTTGATTTTGAATCATATGATACTTGTGAAACATCCTTACTTTCATATGTCTTATGGACCATTTGGTAGCATTTAGAACCACTTTCAAGGTCATTGAAGTCCAATTTCTCAATCTGGAGTTTTACTCTTATCGAGTACTGTTCACTGTGTAACTTCCAGATGAGTGACCCGACTTCGAAAAATCATAACTAATTCTAGAAAAATCGAAATGAAGTGGTTCCAATTGCTAAATTAAGATAACTCACTTATATTTCAGGGAAAAATAATTATTTGACCATTCCTTGACCGAGTCATCGTCAGTCAACGTTTCTATTTTACTGTTCATCCAGCGTTTTTCTCCTGAATCCAGCATTCTGGTCCCAACTTTGATAATTTATATCTCCTTGTGTAGACATCCAAATGATACGTTTTATATATCAAATTAAAGCTTGGTATGTCTACTATCTACCATAAAAATATCATACATTTATTCATCCATTTACTATTTTTAATTATGGGTCAAACATCCTCATGTCACCACGGGTTACTGTTCATAGCGTTAATTTTCAGCATTTCTACTTTGCATACATATACATACATCCATCATTCATCAGTCAAACATGCCAAACAATATTTATTATTAATTAATAAGTTGTTTTACATCAGGGTATGTACATAAACTCTCATACTGCTATTACATCTTTTTCTGCCTGAAATCCGGCAGCATAACCACTACGCTTCATCTGTACAAAGAACTGAACCGTACTGATTCGGTAATCCCCTCATGAGAACTACCATTCTACGTAGTACCCAGGAAAGACTAGATGAACCGGCTAGGTCCACTCACTTCTAGCCTCCTTAGACAGCACTACGTACACAGTACTTATCATATACTGATGTTCAGTCTTTACTTCGGCAGCATAACGGCGTCTCTTAAAATTCCCAGAATTCATTTTGACATAACCTCCCCTGTAATGGTTTACTTATTGGGATGAGATTCGAGGGAATCTCAGTAGCAACAATCATAACAATATATGTAATGCAGAGTGACAGTGCTTGCTTGTGATTGTGTACAGATAAGTATGCTGCGTGCTTCCATGCTTAATAACATATGATCATAGCATTACAGCAGAGCTTCAGACATAACATATAAGACAACAATCCAACCAAACAATAGCACAACAAGTCACAAAGCCATTACATAAAAGCTAGGATTAGTTACTACCTCAAAGGCTCAGCAGAGCTCTACTATCTCTATTCTGCTTCCAGCTCCGCCAGAACTTCCTTTCTTTCTTTCTTCCTCTCACTTTCTCTCTCTAGCACCTCCTCCTCTCTCTAAAATGGCTCTTGGCCGTGGCATATGAAGGCAAAGGGGGGGGTATTTATAACCTCCTCCAATGGCAATCTCGTAATTACCATGAACTTTGATCCTGCGGTCCTGGTTTTTCCTGGATTTTCCTATTTTCTTTAATTCCTCCTTTACTGCATCATGCATGACATCATTGGGACACCTCACCAGGACACCTCAGCGCCACATTTTCCACATGCTGAAATTCCTGGACACCTCAGCAGCTGACTCAGCAGGCTGACTCACCGGTCCAGTGTCCTGCCTCGTACTACGTGTCCTCAGCTTTTTCTTCCTCCTCTGTGATGGCGCCATGTGGCATCTTACTGGCACCTGTCACGCCATCCAATGCTATTCAGATAAATCCAGGACTTTATCTGATCACCTCCTCGATTATCGTGCCGACCGAGTAACTTTACTTTATTGAAACAGCATTAAAATAATATTTTAATGCCACTTTTTCCCACACATTACTGGGCCTACGTTTTTGGGCTCTGGGAATGTTATCTTGGATCCTGATCAAGCCCAAGTACTCTGATGGCTCGATTCCCAAGAAACAGCCCTTGGCAAATTACCAAAATACCCTTGGGTGCCCTTTCTTGCACTATTTTAACCCTAAGGGTAAAATCGTCATTTCATACCCTTCTGTACTCTGTCAGGATATATACTGACTCTCAGTAACTTTATCTGTACGTGTCTTGGCTCCTGGGCCTGTCCAGAATTACCAAAATGCCCTTCATTCATCTGTTACACTTTTGTACAACACAGGGGCATTTTCGTAATTTCGCACTTTTCCGGGGTTCTGCCGGACACTAGCCCACCTATCAGTCCAAGTGTCTTACTGGGCCTCTGTTGGCGCCATTATTGGGCCTTTCTGGGTCCAACACCTTCATGGCACGCATTACGAGGAATCTTCCCTCGTTAATAATTATTGAATATTTTACCTATTATTCACCGTTTATACACATATCCGGACACCGGCTTCTTCTGTCCGAAACACTAGCCTGCGGTGTTCAGGCATCCCTGTGAGTCATATCAGTCATCTGACTGAGGTCATCCGAACTCATTCAGTCCCTTTTTAAATACCGATAAATCTCCCTATCGGATACCCCGAGGCCTCACACTCCCGTCTGGATTTTCTGATTTGCGAATAACTTTTTCTACAGGCCTCCTATCGGTATTCTGTCAGTTTCCCGACATCCGCCCCATAAGGACGTATCATCCTGTATTTTCTCACCTAGATCTGAATTCTAGGATACCCGGTATGAATTTTTATAACTTTTGGACGATCAGTCCATTTCTGGCTATCTGGAGTCTTCAAAAATTCCTGTATTAAGCCAGATTACCGAGCGTCACTTGCTCTCTCTACCGGTGAAATCTGGGACTGAAATGCTGTCGGACAGTCCAAACCACTTCCGGCCTGACTTTCTTTAATTACAATTTAGCCCCAGGGAACTTTTCTTCTTTTCATTTAAGTCCCTTTTTATTTGGCTAAAATTACACTTAAGGCCCCCACATTTTTGTCTACTTTCCTTTTTGGCCTTGAAACTTTCCATAATTGCACTTAAGTCCTTTCATTTCCTTTGCTCGGTCTAGGGGCATTATTGTCTTTTCATATTTTACCAGAGTATTCTCTGGCCCTGGTCAACTATCCAGATACCCCTTCTTGACTGTCTAACCTTAGCCAAATGACCAAAATACCCTTTACTCATTCTTCAGTTATTCTATAACATAAGGGCATTTTCGTCATTTTGCACATTTTTCCCGGACACCGGCCCCTCTTACCACTGAACTGGTATTATGGGCTTGGGCCTTCCCTGGTGTCACTACGGGCCTTAGACAACACTGTATGGCCTCTGGCCATAGTCCGATCATCTCTATTCGGACTGCCTTTCCTTTACCGATTATAACTGTAAATTCCCATCTTCAGGAATTTTTACAGAAAAATCGGGACCTCAAATCAAAATTCTGTGTTGCGTCATTCAATCCGGAATCCTTTTCTCTATCTTCCGGTATTTTCAGATATTTTATCCAGACCGGGCTATTTTGGCCTGAAAGTACGCTCCCGCGCACACTTTTCAAAAATGACCATTTTACCCCTGGTCATATTTCTAATTCTTTCATACACCTAGAGACCTCATATGCACATTTCACAGTTCAATGAAATGATCAGCATAATTTTCTCTATTTTCTGGCAAAATATGGTACTCATCGGCTACCAGTCCGATCTTTCCCATAATTACGATTATGCCCTTGATTTCTCTTTCGGCATCTCTAGGCCTAAAAATTGGGGTGTTACATTTCTACCCCCCTTAAAATAAATTTCGTCCTCGAAATTTACTTGTTATCTTAGTCAACGATCCTGAATATAGCTCTTCTGTATATCCTTTCCTGGTTTATGACTAAGGCTTGGGCATTCCTCCTCTTATACTTAGGGACAACTCATTACACTTGTGAGTAGTGTCCATTTCTTTCATATCTTATTCCTTAGAATTTTGATGTAATTCTGGGGTCTACTTCACTCTTCTTACACTTTGCTAATCTCTCAGGAGAGATATTGTTCTTCTGACTTTCTTTCTCCTGATACGAGATCATAACCCAGATAACTTCTCTGACTTTTCTTAACTGTTCTCATAACTTCATGCATCTATGCCATACCTTTGTGGCATTTGCACTTTCTTATCCCTTCTTAGGGCTTACATATCTTTAGGCTACTCTTGCCTTAGCACCTTTCAATTTAACGTGCTATTGGATTAGGGCTAGATTACTCTTTATATAGCTTTAGGCCCTAGCAATCTCTTTCTTATAGAACTACGTTCTATCTTTGCTTTGCCTTAGACCCTCTTCTCTAGGTCTCTCTGGCCTTTTATTACCATTTCCTTTAGATCAGAAAAGAACTCCTCATTATCCACATCATTATCTAGGCCTTATAGCTCAGTCGCCCTTACAACTATGGTTCTTCTTAACCATTCTTAGGGTCGACCTTAGGGAATATTGAAGACTGTGTCTGGCGTAAGAGCAAATACCTTTCCTAGGAATGTCCGCATTCTTAGGGCAACCTCTTGCAAAGTGGCCTTTCTTACCACAACTGCTTTGCCCTGCTCGGCATTCCCATGTGCCATGGCTCTTTCCACCATATTGACATCTCTGCTCTCCAATCTGATCATTACCTTGATCAGTCCCTTGTCTGAACTATTGCCTCTTTCTCTTGCTATTGGCTTTACAACTTGAGCTACCTCCCAGAGTGCTCTTAGCTAATGCTTTTCTATTTTCAACACATAGAGGATTCTGTTCTTTGCTTCTCAAGCATACTTCTACTAAACTTTGAATATCAGTACTCAGCTTTGGACTTGAACTCCGTCTTTGCTAAGGGAAAGCTAAGTTTAGTCTGTATACTAGAGGCTATCTGAGAAAACCATTTAAAATAATTTCTCTGGGTGAGTTTATCAACTAGTGAAGCTTCCTCACCTTAACTTCGTCTTTGCATTCATCTTCCCAAAGAGATACTACATTGTACTCATATCTCATGGCTCATTACTTTCCTTAGGCTAGGTCTAACTGCGACCTCGGGATCTAACTACGATCAACCATTAGCCTTTTCAGAATCTAACTGCGACTCTGAAGCTGTTAGGATCTAACTGCGACCCTGGAGCCATGCTAGGATCTAACTGTGACCCTCCAGAATCTAACTGTGATTCTGTTGTACTGTATATCTCCCGAAGATATTAAGCCAACAGACTAGGTTATAAGGTTAACTGCTTCCACCTGTTGATAACTCCATAATTAAACATTTGAAAATTTTATAGCCTCATATCATTTACCCAGACTTTACTTACTTCCTCTCTTACTCAGGAGTTCCTTCACATCTTTCAACTTGTACTTTAACTGCGAGCATCTGTACCAGATCCAACTCTTATCTGAAGAGTGATCTATACTTATCTGAATCTAGCTCAGTCTGAGAGCCATCTGTTTCAGATCCAACTCTTATCTGAAGAGTGATCTAGAAACAATCCCTTTACCGTTATCTGTATACCATTTCGCTCAATAGAAATGGCCCTGAGTACTGTATTCACAAGCTTATAGAAATACCTGAGTAACCTCAATCATAATTCATATCTGAATAACCTTAATCATACATCATGTCTGAGTATCATATCATAACTTATCGTCCCATAACTGAGACTATCTATCATCCTCAATACATTCATATCATCCTCCTATCATATGGTATGGGAGCAACCTACTTTTTCATAACTTTCTTATCTCATATATGTACTCATATATACTCTACCCTGCATGCACTGCAAAAAGGGGAGTATCCATTCATCATAGCATACTCTAACATGCATGTCATCATATGACAACTGCAAGGAGATGCAACTATCATAACTTATGGCAACATAAGCCATATCATCATCATATTTTGCTCAATCATCCATTAGACATCATAATAGTCTAAATAAGCCTCAAACGTATTTCCTTTATCATATTATTTGTCAGATCATCATCTGATCATACTATCTATCGTATTATCTGTCAGATTATCAATCACATGCTCAGAATCTGACAGACACCTCTGTCTATCTTACTTAGGCTGCCACACTACCCTCTTACCTGGGTATAGACTCAACCCTTCATTACTCTATCTCATATAGGATATAGGGGAGTCACTTTATCTCTTAACTGTGGCTACCTGTTTACTATCTTTCAACTTCTTCTATCTACCCATCAATCCCTATCAGTCCTGGTCTATTCTTGTCCGGACTATAATTACTTATTAGTCTTTCCTTTCATCCTAGCGAACTTGAGTCGCATGGATCTCATTCATTATCTCTTACTATCATTTCTATCCTCTAGGGTACTCTACCCTAGGTCTATCACTTCTCTGTGATAGAATCCCTCTTCTTAGGGAACATCAGCCCATCACATCTCTAGCCTTAGGCCATGTCCTAGGATCATTCCTAGCAAATCTCATTCTAACTTTTAGGTCTTCTATTCAGATTAGCTGAATAAAACCCCTGTAATGTAGATCTATCCTTAGTTACCACATAGAGGATCTACTTTTACACAATGTCTTAAATTGATCTTTCGTACCTCAGTACCTTTGTACTGTCTGGCTTACCATATGCTATACCAATTCTCTAGCTGGTGGACTTCAGCGAGTTTGGTACCTTCATTATCATATGGCTTCTGCTATCTTTTGTTGTGACCTGAGAACTGCATAGTCACAACTCACATGCTCTGCGACTTTTAGTCGCAACCGTCTCACACTACTCGTCACGACCTGGCATCTCTGTGTCCTTTAGTCGCAACCTATAACATCGCTACCTGAACTCCTTTGTACACTGGTCGCGTACTGCAATATTACTCATCGCGACCTGAGGTCTTCTCATGTCGCAACATCAACTTATCTGTACATATTAGTCGCAACATAAGACCCCTCTTCTCTACTTCCTACTTTTAAAACATGTAGTCATACTCATTCTCATACAACGGCAACATACTAGGTATAGGGTAGCTCAATAGTGTGCATACCAGACAATACAATCCAATCCAATACAGGATTTATCCGTTCATTAGCCAGTGGAAACAGAACACAAATAAACTCGTACCTTAGTTTGGCACAGGAGACTTTCTTATCTCGTTGCCAGTCAGGGTATATATTCTTTCCTAAGTCGAGTATCTTTCGCCTGTTGTGTTCTGTGGACACTCCCTGGCATAATGTCCATACTTTCCACACCTATAGCGTAACCCTTGACCTACTGGACAAGGTCTCATACCATGGTCTCGACCACAGTTCCTACTTTCATTAGGCCTTGGTTGCCTACTAACTTCTCTTGGCCCACTACCTGGCCTACTTCCTTGCTTCTTATAAACCTCTGACCCATATGCTGGCCCATTCTTCTTACTGTTCCCTCTCAAGGAACCGGGTGGCATCACTTTCAGTGGTACTGATGAAGTAAGCTCACTCTTTTCTGGTTATTGCACATTCCTTTGTAAACTGCCAGCTGGGTCTTTCTTTCAGTGGGACATTCTAAAACTTTAAAGATTTTCTCTAACTGGCTTACCCAATCCTCAGCTATTTGGGTGTCAAAAGTCCCTTCAAACATGGGCGGATTAAACTTATGGAATCGTTCCATCCATGTTTGCAGACTTTCCTGGTCGTTGTTATTTCCTGTAGACCCCTTATATCTATTCATTCTAGTCTGCTCATGATCTGACTGAGGTTCAGGTTCTACATCATTCTCTGGTACTACCTCCTTCCCAGACTGTTGTAATCTTGCAACCGCAGCAGCAACCGCCGTAGTGATAGCAGAATCTCGCTCTTGATCTTGACGAGCCTGGGTTGCCCACATCACATCGTGACTTATGACTTAACTTGTTGTAACTTGGATATCTGGCATCCTCACCATAGTATCTGGTCACAACACGATACCTCGAGCTACTCTTTGCAGCTTCCTCAGTCGTAAACTGATCAACTTTTGTCTCTATCCCGAGGAAACTGCTTCTTAAACATTATTCTGCTTAGTCCAGCCATATTGTGTTAATAAACACGAGACCTCGACTATATCGGCTGACTAAGATTAGCCCATCATAATCATATCCTTCGTAGGACTATAAGCTCGGGGTCCAGCCTCATACATCTGGGTGTCACTGTCTTCTGTCTAAACCTTTCCAAGCAGTGAACACCATCCCTATATCCTACTCTAGGGAGAGGACCACTCAAACTTCTTATTTGTTTAAGGAATCATTGACTAAACCAGAGCATCACTGAGCCAGAACCTTCTGTTCTGTGCCAGAATCTTATGCTCGGAGCCAGAACCCTTTGTTCTGCGCTAACCTTATTCTGTACAAACACCATAAATTATCTATTCAGAGCATTTCCTAAGCCAGAATCCTTTGCTCTGATACCAAAATGAAACATCCTTACTTTCATATGTCTTATGGACCATTTGGTAGCATTTAGAACCACTTTCAAGGTCATTGAAGTCCAATTTCTCAATCTGGAGTTTTACTCTTATCGAGTACTGTTCACTGTGTAACTTCCAGATGAGTGACCCGACTTCGAAAAATCATAACTAATTCTAGAAAAATCGAAATGAAGTGGTTCCAATTGCTAAATTAAGATAACTCACTTATATTTCAGGGAAAAATAATTCTTTGACCATTCCTTGACCGAGTCATCGTCAGTCAACGTTTCTATTTTACTGTTCATCCAGCGTTTTTCTCCTGAATCCAGCATTCTGGTCCCAACTTTGATAATTTATATCTCCTTGTGTAGACATCCAAATGATACGTTTTATATATCAAATTAAAGCTTGGTATGTCTACTATCTACCATAAAAATATCATACATTTATTCATCCATTTACTATTTTTAATTATGGGTCAAACATCCTCATGTCACCACGGGTTACTGTTCATAGCGTTAATTTTCAGCATTTCTACTTTGCATACATATACATACATCCATCATTCATCAGTCAAACATGCCAAACAATATTTATTATTAATTAATAAGTTGTTTTACATCAGGGTATGTACATAAACTCTCATACTGCTATTACATCTTTTTCTGCCTGAAATCCGGCAGCATAACCACTACGCTTCATCTGTACAAAGAACTGAACCGTACTGATTCGGTAATCCCCTCATGAGAACTACCATTCTACGTAGTACCCAGGAAAGACTAGATGAACCGGCTAGGTTCACTCACTTCTAGCCTCCTTAGACAGCACTACGTACACAGTACTTATCATATACTGATGTTCAGTCTTTACTTCGGCAGCATAACGGCGTCTCTTAAAATTCCCAGAATTCATTTTGACATAACCTCCCCTGTAATGGTTTACTTATTGGGATGAGATTCGAGGGAATCTCAGTAGCAACAATCATAACAATATATGTAATGCAGAGTGACAGTGCTTGCTTGTGATTGTGTACAGATAAGTATGCTGCGTGCTTCCATGCTTAATAACATATGATCATAGCATTACAGCAGAGCTTCAGACATAACATATAAGACAACAATCCAACCAAACAATAGCACAACAAGTCACAAAGCCATTACATAAAAGCTAGGATTAGTTACTACCTCAAAGGCTCAGCAGAGCTCTACTATCTCTATTCTGCTTCCAGCTCCGCCAGAACTTCCTTTCTTTCTTTCTTCCTCTCACTTTCTCTCTCTAGCACCTCCTCCTCTCTCTAAAATGGCTCTTGGCCGTGGCATATGAAGGCAAAGGGGGGGGGTATTTATAACCTCCTCCAATGGCAATCTCGTAATTACCATGAACTTTGATCCTGCGGTCCTGGTTTTTCCTGGATTTTCCTATTTTCTTTAATTCCTCCTTTACTGCATCATGCATGACATCATTGGGACACCTCACCAGGACACCTCAGCGCCACATTTTCCACATGCTGAAATTCCTGGACACCTCAGCAGCTGACTCAGCAGGCTGACTCACCGGTCCAGTGTCCTGCCTCGTACTACGTGTCCTCAGCTTTTTCTTCCTCCTCTGTGATGGCGCCATGTGGCATCTTACTGGCACCTGTCACGCCATCCAATGCTATTCAGATAAATCCAGGACTTTATCTGATCACCTCCTCGATTATCGTGCCGACCGAGTAACTTTACTTTATTGAAACAGCATTAAAATAATATTTTAATGCCACTTTTTCCCACACATTACTGGGCCTACGTTTTTGGGCTCTGGGAATGTTATCTTGGATCCTGATCAAGCCCAAGTACTCTGATGGCTCGATTCCCAAGAAACAGCCCTTGGCAAATTACCAAAATACCCTTGGGTGCCCTTTCTTGCACTATTTTAACCCTAAGGGTAAAATCGTCATTTCATACCCTTCTGTACTCTGTCAGGATATATACTGACTCTCAGTAACTTTATCTGTACGTGTCTTGGCTCCTGGGCCTGTCCAGAATTACCAAAATGCCCTTCATTCATCTGTTACACTTTTGTACAACACAGGGGCATTTTCGTAATTTCGCACTTTTCCGGGGTTCTGCCGGACACTAGCCCACCTATCAGTCCAAGTGTCTTACTGGGCCTCTGTTGGCGCCATTATTGGGCCTTTCTGGGTCCAACACCTTCATGGCACGCATTACGAGGAATCTTCCCTCGTTAATAATTATTGAATATTTTACCTATTATTCACCGTTTATACACATATCCGGACACCGGCTTCTTCTGTCCGAAACACTAGCCTGCGGTGTTCAGGCATCCCTGTGAGTCATATCAGTCATCTGACTGAGGTCATCCGAACTCATTCAGTCCCTTTTTAAATACCGATAAATCTCCCTATCGGATACCCCGAGGCCTCACACTCCCGTCTGGATTTTCTGATTTGCGAATAACTTTTTCTACAGGCCTCCTATCGGTATTCTGTCAGTTTCCCGACATCCGCCCCATAAGGACGTATCATCCTGTATTTTCTCACCTAGATCTGAATTCTAGGATACCCGGTATGAATTTTTATAACTTTTGGACGATCAGTCCATTTCTGGCTATCTGGAGTCTTCAAAAATTCCTGTATTAAGCCAGATTACCGAACGTCACTTGCTCTCTCTACCGGTGAAATCTGGGACTGAAATGCTGTCGGACAGTCCAAACCACTTCCGGCCTGACTTTCTTTAATTACAATTTAGCCCCAGGGAACTTTTCTTCTTTTCATTTAAGTCCCTTTTTATTTGGCTAAAATTACACTTAAGGCCCCCACATTTTTGTCTACTTTCCTTTTTTGCCTTGAAACTTTCCATAATTGCACTTAAGTCCTTTCATTTCCTTTGCTCGGTCTAGGGGCATTATTGTCTTTTCATATTTTACCAGAGTATTCTCTGGCCCTGGTCAACTATCCAGATACCCCTTCTTGACTGTCTAACCTTAGCCAAATGACCAAAATACCCTTTACTCATTCTTCAGTTATTCTATAACATAAGGGCATTTTCGTCATTTTGCACATTTTTCCCGGACACCGGCCCCTCTTACCACTGAACTGGTATTATGGGCTTGGGCCTTCCCTGGTGTCACTACGGGCCTTAGACAACACTGTATGGCCTCTGGCCATAGTCCGATCATCTCTATTCGGACTGCCTTTCCTTTACCGATTATAACTGTAAATTCCCATCTTCAGGAATTTTTACAGAAAAATCGGGACCTCAAATCAAAATTCTGTGTTGCGTCATTCAATCCGGAATCCTTTTCTCTATCTTCCGGTATTTTCAGATATTTTATCCAGACCGGGCTATTTTGGCCTGAAAGTACGCTCCCGCGCACACTTTTCAAAAATGACCATTTTACCCCTGGTCATATTTCTAATTCTTTCATACACCTAGAGACCTCATATGCACATTTCACAGTTCAATGAAATGATCAGCATAATTTTCTCTATTTTCTGGCAAAATATGGTACTCATCGGCTACCAGTCCGATCTTTCCCATAATTACGATTATGCCCTTGATTTCTCTTTCGGCATCTCTAGGCCTAAAAATTGGGGTGTTACACTTGCGAATCTTGTTTGTTAGGAAAGATGACAAAGTCGCCTTTCACTGGGCACAGTGAGAGGGCCACTGATTTGTTGGGCCTCATACATACAGATGTGTGTGGACTGATGAATACAAATGCCAGAAGAGGTTATTCGTACTTCATTACATTCATAGATGATTTCAGTAGATATGGCTACGTCTATCTAATGAAACATAAATCCGAATCTTTTGAAATGTTCAAGATATTTCAAAATGAAGTACAAAACCAGCTTGGTAAAACAATTAAAGCCCTTCGATCTGATCGAGGTGGTGAATATTTGAGCCAAGAGTTTATCGATCATCTTAGGAATTGTGGAATAGTCTCACAATTGACTCCTCCAGGAACACCACAATGGAATGGGGTTTCTGAACGGAGGAATCGTGTAATATCCTTAATTTTCTGTACTGGTTCCTATGTACAGATTAAACGAAATATATGAGCTCTGTTTCAGGAAAGACATGTGGACCTTTATGTAAAGAAAAGGATTAAATTGCAAAAGAAAGGAAATTAAGGGACCTAAATGCAATTATGGAAAGTTTAAAGTTAGGAATGAAAGGTAGACAAAAATGTGGGGTCTTAAAGTGTAATTTTAGACAAATTAAGGGACTTAATTATAAAGAAGGAAAAGTTCCCTGGGGCTAAAGTATAATTAAAGAAAATAGGCCAGAAGTGGTTTACACCGCCCGACAGCATTTCAGTCCCAGATTCTACCAGAAGGTAGGGCAGGTGACGCCGGGTAACCAAGCCTAATACCGGAATTTTTGAAGACTCCAGATAGCCAGAAATGGACTGATCGTCCAAAAGTTATAAAAATTTATACCGGATACCCTAGATTTCAGATATAAGTGGGAAAATACAGGATGATGCGCCTTTATGGGGCGGATGTCGGGAAACTGACAGGATACCGATAGGAGGTCTGTAGGAAAAGTTATTCACAAAATAAAAAATCCAGACGGAGTGTGAGGCCTCCGGGGATCCGGGTAGGAGATTTATCGGTATTTTTAAAGGGGCTGAATGCGATCGGATGACTTCGATCAGATGACCGTTATAACCCCCAAGGATGCCTGAACACAGTAGGACACTGTATCTGGGAAAAAGAGCCGGTGTCCGGAAAAGGTATATAATCGGTAAATAATAGTTAAAATATTCAATGAACTGTGTTAAAGGAAGATTTCTCGTAATACGTGCCATACAGGTTGTAACATCCCAATTTTTGGGTCTAGTTGAACTAGGAGGTAGTCTGATATGGGCAGGCTGCTAACCCGTAGTCCTATGGTGGTAATCTGATATGGGCGGATTATTTACCTGTATTTTGTAGGATCCGAGGGATAAGCTAAGTCCTTCAGGATTTAAAGATGAGTTAAGTCTTTAACCTACAGAATCGGGACAGTTCACCTAGGTTCAAAATGAGGAATGGGAGGAATGTCCTAAGTCTTAAGCCTAGGAATTCTGCAGGTAGCTTGATATGGGCTGGCTCCTGTGTAAGATAACCTGATACAGAGGGTTGTCGAGCCTTTCAATTAATGAGGACTCCCGAAGAGTTAAGGGATGAGTTATTGAAAGAGAATTTCTAGAACCTAGGATAAAGGATAAGAAGAAAGTGAGATAAGATAGACCCCAGAATTATGCTAAGATTCTGTGGGGTGAGACATGAAAGAAATGGACACTACTTGTGAGAGAAGTAGAGTTGTCCATGGGAAAGATGTAAAGTGACTTTTGGTCGCGACGAGTAAGTGTCATGGTCGCGACTCATATTGGCAGAGAGGTTTGGTCGTGACGGATATGTGTGGTGTCGCGACTAATAAGTAAATGAGTTTGGTTGCGACTAAAATGTACTGAGGTCGCGACTGAAAAGTGATATGGTCGTGACTAATAGTGGCAGAAAACCTTAGACGCGACTAAAATGTGTTGTGGTCGCGACGGGAAAATGTTGTAGTCGCGACTAGTGTACACAAAGATGTTAGGTCGCGACAAGAGGATGTTGAGGTCGCGACTAGTGACTAAAGTGGCGCTAAGCGTATGGGCCAAGAGTGGTGAAGGTCCAAGAGAGATAGTTACCCAGTTAGAGATAGACCGGAGGCAGGATATCAGATACAGGAAAGGTTATCTGGAGACCATGAGGTGGACTGATAAGGTGTACTCATGGGTCCTGCAAGATGCCACATGGCATTAAAGTAATGATTCAGTAAAGTAAAGATACTCGGTTGACGTGATAACCGAGGAGGCACGTAAACCGAGGAGGTGATCAGATAAGTCTGGGACTTATCTGGGTGGCATTGGGAAGCGTGCAAGGTCTCTTCCAGTTGCCACATGGCATTAGTCTGCAGAAAGCAGATAAAGCTGAGGGCACGCATTACGAGGCAGGAGACTGGACCGGTGAGTCAGCATGGTGAGTCAGCATGCTGAGGTGTCCCGGGAATTCAAGCATGTGAAAAATATGCTGCTGAGGTGTCCTGGTGAGTTGGCATGATGATGCAGTAAATGAGGAATTAAAGAAAATAGGAAAATCCAGGAAAAAACCAGGACCGCAGGATCAGATGGCATGGTAATTACAGAAATGCCATTGGGAAACCTTATAAATACCCCCCTCTCATTCTTGCTTCGCGCATGGGTAAGGAAGTGAGAGAGAAAGATTAGAGAGAAGGAGGAGGAAAGGAAGAAAGAAAGGAGAAAGGAAGAAAGGAAGTTCTGGCGGAGCTGGAAGCAGAGTAGGGATAGTAGGGTTCTGCTAAGCTAGCCAGGTAGTAACTAATCCTAGCTTCTATGTAATGGCTTTGTGATTTGATGTGCTATTGTTTGGTTGGATTGTTGTCTTATATGTTATGTCTGAAGCTCTGCTGTAATGCTATGGTCATATGTTATTAAGCATGGAAGCACGCAGCATACTTATCTGTACACAATCACAAGCAAGCACTGTCACACTGCATTACATATATTGTTATGATTGTTGCTACTGAGATTCCCCCGAATCTCATCCCCATCCATAACCCATTACAGGGAGGTTATGCTGAAGTGGATTTAGAGAATCCTAAGAGACGCCGTTATGCTGCCGGAGTAAAGACTGAACATCAGTATATGATAAGTACTGTGTACGTAGTGCTGTCTAAGGAGGCTAGAAGTGAGTGGACCTAGCCGGTTCATCTAGTCTTTCCTGGGTACTACGTAGAATGGTAGTTCTCATGAGGGAATTACCGAATCAGTACGGTTCAGTTCTTTGTACAGATGAAGTGTAGCGGTTATGCTGCCGGAGTTTAGGCAGAAGAAGAGCTAGTATAGCTTCCGCAAGTGTACTCTGAGGGTTGTATGGGAGGATGTTTCATTTTGGTATCAGAGCAAGAGGTTCTGGCACCAACCAGAAAGGACTCTGGTTCAGAGCATAAGATTCTGGCACAGAACAGAAGGTTCTGGCTCAGTGATGCTCTGATTTAGAAAGAGTATTTCCTTGAGTGCGAGAGAATAGCACTCCGGTCGCGACTAAAGTGTTTTAGGTCGCGACGGGTAGCCTCAATGAGAGTTTTAGTCGCGACTCATAAGTTTCTAGGTCGCGACTATTATTCACAGAAAGATTATGTCGCGGCGGGTATGTTCATAGGTCGTGACTTTATTTGGCAGGGAGCTGAGGTTGCGACGAGAAAGGTCTCGTGTCGCGACAAGATAAGTTCAGGTCGCGACGGGATGATAATTTGGTTGCGACTAAGGGACAGAATTGTTCGGTCGTGATGAGTTGAGTGTGGTGGTCGCGACGAAAGATCATAGAGGATGAGTCATGACTATCCAACACTCAGGTCACAGCAGTATTCATGTAGAGGGTTTAGAAAGGGCCGGTGGAGATAAAAATTCCTAGATGGAATGTGTTGTGGTCACTTTTCTTTTCGAAGGAAAAAGATGGTGAACACAAGATAAGGATGTAGAGTTTGAGTGGAGGAGCCATGCATAGAGGAAGCTGGAAACTCCAATATGCGAGTCATCCTTGCTAAAGAAGTAGCAAGGGATGATAATGATGAATTAAGATGGGCTAGCTAGATGAAATAGCTAGAATGAGGTAGACCTCCGTGTAGATCTACAATGTCAAGGTCTTATTCAGCTGGGCTGAATAGAAGACCTAAGAGCTAGAATGAGATAGCTAGCATGAGGTTGGTCCAGGAATGAGCCTAGGACATGGCCTAAGGTTAGAGATGTGATGGGCTGATGTTCCCTAAGCAGAGGGATTCCATCACGAAGAAGTAGTAACCTAGGGTAGAATACCCTAGAGAACAGAAATGATATGTTTGAGGATGATAGATAGTCTCAGTTATGGGACGATAAGTTATGATATTGAGATAGAGAAGCATTGGCTAAGAGCACTCTGGGAGGTAGCTCAAGTTGTGAAGCCAATAGCAAGAGAAAGAGGCAATAGTTCAGGCAGGGGTCTGATCAAGGTGAAGATCAGGTTGGAGAGTAGAGATGTCAAAGTGGTGAGCCATGGCACA
Source organism: Leucaena leucocephala (assembly GCA_037074615.1). NCBI lineage: Eukaryota > Viridiplantae > Streptophyta > Magnoliopsida > Fabales > Fabaceae > Leucaena > Leucaena leucocephala. The sequence goes on along the minus strand of CM073532.1, from coordinate 21,161,022 downwards.
TAGGATTGTCGAGCCGGGCAATGCAGTGGTGAGAGAAAGGCCACTTGGCGAGAGTTGCCTTATAAATGCTGACATTCCTAGGAAAGGTGTTTGCTCTTACCACAGACAGAGTCCCAATTTCCCTGAGGTCGACCCTAAGAATGGTTAAGAGGAACCATAGCTGTAAGGGCGACTGAGCTGTAAGGAACTATGTGCCTAGATGATGGTATGGATGAAGAGTTCTTTTCTGATCTAGAGAATGTGGTTATGATAATGAGTCGGGAGAAATAATTAGTAAGATAATAAATCTGTCTTAACTTAGTGATGAGGGCGTTGTATGAGGGGTTAGGACATGGATAGCTGTAAGCAACTATAATGTAAGATGTTAGTTGCTAAGAATCCATGTGGAAGGTCTAGGACCAAGCTGTTGCTCCTCTAGGCCATCACTGGAGTGAGGAAAAGACGGATAGGGATGATCTTACTAGTTATATATATGACTGTGTTATAATAATCACATAGCTGCATAGATCAGTAAGAAGTTCTCTTCAGGAAAGATGAGGTATCCCTTGAAATTTCGAGGACGAAATTTCTTAAAGGGGAGGAGATTTGTAACATCCCAATTTTTGGGTCTATTTGAACTAGGAGGTAGTCTGATATGGGCAGGCTGCTAACCCGTAGTCCTATGGTGGTAATCTGATATGGGCGGATTATTTACCTGTATTTTGTAGGATCCGAGGGATAAGCTAAGTCCTTCAGGATTTAAAGATGAGTTAAGTCTTTAACCTACAGAATCGGGACAGTTCACCTAGGTTCAAAATGAGGAATGGGAGGAATGTCCTAAGTCTTAAGCCTAGGAATTCTGCAGGTAGCTTGATATGGGCTGGCTCCTGTGTAAGATAACCTGATACAGAGGGTTGTCGAGCCTTTCAATTAATGAGGACTCCCGAAGAGTTAAGGGATGAGTTATTGAAAGAGAATTTCTAGAACCTAGGATAAAGGATAAGAAGAAAGTGAGATAAGATAGACCCCAGAATTATGCTAAGATTCTGTGGGGTGAGATATGAAAGAAATGGACACTACTTGTGAGAGAAGTAGAGTTGTCCATGGGAAAGATGTAAAGTGACTTTTGGTCGCGACGAGTAAGTGTCATGGTCGCGACTCATATTGGCAGAGAGGTTTGGTCGTGACGGATATGTGTGGTGTCGCGACTAATAAGTAAATGAGTTTGGTTGCGACTAAAATGTACTGAGGTCGCGACTGAAAAGTGATATGGTCGTGACTAATAGTGGCAGAAAACCTTAGACGCGACTAAAATGTGTTGTGGTCGCGACGGGAAAATGTTGTAGTCGCGACTAGTGTACACAAAGATGTTAGGTCGCGACAAGAGGATGTTGAGGTCGCGACTAGTGACTAAAGTGGCGCTAAGCGTATGGGCCAAGAGTGGTGAAGGTCCAAGAGAGATAGTTACCCAGTTAGAGATAGACCGGAGGCAGGATATCAGATACAGGAAAGGTTATCTGGAGACCATGAGGTGGACTGATAAGGTGTACTCATGGGTCCTGCAAGATGCCACATGGCATTAAAGTAATGATTCAGTAAAGTAAAGATACTCGGTTGGCGTGATAACCGAGGAGGCACGTAAACCGAGGAGGTGATCAGATAAGTCTGGGACTTATCTGGGTGGCATTGGGAAGCGTGCAAGGTCTCTTCCAGTTGCCACATGGCATTAGTCTGCAGAAAGCAGATAAAGCTGAGGGCACGCATTACGAGGCAGGAGACTGGACCGGTGAGTCAGCATGGTGAGTCAGCATGCTGAGGTGTCCCGGGAATTCAAGCATGTGAAAAATATGCTGCTGAGGTGTCCTGGTGAGTTGGCATGATGATGCAGTAAATGAGGAATTAAAGAAAATAGGAAAATCCAGGAAAAAACCAGGACCGCAGGATCAGATGGCATGGTAATTACAGAAATGCCATTGGGAAACCTTATAAATACCCCCCTCTCATTCTTGCTTCGCGCATGGGTAAGGAAGTGAGAGAGAAAGATTAGAGAGAAGGAGGAGGAAAGGAAGAAAGAAAGGAGAAAGGAAGAAAGGAAGTTCTGGCGGAGCTGGAAGCAGAGTAGGGATAGTAGGGTTCTGCTAAGCTAGCCAGGTAGTAACTAATCCTAGCTTCTATGTAATGGCTTTGTGATTTGATGTGCTATTGTTTGGTTGGATTGTTGTCTTATATGTTATGTCTGAAGCTCTGCTGTAATGCTATGGTCATATGTTATTAAGCATGGAAGCACGCAGCATACTTATCTGTACACAATCACAAGCAAGCACTGTCACACTGCATTACATATATTGTTATGATTGTTGCTACTGAGATTCCCCCGAATCTCATCCCCATCCATAACCCATTACAGGGAGGTTATGCTGAAGTGGATTTAGAGAATCCTAAGAGACGCCGTTATGCTGCCGGAGTAAAGACTGAACATCAGTATATGATAAGTACTGTGTACGTAGTGCTGTCTAAGGAGGCTAGAAGTGAGTGGACCTAGCCGGTTCATCTAGTCTTTCCTGGGTACTACGTAGAATGGTAGTTCTCATGAGGGAATTACCGAATCAGTACGGTTCAGTTCTTTGTACAGATGAAGTGTAGCGGTTATGCTGCCGGAGTTTAGGCAGAAGAAGAGCTAGTATAGCTTCCGCAAGTGTACTCTGAGGGTTGTATGGGAGGATGTTTCACAGGTAATGGACCCAGGAAGCCCAAAAAATGGCGCCATTAGAGGCCTAATAAGACTCTTGGACTGATAGGTGGGCCAGTGTCCAGCAGAACCCCGGAAAAGTGCAAAATTACGAAAATGCCCCTATGTTGTACAAAAAGGGCAGCAGATGAATAAAGGGTATTCTGGTCATTTTGGACAGACACAGAGGTCAAGACATGTCTAAATAAGGTTGACTAGAGCCAGTATAAGCTTTGACCGAGTCCAGAAAGGTGTGAAATGATGATTTTGCCCTTAGGGTTAAAATAGGACAAGATAGGGCACCAAGGGCATTTTGGTCATTTCGCAGGGGATCTGTAATTGAGTCTGGACCCAGTATTAAAAAGTTAATGATATAAAGGGTCTAGATACTAAATGTGAGGTCAGTAGACATAAAAAGGATCTTCAGAAACATCAGATTCAGAAAACGGCACGTTTTTCGAGGCGATGGACCGGGCCGGTACCGGATTGGACCGGAAAGCTTCCAGAACCTCCAAATTTCATCACATGAAGAATATGGGTGGTGAGGTGCCCTATGAGGTGTCCCATGAGGTGTCCAGGGTGATGCAGTAAAAAAGAATTAAAGAAAATAGGAAATTCCAGGAAAAACCAGGACCACAGGATCATAAGTCTTCCTAATTACAAGATTGCCATTGCTCAACACTATAAATACCCCCACCTAGCCCCTCATTTCGGCATGAGCAAGGAAGAAGGGAAGAGAGAAGTTCTTGAGAGAGAAAGTGTGAGAAAGAAAGAAGTAAGGAAGTTCTGGTGAAGTTGGAAGTAGTAGGGAAGTTCTGAAGCACTGCTTTTGACGTAACAACTAATCCTAGCTCTTATGTAATATCTTTGTGATGTGTTGTTTTGTTTGGTTGATTGTTGTCCTATATGTTATGCTTGAAGCTCTATTCCAATGCTATGATCATATGTTATTGAATATGGAAGCATGCAACATACTTATCTGTACACAGTCACAAGCAAGCACCGTCACTCTGCATTACATATTTTGTTATGATTATTGTTACTGGGATTCTTTTGAATCTCATTCCCAAACATAACATTACAGGGGAGGTTCTGTCAAAATAAAATTTGGAAATCTTAAGAGACGCCGGTAGGCTGCCGAAATTCCGGCAACGAAGACGGAACAAAGAAAGGAACTGATACGTACTGTGTACGTAGTGCTGTCTAAGGAGGCTGGAAGTGAGTCGACCCAGAAGGTTCATCCAGTCTTTCCTGGGTACTACGTAGAATGGTAGTTCTCATAAGGGAATTACCGAATCGGTACAACATCGGTTACTTTCTAAAGAAGAATTGTAGCAGTTATGCTGCCGGATTTTAGACAGAGAAGGATGTAATAAAATATGAGGGAGTTAATCATGCACTGATATATAACAGTTCATTATTTGATATTAATTGTTATCTGGCCTGTATAACTGATATGTGTTGGTTGTACGCTTGGGTATGTAAAGACTAAATGCTGAAAATAGGCTCAGTGAACAGTAACTCGTGAAGACCCATTCATGTTTGATAAATCATTAAAAATAGTAAATGATTGAATTAATGTACGAAATTTTTAGGGTAAAAAGTAGACATACTAAGCTTTAATTTGATATATAGAATGTCTAAGTTGGATGTATACAAGAAAAGATATAAATTGTTAAAGTTGGGACCAGAATGCTGGATTCAGGAGAAAGTCATTGGATGAACAGTAATATTGGAACATTGACCCACGTTAAATTTGTCAAGGATTGGTCAACCAATGATTTTTCCCTGAAATATATTTGAGTTAGCTTCATGTAGCAATTTGAACCACTTCATTTCGATTTTTTCTAGAATTAGTTATGAATTTTCAAAATCAGGTCACTCATCTGGAATTTGCTACGGTGAACAGTACTCGATATGAATAAAATTCTAGATTAAGTGTTTAGACTTCAATGACCCTGAAAGTGGTTTAAGTGCTACTGAATGGTCCCTAAGATGTATAAAAATAAGGATGTGACATTTTGGTATCAGAGCAAAGGATTCTGGCTTAAGAAATGCTCTGAGTAGATGATTTATAGAAAGATATACCATGATAAAGCCGTCATAATTGACACTAAGTTAGTGTTTGCAGGATGGCTAGACATAGATTTGGGTCTGAAACTACAGTAAACCAATGGGAATTAAGACCAGAGGTCTCTAGTTCAGATAGTTCAGAAGAAGAGATAGTAAGCAATGATTCTGACCTCTGGACACCTCCAATAGCTAGTGATTCTGAGGAGGATAGTTCCTCGGTAGGATCAAACTTTCCAATTGATGATCAGGAGGTGATGATAACAGAAGGCCCTATTCCTGCCATTCCCATAAGTGCGGTACCCTTGAATATAACAGACAGTTCAGGATCCAGCCAAGTACGTGTTCAGAGTAATGCGCCAGGTCCCAGTAGGCCCGAAGTGACTCTAGTAGAAATGTATTTGGGAGGTTTAATCGTAAGAATGGTCCCAGGGAGGAACCTGAGTAGAGAGCAACTTGAGAGCTCGGTAGCATTAGCCCGACAACTATACGAGTTGAGGCAGACCCTGTTTGAAAACATAGATCAAGATTATTCGGTCTACCAGGAGTTTATCACAAGGGTGAAAGCCATATATCAAGCCTGGGATCCAAATGTGTTAACCATGGGGCTTTGGCTAGAAATTATGAATGACGTATTGCCGAAGACTCCTACCTGGAGATCGGAGTTGGACCAGTATTTTGATAGAGAATCATATTGTACCATATCCGACTGGATCTACCTAGTAGGAGAATATATTAGAATGAAGTTTAAGAAAAATTAGAGTAATATTTCTAATGTATAAAAGACTAGAATGGTACTGTAATATGTACATATACTCTGTATGTTTATTATGTGTGAAATGAAATGAAAAGGAATTATGTTATTTATCGTATTCCCTTCTGTTTTTAAGTATAACAAAATGGTACGAACGAGGAGAACTATTCCAGCTGAGGAACCCCGAGAGGCTGGAAACCTTAATCAAATGATTCTAGAACGATTAGAACAGCAACAAAAGATGATAGAAGAAATGAGAGCTGCTCAAGCACGAAATGAACAAGAAAGAGATGCTGCCATAGCCGCGGCAGTAGCAGCAGCTGTAAATAATTTAAGACCGCCAGAGCCTTCAGGAGCAACTAGTAGAGAACCTGAAGAAGTACCACAGCAGGCGGAACAGCCCCAGAGAAGGGTTGAATCAAGGGAGGAGGCAGTTGGCATCCAACAATGGATGGTGCGATTTTGCAAACACAATCCTCCCATATTCGAAGGGACATTTGAAGTACATGTAGCAGAAAATTGGGTCAGCAGATTAGAGAAGATCTTTAAGGTCCTCGACTGCCCGACTGAAACCAAGGCCCAAATGGCCATCTATCAATTGGAAAAGGATGCGGATAGATGGTGGAAGAATACAGAGTTACTTATCCAAGCAAGAGATATTCCAGTTACCTGGGAAGTATTTCTTGAGCAATTTTATGAGAAATATTTTCCTCAATCTGTCAGAGATGAAAGGGAGGCTGAATTCCTTGTGCTGAGGCAAGGAGAAAAAGAATCTTTTGATGAATATTTGGCCAAGTTCATCCGGCTATCTCAATATTCAACTTACCTACGCCAAGTGGATGGCGAACGCTGGATGACAGAAAGAATGATTCGAGGGCTGAATTCTATGTTAAAGGAGAAGTTAACTCCCCAACAATACAGCCAGTTCAATAAGGCTGTGGAAGCATGTCGAATCGTTGAGAACAGCATGAATCATAGAATGCTGTCCAGATCTGGGAGTAAAGATCAAGCGACTCCTGATAAGGCCGGACGGAATCAAGAAGCGGCCAGTGGGAGCGGCTATAAGAAAAGAAAGCGCCAGTGGCAGACCAAGAGGCCTAATAGGGGAAATTTCCGCGGAAGATCCAATAACAGGGATCCAAAGGCCCCAGTATGTGAAAAGTGTGGAAAGAATCATGGTGACAGACCATGCTTGATGGGCCAGAATGTATGCTACACCTGCGGAAAGCCCGGACATTTTTCCAGGGAATGTCCTCAAGCTATAACTGATCCAAGGCCAAGGACGGCGGGACGAGTGTTTGCACTCACTAGAGAGGATGCTCAGCGATCATCTGAGATGATCCAAGGTACAATCTATCTCAATGATCATGCTGTGACTGCCCTATTTGATTCGGGTGCAAGTCATTCCTTTATATCTTATGAATGTGCTAAATGCCTAGGCCTTCTGATCAGCAAGTTACGTTATGATATACAGGTGAAAACCCCCACCAACGTTAGGGTGATCACATCTGATGCCTGTCTAAATAGTGTAGTGCGTTATGAGCACTGCAGTACCACCCTGGACATGATCTGTATGCCTTTCCAGGAGATTGAGGTCATACTCGGTTTAAATTGGTTATCCTCCAATAATGTGATGTTGGACTGCAGAAACAAGACCCTAGTTCTTGGTCCAAAGATCACTGATCGGAGCCTAGAAGTACAACTGAACTTCGTGTCAGAGGCTCAGGCAGAAAAATATCTACGGAAAGGATGTCAGGGATATATGGTATTCTTTTCTGTTCAAGCAGAAGTGGAGGAAGGCATCGAGGAGGTTCCTGTAGTCAATGAATTTCCTGAAGTATTTCCAAAGGAGATTCAGGGATTGCCTTCGGAGCGTGAAGTGGAGTTTGCGATCGACATTGTACCTGGAGCTGGACCAGTATCAAAAGCCCCATACAGGATGGCTCCCAACGAAATGATGGAACTGAAGAAGCAAATTGAGGAGCTATTGGAGAAGGGTTTTATACGACCCAGTGTATCGCCATGGGGTGCTCCAGTACTGTTCGTCAAGAAGAAAGATGGTAGCTTAAGGCTGTGCATTGACTACAGGGAATTAAATAAGCTTACAGTTAAGAACAAGTATCCTCTTCCCAGAATTGATGACCTGCTAGATCAATTGGCAGGAGCGAGCTTATTCTCCAAGATTGACTTGAGATCTGGCTACCATCAACTAAGGGTCAAGCCAGATGATATTCCAAAGACGGCGTTCAGAACGCGCTACGGACATTTTGAATTTTTGGTGATGCCTTTTGGACTAACCAATGCACCTGCTATTTTCATGGACTATATGAACCGGATTTTCAGGCCTTATCTAGATCAGTTCGTTGTGGTCTTTATTGATGATATTCTGGTGTACTCCAAATCTCCAGAGGAGCATGAAAGGCATTTGAGGATTGTTCTTGGTACCCTTAAAGAGAAGAAGCTCTATGCTAAGCTGAGTAAGTGTGAGTTTTGGCTTTCAGAAGTCAAATTTCTCGGTTATGTCATATCCCGAGACGGGGTAGCTATGGATCCTAGCAAAGTTGAAGCAGTTTTGAGCTGGGAATAGCCAAGGACAGTGACAGAGATTAGAAGTTTTCTCGGCCTAGCAGGGTACTACAGACGATTCATTCAAGACTTTTCTCGAATTGCCTTACCACTTACCAAGCTGACTAGAAAGAATCAGCAGTTTAAGTGGGATGAGAAGTGCGAGGCTAGCTTCCAGCAGTTGAAGCAGAGATTAACGACTACTCCCCGTGCTGATTATTCTAGACCCAACTCAGACTTATGTAGTCTACACTGATGCTAGCAAGCAGGGGCTGGGATGTGTGCTTATGCAGCAAGGTCGAGTAGTAGCCTACGCCTCTTGGCAGTTAAAGCCACATGAAGAGAATTATCCCACTCATGATCTGGAGCTTGCGGCGGTGGTCTATGCCCTGAAGATATGGAGGCACTATTTATACGGAGCAACGATAGAGTTGTTTTGCGACCACAAAAGCCTGAAGTATCTGCAGGATCAGAAGGAGCTGAACATGAGGCAGCGGCGATGGATGGAATTGTTAAAAGATTATGACTTCCAGATTAAATACCATCCAGGAAAAGCCAATGTGGTAGCTGATGCCCTGAGTAGAAAGGTGGTGCAGGTTGCATACATGATGATCAAGGAATTAGAACTGATAGAAGATATGCGCGACTGGAGCCCTCTATATCAAATGCAACTGACGGAGAATCCTTTTGGAGGAGTTCATGTCAGAACTTGCATAGAAGATGAGATTAAAGAGGCTCAGGAACAGGATAAGCTCGCAGCAATATTCAAAGACAAGCTGGAGAAAGGGAAGACAAGGAATTTTGAGATGTCCCCAGACGGATTGCTACAGTTTAGGGGAAAACCCTATATCCCAAATGTTGGGGGATTAAGGGAAAGGATTCTGGAGGAAGCACATAAAAGCCGATATACGGTACATCCAGGTATGACCAAAATGTACCATGATGTTAAAAGGTTATTCTGGTGGCCTGGATTGAAGAAAGATGTTGTAGCTTACGTATCTAAGTGCTTAACCTGCCAGAAAGTGAAAGTTGAACATCAAAAGCCAGCAGGAACGTTGCAGCCTTTAGATATCCCTGAGTGGAAATGGGATGGGATTGCCATGGACTTTGTGGAAGGACTACCCTTGACACCAAGTAGACATGATGAGGTTTGGGTAGTAATCGATCGACTGACAAAGTCGGCACATTTCCTGGCAATCAATAAGAGAGATTCTCTAGAAAAGCTGGCAAAGCTGTATATAAAGGAGATCGTTAGGCTCCATGGTATCCCAAGCAGCATTGTGTCTGATAGAGATCCTCGATTTACTTCAAATTTCTGGAGGGCTCTACAGGAAGAAATGGGCACTACTCTCAGATTCAGTACAGCTTATCATCCTCAGACAGATGGTCAATCTGAAAGAACAATACAGACGTTAGAGGATATGCTAAGAGCATGTGTCCTAGATTTCAAAGGCAGCTGGGATATCCATTTACCCCTTATAGAGTTTGCATATAATAATGGTTATCAGGCCAGTATACAGATGGCACCTTTTGAAGCACTCTATGGACGAAAATGTAGATCCCCCTTATGCTGGCTAGAGTTGAGCGAGAGAAGAATGCTTGGTCCGGATATAGTGGATCAAACTGCAGAACAAGTTGCGGTAATTAGAAAACGATTGTTGACGGCTCAAAGCAGACAGAAGAGCTATGCAGATGTCAGAAGGAAGCTGTTGGAGTTTGAAGAAGGAGAACATGTATTCCTTAAGTTAACTCCAACCACAGGAGCCGGACGATCGATTAAGGTGAAGAAGTTGCATCCAAGATACATCGGGCCATTCCAGATTCTCTCAAAGATAGGAGCAGTAGCCTACAAGTTGGCTCTTCCTCCGAATCTCAGCCAGATACATGATGTGTTCCATGTTTCCCAATTAAAGAAGTATATTCCAGATCCATCTCATGTGATTGAGCAAGATGAGGTCGCACTGCGAGATGACTTGACCTATGAGGTTGGACCGGTGCGAATTGCTGATAGAAAAGTCAAGCAGTTGCGGAATAAGCAAATTCCTTTAGTTAAGGTGATCTGGAAAGGCTTGATTGAACAAGACGCTACATGGGAAACAGAAGAAAAGATGAAAGAGAAGTATCCAGAATTGTTTCTGTAGGATAGGTGTAATGTAAATTTTGGGGACGAAATTTATTTTAAGGGGGAGAGAAATGTAATATCCTTAATTTTCTGTACTGGTTCCTATGTACAGATTAAACGAAATATATGAGCTCTGTTTCAGGAAAGACATGTGGACCTTTATGTAAAGAAAAGGATTAAATTGCAAAAGAAAGGAAATTAAGGGACCTAAATGCAATTATGGAAAGTTTAAAGTTAGGAATGAAAGGTAGACAAAAATGTGGGGTCTTAAAGTGTAATTTTAGCCAAATTAAGGGACTTAATTATAAAGAAGGAAAAGTTCCCTGGGGCTAAAGTATAATTAAAGAAAATAGGCCAGAAGTGGTTTGCACCGCCCGACAGCATTTCAGTCCCAGATTCTACCAGAAGGTAGGGCAGGTGACGCCGGGTAACCAAGCCTAATACCGGAATTTTTGAAGACTCCAGATAGCCAGAAATGGACTGATCGTCCAAAAGTTATAAAAATTTATACCGGATACCCTAGATTTCAGATATAAGTGGGAAAATACAGGATGATGCGCCTTTATGGGGCGGATGTCGGGAAACTGACAGGATACCGATAGGAGGTCTGTAGGAAAAGTTATTCACAAAATAAAAAATCCAGACGGGAGTGTGAGGCCTCCGGGGATCCGGGTAGGAGATTTATCGGTATTTTTAAAGGGGCTGAATGCGATCGGATGACTTCGATCAGATGACCGTTATAACCCCCAAGGATGCCTGAACACAGTAGGACACTGTATCTGGGAAAAAGAGCCAGTGTCCGGAAAAGGTATATAATCGGTAAATAATAGTTAAAATATTCAATGAACTGTGTTAAAGGAAGATTTCTCGTAATACATGCCATACAGGTAATGGACCCAGGAAGCCCAAAAAATGGCGCCATTAGAGGCCTAATAAGACTCTTGGACTGATAGGTGGGCCAGTGTCCAGCAGAACCCCGGAAAAGTGCGAAATTACGAAAATGCCCCTATGTTGTACAAAAAGGGCAGCAGATGAATAAAGGGTATTCTGGTCATTTTGGACAGACCCAGAGGTCAAGACATGTCTAAATAAGGTTGAATAGAGCCAGTATAAGCTTTGACCGAGTCCAGAAAGGTGTGAAATGACGATTTTGCCCTTAGGGTTAAAATAGGACAAGATAGGGCACCAAGGGCATTTTGGTCATTTCGCAGGGGATCTGTAATTGAGTCTGGACCCAGTATTAAAAAGTTAATGATATAAAGGGTCTAGATACTAAATGTGAGGTCAGTAGACATAAAAAGGATCTTCATAAACATCAGATTCAGAAAACGGCACGTTTTTCGAGGCGATGGACCGGGCCGGTACCGGATTGGACCGGAAAGCTTCCAGAACCTCCAAATTTCGTCACATGAAGAATATGGGTGGTGAGGTGTCCTATGAGGTGTCCCATGAGGTGTCCAGGGTGATGCAGTAAAAAAGAATTAAAGAAAATAGGAAATTCCAGGAAAAACCAGGACCACAGGATCATAAGTCTTCCTAATTACAAGATTGCCATTGCTCAACACTATAAATACCCCCACCTAGCCCCTCATTTCGGCATGAGCAAGGAAGAAGGGAAGAGAGAAGTTCTTGAGAGAGAAAGTGTGAGAAAGAAAGAAGTAAGGAAGTTCTGGTGAAGTTGGAAGTAGTAGGGAAGTTCTGAAGCACTGCTTTTGAGGTAACAACTAATCCTAGCTCTTATGTAATATCTTTGTGATGTGTTGTTTTGTTTGGTTGATTGTTGTCCTATATGTTATGCTTGAAGTTCTATTCCAATGCTATGATCATATGTTATTGAATATGGAAGCATGCAGCATACTTATCTATACACAGTCACAAGCAAGCACCGTCACTCTGCATTACATATTTTGTTATGATTATTGTTACTGGGATTCTTTTGAATCTCATTCCCAAACATAACATTACAGGGGAGGTTCTGTCAAAATAAAATTTGGAAATCTTAAGAGACGCCGGTAGGCTGCCGAAATTCCGGCAACGAAGACGGAACAAAGAAAGGAACTGATACGTACTGTGTACGTAGTGCTGTCTAAGGAGGCTGGAAGTGAGTGGACCCAGAAGGTTCATCCAGTCTTTCCTGGGTACTACGTAGAATGGTAGTTCTCATAAGGGAATTACCGAATCGATACAACATCGGTTACTTTCTAAAGAAGAATTGTGCAAGCAAAACATGAGTGTCATGTTAGGTCAATGGGAATTAGGCAAATTAATGATTGTACCTAGTGCAAGTGGGAGGATGTTGGAGATTGTGCCCTAGGGGCCAATCATTATCTTATGAACATTGTTGATTTATGAATTTCTTAATAAAGTTATCATATTATTTGCATGTTTACTATGATGACAATCCTTGGATAACTCGTGATCTTATCCTAAATGTCCCTGGTCGGTCATCTATGCGGGAGCAGAGATGAAATAAGACCAGTATGACTTTGAAGATATATAGAGATATAAATCAAAGTCATAAGCACATGTAAGAGTACAGGGTGTTGGACCGACCCGCTATGAGAGAGCTGCATGGGTCAAGTCATAAGCTTCTCTCATATACAAGCCATGTCACTATGCCCTTTGACCTGAGATCATCATGGATTCCTACATGACAAACGCTCAGCTTTGACCTAGTCAAAAGTCACTTTTGACCGATTGATCATAAAGGCTATGTTCGGGCTTAGTGGTTTTTCATGCAGAGGAATGTGAATGGTCAAGATGGAATTTGTCCCTCACATTCGTAGAGAGATATTACTGGGCCCCTCGATGAGTGAGTCTGAGAAATGTATGGCCATACTGGAATGGAAGGGTAGTCCATTTCTATATTCAGAATACTCAGGGATCGAGAAAGTAACGGTCAGAAACAGGAGGATGACATTCTCCATGCCTCATCCTTGACCGAAATATCGTGTGACAAAAGGGACGTGATATGGTTGTATGAAAGGTTACATCGTTTATCGATCCTCATATGTTTTGGGTAGTCGTAATGCCTTGCTAGAGACCTCTTACGACTTGTGGGTCAGTATAGTAACTGGCCCACTGCCAACTTCATATGGGCCTACAGGGTCGCACACAAAACAGCCCAATCCGAGCTATGATGTCCAGATTCATTGAATCTAAGAGATGTCTAGATTCAATGAATAATCTAGGGTAGATATATATATTTTATATATATATAAATTAGTATATATATATTATATATATAATATAAGAGATATTTGCAAGGTTTAATTTATAGGGATAAATTAAATTTTTATCACTTTTGAATTTGAATTTAAATGGATATTATCTATTTGAATTTGAAATTCAAATTGATAAGATATCTCAAATTTGATTTATAAGAATAAATCAAATATAATTCCGTCTTATCTTTATTTAAATTAAATAAATAGGTGAATTAAATCTATTGGACGGATTTAAAATAAACCATATTTATTTAATTAGTTTCTTATTAAATTATGCAATATATGATATTGTATTAATTTTAGAATTAATATAAGATTAATTCTGAAGCCCGGCCCTATTAGAAGCCCGATAGCTTCCTATATATTTGACATTAGGGGCTAGGGTTCCACACATCTCTACACACACATTCAGACGTGAGAAGAGGGGGCAGGGAGAGTGCAAAAGGTTTGCACATAAGAAACTGCCGAGATAGAGACGGTGAGGACGGAATCTCTAAAAAGCCTTAGAGGGACAAGAGGCGCTAGCACGTCATTCGCAATTGGAACGCTGTTCGTGTGGATACCGGTAGAGGAAGCCGATCTGAGCTGTCGACTTCTACGATACGGCCAGACACGAAGAAAGGTCGCGACCAGAACACACTTAGGTCGCGACCATACGGGCATCTGAACGTCAGAAATCCGAAAAGAGGAGATAGGTCGCGACGTGAAGCTGAAGAGGTCGCGACTACAAGCTCCAGAGACGTCCGGTCGCGACTAGAAGCAGAGGAGGTCGCGACTAACAACTCCAGAGGCGAAAGGTCGCGACGGGAAGCAGAGTAGGTCGCGACTAAAAACTCCAGAGGCGACAGGTCGCGACTAGAAGCTGAGGAGGTCACGACTGAAAGTTCCAGAGGCGAGGAGTCGCGACTAGTGGACACTGAGGTCGCGACCAAAGCTCAAATACCGAAGGTAACACTTCTTTCTCCTTGACTTAAACACATTCGGTAGATCCTGGCTGGGAATGGAAAAAAAATTAAAGTTAATTTCCGCTGCGTGTCTTCCAATTCCCTACATATAGTTTCTCCCAATGGAAATTCTATAATTTCCAAGAACTCTAATCTTGTGGCCACGGTTTTTCTGGAATTTCCTATTTTCTTTATTTCCTTTACTGCATCATCATACTGACTCAGCCTTTCATAATTACCTGCTGACTCAGCATGCTGACTCGCCATGCTGACTCATAGCCTTTCATAATTACCTACTGACTTAGCCTGCTGACTCACCGATCCAGAGTCTTGCACCGTAATACGTGTCATTAGCTTTATCTGCTTCCTCCAGATCAGTGCCATGTGGCGACAAGGTGGCACCCTTCACGCCATTCAATGCTATCCAGATAAGTCCAAGACTCTATCTGATCACCTCCTCGGTTATCGTGCCCACCGAGTAACTTTACTTTATGGAAAAGTCACCAAAACATCATTTTAATGCCACTTTTCCTCACATCACTACTGGGCCACGTTTTTGGGCCTCTGGAATATCATCCTGGGTCTCTGATCAAGCCCAAGTACACTGATGGCTCGATTCCCAAGATATACCCTTGGTAAATTACCAAATGCCCTTGGCTCCTCTTTATTTACTTTAATAGGTCTAGGGGCGATATTTGTCACATCCTTATTTTTTTTATATCTTAAGGACCATTCAGTAGCACTTAAAACCACTTTTAGGGTCATTGAAGTCTAAACTCTTAATCTGGAATTTTATTCTCATCGGGTACTGTTCACTATGGCAAATTCCAGATGAGTGACCTGACTTTGAAAAATCATAACTAATTCTAGAAAATCGAAATGAAGTGGTTCCAATTGATACATGAAGATAACCTAATTATATTTCAGGGAAAAATCATTGGTTGACCATTCCTTGACAAATTCAACGTGGGTCAACGTTTCAACTTTATTGTTCATCCAGTGATTTTCTCCTAAATCTAGCATTCTGGCCCCAATTTTAACAATTTATATCTTTTCGTGTATACATCCAAATGAGGCATTATATATATAAAATTAAATCTTAGTATGTCTAATATTTACCATAAAAATATCATACATTTATTCAACCATTTACTATTTTTAATGATTTACCAAACATCTATAGGTCTCCACGAGTTACTGTTCACAGAGTCATTTTTCAGCAACCAACCTTACATATTAGTGCATACATACATCACATATTAGTTCAACATACCAGATAACAACCATTATTAAATAATCAACTGTTATACATCAGTGCATGATTAACATCCTCATATTTTTCTATTACATTTTTTGTTGTCTAAAATTCGGCAGCATAACTGCTACATTCCTTCTGTAGAAAGTAACCGATCTTGTACCGATTCGGTAATTCCCGTAGGAACTACCATTCTACGTAAGTACCCAGGAAAGACTGGATGAACCTGCTAGGTCCACTCACTTCCAGCCTCCTTAGACAGCACCTACGTACACAGTACGTATCAGTTCCTTTCTTTGTTCCTTCTTCGTTGCCAGAATTTCGGCAGCCTAACGGCGTCTCTTAAAATTTCCAAATTTTATTTTGACAGAACCTCCCCTGTAATGTTATATATGGGAATGAGATTCAAAAGAATCCCAGTAGCAACAATCATAACAATATATGTAATGCAGTGTGACAGTGCTTGCTTGTGATTGTGTACAGATAAGTATGCTGCATGCTTCAATATTCAATAACATATGATCATAGCATTGTAATAGAGCTTCAAGCATAACATATAGGACAACAATCCAACCAAACAATAGCACAACAAATCAAAAAGACATTACATAAAAGCTAGGATTAGTTACTACCTTAAAAGCAGAACTTCAGAACTTCTCTACTGCTTCCAACTTCACCAGAACTTCCTTTCTTCTTTCTTTTTCTCACTTTCTCTCTCAAGCACTTCCTTATCTCTCTAAGAAGCCTCTTGGCCGTGCATATGAAGAGCAAGGGGGGGTATTTATAGTTTCCTTCAATGGTATTCCTATAATTTTGAAGCCATCTGATCCTGTGGTCCTGGTTTTTCCGGAATTTCCTATTTTTCTTTATTCCTTTTACTGCATCATCCATGACATTACCCAATGCCACCTCATGGGACACCTCACCACCCACATTCTTCACATGGCGAAAATGGAGAGGGGAGAAACCTTCTGGAAGCTTTCCAGTCCAATCTAGTACTGGCCCGGTCCGTCGCCTCGAAAACTGAATCGTTTTCCGAATCTAATTTTTCTGAAAACCCATGTTATGTCTTCTGGCCTTGAACTTAGTATTTGGATCCTTTGTATCATTAACATTTTAATACTGGGTCTAAACTCAATTATAGATCCCCTGCAAAATGACCAAAATGCCCTTGGTGCCCTTTCTTGTCCTATTTTAACCCTAAAGGCAAAATCGTCATTTCACACCTTTCTGTACCTGGTCAAAGCATATACTGACTCTAGTCAACCTTATTTAGATATGTCTTAGCCTCTGGGCCTGTCTAGAATGACCAGAATGCCCTCTATTCATCTGCTAACCTTTAGTACAACACAGGGGCATTTTCGTAATTTCGCACTTCTCCGGGGTTCTGCTGGACACTGGCCCACCTATCAGTCCAAGAGTCTTATTGGGCCTTTGTTGGCCCCATTATTGGGCCTTTCTGGGTCCATTAACTTTATGGCACGCATTACGAGGAATCTTCCTCTGGCACAGTTCATTGAATATTTTATTATTATTCACCGTTTATACACCTTTCCGGACACCGGCTCCTTCTGCTAGATACACTGCCCTACTGTGTCTGGGCAGCCATTTGGGTCATAACGGGCATCTGACTGTTGTTACCCGACCTCATTCAGTCTTAGTTTAAATACCGATAAATCTCCCTATCGGATCCCTGGAGGCCTCATACTCCTGTCTGGATTTGCTAATTCGCGAATAACTTTTCCTACAGACCTCCTATCGGTATTCTGTTTGTTTCTTGACATCCGCCCCATAAGGGTGCATCATCCTGTAATTTCTTACTCATATCTAAAATCTAGGGTATCCGATAGGAATTTTTATAACTTTTGGACGATCAGTCCATTTTTGGCTATCCGGAGTCTTCAAAAATTCCGGTATTAGGCTGGATTACCCAACGCCACCTGCCCTATCTTCTGGTAAAATCTGGGACTGAAATGCCATCGGGCAGTCCAACCCACTTCTGGCTTATTTTTCCTTAATTATACTTTAGCCCCAGGGAACTTTTCTTCTTTGCAATTAAGTCCCTTAAATTTGGCTAAAATTACACTTTGAGACCCCACATTTTTGTCTACCTTTCTTTCTTAACTTTAAACTTTCCTTAATTGCACTTAAGTCCTTTCATTTCCTTTCTTTTGCAATTTATTCCTTTTCTTTACATAAAGGACCACATCTTTTTCCTGAAAAATAACTCATATATTCCATCTAATCTGTACATAGAAATCAGTACAGAAAATTAAGGATATTACAATATTGGCTTTTCTCATCTTACCAGAGTATTCCCTGACCCTGGATAACTATCCAGATAGCCTTTCTTGACTATCTCTATCTGTCCTTTTCCCCAGTTCTATCTCCAACCGGGTAACTATCTCTCTTGAACCTTCACAACTCTTAGCCCATACGTCTAACATCTTTTTCATTACATTGTCGCGACCTAACATCATCTGATCACGACCTACCCCTTCTGTGTTCATTAGTCGCGACCACAACACAATATAGTCGCGACCACAACTAACTACATCAACTCGATACAATTAAATCTGACTTAAATACACAATGAACTCCCTGTTCAGCTTAAGAATTCTGGTTCAACATCATCTCTAAGAAAGCACAGAAGCTTAGCCTTGCATTGCCATCTGAACTTCAGCAGCAACAGAAGGTACAGCAACAGTCATGGTGGAATAAGAAGGAAAAGATAAAGATGGAAGTGTTTCTGTTTCTCCTGCTCAAAATAGAGCAGAAGTGCAGGTGGCATGAGAGAGAATGGAGATAGAGGGAGAAAATGGATATGGCGTCTGTAATGTGATGTGTTATGAATACTGGATGGAAAAGAGAAGAATCTGTATATGGCGAGATAGTGAAGTGAATGAAGGATCTATAGTGAATAAAGTATGTATGGCATGTCCCTTATATGTGCAGATGATGTGAATATATAGAAGTGTGGAATGAGTGACTTCAGATCTGAGGTCGGAACATTGCTGCCCTAGGACCTACGAATTTCTCACTTAATTTCTTATACACAAGCTTAACATGCCAAACAATACTTATTATTAAATAATAAATTGTCATACAAAAGGGCATGAACAAAATCCTCATATCTCTATTACATCTTTCCTACGTGAAATCCGGCAGTATAACTACTATACTTCATCTTTAAAAATAACTGATCTGTACTGATTTGGTAATTCCTGTAACATCCCAGTTTTCAGGCCTAGAGATGCAGAAATAGCCTAAGATTGAGAGGCTACTAGACCCCTTTTTAGCAGAAGTCCCAGAGGAACACAAAGAGTTTCAGGGACTGAGCTGCGAGTAAGTAAAGGTACGGGGACTTATGTGTAAACAGTGGAAGTCCCAAGGGGTAAATGGCCATTTGGGGATGATGTAAAGGTCAAAGGATCAAGAGTTGACCAGTTAGGTTGCGATGATAGAGACGTTAGTCGCGACGAGAGTGTATTATGGTCGCTACTAATATTGGCAGAGAGGCTTGGTCGTGACGGATATATATGTGGTATCGCGACTAATGAGTAGAATGAGCCTGGTTGCAACTAAAAAGTGATGTGGTCGCGACTAATAAACACAGAAGGTGTTAAGTCGCGAAGAGATGATGGCTAGGTCGCGTATGGGCCATGAGTTGAGAAGGTCCAAATGAGATAGTTACCTGGTTAGAGATAGACCGGAGGCAGGAGGTCAGATACAGGAAAGGTTATCTGGAAACCATGAGGTAGACTGATAAGGTATCCTCATGGGACCCACAAGATGTCACATGGCATTAGAGTAATGATTCAGTAACCTTTCAGTAGAGTAAAGTTACTCGGTTGGCACAAAAACTGAGGAAGTGATAGGACTTATCTGGATAGCATTGGGAAGCGTACAAGGTCTCTTCCAGGAGCCACATGGCTCTGGTTTGGAGAAAGCAGATAAAGCTGAGGGCACGCATTACGAGGCAGGACTCTGGACCGGTGAGTCAGCTGCTGAGGTGTCCAGGAATTTCAGCATGTGAAAATGTGGCGATGAGTCAGCTGCTGAGGTGTCCTGTAACATCCCAATTTTTAGGCCTTCAGACACGGAAATAGCCTGAGAATGAGAGGCTACCAGACCCCTTTTGAGCAGAAGTCCCAGAGACATAAGAGAGTTTTTAGGGACTAAGCTGCGAGTAAGTAAAGGTACGGGAACTTATGTGCAAACAGTGGAAGTCCCAAGGGGTAGAATGGCCATTTGGGGTGATGTAAAGGTCAAAGGTTGAAGAGTTACGAGCTGACCGTTCTGGTCGCGACTATAGTAAAGCATGGTCGCGACTAGTGGTTACAGAAAGAGCTATACGCGACAAGAAAGCATTAGGGTCGCGACGTAAAAGAAGTATGGTCGCGACTAGAAAGCAGTGATAATAGTGGCAGAAAGCCTTAGACGCGACTAAAAGTGTTATGGTCGCAACTAAAATGTGTTGTGGTCGCGACGATAGAATGTTTTGGTCGCGACTAATGTACACAGAATTGTAAGGTCGCGACAAGATGATGTTGAGGTCGCGACTAGTGACTAAAGTGGCGCTAAGCGTACGGGTCAAGAGTGGTGAAGGTCCAAGAGAGATAGTTACCCGGTTGGAGATAGACCGGAGGCAGGATATCAGATACAGGAAAGGTTATCTAGAAACCACGAGGTGGACTGATAAGGTATATTCATGGGTCCCACAAGATGCCACATGGCATTAAAGTAATGATTCAGTAAAGTAAAGATACTCGGTTGGCGTGATAACCGAGGAGGCACATAAACCGAGGAGGTGATCAGATAAGTCTGGGACTTATCTGGGTGGCATTGGGAAACGTGCAAGGTCTCTTCCAGTTGCCACATGGCATTAGTCTGCAGAAAGCAGATAAAGCTGAGCGCACGCATTACGAGGCAGGAGACTGGACCGGTGAGTCAG
Source organism: Leucaena leucocephala (assembly GCA_037074615.1). Classification (NCBI taxonomy): domain Eukaryota; kingdom Viridiplantae; phylum Streptophyta; class Magnoliopsida; order Fabales; family Fabaceae; genus Leucaena; species Leucaena leucocephala. The sequence continues at coordinate 21,140,424 of CM073532.1, read as the reverse complement.
CATGGTGAGTCAGCATGCTGAGGTGTCCCGGGAATTCAAGCATGTGAAAAATGAGGCGCTGAGTCAGCATGGTGAGTTGGCACGATGATGCAGTAAAGGAGAAATAAAAGAAAATAGGAAAATCCAGGAAAAACCAGGACCGCAGGATCAAAGTTCATAGAAACTACGGATATGCCATTGAGGGAGGCTATAAATACCCCCCCATGGCCTTCACTTGCGCAAGAGCAAGAGGAGAATGAGAGAGAAAGAAGAGAGGGAAAGGGAAGGAAAGGAAGAGAGAAAGGAGAAAGGAAGTAAGGAAGTTCTGGCGGAGCTGGAAGCAGAATAGAGATAGTAGGGTTCTGCTGAGCTAGCCAGGTAGTAACTAATCCTAGCTTCTATGTAATGGCTTTGTGATTTGATGTGCTATTGTTTGGTTGGATTGTTGTCTTATATGTTATGTCTGAAGCTCTGCTGTAATGCTATGGTCATATGTTATTAAGCATGGAAGCACGCAGCATACTTATCTGTACACAATCACAAGCAAGCACTATCACACTGCATTACATATATTGTTATGATTGTTGCTACTGAGATTCCCCCGAATCACATCCCCATCCATAACCCATTACAGGGAGGTTATGCTGAAGTGGATTTAGAGAATCCTAAGAGACGCCGTTATGCTGCCGGAGTAAAGACTGAACATCAGTATATGATAAGTACTGTGTACGTAGTGCTGTCTAAGGAGGCTAGAAGTGAGTGGACCTAGCCGGTTCATCTAGTCTTTCCTGGGTACTACGTAGAATGGTAGTTCTCATGAGGGAATTACCGAATCAGTACGGTTCAGTTCTTTGTACAGATGAAGTGTAGCGGTTATGCTGCCGGAGTTTAGGCAGAAGAAGAGCTAGTATAGCTTCCGCAAGTGTACTCTGAGTGCTGTATGGGAGGATGTTTCATTTTGGTATCAGAGCAAGAGGTTCTGGCACCAACCAGAAAGGACTCTGGTTCAGAGCATAAGATTCTGGCACAGAACAGAAGGTTCTGGCTCAATGATGCTCTGATTTAGCCCTTGAGTACGACAGAATAGCACTCCGGTCGTGACTAACGTGGTTTATGTCGCGACGGGTAGCCTCAATGAGAGGTTTAGGCGCGACGCTTAAGTTTATAGGTCGCGACGGTTATTCACAGAAAGATTTGGTCGCGACGAGTATGTTCCTAGGTCGCGACGTTATTTAAGAGAGAGCTAAGGTTGTGACGAGAAAAGTTTAATGTCGCGACTAGAAATGGCTATGGTTGCGACGTGAAGAGACATAAGTCGCGACGAGAAAATATCCTGGTCGCGACGGTAGAGGAGTTGAGTCGCGACGTAGAAAGGTTAAGGTCGCGACGACAGAAGATTTAGGTCGCGACTAGAAGACAGAAAATGTTAAGGACGCGACGTCTGAAGCTGTAGGTCACGACTAAAGAATAGAAATGATAAGTCGTGAGGAGTTAAGGGTAATGAAGAATCATAGAGGCTATGAATAGCGATTACCCAATACTCATATCGCGACGGAATGACAGAGATGTCTTGGTATGACATTAGAAGATTCAGATCGGGACTATTATGGGTTTAGAAGAGCCCGTGGAGATAAAGCTCCTAGATGGAATAAGAGGTGTTCATGTTTTGTTGTAAAGGAAAAGACAGGTGAACACAAAGCATGAACATAGAGCTTGAGTGGAGAAGTCATGCATAGAGGAAGTTGGCAACTCCAATAAGCAAGTCATCCTTGCTAGGTAGGATAGGCCGCAAAGGATGATAATGATAAGTTGAGATGAGCTAGCTAGATGAGATAGCTAGAATGAGACAGATCCTCCATGTGATTACGAGGAGTAGATCTACATGGTAAAAGTCTTATTCAACCTAGTTGAATAAAAGACCTGAGAGCTAGAATGGGATAGCTAGTATGAAGTTTGCCTCGGAGTAATCCTAGGGCATAGCCTAAAGGCTAGAGATGTGATGATGTTTGATATGGCCTAAGGCTAAGGCTAAGGACGTGATGGTTAATAGGTAAAGAGTTAAAATTCCCTAAGCAGAGGGATTCCATCACAGAGATCTAGGGTAGAGTACCCTAAAGAATAGAAATAATAGTAAAAGATAATGAATGAGATCTAGGCGACTGAAGTTCGCTAGGATTAAGAGAAAGATGCGTTTTCAGGTGCTTAAGGGCTGTGGCTCGTGTGTCTGGAAAACAAAACCGTGACCTCATGTGGGCACCAAGCCTACCTAAGGGGAAAGCGGATAATATCTTTGTAAAGGGGTTCTAGGCTGTTACAGTAAAGGCCGATAAGGAACCACAGTCTGGTCAAGAATAGACTGAGACTGATAGATAGACAAAAGGAGAAATGAGATAGTAGAAGGCAGCCACAGATTACGGGATACAGTGACTCCCCTATGTAAGAAAGAGTGATGAAGGGTTGAGTCTGTACCTTAATAAGAGGGTAGTGTGGCAGCCTGAGATAGACAGATGTTTCAGGATGACTGACCAAGATATGATAGGCAATATGATAAATAAAATATGCCTTGAGGTTTAGTTAGTCTGATGGATGGTTGAGCAAAGTATAATGATGATATGGCTTATGATGCCATAAGTTATGATAGTTGCATCTCCTTGCAATTGTCATATGATGACATGCATGTTAGAGTATGCCATGATGAATGAATACTCCCTTTTACAGTGCATGAAGGGTAGAGTATATATGAGATGAGAAAGTATGTTGCTCCCATACCATATGACATGTAATGAGATATGTATTGAGGATGATAGATAGTCTCAGTTCATGGGACAATAAGTTATGATATTCAGATATGTTTGAAGTTACTCGGGTAATTCTGCAGACTTATGAATATAGTACTCAGGACCATTTCTATTAAGCGGAATGGTAAGCAGATAAGAGTAAAGAGATTGTTTTTAGATCACTCTTCAGATAAGAGTTGGATCTGAAACAGATGGCTCTCAGATAGAGCTAGATTCAGATGAGTATAGATCACTCTTCAGATAAGAGTTGGATCTGATACAGGATGCTCGCAGTTGGAGCATAGTTCAAATGGTTCACAGTTAGAGCACAGATGAGTTATGATGAGGCCATAGCAGTAGAATGCAATGGCAGGTGGTTAGACCATGATGGCACAAGCCAATGGTAAGCCACAGTAAAGTAAGAAAGATGAGAAGGAACTCCTGAGTAACAGAGGAAGTAAGTAAAGTCTGGGTAAATGATGTGAGGCTATAAAATTTTTATGGAGTTATCAACAGGTAGAAGCAGTTAACCTTATAACTTAGTCTGTTGGTTTAAGATCTTCGGGAGATATACAGTACAACAGAATCGCAGTTAGATTCTGGAGGGTCACAGTTAGATCCTAGCATGGCTCCAGGGTCGCAGTTAGATCCTAACAGATCCAGAGTCACAGTTAGATTCTGAAGAGGCTAACGGTTGATCGCAGTTAGATCCCGAGGTCGCAGTTAGACCTAGCCTAAGGAAAGTAATGAGCCATGAGACATGAGTACGATGTAGTATCTCTTTGGGAAGATGAATGCCAAAGACGAAGTTAAGGTAAGGAAGTTTCACTAGTTGATAACCTGACCCAGAGAAATTGTTTTATAATGATTTTCCTCAGGTAGCCTCTAGTCTACAGACTGAACTTAGCTTTCCCTTAAACGAAGATGGAGTCCAAGTTTAAATCTGAGTACTGAGATTCAAAGTTTTGTAGAAGTATGCCTGAGAAGCAGAGAAGAGAATCCTCTGTGTAATAAGAAGCAGAGAAGAGAATCCTCTGAGAAGCAGAGAAGAAAATCCTCGATGTAATAAGAATAGAAAAGTATGAGTAGATAAAGATTACCCAGATGAGGGGTAAAAGAGATTAAAAGGCTAGAGAAGACCTAGAGAAGAGGGTCTAAGGCAAAGCTGGGATAGAACACAGTTCTATGAAAAAGAGAAAGCCAGTCTTATGTTAGTTTTGTGATAAGACAAGATAAGTTATGAAAGGGTGAAATACACCATGAGATAGCTAGAGTGGGCTAGATATGCCATGATAACGTATCAAAGGCATGTAATGAGATACACGGTAGTAAACGTGTAATATGACACGCACCTAGAGATGTGCATTGTATGAACAGATAGAGAGGCTCCCTGTTTGGTAGGAATCAGATGTTTGAATGTTATGCTATGAAAGAGAATAGAAAATGAGAGCTTTCACTCTTTGCATGAGATGTTAGGCTTAATGTTATGCTAAAACTATGCAAGCTCCGAGTGTTAGAGCTGTGCCTAGTTAGAACAGGAATGCTTAGGCTCCGATGTTAGAGCTTTGCATTCATAAGCAGGTATGCAGTCCTGCAGTATGTTGGCCAAGCATTATGCATATTAGAGTAGGTGCTTTTGTTTAGCAGCAAAGTAAAGAAAGAATAGCTGCGTAAGTCCTCTCTCTGTATGATGTTAAGTGCAAAGAAAGATGAAATGTTGCAGATTTTAAAGCAGTCTGCGAGATATCAAGAGAAGTAGTAAGAATATGATGCTTAAAGTATGATGAGTAGTTAGAAGAAATTCCCGAATACAGTAATATTCGAGAGAATTTCATATGAAAGAAATGGACACTACTCATAAGTGCAGTAAGTGGTCCATAAGAGGAGAGTAGATTTCAACTCTGATTGGATTAACCCAGAGAAAGAAAGGCATGTTACGAAGAGATGTAAAGTTATGATGAGTACTTTATGTTAAGTTAATTTGGCTATGGTACTGATTAAATTTCGAGGACGAAATTTATTTAAAGGGGAGGAGAAATGTAACATCCCAATTTTCAGGCCTTCAGACACGGAAATAGCCTGAGAATGAGAGGCTACCAGACCCCTTTTGAGCAGAAGTCCCAGAGACATAAGAGAGTTTTTAGGGACTAAGCTGCGAGTAAGTAAAGGTACGGGAACTTATGTGCAAACAGTGGAAGTCCCAAGGGGTAGAATGGCCATTTGGGGTGATGTAAAGGTCAAAGGTTGAAGAGTTACGAGCTGACCGTTCTGGTCGCGACTATAGTAAAGCATGGTCGCGACTAGTGGTTACAGAAAGAGCTATACGCGACAAGAAAGCATTAGGGTCGCGACGTAAAAGAAGTATGGTCGCGACTAGAAAGCAGTGATAATAGTGGCAGAAAGCCTTAGACGCGACTAAAAGTGTTATGGTCGCAACTAAAATGTGTTGTGGTCGCGACGATAGAATGTTTTGGTCGCGACTAATGTACACAGAATTGTAAGGTCGCGACAAGATGATGTTGAGGTCGCGACTAGTGACTAAAGTGGCGCTAAGCGTACGGGCCAAGAGTGGTGAAGGTCCAAGAGAGATAGTTACCCGGTTGGAGATAGACCGGAGGCAGGATATCAGATACAGGAAAGGTTATCTAGAAACCACGAGGTGGACTGATAAGGTATATTCATGGGTCCCACAAGATGCCACATGGCATTAAAGTAATGATTCAGTAAAGTAAAGATACTCGGTTGGCGTGATAACCGAGGAGGCACGTAAACCGAGGAGGTGATCAGATAAGTCTGGGACTTATCTGGGTGGCATTGGGAAACGTGCAAGGTCTCTTCCAGTTGCCACATGGCATTAGTCTGCAGAAAGCAGATAAAGCTGAGGGCACGCATTACGAGGCAGGAGACTGGACCGGTGAGTCAGCATGGTGAGTCAGCATGCTGAGGTGAAACATCCTCCCTTACAGCCCTCAGAGTACACTAGCGGAAGCAATATTAGCTTAAAATGGCTTAACTTCATCATTCATAATTTGAATATGCCAACATTATTTATCATTGAATCATAAAATGTCATACAATATGGCATATACAACAAGACATATACATAATCCTCATATCTCTATTACATCTTGTTCTGCCTAAACTTCGGCAGCATAACCGCTACGCTTCAGCTGTACAAAGAACTGAACCGTACTGATTCGGTAATTCCCTCATGAGAACTACCATTCTACGTAGTACCCAGGAAAGACTAGATGAACCGGCTAGGTCCACTCACTTCTAGCCTCCTTAGACAGCACTACGTACACAGTACTTATCATATACTGATGTTCAGTTTTTACTCCGGCAGCATAACGGCGTCTCTTAGGATTCTCTAAATCCACTTCAGCATAACCTCCCTGTAATGGGTTATGGATGGGGATGAGATTCGGGGGAATCTCAGTAGCAACAATCATAACAATATATGTAATGCAGAGTGACAGTGCTTGCTTGTGATTGTGTACAGATAAGTATGCTGCGTGCTTCCATGCTTAATAACATATGACCATAGCATTACAGCAGAGCTTCAGACATAACATATAAGACAACAATCCAACCAAACAATAGCACATCAAATCACAAAGCCATTACATAGAAGTTAGGATTAGTTACTACCTGGCTAGCTTAGCAGAACCTTACTATCTCTATTCTGCTTCCAGCTCCGCCAGAACTTCCTTTCTTCCTTTCTCCTTTCTCTCTTCCTTTCCTTCCCTTTCCCTCTCTTCTTTCTCTCTCATTCTCCTCTCCATGCGTGATGCAAATGGAATGGGGGAAGGGGGGTATTTATAATAGGGCTCAATGGCACAATCGTAGTTTCTATGAACTTTGATCCTGCGGTCCTGGTTTTTCCTGGATTTTCCTATTTTCTTTTATTTCTCCTTTACTGCATCATCGTGCCAACTCACCATGCTGACTCAGCGCCTCATTTTTCACATGTCACAATTCCCTGGACACCTCAGCAGCTGACTCAGCATGCTGACTCACCGGTCCAGTCTCCTGCCTCGTAATGCGTGCCCTCAACTTTATCTGCTTTCTGCAGACTAATGCCATGTGGCAACTGGAAGAGACCTTGCACGCTTCCCAATGCCACCCAGATAAGTCCCAGACTTATCTGATCACCTCCTCGGTTTACGTGCCTCCTCGGTTATCACGCCAACCGAGTATCTTTACTTTACTGAATCATTACTTTAATGCCATGTGGCATCTTGTGGGACCCATGAGTATACCTTATCAGTTTACTTCATGGTTTCCAGATAACCTTTCCTGTATCTGATATCCTGCCTCCGGTCTATCTCCAACCGGGTAACTATCTCTCTTGGACCTTCACCACTCTTGGCCCATACGCTTAGCGCCACTTTAGTCACTAGTCGCGACCTCAACATCATCTTGTCGCGACCTTACAATTCTGTGTACATTAGTCGCGACCACAACATTCTTTCGTCGCGACCATAACACAATCTAGTCGCGACCATAACATTTTCTAGTCGCAACCAGCCCATTTCACCTATTAGTCGCGACACACACATCATTCAGTCGCGTCTAAACCTTTCTGCCATTATTAGTCGCGACCATACTTATTTCACGTCGTGACCCTACTACTTTCTCATCGCGTATGGCTCTTTCTGTAACCATTAGTCGCGACCATACTGCTCTCTAGTCGCGACCTAAATGATCAGCTCGTAACTCTTCAACCTTTGACCTTTACATCACCCCAAATGGCCATTCTACCCCTTGGGACATCCACTGTTTGCACATAAGTTCCCGTACCTTTACTTACTCGCAGCTTAGTCCCTAAAAACTCTCTTATGTCTCTGGGACTTCTGCTCAAAAGGGGTCTGGTAGCCTCTCATTCTCAGGCTATTTCCGTGTCTGAAGGCCTGAAAATTGGGATGTTACATTTCTCCTCCCCTTTAAATAAATTTCGTCCTCGAAATTTAATCAGTACCATAGCCAAATTAACTTAACATCTGGCAAAGTACTCATCATAACTGTACATCTCTTCGTAACATGCCTTTCTTTCTCTGGGTTAATCCAATCAGAGTTGAAATCTACTTTCCTCTTATGGACCACTTACTGCACTTATGAGTAGTGTCCATTTCTTTCATATGAAATCCTCTCGAATATTACTGTATTCGGGAATTTCTTCTAACTACTCATCATACTTGTAGCATTTCATCTTTCTTTGCACTTAACTTCATACAGAGAGAGGACTTACGCAGCTATTCTTTCTTTACTTTGCTGCTAAACAAAAGCACCTACTCTAACATGCATAATGCTTGGCCAACATACTGCAGGACTGCATACCTGCTTATGAATGCAAAGCTCTAACATCGGAGCTTAAGCATTCCTGTTCTAACTAGGCACAGCTCTAACACTCGGAGCTTGCATAGTTTTAGCCTAACATCTCATGCAAAGAGTGAAAGCTCTCATTTTCTATTCTCTTTCATAGCATAACATTCAAACATCTGATTCCTACCAAACAGGGAGCCTCTCTGTCTGTTCATACAATGCACATCTCTAGGTGCGTGTCATATTACACGTTTACTACCGTGTATCTCATTACATGCCTTTGATACGTTATCATGGCATATCTAGCCCACTCTAGCTATCTCATGGTATATTTCACCCTTTCATAACTTATCTTGTCTTATCACAAGACTAACATAAGACTGGCTTTCTCTTTTTCATAGAACTGCGTTCTATCTCAGCCTTGCCTTAGACCCTCTTCTCTAGGTCTTCTCTAGCCTTTTAATCTCTTTACCCCTCATCTGGGTAATCTTTATCTACTCATACTTTTCTATTCTTATTACATTGAGGATTTTCTTCTCTGCTTCTTATTACACAGAGGATTCTCTTCTCTGCTTCTCATTACACAGAGGATTCTCTTCTCTGCTTCTCAGGCATACTTCTACAAAACTTTGAATCTCAGTACTCAGATTTAAACTTGGACTCCATCTTCGTTTAAGGGAAAGCTAAGTTCAGTCTGTAGACTAGAGGCTACCTGAGGAAAATCATTATAAAACACTTTCTGGGTCAGGTTATCAACTAGTGAAACTTCCTTACCTTAACTTCGTCTTTGGCATTCATCTTCCCCAAGAGATACTACATCGTACTCATGTCTCATGGCTCATTACTTTCCTTAGGCTAGGTCTAACTGCGACCTCGGGATCTAACTGCGATCAACCATTAGCCTCTTCAGAATCTAACTGTGACTCTGGATCTGTTAGGATCTAACTGCGACCCTGGAGCCATGCTAGGATCTAACTGTGACCCTCCAGAATCTAACTGCGATTCTGTTGTACTGTATATCTCCCGAAGATCTTAAACCAACAGACTAAGTTATAAGGTTAACTGCTTCCACCTGTTGATAACTCCATAAAAATTTTATAGCCTCACATCATTTACCCAGACTTTACTTACTTCCTCTCTAACTCAGGAGTTCCTTCTCATCTTTCTTACTTTACTGTGGCTTACCATTGGCTTGTGCCATCATGGTCTAACCACCTGCCATTGCATTCTACTGCTATGGCCTCATCATAACTCATCTGTGCTCTAACTGTGAACCATTAGAACTATGCTCTAACTGTGAGCATTCTGTATCAGATCCAACTCTTATCTGAAGAGTGATCTAAAAACAATCTCTTTACTCTTATCTGCTTACCATTCCGCTTAATAGAAATGGTCCTGAGTACTGTATTCACAAGTCTGCAGAATTACCTGAGTATCCTCAATCATAACATATCTGAATCTCATAGCTTATTGTCCCATGAACTGAGACTATCTATCATCCTCAATACCTATCTCATTACATGTCATATGGTATGGGAGCAACATACTTTCTCATCTCATATATACTCTACCCTTCATGCACTGTAAAAGGGAGTATTCATTCATCATGGCATACTCTAACATGCATGTCATCATATGACAATTGCAAGGAGATGCAACTATCATAACTTATGGCATCATAAGCCATATCATCATCATACTTTGCTCAACCATCCATCAGACTAACTAAACCTCAAGGCATATTTTATTTATCATATTGCCTATCATATCTTGGTCAGTCATCCTGAAACATCCGTCTATCTCAGGCTGCCACGCTACCCTCTTATTAAGGTACAGACTCAACCCTTCATCACTCTTTCTTACATAGGGGAGTCACTGTATCCCGTAATCTGTGGCTACCTTCTACTATCTCATTTCTTCTTTTGTCTATCTATCAGTCTCAGTCTATTCTTGACCAGACTGTGGTTCCTTATCGGCCTTTACTGTAACAGCCTAGAACCCCTTTGCAAAGATATTATCCGCTTTCCCCTTAGGTAGGCTTGGTGCCCACATGAGGTCACGGTTTTGTTTTCCAGACACACGAGCCACAGCCCTTAAATACCTGAAAACGCATCTTTCTCTTAATCCTAGCGAACTTCAGTCGCCTAGATCTCATTCATTATCTTTTACTATTATTTCTATTCTTTAGGGTACTCTACCCTAGATCTCTGTGATGGAATCCCTCTGCTTAGGGAATTTTAACTCTTTACCTATTAACCATCACGTCCTTAGCCTTAGCCTTAGGCCATATCAAACATCATCACATCTCTAGCCTTTAGGCTGTGCCCTAGGATTACTCCGAGGCAAACTTCATACTAGCTATCCCATTCTAGCTCTCAGGTCTTTTATTCAACTAGGTTGAATAAGACTTTTACCATGTAGATCTATTCCTCGTAATCACATGGAGGATCTGTCTCATTCTAGCTATCTCATCTAGCTAGCTCATCTTAACATTATCATCCTTTGCGGCCTATCCTACCTAGCAAGGATGACTTGCTTATTGGAGTTGCCAACTTCCTCTATGCATGACTTCTCCACTCAAGCTTTATGTTCATGCTTTGTGTTCACCTGTCTTTTCCTTTACAACGAAACATGAACACCTCTTATTCCATCTAGGAGCTTTATCTCCACGGGCTCTTCTAAACCCATAATAGTCCCGATCTGAATCTTCTAATGTCATACCAGGACATCTCTGTCATTCCGTCGCGATATGAGTATTGGGTAATCGCTATTCATAGCCTTTATGATTCTTCATTACCCTTAACTCCTCACGACTTATCATTTCTATTCTTTAGTCGTGACCTACAGCTTCAGACGTCGCGTCCTTAACATTTTCTGTCTTCTAGTCGCGACCTAAATCTTCTGTCGTCGCGACCTTAACCTTTCTACGTCGCGACTCAACTCCTCTACCGTCGCGACCAGGATATTTTCTCGTCGCGACTTATGTCTCTTCACGTCGCAACCAAATCTTTCTGTGAATAACCGTCGCGACCTATAAACTTATGCGTCGCGACTAAACCTCTCATTGAGGCTACCCGTCGCGACATAAACCACGTTAGTCGAGACCGGAGTGCTATTCTGTCGTACTCAAGGGCTAAATCAGAGCATCACTGAGCCAGAACCTTCTGTTCTGTGCCAGAATCTTATGCTCTGAAGCAGAGTCCTTTCTGGTTGGTGCCAGAACCTCTTGCTCTGATACCAAAATGAAACATCCTCCCTTACAGCCCTCAGAGTACACTAGCGGAAGCAATATTAGCTTAAAATGGCTTAACTTCATCATTCATAATTTGAATATGCCAACATTATTTATCATTGAATCATAAAATGTCATACAATATGGCATATACAACAAGACATATACATAATCCTCATATCTCTATTACATCTTGTTCTGCCTAAACTTCGGCAGCATAACCGCTACGCTTCAGCTGTACAAAGAACTGAACCGTACTGATTCGGTAATTCCCTCATGAGAACTACCATTCTACGTAGTACCCAGGAAAGACTAGATGAACCGGCTAGGTCCACTCACTTCTAGCCTCCTTAGACAGCACTACGTACACAGTACTTATCATATACTGATGTTCAGTTTTTACTCCGGCAGCATAACGGCGTCTCTTAGGATTCTCTAAATCCACTTCAGCATAACCTCCCTGTAATGGGTTATGGATGGGGATGAGATTCGGGGGAATCTCAGTAGCAACAATCATAACAATATATGTAATGCAGAGTGACAGTGCTTGCTTGTGATTGTGTACAGATAAGTATGCTGCGTGCTTCCATGCTTAATAACATATGACCATAGCATTACAGCAGAGCTTCAGACATAACATATAAGACAACAATCCAACCAAACAATAGCACATCAAATCACAAAGCCATTACATAGAAGTTAGGATTAGTTACTACCTGGCTAGCTTAGCAGAACCTTACTATCTCTATTCTGCTTCCAGCTCCGCCAGAACTTCCTTTCTTCCTTTCTCCTTTCTCTCTTCCTTTCCTTCCCTTTCCCTCTCTTCTTTCTCTCTCATTCTCCTCTCCATGCGTGATGCAAATGGAATGGGGGAAGGGGGGTATTTATAATAGGGCTCAATGGCACAATCGTAGTTTCTATGAACTTTGATCCTGCGGTCCTGGTTTTTCCTGGATTTTCCTATTTTCTTTTATTTCTCCTTTACTGCATCATCGTGCCAACTCACCATGCTGACTCAGCGCCTCATTTTTCACATGTCACAATTCCCTGGACACCTCAGCAGCTGACTCAGCATGCTGACTCACCGGTCCAGTCTCCTGCCTCGTAATGCGTGCCCTCAACTTTATCTGCTTTCTGCAGACTAATGCCATGTGGCAACTGGAAGAGACCTTGCACGCTTCCCAATGCCACCCAGATAAGTCCCAGACTTATCTGATCACCTCCTCGGTTTACGTGCCTCCTCGGTTATCACGCCAACCGAGTATCTTTACTTTACTGAATCATTACTTTAATGCCATGTGGCATCTTGTGGGACCCATGAGTATACCTTATCAGTTTACTTCATGGTTTCCAGATAACCTTTCCTGTATCTGATATCCTGCCTCCGGTCTATCTCCAACCGGGTAACTATCTCTCTTGGACCTTCACCACTCTTGGCCCATACGCTTAGCGCCACTTTAGTCACTAGTCGCGACCTCAACATCATCTTGTCGCGACCTTACAATTCTGTGTACATTAGTCGCGACCACAACATTCTTTCGTCGCGACCATAACACAATCTAGTCGCGACCATAACATTTTCTAGTCGCAACCAGCCCATTTCACCTATTAGTCGCGACACACACATCATTCAGTCGCGTCTAAACCTTTCTGCCATTATTAGTCGCGACCATACTTATTTCACGTCGCGACCCTACTACTTTCTCTTCGCGTATGGCTCTTTCTGTAACCATTAGTCGCGACCATACGGCTCTCTAGTCGCGACCTAAATGATCAGCTCGTAACTATTCAACCTTTGACCTTTACATCACCCCAAATGGCCATTCTACCCCTTGGGACATCCACTGTTTGCACATAAGTTCCCGTACCTTTACTTACTCGCAGCTTAGTCCCTAAAAACTCTCTTATGTCTCTGGGACTTCTGCTCAAAAGGGGTCTGGTAGCCTCTCATTCTCAGGCTATTTCCGTGTCTGAAGGCCTGAAAATTGGGATGTTACACTGAGGTGTCCCGGGAATTCAAGCATGTGAAAAATGAGGCGCTGAGTCAGCATGGTGAGTTGGCACGATGATGCAGTAAAGGAGAAATAAAAGCAAATAGGAAAATCCAGGAAAAACCAGGACCGCATGATCAAAGTTCATAGAAACTACGGATATGCCATTGAGGGAGGCTATAAATACCCCCCCATGGCCTTCACTTGCGCAAGAGCAAGAGGAGAATGAGAGAGAAAGAAGAGAGGGAAAGGGAAGGAAAGGAAGAGAGAAAGGAGAAAGGAAGTAAGGAAGTTCTGGCGGAGCTGGAAGCAGAATAGAGATAGTAGGGTTCTGCTGAGCTAGCCAGGTAGTAACTAATCCTAGCTTCTATGTAATGGCTTTGTGATTTGATGTGCTATTGTTTGGTTGGATTGTTGTCTTATATGTTATGTCTGAAGCTCTGCTGTAATGCTATGGTCATATGTTATTAAGCATGGAAGCACGCAGCATACTTATCTGTACACAATCACAAGCAAGCACTATCACACTGCATTACATATATTGTTATGATTGTTGCTACTGAGATTCCCCCGAATCTCATCCCCATCCATAACCCATTACAGGGAGGTTATGCTGAAGTGGATTTAGAGAATCCTAAGAGACGCCGTTATGCTGCCGGAGTAAAGACTGAACATCAGTATATGATAAGTACTGTGTACGTAGTGCTGTCTAAGGAGGCTAGAAGTGAGTGGACCTAGCCGGTTCATCTAGTCTTTCCTGGGTACTACGTAGAATGGTAGTTCTCATGAGGGAATTACCGAATCAGTACGGTTCAGTTCTTTGTACAGATGAAGTGTAGCGGTTATGCTGCCGGAGTTTAGGCAGAAGAAGAGCTAGTATAGCTTCCGCAAGTGTACTCTGAGTGCTGTATGGGAGGATGTTTCATGTCCCCTGAGGTGGCACTGATGATGCAGTAAAAGGAAATTAAAGAAAATAGGAAAATCCAGGAAACACCAGTACCGCAGGATCAGAGTTCATGGAAACTACGAAAATGCCATTGGAGGAGGTTATAAATACCCTCCTTGCCTCCATTTCATTCACGCGTGGCTAGAGTAAGGGAGAGAAAGAAGAGAGAGAAGGAGAAGGAAGGGAAGAGAGAAAGGAGAGAAAGAAAGTAAGGAAGTTCTGGCGGAGCTGGAAGCAGAATAGAGATAGTAAGGTTCTGCTGAGCTAGCCAGGTAGTAACTAATCCTAGCTTTTATGTAATGGCTTTGTGATTTGTTGTGCTATTGCTTGGTTGGATTGTTGTCTTATATGTTATGTCTGAAGCTCTGCTGTAATGCTATGATCATATGTTATTAAGCATGGAAGCACGCAGCATACTTATCTGTACACAATCACAAGCAATCACTGTCACACTGTATTACATATATTGTTAAGATTGTTCCTACTGAGATTCCCCCGAATCTCATCCCTATATATACATAACCCATTACAGGGAGGTTATGCTGAAATGGATTTTGGAAATGCTAAGAGACGCCGTTATGCTGCCGAAGTAAAGACTGAGCGTCAGTATATGATAAGTACTGTGTACATAGTGCTGTCTAAGGAGGCTAGAAGTGAGTGGACCTAGCCGATTCATCTAGTCTTTCCTGGGTACTACGTAGAATGGTAGTTCTCATGAGGGGATTACCGAATCAGTACAGTTCAACTCTTTGTACAGATGAAGCGTAGCGGTTATGCTGCCGGAGTTTAGGCAGAAAGAGATGTAATAAAGATAGAAAGATTATGTATATGTCTTGTTGTGTATGCCATGCTGTATGACATTATGTTATTCAATGATAAATATTGTCTGACATATTCAATTTATGTATGTTAAATTAAGGGAAAAACTCGCAGGTCCTGAGGCAGCAGTGTTCTGACCTCAGTTTGACCTAGTAAACGGAGGAGTCTGGCCACGAGATTTAGTGAGCCGGTTGTAACACCCTAATTTTTAGGCCTAGAGATGCCAGAAAGAGAAATCAAGGGCATAATCGTAATTATGGGAAAGATCAGGCTGGTAGCCGATGAGTACCATATTTTGTCAGAAAATAGAGAAAATTATGCTGATCATTTCACTGAACTGTGAAATGTGCATATGAGGTCTCTAGGTGTATGAAAGAATTAGAAATGTGACCAGGGGTAAAATGGTCATTTTTGAAAAGTGTGCGCGGGAGCGTACTTTCAGGCCAAAATAGCCAGGTCCGGAAAAAATATCTGAAAATACCGGAAGATAGAGAAAAGGATTCCGGATTGAATGACGCAACACAGAATTTTGATTTGAGGTCCCGATTTTTCTGTAAAAATCCTCGAAGATGGGAAATTACAGTTATAATCGGTAAAAGAAAGGCAGTCCGAATAGAGATGATCGGACTATGGCCAGAGGCCATACAGTGTTGTCTAAGGCCCGTAGTGACACCAGGGAAGGCCCAGGCCCATAATATCAGTTCAGTGGTAAGAGGGGCCGGTGTCCGGGAAAAATGTGCAAAATGACGAAAATGCCCTTATGTTATAGAATAACTGAAGAATAAGTAAAGGGTATTTTGGTCATTTGGCTAAGGTTAGACAGTCAAGAAGGGGTATCTGGATAGTTGACCAGGGCCAGAGAATACTCTGGTAAAATATGAAAAGACAATAATGCCCCTAGACCTAGTAAAGGAAATGAAAGGACTTAAGTGCAATTATGGAAAGTTTCAAGGCCAAAAAGGAAAGTAGACAAAAATGTGGGGTCCTTAAGTGTAATTTTAGCCAAGTAAAAAGGGATTTAAATGAAAAGAAGAAAAGTTCCCTGGGGCTAAATTGTAATTAAAGAAAGTCAGGCCGAAAGTGGTTTGGACTGTCCGAAAGCATTTCAGTCCCAGATTTAACCGGTAGAGAGAGCAAGTGACGCTCGGTAATCTGGCTTAATACAGGAATTTTTGAAGACTCCAGATAGCCAGAAATGGACTGATCGTCCAAAAGTTATAAAAATTTATACCGGATATCTTAGAATTCAGATCTAGGAATTTTAGCCAAGTAAAAATGGACTGAATGAGTTCGGATGACCTCAGTCAGATGACTGATATGACTCACAGGGATGCCTGAACACCGCAGGCTAGTGTTTCGGACAGAAGGAGCCGGTGTCCGGATATGTGTATAAACGGTGAATAATAGATAAAATATTCAATAATTATTAACAGGGGAAGATTCCTCGTAATGCGTGCCATGAAGGTAATGGACCCTGAGAAGCCCAATAATGGCGCCAACAAGGCCCAGTAAGACACTTGGACTGATAGGTGGGCCAGTGTCTGGCAGAACCCCGGAAAAGTGCGAAATTACGAAAATGCCCCTGTGTTGTACAAAAGTGTAACAGATGAATGAAGGGCATTTTGGTAATTCTGGATAGGCCCAGAAGCCAAGGTATATACAGATAAAGTTACTTAGAGTCAGTATATGCCTTGACAGAGTACAGAAGGGTGTAAAATGATGATTTTACCCTTAGGGTTAAAATAGTACAAGAAAGGGCACCCAAGGGTATTTTGGTAATTTGCCAATGGCTGTTTCTTGGGAATCGAGCCATCAGAGTACTTGGGCTTGATCAGGATCCAAGATAACATTCCCAGAGCCCAAAAACGTAGGCCCAGTAATGTGTGGGAAAAAGTAGCATTAAAATATTATTTTAATGCTGTTTCAATAAAGTAAAGTTACTCGGTTGGCACGATAACCGAGGAGGTGATCAGATAAAGTCCTGGATTTATCTGGATAGCATTGGAAGGCGTGACAGGTGCCAGTAAGATGACACATGGCGCCAACATAAAGGCAGAAGAAAAAGTTGAGGACACGTATTACGAGGCAAGAGACTGGACCGGTGAGTCAGCATGCTGAGTCAGCTGCTGAGGTGTCCAGGAATTTCAGCATGTGGAAAATGTGGCGCTGAGGTGTCCTGGTGAGGTGTCCCAATGATGTCATGCATGATGCAGTAAAGGAGGAATTAAAGAAAATAGGAAAATCCAGGAAAAACCAGGACCGCAGGATCAAAGTTCATAGAAACTGCAGAATTGCCATTGAAGGCAATTATAAATACCCCCCCTCCATTCCATTTTCATTCAAGCATAGCTTGGGTAAGGGAGAGAAAGAAGAGAGAGAAGGAGAAGGAAAGGAAGAGAGAAAGGAGAAAAGGAAGTAAGGAAGTTCTGGCGGAGCTGGAAGCAGAATAAGGATAGCGGAGTTCTGCTAAGCTAGCCAGGTAGTAACTAATCCTAGCTTTTATGTAATGGCTTTGTGATTTGTTGTTCTATTGTTTGGTTGGATTGTTGTCTTATATGTTATGTCTGAAGCTCTGCTGTAATGCTATGATCATATGTTGTTAAGCATGGAAGCACGCAGCATACTTATCTGTACACAATCACAAGCAAGCACTGTCACTCTGCATTACATATATTGTTATGATTGTTGCTACTGAGATTCCCCCGAATCTCATCCCAATAAATATCCCATTACAGGGGAGGTTATGTCGAAATGAATTTTGGGAATTTTAAGAGACGCCGTTATGCTGCCGAAGTAAAGACTGAACATCAGTATATGATAAGTACTGTGTACGTAGTGCTGTCTAAGGAGGCTAGAAGTGAGTGGACCTAGCCGGTTCATCTAGTCTTTCCTGGGTACTACGTAGAATGGTAGTTCTCATGAGGGGATTACCGAATCAGTACGGTTTAGTTCTTTGTACAGATGAAACGTAGCGGTTATGCTGCCGGATTTCAGGCTGGAAAAGATGTAATAGAGATATGAGAATTTATGTACATGACTGGATGTAAAACAACTTATTAATTAATAATAATTGTTGTTTGGCATGTTTAACTGATATATGATGGATGTATGCCTATGTATGTAATGTTGGTTGCTGAAAATTAACGCTATGAACAGTAATACGTGGTGACAAGGTCATGTTTGATAAATGATTAAAAATAGTAAATGGATGAATAAATGTACGAAATTTTTATGGTAAATAGTAGACATACCAAGATTTAATTTTATATATAAAACGTCTCATTTGGATGTCTACACAAGGAGATATAAATTATCAAAATTGGAACTAGAATGCTGGATTCAGGAGAAAAACGCTGGATGAACAGTAAAATAGAAACGTTGACTGACGTTGACTCGGTCAATGTATGGTCAACGAGTTATTTTTCCCTGAAATATAATTGAGTTATATTCATTTATCAATTGGAACCAATTCATTTTGATTTTTCTATAATTAGTTATGATTTTTCGAAGTCGGGTCACTCATCTGGAATTTTCAAAGTGAACAGTACTCGATAAGAGTAAAACTCCAGATTGAGAAATTGGACTTCAATGACCCTGAAAGTGGTTCTAAATGCTACCAAATGGTCCCTAAGACATATGAAAGTAAGGATGTTTCATTTTGGTATCAGAGTAAAGGATTCTGGCTTAGGAAATGCTCTGAACAGATAATTTATGGTGTTAGTACAGAATAAGGTTAGCACAGAATAAAGGGTTCTGGCTTCGAGCATAAGATTCTGGCATAGAACAGAAGGTTCTGGATCAGTAATGCTCTGGTTTAGTTAGTTTGATTCCTTAAACAAATGAGAAGTTTGAGTGATCCTCTCCCTGGAGTATGATATAGGGATGGTGTTCACTGCTTGAAAAGGCTTAGACAGAAGACAGTGACACCCAGATGAATGAGGTTGTACCCCGAGCTTTATAGTTTTGTGAAGGATATGATTATGATGGGCTAATCTTAGTCAGCCGATACAGTCGAGGTCTCGTGTTTATTAACACAATATGGCTGGACTAAGCAGAACAAGGTTTAAGAAGCAGTTTCCTCTAGAGATAGAGACAGAATCTGATCAGTTCACGACTAAGGAAGCTGCAAGAGTAGCTCGAGGTATCGTGTTGTAACCAGATACTGTAGTGAGGATGCCAGATATCCAAGTTACAACAAGTTAAGTCACGATGAGATATGGGCAACCCAGGCTCACCAAGATCAAGAGCGAGATTCTGCTATCACTACGGCGGTTGCTGCTGTGGTTGCAAGATTACAGCAGTCTGGGAAGGAGGTAGTACCAGAGAATGATATAGAACCTGAACCTCAACCAGATCATGAGCAGACTGGAATGAATAGACATCAGGGGTTTATAAGAAATAATAATGACCAGGAAAGTCTGCAAACATGGATGGAACGATTCCATAAGTTGAATCCGCCCATGTTGAAGGGACTTTTGACACTCAAGTAGCTGAGGATTGGGTAAGCTAGTTAGAGAAAATCTTTAAGGTTTTAGAATGTTCCATTGAAAGAAAGACCCAGCTGGCAGTTTATAAAGGAATGTGCAATAACCAGAAAAGAGTGAGTTTACTCCATCAGTACCACTGAAAGTGATGCCACCAGGTTCCTTGAAAAGGAACAGTAAGAAGAGAAATGAGCCAGCATATGGGTCAAAAGTTAATAAGAAGCAAGGAAGTAGGCCAGGTAGTGGGCCAAGAGAAGTTAGTAGGCAACCAAGGCCTAATGAATGTAGGAACTGTGGTCGAGACCATGGTATGAGGCCTTGTCCAGTAGGTCAAGGGTTACGCTATAGGTGTGGAAAGTATGGACATTATACCAGGGAGTGTCCACAGAACACAACAGGCGAAAGATACCCGACTTAGGGAAGAATATATACCCTGACTGGCAACGAGATAAGAAAGTCTCCTGTGCCAAACTAAGGTACGAGTTTATTTGTGATTTGTTTCCACTGGCTAATGAACGGATAAATCCTGTATGTGATTGGATTGTATTGTCTAGTATGCACACTATTGAGCTACCCTATACCTAGTATGTTGCCGTTGTATGAGAATGAGTATGACTACATGTTTTAAAAGTAGGAAGTAGAGAAGAGGGGTCTTATGTCGCGACTGATATGTACAGATAAGTTGATGTTGCGACGTGAGAAGACCTTAGGTAGCGATGAGTAATATTGCAGTACGCGACCAGTGTACAAAGGAGTCCAGGTCACGATGTTATGAGAGATAGGTCATGACTAAAGGACGCAGAGATGCCAGGTTGTGACGAGTAGTGTGCGACGGTTGCGACTATGAAGTTCTCAAGTCGCGACTATAATTGGCAGAGGCCATATGATGAAGAGAATGAAGGTACCAAACTCGCTGAAGTCCACCAGCTAGAGGATTGGTATAATATATGATAAGCTAGACAGTACAAAGATACTGAGAAACGAAAGATCAGTTTGAGATGAGGTTTAAAGTAGATCCTCCATGTGATAACTAAGAGTAGATCTACATTACAGGGGTTTTATTCAGCTAATCTGAATAGAAGACCTAAAAGTTAGATTGAGATTTGCCTAGGAATGATCCTAGCACATGGCCTAAGGTTAGAGACGTGATGGTTAATAGATAAAGAGCTAAATGTTCCCTGAGCAGAGGGATTCCATCACAAAGAAGTAGTAGACCTAGGGGAGAGTACCCTAGAAAGTAGAAGTAATAGTAAAAAATGATGAATGAGATCCATGCGACTCAAGTTCGCTAGGATAAAGAGAAAGACCAATAAGAACCATAGTCCGGTCAAGAATAGACTGAGACTGATAGATGGACAAAAGAAGTTAAGAGATAGTAAAGAGGTAGCCACAGTTAAGAGATAAAGTGACTCCCCTATTCCTTATGTAAGATAAAGTAATGAAGGGTTGAGTCTATACCCTGGTAAGAGGGTAGTGTGGCAGCCTAAGTAAGATAGACAGATGTTCTTGTCATATCCTGACCATATGATTGATAATCTGACAGATAATGCGATAGATAGTATGATCAGATGATGATCTGACAAATGATATGATAAAGGAATTATGTTTGAGGCTTACTTAGATTATTATGATGTCTAATGGATGGTTGAGCAAAATATGATGATGATATGGCTTATGTTGCCATAAGTTATGATAGTTGCATCTCCTTGCAGTTGTCATATGATGACATGCATGTTAGAGTATGCTATGATGAATGAATACTCCCCTTTTGCAGTGCATGCATGGTAGAGTATATATGAGTACATATATGAGATAAGAAAGTTATGAGAAAGTAGGTTGCTCCCATACCATATGGTAGGAGGATGATATGATTGTATTGAGGATGATAGATAGTCTCAGTTATGGGATGATAAGTTATGATATGATACTCAGACATGATGTATGATTGAGGTTACTCAGATATGATTGAGGTTACTCAGGTATTTCTATAAGCTTGTGAATATAGTACTCAGGGCCATTTCTATTAAGCGGAATGGTATACAAATAACAAAAAAGGGATTGTTTCTAGATCACTCTTCAGATAAGAGTTGGATCTGAAACAGATGGCTCTCAGATAGAGCTAGATTCAGATGGGTATAGATCACTTTTCAGATAAGAGTTGGATCTGATATAGAATGCTCGCAGTTAGAGCATAGTTCAAATGGCTCGCAGTTAGAGCACAAGTTGAAAGATAAGAAGGAACTCCTGAGTAAAAGAGGAAGTAAGTAAAGTCTGGGTAAATAATAGGAGGCTACTAAATATATTTTTAAAGTTTTATGGAGTTATCAACAGGTGGAAGCAGTTAACCTTATAACTTAGTCTGTTGGTTTAAGATCTTCGGGAGATATACAGTACAACAGAATCGCAGTTAGATTCTGGAGGGTCATAGTTAGATCCTAGCATGGCTCCAGGGTCGCAGTTAGATCCTAACAACTTCAGGGTCGCAGATAGATTCTGAAGAGGCTAACGGTTGATCGCAGTTAGATCCCGAGGTCGCAGTTAGACCTAGCCTAAGGAAAGTAATGAGCCATAAGTACAATGTAGTATCTCTTTGGGAAGATGAATGCCAAAGATGAAGTTAAGGTGAGGAAGCTTCACTAGTTGATAAACTCACCCAGAGAAATTATTTTATAATGGTTTTCTCAGATAGCCTCTAGTATACAGACTAAACTTAGCTTTCCCTTAGCAAAGACGGAGTTCAAGTCCAAAGCTGAGTACTGATATTCAAAGTTTTGTAGAAGTATGCCTGAGAAGTAAAGAACAGAATCCTCTATGTGTTGAAAATAGAAAAGCATTAGCTAAGAGCACTCTGGGAGGTAGCTCAAGTTGTAAAGCCAATAGCAAGAGAAAGAGGCAATAGTTCAGACAAGGGACTGATCAAGGTAATGATCAGATTGGAGAGCAGAGATGTCAATATGGTAGAAAGAGCCATGGCACATGGGAGTGTCGAGCAGGGCAAAGCAGTTGTGGTAAGAAAGGCCACTTTGCAAGAGGTTGCCTAAGAATGCTGACATCCCTAGGAAAGGTATTTGCTCTTACCCCAGACACAGTCTTCAATATTCCCTAAGGTCGACCCTAAGAATGGTTAAGAAGAACCATAGCTGTAAGGGCGACTGAGCTGTAAGGAACTATAGGCCTAGATAATGATGTGGATAATGAAGAGTTCTTTTCTGATCTAAAGGAAATGGTAATAAAAGGCCAGAGAGACCTAGAGAAGAGGGTCTAAGGCAAAGATAGAACGTAGTTCTATAAGAAAGAGATTGCTAGGGCCTAACGCTATATAAAGAGTAATCTAGCCCTAACCCAGTAGCACGTTAAATTGAAAGGTGCTAATGCAAGAGTAGCCTAATGATATGTAAGCCCTAAGAAGGGATAAGAAAGTGCAAATGCCACAAAGGTTTGGCATAGATGCATGAAGTTATGAGAACAGTTAAGAAAAGTCAGAGAAGTTATCTGGGTTATGATCTCGTATCAGGAGAAAGGAAGTCAGAGGAACAATATTTCTCCTGAGAGATTAGCAAAGTGTAAGAGGAGTGAAGTAGACCCCAGAATTACATAAAAATTCTAAGGGATAAGATATGAAAGAAATGGACACTACTCACAAGTGTAATGAGTTGTCCATAAGTATAAGAGGATGAATGCCCCAAGCCTTAGTCATAAACCAGGAAAGGATATACAGAAGAGCTATATCCAGGATCGTTGACTAAGATGCCAAGTAAATTTCGAGGACGAAATTTATTTTAAGGGGGGTAGAAATGTAACACCCTAATTTTTAGGCCTAGAGATGCCAGAAAGAGAAATCAAGGGCATAATCGTAATTATGGGAAAGATCAGGCTGGTAGCCGATGAGTACCATATTTTGTCAGAAAATAGAGAAAATTATGCTGATCATTTCACTGAACTGTGAAATGTGCATATGAGGTCTCTAGGTGTATGAAAGAATTAGAAATGTGACCAGGGGTAAAATGGTCATTTTTGAAAAGTGCGCGCGGGAGCGTACTTTCAGGCCAAAATAGCCCGGTCCGGATAAAATATCTGAAAATACCGAAAGATAGAGAAGGGGATTCCGGATTGAATGACGCCACACAGAATTTTGATTTGAGGTCCCGATTTTTCTGTAAAAATCCTCGAAGATGGGAAATTACAGTTATAATCGGTAAAGGAAAGGCAGTCCGAATAGAGATGATCGGACTATGGCCAGAGGCCATACAGTGTTGTCTAAGGCCCGTAGTGACACCAGGGAAGGCCCAGGCCCATAATATCAGTTCAGTGGTAAGAGGGGCCGGTGTCCGGAAAAAATGTGCAAAATGACGAAAATGCCCTTATGTTATAGAATAACTGAAGAATAAGTAAAGGGTATTTTGGTAATTTGCCAAGGGCTGTTTCTTGGGAATCGAGCCATCAGAGTACTTGGGCTTGATCAGGATCCAAGATAACATTCCCAGAGCCCAAAAACGTAGGCCCAGTAATGTGTGGGAAAAAGTGGCATTAAAATATTATTTTAATGCTGTTTCAATAAAGTAAAGTTACTCGGTTGGCACGATAACCGAGGAGGTGATTAGATAAAGTCCTGGATTTATCTGGATAGCATTGGAAGGCGTGACAGGTGCCAGTAAGATGACACATGGCGCCAACATAAAGGCAGAAGAAAAAGTTGAGGACACGTATTACGAGGCAAGAGACTGGACCGGTGAGTCAGCATGCTGAGTCAGCTGCTGAGGTGTCCAGGAATTTCAGCATGTGGAAAATGTGGCGCTGAGGTGTCCTGGTGAGGTGTCCCAATGATGTCATGCATGATGCAGTAAAGGAGGAATTAAAGAAAATAGGAAAATCCAGGAAAAACCAGGACCGCAGGATCAAAGTTCATAGAAACTGCAGAATTGCCATTGAAGGCAATTATAAATACCCCCCCTCCATTCCATTTTCATTCACGCATAGCTTGGGTAAGGGAGAGAAAGAAGAGAGAGAAGGAGAAGGAAAGGAAGAGAGAAAGGAGAAAAGGAAGTAAGGAAGTTCTGGCGGAGCTGGAAGCAGAATAAGGATAGTGGAGTTCTGCTAAGCTAGCCAGGTAGTAACTAATCCTAGCTTTTATGTAATGGCTTTGTGATTTGTTGTGCTATTGTTTGGTTGGATTGTTGTCTTATATGTTATGTCTGAAGCTCTGCTGTAATGCTATGATCATATGTTATTAAGCATGGAAGCACGCAGCATACTTATCTGTACACAATCACAAGCAAGCACTGTCACTCTGCATTACATATATTATTATGATTGTTGCTACTGAGATTCCCCCGAATCTCATCCCAATAAATATCCCATTACAGGGGAGGTTATGTCAAAATGAATTTTGGGAATTTTAAGAGACGCCGTTATGCTGCCGAAGTAAAGACTGAACATCAGTATATGATAAGTACTGTGTACGTAGTGCTGTCTAAGGAGGCTAGAAGTGAGTGGACCTAGCCGGTTCATCTAGTCTTTCCTGGGTACTACGTAGAATGGTAGTTCTCATGAGGGGATTACCGAATCAGTACGGTTCAGTTCTTTGTACAGATGAAACGTAGCGGTTATGCTGCCGGATTTCAGGCTGGAAAAGATGTAATAGAGATATGAGAATTTATGTACATGACTGGATGTAAAACAACTTATTAATTAATAATAATTGTTGTTTGGCATGTTTAACTGATATATGATTGATGTATGCCTATGTATGTAATGTTGGTTGCTGAAAATTAACGCTATGAACAGTAATACGTGGTGACAAGGTCATGTTTGATAAATGATTAAAAATAGTAAATGGATGAATAAATGTACGAAATTTTTATGATAAATAGTAGACATACCAAGCTTTAATTTTATATATAAAACGTCTAATTTGGATGTCTACACAAGGAGATATAAATTATCAAAGTTGGGACCAGAATGCTGGATTCAGGAGAAAAACGCTGGATGAACAGTAAAATATAAACGTTGACTGACGTTGACTCGGTCAATGTATGGTCAACGAGTTATTTTTCCCTGAAATATAATTGAGTTAGATTCATTTAGCAATTGGAACCACTTCATTTAGATTTTTATAGAATTAGTTATGATTTTTCGAAGTCGGGTCACTCATCTGGAATTTTCAAAGTGAACAGTACTCAATAAGAGTAAAACTCCAGATTGAGAAATTGGACTTCAATGACCCTGAAAGTGGTTCTAAATGCTACCAAATGGTCCCTAAGACATATGAAAGTAAGGATGTTTCACCGGTAGTACACATCTGGGGCATTCCATGGATAGGTATTAAGCCTCATTTGGATGTGTAGAAGGTGAGAAATCAGTTCTCAAAGTAAAGGTTCAGAATGAAGAACTTAAGAGTAAAAGTTCAATCTCTGGATTTAAGTTAAGCTAAAATTGCTTCCGCAAGTGTACTCTGAGGAGTGTAAAGGAGGATATTTCATTTTGGTATCAGAGCAAGAGGTTCTGGCATAGACCAGAAGGGACTCTGGTTCAGAGTATAAGATTCTGGCACAGAACAGAAGGTTTTGGCTTAGTGATGCTCTGATAGAGTATTTTCCCTTACGAGAGAATGGCATTGAGTCGCGACTAATGTGGTTTCAAGTGGCGACAGGTAGCTCAAAGAGAGTTTTAGTCGCGACTATTAAGTGTCTAGGTCGCGACAGTTATCTACAGAGAGATTAGGTCGCGACGTGTATGTCACAAGGTCGCGACGGTATATGGCAGAGAGCTAAAGTTGCGACGAGAAAGGTCTTGTGTCGCGACTGAAGAGTTAAGGTTGCGACGTAAGGAGGCCTAGGTCGCGACGAGTTAGGTATAGGTCGTGACGTGAGAAGAGTTAGGTCGCGACTAAAGGACAGAAATGTTAGGTTATGGTGAGTTGAGTATGATGGTCACTGACTAAAGATCACAGAGGATGTGAGTCATGACTATCCAAGACTCAGGTTGCGACTAATATGGGTTTAGAAAATTCAACGGAGATATGAGCTCCTAAATGAGATGAGATGTGTTCATTTTTCTTTTTGAGAAGGAAAAAGATGGTGAACATAAGAAAAGAATATAGAGCTTGAGTGGAGGAGCTGTGCATAGAGAAAGCTGGCAACTCCAGATGATGAGTTAAGATGAGCTAGCCAGATACTAATATGAGGTTTGCCTAGGAATGAGCCTAGGATATGGCCTAAGGCTAGAGACGTGATGGTTAATAGCTAAAGAGCTAATATTCCCTAAGCAGAGGGATTCCATCACAGAGAAGTAATAGATCTAGGGTAGAGTACCCTAGAGAACAGAAATGATAGTAAGAGATGATGAATGAGATCCATGCGACTGAAGTTCGCTAGGATCAAGAGAGAGACCGATCAGGAACCACAGCCCGGACAAGAATAGACTGGGACTGATGGATAGACAGAAGAAGTTAAGAGATAGTAAAGAGGTAGCCACAGTTGAGAGATAAAGTGACTCCCCTATTCCCTATGCAAGAGAGAGTGATGAAGGGTTGAGTCTATACCCTGGTAAGAGGGTAGTGTGGCAGCCTAAGTGAAATAGATAAATGTTCAGGATGACTGACCAAGATATGATAGGCAATATTATAAAGAAAATATGTCTTGAGGTTTAGTTAGTCTGATGGATGGTTGAGCAAAGTATGATGATGATATGGCTTATGATGCCATAAGTTATGATAGTTGCATCTCCTTGCAGTTGTCATATAATGACATGCATGTTAGAGTATGCCATGATGAATGAATACTCCCCTTTTTGCAATATATGCAGGGTAGAGTGTATACGAGATTAAGAAGTTATGAGGAAGTCATGTTGCTCCCATACCATATGACATGTAATGAGATATGTATTGAGGATAAAAGATAGTCTCAGTTCATGGGACAATAAGCTATGATATTTAGATATGTTATGAATGAGGATACTCGGGTAATTCTGCAGACTTGTGAATATAGTACTCAGAGCCATTTCTGTTGAAAGGAATGGTAGACAGAAAGAAAGCAGAAAAGAGTAAAGAGATTGTTTCTAGATCACTCTTCAGATAAGAGTTGGATCTAAAACAGATGGCTCCCAGATAGAGCTAGATTCAAATGAGTATAGATCACTCTTCAGATAAGAGTTGGATCTGATACAAAATGCTCGCAGTTAGAGCATAGTTCTAATGGCTCGCAGTTAAAGAACAGATTGAAATGAGAAGTTATGATGAGGCCATAGCAGTAGAATGCAATGGCAGGTGGTTAGACCATAATGGCACAAGCCAATGGTAAGCCACAGTAAAGTTGAAAAATGAGAAGGAACTCCTGAGTAAGAGAGGAAGTAAGTAAAGTCTGGGTAAATGATATGAGGCTATAAAAATTTTATTTATGGAGTTATCAACAGGTGGAAGCAGTTAACCTTATAACTTAGTCTGTTGGTTTAAGATCTTCGGGAGATATACAGTACAACAGAATTGCAGTTAGATTCTGGAGGGTCGCAGTTAGATCCTAACATGGCTCTAGGGTCGCAGTTAGATCCTAACAGATTCAGAGTCGCAGTTAGATTCTGAAGAGGCTAACGGTTGATCGCAGTTAGATCCCGAGGTCGCAGTTAGACCTAGCATAAGGAAAGTAATGAGCCATGAGACATGAGTACAATGTAGTATCTCTTTGGGAAGATGAAGGCCAAAGACGAAGTTAAGGTGAGGAAGCTTCACTAGTTGATAAACTCACCCATAGAAATTGTTTTATAATGGTTTTTCTCAGATAGCCTCTACAGACTGAACTTAGCTTTCCCTTAAACGAAGATGGAGTCCAAGTTCAAATCTGAGTACTGGGATTCAAAGTTTTGTAGAAGTATGCCTGAGAAGCAGAGAAGAGAATCCTCTGTGTAATGAGAAGCAGAGAAGAAAATCCTCAGTGTAATGAGAACAGAAGAGTATGAGTAGATAGACTCCCCCAGATGAGGGTTAAGAGATTAAAAGGTTAGAGAAGACCTAGAGAAAGAGGTATAAGGCAAAGCAAAGATAGAACTCAGTTCTATGAAGCCTTATGGTATCTCAAGATAAGTTATGATATACACCATGAGATAGCCAGAGTCGGCTAGATATGCTATGATAAAGTATCAAAAGCATGCAATGAGATACACTATGGTAGACGTGTAATATGACACGCACCTAGAGATGTGCATTGTATGAACAGATAGAGAGGCTTTCCTTTTTGTAGGGATCATATGTTTAAATGTTATGCTATGAAAGAGAATAGAAAATGAGAGCTTTCACTCCTTGCATGAGATGTCAGGCCTTATGTTATGTTAAAACTATGCAAGCTCCGAGTGTTAGAGCTGTGCATAATTAGAACAGAAATGCTTGAGCTCCGATGTTAGAGCTTTGCATTCATAAGCAGGTATGCAGTCCTACAATATGTTGGCCAGGCATTATGCATGTTAGAGTAGGTGCTTTCATGTAGCAGTAAAGTAAAGAAAGAATAGCTGCGTAAGTCCTCTCTCTGTAGGAAGTTAAGTTGCTAAGAATGATGAGAATGTTGTAGATGTTAAAGTAGTCTGTGAGATATTAAGAGAAGTGATAAGAGTATGATGCTAAAAGTATGATGAGTAGTGAGTAGAAATTCCCGAATACAGTAATATTCGAGAGAATTTCATATGAAAGAAATGGACACTGCTCATAAGTGCAGTGAGTGATCCATAAGAGAAAAGTAGATTTTAACTCTGATCGAGTTGACCCAGAGAAAGATAAGCATGTTACGAAGAGATGTAAAGTTATGATGAGTACTTTGCCAGATGTTAAGTTAATTTGGCTATGGTACTGATTAAATTTCGGGGACGAAATTTATTTAAAGGGGAGGAGAAATGTAACATCCTAGTTTTCAGGCCTAGAGATGTAGAAATAGCCTAAGATTGAGAGGCTACTAGACCCCTTTTTAGCAGAAGTCCCAGAGGAACACAAAGAGTTTCAGGACTGAGCTGCGAGTAAGTAAAGGTACGGGGACTTGTGTGTAAACAGTGGAAGTCCCAAGGGGTAAATGGCCATTTGGGGATGATGTAAAGGTCAAAGGATCAAGAGTTGACCAGTTAGGTCGTGATGATAGAGACGTTGGTCGCGATGAGAGTGTATTATGGTCGCGACTAATATTGGCAGAGAGGCTTGGTCGTGACGGATATGTATGTGGTGTCGCGACTAATGAGTAGAATGAGCCTGGTTGCGACTAAAAAGTGATGTGGTCGCGACGAAAGACTGTTATGGTCGCGACTAAAGAATGTTGTGGTCGCGACTAGAGAGTGCTGTGGTCGCGACTAATGAACACAGAAGGTGTTAAGTCGCGATGAGATGATGGCTAGGTCGCGACTAGTGACTAAAGTAGTGCCAAGCGTATGGGCCATGAGTTGAGAAGGTCCAAATGAGATAGTTACCCGGTTAGAGATAGACCGGAGGTAGGAGGTCAGATACAGGAAAGGTTATCTGGAAACCATGAGGTAGACTGATAAGGTATTCTCATGGGACCCACAAGATGCCACATGGCATTAGAGTAATGATTTAGTAACCTTTCAGTAGAGTAAAGTTACTCAGTTGGCACGAAAACTGAGGAAGTGATCAGATAAGTCTGGGACTTATCTGGATAGCATTGGGAAGCGTGCAAGGTCTCTTCCAGGCGCCACATGGCTCTGGTCTGGAGAAAGCAGATAAAGCTGAGGGCATGCATTACGAGGCAGGACTCTGGACCGGTGAGTCAGCTGCTGAGTCAGCTGCTGAGGTGTCCAGGAATTTTAGCATGTGGAAAATGTGGCGATAAGTCAGCTGCTGAGGTGTCCCCTGAGGTGGCACTGATGATGCAGTAAAAGGAAATTAAAGAAAATAGGAAAATCCAGGAAAAACCAGGACCGCAGGATCAGATTTCATGGAAACTACGAAAATGCCATTGGAGGAGGTTATAAATACCCCCTTGCCTCCATTTCATTCACGAATGGCTAGAGTAAGGGAGAGAAAGAAGAGAGAGAAGGAGAAGGAAGGGAAGAGAGAAAGGAGAGAAAGGAAGTAAGGAAGTTTTGGCGGAGCTGGAAGCAGAATAGAGATAGTAAGGTTCTGCTGAGCTAGCCAGGTAGTAACTAATCCTAGCTTTTATGTAATGGCTTTGTGATTTGTTGTGCTATTGCTTGGTTGGATTGTTGTCTTATATGTTATGTCTGAAGCTCTGCTGTAATGCTATGATCATATGTTATTAAGCATGGAAGCACGCAGCATACTTATCTGTACACAATCACAAGCAATCACTGTCACACTGCATTACATATATTGTTACGATTGTTCCTACTGAGATTCCCCCGAATCTCATCCCTATATATACATAACCCATTACAGGGAAGTTATGCTGAAATGGATTTTGAGAATGCTAAGAGACGCCGTTATGCTGCCGAAGTAAAGACTGAGCGTCAGTATATGATAAGTACTGTGTACGTAGTGCTGTCTAAGGAGGCTAGAAGTGAGTGGACCTAGCCGGTTCATTTAGTCTTTCCTGGGTACTACGTAGAATGGTAGTTCTCATGAGGGAATTACCGAATCAGTACAGTTCAGCTCTTTGTACAGATGAAGCGTAGCGGTTATGCTGCCGGAGTTTAGGCAGAAAGAGATGTAATAAATATAGAAAGATTATGTATATGTCTTGTTGTGTATGCCATGCTGTATGATATTATGTTATTCAATGATAAATATTGTCTGGCATATTCAATTTATGTATGTTAAATTAAGGGGGAAATTCGCAGGTCCTGAGGTAGCAGTGTTCTGACCTCAGTTTGACCTAGTAAACGGAGGAGTCTGGCCACGAGATTTAGTGAGCCGGTAGTACACATCTGGGGCATTCCATGGATAGGTATTAAGCCTCATTTGGATGTGTAGAAGGTGAGAAATCAGTTCTCAAAGTAAAGGTTAAGAATGAAGAACTTAAGAGTAAAAGTTCAATCTCTGGATTTAAGTTAAGCTAAAATTGCTTCCGCAAGTGTACTCTGAGGAGTATAAAGGAGGATGTTTTAATTCCCGTGAGAACTACCATTCT
The DNA here is from genome assembly GCA_037074615.1 of Leucaena leucocephala. Classification (NCBI taxonomy): domain Eukaryota; kingdom Viridiplantae; phylum Streptophyta; class Magnoliopsida; order Fabales; family Fabaceae; genus Leucaena; species Leucaena leucocephala. The sequence goes on along the minus strand of CM073532.1, from coordinate 21,108,800 downwards.
ACGTAAGTACCCAGGAAAAACTGGATGAACCGGCTAGGTCCACTCACTTCCAAACTCCTTAGACAATACCTACGTACATAGTACGTATCATCTCCTTTCTTCATTACTGACATTCTGTCCTAATTTTGGCAGCATAACAGCGTCTTTTAGCATTCTCAAAATTCACTTTGACATAACCTCCCTATAATGGGTTATACATAGGGGATGGGATTCGGGGGAATCTCAGTAGTAACAACCATAACAATATATGTAATGCAGTGTGATAGTGCCTGCTTATGATTGTGTATAGATAAGTATGTTGCATGCTTCCATACTTAATAATGACATATGATTATAGCATTATGTAATGGAGCTTCAGACTAACATATAAGACAACAATCCAACCAAACAATAGCACATCAAATCACAAAGCCATTACATAAAAGCTAGGATTAGTTACTACCTTACTAGCTTAGCAGAACTCTACTATCTCTATACTGCTTCCGGCTCCGCAAGAACTTCCTTCCTTCTTTCTCTCACTTCTCTCTCTATTTTCTTGCCTTGAGCCGTGAATGGAAAGGCAAGGGGGAGGGGGTATTTATCCTTGAGGCAAGGTGGAATGAATGGCCCATATTGATTCACGATGAATGGCTCAGATCGCTTGCTTCCTCAAGAAGCTTCGCCTGCATCATCATGATGACATCATCCTCCATATTGAGTCATCAAAAGTGACATCATCATGGGACACCTCACATGCTAGGTGGCGTAATGGTGGGGTCCTTTGAACACCTCACCAGCTGACTCAGCATTTCCAGAGAATTCCAGAGTTTTGTCCTAGAATGAACGGCTGAGATCGTGCCACGTGTCTTTAACTTTTCCTTCTTCCTCTAGATTAGTACCATGTGGCATCTTAATGGCACCTTTTGAAACATCCTCCTTTATACTCCTCAGAGTATACTTGCGGAAGCTATTTTAGCTTATCTAAAGTCCAGAGATTGAACTTTTAAGTCTTAAGTTCCTTATTCTGAACTTTTACTTTGCGAACTGATTTCTCACCTTCTACACATCCAAATGAGGCTAAATACCTATCCACGGAATGCCCCAGATGTGTACTACCGGCTCCCCAAATCTCGTGGCCAGACTCCTCCGTTTACTAGGTCAAACTGAGGTTAGAACACTGCTGCCTCAGGACCTGCGAATTTCCCCTTAATTTAACATACATAAATTGAATATGCCAAACAATATTTATCATTGAATAACAGAATGTCATACAAGATGGCATATACAACAAAGCATACATAGAATTCTCATATTTTTATTACATCTCTTTCTGCCTAAACTCCGGCAGCATAACCGCTACGCTTCATCTGTACAAAGAACTGAACTGTACTGATTCGGTAATCCCCTCATGAGAACTACCATTCTATGTAGTACCCAGGAAAGACTAGATGAACCGGCTAGGTCCACTCACTTCTAGCCTCCTTAGACAGCACTACGTACACAGTACTTATCATATACTGATGTTCAGTCTTTACTTCGACAGCATAACGGCGTCTCTTAGCATTCTCAAAATCCATTTCAGCATAACTTCCCTATAATGGGTTATGTATATATAGGGATGAGATTCGGGGGAATCTCAGTAGCAACAATCATAACAATATATGTAATGCAGAGTGACAGTGCTTGCTTGTGATTGTGTACAGATAAGTATGCTGCGTGCTTCCATGCTTAATAACATATGATCATAGCATTACAGCAGAGCTTCAGACATAACATATAAGACAACAATCCAACCAAATAATAGCACAACAAATCACAAAGCCATTACATAAAAGCTAGGATTAGTTACTACCTGGCTAGCTCAGCAGAACCCTACAATCCTTATTCTGCTTCCAGCTCCGCCAGAACTTCCTTTTCTCCTTTCTCTCTTCCTTTCCTTCTCCTTCTCTCTCTTCTTTCTCTCCCTTTGCCTTGCCCATGCGTGAATGAAATGGAGGCAAGGGGGGTTTATATAGATTTCCTCAATGGCATAATCGTAATTTCCATGCCATCTGATCCTGCGGTCCTGGTTTTTCCTGGATTTTCCTATTTTCTTTAATTTATCCTTTACTGCATCATGCATGACATCATCGGGACACCTCAGCACCACCTTTATCACATGTCTCAATTCCTGGACACCTCAGCAGCTGACTCATCGGTCCAGTCTCTTGCCTCATAATGCGTGCCCTCAACTTTATCTGCTTTCTCCAGACCAATGCCATGTGGCGACTGGAAGAGACCTTGCATGCTTCCCAATGCTATCCAGATAAGTCCCAGACTTATCTGATCACCTCCTCAGTTCTCGTGCCAACCGAGTAACTTTACTCTACTGAAAGGTCACCAATCACTACTCTAATGCCATGTGGCATCTTGTGGGTCCCATGAGGATACCTTATCAGTCTACCTCATGGTTTCCAGATAACCTTTCCTGTATCTAGCCTCCTGCCTCCGGTCTATCTCTAACCGGGTAACTATCTCTTTTGGACCTTCTCAACTCATGGCCCATACGCTTGGCACTACTTTAGCACTAGTAGCGACCTAGCCATAATCTCATCGCGACTTAACACCTTTTGGTTCATTAGTCGCGACCACAACATTCTCTAGTCGCGACCACAACATCCTTTAGTCGCGACCATAACAGTCTTTCGTCGCGACCACATCACTTTTTAGTCGCAACCAGGCTTATTCTACTCATTAGTCGCGACACCACATACATATCCGTCACGACCAAGCTTCTCTACCAATATTAGTCGTGACCATAATACACTCTCGTCGCGACCAAAGTCTCTATCATTGCGACCTAACTGATCAACTCTTGAACCTTTGACCTTTACATCATCCCCAAATGGCCATTTACCCCTTGGGACTTCCACTGTTTACACATAAGTCCCCGTACCTTTACTTACTCGCAGCTTAGTCCCTGAAACTCTTTACGTTCCTCTGGAACTTCTGCTAAAAAGGGGTCTAGTAGCCTCTTAATCTTAGGCTATCTCTGCATCTCTAGGCCTGAAAATTGGGATGTTACACCTTTCACGCCATCCCATGGCTACTAGATAAGTCCAGAACTTTATCTGATCAATTCCCAAGTTATCACTTCGACCGAGTAACTCCACTTTATGGAAACAACACTAAAAGAGTATTTTAATGCCACTTTAACCCACATATTCCTTGGGCTACGTTTTTGGGACTCTGGGAATGCTATCTTGGGTCTCTGATTCAGCCCAAGTACTCTGATGGCTCAATTCCCAAGAACCATCCCTTGGTAAATTATCAAAATGCCCTTGGTTCCTCTTTCTTTACTTTAATGAGTCTAGGGGCATTATTGTCTTTTCACATCTTACCAGAGTATTCTATGACCCTGGTCAACTATCAAGATAACCTTCCTTGACTGTCTAACCTTAGTCAAATGACCAAAATACCCTTTACTCATTCGTTAACTATTTTATAACACAGGGGTATTTTCATCATTTTGCACCTTTTTTCGGACACTGGCCCCTTTTACAGCTGAACTGATATCATAGGCTTGGGCCTACCAAGACTTAGTCTAACTTATATCTGGGCCTTAGAAATACTATATGGCTTCTGGCCACAGTCCGTTCATCTCTATTTGGACTGCTTTTCCTTTACCAATTATAACTATAAATTCCTATCTTTAGGAATTTTTACAGAAAAATCGGGACTTCAAATCAAAATTCTGTGTCATGTCATTCAACCCGAAATTCTTTTCTCTATCTCCCAGTATTTTCAAATATTAAATTCGAACTGGGCCATTTTGGCCTGAAAGTATGCTCGCGCGCGGTTTTCAAAATGACCATTTTGCCCCTGGAAACTTTTCTAATTCTTACATACTCATAGAGACCTCATATGCATATTTCACAGTTCAATGAAATTATCAGCATAATTTTCTCTATTTTATGGTAAAATATGGTACTCATCGGCTACAATCCTGATCTTTCCCATAATTACGATTATGCCCATGTATTCTCTTTCTGACATCTTTACTTATCTTCTTATCATTTATCTTAAGTTCTCAAAATTCTCTTTCAACAACTCATCCCCTGAACTCTTCGGGAGTCATTGTTAATTGAAAGGCTCAACAACCTGCCCATATTAGGTTATCTTACTCAGGAGCCAGCCCATATCTAGCTACCTGCAGAATTCCTAGGCTTAAGACTTAGGATATTCCTTACATTCCTCTTTTTGAACCTAAGTGAAATATCCCTATTTTGTAGGTCAAAGACTTAACTCATCTTTAAATCCTGAGGGACTTAGCTCATTCCTCGAATTCCTACAAAATATAGGTAGGTAAGTGATCTGCCCATATCAGATTACTATCCTGGGACTACGAATTTAGCAGCCTGCCCATATCAGACTACCTCCCAGTTCTCCTAGACCCAAAAATTAGGATGTTACACTTGTAACCATCCTACATATCCACCACTAAATTCCACAAGGGTTGTGAATCAAAGGGTCTTTATTAGGGTTGTAATGTTGGAAAGGCTAGATGATGAAATGGAAATACATATCAATGATTAATGAAATACTGCAAATGACCTTACTTCTTCAAGCTATTTCACTTTTTAATCATAGTTCCAATTGTGCAGCTACAGAAAATAACAAGTCACAAACTATCTTCCTTTCATACAAGTTGAATAGCACATCTTGTCATTTGGTCTCTCCTTTCTTTCTTCTTTTTCCTTTCTTTCTCTTTTCTTTTTTTCTTTGTAGTTTTTTTGTTTTCACTATTGAACTAAATAACAATATACTAAGGTTCAGACATTCAACAAGTAGTTACTGTAACACCCTAATTTTTAGGCCTAGAGATGCCAGAAAGAGAATTCAAGGGCATAATCGTAATTATGGGAAAGATCGGGTTGGTAGCCGATGAGTACCATATTTTGCCAGAAAATAGAGAAAATTATGCTGATCATTTCACTGAACTGTGAAATGTGCATATGAGGTCTCTATGTATATGAAAGAATTAGAAATATGACCAAGGGTAGAATAGTCATTTTTGAAAAGTGTGCGCGGGAGCGTACTTTCAGGCAAAAATAGCCCGGTCCGGATAAAATATCTGAAAATACCGGGAGATAGAGAAAAGGATTCCGGGTTGAATGACACAACACAGAATTTTGATTTGAGGTCCCGATTTTTCTGTAAAAATTCTCGAAGATGGGAATTTACAATTATAATCGGTAAAGGAAGAGCAGTCCGAATAGAGATGATCGGACTATGGCCAGAGGCCATACAGTGTTTTCTAAGGCCCGTAGTGACACCAGGGAAGGCCCAGGCCATAATATCAGTTCAGTGGTAAGAGGGGCCGGTGTCCAGGAAAAATGTGCAAAATAACGAAAATGCCCTTATGTTATAGAACAACTGAAGAATGAGTAAAGGGTATTTTGGTCATTTGGCTAAGTTAGACAGTCAAGAAAGGTTATCTGGATAGTTGACCAGGGTCAGTACTCTGGTAAATTATGAAAAGACAATAATGCCCCTAGACCTAGTAAGGTAAAGAAAGGAAATGAAAGGACTTAAGTGCAATTATGGAAAGTTTCAAGGCCAAAAAGGAAAGTGACAAAAATGTGGGGTCCTTAAGTGTAATTTTAGCCAAGTAAAAAGGGACTTAAATGAAAAGAAGAAAAGTTCCCTGGGGCTAAATTGTAATTAAAGAAAGTCAGGCCGGAAGTGGTTTGGACTGTCCGAAAGCATTTCAGTCCCAGATTACACCGGTAGAGAGAGCAAGTGAAGCTCGGTAATCTGGCTTAATACAGGAATTTTTGAAGACTCCAAATAGCCAGAAATGGACTGATCATCCAAAAGTTATAAAAACTCATACCGGATATCCTAGATTTCAGATATAAGTGAGAAAATACAGGATGATGCGTACTTATGGGGCGGATGTCGGGAAACTGACAGAATACCGATAGGAGGCCTGTAGAAAAAGTTATTCACAAATCAGAAAATCCAGACGGGAGTATGTGGCCTCCGGGTATCCGATAGGGAGATTTATCGGTATTTGAAAAGGGACTGAATGAGTTCGGATGACCTCAGTCAGATGACCGATATGACTCACAGGGATGCCTGAACACCGTAGGCCAGTGTATCGGACAAAAGGAGCCGGTGTCCGGATATGTGTATAAGCGGTGAATAATAGATAAAATATTCGAGGAACATGGCCAGGGGAAGATTCCTCGTAATGCGTGCCATGAAGGTAACGGACCCTGAGAGGCCCACTAATGGCGCCAACAAAGGCCTAGTAAGACCCTTGGACTGATAGGTAGGCCAGTGTCCAGCAGAACCCAGGAAAAGTGCGAAATTATGAAAATACCCCTGTGTTGTACTAAAGAGTAATAGATGAATGGAGGGCATTTTGGTCATTCTAGACAGGCCCAGGAGCCAAGGCACATCCAGATAAAGTTATTTAGAGTCAGTATATACCCTGACAGGGTACAGAAAGTTGTAAAATGATGATTTTACCCTTAGGGCTAAGATAGCGTAAGAAAGCGCACTCAGGGGTATTTTGGTAATTTGCCAAGGGCTGTTTCTTGGGAATCGAGCCATCAGAGTACTTGAGCTTGATTAGAGACCCAAGATAATATTCCAAGGCCCAAAAACGTAGCCCATGAAGTATGTGGGAAAAAGTGGCATTAAAATACTATTTTAATGCTGTTTCAATAAAGTAAAGTTACTCGGTCGGCACGATAACCGAGGAGGTGATCAGATAAAGTCCTGGACTTATCTGTATAGCATTGGGAGGCGTGACAGGTGCCAGTAAGATGCCACATGGCGCCAATATAGAGGAGGAAGAAAAAGTTGAGGACACATGACACAATCTTAGCCGGCGAGTCCAGTTGTGGGAAATCGGACCGGACTGGTACTGGATTAGACTGGAACTGCTGAGTCAGCTGCTGAGGTGTCCAAGAAGGCTTCAATTTCGCCATGTGACATATGAGGTGTCCCATGAGGTGGCATGGTGATGATGTCATGCATGATGCAGTAAAAGGAATAAAAGAAAATAGGAAATTCCGGAAAAACCAGGACCACAGGATCAGATGGCTTCAAAATTACAAGAATGCCATTGACCAAAACTATAAATACCCCCCTTGCTTCATATGCAGCATGGCCAAGAGGGTTTTAGAGAGAGGAGATGGTGCTAGAGAGAGAAAGTGAGAGGAAGAAAGAAAGAAAGGAAGTTCTGGCGGAGCTGAAAGCAGAATAGAGATAGTAGAGTTCTGCTGAGCTCTTGAGGTAGTAACTAATCCTAGCTTTTATGTAATGGCTTTGTGATTTGTTGTGCTATTGTTTGGTTGGATTGTTGTCTTATATGTTATGTCTGAAGCTCTGCTGTAATGCTATGATCATATGTTATTAAGCATGGAAGCACGCAGCATACTTATCTGTACACAATCACAAGCAAGCACTGTCACTCTGCATTACATATATTGTTATGATTGTTGCTACTGAGATTCCCCCGAATCTCATCCCAATAAGTAAATCATTACAGGGGAGGTTATGTCAAAGTGAATTTTGGGAATTTTAAGAGACGCCGTTATGCTGCCGAAATTATGACAAGATAAAGAGAGCAGCTGATACGTACTGTGTACGTAGGTACTGTCTAAGGAGGCTGGAAGTGAGTGGACCTAGCCGGTTCATCCAGTCTTTCCTGGGTACTTACGTAGAATGGTAGTTCTCACGGGAATTACCGAATCGGTACAAGATCAGTTACTTTCTGAAGATGAAGCGTAGCGGTAATGCTGCCGGATTTTAGGCAGGAAAAGATGTAATAGAGATATGGGAAATTTTGTACATACCCAGATGTAAAACAACTTGTTAATTAATAATAAGTGTTGTTTGGCATGATTGACTGATATATGATGGATGTATTCCTATGTTTGCAAAGTAGAAATGGTGGGAATTGTCACTGTGAACAGTAACACGGATGGCAAGATGATGTTTAATAAATAATTAAAAATAGTAAATGGATAAATAAATGTATGATATTTTTAAGGTAAATAGTATACATACCAAGCTTCGATTTGATATATAGTATGACTCATTTGGATGTCTACACATGGAGATATAAATTATCAAAGTTGGGACCAGAATGCTGGATTCAGGAGAAAAATGCTGGATGAACAGTAAAGTTGTGACGTTGACTGACATTGACTCGGTCAATGAATGGTTAACGAGTTATTTTTTTACTGAAATATAATTGAGTTATATTTAAGTACCAATTGGAAATACTTCATTTCGATTTTTCTAGAATTAGTTATGATTTTTGGAACTCAGGTCACTGATCTGGAATTTTCATAGTAAACAGTACTCGATAAGAGTAAAACTCCAGATTGAGAAATTGGACTTCAATGACCTTGTAAGTGGTTCTAAATGCTACCAAATGGTCCCTAAGACACATGAAAGTAAGGATATTTCAGTTACAACTTAACAATCATTCACAATTAAAGAACTACTGCTACAACAACTATCTTGTACAACATTCATTAATCAAGGATGGAATTTTTAAAAGAAAATGAAGCTCTCCAAGGGGTTAAACAAAGGATTTAGTATTTATTTGGCTATTTTTTGGTCAAAAAGGGTTTTAAAAAGATTGCCTTGTCATTTTCACAATTCCAAGAAGCTAATGTGGTTTTGAATCAAGGATTGAGACAAGTTCTGCAAAGTTACCAAACTAGATGGTGTCACACAATGTAAATGAGTGTATGTTGGAGGCTTAAAATTCTTCCATCTGGCTACTCACCATGACTAGATTGCATGAATATCAAACTAAATACATAATATTAATCATTCATGATGCACAATTTCGAGCAATCAATCAATAAAACAAGCAACTCACACTTCATCAAGTTTGCCCATGTTCAAAAGTATATGTTTAAAATTTAATTTGAGTCCATGATAGTAAATTCAAAAGACCAAGCAATAATCATAATGAAATAGGAGAAGTTTTCAGCAGAAGATCACTTTTAGTCGTGACAAAAGTACATTTGGTCGTGACTGTTTTACACAAAGATGAAATTTTTAGAAAACAGAAAACAGGGAATAATCATAAATGGACACTTGTTGTGACGTATAATCACATAGAGTAAACCTGTTAAGCATACATGCTTTGGTCACGACTCAAGTGTCAATCTAGTCACGACCAAAATTCATAGAAAGTTACAGTCACGACAAAGATAAAGCATAGTTCATGACTTGACATCACAGATAGGTAAACATAAGAAAATATGACTTATGGTCATGACAAAAATAGGCATTGGTCATGACTAATATTCACAAAGAAGAAATTTGACAATTTGCACACATTAGTCGCGACAGAAACAATATAAGGTCATGACCAAAAGACACAGAATCACAGTAATTATCTGAATCTCACCCATCTCACACACTATAAAGTTCATCCTCCCCCACACTTAATTTCTACATTGTCCTCAATGTGAAGAAGTGATAAAACACATGGAAAGGCAGCAGTAATCATGACAACTCTAAACCAGAATCTAAGATTTATTCATGGAAGTGTTTATCTACCTTACTGACTTGGTCTCCTCCCCCACACTTAATCAACACATATAGCTCAAGTGTATAATAAAACTGATGAAAGCAAACTATTGTAAGTGGGAAAACAAGGAAGAAGACAACCTGAATGTTATGGGGGTTTGAAATTCTCTTTGAACAGCTTCCATAGATGGCCATTGATCTCTAATTGTCTTTGATACTCTAGATTCTTTGGAAGTTGTTCAAGCTCAGTCTCAGAGGTTGAATAACAGATAGGATCAGCTCCTTAGGCTCCACTCCAGATGCATTGCTCTCTAATTTCTGCACCAATTCAGCAACATATCCAGTAGCAATTCTTTTTGAAGTTCCAGCAGTACAATTCTATTGATGTTGAATAACATCCTTTAATTCCTGCATCCCGGAGATGTCTAAAGTTCCAAGTGAAACTTGATAAACTCATATTTGTACTATTTTAGTATGGCTAAAGAGAGTTTATTATTGATTTCTGTCCCCATTTATCAATATAATTGAGCAATTAATAAATAAAATAGAATTGGAACATTTGGGAATTAATTGATGAGATTTTAATGATTAATTGAATAAATAATCTGTTTATTCTAATTTTCCATCACAGGCCAATGCAGTCATGACCTGATGTACCTATCATCACGACCAAATATCAATGCAGAAATCAATCAGTGAATGACTTAAGGGAGAATGACAGCTGGACTTGAGGAGCTGATGACAATTGATAGTACATGGGCTAAATCCAAGAATTAAGGAACTAAAGCAAGTGGGATATTCAGCACATGTGCAGCAATAGAAATCACATGGAGGGGAAGCACATGCTATCATGCAGATGATACACCTTGCATCACACATTCTAGACAGCTCACACACCTTATACACATGATCTCACTCATTCCACACTTCCATATGAGTTCTCATTGCACTGTTCATGCAGATGGCACTGTTCATGCACACCCCCCCTAAACTGAACATAATCACACTTCTGGACTGCACAGCTCATTCACACATTCACACACGCATGCTATCTGCATATTGATTTCACACTTCTATATATTCCATCACTCCATTCAGATCATAATAGATCCATTCATATCACACTCCACGGACCACTCTTCTTTCCATCTTCATTTTCTCTTCTGCAACTTTCCTCTATCCTAGTCAATAGAAACAGAGGAAAGTTCTACATATCTATTTCATCTCCATTTGCTCCTTCTTCATCCATCATGACTACTGCTATGCTTTCTATTGCTGCTGGAGTTCATAAGACAATGCAAGGCTAAGCTGTTGTGCTTTCTTGGAGATGACACTAAACCAGAATTCTTGAGCTGAACAAGGAGTTCATTGTGTTTTTAATTCAGATTTGATTGTATCGAGTTGATGTAATTAATTCTGTGATTACTAATGCAATTAGAGAAGTAGTTGACAAAGAAGTAGGGATCCGAGTTGGATTTCTTATTTTTGCATAAATGATCCCTTGATTGATTCTCATCTTTGATTGAGTTGAACATAGATATTATTAATTGAAGTGATTCTATTTAATTCATATTCTACTACCTCTAAGTTGAATGATTAATTATTCTCTAATCATTGTCTGCGAGTTGTAGCTTGATTGAGATTTAGCTAGCGAGTTGTTAGCTATATATTCTAATTTAACTGATTAACTCCGATAATCTATGGATAATGAAGGTAAAGTAATATCCAAGGGAACACACTTGTCATTGATTCATTTCATCATCATAAACACATAAAAGCATAAACAATAGCATAGGATTTACTTTTAGAGTTTAGTCAATATCTCGTCTCACAAATCATATGCTTAACTTGTTAGTTTGTGGCTCATTAGATTAATTAGGGATTTAGCATCCATTTAGGCTCCTTGTGAATTGACCTAGGTTAGCCTCCACTTGCTATTGGTTAGCTTAGTTTTGTTTGATAATTAAAATGCCAGTTATCAAAACTCCTCTGAATAGTGTTAGAATAAATGATACTATAACTATTAAATTGAAATTTCCTTAACCCATAAATTCTGACTTCTTGTCTCTCAAAATCTGCTATAATGTCCTTGCCCTGTAATTCTGTTATATTTACCAAAAACTTTCCTAGATATTGTGCATACTTGAAAGTGTGGTTAGTTCCAAAGGAAGAAATATTAGATGGAGATGAAGAAAAATCACCCATAGTGGGAAGCCAGCCATCAATGTTAGAATTAATGCATAACACATCACCATTGGATGAAGAAAAAGAAGAGAAATTAGTGGAGGAGTAGGAAATGGAATGTTCTTCAACTTCATCATCACTATCAAGCTCATAAAAATCATCACACTTATTTTCAAGTAATGCATCAATCATATTAAGTCCTATGAGAGAATAATCCTAATGTGGGTGGCTATACATGTTAAACTGAATTATGTGCCCACCAAATTCCATTTTAATAATTCCCTCTTTCATGCAAATCATGATGTTAGCTGTCTTCAAAGAATGGCCTTCCTAGAATAAGAGTACTATCATCAAGAGATTCATTTGTCATATCAAAAACATAAAAGTCTACAAGAAAAACAAGGTCCTTAACTTGGACTAGAATGTATTTTGAGATTCCCTTAGGATTTATAATCCTCTTATCAGCCAATTGAGCTAACACTTTAGTTGGCTTAATCAAATTCACTTCTAGAGTATGATAAACTGAACTAGGCATCACATTAATAGCAGCACCTAAATCTAATAATGCTCTAGAAATAATTATCTTACCATTTGTACAGGGAATGGAAAATGCACCTAGATCTTGACACTTTACTGGAAATTGAGCTATGAAAAGTGTAGAAGCTTTAGCTCCCACTTGCACCAGTTCATTAGGTTTGTCTCTTTTCCCGTGGTTGCAACTTTCCTTCAAGCACTTTGCATATTCTGGCACTCTTTGAACCCTCTCTAGCATAAGCACATTTACTTCAACCTTACTGAAACAATTAATGATTTCCTTGTTTTGTAGCTCTAAGACTTTCTTGCTACTCATGAGTTCTTTTGTAACAAGTAAGTCCTTAAGATTCACTTCTTTCTTAGCTACACCAGAACTTGCTTCTTCCTGCTTGAGCTCTAAACTTTATGCTGATTGTGCCTCTTCAGTTGTATCACCCTAAGCTTTCTTGACTTTGAATCCATAGTCTCTAGTAGCTTAGTTTCCTTTCTATTTAGCTGTCCACAACCCTCAGAATCTTGTGCAGAATTGATTTAACTTTCTGTAACCTCTTTCTTCTTAAGGAGTTATGCTTCCTTCTTGCTTTCAGACTTCTCAATGCTATTCTTCATTAGACTGCTAGAATCAGTGTCTACCTCACCTTCATTTTCATTTTCAGCATTAGTAACTTGCTCCCTAACTTGCTCTTCACTTTGTAGATTTATAGCATTCACATCTTTGGGGTTAACAACTGTATTTGAAGGTAGATCTCCACTAATCCTTGCTTGAACTTCACTTACTGAATTGGATAATTGTGATACATAGCCATTCATGTTTGAAGTGTTGGTTTCCCATTGCTCAATTCTACTGAAACATCCTCCTTTACACTCCTTAGAGTACACTTGCGGAAGCAATATTAGCTTAACTTAAGTCCAAAGATTGAACTTTTGCTCTTAAGTTCCTCATTCTGAACCTTTACTTTGAGAATTGGTTTCTCACCTTCTACACATCCAAATGAGGCTTAATACCTATCCACGGAATGCCCCAGATGTGTACTACCGGCTTACTAAATCTCGTGGCCAGACTCCTCCGTTTACTAGGTCAAACTGAGGTCAGAACACTGCTGCCTCAGGACCTGCGAATTTCCCCTTAATTTACCATACATAAATTGAATATGCCAAACAATACTTATCATTGAATAACAAATGTCATACAGCATGGCATACACAACAAGACATATACATAGAATTCTCATATTTCTATTACAACTCTTTCTGCCTAAACTGCGGCAGCATAACCACTACGCTTCATCTGTACAAAGAACTGAACTGTACTGATTCGGTAATCCCCTCATGAGAACTACCATTCTACGTAGTACCCAGGAAAGACTAGATGAACCGGCTAGGTTCACTCACTTCTAGCCTCCTTAGACAGCACATACGTATATAGTACTTATCATATACTGATGTTCAGTCTTTACTTCGGCAGCATAACGGCGTCTCCTGGCTTTCTCAAAATCTACTTCAGCATAACCTCCCTGTAATGGGTTATGTATAGGGATGAGATTCGGGGAATCTCAGTAGCAACAATCATAACAACATATGTAATGCAGAGTGACAATGCTTGCTTGTGATTGTGTACAGATAAGTATGCTGCGTGCTTCCATGCTTAATAACATATGATCATAGTATTACAGTAGAGCTTCAGACATAACATATAAGACAACAATCCAACCAAACAATAGCACAACAAATCACAAAGCCATTACATAAAAGCTAGGATTAGTTACTACCTGGCTAGCTCAGCAGAACCTTACTATCTCTATTCTGCTTCCAGCTCCGCCAGAACTTCCTTTCTTCCTTTCCTCCTTTCTCTCTTCCTTCCTTCTCCTTCTCTCTCTTCTTTCTCTGCCTTCTCCTCTCCATGCGTGAATGCCAAATGAAATGGAGGGGGTATTTATAACCTCCTCCAATGGCATTTTCGTAGTTTCTATGAACTCTGATCCTGCGGTCCTGGTTTTTCCTGGATTTTCCTATTTTCTTTAATTCCTCATTTACTGCATCATCGGGACACCTCAGCAGCATATTTTTCACATGTCACAATTCCCTGGACACCTCAGCAGCTGACTCACCGGTCCAGAGTCCTACCTCGTAATGCGTGCCCTCAGCTTTATCTGCTTCCTCCAGACCAGAGCCATGTGGCGCCTGGAAGAGACCTTGCAAGCTTCCAATGCTATCCAGATAAGTCCCAGACTTATCTAATCACCTCCTTGGTTCTCGTGCCAATCGAGTAACTTTACTCTACTGAAAGGTTACTGAATCACTACTCTAATGCCATGTGGCATCTTGTGGGTCCCATGAGGATACCTTATCAGTCCATCTCATGGTTTCCAGATAACCTTTCCTGTATCTGGCCTCCTGCCTTCGGTCTATCTCTAACCGGGTAACTATCTCTTTTGGACCTTCTCAACTCATGGCCCAGACGCTTGGCACTACTTTAGCCACTAGTCGCGACCTAGCCATCATCTCATCGCGACTTAACACCTTCTGGTTCATTAGTCGCGACCACAGCACTCTTTAGTCGCGACCACAACATCCTTTAGTCGCGACCATGACAGTCTTTCTTCGCGACAACATCACTTTTTAGTCGCAACCTGGCTTATTCTACTTATTAGTCGCAACACCACATACATATTCGTCACGACCAATCCTCTCTGCCAATATTAGTCGCGACCATAATACACTCTCATCGCGACCAACGTCTCTAGAAACAAACTATTGCTCGTTGGTGAACACTTGGGATGAATTTCACAACGAAAGGAGGTACTCCATAATTCTTCTAAGAAACTGAGGTGGTTGTGACTTTTCACACAATTACAAAATAATGTCATAAGTTCGCCACATTTTCATTAACAAAAAATATAAACACTTCATCTCCTGTTGGTGCCATATATTAAACAATATCTTAAAGAAACTCGGATTCCATATTTGTAATATCCCTAATTTTCTGTACTGATTTGTATGTACAGATTAGGGGTGTTCAACATGCCCAGTGCCCCGTGTGCCAGCCCGAGCTCAGAGAAAAATAGCCCTGCCCAGCCCAAAAAAATTGGCCCGAAATACAATTGGGCAAGTTTGGGCCGGGTTAAATTCCGGGCCGGGCAGGGCACCGGGCACAGCCGACACGCTGAGTTCATACCTCAAATAATCCTAGAGCGCACAGCCGTCCCCAAATGGCCATTTACCCCTTGGGACTTCCACTGTTTACACATAAGTCCCCGTACCTTTACTTACTCGAAGCTCAGTCCCTGAAACTCTTCACGTTCCTCTGGGACTTCTGCTAAAAAGGGGTCTAGTAGCCTCTTAATCTTAGGCTATCTCTGCATCTCTAGGCCTAAAAACTGGGATGTTACATCTACTCTCCAAGGCAGCAAACTTAGAATTTGTCTTTGCTAGGTTGCTCTCCACTGTAGATCTCAAGTCCTTGAAGTTTGAGTTGAAGTTTGTGTTTATGGAGTTTATATTTGACTTCATCACATTAATACTTTTGAGTATATCAGATATTCCAGCATCCTTTGTAGTAGCAATTACTTCCATAGCTCTAGAGGATTCAGCCACTTGTCTATCATTGTTAAATCTATTCTTCCTAAAATTCCTGTCTCCACCTCTATCTCTCCATCTAAAATTTGGATGATCTCTCCATCCTTTATTATGTGTCGGAGTATGGATTCCTTTGTAGATACTGGTTTTGTTTGCCTTGATAGATGGCTAATACATCTTCACAGTGTGTAGGACAATTAACACTAGTGTGCATAGGAGAATAACAAAGCTGACAACTAGGAGCAACTAGAGCTTGAGAGTATAGGCTTTGAACATGTGAATTGCTTAGTTGTTAATCTGAGCATTCATAGCAGCAACTTGAGAAGATAAGCTACTATAATCTTGAGAAGAAGACCTGGCAGAAACCTCATGAACTTGTCTAGCATCATAGCCCCCATACTGCTGGTTATTAGTTGCTATCTTCTCAATCAAGTTCCATGCTTTATCAGGAGTTAAATCATCAGTAGAACCCCCAGTAGCTGCATCCAAATTCTTTTTGCATGCAAAGCGCAATCCTGAATGAAAGTACTGCACCAAATGCTCATAGAAAGACTCTTCAGCATACTATTTTGCAGCAAAGATTTCCTTTCTCAATGTAGCAGTCTTTGATGTAAGGAAATATCTTTCCAAGAAAGCATTCCTAAAGGCATTCCAGGAGTCCAAGGCTTGAGGTGTATGATATGGCAGCATATAAAACCATTTCTTTGCCTTTCCTTCAAGTGTAAAATGGAATATTTGTCTCTGCACAGCATCCATATAAGCACCTACAGGTTTCATGGATGAGCAAACCCACTGCATAGTCTTTAAATGCTTGAAAGGATCCTCACCTGCCAATCCATAAAACTTTGGTAAGTTACTTAACAAAGGTCCTTTCAGTTCAAATTAACATCTAAAGTAGGACAAGTGTGAAAAGGATCAAAGCTTGCATTAGAAGAAGTGAGCTCTCTTATGCTCCTACGTGCCCTTCTATTATTTATGTTATTCTCTCCATGTTGCTCATTTAGATTAGTCTGATTATGAGTATCAGTTACATCCTCATTAACATGCTCCATGATGAAACATCCTCCCTTAGACCCCTCAGAGTACACTTGCGGAAGCTAGATAGTTCGATTATACCTTAACTTAAGCCCAAAAATTTAAAATTTTACTCTTAAGTTCCTTATTCTGAACCTTTAAGTTGAAAACCAATTTATCTCATTCTACACATCCAAATGAGTTTTATTACCTATCCACGTAATGCCCCAGATGTGTGCTACTGGCTCACCAAATTTTGTGGCCAAATTCCTTTATTTACTAGGTCAAACTAAGGTCAAAACACTGCTACCTCAGGATCTGCGAATTTCTTTCTCATAATTTCTCATACACACATTTAATATGCCAAACAATATTTATTATTAAATAATAAATTGTCATACAACAGAGCATTCATAAAATCCTTGTAACTCTATTACATCTTTCCCTGCCAGAAATCCGGCAGTATAACGGCTAGACTTCATCTTTAAAAGTAACTGATTTTGTACTGATTCGGTAATTCCCGTGAGAACTACCATTCTACGTAAGTACCCAGGAAAGACTGGATGAACCTGCTAGGTCCACTCACTTCCAGCCTCCTTAGACAGTACCTACGTACACAGTAGGTATCAGCTCCTTTCTTCACTACTGCCATCTTGTCATAATTTTGGCAGCATAACGGCGTCTCATAAAATTCTCAAAATTCATTTCAACATAACCTCCCTGTAATGGGTTAGACATGGGGAATGAGATTCGGGGGAATCTCAGTAGTAATAATCATAATAATATATGTAATGCAGTGTGACAGTGCTTGCTTGTGATTGTGTACAGATAAGTATGCTGCGTGCTTCCATACTCAATAATATATGATCATAGCATTGTAATAGAGCTTCAAGCATAACATATAAGACAACAATCCAACCAAACAATAGCACAACGAATCACAAAGCCATTACATAAAAGCTATGATTAGTTACTACCTGGCTAGCTTAGCAGAACTCTATTATCACTATGCTGCTTCCAGCACCGCCAAAACTTCCTTCCTTTCTCTCTTTCTTTCTTTCTCCTTCTTTCTCTTCTTTCTCTCTCTTTTCCTTGCAAAAACGTGATGAATGAATGGCCAGGGGGTATTTATAGTTTCCACTGATAGCATTTCCGTAATTCTCAAGAACTCTGAACTTGTGGCCTTCGATTTTCCTGGAATTTCCTATTTTCTTTATTCCCTTTACTGCATCATCATGACATCATTCAAGGGACACCTCATGGGGACACCTAATCTGTCACATGGCGCAAATATAGGCTCCTGGGACACCTCACCAGCTGACTCAGCATTTCCAGACAGTTCCAGAGTCTTGCACCGGAATACACGGCTGAGATCGTGCCACGTGTCCTTAACTTTTTCTTCTTCCTCTATGTTGACGCCATGTGGCATCTTGCTGGCACCTTTCATGCCATCCAATGCTATCCAGATAAGTCCAAGACTTTATCTGATCACCTCCTCGGTTATCGTGCCGACCGAGTAACTTTACTTTATTGAAAAGTCACTAAAACATTATTTTAATGCCACTTTTCCCCACATATATACTAGGCTAAGTTTTTGCACCTTGGGACTACTATCTTGGGCCCTGATCAAGCTCAAGTACTCTGATGGCTCGATTCCCAAGAAACATCCTTGGCAAATTACCAAAATGCCCTTGGTTCCTTTTTCTTTTCTTTAATAAGTCTAGGGGCATTATTGTCTTTTCACCTCTTACCAGAGTACTCTCTGACCCTGGTCAACTATCCATATATCCTTTCTTGACTGTCTAATCTTAGTCAAATGACCAAAATACCCTTTACTCATTCTTTCACTATTTTACAACATAAGGGCATTTTCGTCATTTACACCTTTTCGGCACATTTCTGGACAGTGACTCCTTTTATCAGATAAACTGATATACTGAGTCTAGGCATTCCTTTAGGTCATAACAGGCATCTGACCGATGTCATCTGAGCCCATTCTGTCTCAATTTGAATACCGATAAATTTCTCAATCGAATCCCCGGAGGTCACATACTCCGTCTCAATTCTCTAATTTGGGAATAACTTTTTCTGCAGACCTCCTATCGCTATTCTGTTAGCTCCCTGACATCCGCCTCATCAGGGCACATCTTCCTGTAAATTCTTACCCACATCTGAGGTCTAGGATATCCGGTAGGAATTTTTTATACTTTTGTACTATCAGATAAATTTCGGCTATCTGGAGTCCTGATAAAATTCCTGTATTAAGCCAGATTACCGAGCATCATCTGTTCTATCTACTGGTAAAATTCAGGACTAAAATGCTTTCGGGTAGTTCCAAGCCACTTTCGGCTGAACTTTCCATAATTACCATTTTGCCCCTGGAAACTTTTCCTTTTTACAATCAAGTCCCTTAACTTCCAATAATTCTTTCATACTCATAGAGACCTCGTATGAATATTTCACAGTTCAGTGAAATAATCAGCATAATTTTTTCTATTTTATGGTAAAATATGGTACTCATCGGTTACCAGCCCGATCTTTCCCATAATTACGATTATGCCCCTGAAATCTCTTTCTAGCATCTTTACTCCTCTTCTTATCCTTCATCTTACGTTCTAGAAATTCTCTTTCAATAACTCATCCCATGAACTCTTCGGGAGTCATTGTTAACTCATCTTTAAATCCTGAGGAACTTAGCTCATCCCTCGGATTCCTACAAAATATAGGTAAGTGATTTGCCCATATCAGATTACTACCCTAGGACTATGGGTTTAATAGCCTGCCCATATCAGACTACCTCCCAGTTCTCCTAGACCCAAAAATTGGGATGTTACACATGACAAAATGATTATCTAAGATATCACCAGATGTAAATTCAGTTTCAGCTGCAACAGATTCACCAGAAGAACTAAGCTCAACAACATATGCAACACTAGCTTGATTTAATATTTTAGCCTTCTTAATTTGCCTAAGTGTTCTATCGATTTCTCTATCCAAAGGAAAGAATTCAAAGTTTCTAATCATGCAAATCACACTCAACAATGATGCAGGATATCACAATGCAGTAATTTTAGCAAATGAGATCAGTTAATCACAGTATAGAAATATCAGGTTGCAACTAAATAGACTCTAGGTCATGACTAAAGAGTACAGAGAGTAGATATCATACAAAAATGAACTTCACGTCGCTACTGACAGTCACAAAGAGCAAAATTTTTTAATCAGGATTTTTGGTCATGACCAAATGTCACTTTGGTTGTGACTAAAAATCATAAAGAGAAAATGCTTGAAGTTATAAATTTCTGGTTACGACCAAATGTCACTCACGTCGCCACTAAAAATCATAGAGAGTAAATATGAATTGAACACCAATTTTTGGTCGAGACTAAGTGTCACTTTGGTTGTGACTAGAAATCACAGAGAAGAAAACTGACGGATAAAAATTTTTTGTTGCGACCAAAAAGCACTCAAGTTGCGACTAGAAATCACAGAGAAGAAAATTGATGGATAAAAATTTTTGGTTGTGACCAAAAAGCACTCGAGTCTCGACTAGAATTCACTGAGACTCAGAAATCAATTTTTTTCACTATAGTCGCGACTAAACATGCAAATGGTAGCCACCTAACAACACAAAATACTAAATTCACAAAAAAAAAATAAAACACCTATATACTCTTTATGTTTTTCTTAGGCCCAACAGATTGCTTAGGAAACCTTAACAAGTAAGGCTCCCCGGAAACGACGCTATTTTGATAACTGTCGTTTTACTTATAAAACAAAATCAAGCTAATCAATAGTAAGTAGAGGCTAACCTAGGTCGATTCACAAGGAGTCTAGATGGATGCTAAGGTACCTAATTAATCTAATGAGCCACAAATTAACAAGTTAATCAGATGATTTGTGTGATGAGATGTTTGAACTAAAATTGAATGTAAATCTTATACTACTGTTTATGATTTTAGGTGTTTATGGTGAGGAAATGAATCAATGACAAGTATGTTCTCTTGGAGATTACCTTACCTGTATTATTCATAGAATATCAAGAGTTAATCAATTGGATTAGAATAGGTTAGCTAACAACTCGCCAGCTAAATCTCAATCAAGCTACAACTCGCAGACATTGAATAGAGAATTAAGAATCATTCAACTCAGAGATAGAAGAAGTTGAATTAAATAGATACAACTATACTCTGTTATATAATCACTCTAATTAATCACAACCATGTCCAACTAGTGCAAGGATGAGAATCAATCAAAGATCAATTATGTAGAAATAAGAAATCCAACTCGGTTCTCTACTCCTTTATCATCTACTAACTCTAATTGAATCAATAAACCACAACTAACTACATCAACTCGATACAATTAAATCTGACTTAAATACACAATGAACTCCCTGTTCAGCTCAAGAATTCTGGTTCAACATCATCTCTAAGAGAGCACAGAAGCTTAGCCTTGCATTGCCATCTGAACTTCAACAGCAACAGAAGGTATAGCAACAGTCATGGTGGAATAAGAAGGAGAAGATAAAGATGGAATGGTCTCTGTTTCTCCGGCTCAAAATAGAGCAGAAGTGCAGTATGATGTGAATATATAGAAGTATGGAATGAATGACTTCAGATTTGAATTAGAGTGAATGGCTGATGTGAATAGTGTACTGTGCATGAACAGTGCTCCTCAGGTGATTTGTGTGATTCTCCCACTTGCTTCTATTAGTAACTCCTTGATCTAGCCCATATACTATCAAATGTCATCAGCTCCTTTAGTCTAGCTGTCATTCTCCCTTCATTCTGTTAGTGCATTGGCCTGTGATGAAAAATTAGAATAAACATATTATTTGTTCAATTTATCATTAAAATCTCATCAATTAATTCCTAACTGTTCCAATTCTATTTTATTACTTAATTGCTCATCATATTAGAAAATGGGGATAAAATCAATAATAAAACTCTCTTTAAACATTCTAAAAATCAATGCAAATATGAGTTTGCCACCTTAGACATAAACAAGGTAGAAACACTTCATCACCTATTGGTGTCGTATATGACACAATTTCTTAAAGAAATTGGGATTCTATAATCCTCATTGAAAGTTGAGATGCATTGTGACTTTTCACTCAATTATAAAATAGTGCAACTACCATTATGTGTTTACGTTAGTCTTGCTCAAAAGACTGTATCACTCGTTGTTGACCTATATATATCAATTAAGCCATAAAAGTGGGCATCTCAAATCCTCATTCAAAGTTCAGATGGGTTATGAGTTTTCATTCAATTCATAAAAAGTGCGAAAAGTACGCAATTACTAGCTAGAAACAAACTATTGCTCGTTGGTGAACACTTCCCAGATAAGTCCCAGACTTATCTAATCACCTCCTTGGTTCTCGTGCCAATCGAGTAACTTTACTCTACTGAAAGGTTACTGAATCACTACTCTAATGCCATGTGGCATCTTGTGGGTCCCATGAGGATACCTTATCAGTCCATCTCATGGTTTCCAGATAACCTTTCCTGTATCTGGCCTCCTGCCTTCGGTCTATCTCTAACCGGGTAACTATCTCTTTTGGACCTTCTCAACTCATGGCCCAGACGCTTGGCACTACTTTAGCCACTAGTCGCGACCTAGCCATCATCTCATCGCGACTTAACACCTTCTGGTTCATTAGTCGCGACCACAGCACTCTTTAGTCGCGACCACAACATCCTTTAGTCGCGACCATGACAGTCTTTCTTCGCGACAACATCACTTTTTAGTCGCAACCTGGCTTATTCTACTTATTAGTCGCAACACCACATACATATTCGTCACGACCAATCCTCTCTGCCAATATTAGTCGCGACCATAATACACTCTCATCGCGACCAACGTCTCTAGAAACAAACTATTGCTCGTTGGTGAACACTTGGGATGAATTTCACAACGAAAGGAGGTACTCCATAATTCTTCTAAGAAACTGAGGTGGTTGTGACTTTTCACACAATTACAAAATAATGTCATAAGTTCGCCACATTTTCATTAACAAAAAATATAAACACTTCATCTCCTGTTGGTGCCATATATTAAACAATATCTTAAAGAAACTCGGATTCCATATTTGTAATATCCCTAATTTTCTGTACTGATTTGTATGTATAGATTAGGGGTGTTCAACATGCCCAGTGCCCGGTGTGCCCGCCCGAGCTCGGAAAAAAATAGCCCTGCCCAGCCCAAAAAAATTGGCCCGAAATACAATTGGGCAAGTTTGGGCCGGGTTAAATTCCGGGTCGGGCAGGGCACCGGGCACAGCCGACACGCTGAGTTCATACCTCAAACAATCCTAGAGCGCACAGCCGTCCCCGTCGCCGCACCTGCCACCACCATTTCATCATCCTCTCTTCGTCGCACTCACTAACTCAGTCTGGGAACATCATTCATCAGGTTCCTGGTTCGTCTTCCATCTGGCCTTTTAAAACTTTGATTCAGATCCACCTTCAGTTTTAGGTGTGTTCTTCTTTCTTAACTGGGCATGGTTAATACGTGAGCTGTTTTTGAAATAATTTTCATTTGCATGTGATGTTAAGTTATTTCCATCTGAATCATCGCTATTCTTTTTGTTAATCCACTGGCGCCATGAATTGAAATCAGATTTGATGTGTTCGGCATAAAATAGATTTATGCTATAGACCGAGTGAAGTTTAAGTCTTCTTTTGATTTCAATTTGGCGAGCTACTTCTGTAAATCATACAGTATGTCTAGACTTAGCCTTTGTTTGTTATTCGTGTTATAGATATATTATTCCACTGGAGTCAAAATATTTGCATAAATGAAAATATGAATCAGTTGTCCTCGCCACAATGTCCCAAGATTATACTGCACTCCCATGTTTGAAGGAAAACTCACCATTTTGTGGGTCTCTAATTTACAAAGAGGCATACTTTCAAATATTTCAGTTCATAATCATGAATATGGAACCATGTAAAGACCGCATGTCCTCAAAATGTCATAAAAAGGAACCAAACCTCAGCTCCCACATGGAAAAAAGTTTCTTGGTTTCATCAGGGAATTGTCTCTTCTAAGTGATTTGTCATATTATCTATGCAATGCCGATGAAAATTATAAACAAAAAACACATTTTCAATACAAACAAAGAAGCTTTGTCCCTCCATGGTATTTTTTTTATTGGGATAGTGCAGAACAGGGGGAAAATCCTAGCAGGTATAATGACTATCTAAGATCGAACCAAAGGGAGGAAAATCAAAATAGTCTAAAGAACTAATCTACTTATATTTTCCCTTCTTCTGAGTCAGTGGACATGAAATATGCAGAACGCAGGAACTGGTGTTTAGGCTTTGTGAATTGTGTAGCTTAAGCATCTTAATCTAATGGAATATATTCACATAAATCAACTTTTGAATTCTTCAACATTCTGTCCTCTCAACCTGAAAGAAGGAGGTACTGGAGACTTGAGATTACATTACTGGGCAAACATAAAATAAATTAAAAAGATAGTCACATTCACAAGTTCTACTGTCTATTCTAATTGGATTAACGTATCTGTGATGCCTGCAGACGACTACATGATTTTAATTCGTGTGGAAAAGGGATTTTGATCGACTTAGTAATATCAAGTCTATAACATATGAGGGAGAAAATTTCTTTGGATTTTAATTGGTGTGGAAAAGGGAAAAGGGATTTTAATTGCTTTGGATTTCAATGGCTAATTTCTGATATTTCTGGGGTTAATTTCAGGTTGAAGATACTTTGTTTAAATGGATGATCAAGCTTCTAAAGTATCATCATCCTCTCTTGAAGATACTTCAACTTCAACCGCTTTTAAAACTTCTATTGTATCACCAACCCCTAGTCCTGTCCATAATGAATCTAGTGCAACTCTTACCCCTGACCATACTCTTATGCCTCCTCCACCTACCTCTCAATCTCCCCTCACCTATCCCCACCCTCCTACTTCGCATGCTCCCACTCCCACCACCCAAACACAAGCAGAATTTGTTACACAAGAAACAAATGTGGAAGGTAGGGGTACAAAGAGAAAGGAAAGAGAACCCAAGCACATATCAGAGGTATGGGATCACTTTGTTAGATTGCCATTAGAACAAACTAATGGGGAGCACTTAGCAGCTTGCAAGCATTGCCATACGACTTATAAGGCTGATCCAAATCGCCATGGGACACATTCTTTGTTAAGGCATATCCCAAAGTGTAAAGAGAACCCAAACAAGGCAAAGGAAGATCGAAGGCAATCTATGTTAACTCTCTTGTCTGGGGGGTCGAGTGGTCAAGGAAGATCGGTGGTGACACATTTATATAATGTGAAGCGATGTAGAAGAGCTTTAGTTGAATTTATTATATCGGATGAGCAACCATTCAGAATTGTTGAGAAGCCTGCATTTAAGAAATTACTTAATGAGTTTGAGCCCCGCTTTCCAATCCCTTCAAGAACAACAATTGGAAGGGATGTGTGGTAGTTATATCTTGGAGAAGTTCAATTATTGAAGAAATTCTTACAGCAAAGTGCTAAGCGTGTTTGCCTTACCACAGACTGCTGGACATCATGCCAAAACTTCAACTATATGTGTTTGACAGCATATTTTATTGATGAGGATTGGAAGCTTCACAAGAGGATATTGAATTTTGTTATGATTGAAAATCATAGAGGTGATACTATAGGGAAGACAATTGAACAATGCTTGTTGCAGTGGGAGATTGAAAATATCTTCACCATAACTATGGATAATGCCTCGGCTAATGACACAGCATTGGTATACTGAAGAGGCATTTAAGGAGTTGGAAGGGGTTACTTTGTGATGGCGATTATATACAATTAAGGTGTTGTGCCCATGTCCTTAATTTGGTGGTTAATGAAGGCATCAAAGAGATGAAGGATAGCTTTAAAGCCATTCGAAGCGCTGTTAGATATGTTCGTTCTTCTCCTTCACGCTTCCTAAAATTCAAAACTTGGGCTGAAGCTGAAAAAATAGACACTAAAAGCCTTGTTTGCCTTGATGTAAACACTCGATGGAACTCGTCATACTTGATGTTGGAAGCTGCGATGAAGTTTCAAAAAGTATTTGAGCGGATGAGGGATGAAGACAATGACTATATTTCCCACTTCAGCTCAAGCACTTCAAGCTCCAGGCGTGGTCTTACGCACGTCCAAGATGACTTCTCTGGTCCTATTGGTGATGATTGGGAGAATGCTAAGATCTTCATCAAATTCTTGAAGGTATTTTATGATATTACATTGAAATTTTCAAGCTCCCTTTCTGTAACATCTAATGACTGTTTCCATCAGATTGCACGTGTTCAGAAAATGTTACAAAAGAATATTATGAATAGAGCTAATAATTTTTTGGCAGACATGAGCGTCAGCATGCAGGCAAAATATGACAAGTATTGGGGTCAAGCAGATAATATGAATCCATTACTATTTGTGGCTGTAATTTTGGATCCTCGATATAAATTGGCCTATGTCAATCATATGTTTGATGTCCTTTACATTGACCCCGAAGTATGTTCACTTATGAAGGAGAGAGTCAAAGATTGTTTGTATCGGTTGTTTAATGAGTACTCTGCAAGGGTTTCTGTTGAATTAGGGACTCTTTCAATAGGTACAACAGGTGCAACTTCATTGCCTTCTTTTGATGATGATAATGCTGCTGCTGCTGATGATGATACTGAGGATCCAGGTCATAAGTGGTTAAAATCTATGAAAATAAGAACATCTACAGATCCTCAAACTGAGTTAGATAGATATATTGTAACTGACTCAAGAGATGAAATCCCTTCTACATCTGAGTTTGACATACTTTTATGGTGGAAAGCTAATTCTCAAAAATATAAAATTCTCTCTCATATGGCACGAGATGTATTGGCTATTCCAGTTTCTACAGTTGCCTCTGAGTCTGCCTTTAGCACTGGGGGACGTATAGTTGATCATTACAGGAGTTCTTTGTCTTATAAAATGACAGAAGCACTAATTTGTAGTCAAAATTGGCTACAAGCTGGCCAATCTATCAATGATTTAGCTGACAAGCTTCGGGAGTTCGATAATTTTGATGAAACAGAAAAGGTCATTCAGCTTGCAAGTAATCTGTTATCTTGAAGCTCATAACTTCTATTATATATTTTACTTTATAATATGTAACGTAGTTTTCCTTTTATTTTTTCTACAGATGCTACTCTTGGAACTGGAAGAGAGAATATGATGGCTACTGGTGGTGACTGAAGATCATTTTAATTGCAATGGATTTCAAGACTTCAATTATTATCTCGTTGTCACCTTGTTTTTAGTTAATTTTGGATATTTTTTATATCTTTAAGACATACATATGATATTATTTTAGAAATTTATGATTGCAGATTTTTTTCCACAACATGAGCAGGACATCACTATTTGGGCATGCCCAGCCCGCCCATGCCCAGCCCGCCCATGCCCAGCCCACCTATGCCCAGCCCAAAATACTTAGGGCTTTTACCGGGCAGGGCCGGGCACCGGGCTAGGAAATGCAGCCCATGCATTTTCTGGGCAGGTCACCGGGCAGGGGGGCTGCCCTGCCCAGCCCTGCCCACACACACCCCTAGTACAGATTGAATGAAATATATGAATTATTTTTCAGGAAAAAGATGTGGTTATTTATGTAAAGAAAGGGATTAAATTGAAAAAGAAAGGAAATGAAAGGACTTAATTGCAATTATGGAAAGTTTAAGGCTAGGAAGGAAAGGTAGACAAAAAATGTGGGGTCTTAAAGTGTAATTTTAGCCAAATAAAGGGACTTAAGTGCAATGAAGAAAAAGTTCCCTGGGGCTAAAGTGTAATTAAAGAAAATTAGGTCAGAAGTGGTTTGGACTGCCCGAAAGCATTTCAGTCCCAGATTTCACCAGAAGAGAGGGCAGGTGATGCTGGGTAATCCAGCCTAATACAGGAATTTTTCAAGACTCCAGATAGCCAAAATTGATCTGATAGTCTAAAAGTTATAAAAATTCCTACCGGATATCCTAGATTTCAGATATAAGTGAGAAATTACAGGATGATGCGTCCTGATGGGACGGATGTCAGGAAACTGACAAAATACTGATAGGAGGTCTGTAGGAAAAGTTATTCACAAATTAACAAATACAGACGGGAGTATGAGGCCTCCGGGGATCCGATTAGGGAATTTATCGGTATTTAAAAAGGGACTAAATGAGTTCGGATGACCTCAGTCAAATGACTGTTATAACCCACAGGGATGCCTAAACACAGTAGGCAGTGTATCTGATAAAAGGACCCGGTGTCTGGGGATGTGTGTTAACGGTGTATAATAGTTAAAATATTCGATGAACTGTGCCGGGCAAAGATTCCTCGTAACACGTGCCAGAAAGGTAATGGACCCTAAAAGGCCCAATAATGGCGCCATCTAAGGCCTAATAATGGCGCCATCTAAGGCCCAATAAGACTCTTGGACTGACAGTTGATGCGATGCATGGTGGCTTTTCACTCAATTAAAAAATAGAGCCACAAGCATTCTGTGTTTTCCTTACTCTTGCTAAAAAGATTGCATCACCCATTATTAACCTATATAGATCAATTACATAACGAAAGTGGGCATCTCGAAACCCCATTCAAAGTTGAGATGGGTTGTGAGTTTTCATTCAATTCATAAAAAGTGGGAAAAGTATACAATTACAAGCTAGAAACAAACTATCGCTCATTTTTTAACCCTTGGGATGAATTTCACAATGAAAGCGAGCACTCCATAACTCACCTAAGGGGCTAAGTGGTTGTGACTTTTCCTCAATTCCAAAATAATACCACAAGTTCGCTACATTTTCATTAAACAAAAAATATAAACACATCATCACCTGTTGGTATCGTATATGAAACAATTTATTAAAGAAATTGGGATTCTCTAATCCTTATTGAAAAGTGGACATGTGATGAGGCTCTCGGATTGTTGCAGTCCGAGCCATCAAAATAAAGTTAATTACACCCAATATAGTATAAGGCACAACCCTATCGTTCTTCTCAAGGAGCCTTTCTAAAGGAATCCTAGCAAATTGGATGTCAAAAATAATGAAAACCTGAGTAGAGATAAAATGGTTTTGGGGTTTGGTTGATTTTTGCAATAAAATAAGGGTGCAGAAAAGTAGATATTTTTTTTGGATTTTTGATTAAGATGGAAACTGGTTGGCTTGTTGAAAGAATATGTTATGAAAGACTCTTGATGATGAAAATGTTTCTATCCTCGCTCTTAATTGAATATAGGAGTTTGAAATCGCTAAGTCTTGAGTAAAATCTCAACCGATCGATTGAGTCCAGAACCCTAATCTCCTTTAAACTCCTTTGATCAAAGCTAGTTTAAAGACTATTAGCGAACTGTTAGAAACAACTTAGCGTGCAATTAACCCTAGATTATGAGAACGCCCTCGAATGGTCGTCAATCGAAAACCCTAGATTTCAAGCAATTGAATTGATTTGCAACGATCGCTGAAAACAACCCAACTTTCTTAAAATCGAAACTGAAATATTAAATTAAAATCTAACGTTCAAACATCAAATTACAACAGGCTAATCTGAGAATGATCAATCGATATTGAAAACTTGTTCATATGATGAAAACCCTAGATCTAGTAGCAATTATAAAATGACAAGATGCAAATTAGAGCAGAAGTGAAACATCCTCCCTTAGACCCCTCAGAGTACACTTACAGAAGCGATATTAGCTCAATCATATCTTAACTTTACTCTTAAGTTCCTTATTCTGAACCTTTAATTTGAGAACTTATTTAATCTCATTTTACACATCCAAATAAGGCTTATTACCTATCTATGGAATGCCCCAGATGTGTACAACTGGCTCACCAAATTTCGTTGTCAAACTCCTTCGTTTACTAGGTCAGACTGAGGTCAAAACACTGCTACCTCAGGACCTGCGAATTTCTCTTTTAATTCGTCATCCACAAAATGAACATGCCAAACAATATTTATTAATGAATAACAAAGTGTCATACAACAAAGCATATACAAAGTTCTCATTTTTCTATTTCATCTTTTCCTGCCCGAACTTCGGCAGCATAACCGCTACATTCCTTCTGTAGAAAGTAACCGATCTTGTACCGATTTGGTAATTCCCGTAGGAGCTACCATTCTACGTAAGTACCCAGGAAAGACTAGATGAACCTGCTAGGTCCACTCACTTCCAGCCTCCTTAGACAGCACCTACGTACACAATACGTATCAGTTCCTTTCTTTGTTCTTCTTCGTTGCTAGAATTTCGGCAGCCTAACGGCGTCTCTTAAAATTTCCAAATTTTATTTTGACAGAACCTCCCTTGTGGGAATGAGATTCAAAAGAATCCCAGTAGCAATAATCATAACAATATATGTAATACAGAGTGACAGTGCTTGCTTGTGATTGTGTACAGATAAGTATGCTGCGTGCTTCCATATTCAATAACATATGATCATAGCATTGGAATAGAGCTTCAAGCATAACATATAAGACAACAATCCAACCAAACAATAGCACAACAAATCACAAAGCCATTACATAAAAGCTAAGATTAGTTACTACCTCAAAAGCAGAACTTCAGAACTTCTCTACTGCTTCCAACTTCACCAGAACTTCCTTTCTTCTTTCTTTCTCACTTTCTCTCTCAAGAACTTCCTTCTCACTCTAAAAAGGCTCCTTGGCCATGCATAATGAATGAATGGGGGGGTATTTATAGTTTTGGTCAATGGCATTCTTGTAATTTTGAAGCCATCTGATCCTGTGGTCCTGGTTTTTCCGGAATTTCCTATTTTTCTTTATTCCTTTTACTGCATCATGCATGACATCATCTTAAAGCCACCTCATGGGACACCTCATCATGCACATTTCTCACATGGCGAAATTGCAAGCTTCTTGGACACCTCATCAGCTGACTCAGCAGTTCCATTTCAATCCAGTACCGGTCCGGTCCTATTTCCCACAAACTGGACTCACCGGCTAAGATTGTGCCACGTGTCCTTAACTTTTCTTCTTCCTCTAAGATGACGCCATGTGGCATATGGAAGGGACCTTTCATGCCTTCCAATGCAATCCAGATAAGTCCAGGGAGATAACCTTTCGGGGTCTACCTTATCTCACTTTCTCATTTAAGAGATTTACCTCCACTGGGATTTTCTAAACCTCTATGTACTCTAGGGAGATAACCTTTCTACATTAGAGCATCACTAAGCAAGAACCTTCTATTCTGTGCCAGAATCTTATGCTCTGAGCCAGAATTCTATCTGGTTTATGCCAAAACCTATTGCTCTGATATCAAAATGAAACATCCTCCCTTAGACCCCTCAGAGTACACTTACGGAAGCGATATTAGCTCAATCACATCTTAACTTAAGCCCAGAAATTTAAAATTTTACTCTTAAGTTCCTTATTCTGAACCTTTAATTTGAGAACTTATTTAATCTCATTTTACACATCCAAACAAGGCTAATTACCTATCTATGGAATGCCCAAGATGTGTACAACTGGCTCACCAAATTTCGTGGCCAAACTCCTTCGTTTACTAGGTCAGACTGAGGTCAAAACACTGCTACCTCAGGACATGCGAATTTCTCTTTTAATTCGTCATCCACAAATTGAACATGCCAAACAATATTTATTAATGAATAACAAAATGTCATACAACAAAGCATATACAAAATTCTCATTTTTCTATTTCATCTTTTTCTGCCCGAACTTCGGCAGCATAACCGCTACATTCCTTCTGTAGAAAGTAATCGACCTTGTACCGATTCGGTAATTCCCGTAGGAGCTACCATTCTATGTAAGTACCCAGGAAAGACTAGATGAACCTGCTAGGTCCACTCAGTTCCAGCCTCCTTAGACAGCACCTACGTACACAGTACGTATCAGTTCCTTTCTTTGTTCTTCTTCATTGCTAGAATTTCGGCAGCCTAACGGCGTCTCTTAAAATTTCCAAATTTTATTTTGACAGAACCTCCCTTGTAATGTTATATATGGGAATGAGATTCAAAAGAATCCCAGTAGCAGTAATCATAACAATATATGTAATGCAGAGTGACAGTGCTTGCTTGTGATTGTGTACAGATAAGTATGCTGCGTGCTTCCATATTCAATAACATATGATCATAGCATTGGAATAGAGCTTCAAGCATAACATATAAGACAACAATCCAACCAAACAATAGCACAACAAATCACAAAGTCATTACATAAAAGCTAAGATTAGTTACTACCTCAAAAGCAGAACTTCAGAACTTCTCTACTGCTTCCAACTTCACCAGAACTTCCTTTCTTCTTTCTTTCTCACTTTCTCTCTCAAGAACTTCCTTCTCACTCTAAAAAGGCTCCTTGGCCATGCATAATGAATGAATGGGGGGGGGTATTTATAGTTTTGGTCAATGGCATTCTTGTAATTTTGAAGCCATCTGATCCTGTGGTCCTGGTTTTTCCGGAATTTCCTATTTTTCTTTATTCCTTTTACTGCATCATGCATGACATCATCTTAAAGCCACCTCATGGGACACCTCATCATGCACATTTCTCACATGGCGAAATTGCAAGCTTCTTGGACACCTCATCAGCTGACTCAGCAGTTCCAGTTCAATCCAGTACCGGTCCGGTCCTATTTCCCACAAACTGGACTCACCGGCTAAGATTGTGCCACGTGTCCTTAACTTTTCTTCTTCCTCTAAGATGACGCCATGTGGCATATGGAAGGGACCTTTCATGCCTTCCAATGCAATCCAGATAAGTCCAGGACTCTATCTGATCACCTCCTCGGTTATCGTGCCAACCGGGTAACTTTACTTTATTGAAACAACATTAAAATAGTATTTTAATGCCACTTTCTATCACATACTTCATGGGCTACGTTTTTGGGCCTTGGAATATTATCTTGGGTCTCTAATCAAGCTCAAGTACTCTGATGGCTCGATTCCCAAGAAACAGCCCTTGGCAAATTACCAAAATACCCCTGAGTGCCCTTTCTTGCACTATTTTAACCCTAAGGGTAAAATCATCATTTTACACCCTTCTGTACTCTGTCAGGGTATATACTGACTCTAAGTAACTTTATCTGTATGTACCTTGGCTTCTGGGCCTCCAGAATGACCAAAATGCCCTTCATTCATCTGTTACCCTTTAGTACAACACAGGGGCATTTTCGTAATTTCGCACTTTTTCGGGGTTCTGCCGAACACTGGCCCACCTGTCAGTCCAAGGTCTTACTGGGCCTTTATTGGCGCCATTATTGGGCCTTTCAGGGTCCACTACCTTCATGGCACGCATTACGAGGAATCCTCCCTTGTAATGATTATTGAATATTTTATCTATTATTCACCGTTTATACACATATCCGGACACCGGCTCCTTCTGTTCGATACATTGGCCTGCGGTGTTCAGGCATCCCTGTGAGTCATATCAGTCATCTGACTGAGGTCATCCGAACTCATTCAGTCCCTTTTCAAATACCGATAAATTTCCCTATCGGATACCCGGAGACCTCACACTCCCGTCTGGATTTTCTGATTTGTGAATAACTTTTTCTACAGGCCTCCTATCGGTATTCTGTCAGTTTCCTGACATCCTCCCCATAAGGACGCATCATCCTGTATTTTCTCACCTAGATCTGAAATCTAGGATATCCGGTATGAATTCTTATAACTTTTGGACGATCAGTCCATTTCTGGCTATCTGGAGTCTTCAAAAATTCCTGTATCAAGCCAGATTACTGAGCGTCACTTGCTCTCTCTACTGGTGAAATATGGGACTGAAATACTTTCGGACATCCAAACCACTTCCGGCCTGACTTTCTTTAATTATACTTTAGCCCAAAGAACTTTTCTTCTTTTCAATTAAGTCTCTTTCTTTGAATAAATGGCCATCATAGATTACTACCCTGGGACTACGGGTTTAGCAGCCTGCCCATATCAGACTACTTCCCAGTTCTCCTAGACCAAAAATCGGGATGTTACAATTCTCCTCCCCTTTTAAAAATTTCGTCCTCAAAATTTTAAGGGATACCTCATCTTTCCTGAAGAGAACCTCTTACTGATCTATACAGCTATGTGATTCTTATAACACAGTCATGTATATAACCAGTAAGATCATCCCTCTCTGTCTTATCCTCACTCCAGTGATGGTCTAGAGGAGCAACAGCTTGGTCCCAGACCTTCCACATGGATTCTTAGCAACTAACATCTCTCATTATAGTTGCTTACAGCTATCCATGTTCTAACCCCTCATACAGCACCCTCATCACTGAGTCAAGACAGATTTATTATCTTACTAATTATTTCTCATGACTCGTTATAATAACCACATTCTCTAGATCAGAAAAGAACTCTTCATTACTCATATCATTTACATCTAGGCATACAGTTCTTCGCTGCTAAGTCGCCCTTACAGCTATGGCTCTCCTTAACCATTCTTAGGGTCGACCTTAGGGAATTTGGAGACTCTGTCTATGGTAAGAGCAAATATCTTTCCTAGGGATGTCAGCATTCTTAGGGCAACCTCTCGCAAAGTGGCCTTTCTTACCACAACTGCTTTGCCCTGCTTTACACTCCCATGTGCCATGGCTCTTTCCACCACTCTTCTCTCCAACCTGATCCTTACCTTGATCAGTCCCCTACCTAAACTATTGCCTCTTTCTCTTACTATTGGATTCACAACTTAAGCTACTTCCCAGAGTGCTCTTAGCCAATGCTTTTCTATCTCTTTCTCTCGATCCTAGCAAACTTGAGTCGCATGGATCTCATTCATCATCTTTATCATTTCTGCTCTCTAGGGTAATCTACCCTAGATCTACTATTTCACCATGCTGGAATCCCTCTTCTTAGGGAACATTAGCTCTCTAGCTATTAACCATCACATCTCTAGCCTTAGGCCATGTCCTAGGATTATTCCTAGGCAAATCTCATTCTAGCTATCTCATCAAACTTTGCACCTTTTTCATACTATCTGCTCTCCTTCTTATGGATAACTTACTGCACTTATAAGCAGTGTCCATTTCTTTCATATCTTACCCCATCTTGACGTAATTTCGGGGTCTACCTTATCTCACTTTCTCATTTAAGAGATTTACCTCCACTGGGATTTTCTAAACCTCTATGTACTCTAGGGAGATAACCTTTCTACATTAGAGCATCACTAAGCAAGAACCTTCTATTCTGTGCCAGAATCTTATGCTCTGAGCCAGAATTCTATCTGGTTTATGCCAAAACCTATTGCTCTGATATCAAAATGAAACATCCTCCCTTAGACCCCTCAGAGTACACTTACGGAAGCGATATTAGCTCAATCACATCTTAACTTAAGCCCAGAAATTTAAAATTTTACTCTTAAGTTCCTTATTCTGAACCTTTAATTTGAGAACTTATTTAATCTCATTTTACACATCCAAACAAGGCTAATTACCTATCTATGGAATGCCCAAGATGTGTACAACTGGCTCACCAAATTTCGTGGCCAAACTCCTTCGTTTACTAGGTCAGACTGAGGTCAAAACACTGCTACCTCAGGACATGCGAATTTCTCTTTTAATTCGTCATCCACAAATTGAACATGCCAAACAATATTTATTAATGAATAACAAAATGTCATACAACAAAGCATATACAAAATTCTCATTTTTCTATTTCATCTTTTTCTGCCCGAACTTCGGCAGCATAACCGCTACATTCCTTCTGTAGAAAGTAATCGACCTTGTACCGATTCGGTAATTCCCGTAGGAGCTACCATTCTATGTAAGTACCCAGGAAAGACTAGATGAACCTGCTAGGTCCACTCAGTTCCAGCCTCCTTAGACAGCACCTACGTACACAGTACGTATCAGTTCCTTTCTTTGTTCTTCTTCATTGCTAGAATTTCGGCAGCCTAACGGCGTCTCTTAAAATTTCCAAATTTTATTTTGACAGAACCTCCCTTGTAATGTTATATATGGGAATGAGATTCAAAAGAATCCCAGTAGCAGTAATCATAACAATATATGTAATGCAGAGTGACAGTGCTTGCTTGTGATTGTGTACAGATAAGTATGCTGCGTGCTTCCATATTCAATAACATATGATCATAGCATTGGAATAGAGCTTCAAGCATAACATATAAGACAACAATCCAACCAAACAATAGCACAACAAATCACAAAGTCATTACATAAAAGCTAAGATTAGTTACTACCTCAAAAGCAGAACTTCAGAACTTCTCTACTGCTTCCAACTTCACCAGAACTTCCTTTCTTCTTTCTTTCTCACTTTCTCTCTCAAGAACTTCCTTCTCACTCTAAAAAGGCTCCTTGGCCATGCATAATGAATGAATGGGGGGGGGTATTTATAGTTTTGGTCAATGGCATTCTTGTAATTTTGAAGCCATCTGATCCTGTGGTCCTGGTTTTTCCGGAATTTCCTATTTTTCTTTATTCCTTTTACTGCATCATGCATGACATCATCTTAAAGCCACCTCATGGGACACCTCATCATGCACATTTCTCACATGGCGAAATTGCAAGCTTCTTGGACACCTCATCAGCTGACTCAGCAGTTCCAGTTCAATCCAGTACCGGTCCGGTCCTATTTCCCACAAACTGGACTCACCGGCTAAGATTGTGCCACGTGTCCTTAACTTTTCTTCTTCCTCTAAGATGACGCCATGTGGCATATGGAAGGGACCTTTCATGCCTTCCAATGCAATCCAGATAAGTCCAGGACTCTATCTGATCACCTCCTCGGTTATCGTGCCAACCGGGTAACTTTACTTTATTGAAACAACATTAAAATAGTATTTTAATGCCACTTTCTATCACATACTTCATGGGCTACGTTTTTGGGCCTTGGAATATTATCTTGGGTCTCTAATCAAGCTTAAGTACTCTGATGGCTCGATTCCCAAGAAACAGCCCTTGGCAAATTACCAAAATACCCCTGAGTGCCCTTTCTTGCACTATTTTAACCCTAAGGGTAAAATCATCATTTTACACCCTTCTGTACTCTGTCAGGGTATATACTGACTCTAAGTAACTTTATCTGTATGTACCTTGGCTTCTGGGCCTCCAGAATGACCAAAATGCCCTTCATTCATCTGTTACCCTTTAGTACAACACAGGGGCATTTTCGTAATTTCGCACTTTTTCGGGGTTCTGCCGGACACTGGCCCACCTGTCAGTCCAAGGTCTTACTGGGCCTTTATTGGCGCCATTATTGGGCCTTTCAGGGTCCACTACCTTCATGGCACGCATTACGAGGAATCCTCCCTTGTAATGATTATTGAATATTTTATCTATTATTCACCGTTTATACACATATCCGGACACCGGCTCCTTCTGTTCGATACATTGGCCTGCGGTGTTTAGGCATCCCTGTGAGTCATATCAGTCATCTGACTGAGGTCATCCGAACTCATTCAGTCCCTTTTCAAATACCGATAAATTTCCCTATCGGATACCCGGAGACCTCACACTCCCGTCTGGATTTTCTGATTTGTGAATAACTTTTTCTACAGGCCTCCTATCGGTATTCTGTCAGTTTCCTGACATCCTCCCCATAAGGACGCATCATCCTGTATTTTCTCACCTAGATCTGAAATCTAGGATATCCGGTATGAATTCTTATAACTTTTGGACGATCAGTCCATTTCTGGCTATCTGGAGTCTTCAAAAATTCCTGTATCAAGCCAGATTACTGAGCGTCACTTGCTCTCTCTACCAGTGAAATATGGGACTGAAATGCTTTCGGTCATCCAAACCACTTCCGGCCTGACTTTCTTTAATTATACTTTAGCCCCAAGGAACTTTTCTTCTTTTCAATTAAGTCCATTTCTTTGCATAAATGGCCATCATATCTCTAGAGACTTTCACTATATCAGTCCCTGGACTTATTTGCAATTTAGTCCCTAAAAATCCTCTGTATGTTTCGGGGACTTCTGCTCGAAGGGATATTCCTCATTTTGAACCTAGGTGAACTGTCCCGATTCTGTAGGTTAAAGACTTAACTCATCTTTAAATCCTGAAGGACTTAGCTCATCCCTCGGATTCCTACAAAATACAGGTAAGTGATCCGCCCATATCAGATTACTACCCTGGGACTACGGGTTTAGCAGCCTGCCCATATCAGACTACTTCCCAGTTCTCCTTGACCAAAAATCGGGATATTACAAGAAGAAACTACCCGGTTTAGTCCATGAGCTCAAGATGTGATATCCAAGACCAAGAGACTAAAGATTTAGCCTCTCATGACTTCTGCTACACTGCAATCGCTGTTCAGGTGAGATGCCATGAAGAAACAATGGAAAGATGAAGGGTGAATGTGAAGAAATCTATGGAAAGGGTTAGAAAGGATGGAAGATGCGTGTAGGTTGTCGAATCGGTCTTCAGAGAATGTGTGAGTACTACTTCTGAAACATCCTTCATTTGATCCTTACATATACTCAATTGGAAGTATTTTAGAACATTAGAACACCATTTTACCTTAGAAATATGAATTTCCAACAAGCTTTCTGCATTTGCCTCACTCTTGCTCAAAAGAGCATATCACTCTTTCTTGACCTATACAGATTAATTCTGCAATGAAACTAAGCATATTTCAAATCCTCATTGAAAGTTGAGATAGGAAGTGAGTTTTCATTCAATTCATAAAAATTGCAAAAGGTACGCAATTACTAGCCAGAAACAAACTATCGCTCGTTGGTGACCGCTTCGGATGAATTTCACAACGAAAGCGGGCACTCCATAATTCTTCTAATTGGCTGAGGTACTTGTGACTTTTCATTTGTAACATCCCGATTTTTGGTCTAGGAGAACTGGGAAGTAGTCTGATATGGGCAGGCTGCTAAAACCGTAGTTCCAAGGTAGTAATCTGATATGGGCGGATTACTTAAAGATGACATAAGTCTTTAACCTACAGAATCGGGACAGTTCGCCTAGGTTCAATGTAATATCCTTAATTTTCTGTACTGGTTCCTATGTACAGAATAAACGGAATATATGAGCTCTGTTTCAGGAAAAAGATGTGGTCCTTTATGTAAAGAAAATGATTAAATTGCAAAAGAAAGGAAAAGAAAGGACTTAAATGCAAATATGGAAAGTTTAAGGTAAGGAAGGAAAGGTAGACAAAAATGTGGGGTCTTAAAGTGTAATTTTAGCCAAATTAAGGGACTTAATTATAAAGAAGGAAAAGTTCCCTGGGGCTAAAGTATAATTAAAGAAAATAGGCCAGAAGTGGTTTGCACCGCCCGACAGCATTTCAGTCCCAGATTCTACCAGAAGGTAGGGCAGGTGACGCCGGGTAACCAAGCCTAATACCGGAATTTTTGAAGATTCCAGATAGCCAGAAATGGACTGATCGTCCAAAAGTTATAAAAATTAATACCGGATACCCTAGGTTTCAGATATAAGTGAGAAAATACAGGATGATGCACCCTTATGGGGCGGATGTCGGGAAACTGACAGGATACCGATAGGAGGTCTGTTATTCACAAAATAAAAATTCCAGACGGGAGTGTGAGGCCTCCAGGGATCCGGGTTGGAGATTTATCGGTATTTTTAAAGGGGCTAAATGCGATCGAATGACTTCGGTCAGATGACCGTTATAACCCCCAAGGATGCCTGAACACAGTTGGACACTGTATCTGGGGAAAAGAGCCGGTGTCCGAAAAAGGTGTATAATCGGTAAATAATAGTTAAAATATTCAATGAACTGTGTTAAAGGAAGATTTCTCGTAATGCGTGCCATACAGGTAATGGACCCAGGAAGCCCAAAAATGGCGCCATTAGAGGCCCAATAAGACTCTTAGACTGATAGGTGGGCCAGTGTCCAGCAGAACCCCAGAAAAGTACGAAATTACGAAAATGCCCCTATGTTGTACAAAAAGGGCAGCAGATGAATAAAGGGTATTCTGGTCATTTTGGACAGACCCAGAGGTCAAGACATGTCTAAATAAGGTTGACTAGAGCCAGTATAAGCTTTGACCGAGTCCAGAAAGGTGTGAAATGACGATTTTGCCCTTAGGGCTAAAATAGGACAAGATAGGGCACCAAGGGCATTTTGGTCATTTCGCAGGGGATCTGTAATCGAGTCTGGACCCAGTATTAAAAAGTTAATGATATAAAGGGTCTATATACTAAATGTGAGGTCAGTAGACATAAAAAGGATCTTCAGAAACATCAGGTGCAGAAAACAGCACTTTTTTCGAGGCGATGGACCGGGCCGGTACCGGAGTGGACCGGAAAGCTTCCGGAAGGCTCTAGCTCCCTCTCAATTTCGCCATGTGAAGAATGTGGGAGGTGAGGTGTCCCATGAGTTGGCATTGAGTGATGTCATGCATGATGCAGTAAAAGGAGTAAAGAAAAATAGGAAATTCAGGAAAAACCAGGACCACAGGATCATAAGTCTTCAAAATTACAAGATTGCCATTGCTCAACACTATAAATACCCCCCTTACTCCTTCATTTCGGTGCAAGCAAGAAAGAGAGGAAGAAAGAAGTTCTTGAGAGAGAAAGTGAGAGAAAGAAAGAAGTAAGGAAGTTCTGGTGAAGTTGGAAGTAGTAGGGAAGTTCTAAAGCACTGCTTTTGAGGTAACAACTAATCCTAGCTCTTATGTAATGTCTTTGTGATGTGTTGTCTTGTTTGGTTGATTGTTGTCCTATATGTTATGGTTGAAGCTCTATTCCAATGCTATGATCATATGTTATTGAATATGGAAGCATGCAGCATACTTATCTGTACACAGTCACAAGCAAGCACCGTCACTCTGCATTACATATTTTGTTATGATTATTGTTACTGGGATTCTTTTGAATCTCATTCCCAAACATAACATTACAGGGGAGGTTCTGTCAAAATAAAATTTGGAAATCTTAAGAGACGCCGGTAGGCTGCCGAAATTCCGGCAACGAAGACGGAACAAAGAAAGGAACTGATACGTACTGTGTACGTAGTGCTGTCTAAGGAGGCTGGAAGTGAGTGGACCCAGAAGGTTCATCCAGTCTTTCCTGGGTACTACGTAGAATGGTAATTCTCACAAGGGAATTACCGAATCGGTACAACATCGGTTACTTTCTAGAGAAGAATTGTAGCAGTTATGCTGCCGGATTTTAGACAGAGAAAGATGTAATAAAATATGAGAGAGTTAATCATGCACTGATATATAACAGTTGATTATTTGATATTAATTGTTATCTGGCCTGTATGATTGATATGTGTTGGTTGTATGCTTGGGTATGTAAAGACTAAATGCTGAAAATAGGCTCAGTGAACAGTAACTCGTGAAGACCCATTCATGTTTGATAAATCATTAAAAATAGTAAATGATTGAATTAATGTACGAAATTTTTAGGGTATAAAGTAGACATACTAAGCTTTAATTTTATATATAGAATGTCTAATTGGGATGTATACACGAAAAGATATAAATGGTTAAAGTTGGGACCAGAATGCTGGATTCAGGAGAAAATCATTGGATGAACAGTAATATTTGAACGTTGACCCACGTTAAATTTGTCAAGTATTGGTCAACCAATTATTTTTCCCTGAAATACATTTGAGTTAGCTTCACGTAGAAATTGGAACCACTTCATTTCGATTTTTCTATAATTAGTTATGAATTTTCAAAGTCAGGTTACTCATCTGGAATTTGCCACAGTGAACAGTACTCGATATGAATAAAATTCCAGATTAAGTGTTTAGACTTTAATGACCCTGAAAGTGGTTTAAGTGCTACTGAATGGTCCCTAAGATGTATAAAAAATAAGGTTGTGACATTTTGGTATCAGAGCAAAGGATTCTGGCCTAAGAAATGCTCTGAGTAGATGATTTATAGAAAGATATACCATGATAAAGCCGTCATAATTGACACTAAGTTAGTGTTTGCAGGATGGCTAGACATAGATTTGGGTCTGAAACTACAGTAAACCAATGGGAATTAAGACCAGAGGTCTCTAGTTCAGATAGTTCAGAAGAAGAGATAGTAAGCAATGATTCTGACCTATGGACACCTCCAGTAGCTGGTGATTCTGAGGAGGATAGTTCCTCGGTAGGATCAAACTTTCCAATTGATGATCAGGAGGTGATGATAACAGAAGGCCCTATTCCTGCCATTCCCATAAGTGCGGTACCCTTGAATATAATAGACAGTTCAGGATCCAGTCAAGTACGTGTTCAGAGTAATGCGCCAGATCCCAGTAGGCCCAAAGTGACTCTAGTAGAAATGTATTTGGGAGGTTTAATCGTAAGAATGGTCCCAGGGAGGAACCTGAGTAGAGAGCAACTTGAGAGCTCGGTAGCATTAGCCCGACAACTATACGAGTTGAGGCAGACCCTGTTCGAAAACATAGATCAAGATTATTCGGTCTACCAGGAGTTTATCACAAGGGTGAAAGCCATATATCAAGCCTGGGATCCAAATGTGTTAACCATGGGGCTTTGGCTAGAAATTATGAATGACATATTGCCGAAGACTCCTACCTGGAGATCGGAGTTGGACCAGTATTTTGATAGAGAATCATATTGTACCATATCCGACTGGATCTACCTAGTAGGAGATTATATTAGAATGAAGTTTAAGAAAAATTAGAGTAATATTTCTAATGTATAAAAGACTAGAATGGTACTGTAATATGTACATATACTCTGTATGTATATTATGTGTGAAATGAAATGAAAAGGAATTATGTTATTTATCGTATTCCCTTCTGTTTTTAAGTATAACAAAATGGTACGAACGAGGAGAACTATTCCAGCTGAGGAACCCCGAGAGGCTGGAAACCTTAATCAAATGATTCTAGAACGATTAGAACAGCAACAAAAGATGATAGAAGAAATGAGAACTGCTCAAGCACGAAATGAACAAGAAAGAGATGCTGCCATAGCCGCGGCAGTAGCAGCAGCTGTAAATAATTTAAGACCGCCAGAGCCTTCAGGAGTAACTAGTAGAGAACCTGAAGAAGTACCACAGCAGGCGGAACAGCCCCAGAGAAGGGTTGAATCAAGGGAGGAGGCAGTTGGCATCCAACAATGGATGGTGCGATTTTGCAAACACAATCCTCCCATATTCGAAGGGACATTTGAAGTACATGTAGCAGAAAATTGGGTCAGCAAATTAGAGAAGATCTTTAAGGTCCTCGACTGCCCGACTGAAACCAAGGCCCAAATGGCCATCTATCAATTGGAAAAGGATGCGGATAGATGGTGGAAGAATACAGAGTTACTTCTCCAAGCAAGAGATATTTCGGTTACCTGGGAAGTATTTCTTGAGCAATTTTATGAGAAATATTTTCCTCAATCTGTCAGAGATGAAAGGGAGGCTGAATTCCTTGTGCTGAGGCAAGGAGAAAAAGAATCTTTTGACGAATATTTGGCCAAGTTCATCCGGCTATCTCAATATTCAACTTACCTACGCCAAGTGGATGACGAACGCTGGATGACAGAAAGAATGATTCGAGGGCTGAATTCTATGTTAAAGGAGAAGTTAACTCCCCAACAATACAGCCAGTTCAATAAGGCTGTGAAAGCATGTCGAATCGTTGAGAACAGCATGAATCATAGAATGCTGTCCAGATCTGGGAGTAAAGATCAAGCGACTCCTGATAAGGCCGGACGGAATCAAGAAGCGGCCAGTGGGAGCAGCTATAAGAAAAGAAAGCGCCCGTGGCAGACCAAGAGGCCTAATAGGGGAAATTTCCGCGGAAGATCCAATAACCGGGATCCAAAGGCCCCAGTATGTGAAAAGTGTGGAAAGAATCATGGTGACAGACCATGCTTGATGGGCCAGAATGTATGCTACACCTGCGGAAAGCCCGGACATTTTTCCAGGGAATGTCCTCAAGCTATAACTGATCCAAGGCCAAGGACAGCGGGACGAGTGTTTGCACTCACTAGAGAGGATGCTCAGCGATCATCTGAGATGATCCAAGGTACAATCTATCTCAATGATCATGCTGTGACTGCCCTATTTGATTCGGGTGCAAGTCATTCCTTTATATCTTATGAATGTGCTAAATGCCTAGGCCTTCTGATCAGTAAGTTACGTTATGATATACAGGTGAAAACCCCTACCAACGCTAGGGTGATCACATCTGATGCCTGTCTAAATAGTGTGGTGCGTTATGAGCACTGCAGTACCACCCTGGACCTGATCTGTATGCCTTTCCAGGAGATTGAGGTCATACTCGGTTTAAATTGGTTATCCTCCAATAATGTGATGTTGGACTGCAGGAACAAGACCCTAGTTCTTGGTCCAAAGATCACTGATCGGAGCCTAGAAGTACAACTGAACTTCGTGACAGAGGCTCAGGCAGAAAAATGTCTACGGAAAGGATGTCAGGGATATGTGGTATTCTTTTCTGTTCAAACAGAAGTGGAGGAAGGCATCGAGGAGGTTCCTGTAGTCAATGAATTTCCTGAAGTCTTTCCAAAGGAGATTCAGGGATTGCCTTCGGAGCGTGAAGTGGAGTTTGCGATTGACTTGTACCTGGAGCTGGACCAGTATCAAAAGCCCCATA
This sequence comes from Leucaena leucocephala, assembly GCA_037074615.1. Lineage (NCBI taxonomy): Eukaryota > Viridiplantae > Streptophyta > Magnoliopsida > Fabales > Fabaceae > Leucaena > Leucaena leucocephala. Next base: position 21,064,485 of record CM073532.1, on the reverse strand, counting down.
CAGGATGGCTCCCAACGAAATGATGGAACTGAAGAAGCAAATTGAGGAGCTATTGGAGAAGGGTTTTATACGACCCAGTGTATCGCCATGGGGTGCTCCAGTACTGTTCGTCAAGAAGAAAGATGGTAGCTTAAGGCTGTGCATTGACTACAGGGAATTAAATAAGCTTACAGTTAAGAACAAGTATCCTCTTCCCAGAATTGATGACCTGCTAGATCAATTGGCAGGAGCGAGCTTATTCTCCAAAATTGACTTGAGATCTGGCTACCATCAACTAAGGGTCAAGCCAGATGATATTCCAAAGACGGCGTTCAGAACGCGCTACGGACATTTTGAATTTTTGGTGATGCCTTTTGGACTAACTAATGCACCTGCTATTTTCATGGACTATATGAACCGGATTTTCAGGCCTTATCTAGATCAGTTCGTTGTGGTCTTTATTGATGATATTCTGGTGTACTCCAAATCTCCAGAGGAGCATGAAAGGCATTTGAGGATTGTTCTTGGTACCCTTAAAGAGAAGAAGCTCTATGCTAAGCTGAGTAAGTGCGAGTTTTGGCTTTCAGAAGTCAAATTTCTCGGTCATGTCATATCCCGAGACGGGGTAGCTGTGGATCCTAGCAAAGTTGAAGCAGTTTTGAGCTGGGAACAGCCAAGGACAGTGACAGAGATTAGAAGTTTTCTTGGCCTAGCAGGGTACTACACACGATTCATTCAAGACTTTTCTCGAATTGCCTTACCACTTACCAAGCTGACCAGAAAGAATCAGCAGTTTAAGTGGGATGAGAAGTGTGAGGCTAGCTTCCAGCAGTTGAAGCAGAGATTAACGACTACTCCCGTGCTGATTATTCCAGACCCAACTCAGACTTATGTAGTCTACACTGATGCTAGCAAGCAGGGGCTGGGATGTGTGCTTATGCAGCAAGGTCGAGTAGTAGCCTACGCCTCTCGGCAGTTAAAGCCACATGAAGAGAATTATCCCACTCATGATCTGGAGCTTGCGGCGGTGGTCTATGCCCTGAAGATATGGAGGCACTATTTATACGGAGCAACGATAGAGTTGTTTTGCGACCACAAAAGCCTGAAGTATCTGCAGGATCAGAAGGAGCTGAACATGAGGCAGCGGCGATGGATGGAATTGTTAAAAGATTATGACTTCCAGATTAAATACCATCCAGGAAAAGCCAATGTGGTAGCTGATGCCCTGAGTAGAAAGGTGGTGCAGGTTGCATACATGATGATCAAGGAATTGGAACTGATAGAAGATATGCGCGACTGGAGCCCTCTATATCAAATACAACTGACGGAGAATCCTTTTGGAGGAGTTCATGTCAGATCTTGCATAGAAGATGAGATCAAAGAGGCTCAGGAATAGGATAAGCTCGCAGCAATATTCAAAGACAAGCTGGAGAAAGGGAAGACAAGGAATTTTGAGATGTCCCCAGACGGATTGCTATAGTTTAGGGGAAAACCCTATATCCCAAATATTGGAGGATTAAGGGAAAGGATTCTAGAGGAAGCACATAAAAGCCGATATACGGTACATCCAGGTATGACCAAAATGTACCATGATGTTAAAAGGTTATTCTGGTGGCCTGGACTGAAGAAAGATGTTGTAGCTTACGTATCTAAGTGCTTAACCTGCCAGAAAGTGAAAGTTGAACATCAAAAGCCAGCAGGAACGTTGCAGCCTTTAGATATCCCTGAGTGGAAATGGGATGGGATTGCCATGGACTTTGTGGAAGGACTACCCTTGACACCAAGTAGACATGATGCGGTTTGGGTAGTAATCGATCGACTGACAAAGTCAGCACATTTCCTGGCAATCAATAAGAGAGATTCTCTAGAAAAGCTGGCAAAGCTGTATATAAAGGAGATCGTTAGACTTCATGGTATCCCAAGCAGCATTGTGTCTGATAGAGATCCTCGATTTACTTCAAATTTCTGGAGGGCTCTACAGGAAGAAATGGGCACTACTCTCAGATTCAGTACAGCTTATCATCCTCAGACAGATGGTCAATCTGAAAGAACATTACAGACGTTAGAGGATATGCTGAGAGCATGTGTCCTAGATTTCAAAGGCAGCTGGGATATCCATTTACCCCTTATAGAGTTTGCATATAACAATCGTTATCAGGCCAGTATACAGATGGCACCTTTTGAAGCACTATATGGACGGAAATGTAGATCCCCCTTATGCTGGCTAGAGTTGAGCGAGAGAAGAATGCTTGGTCCGGATATAGTGGATCAAACTGCAGAACAGGTTGCGGTAATTAGAAAACGATTGTTGACGGCTCAAAGCAGACAGAAGAGCTATGCAGATGTCAGAAGGAAGCCGTTGGAGTTTGAAGAAGGAGAACATGTATTCCTTAAGTTAACTCCAACCACAGGAGCCGGACGATCGATTAAGGTAAAGAAGTTGCATCCAAGATACATCGGGCCATTCCAGATTCTCTCAAAGATAGGAGCAGTAGCCTACAAGTTGGCTCTTCCTCCAAATCTCAGCCAGATACATGATGTGTTCCATGTTTCCCAATTAAAGAAGTATATTCCAGATCCATCTCATGTGATAGAGCAAGATGAGGTCGCACTGCGAGATGACTTGACCTATGAGGTTGGACCGGTACGAATTACTGATAGGAAAGTCAAGCAGTTGCGGAATAAGCAAATTCCTTTAGTTAAAGTGATCTGGAAAGGCTTGACTGAACAAGAGGCTACATGGGAAACAGAAGAAAAGATGAGAGAAAAGTACCCTGAATTATTTGTATAAGATAGATGTAATGTAAATTTCGGGGACGAAATTTATTTTTAGGGGGAGAGAAATGTAATATCCTTAATTTTCTGTACTGGTTCCTATGTACAGAATAAACGGAATATATGAGCTCTGTTTCAGGAAAAAGATGTGGTCCTTTATGTAAAGAAAATGATTAAATTGCAAAAGAAAGGAAAAGAAAGGACTTAAATGCAAATATGGAAAGTTTAAGGTAAGGAAGGAAAGGTAGACAAAAATGTGGGGTCTTAAAGTGTAATTTTAGCCAAATTAAGGGACTTAATTATAAAGAAGGAAAAGTTCCCTGGGGCTAAAGTATAATTAAAGAAAATAGGCCAGAAGTGGTTTGCACCGCCCGACAGCATTTCAGTCCCAGATTCTACCAGAAGGTAGGGCAGGTGACGCCGGGTAACCAAGCCTAATACCGGAATTTTTGAAGATTCCAGATAGCCAGAAATGGACTGATCGTCCAAAAGTTATAAAAATTAATACCGGATACCCTAGGTTTCAGATATAAGTGAGAAAATACAGGATGATGCACCCTTATGGGGCGGATGTCGGGAAACTGACAGGATACCGATAGGAGGTCTGTTATTCACAAAATAAAAATTCCAGACGGGAGTGTGAGGCCTCCAGGGATCCGGGTTGGAGATTTATCGGTATTTTTAAAGGGGCTAAATGCGATCGAATGACTTCGGTCAGATGACCGTTATAACCCCCAAGGATGCCTGAACACAGTTGGACACTGTATCTGGGGAAAAGAGCCGGTGTCCGAAAAAGGTGTATAATCGGTAAATAATAGTTAAAATATTCAATGAACTGTGTTAAAGGAAGATTTCTCGTAATGCGTGCCATACAGGTAATGGACCCAGGAAGCCCAAAAATGGCGCCATTAGAGGCCCAATAAGACTCTTAGACTGATAGGTGGGCCAGTGTCCAGCAGAACCCCAGAAAAGTACGAAATTACGAAAATGCCCCTATGTTGTACAAAAAGGGCAGCAGATGAATAAAGGGTATTCTGGTCATTTTGGACAGACCCAGAGGTCAAGACATGTCTAAATAAGGTTGACTAGAGCCAGTATAAGCTTTGACCGAGTCCAGAAAGGTGTGAAATGACGATTTTGCCCTTAGGGCTAAAATAGGACAAGATAGGGCACCAAGGGCATTTTGGTCATTTCGCAGGGGATCTGTAATCGAGTCTGGACCCAGTATTAAAAAGTTAATGATATAAAGGGTCTAGATACTAAATGTGAGGTCAGTAGACATAAAAAGGATCTTCAGAAACATCAGGTGCAGAAAACAGCACGTTTTTCGAGGCGATGGACCGGGCCGGTACCGGAGTGGACCGGAAAGCTTCCGGAAGGCTCTAGCTCCCTCTCAATTTCGCCATGTGAAGAATGTGGGAGGTGAGGTGTCCCATGAGTTGGCATTGAGTGATGTCATGCATGATGCAGTAAAAGGAGTAAAGAAAAATAGGAAATTCAGGAAAAACCAGGACCACAGGATCATAAGTCTTCAAAATTACAAGATTGCCATTGCTCAACACTATAAATACCCCCCTTACTCCTTCATTTCGGTGCAAGCAAGAAAGAGAGGAAGAAAGAAGTTCTTGAGAGAGAAAGTGAGAGAAAGAAAGAAGTAAGGAAGTTCTGGTGAAGTTGGAAGTAGTAGGGAAGTTCTAAAGCACTGCTTTTGAGGTAACAACTAATCCTAGCTCTTATGTAATGTCTTTGTGATGTGTTGTCTTGTTTGGTTGATTGTTGTCCTATATGTTATGCTTGAAGCTCTATTCCAATGCTATGATCATATGTTATTGAATATGGAAGCATGCAGCATACTTATCTGTACACAGTCACAAGCAAGCACCGTCACTCTGCATTACATATTTTGTTATGATTATTGTTACTGGGATTCTTTTGAATCTCATTCCCAAACATAACATTACAGGGGAGGTTCTGTCAAAATAAAATTTGGAAATCTTAAGAGACGCCGGTAGGCTGCCGAAATTCCGGCAACGAAGACGGAACAAAGAAAGGAACTGATACGTACTGTGTACGTAGTGCTGTCTAAGGAGGCTGGAAGTGAGTGGACCCAGAAGGTTCATCCAGTCTTTCCTGGGTACTACGTAGAATGGTAATTCTCACAAGGGAATTACCGAATCGGTACAACATCGGTTACTTTCTAGAGAAGAATTGTAGCAGTTATGCTGCCGGATTTTAGACAGAGAAAGATGTAATAAAATATGAGAGAGTTAATCATGCACTGATATATAACAGTTGATTATTTGATATTAATTGTTATCTGGCCTGTATGATTGATATGTGTTGGTTGTATGCTTGGGTATGTAAAGACTAAATGCTGAAAATAGGCTCAGTGAACAGTAACTCGTGAAGACCCATTCATGTTTGATAAATCATTAAAAATAGTAAATGATTGAATTAATGCACGAAATTTTTAGGGTATAACGTAGACATACTAAGCTTTAATTTTATATATAGAATGTCTAATTTGGATGTATACACGAAAAGATATAAATGGTTAAAGTTGGGACCAGAATGCTGGATTCAGGAGAAAATCATTGGATGAACAGTAATATTTGAACGTTGACCCACGTTAAATTTGTCAAGGATTGGTCAACAAATGATTTTTCCCTGAAATACATTTGAGTTAGCTTCACGTAGCAATTGGAACCACTTCATTTCGATTTTTCTATAATTAGTTATGAATTTTCAAAATCAGGTTACTCATCTGGAATTTGCCACAGTGAACAGTACTCGATATGAATAAAATTCCAGATTAAGTGTTTAGACTTTAATGACCCTGAAAGTGGTTTAAGTGCTACTGAATGGTCCCTAAGATGTATAAAAAATAAGGTTGTGACATTCAAAATGAGGAATGTGAGGAATATCCTAAGTCTTAAGCCTACGAATTCTGCAGGAAGCTTGATATGGGCTAGCTCCTATGTAAGATAACCTGATATGGGCGGGTTGTCGAGCTTTTCAATTAACGATGACTCCCGAAGAGTTTAAGGGATGAGTTATTGAAAGAGAATTTCTAGAACTTAAGATAAGGGATGAGAAGATGAGTAATGAGGCCAGAAAGAGAATGCAGGGGCAAAATCGTAATTATGGGAAAGATCGGGCTGGTAGCCGATGAGTACCATATTTTGCCAGAAAATAGAGAAAATTATGCTGATCATTTCACTGAACTGTGAAATGTGCATACGAGGTCTCTATGAGTGTGAAAGAATTATGGAAAGTTTAAGGACAAAAAGGTGGGGTCCTTAAGTGTAATTTTAGCCAAATAAAAAGGGATTTAAATGAAAAGAAGAAAAGTTCCATGGGGCTAAAGTGTAATTAAAGAAAGTCAGGCCGGAAGTGGTTTGGACTGTCCGACAGCATTTCAGTCCCAGATTTCACCGGTAGAGAGAGCAAGGGACGCTCGGTAATCTGGCTTCATACAGGAATTTTTGAAGACTCCAGATAGCCAGAAATGGACTGATCGTCCAAAAGTTATAAAAATTCATACCGGATATCCTAGATTTCAGATCTAGGTGAGAAAATACAGGATGAAACGTCCTTATGGGGCGGATGTCAGGAAACTGACAGAATACCGATAGGAGGCCTGTAGAAAAAGTTATTCGCAAATTAGAAAATCCAGACGGGAGTGTGAGGCCTCCGGGTATCCGATAGGGAGATTTATCGGTATTTAAAAAGGGACTGAATGAGTTCGGATGACCTCGGTCAGATGACTGATATGACTCACAGGGATGCCTGAACACCGCAGGCCAGTGTATCGGACAGAAGGAGCCGGTGTCCGGATATGTGTATAAACGGTGAAAAATAGATAAAATATTCAATAAACATTAACGGGGGAAGATTCCTCGTAATGCGTGCCATAAAGGTAATGGACCCTGAAAGGCCCAATAATGGCGCCAACAAGGCCCAGTAAGACACTTGGACTGATTGGTGGGCCAGTGTCCGGCAGAACCCCGGAAAAGTGCGAAATTACGAAAATGCCCCTGTGTTGTACTAAAGGGGTAGGAGATGAATGAGGGCATTTTGGTCATTCTGGACAGGCCCAGAAGCCAGGGCACATACAGATAAAGTTACTTAGAGTCAGTATATGCCCTGACAGAGTACAGAAGGGTGTAAAATGACGATTTTACCCTTAGGGTTAAAATAGTGCAAGAAAGGGCACCCAGTGGTATTTTGGTAATTTGTCGAGGGATGTTTCTTGGGAATCGAGCCATCAGAGTACTTGAGCTTGATCAGGATCCAAGACAACATTCCCAGAGCCCAAAAACGTAGCCCATGAAGTATGTGGGAAAAAGTGGCATTAAAATACTATTTTAATGCTGTTTCAATAAAGTAAAGTTACTCGGTCGGCACGATAACCGAGGAGGTGATCAGATAAAGTCTGGGACTTATCTGGATAGCATTGGAAGGCGTGAAAGGTCCCTTCCAGGTGCCACATGGCGCAACCTTAGAGGCAGAAGAAAAGTTGGGGACACATATTACGGTGCAAGACTCTGGACCGGTACTGGATTGGACTGAACTGCTGAGTCAGCTGATGAGGTGTCCAGGAATTGTGACATGTGAAGAATGTGGCGATGAGGTGTCCTTGTGAGGTGTCCTAGATGATGTCATGCATGATGCAGTAAAAAGGAATAAAGAAAAATAGGAAAATCCAGGAAAAACCAGGACCACATGTTCAGATGGCTTCAAAATTACAGAAATGCATCCATTAAAGCTATAAATACCCCCTTCCCCTCCCATTTTATGCATCCCACATTTTTGGCAAGAAAAGAGAGAGAAAGAAGAGAGAGATGGAGAAAGAAAGAAAGAAAGAAAGGAAGTTCTGGTGGAGTTGGAAGCAGTATAGAAGTTCTGGAGCTCTGCTTTTGAGGTAGTAACTAATCCTAGCTCTTATGTAATGTCTTTGTGATTTGTTGTGCTATTGTTTGGTTGGATTGTTGTCTTATATGTTATGCTTGAAGCTCTATTACAATGCTATGATCATATGTTATTGAATATGGAAGCACGCAGCATACTTATCTATACACAATCACAAGCAAGCACCGTCACTCTGCATTACATATATTGTTATGATTATTACTACTGAGATTCCCCCGAATCTCATTCCCATATATAACATTACAGGGGAGGTTCTGTCAAAATAAAATCTGGAAATTTTAAGAGACGCCGTTAGGCTGCCGAAATTCTGGCAGCGAATAAGGAACAAAGAAAGGAACTGATACGTACTGTGTACGTAGGTGCTGTCTAAGGAGGCTGTAAGTAAGTGGACCTAGCCGGTTCATCCAGTCTTTCCTGGGTACTTACGTAGAATGGTAGCTCCTACGGGAATTACCGAATCGGTACAAGATCGGTTACTTTCTACAGAAGGAATGTAGCAGTTATGCTGCCGGATTTTAGACAGGAAGAGATGTAATAGAAATATGATAATTTGCTGTATGCCTTGTTGTATGACATTTTATTATTTAATAATAAATGTTGTTTGGCATGTTCAATTTGTGAATGGGGAATAAAGGGAGAAATTCGCAGGTCCTGAGGTAGCAGTGTTCTGGCCTCAGTTTGACCTAGTAAACGAAGGAGTTTGGCTACGAAATTTGGTGAGCCAGTGATACACATCTGGGGCATTACGTGGATAGGTAATAAGCCTTGTTTGGATGTGTAGAACGAGAGAAATTAATTTTCAAATTAAAGGTCCAGAATAAGGAACTTAAGAGTGAAATTTTGAATTTCTGGGCTTAAGTTAAGATATATCAAGCTAATATCGCTTCCGTAAGTGTACTCTGAGGAGTCTAAGGGAGGATGTTTCATCATTCAATTCCAAAATAATGCCAAAAGTTTGCCACGTTTGCCTTAAACAAGGTAGAAACACTTCATCACCTGTTGGTGTCGTATATGAAACAATTTCTTAAAGAAATTAGGATTATATAATCCTCATTGAAAGTTGATGAGATGCATGGTGACTTTTCACTCAATTAAAAAATAGTGCCACAAGCATTCTGTGTTTTCCTTACTCTTGCTAAAAAGACTGTATCACCCGTTGTTGACCTACATAGATCAATTACGCAATGAAAGTGGGCACCTCGAAAATGCATTCAAAGTTGAGATGGGTTGTGAGTTTTCATTCAATTCATAAATATGGGAAAAGTATGCAATTGCTAGCTAGAAACCAGCTATTGCTCGTTTGTGAACTCTTCGGATGAATTTCACAACAAAAGTGGGCACTCCATAATTCTTCAAATAAGGCATTCTATATATCAAATCGAAGCTTTATATGTCTACTATTTACTGTAAAAATATCATACATTTATTCAACTATTTATTATTTTTAATTATAGATCAAAGGTCACTACCTCACCACGAGTTACTGTTCATGATGGCAAATTTCAGCCACCAACTTTACATACATATGCATAACATACATCAATCACATATCAATTATGCTAAATAATTATTAATTCCTCTTCACATATTTTTATCTCCTCCATCTTGAGGAGACCTGCTGTAATTGGAATGATATGGAAGGGGTGAGATTTCGGGGGAAATCTCAGTAGCAAATGGAAACCATATAATATGTGCAACTATATGCTTGATATTACGATGTGTGTACTTAATGATCATGCTTGCATAATGATAACTTACATGCTTCATGTCCCTTAATTATAACATATGGCCATAGCATAAAAAGAAACAGAGCATCATTTAATCATACATGCTTCACATCATCAAAGTAAGTAAATATCACATAAAACATTCAAGCAACATAAGCATACAAGTAGGTAAGTTCATCATTCAATTCCAAAATAATGCCAAAAGTTTGCCACGTTTGCCTTAAACAAGGTAGAAACACTTCATCACCTGTTGGTGTCGTATATGAAACAATTTCTTAAAGAAATTAGGATTCTATAATCCTCATTGAAAGTTGATGAGATGCATGGTGACTTTTCACTCAATTAAAAAATAGTGCCACAAGCATTCTGTGTTTTCCTTACTCTTGCTAAAAAGACTGTATCACCCGTTGTTGACCTACATAGATCAATTACGCAATGAAAGTGGGCACCTCGAAAATGCATTCAAAGTTGAGATGGGTTGTGAGTTTTCATTCAATTCATAAATATGGGAAAAGTATGCAATTGCTAGCTAGAAACCAGCTATTGCTCGTTTGTGAACTCTTCGGATGAATTTCACAACAAAAGTGGGCACTCCATAATTCTTCAAATAAGGCATTCTATATATCAAATCGAAGCTTTATATGTCTACTATTTACTGTAAAAATATCATACATTTATTCAACTATTTATTATTTTTAATTATAGATCAAAGGTCACTACCTCACCACGAGTTACTGTTCATGATGGCAAATTTCAGCCACCAACTTTACATACATATGCATAACATACATCAATCACATATCAATTATGCTAAATAATTATTAATTCCTCTTCACATATTTTTATCTCCTCCATCTTGAGGAGACCTGCTGTAATTGGAATGATATGGAAGGGGTGAGATTTCGGGGGAAATCTCAGTAGCAAATGGAAACCATATAATATGTGCAACTATATGCTTGATATTACGATGTGTGTACTTAATGATCATGCTTGCATAATGATAACTTACATGCTTCATGTCCCTTAATTATAACATATGGCCATAGCATAAAAAGAAACAGAGCATCATTTAATCATACATGCTTCACATCATCAAAGTAAGTAAATATCACATAAAACATTCAAGCAACATAAGCATACAAGTAGGTAAGTTCATCATTCAATTCCAAAATAATGCCAAAAGTTTGCCACGTTTGCCTTAAACAAGGTAGAAACACTTCATCACCTGTTGGTGTCGTATATGAAACAATTTCTTAAAGAAATTAGGATTCTATAATCCTCATTGAAAGTTGATGAGATGCATGGTGACTTTTCACTCAATTAAAAAATAGTGCCACAAGCATTCTGTGTTTTCCTTACTCTTGCTAAAAAGACTGTATCACCCGTTGTTGACCTACATAGATCAATTACGCAATGAAAGTGGGCACCTCGAAAATGCATTCAAAGTTGAGATGGGTTGTGAGTTTTCATTCAATTCATAAATATGGGAAAAGTATGCAATTGCTAGCTAGAAACCAGCTATTGCTCGTTTGTGAACTCTTCGGATGAATTTCACAACAAAAGTGGGCACTCCATAATTCTTCAAATAAGGCATTCTATATATCAAATCGAAGCTTTATATGTCTACTATTTACTGTAAAAATATCATACATTTATTCAACTATTTATTATTTTTAATTATAGATCAAAGGTCACTACCTCACCACGAGTTACTGTTCATGATGGCAAATTTCAGCCACCAACTTTACATACATATGCATAACATACATCAATCACATATCAATTATGCTAAATAATTATTAATTCCTCTTCACATATCTTTATCTCCTCCATCTTGAGGAGACCTGCTGTAATTGGAATGATATGGAAGGGGTGAGATTTCGGGGGAAATCTCAGTAGCAAATGGAAACCATATAATATGTGCAACTATATGCTTGATATTACGATGTGTGTACTTAATGATCATGCTTGCATAATGATAACTTACATGCTTCATGTCCCTTAATTATAACATATGGCCATAGCATAAAAAGAAACAGAGCATCATTTAATCATACATGCTTCACATCATCAAAGTAAGTAAATATCACATAAAACATTCAAGCAACATAAGCATACAAGTAGGTAAGTTCACTACCGGCGTCTAGCCCTTACTTTAGTCCTTAACCTTTGATCTGAGGTTCCACCTTTTCATAGGTCAGAGCCTATACATAGCATAATAATATTCTTATTATTATCCTATCCAGCATAACTCCACTTAACTCAAGCTTATCTTGAGGTAATACCCCTACGCTGACAATCCCCTAGCTTTCTTTCTATCCACGGTTAACCTTATAGGGAGAGATATTTCTCTATTCTAACTATTAAATTTATAAGAACAATCCTCTAATTTATTAGAGCAGGAACTGGGATAAATTACTTACCTTATTCCTAAGCTTGTTGAGTCCCTAAACTCCTTGGATTGCTCTTAGTTCATCCAGAACTCCTTCTTTCTCTTCCTTTCTTTCTTTCTACCTCTCTTTCTCTCCTTTCTTTCTTGCTTTTCGTGGGTGTAAAATGGAGTGAGGGGGTGAGGGGTATTTATAGGTGGAGGGAGGTGGAATGGATGGTCCAGATCGAATCACGATGAATGGCTCAGATCGCTTAGCTTCCTCAAGAAGCTTCGCCTGCATCATCATGATGACATCCTCCTCCTCAATGACTCATCAAAAGTGACATCATCAAGGGACACCTCACATGCTTAGGTGGGGCCCTTGGGATACCTCACCAGCTGACTTAGCGTTTCCAGAGAATTCCAGAGTCTTATCCCGGAATGAACGGCTGAGATCGTGCCACGTGTCCTTAGCTTTTTCTTCTTCCTCTATGCTCATGCCATGTGGTATTTTGATAGGTACCTTTCATGCCACCTCATGGCTTTCGGATAAGTCTAGAGCTTTATCTAATCAATTCCCCAGTTATCACTTCAACCGGGTACTTTATTGAAAACTCACTAAAATATTACTTTAATGCCACTCTAATCCACATAATTCTGGGGCTATGTTGTTGGGCTTTTGGAATGTAATCTTGTCCCTCTGATCAAGCTCAAGTACTCTGATGGCTCAATTCCCAAGAAACATCCCTTGGCAAATTACCAAAATGCCCTTGGTTCCTCTTTATTTACTTTAATGAGTCTAGGGGCATTATTGTCTTTTCACACCTTACCAGAGTTTTTCCTGACCCTAGTCAACTATCCAGATAACCTTTCTTGACTATCTATCCTTGGTCAAATGACCAAAATACCCTTTACTCATTCTTTACTTATTTTATAAGATAGGGGTATTTTCGTCATTTTGCACCTTTTTTCGGACACTGGCCCCTTTTACAGCTGAATTGATATCATGGGCCTGACCCTCCCTTGGTGTCATTATGGGCCTCTGTGTGACACCATCTGGACTCATTTAGTCACAGTTTACTTACCGATTAATTTCTCAATCGAATATCGGGCGTTCATGAACTCCCGTCTAAATTCACTAAAAATTGAATAACTTTTTCTACAGAACTCCTTTCGAGATTCTGTTAGTTCCCTGACCTCCGGCTTCACAGGATGCACATTCCGGTAACTTTTCACTCATATCTGAGGTCCAGGAGACCTGATAAAAATTTCAGATAACTTTCTGACTATTAGATAAATGTTAGCTATCTGAAACTCTAATAAAATTTCTGTATTAGGCTAGATTAACCAGCATCATTTTCTCTATCTACTGGTGAAATTTGGGACTGAAATGCTTCCGGGCTGTTCTAAGCCACTTTCGGCTCAACTTTCTATAATTACCATTTTTCCCCTGGAAACTTTTCTTCTTTTCAATTAAGTCCCTTAACTTTTCATAAATACCTTTAATGGCCCACAACTTGTGTCTACTTTTATTTCTTACCATGGAACTTTTAAACTTTTTACTTTAGTCAATTTCTTTTCTAAAATGACCATTATGGCCCCAGGGACTTTCATTATTTAAATATAAGTCCCTGTACTTTTACTTATTTGCAGTTTAGTCCCTAAAACTCTCTATATGTTTCTAGGACTTCTGTTCAAAGGGATCTGGTAGCCTATCTATTTCAGGCTACTTTCTGAGTCTCTAGGCCTAAAAATTGGGATGTTACAAATTTCATAACGAAAGCGGGCACTCCATAATTCTTCTAAGAGGCTGAGCTGGTTGTAAATTTTATCTCAATTCCAAAATAATGCCAAAAGTTCACCACATTTGCCTTAAACAAAAAATATAAATACTTCATCGCCTGTTGGTGTCATATATGAAACAATTTATTAAGGAAATTAGGATTCTATAATCCTCATTGAAAGTTTAGATGCATGGTGACTTTTCACTCAATTAAAAAATATTGCAACAAGTATTATGTGTTTTCCTTACTCTTTCTAAAAAGACTGCATCACTCGTTGAAATATATAGATCAATTACGTAATGAAAGTGGATATCTCTGTGAGTTTTCATTCAATTCATAAAAGAACAAAAAGTACGCAATTACTAGCTAGAAACAAACTATATCTCATTTGTCCACGCTTCGGATGAATTTACCAACAAAAGCGGGCACTCCATAATTCTTCTAAGAGGCTGAGTGATTGTGACTTTTCTCCCAATTCCAAAATAATGGCAAAAGTTCAACACATTTGCCTTAAACAAAAAATATAAACACTTCATCGCCTGTTGGTGTTGTATATGAAACAATTTCTTAAAGAAATTGGGATTCTATAATTCTCATTGAAAGTTGATGAGATGCATGGTGACTTTTCACTCAATTAAAAAATAGTGCCACAAGCATTCTGTGTTTTCCTTACTCTTGCTAAAAAGACTGTATCACCCGTTGTTGACCTACATAGATCAATTACGCAATGAAAGTGGGCACCTCGAAAATGCATTCAAAGTTGAGATGGTTGTGAGTTTTCATTCAATTCATAAAAAGTGGGAAAAGTACGCAATTACTAGCTAGAAACCAGCTATCTCTCGTTTGTGAACTCTTCGGATGAATTTCACAACGAAAGTAGGCACTCCATAATTCTTCTAAGAGGCTGAGATGGTTGTGACTTTTCATTCAATTCTAAAATAATGCCAAAAGTTTGGCACATTGGACTTAAAGAAGGTAGAAACACTTCATTACCTGTTGGTGTCGTATATGAAACAATTTCTTAAAGAAATTGGGATTCTATAATACTCATCGAAAGTTGAGATGCATGATGACTTTTCACTCAGTTATAAAATAGGGCAAGAAGCATTCTGTGTTTTCCTTACTCTTTCTAAAAAGACTGTATCACTCGTTGTTGACCTATATAGATCAAGTATGCAATGAAAGTGGGCATCTCAAAAAAGCATTCAAAGATGAGATAGGTTGTGAGTTTTCATTCAATTCATAAATATGGGAAAAGTATGCAATTGCTAGCTAGAAACCAGCTATTGCTCATTTGTGAACTCTTCGGATGAATTTCACAACAAAAGTGGGCACTCCATAATTCTTCTAAGATACTGAGGTTGTTGTGACTTTTCACTCAATTCCAAAATAATGCCAAAAGGTTGCCACATTTGCATTAAATAGTGTAGAAATGCTTCATCGCCTGTTGGTGTCGTATATGAAACAATTTCTTAAAGAAATTGGGATTCTATAATCCTCATTGAAAGTGGCATGTATGGTGACTTTTCACTTGATTAAAAAATTGTGCAACAAGCTCTGCATTTGCCTTACTCAGGTTTAAAAGAGTCTATCACTTTTTCTTGACCTATATAGATCAATTACACAATGAAACTAAGCATCTCGAATCCTCATTGAAAGTTGAGTTGGAAGTGAGTTTTCATTCAATTCATAAAAATTGTGAAAAGTACGCAATTACTAGCTGGAAATAAATTTTCGCTCGTTTGTGAACACTTTTGATGAATTTTGTCACATCCTTACTTTCTTATGTCTTAGGGATCATTTGGTAGCATCTGGAACCACTTTTAAGGCCATTGAAGTCAAATTTTCCAACCTTGAGTTTTACTCTATTGAGTATTATTCATTGTCTAAATTCCAGACGAGTGACCTGACTTTGGAAAATCATAACTAATTTTAGAAAACTCAAAACAAAGTGGTTCAAATTTCTAAATGAATCTAACTTAATCCTCTTTCAGGGAAAAATAACTCATTGACCACGCATTGAGCAAGTCAACATCAGTCAACGCTACAATTGTACTGTTCATCCAACGTTTTCCCCCTGAATCCAGCATTCTGGTCCCAACTTTGAAAGATTATATCTCCATGTGTAGAAATTCAAATAAGTCATTCTATATATCAAATCGAAGCTTTATATGTCTACTATTTACTGTAAAAATATCATACATTTATTCAACTATTTACTATTTTTAATTATAGATCAAAGGTCACTACCTCACCACGAGATACTGTTCATGATGGCAAATTTCAGCCACCAACTTTACATACATATGCATAACATACATCAATCACATATCAATTATGCTAAATAATTATTAACTCCTCTTCACGTATCTTTATCTCCTCCATCTTGAGGAGACCTGCTGTAATTGGAATGATATGGAAGGGGTGAGATTTCGGGGGAAATCTCAGTAGCAAATGGAAACCATATAATATATGCAACTATATGCTTGATATTACGATGTGTGTACTTAATGATCATGCTTGCATAATGATAACTTACATGCTTCATGTCCCTTAATTATAACATATGGCCATAGCATAAAAAGAATCAGAGCATCATTTAATCATACATGCTTCACATCATCAAAGTAAGTAAATATCACATAAAACATTCAAGCAACATAAGCATACAAGTAGGCAAGTTCACTACCTGGCGTCTAGCCCTTCCTTTAGTCCTTAACCTTTGATCTGAGGTTCCACCTTTTCATAGGTCAGAGCTTATACATAGCATAATAATATTCTTATTATTATCCTATCCAGCATACATGGCTGGAAAAAAGCAGTTCAACACCTGTTGAAAATGGCATTCAACATCGCACACACAACCGGTGTAGAAACGGACCGTGTAAAAAGTGAGACCTTTTACACCGGTCACGTAACCGGTGTAGAATGTTTGCTTTTTTACACCGGACTAAATTTTAAATCGGTTCACATTTACATCCGGTGTATTATTTTTAACATCTACACCGGTTGAATATTGGGACGGTGTAGATTATTCAAATATTAACACCGGTTAAATATGGGACGGTGTGTAGAATGTATACTTTTTTACACCGGTCTACATGTTAAAGCGGTTCACATTTACATCCGGTGTATTATGTTTTAACATCTACACTGGTTTGAATATTGGGACGGTGTAGATTATTCAAATTTTAACACCGGTTGAATATTAGAAAGGTGTAGATGTTATTAAATTTAATTTATATATTATGATATATGTTCTTTCTACACCGGTAGGTATATACCTCCGATTTAGATGTTATTAAATTTATATTTAATACATTTCGTTGGCCTGAAGCTTCAGAAATAAACTGCCCAAATATAACATACGACTCAATCATCGATCATCATCAGTTCAAGATGCCAGAGACATATATATATAATTCAATTGCTCATTATATTATTCATTGAATAAAACTCAATACAAAAATGCTACAATTTGAACAGACAAGTAGAAAAAGGTATTCAGTGAAAGACAAATACTATTGAGAAGGAATGAATTGAACAAAAAACTCTGCCCACCGATTACGCAGGTCCTCAATATCTTGGTCAGGAAATGGATCAGGTTGATTAAACATCTGAAATATGAAATCAAAATCAAAGAAATTAAGGCATTACTAATATAGATTAGATTGAGAATTAAGAAATATGAAATCTTCAAAAATACAATTTTACCTCCTCAGTTAGGTCAATCCTATTTGACAAGATAATATTAACCATGTGTCCAACTATGTAGAAGCCGCACAAGTTGCTTTCTCTGGGTTGCCTTCGACTCTGTAATGTTAACAAGATAAAAATTATTTCTCATCATCAAAACGGGGAACCTAGCTAACACCCAATATATACTTTTATTACCTTCGGTGTGATCCATTCAGGGTCCCTCACCAAATTAGCGTGCTTAAGGCCCCTTGCAACTGCGAACGTCCTCATAGCCCTATGACCAAATTAAAGTTAATAAGTTAGTAACCCATTTATCACAAAGATCATTGTGTATAGAAGACAACTCACGTGTTCATGATCTTCCTGACATCAACCGAGGGCTTGTAATGGAGGGAGCATAAGAAGAAAACTTTATAGCTATGCTTACATAGGATGACAAGTTGCCAATGATTGCTGTAGAGATTAGTTAAAAGAGAATGAGTATTATAATTAAGCAAATACAAAACTAGTATATATATATGAAATAAAATGAAATATTATTATTCTTACTCCTGCATATATGGTGCGAAGAACCAATCAATATCGATTTCACCGAGCCTCTTTGAAATGTATGCAAGCCTCGAAGATTGAGAGGTCCCTTTAGCATAAATCAAAAGTGGGCATAGGAATCCGAACTTTTTTTGTTTGCCCTTGGAGGAAACCAACTCAGCTTGCATGTACCTACAGGCAATGCATACACGACATTAGTTGTAAGACTTAAACTTTGTTATTACATATATTTACATTTAAATTATACTTACATCAAAAACACTTGGATGCAGCCGGAGGTCAGTTCTTCCTTGGGAGTGATCAGAGATTTGACGTCCGCATGGTCCAGGAAGGCTGGTGCCCCCATGTTGTAACATCCCAATTTTTGGGTCTAGTTCGCCTAGGTTCAAAATGAGGAATGTGAGGAATATCCTAAGTCTTAAGCCTAGGAATTCTGCAGGTAGCTTGATATGGGCTGGCTCTTGTGTAAGATAACCTGATATGGGCGGGTTGTCTAGCCTTTCAAGTAATGATGACTCCCGAAGAGTTTAAGGGATGAGTTATTGAAAGAGAATTTCTAGAACTTAAGATAAAGGATGAGAAGATGAGCAATGAGGCCAGAAAGAGAATGCGGGGGCAAAATCGTAATTATGGGAAAGATCAGGCCGGTAGCCGGTGAGTACCATATTTTGCCAGAAAATAGAGAAAATTATGCTGATCATTTCACTGAACTGTGAAATGTGTATATGAGGTCTCTATGTGTATGAAAGAATTAGAAATATGACCAGGGGTAAAATGGTCATTTTGGAAAAGTGTGCACGTGAGCGCTTTTTCAGGCCAAAACAGCCCGGTCCGGATAAAATATCTGAAAATACCGGGAGATAGAGAAAAGGATTCCGGGTTGAATGAGGAGTCACGGAATTTTGATTTGAAGTCCCGATTTTTCTGTAAAAATTCTGGAAGATGGGAATTTACAGTTATAATCGGTAAAGGAAAAGCAGTTCCGATAGGGATGACCGGACTGTGGCCAGGGGGACGTATAGTGTTTCTGAGGCCTTTAGTGACACCAGGGAAGGCCCAGGCCCATTAGATCAGTCTAGTGATAAAAGGGGCCGGTGTCCGGGAAAAAGGTGCGAAATGACGAAAATGCCCCTATGTTATAGGACAGCTGAAGAATGAGTAAAGGGTATTTTGGTCATTTTCCTAAGGTTAGACAGTCCAGGGAAGTTATCTGGATAGTTGACCAGGGTCAAAGAATACTCTGGTAAGATGAGAAAAGAGAGACTAAGGGCATTTTGGTAATTCGCCAAGGAGTGTTTCTTGGGAATCGTGCCATCAGAGTACTTGGGCTGGATCAGAGACCCAAGATGATATTCCCAGGCCCAAAAAGCGTGGCCCAGTAGTTATGTGAGGAAAAGTTACATTAAAATAATTATTTAATGACTTTTCAGTAAAGTAAAGTTACTCGGTTGGCACGATAACCGAGAAGGTGATCAGATAAAGTCCGGGACTTATCTGGATAGCATTGGAAGGCGTGAAAGGTCCCTTCCAGATGCCACATGGCGTCATCTTAGAGGTAGAAGAAAAGTTAAGGACACGTATTACGGTGCAAGACTCTGGACCGGTGAGTCAGCAGGCTGAGTCAGCTGATGAGGTGTCCCGGGTTTTAGACATGTGAGAAATGTGCTGCTGAGGTGTCCGCTGAGGTGTCCTGGATGATGCAGTAAAAAGGAATAAAGAAAAATAGGAAAATCCAGGAAAAACCAGGACCACAAGTTCATATGGCTTCAAAATTACAGGAATGCCATTGAAGGAAATTATAAATACCCCCTCCCCCTCCCATTTCATGCATCCTACGGTTTTGGCAAGAAAGGAGAGAGAAGGAGGTGCTAGAGAGAGAAAGTGAGAGGAAGAAAGAAGAAAGGAAGTTCTGGCGGAGCTGGAAGCAGTATAGAGATAGTAGAGTTCTGCTAAGCTTTTGAGGTAGTAACTAATCCTAGCTTTTATGTAATGGCTTTGTGATTTGTTGTGCTATTGTTTGGTTGGATTGTTGTCTTATATGTTATGCTTGAAGCTCTACTGCAATGCTATGATCATATGTTATTGAGTATGGAAGCACGCAGCATACTTATCTGTACACAATCACAAGCAAGCACTATCACACTGCATTACATATATTGTTATGATTGTTGCTACTGAGATTCCCCCGAATCTCATCCCCATCCATAACCCATTACAGGGAGGTTATGCTGAAGTGGATTTTGAGAATCCTATGAGACGCCGTTATGCTGTCGAAGTAAAGACTGAATATCAGTATATGATAAGTACTGTGTACGTAGTGCTGTCTAAGGAGGCTAGAAGTGAGTGGACCTAGCCGGTTCATCTAGTCTTTCCTGGGTACTACGTAGAATGGTAGTTCTCATGAGGGGATTACCGAATCAGTACAGTTCAGTTCTTTGTACAGATAAAGCGTAGCGGTTATGCTGCCGGAGTTTAGGCAGAAAGAGATGTAATAGAGATAGCAAGATTATGTATATGTCTTGTTGTGTATGCCATGCTGTATGACATTATGTTATTCAATGATAGGTATTGTTTGGCATATTCAATTTATGTATGAGAAATTAAGAGAGAAATTCGCAGGTCCTGAGGTAGCAGTGTTCTGACCTCAGTTTGATCTAGTAAACGAAGGAATTTGGTCACGAAATTCGGTGTGCTAGTTGTACACATCTGGGGAATTATGTGGATAGGTAATAAGCCTCATTTGGATGTGCAGAACGAGATAAATTAATTTTCAAATTAAAGGTCCAGAATAAGGAACTTAAGAGTAAAATTTTGAATTTCTGGGCTTAAGTTAAGATATAATCAAGCTAATATTGCTTCCGCAAGTGTATTATGAGGAGTCTAAGGAAGGATGTTTGACATGTCGCCCACAACTGAATCCATAGGCAACGCGTCCACATGGAACGTGTTGTCATATGCCATTAGGATCACACGTTGCATGGCATTCAAAGTGGGAGGGGTGGGAAGTTGGCTGGGGGATGAGGCGACGTGATCCGAAACAAGATGCTTTGGCCACAATATGAAAGTCCCTTTTGCTTGGCTCACTGTCTTCACCTCATCAATGGGAATTGGGACAAGAGCATCTCCAATTAGCACGGCTTCAACTGTCACCCTTAATTGATCATCCTGAATTTGGACGTGGTGAACAGTAGTTGCCCCTAGGCTATGGATGGAGCCACGTGCCACTAAGCGTCTAAGAGGATCCTTAACATATAGATCACAATGTTCTGCATCCTCTAACATCGGCAAGCAACAACTCCCTTTAGTGCTTGGACGGCCTGCAGTTGAGGGCGGGAGGGGATCAGTTGGCTCTTGCTACCTTGATGTCATCATGGACAACATTTCTTCCTTCATCTTTGCGAACCCCTCTTGTAATTGCGCCTCAATTGAAGCTTCTGCTTGTGCCCTAGCCTCTATCCAAGCCTCTTCCTTAGCCTCTGCCCTTATAGTGGAGAGCAAGGATGCCAACTCTGCCCTTGGCACCACATGTGGGGAACGTGTTTGAGATGCTCCAAAGTAATCTCTTATACCCACACCTTTTCCAACTCCCCTGACACGGCCCCCATGTTCTTGTTTCCCAGTGGCAACAGTCAAGATGTCATTCCTACCATCTGACTTGAAGGATCCATGGGACTCTTGTTGTTTAAGATCACTCTATAACATAGAAAGAACAAACATAAGGAAAATGATATAATTATATATAGTCTACTAACACAAAATAATGCAAGTAGTGCTTACAATTTTTTCAGCAATCATGCGAGCATTGTCGCTTGTAAAAGTTCTGCTCTTTCTTTGGCGAGCGTACAACCATTTTTCTTCGCGATGTATCGGAGAGGGGGGGTCAAGAAGAACACTAGGATCCGACCCAGCATTTTCTTCTAGCCTCTTCCTCTTGGCCCCCAACAACTCTCTTTCTGCCTTCGCATAACCCCCTCGAGACATTGTGTGGGGGCAATCATTCTTGAGGGCGTATTCAATCGCTTTTGCTCTTTTTTCCTACAAGACATAAAGTATTTAAAAACAATACATATGATACTCTGATACGTTTTCTGCAACCACATACAAAAGGATACACTCACCATTGCTACTGGCGTGGTCCGATTCCTAACAAATTATTCCCACGCAGCTTCGTTAATGAATTGATACTTGCTGCATGGAGAAGGTTGAGGATGACCACTTCTGTCCTGTCCATGCAGATACTGACGAGCTAGTTGTGTCTTGAATGCCCTCCAACGCTCAGCGTAATAAGACAACGTCTTCTTCTTCAAGAACACATTGTAAGGCACATCGTAAGTGAGCTGCAATGTTTGCCATTGAAAGCAGAGTAATCAACAAACAGTTGTGTATTTGGTATTGCTCTGTATGCAATATTAGATAGTTCCTATACCCGGATTGAAACATCCTCCTTTAAACATCTCAGAGTACACTTATGGAAGTAATATTAACTTTATTATATCTCTCTTTGCCAAAAATCCTGACAGAAGATAACTGTACTGATTCGGTAATTCCTGTGAGAATTACCATTCTACGTAAGTACCCAGGAAAGACTGGATGAACCGACTAGGTCCACTCACTTCCAGACTCCTTAGACAGTACCTACGTACACAGTACGTATCATCTCCTTATGTTCAGTCTGAAAATCGGCAGCATAACGGCGTCTTACAGCATTCTCAAAATTCACTTCGACATAACCTCTCTGTAATGGGTTATAAATAGGGGATGAGATTCGGGGGAATCTCAGTAGCAAACGGTACTAAACAATGCATGCATTAAAGTAAATACTTGTGCTTGCTTGTGAAAGTGTAAACATTGTGTAATGTGCATGCTTCCATGTAACATATGAAATACAATTGGCCAAGGTAATCATAGAAACAGAGCTTCAATCATATACACATATGCACACAAGTCAACAAAGTCATAGCACAATCAAGCATAACATTCAATACATACAAGTTTAGGGTAAGTTTACTACCTTATTGCTTTACTTCTTCCCACTTTAACTTTGCTTCTTCCTTCTTACTTTTCCTTGCTATGTGGCTTCCCTCTTTTGAGCACACCAAGAAATTCCTAACATCACATTACCATCCAACCATTACAATCTAACTTCTCTTGCACACTAAGCTTACTTTAAGTAACATAACTTCCTTTAATCTTTACCAATTGACTTTGCCTTTGAATCAATTGATGTCTTGACCTTACCCTACACAATTTGGCCTTTTGAATCCATTTATGAACTCAAAACAACCAAATTCCAGCAACTATGCACTGTTCCGGACAGATTTGAAAAACATGCATAATTCTTTCAAAAATTCTCATTTTGATTCCAATACTTCCCATACTTGTTCCTCCACTTTCCCCCCACACAAAATCTCATTTTAAGACCATTGGAAGCATCAAAATCATGAAATTCAAATCACTGTTCACTCGTGAGTCTCTGATGAAGAGGTTTAATGAAATTACTAAGATGAGGAATAAAATCTGCAACGTAGTTTAAACATCCCAAAAATCTTTGAAGTTGAGTTTTATCAATGATTTGATCGGAAAATTTGTTTGCAAATTGAATTGCTCTTTCAATCGGTGTAATGGACCCTTGATGTATCCAATGCCCCAAAAATCTGATTTTAGTTTGAAAAAGACTAATCTTTGGTTTAGAAACTACTAAGCCGTTTGTTTCTGCAATTCTGATAAATTTAGAGATATGTTTAAAATGTTGATCTATATTATGACTATAGACTAATACATCATCAATGTAAACAATAATGTACTGACTACTGTCATTAAAGATCTCATTCATTACTCTCTGGAATTCAGAAGGAGCATTTTTTAATCAAAAAGGCATAACGTTCCACTCATACTGACCAAAGGGAACAGTAAAAGCAGTTTTATACCTATCGTTTTCAGAAATTTGTATTTGCCAAAATCCAGATTTCATGTCAAATTTTGAAAAGATTTTTGCAGAATACAATCGTTTCAGTAGATCAGATTCAAAAATTTTATATCCATGCTAAGATCATTATTCAAAATGATTTTGTTTTGGAACAAACTGTCTTATTTGACACAGGTGCTGATTCTAATTGTTTTAACGAAGGAATCATTCCTACAAAATTCTTTGAAAAAACAACCGAAAGGTTCAATGGCGTCAATGGCTCACGCTTAGATGTCAAATATAAAGTTTCAAACGTTGTTGTTGAAAATGGTAATTTAAAAATAGAAACTCCATTTATTTTGGTCAAAAACATGGGAACCCAGATCATTCTTGGTGCGCCTTTTGCAAGGTTATTATTTCCCTACATGACTGATGAAAATGGAATTTCAAAAGAGTATTTGGGTAAAACAATTTTATTCCCTTTTACTCAAAAGCCAAAAATTAAGGAGCTCAATTTCTTGACTTCCAAACAACGACAAATAAACTTTTTAAACGAAGAAATCTCTTTTCAACATTTAGAAAGGCAATTGTGTCAAAAAGATGTTCAAAAGAAAATTCAAACTTGTCTTGAACAAATTCACAAAACTATTTGTTCTGACTTACCAAACGCTTTTTGGAATAGAAAACAACATATGGTTGATTTGCCGTATGAAAAAGACTTTTCTGAAAAGAAAATTCCAACAAAGGCCAGACCCATTCAGATGAGTCCGGAGCTTTTGGAAACTTGTAAAACTGAAATCCAAGATCTTTTAAACAAAGGATTAATTCGTAAGTCTCGAAGTCCTTGGTCTTGTGCTGCTTTCTATGTAAACAAAAATGCAGAAATAGAACGTGGTGCTCCTAGACTTGTAATTAATTACAAACCTCTAAACGAAGCGTTGCAATGGATCAGGTATCCAATTAATAAACTTTTTAAACGAAGAAATCTCTTTTCAACATTTAGAAAGGCAATTGTGTCAAAAAGATGTTCAAAAGAAAATTCAAACTTGTCTTGAACAAATTCACAAAACTATTTATTCTGACTTACCAAACGCTTTTTGGAATAGAAAATAACATATGGTTGATTTGCCGTATGAAAAAGACTTTTCTGAAAAGAAAATTCCAACAAAGGCCAGACCCATTCAGATGAGTCCGGAGCTTTTGGAAACTTGTAAAACTGAAATCCAAGATCTTTTAAACAAAGGATTATTCCTGAATCATCATCTGCAATTAATGTTATCTCGAAGGAACAAGATTTACTTCTTGATATCATTGATAAACTTCCTGAGTCTGAAAAAGGAGAATATTTGTTTAAGTTTAGAGAATTGGTTAGTCAACAACCTTCTACTTCTAAACTACCTTTTTCTTCAAACAAATATGATTTAACAAATGTTCTAAACAAATTCCAACATTCTGTTAAACCAACCACCATCCAAGACCTTCACCAAGAGGTACGTAACCTTAAGGCTGAAGTGAGTCTACTCAAACACCACCAACAAGCACATGCTGAAGCCATATCCCAAATTCAGGATATACAACTAGCATCTAAACCTGAAAATATTGAAATCAAATCTGAAGATGAAAATCAACAAAATGATGACATCTTTTTAGGTCTTATTTCAAAAATTTCAATTCAAAAATTTTATATCCATGCTAAGATCATTATTCAAAATGATTTTGTTTTGGAACAAACTGTCTTATTTGACACAGGTGCTGATTCTAATTGTTTTAACGAAGGAATCATTCCTACAAAATTCTTTGAAAAAACAACCGAAAGGTTCAATTGCGTCAATGGCTCACGCTTAGATGTCAAATATAAAGTTTCAAACGTTGTTGTTGAAAATGGTAATTTAAAAATAGAAACTCCATTTATTTTGGTCAAAAACATGGGAACCCAGATCATTCTTGGTGCGCCTTTTGCAAGGTTATTATTTCCCTACATGACTGATGAAAATGGAATTTCAAAAGAGTATTTGGGTAAAACAATTTTATTCCCTTTTACTCAAAAGCCAAAAATTAAGGAGCTCAATTTCTTGACTTCCAAACAATATTATGAATTAATATTGATTCATTCTGAGTCGGCCTCAATCAAAAGAAATGCTGACAAAACAGATGAGTCATTGATAAGGCTGACCTTATCGTTTGCTGAGGAGAGAACAGCTTGTACCCTTGACCTTTGGTTTAGGAACTTACTGTGTTCCGTCATACATAAGTCCTGGGGGTTACGTTTAAACCATGCCTCTACTGCAGTTGTATTAATGCGAGAAAGATCAAACTTTGGCCACCATTTTACGGTTGGAAGTCTTTGTAAAATGGGCAAGAATCTCGATCCTTCTGTGTTTGAGAATCTGTAATTCCAGGAAAAAATCCAAGAAACAGATAAGTTTGAAAAATAATATAATTCAACAGGAAAAGGTTTTTCTTCAACGTTGAATTTTTGTTTAAACAGTTCAAAGGCTTGAACTACCGTGGGAGGAAACATCTCTGGTAAAGGTCCAAAGAAATCCCACCAGTGTCCGAACCATTGAGGGAAATCGTACTTGGTTTTTGTTTTAAAATAAATAAACCAAGTATGTTTGAAAAGTTTATTTTGATCCCAGAATACCTTGTACCATGCATCAACATAGTCCCAATAAGTATATCCAATAGGATCATATTGTATCCCAAAAATTTTAATTTTTGCAAATCTTGTCCCCACTGGGATGGAGTAAGGACTTTTAAAATCTGCAGGGTAGAATGAGTTATTAAAGACTCATCTGTTTGAATTTTTAAAGAAGAAATTTCTTTTCAAAACATAAACCAAAACATTGACAATTGGACTTTACCACCGATTGCCACAAACTCACTTTATGTGCAAACTGAGGATAAAAAATGGTTTTCTAAGTCTGATTACATAATCCGGACTGTTGAAGAATCAGTTTCTGTCCAACCAGAAAAAGAAGATTTTTACCTTCTTTCAAAAAAGTCAATTGAAAAGCACCGACGGAATAAAGAAGACATGAATAAAAGGACAGAAAGTAAATACTGGAAAGTAAATACTTAAAGATTAAATAGCAGAAAGTAAATGAACAGAAGAAATAAAGGGAAAAGGAAAGCGATAAAGCAGAATATAGAAAATACAAAATAAGAAGTGAAAATAACAACAAGAAATAAGAATAAAGTAAAGCAAGAAGAAAACGAAAGCTCAATATTCGTAAATCTCCCTTACATCAGTATCTTCACCTCCAGATCCATAGTGGTGTGATAAATAAAAATCTACCTATCTTTGTGAATCAAGAAATTTGTTAGGTCCTTAGCATGATTAGTCATACTGTTAATCTTCTAGCCAACACTGAAGCTATTTCTAGGCCATTATGCACTACTGCGTACGATGTTCCACCTGCCCTATATCCTCTCAAAGCGGGTCTTACAGTCCATTGTCGTACGGAAGGACTCATGCATAATAACACAGATAAGCTTTTGTGTGCTATCGAAAAATAACAGTCTTAATTATGCTAAGAAGCTCAACAAATACCTTGACATCCCAGAGATAGACTTAAATTTACTTAAGACATCTCTACTTCACCTTCTGGCTCTGATACCAACTTGGGGGAGGACCCCGAAAGGACCGAAAGGAAAAGAAATGGAGACAGAAAAGGAAGTAGAGCACTGGACGGACCAGTTAATGCATTACAGAATCATAAAATGTATGCAGAGGGGATGCTCTTGAATGAACTAAAAGGCGGTAAGACCAGCCAAACTTAGCTCATAAGAGGAGGCAAGGATATGAGAAAGCAGTAAAGAATCAAGAAGTTAAAGAAAGATACTTAAATTAAAACATAAAACTTACAAGGAAAGGGGAAGGAGAAGAGAAGAAGGAAGGTAAGAAAGGAGAAGAGAAGAAGGAAGGTAAGAAAGGAGAAGAGAAGACAGAGGATTTCACTCGGGGAAGAGGGGAGAGAGTATTTCAGAGTGGGTAACTCAACCTGTCTAGATGAGGGAAATGAATCGACCTAAATAGACTGGCGAAGTTACTGTTTGAACAGTGTTTTAACTGGAACTGTACAAACAGTACTAACTTCCGTTAAAACACTATTTGCACAGTATCTGCCGACACTACAGTATTCTGCCGACACTACAGTGACTCACTGTTTAAATAGTACTTGCTACAGTAAAAAGTTACTATTGCTACAGTACATTTTGTTTTACAATGAAGACCTAGGACAGATTTCTCGATCAACTAAGTCTTTTGTTTAATCTTCATCCAAATCTACCACAAATTCTTCTTCATCACCTTGCTCTGAAGGAGGAGTAGAAGTAGTCTGACTGGTAGAAGGAGTTTGCTCCTGTTGTTGCAGAATCTGGAGCATTGAGTTTAACTGATTGATAAGGCTGACCTTATCGTTTGCTGAGGAGAGAACAGCTTGTACCCTTGACCTCTGGTTTAGGAACTTACTGTGTTCCGTCATACATAAGTCCTGGGGGTTACGTTTAAACCATGTCTCTACTGCAGTTGTATTAATGCGAGAAAGATCAAACTTTGGCCACCATTTTACGGTTGGAAGTCTTTGTAAAATGGGCAAGAATCTCGATCCTTCTGTGTTTGAGAATCTGTAATTCCAGGAAAAAATCCAAGAAACAGATAAGTTTGAAAAATAATATAATTCAACAGGAAAAGGTTTTTCTTCAACGTTGAATTTTTGTTTAAACAGTTCAAAGGCTTGAACTACCGTGGGAGGAAACATCTCTGGTAAAGGTCCAAAGAAATCCCACCAATGTCCGAACCATTGAGGGAAATCGTACTTGGTTTTTGTTTTAAAATAAATAAACCAAGTATGTTTGAAAAGTTTATTTTGATCCCAGAATACCTTGTACCATGCATCAACATAGTCCCAATAAGTATATCCAATAGGATCATATTGTATCCCAAAAATTTTAATTTTTTGCAAATCTTGTCCCCACTGGGATGGAGTAAGGACTTTTAAAATCTGCAGGGTAGAATGAGTTATTAAAGACTCATCTGTTTTGTCAGCATTTCTTTTGATTGAGGCCGACTCAGAATGAATCAATATTAATTCATAATACTCCCTGGTTTTGTTTAAATGGCTTGGCTTATAATGGAATCCTTTTGGGAAAATTTTAAAGGCCACTTGGTTTGGGTTTTTATGATAAAACTCTGGTTCTATCTGGACAATATTGATAGCCCTATTATGTTTGGGAAAGGCTGGGGTGTCCGATTTTGAAATGATAGGAGCAGAGATTATCTGAGTTTGGGAGGGATTTATCTGCAAAACCTTTGGTTGTTGATTAAGCAGATCATATTGATTTTTGGTTAATACCTTCGATGGTATTGGAGGAAGAGCCAATTGTTGGGCGAAGGTTTTTTCTGGTAGAGCTTTCTGGGCAAAACTCTGGGCATAAGATTCCAAAGTCTTTTTTGAAGAGGCTCTAGTTTGGATTTGCTGAGTTGATGACCCAGACTGAGTGGATGACTCAGATTTTGTTTGAGGTTTCTGGACAGAAGATCCAGATGGAGTTGAAGACTCCGTTTGAGATTTATGGGCCCCAGAGGAGCTCCCATATTGTTTAATCACCGCTTGTACGATGGCTTCAAGTTCATCACTTGACATTGTTTGGCTTTGAGCATCCTGGAGAATACTCTTTTGTTTTTCATCCTCACTGGGTGGTTTCTTTTTTCTGGGCATGTTAGCGACCCTGTAAAAATTCACGGGTGAGGAAGTCTGGAAGAGAGTTTGAAGTTCCTTTGATAAATTCAATATCAAAATCAAAGACACTTAAAATTGCTTGCCAACGGGCAAAGACTTGTTTTGATGCAAGATTTTTAACATCCTTTTGTAAAACATCTTTTGCAGATTTGCAATCAATGCGGATTAAAAACCTTTGGTTTAACAAATCAGATTGAAATTTGGAAATGCATAAAACAATTGCCAAAATTTCTTTTTTAATTGTGGAATAGTTTTGCTGAGTGCTATTCCAATGTTTGGATGTAAAAGAAATAATTTTCTCTTTTCCATCGAGACGTTGTTTGAGAATGCCACCGTAACCTATGTCACTGGCGTCTGTTTTAACAATTTTGAAGGCAGTGGGATCAGGAAGGCTAAGACACGGAAGTTCCTTAACCTGGGATTTTATCTGCCTTACTATGTTTGAATGGAGGTCAGTCCACGGAGGCGGACTTTCCTTGAGTCTCTGATGAAGAGGTTTAATGAAATTACTAAGATGAGGAATAAAATCTGCAACGTAGTTTAAACATCCCAAAAATCTTTGAAGTTGAGTTTTATCAATGATTTGATCGGGAAATTTGTTTGCAAATTGAATTGCTCTTTCAATCGGTGTAATGGACCCTTGATGTATCCAATGCCCCAAAAATCTGATTTTAGTTTGAAAAAGACTAATCTTTGGTTTAGAAACTACTAAGCCGTTTGTTTCTGCAATTCTGATAAATTTAGAGATATGTTTAAAATGTTGATCTATATTATGACTATAGACTAATACATCATCAATGTAAACAATAATGTATTGACTACTGTCATTAAAGATCTCATTCATTACTCTCTGGAATTCAGAAGGAGCATTTTTTAATCCAAAAGGCATAACGTTCCACTCATACTGACCAAAGGGAACAGTAAAAGCAGTTTTATACCTATCGTTTTCAGAAATTTGTATTTGCCAAAATCCAGATTTCATGTCAAATTTTGAAAAGATTTTTGCAGAATACAATCGTTTCAGTAGATCAGATTTGTTTGGAATTGGATACCTGATCCATTGCAACGCTTCGTTTAGAGGTTTGTAATTAATTACAAGTCTAGGAGCACCACGTTCTATTTCTGCATTTTTGTTTACATAGAAAGCAGCACAAGACCAAGGACTTCGAGACTTACGAATTAATCCTTTGTTTAAAAGATCTTGGATTTCAGTTTTACAAGTTTCCAAAAGCTCCGGACTCATCTGAATGGGTCTGGCCTTTGTTGGAATTTTCTTTTCAGAAAAGTCTTTTTCATACGGCAAATCAACCATATGTTGTTTTCTATTCCAAAAAGCGTTTGGTAAGTCAGAACAAATAGTTTTGTGAATTTGTTCAAGACAAGTTTGAATTTTCTTTTGAACATCTTTTTGACACAATTGCCTTTCTAAATGTTGAAAAGAGATTTCTTCGTTTAAAAAGTTTATTTGTCGTTGTTTGGAAGTCAAGAAATTGAGCTCCTTAATTTTTGGCTTTTGAGTAAAAGGGAATAAAATTGTTTTACCCAAATACTCTTTTGAAATTCCATTTTCATCAGTCATGTAGGGAAATAATAACCTTGCAAAAGGCGCACCAAGAATGATCTGGGTTCCCATGTTTTTGACCAAAATAAATGGAGTTTCTATTTTTAAATTACCATTTTCAACAACAACGTTTGAAACTTTATATTTGACATCTAAGCGTGAGCCATTGACGCCATTGAACCTTTCGGTTGTTTTTTCAAAGAATTTTGTAGGAATGATTCCTTCGTTAAAACAATTAGAATCAGCACCTGTGTCAAATAAGACAGTTTGTTCCAAAACAAAATCATTTTGAATAATGATCTTAGCATGGATATAAAATTTTTGAATTGAAATTTTTGAAATAAGACCTAAAAAGATGTCATCATTTTGTTGATTTTCATCTTCAGATTTGATTTCAATATTTTCAGGTTTAGATGCTAGTTGTATATCCTGAATTTGGGATATGGCTTCAGCATGTGCTTGTTGGTGGTGTTTGAGTAGACTCACTTCAGCCTTAAGGTTACGTACCTCTTGGTGAAGGTCTTGGATGGTGGTTGGTTTAACAGAATGTTGGAATTTGTTTAGAACATTTGTTAAATCATATTTGTTTGAAGAAAAAGGTAGTTTAGAAGTAGAAGGTTGTTTACTAACCAATTCTCTAAACTTAAACAAATATTCTCCTTTTTCAGACTCAGGAAGTTTATCAATGATATCAAGAAGTAAATCTTGTTCCTTCGAGATAACATTAATTGCAGATGATGATTCAGGAATATCGTCGTTTTGAATATTTTGGATATCCTCAGAAGAAGAATCATTACCTGTTTCAGTTTCTGAACTAGAAGAATCGTTTATCAAAAGATTGTTTATTTGTTCAAGAAGAGGTTCATCAATACACCTAATCTTCTGAAGTTTTCTCCTAAGGGCACAATATCTTGAAATGTGACCTAGTTTACCACATTTAAAACATTTGACCTTGTTTTGTTCAGGAAAATCGACCTTAGGTTTGGATCTAAATTCCTGTTTAAGTCTCCTGGGAGGTGTGTCATGTTTAAACCTTTGGTAGACTTGTTTGTTTTTCTTTTCGGATCTCCTATAGTATGTTTTTCTACGGGATTTCCTATGAGTTTGAGGTTGCTTGCAGGATGGAAGGCCAAATTGTTCACAGAAAGTTCCTAACTCTCTACGGTTTATGGCTTTTTCTTTCGCAAGCTGATGTTGGATACTATCATCATGACAGATCTTAAGAGCAGTTTTTTGAACATAAGAGATTAATTCTCCGTATGTCAAGAACTCATAAGGGATTTTGCCATCATTTTGATTTCTAAATTTTTCTCTAACTTTATCACCCAAAGATTTAGGTAATCCAGCTAGGAATTTTTCTTTCCAAAAAGGTTGTTTGGCATCTTCTCTTGTGAGAACTCGAGCAAGGAAAGTATCTCTGTACCACCTAAAATCAGAAAGGGTTCTGCACTTAAGATTTGACAATAATTCAGCTGATCTATCTTTCCAAATAGACGGATCACCAACAAAATGTTTGACAATTGTAAAAATCAAAGTTTGGACTGAATCTGGACAGGTTGCACCATTGTAAAGAATAGGTGTTCCATCGGACTCTGTTTGGATAGACGAAAAAATAATTTGTTTGTCTCCTGGTGTGAGATAATGATCCCACCAATTTTTCAATTGACCTGTAAAACCAGATACCAAAAGATTTGTTATTTGTTCATCTGTAAAATTGTTTTGTGTTTGATACGCAGTACACAACATTGTCATCTGCTGCATCGTTTGAAGGATTTGTGCTTCACTTTGACCATCTATGTTCCATTCATAAATGTTATCTCCGTTGAAGCAGACTGGGTTCTGGGAAAGTCTTTCTTCTACCAGAATATCTGGAGGGCTAGCCCTAGGGTAATATAGTTTAGAGGGCTGTTTCCAGTGTTGTGGTTAATTTGGAGTTGCGATTCAGATGATGAATCTGTTTGGGATTCTTTGTCAATGACTCCTAGTTGTCCTGTTGAAGAGGTTGACTCTTGTTGGGGTGACTCTGGGATAGTCATGGTTTGGGCTATTTGGAGTCTTTTTTGATTGATCCTATCAATCATTTTAGACTTGTTTTGGTTGTGGATTTCAGACTTCATTTGTGGGCTAAGCTGAAATGGTTTAAAAATGGGAGTTTCAATCCTAGGTTTTGGTGGTTCAGAAACATGTTTTGAAATGTTTGATGTTTGAGCAAAATGATCACCTAACTGTTGTAAATACAAGTTAGTATAATTATTTTGTTCAACAATCTTTTTGATGTCATTTGAATCAATAGGTTGTTTATCATTTTTAAATCGAAAAGGTGCAGCAAGAATAGGTTGATCTTTGTCATCCTTTACTTGAGGAATCTGCACAGTTTGTTTTGGAGGAAATTCAGAAAATACATCATCTCCTTTGGAACTAGTCCAGTGTTTAATAACATCAACATTTTGTTCAAATGGATATTCCAATTTAGTGACCTTAGCATATTCGCCAAACTAGTCAAAAAATGAAATATTCATTTGAATTCTTTCAAGGAATCTGTAGAATTTTTCTTGAATCTTTTTTCTAACAGATCCTTTGAAGTTTTCTAAAAACCATTTCCTCTGGAGAGTATAGTCTTCCGAGTAAAATTGTTTTTGCAAAGTTTGTTTGTCAATTTGAAAATCATTTTCAATGACACCAATAAAACTAGTTTGATCCATCCCTAGTGATGAATAAGTTGGAGACTCATGTGATCTTGAGTCTTCATCTTTTTCATATACTGTTTGGGGAATGTTTACAGAACTATCAATTCCCTGGAGAGAAACGTTAGTAGCATTCATTTGTGGTTGGGTGACTACTGACGGTGTTTCTGCTGCCATTCCATAAATGATAGGAGGTGGTCTAGGGATTGAAGAACAAGAGAATCTAGATGATTCAGTTTGGAGGGATCTACAATCCTCATATATTGAAGATTCAGACCTATTTGTTTGAGAAAAGGATTTTCTGGATCGATCAAAGGATAATCTGACAGATCCATCTGATGTTTGTGTAATCCTACTTAACTGAGAAGTGGTTTGTGGTAAAGGCTGTGAGGCTCTTTCCATAATCCATTCATCTGGTAATTTAACGTTTTCCCATAAAATCGTTTTAGGGATTGTTAAATTAACATTTTTGAAATCAGTTAAGAAAATAGTTGTTTGATCTTTTTCAAAAGGAATTTGAACGTAAGAAGTCGAAGTGTTTGAGACCTTGTACTGTATTCTGTAAATCAAAACAGCAGGTATAGATCCAGGCTTCATGTTCAAACCATGTAATTGAATTTTGAATTTAATACACTCATGGACATGTGCATCCTTTAATTCAGTCATCCTGTCTGGATAACAATTAAAGTATACAGTACCATCGTGTAATCCAGTTTCGGCTACTGCAAGTACTGCATCTTGAAATATATTATGTCTATTATCTAAGAGACACAGTAGACATGATACATTTAAGCCTTTTCTAAAAAGTGGTTTAATTGCAATTTGAATACAACCGATGTGTAAGAAATTATATTCTTTTCGGTGCTTTTCAATTGACTTTTTTGAAAGAAGGTAAAAATCTTCTTTTTCTGGTTGGACAGAAACTGATTCTTCAACAGTCCGGATTATGTAATCAGACTTAGAAAACCATTTTTTATCCTCAGTTTGCACATAAAGTGAGTTTGTGGCAATCGGTGGTAAAGTCCAATTGTCAATGTTTTGGTTTATGTTTTGAAAAGAAATTTCTTCTTTAAAAATTCTTTTGTTTGAAGAGTTGCTCGTTACAGCGTTTAATTCCTCATCGTTTAGAGAAGAAGAAGTGGATGAAGAAGAGTTTCCACCGCTTCGTTTAAAAGAAAAAGAACGGAATAAAGAAGACATGAATAAAAGGACAGAAAGTAAATACTGGAAAGTAAATACTTAAAGAATAAATAGCAGAAAGTAAATGAACAGAAGAAATAAAGGGAAAAGGAAAGCGATAAAGCAGAATATAGAAAATACAAAATAAGAAGTGAAAATAACAACAAGAAATAAGAATAAAGTAAAGCAAGAAGAAAACGAAAGCTCAATATTCGTAAATCTCCCTTACATCAGTATCTTCACCTCTAGATCCATAGTGGTGTGATAAATAAAAATCTACCTATCTTTGTGAATCAAGAAATTTGTTAGGTCCTTAGCATGATTAGTCATACTGTTAATCTTCTAGCCAACACTGAAGCTATTTCTAGGCCATTATGCACTACTGCGTACGATGTTCCACCTGCCCTATATCCTCTCAAAGCGGGTCTTACAGTCCATTGTCGTACGGAAGGACTCATGCATAATAACACAGATAAGCTTTTGTGTGCTATCGAAAAATAACAGTCTTAATTATGCTAAGAAGCTCAACAAATACCTTGACATCCCAGAGATAGACTTAAATTTACTTAAGACATCTCTACTTCACCTTCTGGCTCTGATACCACGGTATCAGGAAAAGGTTTTTCTTCAACGTTGAATTTTTGTTTAAACAGTTCAAAGGCTTGAACTACCGTGGGAGGAAACATCTCTGGTAAAGGTCCTGGGGGAGGACCCCGAAAGGACCGAAAGGAAAAGAAATGGAGACAGAAAAGGAAGTAGAGCACTGGACGGACCAGTTAATGCATTACAGAATCATAAAATGTATGCAGAGGGGATGCTCTTGAATGAACTAAAAGGCGGTAAGACCAGCCAAACTTAGCTCATTCAAGAGCATCCCCTCTGCATACATTTTATGATTCTGTAATGCATTAACTGGTCCGTCCAGTGCTCTACTTCCTTTTCTGTCTCCATTTCTTTTCCTTTCGGTCCTTTCGGGGTCCTCCCCCAAGTTGGTATCAGAGCCAGAAGGTGAAGTAGAGATGTCTTAAGTAAATTTAAGTCTATCTCTGGGATGTCAAGGTATTTGTTGAGCTTCTTAGCATAATTAAGACTGTTATTTTTCGATAGCACACAAAAGCTTATCTGTGTTATTATGCATGAGTCCTTCCGTACGACAATGGACTGTAAGACCCGCTTTGAGAGGATATAGGGCAGGTGGAACATCGTACGCAGTAGTGCATAATGGCCTAGAAATAGCTTCAGTGTTGGCTAGAAGATTAACAGTATGACTAATCATGCTAAGGACCTAACAAATTTCTTGATTCACAAAGATAGGTAGATTTTTATTTATCACACCACTATGGATCTGGAGGTGAAGATACTGATGTAAGGGAGATTTACGAATATTGAGCTTTCGTTTTCTTCTTACTTTACTTTATTCTTATTTCTTGTTGTTATTTTCACTTCTTATTTTGTATTTTCTATATTCTGCTTTATCGCTTTCCTTTTCCCTTTATTTCTTCTGTTCATTTACTTTCTGCTATTTATTCTTTAAGTATTTACTTTCCAGTATTTACTTTCTGTCCTTTTATTCATGTCTTCTTTATTCCGTTCTTTTTCTTTTAAACGAAGCGGTGGAAACTCTTCTTCATCCACTTCTTCTTCTCTAAACGATGAGGAATTAAACGCTGTAACAAGCAACTCTTCAAACAAAAGAATTTTTAAAGAAGAAATTTCTTTTCAAAACATAAACCAAAACATTGACAATTGGACTTTACCACCGATTGCCACAAACTCACTTTATGTGCAAACTGAGGATAAAAAATGGTTTTCTAAGTCTGATTACATAATCCGGACTGTTGAAGAATCAATTTCTGTCCAACCAGAAAAAGAAGATTTTTACCTTCTTTCAAAAAAGTCAATTGAAAAGCACCGAAAAGAATATAATTTCTTACACATCGGTTGTATTCAAATTGCAATTAAACCACTTTTTAGAAAAGGCTTAAATGTATCATGTCTACTGTGTCTCTTAGACAATAGACATAATATATTTCAAGATGCAGTACTTGCAGTAGCCGAAACTGGATTACACGATGGTCCTGTATACTTTAATTGTTATCCAGACAGGATGACTGAATTAAAGGATGCACATGTCCATGAGTGTATTAAATTCAAAATTCAATTACATGGTTTGAACATGAAGCCTGGATCTATACCTGCTGTTTTGATTTACAGAATACAGTACAAGGTCTCAAACACTTCGACTTCTTACGTTCAAATTCCTTTTGAAAAAGATCAAACAACTATTTTCTTAACTGATTTCAAAAATGTTAATTTAACAATCCCTAAAACGATTTTATGGGAAAACGTTAAATTACCAGATGAATGGATTATGGAAAGAGCCTCACAGCCTTTACCACAAACCACTTCTCAGTTAAGTAGGATTACACAAACATCAGATGGATCTGTCAGATTATCCTTTGATCGATCCAGAAAATCCTTTTCTCAAACAAATAGGTCTGAATCTTCAATATATGAGGATTGTAGATCCCTCCAAACTGAATCATCTAGATTCTCTTGTTCTTCAATCCCTAGACCACCTCCTGTCATTTATGGAATGGCAGCAGAAACACCATCAGTAGTCACCCAACCACAAATGAATGCTACTAACGTTTCTCTCCAGGGAATTGATAGTTCTGTAAACATTCCCCAAACAGTATATGAAAAAGATGAAGACTCAAGATCACATGAGTCTCCAACTTATTCATCACTAGGGATGGATCAAACTAGTTTTATTGGTGTCATTGAAAATGATTTTCAAATTGACAAACAAACTTTGCAAAAACAATTTTACTCGGAAGACTATACTCTCCAGAGGAAATGGTTTTTAGAAAACTTCAAAGGATCTGTTAGAAAAAAGATTCAAGAAAAATTCTACAGATTCCTTGAAAGAATTCAAATGAATATTTCATTTTTTTACTGGTTTGGCGAATATGCTAAGGTCACTAAATTGGAATATCCATTTGAACAAAATGTTGATGTTATTAAACACTGGACTAGTTCCAAAGGAGATGATGTATTTTCTGAATTTCCTCCAAAACAAACTGTGCAAATTCCTCAAGTAAAGGATGACAAAGATCAACCTATTCTTGCTGCACCTTTTCGATTTAAAAATGATAAACAACCTATTGATTCAAATGACATCAAAAAGATTGTTGAACAAAATAATTATACTAACTTGTATTTACAACAGTTAGGTGATCATTTTGCTCAAACATCAAACATTTCAAAACATGTTTCTGAACCACCAAAACCTAGGATTGAAACTCCCATTTTTAAACCATTTCAGCTTAGCCCACAAATGAAGTCTGAAATCCACAACCAAAACAAGTCTAAAATGATTGATAGGATCAATCAAAAAAGACTCCAAATAGCCCAAACCATGACTATCCCAGAGTCACCCCAACAAGAGTCAACCTCTTCAACAGGACAACTAGGAGTCATTGACAAAGAATCCCAAACAGATTCATCATCTGAATCGCAACTCCAAATTAACCACCAACACTGGAAACAGCCCTCTAAACTATATTACCCTAGGGCTAGCCCTCCAGATATTCTGGTAGAAGAAAGACTTTCCCAGAACCCAGTCTGCTTCAACGGAGATAACATTTATGAATGGAACATAGATGGTCAAAGTGAAGCACAAATCCTTCAAACGATGCAGCAGATGACAATGTTGTGTACTGCGTATTAAACACAAAACAATTTTACAGATGAACAAATAACAAATCTTTTGGTATCTGGTTTTACAGGTCAATTGAAAAATTGGTGGGATCATTATCTCACACCAGGAGACAAACAAATTATTTTTTCGTCTATCCAAACAGAGTCCGATAGAACACCTATTCTTTACAATGGTGCAACCTGTCCAGATTCAGTCCAAACTTTGATTTTTACAATTGTCAAACATTTTGTTGGTGATCCGTCTATTTGGAAAGATAGATCAGCTGAATTATTGTCAAATCTTAAGTGCAGAACCCTTTCTGATTTTAGGTGGTACAGAGATACTTTCCTTGCTCGAGTTCTCACAAGAGAAGATGCCAAACAACCTTTTTGGAAAGAAAAATTCCTAGCTGGATTACCTAAATCTTTGGGTGATAAAGTTAGAGAAAAATTTAGAAAAGAATTTGGGATATGGCTTCAGCATGTGCTTGTTGGTGGTGTTTGAGTAGACTCACTTCAGCCTTAAGGTTACGTACCTCTTGGTGAAGGTCTTGGATGGTGGTTGGTTTAACAGAATGTTGGAATTTGTTTAGAACATTTGTTAAATCATATTTGTTTGAAGAAAAAGGTAGTTTAGAAGTAGAAGGTTGTTGACTAACTAATTCTCTAAACTTAAACAAATATTCTCCTTTTTCAGACTCAGGAAGTTTATCAATGATATCAAGAAGTAAATCTTGTTCCTTCGAGATAATATTAATTGCAGATGATGATTCAGGAATATCGTCGTTTTGAATATTTTGGATATCCTCAGAAGAAGAATCATTACCTGTTTCAGTTTCTGAACTAGAAGAATCGTTTATCAAAAGATTGTTTATTTGTTCAAGAAGAGGTTCATCAATACACCTAATCTTCTGAAGTTTTCTCCTAAGGGCACAATATCTTGAAATGTGACCTAGTTTACCACATTTAAAACATTTGACCTTGTTTTGTTCAGGAAAATCGACCTTAGGTTTGGATCTAAATTCCTGTTTAAGTCTCCTGGGAGGTGTGTCATGTTTAAACCTTTGGTAGACTTGTTTGTTTTTCTTTTCGGATCTCCTATAGTATGTTTTTCTACGGGATTTCCTATGAGTTTGAGGTTGCTTGCAGGATGGAAGGCCAAATTGTTCACAGAAAGTTCCTAACTCTCTACGGTTTATGGCTTTTTCTTTTGCAAGCTGATGTTGGATACTATCATCATGACAGATCTTAAGAGCGCGTGTGAACAGTACCGTGAGGAATTTTCAACATTATAACCTTTAATTCCAATGGTTTCCAAGGTTCAAAACCTTTCCAATCCTACACAAAATCATCATATAAACTCAATGGAAGCATTAAATCATTGAAATTCCATTTCCTTCTATCATGAACAGTGCATGAACAGTGCAAACCGAAATGGTAAAGTCAAGAACATCAACTTACTTCACAACCAAGGATGTAACTAACTTGTTTAAGCTTGTCTAAACTATCTATGACATAAAACTCATGTTCCTCTCACATATACATAGAAATTCCAGCAGCATTTCCCCAATATTTAAGCCTCAAAAATAACTTAAACTCAAGCACAAACCATAAGAACAAAAGGTAGAAGTAAGGAGACAACTTACCTTACTTGCTCCTTCAAGACCCTTGCTTTCTTCCACTTTCTTTCGCTAGAACTCACTTCTCTTTCTAAAGGATCTCTTGGGTGTGAAGAATGAATGGAAAGGGGGGTATTTATAGCAAAAGTCATGTGCCATTTGAAGGCCAAGATCACTTTGGAAACTATTTGATCTAATGGTTAAAGGTTTGATATTGGAATGTCTTTTCACTTTTCACTCAAGACCTTACCACCATGACATCACTAGCATGGCCTCCCTTGGTACACCTAACCCTTCCTCTTTTTGGGTGCCATTATGAAGTCCTTGTGGGTCCCACCATGTGCAACACCTAATTCTTACTTTATTCTCTTTTTCTTTCTTTTCAAAAATCCATAAATTATTGGACTTGGGCTCCAAGATAACTTTTGGGCCTTATTGGGCTGGCCTAGGACGAAATGTTGGGCCTCTTTTAGGTCCAATAGCTAATTGGCACAAATCCCAATGTACTTTCCTTATACCGATATCCTTAAATTATCCTGATCTCAGAATAAATGCTAAACACCTCCTTTAATTGTTCTAACATTTTTAGAAATTCATTCTAATATAAAATGAACTCTCTACAAAGTTTCATAATTTTCTGAGACCCAGAAGTCTTGTTAAAAATTACATACGTTTCCTTTAACCCTTTATCGGTGTCCTTTTTCACCGTAAATTCCATAATTAATTCTACAGGACTCCTTTTTGACTTCTGTCAACTCCATAAATTCTCATATTAATTATAATAATTTACTATCAAATTTCATCTGATATCCATCCCTTGAATGAAATGACCAAAATGCCCTCCATTTACTTCTTGTTTCTTAGGGCATCACAGTGGCATTTTCGTAATTTTGCACTTTGGCTCTTAGACTTTCTTCCTCTTGCAATTAATCCCTTTCTTTACATAAATATGGACACATATTTTCCTAAAAAATCTCATATATTTTATTCAATCTGTACATACAACTTAGTACAGAAATTAGGGATGTTACATTTCTCTCCCCCTTAAAATAAATTTCGTCCTCGAAATTTACTTAGTACCTTAGTCAACAATCTTAAATATACATCCTCTTTAAGTCTCTTTCGGCTTTACGACTAAGAATCGGGGTATCCATATCTTATCTTTTATCTTATTATCTAGTGGAGTACTTTCAATATCCGCTTCAGGTCCTTGCTGTCATTACTCTTTTTGTATGAGTCAACTTAATTGGAGTTTATTTCTACTTCATCACGGCACTTGATCTTGTGCTATGCATCCATTTGCTTATGGACAACTCCTTGTACTAGACTTGAGAGTAGTGTCCATTTCTTTCATATCAAACTCTCTCGAATATTATTGTATTCGGGAGTTTCACTCACTCATCATACTTTCTAACACTTATCCCTTATTACTTCTCTTAGCATCTCGCGGAATTCTTTAACATCCGCAAAGCTTCATCCTCTTTTCGTATAGAAACTCTTATAACTCTATTGTTGCTCTTATCATCTTTAATGATTAAACATCATACAGAGAGAGAACTTATACAGTTATTCTTTTCTTTACTTTAATGCTAAGTAGGAGCACATACTCTAACATGCATAATGCCTGGCCAATATCTTGCAGGACTGTATACCTGCTCATGAAGGCAAAGCTCTAATATCGGAGCTCAAGTATTCCTTTTCTGAATATGCACAGCTCTAACACTTGGAGCTTACACAACTCTAACATTCGGAGCTTTAGCGTATTTTCAAACATAACATAATGCCTGGCATTTTATGCAAGGAGTGAAAGCTCTCATCTCTATCTGTAGCCTAACATTCGTCATCTTATCCCTTTTTCAATAAGGGGCCTCTCTATTGGCTCATAAAATGCACATTTCTCATTGTGTGCCACCTTACACATTTATCATAGTGTATCTCATTACATACTTCTCATGCTGTATCGTGGCATATCTAGCCAAGTCTGGCTATATCATGGCGTATCTTACTCTTTCCTAACTTATCTTACCTTATCATGACATATTCTGAGATACCATAAGTCTAACATTCTCTTATGACTTTATCAGCCTCTCAGGAGAGTATTGCTCCTTTTTTTTTTTAGACTACTCTTGCCTAAACATCTTTCTGGATGAAGGCTACATTACTCTTCTAAGCCTTAACATTCTCTATCTCATAGAACTACTGGGTTCTATCTTTACTTTAGACCTTCTTCTCTAGGTCTCTCTAGCCTTTTAATCTTTTTATCCTCATCTGGAGGATTTATCTGCTCATACTTTTCTGTTCTCAAAACATATGGGGTTCTCTTCTTTGTTCCTCAGGCATACTTCTATAAAACTTTTGAATATCAGCACTCAGACTTTAACTTGGACTCCGTCGTTGTTTAAAGAAAACTAAGTTCAGTCTGTATAATATAGGCTATATGAGGAAAATCATTATAAATAATTTTTCTGGATGAGTTTATCAACTAGTGAAGCTTCCTTACCTTAACTTCGTCTTTGGCATTCATCTTCCCAAAGAGATATTATATTGTACTCATATCTCATGGCTCATTACTTTCCTTAGGCTAGGTCTAACTGCGACCTCGGGATCTAACTGCGATCAACCGTCAGCCTCTTCAGAATCTAACTGTGACTCTGGAACTGTTAGGATCTAACTGCGACCCTGGAGCCATGCTAGGATCTAACTGTGACCCTCCAGAATCTAACTGCGATTCTGTATATCTCCCGAAGATCTTAAACCAACAGACTAAGTTATAGGGTTCACCGCTTCTACTTGTTGATAACTCAATAAAAATTTAGAAATATTATGTTCAGTAGCCCATATTATTGCCCAAGACTTTACTTATTTCCTCTCTTACTCAGGAGCTCCTTCTCATCTTTCTCTTACTGTGGCTTACCATGCCTTGTGCAATCATGGTTTAACCACCTACCATTATATTCCGCTGCTATGGCCTCATCATAACTTCTCATGTAAATTTGTGCTCTAACTGTGAGCCGTTTGAACTATGCTCTAACTGCGAGAAGACTGCATCAGATCCAACTCTTATCTGAAGAGTGATCTGTACTCATCTAAATCCAGTCTCTATCTCAGAGTCATCTGTTTCAAATCTAACTCTTTCTGTATACCATTCCTTTCAATAGCAATGGCTCTTAGTACTGCATTCACAAGCCTATAGAAAAACCTGAATCACCCCAATCATAAATCATATCAGAATATCATATCATAACTTATCGTCCCATAAACTGAGACTATCTATCATCCTCAATATATTCCTCATTGCATATCATATGGTATGGGAGCAACATAATTTTCTCATAACTTCCTCACCATATATACTCTACCCTGCATATACTACGAAATCGGAGTATTCATCATGGCATACTCTAACATGCATGTCATTATATGACAACTGCAAGGAGATGCAACTATTCATCATCATAATTTGCTCAACCATTCATCAGACATTGTAATGAACTAAGTAAGCCTCAAAACATATTTCCTTTATCATATTGCCTATCATATCTTGATCATTCATCCTAAAACATCTATCGATTTCACTTAGGCTGCCATGCTACCCTCTTATCAGGGTATAGACTTGACCCTTTTATCGAATAAGGGAGTTACTTTATCTTTAAAATTGTGGCTATCTTTCCCTGTCTAGGCATTATACATTTCTATTTCTAATCTTGTATACAGCTACCACTCTATTGAACTTCTGTGACTACCTGAGAAAAACTTTTTCTTTATAACATGAAATCCAATCCGTAAATTAACTCTTTAATTATTCACTCTCTCTGTTCATATATATGAACTTGTCTAAACATTCATCAAAAGGGTTTCTCTTTCTCTATTTAACCTTTAGCCTCACGCTCATCTCTATTTAACTTAGAG
This sequence comes from Leucaena leucocephala, assembly GCA_037074615.1. Taxonomy (NCBI): domain Eukaryota; kingdom Viridiplantae; phylum Streptophyta; class Magnoliopsida; order Fabales; family Fabaceae; genus Leucaena; species Leucaena leucocephala. The sequence goes on along the minus strand of CM073532.1, from coordinate 21,020,366 downwards.
GAATACTTTTCATAAACTTTACTCAAGGAATACTTCCCAGGTGAGCGGAACAGTCTCCATTTCTCTGGAGCAACTTTGGTATCTTTCTACTATCTCTTAACTCTTTCCGTGCGTATACATCAGTCTCAGTCTACTCTTGACCGGACTATGGTTCCTTCCTAGTCTTTTTCTTCATTCTAACCAATTTAGATCACATAAATCTCATTCATCATCTAGCACCATTACTTGTGTTCTCTAACAGCCCTGCACCCTTTCACATAGATATTGTCCGCTTTCCCCTTAGGCAGGCCCCAAGCCCACATGAGGTCACAGTTTTGTTCTCCAGGCACATGAGGACTTTAACCCCTTAGGCACCCGAACACGCGTCCTCCAGGTATCATAGCTATGTAGCGGAAGATATTGTCCCATCTCCCCTTAGGCAGGCGCCTCTAGGCCCACACGAGGTCAGGGTTTTATTTCCCAGCACTGCCTGCCTACCACTCGTGCCTGCCTACCCCCACTGGGGCTCTTGGTGACGAGGGCGCTTGGTGAGTACTGGAAACGCGTTCATGAGGGAGAGGTATCCACACCCTTATAAGGCATGCTTCGTTCACCTCCCCAACCGATGTGGGACTAATATCCTATTTTAGGGACTTTAACTTTCGAGAACTTGAAGCCATATGTTAGGCTCATTTATTGCGCAAGCCTTATCCTAACTTTTGATTCTTTTGTTCATAAAAGACTAAATGAACAAAGTCTTTCCAAATGTAGATTTACTCTTGATAGTCATATAGAGGATCTACTTCTGAACATCATCTTAGACTAGCGTGTATCTCTATTTCTCATACTGTTTAGCTTGCCTACATCATGTACTAAACCTCTAACTGATAACCTTCAGTGAGGCTGGCATCTTCATCCTTCATCAGGTCCCTGCGTATCTTCATCGTGACCTGAGTATGAACTAGGCGCAACGTATCCATAAACTTTAGTTGTGACCATCTCATTCTACTTGTCATGCCTGGACAACTCTACATTCTTTAGTCACGACCTCGGGTCACCTTTCGTTATGGCCTAACTTCTCGAGGATTTCTAGCTGTGTTCCAAACTGTTTTACATCCGACCTGGATCTTGCTTTAAACATTCCCTTATAATGTTCTTGTCTAGTCTTTACCCTAGTAATGGCCGATCCTTACACATCAGTTGTGAACCATTTGCCAAAAGCTCACTTAGCTTTACATGCCATGTAGGGTATATGGCAATATCTGGCTTATGGCCATCTCATATCATGCTACTAACATGAAAACTTAATCTAGGTCAATGCCCTCTATCATATCTCTGTTTATCATCCTTGCTATGGCATTGAGGAACTACAGCTAAACTGACTACTCTTGATTTCTACTTCTTTCCATCCCTTAACCTAAACTAAGTAGTTCACTTCCCACAGCCTTCTTGAGACTAGCATAGTCACATTGTCTATCTTTCATAAAGAAGCTGGGGTGGATTAGCGCCAGGAACATCCCTTTAATCTTTATCTATAATCTCATATATTCCTGGACTAGGATAATAGGAATGGATGTCACAGATTATAACTGGTTCTTAAGCTACTCATATCAAACTTATCCTCAAACTCTAGTAAAGGAGGAATAATATCTGGCCTACCTATAGTCCAGTACCAATACTCAGCTTCCTCAGATGTAATCTGTCCTCTCATCGGAGGAATAGAGCTTATATCAGGGTTAGAGAGCACTCTATCAAACTCATCCTGTACATAATTACTAGACCCATCATTATCTAGTGCAGCATTATATGGTGCATACACAACATCTGACTGAATTTCTCATAATCTCCAGACTGTAAATTTGAGTCTATAAAAATATGCATGGGGTACCATACTATAAACCTTCCTGATTGAGTCCCTTATGTTGTCATCTGAACTCTCTTCACTACTTGAAGAGTCAAAGTCTAGGTGTACCTCATCTTTATACAGCATTACAGGTTGGGGGTCTCACTGATTAACTGATGTTTCAAGCTTAACTTTATGAATCCCCATGTCTACTACTGCAACATTTACTCTGTGTTTTGCGACCAAAAGTCTTCTCTCATCATGACTTATGACTTAACTTGTCACAACTTGGACATCTAGCATGCTCACTATAGTATCTGGTCACAACATGATACCTCAAGCTACTCTTACAACTTCCTTAGTCGTGAACTGATCAGCTTCTATCTCTATCCATAGAGGAAACTGCTTCTTAAGCATTATTCTGCTTAGTCTAGCCACATTATTTTAATAAATATGAGACCTCGGCTGTATCAGATGACTAAGATTAGCCGATCGTAATCATATCCTTTGTAAGACTGTAAAGCTCAGGGTACAGTCTCATTCATCAGGGTGTCACTGTCTTCTGTCTAAACCTTTCCAAGTAGTGAACACCATCCTTATATCATACTCTAGGGAGAGAACCATTCAAATTTCTCATTTGTCTAAGGGATCAGTCTAACTAAACTAGAGCATCACTGAGCCAGAACCTTCTGTTCTGTGCCAGAATCTTATGCTCTAAGCCAGAACCCTTTGTTCTGTGCTAACTTTATTCTGTACTAACGCTACAAATCATCTGTTCAGAGCATTTCCTAAGCCAGAATCCTTTGCTCTGATACCAAAATGAAACATCCTCCTTTAAACATCTCAGAGTACACTTATGGAAGTAATATTAACTTTATTATATCTCTCTTTGCCAAAAATCCTGACAGAAGATAACTGTACTGATTCGGTAATTCCCGTGAGAATTACCATTCTACGTAAGTACCCAGGAAAGACTGGATGAACCGACTAGGTCCACTCACTTCCAGACTCCTTAGACAGTACCTACGTACACAGTACGTATCATCTCCTTATGTTCAGTCTGAAAATCGGTAGCATAACGGCGTCTTACAGCATAATCAAAATTCACTTCGACATAACCTCTCTGTAATGGGTTATAAATAGGGGATGAGATTCGGGGGAATCTCAGTAGCAAACGGTACTAAACAATGCATGCATTAAAGTAAATACTTGTGCTTGCTTGTGAAAGTGTAAACATTGTGTAATGTGCATGCTTCCATGTAACATATGAAATACAATTGGCCAAGGTAATCATAGAAACAGAGCTTCAATCATATACACATATGCACACAAGTCAACAAAGTCATAGCACAATCAAGCATAACATTCAATACATACAAGTTTAGGGTAAGTTTACTACCTTATTGCTTTACTTCTTTCCACTTTAACTTTGCTTCTTCCTTCTTACTTTTCCTTGCTATGTGGCTTCCCTCTTTTGAGCACACCAAGAAATTGCTAACATCACATTACCATCCAACCATTACAATCTAACTTCTCTTGCACACTAAGCTTACTTTAAGTAACATAACTTCCTTTAATCTTTACCAATTGACTTTGCCTTTGAATCAATTGATGTCTTGACCTTACCCTACACAATTTGGCCTTTTGAATCCATTTATGAACTCAAAACAACCAAATTCCAGCAACTATGCACTGTTCCGGACAGATTTGAAAAACATGCATAATTCTTTCAAAAATTCTCATTTTGATTCCAATGCTTCCCATACTTGTTCCTCCACTTTTCCCCCATACAGAATCTCATTTTAAGACCATTGGAAGCATCAAAATCATGAAATTCAAATCACTGTTCATGCGAGTGAACAGTACCGTGAGGAATTTTCAACATTATAACCTTTAATTCCAATGGTTTCCAAGGTTCAAAACCTTTCCAATCCTACACAAAATCATCATATAAACTCAATGGAAGCATTAAATCATTGAAATTCCATTTCCTTCTATCATGAACAGTGCAAACCGAAATGGTAAAGTCAAGAACATCAACTTACTTCACAACCAAGCATGTAACTTGTAATATCCTTAATTTCTGTACTGATTTCCATGTACAGATTAAATGGAATATATGAGTCATGTTTCAGGAAAAAGATGTGGTCCTTTATGTAAAGAAAAGGATTAAATTACAAAAGAAAGGAAAAGAAAGGACTTAAATGCAAATATGGAAAGTTTAAGGTAAGGAAGGAAAGGTAGACAAAAATGTGGGGTCTTAAAGTGTAATTTTAGCCAAATTAAGGGACTTAATTATAAAGAAGGAAAAGTTCCCTGGGGCTAAAGTATAATTAAAGAAAATAGGCCAGAAGTGGTTTGCACCACCCGACAGCATTTCAGTCCCAGATTCTACTAGAAGGTAGGGCAGGTGACGCCGGGTAACCAAGCCTAATACCGGAATTTTTGAAGACTCCAGATAGCCAGAAATAGACTGATCGTCCAAAAGTTATAAAAATTAATACCGGATACCCTAGATTTCAGATATAAGTGAGAAAATACAGGATGATGCACCCTTATGGGACGGATGTCGGGAAACTGACAGAATACCGATAGGAGGTCTGTAGGAAAAGTTATCTGCAAATTAGAAAATCCAGACGGGAGTGTGAGGCCTCCGGGGATCCGGGTTGGAGATTTATCGGTATTTTTAAAGGGGCTAAATGCGATCGAATGACTTCGGTCAGATGACCGCCCCAAGGATGCCTGAACACAGTAGGACACTGTATCTGGGAAAAAGAGCCGGTGTCCGGAAAAGGTGTATAATCGGTAAATAATAGTTAAAATATTCAATGAACTGTGTTAAAGGAAGATTCCTCGTAATACGTGCCATATAGGTAATGGATCCAGGAAGCCCAAAAATGGCGCCATTAGAGGTCCAATAAGACTCTTGGACTGATAGGTGGGCCAGTATCCAGCAGAACCCCGGAAAAGTGCGAAATTACGAAAATGCCCCTATGTTGTACAAAAAGGGCAGCAGATGAATAAAGGGTATTCTGGTCATTTTGGACATACCCAGAGGTCAAGACATGTCTAAATAAGGTTGACTAGAGCCAGTATAAGCTTTGACCGGGTCCAGAAAGGTGTGAAATGACGATTTTGCCCTTAGGGTTAAAATAGGACAAGATAGGGCACCAAGGGCATTTTGGTCATTTCGCAGGGGATCTGTAACTGAGTTTGGACCCAGTATTAAAAAGTTAATGATATAAAGGGTCTAGATACTAAATGTGAGGTCAGTAGACATAAAAAGGATCTTCAGAAACATCAGATTCAGAAAACGGCACGTTTTTCGAGGCGATGGACCAGGCCGGTACCGGATTGGACCAGAAAGCTTCCAGAACCTCCAAATTTCGTCACATGAAGCATATGGGTGGTGAGGTGTCCTATAAGGTGTCCCATGAGGTGTCCAGGGTGATGCAGTAAAAAAGAATTAAAGAATATAGGAAATTCCAGGAAAAACCAGGACCACAGGATCATAAGTCTTCCTAATTACAAGATTGCCATTGCTCAACACTATAAATACCCCCACCTAGCCCCTCATTTCGGCATAAGCAAGGAATAAAGGAGGAGAGAAGTTCTTGAGAGAGAAAGTGTGAGAAAGAAAGAAGTAAGGAAGTTCTGGTGAAGTTGGAAGTAGTAGGGAAGTTCTAAAGCACTGCTTTTAAGGTAACAACTAATCCTAGCTCTTATGTAATGTCTTTGTGATATGTTGTTTTGTTGGGTTGATTGTTGTCCTATATATTATGCTTGAAGATCTATTCCAATACTATGATCATATGTTATTGAATATGGAAGCATGCAGCATACTTATCTGTACACAGTCACAAGCAAGCACCGTCACTCTGCATTACATATTTTGTTATGATTATTGTTACTGGGATTCTTTTGAATCTCATTCCCAAACATAACATTACAGGGGAGGTTCTGTCAAAATAAAATTTGAAAATCTTAAGAGACGCCGGTAGGCTGCCGAAATTCCAGCAACGAAGACGGAACAAAGAAAGGAACTGATACGTACTGTGTACGTAGTGCTGTCTAAGGAGGCTGGAAGTGAGTGGACCCAGCAGGTTCATCCAGTCTTTCCTGGGTACTACGTAGAATGGTAGTTCTCATAAGGGAATTACCGAATCGGTATAACATCGGTTACTTTCTAAAGAAGAATTGTAGCAGTTATGCTGCCGGATTTTAGACAGAGAAGGATGTAATAAAATATGAGGGAGTTAATCATGCACTGAGATATAACAGTTGATTATTTGATATTAATTGTTATCTGGCCTGTATGACTGATATGTGTTGGTTGTATGCTTGGGTATGTAAAGACTAAATGCTGAAAATAGGCTCAGTGAACAGTAACTCGTGAAGACCCATTCATGTTTGATAAATCATTAAAAATAGTAAATGATTGAATTAATGTACGAAAGTTTTAGGGTAAAAATTAGACATACTAATCTTTAATTTTATATATAGAATGTATAATTTGGATGTATACACGAAAAGATATAAATTGTTAAATTTGGGACCAGAATGCTGGCTTCAGGAGAAAGTCATTGGATGAACAGTAAGATTGAAACATTGACCCACGTTAAATTTGTCAAGGATTGGTCAACCAATGATTTTTCCCTGAAATATATTTGAGTTATCTTCATGTAGCAATTTGAACCACTTCATTTCGATTTTTCTAGAATTAGTTATGAATTTTCAAAGTCAGGTCACTCATCTGGAATTTGCCACAGTGAACAGTACTCGATATGAATAAAATTCCAGATTAAGTGTTTAGACTTCAATGACCCTGAAAGTGGTTTAAGTGCTACTGAATGGTCCCTAAGATGTATAAAAATAAGGATGTGACATAACTAACTTGTTTAAGCTTGTCTAAACTATCTATGACATAAAACTCATGTTCCTCTCACATATACATAGAAATTCCAGCAGCATTTCCCCAATATTTAAGCCTCAAAAATCACTTAAACTCAAGCACAAACCATAAGAACAAAAGGTAGAAGTAAGGAGACAACTTACCTTACTTGCTCCTTCAAGACCCTTGCTTTCTTCCACTTTCTTTCTCTAGAACTCACTTCTCTTTCTAAAGGAGCTCTTGGGTGTGAAGAATGAATGGAAAGGGGGGTATTTATAGCAAAAGTCATGTGCCATTTGAAGGCCAAGATCACTTTGGAAACTATTTGATCTAATGGTTAAAGGTTTGATCTTGGAATGTCTTTTCACTTTTCACTCAAGACCTTACCACCATGACATCACTAGCATGGCCTCCCTTGGTACACCTAACCCTTCCTCTTTTTGGGTGCCATTATGAAGTCCTTGTGGGTCCCACCATGTGCAACACCTAATTCTTACTTTATTCTCTTTTTCTTTCTTTTCAAAAATCCATAAATTATTCATTATTGGACTTGGGCTCCAAGATAACTTTTGGGCCTTATTGGGCTGGCCTAGGACAAAATGTTGGGCCTCTTTTAGGTCCAATAGCTAATTGGCACAAATCCCAATGTACTTTCCTTATACCGATATCCTTAAATTATCCTGATCTCAGAATAAATGCTAAACACCTCCTTTAATTGTTCTAACATTTTTAGAAATTCATTCTAATATAAAATGAACTCTCTACAAAGTTTCATAATTTTCTGAGACCCAGAAGTCTTGTTAAAAATTACATACGTTTCCTTTAACCCTTTATCGGTGTCCTTTTTCACCGTAAATTCCATAATTAATTTTACAGGACTCCTTTTTGACTTCTGTCAACTCCATAAATTCTCATATTAATTATAATAATTTACTATCAAATTTCATCTGATATCCATCCCTTGAATGAAATGACCAAAATGCCCTCCATTTACTTCTTGTTTCTTAGGGCATCACAGTGGCATTTTCGTAATTTTGCACTTTGGCTCTTAGACTTTCTTCCTCTTGCAATTAATCCCTTTCTTTACATAAATATGGACACATATTTTCCTAAAAAATCTCATATTTTATTCAATCTGTACATACAACTTAGTACAGAAATTAGGGATGTTACACGGATAGTGTCCCAAATTTGATTCTTCACGCGATCATCCACAGCATCCCAAGTCAAATAGGTGATGCTAGGAGGCTGACAAAACTTACGTACTTTGTCCTGTGTTCACCAGTTGGGTTCCAGTTTCTGTCAAATTCTATCGGAAGCAGTTTCCCCTCTATCCTGTCCTTCGTAATGTCTTTCAAACGAGTCGCACTTCTGCCCTTCCTTTGCGTAGTGGCGCTTGGAGCATCGCTAGCCTCAATCTGAGTAACTCTATCCTCCATATTCCTATGTACGCAATAACAACATCAAAAACATTGAAAACAGACTTAACCATTTTTCCTTCAACCCGTCAGAATACACAAAACTTGTTCCTTTAGCAGTTATGAATGGAAAGATGTGCCAGCATTCATCAGGAAAAATAGAAAACCTAGATTAAACGAACATAAAAATGGCAACGCACGTACACAGGGAAAAAAAATACAGAGAACACATACACTGTCACATCCTTATTTTTATACATCTTAAGGACCATTCAGTAGCACTTAGAACCACTTTCTGGGTCATTGAAGTCTAAACTCTTAATCTGGAATTTTATTCATTTCGGGTACTGTTCACTTTGGCAAATTCCAGATGAGTGACCTGACTTTGAAAATTCATAACTAATTCTAGAAAAATCGAAATGAAGTGGTTCAAATTGACACATGAATATAACTTAAGTATATTTCAGGGAAAAATCATTGGTTTACCAATCCTTGACAAATTCAACGTGGGTCAACGTTTCAATCTTACTGTTCATCCAATGACTTTCTCCTGAATCCAGCATTCTGGTCCCAACTTTAACAATTTATATCTTTTCGTGTATACATACAAATGAGGCACTATATATATAAAATTAAATCTTAGGATGTATATTATTTACCATAAAAATATCATACATTTAATCAACCATTATCTATTTTTAAAGATTTATCAAACGTCCATAGGTCTCCACGGGTTACTGTTCACAAGGCCATTTTTCAGCAACCAACTTTACATATTAGTGCATACATACATCACATATCAGTCAAACATGCCAGATAACAAATATTATTAAATAATCTAATGTTATACAACAGTGCATGTTTAACATTCTCATATTTCTGATACACTTTCCATTGTCTAAAATCCGACAGCATAACTGCTACATTCTGTCTGTAGAAAGTAACCGATCTTGTACCGATTCGGTAATCCCCGTAGGAGCTACCATTCTACGTAAGTACCCAGGAAAGACTGGATAAACTTGCTAGGTCCACTCACTCCAGCCTCCTTAGATAGCACCTACGTACACAATACGTATCAGTTCATTCCTTTGTTCCTTCTTCGTTGCCGAAATTTCGGCAGCCTACCGGCGTCTCTTAAGATTTCCAAATTTTATTTTGATAGAACCTCCCCTGTAATGTTATATTTGGGAATGAGATTCAAAAGAATCCCAGTAGCAATAATCATAACAATATATGTAATGCAGAGTGACGGTGCTTGCTTGTGATTGTGTACAGATAAGTATGCTGCATGCTTCCATATTCAATAACATATGATCATAGCATTGGAATAGAGCTTCAAGCATAACATATAAGACAACAATCCAACCAAACAAAAGCACAACAAATCACAAAGACATTACATAAGAGCTAGGATTAGTTGCTACCTCAAAAGCAGAGCTTCAGAACGTCTCTACTACTTCCAACTTCACCAGAACTTCCTTACTTCTTTCTTTCTCTCACTTTCTCTCTCAAGAACTTCTTTCTTCCTCTCTTTCTTGCTTGTGCCGAAATGAGGAGATAGGGGGTATTTATAGTGTTGAGCAATGGCAATCTTATAATTTTGAAGACTTATGATCCTGTGGTCCTGGTTTTTCCTGAATTTCCTATTTTTCTTTATTCCTTTTACTGCATCATGCATGACATCACTCAATACCAACTCATGGGACACCTCACCTCCAACATTCTTCACATGGAGAAATTGAGAGAGAGCTAGAGCCTTCTGGAAGCTTTCCGGTCCAATCCGGTACCGGCCCGGTCCGTCTCCTCGAAAAATGTGCTGTTTTCTGAATCTGATTTTTCTGAAAATCCTTTTTATGTCTACTGACCTCACATTTAGTATCTAGACCCTTTATATCATTAAATTTTTAATACTGGGTCCAGACTCAGTTACAGATCTCCTGCGAAATGACCAAAATGCCCTTGGTGCCCTATCTTGTCCTATTTTAACCCTAAGGGCAAAATCGTCATTTCACACCTTTCTGAACCTGGTCAAAGCATATACTGGCTCTAGTCAACCTTATTTAGATATGTCTTAGCCTCTAGCCCTATCCAGAATGACCAGAATGCCCTCCATTCATCCGCTGCCCTTTTTGTACAACACAAGGGCATTTTCGTAATTTCGTACTTTTTCGGGGTTCTGCTGGACACTGGCCCACCTATCAGTCCAAGAGTCTTATTGGGCCTCTAATGGCGCCATTTTTGGGCTTCCTAGGTCCATTACCTGTATGGCACGCATTACAAGGAATCTTCCTCTGCCCCAGTTCACCGAATATTTTAATTATTATTTACCGATTATACACCTTTCCGGACACCGGCTCCTTTTCCCAGATACAGCGTCCTACTATGTTTAGGCATCCCTGTGGGTTATAACAGTCATCTGACTGAAGTCATCCGATCGCATTCAGCCCCTTTAAAAATACTGATAAATCTCCTACCCGGATCCCGGAGGCCTCACACTCCATCTGAATTTGCTATTAACTTTTCCTACAGACCTCCTATCGGTATTCTGTCAGTTTCCTGACATCCGCCCCATAAAGGTGCATCATCCTGTAATTTCTTACTTATATCTGAAATCTAGGGTATCCTGTATGAATTTTTATAACTTTTGGATGATCGGTCCATTTCTGACTATCTGGAGTCTTCAAAAATTCCAGTATTAGGCTGGATTACCCAACGTCACTTGCCCTATCTTCGGGTAAAATCTGGGACTGAAATGCCATCGGTCAGTCCAAACCCCTTATGGCCTAATTTTCTTTAATTATACTTTAGCCCCAGGGAACTTTTTCTTCTTTGCACTTAAGTCCCTTTATTTGGCTAAAATTACACTTTAAGACCCCACATTTTTGTCTACCTTTCTTTCCTAACCTTAAACTTTTCATATTTGCATTTAAGTCCTTTCATTTCTTTTCTTTTGCAATTTAATCATTTTCTTTACATAAAGGACCACATCTTTTTCCTGAAACAGAACTCATATATTCCATTTAATCTGTACATGGAAATCAGTACAGAAATTAAGTATATTACATACACGGAATAGCAGAACGAGAGAGACAACAGAGAAGAACGACTGATCGATCACGGAGAAGCCTCGCGAGAACCACAGAGCACGACGAGCGGCGATATGACAGAGTACGTGAGAAAGGAGAATGAAGGTCATCGTGCTAAGGGGCGGGCTTAAAAAATGAATATAAACATTTAACACCGGGTGTAAATTATTCTAACCCGGACAAAAACATAAATGATGTAAAATTGATACATTTTACACCGGATAATTTTTACAACCGGCGTAAAAAATAACACCGATAAAGTATAACACTGGATAAAGTATAACCCGGTGTAAAATCGAACTATAATTTATTTACAAATTGTCAGTATTGACTTTTTACACCGGATAGCACTTAAGACCAATGTTAATGTTGTAGTTATTTTTTTAAACTACATTATCATATATCATCCCATCCTTGGCGTCACAATATTCTTATCAGAACAAGAATCTGTCTCTGTTATTATTACATCAAAATCATATACGCAATCATAACAAGAAACTTAAAATTGCATGTTTAGACTACATCAAAAACAAGAAACACATAGAAATTAATCAGAATCCACTTCTTCTTCATTTAATTGTGGTAAACCTACTGAAAAAGAAGGGATCTCATAAAAAGAATCATCATTGTCAACAACCCTTTTTCCTTGGAGCGCGACCGACCATCTTTCATTTTGAGGATCAGTGATAAAGAACACTTGCTTTGCTTGGTCTGCCATAATGAAAGGTTCATCCCCAAAACTTATATTATTCAAATCCACCAGTGTAAATCCTAACTGATCGACCATAACACCGTTGTTTACATTAGCCCACTCGCATTTGAATACGGGAACTTTGAATTTGGAGTAGTCCACCTCCCAAATCTCTTCAACAACGCCATAATAAGGGATGGCTGCTAATCCGGAAAGGTGTATAATCGGTAAATAATAATTAAAATATTCGGTGAACTGGGGCAGAGGAAGATTCCTCGTAATGCGTGCCATATAGGTATTGGACCCAGGAAGCCCAAAAATGGCGTCATTAGAGGCCCAATAAGACTCTTGGACTGATAGGTGGGCCAGTGTCCAGCAGAACCCCAGAAAAGTGCGAAATTACGAAAATGCCCCTATGTTGTACAAAAAGGGCAGCAGATGAATGGAGGGCATTCTGGTCATTCTGGATAGGCCTAGAGGCTAAGACATATCTAAATAAGGTTGACTAGAGCCAGTATATGCTTTGACCAGGTTCAGAAAGGTGTGAAATGATGATTTTGCCCTTAGGGTTAAAATAGGACAAGATAGGGCACCAAGGGCATTTTGGTCATTTCGCAGGGGATCTGTAACTGAGTCTGGACCCAGTATTAAAAATTTAATGATATAAAGGGGCTAGATACTAAATGTGAGGTCAGTAGACATAAAAAGGATTTTTAGAAAAATCAGATTCAGAAAACAGCACGTTTTTCGAGGAGACGGACCGGCCGGTACCAGATTGGACCGGAAAGCTTCCAGAAGGCTCTAGCTCCCTCTCAATTTTGTCACATGAAGAATGTGGGTGGTGAGGTGTCCCATGAGTTGGCATTGAGTGATGTCATGCATGATGCAGTAAAAGGAATAAAAGAAAATAGGAAATTCAGGAAAAACCAGGACCACAGGATCATAAGTCTTCAAAATTACAAGATTGCCATTGCTCAACACTATAAATACCCCCATAGCTCCTCATTTCGGCACAAGCAAGAAAGAGAGGAAGAAATAAGTTCTTGAGAGAGAAAGTGAGAGAAAGAAAGAAGTAAGGAAGTTCTGGTGAAGTTGGAAGTAGTAGAGAAGTTCTGAAGCTCTGCTTTTGAGGTAGCAACTAATCCTAGCTCTTATGTAATGTCTTTGTGATTTGTTGTGCTTTTGTTTGGTTGGATTGTTGTCTTATATGTTATGCTTGAAGCTCTATTCCAATGCTATGATCATATGTTATTGAATATGGAAGCATGCAGCATACTTATCTGTACACAGTCACAAACAAGCACCGTCACTCTGCATTACATATTTTGTTATGATTATTGTTACTGGGATTCTTTTGAATCTCATTCCCAAACATAACATTACAGGGGAGGTTCTTTCAAAATAAAATTTGGAAATCTTAAGAGACGCCGGTAGGCTGCCGAAATTCCGGCAACGAAGACGGGACAAAGAAAGGAACTGATACGTACTGTGTACGTAGGTGCTGTCTAAGGAGGCTGGAAGTGAGTGGACCTAGCAGGTTCATCCAGTCTTTCCTGGGTACTTACGTAGAATGGTAGCTCCTACGGGAATTACCGAATCGGTACAAGATCGGTTACTTTCTACAGACAGAATGTAGCAGTTATGCTGTCGGATTTTAGACAACGGAAAGTGTAACAGAAATATGAGAATGTTAATCATGCACTAATATATAACAATTGATTATTTAATATTAATTGCTATCTGGCATGTATGACTGATATGTGTTGGTTGTATGCATGTGTATGCAAAGACTAACTGCTGAAAATAGGCTCAGTGAACAGTAATTCGTGAAGACTGTAACATCCCAATTTTTGGTTTAGGAGATCGGGACAGTTCATCTAGGTCCAAGATGAGGAATGTGAGAAATATCCTAAGTCTTAAGCCTAGGAATTCTGCAGGAAGCTTGATATGGGCTGGCTCCTGTGTAAGATAACCTGATATGGGCGGGTTGTCGAGCTTTTCAATTAACGATGACTCCCGAAGAGTTTAAGGGATGAGTTATTGAAAGAAAATTTCTAGAACTTAAGATAAGGGATGAGAAGATGAGTAATAAGGCCAGAAAGAGAATGCAGGGGCAAAATTGTAATTATGGGAAAGATCGGGCTGGTAGCCGATGAGTACCATATTTTGCCAGAAAATAGAGAAAATTATGCTGATCATTTCACTGAACTGTGAAATGAGCATACGAGGTCTCTGTGAGTATGAAAGAATTATGGAAAGTTTAAGGACAAAAAGGTGGGGTCCTTAAGTGTAATTTTAGCCAAATAAAAAGGGACTTAAATGAAAAGAAGAAAAGTTCCTTGGGGCTAAAGTGTAATTAAAGAAAGTCAGGCCGGAAGTGGTTTGGACTGTCCGACAGCATTTCAGTCCCAGATTTCACCGATAGAGAGAGCAAGGGACGCTCAGTAATATGGCTTAATACAGGAATTTTTGAAGACTCCAGATAGCCAGAAATGGACTGATCGTCCAAAAGTTATAAAAAATCATACCGGATATCCTAGATTTCAGATCTAGGTGAGAAAACACAGGATGATACGTCCTTATGGGGCGGATGTCGGGAAACTGACAGAATACCAATAGAAAATCCAGACGGGAGTGTGAGGCCTCCGGGTATCCGATAGGGAGATTTATCGGTATTTGAAAAGGGACTGAATGAGTTCGGATGACCTCAGTCAGATGACTGATATGACTCACAGGGATGCCTGAACACCGCAGGCCAGTGTATCGGACAGAAGGAGCCGGTGTCCGGATATGTGTATAAACGGTGAAAAATAGATTAAATATTCAATAAACATTAACGGGGGAGATTCCTCGTAATGCGTGCCATGAAGGTAATGGACCCTGAAAGGCCCAATATTGGCGCCAACAAGGCCCAGTAAGACACTTAGACTTATAGGTGGGCCAGTGTCCGGCAGAGCCCCGGAAAAGTGCGAAATTACGAAAATGCCCCTGTGTTGTACTAAAGGGGTAGTAGATGAATGAGGGCATTTTGGTCATTCTGGATAGGCCCAGGAGCCAAGGCTCATACAGATAAAGTTACTTAGAGTCAGTATATATCCTGACAGAGTACAGAAGGGTGTGAAATGACGATTTTACCCTTAGGGTTAAAATAGTGCAAGAAAGGGCACCCAGGGGTATTTTGGTAATTTGACGAGGGATATTTCTTGGGAGTCGAGCCATCAGAGTACTTGAGCTTGATCAGGATCCAAGATAACATACCCAGAGCCCAAAAACGTAGGCCCAGTGATATGTGAGAAAAAGTGGCATTAAAATACTATTTTAATGTTGTTTCAATAAAGTAAAGTTACTCAGTCGGCACGATAACCGAGGAGGTGATCAGATAAAGTCCGGGACTTATCTGGATAGCATTGGAAGGCGTGAAAGGTCCCTTCCAGGTGCCACATGGCGTAATCTTAGAGGCAGAAGAAAAGTAAGGACACGTATTACGGTGCAAGACTCTGGACCGGTACTGGATTGGACTGAACTGCTGAGTCAGCTGATGAGGTGTCCAGGAATTGTGACATGTGAAGAATGTGGCGATGAGGTGTCCTGGATGATGTCATGCATGATGCAGTAAAAAGGAATAAAGAAAAATAGGAAAATCCAGGAAAAACCAGGACCACATGTTCAGATGGCTTCAAAATTACAAGAATGTCATCCATTAAAGCTATAAATACCCCCTTCCCCTCCCATTTTATGCATCCCACATTTTTGGCAAGAAAAGAGAGAGAAAGAAGAGAGAGAAGGAGAAAGAAAGAAAGAAAGGAAGTTCTGGTGGAGTTGGAAGCAGTATAGAAGTTCTGGAGCTCTGCTTTTGAGGTAGTAACTAATCCTAGCTCTTATGTAATGTCTTTGTGATTTGTTGTGCTATTGTTTGGTTGGATTGTTGTCTTATATGTTATGCTTGAAGCTCTATTACAATGCTATGATCATATGTTATTGAATATGGAAGCACGCAGCATACTTATCTGTACACAATCACAAGCAAGCACCGTCACTCTGCATTACATATATTGTTATGATTATTACTACTGAGATTCCCCCGAATCTCATTCCCCATGTCTAACCCATTACAGGGAGATTATGTTGAACTGAATTCTAAGAATTTTGAGAGACGCCGTTAGGCTGCCGAAATTCTGGCAACGAAGAAGGAACAAAGAAAGGAACTAATACGTACTGTGTACGTAGGTGCTGTCTAAGGAGGCTGGAAGTGAGTGGACCTAGCCGGTTCATCTAGTCTTTCCTGGGTACTTACGTAGAATGGTAGTTCCTACAGGAATTACCGAATCGGTACAAGATCGGTTACTTTCTACAGAAGGAATGTAGCAGTTATGCTGCCAGATTTTTGACAGGAAGAGATGTAATTGAAATAAGAGAATTTGGTGTATGCTTTGTTGTATGACATTTTATTATTTAATAATAAATATTGTTTGGCATGTTTAACTTGTGTATGACGAATTAAAAGAGAAATTCGCAGGTCCTGAGGTAGCAGTGTTTTGACCTCAGTTTGACCTAGTAAACGAAGGAGTTTGGCCACGAAATTTGGCAGGCCAGTCGTACACATCTGGGGCATTACGTGGATAGGTAATAAGCCTTGTTTGGATGTGTAGAATGAGATTAATCAGTTCTCAAATCAAAGGTTCAGAATAAGGAACTTAAGAGTAAAATTTTGAATTTCTGGGCTTAAGTTAAGATATAATCAAGCTAATGTTGCTTCCGCAAGTGTACTCTAAGTAGTCTAAGGGAGGATGTTTCAAAGACCTATTCATGTTTGATAAAATATTAAAAATAGCAAATGATTGAATTAATGTATGAAATTTTTAGGGTAAAAAGTAGACATAATAAGATTTAATTTTATATATAGAGTGCCTCATTTGGATGTATACATGAAAAGATATAAATTGTTAAATTTGGGACCAGAATGCTGGATTCAGGAGAAAGTCATTGGATGAACAGTAAGGTTGAAACGTTGACCCACGTTGAATTTGTCAAGGATTGGTCAACCAATGATTTTTCCCTGAAATATACTTAATTTATCTTCATGTAGCAATTTTAACCACTTCATTTCTATTTTTCTAGAATTAGTTATGAATTTTCAAAATCAGGTCACTCATCTAGAATTTGCCACAGTGAACAGTACCCGTTATGAATAAAATTCCAGATTAAGAGTTTAGACTTCAATGACCCTGAAAGTGGTTATAAGTGCTACTGAATGGTCCTTAAGATGTATGAAAATAAGGATGTGACACTAACGGCGTCCTTCAAGATTTCCAAAATTTACTTCGACATAGCCTCCCCTGTAATGGGTTATTTGGGATGAGATTCGAGGGAATCTCAGTAGTAATAATCATAACAATATATGTAATGCAGAGTGACAGTGCTTGCTTGTGATTGTGTACAGATAAGTATGCTGCGTGCTTTCATATTCAATAACATATGATCATAGCATTGTAATAGAGCTTCAAGCATAACATATAAGACAACAATCAAACCAAACAATAGCACAACAAGTCACAAAGTCATTACATAAAAGCTAGGATTAGTTACTACTTTAAAAGCAGAACTCCAGAACTTCTATACTGCTTCCAACTTCACCAGAACTTCCTTTCTTCTTTCTTTTTCTCACTTTCTCTCTCAAGAACTTCCTTATCACTCTAAAATTGCTTCTTGGCCGTGAGAATGAAGACCTAGGGGGTAGTTATAGTTTTGATGAGTGGCAATCTTGTAATTTTGAAGCCTTATAAACTTGTGGTCCTGGTTTTTCCAGAATTTCCTATTTTTCTTTTATTCCTTTACTGCATCATCAAGGGGACACCTCAAGGGACACCTCACCCCTCACATTCTTCACATGGCGAAAATGGAGGGAGCTAGAAGCCTTCTGGAAGCTTTCCGGTCCAATCCGGTACAGGCCCGATCTGAATCTAATTTTTCTGAAAACCCATACTATGTCTCTTGAACTTAAATTTAGTATCTGGATCCTTTATAATTAACATTTTTATACTGGGTCTAAACTCAATTACAGATCCCCTGCGAAATGACCAAAATACCCCTGGGTGCCCTTTCGTGCACTATCATAACCCTAAGGGCAAAACCGTCATTTTACACCTTTCTGTACTTTATCAGGGCATACACTGACCCTGGTTAACCTTACCTATATCTGTCTTGACCTCTGAGCCTGTCCAGAATGACCAAAATATCCTTCATACGCCTATTACCCCTTTAGTACAACATAGGGGCATTTGATGGCGCCATTATTGGGCCTTTCAGGGTCCATTACCTTTATGGCACGCATTACGAGGAATCTTCCTCAGGCAAACTTCATCGAGCCTTTTGTCTAACATACACCGTTTATACACATATCCGAACACCGGGTCCTTTTACCAGATACACTGGCCTACTGTGTTTAGGCATCCCTGTGGGTTATAACGGTCATCTGACTGAGGTCATACGAACTCATTCAGTCCCTTTTTAAATACCGATAAATCTCCCTATCGGATACCCGGAGGCCTCACACTCCCGTCTGGATTTTCTAATTTGTGAATAACTTTTCCTACAGACCTCTTATCGGTATTCTGTCAGTTTTCTGACCTCCGCCCCATCAGGACGCATCATCCTGTAATTTCTCACCTAGATCTGAAAGCTAGGATATCCGGTAGGAATTTTTATAACTTTTAGACTATCAGATCAATTTCTGCTATCTAAAGTCTTGAAAAATTCCTGTATTATGCTGGACTACCCGACGTCACTTGCTCTATCTTCTGGTAAAATATGGGGCTGATCGGAGTACGATCACTGTTTTTGCCTATTTTCGGTCCAGGTTTTCATAATTACACTTTTGCCCCGGAAACTTTTCTTCTTTTCAACTAAGTCCCTTCCTTTATTTGGCTAAAATTACACCTAAAGACCCCACATTTTTGTCTACTTTTCCTTCTTAACTTTAAACTTTCCATAATTGCACTTAATTCCTTACCTTTTCTTTCTTTTTCCAATTTAATCCCTTTTTTTACATAAATAGCCACATCTTTTTCCTGAAAAATAATTTGTATATTTCATTCTATCTGTACATATAAATCAGTACAGAAAATTAGGGAAATTACAGTAACTAATCCTAGCTTTTATGTAATGGCTTTGTGATTTGTTGTGCTATTGTTTGGTTGGATTTGAAGGGAATTGGAAGACACGCAGCGGAAATTAACTTTAAAAATTTTTCCATTCCCAGCCAGGATCTACCGAATGTGTTTAAGTCAAGGAGAAAGAAGTGTTACCTTCGGTATTCAAGATTTGGTCGCGACCTCAGTGTCCACTAGTCGCGACTCCTCGCCTCTGGAACTTTCAGTCACGACCTCCTCAACTTCTAGTCGCGACCTGTCGCCTTTGGAGTTTTTAGTCGCGACCTACTCTGCTTCTCGTCGCGACCGGACATCTCTGGAGTTTGTAGTCGCGACCTCGTCAGCTTCAAGTCGCGACCTGTCTCCTCTTTTCGGATTTCTGACGTTCAGATGCCCGTATGGTCGCGACCTCAGTGTCAATAGGTCGCGACCTTGCTTCGTGTCTGGTCGATCGTAAGAAGTCGACAGCTCAGATCGGCTTCCTCTACCGGTATCTGCACGAACAGCGTTCCAATCGCGAACGACGTGCTAGCGCCTCTTGTCCCTCTAGGGCTTTCTAGAGATTCCGTCCTCACCGTCTCTATTTCGGCAGTTTCTTATCTGCAAACCTTTTGCACTCTCCCTGCCCCCTTTTCTCATGTCTGAATGTGTGTGTAGAGATGTGTAGAACCCTAGCCCCTAATGTCAAATATATAGGACGCTATCGGGCTTCTAATAGGGCTGGGCTTCAGAATTAATCTTATATTAATTCTGAATTAATACAATATCATATATTGCATAATTTAATAAGAAACTAATTAAATAAATATGGTTTATATTAAATCCGTTCCACAGATTTAATTCACCTATTTATTTAATTTAAAATAAAGATAAGACAGAATTATATTTGATTTATTCTCATAAATCAAATTTGAGATATCTTATCAATTTGAATTTCAAATTCAAATAGATCATATCCATTTAAATTTAAATTCAAAAGTGATAGAGATTTAATTTATCCTTATAAATTAAATCTTACAAATGTCTCTTAATTATATATAATATATATACAAATTTATATATATATAAAATATATATCCACCCTAGATTATTCATTGAATCTAGACATCTCTTAGATTCAATGAATCTGGATATCATAGCTCGTATTGGGCTGTTTTGTGTGCGACCCTGTAGGACCATATGAAGTTGGCAGTGGCCCAGTTACTATACTGACCCACAAGTCGTAAGCGGTCTCTAGCAAGGCATTACAACTACCCAAAACATATGAGGATCGATAAACGATATAACCTTTCATACAACCATATCACGTCCCTTTTGTCACATGATATTTCGGTCAAGGATGAGGCATGGAGAACGTCATCCTCCTGTTCCTGACCGTTACTTTCTCGATCCCTAAGAAGTCTGAATATAGAAATGGAACTACCCTTCCATTCCAGTATGGCCATACATTTCTCAGTCTCACTCATCGAGAAGCCCAGTAATATCTCTCTACGAATATGAGGGACAAATTCCATCTTGACCATTCACATTCCTCCGCATGAAAAACCACTAAGCCCGAGCATAGCCTTTATGATCACTCGGTCAAAAGTGACTTTTGACTAGGTCAAAGCTGAGCGTTTGTCATGTAGGAATCCATGATGATCTCAGGTCAAAGGGCATAGTGACATGGCTTGTATATGAGAGAAGCTTATGACTTGACCCATGCAGCTCTCTCATAGCGGGTCGGTCCAACACCCTGTACTCTTACATGTGCTTATGACTTTGATTTATATCTCTATATATCTTCAAAGTCATACAGGTCTTATTTTATCTCTGCTCCCGCATAGATGACCGACCAAGGACATTTAGGATAAGATCACGAGTTATCCAAGGATTATCATCATAGTAAACATGCAAATAATATGATAACATAATTAAGAAATTCATAAATCAACAATGTTCATAAGGTAATGATTGGCCCCTAGGGCACAATCTCCAACATCCTCCCACTTGCACTAGGTACAATCATTAATTTGCCTAATTCCCATTGACCTAACATGACACTCATGTTTTACTTGCACAAGCGGCTTTGTTAGAGGATCAGCAACATTGTCTTCCCCTGCTACCTTGCATATTTTTATATCACCTCTATCATTGATTTCTCTGATGAGATGAAATCGCCTGAGTATATGCTTGGTCCTTTGATGTGACCTAGGCTCTTTGGCCTGTGCAATGGCACCACTATTGTCACAGAACAAAGTTATTGGATTTGAGATGGTAGGTACCACCCCTAGTTCTGTAATGAACTTCCTTATCCAAACGGCCTCCTTAGCTGCATCAGATGCTGCTATATACTCAGCTTCCGTTGCAGAATCTGCTACAGTGCTCTGCTTAGAGCTCTTCCAGCTTACCGCTCCATTATTCAGGAGGAATATGTATCCAGATTACGATTTCTGGTCGTCCTGGTCAGTTTGGAAACTTGCATCTGTGTAACCAGTTACATAGAGCTCGTCATCCAATCCACCATAGACCAAGAATAAGTCCTTAGTCCTTCTTAAGTACTTAAGGATATTCTTGACAGCAGTCCAATGGCCCTCACCGGGGTCCTGTTGATATCTGCTAGTCATACTTAAGGAAAACGAGACATCCGGTCGAGTACATAACATGGCGTACATGATAGATCCTATGGCCGAAGCATATGGAACCTTACTCATGCGACCTCGCTGATCTGGTGTACTAGGACACAAATCCTTGCTGAGGTGAATACCATGAGACATGGGTATGAAACCCCTCTTTGATTCCTGCATACTTAACCTATGCAGTATCTTGTCTATATATGTGCTCTGACTCAGTCCTATAAGACTTTTAGATCTATCTCTATAGATCCTAATTCCTAGGATGTAGGTGGCTTCACCCAAGTCTTTCATCGAGAAAGATTTTCCTAACCAACACTTGACAATCTGCAAGGTAGGAATGCCATTCCCAATGAGTAGGATGTCATCGACATAGAGTACAAAAAATACAACTGTGCTCCCACTAACCTTCTTGTACACACAAGGTTCTTCAATGTTTTGAAGAAATCCAAACTCTTTGACTACTTCATCAAAACGATGATTCCAACTCCGAGATGCTTGCTTCAGTCCATAAATGGACCTTTGAAGCTTGCACACCTTACCAGAGTCCTCAAAATGCACAAATCCTTCAGGTTGTGTCATGTACACATCCTCAAGGAGCTTTCCATTAAGGAAGGCTGTCTCGACGTCCATCTGCCATATTTCATAGTCATAATATGCTGCAATGGCAAGGAGGATTCTGATTGATTTGGCCATTGCAACTGGGGAAAAGGTCTCATCATAGTCCACACCATGAGTTTGAGTAAATCCTTTTGCAACCAGTCGTGCCTTGAAGACATTTACATGGCCATCCATGTCGGTTTTCTCTTTAAAAACCCACTTGCACCCTACGGTTTTTACACCTTCAGGCGGGTCGACTAAGGTCCATACCTTATTGTCGTACATGGATTGCATCTCAGACTTCATAGCACTAAGCCATTTTTCAGAGTTTGGTCCCAATATAGCTTCTCGATAGGTAGTTGGCTCATTATGCTCAATGAGCAGCACATCACGATTGTCAGCAATCAGAAATCCATATCTCTGAGGCTGAAGTCGTGCCCTATTAGATCGCCGTGGGCCTTGCGTGACTTGAGGAGTCTCAACAACTTGTGAGTCTTCTCAATTTTCCATCTCTAATTCTGTGGTGTCTTGTGGCTCTCGAACTTCTTCGAGGTGTACCTTACTCCCACTGGTTCTTTTAGAGATAAACTCTCGTTCTAGAAAGATACCATTTCTGACAACAAACACTTTGTTATCAGTGGGGTTGTAGACATAATATCCCTTGGTTTCCTTAGGATATCCCACAAAAAGGCACTTTGAAGATTTGGGCGCTAACTTATCTGAGGCTTGTTGCTTAACATAGACCTCACATCCCCAAATCTTGAGAAAAGACAAACTAGGTTTCCTCCCAGTCCATATCTCATACGGAGTCTTTTCAACCGCCTTAGATGGAACACGATTTAGTGTGAACATAGCTGTCTCTAGGGCGTGGCCCCAAAAGGACGGTGGAAGATCTGTTCGACTCATCATGGATCGAACCATATCCAATAGTGTTCGATTCCTCTGTTCAGAAACCCCATTCCATTGTGGTTTTCCTGAAGGATACAATTGTGAGACTATCCCACAATTCCTAAGATGATCGATAAACTCTTGGCTCAAATATTCACCACCTCGATCAGATCGAAGGGCTTTAATTGTTTTGCCAAGCTGGTTTTGTACTTTATTTTGAAATATCTTGAACATTTCAAAAGATTCGGATTTATGTTTCATTAGATAGACGTAGCCATATCTACTGAAATCATCTATGAATGTGATGAAGTACGAATAACCTCTTCTGGCATTTGTATTCATCGGTCCACACACATCTGTATGTATGAGTCCCAACAAATCAGTGGCCCTCTCACTGTGCCCAGTGAAAGGAGACTTTGTCATCTTTCCTTACAAACAAGATTCGCAAGTATCATATGATTCAAAATCAAATGAGTTGAGAAATCCATCTTGATGGAGTTTAGAAATGCGTTTCTCATTTATGTGGCCCAGACGACAGTGCTAGAGGTATGTCGGATTCAAATCATTTGGTTTGACCCTTTTGACGGTTATGTTATAGATATTTCCATGATTGGGTTGTTCCAATTTTAATATGTAATGATCAACATGCAAATCACCATAAGCATAGAAAATATCATTACGATAAATGGAACATTTACCATTCCCAGAAATGGAAGTGTAACCTTCCTTATCCAAACAAGAAAGAGAAACAATGTTACTACTCAAAGCAGGAACATAATAGCAATTGTTCAAAACTAACAAAAGCCCAGTGGGCAGAACTAATTCATAAGTGCCTACAGCTAAAGCAGCAACCTTTGCTCTATTTCCAACTCGTAGGTCAACTTCGCCCTTTTTCAGCTTTCTACTGTCCTTTAGGCCCTGCACATTTGTACAAATGTGAGAACCACATGCAGTATCTAATACCCATGTAGTGGAAGTAGAGAGATGAATGTCTATAACATAAATACCTGAAGCGATAGCCCCGCTATCCTTCTTGTTCTTTTTTAGATCTTCAAGGTAGAGTTTGCAATTTCTCTTCCAATGACCCGGTTCATTGCAGAAGAAGCAAACTCCTTCCTTTGGAGGCTTTGCCTTCTTTGGTGCAGGCTCGATTTCGGGTTTGCCTGACTCTTTGGTCTTACCAGATGAGCCATGACCCTTCCCCTTGCCCTTGCCTTTCTTTTTCATACCCTTTCCTTTCTGAACCATCAAAATAGTACTGGGTTTCTTCTTAACAATCGGCTCAGCAGTTTTAAGCATCCCATGCAGTTCAGAAATAGATTTCTCCATGTTGTTCATGTCGTAGTTCATGACAAACTGGTCATAACTTTTTGGGAGTGAGTTCAAGATCAAATCAGTAGCTAACTCCTGGCTCATGGGAAATCCAAGCCTATCAAGGTGATCTATGTACCCTTTCATCTTTAAGACATGAGTACTCACTGATGCACCTTCAGCCATCTTGCAGGAATGTAAGGCCTTAGTGGTCTCATACCTCTCTTGCCTTGCCTGTTGCTGGAACATTTCCTTAAGATGCACAATCATCTCATAAGCCTCCATGTGTTCCAGATCTCTTTGGAGTTCTGGAACCATGGTGGCAAGCATCAAGCATCCCACATCAACGGAGTCTTCCTTATGCTTCGCATAAGAATCTCTCTGAGCTCTAGGAGCATTGGCTGCTGGCTCCTCAGGAATCGGTTGATCTAGGACATATACTTTTCTTTCCTGCTTGAGAACAATTCTCAAATTCCTGAACCAGTCAAGAAAGTTTGTCCCATTGAGTTTGTCCTTCTCAAGGACAGATCGCAACGATAATGTAGCAGTATTACTAGTCGCCATGATTCTACAATTAAAATATGCAAGCGAATTAACAATCTCCCACTGAATAAAACAACCCTCAGTGCAATAATTAGTGGGCTAAGATCCATATTTGGCTTAAACTTGAGTCCGCTTTGGCAGGACGCTCAACTTTAAGTTATTTAGGTAGGTAACAACTTTACCAATTACATCAAATGTAATTCTTAGATATTTATGGGATTCCATCATCATATGATCCGGCATGTTTTAATCCCATCTAATGCCTTGAGACCCAAAACCGTTTTGATAATCTCAATTAAGTCAAACAATAACAAACATAAGAGTAGCACCATTACTCTTTCTTAGCTCCCCAAGATAACTCAAATGCACCCACTTTGGTGGAGCCTACAAATGAGCGATCGAGGTTTTGACAAGTGTTCATTAATTGACGGCATATGACTTAAGATTTCTTTTAGAGGGTTTAATTAACTATCCGGTTTGCATGTATCTCGGTTGTATCTCATACCAGTATTATGCATATAAAACATACATGCAATGATCTAATCAAAAGATGCATAATCTTAAATGTGATACAATATGGCTCACCTATCCTAAGTCCCCTCAAGCTAATGAGAGAAGCTGTCTAATTAGAATAGGAAAATTACATAAGGAAACCTCGTTTTAACATTCGAGGGGAGTGAGATGAGAAGAGAATGTACAACGAGAGTCATTAGAGGAAGTCACGACACGCAGCCGTATTTAGAAAAATTACAACACTTGTAATCTAGAGCCATATTGTTCACCATACCCAAACATTCAAGAATCAAAATTCATACTATTTGAAGGGCAATAAATTTTTCAAAACATTCATACATAAGGAAAGCCAGTATATCTTACGATTATGTTGCGCTACGAATAGGTAGCCACGGCGGTCTTGCTAGACGGTTAGCGGGCGGGGTGTGGGGCAGCGCCCTATGGATTTTTTTTTTGATAAATAATCAAGAATCTTAATTCTATTTTCTTAGACCCCATTAATATTAATTGATCAAATCAATTAACATACACCACCGATTTCAGTTTCCTTTTAGATTCCGTATATGTCATACATAAACATATTCCATATATGTCATACATATCTCGCATGTTATCATATAATCAGCTAAGAAGTCTAACATACATCACATGTATCAACAATCAAACCTAACTTAAACACAGAACGGCATGGCTCTGATACCATTTAAGGGAATTGGAAGACACGCAGCGGAAATTAACTTTAAAAATTTTTCCATTCCCAGCCTGGATCTACCGAATGTGTTTAAGTCAAGAAGAAAGAAGTGTTACCTTCGGTATTCGAGACTTGGTCGCGACCTCAGTGACCACTAGTCGCGACTCCTCGCCTCTGGAACTTTCAGTCGCGACCTCCTCAACTTCTAGTCGTGACCTGTCACCTCTGGAGTTTTTAGTCGCGACCTACTCTGCTTCTCGTCGCGACCGGACGTCTCTGGAGTTTGTAGTCGCGACCTCGTCAGCTTCAAGTCGTGACCTGTCTCCTCTTTTCGGATTTCTGACGTTCAGATGCCCGTATAGTCGCGACCTCAGGTCAATAGGTCGCGACCTTGCTTCGTGTCTGGTCGATCGTAAGAAGTCGACAGCTCAGATCGGCTTCCTCTACCGGTATCCACACGAACAGCGTTCCAATCGCGAACGACGTGCTAGCACCTTTTGTCCCTCTAGGGTTTTCTAAAGATTCCGTCCTCACCGTCTCTATTTTGGCAGTTTCTTATCTGCAAACCTTTTGCACTTCCCTGCCCCATTTTCTCACGTCTGAATGTGTGTGTAGAGATGTGTAGAACCCTAGCCCCTAATGTCAAATATATAGGAAGCTATCGGGCTTCTAATAGGGCCGGGCTTCAGAATTAATCTTATATGAATTCTGAATTAATACAATATCATATATTGCATAATTTAATAAGAAACTAATTAAATAAATATGGTTTATATTAAATCCGTCCCACAAATTTAATTCACCTATTTATTTAATTTAAAATAAAGATAAGACATAATTATATTTGATTTATTCTCATAAATCAAATTTTAGATATCTTATCAATTTGAATTTCAAATTCAAATAGATCATATCCATTTAAATTCAAATTCAAAAGTGATAGAGATTTAATTTATCCTTATAAATTAAATCTTACCAATATCTCTTATATTATATATAATATATATATACAAATTTATATATATATAAAATATATATCTACCCTAGATTATTCATTGAATCTAGACATCTCTTAGATTCAATGAATCTGGACATCATAGCTCGTATTGGGCTGTTTTGTGTGCGACCCTATAGGCCCATATGAAGTTGACAGTGGGCCAGTTACTATACTGACCCACAAGTCGTAAGCGGTCTCTAGCAAGGCATTACAACTACCCAAAACATATGAGGATCGATAAACGATGTAACATTTCATACAACCATATCACGTCCCTTTTGTCACACGATATTTCGGTCAAGGATGAGGCATGGAGAACGTCATCCTCCTGTTCCTAACCGTTACTTTCTCGATCCCTGAGTAGTCTGAATATAGAAATGGAACTACCCTTCCATTCTAGTATGGCCATACATTTCTCAGACTCACTCATCGAGGGGCCCAGTAATATCTCTCTACGAATGTGAGGGACAAATTCCATCTTGACCATTCACATTCCACCGCATGAAAAACCACTAAGCCCGAACATAGCCTTTATGATCACTCGGTCAAAAGTGACTTTTGACTAGGTCAAAGCTGAGCGTTTGTCATGTAGGAATCCATGATGATCTCAGGTCAAAGGGCATAGTAACATGGCTTGTACATGAGAGAAGCTTATGACTTGACCCATGCATCTCTCTCATAGCGGGTCGGTCCAACACCCTGTGCTCTTACATGTGCTTATGACTTTGATTTATATCTCTATATATCTTCAAAGTCATACTGGTCTTATTTCATCTCTGCTACCGCATAGATGACCGACCAGGGACATTTAGGATAAGATCACGAGTTATCCAAGGATTGTCATCATAGTAAACATGCAAATAATATGATAACATAATTAAGAAATTCATAAATCAACAATGTTCATAAGATAATGATTGGCCCCTAGGGCACATTCTCCAACAGGATTGTTGTCTTATATGTTATGCTTGAAGCGCTACTACAATGCTTTGATCATATGTTATTGAGTATGGAAGCACACAGTATACTTATCTGTACACAATCAAAAGCAAGCACTATCACACTGCATTACATATATTATTATGATTATTACTACTGAGATTCCCCTGAATCTCGCCCCTATATATAACCCATTATAGGGAGGTTATGTCAAAGTGAAATTTAAGAATGCGGAGAGACGCCGTTATGCTGACGAAATTATGGCAAAGTGGCAGTAATGAAGAAAGGAGCTGATACGTACTGTGTACGTAGGTACTGTCTAAGGAGGCTGGAAGTGAGTGGACCTAGCCGGTTCATCCAGTCTTTCCTGGGTACTTACGTAGAATGGTAGTTCTCACGGGAATTACCAAATCAGTACAAGATTAGTTACTTTCTAAAGATGAAGCGTAGCGGTTATGCTGCCGGATTTCAGGCAGGAAAAGATGTAATAGAAATATAAGGATTTTGTACATGCCCTGATGTATAACAACTTATTATTTAATAATAGGTATTGTTTGGCATGTTTGACTGATATGTGATGGATATATGCATATATATGTAAAGTTGAGTGCTGGAATTTGCCACTATAAACAGTAACTCGTGGTGACTTAACGATGTTTGATCTATAATTAAAAATAGTAAATGGATGAATAAATGTATGATATTTTTATGGTAAGTAGTAGACATACCAAGATTTGATTTGATATATGGAATTCCTCATCTTGATGTCTACACATGGAGATATAAATTATCAAAGTTGGGACCGAAATGCTGGATTCAGGGAAAAATGCTGGATGAACAGTAAAGTTGTAACATTGACCTACGTTGACTTGGTCAAGGAGTAGGCAACGAGTGATTTTTTCCTGAAAGATAATTGAGTTAGCTTCATGTAGCAATTTGAACCACTTCATTTTGATTTTTTTAGAATTAGTTATAATTTTTTGAAGTCAGGTCACTCATTTGGAATTTACATAGTGAACAATACTCGATAAGAGTAAAACTCCAGATTGAGAAATTGGACTTCAATGACCTTGAAAGTGGTTCTAAATGCTACCAAATGTTCCCTAAGACGTACGAAAGTAAGGATGTTTCACAATGAAAGTGGATATCTCCAATCCCCATTGAAAGTTGAGGTGGGTAGTGAGTTTTCATTCAATTCATAAAAAGTGTCAAAAGTACACAATTACTAGCTAGAAACCAGCTATCGCTCGTTTGTGAACTCTTTGGATGAATTTCACAACGAAATCGAGCACTCCATAATTCTTCTAAGAGGCTGAGGTGGTTGACTTTTCATTCAATTCCAAAATAATGCCAAAAGTTCACCACATTAGACTTAAACAAGGTAGAAACACTTCATTACCTGTTGGTGTCTATATGAAACAATTTCTTAAAGAAATTGGGATTCTATAATCCTCTTTGAAAGTGGACACGTATGGTGACTTTTCACTCGATTAAAAAATTGTGCAACAAGCTTTTTGCATTTGCCTTACTCAGGCTTAAAAGAGCCTATCACTCTTTCTTGACCTATATATTCCAATTACGCAATGAAACTAAGCTTCTCGAATCCCCATTGAAAGTTGAGGTAGGTAGTGAGTTTTCATTCAATTCATAAAAAGTGCAAAAAGTACGCAATTACTAGCTATAAACAAACTATTGCACATTTGTCCACGCTTCGAAAGAATTTCACAACGAAAGCGGTCACTCCAGAAATTTTTTTAATAGGCTGAGGTGGTTGTGAATTTTCATTCAATTCCAAAATAATGCCAAAAGTTCACCACATTAGGCTTAAACAAGGTAGAGACACTTCATTACCTGTTGGTGTCGTCTATGAAACAATTTCTTAAGGAAATTGGGATTCTATAATCCTCATTGAAAGTTGAGATGCATGGTGTCTTTTCACTCAATTAAAAAATATGGCAACAAGCATTATGTTTTTCCTTACTCTTGCTAAAAAGGCTGCATCACACATTGTTGACCTACATAGATCCATTATGCAATAAAAGTTGGCATCTCAAAAATGCATTCAAAGTTGAGATGTGTTGTGAGTTTTCATTCAATTCATAAAAAGTGGGAAAAGTACACAATTACTAGCTAAAAACCAGCTATTGCTCATTTGTGAACTCTTCGGATGAATTTCACAACGAAAGCGGGCGCTCCATAATTCTTCGAAGATGCTGAGGTTGTTGTGACTTTTCAGTCAATTCCAAAATAATGCCAAAAGTTTTCCACATTTGCGTTAAACAGTGTAGAAACGCTTCATCGCCTGTGGGTGTCGTATATGAAACAATTTCTTAAAGAAATTGGGATTCTATAATCCTCATTGAAAGTGGACATGTATGGTGACTTTTCTCTCGATTAAAAAATTGTGCAACAAGCTTTCTGCATTTGCCTTACTCAGGCTTAAAAGAGTCTATCACTCTTTCTTGACCTATATAGATCAATTATGCAATGAAACTAAGCATCTCGAATCCTCATTGAAAGTTGAGTTGGAAGTGAGTTTTCATTCAATTCATAAAAATTGTGAAAAGTATGCAATTACGAGCTAGAAAAAGTTATCGCTCGTTTGTGAACACTTTGGATGAAGTTCATAAAGAAAGCGGGCACTCCATAATTCTTCTAAGAGGCTGAGCTGGTTGTAAATTTTCTCTCAATTCCAAAATAATGCCAAAAGTTTGCCACATTTGCCTTAAACAAAAAATATAAACACTTCATCGCCTGTTGGTGCCATATAGGAAACAATTTCTTAAAGAAATTGGGATTCTATAATCCTTGTTGAAAGTTGAGATGCATGGTAACTTTTTACTCAATTAAATAATAGTACAACAAGCTTTCAGAATTTACCTTACTTTAGCTCAAAAGACTCTATCACTCATTGTGACCCATATACATCAATTTTGCAATTAAAGGGGGCATCTCCAATCCTCATTCAAAGTTTAGATAGGTAATATGTTTTCCTTCAATTCATAAATAGTGCGAAAAGTACGCAATTACTAGCTAGAAAAAAACTAACGCTCCTTTGTCAACGCTTCGGATGAATTTTGTAACACCCCAATTTTCAGGCTAGAGACTTAGGAAGTAGCCTGAAATAGATATATCCCTTTGAGCAGAAGTCCTAGAAATATATAGAAGGTTTTTAGGGACTAAACTGCAAATAAGTGAAAGTCCAGGGACTTATATGTAAATAGTCGAAGTCCCTAGGGATATGATGGCCATTTATGCAAAGAAAGGGATTAAATTGCAAAAGAAAGAAAATGAAGGGGCTTAAGTGCAATTATGGAAAGTTTAAAGCCAAAAAGGAAAAGTAGACAAAAAGGTGGGGTCCTTAAGTGTAATTTTAGCCAAATAGAAAGGGACTTAAATGAAAAGAAGAAAAGTTCACTGAGGCTAAATTGTAATTAAAGAAAGTCAGGCCCGAAGTGGTTTGGACTGTCCGAAAGTATTTCAGTCCCAGATTTCACCGGTAGAGAGAGCAAGTGACGTTCGGTAATCTGGCTTAATACAGGAATTTTTCAAGACTCCAGATAGCCAGAATTGCTCTGATAGTCCAAAAGTTATAAAAATTTCTACCGGATATCCTAGATTTCAAATATAAATGAGAAATTACAGGATGATGCGCCCTTATGGGACGGATGTCAGGAAACTAACAGAATACCGATAGGAGGCCTGTAGAAAAAGTTATTCGCAAATTAGAAAATTCAGACGGCAGTGTGAGGCCTCCGGGTTTCCGATAGGGAGATTTATCGGTATTTGAAAAGGGACTAAATGAGTTCGGATGACCTCAGTCAGATAACTGTTATGACTCACAGGGATGCCTGAACATAGCAGGCCAGTGTATTTGACAGAAGGAGCCAGTGTCCGGAGATGTGTATAAACGGTGTATAATAGTTAAAATATTCGAGGAACTGTGTCGGGGGAAGATTCCTCGTGATGCGTGCCATTAAGATAATGGACCCTGAAAGGCCCAATAATGGCGCCATCAAAGGTCCAATAAGACACTTAGACTGATAGGTGGGCCAGTGTTCGGCAAAACCCCGGAAAAGTGAAAAATTACGAAAATGCCCCTGTGTTGTACTAAAGGGATAGTAGATGTATGAAGGGCATTTTGGTCATTCTGGACAGGCATAGGAGCCAAGGCACGTACAGATAAAGTTACTTAGAGTGAGTATATACCCTGACAGGGTACAAAAAGGTGTAAAATGATGATTTTACCCTTAGGGCTAAGATAGCTCAAAAAAGGGCACTCAGGGGTATTTTGGTAATTTGCCAAGGGCTGTTTCTTGGAAATCGAGCCATCAGAGTACTTGAGCTTGATCAGAGACCCAAGATAATATTCCAAGGCCCAAAAACGTAGCCCATGAAGTATGTGGGAAAAAGTGGCATTAAAACACTATTTTAATGCTGTTTCAATAAAATAAAGTTACTCGGTCGGCACGATAACCGAGGAGGTGATCAGATAAAGTCCTGGACTTATCTGGATAGCATTGGATGGCGTGACAGGTGCCAGTAAGATGCCACATGGCACCAACATAGAGGAGGAAGAAAAAGTGAAGGACATGTGGCATAATCTTAACCGGTAAGTCCAGTTTGTGGGAAATCGGACCGGACGGGTACTGGATTGGACTGGAAATGCTGAGTCAGCTGATGAGGTGTCCAGGAATTGTGACATGTGAAGAATGTGGAGATGAGGTGTCCCATGAGGTGGCCTTTGAAACATCCTCCTTTAAACTCCTCAGAGTACACTTGCGGAAGCAATTTTAGCTTAACTTAAGTCCAGAGATTGAACTTTTACTCCTAAGTTCCTTATTCTGAACCTTTACTTTGAGAATTGGTTTCTCTCATTATACACATCCAAATGAGACTTATTACCTATTCACGGAATGCCCCAGATGTGTAATACCGGCTCACTAAATCTCCTTAAACAGCACTATGTACACAGTACTTATCATATACTGATGTTCAGTCTTAACTTCGGCAGCATAACGGCGTCTCTTAGCATTCTCAAAATCTACTTCAACATAACCTCCCTGTAATGGGTTATGTATGGTGATGAGATTCGGGGGAATCTCAGTAGCAACAATCATAACAATATATGTAATACAGTGTGACAGTGCTTGCTTGTGATTGTGTACAGATAAGTATGCTGCGTGCTTCCATACTCAATAACATATGATCATAGCATTGCAGTAGAGCTTCAGACATAACATATAAGACAACAATCCAACCAAACAATAGCACATCAAATCACAGAGCCATTACATAAAAGCTAGGATTAGTTACTACCTGGCTAGCTTAGCAGAACTCCACTATCCTTATTCTGCTTCCAGCTCCGCCAGAACTTCCTTTCTTCCTTTCTCTTTTCTCTCTTCCTTTCCTTCTCCCCTTCTCTCTTCTTTCTCTCTCTTTCCCTTCTCCATGCGTGGAGCAAATGAAGGCAAGGGGGGGTATATATAGGGTTTCCCAATGGCATTTCTGTAATTTCCATGAACTCTGATCCTGTGGTCCTGGTTTTTCCTGGAATTTCCTATTTTCTTTAATTTCCTCCTTTACTGCATCATCGGGACACCTCACTGGGACACCTCAGCACCACATTTATCACATGTCATAATTCCTGGACACCTCAGCATGCTGACTCACCGGTCCAGAGTCCTGCCTCGTAATGCGTGTCCTCAGCTTTATCTACTTCCTCCAGACCAGAGCCGTGTGGAGCCTAGAAGAGACCTTGCACACCTTCTAATGCTATCCAGATAAGTCCCAGACTTATCTGATCACCTCCTCGGTTTTTGTGCCAACCGAGTAACTTTACTCTACTGAAAGGTCACCGAATCACTACTCTAATGTCATGTGGCATCTTGTGGGTCCCATGAGGATACCTTATCAGTCCACCTCATGGTTTCCAGATAACCTTTCTTGTATCTGGCCCTCATCCCTAGTTCTATCTCTAACCGGGTAACTATCTCCTTTGGACCTTCACAACTCTTGGCCCATACGCTTGACACCACTTTAGTCACTAGTCGTGACCTAGCCATCATCTCATCGTGACATAACACCTTCTGTATTCATTAGTCGCGACCATAGCATTCGCTAGTCGTGACCACAACATTCTCTAGTCGCGACCATAACATTCTCTAGTCGCGACCCCAGCATATTCTAGTCGCGACTAGGCTCATTCTACTCATTAGTCGCGACACCACATACATATCCGTCACGACCAATCCTCTCTGCCAATATTAGTCGCGACCAATCTACTTGCTCATTGCGACCACAAGTCACCAATACATCTTTCTCATACTGTCTGCTTTCTTTCTTATGGACAACTCTACTGCTCAGTGTCCATTCATTTCATATCTCACCCAACATAATCTTAACATAATTCTGGGGTCTATCTTATCTTACTTTCTTCTTATCCTTCATCTTAAGTTCTAGAAATTCTCTTTCAATAACTCATCCCGTACTCTTCGGGAGTCCTTGTTAATTGAAAGGCTCGATGTAACATCCCGATTTTTGGTCTAGGAGATCGGGACAGTTCATCTAGGTCCAAGATGAGGAATGTGAGAAATGTCCTAAGTCTCAAGCCTAGGAATTCTGCAGGTAGCTTGATATGGGCTGGCTCCTGTGTAAGATAACCTGATATGGGCGGGTTGTCGAGCCTTTCAATTAACGATGACTCCCGAAGAGTTTAAGGGATGAGTTATTGAAAGAGAATTTCTAGACCTTAAGATGAGGGATGAGAAGATGAGCAACGAGGCCAGAAAGAGAATGCAGGGGCAAAATCGTAATTATGGGAAAGATCGGGATGGTAGCCGATGAGTACCATATTTTGCCAGAAAATAGAGAAAATTATGCTGATCATTTCACTGAACTGTGAAATGTGCATACGAGGTCTCTATGAGTATGAAAGAATTATGGAAAGTTTAAGGACAAAAAGGTGGGGTCCTTAAGTGTAATTTTAGCCAAATAAAAAGGGACTTAAATGAAAAGAAGAAAAGTTCCTTGGGGCTAAAGTGTAATTAAAGAAAGTCAGGCCGGAAGTGGTTTGGACTGTCCGACAGCATTTCAGTCCCAGATTTCACCGGTAGAGAGAGCAAGGGACGCTCGGTAATCTGGCTTAATACAGGAATTTTTGAAGACTCCAGATAGCCAGAAATGGACTGATCGTCCAAAAGTTATAAAAATTCATACCGGATATCCTAGATTTCAGATCTAGGTGAGAAAATACAGGATGATGCGTCCTTATGGGGCGGACGTCGGGAAACTGACAGAATACCGATAGGAGGCCTGTAGAAAAAGTTATTCGCAAATTAGAATATCCAGACGGGAGTGTAAGGCCTCCGGGTATCCGATAGGGAAATTTATCGGTATTTGAAAAGGGACTGAATAAGTTCGGATAACCTCGGTCAGATGACTAATATGACTCACAGGGATGCCTGAACACCGCAGGCCAGTGTATCGGACAGAAGGAACCGGTGTCCGGATATGTGTATAAACGGTGATTAATAGATAAAATATTTAATAAACATTAACGGGGGAAGATTCCTCGTAATGCGTGCCATAAAGGTAATGGACCCTGAAAGGCCCAATAATGGGGCCAACAAAGGCCCAGTAAGACCCTTGGACTGATAGGTGGGCCAGTGTCCGGCAGAACCCCGGAAAAGTGCAAAATTACGAAAATGCCCCTGTGTTGTACTAAAGGGGTAGTAGATGAATGAGGGCATTTTGGTCATTCTAGACAGGCCCAGGAGCCAAGGCTCATACAGATAAAGTTACTTAGAGTCAGTATATATCCTGACAGAGTACAGAAGGGTGTGAAATGACGATTTTACCCTTAGGGTTAAAATAGTGCAAGAAAGGGCACCCAGGGGTATTTTGGCAATTTACCGAGGGATGTTTCTTGGGAGTCGAGCCATCAGAGTACTTGAGCTTGATCAGGATCCAAGATAACATTCCCAGAGCCCAAAAACGTAGCCCATGAAGTATGTGGGAAAAAGTGGCATTAAAATACTATTTTAATGCTGTTTCAATAAAGTAAAGTTACTCGGTCGGCACGATAACCGAGGAGGTGATCAGATAAAGTCTGGGACTTATCTGGATAGCATTGGAAGGCGTGAAAGGTCCCTTCCAGATGCCACATGGCGCAATCTTAGAGGCAGAAGAAAAGTTGAGGACACGTATTACGGTGCAAGACTCTGGACCGGTATTGGATTGGACTGAACTGCTGAGTCAGCTGATGAGGTGTCCAGGAATTGTGACATGTGAAGAATGTGGCGATGAGGTGTCCCGGTGAGGTGTCCTGGATGATGTCATGCATGATGCAGTAAAAAGGAATAAAGAAAAATAGGAAAATCCAGGAAAAACCAGGACCACATGTTTAGATGGCTTCAAAATTACAAGAATGCCATCCATTAAAGCTATAAATCCCCCTTCCCCTCCCATTTTATGCATCCCACATTTTTGGCAAGAAAAGAGAGAGAAAGAAGAGAGAGAAGGAGAAAGAAAGAAAGAAAGGAAGTTCTGGTGGAGTTGGAAGCAGTATAGAAGTTCTGGAGCTCTGCTTTTGAGGTATGAACTAATCCTAGCTCTTATGTAATGTCTTTGTGATTTGTTGTGCTATTGTTTGGTTGGATTGTTGTCTTATATGTTATGCTTGAAGCTCTATTACAATGCTATGATCACATGTTATTCAATATGGAAGCACGCAGCATACTTATCTATACACAATCACAAGCAAGCACCGTCACTTTGCATTACATATATTGTTATGATTATTACTACTGAGATTCCCCCGAATCTCATTCCCATATATAACAGTACAGGGGAGGTTCTGTCAAAATAAAATCTGGAAATTTCAAGAGACGCCGTTATGCTGCCGAAATTCCGGCAAGGAAGCAGGAACAGGGAAAGGAACTGATACGTACTGTGTACATAGTGCTGTCTAAGGAGGCTGGAAGTGAGTGGACCCAGCAGGTTCATCCAGTCTTTCCTGGGTACTTACGTAGAATGGTAGCTCCTACGGGAATTACCGAATCGGTACAAGATCTGTTACTTTCTACAGAAGGAATGTAGCGGTTGTGCTGCCAGATTTTAGGCAGGGAAAGCTGTATTAGAAATACGAGAATTTTGTATATGCTTTGTTGTATGACACTTTGTTATTCATTAAGAAATATTGTTTGGCATGTTTAATTTGTGGATGACGAATTAAAAGAGAAATTCGCAGGTCCTGAGGTAGCAGTGTTTTGACCTCAGTTTGACCTAGTAAACGAAGGAGTTTGGCTATGAAATTTGACAGGCCAGTCGTACACATCTGGGGCATTACGTGGATAGGTAATAAGCCTCATTTGGATGTGTAGAACGAGATAAATTAATTTTCAAATTAAAGGTCCAGAATAAGGAACTTAAGAGTAGAATTTTGAATTTCTGGGCTTAAGTTAAGATATAATCAAGCTAATATTGCTTCCGCAAGTGTACTCTGAGGAGTCTAAGGGAGGATGTTTCACTCGACAACCCTCCATATCAGGTTATTTTACACAGGAGCCAGCCCATATCAAGCTACCTGTAGAATTCCTAGGCTTAAGACTTAGGACATCCCTCACATTCCTCATTTTGAACCTAGGTGAATTGTCCCGATTCTGTAGGTTAAAGACTTAACTTATCTTTACATCCTGAAGGACTTAGCTCATCCCTCGGATCCTACAAAATACAGGTAAATAATCCGCCCATATCATATTACTACCCTAGGACTACGGGTTTAGCAGCCTGCCCATATCAGACTAACTCCCAGCTCAACTAGACCCAAAAATTGGGATGTTACAGCCTTGGGATGATGTCATGCATGATGCAGTAAAAGGAATAAAGAAAAATAGGAAATTCTGGAAAAATCAGGACCACAAGTTCATATGGCTTCAAAATTACAAGAATGCCATTGAAGGAAACTATAAATACCCCCTTGCTCTTCATTATGCACGGCCCAAGCAAGTTTTAGAGAGAGGAGGAAGTGCTAGAGAGAGAAAGTGAGAGGAAGAAAGAAAGAAAGGAAGTTCTGGCGGAGCTGGAAGCAGAATAGAAATAGTAGAGTTCTGCTGAGCCTTTGAGGTAGTAACTAATCCTAGCTTTTATGTAATGGCTTTGTGATTTGTTGTGCTATTGTTTGGTTGGATTGTTGTCTTATATGTTATGCCTGAAGCTCTACTGCAATGCTATGATCATATGTTATTGAGTATGGAAGCATGCAGCATACTTATCTGTACACAATCACAAGTAGGCACTGTCACTCTGCATTACATATATTGCTATAATTGTTGCTACTGAGATTTCCCCGAATCTCATCCCAATAAATAACCCATTACAGGGGAGGTTATGTCAAAGTGAATTTTGGGAATTTTAAGAGACACCGTTATGCTGCCGAAATTATGACAAGATAAGGAAAGCAGCTGATACTTACTGTGTACGTAGGTACTGTCTAAGGAGGCTGGAAGTGAGTGGACCTAGCCAGTTCATCCAGTCTTTCCTGGGTACTTATATAGAATGGTAGTTCTCATGGGAATTACCGAATCGGTACAAGATCAGTTACTTTCTGAAGATGAAGCGTAGCGGTTATGCTGCGGATTTCAGGCAGGAAAAGATACAATAGAGATATGAGAATTTATGTACATGGCCAGATGTAAAACAACTTATTAATTAATAATAATTGTTATTTGGCATGTTTGACTGATATATGATGGATGTATGCTTATGTATGTAATGTTGGTTGCTGAAAATTAACACTATGAACAGTAACCCGTGGGGACATGAGGATGTTTGACCCATAATTAAAAATAGTAAATGGATGAATAAATGTATGATATTTTTAAGGTAAATATTAGACATACCAAGCTTCAATTTGATATATAGTATGACTCATTTGGATGTATACACAAGGAGATATAAATTATCAAAGTTGGGACCAGAATGCTGGATTCAGGGAGAAAAACGTGGTATGAATAGTAAAGTTGACACGTTGACTGACATTGACTTGGTCAATTAATGGTCAACGAGTTATTTTTCCCTGAAATATAATTAAGTTAGATTCATGTATCAATTTGAAACACTTCATTTCGATTTTTCTAGAATTAGTTATGATTTTTTGAAGTCAGGTCACTCATCTGGAATTTACATAATGAACAGTACTCGGCAAGAGTAAAACTCCAGATTGAGAAATTGGACTTCAATGACCTTGAAAGTAGTTCTAAATGCTACCAAATGGTCCCTAAGACATACAAAAGTAAGGATGTTTCAAATTACACAACGAAAGCGAGAACTCCATAATTCTTCTAAGAGGCTAAGATGGTTGTGGCTTTTCCTCAATTCCAAAATTATGCCAAAAGTTTGGCATATTTTCCTTAAACACGGTAGAAACACGTATCACCTGTTGGTGTCGTATATGAAACAATTTCTTAAAGAAATTTGGATTCTATAATCCTCATTGAAAAATTAGATGCATGGTGACTTTTCACTCAATTGAAAATAGTGCAACAAGCTTTCAGAATTTACCTTACTTTGGCTCAAAAGACTCTATCACTCGTAGTGACCTATATAGATCAATTATGAAATTAAAGTGGGCATCTCCAATACTCATTCAAAGTTTAGATGGGTAGTTATTTTTCATTCAATTTAAAAACAGTGCAAAAGTACGCAATTACTAGCTAGAAACAAACTATTGCTCATTTTTCCACGCTTCGATGAATTTCTCAATGAAAGCAAGCACTCCATAATTCTTCTAAGAGTCTGAGTGGTTATGACTTTTTCTTAATTAGAAAATAATGCCAAAAGTTCGCCACATTTTCATTAAAAACAAAATATAAACACTTCATCACCTATTGGAGCCGTATATGAATCAATTTCTTAAAGAAATTGGGATTCTATAATCCTCATTGAAAGTTGAGATGCATGCTGACTTTTCACTTAATTAAAAAATATTGCAACAAGCATTTTGTGTTTTCCTTACTCTTGCTAAAAAGACTGCATTACCCATTGTTGACCTATATAGATGATTTACGCAATGAAAGTGGGCATCTCAAAACCGCATTCAAAGTTGAGATGGGTTGTGAGTTTTCATTCAATTCATAACAAGTGGGAAAAGTAAGAAAGTACTAGCTAGAAACAAACTATCGCTCGTTTGTGAATGCTTGGGATTAATTTAACAACGAAAGCGGGCACTACTTAACTCACCTAAGGGGCTGAGTGGTGATAACTATCATTTCTAATGATCAAACAAAACTAAGCTAACCAAATAGTAGAGTAAGGTCAACCTAGGTTAATTCACAAGGATATACTAGTTATTAAAGTTTCTAATTAATCTTGTGAGCCACAAATTAACAAGTTGACAGATGAGTTATGTGATAATTTGTTTGAACTAAGACTAAATGTAAAATCCTATTTTATTGTTCTGATTTTAAGTGATTAAGATGGTGAAATGTATCAGTGACAAATGTGTTCCCTTGGAGATTACCTTACCTTCATTATCCACATATTATTGGAGTTAATCAGTTGAATTAGAATATGTATCTAACAACTCGCTAACTAAATCTCAATCAAGCTACAAATTGTAGACAATGATTATAGAATAATGAATCATTCAACTCAGAGGTAGTAGAATATGAATTAAACAGAATAACTTTAATTAATCACAGCTATGTTCAACTCGATCAGAGATGAGAATCAATCAAAGGATCATTTATGCAAAAATAAGAAATCTAACTCGGTTCCCTACTTCTTTGTCATCTACTTCTCTAATTGCATTAGTAATCACATAATTAATTACATCAACTCGATACAATCAAATTTGAATTAAAAACATAATGAACTCCCTGTTTAGCTTAAGGATTTTGGTTTAGTGTCATCTCCAAGAGAGCACAACAGCTTAGCCTTGCATTATCTTTTGAACTCTAGCAGCAATAGAAAGCATAGCAGCAGTCATGATGGAAGAAGAAATATGAAGATGAAGATGAATATGAGTGTTGAACTTTCCTCTAGTTCTATTGACTAGAACAGAGGAAAGTTGCAGAAGAGAAAATGGAAATGGAATGGCGTGTGGACTCATGGAATATGATAGAATGATGTGTGCTTTGAATCGTGAATCAATGCTCCCCTGGATTGTGCTAATGTGTGTGATATATAGAAGTGTGAAATCAATGTACAGATGGCATGCATGTGTGAATGAGATGTGCAGTCCAGAAGTGCGATTCTGTTCAGATTAGGTGTGTGTCTGTGCATGAACAGTGCAATGAGAACTCATATGGAAGTGTGGAATGAGTGAGGTAATGTGTATGAGGTGTGTGAGCTGTCCAGAATGTGT
This sequence comes from Leucaena leucocephala, assembly GCA_037074615.1. NCBI lineage: Eukaryota > Viridiplantae > Streptophyta > Magnoliopsida > Fabales > Fabaceae > Leucaena > Leucaena leucocephala. Next base: position 20,978,850 of record CM073532.1, on the reverse strand, counting down.
GATGCAAGGTGGATCATCTGCATGACAGCATGTGCTTCCCCTCCATGTGATTTCTGTTGCTGCCATGTGCTGATTATCCTACTTGCTTCAGTTCCTTAATTCTTGGATTTAGCCCATGTGCTATCACATGTCATCAGCTCCTCAAGTCCAGCTGTCATTCTCCCTTAAGTCATTCGCTGATTTATTTCTGCATTGACATTTGGTCACGATGGTAGGTACATTAGGTCACGATTGCATTGGCCTATGATGAAAAATTAGAATAAACATATTATTTGTTCAATTAATCATTAAAATCTCATCAATTAATTCCCAACTGTTCCAATTCTATTTTATTTATTAATTGCTCAATCATATTGATAAATGCGGATAGAAATCAATAATAAACTCTTTAGCCACACTAAAATTGTAACATCCCTAATTTCTGTACTAAGTTGTATGTACAAATTGAATAAAATATATATGAGATTTTTCAGGAAAAGATGTGGCCATATTTATGTAAAGAAAGGGATTAATTGGAAGAGGAAGAAAGCGTAAGAGCCAAAATACAAAATTATGAAAATGCCCCTGTGATGCCCTTAGGATCAATATAGTGCAAGGAAAAGCACCAAGGGTATTTTGGTCATTTCACAATAGATAGATATTAGATGAAATTTGATAGTAAATTATTGTAATTAATATGAGGATTTATGGAGTTGACAGAAGTCAAAAAGGAGTCCTGTAGAATTAATTATGGAATTTACGGTGAAAAAGGACACCGATAAAGGGTTAAAGGAAATGTATGTAATTTTTATCAGGACTTCTGGGCCTCAGAAAATTATGAAACTTTGTAGAGAATTCATTTTATATTAGAATGAATTTCTAAAAATTTTAGAACAATTAAAAGAGGTGTTTAGCATTTATTCTAAGATCAGGGTAATTTAAGGATATCGGTATAAGGAAAGTACATTGGGATTTGTGCCAATAAGCTATTGGACCTAAAAAGGGCTCAAAATTTTTGTCCTAGGCCAGACCAATAAGACTCAAAAGTTATCTTGGAGCCCAAGCCCAATAATGAATAATTTATGGATTTTTGAAAAGAAAAAGAAAAGAGATTAAAGTAAGAATTAGGGTTTGCACATGGTGGGACCCACAAGGACTTCAAAATGGCGCCAAAGAGGAGGATTATGTGTTCCAAGTGATGTCATGGTGGTGAGGTCATGAGTGAAAAGAGAAAAGACATTCCAAGATCAAACCTTTAACCATTAGATCAAATAGTTCCCAAGGTGATCTTGGCTTTCAATTTTCCCAAGATTTTGCTATAAATACCCCCTCATTTTCAAGCCAAAATCGTGAGCAAGAAAGGGTGGAGAGCCTCTTGGAAAATATTTCTCAAGCAAGGAAGAAGCAAGGATCTTGAAGAAGCTTGTAAGGTAAGTTGCTCCCTTGCTTCTAGACTTTGTTCTTATGATTTCTTCTTGAGTTTAAGTTAGTTTTGAGGCTTGAACCTTGGGGAAATGCTGCTGAAATTTCTTTGGATATGTGATAGGAACATGTGTTTATGTTTTAGATAGTTTTGCACAAGCTTAAACAAGCTTAAATCACATGATAATGGCTTAAGAATCCATGTGTGTTTGTGAATCCATGAAGGTGTTCTTTTCTGTACAGTACGAAATCACTGTTCATATATTGGAATTTCATGGTTTTGATGCTTCCAATGGGTTTAGAATGGAGTTTTGTGTGGGGTTATAGTAGGAAAACAAGTATTGGAAGCATTGGAACCAAAATGGGAATTTTTGAAAAAAGGGAGCTACTTTTTGGTACTGTGTAGAACTTTAGGAAGCAAATGGATTCTGGAATTTTTGATTACATATTTGGATTCTACATGAAAAATTATGTGAAAATGAACCATGAGAATTTAGTTTAGAAAGATGTAAACAAATGTCACAAAGTAGAGAAAGAAAGGAGCTTATTGAAACTAGACTTGGAATTTGTTTGGAATGGAGTTATAATTTGGTAATTGTCTTGTAATGTATAGGTTTTGACATTTGTGGCAAGGAAAGACCATTTCTAGAAGGGAAGGACAAGGATCTACAAGAGGTAGCAATAATACCTAGCTATAAACTTATGTGCTTTGATTGAATTGCTTACTTGTTATGCATGAAGGTTTGGTTGAGCCTAGTATGTTACGTGATGATGTTTATGATGATGATGATGTGCTATGAATATGTGCCACTCCTTGGAATATATGTCATGACAATATGCATGTTAGAGTTTGCTTATGTATAAGCATGAATTAGCTCCCATTGCATGATAACATGTTAGGCATTTAATCAAACATGCATAACCTTATAGTTTGTATGACTTGCTATTGGGATTTCCATGAAATCTCATTCCTTCCATATAAATAACCATGCTCTAGGTGCTGGATCTCCTCAAGGCAAAAGGGTAAATGTAGATGGATGACTGTACATAACTTAAAGAGTGTGCACTTTACTTACAAGATGATATTTTGATGTGAATGTTGCATGCTACTCCCAAATCCGATCAGAGGTAGTGTGTTTCCAACGATAGTTTAAGTGACTTATCAGTTTCGTTTTCATATGAAATTTGGCATGAAAATATCTAAGATCTATAGCTTTAATTGGACACCAAGAACGTCTCATCTGGTTAAGAACTCGAATTGTTATGATTTTTAAAATTCGAGACTTAAAATCTGGAATACGATAATACAACTACTCGGAGGCAGTGAGGTTCATGCACTAATTTCATATAGTAAATGAATTAGTTTTTCCAATAAATTTTATGAGCTTAAAGTAGACATATGTATATTTAAATGCATATGTAACACGACTCATTTGGATAAGTAACCTAAGAGAAATGAATTTTTGAAAATGGGACAAAGAAACTGGAACTTCCAGATTTACCATATGAACAGTAAAGTTTAACGAATAAACTGATTTGATCTGGACAAGAAAACCTCATTTTCATATTTTTCAATCAAATTTGAATGAAATATATTTCATTATAAATTACAATCACCTCAAAATGAGTTTTCTAGATTTAATTATGAATTTCCAAAATTCAGGTTGTAATCTGGAATTACCTAGTGAACAGTGACAGTGAACAACTATTGGAAATTCATGTTTTTGAGGTTAAGAGGTATTCCAATAATCTAAGATAATTCCAATTGAGTATATGTAAGGTTAAGGTTAAGGTCAAGTTTTAAAGTGGAGATTTAAGGATATTTACTAGAAAATGCCGTTGTGCTGGTAGACTATATAGAGTATTGTGTTCGTAGGTGCTGTCTAAGGAGGATGGAAGTGAGTGGACCTAGCCGGTTCATCCAGTCTTTCCTGGGTACTTACGTAGAATGGTAGTTCTCACAGAAATTACCGAATCAGTACAGTTATATTTCTACCAGGATTCTCGGCTGGAGAGAATTAATAAAGTTAAGATTTCTTCCGTAAGTGTACTCTGAAGGGTCTAAAGAAGGATGTTTCAAAAATCAGTACAAATATGAGTTTATCAACTCCCCCATACTTAGCTTTTGCACTCCGAGCAAAATTATGGATCAAAACTGAATTTTAAACACACATGTTCAGTAAATTTGGCAAAACAGATTCAGTCAAAGCACTTGCAGCCATCAATCTCTTCCCTTCAATTGGCAACAATCCATACTAATCTCATAAGCAACTAGGTTGAGATTTTCTCAAAGGTATAGTGTTTCACTCCCTCTCTTATCAAGGTAATATCACTCAACCATCTAGATTAGGCTTCCCATAGGCTTGTAACCATCCTACATCTCCACCACTAAATGCCACAAGGGTTATGAATCAAAGGGTCTTTATTAGGGTTGTAATGCTAGAAAGGCTAGATGATGAAATGGAAATGCATGTCAATGATTAATGAAATATTGTACACAATAAAAGTTCCAATCATCAAACTAAATATATGAGATTAATCATCATGATGCACAATTTCCAATAATCAATCAATGAAACAAGCAACTCACACTTAATCAATTTTGCCAATATTCAAAAGTTAAATTTAGTAGACCAAGCAACAATCAGAATGAAATAAGAACAGTTTTCAGCAGAAGATCAGCTTTTGTCGTGACTAAATAGACCATAGGTCATGACTATTTTACATAGAGATCAAATTTTTAGAAAATAGGGAATATTGGTCGCGACGTAAAAGGACACAGGTCGTAACTCATAATCACAGAGAGTAAACCTGTTAAACACACATGCTCTGTTCGCGACACAAGTGTCAATCCAGTCAAGACCAAAATTCACAGAAAGCAACAGTCGTGACAAAGATAAAGCACAGTTCATTACTAAACATCACAGATAGGTAAACTTCAGAAAATATGAACTTCTGGTCGCAACAAAACTAATCCGCAGTTGCGACTAATGTTCACAGAGAAGAATTTTGACAATTTGCACACATTAGTCGTGACAAAAATAGCACAAGGTCACGACCATAATATACAGAATCACAGTAGTTATCTAAATTTTATCCATCTCACACACTATAAAGTTCACCCTACTCTCCCATACTTACTTTCTACATTATCCTCAATGTGAAGAAGTGATGAAACATATGCAAGGCAGCAGTAAATGTAACATCCCAGTTTTTAGGACTAGAGATGCAGAGATAGCCTAAGATTAGGAGACTGCTAGACCCCTTTTTAGCAGAAGTCCTAGAGGAACGCAAAGAGTTTCAGGGACTGAGCTGCAAGTAAGTAAAGGTACGGGGACTTATGTGTAAACAGTGGAAGTCCCAAGGGGTAAATGGCCATTTGGGGATGATGTAAAGGTCAAAGGTTCAAGAGTTGACCAGTTAGGTCGCGATGATAAAGAAGTTGGTCGAGACGAGAGTGTATTATGGTCGCGACTAATATTGGCAGAAAGGATTGGTCGTGACGAATATGTATGTGGTGTCGCGACTAATGAGTAGAATGAGCCTGGTTGCGACTAAAAAGTGATGTGGTCGCGAAGAAAGACTTTTATGGTCGTGACTAAAGGATGTTGTGGTCGCGACTAATGAACCAAAAGATGTTATGTCGCGATAAGGTGATGATGAGGTCGCGACTAGTGGCTAAAGTAGTGATAGCCATATGGGCCAAGAGTGGTGAAGGTCCAAATGAGATAGTTACACGGTTAGAGATAGAACTGGGGAAAGAGGCCAGATACAGGAAAGGTTATCTGGAAACCATGAGGTAGACTGATAAGTTGTACTCATGGGACCCACAAGATGCCACATGGCATTAGAGTAGTGATTCTGTGACCTTTCAGTAGAGTAAAGTTACTCGGTTGGCATGAGAACCTAGGAGGTGATCAGATAAGTCTGGGACTTATCTGGATATCATTGGGAAGCGTGCAAAGTCTCTTCCAGGTGCCACATGGCACTGATCTGGAGGAAGTAGATAAAGCTGAGGACACGCATTATGAAGCAGGACTCTGGACCGGTGAGTCAGCATGCTGAGTCAGCTGCTGAGGTGTCCCGAGATTTTAGACATGTTAAAAATGTGATGCTGAGGTGTCCCGATGATGCAGTAAAGGAGGAATTAAGGAAAATAGGAAATTCCAGGAAAAACCAGGACCACAGGATCAGAGTTCATGGAAATTACGATATTGCCATTTGAGGAGGTTATAAATACCCCCTTCCCTCATTCATTTGCTCCACGCATGGAGAAGGGAAAGAGAGAGAAAGAAGAGAGAAAGGGAGAAGGAAAGGAAGAGAGAAAGGAGGAAAGGAAGTTCTGACGGAGCTGGAAGCAGAATAAGGATAGTGGAGTTCTGCTAGGCTAGCCAGGTAGTAACTAATCCTAGCTTTTATGTAATGGCTTTGTGATTTGATGTGCTATTGTTTGGTTGGATTGTTGTCTTATATGTTATGTCTGAAGCTCTACTGCAATGCTATGATCATATGTTATTGAGTATGGAAGTACGCAGCATACTTATCTGTACACAATCACAAGCAAGCACTGTCACACTGTATTACATATATTGTTATGATTGTTGCTACTGAGATTCCCCCGAATCTCATCACCATACATAACCCATTACAGGGAGGTTATGTTGAAGTAGATTTTGAGAATGCTAAGAGACGCCGTTATGCTGCCGAAGTTAAGACTGAACATCAGTATATGATAAGTACTGTGTACATAGTGCTGTTTAAGGAGGCTAGAAGTGAGTGGAACTAGCCGGTTCATCTAGTCTTTCCTGGGTACTACGTAGAATGGTAGTCTCATGAGGGGATTACCGAATCAGTACAGTTCAGTTCTTTGTACAGATGAAGCGTAGCGGTTATGCTGCCGGAGTTTAGGCAGAAAGAGATGTAATAGAGATAGAAAGATTATGTATATGTCTTGTTGTGTATGCCTTGCTGTATGACATTATGTTATTCAATGATAACTATTGTTTGGCATATTCAATTTATGTATGGTAAATTAAGGGGAAATTCGCAGGTCCTGAGGCAGCAGTGTTCTGACCTCAGTTTGACCTAGTAAACGGAGGAGTCTGGCCACGAGATTTAGTGAGCAGATAGTACACATCTGGGGCATTCCATGAATAGGTAATAAGCCTTATTTGGATGTGTATAATGGAAGAAACCAATTCTCAAAGTAAAGGTTCAGAATAAGGAACTTAGGAGTAAAAGTTCAATCTCTGGACTTAAGTTAAGCTAAAATTGCTTCCGCAAGTGTACTCTGAGTAATTTAAAGGAGGATGTTTCAGTAATCATGACAACACTAAACCAAAATCTTTGATTTATTCATAGAATTATTTGTCTACCCTAATGACTTGGTCTCCTCCCCCATACTTAATCAACAATTAACAACTCAAGTATATAATAAAACTAATTAAAGCAGACTACTGTAAGTGGGGAAACAAGGAAGGAGACAACCTAAATATCATGGAGGTTTAGAGTTCTCCTTGTACAGCTTTATTAGGTGGCCATTGACCTAAAATGCTTTAGCATCTGCTTCATCCTACCTTGTTAGTGTAGCTTTTACCCATCTTAAAAGATAATCCACATCTAGCAAAATATAGGCATAGCCAACAGATAGTGGAAATGGTCTTGTTGATGTAACTGTTGTATTATCCAGCTCTATCCCTTCAGTGAAATTTTCAACAACTATGTCTTTTCCTGCAAATTTATCATGTTGGTTCTTCCAAAGCCTTCATTAAGAGGGTTAGTAGCAGAAAAAGACATTTCAGATTCAAGCATATCACCTTTAAGCTTATAAGAATTTTGCAGCAACAATTTATGTTTCTCTTTAGCCTCTTCTTTATATGCATTATGTAACATCCCGATTTTTGATCTAGGAGAACTGGGAAGTAGTCTGATATGGGCAGGCTGCTAAACCCGTAGTCCCAGGGTAGTAATCTGATATGGGCGGATCACTTACCTGTATTTTGTAGGAATCCGAGGGATGAGCTAAGTCCTTCAGGATTTAAAGATGAGTTAAGTCTTTAACCTACAAAATCGGGACAGTTCACCTAGGTTCAAAATGAGGAATGTGAGGAATATCCCTTTGAGCAGAAGTCCCCGAAACATACAGAGGGTTTTTAGGGACTAAACTGCAAATAAGTCCAGGGACTGATATAGTGAAAGCCTCTAGAGATATGATGGCCATTTATGCAAAGAAAGGGATTAAATTGCAAAAGAAAGAAAATGAAGGGGCTTAAGTCCAATTATGGAAAGTATAAAGCCAAAAGGAAAAGTAGAGAAAAAGGTGGGGTCCTTAAGTGTAATTTTAGCCAAATAAAAAGGGACTTAATTGAAAAGAAGAAAAGTTCCTTGTGGCTAAAGTGTAATTAAAGAAAGTCAGGCCGAAAGTGGTTTGGACTGTCCGGAAGTATTTCAGTCCCAGATTTCACGGTAGAGAGAGCAAGTGACACTCGGTAATCTGGCTTGATACAGGAATTTTTGAAGACTCCAGATAGCCAGAAATGGACTGATAGTCCAAATGTTATAAAAATTCATACCGGATATCCTAGATTTCAGATCTAGGTGAGAAAATACAGGATGATGCGTCCTTATGGGGCGGATGTCAAGAAACTGACAGAATACCGATAGGAGGCCTGTAGAAAAAGTTATTCACAAATCAGAAAATCCAGACGGGAGTGTGAGGCCTCCGGGTATCCGATAGGGAAATTTATCGGAATTTGAAAAGGGACTGAATGAGTTCGGATGACCTCAGTCAGATAACTGTTATGACTCACAGGGATGCCTGAACACCGCAGGCCAGTGTATCGGACAGAAGGAGCCGGTGTCCGGATATGGGTATAACGGTGAATAATAGATAAAATATTCAATAAACATTAACGGGGGAAGATTCCTCGTAATGCGTGCCATGAAGGTAATGGACCCTGAGAGGCCCAGTAAGACACTTGGACTAATAGGTGGGCCAGTGTCCGGCAGAACCCCGGAAAAGTGCGAAATTACGAAAATGCCCATGTGTTGTACTAAAGGGTAATAGATGAATGAAGGGCATTTTGGTCATTCTGGACAGGCCAGAAGCCAAGGTACATATAGATAAAGTTACTTAGAGTCAGTATATACCCTGACAGAGTACAGAAGGGTGTAAAATGACAATTTTACCCTTAGGGTTAAAATAGTGCAAGAAAGGGCACTCAGGGGTATTTTGGTAATTTGACAAGGGATGTTTCTTGGAAATCGTGTCATCAGAGTACTTGGGCTGGATCAGAGACCCAAGATGATGTTCCCAGAGCCCAAAAACGTAGCCTATGAAGTATGTGAGAAAAAGTGGCATTAAAATACTATTTTAATGCTGTTTCAATAAAGTAAAGTTACTCGGTTGGCACGATAACCGAGGAGGTGATCAGATAAAGTCCAGGACTTATCTGGATAGCATTGGAAGGCGTGAAAGGTCCCTTCTAGATACCACATGGCGTCATCCTAGAGGCAGAAGAAAAGTTAAGGACACGTGGCACAATCTTACCCGGTGAGTCTAGTTTGTGGGAAATCGGACCGAACCGGTACTGGATTGGACTGGAACTGCTGAGTCAGCTGATGAGGTGTCCAAGAAGGCTTCAATTTCGCCATGTGAGAAATGTGCCTGATGAGGTGTCCCATGAGGTGGCATGGAGAAGATGTCATGCATGATGCAGTAAAAGGAATAAAGAAAAATAGGAAGTTCCGGAAAAACCAGGACCACATGATCAGATGGCTTCAAAATTACAAGAATGCCATTGACCAAAACTATAAATACCCCCTCCCCATTCATTTGCATCACGGTTTTGGGCCTTTTAGAGAGAGGAGGAGGTGCTAGTGAGAGAAAGTGAGAGGAAGAAAGAAAGTTCTGGCAGAGCTGAAAGCAGAATAGAGATAGTAGAGTTCTGCTGAGCCTTTAAGGTAGTAACTAATCCTAGCTTTTATGTAATGTCTTTGTGATTTGTTGTGCTATTGTTTGGTTGGATTGTTGTCTTCTATGTTATGCTTGAAGCTCTATTACAATGCTATGATCATATGTTATTGAATATGGAAGCACGCAGCATACTTATCTGTACACAATCACAAGCAAGCACCGTCACTCTGCATTACATATATTGTTATGATTATTACTACTGAGATTCCCCCAAATCTCATTGCCATATATAACATTACAGGGGAGGTTCTGTCAAAATAAAATCTGGAAATTTTAAGAGACGCCGTTAGGCTGCCAAAATTCTGGCAACGAAGAAGGAACAAAGAGAGGAACTGATACGTACTGTGTACGTAGGTGCTGTCTAAGGAGGCTAGAAGTGAGTGGACCTAGCCGGTTCATCCAGTCTTTCCTGGGTACTTACGTAGAATGGTAGTTCCTACGGGAATTACCGAATCGGTACAAGATCTGTTACTCTCTACAGAAGGAATGTAGCGGTTGTGCTGCCGGATTTTAGGCAGGAAAAGATGTAATAGAAATATGAGAATTTGATGTATGCCTTGTTGTATGACATTTTATTATTTAATAATAAATATTGTTTGGCATGTTTAAATTGTGGATGATGAATTAAGAGAGAAATTCGCAGGTCCTGAGGTAGCAGTGTTTTGACCTCAGTTTGACCTAGTAAACGATGGAGTTTGGCTATGAAATTTGGCAGGCCAGTCGTACACATTTGGGGCATTATGTGGATAGGTAATAAGCCTCATTTGGATGTGTAGAACGAGATAAATTAATTTCCAAATTAAAGGTTCAGAATAAGGAACTTAAGAGTTAAATTTTGAATTTCTGGGCTTAAGTTAAGATATAATCAAGCTAATATTGCTTCCGCAAGTGTACTCTGAGGAGTCTAAGGAAGGATATTTCACATTAATTTTGATAAATGTCATTTCTAATTATCAAACAAAACTAAGCTAATCAAATAGTAGAGTGAGGTCAACCTAGGTCGATTCACAAGGAGCTACTTGTTATTAAAGTTCCTAATTAATCTTGTGAGCGACAAATTAACAAGTTAACAAATGAGTTATGTGATAATTTGTTTGAACTAAGACTGAATGTAAAATCCTATGCTATTGTTTCTAATTTTAAGTGATTAAGATGGAGAAATGTATCAACGACAAATGGTTGGGTCTGCCTTGATAGATAGCTGAGATATCCTCATATTGTGTAGGATAATTAGCACTGGTGTGCATTGGAGATGAACAAAGCTGAAAACTGGGAATAACTAGAGCTTGAGAGTATAGGCTTTGAACATGTGAATTGCTCAATTGAGCAGCTAGATTATTGATCTAAGCATTTATAGCAGCTACTTAAGAAGACAGATTACTATGATCTTGATAAGTCCTTGCAGAAACCTCATGCACTTGTCTAGCATCATATCCTCCATACTACTGGTCATTGTTTACTATCTTCTCAATTAAGTTCCATGCTTATCAGGTGTCAAATCATCAATGGAACCCCTAGTAGCTGCATCCAAATTCTTTCTGCATGCCATTTGTAATCATGAGTGAAAGTACTGCACCAAATGTTCAATTGGAACTGATGGTATTGACATCTAGCTAGCAATTCTTGAAATCTTCCCTAGAACTCATGAAAAGACTCTTGAGCATATTGTTTTACAGCAAAAATCTCCTTCCTTAATGTAGCAGTCTTGGATGTAGGGAAGTATCTCTCTAGGAAAGCATTCCTCAAGTTGTTCCAGGAATTCAGAGCTTGAGATGTATGATGTGGTAGCATGTAAAACTACTCCTTTGCCTTTCCTTCAAGTGTGAAATGAAAGACTTGTCTCTGCACAGCATCCATGTCATCTCTTACAGGCTTCATAGATGAACAAACCCACTACATAGTCTTTAAATGCTTGAAAGGATCCTCACCTGCTAATCCATAAAACTTTGGTAAGTTACTTAACAAAGGACCTTTCAGCTCAAAATTAACATCTAAAGCAGGACAAGTGTGAAAAGGATCATAGTTTGCATTAGAAGAAGTGAGATCTCTTATTTTCTGCATACTATTCATGTTGATTATTCTGATTATGAGTATGAGCTTCACCTATATTAACATGCTCCATAACAAGATGATTATCTAAGATATCACCAGCTGCAAATTCAGTTTCAGCTACAACAGATTCACTAGAAGAACTAGGCTTAACAACAGATACAACACTAGCTTGATTTAGGATTTTGGTCTTCTTAATTTGCCTAAATGTTCTATTGATTTTACTATCCAAAGGAAAGAACTCAGAGATTCTGGTCATGCAAATCTTGCTCAACAGTTATGCAGGATATCAAGTAGATCAGTAATGCAGCAATTTCAGCAATTATGATGAAGTAATAGCAGTTCAAAAAGATAAGGTCGCGACTAAAAGGACTCTAGGTCATGACTAACAAGTTCAGAGAGTAGATATTGCGACAAAAATGAACTTCAAGTTGCGAATGACAGTCACAGAGAGCAAAATTTTTGAATCAGGATTTTTTGTCGAGACCAAATGTCACTTTGGTTGCGACTAAAAATCACAGAGAGCAAATGCTTAAAGTTAGAAATTTCTGGTTACGACCAAAATGCACTCCAGTCACGACTAAAAACCACACAGAGTTTTAGTCATGACTAAGTGTCAATTTGGTTGCGACTAGAAATCACAGAGATGAAAACTGATGAAAAATATTTTTTTGGTTATGACCAAAAGTCACTCCGGTCACGACCAAAAGTTACAGATAGCAAATCTGAGTCAAAAACTAAGTTTAGGTCACGACCAAATGAGTATATGGTCGCGACTAAAAAGTCAAATGGTCACGACTAAACAGATATAAAACACAAAATTTGCAGAAAAACTAAAACAACTACCTAATTTTTATGTTTTTGGGGCCTAGGAGATTCCTTCAGAAACCTTAACAAGTAAGGCTCCCTGACAACGGCACCATTTTGACAACTATCGTTTATAATTATCAAATAAAACTAAGCTAACCAAATAGTAGAGTAAGGTCAACCTAGGTCGATTCACAAGGAGCTACTAGTTATTAAAGTTCCTAATTAATCTTGTGAGCCACAAATTAACAAGTTAACGGATCAGTTATGTGATGATTTATTTGAACTAAGACTGAATGTAAAATCCTATTCTATTGTGTCTGATTTTAAGCGATTAAGATGGTGAAATGTATCAATGACAAATGTGTTCCCTTGAAGATTACCTTACCTTCATTATCCACAGATTATTGGAGTTAATTAGTTGAATTAGAATATGTAGCTAACAACTCGCTAGCTAAATCTCAATTAAGCTACAACTCGCAGACAATGATTAGAGAATAATGAATCATTCAACTCAGAGGTAGTAGAATATGAATTAAACAGAATCACTTTAATTAATCACAACTATGTTCAACTCGATCAAATATGAGAATCAATCAAAGGATCATTTATGCAGAAATAAGAAATCCAACTCGGTTCCCTCCTTCTTTGTCATCTATTTCTTTAATTGCAATAGTAATCACAGAATAAATTACATTAACTCGATACAATCAAATCTGAATTAAAAACATAATGAACTCCCTGTTTAGCTCAAGGATTCTAGCTTAGTGTCATCTCCAAGAGAGCACAACAGCTTAGCCTTGCATTATCTTTTGAACTCCAGCAATAACAAAAAGCATAGCAGTAGTCATGATAGAAGAAGAAATATGAAGATGAAGATGAATATGAGTGCTAAACTTTCCTCTAGTTCTATTGACTAGAACAGAGGAAAGTTGCAGAAGAGAAAATGGAAATGGAATGGCGTGTGGACTCGTGGAATATGATAGAATGATGTGTGCTATGAATCGTGAATCAATGCTCCCCTGGATTGTGCTGATGTGTGTGATATATAGAAGTGTGAAATCAATATGCAGATGGCATACGTGTGTGAATGTGTGAATGAGCTGTACAGTCCAGAAGTGTGATTCTGTTCAGATTAGGGGGGTGTGCGTGAACAGTGCCATTTGTGTGAATAGTGCAATGAGAACTCATGGAAGTGTGGAATGAGTAAGGTCATGTGTATGAGGTGTGTGAGCTATCTAGAATGTGTGATGCAAGGTGTATCATCTGCATGATAGCATGTGCTTCCCCTCCATGTGATTTTTGTTGCTGCACGTGTGCTGAATATCCCACTTGCGTCAGTTCCTTAATTCTTAGATTTAGCCTATGTGCTATCACAGGTCACCAGCTCCTCAAGTCCAGCTGTCATTCTCCCTTTAGTCATTCGCTGATTGATTTCTGCATTGACGTTTGTTCACGACAGTTGGTACATCAGGTCGCGACTGCATTGACCTGTGATGCAAAATTAGAATAAACAGATTATTTGTTCAATTAATCATTAAAATCTCATCAATTAATTCCCAAATGTTCCAATTCTATTTTATTACTTAATTGCTCATCATATTAGAAAATGGGGATAAAATCAATAATAAAACTCTCTTTAAACATTCTAAAAATCAATGCAAATATGAGTTCGCCACCTTAGACATAAACAAGGTCGAAACACTTCATCACCTATTGGTGTCATAAACGAAACAATTTCTTAAAGAAATTGGGATTCTATAATCCTCATTGAAAGTGGACATGCATGGTGACTTTTCACTTAATTAAAAAATAGTGCAACAAGCTTTCTACATTTACGTCACTTTGGTTCAAAAGAGCCTATCACTCTTTCTTGACCTATATAGATCAATTACGTAATGAAACTAAGCATCTCGAATCCTCATTGAAAGTTAAGATGGGAAGTGAGTTTTCATTCAATTCATAAAAATTGCAAAAAGTACGCATTACTAGCTAGAAACAAACTATTGCTCATTGGTGAACGCTTCGGATAAATTTCACAACGAAAGCAGACACTCCATAATTCTTCTAAGAGGCTGAGGTGGTTGTGACTTTTCATTCAATTCCAAAATAATGCCAAAAGTTCGTCACATTGGACTTAAACAAGGTAGAAACACTTCATTACCTGTTGGTGACATATATTAAAAAATTTCTTAAAGAAATTTGGATTCTATAATCCTCATTGAAAGTTGAGATGCATGATGACTTTTCACTCAATTATAAAATAGTGCAACAAGCAATCTGTGTTTTCCTTACTCTTGCTAAAAAGGCTGCATCACTCATTGTTGACCTATATAATCAAGTACACAATGAAAGTGGGCATCTTGAAACTGCATTCAAGGTTGAGATGGGTTGTGAGTTTTCTTTCAATTCAAAAAAGTGGGAAAAGAATGTGTTTGCCTTACTCTTGGTAAAAATAATGCTTTATTCGTTGTTGACCTATATCGTTGTTGACCTATATAGATCAATTACGCAATGAAAGCGGGTATCTCGAATCCTAAGTCAAAGTTGAGATGCATTGTGAGTTTTTATTCAATTCATAAAATGTACAAAAAGTACGCAATTACTAGCTAGAAACAAAGTATCGCTCGTTTGTGAATGCTTAGGATTAAATTCTCAACGAAAGCAGGCACTCCATAATTCTACTAAGACTGAGGTTGTTGTGACTTTTCACTCAATTCCAAAATAATGCCAAAAGTTCGACCACATTTGAGTTAAACAAGGTAGAAATGCTTCATTGACTGTTGGTGTCGTATATGAAACAATTTCTTAAAGAAATTGGGATTCTATAATCCTCATTGAAAGTGGACATGCATGGTGACTTTTCACTCAATTAAAAAATAGTGCAACAAGTTTTTTGCATTTGCCTCACTCTCGCTCAAAAAAGCCTATCACTCTTTCTTGACCTATATAGATCAATTACGTAATGAAACTAAGCATCTCGAATCCTCATTGAAAGTTAAGATGGGAAGTGAGTTTTCATTCAATTCATAAAAATTGCGAAAAGTATGCAATTACTAGCTAGAAACAAACTATCGCTTGTTTGTGAATGCTTCGGATGAATTTCTCATGAAAGCAGGAACCTATAATTCTTCTAAGAGGATGAGGTTGTTGTAAATTTTCTCTCAATTGTAAAATAATGCCAAAAGTTTGCCCCATTTGCCTTAAAAAAATATAAACACTTCATCGTCTGTTGATGCTGTATATGAAACAATTTCTTAAAGTAATAAGATTCTATAATCCTCATTGAATGTGGACTTGCATGGTGACTTTTCACTCAATTAAAAAATAGTGCAACAAGCTTTCTGAATTTCCTTACTCTAAATCAAAAGGCTCTATCACTCGTTGTGACCTATATACATCAATTGTGCAATTAACGTGGGCATCTCCAATCCTCATTCAAAGTTTATATCGGTAGTCAGTTTTCATTCAATTCATAAAAAGTGCGCAAAGTACGCAATTACAAGTTAGAAAAAAACTATCACTCATTTGTCAACACTACAAATAAATTTCACAATGAAAGGAGGCACTCCATAATTCTTCTAAGAGGCTGATGAAACATCCTCCCTTAGACCCCTCAGAGTACACTTACGGAAGCGATATTAGCTCGATCATATCTTAACTTAAGCCCAGAAATTAAAAATTTCACTCTTAAGTTCCTTATTCTGGACCTTTAATTTGAAAATTAATTAATCTCATTCTACACATCCAAATGAGGCTTATTACCTATCCACGGAATGCCCCAGATGTGTACTACCGGCTCACCAAATCTCGTGACTGGACTCCTCCGTTTACTAGGTCAAACTGAGGTCAGAACACTGCTGCCTCAGGACCTGCGAATTTTCCCTTAATTTACCATACATAAATTGAATATGCCAAACAATACTTATCATTGAATAACATAATGTCATACAGCATGGCATACACAACAAGACATATACATAATCTTGCTATCTCTATTACATCTCTTTCTGCCTAAACTCCGGCAGCATAACCGCTACGCTTTATCTGTAGAAAGAACTGAACTGTACTGAGTCGATAATCCCCTCATGAGAACTACCATTCTACGTAGTACCCAGGAAAGACTAGATGAACCGGCTAGGTCCACTCACTTCTAGCCTCCTTAGACAGCACTACGTACACAGTACTTATCATATACTGATGTTCAGTCTTTACTTCGGCAGCATAACGGCGTCTCTTAGGATTCTCAAAATCCACTTCAGCATAACCTCCCTGTAATGGGTTATGGATGGGGATGAGATTCAGGGGAATCTCGGTAGCAACAATGATAACAATATATGTAATGCAGAGTGACAGTGCTTGCTTGTGATTGTGTACAGATAGGTATGCTGCGTGCTTCCATACTCAATAACATATGATCATAGCATTGCAGTAGAGCTTCAAGCATAGCATATAAGACAACAATCCAACCAAACAATAGCACAACAAATCACAAAGCCATTACATAAAAGCTAAGATTAGTTACTACCTCAAAGGCTTAGCAGAGCTCTACTATCTCTATTCTGCTTCCAGCTCCGCCAGAACTTCCTTTCTCTCTTTCTTCCTCTCACTTTCTCTCTCTAGCACCTCCTTCTCTCTCCTTTCTTGCCAAAACCGTGGGATGCATGAAATGGGAGGGGGAGGGGGTATTTATAGTTTCCTTCAATGGCATTCCTGTAATTTTGAAGCCATATGAACTTGTGGTCCTGGTTTTTCCTGGATTTTCCTATTTTCTTTTATTCCTTTTTACTGCATCATGCATGACATCATCCAGGACACCTCACCGGGACACCTCATCGCCACATTTATCACATGTCTGAAATCCTGGACACCTCAGCAGCTGACTCAGCATGCTGACTCACCGGTCCAGTCTCTTGCCTCGTAAAGCGTGTCCTCAGCTTTATCTGCTTTCTCCAGACTAATGCCATGTGGCGCCTGGAAGAGACCTTCCACGCTTCCCAATGCTATCCAGATAAGTCCCAGACTTATCTGATCACCTCCTCGGTTTTCGTGCCAACCGAGTAACTTTACTCCACTGAAACGGCATTAAAATAGTATTTTAATGCCACTTTTTCCCACATACTTCATGGGCTACGTTTTTGGGCCTGGGAATATCCTCTTGGGTCTCTGATCCAGCCCAAGTACTCTGATGGCACGATTCCCAAGAAACACCCCTTGGCAAATTACCAAAATGCCCTTGGTTCCTTTTTCTTTACTTTATTAGGTCTAGGGGCATTATTGTCTTTTCCCATCTTACCAGAGTATTCTTTGACCCTGGTCAACTATCCAGATACCCTGTCTGGACTTACTAACCTTATCCCAATGACCAAAATACCCTTTACTCATTCTTCAGCTGTTCTATAACATAGGGGCATTTTCGTCATTTCGCACCTTTTTCCCGGACACCGGCCCCTTTTACCACTGGACTGATCTAATGGCCTGGGCCTTCCCTGGTGTCACTAAAGGCCTTAGAAACACTATACGGTCCCCTGGCCACAGCCCGATCATCCCTATCGGGACTGCTTTTTCTTTACCGATTATAACTGTAAATTCCCATCTTCCGGAATTTTTACAGAAAAATCGGGGCCTCAAATCAAAATTCCGTGACGCCTCATTCAACCCGGAATCCTTTTCTCTATCTCCCGGTATTTTCAGATATTTTATCCGGACCGGGCTGTTTTGGCCTGAAAAAGCACTCACGCGTACACTTTTCCAAAATGACCATTTTACCCCTGGTCATATTTCTAATTCTTTCATACACATAGAGACCTCATATGCACATTTCACAGTTCAGTGAAATGATCAGCATAATTTTCTCTATTTTCTGGCAAAATATGGTACTCATCGGCTACCAGCCCGATCTTTCCCATAATTACGATTTTGCCCCTGCATTCTCTTTCTGGCCTCATTGCTCATCTTCTCATCCTTTATCTTAAGTTCTAGAAATTCTCTTTCAATAACTCATCCCTTAAACTCTTCGGGAGTCATCATTACTTGAAAGGCTCGACAACCCGCCCATATCAGGTTATCTTACACAGGAGCCAGCCCATATCAAGCTACCTGCAGAATTCCTAGGCTTAAGACTTAGGATATTCCTCACATTCCTCATTTTGAACCTAGGTGAACTGTCCCTATTCTGTAGGTTAAAGACTTAACTCATCTTTAAATCCTGAAGGACTTAGCTCATCCCTCGGATTCCTACAAAATAAAGGTAAGTAATCCGCCCATATCAGATTACTACCCTGGGACTACGGGTTTAGCAGCCTGCCCATATCAGACTACTTCCCAGTTCAACTAGACCCAAAAATTGGGATGTTACAGCTGAGGTGGTTGTGACTTTTCCGCAATTCCAAAATTATGCCAAAAGTTCATCACATTTGCCTTAAACAAGGTAGAAACACTTCATCACCTGTTGGTGTCTTATATGAAACAATTTCTTAAAGAAATTGGGATTCTATAATCCTCATTAAAAGTTGAGATGCATGGTGACTTTTCACTCAATTAAAAAATAATGCAACAAGCATTATGTGTTTGCCTTACTCTTGGTAAAAAGAATGCTTCATTCGTTGTTGACGTATAAAGATCAATTATACAATGAAAGTGGGTATCTCGAATCCTAATTCAAAGTTGAGATGCGTTGTGAGTTTTCATTCAATTCATAAAAAGTACTAAAAGTACACAATTACTTGCTAGAAACAAACTATTGCTCATTTGTGAATGCTTCAGATGAATTTCTCAACGAAAGCGGGCACTCCATAATTCTTCTAAGAGGATGAGGTGGTTGTAAATTTTCTCTCAAATACAAAATAGTGCCAAAAGTTCACCATATTTTCCTTAAACAAAAAATATAAACACTTCATCTCCTGTTGGTGCCGTATGTTAAACAATTTCTTAAAGAAATTGGGATTCTATAATCCTCATTGAAAGTTGACATGCATGGAGACTTTTTACTAAATTAAAAAATAGTACAAGCTTTTAGAATTTACCTTACTTTGGCTCAAAAGACTCTATCACTCGTTGTGACCTATATACATCAATTGTACAATTAAAGGGGGCATCTCCAATCCTCATCCAATGTTTAGATAAGTAGTCAGTTTTCATTCAATTAATAAAAAGTGCACAAAGTACACAATTACTAGCTAGAAACAAACTATCACTCGTTTGTCAACACTTCAAATAAATTTCACAACGACAGGGGGCACCCCATAATTCTTCTAAGAGGCTGAGCTGGTTGTGACTTTTCCTCAATTACAAAATAATGCCAAAAGTTGGCCACATTTGCCTTAAACCAAAAATATAAACACTTTATCGCCTATTGGTTTCATTTATGAAACAATTTCTTAAAGTAATTGGAATTCTATAATCCTCATTGAAAGTTGAGATGCATGGGGACTTTTCACTCAATTAAAAAATATTGCAACAAGCATTATGTTTTTCCTTACTCTTGCTAAAAAGACTGCATCACCCGTTGTTGACCTACATAGATCCATTACTCAATGAAAGTGGGCATCTCGAAAACGCATTCAAAGTTGAGATGGGTTGTGAGTTTTCATTCAATTCATAAAAAGTGGGAAAAGTACACAATTACTAGCTAGAAACCAGCTATCGCTCGTTTGTGAACTCTTCGGATGAATTTCACAATAAAAGCGGGCACTCCATAATTCTTCTAAGAGGCTGAGGTGGTTGTGACTTTTCATTCAATTCCAAAATAATGCCAAAAGTTTGCCATATTGGACTTAAACAAGGTAGAAACACTTTCTCACTTGTTGGTGTCATATATGAAATAATTTCTTAAAGTAATTGGGATTCTATAATAATCATTGAAAGTTGAGATGCATGTTGACTTTTCACTCAATTAAAAAATATTATAACAAGTATTCTGTGTTTACCTTACTCTTGGTAAAAAGACCCCATCACTCGTTGTTGACCTATATAGATCAATTAAGCAATGAAAGTGAGTTTCTTGAATCCTCATTCAAAGTTGAGATGGGTTATGAATTTTTATTCAATTCATAAAAAGTGCAAAAAGTGCGCAATTACTAGCTAGAGACAAACTATCCCTCATTTTTTAACGCTTCGGATGAATTTCACAATGAAAGTTGGCACTCCATAATTCTTCTAAGAGGCTGAGCTAGTTGTGACTTTTCCTCAATTCCAAAATTATGCCAAAAGTTTGTCACATTTGCCTTGAACAAGGTAGAAACACGTCATCACTTATTGGTGTCGTATATGAAACAATTTCTTAAAGAAATTTGGATTCTATAATCCTCATTGAAAATTGAGATGCATGGTGACTTTTCACTCAATTAAAAAATAGTGCAACAAGCTTTTAGAATTTACCTTACTTTGTCTCAAAAGACTCTATCACTTGTTGTTACATATATACATCAATTATGAAATTAAAGTGGGCAACTCCAATCCTCATTCAAAGTTTAAATGGGTAGTCAGTTTTTATTCAGTTCATAAAAAGTGTGAAATGTACGTTACTAGCTAGAAACAAATTATCGCTCGCTTGTGAACGCTTCGGATGAATCTCATAATGAAAGCGGGCACTCCATAATTCGTCTAAGAGGCTGAGTGGTTGTGACTTTTCCACAATTCCAAAATAATACCAAAAGTTTGCCACATTTGCCTTAAACAAGGTAGAAACGCTTCACAGCTAGTTGGTGTCGTATATGAAACAATTTCTTAAAGAAATTGGGATTCTACAATCCTTATTGAAAATTGAGATGCATGGTGACTTTTCACTCAATTAAACAATAGTGTAACAAGCTTTATGTTGGAGATTGTGCCCTAGGGGCCAATCATTATCTTATGAACATTGTTGATTTATGAATTTCTTAATTATATTATCATATTATTTGCATGTTTACTATGATGACAATCCTTGGATAACTCGTGATCTTATCCTAAATGTCCCTGGTCGGTCATCTATGCGGGAGCAGAGATGAAATAAGACCAGTATGACTTTGAAGATATATAGAGATATAAATCAAAGTCATAAGCACATGTAAGAGTACAGGGTGTTGGACCGACCCGCTATGAGAGAGCTGCATGGGTCAAGTCATAAGCTTCTCTCATATACAAGCCATGTCACTATGCCCTTTGACCTGAGATCATCATGGATTCCTACATGACGAACGCTCAGCTTTGACCTAGTCAAAAGTCACTTTTGACCGAGTGATCATAAAGGCTATGCTCGGGCTTAGTGGTTTTTCATGCGGAGGAATGTGAATGGTCAAGATGGAATTTGTCCCTCACATTCGTAGAGAGATATTACTAGGCCCCTCGATGAATGAGTCTGAGAAATGTATGGTCATACTGGAATGGAAGGGTAGTTCCATTTCTATATTCAGACTACTCAGGGATCGAGAAAGTAACGGTCAGGAACAGGAGGATGACGTTCTCCATGCCTCATCCTTGACCGAAATATCGTGTGACAAAAGGGACGTGATATGGTTGTATGAAAGGTTACATCGTTTATCGATCCTCATATGTTTTGGGTAGTTGTAATGCCTTGCTAGAGACCGCTTACGACTTGTGGGTCAGTATAGTAACTAGCCCACTGCCAACTTCATATGGGCCTACAGGGTCGCACACAAAATAGCCCAATACGAGCTATGATGTCCAGATTCATTGAATCTAAGAGATGTCTAGATTCAATGAATAATCTAGGGTGGATACATATTTTATATATATATATATATAAATTAGTATATATATATTATATATAATATAAGAGATATTTGTAAGATTTAATTTATAAGGATAAATTAAATCTCTATCACTTTTGAATTTGAATTTAAATGGATATGATCTATTTGAATTTGAAATTCAAATTGATAAGATATCTCAAATTTGATTTATGAGAATAAATCAAATATAATTCTGTCTTATCTTTATTTTAAATTAAATAAATAGGTGAATTAAATCTGTGGGACGGATTTAATGTAAACCATATTTATTTAATTAGTTTCTTATTAAATTATGCAATATATGATATTGTATTAATTCAGAATTAATATAAGATTAATTCTGAAGCCCGGCCCTATTAGAAGCCCGATAGCTTCCTATATATTTGACATTAGGAGCTAGGGTTCCACACACAATACATCTCTACACACACATTCAGACGTGAGAAAAGGGGGCAGGGAGAGTGCAAAAGGTTTGCAGACAAGAAACTGCCGAAATAAAGACGGGGAGGACGGAATCTCTAGAGAGCCCTAGAGGGACAAAAGGCGCTAGCACGTCGTTAACGATTGGAACGCTGTTCGTGTGGATACCGGTAGAGGAAGCCGATCTGAGCTGTCAACTTCTTGTGATCGAACCAGACATGAAGACAGGTTGCGACCAGAACACACTGAGGTCGCGACCATACGGGCATCTGAACGTTAGAAATCCGAAAAGAAGAGGCAGGTCGCGACTTGAACCTGAAGAGGTCGCGACAACAAACTCCAGAGACGTCAGGTCGCGACTAGAAGCTGAGGAGGTCGCGACTGAAAGTTTCAGAGGCGAGGAGTCGCGACTAGAGGACGCTGAGGTCGCGACCAAAGCTTGAAACCGAAGGTAACGCCTCTTTCTCCTTGACTTAAACACATTCGGTAGATCCTGGCTGGGAATGGAAAAATTTTTTAAAGTTAATTTCCGCTGCGTGTCTTCCAATTCCCTACACTTTATGCTTTTACCTTACTCTTGCTCAAAAGACTCTATCACTCATTGTGACATATATACATAAACTATGCAATGATTATAGGCATCTCCAATCCTCATTGAAAGTTGAGATGGGTAGTCATTTTTCATTCAATTGATAAAAAGTGCGAAAAGTACATAATTATTAGCTAGAAACAAACTATCACTCGTTTGTGAATGCTTCAGATGAATTTCACAATGAAAGCGGGAACTTCATAATTGTTTTAAGAGGCTGAGGTGGTTGTTACTTTTTCTCAATTCCAAAATTATGGCAAAAGTTTGCCACATTTGCCTTAAACAAGGTAGAAACACTTCATCACATGTTGGTTTGATAACTGTCATTTTAATTATCAAACAAAACTAAGCTAACCAAATAGTAAAGCGGAGGCTAACCTAGGTCAATTCATAAGGAGCCTAAATGGTGATAACTGTCATTTCTAATTATCAAACAAAACTAAGCTAACCAATAGTAAGTGGAGGCTAACCTAGGTCAAATCATAAGGAGCTAATGGATGTTAGAGTTCCTAATTAATCTATTGAGCCACAAATTAACAAGTTAAGCAGATGAGTTGTGTTTTGAACTATCAACTACCTTCAGAAAGTAAATATATGCTATTGTTTTTGTTTTTTATGTGATTAAGATGATGAGATGAATGAATGATGACAAGTGTGTTCCCTTGGAGATTACCTTACCTTCATTATCCACAGAATATCAAGAGTTAATAAATTGAATTAGAATAGGTTAGCTAACAACTCGCTAGCTAAATCTTAATCAAAACTACAACTCGCAGACATTGAATAGAGAATAGGAATTATTCAATTCAGAGATAGTAGAATATGAATTAAACAGAATTACTGCAATTAATCACAGCTATGTTCAACTATATCAAAGATGAGAATTAATCAAAGGTTCATTATTGCAGAAATAAGAAATCTAACTCGGTTCCCTACTTCTTTATCATCTACTACTCTAATTGAATCAATAAACTAGAAGTAAACATATCAACTCAATACAATTAAATCTGACTTAAAGACTCAATGACACTCCCTGTTAAGCTCAAGGATTCTGGTTCAGCATTATCTCCAAGAGAGCACAGCAGCTTAGCCTTGTGTAACATCCCTAATTTCTGTACTAAGTTGTATGTACAGATTGAATAAAATATATGAGATGTTTAGGAAAATATGTGGACATGTTTATGTAAAGAAAAGGATTAATTGGAAGAGGAAGAAAGTCTAAGAGCCAAAGTGCAAAATTACGAAAATGCCACTGTGATGCCCTAAGAAACCAGAAGTAAATGGAGGGCATTTTGGTCATTTCACACAATGGATGGATATCAGAGGAAATTTGATAGTAAATTATTATAATTAATATGAGAATTTATGGAGTAAATTATTATAATTAATATGAGAATTTATGGAGTTGAAAGAAGTCAAAAAGGAGTCCTGTAGAATTAATTATGGAATTTACGGTGAAAAATGACACCGATAAAGGGTTAAAGGAAACATATGTAATTTTTAACAGGACTTCTGGGTCTCAGAAAATTATGAAACTTTGTAAAGAATTCATTTTATATTAGAATGAATTTCTAAAAATGTTAGAACAATTAAAAGAGGTGTTTAGCATTTATGCTAAGATCAGGGTAATTTACGGATATCGGTATGAGGAAAGTATATTGGGATTTGGGCCAATTAGCTATTGGACCTAAAAGAGGCCCAACATTTCGTCCTAGGCCAGCCCAATAAGGCCCAAAAGTTATCTTGGAGCCCAAGTCCAAATAATAAATAATTTATGGATTTTTGAAAAGAAAGAAAAAGAGAATAAAGTAAGAATTAGGTGTTGCACATGGTGGGACCCACAAGGACACAAGAATGGCACCCAAAAAGAGGAAGGGTTAGGTGTATCAAGGGAGGCCATGCTAGTGATGTCATGGTGGTAAGGTCTTGAGTGAAAAGTGAAAAGACATTCCAAGATCAAACCTTTAACCATTAGATCAAATAGTTTCCAAAGTGATCTTGGCCTTCAAATGGCACATGACTTTTGCTATAAATACCCCCCCTTTCCATTCATTCTTCACACCCAAGAGCTCCTTTAGAAAGAGAAGTGAATTCTAGAGAAAGAAAGTGGAAGAAAGCAAGGAAGAAGCAAGGGTCTTGAAGGAGCAAGTAAGGTAAGTTGTCTCCTTGCTTCTACCTTTTGTTCTTATGGTTTGTGCTTGAGTTTAAGTGATTTTTTAGGCTTAAATATTGGGGAAATGCTGCTGGAATTTTTGTGTATATGTGAAAGGAATATGAGTTTTAGATAGTTAAGACAAGCTTAAACAAGTTAGTTACATGCTTGGTTGTGAAGTAAGTTGATGTTCTTGACTTTACCATTTCGGTTTGCACTGTTCATGCACTGTTCATGATAGAAGGAAATGGAATTTCAATGATTTAATGCTTCCATTGAGTTTATATGATGATTTTGTGTAGGATTGGAAAGGTTTTGAACCTTGGAAACCATTGGAATTAAAGGTTATAATGTTGAAAATTCCTCACGGTACTGTTCACTCGCGTGAACAGTGATTTAAATTTCATGATTTTGATGCTTCCAATGGTCTTAAAATGAGATTTTGTGTGGGGGAAAAGTGGAGGAACAAGTATGGGAAGCATTAGAATCAAAATGAGAATTTTTGAAAGAATTATGCATGCTTTTCAAATCTATCTGGAACAGTGCATAGTTGCTGGAATTTGGTTGTTTTGAGTTCATAAATGGATTCAAAAGGCCAAATTGTGTAGGGTAAGGTCAAGACATCAATTGATTCAAAGGTCAAGTCAATTGGTAAAGATTAAAGGATGTTATGTTACTTAAAGTAAGCTTAGTGTTCAAGAGAAGTTAGATTGTAATGGTTGGATGGTAATGTGATGTTAGGATTTGCTTGGTGTGCTCAAAAGAGGGCAGCCACATAGCAAGGAAAAGTAAGAAGGAAGAAGCAAAGTTAAAGTGGAAAGAAGTAAAGCAATAAGGTAGTAAACTTACCCTAAACTTGTATGTATTGAATGTTATGCTTGATTGTGCTATGACTTTGTTGAATTGTGTGCATATGTGTATATGATTGAAGCTCTGTTTCTATGATTACCTTGGCCAATTATATTTCATATGTTACATGGAAGCATGCACATTACACAATGTTTACACTTTCACAAGCAAGCACAAGTAATTACTTTAATGCATGCATTGTTTAGTACCGTTTGCTACTGAGATTTCCCCAGAAATCTCACCCCATCCATGTAATCCCAAACCCACAGGTTTACGAATGAGTAAAGAAGATAAAGAGGCATGAAGAGAGGTTGGGAATTGGAAGATTTGAATATTATGTAATAAATGTGCGAATTGTTGCATGTAATGTTGTTATATGACAAGTTGAGCAACAATGTTCATGATGAAAAGGTATAATAGTAAATGATGAAATAAATGTATCAAATAATTATGGCATAACCCCATAATGTATATGAATGTATGAAAGGCCAAAGAGATTGGTTATGTGTTCTGGAACAATTAATGGAAAATTCATGTTTTTGAGGTTAAGGTTAAGGTTAAGATTCAAAGATATTTTCTAGAAAATGCCGTTGTGCTGGTAGACTATACAAAGTACTGTGTACGTAAGTGCTGTCTAAGGAGGCTGGAAGTGAGTGGACCTAGCCGGTTCATCCAGTCTTTCCTGGGTACTTACGTAGAATGGTGGTTCTCATGGGGAATTACCGAATCAGTACAGTTATCTTCTGTCAGGATTTTTGGCAAAGAGAGATATAATAAAGTCAAGATTACTTCCATAAGTGTACTCTGAGATGTTTAAAGGAGGATGTTTCACCTTGCATTGCTAACTGAACTCCAGCAGCAACAGAGGAAGACACAGTAGAAGTCATGTGGAAATGGAAGGAGAAGATTGAGATGATGTACTGCAGAACTTTCCTCTAGTTCTATTGACTCGAACAGAGGAAAGTTACAAAAGAGAAATGAAGAATAAAGAAGAAGAGTGATCTGTGCGTGAGCTATGGGAATGGGGAGAGAAGTGTCTGATGGATGAAGTGAGGTGTGAGAAGAGTGATATACGTATGAAGTGTCAGGTCCAGGTGATGAGTGATTTGGAATGCCGTGCAGATAGTGTGATATATAGGAGAAGTCTGAAATGCATGAGTGAGTCAATGGAGCTGTCCAGATGTCCTCTCTCTCCATCTGTCAGCACATGATCTGGTATTCTGTTTACAGCACATGCTCCCCACTTGCTGTTGGCAACTTGCTCATTCTGTTCAGATGGAGTATGTTGATGTATGAACAGTGCTGCGAGTGAATAGTGCTCAACTTATGCATGATCTCCCACTTGCAATTTGTTATCAGCTCTTGTTTACAGTCTATTAAGTCCATCTATGCAATTAATCACATGCTTAAATCACCTTTTGTCCAGCTGTCCCTTCTGTCCTTCGCTTATTGATCTCTGCCTTGAATTTTGGTCAGGACGTTAGGTACTTCAGGTCGCGACTAATATTTATAGAGAACGCTTCTACTTTGCTGGTTGACGTATGGTCGCGACTGTGAGTATCCAATTAAGCACTAAAATCACATTATTTAAAGTTCCACTTGTCCAATTTCATATTGTTAACTAATTTGCTCAACATAGTAGTAAATATGGATAGAATCAATAATAAACTCTCTTTTAACATATTAAAAATTAGTACAAATATGAGTTTATCAAATGGTTGCTAAGGTACCTAATTAATTTAGTGAGCCACAAATTAACAAGTTAATCAGATGAATTGTGTAATGAGATATTTGAACTAAAACTGATTGTAAATCCTATGCTATTATTTATGAATTTAGGTGTTTATGATGAGGAAATAAATCAATGACAAGTGTGTTCCCTTGGAGATTACCTTACATTCATTATCCACAGAATATCAAGAGTTAATCAGTTGAATTAGAATATGTTATCTAACAACTCGCCAGCTAAATCTCAATCAAGCTACAACTCGCAGACATTGAATAGAGAATTAAGAATCGTTCAACTCAAGAGATAGAAGAAGATGAATTTAATAGATAAAACTGCATTCTGTTATAGGATTACTCTAATTAATCACAACCATGTCTAACTAGTTCAAGGATGAGAATCAATTCAAGCATCAATTATGTAGAAATAGAAAATTCAACTCGGATTCATACTCATTAGTCATCTACTAACTCTAATTGCATCAGTAATTACAGAATCAACTACATCAACTCAATACAATCAACTCTGAATTAAAGACAAAATGAACTCCCTACTTCAGCTTAAGGATTTTGGTTAAGCATCATCTCCAAGAGAGCACAGTAGCTTAGCCTTGCATTGCCATCAGAACTTTAATAGCAATATAAGGTACAGCAGCAGTCATAGTGAATGCAGAAGGAGAAAATGAAGATGAAGATTGAACTTTCCTCTATTTCTATTGCCTAGAACAGAGGAAAGTTATAGATAGAAGAGAGCGAAATGAGATGGAGAGAGAGACTATAGCGTGTGGAATGATATCTGATGGAGTGGAGAAGAATGAGATGTATGGGAATTATGTGGAGAGTGAAACATCCTCCCTTAGACTCCTCAGAGTACACTTGCGGAAGCAACATTAGCTTGATTATATCTTAACTTAAGCCCAGAAATTCAAAATTTTACTCTTAAGTTCCTTATTCTGGACCTTTAATTTGAAAATTAATTTATCTCGTTCTACACATCCAAATAAGGCTTATTACCTATCCACGAAATGCCCCAGATGTGTACTACTGGCTCACCAAATTCCATAGCCAAACTCCTTCGTTTACTAGGTCAAACTGAGGTCAAAACACTGCTACCTCAAGACCTGCGAATTTCTCCCTTAATTCCCCATTCACAAATTGAACATGCCAAACAACATTCATTATTAAATAATAAAATGTCATACAACAAGGCATACAGCAAATTCTCTTATTTCTATTATATCTTTTCCTGCCTAAAATCCGGCAGCATAACTGCTACAATTCTTCTTTAGAAAGTAACCGATGTTGTACCGATTCGGTAATTCCCTCATGAGAACTACCACTCTACGTAGTACCCAGGAAAGACTGGATGAACCTGCTGGGTCCACTCACTTCCAGCCTCCTTAGACAGCACTACGTACACAGTACGTATCAGTTCCTTTCCCTGTTCCTGCTTCCTTGCCGGAATTTCAGCAGCATAACGGCGTCTCTTAAGATTTCCAAATTTTATTTTGACAGAACCTCCCCTATAATGTTATATATGGGAATGAGATTCGGGGGAATCTCAGTAGTAATAATCATAACAATATATGTAATGCAGAGTGACGGTGCTTGCTTGTGATTATGTATAGATAAGTATGCTGCGTGCTTCCATATTCAATAATATATGATCATAGCATTGTAATAGAGCTTCAAGCATAACATATAAGACAACAATCCAACCAAACAATAGCACAACAAATCACAAACACATTACATAAGGGCTAGGATTAGTTACTACCTCAAAAGCAGAACTCCAGAACTTCTATACTGCTTCCAACTCCACCAGAACTTCCTTTC
Source organism: Leucaena leucocephala (assembly GCA_037074615.1). Lineage (NCBI taxonomy): Eukaryota > Viridiplantae > Streptophyta > Magnoliopsida > Fabales > Fabaceae > Leucaena > Leucaena leucocephala. The sequence continues at coordinate 20,949,313 of CM073532.1, read as the reverse complement.
TTTCTTTCTTTCTCCTTCTCTCTCTTCTTTCTCTCTCTTTTCTTGCCAAAAACGTGGGATGCATAAAATGGGAAGGGAAGGGGGTATTTATAGCTTTAATGGATGGCATTTCTGTAATTTTGAAGCCATCTGAACATGTGGTCCTGGTTTTTCCTGGATTTTACTATTTTTCTTTATTCCTTTTTACTGCATCATGCATGACATCATCCAGGACACCTCACCGGGACACCTCATCGCCACATTCTTCACATGTCACAATTCCTGGACACCTCATCAGCTGACTCAACAGTTCAGTCCAATCCAGTACCGGTCCAGAGTCTTGCACCGTAATACGTGTCCTTACTTTTCTTCTGCCTCTAAGATTACGCCATGTGGCATCTGGAAGGGACCTTTCACGCCTTCCAATGCTATCCAGATAAGTCCCAGACTTTATCTGATCACCTCCTCGGTTATCATGCCGACCGAGTAACTTTACTTTATTGAAACAGCATTAAAATAGTATTTTAATGCCACTTTTTCTCACATAACACTGGGCCTACGTTTTTGGGCTCTGGGTATGTTATCTTGGATCCTGATCAAGCTCAAGTACTCTGATGGCTCGATTCCCAAGAAACATCCCTTGGCAAATTACCAAAATACCCTTGGGTGCCCTTTCTTGCGCTATTTTAACCCTAAGGGTAAAATCGTCATTTCACACCCTTTTGTACTCTGTCAGGGTATATACTGACTCTAAGTAACTTTATCTCTATGTGCCCTGGCTCCTGGGCCTGTCCAGAATGACCAAAATGCCCTCATACATATACTACCCCTTAGTACAACACAGGGGTATTTTTGTAATTTCACAGTTTTCCGGGGTTCTGCCGGACACTGGCCCACCTATCAGTCCAAGTGTCTTACTGGGCCTCTGTTGGCGCCATTATTGAGCCTTTCAGGGTCCATTACCTTCATGGCACGTATTACGAGGAATCTCCCCCCGTTAATGTTTATTGAATATTTAATCTATTTTTCACCGTTTATACACATATCCGGACACCGGCTCCTTCTGTTCTATACACTGGCCTGCGGTGTTCAGGCATCCCTGTGAGTCATATCAGTCATCTGACCGAGGTTATCCGAACTCATTCAGTCCCTTTTCAAATACCGATAAATTTCCCTATCGGATACCCGGAGGCCTCACACTCCCGTCTGGATTTTCTAATTTGCGAATAACTTTTTCTACAGGCCTCCTATCGGTATTCTGTCAGTTTCTTGACATCCGCCCCATAAGGACACATCATCCTGTATTTTCTCACCTAGATCTGAAATCTAGGATATCCGGTATGAATTTTTATAACTTTTGGACGATCAGTCCATTTCTGGCTATCTGGAGTCTTCAAAAATTCTCGTATTAAGCCAGATTATCGAGCGTCCCTTGCTCTCTCTACCGGTGAAATTTGGGACTGAAATGCCGTCGGACAGTCCAAACCACTTTCGCCCTGACTTTCTTTAATTACACTTTAGCCCTAAGAAACTTTTCTTCTTTTCATTTAAGTCCCTTTTTATTTGGCTAAAATTACACTTAAGTACCCCACCTTTTTGTCCTTAAACTTTCCATAATTCTTTCATACTCATAGAGACCTCGTATGCACATTTCACAGTTCAGTGAAATGATCAGCATAATTTTCTCTATTTTCTGGAAAAATATGGTACTCATCGGCTACCACCCCGATCTTTCCCATAATTATGATTTTGCCCCTGCATTCTCTTTCTGGCCTCATTACTCATCTTCTCATCCCTTATCTTAAGGTCTAGAAATTCTCTTTCAATAACTCATCTCTTAACTCTTCGGGAGTCATCGTTAATTGAAAGGCTCGACAACCCGCCCATATCAGGTTATCTTACACAGGAGCCAGCCCATATCAAGCTACCTGCAGAATTCCTAGGCTTGAGACTTAGGACATTTCTCACATTCCACATTTTGAACCTAGGCGAACTGTCCCGATTCTGTAGGTGAAAGACTTATCTCATCTTTAAGTAATCCGCCCATATCAGATTACTATCCTGGGACTACAGTTTTAGCAGCCTGCCCATATCAGACTACTTCCCAGTTCTCCTAGACCAAAAATCGGGATGTTACAGAGAGGAATCAGAGTGTGCGTGAAAGAGGTGTAGGTGAATGTTGTGTAATATGTGATGATGTCTAGAATGATGATGGATGGCGTGATATATAGCAGAGTGCGGAATGAGTGAGGTCATGCGTGTGAGGTGTGTGAGCTGTCCAGAATGTGTGATGCAAGGTGTGTCATCTGCATGACAGCATGTGCATGAATCGTTTAACTTTCCCCTCCATGTGATTTCCGTTGTAGCACATGTGTGATCTCCCACTTGCTTCTGTTATCAGTTCCTAGATCCAGCACATATTCAATCTGTTCTCCTCAACTATATTTCCAGGTGAATGCTCCTTGTCTAGCAGCACATGCTTCCATTTCCTCTTGTCCAGCTGTCCCCTCCTTTCTATTCATTCTATTAGTGCATTGATATGTAATGGACAATTAAAATAAACAGATTATTTGTCCAATTAATCAATAAAATTACATCAATTAATTTCCAATTGTTCTATTTTTATTTTATTTATTAATTGCTCAATATATTGATAAATGGGGACAGAAATCAATAATAAAACTCTTTTTTTAACTACACTAAATCAATACAAATATGAGTTTATCAACTCCCCCACACTTAACTTTTGCACCCTGAGTAAAATTATGGATCAAAACTGAAATTCAAACACTCATGTTTAGCAAAATTGGCAAAACTGATTTAGTATAAGTACTTGCATCCATCAACCATTTCCCTTCAATTAGCAACAATCCATACTAATCGCATATCAATCAAAGCATCTAACCAATGCAAGTAAATCATAGTAAGCAACTCGGTTGAGTTATCAAGGTAATTTCACTCAACCATCTAGCTTAGGCTTCCCATAGGCTTATAACTATCCTACATCTCTACCACTAAATGCCACAAGAGTTATGAATCAAAGGGTCTTTATTAAGGTTGTAATGTTGGAAAGGCTAGATGATGAAATGGAAATGCATGTCAATGATTAATGATATACTGTACATGACCTTACTTCTTCAAGCTATTTCACTTTTTAATCACCATTCCAATTGTACAACTGTAGAAAATAACAAGTCACTAAAGGGAATTGGAAGACACGCAGCGGAAATTAACTTTAAAAATTTTTTCATTCCCTGCCAGGATCTACCGAATGTGTTTAAGTTAAGGAGAAAGAAGTGTTACCTTCGGTATTCGAGCGTTAGTAGCTGTAACACCCTAATTTTTAGGCCTAGAGATGCCAAAAGGAGAAATCAAGGGCATAATCGTAATTATGGGAAAGATCGGGCTGGTAGCCGATGAGTACCATATTTTGCCAGAAAATAGAGAAAATTATGCTGATCATTTCACTGAACTGTGAAATGTGCATATGAGGTCTCTATGTGTATGAAAGAATTAGAAATGTGACCAGGGGTAAAATGGTCATTTTTGAAAAGTGTGGGCGGGAGCGTACTTTCAGGCCAAAATAGCCCGGTCCGGATAAAATATCTGAAAATACCGGGAGATAGAGAAATGGATTCCGGATTGAATGAGGAGTCACAGAATTTTTATTTGAGGTCCCGATTTTTCTGTAAAAATCCTCGAAGATGGGAAATTACAGTTATAATCGGTAAAGGAAGAGCAGTCCGAATAGAGATGATCGGACTATGGCCAGAGGCCATACAGTGTTGCCTAAGGTCCGTAGTGACACCAGGGAAGGCCCAGGCCCATAATACCAGTTCAGTGGTAAGAGGGGCCGGTGTCCGGGAAAAAATGTGCAAAATGACGAAAATGCCCTTATGTTATAGAATAACTGAAGAATGAGTAAATGGTATTTTGGTCATTTGGCTAAGGTTAGACAGTCAAGAAGGGGTATCTGGATAGTTGTCCAGGGCCAGAGAATACTCTGGTAAAATATGAAAAGACAATAATGCCACTAGACCTAGTAAAGGAAATAAAAGGACTTAAATGCAATTATGGAAAGTTTCAAGGCCAAAAAGAAAAGTAGACAAAAATGTGGGGTCCTTAAGTGTAATTTTAGCCAAGTAAAAAGGGACTTAAATGAAAAGAAGAAAAGTTCCCTGGGGCTAAATGGTAATTAAAGAAAGTCAGGCCGGAAGTGGTTTGGACTATCCGAAAGCATTTCAGTCCCAGATTTCACCGGTAGAGAGAGCAAGTGACGCTCGGTAATCTGGTTTAATACAGGAATTTTTGAAGACTCCGGATAGCCAGAAATGGACTGATCGTCCAAAAGTTATAAAAATTCATACCGGATATCCTAGAATTCAGATCTAGGTGAGAAACTATAGGATGATACGTCCTTATGGGACGGATGTCGGGAAACTGACAGAATACCGATAGGAGGCCTGTAGAAAAAGTTATTTGCAAATTAGAAAATCCAGACGGGAGTGTGAGGCCTCCGGGTATCCGATAGGGAGATTTATCGGTATTTGAAAAGGGACTGAATGAGTTCGGATGACCTCGGTCAGATGACTGATATGACTCACAGGGATGCCTGAACACCGCAGGCCAATGTATCGGACAGAAGGAGCCGGTGTCCGGATATGTGTATAAACGGTGAATAATAGATAAAATATTCAATAATTATTAACGGGGGAAGATTCCTCGTAATGCGTGCCATGAAGGTATTGGACCCAGAAAGGCCCAATAATGGCGCCAACAGAGGCCCAGTAAGACCCTTGGACTGATAGGTGGGCCAGTGTCCAGCAGAACCCCGGAAAAGTGCGAAATTACGAAAATGCCCCTATGTTGTACTAAAGAGTAACAGATGAATGGAGGGTATTTTGGTCATTCTGGACAGGCCCAGGAGCCAGGGCACATAGAGATAAAGTTACTTAGAGTCAGTATATACCCTGACAGAGTACAAAAGGGTGTGAAATGACGATTTTACCCTTAGGGTTAAAATAGCGCAAGAAAGGGCACCCAAGGGTATTTTGGTAATTTGCCAATGGCTGTTTCTTGGGAATCGAGCCATTAGAGTACTTGAGCTTGATCAGGATCCAAGACAACATTCCCAGAGCCTAAAAACGTAGCCTATGAAGTATGTGGGAAAAAGTGGCATTAAAATACTATTTTAATGTTGTTTCAATAAAGTAAAGTTACTCGGTCGGCACGATAACCGAGGAGGCTATCAGATAAAGTCCTGGATTTATCTGGATAACATTGGATGGCGTGACAGGTGCCAGTAAGATGCCACATGGCTCCATCACAGAGGAGGAAGAAAAGTTAAGGACACGTATTACGAGGCAGGACACTGGACTGGTGAGTCAGCATGCTGAGGTGTCCAGGAATTTTAGACATGTGATAAATGTGGCGCTGAGGTGTCCCGATGATGTCATGCATGATGCAGTAAATGAGGAATTAAAGAAAATAGGAAAATCCAGGAAAAACCAGGACCGCAGGATCAAAGTTCATGGTAATTACAGAATTGCCATTGAAGGCAATTATAAATACCCCCCCTTGGCTCATTTGCATTCACGCATGGGCAAGGGAAGGGAGAGAAAGAAGAGAGAGAAGGAGAAGGAAGGGAAGAGAGAAAGGAGAAAAGGAAGTAAGGAAGTTCTGGCGGAGCTGGAAGCAGAATAAGGATAGTAGAGTTCTGCTGAGCTAGCCAGGTAGTAACTAAACCTAGCTTTTATGTAATGGCTTTGTGATTTGTTGTGCTATTGTTTGGTTGGATTGTTGTCTTATATGTTATGTCTGAAGCTCTGCTATAATGCTATGATCATATGTTATTAAGCATGGAAGCACGCAGCATACTTATCTGTACACAATCACAAGCAAGCACTGTCACTCTGCATTACATATATTGTTATGATTGTTGCTACTGAGATTCCCCCGAATCTCATCCCAATAAGTGAACCATTACAGGGGAGGTTATGTCAAAATGAATTCTGGGAATTTTAAGAGACGTCGTTATGCTGCCGAAATTATGACAAGATGGCAATAGTAGAGAAAGGAGCTGATACGTATTGTGTACGTAGGTACTGTCTAAGGAGGCTGGAAGTGAGTGGACCTAGCCGGTTCATCCAGTCTTTCCTGGGTACTTACGTAGAATGGTAGTTCTCACGGGAATTACCGAATCGGTACAAGATCAGTTACTTTCTGAAGATGAAGCGTAGCAGTTATGCTGCCGGAATTTAGGCAGAAAAAGATGTGATAGAGATATGGGAAATTTTGTACATACCTAGATTGTAAAACAACTTATTAATTAATAATAAGTGTTATTTTGCATGTTTGACTGATGTATGATGGATATATGCATATGTATACAAAGTAGAAATGCTGAAATTTACCACTGTGAACAGTAACACATGGTAATCTAGTCATGTTTGATAAATGATTAAAAATAGTAAATGGATGAATTAATGTATGAAATTTTTATGGTAAATAGTATACATATCAAGCTTCTATTTGATATATAGTATGACTCATTTGGATGTCTACACAAGGAGATATAAATTATCAAAGTTGGGACCAGAATGCTGGATTCAGGGAGAAAAACGTGGTATGAACAGTAAAGTTGAAACGTTGACTGACGTTGACTCGGTCAACTAATGGTCAACGAATTATTTTTCTCTGAAAGATAAGTGAGTTAGCTTCATGTAGAAATTGGAACCACTTCATTTTTATTTTTCTAGAATTAGTTATGATTTTTCGAAGTCAGGTCACTCATCTGGAATTTTCAAGTGAACAGTACTCGATAAGAGTAAAACTCCAGATTGGGGAATTGGACTTCAATGACCTTGAAAGTGGTTCTAAATGCTACCAAATGGTCCCTAAGACATATGAAAGTAAGGATGTTTCATTTTGGTATCAGAGCAAAGGATTCTGGCTTAGGAAATGCTCTGAATAGATAATTTATGGTGTTAGTACAGAATAAGGTTAGCACAGAACAAAGGGTTCTGGCTCCGAGCATAAGATTCTGGCACAGAACAGAAGGTTCTGGCTCAGTGATGCTCTAGTTTAGTTAGTTTGATTCCTTAAACAAATGAGAAGTTTGAGTGGTCCTCTCCCTAGAGTATGATATAGGGATGGTGTTCACTGCTTGGAAAGGTTTAGACAGAAGACAGTGACACCCAGATGAATGAGGCTGGACCCCAAGCTTTATAGTCTTACGAAGGATATGATTATGATGGGCTAATCTTAGTCAGCCGATACAGTTGAGGTCTCGTGTTTATTAACACAATATGGCTGGACTAAGCAGAATAATGTTTGAGAAGCAGTTTCCTTTATGGATAGAGAGAGAAGTTGATCAGTTTATGACTGAGGAAGCTGCAAAGAGTAGCTCGAGGTATCATGTTGTGACCAGATACTATGGTGAGGATGCCAGATATCCAAGTTACAACAAGTTAAGTCATAAGTCACGATGAGATGTGGGCAACCCAGGCTCGCTAAGAGCAAGAACGAGATTCTGCTATCACTACGGCGGTTGCTGCTGCGGTTGCAAGATTACAACAGTCTGGGAAGGAGGTAGTACCAGAGAATGATATAGAACCTGAACCTCAGCCAGATTATGGGCAGACTGGAATGAATAGACATCAGAGGTCTATAGGAAATGACAGTAACCAGGAAAGTCTGCAAACATGGATGGAACGATTCCATAAGTTTAATCCGCCCATATTTGAAGGGACTTTTGACACTCAAGTAGCTGAGGATTGGGTAAACCAGTTAGAGAAAATCTTTAAGGTTTTAGAATGTCCCACTGAAAGAAAGACCCAGATGGCAGTTTACAAGCTAAAAAAGAATGTGCAATAACCAGAAAAGAGTGAGCCTACTCCATCAGTACCACTGAAAGTGATGCCACCAGGTTCCTTGAGAAGGAACAGTAAGAAGAGAAATGAGCCAGCATATGGGTCAAAAGTTAATAAGAAGCAAGGAAGTAGGCCAGGTAGTGGGCCAAGAGAAGTTAGTAGGCAACCAAGGCCTAATGAATGTAGGAACTGTGGTCGAGACCATGGTATGAGGCCTTGTCCAGTAGGTTAAGGGTTACGCTATAGGTGTGGAAAGTCTGGACATTATGCCGGGGAGTGTCCACAGAACACAACAGGCGAAAGATACTCGACTCAGGGAAGAGTATATACCTGACTGGCAACGAGATAAGAAAGTTGCCTGCGCCAAATTAAGGTACGAGTCTATGGGTGTTCTGTTTCCACTGGCTAATGAACGGATAAATCCTGTATGTGATTGGATTGTATTGTCCAGTATGCACACTATTGAGCTACCCTATACCTAGTATGTTGCCGTTGTATAAGGATGAGTATGATTACAGGTTTTAAAAGTAGGAAGTAGAGAAGAGGAGTCTTATGTCGTGACTAATATGTACAGATAAGTTGATGTTGCGACGTGAGAAGACCTCAGGTCGCGATGAGTAATATTGCAGTACGCGACCAGTGTACAAAGGAGTTCAGGTAGTGATGTTATAGGTTGCGACTAAAGGACGCAGAGATGCCAGGTCGTGACGAGTAGTATGCGACAGTTGCGACTAAAAGTCGCAGAGTATGTGAGTTGTGACTATGCAGTTCTCAGGTCACAACAAAAGATAGCAGAGGCCATATGAATGACGGTACCAAACTCGCTGAAGTCCACCAGCTAGAGGATTGGTATAGCATATGGTAAGCCAGACAGTACAAAGGTACTGAGGTACGAAAGATCAGTTTAAGACATGGTGTAAAAGTAGATCCTCTATGTGATAACTAAGAGTAGATCTACGTTGCAGGGGTTTTATTCGGTTAATCTGAATAGAAGACCTAAAAGTTGGATTGAGATTTGCCTAGGAATGATCCTAGCACATGGCCTAAGGTTAGAGACATGATGGTTAATAGATAAAGAACTAAATGTTCCCTGAACAGAGAAATTCCATCACGAAGAAGTAGTAGACCTAGGGCATAGTACCCTAGAGAATAGAAGTAATAGTGAAAGATAATGAATGAGATCCATGAGGATTAAGGATCAAAAGAAAGGCCATTAAGGAACCATAGTCCAGTCAAGAGTAGACTAGGACTGATGGATAGATAGAAGAAGTTAAGAGATAGTAAAGAGGTAGCCACAGCTAAGAGATAAAGTGACTCCCCTATTCCCTATGTAAGATAAAGTAGTGAAGGGTTGAGTCTATACCCTGGTAAGAGGGTAGTGTGGCAGCCTAAGTAAGATAGACAGAGGTGCCTGTCAAATCCTGAGCATGTGATTGATAATCTGATAGATAATGCGATAGATAGTATGATCAGATGATGATCTGACAAATAATGTGATAAAGGAAATATGTTTTGAGGCTTACTTAGATTGTTACGATATCTAATGGATGGTTCAGCAAAATATGATGATGATATGGCCTATGTTGCCATAAGTTGTGATAGTTGCATCTTCTTGCAGTTGTCAAAGGATGACATGCATGTTAGAGTATGCTATGATGAATGAATACTTCCCTCTTGCAGTGCATGCAGGGTAGAATATATATGAGTACACTTATGAGATGAGAAAGTTATGAAAAGGTATGTTGCTCCCATACGATATGATATGAGGATGATATGAATGTATTGAGGATGATAGATAGTCTCAGTTTATGGGACGAGATGATAAGTTATGATATGATATTCATATATGATTGAGATTACTCAGATATGATTAAGGTTACTCAGGTATTTCTATAGGCTTGTGAATACAGTACTCAGGGCCATTTCTATTGAAATGAATGATGTATAGAAAGAGTAACAGATAACAGTAAAGGGATTGTTTCTAGATCACTCTTCAGATATGAGTTGGATCTGAAACAGATGGCTCTCAGATAGAGCTAGATTCAGATGAGTATAGATCACTCTTTAAATAAGAGTTGGATCTGATATAGAATGCTCGCAGTTAGAGCATAGTTCAAATGGCTCACAGTTAGAGCACAGGTTGAAAGATGAGAAGGAACTCCTGAGTAAAAGAGGAAATAAGTAAAGTCTGAGTAAATGATATAAGGCTATAAATTTTTAAAATATTTATTTATGGAGTTATCAACAGGTGGAAGCAGTTAACCTTATAACTTAGTCTGTTGGTTTAAAATCTTCGGGAGATATACAGTACAACAGAATCGCAGTTAGATTCTGGAGGATCATAGTTAGATCCTAGCATGGCTCCAGGATCGCAGTTAGATCCTAACAGCTTCAGAGTCGCAGTTAGATTCTGAAGAGGCTAGCGGTTGATCACAGTTAGATCCCGAGGTCACAGTTAGACCTAGCCTAAGGAAAGTAATGAGCCATGAGATATGAGTACAATGTAGTATCTCTTTGGGAAGATGAATGCCAAAGACGAAGTTAAGGAAGCTTCACTAGTTGATAAACTCACCCAGAGAAATTATTTTGGTTTTCTCAGGTAGCCTCTAGTATACAGACTAAACTTAGCTTTCCCTTAGCAAAGATGGAGTCCAAAGTTGAGTACTGATATTCAAAGTTTTGTAGAAGTATGCTTGAGAAGCAGAAAAGAGAATTCCCTATGTGTATAGAGAATAGAAAAGCATTGGCTAAGAGCACTCTGGGAGGTAGCTCAAGTTGTAAAGCCAATAGCAAGAGAAAGAGGCGATAGTTCAGACAAGGGACTGATCAAGGTAATGATCAGATTGGAGAGCAGAGATGTCAAGGTGGTGGAAAGAGCCATGGTACATGGGAGTGTCGAGCAGGGCAAAGCAGTTGTGGTAAGAAAGGCTACTTTGCAAAAGGTTGCCTAATAATACTGACATCCCTAGGAAAGGTATTTGCTCTTACCCCAGACACAGTCTTCAATATTCCCTAAGGTCGACCCTAATAATGGTTAAGAAGAACCATAGCTGTAAGGGCGACTGAGCTATAAGGAACTATATGCCTAGATGATGATATGGATAATGAAGAGTTCTTTTTGGATCTAAAGAAAGTGGTCATGATAACAAGTCATAAGAGATTCATAGGCCAGAGAGACCTAGAGAAGAGGGTCTAAGAAAAAGCAGAGATAGAACGTAGTTCTATAAGAAAGAGGTTGCTAGGGCATACAACTATACAAAGAGTAATCTAGCCCTAACCCAGTGGCACGAGAGGTGCTAAAGCAAGAATAGCCTAACGATAGATAAGCCCTAAGAAGGGATAAGAAGAAGTGCAAATGGCACAAAGGTTTGGCATAGATGCATGAGAACAGTTAAGAAAGTTGCGAGATTATCTGGGTTATGATCTCGTATCAGGAGAAAGAAAGTCAGAAGAACAATATCTCTCCTGAGAGATTAGCAAAGTGTAAGAGGAGTGAGGTAGACCCCAGAATACATCAAAATTCTAAGGAATAAGATATGAAAGAAATGGACATTACTCACAAGTGTAAAGAGTTGTCCATAAGTATAAGAGGATGAATGCCCCAAGCTTTAGTCAAAAACCAGGAAAGGATATACAGAAGAGCTATATCCAGGATCGTTGACTAAGATGCCAAGTAAATTTTGAGGACGAAATTTATTTTAAGGGGGGTAGAAATGTAACACCCTAATTTTTAGGCCTAGAGATGCCAAAAGGAGAAATCAAGGGCATAATCGTAATTATGGGAAAGATCGGGCTGGTAGCCGATGAGTACCATATTTTGCCAGAAAATAGAGAAAATTATGCTGATCATTTCACTGAACTGTGAAATGTGCATATGAGGTCTCTATGTGTATGAAAGAATTAGAAATGTGACCAGGGGTAAAATGGTCATTTTTGAAAAGTGTGGGCGGGAGCGTACTTTCAGGCCAAAATAGCCCGGTCCGGATAAAATATCTGAAAATACCGGGAGATAGAGAAATGGATTCCGGATTGAATGAGGAGTCACAGAATTTTGATTTGAGGTCCCGATTTTTCTGTAAAAATCTTCGAAGATGGGAAATTACAGTTATAATCGGTAAAGGAAGAGCAGTCCGAATAGAGATGATCGGACTATGGCCAGAGGCCATACAGTGTTGCCTAAGGCCCGTAGTGACACCAGGGAAGGCCCAGGCCCATAATACCAGTTCAGTGGTAAGAGGGGCCGGTGTCCGGGAAAAAATGTGCAAAATGACGAAAATGCCCTTATGTTATAGAATAACTGAAGAATGAGTAAATGGTATTTTGGTCATTTGGCTAAGGTTAGACAGTCAAGAAGGGGTATCTGGATAGTTGTCCAGGGCAAGAGAATACTCTAGTAAAATATGAAAAGACAATAATGCCCCTAGACCTAGTAAAGGAAATAAAAGGACTTAAATGCAATTATGGAAAGTTTCAAGGCCAAAAAGAAAAGTAGACAAAAATGTGGGGTCCTTAAGTGTAATTTTAGCCAAGTAAAAAGGGACTTAAATGAAAAGAAGAAAAGTTCCCTGGGGCTAAATTGTAATTAAAGAAAGTCAGGCCGGAAGTGGTTTGGACTGTCCGAAAGCATTTCAATCCCAGATTTCACCGGTAGAGAGAGCAAGTGACGCTCGGTAATCTGGCTTAATACAGGATTTTTTGAAGACTCCAGATAGCCAGAAATGGACTGATTGTCCAAAAGTTATAAAAATTCATACCGGATATCCTAGAATTCAGATCTAGGTGAAAAACTACAGGATGATACGTCCTTATGGGACGGATGTCGAGAAACTGACAGAATACCGATAGGAGGCCTGTAGAAAAAGTTATTCGCAAATTAGAAAATCCAGACGGGAGTGTGAGGCCTCCGGGTATCCGATAGGGAGATTTATCGGTATTTGAAAAGGGACTGAATGAGTTCGGATGACCTCGGTCAGATGACTGATATGACTCACAGGGATGCCTGAACACCGCAGGCCAGTGTATCAGACAGAAGGAACCGGTGTCCGGATATGTGTATAAACGGTGAATAATAGATAAAATATTCAATAATTATTAACGGGGGAAGATTCCTCGTAATGCGTGCCATGAAGGTATTGGACCCAGAAAGGCCCAATAATGGCGCCAACAGAGGCCCAGTAAGACCCTTGGACTGATAGGTGGGCCAGTGTCCAGCAGAACCCCGGAAAAGACAATGATTGGCCCCTAGGGCACAATTTCCAACATCACAAACTATCTTCCTTTCATACAAGTTGAATAGCACATCTTGTAATCTGGTCTCTCCTTTCTTTCTTCTTTTTCCTTTCTTTCTCTTTTCTTTTTCTTTTCTCTGTATTTTTTCTTTGTTTTCACTATTGAACCAGATAACAATACATTGAGGTTCAGACATTCAACAAGTGTTGCAACTTAACAATCATTCACAATTAAAGAATTACTGCAGCAGCAACTATCAGTATTCATTTAATCAAGGATGAAAATGAGGGTCTTAAAGGGTTAAACAAAGGATTTAGTATTTATTTAGCTTCTGTTTAGTCAAAAGGGTTTTGAAAGAAATGGCCTTGTCATTTTCACAATTCCAAGAAGCTAATGTGGTTTTGATTCAAGGATTGAGACAAGTTCTACAAAGTTACCAAACTAGATGGTGTCACACAATGTAAATGAGTGTATGTTTGAGTCTCAAAATACTTCCATCTGGCTTACTCACCCTTATTGACTCACTATGACTAGATTACATGAATATCAAACTAAATACATGAGATTAATCATTCATTATGCATAATTTCCAGCAATTTATCAATGAAACAAGCAACTCGTACTTCATCAAGTTTGCCAATGTTCAAAGTTCAAAGTTCAATTTGAGTCCAATAAATTCAAAAGACTAAGCAACAATCAGAATGAAATAGGAGAAGTTTTTAGCAGAAGATCACTTTTTAGTCGTGACTAAAAGGACATCAGGTAGCGACTGTTTTACAAAGAGATAAAATTTTTAGAAAACAGGGAATATTGGTAGTATATAAATGGACACTGGTCGTGACTTATAATCACAGAGAGTAAACCTATTAAGCACACATGCTCTGGTCGCGACCCAAGTGTCCATCCAATCACGACCAAAAATCATAAAAAGTTACAGTCGCGATAAAGATAAAGAACAGTTCATGACTAAACATCACAGATAGGTAAACATAAGAAAATATTACTTCTAGTCACAACAAAAATAGGTATTCGTCACGACTAATTTTCACAGAGAAGAGACTTGACATATTCGAACATATTAGACGTGATAAGAACAACATAAGGTCACGACGCAAAAGACACATATCTAAATTTCACCCATCTCACACACTATAAAGTTTATCCTCCCCCACACTTAATTTCTAACTTGTCCTCAATGTGAAGAAGTGATGAAAGACATGCAAAGGCAATAGTAATGAGGACAACGTTAAACCATAATCTAAGATTTATTCATGGAAGTATTTATCTACTCTATTGACTTCGTCTCCTCCCCCACACTTAATCAACAAATATATCTTAAGTGTATAATAAAAAATTTATTAAAGCATACTATTGTAAGTGGGGAAACAAGGAAGGAGACAGCCTGAATGTTATGGGGGTTTGAAGTTGTAATATCCCAAATTTTCTGTACTGATTTGTATGTATAGACTGAATGAAATATATGAGATATTTTTCAGGAAAAGATGTGGCCATTTATGTAAAGAAAGGGATTAAATTGAAAAAGAAAGAAAATGTAAGAACTTAAGTGCAATTATGAAAAGCTTAAGGCTAACAAGGAAAAGTAGACAAAAATGTGGGGTATTTAAGTGTAGTTTTAGCCAAATTTGAGGGACTTAAGTGCAAAGAAGAAAAGTTCCCTGGGGCTAAATTGTAATTAAAGAAAGTTAGGCCAGAAGTGGTTTGGACTGCCCGAAAGCATTTCAATCCCAGATTTCACCAGTAGATAGAGCAAGTGATGCTGGGTAATCCAGCTAAATACCAGAATTTTCTCAGGACTCCAGATAGCCGAAATTTATCTGATAATGAAAAAGTTATAAAAATTATTATCGGATATCCTATACCTCATATATAAGTGAAAAATTACAGGATGATGCGTCCTGATGAGGTGGATGTCAGGGAACTGACAGAATACCGAAAGGAGGTCTGTAGAAAAAGTTATTCACAAATCAGTAAATTTAGACGGAGTGTGTGACCTCCGGGGATCCGATTAGGAGATTTATCGGTATTCAAACTGAGACTGAATGAGGTTAGATGACTTCAGTTAGATGCCTATTATGACCCAAAGGGATGCCTTGATGCAATATGCTAGTCTATCTGATAAAAGGAGCCAGTGTCCAAAGACGTGTAGAAACGGTGTATGGCAAAAGTACCCGATGAATATCGTCGGGAGAGATTTCTCATGAAACGTGCCAGAAAGGTGATGGATCCTAAAAGGCCAAAAAATGGATCCATCAAAGGCTCAATAAGACACCTGGACTGATAGGTGGGCAAGTGTCCAGCAAAACCCAGGAAAAATATGAAATTACGAAAATACCCCTGTGTTGTCTTAAGGAGAAATAGATGAATAGAGGGTATTTTGGTCATTTTGGACAGGCAAAACGCCAAGGCATACACAGGTGAGGTTAGTCAGAGTCAGTATATGCTCTGACAAGGTACAAAAAGGTGTGAAATGACGATTTTGCCCTTAGGGTTAAGATAGAGCAAGAAAGGGCACCAAGGGTATTTTGGTCATTTCACAGGGGATCTGTAATTGAGTTTAGATCTAGTATAAAAATATCAATGATATAAAGGACCCAAATACTAAATTTAAGGTCAGAAGACATATTATGGAATCTCAGAAAAATTAGATTCGTAAAACAGTCCAGTTTTCGAGGAATTGGACCGGGCCGATACCGGATTGGACTGGAAAATTTTCAGAGGCTTCTTGGCTCTTCCAATTTTGCCACATGCTGAATAGGTGTCCCATGAGTTGTCCCCTTGAGTGATGTCATCAAGATGATGTCATAAATGAAAAAGAAAAGAAATTCCAAGATTAAATCAAAGCCACAAGTCAAATAGTAATCAAAATGATCTTGGCCTTTCATTTTCATCCAAAATTGTCTATAAATACCCCCCAAATCTGATTCCAAACCGTGGCCCATGAACCCTTGGGGAAACTCTTGCAAATTAAAAACTCAAGCCAAGAGGAATCAAGCACTTGGAAGGAAACATCAAGGTAATTACTCCTCTTGATCCTAGACTATGTTCTAGTAGATTTGCTCTTGAGTTTAAGTGGTTTTTGAGGCATAAACCTTGATGAATTGCTGCTGGAATTTGGGTACCCATATGAAAGGAATATGAGTTTTATGTTATGGATAGTTTAGATAAGCTTAAACAAGCTTGAATCACATGATAATGGCTTAGGAATCCATGTGTGCTTGTGAATCCAAGATTGTGTTCTGTTCTGTATAGTACAAAATCACTGTTAATATGTTGGAATTCATGATTTTGATGCTTCCAATGAGTCTAAAATGGAAAATTGTGTGGGGGTATAGTAGGAAGACAAGTATTGGAAGCATTGGAACCAAAATGAGAATTTTTGGGAAATAAGAGGTCACTTTTCGGTTCTGTACAGAAGTTTAAGATGCAATTGGATTATGGAATTTTTGAATGCATATTTGGATTCTACATGAAAAATTATGTGGGAATGAACCATGAGAGTTTAGCTTGGAAGGATGTAAACCTAAGTCACAAAGTAGAGAAAGAAAGGGACTTAATGAAACCCTAGTCTTGAGAATGGTTTGAATTGAGTTGTAACTTGGTGATTGTTTGGTTATGCCTAGGTTTTGACATTTGTGGGAAGGAAGGATCAAGCCAAGAAGGAACTCACAAGGATACCTAAGAGGTAGCAAGAATACTTAACTATAAACTTATGTTGTTTGATTGATATGCTTGCTTGTTATGCATGAAGTTTGGTTGAGCATGATATGTTATGTGATGATGATTATGATGATGATGATGAGTTATGAATATGTGCCATTCCTTGCAACCTCTGTCATGACAATATGCATGTTAGAGTTTGCTTATGTATGATCATGAATTAGCTCCCATTGCATGATAACATGTTAGGCATTTCATCAAGCATGCATAATCTTATAGTTTGTATGTGGACATGTTTATGTAAAGAAAAGGATTAATTGGAAGAGGAAGAAAGTCTAAGAGCCAAAGTGCAAAATTACGAAAATGCCACTGTGATGCCCTAAGAAACCAGAAGTAAATGGAGGGCATTTTGGTCATTTCACACAATAGATGGATATCAGAGAAAATTTGATAGTAAATTATTATAATTAATATGAGAATTTATGGAGTTGACAGAAGTCAAAAAGGAGTCCTGTAGAATTAATTATGGAATTTACGGTGAAAAAGGACACCGATAAAGGGTTAAAGGAAACATATGTAATTTTTAACAGGACTTCTGGGTCTCATAAAATTATGAAACTTTGTAGAGAATTTATTTTATATTAGAATGAATTTCTAAAAATGTTAGAACAATTAAAAGAGGTGTTTAGCATTTATGCTAAGATCAGGGTAATTTACGGATATCGGTATGAGGAAAGTACATTGGGATTTGGGCCATTAGTTATTGGACCTAAAGAGGCCCAACATTTCGTCCTAGGCCAGCCCAATAAGGCCCAAAAGTTATCTTGGAGCCCAAGTCCAAATAATAAATAATTTATGGATTTTTGAAACGAAAGAAAAAGAGAATAAAGTAAGAATTATGTTTTGCACATGGTGGGACCCACAAGGACTTCAAAATGGCACCCAAAAAGAGGAAGGGTTAGGTGTACCAAGGGAGGCCATGCTAGTGATGTCATGGTGGTAAGGTCTTGAGTGAAAAGTGAAAAGACATTCCAAGATCAAACCTTTAACCATTAGATCAAATAGTTTCCAAAGTGATCTTGGCCTTCAAATGGTGAAACATCCTTCCTTAGACTCCTCAGAGTACACTTGCGGAAGCAATATTAGCTTGATTATATCTTAACTTAAGCCCAGAAATTCAAAATTTTACTCTTAAGTTCCTTATTCTGGACCTTTAATTTGAAAATTAATTTATCTCATTCTGCACATCAAAATGAGGCTTATTACCTATCCACGAAATGCCCCAGATGTGTACGACTAGCCTGCCAAATTTCATAGCCAAACTCCTTCGTTTACTAGGTCAAACTGAGGCCAGAACACTGCTACCTCAGGACCTGCGAATTTCTCCCTTAATTCCCCATACACAAGTTTAACATGCCAAACAATATTTATTATTAGATAATAAAATGTCATACAACAAAGCATACACCAAATTCTCTTATTTCTATTACATCTCTTCCTGTCTAAAATTCGGCAGCATAACTGCTACATTCCTTCTGTAGAAAGTAACCGATCTTGTACCGAGTCGGTAATTCCCGTAGGAGCTACCATTCTACGTAAGTACCCAGGAAAGACTGGATGAACCGGCTAGGTCCACTCACTTCCAGCCTCCTTAGACAGCACCTACGTACACAGTACGTATCAGTTCCTTTCTCTGTTCCTTCTTCGTTGCCAGAATTTTGGCAGCCTAACGGCGTCTCTCAAAATTCTTAAAATTCACTTCAACATAATCTCCCTGTAATAGGTTAGATATGGGGATGAGATTCGGGGGAATCTCAGTAGTAATAATCATAACAATATATGTAACGCAGAGTGACGGTGCTTGCTTGTGATTGTGTATAGATAAGTATGCTGCGTGCTTCCATATTCAATAACATATGATCATAGCATTGTAATAGAGCTTCAAGCATAACATATAAGACAACAATCCAACCAAACAATAGCACAACAAATCACAAAGACATTACATAAGAGCTAGGATTAGTTACTACCTCAAAAGGATAGCTTCAGAACTTCTCTACTACTTCCAACTCCACCAGAACTTCCTTTCTTCCTTTCTTTCTCCTTCTCTCTCTTCTTTCTCTCTCTTTTCTTGCCAAAAACGTGGGATGCATAAAATGGGAGGGGAAGGGGGTATTTATAGCTTTAATGGATGGCATTTCTGTAATTTTGAAGGCATCTGAACATGTGGTCCTGGTTTTTCCTAGATTTTTCTATTTTTCTTTATTCCTTTTTACTGCATCATGCATGACATCATCCAGGACACCTCACCGGGACACCTCATCGCCACATTCTTCACATGTCACAATTCCTGGACACCTTATCAGCTGACTCAGCAGTTCAGTCCAATCCAGTACCGGTCCAGAGTCTTGCACCGTAATACGTGTCCTCAACTTTTCTTCTGCCTCTAAGATGACGCCATGTGGCACCTGGAAGGGACCTTTCACGCCTTCCAATGCTATCCAGATAAGTTTTGGACTTTATCTGATCACCTCCTCGGTTATCGTGCCGACCGAGTAACTTTACTTTATTGTAACAGCATTAAAATAGTATTTTAATGCCACTTTTTCTCACATATCACTGGCCTACGTTTTTGGGCTCTGGGTATGTTGTCTTGGATCCTGATCAAGCCCAAGTACTCTGATGGATCGATTCCCAAGAAATAGCCATTGGCAAATTACCAAAATGCCCTTGGGTGCCCTTTCTTGTACTATTTTAACCCTAAGGGTAAAATCGTCATTTCACACCCTTCTGTACTCTGTCAGGGCATATACTGACTCTAAGTAACTTTATCTGTATGTGCCCTAGCTTCTGGGCCTGTCCAGAATGACCAAATTGCCCTCATTCATCTCCTACCCCTTTAGTACAACACAGGGGCATTTTCGTAATTTCGCACTTTTCCGGGGTTCTGCCGGACACTGGCCCACCTATCAGTCCAAGTGTCTTACTGGGCCTTGTTGGCACCATTATTGGGCCTCTCAGGGTCCATTACCTTCATGGCACGTATTACGAGGAATCTTCCCCCGTTAATGTTTATTAAATATTTTATCTATTATTTACCGTTTATACATATATCCGGACACCGGCTCCTTCCGTCCGATACACTGGCCTGCGGTGTTCAGGCATCCCTGTGAGTCATATCAGTCATCTGACTGAGGTTATCCGAACTCATTCAGTCCCTTTTCAAATACCGATAAATTTCCCTATCGGATACCCGGAGGCCTCACACTCCCGTCTGGATTTTCTAATTTGCGAATAACTTTTTCTACAGGCCTCCTATCGGTATTCTGTCAGTTTCCCGACATCCGCCCCATAAGGACGTATCATCCTGTATTTTCTCACCTAGATCTGAAATCTAGGATATCCGGTATGAATTTTTATAACTTTTGGACAATCAGTCCATTTCTGGCTATCTGGAGTCTTCAAAAATTCCTGTATTAAGCCAGATTACCGAGCGTCCCTTGCTCTCTCTACCGGTGAAATCTGGGACTGAAATGCCGTCGGACAGTCCAAACCACTTCCGGCCTGACTTTCTTTAATTACACTTTAGCCCCAAGAAACTTTTTTTCTTTTCATTTAAGTCCCTTTTTATTTGGCTAAAATTACACTTAAGGACCCCACCTTTTTGTCCTTAATCTTTCCATAATTCTTTCATACTCATAGAGACCTCGTATGCATATTTCACAGTTTAGTGAAATGATCAGCATAATTTTCTCTATTTTCTGGCAAAATATGGTACTCATCGGCTACCAGCCCGATCTTTCCCATAATTACGATTTTGCCCCTACATTCTCTTTCTGGCATCTATTCTCATCTTCTTATCCTTCATCTTAAGTTCTACAAATTTTCTTTCAATAACTCATCCCCTAAACTCTTCGGGAGTCATCGTTAATTGAAAAGCTCGACAACCCGCCCATATCAGGTTATCTTACACAGGAGCCAGCCCATATCAAGCTTCCTGCAGAATTCCTAGGCTTAAGACTTAGGATATTCCCCACATTCCTCATTTTGAACCTAGGTGAACTGTCCCGATTTTGTAGGTTAAAGACTTAACTTATCTTTAAATCCTGAAGGACTTAGCTTATCCCTCGGATTCCTACAAAATACAGGTAAGTGATCCGCCCATATCAGATTACTATCCTGGGACTACGGGTTTAGCAGCCTGCCCATATCAGACTACCTCCCAGTTCTCCTAGACCAAAAATCGGAATGTTACAAATGGCACATGACTTTTGCTATAAATACCCCCCTTTCCATTCATTCTTCACACCCAAGAGCTCCTTTAGAGAGAGAAGTGAGTTCTAGAGAAAGAAAGTGGAAGAAAGCAAGGAAGAAGCAAGGAAGAAGCAAGGGTCTTGAAAGAGCAAGTAAGGTGAGTTGATGCTCTTCACTTTACCATTTCGGTTTGCACTGTTCATGCACTGTTCATGATAGAAGAAAATGGAATTTCAATGATTTAATGCTTCCATTGAGTTTATATGATGATTTTGTGTAAGATTGGAAAGGTTTTAAACCTTGGAAACCATTGGAATTAAAGGTTATAATGTTGAAAATTCCTCACGGGTACTGTTCACTCGCGTGAACAGTGATTTGAATTTAATAATTTTGATGCTTACAATGGTCTTAAAATGAGATTTTGTGTGGGGGTAAAGTGGAGGAACAAGTATGGGAAGCGTTGGAACCAAAATGGGAATTTTTGGAAAAAGGGAGCTTATTGAAACTAGACTTGGATTTTTGTTTGGAATGGAGTTATAATTTGGTAGGTTTTGACATTTATGGCAAGGAAAGACCATTACAAGAAGGAAAGGAACAAGGATCTACAAGAGGTAGCAAGAATATCTAACTATAAACTTATGTACTTTGATTGTTTTGCTTACTTGTTATGCATGAAGGTTTGGTTGAGCATGGAATGTTGTGTGATGATGATGATGATGTGATATGAGTATGTGATACTCCTTGCAATATATGTCATGACAATATGCATATTAGAATTGCTTATGTATAAGCATGAATTAGCTCCCATTGCATGATAACATGTTAGGCATTCAATCAAACATGCATAACCTTATAGTTTATATTACTTGCTATTGGGATTTCCATGAAATCTCATTCCTTCCATATAATTAAACATGCTCTAGGTGCTGGATCTTCTCAAGGCAAGAGGGTAAATGTTGATGGATGACTGTACATAATTTAAAGAGTGTGCACTTTAATTACAAGATGATGTTTTGGTTTGTATGATGCATGCTACTCATAAATCCAATCTGAGGTAGTGTACTTCCATCGGTATTTTGATTGACTTATATGATTATTTTTCATATGAAATTTGGTATGAACATATCTAAGATCTATAGCTTTAAATGGACACCAAGAACGCCTCATTTAGTTAAGAAGTCGAATTGTTATGATTTTTCAAAGTTAGGAGTTGAAATCTGGAATAAGGTAAAACGACTACTCATAGGCAGTGAGGTTCATACGCTAATTTCATATAGTAAACGAATGAGTTTTTCCTCAAAATTTTGTGAGATTAAAGTAGACATATGGCTATTTAAATCCATATGTAATTCAACTCAATTGGATAAGTATACAAGGAGAAATGAATTTTTGAAAATGGGGCAAAGAAACTGGAACTTCCAGATTTACCAAATGAACAGTAAAGTTCAATGAATAAACTGATTTGATCTGGACAAGAAGATCTCATTTTCATATTTTTATCTCAAATTTAAATGAAAGAGCTGTCATTAGAAATTGGAATCACCTTAAAATGATTTTTCTAGATTTAGTTATGAATTTCCAAAGTTCAGGTTGTAATCTGGAATTACCCAGTGAATAGTAGCAGTGAACAGTAACCGTAAGCCCAACACTTGGAAATTCATGTTTTTGAGGTTAAGACTTAAAGATATTTGTTAGAAAATACCGTTGTGCTGGTAGACTATACAAAGTACTGTGTACGTAGGTGCTGTCTAAGGAGGCTGGAAGTGAGTGGACCTAGCCGGTTCATCCAGTCTTTCCTGGGTACTTGCGTAGAATGGTAGTTCTCATGGGGAATTACCGAATCAGTACAGTTATTTTCTACCAGAATTTTCGGCAAGAGAGATATAATCCACTTCAAGAGAGCTATAGCAAGAGTACTTTGAGAGATATAAAGGAGGATATTTCATTTTGGTATCAGAGCAAAGGATTCTGGCTTAGGAAATGCTCTGAACAGATGATTTCTAGCATTAGTACAGAATAAAGTTAGCACAGAACAAAGGGTTCTGGCTCAGAACATAAGATTCTTGCACAGAACAGAAGGTTCTGGCTCAGTAATGCTCTGGTTTAGTTAGACTGATCCCTTAGACAAATAAGAAATTTGAATGGTTCTCTCCCTAGAATATGATATAGGGATGGTGTTCACTACTTGGAAAGGTTTAGACAGAAGACAGTGACACCCAGATAAATGAGACTGTACCCCGAGCTTTACAGTCTTACGAAAGATATAATTATGATGGGCTAATCTTAGTCAGCCGATATAGCCGAGGTCTCATGTTTATTAACACAATGTGGCTAGACTAAGCAGAATAATGTTTAAGAAGCAATTTCCTCTATGGATAGAGATAGAAGATGATCAGTTCATGACTAAGGAAGCTATAAAAGTAGCTCAAAGTATCATATTGTGACCAGATACTATAGTAAGGATGCCAAATGTCCAAGTTACGATAAGTTAAGTCATAAGTCACGATGAAAGAAGACTTTTGGTCGCAACGACAGAACACAGAGTAAATGTTGCAGCAGTAGACATGGGGATTCATAAAGTTAAGCTTGAAACATCAGTTAATTAGTGAGACCCCCAACCTGTAATGCTGTATAAAGATGAGGTACACCTAGACTTTGACTCTTCTGGTAGTGAAGAGAGTTAAGATAACAGCATAAGGGAATGAATCAGGAAGGTTTATAGTAAGGTACCCCATGCATATTTTTGTAGACTCAAATTTACAGTCTAGAGATTATGAGAAATTTAGTCAAATGTTGTGTATGCACCAGATAATGCTGCACTAGATAATGATGGGTCTAGTAATTATGTACAGGATGAGTTTGATAGAGTGCTCTCTAACCCTGATGTAAGCTCTCTTCCTTCGATAAGAGGACAGATTACGGCTGAGGAAGCTGAGAACTGATACTGAATTATAGGTATACCAGATATTATTTCTCCTCCACTAGAGTTTGAGGATAAGTTTGATATGAGTAGCCTAAGATCCAGTTACAATCTATGACATCCCTTCCTATTATCGTAGTCCAGGAATATATGAGGTTATAGATAAAGATTAAAGGGATATTCTTAGCCTAATCCACCCCATCCTTCTTTATGAAAGACAGACAATGTGACTATACTAGTCTCAAGAAAGGCTGTGGGAAGTGAACTACTTAGTTTAGGTTAAGGGATGGAAGGAAGTAGAAATCAAGAGCAGTCAGTTTAGCTGCAGTTCCTCAATGTCGTAGCAAGGATGATAAACAGAGATGTGATAGAGGGCATTGACCTGGATTAAGTTTTCATGTTAGTAGCATGATATGAGATGGCCATAAGCCAGATATTGCCATATACCCTACGTGGCATGTAAAGCTAAGTGAGCTTTTAGCAAATGGTTCACAACTTATGGGTAAAGATCGGCCATTACTAGGGTAAAGACTAGACAAGAACATTACAAGGGAATATTTAAAGCAAGTTAGATCCAGGTTGGATGTAAAGCAGTTTGGGACACAGCTAGAAGTCCTCAAGAAGTTAGGTCATAACGAAAGGTGACCCGAGGTCGTGACTAAAGAATGTAGAGCTGTCCAGTCATGACAAGTAGAATGAGATGGTCACAACTAAAGTTCATGGATGCGTTACGCCTAGTTCATACTCAGGTCACGATGAAGATACGCAGGGACCTGATGAAGGATGAAGATGCTAGCCTCAGTGAAGGTTATCAGTTAGAGGTTTAGCACATGATGTAGGCAAGCTAAACAGTATGAGAAATAGAGATACATGCTAGTCTAAGATGATGTTCAGAAGTAGATCCTCTATGTGACTATCAAGAGTAGATCTACATTTGGAAAGACTTTGTTCAGTTAGTCTTTTATGAACAAAAGAATCAAAAGTTAGGATAAAGCTTGCGCAAGAAATGAGCCTAACATATGGCTTCAAGTTCTCGAAAGTTAAAGTCCCTGAAACAGGATATTAGTCCCACATCGATTGGGGAGGTGAACGAAGCATGCCTTATAAAGGTGTGGATACCTCTCCCTCATGAACGCATTTCCAGTACTCACCAAGCGCCCCAGTGGGGGTAGGCAGGCACGAGTGGTAGGCAGGCAGTGCTGGGAAATAAAACCCTGACCTCGTGTGGGTCTAGAGGTGCCTGCCTAAGGGGAGAAGGGACAATATCTTTCGCTGATACCCAGAGGACGCATTTTTGGGTGCCTAAGGGGTTAAAGTCCTCATGTGCCTATAGAACAAAACCATGCTCTCGTGTGGCCTCAGGGCTGCCTAAGGGGAAAGTGGACAATATCTATGTGAAAGGGTGCTGGGCTATTAGAGAACATAAGTAATGGTGCTGGATGATGAATGAGATTTATGTGATCTAAGTTGGTTAGAATCAAGAAAAAGACCAGGAAGGAACCATAATCCGGTTAAGAGTAGACTGAGACTGATGTATACGCGCGAAAAGAGTTAAGAGATAGTAGAAAGATACCAATGTTACTCCAGAGAAATGGAGACTGTTTCGCTCACCTGAGAAGTAATTCTTGAGTAAGATTATGAAAAGTATTCCTCTCAGTAAAATAGAGATGAGCGTGAGGCTAAGGGTTAAAAGGAGAAAGAGGAACCCTTTGATGAAATATGTAGCCGAGTTCATCCACATGAGCAATGAGAGTTGAATGATTAAGAAGTCAGTTAATGGGTTGAATTCCGTGTTATAACGAAAAAGTTTTTCTCAGGTAGTCACATAAGTCCAATAGAGCGGTAGTTGTAAGCAAGATTAGAAAAAGAAAGATAGCCACAGTTCTAAAGATAAAGTAACTCCCATATTCGATAGAAAGGTCGAGTCTATACCGTGATAAGAAGGTAGCATGGCAGCCTAAGTGAAATAGATAGATGTTTCAGGATGAATGATCAGGATATGATAGGCAATATGATAAAGGAAATATGTTTTGAGGCTTACTTAGTTCATTACAATATCTGATGAATGGTTGAGCAAATTATGATGATGAATAGTTGCATCTCCTTGCAGTTGTCATATAATGACATGCATGTTAGAGTATACCATGATGAATACTCCCATTTCGTAGTATATGCTGGGTAGAGTATATATGGTGAGGAAGTGATGAGAAAATTATGTTGCTCCCATACCATATGATATGCAATAAGGAATATATTGAGGATGATAGATAGTCTCAGTTTATGGGACGATAAGTTATGATATGATATTCTGATATGATTTATGATTGGGGTGATTCAGGTTTTTCTATAGGCTTGCGAATGCAGTACTAAGAGCCATTGCTATTGAAAGGAATGGTATACAGAAAGAGTTAGATTTGAAACAGATGACTCTGAGATAGAGACTAGATTTAGATGAGTACAGATCACTCTTCAGATAAGAGTTGGATCTGATGCAGTCTTCTCGCAGTTAGAGCATAGTTCAAATGGCTCGCAGTTAGAGCACATATTTACATGAGAAGTTATGATGAGGCCATAGCAGTGGAATGCAATGGCAGGTGGTTAAACCATGATTGCACAAGGCATGGTAAGCCACAGTAAGAGAAAGATGAGAAGGAACTCCTGAGTAAGAGAGGAAATAAGTAAAGTCTTGGGCAATAATATGGGCTACTGAACGTAATATTTCTAAATTTTTATTGAGTTATGAACAAGTAGAAGCGGTGAACCCTATAACTTAGTCTGTTGGTTTAAGATCTTCGGGAGATATACAGAATCCCAGTTAGATTCTGGAGGGTCATAGTTAGATCCTAGCATGGCTCCAGGGTCGCAGTTAGATCCTAACAGTTCCAGAGTCACAGTTGATTCTGAAGAGGCTGACGGTTGATCGCAGTTAGATCCCAAGGTCGCAGTTAGACCTAGCCTAAGGAAAGTAATGAGCCATGAGATATGAGTACAATGTAGTATCTCTTTGGGAAGATGAATGCCAAAGACGAAGTTAAGGTAAGGAAGCTTCACTAGTTGATAAACTCATCCAAAAAAATTATTTATAATGATTTTCCTTAGATAGCCTATATTATACAGACTGAACTTAGTTTTCTTTAAACAAAGATGGAGTCCAAGTTAAAATCTGAGTGCTGATATTCAAAAGTTTTATAGAAGTATGCCTGAGAAACAAAGAAGAGAACCCCATATGTTTTGAGAATAGAAAAGTATGAGCAGATAAATCCTCCAGATGAGGATAAAAAGATTAAAAGGCTAGAGACACCTAGAGAAAAAGGTCTAAAGTAAAGATAGAACCCAATAGTTCTATGAGATAGAGAATGCTAAGGCTTAGAAGAGTAATGTAGCCTTCATCCAGAAAGATGTTTAGGCAAGAGTAGTCTAAGAAAGAGTAATGAAAAAGGGTCCAGTTGTCACAGAAGTTGGTATAGATGGACAAGGTAAGAAAAGTGAAAGGTTAAAGTAAGATAAACCCCAGAGTTACACCAAGATGTTAAGGGGTAAGATATGAAAGAGTGTAAGTGCCATAGAAGTTTGGCATATATATGATGAATGATAAACAAAGTTATGAAAAGTTAGAAAGGTTATGAACATTAAAGGATTAAAACCCTTCTGCCAAGTCCAAATAAGAGTGGATTTGAAATGAAAGATTTAAATTATGACTTTGTTTAGGAGAACGAGAAGCAAAAGAGCAATACTCTCCTGAGAGGCTGATAAAGTCATAAGAGAATGTTAGAGCTTTGCATTTAGGAGCAAGTATACATTCCTACAAGATATTGGCCAGGCATTATGCATGTTAGAGTATATGCTCCTACTTAGCAGTAAAGTAAAGAAAAGAATAACTGCATAAGTCCTCTCTCTGTATGATGTTGAATCATTAAAGATGGTAAGAGCAACAATAGAGTTATAAGAGTTTCTATACGAAAAGAGGATGAAGCTTTACGGATGTTAAAGAATTCTTCGAGATGCTAAGAGAAGTAATAAGGGATAAGTGTTAGAAAGTATGATGAGTGAGTGAGGGAAACTCCCGAATACAATAATATTCGAGAGAGTTTGATATGAAAGAAATGGACACTACTCTCAAGTCTAGTACAAGGAGTTGTCCATAAGCAAATGGATGCATAGCACAAGATCAAGTGCCGTGATGAAGTAGAAATAAACTCCAATTAAGTTGACTTATACAAAAAGAGTAATGACAGCAAGGACATGAAGCGGATATTGAAAGTACTCTGCTAGATAATAAGATAAAAGGTAAGAGATGGATACCCCAATTCTTAGTCATAAAGCAGAAAGAGATTTAAAGAGGATGTATATTTAAGATTGTTGACTAAGGTACTAAGTAAATTTCGAGGACGGAATTTATTTTAAGGGGGAGAGAAATGTAACATCCCTAATTTCTGTACTAAGTTGTATGTACAGATTTAATAAAATATATGAGATGTTTAGGAAAATATGTGGCCATAATTATGTAAAGAAAAGGATTAATTGGAAGAGGAAGAAAGTCTAAGAGCCAAAGTGTAAAATTACGAAAATGCCACTGTGATGCCCTAAGAAACCAGAAGTAAATGGAGGGCATTTTGGTCATTTCACACAATAGATGGATATCAGAGAAAATTTGATAGTAAATTATTATAATTAATATGAGAATTTATGGAGTTGACAGAAGTCAAAAAGGAGTCCTGTAGAATTAATTATGGAATTTACGGTGAAAAAGGACACCGATAAAGGGTTAAAGGAAACATATGTAATTTTTAACAGGACTTCTGGGTCTCATAAAATTATGAAACTTTGTAGAGAATTTATTTTATATTAGAATGAATTTCTAAAAATGTTAGAACAATTAAAAGAGGTGTTTAGCATTTATGCTAAGATCAGGGTAATTTACGGATATCGGTATGAGGAAAGTACATTGGGATTTGGGCCATTAGTTATTGGACCTAAAGAGGCCCAACATTTCGTCCTAGGCCAGCCCAATAAGGCCCAAAAGTTATCTTGGAGCCCAAGTCCAAATAATAAATAATTTATGGATTTTTGAAAAGAAAGAAAAAGAGAATAAAGTAAGAATTAGGTTTTGCACATGGTGGGACCCACAAGGACTTCAAAATGGCACCCAAAAAGAGGAAGGGTTAGGTGTACCAAGGGAGGCCATGCTAGTGATGTCATGGTGGTAAGGTCTTGAGTGAAAAGTGAAAAGACATTCCAAGATCAAACCTTTAACCATTAGATCAAATAGTTTCCAAAGTGATCTTGGCCTTCAAATGGCACATGACTTTTGCTATAAATACCCCCCTTTCCATTCATTCTTCACACCCAAGAGCTCCTTTAGAGAGAGAAGTGAGTTCTAGAGAAAGAAAGTGGAAGAAAGCAAGGAAGAAGCAAGGGTCTTGAAAGAGCAAGTAAGGTGAGTTGATGCTCTTCACTTTACCATTTCGGTTTGCACTTTTCATGCACTGTTCATGATAGAAGAAAATGGAATTTCAATGATTTAATGCTTCCATTGAGTTTATATGATGATTTTGTGTAGGATTGGAAAGGTTTTAAACCTTGGAAACCATTGGAATTAAAGGTTATAATGTTGAAAATTCCTCACGGGTACTGTTCACTCGCGTGAACAGTGATTTGAATTTCATAATTTTGATGCTTCCAATGGTCTTAAAATGAGATTTTGTGTGGGGGTAAAGTGGAGGAACAAGTATGGGAAGCGTTGGAACCAAAATAGGAATTTTTGGAAAAAGGGAGCTTATTGAAACTAGACTTGGATTTTTGTTTGGAATGGAGTTATAATTTGGTAATTATCTTGTAATGCCTAGGTTTTGACATTTGTGGCAAGGAAAGACCATTACAAGAAGGAAAGGAACAAGGATCTACAAGAGGTAGCAAGAATATCTAACTATAAACTTATGGGCTTTGATTGTTTTGCTTACTTGTTATGCATGAAGGTTTGGTTGAGCATGGAATGTTGTGTGATGATGATGATGATGTGATATGAGTATGTGATACTCCTTGCAATATATGTCATGACAATATGCATATTAGAATTGCTTATGTATAAGCATGAATTAGCTCCCATTGCATGATAACATGTTAGGCATTCAATCAAACATGCATAACCTTATAATTTATATTACTTGCTATTGGGATTTCCATGAAATCTCATTCCTTCCATATAATTAAACATGCTCTAGGTGCTGGATCTTCTCAAGGCAAGAGGGTAAATGTTGATGGATGACTGTACATAATTTAAAGAGTGTGCACTTTAATTACAAGATGATGTTTTGGTTTGTATGATGCATGCTACTCATAAATCCAATCTGAGGTAGTGTACTTCCATCGGTATTTTGATTGACTTATATGATGATTTTTAATATAAAATTTGGCATGAACATAGCTAAGATCTATAGCTTTAAATGGACACCAAGAACGCCTCATTTGGTTAAGAAGTCGAATTGTTATGATTTTTCAAATTAGGAGTTGAAATCTGGAATAAGGTAAAATGACTACTCAGAGGCAGTGAGGTTCATGCGCTAATTTCATATAGTAAACGAATGAGTTTTTCCTCAAACTTTTGTGAGATTAAAGTATACATATGGATATTTAAATCCATATGTAATTCAACTCAATTGGATAAGTATACAAGGAGAAATGAATTTTTGAAAGTGGGGCAAAGAAACTGGAACTTCCAGATGTACCAAATGAACAGTAAAGTTCAATGAATAAACTGATTTGATCTGGACAAGAAGATCTCA
The DNA here is from genome assembly GCA_037074615.1 of Leucaena leucocephala. Taxonomy (NCBI): domain Eukaryota; kingdom Viridiplantae; phylum Streptophyta; class Magnoliopsida; order Fabales; family Fabaceae; genus Leucaena; species Leucaena leucocephala. The sequence goes on along the minus strand of CM073532.1, from coordinate 20,918,600 downwards.
TTTTCATATTTTTATCTCAAATTTAAATGAAAGAGCTGTCATTAGAAATTGGAATCACCTTAAAATGATTTTTCTAGATTTAGTTATGAATTTCCAAAGTTCAGGTTGTAATCTGGAATTACCCAGTGAATAGTGGCAGTGAACAGTAACCATAAGCCCAACACTTGGAAATTCATGTTTTTGAGGTTAAGACTTAAAGATATTTGTTAGAAAATACCGTTGTGCTGGTAGACTATACAAAGTACTGTGTACGTAGGTGCTGTCTAAGGAGGCTGGAAGTGAGTGGACCTAGCCGGTTCATCCAGTTTTTCCTGGGTACTTGCGTAGAATGGTAGTTCTCATGGGGAATTACCGAATCAGTACAGTTATTTTCTACCAGAATTTTCGACAAGAGAGATATAATCAACTTCAAGAGAGCTATAGCAAGAGTACTTTGAGAGATATAAAGGAGGATGTTTCAATAATCATGCTCTAGGTGCTGGAACTTCTCAAGTAAGAGGGTAATTGTGAATGAATAATGTGTATATGACCTAGATGGCATGTATTTAACCTAGGGGAGATTGTATGGTATGTAAAAACGTATGCACTCACTGGAACCAACCGAGGCAGAACGTTTCCATCTATCGTTTGAGTGACTTATCTGACGAATTTTCACCTGACATTTGGTATGAAAATAACTAAGATTCGGAGCTTTAATTGGACACTAAGAACTCCTAATTTGGTTAAGTATTCGAATTGATATGATTTTTCAAAGTTGAACCTAAAATCTGGATCAAGATAAAAAGAGCCCTGAGAGGCAGTGAGATTCATACGCGATTTTCATATAGAAAATGAATGAATCTTTCCGTAAAATTTTATGAGATTAAAGTAGACATATGGATATTTAAATCCATGTGTAACATGACTCATTTGGATAAGTACACAAAGATAAATAAATTTTTGAAAATGAGACACAGAATCTGGAAGTTCAAAGTTTACCAAATGAACAGTGATTTTCAACGAATAAACTGATTTCATTTGGACAAGTAAATCTCATTTTCATATTTTTCCTTCAAATTTTGATGAAATATATTTCATTAGAAATTGGAACCACCTCATTTTGATTTTTATATATTTAATTATGAATTTCCAAAGTTCATGCTGTAAACTGAAATTACCAAGTGAACAGTACCAGATAGCCTAACTCTTGGAAATTCATGTTTCTAAGGTAAAATGGTGTTCCAATGTTATAAGATACTTCCAATTGAGCATATGTAAGCATGATATTAAGGATGTTTCAGAAATTATCTTTGAACAGCTTCTATAGATGGCCTTTCATCTTGAATTCTCTTTGATGCTTTAGAGTCTTTAGAAGTGTTCAAGCTCAATCTCTGAAGGTTGAATAACATATGGGCTCAACTTCTTAGGCTCCAATCCAGATACATTGCTTTATAATTTTTGCACCAATTCAACATCATATCCAGTAGCAACTCTCTCCTTATAGTTCAATTTGGGTTCCAAAAGTTGATTAAGTAAAAATGCTCCCAAAACACATAGCTCAGCAACTTGTGACTGGTTAAGCTTTGAAGTTCTAGCTATGAAATTCTATTGATGTTGGATAATATCCTTCAATTTCTGTAGCCTTGAGATGTCTAAAAATTCCATGTTGAAGCTCTTATGAACAAGGTTAGAATACAGAAAATTAAATTGAGAATTTCTCAGCCCAGATATTCTAGCTTCTTGTCTCTCAAATTTTAATGTCATGTCATTACCCTTCAATTCTGTTAAATCTGCCACAAACCTTCTTGGACATTGTTCATTGCTTGAAACAATGTGGTTAGTTCTAAAGGAAGAAATAGTAGATGAAGATGAAGAGAAATACCCATAGTAGGAAGCCAGCCATCAATTTTAGAATTAATGCATAACAGATCACCATTAGATGAAGAAAAAGAAGAGAAATTAGTGGAGGAGTAAGAAATGGAAGGTTCTTCAACTTCATCATCATTGTCAAGCTCATAAATATCATCACACTCATTTTCAAGTAATGCATCTATCATGTTAAGTCCTAGGAGAGAATAATTCTGATGTGGGTGTCTATACATGTTAAACTGAATTATGTGCCCACCAAACTCCATTTTAATAATTTTATCTTTCATACAAATCATGGTGTTAGCTGTCCTTAAGAATAGCCTTCCTAGGATAAGAGTACTATCATCAAGAAACTCATTTGTCATATCCAAAACATAAAAGCCAACAGGAAAAACAAGGTTCTTAACTTGAACTAAAATGTCTTCTAAATTCCCTTAGGATTTACAATACTCTTATTAGCCAGTTGAGCTAGCATACTAGTTGGTTTAATCAAATTCACTCCTATAGCATGATAAACTGAACTAGGCATCACATTAATAGTAGCACATAAATCTAATAATGCTCTAGAAACAGTTATCTTACCAATTGTACAAGGAATAGAAAATGCACCTGAATCTTGACACTTTACTAGAAGTTGAGGTCTGAAAAGTACAGAAGCTTTAGGTCCCACTTGCACCAATTGATTAGGTTTATATCTTTTCCTATGTTTGTAACTCTCCTTCAAACACTTTGCATATTCTGGCACTCTTTGAACCCCCTCTAGCATAGGCACATTTACTTCAATCTTATTGAAAAGATCAACGACTTCCTTGTGCTGTGTGGAGAGGAATCAGAGCGAAATGAGATGAAGAGAGAGAGTATGGCGTGTGGAATGATATCTGATGGAGTGGAGAAGAATGAGATGTATGGGAATTGTGTGGAGAGGAATCAGAGTGTGCGTGAAAGAGGTGTAGGTGAATGTTGTGTAATATGTGATGATGTCTAGAATGATGATGGATGGCGTGATATATAGCAGAGTGCGGAATGAGTGAGGTCATGCGTGTGAGGTGTGTGAGCTGTCCAGAATGTGTGATGCAAGGTGTGTCATCTGCATGACAGCATGTGCATGAATTGTTTAACTTTCCCCTCCATGTGATTTCTGTTGTAGCACATGTGTGATCTACCACTTGCTTCTATTATCAGGTCCTAGATCCAGCACATATTCAATCTGTTCTCCTCAACTATATTTCCAGGTGAATGCTCCTTGTCTAGCAGCACATGCTTCTATTTCCTCTTGTCCAGCTGTCCCCTCCTTTCTATTCATTCTATTAGTGCATTGATCTGTAAGGGATAATTAAAATAAACAGATTATTTGTCCAATTAATCAATAAAATCACATCAATTAATTTCCAATTGTTCTATTTTTATTTTATTTATTAATTGCTCAATATATTGATAAATGGGGACAGAAATTAATAATAAAACTCTTTTTAACTACACTAAAATCAATACAAATATGAGTTTATCAGTGTCGTATATGAAACAATTTCTTAAAGAAATTTGGATTCTATAATCCTCATTGAAAGTTGAGATTCATGATGACTTTTCATTCAATTAAACAATAGTGCAACAAGCTTTCTGCATTTACCTTACTCCTGCTCAAAAGACTCTATCGCTCATTGTTGACCTATATAGATGAATTACGCAATGAAAGTTGTCATATCAAATACTCATTGAAAGTTTAGATGGGTAGTGAGTTTTCATTCAACTCCTAAAAAGTACAAAAAGTACTCAATTACTAGCTAGAAACAAACTATCGCTTATTTGTTAACTCTTCAGCTGAATTTCAAAATGAAATAATTCTTCTAAGAGGCTGAGGTGGTTGTGACTTTTTCTCAATTCCAAAATAATGCCAAAAGTTCACCATATTTGCCTTAAACAAGGTAGAAACACTTAATCACCTGTTGGTGTCATATATGAAACAATTTCTTAAAGATATTAGGATTCTATAATCCTCATTGAAAGTTGAGATGAATGGTAACTATTCAATCAAATTATAAAATAGTGCAACAAGCATTCTACTTTTGCCTTACTCTTCCTAAAAATACTGCATCACTCGTTCTTGACATATATAGATTAATTAGCAATGAAAGTGTGCATTTTGAATCCTCATTCAAAGTTGAGATGGGTAGTGAATTTTTATTCAACTCATAAAAAGTGCAAAAATTACGCTATTACTTGTAAGAAACAAACTATCGCTCGTTTGTGAACTGTTTTGATGAATTTCACAACGAAAGTGGGCACTCCATAATTCTCCTCAGATGCTGAGGTAGTTGTGACTTTTCACTCAAGTCCAAAATAATGCCAAAAGTTGGCCACATTTGCCTTAAACAAGGTAGAAACACTTAATCACATGTTGTTGTATTATAGGAAACAAGTTCATAAAGAAATTGACATTCTATAATCCTCATTGAAAGTTGAGATGCATGGTGACCTTTCACTCAATTAAAAAATATTGCAACCAGCTTTCTACATTTGCTTACTCTCGCTCAAAAGACTGTATCACGCGTTGTTGACCTATTTAGATCAATTACACAAGGAAAGTGGTTATATCAAATACTAATTGAAAGTTGAAATGGGTAGTGAGTTTTTATTCAATTCATAAAAAGTACGAAAAGTACGCAATTACTAGCTAGAAACAAACTATCGCTCGTTTGTGAACATTCTGGATGAATTTCACAAAGAAAATGGGCACTCAATAATTCTTCTAATAGGTTGAGGTGGTTGTGACTTTTCACTCAATTCCAAAATAATGCCAAAAGTTTTCCACATTTGCCTTAAATAAACTAGAAACACTTGATCACCTGTTGGTGTCGTATATTAAACAATTTCTTAAAGAAATTGGGATTCTATCATCCTTATTGAAAGTTGAGATGCATGGTGATTTTTCGCTCAATTATAAAATATTGCAACAACCATTCTATGTTCGCCTTACTCTTGCTAAAAGTACTATGTCACTCGTATATTAAACAATCCTCATTCAAAGTTGAAATGGGTAGTGAGTTTTGTTTCAATTCATAAAAAGTGCGAAAAGTACGCAATTACTAGCTAGAAATAAACTATTGCTCATTTGTGAACGCTTTGGATGTATTTCATAATGAAAGCTGGCACTCCAAAATTCTTCTAAGAGGCTGAGTTGGTTGTGACTTTTCATCCAATTCAAAAATAATGCCAAAAGTTTGTCACATTAGCCTTAAACAATGTAGAAACACTTTATCGCCTGTTGGTGTCGTATATGAAACAATTTCTTAAAGAAATTGAGATTATATCATCCACATTGAAAGTTGAGATGCATGGTGACTTTTCACTCAATTAAAAAATAGCACAAAAAGCTTTCTGCATTTGCCTTACTTTGCCTCAAAAGACCTTATCACTAATTGTTGACCTATATATATCAATTACTCAAAGAAAGTGGGCATTTCGAATACTCATTGAGAGTTGAGATGGGTAGTGAGTTTTGATTCAATTCATAAAAAGTGCGAAAAGTAGGCAATTACTTGCAAGAAACAAACTATCGCTCATTTATGAATGTTTGGATGAATTTCATAATGAAAGCGGGCACTCCATAATTCTTCTAAGAAGATGAGTTGGTTGTGACTTTTCGCTCAATTCCAAAATAATGCCAAAAGTTCACCACATTTGCCTTAAATAAGGTAGAAACACTTCATCACCTGTTGGTGTCGTGTAAGAAACAATTTTTTAAAGAAATTGGGATTCTATAATCCCCACTAAAAGTTGAGATAAATGGTGACATTCCACTCAATTAAAAAATAGTGCAACAACCATTCTACATTTGCCTTACTCTGGTTCAAAAGACTCTTTCACGCATTTTTGATCTATATCGATCAATTACGCAACAAAAGTAGGCATCTCGAATCCTTATTGAACGTTGAGATGGGTAGTGAGTTTCCATTCAATTCATAAAAAGTGCGAAAATTACGCAATTACTTGCAAGAAACAAACTATCGCTCGTTTGTGAACTCTGTGTATGAATTTCCCAACGAAAGGAGGCACTCCATAATTCTTCTAATAGGCCGAGCTAGTTGTGACTTTTCACTCAATTCCAAAATAATGCAAAATTTTGCCACATTTGCCTTAAATAAGGTAGAAACGCTTCATCACCTGTTGGTGTTGTATATGAAACAATTTCTTCAAGAAATTGGGATTCTATAATCTTCATTGAAAGTTGAGAAGAATGGTGACTTTTCACACAATTAAAAAGTAGTGCAACAATCATTTTGCTTTTGCCTTACACTGGATGAGAAGACTTTCACTTGTTGTTGACCTATATAGATCAATTACGCAACAAAAGTGGGCATCTCGAATACTAGTTGAACATTGAGATGGGTAGTGAGTTTTCATTCAATTCATTAAAACTGCAAAAATTACGCAATTACTAGCTAGAAGCAAACTATGGCCTGATTGTGAACTCTTTGGATGAATTTCACAACGAAAGCGAGCACTCCATAATTCTTCTAAGAGGCTGAGGTGGTTGTGACTTTTCACTCAAGCCCAATGTAATGCCAAAAGTTGGCCACATTTGCCTTAAACAAGGTAGAAACACTTCATTACCTATTGGTGTCGTATAAGAAACAATTTCTTAAAAAAATTGGGATTCTATAATCCTTATTGAAAGTTGAGATGAATGGTGACATTTCACTCAATTAAAAAATAGTGCAACAACCATATACATTTGCCTTACTCTGGCACAAAAGACTCTTTCACTCATTTTTGACCTATATAGATCAATTACAAAACAAAAGTGGCCATATTAAATCCTTGTTGAACGTTGAAATGGGTTGTGAGTTTCCATTCAATACATAAAAAGTGCAAAAATTACGTAATTACTAGCTAGAAGAAAACTATGGCTCGATTGTGTACGCTTTGGATGAATTTCACAATGAAAGCGGGCACTCCATAATTCTTCTAATAGGCTGAGGTGGTTGTGACTTTTCACTCAATTCCAAAATAATGCCAAAAGTTCACCACATTTGCCTTAAACAAGGTAGAAACAATTCATCACCTGTTGGTGTCGTATATGAAACAATTTCTTAAAGAAATTGGGATTCTAAAATCCTCATGGAAAGTTGAGATGCATGGTGACTTTTCACCCAATTAAAAAATAGTGCAACATGCTTTCTGCATTTGCCTTACTCTGGCTCAAAAGACCCTATCACTTGATGTTGACCTATATAGATCAATTACGCAATAAAAGTGGGCATCTCAAATACACATTAAAAGTTCATATGGGTAGTGAGTTTTCATTAAACTCATACAAAGTACGAAAATTACGTAATTACTAGCTAAAAACAAACTAACCCTCGTTTGTGAATACTTTGGATGCAATTCACAATGAAAGCGGGTACTCGATAGTTCTTTTCAGAAGCTATGGTGGTTGTGACTTTTAACTCAATTCTAAAATAATTCCAAAAGTTTGCCATATTTGCATTAAACAAGGTAGAAACACTTCATCAATTGTTGGTGTCGTATGTGAAACAATTTCTTAAAGAAATTGGGATTCTATAATCCTCATTGAAAGTTGACATGCATGGTGACTTTTCACTCAATTAAAAATAAGTGCAACAAGCTTTCTGCGTTTGCCTTACTCTTGCAAAAAAGAATACATCACTCATTGTTGACATATATAGATCAATTATGCAATGAAGGTGGGCATCTCTAAACATCATACAAAGTTAAGATAGGTAGTGAGTTTTCATTCAATTAATAAAAAGTGGGAAAAGTACGCAATTACTAGCAAGAAACAAACTATCGCTCGTTTCTGAACACTTTGGATGAATTTCACAACGAAAGTGGGCACTCCATAATTCTTCTAAGATGCTGAGGTGGGGTTGACATTTCACTCAAATCCAAAATAATGCCAAAAGTTTGCCACATTTGCATTAAAAAAGGAAGAAACACTTCATCACCTGTTAGTGTCATATATGAAATAATTTCTTAAAGAAATTGGCATTCTGCACTCCTCATTTAAAGTAAACATGCATGGTGACTTTTCACTCAATTAAAAAATAGTGCAAGAAGTTTTCTCCATTTGCCTTACTCTAGCTCAAAAGGCCCAATCACTCGTTCTTGACCTATATAGATCAATTACACAATAAAGTGGGCATCTCGAATACTCATTAAAAGTTCAGATAGGTAGTGAATTTTCATTCAACTCATAAAAAGTGCGAAAAGTACGCAATTACTAGCTAGAAACAAACTACCCCTCGTTTGTGAATGGTTGGATGAATATCACAATGAAAGCACGCACTCCATAATTCTTCTAAGAGGTTGAGGTGGTTGTGACTTTTCACTCAATTCCAAAATAATGCCAAAAGTTCACCACATTTGCCTTAAACAAGGTAGAAACACTTCATCACCTGTTAGTGTCGTATAAGAAACAATTTCTTAAAGAAATTGGGATTCTAAAATCCTCATGGAAAGTTGAGATGCACGGTGACTTTTCACTCAATTAAAAAATAGTGCAACATGCTTTCTGCATTTGCCTTACTCTGGCTCAAAAGACCCTATCACTCGTGTTGACCTATATAGATCAATTACGCAATAAAAGTGGGCATCTCAAATACACGTTGAAAGTTCATATGGGTAGTGAGTTTTCATTAAACTCATACAAAGTACGAAAGTTACGTAATTACTAGCTAGAAACAAACTACCCCTTGTTTGTGAATAATTTGAATGTATTTCACAACAAAAGTGGGCACTCGATAGTTCTTTTTAGAAGCTAAGGTGGTTGTGACTTTTAACTCAATTCTAAAATAATGCCAAAAGTCTTCATCACCTGTTGGTATCGTATATGAAATAATTTCTTAAAGAAATTGGGATTCTATAATCCTCATTGAAAGTTGACATGCATGGTGACTTTTTACTCAATTAAAAATAAGTACAACAAGCTTTCTACGTTTGCCTTACTCTTGCTAAAAAGAATACATCACTCGTTGTTGAAATATATACATCAATTATGCAACGAAAGTAGGCATCTCTAACCCTCATACAAAGTTCAGATGGGTAGTGAGTTTTCATTGAATTCATAAAAAGTGCAAAAAGTACGCAATTACTAACAAGAAACAAACTATCGCTCATTTGTGAACACTTTGGATGAATTTCACAACGAAAAGGGGCACTCCATAATTCTTCTAACAAGTTGAGGTGGCTGTGACATTTCACTCAAATCCAAAATAATGCCAAAAGTTTGCCACATTTGCATAAAAAAAGGTAGAAACACTTCACCACCTGTTGGTGTTGTATATGAAACAATTTCTTAAAAAAATTGGGATTCTGTAATCCACATTGAATGTTGACATACATGGTGACTTTTCACTCAATTAAGAAATAGTGCAACCAGCTTTCTGTATTTGCCTTACCCAGGCTCAGAAGACCCTATCTCTCTTTTTTGACCTACATAGATCAATCACGCAATGAAAAGGGGCATCTCGAATACTCATTGAAAGTTCATATGGGTAGTGAGTTTTCATTCAATTCATCAAAAGTGCGAAAATTACACAATTACTAGCAAGAAATAAACTACCGCTCATTAGTGAACACTTTGGATGAATTTCACAACGAAAGCGGTACTCCATAATTCTTCTAAGAAGCTGAGGTGGTTGTGACTTTTAACTCAATTTTAAAATAAGGCCAAAAGTTTGACATATTTTCCCTAGACAAGATAGAAACACTTCATCACCTGTTGGTGTCGTATATGAAACAATTTCTTAAAATAATTGGGATTCTATAATCCTCATTGAAAGTTGAGATGTATGGTGACTTTTCACTCAATTAAAAAATAGTGCAACAACCATTCTGCATTTGCTTTACTTTGGCTCAAAAGACTCTATCACTCGTTGTGACCTATGTACATCAATTACGCAACAAAAGTAGGCATCTCCAATCCTCATAGAAAGTTAAGATGGGTAATAGGTAGTGAGTTTTTCAGTCAATTCATAAAAATTGGGAAGAGTACACAATTACTAGCTAGAAATAAACTATCGCTCGTTGAAACATCCTCCCATACAACCCTCAGAGTACACTTGCGGAAGCTATACTAGCTCTTCTTCTGCCTAAACTCCGGCAGCATAACCGCTACACTTCATCTGTACAAAGAACTGAACTGTACTGATTCGGTAATCCCCTCATGAGAACTACCATTCTACGTAGTACCCAGGAAAGACTAGATGAACCGGCTAGGTCCACTCACTTCTAGCCTCCTTAGACAGCACTACGTACACAGTACTTATCATATACTGATGTTCAGTCTTTACTCCGGCAGCATAACGGCATCTCTTAGGATTCTCTAAATCCACTTTAGCATAACCTCCCTGTAATGGGTTATGGATGGGGATGAGATTCGGGGGAATCTCAGTAGCAACAATCATAACAATATATGTAATGCAGTGTGACAGTGCTTGCTTGTGATTGTGTACAGATAAGTATGCTGCGTGCTTCCATGCTTAATAACATATGACCATAGCATTACAGCAGAGCTTCAGACATAACATATAAGACAACAATCCAACCAAACAATAGCACATCAAATCACAAAGCCATTACATAGAAGCTAGGATTAGTTACTACCTGGCTAGCTTAGCAGAACCCTACTATCCCTACTCTACTTCCAGCTCCGCCAGAACTTCCTTTCTTCCTTTCTCCTTTCTCCTTTCTTCCTTTCCTCCTCCTTCTCTCTAATCTTTCTCTCTCACTTCCTTACCCATGCGTGAAGCAAGAATGAGAGGGGGGTATTTATAAGGTTTCCCAATGGCATTTCTGTAATTACCATGCCATCTGATCCTGCGGTCCTGGTTTTTCCTGGATTTTCCTATTTTCTTTAATTCCTCATTTACTGCATCATCATGCCAACTCACCAGGACACCTCAGCAGCATATTTTTCACATGCTTGAATTCCCGGGACACCTCAGCATGCTGACTCACCATGCTGACTCACCGGTCCAGTCTCCTGCCTCGTAATGCGTGCCCTCAGCTTTATCTGCTTTCTGCGGACTAATGCCATGTGGCAACTGGAAGAGACCTTGCACGCTTCCCAATGCCACCCAGATAAGTCCCGGACTTATCTGATCACCTCCTCGGTTTACGTGCCTCCTCGGTTATCACGCCAACCGAGTATCTTTACTTTACTGAATCATTACTTTAATGCCATGTGGCATCTTGCAGGACCCATGAGTACACCTTATCAGTCCACCTCATGGTATCCAGATAACCTTTCCTGTATCTGATATCCTGCCTCCGGTCTATCTCTAACTGGGTAAATATCTCTCTTGGACCTTCACCACTCTTGGCCCATACGCTTAGCGCCACTTTAGTCACTAGTCGCGACCTCAACATCCTCTTGTCGCGACCTAACATCTTTGTGTACACTAGTCGCGACTACAACATTTTCTCGTCACGACCACAACACATTTTAGTCGCGTCTAAGGTTTTCTGCCACTATTAGTCGCGACCATATCACTTTTCAGTCGCGACCTCAGTACATTTTAGTCGCAACCAAACTCATATACTTATTAGTCGCGACACCACACATATCCGTCACGACCAAACCTCTCTGCCAATATGAGTCGCGACCAAGACACTTACTCGTCGCGACCAAAAGTCACTTTACATCTTTCCCATGGACAACTCTACTTCTCTCACAAGTAGTGTCCATTTCTTTCATATCTCACCCCACAGAATCTTAGCATAATTCTGGGGTCTATCTTATCTCACTTTCTTCTTATCCTTTATCCTAGGTTCTAGAAATTCTCTTTCAATAACTCATCCCTTAACTCTTTGGGAGTCCTCATTAATTGAAAGGCTCGACAACCCTCTGTATCAGGTTATCTTACACAGGAGCCAGCCCATATCAAGCTACCTGCAGAATTCCTAGGCTTAAGACTTAGGACATTCCTCCCATTCCTCATTTTGAACCTAGGTGAACTGTCCCGATTCTGTAGGTTAAAGACTTAACTCATCTTTAAATCTTGAAGGACTTAGCTTATCCCTCGGATCCTACAAAATACAGGTAAATAATCCGCCCATATCAGATTACCACCATAGGACTACGGGTTAGCAGCCTGCCCATATCAGACTACCTCCCAGTTCAACTAGACCCAAAAATTGGGATGTTACAAATCTCCTCCCCTTTAAGAAATTTCGTCCTCGAAATTTCAAGGGATACCTCATCTTTCCTGAAGAGAACTTCTTACTGATCTATGCAGCTATGTGATTATTATAACACAGTCATATATATAACTAGTAAGATCATCCCTATCCGTCTTTTCCTCACTCCAGTGATGGCCTAGAGGAGCAACAGCTTGGTCCTAGACCTTCCACATGGATTCTTAGCAACTAACATCTTACATTATAGTTGCTTACAGCTATCCATGTCATAACCCCTCATACAACGCCCTCATCACTAAGTTAAGACAGATTTATTATCTTACTAATTATTTCTCCCGACTCATTATCATAACCACATTCTCTAGATCAGAAAAGAACTCTTCATCCATACCATCATCTAGGCACATAGTTCCTTACAGCTCAGTCGCCCTTACAGCTATGGTTCCTCTTAACCATTCTTAGGGTCGACCTCAGGGAAATTGGGACTCTGTCTGTGGTAAGAGCAAACACCTTTCCTAGGAATGTCAGCATTCATAAGGCAACTCTCGCCAAGTGGCCTTTCTCTCACCACTGCATTGCCCGGCTCGACAATCCTATGTGCCATGGCTCACCACTTTGACATCTCTACTCTCCAACCTGATCTTCACCTTGATCAGTCCCCTGCCTGAACTATTGTCTCCTTCTCTTACTATTGGCTTCACAACTAGAGCTACCTCCCAGAGTGCTCTTAGCCAATGCTTCTCCATCTCAATATCATAACTTATCGTCCCATAACTGAGACTATCTATCATCCTCAAACATATCATTTCTGTTCTCTAGGGTATTCTACCCTAGGTTACTACTTCTTCGTGATGGAATCCCTCTGCTTAGGGAACATCAGCCCATCACATCTCTAACCTTAGGCCATGTCCTAAGCTCATTCCTGGACCAACCTCATGCTAGCTATCTCATTCTAGCTCTTAGGTCTTCTATTCAGCCCAGCTGAATAAGACCTTGACATTGTAGATCTACACGGAGGTCTACCTCATTCTAGCTATTTCATCTAGCTAGCCCATCTTAATTCATCATTATCATCCCTTGCTACTTCTTTAGCAAGGATGACTCGCATATTGGAGTTTCCAGCTTCCTCTATGCATGGCTCCTCCACTCAAGCTCTACATCCTTATCTTGTGTTCACCATCTTTTTCCTTCGAAAAGAAAAGTGACCACAACACATTCCATCTAGGAATTTTTATCTCCACCGGCCCTTTCTAAACCCTCTACATGAATACTGCTGTGACCTGAGTGTTGGATAGTCATGACTCATCCTCTATGATCTTTCGTCGCGACCACCACACTCAACTCGTCACGACCGAACAATTCTGTCCCTTAGTCGCGACCAAATTATTATCCCGTCGCGACCTGAACTTATCTTGTCGCGACACGAGACCTTTCTCGTCGCAACCTCAGCTCCCTGCCAAATAAAGTCACGACCTATGAACATACCCGCCGCGACATAATCTTTCTGTGAATAACAGTCGCGACCTAGAAACTTATGCGTCGCGACTAAAACTCTCATTGAGGCTACCCGTCGCGACCTAAAACACTTTAGTCGTGACCGGAGTGCTATTCTCTCGCACTCAAGGAAATACTCTTTCTAAATCAGAGCATCACTGAGCCAGAACCTTCTGTTCTATGCCAGAATCTTATGCTCTGAACCAGAGTCCTTTCTGGTTTATGCCAGAACCTATTGCTCTGATACCAAAATGAAACATCCTCCCATACAACCCTCAAAGTACACTTGCGGAAGCTATACTAGCTCTTCTTCTGCCTAAACTCCGGCAGCATAACCGCTACACTTCATCTGTACAAAGAACTGAACTGTACTGATTCGGTAATCCCCTCATGAGAACTACCATTCTACGTAGTACCCAGGAAAGACTAGATGAACCGGCTAGGTCCACTCACTTCTAGCCTCCTTAGACAGCACTACGTACACAGTACTTATCATATACTGATGTTCAGTCTTTACTCCGGCAGCATAACGACGTCTCTTAGGATTCTCTAAATCCACTTCAGCATAACCTCCCTGTAATGGGTTATGGATGGGGATGAGATTCGGGGGAATCTCAGTAGCAACAATCATAACAATATATGTAATGCAGTGTGACAGTGCTTGCTTGTGATTGTGTACAGATAAGTATGCTGCGTGCTTCCATGCTTAATAACATATGACCATAGCATTACAGCAGAGCTTCAGACATAACATATAAGACAACAATCCAACCAAACAATAGCACATCAAATCACAAAGCCATTACATAGAAGCTAGGATTAGTTACTACCTGGCTAGCTTAGCAGAACCCTACTATCCCTACTCTGCTTCCAGCTCCGCCAGAACTTCCTTTCTTCCTTTCTCCTTTCTCCTTTCTTCCTTTCCTCCTCCTTCTCTCTAATCTTTCTCTCTCACTTCCTTACCCATGCGTGAAGCAAGAATGAGAGGGGGGTATTTATAAGGTTTCCCAATGGCATTTCTATAATTACCATGCCATCTGATCCTGCGGTCCTGGTTTTTCCTGGATTTTCCTATTTTCTTTAATTCCTCATTTACTGCATCATCATGCCAACTCACCAGGACACCTCAGCAGCATATTTTTCACATGCTTGAATTCCCGGGACACCTCAGCATGCTGACTCACCGGTCCAGTCTCCTGCCTCGTAATGCGTGCCCTCAGCTTTATCTGCTTTCTGCGGACTAATGCCATGTGGCAACTGGAAGAGACCTTGCACGCTTCCCAATGCCACCCAGATAAGTCCCGGACTTATCTGATCACCTCCTCGGTTTACGTGCCTCCTCGGTTATCACGCCAACCGAGTATCTTTACTTTACTGAATCATTACTTTAATGCCATGTGGCATCTTGCAGGACCCATGAGTACACCTTATCAGTCCACCTCATGGTATCCAGATAACCTTTCCTGTATCTGATATCCTGCCTCCGGTCTATCTCTAACTGGGTAAATATCTCTCTTGGACCTTCACCACTCTTGGCCCATACGCTTAGCGCCACTTTAGTCACTAGTCGCGACCTCAACATCCTCTTGTCGCGACCTAACATCTTTGTGTACACTAGTCGCGACTACAACATTTTCTCGTCACGACCACAACACATTTTAGTCGCGTCTAAGGTTTTCTGCCACTATTAGTCGCGACCATATCACTTTTCAGTCGCGACCTCAGTACATTTTAGTCGCAACCAAACTCATATACTTATTAGTCGCGACACCACACATATCCGTCACGACCAAACCTCTCTGCCAATATGAGTCGCGACCAAGACACTTACTCGTCGCGACCAAAAGTCACTTTACATCTTTCCCATGGACAACTCTACTTCTCTCACAAGTAGTGTCCATTTCTTTCATATCTCACCCCACAGAATCTTAGCATAATTCTGGGGTCTATCTTATCTCACTTTCTTCTTATCCTTTATCCTAGGTTCTAGAAATTCTCTTTCAATAACTCATCCCTTAACTCTTCGGGAGTCCTCATTAATTGAAAGGCTCGACAACCCTCTGTATCAGGTTATCTTACACAGGAGCCAGCCCATATCAAGCTACCTGCAGAATTCCTAGGCTTAAGACTTAGGACATTCCTCCCATTCCTCATTTTGAACCTAGGTGAACTGTCCCGATTCTGTAGGTTAAAGACTTAACTCATCTTTAAATCCTGAAGGACTTAGCTTATCCCTCGGATCCTACAAAATACAGGTAAATAATCCGCCCATATCAGATTATCACCATAGGACTACGGGTTAGCAGCCTGCCCATATCAGACTACCTCCCAGTTCAACTAGACCCAAAAATTGGGATGTTACACTCGTTTGTGAACTCTTTGGATGAATTTCACAACGAAAGCGGTCACTCCTTAATTCTTTTAAGAAGCTGAGGTGGTTGTGACTTTTCACTCAATTCTAAAATAATGCCAAAAGTTCGTCACATTTTCCTTAAACAAAGTAAAAACACTCCATCACCTGTTGCTATCGTATATAAAATAATTTCGTAAAGAAATTGAGATTTTATAATCGTCATTGAAAGTTGACAGGCATGGTGACTTTTAACTTAATTAAAAATTTGCCTTACTCTGGCTCAAAAGACCCTATCACTCATTATTGATCTATATAGATCAATTACGCAATGAAAGTGGGCAACTTACTAATTGAAAGTTGAGATGGGTAGTGAGTTTTCATTCAATTCATAAAAAATATGAACGTAATTACTAGCTAGAAACAAACTATGGCTTGTTTGTTTAAATAAAACTGACTCTTAGTGGACCTTAAGACACCTATTCTTTAGCAACAATTCAATAACATAATAGTTTAAATAATTAAATAACAGATAATTAATCCAATAACAGACTCGATAATAATAAATAATAAATAATAAATAATAAAGCAAGGTCAAATTAATTTCCTAGTCTTGCGTCTTTGATATGTCCTAGGATTCATATCAATAATTCCCCCTTGGAAAGCCGTCTTGTCCTCAAGTTGGAATTCTGGAAATTGCTGTAATAGAAAGTTATAGTCCTCCCAACTTGCCACCACTTCAGGTCTAGCCTTCCACTATAATAATAGCTCTAATTGAGGCCCTTTCAAGCAATAAGACAACACCTTCGTTGGTTCTAACAACAGTTCAAAGTCATTGGAGATAGGCAGCTTTGCTCGTCTAGAACAGCCATGCCATGTGCAGGATGAAGCAAGGAAATATGAAATACCAGATAAATTCTTCCAATAGGAGGTAGCTCGAGATCGTAAACAAAGGGTCTGACTTTTCTAAGGACCTTGTAGGGGCCAAAGAATCTAGGGGAAAGCTTAGTATACTTCCTATGCGCAAGAGAGTGCTGGCAAAATGGCTGGATTCGAAGATAAACAGCATCACCCACTTCAAATTGTAGCTCACGGGGATGTCAATCTGCATAGGACATCATTCGATCTTGTGCCTTCTTAAAAAGATTATCTTAGAGTAGTCGCAACATGTTTTCTCGAGTTTCTAACTGGTCAGCAAGTTCTGCAACATTTGTTTCACCCTTAATGAAGGGGTGAAATGGCGGAGGATCCCTACCATAGACCACCTTAAATGGAGTGGTGTTGGGGGACGTGTGAAAACTAGTGTTGAATGAATACTCAGCCTAACACAGGAATTTGCTCCAAGTACGGGGTTGCCCATGTGCAAAGCATCTCAAATAGGCTTCTAGACATCTATTAAAGACTTTGGTTTGAACTCAGTCATCGACTCTGCCAGATTCAGGGGACCAGCACTAGTTGACCTTATTTTAAGCTCAGACAAGAGCATGGATTGAAGACCTGAAACTTGAAGCTCAGTACGGGGCAATCCCTGCAACTTATATCTTTTTCCATCAAACCCAAAAATTAAAAATGATTTGTTCCAATTGACCTAAATAGTGTTAAGTGAGACCAAACATTGAATACCAAGAACCAAATCAGAACCAGGTAAAGAGAAAAGATAGAAGTCTTGCATGATTTTCAAAACTGGAAGTGCAACCTCCATATCCTTGCATAGTTGATTGCACTGTACTACACGGCCATCACCCACTTAGACACTGAGAGTGGGTACGTTGCAGGTGGTGATATTTGTAACATCCCGATTTTTGGGTCTAGGAGAACTGGGAGGTAGTCTGATATGGGTAGGCTGCTAAACCCGTAGTCCCAGGGTAGTAATCTGATATGGGTGGACTACTTACCTGTATTTTTTAAGAATCCGAGGGATGAGCTAAGTCCTTTAGGATTTAAAGATGAGTTAAGTCTTTAACCTACAGAATCGGGACAGTTCACCTAGGTTCAAAATGAGGAATGTGAGGAATATCCTAAGTCTTAAGCCTAGGAATTCTGCAGGTAGCTTGATATGGGCTGGCTCCTGTGTAAGATAATCTGATATGGGCGGGTTGTCGAGCATTTCAATTAACAATGACTCCCGAAGAGTTTAGGGGATGAGTTATTGAAAGAGAATTTCTAGAACTTAAGATGAAGGATGAGAAGATGAGTAACAGGGCCAGAAAGAGAATGTAGGGGCAAAATCGTAATTATGGGAAAGATCAGGCTGGTAGCCGATGAGTACCATATTTTGTCAGAAAATAGAGAAAATTATGCTGATCATTTCACTGAACTGTGAAATGTGCATATGAGGTCTCTATGTATATGAAAGAATTAGAAATGTGACCAGGGGTAAAATGGTCATTTTGGAAAAGTGTGCGCGTGAGCGCATTTTCAGGCCAAAATAGCCCTGTCCGGATAAAATATCTGAAAATACCTGGAGATAGAGAAAAGGATTTCGGGTTGAATGAGGAGTCACGGAATTTTGATTTGAGGTCCCGATTTTTCTGTAAAAATTTCGGAAGATGGGAATTTACAGTTATAATCGGTAAAGAAAAAGCAGTCCGAATAGAGATGATCGGACTGTGGCCAAAGGCCATATAGTGGTTGTTAAGACCCATAGTGACACCAGGGAAGGCCCAGGCCCATAATATCAGTTCAGTGGTAAAAGGGACCGGTGTCCGGGAAAAATGTGTAAAATGACGAAAATGCCCTTATGTTATAGAATAGTTTAAGAATGAGTAAAGGGTATTTTGGTCATTTGCCTAAGGTTAGACGGTCCAGGAAGGTTATCTGGATAGTTGACCAGGGTCAGAGAATACTCTAGTAAGGTGTGAAAAGACAATAATGCCCCTAGACTCACTAAAGAAAATAAAGAGGAACCAAGGGCATTTTGGTAATTTGCCAAGGGGTGTGTCTTGGGAATCGGGCCATCAAAGTACTTGGGCTGGATCAGAGACCCAAGATGATATTCCCAGACCAAAAACGTAGCCCAGCATAAATGTGAGAAAAAGTGACATTAAAATAATGATTTAGTGACTTTTCAGTAAAGTAAAGTTACTCAGTTGGCACGATAACCGAGGAGGTGATCAGATAAAGTTTGGGACTTATCTGGAGGTCATGGGATGGCGTGATAGGACCCATCTAGACGCCACATGGCACTGATCTAGAGGGAGAAGAAATGTTAAGGACACGTGGCACAATCTTAGCCATTGAGTCCAGTTTGTGGGAAATCGGACCGGACCGGTACTGGACTGGACTGGACTGGAAAGCTTCCAGAAAGTTTATTGTCTCTCTCAATTTTGCCATGTGAGAAATGTGACTGATGAGGTGTCCCCTGAGGCGTCCCTTGATGATGCAGTAAAAGGGAATAAAGAAAAATAGGAAATTTCGGAAAAACCAGGACCACAAGTTCAGATGGCTTCAAAATTACGGAAATGCCATCCATCAAAACTATAAATACCCCCTCCCCTCCCATTTTCATGCATCCCACAGTTTTGCAAGAGAAAGAGAGAGAAAGAAGAGAAAGAAGGAGAAAGAAAGAAAGAAAGGAAGTTCTTGCGGAGCTGGAAGCAGTATAGAGATTCTAGAGTTCTGCTAAGCTTTTGAAGTAGTAACTAATCCTAGCTTTTATGTAATATCTTTGTGATTTGTTGTGCTATTGTTTGGTTGGATTGTTGTCTTATATGTTATGCTTGAAGCTCTATTACAATGCTATGATCATATGTTATTGAATATGGAAGCACGCAGCATGCTTATCTGTACACAATCACAAGCAAGCACTGTCACTCTGCATTACATATATTGTTATGATTATTACTACTGAGATTCCCCCGAATCTCATTCCCCATATCTAACCCATTACAGGGAGATTATGTTGAAGTGGATTTTAAGAATTTTGAGAGACGCCGTTATGCTGCCGAATTTAAGACTGAACATCAAAATATGATAAGTACTGTGTACGTAGGTGCTGTCTAAGGAGGCTGGAAGTGAGTGGACCTAGCCGGTTCATCCAGTCTTTCCTGGGTACTTACGTAGAATGGTAGTTCTCATGAGAGAATTACCAAATCGGTACGGTTCTGTTCTTTGTACAGATGAAGCCTAGCGGTTATACTGCCAAAATTCGGGCAGAAAAAGATGTAATGGAAATATGAGAATTTTATGTATGTCCTGTTGTATGACATTTTATTATTTAATAATAAATATTGTTTGGCATGTTCAATTTGTGAATGGGGAATTAAGGGAGAAATTCGCAAGTCCTGAGGTAGCAGTGTTTTGACCTCAGTTTGACCTAGTAAACGAAGGAGTTTGGCTATGAAATTTGCTGAGCCAGTGATACACACATCTGGGGCACTCCGTGGATAGATAATAAGCCTTGTTTGGATGTGTAGAATGAGATTAATCAGTTCTCAAATTAAAGGTTCAGAATAAGGAACTTAAGAGTAGAGATTTTAATTTCTGGGCTTAAGTTAAGATATGATCAAGCTAATATCGCTTCCGTAAGTGTACTCTGAGGGGTCTAACGGAGGATGTTTCATTTTGGTATCAGAGCAATAGGTTCAGGCATAAACCAGACAAGATTCTGGCTCAGAGCATAAGATTCTGGCACAGAACAGAAGGTTCTGGCTTAGTGATGCTCTGATGTAGAAAGGTTATTGCCCTAGAGTACATAGAGGTTTAGAAAAATCTAGTGGAGGTAAAGCCCCTAGATGAGTAAGTAGTACGATGTTATGTGTTCACTTTTCTTTTTCTGATTGACAAGGAACAAGATGGTGAAGACGAGACGAGGACACAGAACTCAAGTGGAGGAGCCACACATAGAGGAAGCTGGCAACTCCAATGAGGTAGATCCTATGCAAGTCATCCTTGCTTGGCTAGATCAGCAGCAAAGGATGATGGAAGAAATGAGGGCGGAACAAGTTCGCCGAGATCAGGAAAGAGATGCCACTATAGCTACTCTTACAGCTGTAGTTAATCAATTGCGAACCCCTGATAGACCAGCAGAAGGGATATCAGGAATTCCTCCGAATAATGAGCAGTCGAGAATAGAGGATCCAGTGGTAGATCCTAATAGTATTCAGCAATGGATGGAGCGGTTCCAAAAGTACAATCCCCCGGCGTTTGAGGGGACATTTGACGTCCAAGTAGCCAAAGATTGGATAGATCAGCTAGAAAAGATTTTTGAGGTGCTAGACTGCCCATCAGGAAGAAAAGCCAGCTGGCCATTTTCAAGCTAGAGAAGGATGCGCGAAGATGGTGGAAGAACACCGAGCTTATTCTTTAGGTGAAATGTAATATCCTTAATTTTCTGTACTGATTTCTATGTACAGATTAAATGGAATATATGAGTTCTTTTTCAGGAAAAAGATGTGGTCCTTTATGTAAAGAAAATGATTAAATTGCAAAAGAAAGGAAATGAAAGGACTTAAATGTAATTATGGAAAGTTTAAGGTTAGGAAAGAAAGGTAGACAAAAATGTGGGGTCTCAAAGTGTAATTTTAGCCAAATTTAAGGGACTTAATTGCAAAGAAGAAAAGTTCCCTGGGGCTAAAGTATAATTAAAGAAAAATAGGCCAGAAGTGGTTTGGACCGCCCGACAGCATTTCAGTCCCATATTTCACCAGAAGATAGGGCAAGTGACGCTGGGTAATCTAGCTTAAAACCGAAATTTTTGAAGACTCCAGATAGTCAAAAATGGACTGATCGTCCAAAAGTTATAAAAATTCCTACCGGATACCCTAGATTTCAGATATAAGTAAGAAATTACAGGATGATGCACCCTTATGGCGCGGATGTCAAGAGACTGACAAAATACTGATAGGAGGTCTGTAGAAAAAGTTATTCACAAATTAACAAATCTAGACGGGAGTATGAGGCCTCCAAGGATCCGATAGGGAGATTTATCGATATTTAAACTAAGACTGAATGAGGTCGGGTAACAACAGTCAGATGATCGTTATGACCCAAATGGCTGCCCAGACACAGTAGGGCAGTGTATCTGACAAAAGGAGCCGGTGTCCGGATATGTGTGTAAACGGTGCATAAAAGCTAAAATATTCAGTGAACCTGGACAGGGGAGGATTCCTCGTAATGCGTGCCATGAAGGTGTTGGACCCAGAAAGGCCCAATAATGGCGCCATCAAAGGACCAATAAGACACGTGGACTGATAGGTGGGCCAGTGTCCAGCAGAACCCCGGAAAAGTGCGAAATTATGAAAATGCCCCTGTGTTGTATTAAAGAGGTAGCAGGTGTATGAAGGGCATTTTGGTCATTCTGGACAGGCCTAGAGTCCAAGACATATACAGATGAAGTTAATCAGAGTCAGTATATGCCCTGATAAAGTACAAAAAGGTGTAAAATGACGGTTTTGCCCTTAGGGTTAAGATAGTGCATGAAAGGGCACCCAGGGGTATTTTGGTCATTTCGTAGGGGATCTGTAATTGAGTTTAGACCCAGTATTAAAATGTTAATGATATAAAGGATCTAGATACTAAGTTCAAGGCCAGAAGACATAATATGGGTTTTCAGAAAAATTAGATTCAGAAAACGGTCCAATTTTCGAGGCGATGGAACGGGCTGATACCGGATTGGACCGGAAAGCTTCCAGAAGGCTTCTAGCTCCCTCCATTTGTGCCATGTGATAAATGTGTGAGGTGAGGTGTCCCATGAGGTGGCCTTGAATGATGTCATGGATGATGCAGTAAAAGGAATAAAGAAAAATAGGAAATTCCGAAAAAACAAGGACCACAGGATCAGATGGCATCAAAATTACAAGAATGCCACTCCTCAAAACTATAAATACCCCCTAGCTCTTCATTCTCACGGCCAAGGAGAACTTTAGAGAGGGAAAGAAGTTCTTGATAGAGAAAGTGGAAAAGAAAGAAGAAAGGAAGTTCTGGTGAAGTTGGAAGCAGTGTAGAAGTTCTGAAGTTCTGCTTTTGAGATAGTAACTAATCCTAGCTTTTATGTAATGTCTTTGTGATTTGTTGTACTATTGTTTGGTTGGATTGTTATCTTATATGTTATGCTTGAAGCTCGATTACAATGCTATGATCATATGTTATTGAATATAGAAGCATGCAGCATACCTATCTGTACACAATCACAAGCAAGCAATGTCACACTGCATTACATATATTGTTATGATTGTTGCTACTAAGATTCTTTTGAATATCATTCCCATATATAACATTACAGGGGAGGCTCTGTCAAAATAAAATTTGGAAATTTTAAGAGACGCCGTTATGCTGCCGAAATTCTGGCAACGAAGCAGGAATAAAGAAAGGAACTGATACGTACTGTGTACGTAGGTGCTGTCTAAGGAGGCTGGAAGTGAGTGGACCTAGCAGGTTCATCCAGTCTTTCCTGGGTACTTACATAGAATGGTAGTTCCTATGAGAATTATCGAATCGGTACAAGATCGGTTACTTTCTACAGAAGGAATGTAGCAGTTATGCTGCCGGATTTTGGACAACGAAAAATGTAATAGGAATATGAGGATATTAATCATGCCCTGATGTATAATAGTTGATTATTTAATAATGATTGTTATCTGGCATGTTTGACTGATGTGTGATGTATGTATGCACTATGATGTAAGGTTGGTTGCTGAAAAATGATTTTGTGAAGAGTAATCCGTGGAGACCTATTGATGTTTGATAAATCATTAAAAATAGTAAATGGTTGAATAAATGTATGTATACACGAAAAGATATAAATTGTTAAAGTTGGGGCCAGAATGCTGGATTCAGTAGAAAATCACTGGATGAACAGTAAAGTTAAAACGTTGACCCACGTTGGATTTGTCAATGAATGGTCAACCAATGATTTTTCCCTGAAATATAATTAGGTTATCTTCATGTATCAGTTTGAACCACTTCATTTCAATTTTTCTAGAATCAGTTATGATTTTTCAAAGTCAGGTCACTCATCTGGAATTCACCACAGTGAACAGTACCCGATAAGGAAAAATTCCTGATTAAGAGTTTAGACTTCAATGACCCTGAAAGTGGTTCTAAGTGCTACTGAATGGTCCTTAAGATATATAAAAATAAGGATGTGACATTTTGGTATCAGAGCAAAGGATTCTGGCTTAGGAAATGTTCTGAATAGATAAATATACCCAAATATACCGAACATAATTGACACTAAGTTAGTGTTGCAGGATGGCTAGACATAGATCCGGGTCTTAAACTACAATAAACCAATGGGAGTTAAGACCGGAGGTTTCTAGTTCGGATAGTTCAGAAGAGGAGATAATGAGCAATGATTCTGATCCTTGGATATCTCCAGTAGTGAGTGACTCAAAAGTGGATAGTTCTTCCGTAGGATCAAATCTTGTGGATGATCAGGAGGTGATGGTGATAGAAGGCCCTATTCCTGCCATTCCCATAAGTGCAGTACCTTTGAATATAACAGACAATTCAGGATCCAGCCAAGTACGTGATCAGAGTAATGCGGCAGGTCCCAGTAGGCCCGAAGTGACCCTAGTAGAGATATATTTGGGAAGTCTAATCGTAAGAATGATCCCAGGGAGGAACCTGAGTAGAGAACAATTTGAGAGCTCGGTAGCATTAGCCCGACAGCTATATGGGCTGAGGTAGACCCTGAACAGAAATGTAGATCAAGGCTATATGGTTTATCAGAATTTCATCACAAGGGTGAAAGCCATATCAAGCCTGGGATCCAAACGTGTTAACCTTGAGGCTTTGGCTAGAAATTATGAATGATGTATTGCCGACTACTCCTACCTGGAGATCAGAGTTGGATCAATATTTTGATAAAGAACCATATTGTACTGTATCTGACTGGATCTACTTGGTAGGAGAATATATTAGAATAAAGTTTAAGAAAAATTAGGGTAATATTCCAATGTACAAAAGATCAGTACAGTAGCATATGTATGACTGTGACATGTACCTTGTATGCTATGTTTGAAATGAAATGAGAAATATTGTTTATCGCATTCCTTTCTATGTTATAGCATAACAAAATGGTTCGAACAAGAAGAACGATTCCAGCAGAGGAACCACAAGAAGCTGGAAATCTTAATCAACTAATTTTAGAACGGTTAGAACAACAACAAAAGATGATAGAAGAAATGAGAACAGCTCAGGCACGAAATGAGCAGGAAAGAGATGCTGCCACAGCCGCAGCAGTGGCAGCAGCTGTAAGTAATTTAAGACCGCCAGAGCCTTCAGGAGCGGCTGATAGAGAACCTGAAGGAGTACAACAGCAAGCAGTTCATCCCCAGAGACGGGTTGAATCGAGGGAGGAGGTAGTAGGTATCCAACAATGGATGGTTCGATTTTGTAAACACAATCCTCCAGTGTTCGAAGGAACATTCGAAGTACAGATAGCAGAAAATTAGGTCATTAGATTAGAGAAGATCTTTAAGGTCCTCGACTGCCCAATTGAAACCAAGGCCCAAATGGCCATCTATCAATTAGAAAAGGATGCGGATAGATGGTGGAAGAATACAGAGTTACTTCTCCAAGCAAGAGATATTCCAGTTACCTGGGAAGTGTTTTTTGAGCAGTTTTATGAGAAATATTTCCCTCAATCCGTCAGAGATGAAAGGGAGGCCGAATTCCTTGTACTGAGACAAGGAGAAAAAGAAGCTTTTGACGAATATCTGGCTAAGTTCATCCGGCTATCCCAGTATTCTACATATCTACGTCAAGTGGATGACGAGCGCTGGATGACAGAAAGGATGATTCGGGGCTTGAATTCCACGCTAAAGGAGAAGTTAACTCCACAACAATATAGTCAGTTTAATAAGGCTGTGGAAGCATGTCGAATTGTAGAAAATAGCCTGAATCATCGAATGCTGTCCAGATCCGGGAATAGGGATCAGGCGACCCCTGATAAGGCCGGTCTAAATCAAGAAGCTATAGGTGGGAGCGGCTATAAGAAGAGGAAGCGACCGTGGCAGAACAAAAAGCCAAATAGAGGAAATTTCTGCGGCAGGTCCAACAACAGGGATTCAAAGGCCCCAGTATGTGAAAAGTGTGGAAAGAATCATGGTGATAGACCATGTTTAATGGGCCAGAATGTTTGTTACACCTGCGAAAAGCCTGGACATTTTTCCAGAGAATGTCCTCAAGCTATAACTGATCCAAGGCCAAGGATGGCAGGACGAGTGTTTGCACTCACTAGAGAGGACGCTCAGTGATCACCTGAGATGATCCAAGGTACAATCTATCTCAATGATCATGCTGTGACTGCTCTATTTGATTCGGGTGCAAGTCATTCCTTTATATCTTATGAATGTGCTAAATGCCTAGGCCTTCTGATCAGCAAATTGCGTTATGATATACAGGTGAAACCCCCCACCAACGCTAGAGTAATTACGTCTGATGCCTGTCTAAATAGTGTTGTGCGTTATGAGCACTGCAGTACCACCCTAGACCTGATCTGTATGCCTTTCCGAGAGATTGATGTCATACTCGGCTTAAATTGGTTATCCTCCAATAATGTGATGTTGGACTGCAGAAACAAGACCCTGGTTCTTGGTCCAAAGATCACTGATCGGAGCTCAGAAGTACGACTGAACTTCATGACAGAGGCTCAGGCAGAAAAATGTCTACGGAAAGGATGTCAAGGGTATGTGGTATTCTTTTCTGTTCAACAGAAGTGGAAGAAGGCATCGAGGAGGTTCCAGTAGCCAATAAATTTCCTGAAGTCTTCCCAAAGGAGATTCAGGGATTACCTTCAGAATGGGAAGTGGAATTTGCGATCGACGTTATACCTGGAGCTGGACCAGTATCAAAAGCCCCGTACAGGATGGCTCCCAATGAAATGATGGAACTGAAGAAGCAAATTGAGGAGTTATTGGAAAAGGGTTTCATACGACCGAGTATATCTCCATGGGGTGCTCCAGTACTATTCGTCAAGAAGAAAGATGGCAGTTTAAGGCTATGCATTGACTACAGGGAATTAAATAAGATTATAGTTAAGAATAAGTATCCTCTTCCCAGAATTGATGACCTGCTAGACCAATTGGCAGGAGCGAGTTTATTCTCCAAGATTGACTTGAGATCTGGCTACCATCAACTAAGGGTCAAGCCAGATGATATTCTAAAGACGGCATTCAGAACTCTACGGGCATTTTGAGTTCCTGGTGATGCCTTTTGGACTAACCAATGCACCTGCTATTTTCATGGACTACATGAATCGGATCTTCAGGCCTTATCTAGATCAGTTCGTTGTGGTCTTCATTGATGATATTCTGGTGTACTCCAAATCTCTAGAGGAGCATGAAAGGCATTTGAGGATTGTTCTTGGTACCCTTAAAGAAAAGAAGCTCTATGCTAAGCTGAGTAAATGCGAGTTTTGGCTGTCAGAAGTCAAATTTCTCAGTCATGTCATATCCCGAGATGGGGTAGCTGTGGATCCTAGCAAAGTTGAAGCAGTTTTGAGCTGGGAGCAGCCAAGGACAGTGACGGAGATCAGAAGTTTTCTCGGCCTAGCAGGGTACTACAGAAGATTTATTCAAGACTTTTCTCGAATTGCCTTACCACTTACCAAGCTGACCAGAAAGAATCATTAGTTTAAGTGGGATGAGAAGTGCGAGGCTAGCTTCCAAGAGTTGAAGCAGAGATTAACCACTACTCCCGTGCTGATTATCCCAGACCCAACTCAGACTTACGTAATCTACACTGATGCTAGCAAGCAGGGGTTGGGATGTGTGCTGATGCAGCAAGGTCGAGTAGTAGCCTACGCCTCTCGGCAGTTGAAGCCACATGAAGAAAATTATCCCACTCATGATCTGGAGCTTGCGGCGGCGGTTTATGCCCTGAAGATATGGAGGCACTATTTATATGGAGTAACGATAGAGTTGTTTTGCGACCACAAAAGCTTGAAGTATCTACAGGATCAAAAAAAGCTGAATATGAGGCAACGGCGATGAATAGAGTTGTTAAAAGATTATGACTTCCAGATTAAATACCATCCAGGAAAAGCCAATGTGGTAGCTGATGCCCTAAGTAGAAAGGTGGTGCAGGTTGCCTACATGATGATCAAGGAGTTAGAATTGATAGAAGATATGCGCGATTGGAGCCCTCTATATCAAATGCAACTGACGGAGAATCCTTTTGGAGGAGTTCATGTCAGAGCTTGCATAGAAGATGAGATAAAAGAGGCTCAAAAGCAGGATAAGCTCGCAGCAATATTCAAAGACAAGTTGGAGAAGGGGAAGACAAGGAATTTTGAGATATCCCCAGACGGATTACTAAAGTTTCGGGGAAGACCCTATATCCCTAATGTTGTGAGATTAAGGGAAAGGATCCTGGAGGAAGCACATAAAAGTCGGTATACTGTACATCCAGGTATGACCAAGATGTACCATGATGTTAAAAGGTTATTTTGGCGGCCTGGATTGAAGAAAGATGTTGTGACTTACGTATCTAAGTGCTTGACCTGCCAGAAAGTGAAAGTTGAACATCAAAAGCCAGCAGGAACATTGCAGCCTCTAGAAATCCCTGAGTGGAAATGGGATGGGATTGCCATGGACTTTGTGGAAGGACTACCCCTGACTCCAAGTAGACATGATGCAGTGTGGGTAGTAATTGATCGACTGACAAAGTCAGGACATTTCCTGGCAATCAATAAGAGAGATTCTCTTGAAAAGCTGGCAAAGTTGTATATAAAGGAGATCGTTAGGCTTCATGGTATCCTGAGCAGCATTGTGTCTGATAGAGACCCTCGATTTACTTCAAATTTCTAGAGGGCTCTACAGGAAGAAATGGGCACTACTCTCAGATTTAGTACAGCTTATCATCCTCAGACAGATGGTCAATCTGAAAGAACAATACAAACGTTAGAGGACATGCTGAGAGCATGTGTCTTAGATTTCAAAGGCAGCTGGGATATCCATTTACCCCTTATAGAGTTTGCTTATAACAATAGTTATCAGGCCAGTATTCAAATGGCACCTTCTGAAGCACTCTATGGACGTAAATGTAGATCCCCCTTATGCTGGCTAGAGTTGAGTGAGAGAAGAATGCTTGGTCCGGATATAGTGGATCAAACTGCAGAGCAGGTTGCGATAATTAGAAAATGATTGTTGACGGCTCAAAACAGACAGAAAAGCTATGCAGATGTCAGAAGGAAGCCGTTGGAGTTTGAAGAAGGAGAACATGTATTCCTTAAGTTAACTCCAACCACGGGAGCCGGAAGATCGATCAAAGTGAAGAAATTGTACCCAAGATACATCGGACCATTCCAGATTCTCTCAAAGATAGGAGCAGTAGCCTACAAGTTGGCTCTTCCTCCTAATCTCAGCCAGATACATGATGTGTTCCATGTTTCCCAATTAAAGAAGTATGTTCCAGATCCATCTCATGTGATTGAGCAAGATGAGGTCGCACTACGAGATGACTTGACCTATGAGGTTGGACCGGTGCGAATTGCTGATAGAAAAGTCTAGCAGTTGCAGAATAAGCAAATTCCTTTAGTTAAAGTGATCTAGAAAGGCTTGACTGAACAAGAGGCTACATGGGAAACAGAAGAAAAGATAAGAGAAAAGTATCCTGAATTGTTTCTATAGGATAGATGTAATGTAAATTTCGAGGACGAAATTTATTTTAAGGGGGAGAGAAATGTAATATCCTTAATTTTCTGTACTGATTTCTATGTACAGATTAAATGGAATATATGAGTTCTTTTTCAGGAAAAAGATGTGGTCCTTTATGTAAAGAAAATGATTAAATTGCAAAAGAAAGGAAATGAAAGGACTTAAATGCAATTATGGAAAGTTTAAGGTTAGGAAAGAAAGGTAGACAAAAATGTGGGGTCTCAAAGTGTAATTTTAGCCAAATTTAAGGGACTTAATTGCAAAGAAGAAAAGTTCCCTGGGGCTAAAGTATAATTAAAGAAAAATAGGCCAGAAGTGGTTTGGACCGCCCGACAGCATTTCAGTCCCAGATTTCACCAGAAGATAGGGCAAGTGACGCTGGGTAATCTAGCTTAACACCGAAATTTTTGAAGACTCCAGATAGTCAAAAATGGACTGATCGTCCAAAAGTTATAAAAATTCCTACCGGATACCCTAGATTTTAGATATAAGTAAGAAATTACAGGATGATGCACCCTTATGGCGCGGATGTCAAGAGACTGACAGAATACTGATAGGAGGTCTGTAGAAAAAGTTATTCACAAATTAACAAATCTAGACGGGAGTATGAGGCCTCCAGGGATCCGATAGGGAGATTTATCGGTATTTAAACTAAGACTGAATGAGGTCGGGTAACAACAGTCAGATGATCGTTATGACCCAAATGGCTGCCCAGACACAGTAGGGCAGTGTATCTGACAAAAGGAGCTGGTGTCCGGATATGTGTGTAAACGGTGCATAAAAGCTAAAATATTCGGTGAACCTGGACAGGTAGTAACTAATCCTAGCTTTTATGTAATGTCTTTGTGAATTGTTGTGCTATTGTTTGTTTAGATTGTTGTCTTATATGTTATGCTTGAAGCTCTATTACAATTCTATGATCATATGTTATTGAATATTGAAGCTTGCAGCATACTTATCTGTACACAACCACAAGCAAGCACTGTCACACTGCATTACATATATTGTTATGATTGTTGCTACTGGGATTCTTTTGAATCTCATTCCCATATATAACATTACAGGGAGGTTCTGTCAAAATAGAGACGCCGGTAGGCTGCCAAAATTCTGGCAACAGGAACAAAGAAAGGAACTGATACGTACTGTGTACGTAGGTGCTGTCTAAGGAGGCTGGAAGTGAGTGGACCTAGCAGGTTCATCTAGTCTTTCCTGGGTACTTACGTAGAATGGTAGCTCCTACGGGAATTACCGAATCGGTACAAGATCGGTTACTTTCTATAAAAGGAATGTAGCAGATATGCTGCCGGATTTTAGACAAAGGAAAATGTAATAGAAAAATGAGGATGTTAATCATGCACTGATGTATAACAGCAGATTATTCAATAATAATTGTTATATGGCATGTTTGACTGATATGTGGTGTATGTAACATCCCAATTTTCAGGCCTTGAGACACGGAAATAGCCTGAGAATGAGAGGCTACCAGACCCCTTTTGAGCAGAAGTCCCAGAGACATAAGAGAGTTTTTAGGGACTAAGCTGCGAGTAAGTAAAGGTACGGGAACTTATGTGCAAACAGTGGAAGTCCCAAGGGGTAGAATGGCCATTTGGGGTGATGTAAAGGTCAAAGGTTGAAGAGTTACGAGCTGACCGTTCTGGTCGCGACTAGAGTAAATCATGGTCGCGACTAGTGGTTACAGAAAGAGCTATACGCGACAAGAAAGCATTATGGTCGCGACGTAAAAGAAGTATGGTCGCGACTAGAAAGCAGTGATATCGCGACTAATAGTGGCAGAAAGCCTTAGACGCGACTAAAAGTGTTATGGTCGCAACTAAAATGTGTTGTGGTCGCGACGATAGAATGTTTTGGTCGCGACTAATGTACACAGAATTGTAAGGTCGCGACAAGATGATGTTGAGGTCGCGACTAGTGACTAAAGTGGCTCTAAGCGTACGGGCCAAGAGTGGTGAAGGTCCAAGAGAGATAGTTACCCGGTTGGAGATAGACCGGTGGCAGGATATCAGATACAGGAAAGGTTATCTGGAAACCGTGAAGTAAACTGATAAGGTATACTCATGGGTCCCACAAGATGCCACATGGCATTAAAGTAATGATTCAGTAAAGTAAAGATACTCGGTTGGCGTGATAACCGAGGAGGCACGTAAACCGAGGAGGTGATCAGATAAGTCTGGGACTTATCTGGGTGGCATTGGGAAACGTGCAAGGTCTCTTCCAGTTGCCACATGGCATTAGTCTGCAAAAAGCAGATAAAGCTGAGGGCACGCATTACGAGGCAGGAGACTGGACCGGTGAGTCAGCATGGTGAGTCAGCATGCTGAGGTGTCCCGGGAATTCAAGCATGTGAAAAATGAGGCGCTGAGTCAGCATGGTGAGTTGGCACGATGAAGCAGTAAAGGAGAAATAAAAGAAAATAGGAAAATCCAGGAAAAACCAGGACCGCAGGATCAAAGTTCATAGAAACTACGGATAAGCCATTGAGGGAGGCTATAAATACCCCCCCATGGCCTTCACTTGCGCAAGAGCAAGAGGAGAATGAGAGAGAAAGAAGAGAGGGAAAGGGAAGGAAAGGAAGAAAGAAAGGAGAAAGGAAGAAAGGAAGTTCTGGCGGAGCTGGAAGCAGAATAGAGATAGTAGGGTTCTGCTGAGCTAGCCAGGTAGTAACTAATCCTAATTTCTATGTAATGGCTTTGTGATTTGATGTGCTATTGTTTGGTTGGATTGTTGTCTTATATGTTATGTCTGAAGCTCTGCTGTAATGCTATGGTCATATGTTATTGAGCATGGAAGCACGCAGCATACTTATCTGTACACAATCACAAGCAAGCACTGTCACTCTGCATTACATATATTGTTATGATTGTTGCTACTGAGATTCCCCCGAATCTCATCCCCATCCATAACCCATTACAGGGAGGTTATGCTGAAGTGGATTTAGAGAATCCTAAGAGACGCCGTTATGCTGCCGAAGTAAAGACTGAACATCAGTATATGATAAGTACTGTGTACGTAGTGCTGTCTAAGGAGGCTAGAAGTGAGTGGACCTAGCCGGTTCATCTAGTCTTTCCTGGGTACTACGTAGAATGGTAGTTCTCATGAGGGAATTACCGAATCAGTACGGTTCAGTTCTTTGTACAGCTGAAGCGTAGCGGTTATGCTGCCGAAGTTTAGGCAGAACGAGATGTAATAGAGATATGAGGATTATGTATATGTCTTGTTGTATATGCCATATTGTATGACATTTTATGATTCAATGATAAATAATGTTTGGCATATTCAAATTTTGGATTATGAAGCTAACGCATAATAAAGCTAATATTGCTTCCGCTAGTGTACTCTGAGGGCTGTAAGGGAGGATGTTTCAGTGTATGTATGCACTAATATGTAAGGTTGGTTGCTGAAAAATGGCCTTGTGAACAGTAATCCGTGGAGACCTATTGATGTTTGATAAATCATTAAAAATAGTAAATGGTTGAATAAATGTATGATATTTTTATAGTAAATAGTATACATCCTAAGATTTTATTTGATATATAGAATTATGCATTTGGATGTATATACGAAAAGATATAAATTGTGAAAATTGGGACCAGAATGCTGGATTTAGGAGAAAATCACTGGATGAACAGTAAAGTTGAAACGTTGACCCACGTTGAATTTGTCAAGGAATGGTCAACCAATGATTTTTCCCTGAAACATAATTAAGTTATCTTCATGTATCAATTTGAACCACTTTATTTCTATTTCTCTAGAATTAGTTATGAATTTTCAAAGTCAGGTCCCTCATCTGGAATTTGCCACAATGAACAGTACCCGATACTAATAAAATTCCAGATTAAGAGTTTAGACTTCAATGACCCTGAAAGTGGTTCTAAGTGCTACTCAATGGTCCTTAAGATATGTAAAGATAAGGATGTGACACACGATAACCGAGGAGGTGATCAGATAAATTCTGGGACTTATATGGAGGTCATGGGATGGCTTGATAGGACCTATCTAGATGCCACATGGCACTGATCTAGAGGGAGAAGAAAAGTTAAGGACACGTGGCACAATCTTAGCCGTTGAGTCCAGTTTGTGGGAAATCGGACCGGACCGGTACTGGACTGGAAAGCTTCCAGAAGGTTTCTTGGCTCTCTCAATTTTGCCATGTGAGAAATGTGACTGATGAGGTGTCCCCTGAGGCGTCCCTTGATGATGCAGTAAAAGGGAATAAAGAAAAATAGGAAATTCCGGAAAAACCAGGACCACAAGTTCAGATGGCTTCAAAATTACGGAAATGCCATCCATCAAAACTATAAATACCCCCTCCCCCTCCCATTTTCATGCATCCCACGGTTTTGCAAGAGAAAGAGAGAGAAAGAAGAGAGAGAAGGAGAAAGAAAGAAAGAAAGGAAGTTCTTGCGGAGCTGGAAGCAGTATAGAGATTCTAGAGTTCTGCTAAGCTTTTGAGGTAGTAACTAATCCTAGCTTTTATGTAATATCTTTGTGATTTGTTGTGCTATTGTTTGGTTGGATTGTTGTCTTATATGTTATGCTTGAAGCTCTATTACAATGCTATGATCATATGTTATTGAATATGGAAGTACGCAACATACTTATCTGTACACAATCACAAGCAAGCACTGTCACTCTGCATTACATATATTGTTATGATTATTACTACTGAGATTCCCCCGAATCTCATTCCCCATATCTAACCCATTACAGGGAGATTATGTTGAAGTGGATTTTAAGAATTTTGAGAGACGCCGTTATGCTACCGAATTTAAGACTGAACATCAGAATATGATAAGTACTGTGTACGTAGGTGCTGTCTAAGGAGGCTGGAAGTGAGTGGACCTAGCCGGTTCATCCAGTCTTTCCTGGGTACTTACGTAGAATGGTAGTTCTCATGAGAGAATTACCGAATCGGTACGGTTCTGTTCTTTGTACAGATGAAGCCTAGCGGTTATACTGCCAAAATTCGGGCAGAAAAAGATGTAATGGAAATATGAGAATTTTATGTATGTCCTGTTGTATGACATTTTATTATTTAATAATAAATATTGTTTGGCATGTTCAATTTGTGAATGGGGAACTAAGGGAGAAATTCGCAGGTCCTGAGGTAGCAGTGTTTTGACCTCAGTTTGACCTAGTAAACGAAGGAGTTTGGCTATGAAATTTGGTGAGCCAGTGATACACATCTGGGGCATTCCGTGGATAGATAATAAGCCTTGTTTGGATGTGTAGAATGAGATTAATCAGTTCTCAAATTAAAGGTTCAGAATAAGGAACTTAAGAGTAGAGATTTTAATTTCTGGGCTTAAGTTAAGATATGATCGAGCTAATATCGCTTCCGTAAGTGTACTCTGAGGGGTTTAAGGGAGGATGTTTCAATATTCAGCTTAGTGACTAAAGAATCAGAGACGAAAGTTGAGCGTTGACCCACTATAGTCGAGCAACGAGACGTCGTGGACCAGAATAGTCCCTCGTACCTTCAACGTTACTATCGTGGGTCTTACCAAAATAGGATTTAAGGAAATTTCAGCCTCCCCAGGAATTCATCGCCGATTTCTTCCACTGTTTCAAGCGTCTTTTCCACTGGGTTCCCCTCATAGTCAATCTCCTTGAGAGAAAATGCACCTGAGCATCGATGGCCTGGTCTAAAGGGGTCCCCACAATGGAAACACATGCCTTTATCCCTCCGTTGCTACTTCTCGGTTTCTGCCGGCGAAGGTTTGCTTGGAATTTTTTTTTGATAAAAAGGTTTGCTGGGAATTGATAACGGAAGAGAAGACGAAGATGCGTGGTGTTGCTGCCGCTGAAGACGATGTTCTCGCTGGACCAGTCAAAGTTGCTGCACTCCCTTTTGTCTCACGTGCAGAATGATCATAGAGTGGGTTGTTGCGAGTTAGGCCATACTCATGCAGGGATCCGACTGTCGTTCTATTCGAGCAACCTGCTTAGCAAATTCCTGGCGATACTCATGCACCGTACCTATCTACTTGATGCTACAAAGATGTTCATCCAGGTTCTGATGTGGTCCATAATGTACCCGTAAAGCTCTGACCAACTCGTCCCAATACATTAGTGAGCGCTCCGCGTTGATCCAAGAGAATAGATCAAGAGCGTTGCCCTCCAAATGCATCGACACGACGTCCAACTTATCGTCATCCTGTGTCTCATAGTAACAGAAAAATTTCTCTGCTTTTACTTAGAACAGGGATCTCGCTCTAAGTAAATCTAGAAGCCAATGGAGAATCTCCTGAAATATGCTCTGACTAATATTAATCTGATATGCTAGCTTAAACGTAGCGAACATATTTATAAAGCAGTAATACAACTGTATATCCCTACATAGTTGGATAGTGACTCATAGAAGAAAAGACCTATTCTTCAGCAACAATTCAATAACATACTCGATAGTTTAGATAATTAAATAACAGATAATTAATCCAATAACAGACTCGATAATAATAAATAATAAAGCAAGGGCAAACTGATTTCCTAGTCTTGCGTCTCTAATATGTCTTAGGATTCATATCAACCTAGGTTGCACTATCACTACAAGGAGGTGTAGTTTGGTTATTTTGAGGCCTAATCAACTAAGGGCCAATCATATTTGCCTCAATCAGATACTCCACGCACCCTAAACAGAAGGAATAAAAAATTCTAAGAAAAATTAAAAAAAACATCTAGTATTGGCTTTCTCAGAAGCGGCATGTGTCATTGTAGAGACCTCCAACAGTGACACGCGTTGACTGATTGTGCTCCACCTGTCTTCTGCTTAACTATTGTTACCACAGAAAAGAGAGAAGAGATAATTCATTCAACAATAACGGAAATAAGTGAGTACAACACTATATTCTCCCTTCTGGACACCTCATCATCTCTCTCTTCTAACTAACTTTCAGTATTATTTACTATAGAGCCCTTTACTAGATAATAACATATATCAATACTCCCCCCTCTAAAAAGAATCCTTGCCCATAAGGATGGGCTGAGTAGGTGGCGCAGTAGTAGGAAAATTAGGAAATTGCTGTCGAAGGACGGACAGATCCTCCCATGTAGCATCTTCAGGTTGGGAAAATTTCCAGTGAATTAAAACTTGAGTAACTGGCAAATTGTGGCGCTTAACAATCTTACGCCCTAAAATATTCTCAGGTTCAAGTAGAAACTGTCCTTGATCAACAACTGGTGGCAAAGAGGGAACCTTCTTAAGAAGGAAAACAATTTGAAGACAACCCCAATGGGCATCAAATCCCAAGCTTGCTGCAGTTGTCAAAGGTCCATCGTCCCACTCCATGTAAGCCCATATAACACCCATTGCTGAAACTACATGAACTGTACGCCTCACACCAGCTTCAAACAAAAACTGCTGGAGGTCCTTTGAAAAAATCATATTGCTTACCTTACTCTTAGTATTTGAGTCTTTTACACAGCATTTGGGATTCCGGACAACAACACGTCCCCACACCAGTGTTATAAAATGACTTGTCTCATATATCTCATCATTTGAAAGGATCACTTGAAGAGAACACTCCTTTGCAGACAATATGCACACCACAAATTGCAATATCTTCAACCTCCCTCCAGCAGAATTGGAAGGATCCAAGTTCCACTCATTTGAATTAACAAAAAGAGGAAAGTCCTTGGTACTAAATACATGACTGCCATGCTTATCATCCCAGAAAGATAATGAAGACTTCGTCATGTAGTATAAAACCTGGTTTTTAACTGCAACATTAGCAATAGGTTGAAAAGCCTTAATCAAAGGATGCACTAAAGCCTTGTCTTCTTCATAAAAACTCCAATCATATACCCAATCTCGTGGGTATGCATTGAGCAACCTACGAGACAAAACAATTTTCCTCTCAGCACCTATAGGTATGAATTCCCCATGAAACGAACATTCTTTATGTTGGCCAACAGCGTAATCATCAATAGCATCAACCATGAATACCACCTCATACCCTCTCTTCGGCCTCTCCAAGAATGGAAAGTTCTCAGCAGTTTTCTTAATTTCTCCAGCAATGTAATAGATGTCATTCTGACCTTCCTTCATCCTGGTCACATAATTTTTCAGGCTGGTCATCTCACCGCCAGTCTTGGTGCAATGGTACCTTAGCAATCCAGTGAGCTTCGATTTGTTTGGAAAATCCTCATGAATACCAAGTTTTAGGTTCCTGGAAAAGGCCTTGTAGAACTTGTTGTAATCCACCTTGTTCTCAGTAATTTGAAAGAAAATTTCAATGCACTCCTTGATGAAGTTCTTACCAATGACATTTAGAAGATGGGTTGCAGCAGCATAAGTAAAAGAAGATTCGAAAGGCACCAAGAAAGACGCCAAACTCATTACCTCTTTATTAGTTTTGCCCCACCCAATTCTTGCAATAGCCTCGTCTAACCCTGATGTGAAGCCGCCATCGTCCTCTTTTAACCGTTCAATGCCTTCATCGACTAACGGAGTAAAGATCATAAAAAGACTAGTCCAGGAAGAGGCAACAGAAAAGGATACGTCAAAGAGTGAAGGACCCATGGCAAGCTCACGAAAACTGAGATGAGACAGGATTGACTTTACAATTGAAAACAGAGATGACGGAAAAATTGAAGACAGAGTCGCTTTCGCAGAAACTGGTGTTTGAGAAACGCTTGTGTGTGGCATCTGTGGCTTGAGTTTCTCCATAAGTGATTCTGTTATTCGGCCGAATTTAGAGCCCAAGCTGGATAATAACCTAGGCAACCGCATTTCCCTAGTCTGAGGAGTGAACGGAGAAGACACCTGTGATTGCGTCTTGCTAACAGAGAAGGACAAACGAACATTCTTATGCAAAGAGTGGTTCAGTCGAAGGTGAAGCAGTAGTTGTGTCGATAAGAATCGGCGATGATGAAAATAGAGAACACCATAGCGGCAGCGCAGAAGCTCTGGTTCTTTCAATTCTTGATCGGCTCCAATCACTTCGTCAGTCGCACATTTTTCTTCTTCATCTACTTCGATTTCATCGATTTGAGTTTTATCATTCCCGTAGGCTGTGACATCACCATTTAAGGATGATTGGCTGCTCTTTAAATCAGCTCCATCGACGTCCAGTTCATCCACATCCTCAGATTCTTCCTTGATTCGTTCACATTTTCGTTCTTCTGCTAAAGCTTCATCGATTTGATTCTTATTTGCGATTATAGCTAGGTTTTCAATTTGAGAGGATTCGTTCCTTTTGGAATTAGCTCCGTTCACCTTCAATTCAGCTACATCCCCACATTCCTCCTCAGTTCTGGTAGTCTCTTCATTATTTAGAATCGTAAACTCCTTCTGCTTAACTCTTATGTGTTCATCTTCCAGGTGGTCTCGTTTGTTGTGTTGCCCATACCTGTCTCGAAAATCAGCCAAACGCATCGCCTTAGCAAGGGTAGTTGGAGTGAAGAAGGTAACGAGTCCTTGAATCTCTGGTCGGAGTCCATTAATGAAGATGTCGATGGCTGTTGACTCTGATAAGTATGTGCGTGACAGAAGTGCTTCAAACTTTTGTTGATATTCCTGCAGA
The DNA here is from genome assembly GCA_037074615.1 of Leucaena leucocephala. NCBI lineage: Eukaryota > Viridiplantae > Streptophyta > Magnoliopsida > Fabales > Fabaceae > Leucaena > Leucaena leucocephala. The sequence continues at coordinate 20,879,604 of CM073532.1, read as the reverse complement.
CCAGTTTCTTGCTTCAGCTGTAACAACTCACTAACAGCAGGGAGGATCAGTTTTCTGGAGACCGATGATGACGGCCAGAAAATTGGCTCTGATACCATTGTTACCACAGAAAAGAGAGAAGAGATAATTCATTCAACAATAACGGAAATAAGTGAGTACAACACTATATTCTCCCCTCTGGACACCTCATCATCTCTCTCTTCTAACTAACTTTCAGTATTATTTACTATAGAGCCCTTTACTAGATAATAACATATATCAACTATCTTTTATAATCATTTCCTATATAACTGATAAATTGGATTTGTGATTATTGGGTCCATGTAACTTAACCTGTTACTTTTAACATTTTTTAGGCAAAGTTTAGGGTTGTGCTTAGGGAAGGCTCTAGGGGTTTAGGTTTGGATTGCACCTTGTAAACCCTTTTCTTTTATTAATTGTGTATTGACTTTGTATATTTTCACCGGGGCTCACTAATATATAAAACTATTTTGAGATTTGTATGACTGGTTTATTTTTTCTATACTCTGGTGAAGGGGACCTTCTAAATTGTGATTTTTGTTTGTAGATCCACTTTTGTAAACTTTTGAAAAAATTATAAAGTTATGAAAATGGCATTATCGGGGAAAGTTATAAATTGTGATGAATGAAATTATATTTGTGGAAAATGATATTGTGTCTATTGATTAATTGTGTTATTGGACTTCGGAAGTTCCTAACTCCATATCATACTTTTTTTGATAAAACTCAATATCATACTTTTGACGTATATGTAAATTTTTAATCAAATGTTTAATTCTTTCTAACAATATAAGGATAGACTGGGTTGCTTCCTTTTCTATCATTGTCAATGTTGTTGAAGTGAATTGTTTCCTTAATAACTATGAAAGGTTTTATTAACTCAAGTTTGATCCTTTTTAATCTGATTAACTTGTTTTGAACCAGATTTAATCCTTATAACCATTGTAATATTTCTTATTCAATTGGTTTCTCTCTTTGCTATTATCATTTGTTTTTTAATTAAATTGTTTCCTTTTATACTAAGGTAGCATGATTTCAAATGGGGTTTATTCTCTTATACATTAGTAGAGTGTGTTTTGAAAATATAGAAAATCTCTCTTATTTTTTCGATGCAAAAAATCTCTTTTTCCCTATATTAGTATAATAATGCGTTTAAAATTAAGTTTTGTTCAATCTCTTTTTATGTTTTGTTAAAATGTAGAAAGTTTTCATAAAAGACTTGTAAGTACTTATAAGGTTTTTTTTTACCCAATGTTACCTTGGAAATGATAGAAACATAGATGTCACCTTACGTTAACATATATAAGCAGTCAACCGTTAGTTGACCCATCGTACTATTTGTATCTATTAATATAGAGCGATATTATTATATTTTTATCACTTCAAACGTATATAAGCAGTCAAACGTATTATTTGTTCCTCGAGTACTATAAAGTTTTCAGTTCCCATAATTCAAAAACTTAACAGTATGCCAGGTACTGGTATGGCTCATACTTTCCATAAATTTCTTCAATGTCTCTCTGAACTGTTCGAGTTGTGGATTTTCTTGAATGAACCTGAAATAATAGACGTCTCATAAAATATCAAGAGCATTTCACAACTGGACAACGAACAAAAAATGTTTGAAACTAACACCTGTTTCAAATGCCTAATCGTTTCAGAATCGGTTGGAACAACATGGTAGTAACCCATGCACATAAGAACATTGGCACGAGTAAAAAGGCCAGATCCCTCAATCTCTTTCAAATGCTCTGTTAGATGCTTGTAGCTTAATAATCTTTCATCTTTAGAAAGTTCTTCAAGCAGTCCTAATTGAATTCTACCTTCAACAATGGCTCGAGCAAGTTTTACTATACGACCTGCTCTATAGCCAAGTTTGCATCGGTTTGCTAGAAAGCTCTCATCAAGGTTTGCTAGTTCTTCTGGGGATGGAAAATTCCCAATGCCCCCGTTAGCAAAATAGTCTCTTCCATTAGAGAACCCAATAAATGATTCATCATGTGCATTGAACTCCTTTGAATTTTCACAAGACTTGTAATTTCCATCAGTATCCGTTAGACGCAAGTTTGAGTTCTGTTTGATTCGGGTGTACCTTAGATGGTCTCTTATCCACTGAGATACCCACACGTAACTGGAGCACCTTATATAGACTCCGGTATGTTTCACAGCAAATACATCGGAAGAGCACCGAGGAGCATTGAACCAAAAATGAAAGGGAACAGAGGAGGAGAAAAAGAAGAGCATAATCCCTTTTTCTTGTCTGCAAAACAAACCTACACACCCGAGCAATTCATCTGGTCACCCACCCTTTGTTTCTTCTATACATGTGTATATGTGGTGGGAGAAGTGGGATGTAACTGCCCACTCCCTCATTTTCCTCCCTTCAAAATATAACTGTCCTCTCCATTTTTACTTCTCATGGACCTGGGCCTAATCCACCATGGGTGGACTGGCCCATTTCCTAACATCTCCCACTCACACTTGGTGGATTAAATGTCTTAGGTCCAATCTCATTCTCTTCATTTTTTTTATATTAGGTGCTTTGCCGTGACCTTGTAGGCATGACGTCTCCTTCCGGGCGTTTGTACTAGAAATCCCTTTTACAGAGACCAGCACAAAGCAACACTTTAGTGCAGCTCGATCAAAATATATTATAGTGCCTTGAATGTCCAAGATTTACCCATATACACTTTTCTTATGGATAATCTAATCCCTCTTGAGTTAATATATAACTTAGATAGCCTCCACTTATGTAGAGTATCCACGCTTATGAAATTAACAAAATAATATCACAAGGGACCGGTCACAGACACTAGCATGGATGTGTATATTCTGGCAATCTTTCTTTCGCCCATATATTATTTTGATATGAATCAACCGCTTTCCTAGCATAATACCTTTAGTTCATATATAATTTGACCATAAGACATATACTAAAATAGCAATCGCTGAAACATACCTTCATAATACTGTCAAAGTCAAAGGACATTAACGAAAGGATGATACCTTTCTGGAACTCACACAACAATGAAGCAGGGATTGATTCACTTACTTTCTATTTGCAGTTCTTTAGCACATGTGGTATAAATCACATGTTACGGTGTTCCTCTTATCCTATAAGAGTGTACATCATTTTGATTCTATCAATCACACCGTATAGACTTAAGTCCAGACACTCATAGTATCTAAGCCCAAACTCTTCAATTCTATTCACATAATATGACGTCAATTTTGAAGAATTTGTTATCTGGCTATAGGTTTTATGGATGTGGGTATCCATAGTTTGATCCATATCCTTACTCATGGATCTCATCTTGATTTACTGCACTTTTTAAGCCAAGGCGATATTTATTGTGTTTCTTCTCTACCATATCAGCACTCTTGTTGCTTTACTGGTGAACACATGTCTCATCTTTGAACGCTTCTATAGCATCAAAGACGGTTGCTCGTGTGAGAGAGCTACCCTTTTCAACCTATATGACATACTAGACATTGTATACTTTCACTTAAACATATAAGTAATAATAAATGACATAATATCATTAATGAAAATAAAAATATTACATACAATCTGCTACTTTACATTTTTTGCATGCCAATAGCTTTTACATGTTTCTCAAATGTTTCTTTGCCTATTGGCTTAGTCAGGGGGCCTGCAACCATACATTTGGTTGAAATGTATTGTACAGTTATAATTTTCTATGCTATATAATCCCTCACAAAGTTATACTTGATATCAATGTGTTTGGTCTTGTTGTGATACTTATGGTCTTTGGTGTAGGCTATGGCTGCAGTATTATCATAGTGTATCAACACCGGATTGGTACTCTCGTTCCAAAATCCTAGGTGTTCGATAAATCTCGTCAGCCAAACAACTTTTTGTGCTGCTGCAGTGCATGCCACAAACTCAGCTTCCATAGAGTGTAAAGTAATGCACGTCTGCTTCTTGCCACTCCAACATATGGCGCCGTTGTTAAGCAAGAAGGTGTATCCTGAAGTAGATCTTCGTTCTTCTTCATCATCGCCTACATTAGCATTGGAATATCCTACTAGGTGCAGATCGTTTCCTTGATAACATAATGCATAATCAGCTGTGCCCTTTAAGTATCTCAAGATCCTCTTCACTGCTTTCCAGTATTTCTCACTAGGGTTGGACTGGAATCTAATAACCATCCCTACGGCATAACAAATATCTGGTCTTGTACACATCATTGCATACATAAGGTGATAGAGGAGCATGGCAGGATCAAGTATCAAAGGAAGACCAAAACATGGAGCGTGGAGCCCAAGCTAAAAGATGGAAGTCCAATACTCTAAAAGACCCATTACAAGGCATAGCAGGCCCAATGACGAGAGCAAGGACCAAATCTATGAAAGAGGCGTTGAATTATTTGATAAAAGATCTTAAAGAGTTAGAACCTATTTATTTAGAAGAAGCATCCCTCAATCAGCCCATCAAGGGTCCAAACATGGTGATTACATTGCTAGAAGCCAAACAAGATGATGCACAAGGCCCATGTGCAGTCCAGATTAAAGAATTCACTCAAAATACCATGTGACAAGCATGTGCCTTGGAGGAGGAGCATAAGTGACGTCCAAGAATATTCAAGAAGCATCAAGAAGGCGTCTTTATGTATTATTTATGGTTTAATTTCATTTTTTTAAAGTTTCCATTCTTTATTTGCATTAAATAAGGCCTTTTGGTCAAAGATTGCATAAGAATATTTTAGGTTAGTTTCCTATTTTTAGGTAGCAGCCTTTTTCTCCAAAAAAAGGTAACTTTCCTATTTTCTTTAGCCTTAATTGGTGCCAACCAAGATAGTTAATCATCATTAAGGCATATTTATGGCATTTATGACGTAGGGTTTTTTTTATTTTAGATTGTTCTTTTGCTGCCTATATAAGGATACGTTTTTTGTAATTGGAACAGATTTGGATGAATGAATTTTAGAGAATTTTATTTCTCTTGAGTGAGCTTTGCTTGCCTCCTCATATTCTCGTGAGAATACTCGACTGTATCAAGGGCTGATCATCCTTGTGGTGTCTCCATGGCTAGGGTTGTAAGAGATAGGTTCTCTTAAGGTCCTACCTTCAATCGTTCGTCTAGTTTCCTAACTTGTTCCTAGCCGATCCGTATTCGTACCTTATATCATTTGGTATCAAAGCTAAGGTTTGCTAGAATTCAAGTTCTATCCTTTTATATATTATTTTTGTTTTCTTGTTTCATCTTCTTAATTCTATCATTTGTCCTTCGTCCCTTGCTTCCATCAATTTGGTTCTTCACCTTTCCACACCCTATTTGTGTTTTTTTTGTGACTTTCTACGTTCCTTTGAGCAAAAAAAAAAGGCTCTGAAAAAAAAGCTCTGAAAAAAAAAGCAAAAAAAAATCCGAAAATTCAAAAAAAAAAAGAAGAAGAAGAAGAAAAGGAGGAGCTGTAGATTTGAGAATTACAATGTTAAAGATGAGTTTCCTAAAATTGAGAAGAGCTTCCATTACAAGTCACAACTAGTTTCCTAAATCATTAAACTTGGGTGGTAACAGTTCTTATTTCCTCTCTTTACATATTTCCTAATTTTTTGTATTGCTTAATTTTAATTTCTTTCCTTTTTCCTTCAAGTTTCCTATTTACTTCCTTCCTTCCATATCTCACCTTCCTAACTTGATTTGCTTTTCTTGCAAGGTGCTCAATTTCCTAAATTATTCTCAAGGTAGCACCTTTCCTAAATATTTTCTTCCCTTTTTTTTTATCCTTTTCTTTTCTAATTCATAGCTTTCCATATTGTCCTTTCTTATCTCTTATATTTTTCTGGTTCTTGCAATTCTGGTTGTGGAGATTACCATTTTCTCTTGATTTTGTTGAGTTTCAATCAAGAATATTATAGGAGGCAAGTTTGAGTGGTAAAAGGCGAGAGTGTTATTACATCAATTTAAAAGCCGGATTTGAGTTAAACACGAGTAACACTATGATTTCTTGAGTGAAACACGTGAGTAGAGTGGTAAGGTCCCTTCTTACTATTTCATTTTTCTTTGATTACACTAACGTTTCAGTTTCAAGATGAGTGACAGAGAAGCCCCTATGGAAGAATTCAACGCAGATCCTAAGCTGTTCATGAGAGCCATGAGAGATGAATTTCTCAAACTCAAGTTGGAGTTGGCGGAGCTAAAAGCATCCAAAACAAGTAGTGGTGACGAGGAGGTGATTAGATCTGGTTCTTCATCCTCAAAGAATAGGAGCAGACCTAAAAACTGTGATTTTGACACCTATGACCCAAAGGTCAAGTACCCTACCTTCAAGGGTAATATAAATCCAGATGCATACCTTGATTGGGAGATGAAGTTTGAGCAAATCTTCAGAATGAATGACTGGCTAGAAGAAAAGAAGGTAAAAATTGCTTCATATCAATTTTCTGACTATGCTATTATTTGGTGGAAAGATTTACAGCTTAAAAGGCGTCTTAAGGGCAAAGGACCACCTCATACATGGTCAAAGCTAAAGAAACTCATGCGCAACAAGTATGTCCCTAGTTACTACTACCGAGAGCTAAATAGAAAGTTACGACTGTTTGGCCAAGGCTCTATGACTGTCGATGAATATGTGCATGAACTTGACCTTCTTAAAATGCGAGCTGGAGTACAAGAAGGAGAAGAAGCAAGCATGACCAGAATCATTGATGGGTTAAGGCCTAAAATTAGAGACAAAGTTGAGATGTACACTTTTGTTGATAAAGAAGAGCTAGTGCATAAAGCCATCAAAGTTGAGAAGCGGTATAAAGAAAAACACTCCAAATCCTCATCTTATGGTTGGCGGGACTCTAGATCAGCATCGAAGTGGAAGGATTCTAAGGCTAAAGATGTTGCAAAATTAACACAAAAAGCCAAAGAGGAATCCAAACCCAAGAGTGAGTGGAGAACTTCTTCTACTTGTAGCACCTCTTCCCTTCAATGTTTTAGATGTCATGGAAAAGGGCATATTGCTTCCCAATGTCCCAATAAGAGGGCCATGATCCTCAAAGATAATGGCGAGTATGACAGTGTGCATTCTAGCAATAAAAGTGATGATGACATGTCTTCTTTGGTGACTGATTCTGAATTGGAGATTGATGAAGATGAACCTGTTAAGGGAGAAGCATTAGTGGCTAGAAGAGCCCTAAACATGCAACCAAAGGAAGATAAAGAGCCAGAGCAGCGAGAGCTCATCTTCCACACTAGGTGCTTCATAAAGAATAAGGTATGTAGTGTAACATCCTGATTTTTGGTCTAGGAGATCGGGACAGTTCATCTAGGTCCAAGATGAGGAATGTGAGAAATATCCTAAGTCTTAAGCCTAGGAATTCTGCAGGAAGCTTAATATGGGCTGGCTCCTGTGTAAGATAACCTGATATGGGCGGGTTATCGAGCTTTTCAATTAACGATGACTCCCGAAGAGTTTAAGGGATGAGTTATTGAAAGAGAATTTCTAGAACTTAAGATAAGGGATGAGAAGATGAGTAATGAGGCCAGAAAGAAAATGCAGGGGCAAAATCGTAATTATGGGAAAGATCGGGCTGGTAGCTGATGAGTACCATATTTTGCCAGAAAATAGAGAAAATTATGCTGATCATTTCACTGAACTGTGAAATGAGCATACGAGGTCTCTATGAGTATGAAAGAATTATGGAAAGTTTAAGGACAAAAAGGTGGGGTCCTTAAGTGTAATTTTAGCCAAATAAAAAGGGACTTAAATGAAAAGAAGAAAAGTTCCTTGGGGCTAAAGTGTAATTAAAGAAAGTCAGGCCGGAAGTGGTTTGGACTGTCCGACGGCATTTCAGTCCCAGATTTCACCAGTAGAGAGAGCAAGGGACGCTCGGTAATCTGGCTTAATACAGGAATTTTTGAAGACTCCAGATAGCCAGAAATGGACTGATCGTCCAAAAGTTATAAAAAATCATACCGGATACCCTAGACTTCAGATATAAGTGGGAAAATACAGGATGATGCGCCTTTATGGAGTGGATGTCGGGAAACTGACAGGATACCGATAGGAGGTCTGTAGGAAAAGTTATTCACAAAATAAAAAATCTAGACGGGAGTGTGAGGCCTCCGGGGATCCGGGTAGGAGATTTATCGGTATTTTTGAAGGGGCTGAATGCAATCGGATGACTTCAGTCAGATGACTGTTATAACCCACAGGGATGCCTTAACACAGTAAGACACTGTATCTGGGAAAAGGAGCCGGTGTCCGGAAAAGTGTATAATCGGTAAATAATAAAAATATTAGGTAAATTGTGGCAGAGGAAGATTCCTCGTAATGAGTGCCATACAGGTGATGGACCCAGGAAGCCCAAAAATGGCGCCATTAGAGGCCCAATAAGACTCTTGGACTGATAGGTGGGCCAGTGTCCAGCAGAACCCCGGAAAAGTGCGAAATTACGAAAATGCCCCTGTATTGTACAAAAAGGGCAGTAGATGAATGAAGGGCATTCTGGTCATTTTGGACATGCCCAGAGGTCAAGACATGTCTAAATAAGGTTGACTAGAGCCAGTATAAGCTTTGACCAGGTCCAGAAAGGTGTGAAATGACGATTTTGCCCTTAGGGTTAAAATAGGACAAGATAGGGCACCAAGGGCATTTTGGTCATTTCGCAGGGGATCTGTAACTGAGTCTGGACCCAGTATTAAAAATGTAATGATATAAAGGGTCTAGATACTAAATGTGAGGTCAGTAGACATACAAAGGATCTTCAGAAACATCAGATTTAGAAAATGGTACGTTTTTCGAGGCGATGGACCGGGCCGGTACCGGATTAGACCAGAAAGCTTCCAGAACCTCCAAATTTCGTCACATGAAACTTATGGGTGGTGAGGTGTCCTATGAGGTGTCCCATGAGGTGTCCAGGGTGATGCAGTAAAAGAGAATTAAAGAAAATAGGAAATTCCAGGAAAAACCAGGACCACAGGATCATAAGTCTTCCTAATTACAAGATTGCCATTGCTCAACACTATAAATACCCCCACCTAGCCCCTCATTTCGGAATAAGCAAGGAAGAAAGGAAGAGAGAAGTTCTTGAGAGAGAAAGTGTGAGAAAGAAAGAAGTAAGGAAGTTCTGGTGAAGTTGGAAGTAGTAGGGAAGTTCTGAAGCACTGCTTTTGAGGTAGTAACTAATCCTAGCTCTTATGTAATGTCTTTGTGATTTGTTGTGCTATTGTTTGGTTGGATTGTTGTCTTATATGTTATGCTTGAAGCTCTATTACAATGCTATGATCATATGTTATTGAATATGAAAGCACGCAGCATATTTATCTGTACACAATCACAAGCAAGCACCATCACTCTGCATTACATATATTGTTATGATTATTACTACTGAGATTTCCCCGAATCTCATTCCCAAATATAACATTACAGGGGAGGTTCTGTCAAAATAAAATCTGGAAATTTTAAGAGACGCCGTTAGGCTACCGAAATTCCGGCAAGGAAGGAGGAACAGGGAAAGGAACTGATACGTACTGTGTACGTAGTGCTGTCTAAGGAGGCTGGAAGTGAGTGGACCTAGCAGGTTCATCCAGTCTTTCCTGGGTACTACGTAGAATGGTAGTTCTCATGAGGGAATTACCGAATCGGTACAACATCGGTTACTTTCTAAAGAAGAATTGTAGCAGTTATGCTGCCGAATTTTAGACAGTGAAAGATGTAATAAAAATATGAGAATTTGCTGTATGCCTTATTGTATGACATTTTATTATTCAATAATAAATATTGTTTGGCATGTTCAATTTGTGAATGGGTAATAAAGGGAGAAATTCGCAGGTCCTGAGGTAGCAGTGTTTTGACCTCAGTTTGACCTAGTAAACGAAGGAGTTTGGCCACGAAATTTGGCAGGCCAGTTGTACACATCTGGGGCATTACGTGGATAGGTAATAAGCCTTGTTTGGATGTGCAGAATGAGATTAATTAATTTTCAAATTAAAGGTTCAGAATAAGGAACTTAAGAGTAGAAATTTTAATTTCTGGGCTTAAGTTAAGATATAATCAAGCTAATATTGCTTCCGCAAGTGTATTCTGAGGAGTCTAAGGAAGGATGTTTCATGTAGCATGGTTATTGACAGTGGTAGTGTTACCAATGTTGCTAGTACCTTAATTGTTGAAAAGTTGGATTTACCTACTATGAAGCATCCTAAGCCTTATAAATTGCAATGGTTGAATGATAGTGCTGAAGCTAAGGTCACTAAGCAAGTTTTGGTTTCTTTTTCTATTGGCAACTACCATGCTGAAGTTTTATGTGATGTAGTCCCAATGCTTGCTGGACATCTTTTGCTTGGAAGACCATGGCAGTTTGATAGTAGAGCTCACCATGATGGTTACAAAAATTGTTACTCTATACCTTTCAATGGAAAAATCATTGTTTTGAAGCCTCTTAGGCCTAAGGAAGCTTATGATGACCAAGTAAGGATTGAGAAAGAATGCAAAAAAATAAGTGGGTGGAGTGAAAAAGAGAGAGTACAAAAAAGAAGAAAAGAGAAGGAATGAATATGAGAAAAATGAACAAAAGAAAGAGAGTCTATTTGCTGGAAAAAGTGAGGTTAAGAGAGCATTATTGAGTGAGCAAGTCTTGGTGCTTGTGTGCAAGGATGCTTATTTTTCTACTAACCAACTTAACCCTTCTTTGCCTTCTAGTGTTGTGGCTTTGTTGCAAGAATTTGGCGATCTATTCCCTGATGAAGTTCCCGATGGGCTTCCCCCTTAAGAGGAATTGAGCATAGGATTGATTTCATCCCTGGAGCTTCTATACCTAATAGACTAGCTTATAGAGCCAATCCCGAAGAAACTAAAGAGATTCAACGCCAAGTTGATGAACTCATGAGGAAAGGCTTTGTAAGAGAAAGTTTGAGCCTATGTGCTGTTCCAGTACTTCTAGTGCCTAAAAAAGATGGTTCATGGCGAATGTGCGTTGACTGTAGAGCCATCAACAAAATGAGAGTTAAGTATCGTTATCCTATTCCTAGGTTAGATGACATGTTAGATGAGTTACATGGTGCTACATTCTTTTCTAAAATTGACCTAAGGAGTGGTTATCATCAAATTCGCGTGAAAGAGGGAGATAAGTGGAAAACAGCTTTTAAAACTAAATTTGGATTGTATGAATGGTTGGTTATGCCCTTTGGGTTGACCAATGCACCTAGTACATTCATGAGATTAATGAATCATGTTTTTCGTTCATTTATTGGAAAATTTGTGGTTGTCTACTTTGATGATATTCTTGTTTACAGCAGAACTTTAGATGACCATGTTATGCACTTGTGTGAGGTGTTTAAAACTCTTAGAGAAAACAGCTTGTATGCTAATTTTCAAAAATGTTCTTTTTGCATGGATTCTGTTGTGTTTCTTGGTTTTGTTGTAGGTGCTCAAGGGATCCGTGTGGATGAAGAGAAGGTGAAAGCTATCAGGGATTGGCCAACCCCAACAAATGCTAATGAAGTAAGGAGTTTCCATGGATTAGCAAGTTTCTATAGGAGGTTTGTTAAGGATTTTTCTTCTATTGCTGCACCTTTAAATGAACTTGTTAAGAAGCATGCTATTTTTAAATGGGGTGAATCACAAGAAAAGGCTTTTAACACCCTAAAGGAGAAACTAACTAATGCCCCACTTTTGTGTTTGCCTGATTTTAATAAAAATTTTGAAGTGGAATGTGATGCTTCTGGAATTGGTATTGGTGCTGTTTTGATGCAAGAGTCTAGGCCTATAGCTTACTTTAGTGAGAAATTAAGTGGAGCTTCCTTGAATTACTCTACTTATGATAAGGAACTCTATGCTTTGAAAAGAACTTTGGAAACTTGGCAGCATTATCTCTGGTCCAAAGAGTTCATTATTCATTCTGACCATGAAAGTTTGAAGTTTCTAAAGTCTCAAGGTAAGCTTAACAAGAGGCATGCTCGCTGGTTAGAGTTCATAGAGACTTTTCCATATGTGATCAAGCATAAGCAGGGTAAGGAGGATGTTGTTGCAGATGCTCTTTCCCGGAGGTATTCCCTTATTACTTCTCTACATGCTAGGTTACTTGGATTTGAACTGTTGAAAGGATTGTATAATTCTGATCGTGATTTCTCTAAGATTTGGTCTTCTTGTGAAAAGCATGGATTGAATGACTTTTACATATATGATGGGTTTCTTTTTAAGAAAAACAGATTGTGCATTCCTAAATGTTCTATGCGTGAATTGCTTGTCAAAGAAACTCATGGTGGTGGTTTGATGGGTCACTTTGGTATTGATAAAACTTTAGCTCTTTTGCATGAACACTTTTATTGGCCTGGTATGCGTAAAGATGTTGTGTCTGTTTGTGCTAAATGTGTGACATGTAGGCATGCAAAGTCTAAGGTTCAACCTCATGGTTTATATTCCCCTATACCTGTGCCTTCCCAACCTTGGGTAGATATTTCTATGGATTTTGTGTTGGGTTTGCCTAGGTCTCAATCTGGGAAAGATAGCATCTTTGTTGTAGTGGATAGATTTAGTAAAATGGCTCATTTTATTGCTTGTTCTAAAACAAACGATGCTGTGCATATTGCTGACTTGTTCTTCAAAGAAATTGTTAGATTGCATGGATTGCCTAAAACCATTGTGAGTGATAGGGATGTAAAGTTTCTTAGCCATTTTTGGAGGACCTTGTGGAGTAAGCTTGGAACTAAGTTGCTGTTTTCTACTGTGGCACATCCCCAAACGGATGGGCAAACTGAGGTCGTCAATAGAACACTCACTACCTTGTTACGTGCAATAATTCAAAAGAACTTGAAGAATTGGGTCAATTGCTTGCCTCATATTGAATTTGCATATAACAGGGCGATTCACTCTTCCACTTCTTTCTCTCCATTTGAGATTGTTTATCGCTTTAATCCTCTATCTCCTTTAGATATTCTGCCTTTGCCTTCTAGTGAACGAGCTAACCTTGATGGCAAGAAAAAGGCTGAGTTTGTGCAGGAATTATGAAACATCCTGCCTTAGACTCCTCAGAGCACACCTACGGAAGCTATACTAGCTGTACTGATTCGGTAATTCTCTCATTAGAACTACCATTCTACGTAAGTACCCAGGAAAGACTGGATGAATCGGCTAGGTCCACTCACTACCAGCCTCCTTAGACAGTACCTACGTACACAGTACGCATCATATCCTTCCTCCACTATTGCTATCTCCGCCGAAATTCAGCAGCATAACGGTGTCTCTCAAAATACTCAAAATCTACCTCGACATAACCTCCCTGAAATGGTTATACAAGGGGGATGAGATTCGGGGGAATCTCAGTAGTAATAATCATAACAGTATATGTAATGCAGTGTGACAGTGCTTGCTTGTGATTGTGTACAGATAAGTATGCCGCGTGCTTCCATACTCAATAACATATGATCATAGCATTGCAGTAGAGCTTCAGACATAACATATAAGACAACAATCCAACCAAACAATAGCACATCAAATCACAAAGCCATTACATAAAAGCTAGGATTAGTTACTACCTGGCTAGCTCAGCAGAACTCTCCTATCTCATTCTGCTTCCAGCTCCGCCAGAACTTCCTTACTTCCTTTCTCTCTTCCCTTCCTTCTCCTTCTCTCTCTTCTTTCTCTCCCTTCCCTTGCCCATGCGTGAATGGAAATGAAGGCAAGGGGGTATTTATATACTTCCTCAATGGCAATTTCGTAATTTCCATGCCATCTGATCTGTGGTCCTGGTTTTTCCTGGAATTTCCTATTTTCCTTAATTTCCTTTTACTGCATCATCAGTGCCACCTCAGGGGACACCTCAGCAGCCACCTCATCGCCACATTTTCCACATGCCTAAATTCCCTGGACACCTCAGCAGCTGACTCACCAGTCCAGAGTCCTGCCTCGTAATACGTTCCCTCAGCTTTATCTGCTTCCTCCAGACCAGAGCCATGTGGCGCCTGGAAGAGACCTCGCACGCTTCCCAATGCTATCCAGATAAGTCCCAGACTTATCTGATCACTTCCTCAGTTTTCGTGCCAACCGAGTAACTTTACTCTACTGAAAGGTCACCGAATCACTACTCTAATGCCATGTGGCATCTTGTGGGTCCCATGAGGATACCTTATCAGTCCACCTCATGGTTTCCAGATAACCTTTCCTGTATCTGGCCTCCTGACTCCGGTCTATCTCTAACCGGGTAACTATCTCATTTGGACCTTCACAACTCTTGGCCCACTAGATCTCATATGGCTAGCACCACTTATAGTCACTAGTCGCGACCTAGCCATCATCTCATCGCGACATAACACCGTTTGGTTCATTAGTCGCGACCACAGCTTTCTCTAGTCGTGACCACAACAGTCTTTAGTCGCGACCACAACAAATTCTAGTCGCGACCAGGCTCATTCTACTCATTAGTCGCGACACCACATACATATCCGTCACGACCAAACCTCTCTGCCAATATTAGTCGCGACCAATATACTTCCTCGTCGCGACCAATAGTCACCAATACATCTTTCTCATATTGTCCGCTTTCTTTCTCATGGACAACTCTACTGCTCAGTGTCCATTCCTTTCATATCTCACCCAACAGAATCTTAGCATAATTCTGGGGTCTCACTTTCTTCTTATCCTTCATCCTAAGTTCTAGAAATTCTCTTTCAATAACTCCTCCCCTACTCTTCGGGAGTCCTTGTTAATTGAAAGGCTCGACAACCCTCTATATCAGGTTATCTTACACAGGAGCCAGCCCATATCAAGCTTCCTGCAGAATTCCTAGGCTTAAGACTTAGGACATTCCTCACATTCCTCATTTTGAACCTAGGTGAACTGTCCCGATTCTGTAGGTTAAAGACTTAACTCATCTTTACATCCTGAAGGACTTAGCTCATCCCTCGGATCCTATAAAATACAGGTAAATAATCCGCCCATATCAGATTACTACCCTGGGATTACGGGTTTAGCAGCCTGCCCATATCAGACTACCTCCCAGTTCAACTAGACCCAAAAATTGGTATGTTACAATTCTCCTCCCCTTTAAGAAATTTCCTCCTCGAAATTTCAAGGAATACCTCATCTTTCCTGAAGAGAACTTCTTACTGACCTATACAACTACGTGATTCTTATAACACAGTCATATATATAACCAGTAAGATCATCCCTCTCTGTCTTATCCTCATTCCAGTGATGGTCTAGAGGAGCAACAGCTTGGTCCCAGACCTTCCACATGGATTCTTAGCAACTAACATCTCTCATTATAGTTGCATACAGCTATCCATGTCCTAACCCCTCATACAGCAACCTCATCACTGAGCTAAGACAGATTTATTATCTTACTAATTATTTCTCCTGACTCATTATAATAACCACATTCTCTAGATCAGAAAAGAACTCTTCATCAACCACATCATTATCTAGGCATATAGTTCCTTACAGCTCAGTCGCCCTTATAGCTATGGTTCCTCTTAACCATTCTTAGGGTCGACCTCAGGGAAAATTGGAGACTCTGTCTGTGGTAGCAAACACCTTTCCTAGGAATGTCAGCATTCATAAGGCAACTCTCACCAAGTGGCCTTTCTCTCACCACTGCATTGCCCTGCTCGACAATCCTATGTGCCATAGCTCACCACTTTGACATCTCTGCTCCCCAACCTGATCTTCACCTTGATCAGACCCCTGCCTGAACTATTGCCTCTTTCTCTTGCTATTGGCTTCACAACTTGAGCTACCTCCCAGAGTGCTCTTAGCCAATGCTTCTCTATCTGAATATCATAACTTTGAAGGGAATTGGAAGACACGCAGCGGAATTAACTTTAAAAATTTTTCCATTCCCAGCCAGGATCTACCGAATGTGTTTAAGTCAAGGAGAAAGAAGTGTTACCTTCGGTTTCAAGCTTTGGTCACGACCTCAATGTCCACTAGTCGCGACTCCTCGCCTCTGAAACTTTCAGTCGTGACCTCCTCAGCTTCTAGTCGCGACCTGTCACCTCTGGAGTTTTTAGTCACGACCTACTCTTCTTCTCGTCGCGACCTGAAGTCTCTGGAGTTTGTAGTCGCGACCTCGTCAGCTTCAAGTCGCGACCTGCCTCTTCTTTTCGGATTTCTGACGTTCAGATGCCCGTATGGTCGTTACCTCAGCGTGTTCTGGTCGCGACCTGTCTTCGTGTCTGGTTCGATCACAAGAAGTCGATAGCTCAGATCGGCTTCCTCTACCGGTATCCACACGAACAGCGTTCCAATCGCGAACGACGTGCTAGCGCCTCTTGTCCCTCTAGGACTTTCTAGAGATTCCATCCTCACCGTCTTTATTTCGGCAGTTTCTTGTCTGCAAACCTTTTGCACTCTCCCTGCCCCCTTTTCTCACGTCTGAATGTGTGTGTAGAGATGTATTGTGTGTGGAACCCTAGCTCCTAATGTCAAATATATAGGAAGCTATCGGGCTTCTAATAAGGCCGGGCTTCAGAATTAATCTTATATTAATTCTGAATTAATACAATATCATATATTGCATAATTTAATAAGAAACTAATTAAATAAATATGGTTTATATTAAATCCGTCCCACAGATTTAATTCACCTATTTATTTAATTTAAAATAAAGATAAGACAGAATTATATTTGATTTATTCTCATAAATCAAATTTGAGATATCTTATCAATTTGAATTTCAAATTCAAATAGATCATATCCATTTAAATTCAAATTCAAAAGTGATAGAGATTTAATTTATCTTTATAAATTAAATCTTACAAATATCTCTTATATTATATATAATATATATATACAAATTTATATATATATAAAATATATATCCACCCTAGATTATTCATTGAATCTAGACATCTCTTAGATTCAATGAATCTGGACATCATAGCTCGTATTGGGCTGTTTTGTGTGCGACCCTGTAGGCCCATATGAAGTTGGCAGTGGCCCAGTTACTATACTGACCCACAAGTCGTAAGCGGTCTCTAGCAAGGCATTACAACTACCCAAAACATATGAGGATCGATAAACGATGTAACCTTTCATACAACCTTTCATACAACCATATCACGTCCCTTTTGTCACACGATATTTCGGTCAAGGATGAGGCATGGAGAACGTCATCCTCCTGTTCCTGACCGTTACTTTCTCGATCCCTGAGTAGTATGAATATAGAAATGGAACTACCCTTCCATTCCAGTATGGCCATACATTTCTCAGACTCACTCATCGAGGGGCCCAGTAATATCTCTCTACGAATGTGAGGGACAAATTCCATCTTGACCATTCACATTCCTCCGCATGAAAAACCACTAAGCCCGAGCATAGCCTTTATGATCACTCGGTCAAAAGTGACTTTTGCTAGGTCAAAGCTGAGCGTTTGTCATGTAGGAATCTATGATGATCTCAAGTCAAAGGGCATAGTGACATTACTGTATATGAGAGAAGCTTATGACTTGACCCATGCAGCTCTCTCATAGCGGGTCGGTCCAACACCCTGTACTCTTACATGTGCTTATGACTTTGATTTATATCTCTATATATCTTCAAAGTCATACTGGTCTTATTTCATCTTTGCTCCCGTATAGATGACCGACCAGGGACATTTAGGATAAGATCACGAGTTATCCAAGGATTGTCATTATAGTAAACATGCAAATAATATGATAACATAATTAAGAAATTCATAACTCAACAATGTTCATAATGTAATGATTGGCCCCTAAGGCACAATCTCCAACAAACTTATCGTCCCATAACTGAGACTATCTATCATCCTCAATCATATCATATCATATCATATATGTTCTCTAGGGTACTCTACCCTAGGTTACTACTTCTTCGTGATGGAATCCCTCTGCCTAGGGAACATTAGCCCATCACATCTCTAGCCTTAGGCCATGTCCTTGTCTCATTACTAGGCAAACATCATTCTAGCTCTGAGCTTTTCTATTCAGCCCAGCTGAATAAAACCTTTACAATATAGATCTACTCCTAGTTATCACATGGAGGATCTACCTCATTCTAACTAGCTCATCATTAGATCTCCGTCCTTTAGTCGCGACCTAAATCCTCTCACGTCGCGACCTGAACCTAACTCGTCACGACCTAGGTCTCCTTACGTCGCAACCTTAACTCTTCAGTCGCGACACAAGACCTTTCCCGTCGCAACCTGAGCTTCCTGTGATATACCGTCGCGACCTGAGAACATACTCGTCGCGACCAACATTCTATCGTCGCGACCTTAACTCACATTAGTCGAGACCATAGTGCCATTCTCTCGCACTCAAGGAAATACTCTTTCTAAATCAGAGCATCACTGAGCCAGAACCTTCTGTTCTGTACCAGAATCTTATGCTCTGAACCAGAGTCCTTTCTGGTCTATGCCAGAACCTATTGCTCTGATACCAAATGAAACATCCTGCCTTAGACTCCTCAGAGCACACCTGCGGAAGCTATACTAGCTGTACTGATTCGGTAATTCTCTCATTAGAACTACCATTCTACGTAAGTACCCAGGAAAGACTGGATGAACCGGCTAGGTCCACTCACTACCAGCCTCCTTAGATAGTACCTACGTACACAGTACGCATCATATCCTTCCTCCACTATTGCTATCTCTGCCGAAATTCAGCAGCATAACGGCGTCTCTCAAAATACTCAAAATCTACCTCGACATAACCTCCCTGAAATGGTTATACAAGGGGGATGAGATTCGGGGGAATCTCAGTAGTAATAATCATAACAGTATATGTAATGCAGTGTGACAGTGCTTGCTTGTGATTGTGTACAGATAAGTATGCCGCGTGCTTCCATACTCAATAACATATGATCATAGCATTGCAGTAGAGCTTCAGACATAACATATAAGACAACAATCCAACCAAACAATAGCACATCAAATCACAAAGCCATTACATAAAAGCTAGGATTTGTTACTACCTGGCTAGCTCAGCAGAACTCTCCTATCTCAAACAATAGCAGCATGCTGACTCACCGGTCCAGAGTCCTGCCTCGTAATGCTTGCCCTCAGCTTTATCTGCTTCCTCTAGACCAGAGCCATGTGGTGCCTGGAAGAGACCTCGCACGCTTCCCAATGCTATCCAGATAAGTCCCAGACTTATCTGGTCACTTCCTCAGTTTTCGTGCCAACCGAGTAACTTTACTCTACTGAAAGGTCACCGAATCACTACTCTAATGCCATGTGGCATCTTGTGGGTCCCATGAGGATACCTTATCAGTCTACCTCATGGTTTCCAGATAACCTTTCCTGTATCTGGCCTCCTGCCTCCGGTCTATCTCTAACCGGGTAACTATCTCATTTGGACCTTCACAACTCTTGGCCCACTAGATCTCATACGGTTAGCACCACTTATAGTCAATAGTCGCGACCTAGCCATCATCTCATCGCGACATAACACCTTTTGGTTCATTAGTCGCGACCACAACAGTCTTTAGTCGTGACCATAACATATTCTAGTCGTGACCAGGCTCATTCTACTCATTAGTCGCAACACCACATACATATCCGTCACGACCAAACCTCTCTGCCAATATTAGTCGCGACCTATATACTTCCTCGTCGCGACCAATAGTCACCAATACGTCTTTCTCATACTGTCCGCTTTCTTTCTCATGGACAACTCTACTGCTCAGTGTCCATTCCTTTCATATCTCACCCAACAGAATCTTAGCATAATTCTGGGGTCTCACTTTCTTCTTATCCTTCATCCTAAGTTCTAGAAATTCTCTTTCAATAACTCCTCCCCTACTCTTCGGGAGTCCTTGTTAATTGAAAGGCTCGACAACCCTCTATATCAAGTTATCTTACACAGGAGCCAGCCCATATCAAGCTACCTGCAAAATTCCTAGGCTTAAGACTTAGGACATTCCTCACATTCCTCATTTTGAACCTAGGTAAACTGTCCCGATTCTGTAGGTTAAAGACTTAACTCATCTTTACATCCTGAAGGACTTAGCTCATCCCTCGGATCCTACAAAATACAGGTAAATAATCCGCCTATATCATATTACTACCCTGGGATTACGGGTTTAGCAGCCTGCCCATGTCAGACTACCTCCCAGTTCAACTAGACCCAAAAATCGGGATGTTACAAATTACATGCTAAGGTGAGGGCCAACATCGAGAGAAAGAATGAGCAATATACAAAGCAAGCTAACAAAGGTCGTAGGAAAGTTGACTTTGAGCCTGGAGACTGGGTTTGGGTACACTTGCGAAAGGAGAGGTTTCCAGAACAATGAAAGTCTAAATTGCAGCCAAGAGGAGAGGGCCCTTTCCAAGTCCTGGAGCGAATCAATGATAATGCTTATAAAATAGATTTGCCTAGCTCCTACGGTAATGTAAGTGCTACATTTAATGTGACTGTTTTATCTCTCTTTGATGCTGTAGATTTGAGCACGAATCCTTTTGAGCAGGGAGGGAATGATAGAGGAGCATGGCAGGATCAAGCATCAAAGGAAGACCAAAACATGGAACGTGGAGCCCAAGCTAAAAGATGGAAGTCCAATACTCTAAAAGACCCATTACAAGGCATAGCAGGCCCAATGATGAGAGCAAGGACCAAATCTATGAAAGAGGCGTTGAATTATTTGATAAAAGATCTTAAAGAGTTAGAACCTATTTATTTAGAAGAAGCATCCCTCAATCAGCCCATCAAGGGTCCAAACATGGTGATTACATTGCTAGAAGCCAAACAAGATGATGCACAAGGCCCATGTGCAGTCCAGATTGAAGAATTCACTCAAAATACCATGTGACAAGCATGTGCCTTGGAGGAGGAGCATAAGTGACATCAAAGAATATTTAAGAAGCATCAAGAAGGCGTCTTTATGTATTATTTATGGTTTAATTTCATTTTTTTAAAGTTTCCATTTTTATTTGCATTAAATAAGGCCTTTTGGTCAAAGATTGCATAAGAATATTTTAGGTTAGTTTCCTATTTTTAGGTAGCAGCCTTTTTCTCCAAGAAAAGGTAACTTGCCTATTTTCTTTAGCCTTAATTGGTGCCAACCAAGATAGTTAATCATCATTAAGGCACATTTATGGCATTTATGACGTAGGGTTTTTTTGATTCTAGATTGTTCTTTTGCTGCCTATATAAGGCTACATTTTTTTGTAATTGGAACAGATTTGAATGAATGAATTTTAGAGAATTTTATTTCTCTTGAGTGAGCTTTGCTTGCCGCCTCATATTCTCGTGAGAATACTCGACTGTATCAAGGGCTGATCATCCTTGTGGTGTCTCCATGGCTAGGGTTGTAAGAGACAGGTTCTCTTAAGGTCCTACCTTCGATCGTTCGTCTAGTTTCCTAACTTGTTCCTAGCCGATCCGTATTCGTACCTTATATCATAAGGCTACCAACGGCACTGGCATATGGAACTCTTTCCATTTGGTTTTTGTCTAATTCAGTTTTGGGACACATGTCAGACCTCAAGGCCACGCCAGTGGCTACAGGGATATCCATAGGATTGCAGTCACTCATATTGAATCGCTCAAGTATCTTCTTGATATAATTCTCTTGTGAAAGAGTGAGGATTCTCTTGGAGCGATTCCTTCAAATCTTGACTCCAAGTATGTATTATGCTTCACCCATGTCTTTCATCTCAAAATTTGATGAAAGCCATTCTTTAATAACTATCACCAAGTCAAGACTATTTCTGGCTAATAGTATATCGTCTAAGTATAAGGATAATATTACAAAGTTACCCTCAAACCGCTTAACGTAGACGCAGTGGTCTTCATCTATCATTTGAAAGTTAAATGAGGTTATTGCCTTGTGAAACCTCAAGTACAATTGTCTGGATAACTGTTTTAATCCATAAATGGATCTTTTGAGTTTACACTTCTTGTGTTCTGAAACATCCTCCCTTAGACTCCTCAGAGTACACTTGCGGAAGCAACATTAGGTTGATTATATCTTAACTTAAGCCCAGAAATTCAAAATTTTACTCTTAAGTTCCTTATTCTGGACCTTTAATTTGAAAATTAATTAATCTCATTCTATACATCCAAACAAGGCTTATTACCTATCCACGTAATGCCCCAGATGTGTACGACTGGCCAGCCAAATTTCATAGCCAAACTCCTTCGTTTACTAGGTCAAACTGAGGCCAGAACGCTGCTACCTCAGGACCTGCGAATTTCTCCCTTAATTCCCCATTCACAAATTGAACATGCCAAACAACATTTATTATTAAATAATAAAATATCATACAACAAGGCATACAGCAAATTATCATATTTCTATTACATCTTTTCCTGCCTAAAATCCGGCAGCATAACTGCTACAACTCTTCTTTAGAAAGTAACCGATCTTGTACCGATTCGGTAATTCCCGTAGGAACTACCATTCTACGTAAGTACCCAGGAAAGACTGGATGAACCGGCTAGGTCCACTCACTTCCAGCCTCCTTAGACAGCACCTACGTACACAGTACGTATCAGTTCCTCTCTTTGTTCCTTCTTCGTTGCCATAATTTTGGCAGCCTAACGGCGTCTCTTAAAATTTTCAGATTTTATTTTGACAGAACCTCCCCTGTAATGTTATTTTTGGGAATGAGATTCAAAAGAATCCCAGTAGCAATAATCATAACAATATATGTAATGCAGAGTGACGGTGCTTGCTTGTGATTGTGTATAGATAAGTATGCTGCGTGCTTCCATATTCAATAACATATGATCATAGCATTGTAATAGAGCTTCAAGCATAACATATAAGACAACAATCCAACCAAACAATAGCACAACAAATCACAAAGACATTACATAAGAGCTAGGATTAGTTACTACCTCAAAAGCAGAGCTCCAGAACTTCTATACTGCTTCCAACTCCACCAGAACTTCCTTTCTTTCTTTCTTTCTCCTTCTCTCTCTTCTTTCTCTCTCTTTTCTTGCCAAAAATGTGGGATGCCTAAAATGGGAGGGGAAGGGGGGTATTTATAGCTTTAATGGATGGCATTCTTGTAATTTTGAAGCCATCTGAACATGTGGTCCTGGTTTTTCCTGGATTTTCCTATTTTCTTTATTCCTTTTTACTGCATCATGCATGACATCATCCAGGACACCTCATCGCCACATTCTTCACATGTCACAATTCCTAGACACCTCATCAGCTGACTCAGCAGTTCAGTCCAATCCAGTACCGGTCCAGAGTCTTGCACCGTAATACGTGTCCTTAACTTTTCTTCTGCCTCTAAGAAGACGCCATGTGGCATCTGGAAGGGACCTTTCACGCCTTCCAATGCTATCCAGATAAGTCCCGGACTTTATCTGATCACCTCCTCGGTTATCGTGCTGACCGAGTAACTTTACTTTATTGAAACAGCATTAAAATAGTATTTTAATGCCACTTTTTCCCACATACTCCATGGGCTACGTTTTTGGGCTCTGGGTATGTTATCTTGGATCCTGATCAAGCTCAAGTACTCTAATGGCTCGATTCCCAAGAAACATCCCTCAGCAAATTATCAAAATACCCCTGGGTGCCCTTTCTTGCACTATTTTAACCCTAAGGGTAAAATCGTCCTTTCACACCCTTCTGTACTCTGTCAGGGTATATACTGACTCTAAGTAACTTTATCTGTATGTGCCTTGGCTTCTGGGCCTGTCCAGAATGACCAAAATACCCTTCATTCATCTGTTACCCTTTTGTACAACACAGGGGCATTTTCGTAATTTCGCACTTTTTCGGGGTTCTGCCGGACACTGGCCCACCTATCAGTCTAAGTGTCTTATTGGGCCCTGTTGGCGCCATTATTGGGCCTCTCAGGGTCCATTACCTTCATGGCACGTATTACGAGGAATCTTCCCCCGTTAATGTTTATTGAATATTTAATCTATTTTTCACCGTTTATACACATATCCGGACACCGGCTCCTTCTGTCCGATACACTGGCCTGCGGTGTTCAGGCATCCCTGTGAGTCATATCAGTCATCTGACCAAGGTTATCCGAACTCATTCAGTCCCTTTTCAAATACCGATAAATTTCCCTATCGGATACCCGGAGGCCTCACACTCCCGTCTGGATTTTCTAATTTGCGAATAACTTTTTCTACAGGCCTCCTATCGGTATTCTGTCAGTTTCCCGACATCCGCCCCATAAAGACGCATCATCCTGTATTTTCTCACCTAGATCTGAAATCTAGGATATCCGGTATGAATTTTTATAACTTTTGGACGATCAGTCCATTTCTGGCTATCTGGAGTCTCCAAAAATTCCTGTATTAAGCCAGATTACCGAGCGTCCCTTGCTCTCTCTACCGGTGAAATCTGGGACTGAAATGCCGTCGGACAGTCCAAACCACTTCCGGCTTGACTTTCTTTAATTACACTTTAGCCCCAAGAAACTTTTCTTCTTTTCATTTAAATCCCTTTTTATTTGGCTAAAATTACACTTAAGGACCCCACCTTTTTGTCCTTAAACTTTCCATAATTCTTTCATACTCATAGAGACCTCGTATGCACATTTCACAGTTCAGTGAAATGATCAGCATAATTTTCTCTATTTTCTGGCAAAATATGGTACTCATCGGCTACCAGCCCGATCTTTCCCATAATTACGATTTTGCCCCTGCATTCTCTTTCTGGCCTCGTTGCTCATCTTCTCATCCCTCATCTTAAGGTCTAGAAATTCTCTTTCAATAACTCATCCCTTAAACTCTTCGGGAGTCATCGTTAATTGAAAGGCTTGACAACCCGCCCATATCAGGTTATCTTACACAGTTGCCATATCAAGCTACCTGCAGAATTCCTAGGCTTGAGACTTAGGACATTTCTCACATTCCTCATCTTGGACCTAGATGAACTGTCCCGATCTCCTAGACCAAAAATTGGGATGTTACATGTTCAAATCCTTTTTCAATGAAACCTATTGGTTGTTCCATATAGATTTCTTCATCCAGATCACCATTCAGGAATGCGGTTTTTACATCCATCTAATACAACTCCAGGTTTAAACTGTTTACTATTGCTAGAATAAGTCTTATAGAGTTGAAGCACATAACAGGTGAAAAAGTATCCTCATAATCTATACCTTCATGTTGTGTATATCCCTTTGCAACCAATCGAGCTTTAAATTTGTCAATTGATCCAGCTACCTTTCTCTTGATTTCGAGAACCCACTTGT
This sequence comes from Leucaena leucocephala, assembly GCA_037074615.1. Taxonomy (NCBI): domain Eukaryota; kingdom Viridiplantae; phylum Streptophyta; class Magnoliopsida; order Fabales; family Fabaceae; genus Leucaena; species Leucaena leucocephala. The sequence goes on along the minus strand of CM073532.1, from coordinate 20,854,494 downwards.
TCCCAATGGTTTTACGCCCTTTTGGCAGATCAACCAATTCCCAAACTTGGTTTTTCATCATTAAGTCCATTTCCTCTTCATTGCTTTCTTCCATTCCTCCTTGGCAAGACCTGCCAAGGTGATAACTGTCGTTTCTAATTATCAAACAAAACTAAGCTAACCAATAGTAAGTGAAGGCTAACCTAGGTCGGATCACAAGGAGCTAATGTTAAAGTTCCTAATTAATCTATAGAGCCACAAATTAACAATTTAAGCAGATGAGTTGTGTTTTGGACTATCAACTAAGGATTGAATGTAAAGTCTATGCTATTATTTCTGATTTTAAGTGTTTATAATGATGAGATGAATGAATAATGACAAGTGTGTTCCCTTGGAGATTGCCTTACCTTCATTATCCTCAGAATATCCAGAGTTAATCAATTGAACTAGAATAGGTTAGCTAACCACTCGCTAGCTAAATCTCAATTAACACTACAACTTGCAGACATTAATAGAGAATAAGAATTGTTCAATTTGGAGATAATAGAATATGAATATTAATCAAATGATCATTACTGTAGGAAGAAAGAATCCAACTCGGTTCCTAATTCCTTGTCATCTATTACTCTAATTGAATCAATAAACCAGAAGTGAATACATCAACTAGATATAGTTAAATCTGACTTAAAGACTCAATAACTCCCTGTTAAGCTTGAAGGACTCTGGTTTGGTGTCATCTCCAAAGAAGCACAGTAGCTCAGCCTTCCATTGCTATATGAACTCCAGCAACAATCGGTACAGCAGCAGTAGTCATGTGGAAATGGAAGGAGAAAATGAATATGATGAGCTGCAAAACTCTCCTCTGGTTCTATTAAATAGAACAGAGCAGAATTGCAGAGGAGAAATGAGAATGGAGAAGAAGATGATGTGCGTCCGATCTGAATGTGGATGCTCTGAATGGAATGATGCGTGTATATGGTATCTCAGAATTGTATGGCAGAATGTATGGTGATGTATCGGATGATGAATGATGTGCGTATGATGTGATATATAAGAAGTCTCAAATGCATGAGTGAATCAATGGAGCTATCCAGATGCCTTCCATCTCCAGCTGTCATCACATTATCTGGTATTCTGTTCAGCACCTGCTTCCCACTTGCTGTTGGCAACTTGCTCATTCTGTTCAGATGGAGTATGCTGATGTGTACAGTGTGAAACATCCTTATTTTCGTACGTCTTAGGGACCAATTGGTAGTATTTAGAACCACTTTCAAGGTCATTGAAGTCCAATTTCTCAATCTGGAGTTTTACTCTTATCGAGTATTGTTCACTGTGTAAATTCCAGATGAGTGACTTTACATACATATGCATACATCAATCACATATCAAACAAACATGCCAAACAATACTTATCATTAAATAATAAATCTTTATACAATAGGGCATGAACAAAATCCTCGTATCTCTATTACATCTTTCCTGCCTGAAATCCGGCAGTATAACTAATATACTTCATCTGTAAAAATAACTGATCTTGTACTGATTCGGTAATTCCCATGAGAATTACCATTCTACGTAAGTACCCAGGAAAGACTGGATGAACCGACTAGGTCCACTCACTTCCAGACTCCTTAGACAGTACCTACGTACACAGTACGTATCATCTCCTTATGTTCAGTCTGAAAATCGGCAGCATAACGGCGTCTTACAGCATTCTCAAAATTCACTTGGACATAACCTCTTTGTAATGGGTTATAAATAGGGGATGAGATTCGGGGGAATCTCAGTAGCAAACGGTACTAAACAATGCATGCATTAAAGTAAATACTTGTGCTTGCTTGTGAAAGTGTAAACATTGTGTAATGTGCATGCTTCCATGTAACATATGAAATACAATTGGCCAAGGTAATCATAGAAACAGAGCTTCAATCATATACACATATGCACACAATTCAACAAGGTCATAGCACAATCAAGCATAACATTCAATACATACAAGTTTAGAGTAAGTTTACTACCTTGGATTTAAGCTCTCTTTCTAATGCTTGCACTTGCTTCCCAAGCTTTTTGGTCAATCATTCCCCAACATCTTCTTAGAGGTTTCAAGGTCCTAATCACATTCATATGCATTACATAATCCATTAGGACCATGAACTCAAACACTACTCAAGACTATCTCTCTTGAACCTTTAACTTGCTTTAACTAACATAACTTTCTTTAATCTTTGCCAATTAACTTGGCCCTTGAATCAATTGATGTCTTGACCTTACCCTACACAATGTTACCTTTTGAATCCATTTATGAACTAAAAATAACCAAATTCCAGCAAGAATACACTGTTCTGTACAGATTTGGAAAAACATACATAAATCTTCCAAAAATTCTCATTTTGATTCCAATGCTTCCCATACTTGTTCCTCCACTTTCCCCCCACACAAAATCTCATTTTAAGACCATTGGAAGTATCAAAATCATGAAATTCAAATCACTGTTCATGCGAGTGAACAGTAACCGAAAGGAATTTCCAACATTACAACCTTTAATTCCAATGGTTTCCAAGGTTCAAAACCTTTCCAATCCTACACAAAATCATCATATAAACTCAATGGAAGCATTAAATCATTGAAATTCCATTTCCTTCTATCATGAACAGTGCATGAACAGTGCAACCCGAAATGGTAAAGTCAAGAACATCAACTTACTTCACAACCAAGCATGTAACTAACTTGTTTAAGCTTGTCTTAACTATCTATGACTTAAAACTCATATTCCTTTCACACATACACAAAAATTCCAGCAGTATTTCCCCAAGATTTAAGCCTAAAAAATCACTTAAACTCAAGTACAAACCATAAGAACAAAAGGTAGAAGCAAGGAGACAACTTACCTTACTTGCTCCTTCAAGACCCTTGCTTTCTTCCACTTTCTTTCTCTAGAACTCACTTCTCTTTCTAAAGGAGCTCTTGGGTGTGAAGAATGAATGGAAAGGGGGGTATTTATAGCAAAAGTCATGTGCCATTTGAAGGCCAAGATCACTTTGGAAACTATTTGATCTAATGGTTAAAGGTTTAATCTTGAAATGTCTTTTCACTTTTCACTCAAGACCTTACCACCATGACATCACTAGCATGGCCTCACTTGGTACACCTAACCCTTCCTCTTTTTGGGTGCCATTTTGAAGTCCTTGTGGGTCCCACCATGTGCAACACCTAATTCTTACTTTATTCTCTTTTTCTTTCTTTTCAAAAATCCATAAATTATTCATTATTGGACTTGGGCTCCAAGATAACTTTTGGGCCTTATTGGGCTGGCCTAGGACGAAATGTTGGGCCTCTTTTAGGTCCAATAGCTAATTGGCACAAATCCCAATGTACTTTCCTTATACCGATATCCTTAAATTATCCTGATCTCAGAATAAATGCTAAACACCTCCTTTAATTGTTCTAACATTTTTAGAAATTCATTCTAATATAAAATGAATTCTCTACAAAGTTTCATAATTTTCTGAGGCCCAGAAGTCCTGTTAAAAATTACATATGTTTAATTTAACCCTTTATCGGTGTTCTTTTTCACCGTAAATTCTATAATTAATTCTACAGGACTCCTTTTTTACTTCTGTCAACTCCATAAATTCTCATATTAATTATAATAATTTACTATCAAATTTACTCTGATATCCATCCATTGTGTGAAATGACCAAAATGCCCTCCATTTACTTCTGGATTCTTAGGGCATCACAGTGGCATTTTCGTAATTTTGCACTTTGGCTCTTAGACTTTCTTCCTCTTCCAATTAATCCTTTTCTTTACATAAATATGGCCACATCTTTTCCTAAACATCTCATATATTTTATTCAATCTGTACATACAACTTAGTACAGAAATTAGGGATGTTACATTTCTTTCCCCTTTAAAATAAATTTCGTCCTCGAAATTTACTTGTACCTTAGTTAACAATCTTAAATATACATCCTCTTTCAATCTCTTTCTGCTTTATGACTAAGAATTGGGGTATCCATCTCTTACCTTTTATCTTATTATCTAGCGGAGTACTTTCAATATCCGCTTCATGTCCTTGCTGTCATTACTCTTTTTGTATCAGTCAACTTAATTGGAGTTTATTTCTACTTCATCACGGCACTTGATCTTGTGCTATGCATCCATTTGCTTATGGACAACTCCTTGTACTAGACTTGAGAGTAGTGTCCATTTCTTTCATATTAAACTCTCTCGAATATTATTGTATTCGGGAGTTTCACTCACTCACTCATCATACTTTCTAACACTTATCCCTTATTACTTCTCTTAGCATCTCGTAGAATTCTTTAACATCCGCAAAGCTTCATCCTCTTTTCGTATAGAAACTCTTATAACTCTATTTTTGCTCTTATCATCTTTAATGATCAATATCATACAGAGAGAGAACTTATGCAGTTATTCTTTTCTTTACTTTACTGCTAAGTAGGAGCATATACTCTAACATGCATAATGCATGGCCAATATCTTGTAGGACTGTATACTTGCTCCTAAATGCAAAGCTCTAACATTCTCTTATGACTTTATCAGCCTCTCAGGAGAGTATTGCTCTTTTGCTTCTCGTTCTCCTGAACAAAGTCATAATTTAAATCTTTCATTTCAAATCCACTCTTATTGGACTTGGCAGAAGGGTTTTAATCCTTTAATGTTCATAACCTTTCTAACTTTTCATAACTTTGTTTATCATTCATCATATATATGCCAAACTTCTATGGCACTTACACTCTTTCATATCTTACCCCTTAACATCTTGGTGTAACTCCAGGGTCTATCTTACTTTAACTTTTCACTTTTCTTACCTTGTCCATCTATACCAACTTCTGTGACAACTGGACCCTTTTTTCATTACTCTTTCTTAGACTACTCTTGCCTTAACATCTTTCTGGACGAAGGCTACCTTACTCTTCTAAGCCTTAGCATTCTCTATCTCATATAACTATTGGGTTCTATCTTTACTTTAGACCTTCTTCTCTAGGTCTCTTTAGCCTTTTAATCTTTTTATCCTCATCTGGAGGATTTATCTGCTCATACTTTTCTGTTCTCAAAACATATGGGGTTCTCTTCTTTGTTACTCAGGCATACTTCTATAAAACTTTTGAATATCAGCACTCAAACTTTAACTTGGACTTTGTCTTTGTTTAAAGAAAACTAAGTTCAGTCTGTATAATATAGGCTATATGAGGAAAATCATTATAAATAATTTTTCTGGATGAGTTTATCAACTAGTGAAGCTTCCTTACCTTAACTTCGTCTTTGGCATTCATCTTCCCAAAGAGATACTACATTGTACTCATATCTCATGGCTCATTACTTTCCTTAGGCTAGGTCTAACTACGACCTCGGGATCTAACTGCGATCAACCGTCAGCCTCTTCAGAATCTAACTGCGACTCTGGAACTGTTAGGATCTAACTGTGACCCTGGAGCCATGCTAGGATCTAACTGTGACCCTCCAGAATCTAACTGCGATTCTATATATCTCCCGAAGATCTTAAACCAACAGACTAAGTTATAGGGTTCACCGCTTCTACTTGTTGATAACTCAATAAAAATTTAAAAATATTACATTCAGTAGCCCCTATTATTTCCCAAGACTTTACTTATTTCCTCTCTTACTCAGGAGTTCCTTCTCATCTTTCTCTTACTGTGGCTTACCATGCCTTGTGCAATCATGGTTTAACCACCTGCCATTGCATTCTGCTGCTATGGCCTTATCATAACTTCTCATGTAAATCTGTGCTCTAACTGCGAGCCATTTGAACTATGCTCTAACTGCGAGCAGACTGCATCAGATCCAACTCTTATCTGAAGAGTGATCTGTACGCATCTGAATCTAGTCTCTATCTCAGAGTCATTTGTTTCAAATCTAACTCTTTCTGTATACCATTCCTTTCAATAGAAATGGCTCTAAGTACTGCATTCGCAAGCCTATAGAAAAACCTGAATCACCCCAATCATAAATCATATCAGAATATCATATCATAACTTATCATCCCATAAACTGAGACTATCTATCATCCTCAATACATTCCTTATTGCATATCATATGGTATGGGAGCAACAAAATTTTCTCATAACTTCCTCACCATATATACTCTACCCTGCATATACTATGAAATGGGAGTATTCATCATGGCATACTCTAACATGCCTGTCATTATATGACAACTGCAAGGAGATGCAACTATTCATCATCATAATTTTCTCAACCATCCATCAGACATTGTAATGAACTAAGTAAGCCTCAAAACATATTTCCTTTATCATATTGCCTATCATATCCTGATCAATCATCCTGAAACATCTATCTATTTCACTTAGGCTGCCATGCTACCCTCTTATCAGGGTATAGACTCGACCTTTCTATCGAATATGGGAGTTACTTTATCTTTAGAACCGTGGCTATCTTTCTTTTTCTAATCTTGCTTACAACTACCGCTCTATTGGACTTATGTGACTACCTGAGAAAAACTTTTTCGTTATAACACGGAATTCAACCCATTAACTGACTTCTTAATCATTCAACTCTCATTGCTCATGTGGATGAACTCGGCTACATATTTCATCAAAGGGTTCCTCTTTCTCCTTTTAACCCTTAGCCTCACGCTCATCTCTATTTAACTGAGAGGAATACTTTTCATAATCTTACTCAAGAATTACTTCTCAGGTGAGCGAAACAGTCTCCATTTCTCTGGAGTAATAATGGTGTCTTTCTACTATCTCTTAACTCTTTCCGCACGTATTCATCAGTCTCAATCTACTCTTGACCGGACTATGGTTCCTTCCTGGTCTTTTTCTTGATCCTGACCAACTTAGATCATATAAATCTCATTCATCATCTAGCACCATTTCTTATGTTCTCTAATAGCCCAGCACCCTTCCACATAGATATTGTCCGCTTTCCCCTTAAGCAGCCCTGAGGCCACACGAGAGCACGATTTTGTTCTCCAGGCACATGAGGACTTTAACCCCTTAGGCACCCGAAAATGCATCCTCTGGGTATTAGAGCTACGCAGATAAAGATATTATCCCCTCTCCCCTTAGGCAGTCACCTCTGGGCCCACACGAGGTCAGGTTTTGTTCCCCAGCACTGCCTGCCTACCACTCGTGCCTGCCTACCCCCACTGGGGCGCTTGGTGAGTACTGGAAACGCGTTCATGAGGGAGAGGTATCCACACCCTTATAAGGCATGCTTCGTTCACCTCCCCAACCGATGTGGGACTAATATCCTGTTTCAGGGACTTTAACTTTTGAGAACTTGAAGCCATATGTTAGGCTCATTTCTTGCTCAAGCCTTATCCTAACTTTTAATTCTTTTGTTCATAAAAGATTAACTGAACAAAGTCTTTCCAAATGTAGATCTACTCTTGATAGTCACATAGAGGATCTACTTCTGAACATAATCTTAGACTAGCATGTATCTCTATTTCTCATACTGTTTAGCTTGCCTACATCATGTGCTAAACCTCTAACTGATAACCTTTAGTGAGGCTGGCATCTTCATCCTTCATCAGGTCCCTGCGCATCTTCATCGTGACCTGAGTATGAACTAGGTGCAACGTATCCATGAACTTTAGTCGCGACCATCTCATTCTACTTGTCATGACTGGACAGCTCTACATTCTTTAGTCACGACCTCGGGTCACCTTTCGTCATGGCCTAACTTCTCGAGGACTTCTAGCTATGTTCCAAACTATTTTACATCCGACCTGGATCTAACTTGCTTTAAACATTCCCTTATAATGTTCTTGTCTAGTCTTTACCCTAGTAATGGCCGATCCTTACACATCAGTTGTGAACCATTTGCCAAAAGCTCACTTAGCTTTACATGCCACGTAGGGTATATGGCAATATCTGGCTTATGGCCATCTCATATCATGCTACTAACATGAAAACTTAATCCAGGTCAATGCCCTCTATCACATCTCTATTTATCATCCTTGCTACGGCATTGAAGAACTGCAGCTAAACTGACTGCTCTTGATTTCTACTTCCTTCCATCCCTTAACCTAAACTAAGTAGTTCACTTCCCACAGCCTTTCTTGAGACTAGTATAGTCACATTGTCTATCTTTCAAGAAGAAGGCTGGGGTGGATTAGGGCTAGAAATATCCCTTTAATCTTTATCTATACCCTCGTATATTCCTGGACTGGGATAATAGGAAGGGATGTCACAGATTGTAACTGGTTCTTAGGCTACTCATATCAAACTTATCCTCAAACTCTAGTAAAGGAGGAATAATATCTGGCCTACCTATAATCTAGTATCAGTACTCAGCTTCCTCAGCTGAAATCTGTCCTCTCATCGGAGGAATACAGCTTATATCAGGTTAGAGAGCACTCTATCAAACTCATCCTGTACATAATTACTAGACCCATCATTATCTAGTGCAGCATTATCTGATGCATACACAACATCTGACTGAATTTCTCATAATTTCCAGACTATAAATATGAGTCTACAAAAATATGCATGGGGTACCTTACTATAAACCTTCCTGATTGATTCCCTTATGCTGTTATCTTAACTCTCTTCACTACCTGAAGAGTCAAAGTCTAAGTGTACCTCATCTTTATATAGCATTACAGGTTGGGGGTTTCACTGATTAACTGATATTTCAAGCTTAACTTTATGAATCCCCATGTCTACTACTCCAACATTTACTCTGTGTTTTGTGACCAAAAGTCTTCTCTCATCTTGACTTATGACTTAACTTATCGCAACTTGGACATCTAGCATGCTCACTATAGTATCTGGTCACAACACGATACCTCAAGCTACTCTTACAGCTTCCTTAGTCGTGAACTGATTAGCTTCTATCTCTATCCATAGAGGAAACTGCTTCTTAAACATTATTCACTTAGTCCAGCCACATTATTTTAATAAACATGAGACCTCGGCTGTATCGGCTGACTAAGATTAGCCGATCGTAATCATATTCTTCGTAAGACTATAAAGCTCGGGGTAGTCTCATTCGTTTGGTATCACTGTCTTCTATCTAAACCCTTCCAAGCAATGAACACCATCCCTATATCATACTCTAGGGAGAGAACCACTCAAACTTCTCATTTGTTTAAGGGATCAGTTTAACTAAACCAGAGCATCACTGAGCCAGAAACCTTCTGTTCTGTGCTAGAATCTTATGCTCTGAGCCATAACCCTTTGTTCTGTGCTAACTTTATTCTGTACTAATGCTAGAAATCATCTATTCAGAGCATTTTCTAAGCCAGAATCCTTTGCTCTGATACCAAAATGAAACATCCTTATTTTCGTACGTCTTAGGGACCAATTGGTAGTATTTAGAACCACTTTCAAGGTCATTGAAGTCCAATTTCTCAATCTGGAGTTTTACTCTTATCGAGTATTGTTCACTGTGTAAATTCCAGATGAGTGACTTTACATACATATGCATACATCAATCACATATCAAACAAACATGCCAAACAATACTTATCATTAAATAATAAATCTTTATACAACAGGGCATGAACAAAATCCTCGTATCTCTATTACATCTTTCCTGCCTGAAATCCGGCAGTATAACTACTATACTTCATCTGTAAAAATAACTGATCTTGTACTGATTCGGTAATTCCCGTGAGAATTACCATTCTACGTAAGTACCCAGGAAAGACTGGATGAACCGACTAGGTCCACTCACTTCCAGACTCCTTAGACAGTACCTACGTACACAGTACGTATCATCTCCTTATGTTCAGTCTGAAAATCGGCAGCATAACGGCGTCTTACAGCATTCTCAAAATTCACTTGGACATAACCTCTCTATAATGGGTTATAAATAGGGGATGAGATTCGGGGGAATCTCAGTAGCAAACGGTACTAAACAATGCATGCATTAAAGTAAATACTTGTGCTTGCTTGTGAAAGTGTAAACATTGTGTAATGTGCATGCTTCCATGTAACATATGAAATACAATTGGCCAAGGTAATCATAGAAACAGAGCTTCAATCATATACACATATGCACACAATTCAACAAGGTCATAGCACAATCAAGCATAACATTCAATACATACAAGTTTAGAGTAAGTTTACTACCTTGGATTTAAGCTCTCTTTCTAATGCTTGCACTTGCTTCCCAAGCTTTTTGGTCAATCATTCCCCAACATCTTCTTAGAGGTTTCAAGGTCCTAATCACATTCATATGCATTACATAATCCATTAGGACCATGAACTCAAACACTACTCAAGACTATCTCTCTTGAACCTTTAACTTGCTTTAACTAACATAACTTTCTTTAATCTTTGCCAATTAACTTGGCCCTTGAATCAATTGATGTCTTGACCTTACCCTACACAATGTTACCTTTTGAATCCATTTATGAACTAAAAATAACCAAATTCCAGCAAGAATACACTGTTCTGTACAGATTTGAAAAAACATACATAAATCTTCCAAAAATTCTCATTTTGATTCCAATGCTTCCCATACTTGTTCCTCCACTTTCCCCCCACACAAAATCTCATTTTAAGACCATTGGAAGTATCAAAATCATGAAATTCAAATCACTGTTCATGCGAGTGAACAGTAACCGAAAGGAATTTCCAACATTACAACCTTTAATTCCAATGGTTTCCAAGGTTCAAAACCTTTCCAATCCTACACAAAATCATCATATAAACTCAATGGAAGCATTAAATCATTGAAATTCCATTTCCTTCTATCATGAACAGTGCATGAACAGTGCAACCCGAAATGGTAAAGTCAAGAACATCAACTTACTTCACAACCAAGCATGTAACTAACTTGTTTAAGCTTGTCTTAACTATCTATGACTTAAAACTCATATTCCTTTCACACATACACAAAAATTCCAGCAGCATTTCCCCAAGATTTAAGCCTAAAAAATCACTTAAACTCAAGCACAAACCATAAGAACAAAAGGTAGAAGCAAGGAGACAACTTACCTTACTTGCTCCTTCAAGACCCTTGCTTTCTTCCACTTTCTTTCTCTAGAACTCACTTCTCTTTCTAAAGGAGCTCTTGGGTGTGAAGAATGAATGGAAAGGGGGGTATTTATAGCAAAAGTCATGTGCCATTTGAAGGCCAAGATCACTTTGGAAACTATTTGATCTAATGGTTAAAGGTTTAATCTTGAAATGTCTTTTCACTTTTCACTCAAGACCTTACCACCATGACATCACTAGCATGGCCTCACTTGGTACACCTAACCCTTCCTCTTTTTGGGTGCCATTTTGAAGTCCTTGTGGGTCCCACCATGTGCAACACCTAATTCTTACTTTATTCTCTTTTTCTTTCTTTTCAAAAATCCATAAATTATTCATTATTGGACTTGGGCTCCAAGATAACTTTTGGGCCTTATTGGGCTGGCCTAGGACGAAATGTTGGGCCTCTTTTAGGTCCAATAGCTAATTGGCACAAATCCCAATGTACTTTCCTTATACCGATATCCTTAAATTATCCTGATCTCAGAATAAATGCTAAACACCTCCTTTAATTGTTCTAACATTTTTAGAAATTCATTCTAATATAAAATGAATTCTCTACAAAGTTTCATAATTTTCTGAGACCCAGAAGTCCTGTTAAAAATTACATATGTTTAATTTAACCCTTTATCGGTGTTCTTTTTCACCGTAAATTCCATAATTAATTCTACAGGACTCCTTTTTTACTTCTGTCAACTCCATAAAATCTCATATTAATTATAATAATTTACTATCAAATTTACTCTGATATCCATCCATTGTGTGAAATGACCAAAATGCCCTCCATTTACTTCTGGATTCTTAGGGCATCACAGTGGCATTTTCGTAATTTTGCACTTTGGCTCTTAGACTTTCTTCCTCTTCCAATTAATCCTTTTCTTTACATAAATATGGCCACATCTTTTCCTAAACATCTCATATATTTTATTCAATCTGTACATACAACTTAGTACAGAAATTAGGGATGTTACACAGTGCGCGCGTGAACAGTGCCAGATATGTAGAGTTCATTTCTATTGCTGCACTTGTTTGATCTCCCACTTGCAATCTGTTAAGTCCAGCTATGCAATCCATCCAATGCTTAAATCACCTTCTTGTCCAGCTGTCCCTTCTGTCATTCGCTGATTTATTTCTGCATTTGAATTTTGGTCGCGACCTTATATACATCAAGTCGCGACTAATATTTACAGAGAGTGCTTCTTCTTCGCTGATTGAAGTTTGGTTGCGATGGTGAATCAATAAGGCCACGACTCTAGTACACAGGGAAACTCCAGCTTGCTGATTTATTGCTGGTTTGACCTGAAATAGACATTTAATAGATTATTTATCCAATTAAGTACTAAAATCAAATTATTTAGATTCCCACTTGTCCAATTTCATAATATTAACTAATTTCCTAATTGTGTAGTAAATGTGGATAAGAATCAATAATAAACTCTCTTTTAACATATTAAAAATTAGTACAAATATGAGTTTATCAACTCCCCCACACTTATCTTTTGCACTCCGAGCAAAATTATGGATCAAAACTGAATTTAAACACACATGTTCAGCTCAATTGGCAATATAGATTCAGCATGAGTACTTGCAATCATTAATCTTTCCCTTCAATTGGCAACAATCCAAGCTAATCTCATATCAATCAAAGAATCTAACTCATGCAATTCAATCATAGTGAGCAACTGGGTTGAGATTTCCTCACAAGATAAAGTGTTTCACTCCTTCTCTTATCAAGGTAATTTCACTCAACCATCTAGCTTAGGCTTCCCATAGGCTTGTAACCATCCTACATCTCCACCACTGAATGCCACAAGGGTTATGAATCAAAGGGTCTTTATTAGGGTTGTAATGTTGGAAAGGTTAGATGATGAAATGGAAATGCATGTCAATGATTAATGAAATATTGTACATAGTCAAAGTTTCAATCATGCAGCTGCAAGTCACAATCTAATTCTTTTCATACTAGTTGAATATCAATTTCTGCATCTGGGTTTTCTTTTCTTTCCTCTATCTTTCTAGTTTCTTTGTAATTTTCTCTGTATATTTTATTTCTTCCTTTGTTTTCATTTTCTTAGCCAGATAGCAAATATATTTTAGTTTAGGTATTCAACAAGTAATTGCATCTTCACAATTAAAGACTTACTGTAGCAACAACTATTTTGTACAGAATTCATTAATCAAGGATGGAATTAAAAGAAAATGAAGGTCTCAAAGGGGTAAAGCAAAGGATTTCATATTTATGTGGTTTCTGTTTAGTCAAGAGGGTTTTGAAAGAAATGCCCTTATCATTTTCACAATTCCATGGAGCTAATGTGGTTTTGAATCAAGGATTGAGACAAGTTCTACAAAGTTACCAAACTAGATGGTGTCACATAATGCAAAGGAGTATATGTTGAAGGCTCAAATTGCTTCCATCTGGCTTACTCACCCTAATCAACTCATATGATAGATTGCATGAATCTTAAACAAAACACATGAGACTAATCATTCATGATGCACAATTTCCAGTAATGAATTGATGAAACAAGCAACTAATACTTCATCAAACTTGTCAATGTTCAAAGTATATGTTCAAAGTTCAATTTAGATCCATGATAGTTAATTCCAAAGACCAAGCAACAACCAGAACGCAGTAGAAGGATTTTTCAGCAAAAGATAGATTCTAGTCGCGACAAAAGGGTCATAAGGTCGCGACTGTTTTATACAGAGAATATTGGTCGAGACTAAAAATCACCGAGAGTAGACCTATCAAACACATATGTTCTGGTCGTGACCCAATGATAATTCAGTTGCGACCAAAATTCACAGAGAGCTCCAGTCGCGACAAAGATAAAGCACAGGCCATGACTAAACATCACAGATGGGCAAAAATCAGAGAATATGAATTTTTGGTCGTGATAAAAGTAATCATTAGTCGTGACTAATTTTCACAGAGAAGAGATTTTGACAATTTGAACATATTAGTCGCGACAAAAACATCATGAGGTCGCGACCTAAGTACAACATCACAACAAATATCTGATTTTTATTTACCCATCAAGTTCATCCTCCCCCACATTTAAATTCTACATTGTCCACAATGTGAAGAAGCAATGAACACATGCAAAGGCAGCAATAATGATCATGACAACACTAAACCAAAATCTTTGATTTATTCATGGGATTATTTATCTACCCTACTGACTTGGTCTCCTCCCCCACACTTAATCAACAAATATAGCTCAAGTATATAATAAAATTGATAAGCAGACTATTGTAAGTGGAGAAACAAGGAAGGAGACAACTTGACTGTTATGGGGGCTTGAAATTCTCCTTGTACAGCTTCAATAAGTGGCCATTGACCTGAAATGCTGTACCATCTGCTTCATCCATCAATTCAATTGTTCCATAATCATGGACCTTAGTCACCACATATGGACCATCCCATCTTGTAGCAAGTTTTCCAGGTTTAAAAACATATCTAGCCTTAAATCTCAGAACCTTATCTCCAATATGAAACTCCTTACGCAAAATCTGCTTATCATGAAGAAGCTTGGCTTTCTTTTTGTAGATTCTAGAATTCTCATAGGCATCCAATCTTATTTCTTCTAATTCTTGAATCTACAGCATTCTTTCTTCTCCAGCAGTGTCAAAATCCATGTTACAAGCTTTAACTGCCCAGAATGCTTTGTGCTCAACTTCTACTGGTAGATGACATGTTTTACCATAGACCATTCGGTATGGGGACATCTCAAGTGGTGTCTTATGAGCTATTCTGTACGCCCACAAAGCTTCATCTAATCTTGTACTCCAATCTTTCCTTGAGGGTCTTACTATTCTTTCCAGAATCCTTTTAATAGCTTTGTTAGAATTCTCAGCTTGACCATTTGTTTGAGGATGATAAGCTGTTAAAACTTTGTGCTTGATCCCAAATTTGGCAAATAACCCTCCTAAAATCTTATTACAGAAATGAGAGCCTTGATCACTCACTATAACTCTTGGAATACCAAACCTTGAAAAGATGTTTGACTTCAGAAATTTTGAAACTGTCACTGCATCATCCTTTCTTGCTGGTACAGCTTCCACCCATCTTGATAGATAATCCACAGCTAACAGAATATATGCATAACCAAAAGATGGTGGAAATGGCCCCATGAAGTCGATACCCCATACTTCAAACACCTCATAGAACAGCATAGGTTGCTGAGGCATTTCATGTCTCTTAGTCAGTCCACCGAAACGTTGACATCTGTCACAAGCCTTGCAGTAATCATAGTAGTCTTTGAATATCTGTGGCCAATAAAAACCAGCATCCAAAATCTTTCTGGAAGTCTTCTTTGCACTAAAATGGCCTCCACAAACAGAAGAATGGCATGCTTTAATGATATTGTCTATTTCTTCACTTGGCACACATCTTCTAATAACTCGATCACTGCATATTTTCCAAAGAATGAGTGGTTCCCAAATATAAAATCTTGCCTCATGCTTGATCTTCTGACCCTGGAAATGAGATAAAGAAGGTGAAATTAGATCAGTAACAATGTAGTTCACTATGTGGCAATACCAAGGTGTAATTATAGAAATCACAGAAATAGAACAATCTCTAAATGTATCACAAATGATGTCAGAATCTAATACTCCCCTCGTATTTTTAGGCAATCTGCTCAAATGGTCAGCTACCACATTTTCTGCTCCAATTTTGTCCCTTATCTCCACATCAAATTCTTGGATTAGCAGCATCCATCTCAAGAGTCTAGGTTTGGACTGTGGCTTTTTGAACAGGAACTTTACAGCAGCATGGTCAGTGTATATGATAAATTTAGAACTCAAAAGATAAGATCTGAATTTGTCAAGTTCAAATACTATAGCAAAGAGTTCTTTTTCTGTAGTAGTGTAGTTCTGTTGAGCACTATCTAGTGTCTTAGAGGCATATGAAATGACTTTGGATAGCTTACCATCTTTCTATCCTAACATGGCATCTACAGCTTTATTTGATGCATCACATGAAAGCTCAAACTCTAAGTGCCAATTAGGTGCAACAAGTATAGGTGGTGTGATAAGCATAGTTTTAATAGTGTCAAATGCTCTCTTACAAATATCATCAAAACAGAATTCTACATCTTTTTGCATGAGTTTAGATAGTGGAGATGCAACCTTGCTAAAATCTTTTATGAATCTTCTATAGAATCCAGCATGCCCTAGGAATGACCTTAGTTCCTTCAAAGATTTGGGATAGGGAAGAGAAGAAATAACTTCAATTTTAGCTTTATCTACCTCAATCCCATTCTTAGATATTAAATGTCCTAGAACTATGCCTTTATCTACCACAAAATGGCACTTCTCAAAATTTAGCAAAAGCTTCTTCTCAATGCATCTTGCTAAGACTTTATCTAGACTCTCTAAGCATTCATTAAAGTCCTCACCATACACTATGAAATCATCCATGAATACCTCCATGTTTCGCTCCAATAATTCACTGAATATGGACATCATAGCTCTTTGAAATGTTCCAGGAGCATTGAACAAGCCAAATGGCATCCTCCTATAGGCATAGGTACCGAATGGACATGTAAATGTAGTCTTCTCTTGATCTTCTAGTGCAATGGGTACCTGAAAATATCCTGAAAAACCATAGAAAGCAATAATTAGCTTTTCCAGCAAGCCTTTCCAACATTTGATCTATAAATGGTAAAGGGAAATGATCCTTCCTAGTTGCATCATTCAATTTCCTATAATCAATGCACACTCTCCATGAATTCTGCACTCTAGTAGGGATTAGTTCATTCTGTTCATTCTTAACCACAGTTATACCACTTTTCTTAGGCACCACATGAACTGGACTCACCCATTCACTGTCTGAAATTGGGTAAATAATGCCAGCATTTAACAACTTAGTCACTTCTTCTTGACTACATCAGATATCAAGGGGTTTAGCCTTCTTTGTTGCTGTTTAATAAGCTTAGCTCCATCATTTAACAGAATTTTATGTGTGCATACAGATGCATCTATACCAGGTATATCAGCTAGAGTCCAACCTATTGCTTTCTTATGTGTTTTTAAGACTGAAATTAATCTCTCTTCCTCAAAAACAGAAAGTGCATTAGCAATTATGACAGGTAATGTACTATTTTTAGCCAAAAACACATATTTAAGGTTACTAGGAAGTGGTTTGAGTTCCAACTCAAGTGGCTGAACAGTTGATGGTCCCAACTTCCTAGTTTCTACAGCTGCAACAAGTTTCATCATTTCTGTCATCACAGGTTTTGCAACTTTCAATTCTGTTGCTGCAATGAAATCCTCAATAGAAATATCAGTAACATCAAAAGAAAAGGATCGTAGGGTGGAAAGTAAGCTATCAACTGAAACTTGGTTAATACTTGACATATCACCACTACTATCCAAAGAAAATACAGAAGAAGAAGAAATTTCAAACTCAAACAATTCATATTTAGCTTTTTCAGAATTTTGCAGCAACAACTCATGTTCATCCTTAGCTTCTTCAATGTATTCATCAATTGTACTTAACCCTAACAGTGAGTAATCTTTGAATGGATGTCTCATTGCTTCATAGACATTAAAAGTTATGACATTATCACCCACTTCCATTATGATGCTCCCATTTTTCATGCTAATCACAGTGTTGGCTATCCTAAGGAATGGCCTACCCAAGATAATAGGTCCCTCTGAATTTGACTCTTGTGTCATGTCTAAGACATAAAAATCTGCAGGTATAATCAAGTCTTTGACCTTCACTAATATATCCTCTAACAGTCCCTCTGGTTTCCTAGTGGTTCTATCAGCAAGCTATACTATTATTGAAGTCTCCTTAAGTGAGTCCATGCCTATGCCTAATGATGTATAGATGGAAGTTGGCATGACATTAATAGCTGCACCAAGATCTAACAAAGCATTAGCACACTGAAACTTGCCAATAGTAATCGGAACTGTAAATGAACCTGGATCATCACATTTTATAGGAAGTTGTGGCTTTAGTAAAGCTGACACACTAGATCCCACTTGCACCCTTTCATTTGGTTTGCAGATTCTTTTATTAGTGCAGAGTTCTTTCATAAACTTCCCATACTTAGGTATACTCTTGATTAGGTCCACAAGTGGCACATTAACTTCTAATTTACCCAACAGATTCATAATATCTTGTTCTTGTTTTTCTTTAAAAACCTTCTTTGGACACATGTATGCATTAGGAAAAGGTAGGTGCTTAATACTTAGCTCTTTGTCATTTTGCTCTGCATCTTCATGTTCCCTTTTATTCTGAATTCTACTGGATTCCTGACTTGCATTGCTGGAACTAGCTGCTGCTTCCTTCATCACAGGTGGTTGTCACTACTGGAAAATAGGCTTTTTAAAGCCCCATTTTTAAACCGGTCACTACGGAGACGGTTTAAAAAAAATGACCAGTGATATTTTTGTAAATAAGATAAAATATTTACACCGGTCATAAAATATGACCGCTGTAAAAAGTCATGACCGGTGTTATTTTTGTAAATAAGATGAAATATTTACACCGGTCATAAAATATGATTGCTGTAAAAAGTAATGACCGCTGTAAAAAGTCATGACCGGTGGCATTTTTGTAAATAAGATGAAATATTTACACCGGTCGCAAAATAGGACCGTTGTAAAAAGTCATGACCGGTGGCATTTTTATAAATAAGATAAAATATTTACACTGGTCGTAAAATAGGACCGCTGTAAAAAGTCATGACCGGTGGTATTTTTGTAAATAAGATGAAATATTTAAAAATGGGGCTTTAAAAAGCATATTTTTAAACCATTCTTATCTACAGCTGATAGAATTACATCCGGTGTAGAATGTCTTTGCTATTAAAAATCTAACAAAAAGCGTTAATTTTTTACGATTCCCTATCTTCACAAATCATATCGTCGTCCATAAAGAAAACTAGATAAGGGAGAACACATAGTGACAGGAAGCTCTACCTTCGTAACACACCGTCTAAAGCTAGCCGAAGAAGAAGACCTAGATATGCGATGACCCATACCTGTGCTCGTCGTTCTCTATTGTTGAAGTCAGTCGTTGTAGCCTCTAAAGCTCGCCAAAGAAGAAGACCCAGATCTGCGATGGTGGGTGTCTATTTTTTTGTTCCTTTCTTTCTCGATTTTGTTTAAATATATTTCTGTTCACTTTTAACTTAGTAAGTCGAAGGAATTGTGACGATGTTTCTGTGATATCTTTAATTAGGTAACGGCATTTCTAGGTTTTCATTTTTGTATATATATTTGGGTTTTTGTCTCATTCATTTCTGGTTTATGTTTAAATATATTTTTATTTGCTTTTGAGCAGGTAACCAAAAGGAATTGTGACGATATTTTTGTGATATCTTCAATTAGGTGACGACGTTTATGGGTTTTCATTTCTGCGCATATATCTAAGTTTTTGTTTCTTTCGTTTCTGGGTTCTCTAGCTTTTTCTTTCTTCCTCTTTTTTGTTCTCTACTTGCATTTTACAGTACCTATTCTTCTTCATCACTCTCCTCCTCCTTCAGATTTATGACGAAGAAGGAAATAATTTCGGATCTAGAGTTTTTTTATTCTGAATTTTTTTTATTTTGACATTACTTTTTAAACCGGTTGTATGGAATAATCGATTTAAAAAAGCTGATTATTTACACCGGTCATATACAACCGGTGTAGAATATTAAACTTTTTACACGGGCTGTTTCTACACCGGATCAAAGTCCGGTGTAGAAGTCTATTTTCAACCGATTTAGAAAGCCTTTTTTCCAGCCGTGTGTGCAGATTTCTTCATTATAGATTGCTCATTCTGCTGCAGCGTATCCTTCTCCTTGCTACTTCTGGATCTGTTCTGCTGCAATATACCCTTTTCTATGCTACTATTTGATTCTAGGATAATTGAGGATCTTTCTTCAGTCAGCACTTTAGTTTTAGATTCCTTTTCCTTCTTATCAGCGTCTGCATTTCCCACTGTTTTGCCACTTCTCAAGCTCATAGCATTCACAGATTTTGGGTTAACAACTGTATTTGAAGGTAGACTTCCTCCCATTCTGGCCTGAAAATTATTTACTGAATTGGCTAGCTGTGATACATAACCATTCATATTTTCAGCTTTTATTTTCCACTTCTCTATCTTGTTCTCCAAAGCAGCAAACTTAGATTCTGCCATTGCTAAGTTGTTTTCTACTGTAGACCTCAATTCCTTGAAGTTAGAGCTGAAGTTTGTATTAATGGAATTTATATTTGAATTCATCACAGTAATGCTCTTGAGTATCTCAGAAATTCCATTATCCTTTGCAGCATTAGACACTTCTATGGCTCTAAAGGATTCAGCCACTTGCTTGTCATTGTTGAATCTATTTTGACCAATAGCTCCACCTCCATCTCTCCATCTGAAATTAGGATGCTCTCTCCATCCTTCATTGTATGTATTAGAATATGAATTCCTTAGTGGATACTGGTTGGTTCTGCCTTGATAAATGGCTGAGACATCCTCATGATGTGAAGGATAATTTGCACTGATATGCATTGGAGAAGAACAGATTTGACAGCTAGGAGAAACTAGAGCTTGGGAGTATGGGCTTTGAATATGTGAACTGTTCAATTGAGCAGCTAGATTGTTGATCTGAGCACTCATAGCAGCAACTTGAGAAGACAGAATACTATGATCCTGAGAAGACCTTGCAGAACCCTCATGCACTTGTCTAGCATCTAATCCTCCATACTGCTGGTCATTGTTTGCTATCTTCTCAATTAGGCTCCATGCTTCATCTGGTGTTAAATCATCAATGGAACCTCCAACAGTTGCATCCAAATTCTTTCTGCATGCAAAGCGCAATTCTGAATGAAAGTACTGCACCAAATGTTCCATTGGAATCTGATGATATGGACATCTAGCCAGCAACTCTTGAAATCTACCCCAAAACTCGTAGAAAGATTCTTCAGCATACTGTTTTGCAGCAAAGATCTCCTTCCTTAATGCGGCAGTCTTTGATGAAGGAAAATATCTCTCCAAGAATGCACTTCTCAAGTTGTTCCAAGAGTGTAGAGCTTGTGGTGTATGATGTGGCGGCATATAGAACCATTCTTTTGCCTTTCCTTCCAGTGTGAAATGAAAGACTTGTCTCTGCACAGTATCCATGTCAGCTCCTACAGGCTTTATAGTTGAGCAAACCCACTGCATAGTCTGCAAATGCTTGAAAGGATCCTCACCTGCCAATCCATAATACTTTGGTAAGTTACTCAACAAAGGACCTTTCAATTCAAAGTTCACATCTAAAGCAGGACAAGTATGAAAAGGATCATAGTTTGCATTAGAAGAAGTAAGTTCTCTTATGCTCCTACGTGGCCTTCTATTGTTAATGTTATTTTCTGCATACTGTTCTTGTTGATTATTCTGATTATGAGTCTGAGCTTCACCTATATTAACATGCTCTATGACAAGATGATTATCTAATGTAGCACAAGATGCAGGTTTAGTATCAGCAGCAACAGATGCAACACTAGCCTGATTTTTAGCTTTCTTTATTTTCCTAAGTGTCCTATTAATCTCTCTATCCAAAGGAATGAGTTCAGAGCTCTTGTTCATGCAATTCAAGATTAACAACGATGCAGAAGATCAGATATATCAATAATGCAGCAAATTCAGCAAATGGAATCAGTTAGTTGCAGTTTAGAAATATAAGGTCGCGACAAAGACGACTACAGGTCGCGACACAAAATCACAGAGAGCAAATATCGCGACGAAAATGAACCACAAGTCGCGACTGTCAGTCACAGAGAGCAAAATTTTCTGAATATGGATTTTTAGTTGCGACCAAATGTTATTTTGGTGGCGACTAAAAATCACCGAGAGCAAATACTTGAAGTCAGGAATTTCTGGTTGCGACCAAAATACACTTTGGTCGCGACTAAAAACAACAGAGAGTTTTAGTCGTGACTAAGTGTCAATCTGGTTGGGACTAGAAATTACAGAGAGCAAATGTTTGAAATAAGAGATTTGTGGTTGCGACCAAAATGCACACAGGTCGCAACACAAAATCACAGAGAGGATTAGTCGTGACTAAGTGTCAATTTGCTTGCGACTACAAATCTCATAGATGAAAATTTGAAGAAAAATATTATTGGTTGCGACCAATAAGATCTCAAGTCGCGACTAAAAATGACAGATAGTAAATCTGAGTTAAAAACTGATTTCAGGTCATGACCAAATGTGTATAAGGTTGTGACTAGAAATCACAGAGCACTTTTGTTGCGACTAAAAAACCAAATGGTCGCGACTTAACAGATATAAAATACAGAAATCGCAGAAGAACTGAAAACAACTACCTACTCTTTATGTTTTTGGGCCCAGGAGATTGCTTAGGAAACCTTAACAAGTAAGGCTCCTTGGCAATGGCGCCATTTTGATAACTGTCATTTCTAATTATCAAACAAAACTAAGCTAACCAATAGTAAGTGAAGGCTAACCTAGGTCAGATCACAAGGAGCTAATGTTAAAGTTTCTAATTAATCTATAGAGCCACAAATTAACAATTTAAGCAGATGAGTTGTGTTTTGGACTATCAACTAAGGACTAAATGTAAAGTCTATGCTATTATTTCTGATTTTAAGTGTTTATAATGATGAGATGAATGAATAATGACAAGTGTGTTCCCTTGGAGATTGCTTTACCTTCATTATCCTCAGAATATCCAGAGTTAATCAATTGAACTAGAATAGGTTAGCTAACCACTCGCTAGCTAAATCTCAATTAACACTACAACTTGCAGACATTAATAGAGAATAAGAATTGTTCAATTTGGAGATAATAGAATATGAATATTAATCAAATGATCATTAATGTAGGAAGAAAGAATCCAACTCGGTTCCTAATTCCTTGTCATCTATTACTCTAATTGAATCAATAAACCAGAAGTGAATACATCAACTAGATATAGTTAAATCTGGTTTGGTGTCATCTCCAAAGAAGCACAGTAGCTCAGCCTTCCATTGCTATATGAACTCCAGCAACAATCGGTACAGCAGCAGTAGTCATGTGGAAATGGAAGGAGAAAATGAATATGATGAGGTGCAAAACTCTCCTCTGGTTCTATTAACTAGAACAGAGCAGAATTGCAGAGGAGAAATGAGAATGGAGAATAAGATGATGTGCGTCCGATCTGAATGTGGATGCTCTGAATGGAATGATGCGTGTATATGGTATCTCAGAATTGTATGGCAGAATGTATGGTGATGTATCGGATGATGAATGATGTGCGTATGATGTGATATATAAGAAGTCTCAAATACATGAGTGAATCAATGGAGCTATCCAGATGCCTTCCATCTCCAGCTATTATCACATGATCTGGTATTCTGTTCAGCACCTTCTTCCCACTTGCTGTTGGCAACTTGCTCATTCTGTTCAGATGGAGTGTGCTGATGTGTACAGTGCGGGCGTAAACAGTGCCAGATATGTAGAGTTCATTTATGTTGCTGCACATGTTTGATCTCCCACTTACAATCTGTTAAGTCCAACTATGCAATCCATCCCATGCTTAAATCACCTTCTTGTCCAACTGTCCCTTCTGTCATTCGCTGATTTATTTCTACATTTGAATTTTGGTCGCGACCTTATATACATCAGGTCGCGACTAATATTTACAGAGAGTGCTTCTTCTTCGCTGATTGAAGTTTGGTCGCGATGGTGAATCAATAAGGTCGCGACTCTAGTACACAGGGAAACTCCACCTTGCTGATTGATTGCTGTGTTGACCTGAAATAGACATTTAATAGATTATTTATCCAATTAAGCACTAAAATCACATCATTTAGATTCCCACTTGTCCAATTTCATATTATTAACTAATTTGCTAATTGTGTAGTAAATATGGATAAGAATCAATAATAAACTCTCTTTTAACATATTAAAAATTAGTTCAAATATGAGTTTATCACAAGGCCTCATGAATAGTGCAGGGTTCATCATCCCCTTCTAGAGTAACTAAAAGTGCTTCTCCTTCTATTTGGAAGTGTCTCTTTGGAACACTTTCCCTATTACTCCTTCTAGTAGGAGCAACTTCTTATCTTTTCTCATATTCCTCGGTCTTGATGTTGACCGTTCTTGGCTCCCACTCAGATTGACATACCTAGAGGATTCAGGTCTGTCAATTTGTTTGGCACTGTCCTGTTCCTGAGTCTCATAAAGAGATACAGTGTTGTCAACATCTCCCCTACTAGAAAATTCTATTTCAATGAATACAACATCTCTTGATTCTGTTTCAGTCACTGTCCCATCTTCAATTTCACTTATGAATACATATCCTTTTGAGGGTTTAGAGTACCTTATAAAAACACATTTCTTCCCTCTAGGATCCAATTTCCCATGTCTATGAGAATTGTCATGGATATATGCCGCCGAGCCCCAAGGTCTAAGGATGCTTAGATCTGGCTGACGTTTAGTCCATAACTCATAGGGTGTGGAAGTGACTGACTTGGAGGGCACACGGTTAAGTATAAAGGTTGTTGTCAATAAAGCATCACCCTAATCTAAAATTAGAAGGTTTGTCTGAGCCATCATAGATCTAACCATGTCTAGAAGAGTTCTATTTTTTCTTTCAGCAACCCCATTTTGTTGAGGTGTGCTAGGGATAGTTAGTTTCCTAATAATCCCTTTTTCTTCACAAAGCTGTTTGAATTGATCCGAAAGGTATTGATGACCTCGATCAGGGCGTAATGCCTTGATTCTATTATCCATTTTATTCTCTACTTCATTTATGTATCGTCTAAAGTACTCTAGTGCCTTGGACTTATGTGAAATCAAATAGACATGACCATATCGTGAAAAATCATCAATAAAGGTAATGAAATACCAAGCTCTGTGTCTTTCCCTCACACTCATTGGACCGCAAATATCAAAATGAATTAATTGCAATGGATTTTTGGCTCGTGTTCCCTTACCGAATGGTTTTCTAGTAGCCTTACCTGCTAGACAACTTTCGCATAATGAAATATGCATGTTAGGGATTACCCCCAACAAACCTTCTTTTGCCAGTTTAATCATTCTATTTTGATTAATGTGTCCTAGTCTAGCATGCCAGATATTCATATCAGGATTATTCGAAGTAATAGCAAAATAATCGTGAGTATTAAAATCACCAACAAGATCCAAAATAAATAACTTTTGAAATTGGAAAGCTGAACCATAAAATATTAAGTTGCTATAAATGTCTGCAACTTTACCATGAAAGTTTACATTGAACCCAAAGTTTAATAAGCAAATTACAGAAATTATATTCTGTCGGATGTCAGGAGCATGAAGCACATCATGCAGCATCAAGGTCTTTCTACAACATCCTTACTTTCGTACATCTTAGGGACCAAACAATAGCATATGGAACCACTTATATGATCAATAAAGTCAAATGGCACAATCTGGAATTTATGACCACGAGTTACTGTTCATGTGGTAAAATTCAAGACCAGCGACTCAACTTTGAAAAATCATAACTAATTCTATAAAAATTGAAATGAAGTGGTTCAAGTTGCTATACGAAGCTAACATAAGCCTATTTAAAGAAAAATATGAATCTAACCAAACTCTGGACCAATTAATACAGTTTTGGCATGGAAATTTACCATTCATTTGGTCAGTTTCACAGTTTCCAGATTGGTTCCCTAACTTTGAAAAATTCATTCTCTTTGTATTGACGTCGGAATAAGGCATTATTGGTGTCAAAACGAAGCTTGACATGTTAACTAAATGTCTATAAAATTTCATACATTTATTTGATTATTTACTATTTTTATGAACAGCTACAATTGTACTTTTTTTTAGCATACCTTGCATACATACATCACATAAGTCATGTCGCAACATAAATTACAATCAATCATGCCATCTATCTCCTAACTCCTCTTCTTGCATCTTCATATTCTTACATCTTTGAAGAACTTGTTGGTGTTGGGGTGACATGGAGGGGGTGAGATTTCTGGAAAAATCTCAGTAGCAAACGGAAACCATACAATGTATGCAACTACTTGCTTGATGTTACTATGTGTGCACTTAATGATCATGCTTGCATAATGATAACTTACATGCTTCCATGTCCCTTAATTATAACATATGGCCATAGCATAAAAAGAAACAGAGCATCACTTAATCATACATGCTTCACATCATCAAAGTAAGCAAACATCACATAAAACATCCAAGCAACATAAGCATACAAGTAGGTAAGTTCACTACGTCATACTCCTTGCCTTCCTTATCCTTTTCCTTTACCACTTGCTTCCTACTTCTCTTTGATGTGTAGCTTCCCTATTTGAGTACACAAACCAAATCCTAAAATTGCATTATCATTCATTCATTACAATCTCAATTCACTAACATTTTATAACTTTAAACTCAATTAACCACTCAACCCCTAACTTTTTCTATTTGTGGTTAATTGCCTTATCTTTTAAACTAACTTACATCTTAACTTTATCCTACACAATTTTTCCTTTTGAATCCATTTATGGACTTAGAATGTTGAAATTCTAGCTTCTTCATCAAGTCTGGATAGAACCGAAAAGAAACATATTATTCTTTCAAAAATTCTCATTTTGATTCCAATGCTTCCAATACTTATTTCTCTACTTTATCCCACACAATTTTTCATTTTAAAACCATTGGAAGCATCAAAATCATGAAATTCCAATCACTGTTTATGCGTGTGAACAGTAATAGAGAAGAATTCCAAAAACTACAACTTTCAATTCCAATGCTTCCAAGGTTCAAAATCTATCCAATCCTACATAAAATCATCATATAAATTCAATGGAAGCATTAGATCATTAAAATTAAAATTCCTCCTTTCAGTTCTGTTCTTGACCGAAAGCCCCCTTCAATGTGCAAAGCAAGAAATTTCTATCTAATTCCATAACTAGCCATTAAATCTAGCTTGTCTAAGTGTTAATTTTATGTCTCTAACTTCAATTTCTTCTTTCCCCAATATTATACAGTTTTGGACAGCAGCACCACATAGGGAATATCTCACTTTTCTTCCATTAAAATCCCAAGATCAAGCTCTTGAATTGAAGAAAAATAAGTTAGGATAGATTACTTACCTTAATTCCTAGCTTACTTGACTTGGTTAGCTTGGATTTCCTCTTGTCTTGGCTTGGTTCTTACTTGGGCAGTACCTCCCTATTCCTTCTCTAACTTGATGCAAATATGAAGAGAAAGGGAGGGTATTTATAGACTTGAAGGCATGGAAATGAATGGCCAAGATCACTTTGTGTATTATTTGATCTAATGGCTCATATTCACTCTTGAAGCAAGCTTGCCCGAGAAGCCAAATGGTGACATTATCCATGACATCATCAAGGGACACCTCATCCTCCATGTGGGGCAATTCCAAGGGAAGAAGAGTCTAGAAAAATTTCAGTCCAATCCGGTACCGGCTCAGTCCAATTTCCCAAAAACCAGACTATTTTCTAAATCTACTTTTCCTGGGATTTCATAATATATTTTCTTATCTTAAATCCAGTATCCAAATTCTTCCTACCATTGACATTCTTGGACTGGGTCTAAACTTAATTACTGATCCCTTGGCAAATTATCAAAATACCCCTCAGTTCTTCTTTATTTACCTTAATATCTCTAAGGCATTATCATCTTTTCACATATCACCAGAGTACTCCCTGACCTTGGTCAACTATTCAAGGAACTCTCCTTGACCGTCTAACCTTAGTCAAATGACCAAATTGCCCTCTATTCATCTCTTGCTCATTGTACAGCATAGTGGCATACTTAGTGGTATTTTCATAATTTTGTATTTTTCTGGGTCTTTATAAACACTGGCCCACATACCTATATGAAAATTTTATTGGACCTATGAGGCACCATTCTGGGCCTTCTACGTGGTCCCCTACCTTCATGGGCTCAACTCCCAAGAAATTATTGGAAATTGTGCCCTAGGGGCCAATCATTGTATCAGGTTATCACATTATTTGCATGTTTACTGTGATGACCATCCTTGGATAACTCATGATCTTATCCTAAATGTCCCTGGTCGGTCATCTATGCGGGAGCAGAGATGAAATAAGACCAGTATGACTTTGAAGATATATAGAGATATAAATCAAAGTCATAAGCACATGTAAGAGTACAGGGTGTTGGACCGACCCGCTATGAGAGAGCTGCATGGGTCAAGTCATAAGCTTCTCTCATATACAAGCCATGTCACTATGCCCTTTGACCTGAGATCATCATGGATTCCTGTAACACCCTAATTTTTAGGCCTAGAGATGCCAGAAAGAGAAATCAAGGGCATAATCATAATTATGGGAAAGATCGGGCTGGTAGCCGATGAGTACCATATTTTGCCAGAAAATAGAGAAAATTATGCTGATCATTTCACTGAACTGTGAAATGTGCATATGAGGTCTCTATGTGTATGAAAGAATTAGAAATATGACCAGGGGTAAAATGGTCATTTTGGAAAAGTGTGCGCGTGAGTGCTTTTTCAGGCCAAAACAGCCCGGTCCGGATAAAATATCTGAAAATACCGGGAGATAAAGGAAAGGATTCCGGATTGAATGAGGAGTCACAGAATTTTGATTTGAGGTCCCGATTTTTCTGTAAAAATTCCTGAAGATAGGAATTTACAGTTATAATCGGTAAAGGAAAGGCAGTCCGAATAGAAATGATCGGATAATGGCTAGAGGCCATATAGTGTTGTCTAAGGCCCGTAGTGACACCAGGGAAGGCCCAAGCCCATAATACCAGTTCGGTGGTAAGAGGGGCCGGTGTCCGGGGAAAATGTGCAAAATGACGAAAATGCCCTTATATTATAGAATAACTGAAGAATGAGTAAAGGGTATTTTGGTCATTTGGCTAAGGTTAGACAGTCAAGAAGGGGTATCTGGATAGTTGACCAGGGCCAGAGAATACTCTGGTAAAATATGAAAAGACAATAATGCCCCTAGACTTAGTAAAGGAACTGAAAGGACTTAAGTGCAATTATGGAAAGTTTTAAGGCCAAAAAGGAAAGTAGACAAAAATGTGGGGTCCTTAAGTGTAATTTTAGCCAAATAAAAAGGGACTTAAATGAAAAGAAGAAAAGTTCCCTGGGGCTAAATTGCAATTAAAGAAAGTCAGGCCGGAAGTGGTTTAGACTGTCCGAAAGCATTTCAGTCCCAGATTTCACCGGTAGAGAGAGCAAGGGACGCTCGGTAATCTGGCTTAATACAGGAATTTTTGAAGACTCCAGATAGCCAGAAATGGACTGATCGTCCAAAAGTTATAAAAATTCATACCGGATATCCTAGAATTCAGATCTAGGTGAGAAAATACAGGATGATACGTCCTTATGGGACGGATGTCGGGAAACAGACAGAATACCGATAGGAGGTCTGTAGAAAAAGTTATTCGCAAATCAGAAAATCCAGACGGGAGTGTGAGGCCTCCGGGTATCCGATAGGGAGATTTATCGGTATTTAAAAAGGGACTGAATGAGTTCGGATGATCTCGGTCAGATGACTGATATGACTCACCGGGATGCCTGAACACCGCAGGCCAGTGTGTCGGACATAAGGAGCCGGTGTCCGGATATGTGTATAAACGGTGAATAATAGATAAAATATTCAATAATTATTAACGGGGAAGATTCCTCGTAATGCGTGCCATGAAGGTAATGGACCCAGAAAGGCCCAATAATGGCGCCAACAGAGGCCCAGTAAGATACTTGGACTGATAGGTGGGCCAATGTCCGGCAGAACCCCGAAAAAGTGCGAAATTACGAAAATGCCCCTGTGTTGTACAAAAGTGTAACAGATGACTGAAAGGCATTTTGGTAATTCTGAACAGGCCCAGGAGCCAAGGTACATACAGATAAAGTTACTGAGAGTCAGTATATACCCTGACAGAGTACAGAAGGGTTTGAAATGACGATTTTACCCTTAGGGTTAAAATAGTGCAAGAAAGGGCACCCAAGGGTATTTTGGTAATTTGCCAAGGGCTGTTTCTTGGGAATCGAGCCATCAGAGTACTTGAGCTTGATCAGGATCCAAGACAACATTCCCAGAGCCCAAAAACATAGGCCCAGTAATGTGTGGGGAAAAGTGGCATTAAAATATTATTTTAATGCTGTTTCAATAAAGTAAAGTTACTCGGTCGGCACGATAACCGAGGAGGTGATCAGATAAAGTCATGGATTTATCTGGATAGCATTGGAAGGCGTGACAGGTGCCAGTAAGATGACACATGGCGCCAACATAAAGGCAGAAGAAAAAGTTGAGGACACGTACTACGAGGCAGGAGACTGGACCGGTGAGTCAGCCTGCTGAGTCAGCTGCTGAGGTGTCCAGGAATTTCAGCATGTGGAAAATGTGGCGCTGAGGTGTCATGCTGAGGTATCCTGATGATGTCATGCATGATGCAGTAAATAAGGAATTAAAGAAAATAGGAAAATCCAGAAAAAACCAGGACCGCAGGATCAAAGTTCATGGTAATTACAGAATTGCCATTGAAGGCAATTATAAATACCCCCCTTGGCTCATTTGCATTCACGCATAGCTTGGGTAAGGGAGAGAAAGAAGAGAGAGAAGGAGAAGGAAAGGAAGAGAGAAAGGAGAAAAGGAAGTAAGGAAGTTCTGGCGGAGCTGGAAGCAGAATAAAGATAGTGGAGTTCTGCTAAGCTAGCCAGGTAGTAACTAATCTTAGCTTTTATGTAATGGCTTTCTGATTTGTTGTGCTATTTTTTGGTTGGATTATTGTCTTATATGTTATGTCTGAAGCTCTGCTGTAATGCTATGATCATATGTTATTAAGCATGGAAGCACGCAGCATACTTATATGTACACAATCACAAGCAAGCACTGTCACTCTGCATTACATATATTGTTATGATTGTTGCTACTGAGATTCCCTCGAATCTCATCCCAATAAGTAAACCATTACAGGGGAGGTTATGTCAAAATGAATTCTGGGAATTTTAAGAGACGCCGTTATGCTGCCGAAGTAAAGACTGAACATCAGTATATGATAAGTACTGTGTACGTAGTGCTGTCTAAGGAGGCTAGAAGTGAGTGGACCTAGCCGGTTCATCTAGTCTTTCCTGGGTACTACGTAGAATGGTAGTTCTCATGAGGGGATTACCGAATCAGTACGGTTCAGTTCTTTGTACAGATGAAGCGTAGCGGTTATGCTGCCGGACTTCAGGCAGGAAAAGATGCAATAGAGATGAGAATTTATGTACATGGCCAGATGTAAAACAACTTATTAATTAATAATAATTGTTGTTTGGCATGTTTGACTGATATATGATGGATGTATGCATATGTATGCTGGAAATTTACCAGTGAACAGTGACACGTGGTAACCTAGTCATGTTTGATAAATGATTAAAAATAGTAAATGGATGAATAAAGGTATGAAATTTTTATGGTAGATAGTAGACATACCAAGCTTTAATTTTATATATAAAACGTATCATTTGGATGTCTACACAAGGAGATATAAATTATCAAAGTTGGGACCAGAATGCTGGATTCAGGAGAAAAACGCTGGATGAACAGTAAAATAGAAACGTTGACTGACATTGACTCGGTCAATGAATTGTCAACGAGTTATTTTTTCCTGAAATATAATTGATTTAGCTTCATTTATCAATTGGAACCACTTTATTTCGATGTTTCTAGAATTAGTTATGATTTTTCGAAGTCAGGTCACTCATCTGGAATTTACACAGTGAACAGTACTCGATAAGAGTAAAACTCCAGATTGAGAAATTGGACTTCAATGACCTTGAAAGTGGTTCTAAATGCTACTGAATGGTCCCTAAGACATACGAACGTAAGGATGTTTCATTTTGGTATCAGAGCAAAGGATTCTGGATTAGGAAATGCTCTGAACAGATAATTTATGGTGTTAGTACAGAATAAGGTTAGCACGGAACAAAGGGTTCTGGCTCCGAGCATAAGATTCTGGCACAGAACAGAAGGTTTTGGCTCAGTGATGCTCTGGTTTAGTTAGTTTGATTCCTTAAACAAATGAGAAGTTTGAGTGGTCCTCTCCCTAGAGTAGGATATAGGGATGGTGTTCACTGCTTGGAAAGGTTTAGACAGAAGACAGTGACACCCAGATGTATGAGGCTGGACCCCGAGCTTTATAGTCTTACGAAAGATATGATTATGATGGGCTAATCTTAGTCAGCCGATACAGTCGAGGTCTCGTGTTTATTAACACAATATGGCTGGACTAAGCAGAATAATGTTTAAGAAGCAGTTTCCTCTATGGATAGAGACGGAAGCTGATCCGTTTATGAAACATCCTTACTTTCATACACATAGAGACCTCATATGCACATTTCACAGTTCAGTGAAATGATCAGCATAATTTTCTCTATTTTCTGGCAAAATATGGTACTCATCGGCTACCAGCCCGATCTTTCCCATAATTACGATTATGCCCTTGAATTCTCTTTCTGGCATCTCTAGGCCTAAAAATTGGGGTGTTACATTTCTACCCCCCTTAAAATAAATTTCGTCCTCGAAATTTACTTGGCATCTTAGTCAACGATCCTGGATATAGCTCTTCTGTATGCTCTGATACCAAAATGAAACATCCTTACTTTCATACACATAGAGACCTCATATGCACATTTCACAGTTCAGTGAAATGATCAGCATAATTTTCTCTATTTTCTGGCAAAATATGGTACTCATCGGCTACCAGCCCGATCTTTCCCATAATTACGATTATGCCCTTGAATTCTCTTTCTGGCATCTCTAGGCCTAAAAATTGGGGTGTTACAGTTTACGACTAAGGAAGCTGCAAGAGTAGCTCGAGGTATCGTGTTGTAACCAGATACTGTAGTGAGGATGCCAGATATCCAAGTTACAACAAGTTAAGTCACGATGAGATATGGGCAACCCAGGCTCGCCAAGATCAAGAGCGAGATTCTGCTATCACTACGGCGGTTGCTGCTGCGGTTGCAAGATTACAGTAGTCTGGGAAGGAGGTAGTACCAGAGAATGATATAGAACCTGAACCTCAGCCAGAGCATGAGCAGACTGGAATGAATAGACGTCAGGGGTCTATAGGAAATAACAATAACCAGGGAAGTCTGCAAACATGGATGGAGCGATTCCATAAGTTTAATCCGCCCATGTTTGAAGGGACTTTTGACACTCAAGTAGCTGAGGATTGGGTAAGCCAGTTAGAGAAAATCTTTAAAGTTTTAGAATGTCCCACTGAAAGAAAGACCCAGCTGGCAGTTTACAAAGGAATGTGCAATAACCAGAAAAGAGTGAGCTTACTTCATCAGTACCACTGAAAGTGATGCCACCCGGTTCCTTGAGAGGGAACAGTAAGAAGAATGGGCCAGCATATGGGTCAGAGGTTTATAAGAAGCAAGGAAGTAGGCCAGGTAGTGGGCCAAGAGAAGTTAGTAGGCAACCAAGACCTAATGAATGTAGGAACTGTGGTCGAGACCATGGTATGAGACCTTGTCGAGTAGGTCAAGGGTTACGCTATAGGTGTGAAAAGTATGGACATTATGACAGGGAGTGTCCACAGAACACAACAGGCGAAAGATACCCGACTCAGGGAAGAGTATATACCTGACTGGCAACGAGATAAGAAAGTCGCCTGTGCCAAATTAAGGTACGAGGTTATTTGTGTTCTGTTTCCACTGGCTAATGAACGGATAAATCCTGTATGTGATTGGATTGTATTGTCCAGTATGCACACTATTGAGCTACCCTATACCTAGTATGTTGCCTATGTATAAGGATGAGTATGATTACAGGTTTTAAAAGTAGGAAGTAGAGAAGAGGGGTCTTATGTCGCGACTAATATGTACAGATAAGTTGATGTTGTGACGTAAGAAGACCTCAGGTCGCGATGAGTAATATTGCAGTACGCGACCACTGTACAAAGGAGTTCAGGTAGTGATGTTATAGGTTGCGACTAAAGGACGCAGAGCTGCCAGGTCGTGACGAGTAGTGTGCGACGGTTGCGACTAAAAGTCGCAGAGTATGTGAGTTGTGACTATGCAGTTTTCAAGTCGCGACTATAATTGGCAGAGGCCATATGATGAAGAGAATGAAAGTACCAAACTCGCTGAAGTCTACCAGCTAGAGGATTGGTATAACATATGATAAGCTAGACAGTACAAAGGTACTGAGGTACGAAAGATCAGTTTAAGACAATGTGAAAAAGTAGATCCTCTATGTGGTAACTAAGAGTAGATCTACATTACAGGGGTTTTATTCAGCTAATCAGAATAGAAGACCTAAAAGCTGGGATGAGATTTGCCCAGGAATGATCCTAGCACATGGCCTAAGGTAAAAGACGTGATGGGTAGTAGATAAAGAGCTTAATGTTCCCTGAGCAGAGGGATTCCATCACGGAGAAGTGATAGACCTAGGGCATAGTACCCTAGAAAGTAGAAATAATAGTAAAAGATGATGAATAAGATCCATGCGACTCAAGTTCTCTAGGATAAAAAGAAAGATCAATAAGGAACCATAGTTCGGTCAAGAATAGACTGGGACTGATATAAAGATAAAAGAAGTTAAGAGATAGTAAAGAGGTAGCCACAGTTAAGAGATAAAGTGACTCCCCTATTCCTTATGTAAGATAAAGTAGTGAAGGGTTGAGTCTATACCCTGGTAAGAGGGTAGTGTGGCAGCCTAAGTAAGATAGACAGATGTTCTTGTCAGATCCTGACCATGTGATTGATAATCTGACAGATAATGCGATAGATAGTATGATCAGATGATGATCTGACAAATGATATGATAAAGGAAATACGTTTGAGGCTTATTTAGACTATTATGATGTCTAATGGATGGTTGAGCAAAATATGATGATGATATGGCTTACGTTGCCATAAGTTATGATATGAAATTCAGATATGATTTATGATTGAGGTTACTCAGGTATTTCTATAGGCTTGTGAATACAGTACTCAGGGCCATTTCTATTGAAATGAATGATGTACAGAAAAAGTAACAGATAACAGTAAAGGGATTATTTCTAGATCACTCTTCAGATAAGAGTTGGATCTAAAACAGATGGCTCTCAGACAGAGCTAGATTCAGATGAGTATAGATCACTTTTCAGATAAGAGTTGGATCTGATGTAGAATGCTCGCAGTTAGAGCATAGTTCAAATGGCTCGTAGTTAGAGCACAAGTTGAAAGATGTGAAGGAACTCCTGAGTAAGAGAGGAAGTAAGTAAAGTCTGGGTAAATGATATGAGGCTATAAAATTTTCAAATGTTTATTTATGGAGTTATCAACAGGTGGAAGCAGTTAACCTTATAACTTAGTCTGTTGGTTTAAAATCTTCGGGAGATATACAATACAACAGAATCGCAGTTAGATTCTGGAGGGTCATAGTTAGATCCTAGCATGGCTCCAGGATCGCAGTTAGATCCTAACAGCTTCAGAGTCGCAGTTAGATTCTGAAGAGGCTAACGGTTGATCACAGTTAGATCCCGAGGTCGCAGTTAGACCTGGCCTAAGGAAAGTAATGAGCCATGAGATATGAGTACAATGTAGTATCTCTTTGGGAAGATGAATGCCAAAGACGAAGTTAAGGTGAGGAAGCTTCACTAGTTGATAAACTCACCCAGAGAAATTATTTTATAATGGTTTTCTCAGATAGCCTCTAGTATACAGACTAAACTTAGCTTTCCCTTAGCAAAGACGGAGTCCAAATCCAAAGCTGAGTACTGATATTCAAAGTTTGGTAGAAGTATGCCTGAGAAGCAAAGAACAGAATCCTCTATGTGTTGAGAATAGAAAAGCATTGGCTAAGAGCACTCTGGGAGGTAGCTCAAGTTGTAAAGCCAATAGCAAGAGAAAGAGGCGATGGTTCAGACAAGGGACTGATCAAGGTAATGATCAGATTGGAGAGCAGAGATGTCAATGTGGTGGAAAGAGCCATGGCACATGGGAATGCCGAGCAGGGCAAAGCAGTTGTGGTAAGAAAGGCCACTTTGCAAAAGGTTGCCTAAGAATGCGGACATCCCTAGGAAAGGTATTTGCTCTTACCCCAGACACAGTCTTCAATATTCCCTAAGGTCGACCCTAAGAATGGTTAAGAAGAACCATAGCTGTAAGGGCGACTGAGCTGTAAGGAACTATAGGCCTAGATAATGATGTGGATAATGAAGAGTTTTTTTTCTGATATAAAGGAAATGGTAATAAAAGGCCAGAGAGACCTAGAGAAGAGGGTCTAAGGCAAAGCAGAGATAGAACGTAGTTCTATAAGAAAGAGATTGCTAGGGCCTAAAGCTATATAAAGAGTAATCTAGCCCTAACCCAGTAGCACGTTAAATTGAAAGGTGCTAAGGCAAGAGTAGCCTAATTATAGATAAGCTCTAAGAAGGGATAAGAAAGTGCAAATGCCACAAAGGTTTGGCATAGATGCATGAAGTTATGAGAACAGTTAAGAAAAGTCAGAGAAGTTATCTGGGTTATGATCTCGTATCAGGAGAAAGGAAGTCAGAAGAACAATATCTCTCCTGAGAGATTAGCAAAGTGATGTAGATCCCAGAATACATCAAAATTCTAAGGAATAAGATATGAAAGAAATGGATACTACTCACAAGTGTAATGAATTGTCCATAAGTATATAAGAGGATGAATGCCCCAAGCCTTAGTCATAAACCAGGAAAGGATATACAGAAGAGCTATATCCAGGATCGTTGACTAAGATGCCAAGTAAATTTCGAGGACGAAATTTATTTTAAGGGGGGTAGAAATGTAACACCCTAATTTTTAGGCCTAGAGATGCCAGAAAGAGAAATCAAGGGCATAATCGTAATTATGGGAAAGATCGGGCTGGTAGCCGATGAGTACCATATTTTGCCAGAAAATAGAGAAAATTATGCTGATCATTTCACTGAACTGTGAAATGTGCATATGAGGTCTCTATGTGTATGAAAGAATTAGAAATATGACCAGGGG
This sequence comes from Leucaena leucocephala, assembly GCA_037074615.1. Taxonomy (NCBI): domain Eukaryota; kingdom Viridiplantae; phylum Streptophyta; class Magnoliopsida; order Fabales; family Fabaceae; genus Leucaena; species Leucaena leucocephala. Next base: position 20,817,589 of record CM073532.1, on the reverse strand, counting down.
TAAAATGGTCATTTTGGAAAAGTGTGCGCGTGAGTGCTTTTTCAGGCCAAAACAGCCCGGTCCGGATAAAATATCTGAAAATACCGGGAGATAAAGGAAAGGATTCCGGATTGAATGAGGAGTCACAGAATTTTGATTTGAGGTCCCGATTTTTCTGTAAAAATTCCTGAAGATAGGAATTTACAGTTATAATCGGTAAAGGAAAGGCAGTCCGAATAGAAATGATCGGATAATGGCTAGAGGCCATATAGTGTTGGCTAAGGCCCGTAGTGACACCAGGGAAGGCCCAAGCCCATAATACCAGTTCGGTGGTAAGAGGGGCCGGTGTCCGGGGAAAATGTGCAAAATGACGAAAATGCCCTTATGTTATAGAATAACTGAAGAATGAGTAAAGGGTATTTTGGTCATTTGGCTAAGGTTAGACAGTCAAGAAGGGGTATCTGGATAGTTGACCAGGGCCAGAGAATACTCTGGTAAAATATGAAAAGACAATAATGCCCCTAGACCTAGTAAAGGAACTGAAAGGACTTAAGTGCAATTATGGAAAGTTTTAAGGCCAAAAAGGAAAGTAGACAAAAATGTGGGGTCCTTAAGTGTAATTTTAGCCAAATAAAAAGGGACTTAAATGAAAAGAAGAAAAGTTCCCTGGGGCTAAATTGTAATTAAAGAAAGTCAGGCCGGAAGTGGTTTAGACTGTCCGAAAGCATTTCAGTCCCAGATTTCACCGGTAGAGAGAGCAAGGGACGCTCGGTAATCTGGCTTAATACAGGAATTTTTGAAGACTCCAGATAGCCAGAAATGGACTGATCGTCCAAAAGTTATAAAAATTCATACCGGATATCCTAGAATTCAGATCTAGGTGAGAAAATACAGGATGATATGTCCTTATGGGACGGATGTCGGGAAACAGACAGAATACCGATAGGAGGTCTGTAGAAAAAGTTATTCGCAAATCAGAAAATCCAGACGGGAGTGTGAGGCCTCCGGGTATCCGATAGGGAGATTTATCGGTATTTAAAAAGGGACTGAATGAGTTCGGATGATCTCGGTCAGATGACTGATATGACTCACCGGGATGCCTGAACACCGCAGGCCAGTGTGTCGGACAGAAGGAGCCGGTGTCCGGATATGTGTATAAACGGTGATTAATAGATAAAATATTCAATAAACATTAACGGGGGAAGATTCCTCGTAATGCGTGCCATGAAGGTAATGGACCTTGAAAGGCCCAATAATGGCGCCAACAGAGGCCCAGTAAGACCCTTGGACTGATAGGTGGGCCAGTGTCCGGCAGAACCCCGGAAAAGTGCGAAATTATGAAAATGCCCTGTGTTGTACTAAAGGGTAACAGATGAATGAAGGGCATTTTGGTCATTCTGGACAGGCCCAGAAGCCAAGGTACATACAGATAAAGTTACTTAGAGTCAGTATATACCCTGACAGAGTACAGAAGGGTGTAAAATGACCATTTTACCCTTAGGGTTAAAATAGTACAAGAAAGGGCACTCAGGGGTATTTTGGTAATTTGCCAAGGGATGTTTCTTGGGAATCGAGCTATCAGAGTACTTGGGCTTGATCAGGATCCAAGACAACATTCCCAGAGCCCAAAAACGTAGCCCATGGAGTATGTGGGAAAAAGTGGCATTAAAATACTATTTTAATGCTGTTTCAATAAAGTAAAGTTACTCGGTCGGCACGATAACCGAGGAGGTACTCAGATAAAGTCTGGGGCTTATCTGGATAGCATTGAAAGGCGTGAAAGGTCCCTTCCAGGTGCCACATGGCGCAATCTTAGAGGCAGAAGAAAAGTTGAGGACACGTATTACGGTGCAAGACTCTGGACCGGTACTGGATTGGACTGAACTGCTGAGTCAGCTTATGAGGTGTCCAGGAATTGTGACATGTGAAGAATGTGGCGATGAGGTGTCCCGGTGAGGTGTCCTGGATGATGTCATGCATGATGCAGTAAAAAGGAATAAAGAAAAATAGGAAAATCCAGGAAAAACCAGGACCACATGTTCAGATGGCTTCAAAATTATAAAAATGCCATCCATTAAAGCTATAAATACCCCCCTTCCCCTCCCATTTTAGGCATCTCACGTTTTTGGCAAGAAAAGAGAGAGAAAGAAGAGAGAGAAGGAGAAAGAAAGAAAGAAAGGAAGTTCTGGTGGAGTTGGAAGCAGTATAGAAGTTCTGGAGCTCTGCTTTTGAGGTAGTAACTAATCCTAACTCTTATGTAATGTCTTTGTGATTTGTTGTGCTATTGTTTGGTTGGATTGTTGTCTTATATGTTATGCTTGAAGCTCTATTACAATGCTATGATCATATGTTATTGAATATGGAAGCACGCAGCATACTTATCTATACACAATTACAAGCAAGCACCGTCACTCTGCATTACATATATTGTTATGATTATTGCTACTGGGATTCTTTTGAATCTCATTCCCAAAAATAACATTACAGGGGAGGTTCTGTCAAAATAAAATCTGGAAATTTTGAGAGACGCCGTTAGGCTGCCAAAATTCTGGCAACAGAGGAAGGAACAAAGAAAGGAACTGATACGTACTGTGTACGTAGGTGCTGTCTAAGGAGGCTGGAAGTGAGTGGACCTAGCCGGTTCATCCAGTCTTTCCTGGGTACTTACGTAGAATGGTAGTTCCTACGGGAATTACCGAATCGGTACAAGATCGGTTACTTTCTACAGAAGGAATGTAGTAGTTATGCTGCCGAATTTTAGACAGGAAGAGATGTAATAGAAATAAGAGAATTTGGTGTATGATTTGTTGTATGACATTTTATTATTTAATAATAAATATTGTTTGGCATGTTCAATTTGTGGATGACGAATTAAGGGAGAAATTCGCAGGTCCTGAGGTAGCAGTATTTTGACCTCAGTTTGACCCAGTAAACGGAGGAGTTTGGCTATGAAATTTGGTGAGCTAGTAGTACACATCTGGGGCATTACGTGGATAGGTAATAAGACTTGTTTGGATGTGTAGAATGAGATTAAGCAGTTTTCAAATTAAAAGTCCAGAATAAGGAACTTAAGAGTAAAATTTTGAATTTCTGGGCTTAAGTTAAGATATAATCAAGCTAATATTACTTCTGTAAGTGTACTCTGAGGGGTCTAAGGGAGGATGTTTCACCACTCACTTCCAGACTCCTTAGACAGTACCTACGTACACAATACTCATCATATTTTATCTTCATTATGGAATTCTGCCATAATTTTGACAGCATAATGGCATCTTTAGCATTCTCAAAATTCACTTCAACGTAACCTCTCTGAAATGGGTTATACATAGGAGATGAGATTCGGGGGAATCTCAGTAGCAAACAGTACTAAACAATAAATGCATTAATGATTGGTATTAGTGCTTGCTTGTGATTGTGTCAACTTAATGTAATGTGCATACTTCCATGTAATATATGAAATACAATTGGCCAGAGTAATCATAGCACAGAGCTTCAACAATTACATATTAACATCAATCAATCAAACCATAACACAATCAACCATACAATCAACACATACAAGTTTATGTAAGTTTACTACTTCACTAGCTTAGTAGAACTCTAATATCTCTACACTGCTTCTGGCTCCGCCAGGACTTCCTTCTTTCTTTCTTTTCTTCCTTCCTCTCACTTTCTCTCTCTAAAACTCACTTCTCTCTCTAAATTGGTTCTCTTGGACGTGAATGGAATGGCAAGGGGGTGGGATATTTATAGGTTTCACGAATAACATTTTGGTAATTCTTCAGAACATTAATCCTGCGGTCACGATTTTTCTTGGAATTTTCTATTTTCTTAATCCATTTTATTGCATCATCATGGTGATGTCCTCATGATGACTCATAGCCCTTCATAAGTACCTGCTGACTCAGCATGCTGACTCAAAAGTTATAATGATTACTTTTACTTTATGTTTATTTTTTTATTATTTTTGTTCTTTTCTTGGCTTAATCACCAAGTAACATTAAAAGCATGTGGGAACCACCTTTGGCAGCACACATGGCAAAATTGGGAGCCTTGGGAGCCTTCCAAAAGCTTTCAGAAATATTTCAGTCCAAACCGGAATCGATTTGGTCATATTTTGGAAAATGTCAATAAATATTTCCCAGGGTATTTTCATCTTCTCCCTTCACAAAAGTTTCTCAAAATAATATTTTCTATTTTTTGGAATTTTGTGGGAATTTTATGCACATATTCGAAAATCACTACCTTTCGGCCCAAAAATTACGATTTTGCCCTTGATCTAGTTAGGCCTCATCCAGACATCTTGGGCTTCCCCTGGGCCTACCATGACTTAATCTAATTTATATCCGGGCCTTAGAAATACTATATGGCTTCTGGCCATAGCCCGATCATCTCTATTCGGATTGCTTTTCCTTTACCGATCATAACTGTAAATTCCCATCTTTAGGAATTTTTACAGAAAAATCGGGACCTCAAATCAAAATTCTGTGTCGCGTCATTCAACCCGGAATTCTTTTCTCTATCTCCTAGTATTTTCATATATTAAATCTGGACCAGGGCTATTTTAGCCTGAAAGTACGCTCGCGCGCAGTTTTCAAAATGACCATTTTGCCCCTGAAAACTTTTCTAATTCTTACATACTCATAGGGACCTCATATGCATCTTTCACAGTTCAGTAAAATGATCAGCATAATTTTCTCTATCTTATGGTAAAATATGGTACTCATCGGCTACTAGTCTGATCTTTCCCATAATTACGATTATGCCCATATACCCTCTTTTTGACCTCTTTACTTATCTTCTTATCCTTCGTCTTAAGTTCTCAAAATTCTCTTTCAACAACTCATCCCTTGAACTCTTCGGGAGTCATTGTTAATTGAAAGACTCGACAACCCGCCCATATCAGATTATCTTACTCAAGAGCCAGCCCATATCTAGCTACCTGCAGAATTCCTATGCTTAAGACTTAGGATATTCCTTACATTCCTCTTTTTGAACCTCGGTGAACTGTCCATATTTTATAGGTTAAAGACTTAACTCATCTTTAAATCCTGAGGGACTTAGCTCATTCCTCGGATTCCTATAAAATATAGGTAAGTGATCTGCCCATATCAGATTACTATCCTGGGTGAAACATCCTTCCTTAGACTCCTCAGAGTACATTTGCGGAAGCAATATTAGCTTGATTATATCTTAACTTAAGCCTAGAAATTCAAAATTTTACTCTTAAGTTCCTTATTCTGGACCTTTAATTTGAAAATTAATTTATCTCATTCTGCACATCCAAATGAGGCTTATTACCTATCCACATAATGCCCAGATGTGTACGACTGGCCTGCCAAATTTCATAGCCAAACTCCTTCGTTTACTAGGTCAAACTGAGGTCAAAACACTGCTACCTCAGAACCTGCGAATTTCTCTTTTAATTCATCATTCACAAATTGAACATGCCAAACAATATTTATTATTAAATAATAAAATGTCATACAACAAGGCATACATCAAATTCTCATATTTCTATTACATCTTTCCCTGCCTAAAATTCGGCAGCACAACCGCTACATTCCTTCTGTAGAAAGTAACCGATCTTGTACCGATTCGGTAATTCCCGTAGGAACTACCATTCTACGTAAGTACCCAGGAAAGACTGGATGAACCGGCTAGGTCCACTCACTTCCAGCCTCCTTAGACAGCACCTACGTACACAGTACGTATCAGTTCCTCTCTTTGTTCCTTCTTCGTTGCCAGAATTTTGGCAGCCTAACGGTTTCTCTTAAAATTTCCAGATTTTATTTTGACAGAACCTCCCCTGTAATGTTATATATGGGAATGAGATTCGGGGGAATCTTAGTAGTAATAATCATAACAATATATGTAATGCAGAGTGCCGGTGCTTGCTTGTGATTGTGTACAGATAAGTATGCTGCGTGCTTCCATATTCAATAACATATGATCATAGCATTGTAATAGAGCTTCAAGCATAACATATAAGACAACAATCCAACCAAACAATAGCACAACAAACCACAAAGCCATTACATAAAAGCTAGGATTAGTTACTACCTCAAAGGCTCAGCAGAACTCTACTATCTCTATTCTGCTTCCAGCTCTGCCAGAACTTCCTTTCTTTCTTTCTTCCTCTCACTTTCTCTCTCTAGCACCTCCTCCTCTCTCTAAAAGGCCCAAAACTGTGATGCAAATGAATGGGGAGGGGGTATTTATAGTTTTGTCAATGGCATTCTTGTAATTTTGAAGCCATCTGATCCTGTGGTCTTGGTTTTTTCGGAATTTCCTATTTTTCTTTATTCCTTTTACTGCATCATGCATGACATCATCTCCATGCCACCTCATGGGACACCTCATCATGCATATTTCTCACATGGCGAAATTGAAGCCTTCTTGGACACCTCATCAGCTGACTCAGCAGTTCCAATCCAATCCAGTACCGGTCCGGTCCGATTTTCCACAAACTGGACTCACCGGCTAAGATTGTGCCACGTGTCCTTAACTTTTCTTCTGCCTCTAGGATGACACCATGTGGCATCTGGAAGGGACCTTTCACGCCTTCCAATGCTATCCAGGTAAGTCCCGAACTTTATCTGATCACCTCCTCGGTTATCGTGCCAACCGAGTAACTTTACTTTATTGAGACAACATTAAAATAGTATTTTAATGCCACTTTTTCTCACAAACTTCATGGGCTACGTTTTTGGGCTCTGGGAACATCATCTTGGGTCTCTGATCCAGCCCAAGTACTCTGATGGCATGATTCCCAAGAAACATCCCTTGGCAAATTACCAAAATACCCCTGAGTGCCCTTTCTTGTACTATTTTAACCCTAAGGGTAAAATGGTCATTTTACACCCTTCTGTACTCTGTCAGGGTATATACTGACTCTAAGTAACTTTATCTGTATGTACCTTGGCTTCTGGGCCTGTCCAGAATGACCAAAATGCCCTTCATTCATCTGTTACCCTTTAGTACAACACAGGGCATTTTCATAATTTCGCACTTTTCCGGGGTTCTGCCGGACACTGGCCCACCTATCAGTCCAAGTGTCTTACTGGGCCTTTGTTGGCGCCATTATTGGGCCTCTCAGGGTCCATTACCTTTATAGCACGCATTTCGAGGAATCTTCCTCTGTTAATGTTTATTGAATATTTTATCTATTATTCACCGTTTATACCCATATCCGGGCACCGGCTCCTTCTGTCCGATACACTGGCCTGCGGTGTTCAGGCATCCCTGTGAGTTATAACAGTCATCTGACTGAGGTCATCCGAACTCATTCAGTCCCTTTTCAAATACCGATAAATTTCCCTATTGGATACCCGGAGGCCTTACACTCCCGTCTAGATTTTCTGATTTGTGAATAACTTTTTCTACAGGCCTCCTATCGGTATTCTGTCAGTTTCCTGACATCCGCCCCATAAGGACGCATCATCCTGTATTTTCTCACCTAGATCTGAAATCTAGGATATCCGGTATGAATTTTTATAACTTTTGGACGATCAGTCCATTTCTGGCTATCTAGAGTCTTCAAAAATTCCTGTATCAAGCCAGATTACCGAGCGTCACTTGCTCTCTGTACCGGTGAAATCTGGGACTGAAATGCTTTCGGACAGTCCAAACCACTTCCGGCCTGACTTTCTTTAATTACACTTTAGCCCCAAGGAACTTTTCATCTTTTCAATTAAGTCCCTTTTTATTTGGCTAAAATTACACTTAAGGACCCCACCTTTTTCTCTACTTTTCCTTGTTGGCTTTATACTTTCCATAATTGCACTTAAGCCCCTTCATTTTCTTTCTTTTGCAATTTAATCCCTTTCTTTGCATAAATGGCCATCATATCTCTAGAGACTTTCACTATATCAGTCCCTGGACTTATTTGCAGTTTAGTCCCTAAAAACCCTCTGTATGTTTCAGGGACTTCTGCTCAAAGGGATATTCCTCTCATTCCTCATTTTGAACCTAGGTGAACTGTCCCGATTCTGTAGGTTAAAGACTTAACTCATCTTTAAATCCTGAAGGACTTAGCTCATCCCTCGAATTCCTAAAAAATACAGGTAAGTGATCCGCCCATATCAGATTACTACCCTGGGACTACGGGTTTAGCAGCCTGCCCAATCAGACTACTTCCCAGTTCTCCTAGACCAAAAATCGGGATGTTACACTGGGACTACGGGTTTAGCAGCCTGCCCATATCAGACTACCTCCCATTTCTCCTAGACCCAAAAATCGGGATGTTACATATAGAACATGTAAAGTATACAATGTCATGTACGTTTATTATTATTTTGATCAGAAAATAATAACATCACTTGACCCATGATCAAAAGAATACATTTGTACCTCCCATCACATAAGCACTAGCAACGCCATCACTTCATATCAAAATTAATATAAGTACTATTCTCATCAATTTTTTTTGTTGTTAGAATACTCATTATCTAAAAGGCTCCCTGATAGAGGAGCATGGCATGATCAAGCATCAAAAGAGCACCAAAACACGGAGCGTGGAGCACAAGCTAAAAGATGGAAGTCCAATACTCTAAAAGACCTATTACAAGGCATTGCAGGTCCAATGACGAGAGCAAGGACCAAATCTATGAAAGAGGCGTTGAATTATTTGATAAAAGATCTTAAAGAGTTAGAACCTATTTATTTGGAAGAAGCATCCCTCAACAAGCCCATCAAGGGTCAAAACATGGTGATTACATTGCTAGAAGCCAAACAAGATGATGCACAAGGCCCATGTGCAGTCCAGATTGAAGAATTCACTCAAAATACCATGTGACAAGTATGTGCCTTGGAGGAGGAGCATAAGTGACGTCCAAGAATATTCAAGAAGCATCAAGAAGGCGTCTTTATGTATTAGTTATGGGTTAATTTCATTTTTTTAAGTTTTCATTTCTATTGGCATTAAATAAGGCCTTTTGGTCAAAGATTGCATAAGAATATTTTAGGTTAGTTTCCTATTTTTAGGTAGCAGGCTTTTTCTCCAAGAAAAGGTAATTTTCCTATTTCCTTTAGCCTTAATTGGTGCCAACCAAGGTAGTCAATCATCATTAAGGCACATTTATGGCATTTATGACGTAGGTTTTTTTTATTCTAGATTGTTCTTTTGCTGCCTATGTAAGGCTACGTTTTTTGTAATGGGAGCAGATTTGAATGAATGAATTTTAGAGAATTTTATTTCTCTTGAGTGAGCTTTGCTTGCCACCTCATATTCTTGTGTGAATACTCGACTGTATCAAGGACTGATCATCCTTGTGGTGTATCCATGGCTAGGGTTGTAAGAGACAGGTTCTCTTAAGATCCTACCTTCGATCGTTCGTCTAGTTGCCTAACTTGTTTATAGCCGGTCCGTATTCGTACCTTATATCATTGCTCCCACTTATTAAAAGTATACATGAATCATAAATAAGATAAAGAAATGAAATGAAACATGTTTCTCTTGCATATATGGCATGTAATAAATGGCAAATCTTTACAAAGAAAGAATAATTAAAACATGTCCATAATTAACAGAGCGAAGAAGTAGAAATCAAATACAAATATACATCATTTGATATGATCTTTACAGTAATCTAACATCATTTTTCTTAGTTTCTGAAGCTTACGATGTGGCTTGTGAATGTTAGATACAAATTCTATTGTTCTACGCCAATACTTTTTGCTTAAGCGTCCTTGTCTGGGCTTTCCTCTAACCCTAATTGCTCTTATGTAATCCATTATGACTTTCAGGTAGAATGCAGTATTCTTCTTATCTATCATTAATTCAATGTAGTTGCCAATCACACCATTAATGCCTTTTATATTTGTTAGTTTGGCTGCATCTCTTTCAGCTATGTTCATGGCCAAAGCAGGGGTAAGAGGTTGGTTCACTTCCTCTCCATCCTCAACTAGAGATTCATCGTGAAGAGTAGGCACCGACTTGGAGTTTGAAGAATCCATGAAAGGCTGTAAAGGAAGGGGTTTGATGGGGAATAAAGTTTTCGACTTCGGTTTGAAATCATACGTTACTTCTGGGTCTTCTTGTGGAACTTCCTTCATCAACTCCTCTGGGTCTTCTTCAGAAAGTTCATCAAGTTCTTGTTCTGGATCCTCTTCAGGTTCTGAAACATCCTGCCTTAGACTCCTCAGAGCACACCTGCGGAAGCTATACTAGCTGTACTGATTCGGTAATTCTCTCATTAGAACTACCATTCTACGTAAGTACCCAGGAAAGACTAGATGAACCGGCTAGGTCCACTCACTACCAGCCTCCTTAGACAGTACCTACGTACACAGTACGCATCATATCCTTCCTCCACTACTGCTATCTCCGCCGAAATTTCAGCAGCATAACGGCGTCTCTCAAAATTCTCAAAATCTACCTTAACATAACCTCCCTGAAATGGTTATACAAGGGGGATGAGATTCGGGGGAATCTCAGTAGTACTAATCATAACAGTATATGTAATGCAGTGTGACAGTGCTTGCTTGTGATTGTGTACAGATAAGCATGCCGCGTGCTTCCATACTCAATAACATATGATCATATCATTGCAGTAGAGCTTCAGACATAACATATAAGACAACAATCCAACCAAACAATAGCACATCAATCACAAAGCCATTACATAAAAGCTAGGATTAGTTACTACCTGGCTAGCTCAGCAGAACTCTACTATCCTTATTCTGCTTCCAGCTCCGCCAGAACTTCCTTACTTCCTTTCTCTCTTCCTTTCCTCCTCCTTCTCTGTAATCTTTCTCTCTCACTTCCTTACCCATGCGTGACGCAAGAATAGGGGGTATTTATAGGGTTTCCCAATGGCATTTCTATAATTTCCATGCCATCTGATCCTGCGGTCCTGGTTTTTCCTGGAATTTCCTATTTTCCTTAATTTCCTTTTACTGCATCATCAGTGCCACCTCAGGGGACACCTCAGCAGCTGACTCATCACCATATTTTCCACATGCTGAAATTCCTGGACACCTCAGCAGCTGACTCAGCATGCTGACTCACCGGTCCAGTCTCCTGCCTCGTAATGCGTGCCCTCAGCTTTATCTGCTTTCTCCAGACTAGAGCCATGTGGCGCCTGGAAAAGACCTTGCACGCTTCCCAATGCTATCCAGATAAGTCCCAGACTTATCTGATCACCTCCTCGGTTTTCGTGCCTCCTCGGTTATCGCGCCAACCGAGTATCTTTACTTTACTGAATCATTACTTTAATGCCCTATGGCATCTTGTGGGTCCCATGAGGATACCTTATCAGTCTACCTCATGGTTTCCAGATAACCTTTCCTGTATCTGATCTCCTGCCTCCGGTCTATCTCTAACCGGGTAACTATCTCTTTTGGACCTTCACAACTCTTGGCCCATACGCTTCGCATCACTTATGGTCACTAGTCGCGACCTCATCATCATCTTGTCGCGACCTAACACCTTTGTGTACACTAGTCGCGACCACAGCATTCTCTAGTCGCGACCACAACAGTCTTTCGTCGCGACCACAACATATTCTAGTCGCGACCAGGATCATTCTACTCATTAGTCGCGACGCCAATACATATCCGTCACAACCAAACCTCTCTGCCAATATGAGTCGCGACCAAGACACTTCCTCGTCGCGACCAAAAGTCACTTTACATCTTTCATATCTTACCCCACAGAATCTTAGTATAATTCTGGGTCTATCTTATCTCACTTTCCTCTTATCCTTCATCTTAAGTTCTAGAAATTCTCTTTCAATAACTCATCCCTTAACTCTTCGGGAGTCCTCATTAATTGAAAGGCTCGATAACCCGCCCATATCAGGTTATCTTACACAGGAGCCAGCCCATATCAAGCTACCTGCAGAATTCCTAGGCTTAAGACTTAGGACATTCTTACATTCCTCATTTTGAACCTAGGTGAACTGTCCCAATTCTGTAGGTTAAAGACTTAACTCATCTTTACATCCTGAAGGACTTAGCTCATCCCTCGGATCCTACAAAATACAGGTAAATAATCCGCCCATATCAGATTACTATCCTAGGACTACGGGTTTAGCAGCCTGCCCATATCAGACTACCTCCCAGCTCAACTAGACCCAAAAATTGGGATGTTACAGGTTCCCCTTAGGGATCCTCTTAAAGGTTCTCCTCTGGGTTTTTGACATCATCCAGGAATGAGATGCCATCATCTAAGCTATATCCCAGAGATTCAGTGCTAGATGAAGTCATCTTCACCTAAATAATAAAAAATATTAATTATTATAATTTTATGGAATTCTTAAACACAAAAAAACCAGAAAATACATTGAATATTCATAAATAGGTCCAAAATTGCCCTCAAAATTAGGCAAATTATATATCAAAATAAAGATATTGATTTTAGGGATTTTTAGGAACAAACCTCACCCCAATCGGAGTTTCCACGCTCCCTCACGTGCTCCATGAAACATCCTTACTTTTGTACATCTTAGGGACCAATTGGTATTATTTAGAACCACTTTCAAGGTCATTGAAATCTAATTTCTCAATCTGGAGTTTTACTCTTATCGAGTACTGTTTACTGTGTAAATTCCAGATGAGTGACCTGACTTCAAAAAATCATAACTAATTATAGAAAAATCAGAATGCAGTGGTTCAAATTGATACATGAAGCTAACTCAATACTATTTCAAGGAAAAATAACTCGTTGACCATTCCTTGTCCAAGTCAACGTCAGTCAAAGTTACAACTTTACTGTTCATCCAGCGTTTTTCTCCTGAATCCAGCATTTTGGTCCCAACTTTGATAATTTATATCTCCATGTGTAGACATCGAAATGAGACATTCTATATATCAAATCGAAGCTTGGTATGTCTACTATTTATCATAAACATATCATACATTTATTTAATCATTTACTATTTTTAATTATAGATCAAACATCACTATATCACCACGAGTTACTGTTCATGGTGGCAAATTCCAGCAAGCAACTTTACATACATATGCATACATCAATCACATGTCAAACAAACATGCCAAACAATACTTATCATTAAATAATAAATCTTTATACAACAGGGCATGAACAAAATCCTCGTATCTCTATTACATCTTTCCTGCCTGAAATCCGGCAGTATAACTACTATACTTCATCTGTAAAAATAACTGATCTTGTACTGATTCGGTAATTCCCGTGAGAATTACCATTCTACGTAAGTACCCAGGAAAGACTGGATGAACCGACTAGGTCCACTCACTTCCACACTCCTTGGACAGTACCTACGTACACAGTACGTATCATCTCCTTATGTTCAGTCTAAAAATCGGCAGCATAACGGCGTCTTACAGCATTCTCAAAATTCACTTGGACATAACCTCTCTGTAATGGGTTATAAATAGGGGATGAGATTCGGGGGAATCTCAGTAGCAAACGGTACTAAACAATGCATGCATTAAAGTAAATACTTGTGCTTGCTTGTGAAAGTGTAAACATTGTGTAATGTGCATGCTTCCATGTAACATATGAAATACAATTGGCCAAGGTAATCATAGAAACAGAGCTTCAATCATATACACATATGCACACAATTCAACAAAGTCATAGCACAATCAAGCATAACATTCAATACATACAAGTTTAGGGTAAGTTTACTACCTTGGATTTAAGCTCTCTTTCTAATGCTTGCACTTGCTTCCCAAGCTTTTTGGTCAATCATTCCCCAACATCTTCTTAGAGGTTTCAAGGTCCTAATCACATTCATATTCATTACATAATCCATTAGGACCATGAACTCAAACACTACTCAAGACTATCTCTCTTGAACCTTTAACTTGCTTTAACTAACATAACTTTCTTTAATCTTTGCCAATTAACTTGGCCCTTGAATCAATTGATGTCTTGACCTTACCCTACACAATTTTACCTTTTGAATCCATTTATGAACTAAAAATAACCAAATTCCAGCAAGAATACACTGTTCTGTACAGATTTGGAAAAACATACATAAATCTTCCAAAAATTCTCATTTTGATTCCAATGCTTCCCATACTTATTCCTCCACTTTTCCCCCACACAAAATCTCATTTTAAGACCATTGGAAGTATCAAAATCATGAAATTCAAATCACTGTTCACGCGAGTGAACAGTACTGTGAGGAATTTTCAACATTAGAACCTTTAATTCCAATGGTTTCCAAGGTTCAAAACCTTTCCAATCCTACACAAAATCATCATATAAACTCAATAGAAGCATTAAATCATTGAAATTCCATTTCCTTCTATCATGAACAGTGCAAACCGAAATGTTCTTCCATGGTAAAGTCAAGAACATCAACTTAATCCAACAACCAACCATGCAACTAGCTTGTTTAAGCTTGTCTAAACTATCTATGACATAAAACTCATGTTCCTCTCACATATACATAGAAATTCCAGCAGCATTTCCCCAATATTTAAGCCTAAAAAATCACTTAAACTCAAGCACAAACCATAAGAACAAAAGGTAGAAGCAAGAAGACAACTTACCTTACTTGCTCCTTCAAGACCCTTGCTTCTTCCTTGCTTTCTTCCACTTTCTTTCTCTAGAACTCACTTCTCTTTCTAAAGGAGCTCTTGGGTGTGAAGAATGAATGGAAAGGGGGGCTATTTATAGCAAAAGTCATGTGCCATTTGAAAGCTAAGATCACTTTGGAAACTATTTGATCTAATGGTTAAAGGTTTGATCTTGGAATGTCTTTTCACTTTTCACTCAAGACCTTACCACCATGACATCACTAGCATGGCCTCCATTGGTACACCTAACCCTTCCTCTTTTTGGGTGCCATGCTTGTGTCCTTGTGGGTCCCACCATGTGCAACACCTAATTCTTACTTTATTCTCTTTTTCTTTCTTTTCAAAAATCTATAAATTATTTATTATTTGGACTTGGGCTCCAAGATAACTTTTGGGCCTTATTGGGCTGGCCTAGGACGAAATATTGGGCCTCTTTTAGGTCCAATAGCTAACTGGCACAAATCCCAATGTACTTTCCTTATATCGATATCCTTAAATTATCCTGATCTCAGAATAAATGTTAAACACCTCCTTTAATTGTTCTAACATTTTTAGAAATTCATTCTAATACAAAACTAATTCTCTACAAAGTTTCATAATTTTCTGAGACCCAGAAGTCCTATTAAAAATTACATATATTTCCTTTAACCCTTTATCGGTGTCCTTTTTCACCGTAAATTCCATAATTAATTCTACAGGACTCCTTTTTGACTTCTGTCAACTCCATAAATTCTCATATTAATTATAATAATTTACTATCAAATTTCCTCTGATATCCATCCATTGTGTAAAATGACCAAAATGCCCTCCATTTACTTCTGGTTTTTTTAGGGCATCACAGTGGCATTTTCGTAATTTTGCACTTTGGCTCTTAGACTTTCTTCCTCTTCCAATTAATCCTTTTCTTTACATAAACATGGCCACATATTTTCCTAAACATCTCATATATTTTATTTAATCTGTACATACAACTTAGTACAGAAATTAGGGATGTTACACTCCAAGAAGAAACAATTCAGAAAAAATAAAAAATAAACTAAACAAAGCCCACTCTCGGTATACACGCGTCAGCCTGGTGCTGCCACATGGCCACTGCCACGTGTCAATCACTAGATTTTCCTCTCTCTTTTTTTTTGACAAATCCCCTGCAGCCAGCTTTTTTTTTGGTATGGGCCTGGACACTGTAGCCCTAATTGTTTTTTTTTTGTTGGACTGGGTTGGACGCAGCCCAGTCCGCAGAAACAGTTTGCTTCCCTTTTTCTTGTCTCAGAGTCAAAACGACGTCATTTTGGGGATGATCAAAATGGTGCATTTTGATCATCCCTAACCTCCAGTCGGGTCACACAAATCCGACTAGAAAACGGGTCAGGTCCGACGTCCGATTTTGACGTTCTTGGTGTCGTTTTCTTCGTTTTTTCGTGCTCTACGCAATGTCACTAATTTCAAGGCCTAAAAATGCTGTTTTCTAGTAACCCAATTTTGAAAATGAAAGATCTTAGAATCTGTGGTCGTAGAATATGCTTCTATTTATGGTTTAAATGTATGATCCATACATATTATCACAAAATAAACACTTTAAAACAGAAATAAGCATATGGAATAGTGCGTAACCAGAAAATAAAAAAATACATAGAAGCATGCGGAAGCACAAAAACTTGCTCATGATACCACTGTTAGATTCGGGCGTACCTTAGATGGTCTCTTATCCACTGAGATACCCACACGCAACCAGAGCACCTTATATGGACTGTGGTATGTTTCACAGCAAATACACTAGAAGAGCACCGACGAGCACTGAACCAAAAATGAAAGGGAACAGAGGAGGAGAAAAAGAAGAGCACAATCCCTTTTTCTTGTCTGCAAAATAAACCTACACACCCGAGCAATCATCTGGTCACCCACCCTCTATTTCTTCTGTACGTGTGTATATGTGGTGGGAGGAGTGGGATGTAACTGCCTACTCCCTCATTTTCCTCCCTTCAAAATATAACCGCTCCCTCCATTTTTACTTCTCATAGAGTTGAGCCTAATCCACCATAGGTGGACTGGCCCATTTCCTAACAAGTTCAAACTTGTTGCAAGGACACGGTCTTCATGAAAATTTCCATCTACTTCAAACTCTAGTTTCTTCTTAAGAAACTTGCCTTTTGAGGAAAAGCTGGGGCTACTATGTTTTTTCTTGGTTTCCTTGGTTGCAGGTGTCTCTGGAATGTAATCTTCAATCTCAACTTTTTCTTTTTGATCACTAGAGATTTTGTAATTTAAAAACTAATTATATTTTATAATAATTAGTTATCATCAATAAAAATTATCTATCAATCATAAACTATCATCTACCATCAATCAATCAACTATACTTTTAAAATCTTATAATACATATTTTAACTAAAAATGGATCTGATCAATCTGACTTAATAGTAATTAATCAATAATTTTATTAATTAATTATATGACAGTACAAATTTATAACCATAACAATAATTCATAATAATTATAAATAATTAATCACTTATAATCTATCTTTTTTTACTCCCCTATTATATTTGACATTTAAAACATAAAGAATCTGACAAATAATTGTATGAAATGACAAACCCTATTTTTAAGAAAATGACAACACTTTTAACAGGACACGTTTCTATCTATTTTCTTTGGATGAATTATTTTGAACATGTTTTGGAATTGGAAAAAAATCTTTAGGAAAAGTTTATTTAGAAAATGCAAAAAAAAAAAACTGAAAATATTAATATTCAAAGAACTATTAATCTCTAGTAACATTCATTATAGTATTATACTTTAGAACACATATATTTACATGGTATATATATATATATGCATAAATCATAGTTTAAAATCACTGATTAATTTAAAACAGTTAAAAGAATTGTTCCATCAATTGACCCTCTTTTTTATTATTTAAAAAATATGCATACAATACTCCTTCTATATGCATGACTCATGAGTACTATGCTAAATCCCACATAAAGTCTAAGAAATGGAGTGTAATCCCTGTTTTTAAGGTCAATAAATGACGTTAAAAATATTATAATGAGTACAAATATTATAATCAATAAAATAGCTTAACTACTTATCAGTTATATTTTAAGTGTAATTTCTCTTAAATTAAGGATGGTAAGAATATTATAATGAGTAAAATATTATAACCATTAGTTTTACTTTAATTACAAAAATATTCTCTCTATTTTAAAAATCTATATAGATTTTTATTAAAATTAAAATATATGTTATACAAACATACCATGCATATTCAAAATTCTATTTACATCCACTGAACCATGAGGAGTTAACCATTAATTTTGACTTTTAAACTTGTCTTTACTACAATGCACATTTTTAACACAAGAATTATTTAAAAGTACACACACATATATATTTGTAAAAAAAATCTATACATCCAAAAAACTACTAAATAATTATATTTTCAAACTTTATAATATGTTATAAAATTTATTAATTTTGATTATATTATAAAATTTTATAATTTTAATTTTTCATCATATATATATTGAAATTTTTTTATTTTAATTTCTTAAATGTATATATATATATCAAATAACTATCTAAAATAATTGAATTACGTAAGTGTGTATGTAAGATTCTATAAATTTCAATTTGAAAAAAAAATAATAAAAAGAAGGAAATAACTATTTAAATCAAATAACTATATATCAAATTTTTTATGTCTATGTTAATTGAATCACATAAGCTTAAAAACATTAAAAAATAACTATTAGAAAAAAAAAAAGAAAAAAAATTAAGGAAAGGAAAATAAAAGCAAAATTGTTTTGATCTCTCCTCTTAGTCCTGTGTTTCTTTTCTTTTCTTTTTATCTCAAACAAAATTCATGTAATTTAACAAATGATAATATAATTTAGGGATTTATTAGAAAATGGTAAAATGGTAAATAAAATTTATTTTAATATAAATTTTATTTAAAAATTATGTTTTTAAATTTTTTTCAAAATATTTTTAGCCTTGTTAATGATTTTTACTAAAATGTAAATTTTTAAAATAGAGAGAATTTCTGTGTAATTAAGATAAAATCAAAGGGTAATTAAAATATTTTATTCTATTATAATTAATTAAAAGAAAGTATCTGTGGGTAAAGAAGAGATGATACTCTCTCATTTAACTCTTGAAGAGACTCGTGATTACTAAATTTCTGACTAAATACACAAGCACATATGCTTTAAATAGAATAACAGTACTATTTAAATAACCTAAATTGTAGTGCTTCGAGTTTGGAAACAATTCAGATTTCTTATTCTCTTATTAATGTCATTTTTACTTTCGTAAAAAAAGGAAACAGTTCATATTTAAAACTCGGCTCTTTTTTTAGTATCTAACTTCTCCAGGTATTTTTATTATCAAATTAACTTATCAAACTATAGAATTTTTCAATTAGAATAATGTTGATAACGTTTGGAAACAAATATGAAAGTTACCAATGGCACATCATGTTAGAACCTTTATGTGGCTCTTACTCAAATAGAAGCTTCTTACAAACAAGGAAAAGTACAGATATAAGTTGATAGTTCATTTGACTTGTGAGCTTTGTCATGGGGAAATTGAGAATATTGATCACATTTTTAAATTATGTCATTTGGCTTCTAGTATTTAGAAGAAAATCCTCCCTCGAGTCTTTGTATTGATTTTTTTGGACAAAATACTGTTCAGTGACTAAAGAAAATTATTTTAACTAAGCAACTACATATTTATTGGAAGATTGGCATAAGTATTATTTGTTGAAAATTGTGGGAGGCTAGGAATAGACAATTTTTTACAGATGAAGCATATTCTCTTGATAAAATTTTAGCACAAGTCAGAGCTATCGTTAGTTACACTTTCAATAGCTTTAACATTTATAGACTACTTTTGTAGAGCTTTTCTTTTCACAAGTGATCTGTATAGTTTTAATTTGACTGTTTAGTTTATAACGATCTAATTTACTTTTGTAACTATAGTATTCTTCCGTTACTTTAAGTGAGGGCATATAATAAACTTTGGAGATAGCGTCCTCTTTTTCTAAAATAAAAACTACTAATTGTGATAATTACATGAAAGCCATTTTTTGACCAAAAATTTCTTGAAAGCCATTAAAAGATTATTGAAAGACTATTTTCAAATTTAGTTTATATATATATTACTCCCATCCCTATTATCGAGCGCCTTTTAGACTTTATTCTTAATCACTTTTATAAAACATTTGATACTTTTAAAAACTATTAAATATTTTTTTCATATATATATCCCAATTTAATATGACTTTAGAGTTTAATGTAATTGATAAGTAGAAGTAATTTATATTTGAGACTAGAGTTACTTAAAAGAAAGTTTGCGTATGTAAAGTGAAACATCCTCCCTTAAACCCGTCAATGTACACTTGTGGAAGCGATATTAGCTCGATTATATCTTAACTTAAACCCAGAAATTAATATTTTTCTCTTAAGTTCCTTATTCTGAATCTTTACTTTGAAAACTGATTTATCTCATTCTACACATTCAAATGAGTCTTATTACCTATCCACGTAAAGCCCCAGATGTGTGCTACTGGTTCACCAAATTTTGTGGCCAAACTCTTTCGTTACTAGGTCAAACTGAGGTTGGAACATCGCTGCCTCAGGACCTGCTGAAACATCCTTCCTTTCATACATCTTAGGGACCATTTGGTAGCATTTAGAACCACTTTCAAGGTCATTGAAGTCCAATTTCTCAATCTGGAGTTTTACTCTTATCGAGTACTGTTCACTATGAAAATTCCAGACGAGTGACCTGACTTTGAAAAATCATAACTAATTCTATAAAAATCGAAATGAAGTGGTTCAAATTGCTACGTGAATCTAACTCAATTATATTTCAGGTAAAAATAACTCGTTGACCATTCATTGACAGAGTCAACGTCAGTCAACGTCATAACTTTACTATTCATCCAACATTTCCCCCCTGAATCCAGCATTCTGGTCCCAGCTTTGATAATTTATATCTCCTTGTGTAGACATCCAAATAAGTCATACTATATATCAAATCGAAGCTTGGTATGTCTACTATTTACCTTAAAACTTTTATACATTTATTCATCCATTTACTATTTTTAATTATTTATCAAACATTATCATGTCACTACGTGTTACTGTTTACAGTGGCCAATTCCAGCACTCAACTTTGCAAACATATGCATACATTCATCATATATCAGTCAAACATGCCAAACAACACTTATTATTAATTAATAAGTTGTTTTACATCTGGGTATGTACAAAATTTCCCATATCTCTATTACATCTTTTCCTACCTGAAATCCGGCAGCATAACCGCTACGCTTCATCTTCAGAAAGTAACTGATCTTGTACCGATTCGGTAATTCCCATGAGAACTACCATTCTACGTAAGTACCCAGGAAAGACTGGATGAACCGGCTAGGTCCACTCACTTCCAGCCTCCTTAGACAGTACCTATGTACACAGTACGTATTAGCTGCTCTCCTTATCTTGTCATAATTTCGGCAGCATAACGGCGTCTCTTAAAATTCCCAAAATTCACTTTGACATAATCTCCCCTGTAATGGGTTATTTATTGGGATGAGATTCGGGGGAATCTCAGTAGCAACAATCATAACAATATATGTAATGCAGAGTGACAGTGCTTGCTTGTGATTGTGTACAGATAAGTATGATGCGTGCTTCCATACTCAATAACATATGATCATAGCATTGCAGTAGAGCTTCAAGCATAACGTATAAGACAACAATCCGACCAAACAATAGCACAACAAATCACAAAGCCATTACATAAAAGCTAGGATTAGTTACTACCTCAAAGGCTTAGCAGAACTCTACTATCTCTATTCTGCTTCCAGCTCCGCCAGGACTTCCTTTCTTTATTTCTTCCTTTCTCTCTTTCTTTCCTTATCCTTTTCTCTCTTCTTTCTCTCTCTTTCTCATGCTTGGCCGTGGCATACAAATGAATGGGGGGGTATTTATAGTTTTCTTCAATGGCATTCTTGTAATTTTGAAACCATATGAACTTGTGGTCCTGGATTTTCCTATTTTCTTTTATTCTCTTTTACTACATCACCCAGGACACCTCAGTGGACACCTCAGCATGCACATTTCTCACATGTCACAATTCCTGGGACACCTCATCATCTGACTCAGCATTTCCAGTCCAATCCAGTACCGGTCCGGTCCGATTTCCCACAAACTGGACTCACCGGCTAAGATTATGCCACATGTCCTTAACTTTTTCTTCCTCCTCTATGTTGGCGCCATGTGGCATCTTACTGGCACCTGTCACGCCATCCAATGCTATTCAGATAAGTCCAGGACTTTATCTGATCACCTCCTCGGTTATCGTGCCGACCGAGTAACTTTACTTTATTGAAACAGTATTAAAATCGTATTTTAATGCCACTTTTTCCCACATATCACTGGGCCTACGTTTTTGGACTCTGGGAATGTTATCTTGGATCTTGATCAAGCTCAAGTACTCTGATGGCTCGATTCCCAAGAAATATCCCTTGGCAAATTGCCAAAATGCCCTTGGATGCCCTTTCTTGCACTATCTTAACCCTAAGGGTAAAATTATCATTTTACACCTTTCTGTACCCTGTCAGGGCATATACTGACTCTGAGTAACTTTATCTGTATGTTCCTTGGCTTCTGGCCTGTCCAGAATGACCAAAATGCCCTTCATACATCTACTACCCCTTTAGTACAACACAGGGGCATTTTCGTAATTTCACACTTTTTCGGGGTTCTGCCGGATACTGGCCCACCTATCAGTCCAAGTGTCTTATTGGACCTTTGATGGCGCCATTATTGGGCCTTTCAGGGTCCATTACCTTCATGGCACGCATTACGAGGAATCTTCCCCGCCCATGTTCATCGAGTACTTTAACTATTATGTACCGTTTCTACACATCTCTGGACACCGGGTCCTTTTACCAGATACACTGGCCTGCTGTGTTCAGGCATCCCTATGAGTCATAACAGTCATCTGACTGAGGTCATCCGAACTCATTCAGTCCCTTTTCAAATACCGATAAATCTCCCTATCGGATACCCGGAGGCCTCACACTCCCGTCTGGATTTTCTAATTTGCGAATAACTTTTTCTACAGGCCTCCTATCGGTATTCTGTCAGTTTCCCGACATCCGCCCCATCAGGACGCATCATCCTGTATTTTCTCACTTAGATCTGAAATCTAGGATATCCGATAGGAATTTTTATAACTTTTAGACTATCAGATCAATTCTGGCTATCTGGAGTCTTGAAAAATTCCTGTATTAAACCAGATTATCGAGCGTCACTTGCTCTCTCTACCGGTGAAATCTGGGACTGAAATGCTTTCGGACAGTCCAAACCACTTCCGACATGACTTTCTTTAATTATACTTTAGCCCAAGGGAACTTTTCTTCTTTTCAATTAAGTCCCTTTTATTTGGCTAAAATTACACTTAAGGACCCCACCTTTTTGTCTACTTTTCCTTTTTGGCTTTATACTTTCCATAATTGCACTTAAGCCCCTTCATTTTCTTTCTTTTGCAATTTAATCCCTTTCTTTGCATAAATGGCCATCATATCCCTAGGGACTTTCACTATTTACATATAAGTCACTGGACTTTCACTTATTTGCAGTTTAGTCCCTAAAAACTCTCTGTATGTTTCGGGGACTTCTGCTCAAAGGGATATATCTATTTCAGGCTACTTCCTAAGTCTCTGGCCTGAAAATTGGGGTGTTACACCTGCGAATTTCTCTCTTAATTTCTTAACTTTTCAATTATTCTCATAATTAATTTTCTTAAGATAATCCATTATTCTAACTACTTATACACAAGCTGAACATGCCAAACAATATTTATTATTAAATAATAAATTATTATACAACAGGGCATAAACAAAATCCTCATATCTCTATTACATCTTTCCTGCCAGAAATCCGGCAGTATAACTACTATACTTCATCTTTAAAAAATAACTGAACTATACTGATTCGGTAATTTCTATGAGAACTACCATTCTACGTAAGTACCCAGGAAAGACTGGATGAACCGACTAGGTCCACTCACGTCCAGACTCCTTAGACAGTACCTACGTACATACTACTCATCATATCCTATCTTCATTATGGACATTCTGTCATAATTTTGGCAGCATAACGACGTCTTTTAGCATTCTCGAAATTCACTTCGACGTAACCTCTCTGTAATAGGTTATACATAGGGGATGAGATTCGGGAGAATCTCAGTAGCAAATAGTACTAAACAATATATGCATTAATGATTGGTATTAGTGCTTGCGATTGTGTCAACTTAATGTAATGTGCATGCTTCCATGTAACATATGAAATACAATTGGCCAGATTAATCATAGCACAGAGCTTCAACAATTACATATTAACATCAATCAATCAAGCCATAACACAATCAACCATACATTCAACACATACAAGTTTAGGTAAGTTTACTACCTCACTAGCTTAACAGAACTCTAATATCTCTATACTGCTTCCGGCTCTGCTAGAACTTCATTCTTTCTTTCTTTTCTTCCTTCCTCTCACTTTCTCTCTCTAGAACTCACTTCTCTCTCTAAATTGGTGCTCTTGGACGTGAATGGAATGGCAAGGGGGTGGGGTATTTATACTTGAAGCAAGGTGGAATGAACAGCTCAGATCGAATTACGATGAACGGCTCAGATCGCTTGCTTCCTTAAGAAGCTTCGCCTGCATCATCGTGATGACATCATCCTCCATAATGACTCATCAAAAGTGACATCATCATGGGACACCTCACATGCTTAGGTGGCGCAATGGTGACACCTCACCAGCTGACTCAGCTCTTCCAGATAATTCCAGAGTCTTGTCCCAGAATGAATGGCTGAGATTGTGCCACGTGTCCTTAGCTTTTTCTTCTTCCTCTAGATTAGTGCCATGTGGCACCTTATGGTACCTTTAATGCCACCTCATGGCTTTCGGATAAGCTCAGGACTTTATCTGATCAATTCCCTGGTTATCACGTCAACCGAGTAACCTTATGTTGGGAATTGGAAGACACGCAGCGGAAATTAACTTTAAAAATTTTTCCATTCCCAGCCAGGATCTACCGAATGTGTTTAAGTCAAGGAGAAAGAAGTGTTACCTTCGGTTTCAAGCTTTGGTCGCGACCTCAGTGTCCACTAGTCGCGACTCCTCGCCTCTGGAACTTTCAGTCGCGACCTCCTCAGCTTCTAGTCGCGACCTGTCGCCTCTGGAGTTTGTAGTCGCGACCTACTCTGCTTCTAGTCGCGACCTGTCGCCTCTGGAGCTTTTAGTCGCGACCTCTTCAACTTCACGTCGCGACCTGTCTCCTCTTTTCGGATTCCTGACGTTCAGATGCCCGTTTGGTCGCGACCTAAGTGTGTTCTGGTCGCGACCTTTCTTCGTGTCTGGCCGTATCGTAGAAGTCGACAGCTCAGATCGGCTTCCTCTATCGGTATCCACACGAACAGCGTTCCAATTGCGAACGACGTGCTAGCGCCTCTTGTCCCTCTAAGGCTTTCTGGAGATTCCGTCCTCACCGTCTCTATTTCGGCAGTTTCTTATATGCAAACCTTTTGCACTCTCCCTGCCCCCTTTTCTCACGACTGAATGTGTGTGAAGAGATCTATTGTGTGTCGAACCCTAGCTCCTAATGTCAAATATATAGGAAGCTATCGGGCTTCTAATAGGGCCGGGCTTCAGAATTAATCTTATATTAATTCTGAATTAATACAATATCATATATTGCATAATTTAATAAGAAACTGATTAAATAAATATGGTTTATATTAAATCCGTCCCACAGATTTAATTCACCTATTTATTTAATTTAAAATAAAGATAAGACAGAATTATATTTGATTTATTCTCATAAATCAAAATTGAGATATCTTATCAATTTGAATTTCAAATTCAAATAGATCATATCCATTTAAATTCAAATTCAAAAATGATAGAGATTTAATTTATCCTTATAAATTAAATCTTACAAATATCTCTTATATTATTTATATAATATATATATAAACTAATTTATATATATATATAAAATATATATCCACCCTAGATTATTCATTGAATTTAGACATCTCTTAGATTCAATGAATCTGGACATCATAGCTCGCATTGGGCTATTTTGTGTGCGACCCTGTAGGCCCATATGAAGTTGGCAGTGGCCCAGTTACTATACTGACCCACAAGTCGTAAGCGGTCTCTAGCAAGGCATTACGACTACCCAAAACATATGAGGATCGATAAACGATGTAACCTTTCATACAACCATATCACGTCCCTTTTGTCACACGATATTTCGGTCAAGGATGAGGCATGGTGAACGTCATCCTCCTGTTCCTGACCGTTACTTTCTCGATCCCTGAGTAGTCTGAATATAGAAATGGAACTACCCTTCCATTCCAGTATGGCCATACATTTCTCAGACTCACTCATCGAGGGGCCCAGTAATATCTCTCTACGAATGTGAGGGACAAATTCCATCTTGACCATTCACATTCCTCCGCATGAAAACCACTAAGCCCGAGCATAGCCTTTATGATCACTCGGTCAAAAGTGACTTTTGACTAGGTCAAAGCTGAGCGTTTGTCATGTAGGAATCCATGATGATCTCAGGTCAAAGGGCATAGTGACATGGCTTGTATATGAGAGAAGCTTATGACTTGACCCATGCAGCTCTCTCATTGCGGGTCGATCCAACACCCTGTACTCTTACATGTGCTTATGACTTTGATTTATATCTCTATATATCTTCAAAGTCATACTGGTCTTATTTCATCTCTGCTCCCACATAGATGACCGACCAGGGACATTTAGGATAAGATCACGAGTTATCCAAGGATTGTCATCACAGTAAACATGCAAATAATGTGATAACCTGATACAATGATTGGCCCCTAGGGCACAATTTCCAACACCTTACTTTATTGAAAACTCTCTAAAATATTATTTTAATGCCACTTTAATTCACATATTCCTTGGGCTACGTTTTTGCACTCTGAGAATGCTATCTTGGGTCTCTGATCAAGCTCAAGTACTTTGATGGCTCAATTCCCAAGAACCATCCCTTGGTAAATTACTAAAATGCCCTTGGTTCTTCTTTATTTACTTTAATGAGTCTAGGGGCATTATTGTCTTTTCACATCTTACCAGAGTATTCTCTGACCCTGGTCAACTATCCAGATAACCTTTCTTGAATGTCTAACCTTAGTCAAATGACCAAAATACCCTTTACTCATTCTTTAACTATTTTATAACACAGGGGTATTTTCGTCATTTTGCACCTTTTTCTGGACATCGGCCCCTTTTGCCGCTGAACTGATATCATGAGCCTGGGCCTCCCTTGGTGTCATTATGGGCCTCTGAGTAACGCCATCTGGGCTCATTCAGTCCCAGTTTGCTTACCAATTAATTTCTTAATCGGATATCGGGCATTCACGAACTCCGTCTGAATTCACTACAAAGTGAATAACTTTTTCTAAAGCACTCATTTCTGGATTCTGTCAGTTCCCTGACCTCCGGCTTCACAGGACGCACATTCCTGTAACTTTTCACTCATATCTAAGGTCCAGGAGATCTGATAAAAATTTCAGATAACTTTTTGACTATCAGATAAATTTCAGTTTTCTGAAACTCTGATAAAATTTTCATATTAAGCTAGATTAACCAGCGTCATTTCCTCTATCTACTGGTGAAATTTGGGACTGAAATACTTTCGGGCAGTTTTAAGCCATTTTCGACTGAACTTTTTATAATTACCATTTTGCCCCTGGAAACTTTTCTAATTCTTACATACTCATAGGGACCTCATATGCATATTTCACAGTTCAGTGAAATGATAAACATAATTTTCTCTATTTTATGGTAAAATATGGTACTCATCAGCTACTAGTCCGATATTTTTTATAATTACGATTATGCCCCTATACCCTCTTTCTGACCTCTTTACTTATCTTCTTATCCTTCATCTTAAGTTCTCAAAATTCTCTTTCAACAACTCATCCCCTGAACTCTTCGGGAGTCATTGTTAATTGAAAGGCTCGACAACCCGCCCATATCAGGTTATCTTACTTAGGAGCCAGCCCATATCTAGCTTCCTGCAGAATTCCTAGGCTTAAGACTTAGGATATTCCTTACATTCCTCTTTTTGAACCTAGGTGAACTATCCCTATTTTGTAGGTTAAAGACTTAACTCATCTTTAAATCCTGAGGGACTTAGCTCATTCCTCGGATTCCTACAAAATATAGGTAAGTGATCTTCCCATATTAGATTACTATCTTAGGACTACGGGTTTAGCAGTTTGCCCATATCAGACTATCTCCCAGTTCTCCTAGACCCAAAAATCAGGATGTTATATAAAGGCAATATTTTAAAAGCACGATCATATGTTGAATCAAAGAGGCCAACGGTTCAAGGTTCGCATGGTCGGATTAATTAGATTGGTATTGAACTAGTTATATAATAATTAAATAAAATAATAGTATATAAATAATATATGGATAAAAATAAAATATTAAATGAATTAAAAATAAATAAAGACAAATAAAATGAGCATAGTTGGATGAAAGATACAAAAACCCAAACAAGCCCGAATTCCCTCTTAATCTCCTATTCTCTTATATCTTCTTTCTCATTATTATTGTCATAATACTGATGACATAGTAATTAGAAAAAAATATTATATAATAAATAATAATATAAGTGTAAGAAATAAAATAGTAAATTGTCAAATAATTCTAATGGACCACCAAGCGTTTGGATCAATTGACTGTAGTTAGGAGGTCATTCTAACTTAACTAATGGTATCTTATTTGAACACTGCAATAATTACTTGGAGGCAATAAAGTTTTCTCTATTGTGGGCTTAAAGATATCTGTAGATAGATTTAAAACAATAATTCTATTAAAACCTTTAATAATTAATAGTTTAATTTCATGGTTTTAGACCATGGTCGAACATAACATAAAATTAATTGAAATAAAAACAAAAATAAAATTTATTTTATTTTTAATAAAAATGAGTTGATAATCTATTTAAAATCTAACTTATTTTATAAATTTGTTACAATTCATATATATAATAAATGTTAGGAAAATTTTCTAGGAAAATAACTTTTCAATTCTAAAATTTTAAAAAGAGTATCCTAATATATAAAATGATATATTGGTCACAAATACTAATATGAGATTTTAAAATTTAGGAGAAAAGATGAAAGTGCCCATAAAGTGTTTTAAGAACAAGATAAGATTGGGTCAATTACTACTCTTGTAATGTTGTAATGTGATTGATAACTTTTATAATAATTTTAACCACTTTAATGATGATATTTACTACTCTTGTTAACAACTTAGTTGCAAATATTTGCTTCTTAAAACACTTTCAGGGACAATTTTACTTTTCCTCCAAATTTTGAAATCCCATATTGATACTTGTGACCAATTTGTCCTTTTATAATTTTTTTTTTAAATTTTAGAATTACAAATATATTTTCTAGGGATTTCCCCTAAAGGTTATGCAAGGAAAAAATTATCTGTAATAAATAACATAATATAAATACTCGCTTACAGCCTGTTTGCCACACGAAAAATTGATCAAAGTAAAAGGAATTCTATATTGATATGTAGTATAACATAATATAAATTATATGTAGTATATAGCTAGTTGCCCTAATAGTAATATTGTGAGATATTTATTATTATAATATAACCTATTTAGATATTAATTAGGATAATTAATAAATATTTTTTAGTGTGGCCCATAGTCATTTGGGCCCGGTCTAAGGTGGGTTATTGACTCAGTTTATTTAAGGTTAATTTTCTGATGGTGGAAATTAACAATTAACAATTGAGATATATCGTACGATAGTTTCTGAGTCTAGAGCGAAAACTTGATTTCTCAGCTCACTCTCGAAGGTTCCCCACTGATGACGGCAGTTCACAAGTTGCCATCACTGTGCCTAATCACCAGTTGGGAGAACCTGTCGTTCATCTAACAGTGCTTCCTGATTGATAGGTATGTCTGATTTATTCCAGTTCTTCTGAGATCCAGATCAACAAAGTTATTTGCAAGAGGTAACTTTAAGTCTTTCGCTGCATCTTTTAATTATGTATGTCATGATCTGGATTGATCATATTGTCTAAGAGATGTGGCATCAGAGCCTAGTTTAAGATCACCCTTGCCTTACTTGTTGATCTTTATTCCTCATGAGTAATAATATGGGATACAGGAATCATACTTTGTTAATTTTTTTATAACCTATTTGTTCTACTGTAATGGCGAGAGAGAGAATTCATCGTGTTTACACCTACCCCGTGAAGTAGGGACAGTGCAAATCGCTCTGGGTGGTCGTCGTGAGACTGCCGTTGAAGACAGTGGAAAAGAGAAGGACCAGCCAAATAACTCCCTAGGAAGGTCGCTGACGACGACCCCTGCAGGTGTAGCTTCGCGGTCGCTGCAGTTCCTCAGGTTGTTGGGGCTATCAAGTAGCGATAGAGTCACGATCAGGTTCACCGTGAGCTCGCCGAGATATGTCGACGTTGAGATCGCCGTTATAGGAGGCTAGACTCCCTAAAAACTGCCATGAGCACTGCCAGAAAAGCTCCTGAAGTATCGCCGATATCCACAGCTCTGGAAAGGAAGTTGCGGGCGCGGGGTTAACTCAGGATTGTCAGGTCATGAGTCGGGTTAGGTCAACTAGACTCACAGAGAAGATGACCCGAAACGGTGTGTTTCAGTCCACACTAAAATGCACCGTTTCACTTACGCGTCTTGGGCCAGCTGCAATTTTTTTGTTTGAAAACTTCTCTCTGGGCTGCAGTAGCTATTGGGACAGATTTTTTGTTTTGGAAAATTCTACTGGGCCGCAGACTGTCGGTCGTCTGTAAAAAAAATATTCCTGGGCTATCTGTTAAAAAAATTTGACAGATTGGGCCGTCACTGCTTTAGGCTGCTTAGTTAATTTGCTCAGTTCTGGGATGTACGTGTTTTGGGTCATCAGCAAAATTACTTTGGGCTGTTGTGTGCTGGGCCGTCTGCTTGTTGCAAAACAATTTTTTTTCTTTTCTAGAAATGGGCCTGGATATTTTTTTTTGTTTTTATTTCTGAAAAATATTTTGGGATCTGTTTTGGACCTTTTAAGTTATAGCCATTTGATTTTATTTTTAGAAAATTATTTTTGGCTATTTAATTTGATTATCAATAATATTTTAATTATTATTGCATGCGCTGTAAATGTTTAAATTAATTTCTCTATTATTTTAATATTTAGAAAAGGTGTTTATAGATTTTAATTTTTCTATGTTATTTAATTGCCTCTTTGTAAATTAATTTCTCCTTGGGCAATTAAATTAACTATTTAATTTTGTAAAAATATTTTGAGTTGAAATTAATTTATTAAATATATCTTTGGGTGCATGAAATAGTGGGAGAATTTAAATTAAATTATTTAGTCACATTTGTTGATTAAAATTCCATGACATTTAGTCACATTTGTTGATTAAATTAATTTATTAAATACTCCATTAAGATGTTCATATTTGGATTTATATGCACGTTAATGATATTTGTGGTTAGCATGCAGTTTGTGAGGAGTAGCTACAACATCCTTATTTATTGAATTTTCTTGCATGCATTAATTAATCACATATGGGTTTAAAATATCAATTGTAATTAAATGTATAGTTATGATTATCTTTGCCCACAGGTAGATATTTCATAATTGTACATTTAATTAGGGTGATAATTAATTGCTCCACTAAGTTGTGCATATTTGGATTTTCAATGCACAAGAATGATATTTGTAATTAGCGTGCAATTCCTTAAGGAATAGCCACAACATTCTCATTTATTGAATTTGTTGCATATATTCATTAATTACATATGGATTTGAAATATCAATTGTTATTAAATGTATAACTATGATTTATCTTTGCCCACAGGTAGATTTATCATAATTGTACATTTAATTAGGGTAGGATAGAATGGCCTTATTATTTTCTAAGTAGCCCACAGGTATTAGAAAATTACGAATGTGTTCTAGTTCCATCACTTGAGATAAATACAAGCTATGCTAATCTCTTTGCCCACAGGTAGACATTAGTGATACGTATTTATATTGCTTGCATGCTATATTTGTGATAAGCATGCATACATGGCACAGTGACTTGTGATTGCTTCAAATTTTTATTCGTGAGCTTATTTGTATATTTGTCTGTTTTCATTTTGCAGATTCAATTGCTACCCCTAGGATTATGATTGATGTAAGCAACAAAACAATCTTAGATGACAGCATTAACTATGCTGACTGGAGACATGATGTTTTGCTGCAGCTTGGTCTCTTAGATTTGGATTATGCCTTGAGGTATGAAAAATCTCCTAGACCTGATGATGCCTCCGATGATAGAGAGGCAAAGGAAATGTATAATATGTGGGAGCGGAGTAACCGCTTATCTCTTCTGCTTGTACAATAAAGGATCACTAGAAGCATTAGTGGAGTAGTCCCTAAGTGTGACACAGCCAAAGGGTACCTAGAAGCCTTAGATAAGCAATTCAAGCTGACAGACAAGCAGGTGGGTGGTGCCATCATGTCTGAATTATGTGCTAAGAGGTTTATAGGTATTGGCGGTGTGAAGCAACATGTAATGGAGATGAGAGGTATGCTTTCATCGTGTGTTACTTTTGAATCTAATTTTTCTAGCTTTAATGATGACACTTGGTGGATTGACACTGGTTCAATGATCCATATTTCGACTACCACGCAGGGCTTTCTGTCAAGTAGGCCTCCACATCCCAATGAGGAAACTGTCCTTTTAGGCAGTGGGAGAGGAGATCCTGTGAAAGCCATTAAAACTTTTTGCATAATCTTTTCGAATAATCATGTTTTGGAACTTTATGATATTTTTTATGTTCCCTCTTACAAAAGAAATTTGATTTCTATGTCAAAACTCATTCCATTTGATTATCATTTAGTTCTTTCTAAAAAACTTATGACTTTGACAAAGAATTCTATTTTGATTATGAATTAGTTATGATTGATGGCTTATTTAAAACTGTTTCTGATTCGCCTCAATCTTTTACCATTTCGCGTGGTACTAAGAGAAGTGTCATCGATGAGAATTCTTATAGCCTATGGTATAGGAGATTGGGACATATCTCCGTTGACAGAATCAAAAGGTTAAACAAAGAAGGAATTCTTCCATCTTTGAAGCATTCAGAATTTGATTCTTGTGTGGACTGCATTAGGGGAAAGCAGACCAATAAGTCACATAAAAGGGCTAAGAGAAGTTCTGAATTGTTAGAAATTGTACACACGGATATTTGTTGCCCTGATTTGACTACGCATGGTCAAAAGTACTTTATTACCTTTCTTGATGATTACTCGTGATATATGTACGTCTACATGCTTTATAATAAAAGTGAGGCACTAGATGCTTTCAAGAAATATAAAGCAGAAGTAGAAAACAGATTGGGAAACCAATCAAGATCGTGAGATCAAACCGTGGTGGTGAGTATTATGGCAGATACACTAGTAATGGACAAGCGCTAGGTCCATTTGCTAATTTTTTTCGAGAGCAAGGTATAGTAGCCCAATATACTATGCCTGGATCACCTGCCATGAATGGTGTAGCTAAAAGAAGAAATAAGACCTTGTTGGATATACTTAGGAGCATGATGAGTAGCTCCAAACTCCCATCTTCTCTATGGAAGGAAGCACAAAAGACAACCACATACATATTAAATAGGGTTTCAACAAAGGTAGTGTCCAAAACACCCTTTGAAATCTGGAAAGGATGGAAACCCAGTTTAAATCATTTTAAGGTATGGAGTTGTCATGCTAAAGTAAGAGTGTATAATCCACAGGAGAAGAAGTTGGACCCCAAGACTATTAGAGCTTACTTTGTAGGCTATGCAGAAAGGTTTAAGGGTTATAAGTTTTATTGTCCTCCACCTTCTAAAAGGTTTGTAGAGTCTAGGAATGCCAAATTTCTTGAGAATGATATGATTAGTGGGAGTGATTGTCCATTAGATGATCACATAGAGCTAACCACTGACATCATTCATGAGGGGACATCAATAGTTAATGATCATCCTACTATTAGGATTGACATTGAATGTGATGTAGACCCTATGGCTCAAGTTGACGATACTAAACAAGATAAATACATACCAGATGGTCAACCTATCATACAAGTGGAACTACCACAAGATGTGATAGAGGATATCCTTGTTCAGCAACCTGGATCAACCCAAGAGGTTGAATTAAGGAGGTCAACTAGAGAAAGAAGATAACATTACCTGATGACTACGTAGTGTATTCTGCTAAAGTTGTGTTATAAAGTTTCCATTAATCAATAGTTACTGCAAGGTCACTGCGGTAATTACTGATGATAGTTAGAATAAGACCATTTTCCATAGTCTATAAATAGGAAACCCAATAACAGATTGTGGGGTAAATAGTGATAATTGAGTAACAGATTCGTATTCTTCAGATTCCCGCCTCATTCTTCTTAAATCTCCTTTCTGACTCTTTTCTCTCTAAGTCTTTTCTACTGGAATTCTTCTTCTTCTATCATTTCCTTATTCTTTTAGCAAGATCGTATCAGTGGCATTAGAGCTTGGCTTTCCTCGGACCTTCCGTTGATCGACGCTGGATGGTAGAAACGAGGAGGCAGGAAGGCGCAAAGAAGATGGACGCTCGAGTACAGAATATTGAACAGCGGTTGCAGAGTGTTGATGAGTTACAAGAAACAGTCTTGGGGTTCCGCGACGAAATCCAAAATATGGGCCGAGCTGTCCGTCAAGAAATGCAAACGATGGCGCAAGAAATGCGCCACATCGCCCAAGGAGCACCCAACCGGAACGGTAACCACCACGGTGACGAACGTCGACGAACCCGTCCCCCAAGAATGGACTTCCCAAAATATGACGGCAGAAACATCCACTTGTGGATACTCAGGTGTGAACGTTACTTCAGAATGGAAAACATCCCCGAAGAAGATAAGGTGGACGCGGCAGTAGTCAATTTAGACGGGGATACCTTCGAGTGGCAGTTGGCAACTGAACGACGGTGGGGGGACTATCGACCGTCATGGACCGAATATACGAAGCTTTTGAGGAAGACCTTCGGCCCGCCCTATGAGAAACCAATGTCCGAATTGACCCACCTTCGACAGTCGGGTACTCTGGCCGAGTTCAACGTACGGTTCGACACCATCTCAGCCAAAGTAGACCTACCCGAGACATATTTGGTGGATATCTATGTAGGGGCGTTGAAGGAGGAGATCGCTGATTCTGTACAAATGTTCGATCCCCAGACGCTAGCGGAAGCAAGGTGGCTCGCCAGAATCCAAGAAATTGCGATTAACCATCGCCAGAACAAGAGCACCAGCGAACGGAGTGGGTGACAAGGGGCGGGGCCGTCAGCAACCACGGGCCCCTCTTACAAGAACGCTCTGATAGGAAGCGGGACCGCCCAACGCAGCAATATTTCACAGTCGGCATCTCTAGACGTGGGTAGCAGTCTCAAGAACCCAGCAAGATACGTTAGGCCCCTTAAAATGCTGACTGCCGAGGAGGAAGCGGAGTACAGAACCAAGAACTTGTGTTTCTTTTGCCACGAGCCGTTTTCCCGCGATCACCGCTGTGCCCAAAGGCAGAAGCTACAGTTACACTTTATCGCCATTGAGGATGATGACGGTGAGGTCAGTTGCGGTGACACGGGGGTGGCAGAACCTAATGACTCTGTTCCCCTAATTTCACTACATGCCATAAACGGGGATGAAACAGGGAGAACTATGAAGATTGCAGCTAGCATAGGGAAGAAGAAC
Organism: Leucaena leucocephala; assembly: GCA_037074615.1. NCBI lineage: Eukaryota > Viridiplantae > Streptophyta > Magnoliopsida > Fabales > Fabaceae > Leucaena > Leucaena leucocephala. The sequence continues at coordinate 20,782,226 of CM073532.1, read as the reverse complement.
ATCTACGTGCTAATCGATAACGGGAGTACTCACAATTTCCTCGATCTTGGGTTGGCTAAAAGATTGGGCTGGAAGGGGGAAGGTGAGGACCACTCTTTTGTGCAAGTGGCTGGGGGACGTCGACTGAAGGTGCAAGGAATTTGGGAAGGGTTCAGATGGAAGATGCAGGGTATGGAGTTTGAGTGTGCTCTTAGGATCATTGACCTTCACACTTATGACATTGTACTGGGTCTGGAGTGGCTGAAATCTATCAAAAACGCTTACTGGGAGTATGACCGAATGACTATGCATTTCTGGTACAAGGGTAAGCTGTGCAAACTACAAGCAGTTGGCCCTAAGACACTAGATGTAAGGATGGTATCTCGTTTGAATGGCCAGGTGAAGGGGGATCAACAAATGTTCTTAATCCAGCTTCTGCGACCTCCAGAAAAGGAGGAACCTCAATATTGTGCAATCCAAACTGAAACTGGGTCTGTCTTCGAGAAGGTACAGTCTACATTAGCTGAGTATGAGGATGTATTCAGGGAACCCAAGGAGCTACCACCCTTGAGGAGTGGCCATAATCACCCCATAGTGCTGAAAGAGGGGACAGACCCCATTAATCTCAAACCCTATCGCTATTCTGCCGAGCAAAAAGATATCATTGAAGAATAAATTAAGGAACTGCTGCAGCACGGGGTTCTCCAGGAGAGCTCCTCCCCTTTTTCTGCCCCTATCGTTTTAGTAAAAAAGAAGGATGGGACTTGGAGGATGTGCATAGACTACAGGGAATTGAATAAGTGCACCATCAAGAACCAGTACCCAATTCCATTGGTGGAAGATCTGTTGGATGAGCTACACCTGGCTAGATGGTTCACAAAACTGGATATGAAAGCTGGATACCACCAGATAAGGATGGTCCCTGCAGATTGCCATAAAACAGCCTTCAAGACTCATTCAGGCCATTATGAATGGTTGGTCATGCCTTTTGGATTGACCAACGCTCCAGCCACGTTCCAAGGGGCAATGAATGATATTTTCAGACCCTTCCTCCATAAATTTGTATTAGTATTTTTCAATGACATTTTGGTCTACAGCCCTTCTATAGATGAGCATGTCCAGCATTTGGAGACTATTTTGGGAGTTCTACGTGCACAGCAATACTTTGTCAAGAAAGGTAAGTGCACCTTTGCAGCCCAGAGTGTAGAGTATCTGGGGCATGTAATTGCAGCGGGTAAGGTATCTACGGATTCCAAGAAGATTCAGGCAGTTGTTGAGTGGCCCGAGCCCAAGAACGTGAAGCAATTAAGAGGATTTCTTGGACTGGCTGGGTATTATAGAAGGTTTATTAAAGGGTTTGGAGAAATAGCCTGTCCTTTGACCTTACTCACACGTAAAGATGCCTTTCAATGGTCTGAACAGGCAAGCGTTTCATTCCAAACACTGAAAAATCTATTAGTCTCAGCCCCAGTACTTGCTCTTCCAGATTTTTCTAAGAAGTTTGTGGTAGAAACTGATGCATGTGGAGCAGGGGTGGGAGCTGTCCTCATGCAGGAAGGACAGCCGCTTGCATTTTTTAGCAAAGCACTGGCTCCGCAGCATATAGGATTATCCATATATGAAAAGGAGCTGTTGGCAGTAGTGTTGGCAGTTGAGAATTGGCATCAGTACCTAGAACGAGCTAGATTCTGTATCAAAACTGATCAGCAAAGCTTGAAATTCTTGTTGGGACAGAAACTTAAAACTCCTTTCCAGATGTACTGGATGGCTAAGTTGATGGGGTACGATTATGAGATACAGTATAAAAGTGGGAGCAATAACTCGGCAGCAGATGCCCTTTCTAGGATGCATGGCTCTCAAATCTTACAGATCACCCTTGACACTGCATCGCCAGAATTGCTGGACTTAATAAAGGAGTCATGGGAGGCAGATGTGGCAGTAGCAGCAGTTTTGACTGATGTCAGACAGCAAACAGAAGGGATCTTAGGAAGGTTCTCCTGGGATGGGTCTATTCTGCGCAAGGATGGGAAAATTGTAGTGGGAGACGTTGCTGTTACAAAACAGAGGATTCTTGAGTGGCTCCATTCCAGTGCTCAAGGGGGCCATTCAGGGGTCAATGCAACGTATCAAAAAATCCGTGGGCTATTTTGGTGGAAGAACCTTCATCGGGAAGTTGAAGAGTATGTGAAGGGTTGTGATACATGTGCTAGGTGTAAGTATGAAACTATAGCTTCCCCAGGATTGTTACAACCTCTCCCTATTCCCAGCAAGGTTTGGGAGAGCATTTCAATGGATTTCATTGAAGGACTTCCTAAATCTAACGGGAAGGAGGTAATTTGGGTCATAATTGATCGAATGAGTAAATATGCCCACTTCATCAGCCTAGCCCATCCCTTTTCAGCCTCCTCTCTTGCTCAGATATTCCTTGATCAGATATACAAACTGCATGGGGCACCGGCAGAAATTATAAGTGACAGGGATCCTATTTTTGTTAGCCATTTCTGGAAGGAGTTCCTCAAGGTTTTAAGGATTGAACAGCAGCTGTCTTCTGCATACCACCCTCAAACTGATGGCCAAACTGAAGTCTTGAATCGATGTTTGGAATCTTATCTAAGATGTATGTGCTGGGGAACCCCAAGGAATGGGATCGATGGACACCCTTGGCTGAATGGTGGTATAATACGACATTTCATACATCTACCAAAGCAACTCCATATGAAGTGCTGTATGGTCAGAAACCCCCTATCTATTCTCCTTATATACCTAGGTCAGCTGTCATTGAAGCAGTGGATAGAGGATTTGAAGCAAGAGAAAGGATGTTGGCAGTACTAAAGCATCACTTGCATCGATCTGTCAATACCATGAAACAGAAAGCAGATTCCAAGAGGTCTGACCGGGAGTTCTTGATTGGCCAATGGGTTTTTTTGAAGCTACAGCCTTATCGGCAAGTTTCTGCAGCAGCTCGGAGCACACAGAAGCTGGCCCCTAGGTTTTATGGTCCGTATCAAGTCAAGGAAAAGGTGGGATCTGTAGCTTACAGACTGGAATTACCTCCTGAATCTAGGATTCACCCTACATTCCATGTCTCCCTGCTGAAATTATGTCCTGATCCTGGAGTAAAGCAGCGGCACCCTCCTATTGATTATCCCACTGTCCCTTCGTCACTGTATCCTGAGAAAATACTGGCCACGAGAGTTGGGAGGAAGAAAAAGCGCATTATCACTGAAGTCCTGGTCCAATGGAAAGGGTACCCAGAAGAAGACGCCTCCTGGACCTCTCTCTATAGTTTCCAACAACAATTCCCTGAGTTTCCAGTCAATAACCCTTGAGGACAAGGGTTGTTTAAGGGGGGGGTATTGTTATAAAGTTTCCATTAATCAATAGTTACTGCAAGGTCACTGCGGTAATTACTGATGATAGTTAGAATAAGACCATTTTCCATAGTCTATAAATAGGAAACCCAATAACAGATTGTGGGGTGAATAGTGATAATTGAGTAACAGATTCGTATTCTTCAGATTCCCGCCTCATTCTTCTTAAATCTCCTTTCTGACTCTTTTCTCTCTAAGTCTTTTCTACTGGAATTCTTCTTCTATCATTTCCTTATTCTTTTAGCAAGATCGTATCAAGTTGATTGTGATGTAAGTATTGATAATGATCTTTAACGTTCACTCAGGCTATGAAGAGTGGGAACTCTAAGTTGTGGCATGATGCTATGATTGATGAAATGAATTCCATGGCAAACAACCATGTTTGGGAACTTGTAAAGTTTCCTAGTGGGTTTAAGTCCATTGGCTGTAAATGGGTTTATAAAAACCAAGAGAGACTCACAAGGTAACATCGATAGATACAAGGCTAGATTGGTTGCTAAGGGCTTCACTCAAGTGGAAGGAATCGATTACAGTGAAACCTTTTCACCTGTATCTAAGAAAGATTCGTTCCGTATCATCATGGCATTGGTTGCCCATTTTGATCTGGAGTTGCACCAAATGGATGTAAAGAGTGCTTTCCTCAATGGTGAACTGGAGGAAGAAGTCTATATGAAACAGCCTGAGGAGTTTGTTGCAGAAGAGAAAGAACATTTGGTATGCAAGTTGAAGAAATCAATCTATGGTCTCAAAAAGGCTTCATGGCAGTGGTACTTGAAGTTCCATAAAGTGATCACATCATTTGGTTTTATTGAGAACATCATGGATGATTGTATATACCATAAGGCTAGTGGGAGCAGGATCATATTCTTAATTTTGTATGTGGATGACATTCTACTTGCTACTAATGATTTGGGACTGTTGCGTGAGGTGAAGCAGTTTTTATTTAAGAGTTTTGACATGAAAGACATGGGTGAGGCATCTTATGTCATTGGCATAAAGATCCATAGAGATAGAACCCAATGTCTTGTAGGCTTGTGTCAAGAGGCTTACATTGTCAAGATTCTTGAATGATTCAGAATGCATAACTATTCATCTAACGTGGCTCTTATTGAAAAGGGAGATAAATTCAGTCTAAAACAGTGTCATGAAATTGAGCTTAAAAGGAAATAGATGGAAAGGGTCCCATATGCCTCAGTGGTAGGAAGCTTGATGTATGCACAAGTTTGTACAAAACCTGGCATTGCTTTTGCTGTGGGTATATTGGGAAGATACCAAAGTAATCCTAGGGAAGCACATTGGACAGCTGCAAAGAAGGTGTTTAGGTACCTACAAGGCACTAAATACTACATGCTCACATATAGGAGAACAGACAATCTGGACGTAATTGGATACTCAGATTCAGATCTTGAAGGATGCATAGACACGAATAAATCTATATCTGGATACATTTTCCTATTGGCAGAAGGAGCTATATCGTGGAGAAGCGTTAAGCAAACTCAAACAGCTCCTTCTACTGGTGATGCTGAGTACATTGCGTGTTTTGAAGCAAGTTCACAAGCTATTTGGATAAGGAATTTCATTGCTGGGTTTAAGATTGTGGATTCAGTCTCTAAGCCAATCAGGATGTACTGTGACAATGCAGCTGCGGTGGCCATAGCGAACAACAAAAGGAATAAAAGTCGAAGCAAGTCTGTCGAGCTTAAATTCCTTTGTTTGAGAGAAAGAGTTTAGGATGACCAAGTTTCCGTTGAACGCATCAGTACATTGGATATGTTGTCTGATCCTTTGATGAAAGGATTGAAGCCGAACATCTTTGTGACATGTACCTCAAATGGGATTTTGTCCAACTTTTGATTAGTGGAGGTATGAGCAATGAAATCAGATTTTGTGCTTTATCATTTCAAATTTGTGATTGTATACATTTGTGTTGTTGAAATTGATAAACATTGAGACAAGAACCGAATGAACATTGAGTTCATGTATATTGTGATACCCATTAAGTGATGGTGCTACCTGTAATACATGGAAGGTAATACTCAATAAAAGGGGACTTATCGCCATGATTCTTGTAGCATAACATCAGTTTACCTAGACAGGGCAATGGCATTGAGTATACGGGCCAAGTGGGAGAATGTGAGATATTTATTATTATAATATAACCTGTTTAGATATTAATTAGGATAATTAATAAATATTTCTGAGTATGGCCCGTAGTCATTTGTGCCCGGTCCAAGGTAGGTTATTGACTCAGTTTATTTAAAGTTAATTTTCTGATGATGAAAATTAACAATTAACAATTGAGATATATCATACGATAGTTTTTGAGTCCAGAGCGAAAACCTAGTTTCTCAGCTCACTCTCGAAGGTTCCCCACTGGTGACGGCAGTTCACAAGTTACTATCACTGTGCCTAATCACCAATTGGAAGAACCTGTCGTTTATCTAACTGTACTTCCTGATTAAAAGGTATGTCTGATTTATTCTAGTTCTTCTCATATCCAGATTAACAAAGTTAATGGCAAGAGGTAATTTTAAGTCTTCCGCTGCATCTTTTAATTATGTATGTCATGATCTTGATTGATCGTATTGTCTAAGAGATATTTAATTTGTAACAAATATCACCTGCCATATTTGGGGTGAGGTCTGGGAACTCTATATTGATATGTTTATATGTGCAGCGTATGCTTAAATTGTATTATATATATAAAAAAGGAAAAATTAAATTTTCCCATCTGTTAGCAGGAAAAAAGGACTTTTAAATTTTGGGAAGATATTTTCCTTTATGCGTGGGAAGATGGCTTTCTTCACATATTGGTGGGAAGCCATTTTCCTGCATAGGAAAAGACTAAGTGTGTGTTTGGATAAATTTTTAAAAAATAATTTATAGAAAAAAAGAGTTTTTAGACAGCTTATAGAAAAGAGCTTTTAAAGAAGAGCTTATGGAAGAAAAGTGGTTCTGAATAAATAAGTGTTTGAATAGTTATTTACAAAATGACTTTTTGTATTGGTAAATTACTAAAAAAGATATTATTTTATTAAAAAGATGAGAGAGGAGAGAGGGTGGAGAAGAGAGAGGAGAGAGGAGAGAGGGTAGAGAAGAGAGATGAGAGAGGAAAGATAGTGTGAGAAAAAATAAGGGTAAAATAGTAATCGGATAGTCTATAAGCTCTTTTATTGTTCCAAAAGTTAGTTACAATAGCTTATTCAAAACCATGGTTTAGCCCAAAAGTACTTATGGATAAATATGACTGTTTGTTTTAAATTTTTCCCAAACCAAAGTTTTACCCAAAAAGAGTTCTAAAATCATGATTTTGCCTCAAACCAAATAGGCCCTAAATTATTCCTACTTGAATTCATTTTTTTAATAAGGGCTAAGCGCATTAAATAGGTACAGTATTTGATCAGATAATTATTTTAGTTTTAAATAAAACATTAAGGCCATTAACATAAATATAATCATGAATAATTATTTTAAACTTTTTTTTATCAATAATAACAAAAAAATCAATTATTTATAATTATTTTGATTCAAAGACATTAAAGTCATTTACTCTTCACTTTTTCCCATCATATCATTTTCATCCCATCAAATATAAATTTTTCTATCAAACTATTTTCTATTCTAATTTGAGTTGAAAATTTTCCATTCAGTTCCTTTCGTTACTTTCCTTAAAAGCACATCCTTTATACCAAACGGGACTCTTGTCTTGTGATGGAGAGAAAATCACGCAGTAAAAGAAATAAACAAAAAGTAGGGGGAACTCATTTTCCCAAAGTTTTCTCTTCACATTTTGGCGCCAAGCTCTACCTCTTCTTCTTCGTTATCGATTTTTTGGGCGAACCTTGCCTCCGCTCCACCTCCACTCCACCCTCTTCCGATTTTCGTCACCAACTGTTTCCTCATCTGCACAAACTCCACCGTCGCCTTTTGAGTTTCTTCAGGTTCATTATGTCTTTTTCTCATTCTCGACTTCTCTTCTCGACAATGCTTTAATTCCGTCCGTTTCTTCTGTGTATATAAATAGACTGCTATCTCATCTGCCCCTGTCACTCTCTCTCTGGTTTTAAACATTGCTAGTTTTGCCTTTTTTCTTCCCCTGAATCAATTAGGATAATAAATTGTTCATTCTTTAACCCGTGAATCATTCCTATCCTTATGATCATCATGTTATTGACTGATTGAAATGCTTATTCTATGCCTTTGTGAATGAATGTTGCACTGTTTGCCAATGGACATAGTTAGTGACCACATTCCCATGGTTGAATTGAAATGAACTAGCCAGAGATAGAGTTTCTCTATTTGGCAAACATCCCTCTTTGCCAAAATTACTTTAGGTCTCAACGAAAGGTAGAAACTTTATAGTATGGTCAAGGAAGGAATTAGCAGAATAATCTTGCTTAGCAAGCGGTTGGAACTACATATGAGAATTCGGCACCTTTTATTCTCGCACACAAATCTATTTAAGTTTTTAGATGCTCTGAACTCCTTTTCTCTTTCATAACTTTTAGGTGGCTTATTCCCTCAAGTTATTACTATTAGCCTACAGAACTTGTGTAATGTCACAAAATTAATTTGGAATTCTGCAGTTTGTCTCCATGAGGGAATAAGTTCATAAAGTCAGTTCAGCAGTGTGTTACCTCTTTTGTATTCTTTGGTACTTTAGAAAGAAAAATAAAGCATACTATAGAAATGAGCGGTTAATAAGATTCTGCAGTTTGTCTGGTTAGATAGAAATACTCACATTGCCAAGGGATATCTTTGCTTTTACATCTATAACAGGACAGTTGGGTATATGACTTCAGTGGTTTGCATTTTGCAAATGGCATTTTCAACCTTTTCACAGAGAAGTAAATCGAAGGGCATACAATCTGTGCCTTGTGTGATGCTTTTTTGCTTTTAATTGTAAATTATCATTTTTGCCTTTTCTTTTTGTTTATTTATAGGCCATTATTTTTTCAAAAGTCTAGAATTAAGCTAGTAATTTTGATTACTGCCTGAAAGCCATTAAAAGATTAGTGTAAGACATCTTTTCAAATTTGTTAGATATGTGTGTGTTATATAAAAGAAAGTATGTGTATGTGAAGATAATATTTTAGAAGCCGAACCAGACGTTGAACTGGGGAGACTAACGGTTCACGGTTCGCATAATCAAACTGATGAGATTGGCGATCAAAGTAACAATTAAATAAAAATAATAATATAGATAAATAATACATGCATAAAAATATAATATTAAATAAATTAAAAATAAATAAAGACATACCAAATAAACATAGTATGTTGGCAAACATAGTGGGATGAAGGCTGAAAAAAAACCAAACAAGTCCTTTCCTCTTATCCTCTTCTATCTTCTTGCTAATTATTATTGTCATTATTGTTCAACCAGTAACATAATAATTAAATAAAAAAAATTACATGCATATATAATAATATACGTGTAAGAAATAAAATATTAAATTGTTCAATAATTTTGAATAAAAATTTTAATAGTTACAAGGTTAAAGGTGTATCTAACACCCTAAACTAATTTTATAAGAGCAATTAGCACCTTAAAGTATTTAAATTGTTGCAAGCCCCTTCGTATTTGATACATGCCATAAACTTTTTATTTCGGCACATTATTATTTAAAAAGTCACATGTGTAATATTGTTTTAATAAATTGTATTAAATAAACCATGAAATTTCTCAATCTTTACATATGAATTCTATACAATGTTAATTTTAGGGTTTATTTAGTACTATTTTTTAAACAATATGACACATGTGACATTTTAAATAATAATTTGTTGAAATAAAAAGCTTACGTGACATTAATCGGATATAAATTTGTATTTTTATTAGTAAAAAAGTAAAATTATACTAATTTAAATACTTTAGGGTGTTGGTCGCACCTCCAAAATTAGTTTAGCACCCTTAAATACTTTAAGGTATTAATTGTTCCTCTAAAATTAGTTTAGAGTGCTGGATGTACCTTTACCTTAGTTATAATTTCATGGTTAGTTATAATTTCATGTTTTAGACTAGGTTCAACTAAACATAAAAATTAATTTTATTTTTATTTTTAATAAACATAAATGAATTTATAATCTATTTAACATCTAACTTATTTTATAAAATAAAGAGTATGCATTGAAAAAATTATAATGAAAAAATTATATACAATAAATATTATATACTTATTCTTATTCATTTCTATTGTTGGCTTTCATGAAGTATTATCTTCATGGGGAAAGTCGACAATTTTTTCTTAAGAAAGCCATATCTCTGTGTGTGTGTATATTATTAATAAACAAAAGGCAAACATTGATTTCGTTTGATAGGAGAGCAAAGACTATTAATTTTAGAAGTGTGTTCTCACTTTTGAAAAAGAATCAAAAGAAATCGAAGCGTTTCTCGCTTCTTCCCTCCTAAAACACTTTGAGAAATAGAGTTTGGAGCTTCTAAGCCATTTTGATTAAGGCAAAATGGCGGACATCAAAGGACAATGGATGAAGACATTAAGTCCTTTATTTTTTTTCTTGTATGATTTTTGTCATTTTCCTTATAAATCAGCTCTACTTGTGGTTAGATTTCTTCCCTCTTCTTAACATTTCGTCTGCTACTTTTGGCTCATTCTCCACTTGCCCGGTTATTCATTGATACTCTTATGATTTAACTTTTGAAGAGGTTTAGTTTAATTCGTGGTGAGAGATGTTTAAGGAGGGCCTGAGTAGAAGGACAGAAAGCCAAGAACGCGTCAGGCCGTGACCAAGTTTCAACCTTCAATCGCAATATTAACAGCAAGCTTTTCGATTAGCAAGCTTTTCGCATGGTAAGATTATTCCTTTTTACTGTATGGTTATGCTAACTAGTTGTAGCTCCAAAAAGTCACAAGCATGATACCCCACCCAGTATAGGCTTCTTTACTTGAAAGTAACTGAAAGCGGAGATGTCCTTGTTATATTGCGAAAGCATTTGGTATTGCAGAAATTTGGCGTGTGACATGACTCAAAATGCATCTTATAAATAAATTTTATAAATCTGTTGAGTAAAAATACCTTTTGGCTGAAGAAGCTTTCTTGACTAAAACATTTCATTTCTTTTCTTGAGTTGACCGATGCAAATTCCAATTCAAGTCTAAACACATCTAGAGATATGTTTGAGGAGGGCTTGAGCAGAAAGATAAGAAACGAAGAACGCGTCATGCCATGAGCAAGTTTCAACCTTCAATTCCAATAGTAATAGCAAGCTTTGACCTTCAATTACAAAAGAGGGTGTGGACACCATCCACGTAGGCGGTTAAAGTTCCTATAACTGAGACTTTTTGTCCCCTCTGAAAATCTCTCTGTTTTTTTATTTTTTTATTTTAGCTATGGAACTTGACGAGGTAAACTTTAAACTCTTTCTTGTTTTTATTCTTGTTCCTGGTCCTCGGTGATGATATGTGGGACATGACCCAAAATCATTTTCTATGTTTTGAATGTTTTGTTGCTTGGTATATTGAAGTTTTTGGGGGTAATATTTTAGAGGAGCCCAGCAATAGATTTAGTCATTTAACCATGTTATTCTACTATTGGGGTCACTTGCTTTTAACGTTATGAATTGATTTGATCTCTAGGCAACTCCTTCATTTGCGTCTCTTCGAAAAGATGGTGAATCACTTTTGTCTAATATCAAGCATGGGGAAAAACAAATTCAACGCAAGAAAAGGTATTTCTTTCTTTCACTGGTTTTTGTTAATATGCTAATTTTTGCCTTCTTACCTTGACTAAGAATTTGATTTGGTATAGGTGGTTATTGGGCATTACTGCCACAAAAACTGAAAGAAAGCATTTTAAGAAGGCTAAGTTTTTAGATGATAGATTTATGCCTGAGTCCTTTATTAGAGAAGGTGATGTAAGTATATCCTCTATGCTCTGCTACTATATATTCCAATGATACTTGCTCTTTTTCCGTCCTATACAAGCTAAGAATACATTCTATCAAAATGTTTTTTATAAAATATTGTTTGGAATTTTGCTACTGAAAAGCTTATAGCCTTAAAATGACTCTTTTCACTCTATTTAGTTATTAGTCTGCTGTTAGGATGCTAATAATGAAACCTTATGAAATGTCTTTGTCATTGTTTGGTTTAATTTTCAGATTATGCTTGTCTAGGCCCTCCATGTTGAAAATCTTAAAGTTCAGATACATTATGCTTGTTAATCCATGCTTGTCACGAGCAGTAGGTATCAAACACCTATTGACATTGAAACCCCCAACTCACTTTGAGCCACAGCCCAAGCTACCTTCTTGCTTTCTGCTGCACTCAAATCAGTTACCTTTTGCCAAGCATCCGCAATTTTGTTGTCTATTACCTCATAGGAAGGCATTTGATTTTTGTTTTACCACTTACTCCACTTATGCAATTGTTTTGATTTTTGTCTTTCTTAAACCCATGAACTCTTCCTTATAGTATACATATGCATCTGTCTTGAATTGAAATAAGTTTCAGAATATAAAAACTATTTAAAAATATCTCACTACTCTCCGATAGAGATAAACTTTTAAGTCTTTTTCGTGCCTTTTATCCTTATAACCTATCTTGGACTTGTTCAGTTTCTAAATAGGGAGGCATACTCCTTTATGATCATGTTGCTATTTACTTATTATTATATAACATTTACATAGTTTGTGTAGGCTTTATTTATTTAAAATAATATTTTTTAATGGGATTGTAATGACCATTTCAGATATTTTATGAATCAGCAAGAACTTATGTTGAAGGTCTCTTTGGGTTATGCCATAATGAAGAATTTGATATTATTCAGGATGATATGTTATCAATTGAATGGCCCAGCATTAAAAGACTGATATCATGTCTGGATAATATGACTACAAAAGGTCTATATCTTCTTGCTGAGATAATTACAGGTGGTTCAGTCAAGTTTGAGAGAGGTCGTGGTGAATTGAAAAAGATTGTGAAGAGTTTTCTTTCAAGTGCTCTTACCAACCGAACCCTTGGTTGTCATCAGCAGGAAATTTTCAAACAGCTTTTTGAACTTGTGAAAAATCAAAAAACCATGTCTGCTTCAAGGTCCCAATCTAACCATGCTGCTGTAAAGAAGGTATTAGGTGACTTAAAACACTTTTCAAGTCAAACTCTAAAGGCAATGTGCAAAAAGCTTAATAGAGAGGAAGCAACTATACCTAAGTTACGGACTGGCAGAAAGGAATGGGTACGACGAAATGTTCTGATTAAGAGAATGAGAGAAATAAGTTTGAAAATGCTTTCTCAACTTGGTGAAGGAGATGAGCTACAAGAGCCCTTAGCCAAAGCTATGGCGGTAACTGACTTATCACTAAAACTTGAAAATCATAATCATATACTTTCGAAGACATTTTACCAACCCTCACCTAAAGTCAAATCCTTGCAAGATGATATTATGAAAGCTATATGGTTGGTTAAAAATGAAGTGGGAATACCTGTGCTGAGAGAATTGAGCCTTCGCTTAGATCCACAGGCCAAAATATCAGAGAGGTTACTAAAGTCAGCTTTCACAGAATTGTTGACTGAATTTCTTTTTGAGTGCAATGATATGGATAAAATACCAGAGAGACTATTAAATGTCTTGGATGTTATTAATGGGAGTTTGGGTAATAGGTCTCCTCAATTATTACAGGAGAGAATTAAAGAAGAGGTCGATCACATATTAAATGTTAGTGCTCAAATGAAACAAATTGTTTTGGATTTGTTGCCTGACCATGGGTTTGATGAGGATTTTTCTGATGTATATGTGGAACAATTAGTAGAAAGTGATGAAGATGAATGTAATACTGAGGTGGATCTAGAAAATGTAGCAGCTAATTTTTATTGTGAGGCAATAGAACCTGAGCCCACTAAGAATGAAATGAGAAGGAATGAATACCTTACCATTCAATATAATTGTGACCAAACAAGTATGCTTACTAATAAATTTATTGGTCATTTGTTGTGGGAGTTTGCTAAATCTGAAGGCCTAGATCTAAATGGAAGTCAGAGTTTATGCTTGAGGGGTGATAATCAAATTAGAGATGAACAAGGTATTCTTAGTTTCTGATGTTTACAATTTTGTCTTTTATGAATAACTAGAATTTCTTTATCATTAATTTTGAATATTCCCTCCTCACAAATCCATATTGACATATAGCTTTCGTTGCTTCCTTCACTATTTTAGTTCTTCTATTGGTAGATCATCAGTATGTAACTTGTAAATTAGTTGTATCTTAAGTTTGATGATTATAACATCGTATTGGTATAAAATATAGATTTAAACATGCATCCTAGTGATTATCGTTGAGTTTTATATATACTATGAAAAAAACTGTATTCACATAGTTAACCTTATTTTTCGTGTTGTGTTGCGTATAGTAGCAACATCACAGCAGTCGTCGTCTTCCAAAACAGATCCAAGAAATTCAGCTATTATTGGAGTCATTAAAGAGCTGGCTCCTTCCTTTTCATATAGGTAATTTTGACTTTACTACTTCCCCTAATAGATTCATAGTATTATTTGTAATTGACGTGGTAGTGTTTCCTGTTGATTCTTGTTTGACAAATTTTTTCACAATATAGATATTTGTTGACTTGTAGAATTTCTCTCTGTATTTTGTCTAAAAATCTCAATATCATCAATTATGCCTATTGTCAATTTCAGTGCCATGAAAAGATTGAAGAAGTTAATTAGGTGATGAGAATGTTCCTCAACCAGAGGTCATGGTCAACAGGAGAATAGTATTTTGAAATACTTGCACATTTGTATTAGCATCGGCCACTTGTGAGATTTTGAAAGGCTGAAGGTTTTATATTTTAATTGAATATGTTATTTGTTTACTTATGTGATTCGGTGCCATGAATTTCGCAACATAAAAAAATTGTTGCATATTTTGATGAATTGTGCTCTTTAGCACCTTATATTTAATGTATATATTTTACCAAATACAAGTATCCTTATGTTCCTTAATATATAACTAAATTAAGGAATTGATTTTAATTTTAAAAGTAAGATATATTTTTATATTTATAATTTTTTTTAAATTATCCCTAGTGAAAGTCTCTCAACAATAATTAAGAGAGCGAGAGAAATATGATTAGAGTGTTTAAAAAATATGTTATATTAATTAATTTAACTAATTTTATTAATATAATTAAATTTATTAAATATAGCCTTCTCGTATTCTGAGTTTCATTTCAATTTGTCCTGTCGAACAAAGAACCACACCCCAGAAGCAGACAAACGAGTAGGGACAAGAGGAGCTGGAGCAAGACGCAACAATGAACCACACACGCCAGATGTGACAAAAAGCGCTCATTCATCTCCTTTTTAGATTTTTTTTTCTCGTTCTTTCTACTCCCATTTCCCACTATCAGTTTAGCTGTCCGTTCTAGCTTGGCTTTCAAAACCTTGATATTCTCCTTATTTTTATCCTTTGTGGCAACACAAAATTGTTGGATGGTATTGAAAATGTTTGCTGTTTTTTCTTCTAGCCTGAAAATGTGATGACTTGCTTGTGACAAATTGAAAGAAGAATAACCATCAATGGAAGTTTTTCATTCTCAGCATTATTATGACAATTACCTCAACTTTAGAAAGCTTTCTTCATCAAGCACTTTGAAGAGGGCAAAGCTTGGTGGTATTTCAAACACAAGCATTTTATTGCCTCCCTAGCAAACCTGAAAGGAAGAACAAAAGAAAAACAAGTTATTCATAAAAAACAGATCCAAACAATTTTTTTCCCACGAAGCAAAACTTAATTAACCGAGCACACTAATTCTATATGCACCTTAGAAGAAAACAGCACTATCCGAGATCATTAGCCTGTTTTACCCTTGGGTATGTCAATGGTTCTAACCCAATTCAGTAATCACAGAAATGAGAAGCAATATGAATGAAAGTCTTAAAGTTGATTGTCAATATACAATATATGGGGATGCACTGGTTATAAAAATAATTTACCAAAAATGTACATATAATCTTTTTTTTTTAACAACTGAGTATAATCTAAATGCATTAACAAAGTATTTTAGTAGACAGATATTTACGAAGGCCAAATTTGACTGCTAGCACTTGTAGAGCAAATGTGGGAGAAGGTATTGCTGTTCACATTCTATTACATGCCCCTTTCTTTAGCTTAAGGACAAAAGTTCTCCAAACAAATCATGTTCCAAGTGCACAGCCAATTAGCTTGAAGCCTTGAACTTAAAAGGACAAAAAAAATCAGCAACAGTAATATCAACTTTACATGAACAAAAGTATAAATGCTTTACAACTTCCTACTTTCAGTTGTAAACAGGGCTACCATCATTGTATTCCAACAGCTTGGCTTTAAGATTTAAAAGGATCTGTTAAAAAACCGAAGACATATCAACATGGAACACTGCATTATAAACAAAAGAAACATAAGTTGTGAATTACAGTCTAGAGGGTTGCAAATGAGGGGCCATATTATCAAAATACCGAAGGATATAATAACTTTGACAACTTAAATTCCAGTTTTTCCATTGTAAACAGAGAAATCTATTTTGAGTTGTAAATAAATATATACTCAATTGTAAATGAGAGGACATGAGCATCAAGTCGAATTACTAGAATATATAATAACTTTGACAATTTAATTACAACTTTTTCAAATTACCAGAGGATCCAACCTGAATAGTAAATTTAAAGTTACAAAATTTTGCATTATAACATATCAACTGTAAAAATATTAGTGGTAAATAATAAAAGTCTAAGTTGTAAATTATTAGTTATGGATTTTAAAATTTTAAATAAATGATTAACAGTAAAATATATGCTAATATATAATGAAAACCCTGAAACATTGAAAATACAACCATAAAACAATATATGCAACTCACTGTGAGCCTGAATACAGGTTATCAACTACAAAAAAATAGAGGATAAAATACTATCATTTCATTTACTCGAAATAAAGCCTCCTCATTTTTATTATTTACTTTATATAAATACTGAGACTATAATTTCATTAACAAATCAGAGTCTTAGGTTGCTTGACCACGTTCACATTCTTCTTAGCAGCAGATAGGATTGATGCCATGAAACTCAAATCCAGCTAAAATGGCAAAACTCAAATTTAGACTTACACTTTCAACAAATTCCTAATTAGGCCAAGAATCTTCATTAGACATTTTTTAATGTTATTGAAAAAAACTAGAAATGTATAGTTAAAGAAAATCGAACGTAGGTATAGATCTGATTTTGGTTTTGATTAAATAAATTAAATTGTATTACAATAGGATAAAGTATGCGTTTGATCCTATGTTTACCTCAAATTTCATTAGAGATTTCTAAATGTTATTATAACAACTAGAATGTCCCTTTATAGTTAAAAACAGAAAATTGAATGTAGGTATAAACCTGATTTTAGTTTTGATTAAATAAATTAAATTGCATTACGATAGGCTAAAATATACGTATAGTCCTTTATATTTACATCAAGCTTCATTTTAGTCCTTTAAGTGTCAAAAGTATATTTTTAATCCTTTAACCTTAATACGTTAACTTTATTTAATAGAAAATGTGTTAACTCATCAAATTTAAATGATGATTGTGAAATTAAACACAAAATATATTTTCATTTTAATCTATTTAAATTGTGCTATATTTTATATTAGATAATTAAAATTTAGACATATTTTGTCAATATTTAATAGTTGAATCATCATTTTAATTATGTGCTTTTGTTGAAAAACAATGACTATTTGCTTTTGTTGAAAACCTATAGCCTTATTTATTACTATATATAGTATTGTTCAATTATGTGCTTTGACTAGTTTATGCTCTGCCATTTCAATGCAGTGTGTTTGTCTTGAATTTTAGGGGCCTATAATGTATATATGTATATAGTATCCATGGATATAGTTGGTTTATTTTATTATTATTATTATTATTATTATTATATGGAGTGGGAAGGGTCGTCAATATTTGTCAATGTCACCTTTTTAGAAAATTCTTAATTTTTTGTCATGCCATACTTAATGAACTGATGATTATAATCCATTTTCTATATGTAAGGCTGATATGAATATTCAAACTACATGTGCCAGTTTTTGTTAAGTCATAAATTTGGCTTCTTTGGATTTCATTTCTACGAACCAATTAAGAAATGACTCATAAATTCAAATTAATATAAAAGAGCTTTCAGAAATCTGGGTATTGGACTGGCTATGAGCTTGAATCGATAGGGTCAAAGCCAATGTACTTATATCACTAGCATGGACACGATTATGTAGTTGAAGATGTTTGGAATCAAATTTTAAAAAGATCCAAGCCACACACAGACGGTACAAATTCAACATATATAATCTATAAAAGGAAACTGGTATATATGTCACTCTTTCAAGAAGATGGGCTCTCAGTTCTCCTATGCTTTCTGTCTTAAATGAAATTTTACCTTATTCGGCTGATTTGAAAGGCATCAACTTTATTTGGGATGCTGAGTGTGACAAAAGTTTCACAACTAAAATTGACCTTTTTCCCTATGTTACCGATTCATCATCATACTCCAAAATCATCAAACAACTAATTATGGCTCAATAGAAGGCAGCCATTTTACACATTTACTGAGGGGAATTTTAGTCCAATCAGATTCCTTTTAATTGCAGGCAGGGACCATGGTTTTTAAATGGAACTCAACTCACCATAATCTCACCAAGGATTATAATTTCTAACCAATCTGCTCCTAGAATGATATCCAACCCACCCAATTGAAAAATATACCATTCGAGTAACCATTCCCCAGAACCGGACGACTCTAATACTAGAATGATGGAAGCTACCTCTGGTTTAATGTTATTCAGTCACAAAATCCTCCAAAAAGTGTAAGTCTAATGGAGTGAAGCTACTACTCGTTATTGAGAATACAGTTGAGAAGGGGTTTCTTTATAGGAAGGAAACCTTAGTCTATAAATAGATATTGTTAAGCACTCGTATGACGGATTTGAATGAATAAGATTTTGATGCTGCTTCTGAATTCTCTCGTCTGTGACTCCTTCACTTTCCCCTCTCAGTCTCCCTTCAATCCTGTCCTGTTTCTCCCTCCCTTCCTCTGTTTCTACATCTCTTCCCTAAATCACCTCTATTTACATTCAACTGTGTTTTGCATCACAAACCTTTAACAACGCACATTTCTCCTGCTTATTTGAAAAGCCAAATAAGAGTGAAAGGAGATGATAGAAGAAAAGAGAAGTGCTAAACTTTCAAGGATTCAAGAACTAGCACAAATGAGAAAGAATCCATGAATCAAATGCCCATTATCATAATGTGGAAACTCAAGCTCAAAGAAATGTGTCGCTCAAGATTTAAAAAGGCTACAACTTGACTTTAAAAATGCTTTCAAAAGACATGCAGCTTTTATATGTACAACTAAGAAAACATAAGGAAGAAAAAAGAATTGACTTTTTTCTTCTTAATAGCCTGAAAATGTGACCAAAATCACTTGGAGCCAACGACTGATGACTTGCTTGTGACAAATTGAAAGAAAACTAACCACTAATGCAAGTTTTTCATTCTCTAAAAATTATTAGGACAATTATCTCAATTTTAGAAAGCTTTCTTCATCAAGCACCTTGAAGAGGGCAGATCCTGCTGGTGTTTCAAACACAAGTATTTTATTGCCTCCTAAGCAAACCTGAGAGAAAGGGGAAAAAGAAAAACAAGTTATTCATAAAAAACAGATCCAAACAACTTCTTTTTCCACCAAGCACCTCATAAGGATCCCACTACACTACTTTTATATGCACCTTTCAAGGAAGAAAGCACTTTCTGCTGAGGAAAGCACTTCATTAACCTATTTTACCCATGGGTACATGAATGGCTCTAACCCAATGCAGCAATGCAGGAATCAGAGTAATGAGGATTGAAGTTGATTGTCAATACTTAAATTCTGTATAATATATGGGGATGCACCTAGTTATAAAAATAATTTATTGAAAGTGTACATATAATCTTAATCTTTTTTTTTTTTTGGGGACAATTAAGTATAATCTAAATACATTAACAAAGTATTTTGGTAGATAGATATTTACAAAGGCCCATTTGATTGCCAGCACTTGTAGAGCAAATGTTGAAGAACAGTATTGCCTGTTACATTCTACTTACATCTCCCTTCTTTTAGCTTAAGGACAAAAGTTCTCCAAACAAATCATGTTCCAAGTGCAGAGCCAATTAGCATGAAGCCTTGAACTAAAACAAAAAGAATCAGCAACAGTAATATTAACTTTACATGAACAAAAAGCATAAATGCTTTACAATTTCCTACTTTCATTTGTAAAAAAGGGCTACCATCTTTGTATTCCAACTACTTAGCTTTAAAATTTAAAAAGGATCTGTTAAAAAACGCGAACATGTCATTATGGAACACTGCATTATAGTGGAATGAAGAAGCATTTGTGAGCAATTCAAATATAATCAGCAACATTTGTTACTTGGAATGTTAAAGCGGTCAGCAAGTAACCTTGTCACAGTTACATAATACCAGGCAGCCTCCATTCCATTAGATCAGATACAATTCACCCATAGTCTGTTTGGAAAGATTATATCATGCATTGGATGATGGAAGATGAACTATAATAGAATTACACCATAGAATGTAAAACTTTAGACAAAGGCAAACTGATGGAAAGAGAAAGGAAGAGAAGACTAATATTTTCTATTATTCTCAAAAATGGAAATCAAAAGTCTACAGCCAAATCAAAGACATGCTTTGAAACCATAAAGGAAATCCCAATTGATCCTTTTAATATAAATCCAGCAAAAAAGAAAATTTATAATATCAAAAGAATTACCTTAAAAGTCTTGGAAAGCATGATCTTTTCTTCTCTATATAATTTGGCCCAAGCAATAAAAATAGCATATTGAAATACAATAACAAGAGTAATATGCAGTGTCAGGAGAAGATAGAGGAGGGTCATTTGGAGAGCAAGGGTTGGGAATCAGGATTCCTGGAAGGAATGGGAATTCACAGAATTGTGAGAGTGAGGAGTCCATGGGAGGTAGTGATGATTCCGTTCCCACCCATTTATGGCAACTAAACACCTCCTAATGGATTTCATACTGGTCTGACACAGGATGTTTGCATTTTTTTCTAAAAGGGTAATGACATAAAGACCAAAGGATTGAATTAATTTTATTCAAGGACTCAGAGATCTAGAAATAAGAAAATCAGGGCCAGATGTCCTTTAGTGCTGTGAGCTAAAGAGTGAATGTACTTAAATACCTTTTTCCAAATAAGGGTACATGATTATCAAATTACCGAATCATATAATAACTATACAACTTAAATTCCAATTTTTCCGTTGTAAACAAAGAAATCTAATTTGAGTTGCAAATTCATATATACGAAGTTGTAAATGAGAGGACATGAGTATCAAATCAAATTATTAAAATATATAATAACTTTGACAATTTAAATTCCAACTTTTCCAAATTACTACAGGATCAAACCTGAATAGTCAATTGTAAAAGTATTAGTTTTAAATAATAAAAGTCTAAGTTGCAAATTATGAGTTATGAATTTTAAAATTTTAAATAAATGATAAACAGTAAAATTGTCTGCTAGTAAATAATGAAAACCCCGAAACATTGAAAATACAACCATAATGCAATATATGCAATACTCTACGAGCCTAAATACAGATTATCAGCTACAGAAAAATTGAGGATGAAATCACTATCATTTCATTTACTCGAAATAAAGCCCTCTCATATTATTTACTTTATATGAATACTGAGAAGATAACTTCATTAATAAATCAAAGAGTTTTACGTGGCTTGACCGGCTTCACATTCCTCTTAGCAATAGATAAGATTGATGTTAGGATAAATACTCCAACCAAAAGCTTCACTCCCTAATTCCTCATCGTTTCTCACAGCTAACAAAACGTGGACGGGATGATCCTACTTTTCTTATTGTTTCTAGCAGCATTGCCCAACCCCAAAACCTAAAAACAAACGAAGTCAGTGTCTGAGATTATCATGCGAATTAGTAAATTCAATTGCAAGCTACTGATTAGACAAGTTTAATAACAAATTTCTATCCTTATACGTAGGTTCAAATAATCCCAAATAATCCTTACTTTCTTTGTAAGAGGAATAGAAAATGAAGGGACACATAATGAATTTATTATTTCGAATTCTTCGGCAATTTTAAGATCACAAGATTAAAGGCTTTTCGAATCCCCAATTTCAGTAGCCAACTGGTTTCAAATAGGCAACACGGATGGAAACTTTGTTACTACCAAACTGAAATCAGATAGCACACCTGAAGAAAATAGCAATGGGACTGAATGTTGACTGAGACAGCGACGAAAGTGCTGAGCAAGGAGGCTGATGAGGAGAAGAGCGGTGGAGGGGCCCAACGCCAAGGAACCGAGTGCAAAGAATGGCGGATTGAATAGGGGATTTGTGAAATCAGCGAGTCGAAGATGAGAATGACCCTCGGATTTGTATTCCCATTTTTTTCATCTTTTCGTCTCTAATTAAAATAGGGGATGACGTTAGGGGTTAAATAACAAATAAATTTTGTGAAAAATTTTAAAAAAATATTGCTTAAATTTTAAAATTTTAAATTAATTTGTTTATTATATTTTTTAAATTATTTAATATTTTTATAAAATAAATAACAATATATTTTTATATAAATTTTATATTTAAAATTTAAAATTTAAAATTTAAGTAATATTTTTTTAAGATTTTTTAAAATTTTGATTCAATAATTTTATAAAATATAAGAAAAAGATGTAAGTTATGGGAAAAATCCCTAAAAATACCTGTTGAAATTTTAAATTCTAAAAACATAATGTAAATTTTTAAAATCCCAAAAATTTATGTGGGAGTTAAATAAGTTGTTGTACTGTTGTTTATATTCTTAATATATGTATGAGATAAAAAATCCTAAAATAAAGTAATTTGTTTATACAGTATAGAAGAAAAAAAATTCTAAAACAAAACATGTCTTCCATATTTTTAATTTACTTTTTCCTGAAATCTTATATTTTTAATTTATATGTCTATGAAAATTTAGGGAATAAAATAAATTATTATTTATTGGAATAACAATGGTAACAAATTTTAAAATAAAATAAGTCGTTAATGTGCATGGGATGAGGAATAAAACATATAATTACTTATAATTTTATTTACTTATATAATTATATTTTAGAAAAAATCTTACTAAAATACCTTTTGAAATTCAAAATTTTAAAAGGTTGATATCAATTTCTAAAATTCTAAATCAATACTCATCATTTAAATAAAATTTTAAAATTGGTGCACCTTTACATTATTGCCCTTTACATTTTAAAAAATCCAACCACCCTTGTGGACGACCATAGGTTCGGCATTAATGACTAGTAAAAATTAATAATATATAAGTTAACTATTAAATTTAACCACATGCTTATTTATTATTTTTATAGTACAATTTACTATATTTAATTAGATATTATTACAACAGTAATATAATTGATGACTACGTTTTTTTTTAGATTTTAAATATGTTAAAATAAATTAATCTTTTTAAGAATTTATTATTTTTATAATGCAATTAATTACACTTCATCTATTATAATAGTAATATAATTAATAATTACTTTTTTTAAAACTCAAATTTATTAAAATTGGCAAATTTACTACTTTTATAATACAATTTACCACATTTTAATATAAATTTACCACAACAATAATGTAATTAACAACCACCTTTTCTAAATCTCAAAATTATTGAAATAAATTACTTATGGTGATTTACTACTTTTGTAACATAATCATTAAATCAATTTTACTCTGAAAATCTTGTAATACACATTTTAATTAAAAATATATATAGATTGAGCTGACTCAATACTTTCAATTATTTTATCAATAAGTCTTAGTTAATAATTTTAATCAGTAATTCCATTAACTGATTTAATAATATTTTAAATTTCTAACATTAATGATGATTCATAATAGTCATAAACTACTTTAATTTTTAAAATATTTTGGAGTCATATGATAGTAATTAATTAGTAATAAGATTAACTAATTATATGATATTTTTAAATTTCTAACTATAACGATAATTAACAATAATTATAAATAATTAATCACTTATAACTTATTTTTCCTTCTCCCTATGCGATGCAAGAGAGAAATCTTTATTTTACTATATTTTATTCGATATCTACTATGATAATTATGCAATTGATAGCCACTTTTTTCTAAATCAAACTTGTTAAAATAAATAAATATTTATAGTGATTTACTACTTTTGTAGCATACTCCTCCAGTCCTTAATATAGGACCTAATTAGGGAGTTAATTTTGGTCTAAATATAAGACCTATTTTATATTTATCAACTATTTTTTAAATTATCCCTATTGATACTTCTTCAACAATAATCAAGTGAAAGAGAGAAAGACAAGGAGTTAACGAAGATGATTATAGTATTTTAGAAAAAATATCTTATATTAATTAACTTTCTTAATTTTAGAACCAGAAAAATAGGCCTAACCCGTCAAGGCGGCCCTTTTAAACCCATTTAAATCGAGAGCCTAGGCTCAAGATTTAGAACATCTAAAGTAAGTTGGGCTAAAATGGGCCAGCCCGTTTAAGCTATGGCTAGTGTTTTAGAAAAAATATCTCATTTAAAATATTTTTGAGTCCCATGATAGTAATTAATTAGTAATATGATTAACTAATTATATGATATTTTTAAATTTTTAACTATGATGATAATTTATAATAATTATAAATAATTAATCACTTATAACTTATTTTTCCTTCTCCCTATGCAACTCATGAGAGAAATCTTTATTTTACTATATTTCATTCGATATCTATTATGATAATTATGCAATTGATAGCCACTTTTTTCTAAATCAAATTTGTTAAAATAAATAAATATTTATAGTGATTTACTACTTTTGTAACATACTCCTCCAGTCCTTAATATAGGACCTAATAAGGGAGTTAATTTTAGTCTAAATATAAGACCTATTTTATATTTATCAACTATGTTTTAAATTATCCCTATTGATACTTGAAACAACCTTTTCGTCCGATGTCGCCTTGGGGTTACTTCAAAAATTTAAACCAAGGATTGCGTATAGTGCAACCTCGGGTCGTTCTCTTTGAGGAGCCAAAAATAAATTTAAATTCCTAAGTAACTAAATGCAATGCAACTTAAAATAGAAAATAGGATTTATTTTGGTTGACTAACAACTAAATGCAATGAATTAAAAATAAATTTAAATAAAATATTTTTAGAACTTTTAGTTTAAAGAAAATGTTAATGAATGATAACAAGTTAATGGAATAAAAATGCAAGGGATTAACAATTATAAAAGTAATCCTCCAATCCAACAGCGCAGGCAATCACAGCTTCAACAGATATGGGAAATATAAACAATGAATTAAGATTTATAATCAAGCTTTTAATCCAACAACCGAGCCACCTCGAATTGTCAGAAAATATTTTCCAAATCCTAATTTATTAAATACCACCACAATAATAATTAGGACTAAAGATATTAAAATCCAATGCTCAATTATAACTCAATAATTCATAGAAATAGGATTAAAGCCAGCAAGAGATATAATGATCCAATAATTCAAGCTACCTTGAACTATCACAAAATATTCACAATAATTTCAATACCATGTCTGACCCAGATCAAAGTAAATAAAATTAAAGTTAATTAAAGAACAATATCAATTGCCAAACAATAATCCAACTATAATAATTCTCAAAAATATAAATAAATCATTATAAATATTTCCAATAATTATAAAATAATCCTAAGACCTAGGAATCATAAAATAATTAATGGGTGAAAATTAAAATAACTTAAACTCCCCTTTGAGATTCCAAGCTCATGCCCTTGCCATTGAATAAGAGGATTAAGAAGCCCTAGCCACGCCTAGCCATAGAGATCCACGCCCACGTCCAGCCTTCATGGCCACCTATGTTTGCTGTCGCTGTGCTGGTTAGATGGAATAGAGCAGGAGTTGAAGGGAATTGGAAGACACGCAGCGGAAATTAACTTTAAAAATTTTTCCATTCCCAGCCAGGATCTACCGAATGTGTTTAAGTCAAGGAGAAAGAAGTGTTACCTTCGGTTTCAAGCTTTGGTCGCGACCTCAGTGTCCACTAGTCGCGACTCTTCGCCTCTGGAACCTTTTAGTCGCGACCTCCTCTGCTTCTCGTCGCGACCTGAAGTCTCTGGAGCTTTTAGTCGCGACCTCTTCAACTTCACGTCGCGACCTGTCTCCTCTTTTCGGATTTCTGACGTTCAGATGCCCGTTTGGTCGCGACCTAAGTGTGTTCTGGTCGCGACCTTTCTTCGTGTCTGGTCGTATCGTAGAAGTCGACAGCTCAGATCGGCTTCCTCTACCGGTATCCACACGAACAGCGTTCCAATCGCGAACGACGTGCTAGCGCCTCTTGTCCCTCTAGGGCTTTCTAGAGATTCCGTCCTCACCGTCTCTATCTCGGCAGTTTCTTATGTGCAAACCTTTTGCACTCTCCCTGCCCCCTCTTCTCACGTCTAAATGTGTGTGTAGAGATCTATATTGTATGTAGAACCCTAGCTCCTAATGTCAAATATATAGGAAGCTATCGGGCTTCTAATAGGGCCGGGCTTCAGAATTAATCTTATATTAATTCTAAATTAATACAATATCATATATTGCATAATTTAAAAAGAAACTGATTAAATAAATATGGTTTATATTAAATCCGTCCCACAGATTTAATTCACCTATTTATTTAATTTAAAATAAAGATAAGACAGAATTATATTTGATTTATTCTCATAAATCAAATTTGAGATATTTTATCAATTTGAATTTCAAATTCAAATAGATCATATCCATTTAAATTCAAATTCAAAAATGATAGAGATTTAATTTATCCTTATAAATTAAATCTTACAAATATCTCTTATATTATATATATAATATATATATACTGATTTATATATATATAAAATATATATCCACCCTAGATCATTCATTGAATTTAGACATCTCTTAGATTCAATGAATCTGGACATCATAGCTCGCATTGGGCTGTTTTGTGTGCGACCCTGTAGGCCCATATGAAGTTGGCAGTGGCCCAGTTACTATACTGACCCACAAGTCGTAAGCGGTCTCTAGCAAGGCATTACGACTACCCAAAACATATGAGGATCGATAAACGATGTAACCTTTCCTACAACCATATCACGTCCCTTTTGTCACACGATATTTCGGTCAAGGATGAGGCATGGTGGACGTCATCCTCCTGTTCCTGACCGTTACTTTCTCGATCCCTGAGTAGTCTGAATATAGAAATGGAACTACCCTTCCATTCCAGTATGGCCATACATTTCTCAGACTCACTCATCGAGGGGCCCAGTAATATCTCTCTACGAATGTGAGGGACAAATTCCATCTTGACCATTCACATTCCTCCGCATGAAAAACCACTAAGCCCGAGCATAGCCTTTATGATCACTCGGTCAAAAGTGACTTTTGACTAGGTCAAAGCTGAGCGTTTGTCATGTAGGAATCCATGATGATCTCAGGTCAAAGGGCATAGTGACATGGCTTGTATATGAGAGAAGCTTATGACTTGACCCATGCAGCTCTCTCATAGCGGGTCGGTCCAACACCCTGTACTCTTACATGTGCTTATGACTTTGATTTATATCTCTATATATCTTCAAAGTCATACTGGTCTTATTTCATCTCTGCTCCCACATAGATGACCGACCAGGGACATTTAGGATAAGATCACGAGTTATCCAAGGATTGTCATCATAGTAAACATGCAAATAATATGATAACCTGATACAATGATTGGCCCCTAGGGCACAATTTCCAACATCCTCCCACTTGCACTAGGAACAAGCATTAATTTGTCTCAATCCTATTGACCTAACATGACGCTCATGTTTTGCCTGGACAAGCGGTTTAGAGGATCAGCATCATTGTCTTCTCTTGCTACCTTGCATATTTTTATATCACCTCTATCATTGATTTCTCTGATGAGATGAAATCGCCTGAGTATATGCTTGGTCCTTTGATGTGACCAAGGCTCTTTGGCCTGTGCAATGTCACTACTATTGTCACAGAACAAAGTTATTGGATCTGAGATGGTCGATACCACCCCTAGTTCAGTAATGAACTTCCTGATCCAAACGGCCTCCTTAGCTGCATCAGATGCTGCTATGTACTCAGCTTCCGTTGCAGAATCTGCTACAGTGCTCTGCTTAGAGCTCTTCCAGCTTACTGCTCCATTATTCAGGAGGAATATGTATCCAGATTGCGATTTCTGGTCATCCTGGTCAGTTTGGAAACTTGCATCTGTGTAACCAGTTACATAGAGCTCGTCTTCCAATCCACCATAGACCAAGAATAAGTCCTTAGTCCTTCTTAAGTACTTAAGGATATTCTTGACAGCAGTCCAATGGCCCTCACCAGGGTCCTGTTGATATCTGCTAGTCATACTTAAGGCAAACGAGACATCCGGTCGAGTACATAACATGGCGTACATGATAGATCCTATGGCCGAGGCATATGGAATCTTACTCATGCGACCTCGCTGATCTGGTGTACTAGGACACAAATCCTTGCTGAGGTGAATACCATGAGACTTGGGTATGAAACCCCTTTTTGATTCCTGCATACTGAACCTATGCAGTATCTTGTCTATATATGTGCTCTGACTCAGTCCTAGAAGCCTTTTAGATCTATCTCTATAGATCCTAATTCCTAGGATGTAGGTGGCTTCACCCAAGTCTTTCATCGAGAAAGATTTTCCTAACCAAGACTTGACAATCTGCAAGGTAGGAATGTCATTCCCAATGAGTAGGATGTCATCGACATAGAGTACCAAAAACACAACTGTGCTCCCACTAACCTTTTTGTACACACAAGGTTCATCAATGTTTTGAAGAAATCCAAACTCTTTGACTACTTCATCAAAACGATGATTCCAACTCCGAGATGCTTGCTTCAGTCCATAAATGGACCTTTGAAGCTTGCATACCTTACCAGAGTCCTCGGAACGCACAAACCTTCAGGTTGTGTCATGTACACATCCTCAAGGAGCTTTCCATTAAGGAAGGCTGTCTTGACGTCCATCTGCCATATTTCATAGTCATAATATGCTGCAATGGCAAGGAGGATTCTGATTGATTTGGCCATTGCAACTGGGGAAAAGGTCTCATCATAGTCCATACCATGAGTTTGAGTAAATCCTTTTGCAACCCGTCGTGCCTTGAAGACATTTACATTGCCATCCATGTCGGTTTTCTCTTTAAAAACCCACTTGCACCCGACAGTTTTTACACCTTCAGGCGGGTCGACTAAGGTCCATACCTTATTATCGTACATGGATTGCATCTCAGACTTCATGGCATTAAGCCATTTTTCAGAGTTTGGTCCCACTATAGCTTCTTGATAGGTAGTGGGCTCATTATGCTCAATGAGCAACACATCACGACTATCAGAAATCAGAAATCCATATCTCTGAGGCTGAAGTCGTGCCCTATTAGATCGCCTTGGGCCTTGCGTGACTTGAGGAGTCTCAACAACTTCTTGTGAGTCTTCTCTACTTTCCATCTCTAGTTCTGTGGCGTCTTGTGGCTCTCGAACTTCTTCGAGGTGTACCTTGCTCCCAGTGGTTCTTTTAGAGATAAATTCTCGTTCTAGAAAGATACCATTTATGACAACAAACACTTTGTTATCAGTGGGGTTGTAGACATAATATCCCTTGGTTTCCTTAGGATATCCCACAAAAAGGCACTTTGAAGATTTGGGCGCTAACTTATCTGGGCTTGTTGCTTAACATAGACCTCACATACCCAAATCTTGAGAAAAGATAAACTAGGTTTCCTCCCAGTCCATATCTCATACGGAGTCTTTTCAACTGCCTTAGATGGAACACGATTCAGTGTGAACGCAGCTGTCTCTAGGGCGTGGCCCCAAAAGGATGGTGGAAGATCTGTTTGACTCATCATGGATCGAACCATATCCAATAGTGTTCGATTCCTCCGTTCAGAAACCCCATTCCATTGTGGTGTTCCTGTAGGAGTCAATTGTGAGACTATTCCACAATTCCTAAGATGATCGATAAACTCTTGGCTCAAATATTCACCACCTCGATCAGATCGAAGGGCTTTAATTGTTTTACCAAGCTGGTTTTGTACTTCATTTTGAAATATCTTGAACATTTCAAAAGTTTCGGATTTATGTTTCATTAGATAGACGTAGCCATATCTACTGAAATCATCTATGAATGTAATGAAGTACGAATAACCTCTTCTGGCATTTGTATTCATCGGTCCACACACATCTGTATGTATGAGGCCCAACAAATCAGTGGCCCTCTCACTGTGCCCAGTGAAAGGCGACTTTGTCATCTTTCCTAATAAACAAGATTCGCAAGTATCATATGATTCAAAATCAAATGAGTTGAGAAATCCATCTTGATGGAGTTTAGAAATGCGTTTCTCATTTATGTGGCCTAGACGACAGTGCCAGAGGTACGTCGGATTCAAATCATTTGGTTTGATCCTTTTGGCGGTTATGTTATAGATATTTCCATGATTGGGTTGTTCCAAGTTTAATATGTAATGATCAACATGCAAATCACCATGAGCATAGAAAATATCATTACGATAAATAGAACATTTACCATTCCCAGAAATGGAAGTGTAACCTTCCTTATCCAAATAAGAAAGAGAAACAATGTTACTACTCAAAGCAGGAACATAATAGCAATTGTTCAAAACTAACAAAAGCCCAGTGGGCAGAACTAATTCATAAGTGCCTACAGCTAGAGCAGCAACCTTTGCTCTATTTCCAACTCGTAGGTCAACTTCGCCCTTTTTCAGCTTTCTACTGTCCTTTAGGCCCTGCACATTTGTACAAATGTGAGAACCACATGCAGTATCTAATACCCATGTAGTGGAAGTAGAGAGATGAATGTCTATAACATAAATACCTGAAGTGATAGCCCCGCTATCCTTCTTGTTCTTTCTCAGATCTTCAAGGTAGAGTTTGCAATTCCTCTTCCAATGACCCGATTCATTGCAGAAGAAGCAAACTCCTTCCTTTGGAGGCTTTGCCTTCTTTGGTGCAGGCTTGGTTTCGGGCTTGCCTGACTCTTTGGTCTTACCAGATGAGCCATGACCCTTCCCCTTGCCCTTGCCTTTCCTTTTCATACCCTTTCCTTTCTGAACCATCAAAACAGTACTGGGCTTCTTCTTAACAGTCGGCTCAGCAGTTTTAAGCATCCCATGCAGTTCAGAAATAGATTTCTCCATGTTGTTCATGTTGTAGTTCATGACAAACTGGTCATAACTTTCCGGGAGTGAGTTCAAGATCAAATCTGTAGCTAACTCCTGGCTCATGGGAAATCCAAGCCTCTCAAGGTGATCTATGTACCCTTTCATCTTTAAGATATGAGTACTCACTGATGCACCTTCAGCCATCTTGCAGGAATGTAAGGCCTTAGTGGTCTCATACCTCTCTTGCCTTGCTTGTTGCTGGAACATTTCCTTAAGATGCACAATCATCTCATAAGCCTCCATGTGTTCCAAATCTCTTTGGAGCTCCGGAACCATGGTGGCATGCATCAAGCATCCCACATCAACAGAGTCTTCCTTATGCTTCGCATAAGAATCTCTCTGAGCTCTAGGAGCATTGGCTGCTGGCTCCTCAGGAATGGGTTGATCTAGGACATATGCCTTTCTTTCCTGCTTGAGAACAATTCTCAAGTTCCTGAACCAGTCAAGAAAGTTTGTCCCATTGAGGTTGTCCTTCTCAAGGACAGATCGCAACGATAATGTAGCAGTATTACTAGTCGTCATGATTCTACAATTAAAATATGCAAGCCAATTAGCAATCTCCCACTGAATAAAACAACCCTCAATGTAATAATTAGTGGGCTAAGATCCATATTTGGCTTAAACTTGAGTCCGCTTTGGCAGGACGCTCAACTTTAAGTTATTTAGGTAGGTAACAACTTTACCAATTACATCAAATGTAATTCTTAGATATTTATGGGATTCCATCATCATATGATTCGGCATGTTTTAATCCCATCTAATGCCTTGAGACCCAAAACCGTTTTGATAATCTCAATTAAGTCAAACAATAACAAACATAAGAGCAGCACCATTACTCTTGCTTATCTCCCCAAGATAACTCAAATGCACCCACTTTGGTGGACCTACAAATGAGCGATCGAGGTTTTGACAAGTGTTCATTAATTGACGGCATATGACTTAAGATTTCTTTTAGAGGGTTTAATTAATTATCTGGTTTATAAGATGCATGTATCGCGGTTGTATCTCATACAAGTATTATGCATATAAAACATACATGCAGTGATCTAATCAAAAGATGCATAATCTTAAACGTGACACAATATGGCTCACCTATCCTAAGTCCCCTCAAGCCAATGAGAGAAGCTGTCTAATTAGAATAGGAAAATTACATAAGGAAACCTCGTTTTAACATTCGAGGGGAGTGAGATGAGAAGAGAATGTACAACGAGAGTCATTAGAGGAAGGCACGACACGCAGGCCGTATTTAGAAAAATTACAACACTTGTAATCTAGAGCCATATTATTCACCATACCCAAACATTCAAGAATCAAAATTCATGCTATTTGAAGGGTAATAATTGTTTCAAAACATTCATATATCAGGAAAGTCAATACATATTACGATTATGTTGCGCTACGATTAAATAGCCACGGCGGTCCCATTTAGAAATTTTTTTTTGATAAATAATCAAGAATCTTAATTCTTTTTCCTTAGACCCCATCAATATTAATTGATCAAATCAATTGATATACACCACCGATTTCAGTTTCCTTTTAGATTCCGTATATGTCATACATAAACAGATTCCATATATGTCATACATATCACGCATGTTATCATATAATCAGCTAAGAAGTCTAACATACATCACATGTATCAACAATCAAACCTAACTTAAACACAAAACGGCATGGCTCTGATACCACTGAAGGGAATTGGAAGACACGCAGCGGAAATTAACTTTAAAAATTTTTCCATTCCCAGCCAGGATCTACCGAATGTGTTTAAGTCAAGGAGAAAGAAGTGTTACCTTCGGTTTCAAGCTTTGGTCGCGATCTCAGTGTCCACTAGTCGCGACTCTTCGCCTCTGGAACCTTTTAGTCGCGACCTCCTCTGCTTCTCGTCGCGACCTGAAGTCTCTGGAGCTTTTAGTCGCGACCTCTTCAACTTCACGTCGCGACCTGTCTCCTCTTTTCGGATTTCTGACGTTCAGATGCCCGTTTGGTCGCGACCTAAGTGTGTTCTGGTCGCGACCTTTCTTCGTGTCTGGTCGTATCGTAGAAGTCGACAGCTCAGATCGGCTTCCTCTACCGGTATCCACACGAACAGCGTTCCAATCGCGAACGACGTGCTAGCGCCTCTTGTCCCTCTAGGGCTTTCTAGAGATTCCGTCCTCACCGTCTCTATCTCGGCAGTTTCTTATGTGCAAACCTTTTGCACTCTCCCTGCCCCCTCTTCTCACGTCTAAATGTGTGTGTAGAGATCTATATTGTATGTAGAACCCTAGCTCCTAATGTCAAATATATAGGAAGCTATCGGGCTTCTAATAGGGCCGGGCTTCAGAATTAATCTTATATTAATTCTAAATTAATACAATATCATATATTGCATAATTTAAAAAGAAACTGATTAAATAAATATGGTTTATATTAAATCCGTCCCACAGATTTAATTCACCTATTTATTTAATTTAAAATAAAGATAAGACAGAATTATATTTGATTTATTCTCATAAATCAAATTTGAGATATCTTATCAATTTGAATTTCAAATTCAAATAGATCATATCCATTTAAATTCAAATTCAAAAATGATAGAGATTTAATTTATCCTTATAAATTAAATCTTACAAATATCTCTTATATTATATATATAATATATATATACTGATTTATATATATATAAAATATATATCCACCCTAGATCATTCATTGAATTTAGACATCTCTTAGATTCAATGAATCTGGACATCATAGCTCGCATTGGGCTGTTTTGTGTGCGACCCTGTAGGCCCATATGAAGTTGGCAGTGGCCCAGTTACTATACTGACCCACAAGTCGTAAGCGGTCTCTAGCAAGGCATTACGACTACCCAAAACATATGAGGATCGATAAACGATGTAACCTTTCCTACAACCATATCACGTCCCTTTTGTCACACGATATTTCGGTCAAGGATGAGGCATGGTGGACGTCATCCTCCTGTTCCTGACCGTTACTTTCTCGATCCCTGAGTAGTCTGAATATAGAAATGGAACTACCCTTCCATTCCAGTATGGCCATACATTTCTCAGACTCACTCATCGAGGGGCCCAGTAATATCTCTCTACGAATGTGAGGGACAAATTCCATCTTGACCATTCACATTCCTCCGCATGAAAAACCACTAAGCCCGAGCATAGCCTTTATGATCACTCGGTCAAAAGTGACTTTTGACTAGGTCAAAGCTGAGCGTTTGTCATGTAGGAATCCATGATGATCTCAGGTCAAAGGGCATAGTGACATGGCTTGTATATGAGAGAAGCTTATGACTTGACCCATGCAGCTCTCTCATAGCGGGTCGGTCCAACACCCTGTACTCTTACATGTGCTTATGACTTTGATTTATATCTCTATATATCTTCAAAGTCATACTGGTCTTATTTCATCTCTGCTCCCACATAGATGACCGACCAGGGACATTTAGGATAAGATCACGAGTTATCCAAGGATTGTCATCATAGTAAACATGCAAATAATATGATAACCTGATACAATGATTGGCCCCTAGGGCACAATTTCCAACAGGAGTGTGGGTGAAGACGTGAATGGGAATGGAATTGTCGAGTCCGCAGGGGTGCTACCGTGGTCTCTGCTATTCTGATTCTGCACTGTGGAGGGAATGAAGGCGTGGAGGAGATGGATGAATATGGAGATGGAATGGTGTGGTACTGCTGTCGCTGGTTCAAGGCTGCAGACCGTGGCTGGGAGATGGGAGGCTGAGAGTTCTCGCGGCACGAATTGGTTTGGAAAGTGCTGAAGGGTGTACGCGGCGTCTCTGCTGAATTGCGTTCAGAATGGAAGATGCTGAAGGTTCTCCACGGCCGTGAATGGAAGGGTAGGCGCTGGAGGTGTGTGAGTGGGATGGAAGGGTTGAAGGGTTGAAGTCGCCGCGTGAATGGAATGGAAGATCTAAAGCTTTCCACGGCGTGCTGAATGGTTGCGTGCATGGTTAAAAAGGTAACCTAATGGGCGCAAGGTTTGGCCCAATGGGTCCTTTAATGTAATTTCTGAATTAGTGGTCCTTTGTTGTCATTTGTAAATTCTGATTTCTCCTAAATTCCTGAAATATAAAATCATAATAATGTAATACCTTTTATCCCAAAAATAATTGTTTAGGAGAAATAATAAAAATATGACAATTATGCCCCTATTAAACACTAATTTATTATAAGGTTCAATAATTTAATTGATGCATAAACAATATAATTAAGGCCCAAAATAATGACAAAAACTCACTAAAATGATATGAATAAATATATAAAAATATGGGTTTGTCAATACTTCCTCAATAATAATCAAGTGAGAGAGAGAGAGGGAGGTAAGGAAGATGATTATAGTGTTTTAGAAAAAATATCTCATATTAACTAACTTTCTTAATTTTAGAGTCAGAAAAATAGACCGAACCCGTCAAGACGGCCCTTTTAAACCCATTTAAATTGAGAGCCTAGACTCAAGATTTAGAACGTCCAAAGTAAGTCGGGCTAAAATGGGCCAGCCCGTTTAAGCTATAGCCCATCAAGGGCTGGCCTATTTAAACTCACCATTTTTTTATTAAAAATTAAAAGTTTAATAGTGATAAGTCTAACCATGTGACACTAGATTTTTTTATATATACTTTGATACATCAATATTTTAATCAAATGTCACTGATTTCACATAATTTAAAATAGTTTTTGTCAAATTTATTAGTATTTAGACTATGTAGTTTTTTAATTATGTTTTTTGGAGCCAAACATTTATTTTTACAATTCTACAAATGATAAAAGATAACAGTGGCATCCCTTATTGGTTAAAAAAATACATTGTTTTTTTTAATGAACTAATATGTTATATAGACAAAGAATAACATTAGAAAAACGTGCATATGCATATGGGGATGTTATCATAACAATACTTGTCGTATTTTGTTCCATAATGTTGTTGCTAATGTTTAATGGTTTGATTTGTCTTGTTTTCTTACTTTTGGATAATATTTGTGAATGATCATGGTAACTGTTTTATTTGGTTTAATTTTGGTAAGTTGCCAATAGTTTAAATCTTTAATTTGATTATATTTATGTTTTAGCTAATAAATTTTCGTTTTATTTTGATTCATTTAAAAATAAGAAAGAAAAAATGAGATTGTGTTAAAAGGGCCCAAAACCCAATGGGCTGGACCTCAGAAAAAGGGCCTTTAAAACTAGGGCTGTGCAAGAAGCCCAAGCCTACACAAAAAATACCCTACC
Organism: Leucaena leucocephala; assembly: GCA_037074615.1. Classification (NCBI taxonomy): domain Eukaryota; kingdom Viridiplantae; phylum Streptophyta; class Magnoliopsida; order Fabales; family Fabaceae; genus Leucaena; species Leucaena leucocephala. Next base: position 20,746,289 of record CM073532.1, on the reverse strand, counting down.
CAACCCGGTAAAAAATGAACCAATGTAAAATAGGCAACTTCAGACAGGGCCAGGCATCAGGCAGGGGTTACTGCCCTTCTCATTTGGCCCTGCCCAGTTGATTACCTTTTTACATATTAAAATTTATAGATTACAGTATTTCACATAAAACGAATATGATAGATACTGGTGACTAAAGGGTAATTTTATAAATATGAGTAGTTAATTAGGTAATTGCATCCTTTAAAATTTATAACTAAATTAATTCTTTCTTTATATTTTTTAAACTGTGCTAACTGTCGTAATTTTTTTTAGATGCTTCATCTTTGTCAATTTTGGGGAGATTGATGCAAAGTTACAATTGTAAACTACTTAGACTTCAATTCTTTTTTTATATGCAATAGATTTTAAAACTTTAATTACTATTTTTTTGTTGCCTTATTCTTAGTGGATTATGGATATTATTTAAGTTTTAAAGATATATGAATATAGTATTATTTTAGAAGTTCATAATTGTAGTTTTTTTCCACAATATGAGCAGGGCTTCACTACTTGGGCATACCCAATTCGCCCATGCCCAGTCTGAAATAGTTAGAGTTTTTATTGGGCAGGGCCGAGCATCAAATTGTAAAATGCAGCCCATACTTTTTTAGGCAGGGGTTGCCTTGCCCTGCACACCCCTATTTAAAACTAAACAGGCAAGCCCATTTTTCTAACATTACTTAATAATATAATTAATTTAGCTAAATAGATTATATATTAAGTACCAAATGAGTAATTTACTATACTTCATTAGATAATAATAATACAATTGACAACTACTTTTTTCATATCAAATTTGTTAAACTAAATAAATCCTTATGGTGATTTACTAGTTTTGTAATGCAATTTGCTATACTTATTACATATTTACTATAACAATAATTTATTTTAACAAGTTTTAGATTTAAAAAAAAAAGAATTATCAATTGTATTGTTTTTGTAGTGATTAACAAAACAAGTATAATAAATTGAGCTGTAATGTAGTAAAACTCCATATGAATTCATTTATTTTAAAACATTTGAGATTTAGAAAAACTGGTTGTTAATTATATTATTTTTATAGTAAATATGTAATGAAGTGTAATAAATTACGTTATAAAAGAAGTAATAAATCGCATATGATCAAACTTAATAGTTAACTTATATATTATTTTATATAATATTAATAAAGTTGTTTTAGTGAGATTTTCCCTAAAAATATTGTGTTGTTGACGAGAACTTCAAATGGTCAACATGTTCACCTTGAGAAATCGGACAAGATTATTTTATGAAATCATTTTGAAAAACAAATAAGGTGGGTTATTTTGATGAAACACTATCAACGTACTTATATAAATAATTTCTAAATTCAAATATAAAAATTTGAATCTTGACTTTTGAATTTAAGATGGTATCTTCTTCTTTTTCTTCGATACTTCTTCCACTTCCTAATCAATCTTGCCACACAATTTGACATCATAACTTCTTTCTCTATGTTTTTTTGTGTGGACATAACTGCACAAGATAATTATAAGTGTGTTTGGGACCATGTTGACAACCCTCAAATTAGTTTCTTTGATCCAAAAAGCTATTTTATAACCAAGCTACTTGTTTAGAATGCTTTATTAACAAACTACTTTTGCCCCAAAAGCACGTTTAAATCTAAAGCCAAATTTTCTTGCTTACAGACGTGTCACGGTGCGGTATGCACTTTAAAAATTTTAACCTATCCAAATTGCCCTTCTCGGTTTCCCTTCTTTCCCAAGCCGCCCTGTAATTACTGTGGCGGCTAGTAGATCTTTTGTTTGTTCAATAAGAAATTATCTCTTTCTTGTTGCATAATGTTAATACTGGATTCTATGTGACATTGACGGAATAAAAACATAATATTGGAAAGTAAAAGCAAGTCATAGAACAAGCTACTCATTAATTCTTTTAATGTATATAATTTAATTTTAGGCGTTTTAGTATTTGTGAATTTTTCTTATAATATATTAACTTTTTATTTTTATAATTTTAATTTAAATATTTCAATTAAAATTATCACATTATATACTATAATATACACACACCTATTTGATAATATTCATCTTCTTTTCAATTATTTTACATATAAACATACTTTTCAATTATATCATCTAAACAAGTTTTAGTCAAAATAATTTATTTTTAAAGTCTATCCAAATATAAAGTTATATTATACTAATTGACTTTTATCTTAACTCCAAGTTGTAAAAGTAAATTGGGATAAATATCACTTTTATAAATGTTAATCTAAACAAGCATTACATTAGATCTAATATTTAGTCAAATCTCTTAAACATTATATAAAATATATCAAGAACATTAAATAGATATATCATATAAACCTTTTGCTCCAATGTTTGACATCATGTAAATTATCAAATCTAAGGTAAAGAACATGTTGTTATTAACTTATTACCTTTGCTCATATGTTAACGTTATTCCAAAACTTGTTACCCCATGCACCCTTACATATTTTACTCTAAAATTTATTATCCCATGCGGCTGGCATATTATAAATTTATTTAATAGCTTATTATTTTTCTTACAATTTATTATGCTTGCACATACTAAAATTATAAACAACTTATTTTATTTCAGAATGGATTACCCATGCTATGAAAAACTAGTTTCAGGACCACATAAATTAAAAAGGTTAAGGTGCAAGTTTAATATTCGTAAATGTGCACTATAAAGTTTCCTTAGGTATAAAAAATAAAGGTTTCAAAATGCTGAAAAATGTACAAAGGGTTGTTGCTAAGGGGATTTATGGTGAACATAGGTAAGTGATGAATCCCTATTTTATCATATTATTTTTCATATATTTTAGATAATTTCTCATGTTTAATAGACATTATTGTAGTAGTTTTGCTCACTTTGTGCTTTAATTAATTGTATGAATCAAATTATTAAAAATGTCATTTTCTTGTATTTTTATTAATTTTATTATTTCTCTTGATTAAATTGATTTACATAAAGGTATTTTACTTTTATATATTTCAAAAAATTGGAAAAAATAAATAAATGATTAATATGACCCACATCAACTGCTATACAATTATATTATATGAAGAAGGTTAATTGAGGAATTGCAAAATTGAAGGGAAAATTATAATATCTAATTAAAGAAAATTAAAATACCTCTAATAATATTATATTAATATTATATTTTATTAAAGGAAATTGGAAGACACGCAGCGGTAATTAACTTTGAAAATTTTTTCTTTTCCTGCTAGGATCCACCGAATGTGTTTAAGTCAAGGAGAAAGAAGTGTTACCTTCGGTATTCAAGCTGTTAGTCGCGACCTCAGTATCCACTAGTCGCGACTCTTCACCTCTGGAGTTTTCAGTCGCAACCTCCTCAGCTTCTAGTCACGACCTGTCGCCTCTGGAGTTTTCAGTCGCGACCTCCTCAGCTTCTAGTCGCGACCTGTTGTCTCTGGAGTTGTCAGTCTCGACCTTCTCTGCTACTAGTCGCGACCTGTAGCATCTGGTGTTGTCAGTCGTGACTTTCTCTGCTTCTAGTAGCGACCTGTCGTCTCTTTTCGGATTTCTGACGTTCAGATGCCTATTTAGTTGCAACCTGTGTGTCAACTGGTCACGACTTCATCGTACCTGGTGCTCTTTTCTCGATCGCAAGAAGTCGACAACTCAGATCGACTTTCTCTACCGGTATCCACACAAATAGCGTTCCAACCACGAACGACCTGCTAGCGCCTCTTGTCCCTCTAGGGCTTTCTCAAGAATCCGTCCTTACCGTCTCTATTTTGGCAGTTTCTTATCTGCAAACCTTGTGCACTCTCCTTACCCCTTTTCTCTTGTGTGTTTAGAACCCTAGCCCCTAATGTCAAATATATAGGATGCTATCGGGCTTCTTATTGGGCCGGGCTTCAGAATTAATATCTTATATTAATTCTAAAATTAATACAATATCATATATTGCATAATTTGATAAGAAACTAATTAAATAAATATGGTTTTTATTAAATCCGTCTCACAGATTTAATTCAACTATTTATTTAATTTAAAATAAAGATAAGACGGAATTATATTTGATTTATTCTCAAAAATCAAATTTGAGATATCTTAGCAATTTAAATTTCAAATTCAAATAGATCATATCAATTTAAATTTAAATTCAAAAGTGATAGAGAATTAATTTATCCTTATAAATTAAATCTTACAAATATCTCTTATATTATATATAATATATATATAAAATATATAAATCCACCCTAAATTATTCTTTGAATCAAGACATGTCTTAGATTCAATGAACCTGGACATCACAGCTCGAGTTGGGCTATTTTGTGTGCGACCCTGTAGGCCCATATGAAGTTGGCAGTGGGCCGGTTACTATACTGACCCACAAGTCGTAAGCGGTTTCTAGCAAGACATTACGACTACCCAAATCATATGAGGATCGATAAACGATGTAACCTTTCATACAACCATATCACGTCCCTTTTGTCACACGATATTTCGGTTATGGATGAGGCATGGAGAACGTCATCCTCCTGTTCCTGACCGTTACTTTCTCGATCCCTGGGTAGTCTGACTATAGAAATGGAACTACCTTTCCATTATAGTATGGCCATACATTTCTCAGACTCACTCATCGAGGGGCCCAATAATATATCTCTATGAATGTGAGGGACAAATTCTATCTTGACCATTCACATTCCTCTGCATGAATAACCACTAAGCTCGAACATAGCCTTTATGATCACTCGGTCAAAAGTGACTTTTGACTAGGTCAAAGCTGAGCGTTTGTCATGTAGGAATCCATGATGATCTCAGGTCAAAGGGCATAGTGACATGGTTTGTATATGAGAGAAGCCTATGACTTGACCCATGCACCTCTCTCATAGCGGGTCGGTCCAACACCCTGTACTCTTACATGTGCCTATAACTTTGATTTATAACTCTATATATCTTCAAAGTCATACTGGTCTTATTTTATCTCTTCTCCCGCATAGATGATCGACCAGGGATATTTAGGATAAGATCATGAGTTATCCAAGGATGGTCATCACAGTAAACATGCAAATAATATGATAACATAATTAAGAAATTCATAAATCAACAATGTTCATAATACAATGATTGGCCCCTAGGGCACAATTTCCAACATTTATTATATTAATTAATTCATTTAATATTATATTATATTATATTATATTATATTAGTATTATGTTATATTATATTAATATTATTTGAATTAATTCAAAGATAATTCTTCAATATCTAACATTTGAATTTAATTAAAGGATAATATATAAGGGTGTTATATTTCACTATTTTCTTATTAATTGTTTTATCTCATTTATCCTACTGCTTTTTATTTGAATTATTTTTAGAATATTTGAGTTAAAATGATTATCTTTGGAGATATTAGAAAAACTTACAACTTTGAGATAATAGAAGATTATAGAAGATAAATCAAGGATAAAGCATCATCTTTTGGAGAGCCTGAAGGGAATTGGAAGACACGTAGCGGAAATTAACTTTAAAAATTTTTCCATTCCCAGCCAGGATCTACCGAATGTGTTTAAGTCAAGGAGAAAGAAGTGTTACCTTCGGTTTCAAGCTTTGGTAGCGACCTCAGTGTCCACTAGTCGCGACTCTTCGCCTCTGGAACCTTTTAGTCGCGACCTCCTCTGCTTCTCGTCGCGACCTGACGTCTCTGGAGTTTGTAGTCACGACCTCGTCAGCTTCAAGTCGCGACCTGCCTCTTCTTTTCGGATTTCTGACGTTCAGATGCCCGTATGGTCGCGACCTCAGCGTGTTCTGGTCGCGACCTGTCTTCGTGTCTGGTTCGATCACAAGAAGTCGACAGCTCAGATCGGCTTCCTCTACCGGTATCCACACGAACAACGTTCCAATCCCGAATGACGTGCTAGCGCCTCTTGTCCCTCTAGGGCTTTCTAGAGATTCCGTCCTCACCGTCTCTATCTCGGCAGTTTCTTATGTGCAAACCTTTTGCACTCTCCCTGCCCCCTCTTCTCACGTCTGAATGTGTGTGTAGAGATCTATATTGTGTGTCGAACCCTAGCTCCTAATGTCAAATATATAGGAAGCTATCGGGCTTCTAATAGGGCCGGGCTTCAGAATGAATCTTATATTAATTCTGAATTAATACAATATCATATATTGCATAATTTAATAAGAAACTGATTAAATAAATATGGTTTATATTAAATCCGTCCCACAGATTTAATTCAACTATTTATTTAATTTAAAATAAAGATAAGACGGAATTATATTTGATTTATTCTCATAAATCAAATTTGAGATATCTTATCAATTTGAATTTCAAATTCAAATAGATCATATCCATTTAAATTCAAATTCAAAAGTGATAGAGATTTAATTTATCCTTATAAATTAAATCTTACAAATATCTCTTATATTATATATAATATATATATACTGATTTATATATATATAAAATATATATCCACCCTAGATCATTCATTGAATCTAGACATCTCTTAGATTCAATGAATCTGGACATCATAGCTCGCATTGGGCTGTTTTGTGTGCGACCCTGTAGGCCCATATGAAGTTGGCAGTGGCCCAGTTACTATACTGACCCACAAGTCGTAAGCGGTCTCTAGCAAGGCATTACGACTACCCAAAACATATGAGGATCGATAAACGATGTAACCTTTCATACAACCATATCACGTCCCTTTTGTCACATGATATTTCGGTCAAGGATGAGGCATGGAGAACGTCATCCTCCTATTCCTGACCATTACTTTCTCGATCCCTGAGTAGTCTGAATATAGAAATGGAACTACCCTTCCATTCCAGTATGGCCATACATTTCTCAGACTCACTCATCGAGGGGCCCAGTAATATCTCTCTACGAATGTGAGGGACAAATTCCATCTTGACCATTCACATTCCTCCGCATGAAAAACCACTAAGCCCGAGCATAGCCTTTATGATCACTCGGTCAAAAGTGACTTTTGACTAGGTCAAAGCTGAGCGTTTGTCATGTAGGAATCCATGATGATCTCAGGTCAAAGGGCATAGTGACATGGCTTGTATATGAGAGAAGCTTATGACTTGACCCATGCAGCTCTCTCATAGCGGGTCGGTCCAACACCCTGTACTCTTACATGTGCTTATGACTTTGATTTATATCTCTATATATCTTCAAAGTCATACTGGTCTTATTTCATCTCTGCTCCCACATAGATGACCGACCAGGGACATTTAGGATAAGATCACGAGTTATCCAAGGATTGTCATCATAGTAAACATGCAAATAATATGATAACATAATTAAGAAATTCATAAATCAACAATGTTCATAAGATAATGATTGGCCCCTAGGGCACAATCTCCAACATCCTCCCACTTGCACTAGGTACAATCATTAATTTGCCTAATTCCCATTGACCTAACATGACACTCATGTTTTGCTTGCACAAGCGGCTTTGTTAGAGGATCAGCAACATTGTCTTCCCCTGCTACCTTGCATATTTTTATATCACCTCTATCATTGATTTCTCTGATGAGATGAAATCGCCTGAGTATATGCTTGGTCCTTTGATGTGACCTAAGCTCTTTGGCCTGTGCAATGGCACCACTATTGTCACAGAACAAAGTTATTGGATCTGAGATGGTAGGTACCACCCCTAGTTCTGTAATGAACTTCCTGATCCAAACGGCCTCCTTAGCTGCATCAGATGCTGCTATGTACTCAGCTTCCGTTGCAGAATCTGCTATATAATTAGGCAAATTATATATCAAAATGAAGATCTTGATTTTAGGGATTTTTAGGAACAAACCGCACCTCAATCGGAGCTCCGACGCGCCCTCACGCGCCCCAAGAAGGATTAATTCAGAAAAAATAAAATAACTGAACGAAGCCCACTCTCAGCGTTTGGCGCGTGCATTACACGCGCCAGTCTGGTGCTGCAACGTGGCCACTGCCACGTGTCAGCCACCAGAATTTCCTCCATTTTCCTTTTTTTTTTTAATAAAATAAAAAAATAATTTTTTTTCTTTTGCTAAACCCCCGCAGCCAATTTTTTTTTAATGGGCCTACTCACTGTGGCCCAAAAAAATGTTTTTTTTACGGACGGACCCGCAGAAACAGAAAACATTCTATTTCTGTTTTTTTTTTGTTTCGCCCAGAAGCAAAACGACGTCGTTTAGGGGAGGACCAAAACGACGCCGTTTTGATCGTCCCTGACCTCCAGCCGGGTCAGGGACAGACCCGACTGGAAAACGGGTCGGTCCTTCGGACCCGATTTGTCTTTTGGCCGTAACTTCTCCGTCCGACGTCCGATTTCGACGTTCTTGGTGTCATTTTCTTAGTTTTTTCGAGCTCTACGCAATGGGACTAATTTTAAAGCCTAAAAACACTGTTTTCAAATGACCCAATTTAGAAACAAAATATCTCTCTTACGGTTCATGCTTTGTACGCTTCTGTTCATGGTTTCAATGCATGCTCTATGCATATTATCACTAAATAAACACTCTAAAACAGAATTAAGCATACAGAACAATGTATAACCGGAAAAACAAAAATTCACAGAAACATGCGGAAGCTGGCTCTGACACCACTGAAGGTTTTCGGGCGTACCTTGGACGTTTTCTCCTGCTTACCGAGGTAGCCACGCGTCGCCTGAGCACCTTAGATGGACTCTGGCACGTATACACAGCAAATGCACCGAGAAGGACAGAAACAGAGTGTCGAAGGAGCACTGGAATAGAGAGGAGAAGAGAAATGCACACACACAGGCATGAACTTGAAAGACCACTGCTCTCTCTCTCTGGGATGAATCAGAATGCAACTCCCCCCTTTGGGGCCTTCTTATCCGGAGAGCATGCATGCTGGAAGTTACCTTCGGTAACTTCCATTTCCCTCATTTGAAAACCCAAAAACGGTTCCCTCCCTTTCTGCCTCTCATGGACTTGGGCTAATCCACCATGGGTGGACTGGCCCATTTCCTAACATCTCCCACTCACACTTGGTGGATTAGATGTCTTATGTCCAATTTCATTTTCTTCCTTATTTCATACTAGGTGCTTTGCCGTGACCGCGTAAGCATGACGTCTCCTTCCGGGAGTTTGTACTAGAAATCCCTTTCACAGAGACCAGCACAAAGCAACCCTTTAGTGCAGTTCGATCAAATAAGTTATAGTGCCTAGAATGTCCTAGATTTGCCATTATACACTTTCTTATGGCTAATCTAATCCCTCTTGAGTCAGTATATAACTCAGATGGCCTCCACTTATGCATAGTATCCACACTTATGAAATTAACAAAATAATATCACAAGGGACCGGTCACAGACACTAGCATGGATGTGTATATTCTGGCAATCTTTCTTTCGCCCATGTATCATTTTGATATGAATCAACCGCTTTCCTAGCATAATACCTTTGGTTCATATATAATTTGACCATAGGACATATACTAAAGTAGCAATCGCTGAAACATACCTCCATAATACTGTCAAAGTCAAAGGACATTAATAAAAGGATGATACCTTTCTGGAACTCACACAACAATGAAGCAGGGATTGATTCACTTGCTTTCCCTTTGCGGTTCTTTAGCACATGTGGTATGAATCACATGTTACGGTGTTCCTCTTATATTATAAGAGTGTACGTCATTTTGATTCTATCAATCACACCGTACAGACTTAAGTCCAGACACTCATAGTATCTAAACCCAAACTCTTCAACTCTATTCACTTAATATGACGTCAATTTTTGAAGAATTTGTTATCTGGCTACAGGTTTCATAGATGTGGGTATCCATAGTTCGATCCATATCCATACTCATAGATCTCATCTTGACTTACTACACTATTTAAGCCAAGGTGACATTCATTGTGTTTCTTCTCTACCATATCAGCACTCTTGCTGCTTTACTGGTGAACACATATCTCATATTTGAACGCTTCTCTAGCATCAAAGGCGGTTGCTCGTGTGAGAGAGCTACCCTTTTCAACCTGTACGACATACTAGACATTGTATACTTTCACTCAGACATATAAGTAATAATAAATGATATAATATCATTAATGAAAACAAAAATATTACATACAGTCTGTAACTTTATATTTTTCGCATGCCAATGGCTGTTACATGTTTCTCAAATGTTTCTTTGCCTATTGGCTTAGTCAGGGAGTCTGCAACCATACACTTGGTTGAAATGTATTGTACTGTTACAATTTTCTGTGCTATATAATCCCTCACAAAGTTATACTTGATATCAATGTGTTTGATCTTGCTGTGATACTTAGGGTCTTTGGTATAGGCTATGGCTGCAGTATTGTCACAGTGTATCAACACCGGATTGGTACTCTTATTCCTAAATCCTAGGTGCTCGATAAATCTCTTAAGCCAAACAGCCTCTTGCGCTACTGCAGTACATGCCACAAACTCAGCTTCCATAGAGTGTAAAGCAATGCACGTCTGCTTCTTGCTACTCCAACATATGGCTCTATTGTTAAGCAAGAAGGTGTATCCTGAAGTAGATCTTTGTTCTTCTTCATCACCGCCTACATCAGCATCGGAATAACCGACTAGGCGCAGATCGCTTCCTTGATAACACAACGCATAATCAGATGTGCCCTTAAGTATCTCAAGATCCTCTTCACTGCTTTCCAGTGTTTCTCACTGGGGTTGGACTGGAATCTGCTAACCAGCCCCACTGCATAACAAATATCTGGTCTAGTGCATAACATTGCGTACATCAAGCTACCAACGGCACTAGCATATGGAACTCTTTCCATTTGCTTTCTGTCTATATCAGTTTTGGGACACATGTCTGAACTCAAGGCCACTCCAGTGGCTACAGGGATATCCATGGGATTGCATTCAGTCATATTGAATCGCTCAAGTATTTTCTTGATATAACTCTCTTGTGAAAGAGTGAGGATTCTCTTAGAGCGATTCCTTTGAATCTTGACTCCAAGTATGTATTGTGCTTCACCCATGTCTTTCATCTCAAAGTTTGATGAAAGCCATTCTTTAATAGCTATCACCGAGTCAAGACTATTTTCGGCTAATAGTATATCGTCTACGTATAAGGATAATATTACAAAGTTACCCTCAAACCGCTTAACATAGACGCAGTGGTCTTCCTCTATCATTTGGAAGTTATATGAGGTTATTGCCTTGTGAAACCTCAAGTACCACTGTCTGGATGACTGTTTTAATCCATAAATGGATCTTTTGAGTTTACACTTCTTGTGTTCAAAACCTTTTTCAATGAAACCTATTGGTTGTTCCATAGAGATTTCTTCATCCAGATCACCATTCAGGAATGCGGTTTTTACATCCATCTGATGCAACTCCAGGTTTAAACTGTTTACTATTGCCAGAATAAGTCTTATAGAGTTGAAGTGCATAACAGGTGAAAAAATATCCTCATAATCAATACCTTTCTGTTGTGTATATCCCTTTGCAACCAATCGAGCTTTAAATTTGTCAATTGATCCATCCACCTTTCTTTTGATTTTGAGAACCCACTTGTTCCCAATGGCTTTACGCCCTTTTGGCAGATCAACCAATTCCCAGACTTGATTTTTCATCATTGAGTCCATTTCCTCTTTCATTGCTTTCTTCCATTCCTTCTTAGCAGGACCTGCCAAGGCCTCATGAACAGTGCGGGGTTCATCATCCCCTTCTGGAGTAACTAAGAGTGCTTCGCCTTCTATTTGGAAGCGTCTCTTTGGAACACTTTCCCTGTTACTCTTTCTGGTAGGAGCAACAGCAACTTGCTTATCTTTTCTCATTTGCCTCGGTCTTTGTGTTGACCGTTCTTGGCTCCCACTCAGATTGACATACCTGGAAGATCCTGGTCTGTCAATTTGTTCAGCACTATCCTGTTCCTGAGTCTCATGAAGAGATACAGTGCGGTCAACATCTCCCCTACTGGGAAATTCTGTTTCAATGAATACAGCATCTCTTGATTCTGTTTCAGTCACTGTTCCAGCTTCTATTTCACTTATGAATACATATCCTTTTGAGGGTTTAGAGTACCTTATGAAGATACATTTCTTCCTTCTAGGACCCAGTTTTCCATGCCTATGAGAACTGTCATGGATATAGGCCGCCGAACCCCATGGTCTAAGGATGCTTAGATCTGGCTGGCGTTTAGTCCATAACTCGTAGGGTGTGGAAGTGACTGACTTAGAGGGCACACGGTTAAGTATGAAGGTTGCTGTCAATAAAGCATCACCCCAATGTGAAATTGGAAGGTTTGCCTGAGCCATCATAGACCTAACCATGTCTAGAAGAGTTCTATTTCCTCTTTCAGCAACCCCATTCTGTTGAGGTGTGCCAGGGATAGTTAGTTGCCTAATAATCCCTTTTTCTTCATAGAGCTGTTTGAATTGATCTGAAAGGTATTCACGACCTCGATCAGTGCGTAATGCCTTGATTCTATTGTCCATTTGATTCTCTACTTCATTTAAGTATCGTCTAAAGCACTCTAGTGCCTCGAACTTATATGAAATCAAATAGACATGACCATATCGTGAAAAATCATCAATAAAAGTAATAAAATACCAAGCTCCGTGTTTTGCCCTCACACTCATTGGACCGCAAATATCGGAATGAATTAATTGCAATCGATTTTCGGCTCGTGTTCCCTTACCGAATAGTTTTCTGGTAGCCTTACCTGTTAGACAACTTTCACATAATGACATATCCATGTTAGGGATTACCCCCAACAAGCCTTCTTTTGCCAGTTTAATCATTCTATTTTGATTAATATGTCCTAGTCTAGCATGCCAGATATTCATATCAGGATTATTCGAAGTAATAGCAAAGCAATCATGAACATTAAAATCACCAGCAAGATCCAAAATAAAGAACTTTTGAAATTGAAATGCTGAACCATAAAATATTGAGTTGATATAAATGTCTGCAACTTTACCATGAAAGTTTACATTAAACCCAAAGTTCAATAAGCAAATTACAGAAACTAAATTTCGTTGGATGTCAGGAGCATGAAGCACATCATGCAGCATCAAGGTCTTTCAACCACGCAAAACAAGTTTACAGGTGCCAATGCCTCGAACCTCGATCCTTGCATTATTGCCAACGAAAAGTGGTAACCGACGGTATTCCACGAAGGATCCTCGATTTCGACTTACGTGGTCTGTGGAGCCTGAGTCAATAATCCAAGAAAAGGAAACAGGTTCTGTTAGAAAAACAGTACTAGAAACAAATCAGACATGTGAATTCACATAATTCACTTTTACCTTTCCGCTCTTGGTCTGTTTAGAACAGTCACGTGCGAAATGTCCCATATTATGGCATGCAAAGCATTTGACCTTCTTTAGGTCTAGCTTTTTCTTGCATCCTTTCTTTCCCTTCTTCTTGTATTGTTGCTTGCCTTTTTTAGGCGGAGGACCGCCTTTCTTCCCATTTTTCTAAAATTTCTTGCCCTTTTTAAATTCAGGCTTAGATTAGGAAGGACCAGCACCTTCAGTCAGATAGGCTTGTCCAGTGGCCTTATAATTGAGAGTGATGATGTTCTCATTATGGGTCAGATTGACTTTCATGTGCTCCCAACTGGCAGGGAGCGACCTGATTACAGCTTGCACTTGCTGCTCGTCAGATAAATTATGTCCAGCCTCTTTCAATTCACGGATCATTGTGGACATCTCTGGCAGATGTTGCCTCATAGGATTATTCGGTTTCAGCTTATAGGTATCAAATTTAATCGTCAACCTTCTAAGCTTGGTCGTGGAAACTCCACCAAACTTATCCTTTAAGGCAATCCACATAGCTTGTGCCGTTCTGTGTGTCTCAAACTCACACATCAAATCATCTGCCATTGCACTTAGCAGTGTAATTCTTGCTATGCTATTCTTCTTTTTCCATGACAGGTATGCTTCTTGGTCCCTCCTGTGCTGGGCTGTATTTCCCTCTTCAGGCTCTACCAGTGCCATGGTTAATGGCTCAATTGCATCCTGCTCTTCTAGAATATATTGGACCTTTCGGTGCCAAATATCCCAGTTGTCCCCGTTGAGTTTTTCCCCTTTGTTTAATTCAGCAATAATGTTCTTTGAAATTGTTCAATATCGGTTATGTGACAAACCTATCCCACATTAATTTATTGAACCATAGAACATTTAAGTAAATTTATATAGCACATGTAAAGTATACAATGTCATGTACTTTTATCATTTTTTATCAGAAAATAATAACATTACTAGACCCACGATTAGGAGAATACGTTTGTACCTCCCATCACATAGGCACTAGCAGCATCATTATTTTCTATCAAAATTAATATAAGCACTCTCATGTTTTGCTTTTAGAATACTCATTATCTAAAAGGCTCCCACTTATAAAAGACATACATTAATCATAACTTGTAAAGAAATTAAATAAAACATAATTCCATTGCATATAAGGCATGTAATAAATGTCAAGTCTTTACAATGAAAGAGTAATAAAATATGTCCTTAACTAAGTAAAGCAATGGTAATCAAATACAAATATACATCATTCGATATGAGCTTTACAATAATCTAACATTGCTTTTCTTAATTTCTTAAGCTTACGAGGCGGATTACGAAGGTTAGATACAAATTCTATTACTCTAAGCCAATATTTCTTGCCTAAGCGTCCTTGTTTAGGCTTTCCTCTAACCCTAACTGCCCTTATATAGTCCATTATGACTTTCAAGTAGAATGCAGTATTCTTCTTATCTGTCATTAAATCAATGTAGTCGTAAATCACGCCATTAACGCCTTTTATATTTGTTAATTTAGCTGCATCTCTTTTAGCTATACTCATAGCCAAAGCAGGGGTAAGAGGTTGATCCACTTCCTCTCTATCCTCAACTGGAGATTCGTCGTGAAGAGTAGGCACCGACTTGGAGTCTGAAGAATCCATGAAAGGCTGCAAATAAAGGGGTTCGATGGGGAATAAAGTTTCTGACCTCGATCCGAAAATACACGTTACATGTGGTTCCTCTTGTGGAACTTCCTCCATCAACTCCTCTGGTTCTTCTTCAGAAAGTTCGTCAAGATCTTGTTCTAGATCCTCTTCAGGTTCCCCCTCGGGATCCTCTTGAAGGTCCTCCTCCGGGTTATTGACATCATCCAGAAATGAGATGTCTTCATTTAAGCTTAGTCCCAGAGATTCAGTGCTAGATGAAGCCATTTTCACCTAAATAATAAAAAATATTAATTATTATAATTTTCTGGAATTTTTAAACACAAAAAAATACCAGAAAATACACTGAATATTCACAAATAGGTCTATAATTGTCTCCAAATTAGGCAAATTATATATCAAAATGAAGATCTTGATTTTAGGGATTTTTAGGAACAAACCGCACCTCAATCGGAGCTCCGACGCGCCCTCACGCGCCCCAAGAAGGATTAATTCAGAAAAAATAAAATAACTGAACGAAGCCCACTCTCAGCGTTTGGCGCGTGCATTACACGCGCCAGTCTGGTGCTGCAACGTGGCCACTGCCACGTGTCAGCCACCAGAATTTCCTCCATTTTCCTTTTTTTTTAATAAAATAAAAAAATAAAAAAATAATTTTTTTTCTTTTGCTAAACCCCCGCAGCCAATTTTTTTTTAATGGGCCTACTCACTGTGGCCCAAAAAAATGTTTTTTTTTTACGGACGGACCCGCAGAAACAGAAAACATTCTATTTCTGTTTTTTTTTTGTTTCGCCCAGAAGCAAAACGACGTCGTTTAGGGGAGGACCAAAACGACGCCGTTTTGATCGTCCCTGACCTCCAGCCGGGTCAGGGACAGACCCGACTGGAAAACGGGTCGGTCCTTCGGACCCGATTTGTCTTTTGGCCGTAACTTCTCCGTCCGACGTCCGATTTCGACGTTCTTGGTGTCATTTTCTTAGTTTTTTCAAGCTCTACGCAATGGGACTAATTTTAAAGCCTAAAAACACTGTTTTCAAATGACCCAATTTAGAAACAAAATATCTCTCTTACGGTTCATGCTTTGTACGCTTCTGTTCATGGTTTCAATGCATGCTCTATGCATATTATCACTAAATAAACACTCTAAAACAGAATTAAGCATACAGAACAATGTATAACCGGAAAAACAAAAATTCACAGAAACATGCGGAAGCTGGCTCTGACACCACTGAAGGTTTTCGGGCGTACCTTGGACGTTTTCTCCTGCTTACCGAGGTAGCCACGCGTCGCCTGAGCACCTTAGATGGACTCTGGCACGTATACACAGCAAATGCACCGAGAAGGACAGAAACAGAGTGTCGGAGGAGCACTGGAATAGAGAGGAGAAGAGAAATGCACACACACAGGCATGAACTTGAAAGACCACTGCTCTCTCTCTCCGGGATGAATCAGAATGCAACTCCCCCCTTTGGGGCCTTCTTATCCGGAGAGCATGCATGCTGGAAGTTACCTTCGGTAACTTCCATTTCCCTCATTTGAAAACCCAAAAACGGTTCCCTCCCTTTCTGCCTCTCATGGACTTGGGCTAATCCACCATGGGTGGACTGGCCCATTTCCTAACAGAATGAAATCCTTCTTCTATGAAATATTATCAAAAGATTGAAAGCTAGAAATGTGTGGAATGACAATGGAAACTAAGTATTACATTTGCAAAGATGGAAAGTTGCATAGTAAAATTGTGACCTGTATGGAAGGGAATAAATTGTAGGAATAGGGTAGATAAAGATTAAGATTAAGTACATAAATGTAAATAACATAATAACGTCCTTTATGGGGATATAAAGATACTTAATGTGGCAAATCATTATGTAGTTGCAAATTTTGGAAGATTTTGCTAGTGAAATTATTGTATCAAGAAGGAAGAAGGAGTGAGTTGGGTGATCAAGAAAGTGTTTAGTATAAGGGTTTTAGGAAGGAAGGGAGAGATTTTTTGCCCATCCCCTTGTTGAGCTTTGTAAAATTTTTAGGAGGGTCAAGTTGCTCTATCTCTCCTTCCATACTCCTTCCACATTGAGCTCACCATCACATCGTATCCACCACCCCATAGCTCGCTACCTCCACCATCATTGTGTCTTGTTCTCCGTCAATTTGATACCTTTTTTTTCTTGAGTTAATTTTTAGGGATTGATTTTTGGTGCTGTGGATTTGTCAATCTCATCCTCATCTTCTTCCACTGTTTCTTCTTCTTCACATTACCTGCACAAACTTTAGGTAAAGAAGGTCATGGGTTAGTGTGATTATGGGCAAAGAAAGCACATCGAGCCTAAAAGGGATAGTTCTTGATAGGCTTGGGCCTAAAAGAGCTGGATCTGAAAAGCTCGTCTACCAAAAACACATTTAAAATTAAAGCTTAGCTAATGAGAGTTAGCACAGATAGTAAAGAATGAGCTCATATCATATAAAGACGCGAGGTCGATTCCCGCTGCCGTTGGCGATCTCGTAAGTCCCCTATAAAGACTCTCTAAGCCCTTGAGCTGTGCTCTAACCTTGGTGGGATACCGGTGTCGAACCCACCTAAACTTTTTAGTATAAAAAAAATTAAATTAAAGCTTAGCCCTCAAACTTACCAACTTAGGCCTAGCCTGAAACATCCTCATCTTGGACCTAGATGAACTGTCCCGATCTCCTAGACCAAAAATCGGGATGTTACAATTCTCCTCCCCTTTTAAAAATTTCGTCCTCGAAATTTTAAGGGATACCTCATCTTTCCTGAAGAGAACTTCTTACTGACCTATACAGCTATGTGATTCTTATAACGCAGTCATATATATAACCAGTAAGATCATCCCTCTCTGTCTTATCCTCACTCCAGTGATGGTCTAGAGGAGCAACAGCTTGGTCCCAGACCTTCCACATGGATTCTTAGCAACTAACATCTTTCATTATAGTTGCTTACAGCTATCCATGTTCTAACCCCTCATACAGCAACCTCATCACTGAGTTAAGACAGATTTATTATCTTACTACTTATTTCTCATGACTTGTTACAATAACCACATTCTCTAGATCAGAAAGGAACTCTTCATTAATCACATCATTTACATCTAGGCATACAGTTCTTACAGCTAAGTCACCCTTACAGCTATGGTTCTTCTTAACCATTCTTAGGGTCCACCTCAGGGGATTTGGAGACTCTGTTTGAAAAAATGGAAAATACTCTTCCTGTTGTCTTTGGCCTAGGGATGTCAGCATTCTTAGGGCAAACTCTTGCAAAGTGACCCTTCTCGCCACAAATGAAACAGCCGTTTTGCCCTGCTCGACACTCCCTTGTGCCGTGGTTCTTTCCACATCTTTGACATCTTTGTCCTCCAACCTGATCCTCACCTTGATCAGTCCCCTGCCTAAACTGTTGCCTCTTTCTCTTGTTATTATTATTATTGGCTTCATAACCTGAGTTACCTCCCAGAGTGCTCCTAGCCAATACTTCTTTACTTCTTGCTTCTGACTTAGCTACCTCCTTGCTCCTTACGCTGTTCCCGGTTGCTGCATGATTGTTCATACTTCTCTCTGTCAATCTGCAGACTTCTACCGCTCTATTGAACTGCGTAAGTTGCTGAGGAATTATTCTTTCCTTTAGGGCGCTGCTCAGACCCTCTACTAATCTCTTTGTCGACCATTCTTCGTTCTCCATTCTTCTAAGGTATGTGGAATAGTACGACAATCGGAGATACTTAGCCAAATACTCATCGAATGACTCTTTCTCTCCTTGCTTCAAAGTTAGGAACTCAACTTCCTTCGCGTCCCTCACTGACTGGGGAAAGTATTTTTCCCTAAACTGACCCAGAAATATTTCCCATGTAACTGGGACTCCTTTTGCTTGAAGAATAAGCTCAGTATTCCTCCACCATCTTAGCGCATCCTTCTCTAGCTTGAAAATGGGCAGTCGGGCTTTTCTTCCTGATGGGCAATCCAGCACCTCAAAAATCTTCTCAAGCTGATCTATCCAATCATCAGCTACTTGGATGTCAAATGTCCCCTCAAACACCGGAGGATTGTACTTTTGGAACCGCTCCATCCATTGTTGAATGCTATTAGGATCTACCACTGGATCCTCTATTCTTGACTGCCCATTATTTGGAGGAATTCCTGATATCCCTTCTGCTGGTCTATCAGGGGTTTGCAATTGATTAACTATAGCTGTAAGAGTAGCTATAGTGGCATCTCTTTCTTGATCTCGGCGAACTTGTTCCGCCCTCATTTCTTCCATCATCCTCTGCTGCTGTTCTAGCCTAGCAAGGATGACTTGCATAGGATTTACCTCATTGGAGTTGCCAGCCTCCTCTACGTGTGGCTCCTCCACTTGAATTCTACGTCCTCGTCTCGTGTTCACCATCTGGTTCCTTGTCAATCAGAAAAGAAAAGTGAACACATAACATTGTACTACTTACTCATCTAGGGGATTTTACCTCCACTGGGCTTTTCAAAACCTCTATGTACTCTAGGGAAATAACATTTCTAAATCAGAGCATCACTGAGCCAGAACCTTCTGTTCTGTGCCAGAATCTTATGCTCTGAACCAGAATCCTGTCTGGTTTATGCCAGAACCTATTGCTCTGATACCAAAATAAAACATCCTCATCTTGGACCTAGATGAACTGTCCCGAT
This sequence comes from Leucaena leucocephala, assembly GCA_037074615.1. Taxonomy (NCBI): domain Eukaryota; kingdom Viridiplantae; phylum Streptophyta; class Magnoliopsida; order Fabales; family Fabaceae; genus Leucaena; species Leucaena leucocephala. Next base: position 20,726,704 of record CM073532.1, on the reverse strand, counting down.
CTCCTAGACCAAAAATTGGGATGTTACAATTAAGTACCCTAGAAAGTAGAAATAATAGTAAAAGATGATGAACGAGATCCATGCGACTCAAGTTCGCTAAGATAAAGAGAAAGACCAATAAGGAACCATAGTCCGGTCAAGAATAGACCAGGACTGATAGGGACTAATGGAAAGATAGAAGAAGTTGAAAGATAGTAAAGAGGTAGCCACAGTTAAGAGATAAAGTGACTCCCCTATATCCTATATGAGATAGAGTAATGAAGGGTTGAGTCTATACCCTGGTAAGAGGGTAGTGTGGCAGCCTAAGTAAGATAGACAGATGTGCCTGTCAGATCCTGATTATGTGATTGGATTGTATTGTCCAGTATGCATACTATTGAGCTACCCTATACCTAGTATGTTGCCGTTATATGAGGATGAGTATGACTACATGTTTTAAAAGTAGGAAGTAGAGAAGAGGGGTCTTATGTCACGACTAATATGTACAGATAAGTTGATGTTGCGACGTGAGAAGACCTCAGGTCGCGATGAGTAATATTGCAGTACGCGTCCAGTGTACAAAGGAGTTCAGGTAGTGATGTTATAGGTTGCGACTAAAGGACGCAGAGATGCCAGGTCGTGACGAGTAGTGTGCGACGGTTGCGACTAAAAGTCACAGAGCATGTGAGTTGCGACTATGAAGTTCTCAAGTCGCGACTATAATTGGCAGAGGCCATATGATAACGAAGGTACCAACCATTGCTGAAGTCCATCTGCTAGAGGATTGGAATAGCATATGGTAAGCCAGACAGTACAAAGGTACTGAGGTACGAAAGATCAGTTTAAGACAATGTGAAAAAGTAGATCCTCTATGTGGTAACTAAGAGTAGATCTACATTACAGAGGTTTTATTCAGCTGCTCTGAATAGAAGACCTAAAAGTTAGATTGAGATTTGCCTAGGAATGATCCTAGCACATGGCCTAAGGTGAGAGACGTGATGGGTAATAGATAAAGAGCTAAATGTTCTCTGAGGAGAGAGATTCCATCATGGAGAAGTAATAGACCTAGGGGAGAATACCCTAGAGAATAGAAGTAATAGTAAATGGATGAATAAATGTATGATATTTTTATGGTAGATAGTAGACATACCAAGCTTTAATTTGATATATAAAACGCATCATTTGGATGTCTACACAAGGAGATATAAATTATCAAAGTTGGGACCAGAATGCTGGATTCAGGAGAAAAACGCTGGATGAACAGTAAAGTTGAAACGTTGACTGGCGTGGACTCGGTCAACGAATGGTCAACTAGTTATTTTTCCATGAAATATAATTGAGTTAGATTCATTTAGAAATTGGAACCACTTCATTTCGATTTTTCTAGAATTAGTTATGATTTTTCAAAGTCAGGTCACTCATCTGGAATTTTCAAGTGAACAGTTCTCGATAAGAGTAAAATTTCAGATTTGGGGAATTGGACTTCAATGACCTTGAAAGTGGTTCTAAATGCTACTGAATGGTCCCTAAGACATATGAAAGGAAGGATGTTTCATTTTGGTATCAAAATGAAACATCCTCATCTTGGACCTAGATGAACTGTCCCGATCTCCTAGACCAAAAATCGGGATGTTACATAGCCCGCGGGCTTTATGCTCTTTTTAATTTTTTTTAACAAATGATTTCATGAAATTTCGAATTCAAATCATAAATGTTAACAAACTAAAGTGTCAAATTAAGTTCAAATAACTGAAATTAAATCAAATTATACGTTATCTAAATCGTTATCCTATATCTTAATAGAAAAATATCTATAATCACATAAATATTTTGATATTTTTGCATTATGTTTGATCATGTAACTTGTAACATCCCGATTTTTGGTCTAGGAGAACTGGGAAGTAGTCTGATATGGGCAGGCTGCTAAAACCGTAGTCCCAGGGTAGTAATCTGATATGGGCGGATTACTTAAAGATGAGATAAGTCTTTAACCTACAGAATCGGGACAGTTCGCCTAGGTTCAAAATGAGGAATGTGAGGAATATCCTAAGTCTTAAGCCTACGAATTCTGCAGGAAGCTTGATATGGGCTGGCTCCTGTGTAAGATAACCTGATATGGGCGGGTTGTCGAGCTTTTCAATTAACGATGACTCCCGAAGAGTTTAAGGGATGAGTTATTGAAAAAGAATTTCTAGAACTTAAGATAAGGGATGAGAAGATGAGTAATGAGGTCAGAAAGAGAATGCAGGGGCAAAATCGTAATTATGGGAAAGATCGGGCTGGTAGCCGATGAGTACCATATTTTGCCAGAAAATAGATAAAATATTCAATAATTATTAACAGGGGAAGATTCCTCGTAATGCGTGCCATGAAGGTAATGGACCCTGAGAGGCCCAATAATGGCGCCAACAAGGCCCAGTAAGACCCTTGGACTGATAGGTGGGCCAGTGTCCGGCAGAAGCCCGGAAAAGTGCGAAATTACAAAAATGCCCCTGTGTTGTACTAAAGGGGTAGTAGATGTATGAGGGCATTTTGGTCATTCTGGACAGGCCCAGGAGCCAAGGCACATACAGATAAAGTTACTTAGAGTCAGTATATGCCCTGACAGAGTACAGAAGGGTGTGAAATGACAATTTTACCCTTAGGGTTAAAATAACGCAAGAAAGGGCACCCAAGGGTATTTTGGTAATTTGCCAAGGGATGTTTCTTGGGAATCGAGCCATCAGAGTACTTGAGCTTGATCAGGATCCAAGATAACATACCCAGAGCCCAAAAACGTAGCCCATGGAGTATGTGGGAAAAAGTGGCATTAAAATACTATTTTAATGCTGTTTCAATAAAGTAAAGTTACTCGGTCGGCACGATAACCGAGGAGGTGATCAGATAAAGTCTGGGACTTATCTGGATAGCATTGGAAGGCGTGAAAGGTCCCTTCCAGGTGCCACATGGCGCAATCTTAGAGGCAGAAGAAAAGTTGAGGACACGTATTACGGTGCAAGACTCTGGACCGGTACTGGATTGGACTGAACTGCTGAGTCAGCTGATGAGGTGTCCAGGAATAGTGACATGTGAAGAATGTGGCGATGAGGTGTCCCGGTGAGGTGTCCTGGATGATGTCATGCATGATGCAGTAAAAAGGAATAAAGAAAAATAGGAAAATCCAGGAAAAACCAGGACCACATGTTCAGATGGCTTCAAAATTATAGAAATGCCATCCATTAAAGCTATAAATACCCCCTTCCCCTCCCATTTTATGCATCCCACACTTTTTGGCAAGAAAAGAGAGAGAAAGAAGAGAGAGAAGGAGAAAGAAAGAAAGAAAGGAAGTTCTGGTGGAGTTGGAAGCAGTATAGAAGTTCTGGAGCTCTGCTTTTGAGGTAGTAACTAATCCTAGCTCTTATGTAATGTCTTTGTGATTTGTTGTGCTATTGTTTGGTTGGATTGTTGTCTTATATGTTATGCTTGAAGCTCTATTACAATGCTATGATCATATGTTATTGAATATGGAAGCACGCAGCATACTTATCTTTACACAATCACAAGCAAGCACCGTCACTCTGCATTACATATATTGTTATGATTATTACTACTGAGATTCCCCCGAATCTCATTCCCATATATAACATTACAGGGGAGGTTCTGTCAAAATAAAATCTGGAAATTTTAAGAGACGCCGTTAGGCTGCCGAAATTCTGGCAACGAAGAAGGAACAAAGAAAGGAACTGATACGTACTGTGTACGTAGGTGCTGTCTAAGGAGGCTGGAAGTGAGTGGACCTAGCCGGTTCATCCAGTCTTTCCTGGGTACTTACGTAGAATGGTAGCTCCTACGGAAATTACCGAATCGGTACAAGATCGGTTACTTTCTACAGAAGGAATGTAGCAGTTATGCTGCCCGATTTTAGACAGGAAGAGATGTAATAGAAATATGATAATTTGCTGTATGCCTTGTTGTATGACATTTTATTATTTAATAATAAATGTTGTTTGGCATGTTCAATTTGTGAATGGGGAATAAAGGGAGAAATTCGCAGGTCCTGAGGTAGCAGTGTTCTGGCCTCAGTTTGACCTAGTAAACGAAGGAGTTTGGCTACGAAATTTGGTGAGCCAGTGATACACATCTGGGGCATTACGTGGATAGGTAATAAGCCTTGTTTGGATGTGTAGAACGAGAGAAATTTAATTTTCAAATTAAAGGTCCAGAATAAGGAACTTAAGAGTGAAATTTTGAATTTATGGGCTTAAGTTAAGATATATCAAGCTAATATCGCTTCCGTAAGTGTACTCTGAGGAGTCTAAGGGAGGATGTTTCATAACTTATAAAGGATTAAAATAATTTTAAATAAATATTCAATACAGAAAAAATTGAGCAAATATAATTATCTAAATAGTTAAAACATACCTTAAATTTAAAAAAATAACATTATGTGGGTTTAAACATGCTTACCTTTAATAGGTTCAGGCTTAAAAGGGCTAGGCCTAAAAGTTCACTTACTTTAAAATTTTGCTTATGAAAAATTGTCAAAACCTAAATAAGTGGAGGCAATGTATTTATATATGTTAGTTTAGGAAGAAACACTCAAGAGGGAGGTGAATTGAGTCTTAAAAAAATTAACTAAATTTTTAAACATTAACAAAGAAAAAAAAATATGCTTGATAAATAAGAAGATAGGAAAGATTTCACTAAGGGGACATAAATCAATTTATACTAGTTCGGACTAAATTCTTCTCCTACGTCTAGTCCTCAAACACCTTCTGAGATTTTTCACTATCTCCAAGATTACAACGGGGTCTTGGTGCCTTCAGTATAGCAATTGACTCCCCGAAAGGTTATGATCCCAACTCAAGAGAACCGATCTCTTAAGCTAACAGAATGAAAAAATTGAAACAATCTCTGTTGAAGAGTATATATGATATTACACACTGAAGCTCAGTGACTATGAGATTTTATAGAGAATGAAGATGTAACATCCCAACTTTCAGGCCTAGAGACACGGAAATAGCCTGAGAATGAGAGGCTACCAGACCCCTTTTGAGCAAAAGTCCTAGAGACATAAGAGAGTTTTTAGGGACTAAGCTGCGAGTAAGTAAAGGTACGGGGACTTATGTGTAAACAGTGGAAGTCCCAAGGGGTAGAATGGCCATGTGGGATGATGTAAAGGGTAAAGGTTGTAGAGCTGACCATTTAGGTCGCGACTAGAGAGCAGTATGGTCGCGACTAATGGTTACAGAAAATGCTATGCACGACAAGAAAGTATTATGGTCGCGACGTGAAATAAGTATGGTCGCGACTAATAATGGCAGAAAGGTTTAGACGCGACTGAATGATGTGTGTGTCGCGACTAATCGGTGAAATGGGCTGGTTGCGACTAGAAAATGTTAGGGTCGCGACTAAAATGTGTTGTGGTCACGACGATAGCATGTTGTGGTCGCGACGAGAAGATGTTATGGTCGTGACTAATGTACACAGAAGTGTAAGGTCGCTATAAGATGATGTTGAGGTCGCGACTAGTGACTAAAGTGGCGCTAAGCGTATGGGCCAAGAGTGGTGAAGGTCCAAGAGAGATAGTTACCCGGTTGGAGATAGACCGGAGGCAGGATATCAGATACAGGAAAGGTTATCTAGAAACCATGAAGTAAACTGATAAGGTATACTCATGAATCCTGCAAGATGCCACATGGCATTAAAGTAATGATTCAATAAAGTAAAGTTACTCGGTTGGCACGAAAACTGAGGAAGTGATCAGATAAGTCTGGGACTTATCTGGATGGAATTGGGAAGCGCGCAAGGTCTCTTCCAGTCGCCACATGGCATTAGTCTGGAGAAAGCAGATAAAGCTGAGGGCACATATTACGAGGCAGGAGACTGGACCGATGAGTCAGCATGCTGAGGTGTCCCGGGAATTCAAGCATGTGAAAAATGAGGCGCTGAGTCGGCATGCTGAGTTGTCCCGCTGATGCAGTAAAGGAGAAATAAAAGAAAATAGGAAATTCCAGGAAAAACCAGGACTGCAGGATCAGATGGCATGGAAATTACGATTATGCCATTGAGGGAGGTTATAAATACCCCCCCTTGCCTTCATTTCCATTCACGCATGGGCAAGGGAGAAGGGAGAGAAGGAAGAGAGAGAAGGAGAAGGAAGGAAGAGAGAAAGGAGAAAGGAAGAAAGGAGGTTCTGGCGGAGCTGGAAGCAGAATAGAGATAGTAGGGTTCTGCTGAGCTAGCCAGGTAGTAACTAATCCTAGCTTTTATGTAATGGCTTTGTGATTTATTGTGCTATTGTTTGGTTGGATTGTTGTCTTATATGTTATGTCTGAAGCTCTGCTGTAATGCTATGATCATATGTTATTAAGCATGGAAGCACGCAGCATACTTATCTGTACACAATCACAAGCAAGCACTGTCACTCTGCATTACATATATTGTTATGATTGTTGCTACTGAGATTCCCCCGAATCTCATCCCCATCCATAACCCATTACAGGGAGGTTATGCTGAAGTGGATTTTGAGAATCCTAAGAGACGCCGTTATGTTGCCCAAGTAAAGACTGGACGTCATAGTATATGATAAGTACTGTGTACGTAGTGCTGTCTAAGGAGGCTAGAAGTGAGTGGACCTAGCCGGTTCATCTAGTCTTTCCTGGGTACTACGTAGAATGGTAGTTCTCTTGAGGGAATTACTGAATCAGTACAGTTCAGTTCTTTGTACAGCTGAAGCGTAGCGGTTATGCTGCCAGAGTTTAGGCAGGGGAAGCTGTGATACAGCTAGTATAGCTTCCGCAAGTGGACTCTGAGGCGTTTAAGGGAGGATGTTTCATTTTGGTATCAGAGCAAGAGATTCTGGCACCAACCAGAAAGGACTCTGGTGCAGAGCATAAGATTCTGGCACAGAACAGAAGGTTCTGGCTCAATGATGCTCTGATTTAGCCCTTGAGTACGAGAGAATAGCACTCAGGTCGCGACTAACGTGGTTTAGGTCACAACGGGTAGCCTCAATGAGAGGTTTAGTCGCGACGCATAAGTTTCTAGGTCGCGACGGTTATTCACAGAAAGATTAGGTCGCGGCGAGTATGTTCCTATGTCGCGACGTTATTTGACAGAGAGCTAAGGTTGCGACGAGAAAAGTCTAATGTCGCGACTAGAAATGGCTATGGTTGCGACGTGAAGAGACATAAGTCGCGACAAGAAATATCCTGGTTGCTACGGTAGAGGAGTTGAGTCGCGACGAAGAAAGGTTAAGGTCGTGACGTCGGAAGCTGTAGGTCACGACTAAAGAATAGAAATGATAAGTCGTGAGGAGTTAAGGGTGACGAAGGATCATAATGGTATGAATAACGATTACCCAATACTCAGATCACGAAGAAATGACAGAGATGTCCTGGTATGACATTAGAAGATTCAGATCGGGACTATTATGGGTTTAGAAGAGCCCGTGGAGATAAAGCTCCTAGATGGAATAAGATGTGTTCATGTTTCGTTGTGAAGGAAAAGATAGGTGAACACAAAGCATGAACATAGAGCTTGAGTGGAGAAGCCATGCATAGAGGAAGTTGGCAACTCCAATAAGCAAGTCATCCTTGCTAGGCAGGATAAGCCGCAAAGGATGATAATGATGAGTTAAGATGAGCTAGCTAGATGAGATAGCTAGAATGAGACAGATCCTCCATCTGATTACGAGGAGTAGATCTGCATGGTAAAGGTCTTATTCAACCTAGTTGAATAAAAGACCTGAGAGCTAGAATGAGATAGCTAGTATGAAGTTTTCCTAGGAATAATCCTAGGGCATAGCCTAAAGGCTAGAGATGTGATGATGTTTGATATAGCCTAAGGCTAAGGCTAGAGACGTGATGGTAAAGAGTAATATTCCCTAAGCAGAGGGATTCCATCACAGAGATCTAGGGTAGAGTACCCTAAAGAATAGAAGTAATAGTAAAAGATGATGAATGAGATCTATGCGACTGAAGTTCGCTAGGATCAAGAGAAAGATGCATTTTCAGGTGCTTAAGGGCTGTGGCTCGTGTGTCTGGAAAACAAAACCGTGACCTCATGTGGGCACCAGGCCTGCCTAAGGGGAAAGCGGATAATATCTTTGTGAAGAGGTTCTGGGCTGTTACAGTAAAGGCCGATAAGGAACCACAGTCTGGTCAAGAATAGACTGAGACTGATAGATAGACAAAAGAAGAAAAGAGATGGTAGAGGGTAGCCACAGATTACGAGATACAGTGACTCCCCTATGTGAGAAAGAGTGATGAAGGGTTGAGTCTATACCCTGGTAAGAGGGTAGCGTGGCAGCCTAAGATAGATAAATGTTTCAGGATGTATGAATGATTAAGATATGATAGGCAATATGATAAATATGTTTTGGGGCTTACTTAGTTTATTACAATGTCTAATGGATGGTTGAGCAAAGTATGATGATATGGCTTATGATGCCATAAGTTATGATGAATAGTTGCATTTCCTTGCAGTTGTCATATGATGACATGCATGTTAGAGTATGCCATGATGAATGAATACTCCCCTTTTTCAGTGTATGCAGGGTAGAGTGTATATGAGATGAGAAAGTTATGAGGAAGTATGTTGCTCCCATATCATTAATGAGATATAGGATGATAGATAGTCTCAGTTTATGGGACAATAAGTTATGATATGGTAGGATGATTAAGGGTTACTCAGGTAATTCTGCAGACTTGTGAATGCAGTACTCAGAGCCATTTCTATTAAAAGGAATGGTATACAGAAAGAAAATCAGATAAGAGTAAAAGAGATTGTTTCTAGATCACTCTTCAGATAAGAGTTGGATCTAAAACAGATGGCTCTCAGATAGAGCTAGATTTAGATGAGTATAGATCACTCTTCAGATAAGAGTTGGATCTGATACAGAACGCTTGCAGTTAGAGCATAGTTCAAACGGCTCGCAGTTAGAGCACAGATTGAAATGAGAAGTTATGATGAGGCCATAGCAGTAGAATGCAATGGCAGGTGGTTAGACCATGATGGCACAAGCCAATGGTAAGCCACAGTAAAGTAAGAAAGATGAGAAGGAACTCCTGAGTAAAAGAGGAAGTAAGTAAAGTCTGGGTAAATAATATGAGGCTAGAAATTTTTTAAATTTTTATGGAGTTATCAACAGGTGGAAGCAGTCAACCTTATAACTTAGTCTGTTGGTTTAAGATCTTCAGGAGATATACAGTACAACATAATCGTAGTAGATTCTGGAGGGTCGCAGTTAGATCCTAGTATGGCTCCAGGATCGCAGTTAGATCCTAAGAGTTCCAGAGTCGCAGTTAGATTCTGAAGAGGCTAACGGTTGATCGCAGTTAGATCCCGAGGTCGCAGTTAGACCTAGCCTAAGGAAAGTAATGAGCCATGAGACATGAGTACGATGTAGTATCTCTTTAGGAAGATGAATGCCAAAGACGAAGTTAAGGTAAGGAAGCTTCACTAGTTGATAAGCTCACCCAGAGAAATTGTTTTATAATGATTTTCCTCAGGTAGCCTCTAGTATACAGACTGAACTTAGCTTTCCCTTAAACGAAGATGGAGTCCAAGTTTAAATCTGAGTACTGAGATTCAAAGTTTTGTAGAAGTATGCCTGAGAAGCAGAGAAGAGAATCCTCTGTGTAATGAGAAGCAGAGAAGAAAATCCTCAGTGTAATGAGAACAGAAGAGTATGAATAGATAGATTCCCCAGATGAGGGTAAAGAGATTAAAAGGCTAGAGAAGATGTAACACCCTAATTTTTAGGCCTAGAGATGCCAGAAGGAGAATTCAAGGGCATAATCGTAATTATGGGAAAGATCGGGCTGGTAGCCGATGAGTACCATATTTTACCAGAAAATAGAGAAAATTATGCTGATCATTTCACTGAACTGTGAAATGTGCATATGAGGTCTCTAGGTGTATGAAAGAATTAGAAATATGACCAGGGGTAAAATGGTCATTTTGGAAAAGTGTGCGCGTGAGTGCTTTTTCAGGCCAAAACAGCCCGGTCCGGATAAAATATCTGAAAATACCGGGCGATAGAGAAAAGGATTCCGGATTGAATGAGGAGTCACAGAATTTTGATTTGAGGTCCCGATTTTTCTGTAAAAATTCCTGAAGATGGGAATTTACAGTTATAATCGGTAAAGGAAAGACAGTCCGAATAGAAATGATCGGACAATGGCTAGAGGCCATACAGTGTTGTCTAAGGCCCGTAGTGACACCAGGGAAGGCCCAGGCCCATAATATCAGTTCAGGGGTAAGAGGGGCCGGTGTCCGGGAAAAATGTGCAAAATGACGAAAATGCCCTTGTGTTATAGAATAACTGAAGAATGAGTAAAGGGTATTTTGGTCATTTGGCTAAGGTTAGACAGTCAAGAAGGGGTATCTGGATAGTTGACCAGGGCCAGAGAATACTCTGGTAAAATATGAAAAGACAATAATGCCCCTAGACCTAGTAAAGGAAATGAAAGGACTTAAGTGCAATTATGGAAAGTTTCAAGGCTAAAAAGGAAAGTAGACAAAAATGTGGGGTCCTTAAGTGTAATTTTAGCCAAATAAAAAGGGACTTAAATGAGAACAGTTAAGAAAAGTTCCCTGGGGCTAAATTGTAATTAAAGAAAGTCAGGCCGGAAGTGGTTTGGACTGTCCGAAAGCATTTCAGTCCCATATTTCACCGGTAGAGAGAGCAAGTGACGCTCGGTAATCTGGCTTAATACAGGAATTTTTGAAGACTCCAGATAGCCAGAAATGGACTGATCGTCCAAAAGTTATAAAAATTCATACCGGATATCCTAGAATTCAGATCTAGGTGAGAAAATACAGGATGATACGTCCTTATGGGACGGATGTCGGGAAACTGACAGAATACCGATAGGAGGCCTGTAGAAAAAGTTATTCGCAAATCAGAAAATCCAGACGGGAGTGTGAGGCCTCTGGGGATCCGATAGGGAGATTTATCGGTATTTGAAAGGGGACTGAATGAGTTCGGATGACCTCAGTCAGATGACTGATATGACTCACAGGGATGCCTGAACACCGCAGGCCAATGTATCGGACAGAAGGAGCCGGTGTCCGGATAGGTGTATAAACGGTGAATAATAGATAAAATATTCAATAATTATTAACGGGGGAAGATTCCTCGTAATGCGTGCCATGAGGATATTGGACCCAGAAAGGCCCAATAGTGGCGCCAACAGAGGCCCAGTAAGACACTTGGACTGATAGGTGGGCCAGTGTCCGGCAGAACCCCGAAAAAGTGCGAAATTACGAAAATGCCCCTGTGTTGTACAAAAGGGTAACAGATGAATGAAGGGCATTTTGGTAATTCTGGACAGGCCCAGAAGCCAAGGTATATACAGATAAAGTTACTTAGAGTCAGTATATGCCCTGACAGAGTATAGGAGGGTGTAAAATGACGATTTTACCCTTAGGGTTAAAATAGTGCAAGAAAGGGCACCCAAAGGTATTTTGGTAATTTGCCAAGGGCTGTTTCTTGGGAATCGAGCCATCAGAGTACTTGAGCTTGATCAGGATCCAAGACAACATTCCCAGAGCCCAAAAACGTAGCCCATGAAGTATGTGGGAAAAAGTGGCATTAAAATACTATTTTAATGCTGTTTCAATAAAGTAAAGTTACTCGGTTGGCACGATAACCGAGGAGGTGATCAGATAAAGTCCTGGATTTATCTGGATAGCATTGGAAGGCGTGACAGGTGCCAGTAAGATGACACATGGCGCAAACATAAAGGCAGAAGAAAAAGTTGAGGACACGTACTACGAGGCAAGACACTGGACCGGTGAGTCAGCATGCTGAGTCAGCTGCTGAGGTGTCCAGGATTTCAGACATGTGATAAATGTGGCGCTGAGGTGTCCTGGTGAGGTGTCCCAATGATGTCATGCATGATGCAGTAAAGGAGGAATTAAAGAAAATAGGAAAATCCAGGAAAAACCAGGACCGCAGGATCAAAGTTCATGGTAATTACGAGATTGCCATTGGAGGAGGTTATAAATACCCCCCCTTGCTCCTCATTATGCACGGCCAAGCAAGCAATTTTATAGAGAGGAGGAGGTGCTAGAGAGAGAAAGTGAGAGGAAGAAAGAAAGAAAGGAAGTTCTGGCGGAGCTGGAAGCAGAATAAGGATAGTGGAGTTCTGCTAAGCTAGCCAGGTAGTAACTAATCCTAGCTTTTATGTAATGGCTTTGTGATTTGTTGTGCTATTGTTTGGTTGAATTGTTGTCTTATATGTTATGTCTGAAGCTCTGCTATAATGCTATGATCATATGTTACTAAGCATGGAAGCACGCAGCATACTTATCTGTACACAATCACAAGCAAGCACTATCACTCTGCATTACATATATTGTTATGATTGTTGCTACTGAGATTCCCCCGAATCTCATCCCAATAAATAACCCATTACAGGGGAGGTTATGTCGAAATGAATTTTGGGAATTTTAAGAGACGCCGTTATGCTGCCGAAGTAAAGACTGAACATCAGTATATGATAAGTACTGTGTACGTAGTGCTGTCTAAGGAGGCTAGAAGTGAGTGGACCTAGCCGGTTCATCTAGTCTTTCCTGGGTACTACGTAGAATGGTAGTTCTCATGAGGGAATTACCGAATCAGTACGGTTCAGTTCTTTGTACAGATGAAGCGTAGCGGTTATGCTGCCGGAGTTTAGGCAAAAAAATGATGTAATAGAAATATGAGAATTTCATACATGCCCTGATGTATAATGACTTATTATTTAATAATAATTGTTGTTTGGCATGTTTGACTGATATATGATGGATGTATGTATATGTATGCAAAGTAGAAATGCTGGAAATTACCTCTGTGAACAGTAACACGTAGTGATAAGGTCATGTTCGATAAATGATTAAAAATAGTAAATGGATGAATTAATGTATGATATTTTTATGGTAAATAGTATACATACCAATCTTTAATTTGATATATAAAACGTCTCATTTGGATGTCTACACAAGGAGATATAAATTATCAAAGTTGGGACCAGAATGCTGGATTCAGGAGAAAAACGCTGGATGAACAGTACAATAGAAACGTTGACTGACGTTGACTCGGTCAATGCATGGTCAACGGGTTATTTGTCCCTGAAATATAATTGAGTTAGCTTCATTCAGCAATTGGAACAACTTCATTTCTATTTTTCTATAATTAGTTATGATTTTTCGAAGTCGGGTCACTCATCTGGAATTTTCAAAGTGAACAGTACTCGATAAGAGTAAAACTCCAGATTGGGAAATTGGACTTCAATGACCCTGAAAGTGGTTCTAAATGCTACCAAATGGTCCCTAAGACATATGAAAGTAAGGATGTTTCATTTTGGTATCAGAGCAAAGGATTCTGGCTTACGAAATGCTCTGAACAGATAATTTATGGTGTTAGTACAGAATAAGATTAGCACAGAACAAAGGGTTCTGGCTCCGAGCATAAGATTCTGGCACAGAACAGAAGGTTCTGGCTCAGTGATGCTCTGGTTTAGTCAGTGATTCTTTAAACAAATGAGAAGTTTGAGTGGTCCTCTCCCTAGAATATGATATAGGGATGGTGTTCACTGCTTGAAAAGGCTTAGACAGAAGACAGTGACACCCAGATGAATGAGGTTGTACCCCGAGCTTTATAGTTTTGTGAAGGATATGATTATGATGGGCTAATCTTAGTCAGCCGATACAGTCGAGGTCTCGTGTTTATTAACACAATATGGCTGGACTAAGCAGAACAAGGTTTAAGAAGCAGTTTCCTCTAGAGATAGAGACAGAATCTGATCAGTTCACGACTAAGGAAGCTGCAAGAGTAGCTCGAGGTATCGTGTTGTAACCAGATACTGTAGTGAGGATGCCAGATATCCAAGTTACAACAAGTTAAGTCACGATGAGATATGGGCAACCCAGGCTCGCCAAGATCAAGAGCGAGATTCTGCTATCACTACGGCGGTTGCTGCTGCGGTTGCAAGATTACAGCAGTCTGGGAAGGAGGTAGTACCAGAGAATGATATAGAACCTGAACCTCAACCAGATCATGAGCAGACTGGAATGAATAGACATCAAGGGTCTATAAGAAATAATAATGACCAGGAAAGTCTGCAAACATGGATGGAACGATTCCATAAGTTTAATCCGCCCATGTTGAAGGGACTTTTGACACTCAAGTAGCTGAGGATTGGGTAAGCTAGTTAGAGAAAATCTTTAAGGTTTTAGAATGTCCCACTGAAAGAAAAACCCAGCTGGCAAGCTAGAAAAGAATGTGCAATAACCAGAAAAGAGTGAGCCTACTCCATTAGTACCACTGAAAGTGATGCCACCAGGTTCTTTGAGAAGGAACAGTAAGAAGAGAAATGGGCCAGCATATGGGTCAAAAGTTAATAAGGAACAGGGAAGTAGGCCAGGTAATGGGCCAAGAGAAGTTAGTAGGCAACCAAGGCCTAATGAATATAGGAATTATGGTCGAGACCATGGTATGAGGCCTTGTCCAGTAGGTCAAGGGTTATGCTATAGGTGTGGAAAGTATGGACATTATACCAGGGAGTGTCCACAGAACACAACAGGCGAAAGATACCCGACTTAGGGAAGAATATATACCCTGACTGGCAACGAGATAAGAAAGTCTCATGTGCCAAACTAAGGTATGAGTTTATTTGTGTTTTGTTTCCACTGGATAATGAACGGATAAATCCTGTATGTGATTGGATTGTATTATCTAGTATGCACACTATTGAGCTACCCTATACCTAGTATGTTGCCGTTGTATGAGAATGAGTATGACTACATGTTTTAAAAGTAGGAAGTAGAGAAGAGGGGTCTTATGTCGCGACTAATATGTACAGATAAGTTGATGTTGCGACGTGAGAAGACCTTAGGTAGCGATGAGTAATATTGCAGTACGCGACCAGTGTACAAAGGAGTCCAGGTCACGATGTTATGAGAGATAGGTCGTGACTAAAGGACGCAGAGATGCCAGGTTGTGACGAGTAGTGTGCGACGGTTGCGACTATGAAGTTCTCAAGTCGCGACTATAATTGGCAGAGGCCATATGATGAAGAGAATGAAGGTACCAAACTCGCTGAAGTCCACCAGCTAGAGGATTGGTATAGCATATGGTAAGCCAGACAGTACAAAGGTACTGAGAAACGAAAGATCAGTTGAGACGAGGTTTAAAGTAGATCCTCCATGTGATAACTAAGAGTAGATCTACGTTACAGGGGTTTTATTAAGCTAATCTGAATAGAAGACCTAAAAGTTAGATTGAGATTTGCCTAGGAATGATCCTAGCACATGGCCTAAGGTTAGAGACGTGATGGTTAATAGATAAAGAGCTAAATGTTCCCTGAGCAGAGGGATTCCATCACAAAGAAGTAGTAGACCTAGGGGAGAGTACCCTAGAAAGTAGAAGTAATAGTAAAAGATGATGAATGAGATCCATGCACTCAAGTTCGCTAGGATAAAGAGAAAGACCAATAAGAACCATAGTCCGGTCAAGAATAGACTGAGACTGATAGATAGACAAAAGAAGTTAAGAGATAGTAAAGAGGTAGCCACAGTTAAGAGATAAAGTGACTCCCCTATTCCTTATGTAAGATAAAGTAATGAAGGGTTGAGTCTATACCCTGGTAAGAGGGTAGTGTGGCAGCCTAAGTAAGATAGACATATGTTCTTGTCATATCCTGACCATATGATTGATAATCTGACAGATAATGCGATAGATAGTATGATCAGATGATGATCTGACAAATGATATGATAAAGGAAATATGTTTGAGGCTTACTTAGATTATTATGATGTCTAATGGATGGTTGAGCAAAATATGATGATGATATGGCTTATGTTCCCATAAGTTATGATAGTTGCATCTCCTTGCAGTTGTCATATGATGACATGCATGTTAGAGTATGCTATGATGAATGAATACTCCCCTTTTGCAGTGCATGCAGGGTAGAGTATATATGAGTACATATATGAGATAAGAAAGTTATGAGAAAGTAGGTTGCTCCCATACCATATGGTAGGAGGATGATATGATTGTATTGAGGATGATAGATAGTCTCAGTTATGGGATGATAAGTTATGATATGATACTCAGACATGATGTATGATTGAGGTTACTCAGATATGATTGAGGTTACTCAGGTATTTCTATAAGCTTGTGAATACAGTACTCAGGGCCATTTCTATTAAGCGGAATGGTATACAGATAACAAAAAAGGGATTGTTTCTAGATCACTCTTCAGATAAGAGTTGGATCTGAAACAGATGGCTCTCAGATAGAGCTAGATTCAGATGGGTATAGATCACTTTTCAGATAAGAGTTGGATCTGATATAGAATGCTCACAGTTAGAGCATAGTTCAAATGGCTCGCAGTTAGAGCACAAGTTGAAAGATAAGAAGGAACTCCTGAGTAAAAGAGGAAGTAAGTAAAGTCTGGGTAAATAATAGGAGGCTACTAAATATATTTTTAAAGTTTTATGGAGTTATCAACAGGTGGAAGCAGTTAACCTTATAACTTAGTCTGTTGGTTTAAGATCTTCGGGAGATATACAGTACAACAGAATCGCAGTTAGATTCTGGAGGGTCATAGTTAGATCCTAGCATGGCTCCAGGGTCGCAGTTAAATCCTAACAGCTTCAGGGTCGCAGATAGATTCTGAAGAGGCTAACGGTTGATCGCAGTTAGATCCCGAGGTCGCAGTTAGACCTAGCCTAAGGAAAGTAATGAGCCATGAGACATGAGTACAATGTAGTATCTCTTTGGGATGATGAATGCCAAAGACGAAGTTACGGTGAGGAAGCTTCACTAGTTGATAAACTCACCCAGAGAAATTATTTTATAATGGTTTTCTCAGGTAGCCTCTAGTATACAGACTAAACTTAGCTTTCCCTTAGCAAAGACGGAGTCCAAGTCCAAAGCTGAGTACTGATATTCAAAGTTTTGTAGAAGTATGCCTGAAGAGAATCCTCTGTGTAATGAGAAGCAGAGAAGAAAATCCTCAATGTAATGAGAACAGAAAAGTATGAGTAGATAGATTCCCCCAGATGAGGGGTAAAGAGATTAAAAGGCTAGAAAAGACCTAGAGAAGAAGGTCTAAGGCAAAGCAAAGATAAGAACGCGGTTCTATGAAAAAGAGAAAGCCAGCCTTATGTTAGCCTTGTGATAAGACAAGATAAGTTATGAAAGGGTGAAATACACCATGAGATAGCCAGAGTTGGCTAGATATGCTATGATAAAAGTATCAAAAGCATGCAATGAGATACACTACGGTAGACGTGTTATAAGATGCGCACCGAGAAATGTGCATTGTATGAACAGATAGAGAGGCTTCCCTTTTTGATAGGGATCATATGTTTAAATGTTATGCTATGAAAGAGAATAGAAAATGAGAGTTTTCACTCCTTGCATGAGATGCTAGGCCTTATGTTATGCTAAAACTATGCAAGCTCCGAGTGTTAGAGCTGTGCCTAGTTAGAACAGAAATGCTTGAGCTCCGATGTTAGAGCTTTGCATTCATAAGCAGGTATGCAGTCCTGCAGTATGTTGGCCAGGCATTATGCATGTTAGAGTAGGTGCTCTTGTTTAGCAGCAAAGTAAAGAAAGAATAGCTGCGTAAGCCCTCTCTCTGTATGAAGTTAAGTTACTGAGAATGATGAAAAGAAAGATTGAATTGTTGAAAGAGATCTGATGAGTAGTTAGAAGAAACTCCCGAATAGAGTAATATTCGAGAGAATTTCATATGAAAGAAATGGACACTACTCATAAGTGCAGTAAGTGGTCCATAAGAGAAAAGTATATTTCAACTCTGATTGAGTTGACCCAGTAAAAGAAAGGCATGTTACGAAGAGATGTAAAGTTTTATGATAAGTATTTTGCCAGATGTTAAGTTAATTTGGCTATGGTACTGATTAAATTTCGGGGACGAAATTTATTTAAAGGGGAGGAGAAATGTAACATCCCAATTTTCAGGCCTAGAGACGTGAAAAGAGCCTGGGATTGAGAGGCTACTAGACCCCCTTTGAGCAGAAGTCTCAGAGACACAGAGAGTTTTCAGGGACTACGCTACGAATAAGCGAAAGTACGGGGACTTATGTGTAAACAGTGAAAGTCCCAAGGGGATAGAGTGGTCATTTGGGATGATGTAAAGGGCAAAGGTTGCGAGCTGACCATTTAGGTCGCGACTAGAGAGAAGTATGGTCGCGACTAATGGTTATAGAAAATGCTATACGCGACAAGAAAGTATTATGGTCGCGACGTTAAATAAGTATGGTCGCGACTAATAATGGCAGAAAGGTTTAGACGCGACTGAATGATGTGTGTGTCGCGACTAATAGGTGAAATGGGCTGGTCGCGACTAGAAAATATTATGGTCGCGACTAGATTGTGTTATGGTCACGACGAAAGGAGGTTGTGGTCGCGACTAATGTACACATAAGTGTTATGTCACGACGATATGATGTTGAGGTCGCGACTAGTGACTAAAGTGGCGCTAAGCGTATGGACCCAGAGTGGTGAAGGTCCAAGAGAGATAGTTACCCGGTTGGAGATAGACCGGAGGCAGGATATCAGATACAGGAAAGGTTATCTGGAAACCATGAAGTAAACTGATAAGGTATACTCATGGGTCCTGCAAAATGCCACATGGCATTAAAGTAATGATTCAGTAAAGTAAAGATACTCGGTTGGCGCGATAACCGAGGAGGCACGAAAACCGAGGAGGTGATCAGATAAGTCTGGGACTTATCTGGATGGCATTGGGAAGCGCGCAAGGTCTCTTCCAGTCGCCACATGGCATTAGTCTGGAGAAAGCAGATAAAGCTGAGGGCACGCATTACGAGGCAGGAGATTGGACCGGTGAGTCAGCATGGTGAGGTGTCCCGGGAATTCAAGCATGTGAAAAATGAGGTGCTGAGTCAGCATGCTGAGTTGTCCCGCTGATGCAGTAAAGGAGAAATAAAAGAAAATAGGAAATTCCAGGAAAAACCAGGACCGTAGGATCAGATGGCATGGAAATTACGATTATGCCATTGAGGGAGGTTATAAATACCCCTCTTGCCTTCATTTCCATTCACGCATGGGCAAGGGAGAAGGGAGAGAAGGAAGAGAGAGAAGGAGAAGGAAGGAAGAGAGATAGGAGAAAGGAAGAAAGGAGGTTCTGGCGGAGCTGGAAGCAGAATAGAGATAGTAGGGTTCTGCTGAGCTAGCCAGGTAGTAACTAATCCTAGCTTTTATGTAATGGCTTTGTGATTTATTGTGCTATTGTTTGGTTGGATTGTTGTCTTATATGTTATGTCTGAAGCTCTGCTGTAATGCTATGATCATATGTTATTAAGCATGGAAGCACGCAGTATACTTATCTGTACACAATCACAAGCAAGCACTGTCACTCTGCATTACATATATTGTTATGATTGTTGCTACTGAGATTCCCACGAATCTCATCCCCATCCATAACCCATTACAGGGAGGTTATGCTGAAGTGGATTTTGAGAATCCTAAGAGACGCCGTTATGCTGCCCAAGTAAAGACTGGACGTCATAGTATATGATAAGTACTGTGTACGTAGTGCTGTCTAAGGAGGCTAGAAGTGAGTGGACCTAGCCAGTTCATCTAGTCTTTCCTGGGTACTACGTAGAATAGTAGTTCTCTTGAGGGAATTACCGAATCAGTACAGTTCAGTTCTTTGTACAGCTGAAGCGTAGCGGTTATGCTGCCAGAGTTTAGGCAGGGGAAGCTGTGATACAGCTAGTATAGCTTCCGCAAGTGTACTATGAGGCGTTTAAGGGAGGATGTTTCAGAAGATTTAACCGAGGATGTAATAAATTCGAAGGCTTTTATGTCAGTCCGTTGGTTTGTTGTCTGCATTCAATGTGAAGTCTTAAATAGCATTTACTTCAGTTGCAGCTGAAACATCCTACTTTATATCTCTCAGAGTACTCTTGCTATAGCACTCTCAACTGGATTATATCTCTCTTGCCGGAAATTCTGGTAGAAAATAACTGTACTGATTCGGTAATTCCCCATGAGAACTACCATTCTACGTAAGTACCCAGGAAAGACTGGATGAACCGGCTAGGTCCACTCACTTCCAGCCTCCTTAGACAGCACTTACATACACAGTACTTTGTATAGTCTACCCAGCACAACGGCATTTTCT
The DNA here is from genome assembly GCA_037074615.1 of Leucaena leucocephala. Classification (NCBI taxonomy): domain Eukaryota; kingdom Viridiplantae; phylum Streptophyta; class Magnoliopsida; order Fabales; family Fabaceae; genus Leucaena; species Leucaena leucocephala. Next base: position 20,706,575 of record CM073532.1, on the reverse strand, counting down.
AGTACACATCTTTGAATCTTAACCTTAACTTTAACCTCAAAAACATGAATTTTCCATTAATTGTTCCAGAAAACATAACCAATCTCTTTGGCCTTTCATACATTCATATACATTATGGGGTTATGCCATAATTATTTGATACATTTATTTCATCATTTACTATTATACCTTTTCATCATGAACATTGTTGCTCAACTTGTCATATAACAACATTACATGCAACAATTCGCACATTTATTACATAGAATTCAAATCTTCCAATTCCCAACCTCTCTTCATGCCTCTTTATCTTCTTTACTCATTCGTAAACCTGTGGGTTTGGGATTACATGGATGGGGTGAGATTTCTGGGGAAATCTCAGTAGCAAACGGTACTAAACAATGCATGCATTAAAGTAAATACTTGTGCTTGCTTGTGAAAGTGTAAACATTGTGTAATGTGCATGCTTCCATGTAACATATGAAATACAATTGGCCAAGGTAATCATAGAAATAGAGCTTCAATCATATACACATATGCACACAATTCAACAAAGTCATAGCACAATCAAGCATAACATTCAATACATACAAGTTTAGGGTAAGTTTACTACCTTATTGCTTTACTTCTTTCCACTTTAACTTTGCTTCTTCCTTCTTACTTTTCCTTGCTATGTGGCTGCCCTCTTTTGAGCACACCAAGCAAATCCTAACATCACATTACCATCCAACCATTACAATCTAACTTCTCTTGAACACTAAGCTTACTTTAAGTAACATAACATCCTTTAATCTTTACCAATTGACTTGACCTTTGAATCAATTGATGTCTTGACCTTACCCTACACAATTTGGCCCTTTGAATCCATTTATGAACTCAAAACAACCAAATTCCAGCAACTATGCACTGTTCCGGACAGATTTGAAAAACATGCATAATTCTTTCAAAAATTCTCATTTTGATTCCAATGCTTCCCATACTTTTTCCCCCCACACAAAATCTCATTTTAAGACCACTGGAAGTATCAAAATCATGAAATTCAAATCACTGTTCATGCGAGTGAACAGTACCAAAAGGAATTTTCAACATTACAACCTTTAATTCCAATGGTTTCCAAGGTTCAAGACCTTTCCAATCCTACACAAAATTATCATATAAACTCAATGGAAGCATTAAATCATTGAAATTCCATCTCTTTCTATCATGAACAGTGCATGAACAGTGCAAACCGAAATGTTCTTCCATGGTAAAGTCAAGAACATCAACTTAATCCAACAACCAACCATGCAACTAGCTTGTTTAAGCTTGTCTAAACTATCTATGACATAAAACTCATGTTCCTCTCACATATACATAGAAATTCCAGCAGCATTTCCCCAATATTTAAGCCTCAAAAATCACTTAAACTCAAGCACAAACCATAAGAACAAAAGGTAGAAGCAAGGAGACAACTTACCTTACTTGCTCCTTCAAGACCCTTGCTTCTTCCTTGCTTTCTTCCACTTTCTTTCTCTAGAACTCACTTCTCTTTCTAAAGGAGCTCTTGGGTGTGAAGAATGAATGGAAAAGGGGGGGTATTTATAGCAAAAGTCATGTGCCATTTAAAGGCCAAGATCACTTTGGAAACTATTTGATCTAATGGTTAAAGTTTGATCTTAGAATGTCTTTTCACTTTTCACTCAAGACCTTACCACCATGACATCACTAGCATGGCCTCCCTTGGTACACCTAACCCTTCCTCTTTTTGGGTGCCATTCTTGTGTCCTTGTGGGTCCCACCATGTGCAACACCTAATTCTTACTTTATTCTCTTTTTCTTTCTTTTCAAAAATCCATAAATTATTTATTATTTGGACTTGGGCTCCAAGATAACTTTTGGGCCTTATTGGGCTGGCCTAGGACGAAATGTTGGGCCTCTTTTAGGTCCAATAGCTAATTGGCCCAAATCCCAATGTACTTTCCTCATACCGATATCCGTAACTTACCCTGATCTTAGCATAAATGCTAAACACCTCTTTTAATTGTTATAACATTTTTAGAAATTCATTCTAATATAAAATGAATTCTCTACAAAGTTTCATAATTTTTTGAGACCCATAAGTCCTGTTAAAAATTACATATGTTTCCTTTAACCCTTTATCGGTGTCCTTTTTCACCGTAAATTCCATAATTAATTCTACAGGACTCCTTTTTGACTTCTGTCAACTCCATAAATTCTCATATTAATTATAATAATTTACTATCAAATTTCCTCTGATATCCATCCATTGTGTGAAATGACCAAAATGCCCTCAATTTACTTCTGGTTTCTTAGGGCATCACAGTGGCATTTTCCTAATTTTGCACTTTGGCTCTTAGACTTTCTTCCTCTTCCAATTAATCCTTTTCTTTACATAAATATGACCACATCTTTTCCTAAACATCTCATATATTTTATTCAATCTGTACATACAACTTAGTACAGAAATTAGGGATGTTATAGCAGTCGTTAGACTCCGATTTGTTACCGTTGAAGTGAGGGCATAGTTGGTTGCTGACAAGTAGGTGAGCATTTAATGCATCGCTAGAAGTAGAACGTTTTCGTTACATAGCCTTCATCATTTCGAATTCATAGCATTTTCTGAATATACTCAAACAAAAGATATGTTAGTTGTTAAAGCGTTAATCTGAGTATAAGATACATGATTTGTTCTTTAAGAGATGGAGTTCACAATCAAATTCAGATAACACTTATCTTTTAAAGAAGCAATATGCTATATTAATCGATTATCCAATCGATTAAAACTTAGTATGAGATAGAAAAACATAGCATTACGATAATCTGATTGTTCAACCATATATAGTGTAAACCTATCAAGATAAATTTCTCAAAGGGACTAACATGAAGAATAATGAAAAATATAGATAAATTATTACTTGAATGAGTCATTTGAAGACAAAATCAGTTATAGTCTTTAAAATAGAGATGTATTAGAAATTTCTGAAGGTTTTTGAATTAATCAAATAATTAATATGTTAATGTAAATTAATCGATTAATTAGTTTATATTTGATTTGCACAAAACTGAAATTTTACTGATTAATCGAACAATTAACATATTAATATAAATTAATCGATTAACTAATCAATTAATAGCAATATATTTATTCAAGAGAAAATATGTTTTTAATACATTAATCGATTAACCAATCGATTAATTGATTTATATTTGAATTTCACAAGATTGAAACTTCACTGGTTAATTGAACAGTTAACAGATTAATATAAATTAATCGATTAATAGCAATATCTTTATTAAAGAGAAAATGTATTTTTAATACATTAATCGATTAATCAATTGATTAATTTGAATTAATCAATTACCTAATCAATTAATTGACTCGTTAACTTAGTTTCAAAAGGCCAGCTCTCGAAATTAATCAATTAACTAATCGATTAATGGTCACTCATTAATGGATTAACTAATTGATTAATTAATTTTCTTTTTGAAACATAATGCTTCCTTTTCCATTAATCCATCATCCAATTGATTAATTGATATTAATCGATTAACTCAACTATCTTCTTCATTAAACTTCATTGACTACAAATATTACTTCAAAATTACTTTTCTCTTCATATACCAACTTAATATGTTCTCAAATCATATAGAATCTAACATGAAACACTTCTTATATTACTTTTGAACTACTTTTAACAAAGAAGTAATTTATCAACTTGTTTAATCATTTTAGTATATTTAAAATATTCTTAGTATTACTGAATTTTTTTTTATATTTGTTATCATCAAAACATATTTTCCAACAATCTCCTCATCTTTGATGATGGCAAATCACTAATGAATTTTAGAAGGTGTCTAAGGACTGGACGTAGGACAAAAATTTAGTCTTAACGAGTATAAATTGATTTACGTTCCCTTGGTGAAATCTTTCCTATCTTCTTATTTATCAAGCATATTTTTTCTCTTTTAATGTTTAAAAATTCAGTTAATTTTCTTAACACCCAATTCACCCTCTCTTGGGTGTTTATGCCTAAACTAACATTTAGTATCAGAGCATGTCTTTTGAAAAAGATCTAACAATCTCAAGAGAGATCCTTTAGTTATGGCAAGTTTTGGAGATAGTGTTCTACTAGAAGGGAGCTCCACAACTAAACCTCCAGGATTCAACGGAGAGAATTTTACATTCTGAAAAATGAGGATGAAGACATTTATCAAAACTTCCGAGTACGGGCTCTGGGATGTGATAGAAGATGGAAACTAAATTCTAACTAAAATCGTGGACCGAGCTAAAATTCCAAAGCATCGAAGCAAGTTCAATGAAGACGACAAAAGTTGATATTGCTCAACAACAAGGCAATCAACATCATAACATGTGCCTTGAGTTAGAATGAGTATTTCAGAGTATCCAATCTAGAAACTGCGAAAGAGATGTGGGAAGCACTCGAAGTCGCTTATGAAGGAACTTCTGGAGTAAAAGAAAGCAGAGTCAATACGCTCAAAACTAAGTTTGAGCTATTCAGAATGACTAACAGAGAAAGCATCAAGGATATTGAAGTTATATTTCAACACTTAATCAATCATCTAATGGCTCTTGGGCAATCATATAGTCCAAGAGATTAAGTACGCAAGATACTTGACTATCTTACCAAAGAATGGGAGCCGAAGGTGACTGCAATAGAAGAAGCTAAAGGAGAATCCATGAAGTCTGTTACTGCACTGTTTGGATGTTTGGCCAAATATGAGAGCAAACAGAAGTATAAAAAGGATATCAAAGAAAAAGAAAATAGCAAAAAAGGAATTGCTCTCAAAGCTGAAGACAGATATTGATGAAGAATTGGAAGATGATGAGATGGGTCTCATAAAACGAAGATTCAAAAAATTCTATCAAAATCAAGCAACTAGGAGATTCCAACCAAAGGGTCTTCTTCATCTAAAGAACAAAAAGATCATATCATCTATTTCGAATGCAAAAAAACCCTGACATTTCAAGCATAATGTCCTCAACTTTTGAGGAGAGATAAAGAGAAGAAGAAAGAAAAGTTCTAGAAAAGAAGAGATTTTGTTTCATTAATCTGGGGAGAAAGTTCATCAAAAGGAGAAGATAGTGACAATGAAGAAAAGACAAATATTTGTCTGGTTGCTCAAGAAGAACATGAGTCTGAGACAGATGAGGTAATAAATGCTGAACCAACCTACGATGAATTACTTTTAGAATATAAAAATTATACTATGAATTTATCAAACTAGCAAAAGAATAAGTAATCTCTAAGAAGAAAATTAGGAGCTCAGAAAAGAAGAATATGACATCTGAGGTTATACCAAAATGCACTAACTTTAAAGGTTTTGAAATGAAAAATAAAGAGTTAACTAAGACTCTTGAAAATTCACTACAAGTAGTGAAATGCTCAATATTTTGCTAGGAAATCAGAGATGTATCTCTAATAAATCTGGAATAGGATATGATCCCAATTTAGATAAACAGAAAGGAAAAAAAAGTTATGAAATAAATCATACCTGCATTATTTTAGACATTTTGTGTCTATTTCAAATATATTTGCTCAATATTTATATTGCAACCGTAAGGTTCATTCCATTGCCTCTTGTTATCACAAGAAGAATAGACCCTACGACACATTAAAATGGGTACCTAAAGGTACTTATGTACCTAAGGTAGTCCAGACTAACATAAAAGGACCCAAGAAAGTCTGGGTACCTAAAGTTAAATAATTTTGTTTCAGGTCTGTCTGAAAACATCCAAAAATAACAAATAGTACATTGACAGTGGATGTTCCAGACACATGATTGGAGATGAAGAAAAGTTCCTCAAGCTTTATTACAAGGAAGGAGGTCAAGTAAGCTTCGGAGGAAAACAATCCATTAAGATTGTTGGAATTGGAGAAGTAGGCAGTAAATAAGGAGTGAAAGTTGAGGATGTATATTATGTGGAAGGATTGTGTCATAATCTCTTCAGTGTAAGTCAAACTGCCGACTAAGACAACTAGATTATTTTTGATTCAGAAGAATGCGTGATACTGAGCAAGCAAGATCTCCTAATCAACGAAGAAGGCCTGAAAGCAAAACTTCATACTCCAAGGGATGGTAACTGTTATACTATCTTTATTCACTCAAATTCACTTGAAAATTGCTTTCTAAGTAAATATGAAGAAAGCTGGTTATGGCACAAGAGACTAGCTCATATGAACATGCATCATCTTGCAAAATTGGTTAAAAAAGTTTTAGTGGTTGGTTTACCTAAAGTTAAAACTGAAGTTGATATTGTCTGTGATGCCTGCCAAAAAGGGAAACAAGTTAAGTCATCGTTTAAATCAAAGAAGGAAGTTTCAACTGAATGACCACTCCAATTACTTCATATGGATTTGGTTGACCATCAAGAGTTAAAAGTTTGGGGGAAATTTATATGCTTTAGTAGTAGTTGATGATTATTCGAGATTTACTTGGACTCGATATCTTTCCTCTAAAAATGAAACTTTTAATGTGTTTGTTGTGTTTGCCAAAAAGGTATAAAATGAGAAAGGTATATCTATTGTGTCTATCAGGACTAATCACAGAGGAGAATTTGAAAACAATGATTTTGCTTAATTATGTGATAACCATGGAATTGATCACAACTTCTTTGCACCAAGAACGCCACAACAAAATGGAGTTATAGAAAGAAAGAAAAGAGTTTTCACAGAAATGGCTAGAGCAATGCTCAATGACAAAAGTGTCTCACAAGTATTCTGGACAGAGGCTATGAACACAGCAAGTTATATATGCAACTGAGCATATATCAGACTAATACTCAACAAGACACCATATGAACTCTATAAAGGACGCAAACTAAGTCTCACACACTTGAGGATATTCGGGAGCAAATACTTCATACATAATAACAACAAAGATAACCTGGGTAAATTTGATCCTAAATCTGATGAGGGTATTTTTCTTGGTTATTCTAATCATAGTAAAGCATATAGACTTTTCAACAAAAGAATATTTACAATAGAAGAATTTGTACATGTAGTGTTCTCTAAAACTAAACCTATTTCAAAGTCTCTAGATGATAAAGTTGAGATAATACAGAGTCTTGATACACTAAAATTAAATAAAGAACCTATAGTTGATCAGTCAAATAGTGAGCCTAATGAGTCTGAAAAGGATCAATCTAGAGCCTGGAAATATAATAGAAATCATCCTCTAGATCAGGTTATTAGTGAAGTCAATGAAGGAGTAAGAATCAGGAGACAAGTGTTCAATGAAGTGTATTTTTTAGCATTTATTTCTAATATTGAACCCACCAAAACTGATGAAGCACTATCAGATGAGTTCTGGATAATTGCAATGCAGGAAGAATCAAATCAATTTGAACGTAATCAAGTTTAGGAATTGGTACCTAGACCCCGATGACTATCCAGTCATCGAAACTAAATGGGTATTCAAGAATAAACTTGATGAATCTGCTGAAATCATCAGGAATAAAGCTAGATTAGGAGTAAAGGCTATAATCAAGAAGAAGATATATATTATGAGGAAACCTATGTTCCAGTAGCCAAATTAGAAGCTATACGAGTACTCTTAGACTTTGCTTGCATCAAAGATTTCAAGCTTTATCAGATGGATGTCAAAAGTACTTTTCTTAATGGTTTTATAATGGAAGAGGTATATGTAGAATAACCCCTTGGATTTGCAGATCACTGACCTCCAAATCATGTGTGTAAACTTAAAAAAGTACTATATGGGTTAAAATAAGCTCCTAGAGCTTGGTATGATCGTCTTAGCAAGTTTCTAATAGAAAAAGGTTTTGAAAGAGGAAAAGTAGATAATACGTTGTTTATCAAAAGAAACAAATATGATCTTTTAGTAGTCCAATTTATGTTGATAATATTATCTTTGGTGCTACTAATGAGGATCTTTGCCAAGAATTTGTTAAGATAATGCAGGAAGAATTTTAGATGTCAATGATAGGAGAACTAAATTTCTTTCTCGGACTTCAAATTAGACAACGATCAGATGTAATTTTTATCTCACAGACCAAGTACTCGAATTCTAGTAAAGATGGTTACTTATTTGTTGATATGTACTGACATATTATAATTAATTAAAATTATGTTAATGTTTAATTAGATTTATAGTTATAAAATTTGAGATTTTATATAAAAAGTAGAAATTTTTAAGAGTATAACATTATCAATTTTTTAATTTTGCTATTATAACATTATAAATTTTTTATTAGTATTTTAAAAGTTTAGAAATAATCTTTTAAAAATATTAAAAAAAATTTAAAAAAGTGGCGGGCTATCCGAACCATTTGAGTAAAAAATTTAGAAGTGGTGAGCTAACCTTCCCAGATTTTTTAGACTTAAGAGGTTAAAGCGCGTGAATTGATATGGTGTGAGAAGAAATTTAATGTTGTTCAGATTTAGAACTAGTAAAATGGACTCAGCTAAAGGGGCGGGCTCTAGCTGGTAGTTTTGGAGCGGGCTGTGCTGGCGAGCTGATCCATTTTTAAGCAGGCCAAACCTCCAGCCTTTTTTTAAATTATTAATATTACTATTTATTTTATTAAAATATTACTTTGAATACTCCCACTATCGAACACTAGTAAAGATGATTACTTATTTGTTGATATGTGTTGATATATTATAATTGATTAATATTATATTAATATTTATTTAGATTTATAGTTATAAAATTTTAGACTTTTTTTATAAAAAATATAAATTTTTAAGAGTATAACATTATCAATTTTTTGATTATGTTAACATAACATTAAAAATTATTTATTAGTATTTTAAAAGTTTAGAAATAATTTTTTAAAATATTAAAAAAATTAAAAAAAAGAGGCGGGCTATCTAGAACGATTTGAGTAAAAAAATTAGAAGTGGCGAGCTCACCTTCCAAGGTTTTTCAGACCTAAGAGGCTAAAGCGTGTGAATTGATATGGTGTGAGAAGAAATTTAATGTTGCTCAAATTTAGAGCTGGTTAAATGGGCTCAGCCAAAGGGGCGGGCTCTAGCTGGTAGTTTTGAGGTGGGCTATGCTAGCGGACTGGCCCATTTTTAGGCGGGCCAGACCGCCAGCTTTTTTTTTTAATTATTAATATTATTTATTTTACTCAAATATTACTTTAAATACTCCCATTATCGAATACTAGTAAAGATGATTACTTATTTGTTGATATATTATAATTGATTAATATTATGTTAATGTTTATTTAGATTTATAATTATAAAATTTAAGATTTTTTATAAAAAGGTAAAAAATTTTAAGAATATAACATTATCAATTTTTTGACTTTGCTAATATAACATTAAAATTTTTTTTATTAGTATTTTAAAAGTTTAGAAATAATTTTTTAAGAATATTTAAAAATTAAAAAAAAGTGGCGGGCTATCTAGAATGATTTGAGTAAAAAATTTAGAGATGGCGAGCTAACCTTCCTAGATTTTTCAGACCTAAGAGGCTAAAGCGTATGAATTGATATGGGGTGAGAAGAAATTTAATGTTGCTAAGATTTAAAGATGGTAACACGAGCTCAGCCAAAGGGGCGGGCTCTGGCTGGTAGTTTTAGGGAAAGCTGTGCTGGCAAGCTGGCCCATTTTTAAGTAGGCCAGACTGCCAGCTTTTTTTAAAAAAATTATTATTTATTTTACTCAAATATTACTTTGAATACTCCCATTATCGAATACTAGTAAAAATGAGTACTTATTTGTTGATATCTGTTGATATATTAAAATTGATTAATATTATGTTAACGTTCATTTAAATTTATAGTTATAAAATTTGATATTTTTTATAAAAAATAAATTTTTTTAAGAGTATAACATTATCAATTTTTTTATTATGCTAATATAATATTAGAATTTTTTTATTAGTATTTTAAAAGTTTAGAAATAATTTTTTAAAAAAATTAAAAAAAGTGGCGGGCTACTAGAACGATTTGAGTAAAAAATTTAGAGGTGGCGAGCTAACCTTCCTAGATTTTTCAGACCTAAGAGGCTAAAGCGTGTGAATTGATATGGTGTGAGAAGAAATTTAATGTTGCTCAAATTTAGAACTGGTTAAATGGGCTCAGCCAAAGAGGCATGCTTTGGCTGGTAGTTTTGGGGCGGGCTGTGCTGGCGGGCTGGCCCATTTTTAGGCGGGCCAGACCGCCAGCTTTTTTTTTTAAATTATTAATATTATTATTGATTTTACTCAAATATTACTTTAAATACTTCCATGATCGAATACTACTAAAGATGATTACTTATTTGTTGATATGTATTGATATATTATAATTGATTAATATTATGTTAATATTTATTTAGATTTATAGTTATAAAATTTGAGATTTTTTATTAAAAATAAATTTTTTTAAGAGTAAAACATTATCAATTTTTCTATTATGATAATATAACATTAGAAAATTTTTTATTAATATTTTAGAAGTTTAGAAATAATTTTTTAAAAATATTAAAAAATTAAAAAAAGTGGCGGGCTATCTAGAACGATTTGAGTAAACAATGTAGAGGTGGCGAGCTAACCTACCTAGATTTTTCAGACCTAAGAGGCTAAAGCATGTGAATTGATATGGTGTGAGAAGAAATTTAATGTTGCTAAGATTTAAGGTTGGTAAAACTGGCTCAGCCAAAGGGGCGGGCTCTAGCTGGTAGTTTTGGGGCGGTTGTGCTGGCGGGCTGGCCTATTTATTAGTATTTTAAAAGTTTAGAAATAATTTTTTTAAAATATTAAAAAAAAAAAGTGGCCGGCTATCTAGAATCATTTGAGTAAAAAATTTAGAAGTAGCAGGCTAGCCTTTCCCAAATATCAGCTCATTTTAGGGCGGGCTGTCTCGTCCCCTCTCAGCCGGTTAGATGTGGCCGTCTAGCCTGTTTTCCTAAGTCTACTCAAATTGTTGTCAGAGGAGAGAACACGTTATTGTTGGGGGCAAAAACAAAGAGAATACACCATCATGTAGACCGTACGTTAAAGCTAAATTTAAATTTCAAATAAATAGTATATTAAGATAATGATAGATGTTATAAAAAAAATAAATATAACAGTAAATGTTGGGTGGTGATTGAGGGTTGGGAGAGTAGGAAAGATTTTGTTTTATAAGATAAAAAATAATATATTAATAAAACATGATTATTATCATGAGTTTATTAATTCAATATGAAATTTAACTATTTAATTTTTTTAAAAATTATTTGATAACTTAATATTTTAATTTTATACATATATTATTCTATAAAAAGTATAATATTATTTTTATTTAATTATTATGTCATTGGTTTGATCAGACAGCCTAACCGTACTAATCGCTTAAACATTGAACCATGATATGCTCATCTTTTAGGCTCAATGTCGTCTGGCTTTTAAAACATTGAATAATATGTTTTGGGAAAAAAAGGATAACATGAAATGAAATTTTTCATCATTTATGTATTTAAATAAAATCTGTTTAGATATGCCTATCACTAATATATTGTTTTATTAGATGGAAAAAATAGGGAAAAAAGAATATTTGAAGAAAATACTTCCAAAATTGTAATTTTTTTATTATTTTTGAAAATTTTTCTTTATAATATTATTTCCCCTATTTTCCTTTTATTTTTGTCCATCTAAATATAGATTTGGTGTTAAGACTTTTTCTATTTTTAATTAAATTGATAAAAAAAATTCAATGCTCAAAGAAAGGATTATCAGTGAGAGGAACAAAAGATAATATATTAATCAGTCTCATGCATAATTTAATCAGTATCTCTCCTAAAAGCTTTTTTTTTATATTCACACATATTTGAACTCTATACTTCGTACTTAAGCAGCCAAAGTTTTTTTCACTTTGACCAATGCCTATTAGTAGAGTAAAATAGTTCTAATCCCCTTATTAAAGCCTTGAAGTTAGTAGTACGAGTAGAAGGTAATTTAGTACTTTTAAATTTATATTTTAAAATTTAGTCCTTCTAAATAATTATAATTTGCCCAACTTTATGTAGTAAATATCATAATTTAGGCTCTTCATCCTTATTTTTCTAAAAAATACCCACATGTCTAAAATAACTTTAAATCCTCATTATAAAAAAATCTTAAAAAAATTTCACACTAAATCTTTTTGTATTCAAATCAAAATTTCAGTGTCATTTTTAAATTATTTTTGTTTGTATAATCCAAATTATGGACCTTTCTAATTGATTTTTTCTTGTTAAAAGTCTTTTGTCATTTTCTTAAAAGTAGGATTTGTCATTTTCATGCAATTATTCTTTGGATTCTTTGTTCTTTCAATATCAAATCTAATAGTTGTTTTTAAATTAATTTTCATGGATGATAACTAATTATTATAAAATATAATTAGTTTTTAAATTACAAAATCTATTTATTTTTAATTATATTAAAATATTGAACTATAAAATATAATTAATTTAACAAATCTAGGTATTATGTTTTTGCAGATAATAAGTTTATAATCAATTAAGATATTTAAAATATCAAAATATTTTTAAACTATTGACCTTTATAATATAAATGTTGACTTTTATAATTGAATTTTTTGCACTTAAATTTTTTTGTCCTTTTTCTTAATTTTGTCTAAAATTTTGTCCATAAAAGCTTATGGACTAAATTATAGTTTCGAATAAACTTGTGGGAATAACTTCTCGGTAGGAAAAAGAACTTTTAGGCTGCTAATAGTCATTTTGCCCTTATCTTTTTTCTACTATCTTTCCTCTCTCTTCATCACCGAAGCTCTTTCATCATGTACTCCATCCTCTCGCCCAATAACACAAGGATGCCATTCGGCCTCTACACACTATCATCGTCATCCCCACTCCTCCATTCCACAGCCGATATCCTTCGTGTTGGAAATTGTGCCCTAGGGGTCAATCATTATATTATGAACATTGTTGATTTATGAATTTCTTAATTATATTGTCATATTATTTGCATGTTTACTGTGATGACCATCCTTAGATAACTCATGATCTTATTCTAAATATCCCTGGTCGGTCATCTATGCGGGAGCAGAGATGAAATAAGACCAGTATGACTTTGAAGATGTATAGAGATATAAATCAAAGTCATAGGCACATGGAAAGTACAAGGTGTTGGACCGACCCGCTATGAGAGAGCTGCATGGGTTAAGTCATAAGTTTCTCTCATATAAAAACCATGTCGCTATACCCTTTGACCTGAGATCATCATGGATTCCTACATGACAAATGCTCAGCTTTGACCTAGTCAAAAGTCACTTTTGACATAGTGATCATAAAGACTATGTTCGGGCTTAGTTGTTGTTCATGCGGAGGAATGTGAATGGTCAACATAAAATTTGTACCTCACATTTGTAGAGAGATATTACTGGGCCCCTTGATGAGTGAGTCTGAGAAGTGTATTTCCATACTGTAATGGAAAGGTAGTTCCATTTCTATAGTCAGACTACTCAAGGATCTAGAAAGTAACGGTCAGGAACAGGAGAATGACGTTCTCCATGCCTCATCCATGACCAAAATGTCATGTGACAAAAGGGACGTGATATGGTTGTATGAAAGGTAACATTGTTCATCGATCCTTATATGATTTGGGTAGTCGTGATGTCTTGCTAGAGATCGCTTACGACTTGTGGGTCAGTATAGTAACTAGCCCACTGCCAACTTCATATGGGCCTATAGGGTCGCACACAAAATAGCCCAACACGAGCTATGATGTCTAGATTCATTGAATCTAAGATATGTCCAGATTCAATGAATAATCTAGGGTGGATGTGTATATATATATTTATATATATAAATTTGTATATATATATTATATATAATATAAGAGATATTTGCAATTTATAAATAAATTAAATCTCTATCACTTTTGAATTTGAAATTTAAATTGATATGATATCTCAAATTTAATTTATGAGAATAAATCAAATATAATTCTGTCTTATCTTTATTTTAAATTAAATGAATAGGTGAATTAAACCTGTGGGACAGATTTAATATAAACCATATTTGTTTAATTGGTTTCTTATCAAATTATGTAATATATATGATATTGTATTAATTTTGAAATTAATATAGGATTAATTCCAAAATCTAACTCAATCAGAACACCGATAGCATCTTATATATTTGATATTAGGGGCTAGGGTTTTGATAGAGGGGCAAGGAGAGTGTAAAATGTTTGTAGATAAGAAATGACCAAAATAGAGACGGTGAGGACGGATTCTCGAGAAAGCCCTAGAGGGAGAAGAGGCGCTAGCACGTCGTTCGTGATTGGATCACTTTTCGTGTGGATACCGGTAGAGCAAGCCGACTAGTCACGAAGAGTAGATACTGAGGTCGCGACCATATAGGCATCCTGAACGTTAGAACTCCAGAGACGACAAGTCACGACGAGTAGATACTAAGGTGGTGACCATATAGGCATCCTGAATGTCAGAAAATTGAAAAGAGACTACCAGTCACGACTAGAAGCTGAGGACGTCGCGACTGACAACTCCAGAGACTGGCCATCGCGACGAGAAGCTGAGGACGTCGCAACTGACAACTCCAGAGATGACAAGTCACGACGAGTGAATACTGAGGTCGCGACCATAGTTCGAATACCGAAGGTAACACTTTTTACTCCTTGACTTAAACACACTCGGTAGATCTAGGCAGGAAATGGAAAATTTTAAAGTTAATTTCCGCTACGTGTCTTCCAATTCGCTATACTTCGCTCCCACCACCTTCTACCATCAGTTCCCTCCATCATTCCATCTTCTATCAGTTTGGTGACAACAGCGAGACGCAAAGAGCAGATAATAGAACAAAAGCAGTTGACACTAGAATAGAGCAGATGTGACTCACGGCCAGTGCAATTTTATCAACAACCAGAACATCGACGGTAGAATAGGGGCAACGACGGTAGGACACAGAAAATACAAATTTAACATTTCACCTCATACCCTTTCTTTGACTCTATCATTTCTTTATCAGATCTATATAGGTTTCAACGGAGGTAAAAAACAAGAAGGAGGTGATGACAGAGAGGAAGAATCAGGTGGTGACGACAGAGAATGAGTTACGGAAGGAAGAAGGAGAGGAAGCAGCTTTGCTGTTGGCCCTTGTCTTCACCTTTGATCTGTCTCTCCGTTGTAGGTCGATCGCTGGTGGATGTCATTAGAGGTCGTCGTTCTTCTTCAGGTCGCCGGTGATCTTTGTTGCAAGGCTTCGAGGTTCTCTAATTATCATTTTACCTCATGCCCTTTCTAGTAATTTACCTATTAAAAAAGTCATTCTACTAATAACCATCTAAACACTTATGAAACTCAGAATCCCTTTCCTTCTATAAGTTTTTCTCCATAAGAGCTTTTCCAGAATCACTTTTAAAGCACTTTTTCTCTATAAGATCTTCTCCAAAAGCTGAACCAAATAGATAGACTCTGAAAAATAAAGAATATTATTCATAACTCACAAAAATGCAATTTTTACAGGTTTATATTATTTTATAGTATAATTATTAAGCAGTGTTTTAAGTTCAAATTTTATATATAGAAATAGTTGTTGGTGTCACATCCTAATTTTTCCCTATTTGTATAAGATTGATAGAGGAAAGAAGTTAGGAAAGGATCATGACGGTGATTGGAAGAAAGTATAACGTTTAGATCAGGTTTAAGTTACAGAAAAAAGAAGAAGAAAAAAGATGTCCCGAAAAATTGATATTAATTTCTAAAATTTGGAAATTATTATAGGACTTAATGATCATGCTTGCATAATGATATCTCTACATGCTTCCATGTTTATTAAATTATAATATATGGCCATAGCATAAAAAGAAACAGAGCATCACTCTATCATGCATGCTTCACATAATCAAAGTAAGCAACCATCACATAAAACATCTAAGCAAGCAAGCATACAAGTTAGGTAAGTTCACTACCTTTATTCCTTGCTATTCCTTTAATCTTTTCTTTACATCTTTGCTTCTTGCTTTGTAGTCCTCTTTACCAAAATAACAAAGCCTAACATAGCATAACAATGCACTCATTACAGTTCAATTAAATCAAGTTCTAAACTTAGCTCAATTTCCTAAACCGATAAACCCTTAACTTCTTTCATCTATCAATCTTATACAGATAGGAAAAAATTAGGATGTGACAATTCTCCTCCTTAAATAAATTTCATTGTCAAAATTTAACTTGTACCTTAGTCAAATAGCTCTGAATATATCTCTTTTATATTATTCTCTATTATTCTTTGTTTTATGACTAAGGTTTGGGGGTATCTTTGTGGAACTATGCTCTTCTATCTCAAAGTCTAATGACTTTCTCTTAACATTAGTGGAGCTCCTTGTTTGCTTCGCTCTTACTAATAATCTTTTCTTATCAACTCAATCAAAGTTGAGGTTTGATAGTATAGACCAAACATCACCTTTCTTTGACTCTACTCAGTTTAGTCTCTATACCAGACTTAAGAGTAGTGTCTATTTCTTTCATACATAACCCTTTAGAAACTTAATATAATTCTAGGGTCTCTATCATTCCTCATACTTCGTATTATACTTTTATTACTTATCTCATTACATGTCTCACTGCACATTTCTCTTTACGTATCTTGAGATACCATAAGTCTAACACTTTCTTTTAACTTACAACTTTGCTGCCTTTTGAGGATAATATTGCTCTTTTGACTTTCTAGCTTCTCCTGAAGCAAGGTTGTAATCTGAAATTTTCCTCTCGGATCCTTTTTATTTGGATTTGACATAAGGGTTCTAATCCCTTGCTTTCTTAACTTTTTTTGATTTTTCTTAACTTTTCTCATTATCTTATATAACTTTGTGCATCTTTGCCAGAAGTTTATGACATTTGCACCCTTTCTCATCACTTCCTAGGGGTCACCCATCATTGGGCTACTCTTGCCTGATCACACTTAACTAAAAAGTACTAATGAGAATTTGAAGCACTGGGGCTAACATGCTCTTGCCCTAATACTTTTCTTTCTTAAACCCTTCTCATACTATCTTTCTTAGGTCTATCTAGCTCTCATTCTCCTTAACTTCATCTTAGGGATCTATCTGGTTATACTCGATCCCTTTATATATCCTGTGGGATTCTCCTCTATATCTGTGTTATCTACTTAAACAAGTCTCTCTAGCTTGTTTAGGGAAGACAAACTAACTAAATCGGAGCATTTTCTAAGCCAGAACCTTCTGTTCTGTGCCAGAATCTTATGCTATGATACCAAAATGAAACATCATACTTTTAACCCCTTAGAGTGCACATTCAAAAGCATATTTAACTAGCAGAAGCATTACTTTGGCACAAAAATTAAAACTTTTCAATTTAATTTTTGGGTACTGTTCATTGTTTATTTTCCAAATTGATAGTAAACTTTGAAAAATTATTTCTCTTAATGTACACATTCAATTTAGGCGTGTTACCTATGAAATTAAAGTTTAGGATGTATACAAATTATTTACATAAATAGAAAATTCATATAATACATGCTAGAAAATCAACTTGTCACGATTCTTCCTTCTCTCATTAGCTCTTCTTCATGCATACTTCTTCTGTTATATTGACCTATTATGGTTGGTCACGGGAGGGTGAGATTTTGGGAAATCTCAGTAGTAAACAATACCACACAATTGTTAGCTTCTATATGTTTTGATGTTAAAAGAGAATCAAAGAATTAAGTTGTTTAATGATGTAAAAAGTGTTTTTAAAGTGATCAAAATTATTTTTATTCAAATGAAGTTAAAAAGAAAAATAGAAAGAGTTAATCAATTAGTCATTCGATTAATGATATCAATTAATTGATTGGTTGTTAGATTAATGTAAAGGCATCATTCTGAGTTATAAATGAACATCAATTAATCCATTAGTTAATCGACTAATGAGTGAACATTAATCAATTAAGTGTTCGATTAATTTTATCAACTGCATTTTGGAATTAAATTGATAACTCAATTAATCGATTAATTGTAATTAATCAATTAGTTATTCGATTAATCTTTTAAGAACAGTTTTCAAATGATCAACAATGACTCCATTAATCGATTAATTTAAATTAATAGATTAATGGTTTGATTAATCTGCTTTGCAATATTCTTGATTCAATTCTTCTAGAGATATTAATTGACTAAGCATTCAATTAATTTATATTAATCGATCAGTTAATCTATTAATGTCAAGATTTTCAAATATCTTTCCTTGTTTGAACTATAACTGATCTCATCTCTTTTTGACTTATATACGAGTGATTCAAGCTAAAATGTGCTTATATTTCTCATCATTCTTCATGATAAGTTTTTTTTAACTTGTCTTAGCAAATTACATCATATATGCTTGAACAATCCGATCATTGTGATGCTATGTTTTCTATTTCATACATTAATCAAATCATTAATCAAATTAATTCTAATTAATTGATTAGGTTATTAGTTAATACAATATATTTTTCTTAAAGCTATCTGAACATGATTATGAACTTGATCTTTGATTACGAATTTTTTATTAACAATTCATATACTTAACCAAAGCTTCAATGACTAACAAATCTCTTAAGATTGAGTGTATTTAGAAAAGGCTACAAAATTGAATGATGAAGGCTACTCGCAATGGAAAATTTCTACTTCCAATAAAGCATTAAATGTTTACCTACCCGACAACAACCAACCATGCCTTCACTCCAACAGTTACAAATCTGAGTCTAATGGCTACAAACAAATTAATGTTATTTAAGGACTCTGTATTGAATGAAGAAACCAACCAACTGATGAAACAACAACTTCTAAATTTATTACATTATCAGTTTTCTTCATACTCTGTAACTCGACTTTTATTGAGCTTCAGTGTGTATCATCATATATACTCTTTGAGATAGATTGTGAATACTTTTCTTTCATTCATTATGTTAGCTTAAGAGATTGGATCTCTTAAATTGGGATTATCACCTTATGAGGAAGTAAAGGGGAGTGATTGAGTGAATCAATCGCTGTACTGAAGGTGGCAAGAGGCTGTTGAAATCTTGGAGATAGTTGAAAATCTCAGAAAACCTAAGGACTAGACGTAGGTCAAGAGTTTGGTCCGAACTAGGATAAACTAATTTGTGTTCCCTCGGTGAAATCTCACTAATGTCTATTCTATTTAGTCAATCATTTTCTTGCTGTCTTTTGAGTTTAAATTTCTGTTAAATTTTTAAAACACCCAATTCATTCCCTCTTGGGTCTATCTGCCTAGAATTAACATTTGGTATCAGAGTATGTCTATTGAAAAAGATCTAACAATTTCAAGAGAGATTCGATAACTATGGCAGGATTTGGAGACAGCGTGTTACTAGAAGGAGTTCTACATCAAAACCTCCAAGCTTCAATGGAGAAAACTTTACATTCTGGAAAATGAGGATGAATATCTTCATCAAGCCTTTCAAGTATGGGCTTTGGGATGTCATAGAAGATGGGAACTATGTTCCAACAAAATTTTTTGACGGAGCTAAAATCCTAAAGCGGCAAAGTGAATTCAATGACGACGTCAAAAAGCTGATATACTCAATGGCAAGGCAATCAATAGTATAACATTTAACTTAAGCCAGAAGGAGTACTTCCAGGTGTCCAGTTTGGAAATGACCAAGGAAATATGGGAAGCACTAGAAGTAGCCCACGAAGGAACCACTATTGTTAAGGAGAGCAGAGTCAATATGCTCAAAACGGAGTTTGAGCTCTTCAGAATGACTGTTGGAGAAAGCTTATGGGACATGGAAGTAAGGTTCCAACACCTTATCAACCATCTGACAGCTCTTGAGCAATCATATAGCTCAAGAGATCAAGTGTGAAAAATTCTCGATGGCCTTACGAAAGAATGGGAGCTAAAGGTCACTGCAATTGAAGAAGCCACAGGAGAATCTATGAAGTATGTCACTACTCTGTTTGGAAGTCTAGTTGAATATAGCAAACAAAAATATAAGAGAGATATCAAAGAAAAGAGTAGAAAAGGAATTGTTCTTAAAGCTGAAGAAAGTGATATTGATGATGAAGAACTGTAGGATGATGAAATGGGTCTCATAATGCATAGATTCAAGAAATTCTATAGAAACTGAGCAACAAGAAAATTCTAACCAAAAGGGGCCTCTTCAAAGGAGCAGAAAGATCATATCATATACTTTGAGTGCAAAAAGCCAGGTCACTTCAAAGCCGAATGCCCTTAACTCTCTAAGAGAGACAAGGAGAAGAAGAAAGAAAAATTCCAGAAGAGGAAAGCATTCGTCTCATCAATCTGGGGAGAAAGCTCTTTAAAAAGTGAAGACAATGACAATGAAGAAAAAAATAAATATTTGTCTAGTCGTTCAAGAAGAAAATGAGTCAGAGACAAAGGAGGTAATAAATGCTAAACCTACTTATGATGAATTACTCTTTGAATACAATGAATTACAATCTGAGTTCATAAAGTTAGCAAAAGAGTCAGTAAACTCGAAAAAGAAAATTCAGAGTTTAGGAAAATAGATAAATACAACACCTGAGGTTATATCAAAATGCATTAATTGTGAGGGAGCTGAAAAGAAAAACAGAGAGTTAACTAAGACTCTCAAAAAATTCACTAAACATGGCATGAGGCCTTGTCCAGCAGGTCAAGGGTTATTCTATAGGTGTGGAAAGCCTGGACATTATGCCAGGGAGTGTCCACAGAACATAGCAGGTGAAAGATACCCGACTTAGGGAAGAGTATATACCCTGACTGGCAACGAGATAAGAAAGTCTCCTGTGCCAAATTAAGGTACGAATTTATTTGTATTCTGTTTCCACTGGCTAATGAATAGATAAATCCTGTATGTGATTGGATTGTATTGTCCAATATGCACACTATTGAGCTACCCTATACCTAGTATGTTGCCTTTGTATAAGAATGAGTATGGTTACAGGTTTTAAAAGTAGGAAGTAGAGAAAACATATACAAGATAGTTAGGGTTAGTCAAACCCTTGAGCGTTAAAACTTATATTATGGCTGAAAGGAGTCCAGGTCGCGACGTTATGAGAAATAGGTTGCGACTAAAGGACACAGAAATGCCAAGTCGTGACGAGTAGCGTATGACAGTCGCGACTAAAAGTCGCAGAGTATGTGAGTTGCGACTATGCAGTTCTCAACAAAGATAGCAGAGGCCAAATAATAATGAAGGTACTAACCTTGCTGAAGTCCATCAGCTAGAGGATTGGAATAGCATATGGTAAGCTAGACAGTACAAATGTACTGAGGTACGAAAGATCAGTTTAAGACAATGTGTAAAAGTAGATCCTCTATGTGATAACTAAGAGTAGATCTACGTTACAGGGGTTTTATTCAGCTAATCTGAATAGAAGACCTAAAAGCTAGAATGAGATTTGCCCAGGAATAATCCTAGTACATGGCCTAATGGTAAAGACGTGATGGGTAATAGATAAAGAGCTAAATGTTCCCTAAACAGAGGGATTCCATCACGAAGAAGTAGTACACCTAGGGGAAAATACCCTAGAGAACAGAAGTAATAGTGAGAAATGATGAATGAGATCCATGAGGATTAAGGATCAAAAGAAAGACCAATAAGTAACCATAGTCCGGTCAAGAATAAACTAGGACTGATGGATAGACAGAAGAAGTTAAGAGATAGTAAAGAGGTAGCCACAGTTAAGAGATAAAGTGACTCCCCTATTTTCTATATAAGATAGAGTAATGAAGGGTTGAGTCTATACCCTGGCAAGAGGGTAGCGTGGCAGCCTAAGTGAAATAGATAGTTGTTTCAGGAAGAATGATCAGGATATGATAGGCAATATGATAAAGAAAATATGTTTTGAGGCTTACTTAGATTATTACAATGTCTGATGGATGGTTGAGCAAAATATGATGATGATATGGCTTATGTTGCCATAAGTTATGATAGTTGCATCTCCTTGCAGTGGTCATATGATGACATGCATGTTAGAGTATGTTATGATGAATGGATACTCCCCTTTTTGTAGTACATGCAGGGTAGAGTATATATGAGTATATATATATGAGATGAGAAAGTTATGAGAAAGTATGTTGCTCCCATACCATGTGACATGTAATAGTATTGAGGATGATAAATAGTCTCAGTTTATGGGATGATAAGTTATGATATGATATTCAGATATGATTTATGATTGAGGTTACTCAGGTATTTCTATAGGCTTGTGAATACAGTACTCAGGGCCATTTCTATTGAAAGGAATGATATACAGCAAGAGAAGCAGATAATAGTAAAGGGATTGTTTCTAGATCACTCTTCAGATAAGAGTTGGATCTGAAACAAGTGGATCCCAGATAGAGCTAGATTCAGATGAGTATAGATCACTCTTCAGATAAGAGTTGGATCTGATATAGAATGCTCGCAGTTAGAGCATAGTTCAAATGGCTCACAGTTAGAGCACAGGTTGAAAGATGAGAAGGAACTCCTGAGTACAAGAGGAAGTAAGTAAAGTCTGGGTAAATAATATGAGGCTACTAAATATATTTTTAAATATTTATGGAGTTATCAACAGGTGGAAGCGTTTAACCTTATAACCTAGTCTGTTGGTTTAAGATCTTCGGGAGATATACAGTACAACAGAATCGCAGTTAGATTCTGGAGGGCCACAGTTAGATCCTAGCATGGCTCCAGGATCACAGTTAGATCGTAACAGCTTCAGAGTCGCAGTTAGATTCTGAAGAGGCTAACGGTTGATCGCAGTTAGATCCCGAGGTCGCAGTTAGACCTAGCCTAAGGAAAGTAATGAGCCATGAAACATGAGTACAATTTTGTTGGAAATTGTGCCCTAGGGGCCAATCATTGTATCAGGTTATCACATTATTTGCATGTTTACTGTGATGACCATCCTTGGATAACTCATGATCTTATCCTAAATGTCCCTGGTCGGTCATCTATGCGGGAGCAGAGATGAAATAAGACCAGTATGACTTTGAAGATATATAGAGATATAAATCAAAGTCATAAGCACATGTAAGAGTACAGGGTGTTGGACCGACCTGCAATGAGAGAGCTGCATGGGTCAAGTCATAAGCTTCTCTCATATACAAGCCATGTCACTATGCCCTTTGACCTGAGATCATCATGGATTCCTACATGACAAACGCTCAGCTTTGACCTAGTCAAAAGTCACTTTTGACCGAGTGATCATAAAGGCTATGCTCGGGCTTAGTGGTTTTTCATGCGGAGGAATGTGAATGGTCAAGATGGAATTTGTCCCTCACAGTCGTAGAGAGATATTACTGGGCCCCTCGATGAGTGAGTCTGAGAAATGTATGGCCATACTGGAATGGAAGGGTAGTTCCATTTCTATATTCAGACTACTCAGGGATCGAGAAAGTAACGGTCAGGAACAGGAGGATGACGTTCTCCATGCCTCATCCTTGACCGAAATATCGTGTGACAAAAGGGACGTGATATGGTTGTATGAAAGGTTACATCGTTTATCGATCCTCATATGTTTTGGGTAGTTGTAAGGCCTTGCTAGAGACCGCTTACGACTTGTGGGTCAGTATAGTAACTGGCCCACTGCCAACTTCATATGGGCCTACAGGGTCGCACACAAAACAGCCCAATACGAGCTATGATGTCCAGATTCATTGAATCTAAGAGATGTCTAGATTCAATGAATAATCTAGGGTGGATATATATTTTATATATATATAAATTTGTATCTATATATTATATATAATATAAGAGATATTTGTAAGATTTAAATTATAAGGATAAATTAAATCTCTATCACTTTTGAATTTGAATTTAAATGGATATGATCTATTTGAATTTGAAATTCAAATTGATAAGATATCTCAAATTTGATTTATGAGAATAAATCAAATATAATTCTGTCTTATCTTTATTTTAAATTAAATAAATAGGTGAATTAAATCTGTGGGACGGATTTAATATAAACCATATTTATTTAATCAGTTTCTTATTAAATTATGCAATATATGATATTGTATTAATTCAGAATTAATATAAGATTAATTCTGAAGCCCGGCCCTATTAGAAGCCCGATAGCTTCCTATATATTTGACATTAGGAGCTAGGGTTCTAGACACAATACATCTCTACACATACATTCAGACGTGAGAAAAGGGGGCAGGGAGAGTGCAAAAGGTTTGCACATAAGAAACTGCCGAAATAGAGACGGTGAGGACGGAATCTCCAGAAAGCCCTAGAGGGACAAGAGGCGCTAGCACGTCGTTCGCGATTGGAACGTTGTTCGTGTGGATACCGGTAGAGGAAGCCGATCTGAGCTGTCGACTTCTTGCGATCGACCAGACACGAAGCAAGGTCGCAACCTATTGACACTGAGGTCGCGACCATACGGGCATCTGAACGTCAGAAATCCAAAAAGAAGAGGCAGGTCGCGACTTGAAGCTGACGAGGTCGCGACTACAAACTCCAGAGACGTCAGGTCACGACGAGAAGCAGAGTAGGTCGCGACTAAAAACTCCAGAGGCGACAGGTCGCGACTGAAAGTTCCAGAGGCGAGGAGTCGCGACTAGAGGACACTGAGGTCGCGACCAAAGCTTGAAACCGAAGGTAACACCTCTTTCTCCTTGACTTAAACACATTCGGTAGATCCTGGCTGGGAATGGAAAAAATTTTAAAGTTAATTTCCGCTGCGTGTCTTCCAATTACCTGCAGTGGTATCAGAACCATGCCGTTTTGTGTTTAAGTTAGGTTTGATTGTTGATACATGTGATGTATGTTAGACTTCTTAGCTAATTAGCGGGACCGCCGTGGCTACCTGTTCGTAGCGTAACATAATCGTAAGATATACTGGCTTTCCTAATATATGAATGTTTTGAAACATTTATTACCCTTTAAATAGTCTGAATTTTGATTCTTGAATGTTTGGGTATGGTGAACAATATGGCTCTAGATTACAAGTGTTGTAATTTTTCTAAATATGGCCTGCGTGTCGTGCCTTCCTCTAATGACTCTCGTTGTACATTCTCTTCTCATCTCACTCCCCTCGAATGTTAAAACGAGGTTTCCTTATGTACTTTTCCTATTCTAATTAGAGAGCTCCTCTCATTGGCTTGAGGGGACTTAGGATAGGTGAGCCATATTGTATCACATTTAAGATTATGCATCTTTTGATTAGATCATTGCATGTATGTTTTATATGCATAATACTGGTATGAGATACAACCGAGATACATGCAAACCGGATAGTTAATTAAACCCTCTAAAAAGAATCTTAAGTCATATGCCGTCAATTAATGAACACTTGTCAAAACCTCGATCGCTCATTTGTAGGCTCCACCAAAGTGGGTGCATTTGAGTTATCTTGGGGAGATAAGCAAGAGTAATGGTGCTACTCTTATGTTTGTTATTGTTTGACTTAATTGAGATTATCAAAACGGTTTTGGGTCTCAAGGCATTAGATGGGATTAAAACATGCCGGATCATATGATGATGGAATCCCATAAATATCTAAGAGTTACATTTGATGTAATTGGTAAAGATGTTACCTACCTAAATAACTTAAAGTTGAGCGTCCTGCCAAAGCGGACTCAAGTTTAAGCCAAATATGGATCTTAGCCCACTAATTATTACATTGAGGGTTGTTTTATTCAGTGGGAGATTGCTAATTCAATTGCATATTTTAATTGTAGAATCATGACGACTAGTAATACTGCTACATTATCGTTCCGATCTGTCCTTGAGAAGGACAAACTTAATGGGACAAACTTTCTTGACTGGTTCAGGAACTTGAGAATTGTTCTCAAGCAGGAAAGAAAGGTATATGTCCTAGATCAACCCATTCCTGAGGAGCCAGCAGCCAATGCTCCTAGAGCTCAGAGAGATTCTTATGCGAAGCATAAGGAAGACTCTGTTGATGTGGGATGCTTGATGCTTGCCACCATGGTTCCGGAGCTCCAAAGAGATTTGAAACACATGGAGGCTTATGAGATGATTGTGCATCTTAAGGAAATGTTCCAGCAACAAGCAAGGCAAGAGAGGTATGAGACCACTAAGGCCTTACATTCCTGCAAGATGGCTGAAGGTGCATCAGTCAGTACTCATGTCCTAAAGATGAAAGGGTACATTGATCACCTTGAGAGGCTTAGATTTCCCATGAGTCAGGAGTTAGCTACAGATTTGATCTTGAACTCACTCCCAGAAAGTTATGACCAGTTTGTCATGAATTACAACATGAACAACATGGAGAAATCTATTTCTGAACTGCATGGGATGCTTAAAACTGCTGAGCCGACTGTTAAGAAGAAGCCCAGTACTGTTTTGATGGTTCAGAAAGGAAAGGGTATGAAAAAGAAAGGCAAGGGTAAGGGGAAGGGTCATGGCTCATCTGGTAAGACCAAAGAGTCAGGCAAGCCCGAAACCAAGCCTGCACCAAAGAAGGCAAAGCCTCCAAAGGAAGGAGTTTGCTTCTTCTGCAATGAACCGGGTCATTGGAAGAGGAATTGCAAACTCTACCTTGAAGATCTGAAAAAGAACAAGAAGGATAGCGGGGCTATCGCTTCAGGTATTTATGTTATAGACATTCATCTCTCTACTTCCACTACATGGGTATTAGATACTGCATGTGGTTCTCATATTTGTACAAATGTGCAGGGCCTAAAGGACAGTAGAAAGCTGAAGAAGGGCGAAGTTGACCTACGAGTTGGAAACACAGCAAAGGTTGCTGCTCTAGCTGTAGGCACTTATGAATTAGTTCTGCCCACTGGGCTTTTGTTAGTTTTGAACAATTGCTATTATGTTCCTGCTTTGAGCAGTAACATTGTTTCTCTTTCTTATTTGGATAAGGAAGGTCACACTTCCATTTCTGGGAATGGTAAATGTTCTATTTATCGTAATGATGTTTTCTATGCTCATGGTGATTTGCATGTTGATCATTACATATTAAACTTGGAACAACCCAATCATGGAAATATCTATAACATAACTGCCAAAAGGATCAAACCAAATGATTTGAATTCGACGTACCTCTGGCACTGTCGTCTGGGCCACATAAATGAGAAACGCATTTCTAAACTCCATCAAGATGGACTTCTCAACTCATTTGATTTTGAATCATATGATACTTGCGAATCTTGTTTGTTAGGAAAGATGACAAAGTCGCCTTTCACTGGGCACAGTGAGAGGGCCACTGATTTGTTGGGCCTCATACATACAGATGTGTGTGGACCGATGAATACAAATGCCAGAAGAGGTTATTCGTACTTCATTACATTCATAGATGATTTCAGTAGATATGGCTACGTCTATCTAATGAAACATAAATCCGAATCTTTTGAAATGTTCAAGATATTTCAAAATGAAGTACAAAACCAGCTTGGCAAAATAATTAAAGCCCTTCGATCTGATCGAGGTGGTGAATATTTGAGCCAAGAGTTTATCGATCATCTTAGGAATTGTGGGATAGTCTCACAATTGACTCCTCCAGGAACACCACAATGGAATGGGGTTTCTGAACGGAGGAATCGAACACTATTGGATATGAATCGATCCATGATGAGTCGAACAGATCTTCCACCGTCCTTTTGGGGCCACGCCCTAGAGACAGCTGCGTTCACACTGAATCGTGTTCCATCTAAGGCAGTTGAAAAGACTCCGCATGAGATATGGACTGGGAGGAAACCTAGTTTGTCTTTTCTCAAGATTTGGGGATGTGAGGTCTATGTTAAGCAACAAGCCTCAGATAAGTTAGCGCCCAAATCCTCAAAGTGCCTCTTTGTGGGATATCCTAAGGAAACCAAGGGATATTATGTCTACAACCCCACTAATAACAAAGTGTTTGTTGTCAGAAATGATATCTTTCTAGAACGAGAATTTATCTCTAAAAGAACCAATGGGAGCAAGGCACACCTCGAAGAAGTTCGAGAGCCACAAGACACCACAGAACTAGAGATGGAAAATAGAGAAGACTCACAAGAAGTTGTTGAGACTCCTCAAGTCACGCAAGGCCCACGGCGATCTAATAGGGCACGACTTCAGCCTCAGAGATATGGATTTCTGATTTCTGACAATCGTGATGTGTTGCTCATTGAGCATAATGAGCCGACTACCTATCGAGAAGCTATAGTGGGACCAAACTCTGAAAAATGGCTTAGTGCCATGAAGTCTGAGATGCAATCCATGTACGATAATAAGGTATGGACCTTAGTCGACCCACCTGAAGGTGTAAAAACCGTCGGGTGCAAGTGGGTTTTTAAAGAGAAAACCGACATGGATGGCAATGTAAATGTCTTCAAGGCACGACTGGTTGCAAAAGGATTTACTCAAACTCATGGTGAGGACTATGATGAGACCTTTTCCCCAGTAGCAATGGCCAAATCAATCAGAATCCTCCTTGCCATTGTAGCATATTATGACTATGAAATATGGCAGAGGACGTCAAGACAGCCTTCCTTAATGGAAAGCTCCTTGAGGATGTGTACATGACACAACCTGAAGGATTTGTGCGTTCCGAGGACTCTGGTAAGGTGTGCAAGCTTCAAAGGTCCATTTATGGACTGAAGCAAGCATCTCGGAGTTGGAATCATCATTTTGATGAAGTAGTCAAAGAGTTTGGATTTATTCAAAACATTGATGAACCTTGTGTGTACAAGAAGGTTAGTGGGAGCACAGTTGTATTTTTGGTACTCTATGTCGATGACATCCTACTCATTGGGAATGACATTCCTACCTTGCAGATTGTCAAGTCTTGGTTAGGAAAATCTTTCTCGATGAAGGACTTGGGTGAAGCCACCTACATCCTAGGAATTAGGATCTATAGAGATAGATCTAAAAGGCTTCTAGGACTGAGTCAGAGCACATATATAGACAAGATACTGCATAGGTTCAGTATGCAGGAATCAAAGAGGGGTTTCATACCCATGTCTCATGGTATTCACCTCAGCAAGGATTTGTGTCCTAGTACACCAGATCAGCGAGGTTGTATGAGTAAGGTTCCCTATGCCTCGGCCATAGGATCTATCATGTACGCCATGTTATGTACTCGACCGGATGTCTCGTTTGCCTTAAGTATGACTAGTAGATATCAACAGGACCCCGGTGAGGGCCATTGGACTGCCGTCAAGAATATCCTTAAGTACTTAAGAAGGACTAAGGACTTATTCTTGGTCTATGGTGGATTGGATGACGAGCTCTCTGTAACTGGTTACACAGATGCAAGTTTCCAAACTGACCAGGATGACCAGAAATCGCAATCTGGATACATATTCCTCCTGAATAATGGAGCTGTAAGCTGGAAGAGCTCTAAGCAGAGCACTGTAACAGATTCTGCAACGGAAGCCAAGTATATAGCAGCATTTGATGCAGCTAAGGAGGCGGTTTGGATCAGGAAGTTCATTATTGAACTAGGGGTGGTATTCACCATCTCAGATCCAATAACTTTGTTCTGTGGCAATAGTGGTGACATTGCAAAGGCCAAAGAACCTTGGTCACATCAAAGGACCAAGCATATACTAAGGCGATTTCATCTCATCAGAGAAATCAATGATAGAGGTGATATAAAAATATACAAGGTAATAGGAGAAGACAATGATGCTGATCCTCTAACAAAACCGCTTGTCTAGGCAAAACATGAGCGTCATGTTAGGTCAATAGGATTGAGACAAATTAATGATTGTTCCTAGTGCAAGTGGGAGGATGTTGGAAATTGTGCCCTAGGGGCCAATCATTGTATCAGGTTATCACATTATTTGCATGTTTACTGTGATGACCATCCTTGGATAACTCATGATCTTATCCTAAATGTCCCTGGTCGGTCATCTATGCGGGAGCAGAGATGAAATAAGACCAGTATGACTTTGAAGATATATAGAGATATAAATCAAAGTCATAAGCACATGTAAGAGTACAGGGTGTTGGACCGACCTGCAATGAGAGAGCTGCATGGGTCAAGTCATAAGCTTCTCTCATATACAAGCCATGTCACTATGCCCTTTGACCTGAGATCATCATGGATTCCTACATGACAAACGCTCAGCTTTGACCTAGTCAAAAGTCACTTTTGACCGAGTGATCATAAAGGCTATGCTCGGGCTTAGTGGTTTTTCATGCGGAGGAATGTGAATGGTCAAGATGGAATTTGTCCCTCACAGTCGTAGAGAGATATTACTGGGCCCCTCGATGAGTGAGTCTGAGAAATGTATGGCCATACTGGAATGGAAGGGTAGTTCCATTTCTATATTCAGACTACTCAGGGATCGAGAAAGTAACGGTCAGGAACAGGAGGATGACGTTCTCCATGCCTCATCCTTGACCGAAATATCGTGTGACAAAAGGGACGTGATATGGTTGTATGAAAGGTTACATCATTTATCGATCCTCATATGTTTTGGGTAGTTGTAAGGCCTTGCTAGAGACCGCTTACGACTTGTGGGTCAGTATAGTAACTGGCCCACTGCCAACTTCATATGGGCCTACAGGGTCGCACACAAAACAGCCCAATACGAGCTATGATGTCCAGATTCATTGAATCTAAGAGATGTCTAGATTCAATGAATAATCTAGGGTGGATATATATTTTATATATATATAAATTTGTATCTATATATTATATATAATATAAGAGATATTTGTAAGATTTAAATTATAAGGATAAATTAAATCTCTATCACTTTTGAATTTGAATTTAAATGGATATGATCTATTTGAATTTGAAATTCAAATTGATAAGATATCTCAAATTTGATTTATGAGAATAAATCAAATATAATTCTGTCTTATCTTTATTTTTAATTAAATAAATAGGTGAATTAAATCTGTGGGACGGATTTAATATAAACCATATTTATTTAATCAGTTTCTTATTAAATTATGCAATATATGATATTGTATTAATTCAGAATTAATATAAGATTAATTCTGAAGCCCGGCCCTATTAGAAGCCCGATAGCTTCCTATATATTTGACATTAGGAGCTAGGGTTCTAGACACAATACATCTCTACACATACATTCAGACGTGAGAAAAGGGGGCAGGGAGAGTGCAAAAGGTTTGCACATAAGAAACTGCCGAAATAGAGACGGTGAGGACGGAATCTCCAGAAAGCCCTAGAGGGACAAGAGGCGCTAGCACGTCGTTCGCGATTGGAACGCTGTTCGTGTGGATACCGGTAGAGGAAGCCGATCTGAGCTGTCGACTTCTTGCGATCGACCAGACACGAAGCAAGGTCGCAACCTATTGACACTGAGGTCGCGACCATACGGGCATCTGAACGTCAGAAATCCGAAAAGAAGAGGCAGGTCGCGACTTGAAGCTGACGAGGTCGCGACTATAAACTCCAGAGACGTCAGGTCGCGACGAGAAGCAGAGTAGGTCGCGACTAAAAACTCCAGAGGCGACAGGTCGCGACTAGAAGCTGAGGAGGTCGCGACTGAAAGTTCCAGAGGCGAGGAGTCGCGACTAGAGGACACTGAGGTCGCGACCAAAGCTTGAAACCGAAGGTAACACCTCTTTCTCCTTGACTTAAACACATTCGGTAGATCCTGGCTGGGAATGGAAAAAATTTTAAAGTTAATTTCCGCTGCGTGTCTTCCAATTCCCTGCAAATTTAATATCTCTTTGGGAAGATGAATGCCAAAGACGAAGTTAAGGTGAGGAAGCTTCACTAGTTGATAAACTCATCCAGAAAAGTTATTTTATAATGATTTTTCTCAGATAAGCCTCTATTATATACAGACTAAACTTAGTTTTCCTTTAAACGAAGACGGAGTCCAAGTTCAAGTCTGAGTACTGAGATTCAAAGTTTTGTATAAGAATGCCTGAGAACCAAAGAACAGAATTCCCTATGTATAGAGAATAGGAAAACATTGGCTAAAAGCACTCTGGGAGGTGGCTCAAGTTGTGAAGCCAATAGCAAGAGAAAGAGGCAATAGTTCAGATAGGGGACTGATCAAGGTAATGATCAGATTGGAGAGAAGAGATGTCAATGTGGTGGAAAGAGCTAGAGGTGGTAATGCGGGCCAACCCGCCGGATACAGGTTGGCCCGCCGCGGGTTGAGATAAAAGCGGGCCGGTTTTAACCGGCCCGCTTTTAGGCGGGTTGTGATTACCCCAACCCGAGCCCGCCAACTCGCCAACTTTTTTTTTTTCTTTTCATAATTTTTTTTTATTTTTTTAATATATATGCCTACTTTTTTAAAAAAAATCATATATTTTAATATCACAAAGAAAATAATAATAAAATAAAATAAATATATATATAAAGAAATGACTCAATGAGATAAAGTTAATATAAATTAAATGTAATGTCCCTTGTTTGGCTAAAATTCTCAAATTAGTAAAGTATAAATATAGAATATAAATAATAAAAAAAAGTAAAAAAAAAAAAACGGGCTAACCCGCCAACCCGGCGGGTTAGCCCGCTGCGGGTGCGGGCTTGGCGGGTGCGGGTAAAAAAGACCCGCATCTAAATGGGTCGCAAATTTTGCAACCCAACCCGCCATTTTTTGGCGGGTTGGCCCCGCGGGCCCAACCCAAATTACCACCCCTAGAAAGAGCCATGGCACATGGGAGTGTCGAGCAGGGCAAATCAGTTGTGGTAAGAAAGATCACTTTGCAAGAGGTTACCCTAAGAATGCTGACATCCCTAGGAAAGGTATTTTCTCTTACCACAGAGTCTCCAATATTCCCTGAGGTCGACCCTAAGAATGGTTAAGAAGAACCATAGCGGTAAGGGCGACTGAGCTGTAAGGAACTATATGCCTAGATGATGATGTGGATAATGAAGAGTTCTTTTTTGATCTAAGAAAGTGGTAATTATAACAAGTCATGAGAGAATAAAAGGACAGAGAGACCTAGAGAAGAGGGTCTAAGGCAAAGTAAAGATAGAACGTAGTTCTATAAGAAAGAGATTGCTAGGGCCTAAAGCTATACAAAGAGTAATCTAGCCCTAACCCAGTAGCACGTTTAATTGAAAGGTGCTAAGGCAAGTGTAGCCTAACTATAGATAAGCCCTAAGAAGGGATAAAAGGAGTGCAAGTGCCACAGAGGTTTGGCATAGATGCATAAAGTTATGTAAGAGGTTGAACAAAGTTGTGAAGTTATCTAAGTTATGGTTTTGTATCAGGAGAAAGGAAGTCAGAAGAACAATATTTCTCCTGAGAGATTAGCAAAGTGTAAGAGGAGTGATGTAGATCCCAGAATTACACCAAAATTCTGAGGGATAAGATATGAAAAAAATGGACACTACTCACAAGTGTAATGAGTTGTCCATAAGTATAAGAGGATGAATGCCCCAAGCCTTAGTCATAAACCAGGAAAGGATATACAGAGGAGTTATATCCAGGATAGTTGGCTAAGGTATTAAGTAAATTTCGAGGACGAAATTTATTTTAAGGGGGGTAGAAATGTAACACCCCAATTTTCAGGCCAGAGACTTTGGAAGTAGCCTGAAATAGATCTATCCCTTTGAGCAGAAGTCCCCGAAACATACAGAGAGTTTTTAGGGACTAAACTGCAAATAAGTGAAAGTCCAGGGACTTATATGTAATAGTGAAAGTCCCTAGGCATATGATGGCCGTTTATGCAAAGAAAGGGATTAAATTGCAAAAGAAAGAAAATGAAGGGGCTTAAGTGCAATTATGGAAAGTTTAAAGCCAAAAAGGTGGGGTCCTTAAGTGTAATTTTAGCCAAATAAAATGGACTTAATTGAAAAGAAGAAAAGTTCCCTGGGGCTAAAGTATAATGAAAGAAAGTCAGGCCGGAAGTGGTTTGGACTGTCTAAAAGTATTTTAGTCCCAGATTTCACCAGAAGATAGGGCAAGTGACGCTGGGTAGTCCAGCTTAATACCGGAATTTTTGAAGACTCCAGATAGTCAAAAATGGACTGATTGTCCAAAAGTTATAAAAATTCCTACCGGATACCCAAGATTTCAGATATAAGTAAGAAATTATAGGATGATGCACCCTTATGGGGCGGATGTCAGGAAACTGACAGAATACCGATAGGAGGTCTGTAGAAAAAGTTATTCGCAAATTAGAAAATCCAGACGGAGTGTGAGGCCTCCGGGTATCCGATAAGGAGATTTATCGGTATTTGAAAAGGGACTGAATGAGTTCGGATGACCTCAGTCAGATGACTGTTATGGCTCACAGGGATGCCTGAACATAGCAGGCCAGTGTATCTGACAGAAGGAGCCGGTGTCTGGAGATGTGTATAAAGATAGTAGAGTTCTGGAGGAGCTGGAAGCAGAATAGAGATAGTAGAGTTCTGCTAAGCCTTTGAGGTAGTAACTAATCCTAGCTTTTATGTAATGGCTTTGTGATTTGTTGTGCTATTGTTTGGTTGGATTGTTGTCTTATATGTTATGCTTGAAGCTCTGCTACAATGCTATGTTCATATGTTATTGAGTATGGAAGCACTCACATACTTATCTGTACACAATCACAAGCAAGCACCGTCGCTCTGCATTACATATTGTTATGATTATTACTACTGAGATTCCCTCGAATCTCATCCCAATAAATAACCCATTACAGGGGAGGTTATGTCAAAGTGAATTTTGGGAATTTTAAGAGACGCCGTTATGCTGCCGAAATTATGACAAGATAAGGAAAGCAGTTGATACGTACTGTGTACGTAGGTACTATCTAAGGAGGCTGGAAGTGAGTGGACCTAGCCGGTTCATCCAGTCTTTCCTGGGTACTTACGTAGAATGGTAGTTCCTACGGGAATTACCGAATCGGTACAAGATCGGTTACTTTCTACAGAAGGAATGTAGCAGTTATGCTGCCGGATTTTAGACAACGAAAAATGTAATAGAAATATGAGGATGTTAATCATGCACTGATGTATAACAGTTGATTATTTAATAATGATTGTTATCTGGCATGTTTGACTGATATGTGATGTATGTAAGCATTAATATGTAAGGTTGGTTGCTGAAAAATGACTCTGTGAACAGTAATCCGTGGAGACCAATTGATGTTTGGTAAATCATTAAAAATAGTAAATGGTTGAATAAATGTATGATATTTTTATGGTAAATAGTATACATACTAATATTTAATTTGATATATATAATGCTTCATTTGGATGTCTACACATGGATATATAAATTATCAAATTTGGGACCAGAATGCTAGATTCAGGAGAAAAACGCTGGATGAACAGTAAAGTAGAAACGTTGACTGACGTTGACTCGATCAATGCATGGTCAACGAGTTATTTTTTCCTGAAATATAATTGAGTTAGCTTCAAGTAGCAATTGGAACCACTTCATTTATATTTTTCTATAATTAGTTATGATTTTTTGAAGTCAGGTCACTCATCTAAAATTTTCATAGTGAACAGTACTCGATAAGAGTAAAACTCCAGATTGAGAAATTGGACTTCAGTGACTTTGAAAGTGGTTCTAAATGCTACCAAATGGTCCCTAGGACATACAAAAGTAAGGATGTTTCAATGCATGCTTGGACAATTTGACCAGTGTGATGCTTTGTTTTCTTTTTCACACATTAATTGAATCATTGATCAAAATAATTCTAATTAATCGATTAGGTAATCGATTAATACATCATATTTTTCTTAAAGCCATCTGAACATGATTATGAACTTCATCTTTGATTATGAGTTGTTTATTAACAGTTCATATACTTAACCAAAGCTTTAATGACAAACAAATCTCTTAAGATTTGAGTGTATTCATAAAAGGCTATGAAATTGAATGATGAAGGCTACTCATAGTGGAAACTTTCTACTTCTGGCAAAGCATAAAATGCTTACCTACTCGACAACGACCAACCATGCCTTTACTCCAACGATTACAAATCTAAGTCTAACAGTTACAAACAAAGTAAATGTTATTTAAGGACTCGTCATTGAATGAAGAAACCAACCAACTGACAAAACGACAACTTCTAAATTTACTATATTATCAGTTTTCTTCATACTTTGTAACCTGACTTTTATTGAGCTTTAGTGTGTATCATCTTATATACTCTTTGCAAGAGATTGTAAATACTTTTCTTTCATTCATTCTGTTAGCTTAAGAGATTGGTTCTTTTAAGTTAGGATTATAACCTTACGGAAGTAAAGGGGAGTGATTGAGTGAATCACTTGCTGTACTGAATGCGCCAAGAGCCCTTAAAATCTTAGAGATAGTTGAAAATCTCATAAGGCCTCTGAGGACTGAACGTAGGACAAGAGTTTGGTCTGAACCAGGATAAACTGATTTGTGTTCCCTCGATGAAATCTCTTAAATCTCTATTCTATTTAGTCAATCATTTTCTTCCTGTCTTTTGAGTTTAAATTTTTGTTAAATTTTTAAAATACCCAATTCACCCCTCTCTTGGGTGTATTTGACTAGAATTAACAACAATGTATACAGGATAATGCTTGGTACTAATGTGTATGCTTACAATGATCATGCTTACATAATGATATATTTGCAAGTTTCTATGTTTTTTACTTACAACATATGGCCATAGTATAAAAAGAAATAGAGGTTTAATGAAGCATATATGCTTATATGCTTCACATAATCAAGCTAAGCAACCAACACATATAACACCCAAGCAATCAAAATACAAGTTAGGTAAGTTCACTACCTTATACCATAGCTTTTCCGTTAGTCCTTAGCCTTTTATCTGAGGTTATTTCTTCACATAAGTCAAAGCCTAAAAATGGCATAATAATATTTTATTATTACCCTGTCCAATATAGTTTAATCTTAACTCAAGTTTATTTAAGGCAATACCCTTAACCCGACAAGCCCCTCATTTTCTCTTTCTCTCTCTCTTCCTTTCCTTGGCTTGTCGTGGAATGCCTTGAAGGGTGTGGGGGAATTTATAGTGGAGGTGAGGTGGATTGGATAGTCTAGATTGATTCGCGATGGACAGCTCGTATTTCATGACTTCCTCACCAAGTCAAGGCTTGCATCACCTGGATGACATCATCCATCTTACATCATCACGCTTGTGGCTTCTTCTAAGGGCAAGAAAGCTTATTGGATAAATCCAGTCCAATCTAGTCTAATCAAGTACTAGCAATCAAATTTAAAAAAAATCAGACATTTTATAAATCTAATTTTTCTGAAATTCTATAATATGTATTTTGACCTTAGTTCTAGTATTTGGATTTTTTCTACCATCGACATTCTTAGACTGGATATAATACTGACCCTTAAAAATTACCAAAATGTCCTTAGTTCATTTTGATTCCCTTTTATAACACTGGGGCATTATTTTCTTTTCATACTTCATAATATTTCCTGACCCTGGTTAACTATTCCTATAGCTCTCTTTGACTTTTTGACCTGGGTTAAATGACTAAAATGCACTCCGTTTATTTTTTAATTATTTTATAACATAGGGGTATTTTTGTCATTTTATACATTTCAGGATATTTCTGAATACTAGCCCCACTAACATGTGAAATTTCATCCTGGGCCTGGGCCTACTCAGACCCAACTCGCCTACTGTTTAAGTTTCATGATCCAGATATTAGGCGTCTGTAAACTCTTGTCAAAATTAACTAAAACGTGGATAACTTTTTCCACAGAGCTCATTTTGGTGTTTTGTTAGTTCCCTAACCTCTGTCTTCACAGGACGCACCTTCCTATAAATTTTTATCTATATCTGAGGTATAGAAGTCTGATAAAAAATCCAAATAACTTTCAGAGTTTTAGATCAATATCAATGGTTCGAGACCTCAAATAAAAATTTTGTGTGCGCATTCAATTCTAAATATTTTTCTCTATCTCCTAGTAAAATTTGGAACTCAAACACTTATAGGCATTTTTTGGCTACTTTCAACTCAATTTCCTTATAATTACACTTTTACCCCTAGAAAGTTTTAAATTCTTCATTTAGGTGCCTTTACATTTTTCTACCTTCCTTAATACTTTTATCTTTACATTTTAGTCCCTTAACTTTTCATAATTACCCTTAGTTCCCACAACATGTGTCTATTTTTATTTTATACCATAGAACTTTTAGGGTTTTTATTTTAGTGCTTTACTTATGCCTACTTTCACTTTTTAACCCAAGGAACCTTTATTCTTTACATTTTGGTCCCTTTTTACTTTCTTAGGCCCTAAAGGACTTTTCTTCTTTATAATTTAGTCATTTCCTTCCTTTTTCCTTTTTATGTGCCCAGGAGACTCTTCTGAAACCTTTAACTTTACATACTTGCCCCTAGGAATTTTTATTATTTAAATCTAAGTCCCTATATTTTTCACTATTTGCAGTTTAATCCTTGAACATCCCCTGTATATTTCTAGGACGTCTGCTCAAAGGGACTGGTAGTCTACCTATTTCAGGCTACTTTTCAAGGCTTTTGGGCCTAAAAATGAGGATATTAAAATTCTCCTCCTCTTAAAATAAATTTTGTCCTTAAAATTTCAGGGTTAAACCTCTATTTATACTCTGATTAAGACTATTTTAGGAGAATGTCCTTTAATTTTATAGACTTGTATCTACTTTCTCTTCCATCTTGCAGAACTTTATGCATTTTTGCCAAACTTTTTTGGTTTTTGCACACTTTCATATCACTTTCCAGAATGTTACCCATCATTGGGCTACTCTTCCCTTAGCATGCTAACTGAAAAGTACTGATAAAAAAATCTAAAGCACTGGTGCTGATAGGCTCAAACCTTGGTATTTTACTATATTAGACCATTCTCATACGGTCTTTCTTGGGTCTTTTTAGCTCATAACATCATCTTTGGCCTCATCTATAGCTTAATTTCCCATTTTAGCCTTATTTACAGGCTTATTTTTTTCATCTAAGCCTCATCCATAGCCTTATGGGGATTTGACCATCAATACTTAGACTATTTTCATATCACATGGTATTTTTCTAATATTTAGAGCTAACATGAATACCTTTTGTTCAGGACTTATGGCCCTAACTATTGGAGATTGTGCCCTAGAGGCCAATCATTGTATTATGAACATTGTTGATTTATGAATTTTTTAATTATGTTATCACATTATTTGCATGTTTACTGTGATGACCATCCTTGGATAACTCATGATCTTATCCTAAATGTCCTTGGTCGGTCATCTATGCTAGAGCAGAGATAAAATAAGATCAGTATGACTTTAAAGATATATAGAGATATAAATCAAAGTCATAGACACATGTAAGAGTACAAGGTGTTGGACCGACCCGCTATGAGAGAGTTGCATGGATTAAGTCATAAGCTTCTCTCATATACAAACATGTCACTATGCCCTTTGACTTGAGATCATCATGGATTCCTACATGACAAACGCTCAGCTTTGACCTAGTCAAAAGTTACTTTTGACTGAGTGATCATAAAGACTATGTTCGGGCTCAGTGGTTTTTTATGCGAAGGAATGTGAATTGTCAAGATGGAATTTGTACCTCACATTCGTAGAGAGATATTATTGGGCCCCTCGATGAGTAAGTCTAAGAAATGTATGGCCATACTGTAATGGAAAGGTAGTTCCATTTCTATAGTCAGACTACCCAGGGATCGAGAAAGTAACGGTCAGGAACAGGAGGATGACGTTCTCCATGCCTCATCCATGACCAAAATATTGTGTGATAAAAGGGACATGATATGGTTGTATGAAAGGTTACATCGTCCATCGATCCTCATATGATTTGGGTAGTCTTAATGTCTTGCTAGAGACCGCTTATGACTTGTGGGTCAGTATAGTAACTGGCCCACTGCCAACTTCATATGGGCCTACAGGGTCGCACACAAAACAGCCCAACACGAGCTATGATGTCCAGATTCATTGAATCTAAGATATGTCCAGATTCAATGAATAATCTAGGGTGGTTATATATATTTATATATATAAATCGTATATATTTATTATATATAATATAAGAGATATTTGCAAGATTTAATTTATAAGGATAAATTAAATCTCTATCACTTTTGATTTTGAATTTAAATTGATATGATCTATTTGAATTTGAAATTTAAATTGATATGATATCTCAAATTTGATTTATAAAAATAAATCAAATATAATTCTGTCTTATCTTTATTTTAAATCAAATGAATAGGTGAATTAAATCTGTGAGACAGATTTAATATAAACCATATTTATTTAATTAGTTTCTTATCAAATTATGCAATATATGATATTGTATTAATTTTAGAATTAATATAAGATTAATTCTAAAATCTAACCCAATCAGAACACCGATTGCATCCTATATATTTGACATTAGGGGCTGGGGTTCTTGATGAGACAAAAAGGGGCAAGGAGAGTGCAAAAGGTTTGCAGATAAGAAACGACCAAAATAGAGACGGTGAGGACGAATTCTTGAGAAAGCCCTTGAGGGACAAGAGGCGCTAGCACGTCGTTTGTGGTTGGAACGCTGTTCGTGTGGATACCGGTAGAGGAAACCAGTTTGAGTTGTCCACTTCTTACAATCGAGAAGAGAGTACCAGGTACGACGACAAGTCGTAACGCGTAGACACTTAGGTCACCACGATACAGGCATCCTGAATGTCAGACAACTGAAAAGAGACTACTAGTCACAACTAGAACTGAGGAAGTCGCGACTGACAACTCCAGGGATAACAGGTAGTGACTAAAAGTGTAACATCTCAATTTTCAGGCCTAGAGACGTGAAAATAGCCTAAGATTGAGAGGCTACTAGACCCCCTTTGAGCAGAAGTCTCGGAGACACTCAAAGAGTTTCAGGGACTAAGCTGCAAATAAGCGAAAGTATGGGGACTTATGTGTAAACAGTGAAAGTCCCAAGGGGTAGAATGGCCATTTGGGATGATGTAAAGGTCAAAGGTTGTGGAGTTGAGAGCTGACCATTATGGTCGCGACTACGGAGCACTGTGGTCGCGACTAATGGTTACAAAAAGAGTTATACGCGATGAGAAACCAGTATGGTCGCGACTAGGAAGTAGTGACATCGCGACTAATAATGGCAGAAAGGTTTAGACGTGACTGAATGTGTGTGTGTCGCGACTAATAGGTAAAATGGGCTGGTTGCGACTAGGAAATGTTATGGTCGCGACTAGATTGTGTTGTGGTCGCAATGAAAGGATGTTGCGGTCGCGACTAATGTACACATAAGTGTTATGTCGCGATGAGATGATGATTAGGTCGCGCCTAGTGACTAAAGTGGTGCTAGGTGTATGGGCCATGAGTTGAGAAGGTCCAAAAGAGATAGTTACCCGGCTAGAGATAGACCGGAGGCAGGAGGTCAGATAAAGGAAGGGTTATCTGGAAACCATGAGGTGGACTAATAAGGTATCCTCATGGGACCCACAAGATGCCACATGGCATTAAAGTAATAATTCAGTAAAGTAAAGTTACTCGGTTGGCACGATAACCGAGGAGATGATAAGATAAGTCTGGGACTTATCTGGATGGCATTGGAAAGCATGAAGGGATCCTTCCAGGTGCCACATGGCGCTATCATAAAGGGAGAAGAAAAGTTAAGGCCACATGGCACTGATCTGGAAGAAGCAGATAAAGTTAAGGGCACGCATTACGGTGCAAGACTCTGGACCGGTGAGTCAGCTGTTGAGGTGTCCAGGAATTGTGACATGTGATAAATGTGGTGCTGAGGTGTCCTCTGAGGTGGCATGCTGAGGTGTCCCGGTGATGCAGTAAAAGGAAATAAAGGAAAATAGGAAATTCCAGGAAAATACAGGACCACATGTTCAGATGGCATGGAAATTACGATATTGCCATTAAGGAAGTGTATAAATACCCCCCCTTGGCCTTCATTTGCATCACGCATAGGCAAGGGAAGGGAGAGAAAGAAGAGAGAGAAGGAGAAGGAAGGGAAGAGAGAAAGGATGTAAGGAAGTTCTGGCGGAGCTGGAAGCAGAATAGAGATAGTAGAGTTATGCTAAGCTAGCCAGGTAGTAACTAATCCTAGCTTTTATGTAATGGCTTTGTGATTTGTTGTGCTATTGTTTGGTTGGATTGTTGTCTTATATGTTATGTCTAAAGCTCTACTGCAATGCTATGATCATATGTTATTGAGTATGGAAGCACGCAGCATACTTATCTGTACACAATCACAAGCAAGCACTGTCACTCTCCATTACATATATTGTTATGATTGTTGCTACTGAGATTCCCCCGAATCTCATCCCTATATATATATGTAACCCATTACAGGGAGGTTATGTTGAAGTGAAATCTAAGAATTCTGAGAGACGCCGTTATGCTGCCAGAATTAAGACTGAACATCAGAGTATGATAAGTACTGTGTACGTATGTGCTGTCTAAGGAGGCTGGAAGTGAGTGGACCCAGCAGGTTCATCTAGTCTTTCCTGGGTACTACGTAGAATGGTAGTTCTCATGAGGGAATTACCGAATCAGTACGGTTCAGTTCTTTGTAAAGATGAAGCTCGGCGGTTATGCTGCCAAAAGTCAGGCAGGAGAAGCTGTAATCAAGTTAATATGGCTTCTGCAAGTGTACTCTGAGGCGTCTAAGGGAGGATGTTTCATTTTGGTATCAGAGCAAGAGATTCTAGCATTGACCAGACAGGATTCTGGCATTGACCAGACAGGATTCTGGCATAGGCCAGTAAGGGCTCTGGCTCAGAGTAAAAAGGTTTTGGCTTAGACCATAAAGGGTTCTGGTTTAGAGCATAAGATTCTGGCACAGGACAGAAGGTTCTAGCTCAGTGATGCTCTGAGATAGTTAGATTGATGTTTATCCAAGTTAATAATGTGGATTAGAAAGGTTAATTCCCTTAGAGTACGAGTTAATGATACTCAAGGTCGCGACTAGTATGGTTTTAGGTCGCGACAGGTAGCCTCAAAGAGAGTTTTAGTCGCGACGAGTAAGTGTCTAGGTCGCGATAGTTATTTACAGAGAGATTAGGTCGCGACGTGTATGTTCCAAGATCACGACGGTATATGGCAGAGAGCTGAAGTTGCGACAAGAAAGGTCTTGTGTCGCGACTAGAAAGAGTTAAGGTTGCGACGTGGGAAGGCCTAGGTCGCGACGGAAGAAAAATAAGGTCGTGACGAGTTAGGTTTTTGTCGCGACTGTAGAATATTTAGGTCGCGACGACAGAGGAGTTTGGTCACGACTAAATAACAGAAATGTTAGGTCGTGACGAGTTGAGTGCGATGGTCGCGACGAAAGGTCACAGGGGAGATGAGTCACGACTATCCAATACTCAGGTCGCTACTAGAATGGGTTTAGAAAAAACTCAACGGAGATATGAGCTCTTAGATGGGATGAGATATGTTCATTTTTCTTTTTGAAGGAAAAAGATGGTGAACACAAGACATGAACATAGAGCTTGAGTGGAGGAGCCATGCATAAAGGAAGCGGGCAACTCCAATATGCGAGTCATCCTTGCTAGGATGAGTAGCAAGGGATGATGATAAGTTAAGATGGGTTAGCTCGATGAGATAGCTAGAATGAGGTAGATCCTCCAGGTGATAACTAGGAGTAGATCTATATTGTAAAGGTCTTATTCAGCTAAGCTGAATAGAAGACCTAAGAGCTAGAATGAGATTTGACTAGGAATGATCATAGCACATGGCCTAAGGCTAGAGAGGTGATGGTTAATAGCTAAAGAGCTAATGTTCCCTAAGCAGAGGAATTCCATCACGGAGAAGTAATAGACCTGGGGTAGAGTACCCTAGAGAACAGAAGTGATAATGAGAGATGATGAATGAGATCCATACAACTAAAGTTCGCTAGGATCAAGAAGATCGAGAGAAGAATCGATGAGGAACCACAGTCTAGTCAAGAATAGACTGGGACTAATAGAGGGAAAGAAGTGTAGGGAATTGGAAGACACGTAGCGGAAATTAACTTTAAAAATTTTTCCATTCCCAGCCAGGATCTACCGAATGGGTTTAAGTCAAGGAGAAAGAAGTGTTACCTTCGGTATTCGAGATTTGGTCGCGACCTCAGTGTCCACTAGTCGCGACTCCTCGCCTCTGGAACTTTCAGTCGCGACCTCCTCAGCTTCTAGTCGCGACCTGTCGCCTCTGGAGTTTTTAGTCGCGACCTACTCTGCTTCTCGTCGCGACCGGACGTCTCTGGAGTTTTTAGTCGCGACCTCGTCAGCTTCAAGTCATGACCTGTCTCCTCTTTTCGGATTTCTGACGTTTAGATGCCCGTATGGTCGCGACCTCAGTGTCAATAGGTCGCTACCTTGCTTCGTGTCTCGTAGATCGTAAGAAGTCGACAGCTCAGATCGGCTTCCTCTACCGGTATCCACACGAACAGCGTTCCAATCTCGAACGACGTACTAGCGCCTCTTGTCCCTCTAGGGCTTTCTAGAGATTCCGTACTCACCGTCTCTATTTCGGCAGTTTCTTATCTGCAAACCTTTTGCACTCTCCCTGCCCCCTTTTCTCACGTCTGAATGTGTGTGTAGAGATGTGTAGAACCCTAGCCCCTAATGTCAAATATATAGGAAGCTGTTGGGCTTCAATAAGGCCGGGCTTCAGAATTAATCTTATATTATTTCTGAATTAATACAATATCATATATTGCATAATTTAATAAGAAACTAATTAAATAAATATGGTTTATATTAAATCCGTCCCATAGATTTAATTCACCTATTTATTTAATTTAAAATAAAGATAAAACAGAATTATATTTGATTTATTCTCATAAATCAAATTTGAGATATCTTATCAATTTGAATTTCAAATTCAAATAGATCATATCCATTTAAATTCAAATTCAAAAGTGATAGAAATTTAATTTATCCTTATAAATTAAATATTGCAAATATCTCTTATATTATATATATAATATATATATACAAATATATATATATAATATATAAATCCACCCTAGACTATTCATTGAATCTAGACATCTCTTAGATTCAATGAATCTGGACATCATAGCTCACATTGGGCTGTTTTGTGTGCGACCCTGTAGGCCCATATGAAGTTGGCAGTGGGTCAGTTACTATAC
Source organism: Leucaena leucocephala (assembly GCA_037074615.1). Classification (NCBI taxonomy): domain Eukaryota; kingdom Viridiplantae; phylum Streptophyta; class Magnoliopsida; order Fabales; family Fabaceae; genus Leucaena; species Leucaena leucocephala. Next base: position 20,661,770 of record CM073532.1, on the reverse strand, counting down.
TGACCCACAAGTCGTAAGCGGTCTCTAGCAAGGCATTACGACTACCCAAAACATATGAGGATCGATAAACGATGTAACCTTTCATACAACCATATCACGTCCCTTTTGTCACACGATATTTCGGTCAAGGATGAGGCATGGAGAACGTCATCCTCCTGTTCCTGACCGTTACTTTCTCGATCCCTGAGTAGTCTGAATATAGAAATGGAACTACCCTTCCATTCCAGTATGGCCATACATTTCTCAGACTCACTCATCGAGGGGCCCAGTAATATCTCTCTACGAATGTGAGGGACAAATTCCATCTTGACCATTCACATTCCTCCGCATGAAAAACCACTGAGCCCGAACATAGCCTTTATGATCACTCGGTCAAAAGTGACTTTTGACTAGGTCAAAGCTGAGCGTTTGTCATGTAGGAATCCATGATGATCTCAAGTCAAAGGGCATAGTGACATGGCTTGTATATGAGAGAAGCTTATGACTTAACCCATGCTGCTCTCGCATGGCGGGTCGTTCCAGCATCCTGTACTCTTACATGTGCCTATGACTTTGATTTATATCTCTATATATCTTCAAAGTCATACTGGTCTTATTTCATCTCTGCTCCCGCATAGATGACCGACCAGGGAGATTTAGGATAAGATCATGAGTTATCCAAGGATGGTTATCACAGTAAACATGCAAATAATGTGATAACATAATTAATAAATTCATAAAATAATAATGTTTACAAGACAATGATTGGCCCCTAGGGCACAATCTCCAACATCCTCCCACTTGCACTAGGAACAATCATTAATTTATCTCAATCTTATTGTCCAAACATGACGCTCATGTTTTGCCTCCACAAGCGGCTTTGTTAGAGGATCAGCAACATTGTCTTCTCCTGCTACCTTGCATATTTTTATCTCACCTCTATCATTGATTTCTCTGATGAGGTGAAAACGCCTGAGTATACGCTTGGTCCTTTGATATGACCAAGGCTCTTTGGCCTGTGCAATGTCACCACTATTGTCACAGAACAAAGTTATTGGATCTGAGATGATAGGTATTACCCCTAGTTCAGTAATGAACTTCCTGATCTAAAAGGCCTCCTTAGCTGCATCAGATGCTGCTATATACTCGACTTCTGTTGCAGAATCTGCTACAGCGCTCTGCTTAGAGCTCTTCCAGCTTACCGCTCCATTATTCAGGAGGAATATGTATCCAGATTGTGATTTTTGGTCATCCTGGTCAGTTTGGAAACTTGCATCTGTGTAACCAGTTACATAGAGCTCGTCATCCAATCCACCATAGACCAAGAATAAGTCCTTAGTCTTTCTTAAGTACTTAAGGATATTCTTGACAGCAGTCCAATGGCCCTCACCGGGGTCCTGTTGATATCTGCTAGTCATACTTAAGGCAAACGAGACATCCGGTCGAGTACATAACATGACGTACATGATAGATCCTATGGCCAAAGCGTATGGAACCTTACTCATGCGACCTCGCTGATCTGGTGTACTAGGACACAAATCCTTGCTGAGGTGAATACCATGAGACATGCTTATGAAACCCCTCTTTGATTCCTGCATACTAAACCTATGCAGTATCTTGTCTATATATATGCTCTGACTCAGTCCTAGAAGCCTTTTAGATCTATCTCTATAGATCCTAATTCCTAGGATGTAGGTGGCTTCACCCAAGTCTTTCATTGAGAAAGACTTTCCTAACCAAGACTTGACAATCTGCAAGGTAGGAATGTCATTCCCAATAAGTAGGATGTCATCGACATAGAGTACCAAAAATACAACTGTGCTCCCACTAACCTTCTTGTACACACAAGGTTCATCAATGTTTTGAAAAAATCCAAACTCTTTGACTACTTCATCAAAACGATGATTCCAACTCTGAGATGCTTGGTTCAGTCCATAAATGGACCTTTGAAGCTTGCACACCTTACTAGAGTCCTCGAAACGCACAAACCGTTCAGGTTGTGTCATGTAAACATCCTCAAGGAGCTTTCCATTAAGAAAGGCTATCTTGACGTCCATCTGCCATATTTCATAGTCATAATATGATGCAATGGTAAGGAGGATTCTGATTGATTTGGCCATTGCTACTGGGGAAAAGGCCTCATCATAGTCCACACCATGAGTTTGAGTAAATCCTTTTGCAACCAGTCGTGCCTTGAAGACATTTACATTGCCATCCATGTCGGTTTTCTCTTTAAAAACCCACTTGCACCCTACGATTTTTACACCTTCAGGCGGATCGACTAAGGTCCATACCTTATTGTCGTATATGGATTGCATCTCAGACTTCATGGCACTAAGCCATTTTTCAGAGTTTGGTCCTACTATAGCTTCTTGATAGGTAGTTGTCTCATTATGCTCAATGAGCAACACATCACAATTGTCAGAAATCAGAAATCCATATCTCTGAGGCTGAAGTCTTGCCCTATTAGATCGCCGTGGGCCTTGCGTGACCTGAGGAGTCTCAACAACTTGTTGTGAGTCTTCTCTATTTTCCATTTGTAGTTCTGTGGTGTCTTGTGGCTCTCGAACTTCTTCGAGGTGTACCTTACTCCCACTGGTTCTTTTAGAGATAAATTCTCCTTCTAGAAAGATACCATTTTTGACAACAAACACTTTGTTATCAGTGGGGTTGTAGACATAATATCCCTTGGTTTCCTTAGGATATCCCACAAAAAGGCACTTTGAAGATTTGGGCGCTAACTTATCTGAGGCTTGTTGCTTAACATAGACCTCACATCCCCAAATCTTGAGAAAAGACAAACTAGGTTTCCTCCCAGTCCATATCTCATACGGAGTCTTTTCAACTGCCTTAGATGGAACACGATTCAATGTGAACGTAGCTGTCTCTAGGGCGTAGCCCCAAAAGGACGATGGAAGATCTGTTCGACTCATCATGGATCGAACCATATCCAATAGTGTTCGATTCCTCCGTTCAGAAATGCCATTCCATCGTGGTGTTCCTGGAGGAGTCAATTGTGAGACTATCCCACAATTCCTAAGATGATCGATAAACTCTTGGCTCAAATATTCACCACCTCGATCAGATCGAAGGGCTTTAATTGTTTTGCCAAGCTGGTTTTATACTTCATTTTGAAATATTTTGAACATTTCAAAAGATTCGGATTTATGTTTCATTAGATAGACGTAGCCATATCTACTGAAATCATCTATGAATGTGATGAAGTACGAATAACCTCTTCTGTCATTTGTATTCATCGGTCCACACACATCTGTATGTATGAGTCCCAACAAATCAGTGGCCCTCTCACTGTGCCCAGTGAAAGGAGACTTTGTCATCTTTTCTAACAAACAAGACTCGCAAGTATCATATGATTCAAAATCAAATGAGTTGAGAAATCCATCTTGATGGAGTTTAGAAATATGTTTCTCATTTATATGGCCCAGACGACAGTGCCAGAGGTATGTCGGATTCAAATCATTTGGTTTATCCCTTTTGGCGGTTATGTTATAGATATTTTCATGACTGGGTTGTTCCAAGTTTAATATGTAATGATCAACATGCAAATCACCATGAGCATAGAAAATATCATTACGATAAATGGAACATTTACCATATCCAGAAATGGAAGTGTAACCTTCCTTATCCAAATAAGAAAGAGAAACAATGTTACTACTCAAAGTAGGAACATAATAGCAATTGTTCAAAACTAACAAAAGCCCAGTGGGCAGAACTAATTCATAAGTGCCTACAGCTAAAGCAGCAACCTTTGCTCTATTTCCAACTCGTAGGTCAACTTCGCCCTTTTTCAGCTTTCTACTGTCCTTTAGGCCCTGCACATTTGTACAAATGTGAGAACCACATGCAGTATCTAATACCCATGTAGTGGAAGTAGAAAGATGAATGTCTATAACATAAATACCTGAAGCGATAGCCCCGCTATCCTTCTTGTTCTTTTTCAGATCTTCAAGGTAGAGTTTGCAGTTCCTCTTCCAATGACCCGGTTCATTGCAAAAGAAACAAACTCCTTCCTTTGGAGGCTTTGCCTTCTTTGGTACAGGCTTGGTTTCGGGCTTGCCTGACTCATTGGTCTTACCAGATGAGCCATGACCCTTCCCCTTACCCTTGCCTTTCTTTTTCATACCCTTTCCTTTCTGAACAACCAAAACTGTGCTGGGCTTCTTCTTAACAGTCGGCTCAGCAGTTTTAAGCATCCCATGCAGTTCAGAAATAGATTTCTCCATGTTGTTCATGTTGTAGTTCATGACAAACTGGTCATAACTTTCCGGGAGTGAGTTCAAGATCAAATCTGTAGCTAACTCCTGGCTCATGGGAAATCCAAGCCTCTCAAGGTGATCAATGTACCCTTTCATCTTTAAGACATGAGTACTCACTGATGCACCTTCAGCCATCTTGCAGGAATGTAAGGCCTTAGTGGTCTCACACCTCTCTTGCCTTGCCTGTTGCTGGAACATTTCCTTAAGATGCACAATCATCTCATAAGCCTCCATGTGTTCCAGATCTCTTTGGAGCTCCGGAACCATGGTGGCAAGCATCAAGCATCCCACATCTACAGAGTCTTCCTTATGCTTCACATAAGAATCTCTCTGAGCTCTAGGAGCATTGGCTGCTGGCTCCTCAGGAATGGGTTGATCTAGGACATATGCCTTTCTTTCCTGCTTGAGAACAATTCTCAAGTTCCTGAACCAATCAAGAAAGTTTGTCCCATTGAGCTTGTCCTTCTCAAGGACAGATCGTAATGATAATGTAGCAGTATTACTAGTCGTCATGATTCTACAATTAAAATATGCAATTGAATTAGCAATCTCCCACTGAATAAAACAACCCTCAATATAATAATTAGTGGGCTAAGATTCATATTTGGCTTAAACTTGAGTCCGCTTTGGCAGGACGCTCAACTTTAAGTTATTTAGGTAGGTAACAACTTTACCAATTACATCACATGTAACTCTTAGATGTTTATGGGATTCCATCATCATATGATCCGGCATGTTTTAATCCCATCTTATGCCTTGAGACCCAAAACTGTTTTGATAATATCAATTAAGTCAAACAATAACAAACATAAGAGTAGCACCATTACTCTTGCTTATCTCCCCAAGATAACTCAAATGCACCCACTTTGGTGGAGCCTACAAATGAACGATCAAGGTTTTAACAAGTGTTCATTAATTGACGGCATATGACTTAAGATTTCTTTTAGAGGGTTTAATTAACTATCTGGTTTACATGTATCTCGGTTGTATCTCATACAAGTATTATGTATATAGTACATGCAGTGATCTAATCAGAAGATGCATAATCTTAAACGTGATACAATATGGCTCACCTATCCTAAGTCCCCTCAAGCCAATGAGAGGAGCTGTCTAATTAGAATAGGAAAATTACATAAGGAAATCTCTTTTTAACATTCGAGGGGAGTGAGATGAGAAGAGAATGTACAACGAGAGTCATTAGAGGAAGGCACGACTCGCAGGCCGTATTTAGAAAAATTACAACACTTGTAATCTAGAGCCATATTGTTCACCATACCCAAACATTCAAGAATCAAAATTCATACTATTTGAAGGGCAATAAATGTTTCAAAATATTCATATATTAGGAAAGTCAGTACATATTACGATAATGTTGCACTACGATTAGATAGCCACGGCGGTCCCGCTAACCGGTTAGTGGGCGGGGTGTGGGGCAGCGCCCCATGGAAAATTTTTTGATAAATAATCAAGAATCTTAATTCTATTTCCCTTAAACCCCATCATATTAATTGATCAAATCAATTAACATGCACCACCGATTTCAGTTTCCTTTTGGATTCCTTATATGTCATACATAAAATGGATTCCTTTTATGTCATACATAAAACGCATGTTATCATATAATCAGCTAAGAAGTCTAACATACATCACATGTATCAACAATCAAACCTAACTTAAACACAAAGCGGCATGCCTCTGATACCACTATAGGGAATTGGAAGACACGCAGCGGAAATTAACTTTAAAAATTTTTCCATTCCCAGCCAGGATCTACCGAATGTGTTTAAGTCAAGGAGAAAGAAGTGTTACCTTCGGTATTTGAGATTTGGTCACGACCTCAGTGTCCACTAGTCACGACTCCTCACCTCTGGAACTTTCAGTCGCGACCTCCTCAGCTTCTAGTCGCGACCTGTCGCCTCTGGAGTTTTTAGTCACGACCTACTCTGCTTCTCGTCACGACCGGATGCCTCTGGAGTTTTTAGTCGTGACCTCGTCAGCTTCAAGTCGCGACCTGTCTCCTCTTTTCGGATTTCTGACATTCAGATGCCCGTATGGTCGCGACCTCAGTGTTAATAGGTCGCGACCTTACTTCGTGTCTCGTAGATCGTAAGAAGTCGACAGCTCAGATCATCTTCCTCTACCGGTATCCACACGAACAGCGTTCTAATCGCGAACGACGTGCTAGCGCCTCTTGTCCCTCTAGGGCTTTCTAGAGATTCCGTACTCACCGTCTCTATTTCGGCAGTTTCTTATCTGCAAACCTTTTGCACTCTCCCTGCCCCATTTTCTCACGTCTGAATGTGTGTGTAGAGATGTGTAGAACCCTAGCCCCTAATGTCAAATATATAGGAAGCTATTGGGCTTCTAATAGGGCCGGGCTTCAGAATTAATCTTATATTAATTCTAAATTAATACAATATCATATATTGCATAATTTAATAAGAAACTAATTAAATAAATATGGTTTATATTAAATCCGTCCCACAGATTTAATTCACCTATTTATTTAATTTAAAATAAAGATAAGACAGAATTATATTTGATTTATTCTCATAAATCACATTTGAGATATCTTATCAATTTGAATTTCAAATTCAAATAGATCATATCCATTTAAATTCAAATTCAAAAGTGATAGAAATTTAATTTATCCTTATAAATTAAATCTTGCAAATATCTCTTATATTATATATATAATATATATATATATATACAAATATATATATAATATATAAATCCACCCTAGACTATTCATTGAATCTAGACATCTCTTAGATTCAATGAATCTGGACATCATAGCTCGCATTGGGCTATTTTGTGTGCGACCCTGTAGGCCCATATGAAGTTGGCAGTGGGTCAGTTACTATACTGACCCACAAGTCGTAAGCGGTCTCTAGCAAGGCATTACGACTACCCAAAACATATGAGGATCGATAAACGATGTAACCTTTCATACAACCATATCACGTCCCTTTTGTCACACGATATTTCGGTCAAGGATGAGGCATGGAGAATGTCATCCTCCTGTTCCTGACCGTTACTTTCTCGATCCCTGAGTAGTCTGAAAATAGAAATGGAACTACCCTTCCATTCCAGTATGGCCATACATTTCTCAGACTCACTCATCGAGGGGCCCAGTAATATCTCTCTATGAATGTGAGGGATAAATTCCATCTTGACCATTCACATTCCTCCGCATGAAAAACCACTAAGCCCGAACATAGCCTTTATGATCACTCGGTCAAAAGTGACTTTTGACTAGGTCAAAGCTGAGCGTTTGTCATGTAGGAATCCATGATGATCTCAAGTCAAAGGGCATAGTGACATGGCTTGTATATGAGAGAAGCTTATGACTTAACCCATGCTTCTCTCTCATGGCGGGTCGTTCCAGCATCCTGTACTCTTACATGTGCCTATGACTTTGATTTATATCTCTATATATCTTCAAAGTCATACTGGTCTTATTTCATCTTTGCTCCCGCATAGATGACCGACCAGGGAGATTTAGGATAAGATCATGAGTTATCCAAGGATGGTCATCACAGTAAACATGCAAATAATGTGATAACATAATTAAGAAATTCATAAAACAATAATGTTTATAAGACAATGATTGGCCCCTAGGGCACAATCTCCAACAAGAAGAAGTAAAGAGATAGTAGAAAGGTAGCCACAGATTACGAGATACAGTGACTCCCCTATGTAAGAAAGAGTGATGAAGGGTTGAGTCTATACCCTGATAAGAGGGTAGTGTGGCAGCCTAAGTGTAATGTTTCAAGATGAATGAATGATTAAGATATGATAGGCAATATGATAAATGAAATATGTTTTGAGGCTTACTTAGCTTTACAATGTCTGATGGATGGTTGAGCAAAGTATGATAATGATATGTCTTATGATGCCATAAGTTATGATAGTTGCATCTCCTTGCAATTGTCATATGATGACATGAATGTTAGAGTATGCCATAATGAATGAATACTCCCCTTTTTACAGTGCATGCAGGGTAGAGTATATATATATGAGTACATATATGAGATGAAGAAGTTATGAGGAATTTATGTTTCTCCCATACCATATGACATGTAATGAAATATGTATTAAGGATGATAGATAGTCTCAGTTTATGGGACAGTAAGCTATGATATACAGATATGTTATGATTGAGGTTACTCAGGTAATTCTGCAGACTTGTGAATACAGTACTCAGGGCCATTTCTATTGAAAGGAATGGTATACAGAAAGAAAAGCAGATAAGAGTAAAGAGATTATTTCTAGATCACTCTTCAGATAAGAGTTAGATCTGAAACAGATGGCTCTCAGATAAAGCTCGATTTAGATCACTCTTTAGATAAGAGTTGGATCTGACACAGAATGCTCACAGTTAGAGCATAGTTTAGATGGCTCTCAGTTAGAACACAGATTGAAATGAGAAGTTATGATGAGGCTATAGCAGTAGAATTCAATGGCAGGTGGTTGGACCATGATGGCACAAGCCAACAGTAAGCCACAGTAAAGTAAGAAAGATGAGAAGGAACTCCTGAGTAAGAGAGGAAGTAAGTAAAGTCTGGGTAAAGGATATGAGGCTATAATATTTTTAAAATTTTTATTTATGGAGTTATCAACAGGTGGAAGCAGTTAACCTTATAACTTAGTTTGTTGGTTTAAGATCTTCGGGAGATTTACAGTACAACAGAATCACAGTTAGATTATGGAGGGTCATAGTTAGATCCTAACATGGCTCCAGGGTCGCAGTTAGATCCTAACAGCTTCAGAGTCGCAGTTAGATCCTGAAGAGGCTAACGGTTGATCGCAGTTAGATCCCGAGGTCGCAGTTAGACCTAGCCTAAGGAAAGTAATGAGCCATGAAACATGAGTACAATTTAATATCTCTTTGGGAAGATGAATGCCAAAGACGAAGTTAAGGTGAGGAAGCTTCACTAGTTAATAAACCCATCCAGAAAAGTTATTTTATAATGATTTTTCTCAGATAAGCCTCTATTATATACAGGCTAAACTTAGTTTTCCTTTAAACGAAGACGGAGTCCAAGTTCAAGTCTGAGTACTGAGATTCAAAGTTTTGTAGAAGAATGCCTGAGAAGTGGAAAAGAGAATCCTCTGTGTAATGAGAACAGAAAAGTATGAGTAGATAGATCCCCCATATGAGGGTAAAGAGATTAAAAGGCCAGAGAGACCTAGAGAAGAGGGTCTAAGGCAAAGCAAAGATGGAATACTGTTCTCTGAGGAAGAGAATGTTAGTCTTATGTATCTCAAGATAAGTTATGAAAGGGTGAAATACACCATGAGATAGCCAGAGTTGGTTAGATATGCCATGATAAAGTATCAAAAGCATGCAATGAAATACACTGTGGTAAACGTGTAATATGACACGCACCGAGAAATGTGAATGTTATGAACAGATAGAGAGGCTCCCTTTTTAGGGATTATATGTTTACATGTTATGTTACGAATGGAATAGAAAATGAGAGCTTTCCCTCGTTCCATGAGATGTCTAGCCATATGTTATGCTAAAACTTTGCAAGCTCCAGGTGTTAGAGCTGTGCATAATTAGAACGGGAATGCTTGAGCTCTGACGTTAGAGCTTTGCATTCATAAGCAGGTATGCAGTCCTGCAGTATGTTGGCCAGGCATTATGCATAGGTGCTCTTATTTAAGAGTAGATGCTCTCATTTAGCAGCAAAGTAAAGAAAGGATAGCTGCGTAAGTCCTCTCTCTGTAGGAAGTTAAGTTGCTAAGAATGATGAGAATGTTTGATTATATGAAAAGAAAGATGGAATGTTGCAGATGTTAAAGCAGTCTGTGAGATATTAAGAGAAGTAATAGAGATAGATGCTAGAAGTATGATGAGTAGTTAGAAGAAATTTTCGAATACAGTAATATTCGAGAGAATTTCGTATGAAAGAAATGGACACTACTTATAAAGTGCAGTAAGTGATCCATAAGAGAAAAGTAGATTTCAACTCTGATTGAATTGACCCAGAGAAAGATAAGCATGTTACGAAGAGATGTAAAGTTATGATGAGTACTTTGCCAGATGTGGAGAAATGTATTTAAAGGGGAGGAGAAATGTAACATCCCAATTTTTAGGCCTAGAGACGTGAAAATAGCCTAAGATTGAGAGGCTACTAGACCCCCTTTGAGCAGAAGTCCCAGAGACACGCAAAGAGTTTCAGGGACTAAGCTACAAATAAGCGAAAGTACAGGGACTTATGTGTAAACAATGAAAGTCCCAAGGGGTAGAATGGCCATTTGGGATGATGTAAAGGTCAAAGGTTGTGGAGTTGAGAGCTGACCATTATGGTCGCGACTAGGGAGCACTGTGGTCGCGATTAATGGTTACAAAAAGAGTTATACGCGACGAGAAAGCAGTGTGGTCGCGACTAGGAAGTAGTGACGTCGCGACTAATAATGGCAGAAAGGTTTAGACGTGACTGAATGTGTGTGTGTCGCGACTAATAGGTAAAATGGGCTGGTTGCGACTAGGAAATGTTATGGTCGCGACTAGATTGTGTTGTGGTCGCAACGAAAGGATGTTGCGGTCGTGACTAATGTACACATAAGTGTTATGTCGCGATGAGATGATGATTAGGTCGCGACTAGTGACTAAAGTGGTGCTAGGTGTATGGGCCATGAGTTGAGAAGGTCCAAAAGAGATAGTTACCCGGCTAGAGATAGACCGGAGGCAGGAGGTCAGATAAAGGAAGGGTTATCTGGAAACCATGAGGTGGACTAATAAGGTATCCTCATGGGACCCACAAGATGCCACATGGCATTAAAGTAATAATTCAGTAAAGTAAAGTTACTCGGTTGGCACGATAACCGAGGAGATAATCAGATAAGTCTGGGACTTATCTGGATGGCATTGGAAAGCATGAAGGGATCCTTCCAGGTGCCACATGGTGCTATCATAAAGGGAGAAGAAAAGTTAAGGCCACATGGCACTGATCTGGAAGAAGCAGATAAAGTTAAGGGCACGCATTACGGTGCAAGACTCTGGACCGGTGAGTCAGCTGTTGAGGTGTCCAGGAATTGTGACATGTGATAAATGTGGTGCTGAGGTGTCCTCTGAGGTGGCATGCTGAGGTGTCCCGGTGATGCAGTAAAAGGAAATAAAGGAAAATAGGAAATTCCAGGAAAATACAGGACCACATGTTCAGATGGCATGGAAATTACGATATTGCCATTAAGGAAGTGTATAAATACCCCCCCTTGGCCTTCATTTGCATCACGCATAGGCAAGGGAAGGGAGAGAAAGAAGAGAGAGAAGGAGAAGGAAGGGAAGAGAGAAAGGATGTAAGGAAGTTCTGGCGGAGCTGGAAGCAGAATAGAGATAGTAGAGTTATGCTAAGCTAGCCAGGTAGTAACTAATCCTAGCTTTTATGTAATGGCTTTGTGATTTGTTGTGCTATTGTTTGGTTGGATTGCTGTCTTATATGTTATGTCTAAAGCTCTACTGCAATGCTATGATCATATGTTATTGAGTATGGAAGCACGCAGCATACTTATCTGTACACAATCACAAGCAAGCACTGTCACTCTCCATTACATATATTGTTATGATTGTTGCTACTGAGATTCCCCCGAATCTCATCCCTATATATATATATATGTAACCCATTACAGGGAGGTTATGTTGAAGTGAAATCTAAGAATTCTGAGAGACGCCGTTATGCTGCCGGAATTAAGACTGAACATCAGAGTATGATAAGTACTGTGTACGTATGTGCTGTCTAAGGAGGCTGGAAGTGAGTGGACCCAGCAGGTTCATCCAGTCTTTCCTGGGTACTACGTAGAATGGTAGTTCTCATGAGGGAATTACCGAATCAGTACGGTTCAGTTCTTTGTAAAGATGAAGCTCGGCGGTTATGCTGCCAAAAGTCAGGCAGGAGAAGCTGTAATCAAGCTAATATGGCTTCTGCAAGTGTACTCTGAGGCGTCTAAGGGACGATATTTCAAAAAGCTGAGGAGGTCACGACAGAAAACTCTAGAAGCGACAGGTCAAGACTAGAAGCTGAGTAGGTCACGACTGAAAACTCCAGAGACGAAGAGTCGTGACTAGTGGATACGGAGGTCGCGACTATAGTTCGAATACCGAAGGCAACACTTCTTTCTCCTTGACTTAAACACATTCGGTAGATTCTGGCAGGGAATAGAAAAATTTTTAAAGTTAATTTCCGCTGCGTGTCTTCCAATTCCCTTCAGTGCTATCAGAGCCATGCCGTTTTGTGTTTAAGTTAGGTGTGATTGTTGATACATGTGATGTATGTTAGACCTCTTAGCCGATTATATGATAACATGTGAATTATGTATGACATATAGGGAATCCGTTTTATGTATGACATATAAGGAATCCAAAAGCAAACTGAAATCGGTGGTGTATGTTAATTGATTTGATCAATTAATATTGATGGGGTCTAAGGAAATAGAATTAACATTCTTGATTATTTATCAAAAAAAAATTTCTCGGGGCGCCGCCCCTAGACCTCGCCCACTAACTGGCTAGTGGGTCATAATCGTAAAATATATATACTGCCTTTCCTGATGTATGAATATTTTGAAACATTTATTGTCCTTCACATAATATGAATTTTGATTCTTGAATGTTTGGGTATGGTGAACAATATGGCTCTAGATTACAAGTGTTGTAATTTTTCTAAATACGGCTTGCGTGTCATGCCTTCCTCTAATTACTCTCGTTGTACATTCTCTTCTCATCTCACTCCCCTTGAATGTTAAAATGAGGTTTCCTTATGTAATTTTCCTATTCTTATTAGAGATCTCCTCTCATTGGCTTGAGGGGACTTAGGATAGGTGAGCCATGTTGTATCACATTTAAAATTATGCATCTTATGCTTATATGTTCTATATACATATTGCTTGTATGAGATACAACCGAGATACATGCGTTTTGTAAACCATATAGTTAATTAAGCCCTCTAAATGAAATCTTAAGTCATAATGCCGTCAATTAATGAACACTTGTCAAAACCTCGATCGTTCACTTGTAGGCTCCACCAAAGTGGGTGCATTTGAGTTATCTTGGGGAGATAAGCAAAGAGTAATGGTGCTACTCACATATATTTGTTATTGTTTGACTTAATTGAGATTATCAAAATGGTTTTGGGTCTCAAGGTGTAACACCCCAATTTTTAGGCCTAGAGATGCCAGAAGGAGAAATCAAGGGCATAATCGTAATTATGGGAAAGATCGGGCTGGTAGCCGATGAGTACCATATTTTGCCAAAAAATAGAGAAAATTATGTTGATCATTTCACTGAACTGTGAAATGTGCATATGAGGTCTCTATGTGTATGAAAAAATTAGAAATGTGACCAGGGGTAAAATGGTCATTTTGGAAAAATGTGCACGTGAGTGCTTTTTCAGGCCAAAACAGCCCGGTCCGGATAAAATATCTGAAAATACCGGGAGATAGAGAAAATGATTCCGGATTGAATGAGGGTCACAGAATTTTGATTTGAGGTCCCGATTTTTCTGTAAAAATTCTTGAAGATGGGAATTTACAGTTATAATCGGTAAAGGAAAGGCAGTCCGAATAGAGATGATCGGACTATGGCCAGAGGCCATACAGTATTGTCTAAGGCCCGTAGTGACACCAGGGAAGGCCCAAGCCCATAATACCAGTTCAGGGGTAAGAGGGGCCGGTGTCCGGGGAAAATATGTAAAATGACGAAAATGCCCTTATGTTATAGAATAACTGAAGAATGAGTAAAGGGTATTTTGGTCATTTGGCTAAGGTTAGACAGTCAAGAAGGGGTATCTGGATAGTTGACCAGGGCCAGAGAATACTCTGGTAAAATATGAAAAGACAATAATGCCCCTAGACCTAGTAAAGGAAATGAAAGGACTTAAGTGCAATTATGGAAAGTTTCAAGGCCAAAAAGGAAAGTAGACAAAAATGTGGGGTCCTTAAGTGTAATTTTAGCTAAATAAAAAGGGACTTAAATGAAAAGAAGAAAAGTTCCCTGGGGCTAAATTGTAATTAAAGAAAGTCAGGCCGGAAGTGGTTTGGACTGTCCGACAGCATTTCAGTCCCAGATTTCACCGGTAGAGAGAGCAAGGGACGCTCGGTAATCTGGCTTAATACAGGAATTTTTGAAGACTCCAGATAGCCAGAAATCGACTGATCGTCCAAAAGTTATAAAAATTAATACCGGATATCCTAGAATTCAGATCTAGGTGAGAAAATACAGGATGATACGTCCTTATGGGACGGATGTCGGGAAACTGACAGAATACCGATAGGAGGCCTGTAGAAAAAGTTATTCGCAAATTAGAAAATCCAGACGGGAGTGTGAGGTCTCCGGGTATCCGATAGGGAGATTTATCGGTATTTGAAAAGGGACTGAATGAGTTCGGATGACCTCAGTCAGATGACTGATATGACTCACAGGGATGCCTGAACACCGCAGGCTAGTGTTTCGGACAGAAGGAGCCGGTGTCCGGATATGTGTATAAACGGTGAATAATAGATAAAATATTCAATAATTATTAACGGGGAAGATTCCTCGTAATGCGTGCCATGAAGGTATTGGACCCAGAAAGGCCCAATAATGGCGCCAACAGAGGCCCAGTAAGACACTTGGACTGATAGGTAGGCCAGTGTCCGGCAGAACCCCGGAAAAGTGCGAAATTACGAAAATGCCCCTGTGTTGTACAAAAGTGTAACAGATGAATGAAGGGCATTTTGGTAATTCTGGACAGGCCCAGGAGCCAAGGTACATACAGATAAAGTTACTGAGAGTCAGTATATACCCTGACAGAGTACAGAAGGGTATGAAATGACGATTTTACCCTTAGGGTTAAAATAGTGCAAGAAAGGGCACCCAAGGGTATTTTGGTAATTTGCCAAGGGCTGTTTCTTGGGAATCGAGCCATCAGAGTACTTGGGCTTGATCAGGATCCAAGATAACATTCCCAGAGCCCAAAAACGTAGGCCCAGTGGTATGTGGGAAAAAGTGGCATTAAAATATTATTTTAATGCTGTTTCAATAAAGTAAAGTTACTCGATTGGCACGATAACCGAGGAAGTGAGCAGATAAAGTCCTGGATTTATCTGGATAGCATTGGAAGGCGTGACAGGTGCCAGTAAGATGACACATGGCGCCAACATAAAGGCAGAAGAAAAAGTTGAGGACACGTATTACGAGGCAAGAGACTGGACCGGTGAGTCAGCATGCTGAGTCAGCTGCTGAGGTATCCAGGATTTCAGACATGTGATAAATGTGGCACTGAGGTGTCCTGGTGAGGTGTCCCAATGATGTCATGCATGATGCAGTAAAGGAGGAATTAAAGAAAATAGGAAAATCCAGGAAAAACCAGGACCGCAGGATCAAAGTTCATAGAAACTGCAGAATTGCCATTGAAGGCAATTATAAATACCCCCCCTCCATTCCATTCTTGCATTCACGCATGAAAGGGAGAAGGGAGAGAAAGAAGAGAGAGAAGGAGAAGGAAGGGAAGAGAGAAAGGAGAAAAAAGAAGTAAGGAAGTTCTGGCGGAGCTGGAAGCAGAATAAGGATAGTGGAGTTCTGCTAAGCTAGCCAGGTAGTAACTAATCCTAGCTTTTATGTAATGGCTTTGTGATTTGTTGTGCTATTGTTTGGTTGGATTGTTGTCTTATATGTTATGCTTGAAGCTCTACTGCAATGCTATGATCATATGTTATTGAGTATGGAAGCACGCAGCATACTTATCTGTACACAATCACAAGCAAGCACTGTCACTCTGCATTACATATATTGTTATGATTGTTGCTACTGAGATTCCCCCGAATCTCATCCCAATAAGTAAACCATTACAGGGGAGGTTATGTCAAAATGAAGTCTGGGAATTTTAAGAGACACCGTTATGCTGCCGAAGTAAAGACTGAACATCAGTATATGATAAGTACTGTGTACGTAGTGCTGTCTAAGGAGGCTAGAAGTGAGTGGACCTAGCCGGTTCATCTAGTCTTTCCTAGGTACTACGTAGAATGGTAGTTCTCATGAGGGGATTACCGAATCAGTACGGTTCAGTTCTTTGTACAGATGAAGCGTAGCGGTTATGCTGCCGGAGTTTAGGCAGAAAAAGATGTAATAGAACCATGAGAATTTATGTACATGACCAGATGTAAAACAACTTATTAATTAATAATAATTGTTGTTTGGCATGTTTGACTGTTGTATAATGGATGAATAAATGTATGAAATTTTTAAGGTAAATAGTAGACATACCAAGCTTTAATTTGATATATAAAACGTATCATTTGGATGTCTACAAAAGGAGATATAAATTATCAAAGTTGGGACCAGAATGCTGGATTCAGGAGAAAAACGCTGGATGAACAGTAAAGTTGAAACGTTGACTGGCGTGGACTCGGTCAACGAATGGTCAACGAATTATTTTTCCCTGAAAGATAAGTGAGTTAGCTTCATGTAGCAATTGGAACCACTTCATTTTGATTTTTATAGAATTAGTTATGATTTTTCGAAGTCAGGTCACTCATCTGGAATTTTCAAGTGAACAATACTCGATAAGAGTAAAATTCCAGATTGGGGAATTGGACTTCAATGATCTTGAAAGTGGTTCTAAATGCTACTGAATGGTCCCTAATACATATGAAAGGAAGGATGTTTCATTTTGGTATCAGAGCAAAGGATTCTGTCTTAGGAAATGCTCTGAACAGATAATTTATGGTGTTAGTACAGAATAAAGTTAGCACAGAACAAAGGGTTCTGGCTCAGAGCATAAGATTCTGGCACAGAACAGAAGGTTCTGGCTCAATGATGCTCTGGTTTAGTTAGTTTGATTCCTTAAACAAATGAGAAGTTTGAGTGGTCCTCTCCCTATAGTAGGATATAGGGATGGTGTTCACTGCTTGAAAAAGTTTAGACAGAAGACAGTGACACCCAGATGAATGAGGCTGTACCCCGAGCTTTATAGTCTTACGAAGGATATGATTATGATGGGCTAATCTTAGTCAGCCGATACAGTCGAGGTCTCGTGTTTATTAACACAATATGGCTGGACTAAGCAGAACAAGGTTTAAGAAGCAGTTTCCTCCAGAGATAGAGACAGAATCTGATCAGTTCACGACTAAGGAAGCTGCAAGAGTAGCTTGAGGTATCGTGTTGTAACCAGATACTGTGGTGAGGATGCCAGGTATCAAAGTTACAACAAGTTAAGTCATAAGTCACGATGAGATGAGGGCAGCCCAGGCTCACCAAGATCAAGAGCGAGATTCTGCTATCACTACGGCGGTTGCTGCTGCAGTTGCAAGATTACAGCAGTCTGGGAAGTAGGCCAGGTAGTAGGCCAAGAGAAGTTAGTAGGCAACCAAGGCCTAATGAATGTAGGAACTGTGGTCGAGACCATGGTATGAGGCCTTGTCCAGTAGGTCAAGGGTTACGCTATAGGTGTGGAAAGTATGGACATTATGCCAGGGAGTGTCCACAGAACACAACAGGTGAAAGATACCCGACTTAGGGAAGAATATATACCCTGACTGGCAACGAGATAAGAAAGTCTCCTGTGCCAAACTAAGGTACGAGTTTATTTGTGTTCTGTTTCCACTGGCTAATGAACGGATAAATCCTGAATGTGATTGGATTGTATTGTCCAGTATGCACACTATTGAGCTACCCTATACCTAGTATGTTGCCGTTGTATGAGGATGAGTATGACTACATGTTTTAAAAGTAGGAAGTAGAGAAGAGGGGTCTTATGTCGCGACTAATATGTACAGATAAGTTGATGTTGCGACGTGAGAAGATCTTAGGTAGCGATGAGTAATATTGCAGTACGCGACCAGTGTACAAAGGAGTCCAGGTCACGATGTTATGAGAGATAGGTCGTGACTAAAGGACGCAGAGATGCCAGGTTGTGACGAGTAGTGTGTGACGGTTGCAACTAAAAGTCACAGAGCATGTGAGTTGCGACTATGAAGTTCTCAAGTGGTGACTATAATTGGCAGAGGCCATATGATGAAGAGAATGAAGGTACCAAACTCGCTAAAGTCCACCAGCTAGAGGATTGGTATAGCATATGGTAAGCCAGACAGTACAAAGGTACTGAGGTACGAAAGATCAGTTTAAGACAATGTGAAAAAGTAGATCCTCTATGTGGTAACTAAGAGTAGATCTACATTATAGGGGTTTTATTCAGCTAATCTGAATAGAAGACCTAAAAGCTAGAATGAGATTTGCCCAGGAATGATCCTAGCACATGGCCTAAGGTGAGAGACGTGATGGGTAATAGATAAAGAGCTCAATGTTCCCTGAGCAGAGGGATTCCATCACAAAGAAGTAGTAGACCTAGGGGAGAATACCCTAGAGAACAGAAGTAATAGTGAAAGATGATGAATGAGATCCATGAGGATTAAGGATCAAATGAAAGGCTAATAAAGAACCATAGTCCGGTCAAGAATAGACTAGGACTGATGGAAAGATAGGAGAAGTTGAAAGATAGTAAAGAGGTAGCCACAGTTAAGAGATAAAGTGACTCCCCTATTCCTTATGTAAGATAAAGTAGTGAAGGGTTGAGTCTATACCCTGGTAAGAGGGTAGTGTGGCAGCCTAAGTAAGATAGTCTGATGTGCTTGTCAGATCCTGAGCATGTGATTGATAATCTGACAGATAATGCGATAGATAGTATGATCAGATGATGATCTGACAAATAATATGATAAGGGAAATATGTTTTGAGGCTTACTTAGATTATTATGATGTCTAATGGATGGTTGAGCAAAATATGATGATGATATGGTTTATGTTGCCATAAGTTGTGATAGTTGTTGGAAATTGTGCCCTAGGGGCCAATCATTGTATCAGGTTATCACATTATTTGCATGTTTACTGTGATGACCATCCTTGGATAACTCATGATCTTATCCTAAATATCCCTGGTCGGTCATCTATGTGGGAGCAGAGATGAAATAAGACCAGTATGACTTTGAAGATATATAGAGATATAAATCAAAGTCATAAGCACATGTAAGAGTACAGGGTGTTGGACCGACCCGCAATGAGAGAGCTGCATGGGTCAAGTCATAAGCTTCTCTCATATACAAGCCATGTCACTATGCCCTTTGACCTGAGATCATCATGGATTCCTACATGACAAACGCTCAGCTTTGACCTAGTCAAAAGTCACTTTTGACCGAGTGATCATAAAGGCTATGCTCGGGCTTAGTGGTTTTTCATGCGGAGGAATGTGAATGGTCAAGATGGAATTTGTCCCTCACATTCGTAGAGAGATATTACTGGGCCCCTCGATGAGTGAGTCTGAGAAATGTATGGCCATACTGGAATGGAAGGGTAGTTCCATTTCTATATTCAGACTACTCAGGGATCGAGAAAGTAACGGTCAGGAACAGGAGGATGACGTTCTCCATGCCTCATCCTTGACCGAAATATCGTGTGACAAAAGGGACGTGATATGGTTGTATGAAAGGTTACATCGTTTATCGATCCTCATATGTTTTGGGTAGTCGTAATGCCTTGCTAGAGACCGCTTACGACTTGTGGGTCAGTATAGTAACTGGGCCACTGCCAACTTCATATGGGCCTACAGGGTCGCACACAAAACAGCCCAATGCGAGCTATGATGTCCAGATTCATTGAATCTAAGAGATGTCTAGATTCAATGAATAATCTAGGGTGGATATATATTTTATATATATATATAAATTAGTTTATATATATATTATATAAATAATATAAGAGATATTTGTAAGATTTAATTTATAAGGATAAATTAAATCTCTATCATTTTTGAATTTGAATTTAAATGGATATGATCTATTTGAATTTGAAATTCAAATTGATAAGATATCTCAAATTTGATTTATGAGAATAAATCAAATATAATTCTGTCTTATCTTTATTTTAAATTAAATAAATAGGTGAATTAAATCTGTGGGACGGATTTAATATAAACCATATTTATTTAATCAGTTTCTTATTAAATTATGC
Source organism: Leucaena leucocephala (assembly GCA_037074615.1). Lineage (NCBI taxonomy): Eukaryota > Viridiplantae > Streptophyta > Magnoliopsida > Fabales > Fabaceae > Leucaena > Leucaena leucocephala. The sequence continues at coordinate 20,641,524 of CM073532.1, read as the reverse complement.
AATATATGATATTGTATTAATTCAGAATTAATATAAGATTAATTCTGAAGCCCGGCCCTATTAGAAGCCCGATAGCTTCCTATATATTTGACATTAGGAGCTAGGGTTCGAGACACACAATAGATCTCTTCACACACATTCAGTCGTGAGAAAAGGGGGCAGGGAGAGTGCAAAAGGTTTGCATATAAGAAACTGCCGAAATAGAGACGGTGAGGACGGAATCTCCAGAAAGCCTTAGAGGGACAAGAGGCGCTAGCACGTCGTTCGCAATTGGAACGCTGTTCGTGTGGATACCGGTAGAGGAAGCCGATCTGAGCTGTCGACTTCTACGATACGGCCAGACACGAAGAAAGGTCGCGACCAGAACACACTTAGGTCGCGACCAAACGGGCATCTGAACGTCAGAAATCCGAAAAGAGGAGACAGGTCGCGACGTGAAGTTGAAGAGGTCGCGACTAAAAGCTCCAGAGGCGACAGGTCGCGACTAGAAGCAGAGTAGGTCGCGACTACAAACTCCAGAGGCGACAGGTCACGACTAGAAGCTGAGGAGGTCGCGACTGAAAGTTCCAGAGGCGAGGAGTCGCGACTAGTGGACACTGAGGTCGCGACCAAAGCTTGAAACCGAAGGTAACACTTCTTTCTCCTTGACTTAAACACATTCGGTAGATCCTGGCTGGGAATGGAAAAATTTTTAAAGTTAATTTCCGCTGCGTGTCTTCCAATTCCCTTCAATAGTTGCATCTCCTTGCAGTTGTCAAAGGATGACATGCATGTTAGAGTATGCTATGATGAATGGAACTCCCCTTTTGCAGTGCATGCAGGGTAGAGTATATATGAGTACATATATGATATAAGAAAGTTGTGAGAAAGTAGGTTGCTCCCATACCATATGATATGAGGATGATATGATTGTTTTAAGGATGATAGATAGTCTCAATTGATGGGACGATAAGTTATGATATGATACTTAGACATGATGTATGATTGAGGTTACTCAGATATGATTGAGGTTACTCAGGTATTTCTATAGGCTTGTGAATACAGTACTCAGGGCCATTTCTATTGAGCAGAATGGTATACAGATAACGGTAAAGGGATTGTTTCTAGATCACTCTTCAGATAAGAGTTGGATCTGAAACAGATGGCTCTCAGATAGAGCTAGATTCAGATGAGTATAGATCACTCTTCAAATAAGAGTTGGATCTGATATAGAATGCTCACAGTTAGAGCATAGTTCAAATGGCTCGTAGTTAGAGAATAGGTTGAAAGATGAGAAGGAACTCCTGAGTAAGAGAGAAAGTAAGTAAAGTCTGGGTAAATGATATGAGGCTATAAAATTTTTCAAATATTTATGGAGTTATCAACAGGTGGAAGCAGTTAACCTTATAACTTAGTCTGTTGGTTTAATATCTTCGGGAGATATACAGTACAACAGAATCACAGTTGGATTCTGGAGGGTCATAGTTAGATCCTAGCATGGCTCCAGGATCGCAGTTAGATCCTAACAGCTTCAGAGTCGCAGTTAGATTCTGAAGAGGCTAACGGTTGATCGCAGTTAGATCCCGAGGTCGCAGTTAGACCTAGCCTAAGGAAAGTAATGAGCCATGAGACATGAGTACAATATAGTATCTCTTTGGGAAGATGAATGCCAAAGACGAAGTTAAGGTGAGGAAGCTTCACTAGTTGATAAACTCACCCAGAGAAATTATTTTATAATGGTTTTCTCAGGTAGCCTCTAGTATACAGACTAAACTTAGCTTTCCCTTAGCAAAGACGGAGTCCAAGTCCAAAGCTGAGTACTGATATTCAAAGTTTTGTAGAAGTATGCCTGAGAAGGAGAAAAGAACAGAATCCTCTAGGTGTTGAGAATAGAAAAGCATTGGCTAAGAGCACTCTGGGAGGTAGCTCAAGTTGTAAAGCCAATAGCAAGGGAAAGAGGCGATAGTTCAGACAAGGGACTGATCAAGGTAATGATCAGATTGGAGAGCAGAGATGTCAATGTGATGGAAAGAGCCATGGCACATGGGAATGCCGAGCAAGGCAAAGCAGTTGTGGTAAGAAAGGCCACTTTGCAAAAGGTTGCCTAAGAATGCTGACATCCCTAGGAAAGGTATTTGCTCTTACCCCAGACACAGTCTTCAATATTCCCTGAAGTTGACCCTAAGAATGGTTAAGAAGAACCATAGCTGTAAGGGCGACTGAGCTGTAAGGAACTATAGGCCTAGATAATGATGTGGATAATGAAGAGTTCTTTTCTGATCTAAAGGAAATGGTAATAAAAGGCCAGAGAGACCTAGAGAAGAGGGTCTAAGGCAAAGATAGAACGTAGTTCTATAAGAAAGAGATTGCTAGGGCCTAAAGCTATATAAAGAGTAATCTAGCCCTAACTCAATAGCACGTTAAATTGAAAGGTGCTAAGGCAAGAGTAGCCTAAAGATATGTAAGCCCTAAGAAGGGATAAGAAAGTGCAAATGCCACAAAGGTTTGGCATAGGTGCATGAAGTTATGAGAATAGTCAAGAAAAGTCAGAGAAGTTATCTGGATTATGATCTTGTATCAGGAGAAAGAAAGTCAGAAGAACAATATTTCTCCTGAGAGATTAGCAAAGTGTAAGAGGGGTGATGTAGACCCCAGAATTACATAAAAATTCTAAAGGATAAGATATGAAAGAAATAGACACTACTCACAAGTGTAATGAGTTGTCCATAAGTATAAGAGGATGAATGCCCCAAGCCTTAGTCATAAACCAGGAAACGATATACAGAGGAGCTATATCCAAGATCGTTGACTAAGATGCCAAGTAAATTTCGAGGACGAAATTTATTTTAAGGGGGGTAGAAATGTAACACCCAAATTTTTAGGCCTAGAGATGCCAGAAGGAGAAATCAAGGGCATAATCGTAATTATGGGAAAGATCGGGCTAGTAGCCGATGAGTACCATATTTTGCCAAAAAATAGAGAAAATTATGTTGATCATTTCACTGAACTGTGAAATGTGCATATGAGGTCTCTATGTGTATGAAAAAATTAGAAATGTGACCAGGGGTAAAATGGTCATTTTGGAAAAATGTGCACGTGAGTGCTTTTTCAGGCCAAAACAGCCCGGTCCGGATAAAATATCTGAAAATACCGGGAGATAGAGAAAATGATTCCGGATTGAATGAGGAGTCACAGAATTTTGATTTGAGGTCCCGATTTTTCTGTAAAAATTCTTGAAGATGGGAATTTACAGTTATAATCGGTAAAGGAAAGGCAGTCCGAATAGAGATGATCGGACTATGGCCAGAGGCCATACAGTATTGTCTAAGGCCCGTAGTGACACCAGGGAAGGCCCAAGCCCATAATACCAGTTCAGGGGTAAGAGGGGCCGGTGTCCGGGGAAAATGTGTAAAATGACGAAAATGCCCTTATGTTATAGAATAACTGAAGAATGAGTAAAGGGTATTTTGGTCATTTGGCTAAGGTTAGACAGTCAAGAAGGGGTATCTGGATAGTTGACCAGGGCCAGAGAATACTCTGGTAAAATATGAAAAGACAATAATGCCCTTAGACCTAGTAAAGGAAATGAAAGGACTTAAGTGTAATTATGGAAAGTTTCAAGGCCAAAAAGGAAAGTAGACAAAAATGTGGGGTCCTTAAGTGTAATTTTAGCCAAATAAAAAGGGACTTAAATGAAAAGAAGAAAAGTTCCCTGGGGCTAAATTATAATTAAAGAAAGTCAGGCCGGAAGTGGTTTGGACTGTCCGACAGCATTTCAATCCCAAATTTCACCGGTAGAGAGAGCAAGGGACGCTCGGTAATCTGGCTTAATACAGGAATTTTTGAAGACTCCAGATAGCCAGAAATCGACTGATCGTCTAAAAGTTATAAAAATTAATACCGGATATCCTAGAATTCAGATCTAGGTGAGAAAATACAGGATGATACGTCCTTATGGGACGGATGTCGGGAAACTGACAGAATACCGATAGGAGGCCTGTAGAAAAAGTTATTCGCAAATTAGAAAATCCAGACGGGAGTGTGAGGCCTCCGGGTATCCGATAGGGAGATTTATCGGTATTTGAAAAGGGACTGAATGAGTTCGGATGACCTCAGTCAGATGACTGATATGACTCACAGGGATGCCTGAACACCGCAGGCTAGTGTTTCGGACAGAAGGAGCCGGTGTCCGGATATGTGTATAAACGGTGAATAATAGATAAAATATTCAATAATTATTAACGGGGAAGATTCCTCGTAATGCGTGCCATGAAGGTATTGGACCCAGAAAGGCCCAATAATGGCGCCAACTGAAACATCCTTCCTTAGACTCCTCAGAGTACACTTGCGGAAGCAACATTAGCTTGATTATATCTTAACTTAAGCCCAGAAATTCAAAATTTCACTCTTAAGTTCCTTATTCTGGACCTTTAATTTGAAAATTAATTAATCTCATTCTGCACATCCAAATGAGGCTTATTACCTATCCACGGAATGCCCCAGATGTGTACTACCGGCTCACCAAATCTCGTAGCCAAACTCCTTCGTTTACTAGGTCAAACTGAGGCCAGAACACTGCTACCTCAGGACCTACGAATTTCTCCCTTAATTCACCATACATAAATTGAATATGCCAAACAATACTTATCATTGAATAACATAATGTCATACAGCATGGCATACACAACAAGACATATACATCAAACTCTCATATTTCTATTACATCTCTTTCTGCCTAAACTCCGGCAGCATAACCGCTACGCTTTATCTGTACAAAGAACTGAACTGTACTGATTCGGTAATCCCCTCATGAGAACTACCATTCTACGTAGTACCCAGGAAAGACTAGATGAACCGGCTAGGTCCACTCACTTCTAGCCTCCTTAGACAGCACTACGTACACAGTACTTATCATATACTGATGTTCAGCATAACGGCGTCTCTTAGGATTCTCAAAATCCACTTCAGCATAACCTCCCTGTAATGGGTTATGGATGGGGATGAGATTCGGGGGAATCTCAGTAGCAACAATCATAACAATATATGTAATGCAGTGTGATAGTGCTTGCTTGTGATTGTGTACAGATAAGTATGCTGCGTGCTTCCATACTCAATAACATATGATCATAGCATTGCAGTAGAGCTTCAAGCATAACATATAAGACAACAATCCAACCAAACAATAGCACAACAAATCACAAAGCCATTACATAAAAGCTAGGATTAGTTACTACCTCAAAAGCTTAGCAGAGCTCTACTATCTCTATTCTGCTTCCAGCTCCGCCAGAACTTCCTTTCTTTCTTTCTTCCTCTCACTTTCTCTCTCTAGCACCTCCTCCTCTCTCTAAAAGGCTCAAAACCGTGGGATGCATGAAATGGGAGGGGGAGGGGGTATTTATAGTTTCCTTCAATGGCATTCCTGTAATTTTGAAGCCATATGAACTTGTGGTCCTGGTTTTTCCTGGAATTTCCTATTTTCTTTTATTCCTTTTTACTGCATCATGCATGACATCATCCAGGACACCTCACCGGGACACCTCAGCGCCACATTTATCACATGTCTGAAATCCTGGACACCTCAGCAGCTGACTCAGCATGCTGACTCACCGGTCCAGTCTCTTGCCTCGTAAAGCGTGTCCTCAGCTTTATCTGCTTTCTCCAGACTAATGCCATGTGGCACCTGGAAGAAACCTTGCACGCTTCCCAATGCTATCCAGATAAGTCCCAGACTTATCTGATCACCTCCTCGGTTATCGTGCCCACCGAGTAACTTTACTTTATTGAAAAGTCACTAAATCATTATTTTAATGTCACTTTTCCCCCTGGATCACTGGGCCTGCGTTTTTGGGCCTGGGAATATCCTCTTGGGTCTCTGATCCAGCCCAAGTACTCTGATGGCACGATTCCCAAGAAACACCCCTTGGCAAAATACCAAAATGCCCTTAGTCTCTCTCTTTACTTTATTAGGTCTAGGGGCATTATTGTCTTTTCCCATCTTACCAGAGTATTCTTTGACCCTGGTCAACTATCCAGATAACTTCCCTGGACTGTCTAACCTTAGGCAAATGACCAAAATACCCTTTACTCATTCTTCATCTGTTCTATAACATAGGGGCATTTTTGTCATTTCGCACCTTTTTCCCGGACACCGGCCCCTTTTACCACTGAACTGATATTATGGGCCTGGGCCTTCCCTGGTGTCACTAAAGGCCTTAGAAACACTATACGGCCCCCTGGCCACAGTCCGATCATCCCTATCGGAACTGCTTTTCCTTTACCGATTATAACTGTAAATTCCTATCTTCCGAAATTTTTACAGAAAAATCGGGACCTCAAATCAAAATTCTGTGACTCCTCATTCAACCCGGAATTCTTTTCTCTATCTCCCGGTATTTTCAGATATTTTATCCGGACCGGGCTATTTTGGCCTGAAAAAGCACTCACGCGCACACTTTTCCAAAATGACCATTTTACCCCTGGTCACATTTCTAATTCTTTCATACATTAGAGACCTCATATGCACATTTCACTGTTCAGTGAAATGATCAGCATAATTTTCTCTATTTTCTGGCAAAATATGGTACTCATCGGCTACCAGCCCGATCTTTCCCATAATTACGATTATGCCCCAGCATTCTCTTTCTGGCATCTATTCTCATCTTCTTATCCTTCATCTTAGATTATAGAAATTCTCTTTCAATAACTCATCCCCTAAACTCTGGGAGTCATCGTTAATTGAAAGGCTCGACAACCCGCCCATATCAGGTTATCTTACACAGGAGCCAGCCCATATCAAGCTACCTGCAGAATTCCTAGGCTTAAGACTTAGGACATTTCTCACATTCCTCATTTTGAACCTAGGCGAACTGTCCCGATCTCCTAGACCAAAAATCGGGATGTTACACCAACAGAGGCCCAGTAAGACACTTGGACTGATAGGTTGTAACATCCCAATTTTTGGGTCTAGTTCACCTAGGTTCAAAATGAGGAATGTGAGGAATATCCTAAGTCTTAAGCCTAGGAATTCTGCAGGTAGCTTGATATGGGCTGGCTCCTGTGTAAGATGACCTGATATGGGCGGGTTGTCAAGCTTTTCAATTAACGATGACTCCCGAAGAGTTTAAGGGATGAGTTATTGAAAGAGAATTTCTAGAACTTAAGATAAGGGATGAGAATAGATGCCAGAAAGAGAATGTAGGGGCAAAATCGTAATTTTGGGAAAGATCGGGCTGGTAGCCGATGAGTACCATATTTTTTTAAAAAATAGAGAAAATTATGCTGATCATTTCACTGAACTGTGAAATGTGCATATGAGGTCTCTATGTATATGAAAGAATTAGAAATGTGACCAAGGGTAAAATGGTCATTTTTGAAAAGTGTGCGCGGGAGCGTACTTTCAGGCCAAAATAGCCCGGCCCGGATAAAATATCTGAAAATACCGAGAGATAGAGAAAAGGATTCCGGGTTGAATGACGCAACACAGAATTTTGATTTGAGGTCCCGATTTTTCTGTAAAAATTCCTAAAGATAGGAATTTACAGTTATAATCGGTATAGGAAAGGCAGTCCGAATAGAGATGATCAGACTGTGGCCAGAGGCCATACAGTGTTTTCTAAGGCCCATAGTGACACCAGGGAAGGCCCAGGCCCATTAGATCAGTCCAATGGTAAAAGGGGCCGGTGTCCGGGAAAAAGGTGCGAAATGACGAAAATACCCTTATGTTATAGAATAGCTGAAGTATGAGTAAAGGGTATTTTGGTCATTTGCCTAAGGTTAGTCAGTCCAGACAGGGTATCTGGATAGTTGACCAGGGTCAGAGAGTACTCTGGTAAGATGTGAAAAGACAATAATGCCCTAGATCTAGTAAAGTAAAGAAAGAGAGACTAAGGGCATTTTGGTAATTTACCAAGGGGTGTTTCTTGGGAATCGTGCCATCAGAGTACTTGGGCTGGATCAGAGACCCAAGAGGATATTCCCAGGCCCAAAAGCGCAGGCCTAGTGATTCATAAGGAAAAGTGGCATTAAAATACTGATTTAGTGACTTTTCAGTAAAGTAAAGTTACTCGGTTGGCACGAAAATCGAGGAGGTGATCAGATAAAGTCCGGGACTTATCTGGATAGCATTGGAAGGCGTGAAAGGTCCCTTCCAGGTGCCACATGGCGTCATCTTAGAGGCAGAAGAAAAGTTGAGGACACGTATTACGGTGCAAGACTCTGGACCGGTACTGGATTGGACTGAATTGCTGAGTCAGCTGATGAGGTGTCCAGGAATTGTGACATGTGAAGAATGTGGCGATGAGGTGTCCCGGTGTGGTGTCCTGGATGATGTCATGCATGATGCAGTAAGAAGGAATAAAGAAAATAGGAAAATCCAGGAAAAACCAGGACCACATGTTCAGATAGCTTCAAAATTACAGAAATGCCATCCATTAAAGCTATAAATACCCCCTCCCCCTCCCATTTTATGCATCCCACGTTTTTGGCAAGAAAAGAGAGAGAAAGAAGAGAGAGAAGGAGAAAGAAAGAAAGAAAGAAAGGAAGTTCTGGTGGAGTTGGAAGCAGTATAGAAGTTCTGGAGCTCTGCTTTTGAGGTAGTAACTAATCCTAGCTCTTATGTAATGTCTTTGTGATTTGTTGTGCTATTGTTTGGTTGGATTGTTGTCTTATATGTTATGCTTGAAGCTCTATTACAATGCTATGATCATATGTTATTGAATATGGAAGCACGCAGCATACTTATCTATACACAATCACAAGCAAGCACCATCACTCTGCATTACATATATTGTTATGATTATTACTACTGAGATTCCCCCGAATCTCATTCTCATATATAACATTACAGGGGAGGTTCTGTCAAAATAAAATCTGGAAATTTTAAGAGACGCCGTTAGGCTGCCGAAATTCTGGCAACGAAGAAGGAACAAAGAAAGGAACTGATACGTACTGTGTACGTAGGTGCTGTCTAAGGAGGCTGGAAGTGAGTGGACCTAGCCGGTTCATCCAGTCTTTCCTCGGTACTTACGTAGAATGGTAGCTCCTACGGGAATTACCGAATCGGTACAAGATCGGTTACTTTCTACAGAAGGAATGTAGCAGTTATGCTGCCGGATTTTAGACAGGAAGAGATGTAATAGAAATATGATAATTTGCTGTATGCCTTGTTGTATGACATTTTATTATTTAATAATAAAGGTTGTTTGGCATGTTCAATTTGTGAATGGGGAATAAAGGGAGAAATTCGCAGGTCCTGAGGTAGCAGTGTTTTGGCCTCAGTTTGACCTAGTAAACGAAGGAGTTTGGCTACGAAATTTGGTGAACCAGTGATACACATCTGGGGCATTACGTGGATAGGTAATAAGCCTTGTTTGGATGTGTAGAACGAGATAAATTTAATTTTCAAATTAAAGGTCCAGAATAAGGAACTTAAGAGTGAAATTTTGAATTTCTGGGCTTAAGTTAAGATATATCAAGCTAATATCGCTTCCGTAAGTGTACTCTGAGGAGTCTAAGGGAGGATGTTTCATAGGTGGGCCAGTGTCCGGCAGAACCCCGGAAAAGTGCGAAATTACGAAAATGCCCCTGTGTTGTACAAAAGTGTAACAGATGAATGAAGGGCATTTTGGTAATTCTGGACAGGCCCAGGAGCCAAGGTACATACAGATAAAGTTACTGAGAGTCAGTATATACCCTGACAGAGTACAGAAGGGTATGAAATGACGATTTTACCCTTAGGGTTAAAATAGTGCAAGAAAGGGCACCCAAGGGTATTTTGGTAATTTGTCAAGGGCTGTTTCTTGGGAATCGAGCCATCAGAGTACTTGGGCTTGATCAGGATCCAAGATAACATTCCCAGAGCCCAAAAACGTAGGCCCAGTGGTATGTGGGAAAAAGTGGCATTAAAATATTATTTTAATGCTGTTTCAATAAAGTAAAGTTACTCGGTTGGCACGATAACCGAGGAAGTGAGCAGATAAAGTCCTGGATTTATCTGGATAGCATTGGAAGGCGTGACAGGTGCCAGTAAGATGACACATGGCACCAACATAAAGGCAGAAGAAAAAGTTGAGGACACGTATTACGAGGCAAGAGACTGGACCGGTGAGTCAGCATGCTGAGGTGTCCAGGATTTCAGACATGTGATAAATGTGGCGCTGAGGTGTCCTGGTGAGGTGTCCCAATGATGTCATGCATGATGCAGTAAAGGAGGAATTAAAGAAAATAGGAAAATCCAGGGAAAACCAGGACCGCAGGATCAAAGTTCATAGAAACTGCAGAATTGCCATTGAAGGCAATTATAAATACCCCCCCTCCATTCCATTCTTGCATTCACGCATGAAAGGGAGAAGGGAGAGAAAGAAGAGAGAGAAGGAGAAGGAAGGGAAGAGAGAAAGGAGAAAAAAGAAGTAAGGAAGTTCTGGCGGAGCTGGAAGCAGAATAAGGATAGTGGAGTTCTGCTAAGCTAGCCAGGTAGTAACTAATCCTAGCTTTTATGTAATGGCTTTGTGATTTGTTGTGCTATTGTTTGGTTGGATTGTTGTCTTATATGTTATGTCTGAAGCTCTGCTATAATGCTATGATCATATGTTATTAAGCATGGAAGCACGCAGCATACTTATCTGTACACAATCACAAGCAAGCACTGTCACTCTGCATTACATATATTGTTATGATTGTTGCTACTGAGATTCCCCCGAATCTCATCCCAATAAGTAAACCATTACAGGGGAGGTTATGTCAAAATGAAGTCTGGGAATTTTAAGAGACACCGTTATGCTGCCGAAGTAAAGACTGAACATCAGTATATGATAGTACTGTGTACGTAGTGCTGTCTAAGGAGGCTAGAAGTGAGTGGACCTAGCCGGTTCATCTAGTCTTTCCTGGGTACTACGTAGAATGGTAGTTCTCATGAGGGGATTACCGAATCAGTACGGTTCAGTTCTTTGTACAGATGAAGCGTAGCGGTTATGCTGCCGGAGTTTAGGCAGAAAAAGATGTAATAGAACCATGAGAATTTATGTACATGACCAGATGTAAAACAACTTATTAATTAATAATAATTGTTGTTTGGCATGTTTGACTGTTGTATAATGGATGAATAAATGTATGAAATTTTTAAGGTAAATAGTAGACATACCAAGCTTTAATTTGATATATAAAACGTATCATTTGGATGTCTACAAAAGGAGATATAAATTATCAAAGTTGGGACCAGAATGCTGGATTCAGGAGAAAAATGCTGGATGAACAGTAAAGTTGAAACGTTGACTGGCGTGGACTCGGTCAACGAATGGTCAACGAATTATTTTTCCCTGAAAGATAAGTGAGTTATATTCATGTAGAAATTGGAACCACTTCATTTTGATTTTTCTAGAATTAGTTATGATTTTTCGAAGTCAGGTCACTCATCTGGAATTTTCAAGTGAATAGTACTCGATAAGAGTAAAATTCCAGATTGGGGAATTGGACTTCAATGATCTTGAAAGTGGTTCTAAATGCTACTGAATGGTCCCTAAGACATATGAAAGGAAGGATGTTTCACAAGGCATTAGATGGGATTAAAACATGTCGGTTCATATGATGATGGAATCCCATGAATATCTAAGAGTTACATTTGATGTAATTGGTAAAGGTGTTACCTACCTAAATAACTTAAGTTTAAGCGTCCTGCCAAAGCGGACTTAAGTTTAAGCCAAATATGGATCTTAGCCCACTAATTATTATATTGAGGGTTGTTTTATTTAGTTGGAGATTGCTAATTCGATTGCATATTTTAATTGTAGAATCATGATGACTAGTAATACTGCTACATTATCGTTGCGATCTGTCCTTGAGAAGGACAAACTCAATGGGACAAACTTTCTTGATTGGTTCAGGAACTTGAGAATTGTTCTCAAGCAGGAAAGAAAGGCATATGTCCTAGATCAACCCATTCCTGAGGAGCCAGTAGCCAATGCTCCTAGAGCTCAGAGAGATTCTTATGCGAAGCATAAGGAAGACTTTATCGATGTGGGATGCTTGATGCTTTCCACCATGGTTCCGGAGCTCCAAAGAGATCTGGAACACATGGAGGCTTATGAGATGATTGTGCATCGTAAGGAAATGTTCCAGCAACAGGCAAGGCAAGAGAGGTATGAGACCATTAAGGCCTTACATTCCTGCAAGATGGTTGAAGGTGTATCAGTCAGTGCTCATGTCTTAAAGATGAAAGGGTACATTGATCACCTTGAGAGGCTTGGATTTCCCATGAGCCAGGAGTTATCTACGGATTTGATCTTGAACTCACTCCCAGAAAGTTATGACCAGTTTGTCATGAACTACAACATGAACAACATGGAGAAATCTATTTTTGAACTGCATGGGATGCTTAAAACTACTGAGCCGAGTATTAAGAAAAAGCCCAGTACAGTTTTGATGGTTCAGAAAGGAAAGGGTATGAAAAAGAAAGGCAAGGGGAAGGGGAAGGGTCATGGCTCATCAGGTAAGACCAAAGAGTCAGGTAAGCCCGAAACCAAGCCTGCACCAAAGAAGGCAAAGCCTTCAAAGGAAGGAGTTTTCTTCTTCTGCAATGAACCGGGTCAATGGAAGAGGAATTGCAAACTCTACCTTGAAGATCTAAAAAAGAACAAGAAGGATAGCCGGGCTATCGCTTCAGGTATTTATGTTATAGACATTCATCTCTCTACTTCCACTACATGGGTATTAGATACTGCATGTGGTTCTCACATTTGTACAAATGTGCAGGGCCTAAAGGACAGTAGAAAGCTGAAGAAGGGGAAGTTGACCTACGAGTTGGAAACAAAACAAGGGTTGTCGCTTTAGCTGTAGGCACTTATGAATTAGTTCTGCCCACTGGGCTTTTGTTAGTTTTGAACAATTGCTATTATGTTCCTGCTTTGAGTAGTAACATTGTTTCTCTTTCTTATTTGGATAAGGAAGGTTACACTTCCATTACTGGGAATAGTAGATATTCTATTTATCGTAATAATATTTTCTATGCTCATGGTGATTTGCATGTTGATCATTATATATTAAACTTGGAACAACCCAATCATGGAAATATCTATAACATAACCACCAAAAAGGTCAAACCAAACGATTTGAATCCGACATACCTCTGGCACTGTCGTCTGGGCCACATAAATGAGAAACGCATTTCTAAACTCCATCAAGATGAATTTCTCAACTTATTTGATTTTGAATTATATGAAACTTGCGAATCTTGTTTGTTAGGAAGGATGATAAAATCACCTTTCACTGGGCACAGTGAAAGGGCCACTGATTTGTTGGGCCTCATACACACAGATGTGTGTGGACCGATGAATACAAATGCTGAGGAGGTTATTCGTACTTTATCACATTTATAGATGATTTTAGTAGATATGGCTACGTCTATCTAATAAAACATAAAGATGAATCTCTTGAAATGTTCAAGATATTTCAAAATGAAGTACAAAACCAGCTTGGCAAAACAATTAAAGCCCTTCGATCTGATCGAGGTGGTGAATATTTGAGCCAAGAGTTCATCGATCATCTTAGGAATTATGGGATAGTCTCACAATTGACTCCTCCAGGAACACCACAATGGAATGTCATTTCTAAACGGAGGAATTGAACACTATTACATATGGTTCAATCCATGATGAGTCGAACAGATCTTCCACCATCCTTTTGGGGCCACGCCCTAGAGACAGTTGTGTTCACACTGAATCGTGTTCCATCTAAGGCAGTTGAAAAGACTCCGTATGAGATATGGACTGGGAGGAAACCTAGTTTATCTTTTCTCAAGATTTGGGGATGTGAGGTCTATGTTAAGCAACAAGCCTCAGATAAGTTAGCGCCCAAATCCTCAAAGTGCCTTTTTGTGGGATATCCTAAGGAAACCAAGGGATATTATGTCTACAACCCCACCGATAACAAAGTGTTTGTTGTCAGAAATGGTATCTTTCTCAAACGACAATTTATCTCTAAAAGAACCAGTGGGAGCAAGGTACACCTCGAAGAAGTTCAAGAGCCACAAGACACCACAGAACCACAAATGGAAAACAGAGAAGACTCACAACAAGTTGTTGAGACTCCTCAAGTCACGCAAGGCGCACGCCGATCTAATAGGGCACGACTTCAGCCTCAAAGATATGGATTTCTGATTTCTGATTTCTGACAATCGTGATGTGTTGCTCATTGAGCATAATGAGCCAACTACCTATCGAGAAGCTGTAGTGGGACAAAACTCTGAAAAATGGCTAAATGCCATGAAGTCTGAGATGCAATCCATGTACGACAATCAGGTATGGAACTTAGTCGACCTGCCTGAAGGTGTAAAAATTGTCGGGTGCAAGTGGGTTTTTAAAGAGAAAACTGACATGGATGGCAATGTAAATGTCTTCAAGGCACGACTGGTTGCAAAAGGATTTACTCAAACTCATGGTGTGGACTATGATGAGACCTTTTCGCCAGTTGCAATGGCCAAATCAATCAGAATCCTCCTTGCCATTGCAGCATATTATGACTATAAAATATGGCAGATGGACGTCAAGACAACCTTCCTTAATGGAAAGTTCCTTGAGGATGTGTACATGACACAACCTAAACGGTTTGTGCGTTTCGAGGACTCTGGTAAGGTGTGCAAGCTTCAAAGGTCCATTTATGGACTGAAGCAAGCATCTCGGAGTTGGAATCATCGTTTTGATGAAGTAGTCAAAGAGTTTGGATTTCTTCAAAACATTGATGAACCTTGCGTGTACAAGAAGGTTAGTGGGAGCACAGTTATATTTTTGGTACTCTATGTCGATGACATCCTACTTATTGGGAATGACATTCCTACCTTGCAGATTGTCAAGTCTTGGTTAGGAAAGTCATTCTCGATGAAAGACTTGGGTGAAGCCACCTACATCCTAGGAATTAGGATCTATAGGAGATAGATCTAAAAGAGTTCTAGGAAGTCAGAGCACATATATAGACAAGATACTGCATAGGTTTAGTATGCAGGAATCAAAGAGGGGTTTCATACGCATGTCTCATGGTATTCACCTCAGGAAGGAGTTGTGTCCTAGTACACCTGATCAGCGAGGTCACATGAGTAAGGTTCTGTATGCCTCGGCTATAGGATCTATCATGTACGCCATTTTATGTACTGACCGGATGTCTCGTTTGCCTTAAGTATGACTAGCAGATATCAACAGGACCCTGGTGAGGGCCATTGGACTGCTGTTAAGAATATCCTTAAGTACTTAAGAAGGACTAGGGACTTATTCTTGGTCTATGGTGGAATGGATGATGAGCTCTGTGTAACTGGTTACACAGATGCAAGTTTCCAAACTAACCAGGACAATCTTAAATCGCAATCTGGATACATATTCCTCCTGAATAATGGAGCAGTAAGCTGGAAGAGCTCTAAGCAGAGCACCATAGCAGATTCTGCAATGGAAGATGAGTATATAACAGCATTTGATGCAGCTAAGGAGGCCATTTGGATCAGGAAGTTCATTACTGAACTAGGGGTGATACTTATAATCTCATATCCAATAACTTTGTTCTGTGACAATAGTGGTGCCATTGCACAGGCCAAAGAGCCTAGGTCACATCAAAGGACCAAGCATATACTCAAGCGATTTCATCTCATCAGAGAAATCAATGATAGAGGTGATATAAAAATATGCAAGGTAGCAGGAGAAGACAATGTTGCTGATCCTCTAACAAAGCCGCTTGTGCAAGCAAAGCATGAGTGTCATGTTAGGTCAATGGGAATTAGGAAAATTAATGATTGTACCTACGGCAAGTGGGAGGATGTTGGAGATTGTGCTCTAGGGGCCAATCATTATATTATAAACATTGTTGATTTATGAATTTCTTAATTATGTTATCACATTATTTGCATGTTTATTGTGATGACCATCATTGGATAACTCATGATCTTATCCTAAATGTCCCTGGTTGGTCATCTATGCGGGAGCAGAGATGAAACAAGACCAGTATGACTTTGAAGATATATAGAGATATAAATCAGTAGAGATGAAACAAGACCAGTATGACTTTGAAGATATATAGAGATATAAATCAAAGTCATAAGCACATGTAAGAGTACAGGGTGTTAGACCGACCCGCTATGAGAGAGCTGCATGGGTCAAGTCATAAGCTTCTCTCATATACAAGCCATGTCACTATGCCCTTTGACCTGAGATCATCATGGATTCCTACATGACAAAAGCTCAGCTTTGACCTAGTCAAAAGTCACTTTTGACTGAGTGATCATAAAGACTATGTTCGGGCTCAGTGGTTTTTCATGCGGAGGAATGTGAATTGTCAAGATGGAATTTGTCCCTCACATTCGTAGAGAGATATTACTGGGCCCCTCGATGAGTGAGTCTGAGAAATGTATGGCCATACTGTAATGGAAAGATATTTCCATTTCTATAGTCAGACTACTGAGGGATCGAGAAAGTAACGGTCAGGAACAGGAGGATGACGTTCTCCATGCCTCATCCATGACCAAAATATCGTGTGACAAAAGGGACGTGATATGGTTGTATGAAAGGTTACATCGCCCATCGATCCTCATATGATTTGGGTAGTCTTAATGTCTTGCTAGAGACCGCTTACGACTTGTGGGTCAGTATAGTAACTGGCCCACTGCCAACTTCATATGGGCCTACAGGATCGCACACAAAATAGCCCAACACGAGCCATGATGTCCAGATTCATTGAATCTAAGACATGTCCAGATTCAATGAATAATCTAGGGTGGTTATATATATATTTATATATATAAATTTGTATATATATTATATATAATATAAGAGATATTTGCAAGATTTAATTTATAAGGATAAATTAAATCTCTATCACTTTTGAATTTGAATTTAAATTGATATGATCTATTTGAATTTGAAATTTAAATTGATATGATATCTCAAATTTGATTTATGAGAATAAATTAAATATAATTCTGTCTTATCTTTATTTTAAATCAAATGAATAGGTGAATTAAATCTGTGGGACGGATTTAATATAAAACCTATTATTTAATTAGTTTCTTATCAAATTATGCAATATATGATATTGTATTAATTTCAGAATTAATATAAGATTAATTCTAAAATCTACCCAATCAGAACACCGATGGCATCCTATATATTTGACATTAGGGGCGAGGGTTCTTATGAGACAAAAAGGGGCAAGGAGAGTGCAAAAGGTTTACAGATAAGAAATAACCAAAATAGAGACAGTGAGGATGGATTCTTGAGAAAGCCCTTGAGGGACAAGAGGCGCTAGCACGTCGTTCGCGGTTGGAACACTGTTTGTGTGGATACCTGTAGAGTAAGCCAATTTGAGTTGTCGACTTCTTGTGATCGAGAAGAGAGCACTAGGTACGACGACAAGTTACGACGTATAGACACTCAGGTCGCTACCATACACGCATCCTGAACTTCAAAAAATCGAAAAGAGACTACTAGTCTCGACTAGAGGCTGAGGAAGTCGCGACTGACAACTCCAGGGAAGACAGGTTGTGACTAAAAGATGAGGAGGTCGTGACAGAAAACTCCAGAGGCGACAGGTCGAGACTAGAAGCTGAGTAGGTCGCGACTAAAAACTCCAAAGGCGAAGAGTCGCGACTAGTGGATACGGAGGTCGCGACTATAGTTAGAATACCGAAGGTAACACTTCTTTCTCCTTGACTTAAACACATTCGGTAGATCCTGGCAGGGAATGGAAAAATTTTTAAAGTTAATTTCTGCTACGTGTCTTCCAATTCCCTTCACTAACTATTCTAACTTTGGCTTTACTTTGTTAATTAGAAGAGTATTGGGCTCAGCAAAAATGTCATCGGTAATCTCTCCGCATTAGTTACCCAACTTGAGAGGTTGATTTTATCCTTGGTCATTGTCTTCCTAAAGAGATAATGTACTATTACACATGTGGCTTAGCAACTTTCTTTAGGCTAGGTCTACTGTGACCTTAAGATCTACTGTTAGCCTCTTTTGATCTACTATGACCCTGGAACATTAGCTTTGTTAGCCATACTAGGATCTACTGTGTGTTAGATTTAATAATGTTTTGATGATGTCAAAAGGAAATCCAATAATTAAGTTATTTCTGTGCTTGGATAATGTCAAAAGTGATTTTAAAAATAATCCAATGTGTTTCTGCATTTAAAAGATGTTAAAAAGAAAAACAAAAGGAGTTAATCGATTAGTCAATCGATTAATGCTGCTTTATCGATTAAATCATCGATTAATGAGCATCAATCGATCGATTGGTTGTTTGATTAATGTAAGGACAGTGTTCTATAAACATTAATTAATCGATTAATGAGTGATCATTAATCGATTAAGTGTTTGATTAACATCATAAGATTGCTCTCTGAAATTGAAAATATAAGTCAATTAATCGAATATATATTCGATTAATTATAATTAATCAATTAGTTATTTGATTAATCTGTTGAGGACAGTTTTTCCTTTAAATAAAGATAACTTTATTATTAGATTAGTTAGTGGATTAATTTACATTAATTCATTAACTGTTCGATCAATCAGTAGAGAATCATTTTGTTATTCAAATCTGAATTTATTAATCGATTAACTTACACTAATGGATTAATTGTTTAATTAATTTGTGTTGAAAATATTTTTGTTTCAATTCTTCTAGAGACATTAATCGACTAGGTATTCGATTAATTTATATTAATTTATTAGTTAATCTATTAACTTCATATATTTCAAAAATATTTCTTTGTTTGCATTGAATCTGATTGAATCTTTCTTTGAACTATATATGATTATTCCATATATGAAATATACATATGTTCCTCTATATTTTTCATTATATATCTTCTGAGAAACTTATTGCAATATATATGGTTGAAAATTCTGATCAGTGTGATGCTCTGTTTTCTATTTCTCTCTTTAATTGAATCATTGATCAAATTAATAATAACTAATCGATTAGTTAATCGATTAATAAAATATGTTTTTGAAAGCCATATGAACTTGATTAAGACCTTAATCTTTGATAATGGCTTGATTATTAATGGTTTATACACTTACTCAATGCTTTAATTACTGACAAATCTTTTAAGGTTGAGTGTGTTGAGAAAAGGCTAAGAGTTTGAAATGATAAAGGCTGCAACAACATAAACTTGCTACTTCTGGCAAAGTATTAAACGCTCACCTACCCGCAAACAACCAACATCGCCTTAACTCCAACGGTTACAAATGTGAGTCTAATGGCTACCAACCTAAGTAAGTGATATTTAAAGACTCGGTATTGATGAAGAAAAGATGGATGAACTGATCAACAACTTTTGAATTTAACATATTCTCTGTTTCTTTATTCTGTGACTCGACATCTTATTGAGCTTTAATGTTTATCATCATACATACTGTTTGAGAGAGAGATTGTGAAAATATCTTGGTTCATTCTATTTAATTAAGAGATTGGTGACGTAGGTTAAAAGGATTAGTCCAAACTAGTATAAACTTCTAGTGTTGATTATTTTATCCCTCGGTGAAATCTTTCTAGTCCTATTCTCTTTACACTTTCTTATTCTCATTATCATTATTTTTTTAAAATTGCTAACAGAAATTTTAAAACACCCAATTCACCCCATCTTGGGTGTATCTTGCTAGTCTAACATTTGGTACTAGAGAAGGTTTCTTGGAAAAGATCTAACAATCTCAAGAGAGATCTGGTATCTATAACAGGATTTGGAGATAGTATGTTACTAGAAGGAAGCTCCACCACAAGCCTCCAGGCTTCAACAAAGAGAACTTTGCATTCTAGAAAATGAGAATGAAGACCTTCATCAAATCCTTTAAGTATGGTCTCTGGGATGTCATACAAGATGGGAACTACGTCCAACAAAAGTTATTGAGGGAGCAAATATTCTGAAGGAATGAAGTGAACATAACGATAATGATGAAAAGATGATACTTTTCAACAACAAGTCAATCAATATTATAACATGGGCCTTGAGTCAAAATGAGTATTTTTGGGTGTCCAATCTAGAAACGACTAAGGAAATATGGGAAGCTCTGGAAGTAGCTCACGAAAGAACCTCTGGTGTTAAAGAAAGCAAAGTAAACACGCTCAAAATAGAGGTTGAGCTTTTCAGAATGGCTGATAGAGAAATCATCGGAGACATGAAAGTAAGATTTTAACATCTCATCAATCATCTCACAGTTCTTGGGCAATCATATAGCTCAAGGGATCAAGTACAAAAAATTCTTGATGGTCTTACGAAAGAATAGGAGCCAAAAGTCATAGCCATTAAAGAAGCAAAAGGCAAATCTATGAAGTATGTCACTACTCTATTTGGAAGTCTAGCTAAATACGAGAGCAAACAGAAGTACAAGAAAGATATTAAAGAAAAGAGCAGAAAAGGAATTACTCTCAAAGCTCAAGAAAGTGATATTGATGATAAAGAGCTGGTAGATGATGAAATGGGTCTCATCATCTGAAGATTCAAGAAATTGTATAGAAACTGAGTAATAATTTTCAATCAAAGAAAGGTGCTTCATCATCAAAGGAGCAGAAAGATCATATTATCTGCTTCAAATGCAAAAAACTAGGCCACATCTATAACATCATTATTTTGTATGTCTTAGGAACCATTCGGTAACATTTAGAACTACTTATAAGACCTTGGAAGTCCATTAGCTAAATCTAGAATTTTTACTCTTGGCGAGTTACTATTCATATAGTATTCTAGATTCGGTGACGAACTTCAAAAAATTATAATTAATTCTAGAAACATCAAAATGAGGTGGTTCAAAATTATACTTGAAGCTAACATCTTGAACTTTAAGGGTAAAATAAGTTTCTGACCAAATGTTTAGCCAATTAATACAGTTTATTCATCAAAGTTTACTGTTCATTTGGTAAAAAAGTTTGTAAACAGATTCTGTCCCCATCTTTGAAAAATTTGTTCTCTTTGTACAAATATCAAAATAAGATGTTCTTGGTGTCAAAAAGAAACTTGACATGTTATCTAAATGCATGTAAAATTTCATACATTTATTCCATCATTTACTATTTTTCATTACATCATGAACATTGTTGCTTAAACTGGTCATACATCATCATTACTTGCAACAATTCTTCACATAACATCATATAAGATTTACATTGACCAATCCCTAACTCCTCTTCATGCTTTTTCATCCTCTTTCACCATTCATAAACCTGTTGGAATTAGGATTTCATGGATGAGGTGAGATTTCTGGGGAAATTTCAGTAGCAAATGGTACTAAACAATGCATGTATTAATGTAACTATTTGTGCTTGCTTGTAAAAGTGTTAACATTGTGTAATGTGCATGCTTCAATGTATCATATGAAATACAATTGGACAAAGTAGTCATAGAAATAGAACTTCAATCCTATACACATATGCACACAATTCAACAAAGCCATAGCACAACTAAGCATAACATTCAATACATACAAGTTTAGGATAAGTTTACCACCTCATATACTTGACTTTCTTTCACTTTAACTTTTGTCTTTCTTCTTACTTCTCCTTGATGTGTGGCAGCCTCTTTTGAGCACACCAACAAATCCTAACATCCCATAATCATTCATTCATTACCATCTAACTCTCTTAACATTAAACTGACATAACTTCCTTTAATCTTTACCAATTGACTTGGCCTTTGAATCAATTGATGTCTTGACCTTACCCTACACAATTTAGTCTTTTGAATCCATTTATGAGCTTAGAATCATGAAATTCCAGCTCCCATGAACTGTTCTGGATAGATTTGAAAAACATACATAATCCTTCCAAAAATTCTCATTTTGATTCCAATGCTTTCAATACTTGTTTCTCTATTTTATCCCACAGAACTTTTCATTTTAAAACCATTAGAAGCATCAAAACCATGAAAATCCAATCACTATTCATATGAGTGAACAGTAATAGAGAAGAATTCAAAACATTACAACATTCAATTCCAATGCTTCCAAAGTTCCAAAACCTATCCAATCCTACACAAAATCATCATATAAGTTCAATGGAAGCATTAGATCATTGAAATTCCATCTCCTTCTAACATGAACAGTGCAGACCAAAAGGTCTCAACCATGGCAAAGTCAAGAATATCAACTTGATTCAACAACCAATCATCCAACTAGCTTGTTTAAGCTTCAATCACATAATTACAACTTTAATTTCTTCTTTCTCTTTTCATCTAAGGTTTTGGACAGCATATACATCTTAGAGAAAGCTCAACTTTCTTTCATAGATTGCTTACACCTTAGGAAAATAAGTTAGGATAGATTGCTTACCTTTAATCTCTAGCTTGCTTGAACTTTGGACCTTGGATTCTTCTTTGTCTTGCCTTGAGTTTGCAATTGGACAGCACCTTCCCAAGGGTCTTCATGCCACAGTTTTGAATCAGAAATATTGGGGGTATTTATAGAAAATATCATGGAAAATGGATGGCCAAGATCACTTTGTGTACTATTTAATCTAATGGCTCACATTTATTCTTGGATTTAACTTTTCTTAAAGGCTAAATATGACATCATCCATGACAGCATCAAGGGACAACTCATAGGGACATGTGGAAAAATTCCAAGGGAGAGAAGCTTCTGAAAAAATTCCAGTCCAGGCTCAGTCTGATTTCTCAAAAACCAGACTATTTTCTAAATCTAATTTTTCTGAGATTGCATAATACGCTTTCTGACCTTAAATCTAGTATATGGATTCTTCCTACCATTGACATTCTTGTACTATGAAACATCCTCCCTTAGACCCCTTAGAGTACACTTACGGAAGCGATATTAGCTCGATCATATCTTAACTTAAGCCCAGAAATTAAAATTTCTACTCTTAAGTTCCTTATTCTGAACCTTTAATTTGAGAACTGATTAATCCCATTCTACACATCCAAACAAGGCTTATTACCTATCCACGGAATGCCCCAGATATGTACCACTGGCTCACCAAATTTCATAGCCAAACTCCTTCGTTTACTAGGTCAAACTGAGGTTAAAACACTGATACCTCACTTCCATTCTCCTTAGACAGCACCTATGTACACAGTACTTATCATATTATGATTTTCAGTCTTAAATTCGGCAGCATAACGGCGTCTCTCAAAATTCTTAGAATTCAGTTCAACATAATTTCCTTGTAATGGGTTAGATATGGGGAAATGAGATTCGGGGGAATCTCAGTAGTAAATAATCATAACAATATATATAATGCAGTGTGACAGTGCTTGCTTGTAATTATGTACAGATAAGTATGATGCATGCTACCATACTCAATAACATGATCATAGCATTGTAGTAGAGCTTCAGACATAACATATAAGACAACAATCTAACCAAACAATAGCACATCAAATCACAAAGCAATTACATAAAAGCTAGGATTAGTTACTACCTCAAAAGCTTAGCAGAACTCTACTATCTCTATACTGCTTCCAGCTCCGCCAGAACTTCCTTTCTTCTTTCTTTCTCCTTCTCTCTCTTCTTTCTCTCTCTTTCTTGCCCAAAACCGTGATGCAAATGAATGGGGAGGGGGGTATTTATAGTTTCCTTCGATGGCATTTTCGTAATTTTAAAGCCTTATGAACTTGTGGTCCTGGTTTTTTCTAGAATTTCCTATTTTCTTTTATTCCTTTTTACTGCATCATCCAGGACACCTCAGTGGACACCTCAGCGGACACCTCAGCAGCACATTTCTCACATGTCTAAATCCCGGGATACCTCATCAGCTAACTCAGCATTTCCAAATAGTTCCAGAGTCTTGCACCGGAATCAGCGGTTGAGATCGTGCCACGTGTCCTTAACTTTTCTTCTGCCTCTAAGATGACGCCATGTGGCATCTGGAAGGGACCTTTCACGCCTTCCAATGCTATCCAGATAAGTCCAGGACTTTATCTTATCACCTCCTCGGTTATCGTGCCAACCGAGTAACTTTACTTTACTGAAAAGTCATTAAATCATTATTTTAATGTCACATTTCCAGCCCTGAATCACTGGGCCTGCGTTTTTGGGCCTGGGAATATCATCTTGGGTCTCTGATCCAGCCCAAGTACTCTGATGGCACGATTCCCAAGAAACACCCCTTGGCAAATTACCAAAATGCCCTTAGTCTCTCTTTCTTTACTTTATTAGGTCTAGGGTCATTATTGTCTTTTCCCATCTTACCAGAGTATTCTTTGACCCTGATCAACTATCCAGATAACTTCCCTGGACTGTCTAACCTTAGGTAAATGACCAAAATACCCTTTACTCATTCTTCAGCTGTTCTATAACATAGGGGCATTTTCGTCATTTCGCACCTTTTTCCCGGACACCGGCCCCTTTTACCACTGGACTGATCTAATGGGCCTGAGCCTTCCCTAGTGTCACTAAAGGCCTTAAAAACACTATACGGCCCCCTGGCCACAGTCCGATCATCCCTATCGGGACTGCTTTTCTTTTACCGATTATAACTGTAAATTCCCATCTTCCAGAATTTTTACAGAAAAATCGGGACCTCAAATCAAAATTCCGTGACTCCTCATTCAACCCGGAATCCTTTTCTCTATCTCCCGGTATTTTCAGATATTTTATCCGGACCGGGCTGTTTTGGCTTGAAAAAGCGCTCACGCGCACACTTTTCCAAAATGACCATTTTACCCCTGGTCACATTTCTAATTCTTTCATACAAATAGAGACCTCATATGCACATTTCACAGTTCAGTGAAATTATCAGCATAATTTTCTCTATTTTCTGGCAAAATATGGTACTCATCGGCTACCAGCCTGATCTTTCCCAAAATTATGATTTTGCCCCTGCATTCTCTTTCTGGCATCTATTCTCATCTTCTTATTCTTCATCTTAAGTTCTAGAAATTCTCTTTCAATAACTCATACCTTAAACTCTTCGGGAGTCATCGTTACTTGAAAGGCTTGACAACCTGCCCATATCAGGTTATCTTACACAGGAGCCAGCCCATATCAAGCTACCTGCAGAATTCCTAGGCTTAAGACTTAGGATATTCCTCATATTCCTCATTTTGAACCTAGGTGAACTGTCCCGATTCTGTAGGTTAAAGACTTAACTCATCTTTAAATCCTGAAGGACTTAGCTCTGAAGGGAATTGGAAGACACGCAGCGGAAATTAACTTTAAAATTTTTTCCATTCCGAGCCAGGATCTACCGAATGTGTTTAAGTCAAGGAGAAAGAAGTGTTACCTTCGGTTTCAAGCTTTGGTCGCGACCTCAGTGTCCACTAGTCGCGACTCCTCAGCTTCTAGTCGTGACCTGTCGCCTCTGGAGTTTTTAGTCGCGACCTACTCTGCTTCTCGTCGCGACCTGCCTCTTCTTTTCGGATTTCTGACGTTCAGAAGCCCGTATGGTCGCGACCTCAGCGTGTTCTGGTCGCGACCTGTCTTCGTGTCTGGTTCGATCACAAGAAGTCGACAGCTCAGATCGGCTTCCTCTACCGGTATCCACACGAACAGCGTTCCAATCGCGAACGACGTGCTAGCGCCTCTTGTCCCTCTAGGGCTTTCTAGAGATTCCGTCCTCACCGTCTCTATTTCGGCAGTTTCTTGTCTGCAAACCTTTTGCACTCTCCCTGCCCCCTTTTCTCACGTCTGAATGTGTGTGTAGAGATGTGTAGAACCCTAGCCCTTAATGTCAAATATATAGGAAGCTATCGGGCTTCTAATTGGGCCGGGCTTCAGAATTAATCTTATATTAATTCTGAATTAATACAATATCATATATTGCATAATTTAATAAGAAGCTAATTAAATAAATATGGTTTATATTAAATCCGTCCCACAGATTTAATTCACCTATTTATTTAATTTAAAATAAAGATAAGAAAGAATTATATTTGATTTATTCTCATAAATCAAATTTGAGATATCTTATCAATTTGAATTTCAAATTCAAATAGATCATATCCATTTAAATTCAAATTCAAAAGTGATAGAGATTTAATTTATCCTGATAAATTAAATCTCACAAATATCTCTTATATTATATATAATATATATATATATACTAATTTATATATATATAATATATATCCACCCTAGATTATTCATTGAATCTAGACATCTCTTAGATTCAAAGAATCTGGACATCATAGCTCGTATTGGGCTATTTTGTGTGCGACCCTGTAGGCCCATATGAAGTTGGCAGTGGCCCAATTACTATACTGACCCACAAGTCGTAAGCGGTCTCTAGCAAGGCATTACAACTACCCAAAACATATGAGGATCGTTAAACGATGTAACCTTTCATACAACCATATCACGTCCCTTTTGTCACACGATATTTCGGTCAAGGATGAGGCATGGAGAACGTCATCCTCCTGTTCCTGACCGTTACTTTCTCGATCCCTGAGTAGTTTGAATATAGAAATGG
The DNA here is from genome assembly GCA_037074615.1 of Leucaena leucocephala. NCBI lineage: Eukaryota > Viridiplantae > Streptophyta > Magnoliopsida > Fabales > Fabaceae > Leucaena > Leucaena leucocephala. Next base: position 20,615,166 of record CM073532.1, on the reverse strand, counting down.
AACTACCCTTCCATTCCAGTATGGCCATACATTTCTCAGACTCACTCATCGAGGGGCCCAATAATATCTCTCTACGAATGTGAGGGACAAATTCCATCTTGACCATTCACATTCCTCCGCATGAAAAAACCACTAAGCCCGAGCATAGCCTTTATGATCACTCGGTCAAAAGTGACTTTTGACTAGGTCAAAGCTGAGCGTTTGTCATGTAGGAATCTATGATGATCTCAGGCCAAAGGGCATAGTGACATGGCTTGTATATGAGAGAAGCTTATGACTTGACCCATGCAGCTCTCTCATAGCGGATCGGTCTAACACCCTGTACTCTTACATGTGCTTATGACTTTGATTTATATCTCTATATATCTTCAAAGTCATACTGGTCTTGTTTCATCTCTGCTCCCGCATAGATGACCGACCAGGGACATTTAGGATAAGATCACGAGTTATCCAAGGATTGTCATCATAGTAAACATGCAAATAATATGATAACATAATTAAGAAATTCATAAATCAACAATGTTCATAAGATAATGATTGGCCCCTAGGGCACAATCTCCAATAAGCTCATCCCTGGGATTTCTACAAAATACAGGTAAGTGATCCGCCCATATCAGATTACTACTCTGGGACTACGGGTTTAGCAGCCTGCCTATATCAGACTACTTCCCAGTTCTCCTAGACCAAAAATTGGGATGTTACATACTAGGTCTAAACCTAACCACAGATCCCTTGGCAAATTACTAAAATGCCCCTTAGTTCTTCTTTATTTACTTTAATATCTTAAGGGCATTATCGTCTTCTCACACCTCATCAGAGTATTCCCTAACCTTGATCAACTATTTTGGGAACTCTCCTTGACTGTCTAACCATATTCAAATGAACAAAATGCCCTTCGTCTATATCTGGCTCAATGACACAACACAGTGGCATACTCAGTGGCAATTTCATAATTTTATATTTTTATGGGTCTTGATTAGCCCTAGCCCACATACTTATCTAAAAATATTATTGGGCCTATAAGGCACCATTTTAGGCCTTCTACATGATCCACTACCTTAATGGGCTCAACTCCCAATAAATTTGTAACATCCCAATTTTCAGGCCTAGAGACGTGAAAATAGCCTAAGATTGAGAGGCTACTAGACCCCCTTTGAGCAGAAGTCCCGGAGACACGCAGAGAGTTTCAGGGACTAAGCTGCAAATAAGTGAAAGTACGGGGACTTATGTGTAAACAGTGAAAGTCCCAAGGGGTAGAATGGCCATTTGGGATGATGTAAAGGTCAAAGGTTGTGGAGTTAAGAGCTGACCATTATGGTCGCGACTAGGGAGTACTGTGGTCACGACTAATGGTTACAGAAAGAGTTATACGCGACGAGAAAGCAGTGTGGTTGCGACTAGGAAGTAGTGACGTCGTGACTAATAATGGCAGAAAGGTTTAGACGGGACTGAATGTGTGTGTGTCGCGACTAATAGGTAAAATGGGCTGGTTGCGACTAGGAAATGTTATGGTCGCGACTAGATTGTGTTGTGGTCGCGACGAAAGGATGTTGTGGTCGTGACTAATGTACACATAAATGTTATTTCGCGATGAGATGATGATCAGGTCGCGACTAGTGACTAAAGTGGTGCTAGGCGTATGGGCCATGAGTTGAGAAGGTCCAAAAGAGATAGTTACCCGGTTAGAGATAGACCGGAGGAAGGAGGTCAGATAAAGGAAGGGTTATCTGGAAACCATGAGGTGGACTAATAAGGTATCCTCATGGGACCCACAAGATGCCACATGGCATTAAAGTAATGATTTAGTAAAGTAAAGTTACTCGGTTGGCACGATAACCGAGGAGATGATCAGATAAGTCTGGGACTTATCTGGATGGCATTGGAAAGCGTGAAGGGATCCTTCCAGGTGCCACATGGCGCTATCATAGAGGGAGAAGAAAAGTTAAGGCCACATGGCACTGATCTGGAAGAAGCAGATAAAGTTAAGGGCACGTATTACGGTGCAAGACTCTAGACCGGTGAGTCAGCATGCTGAGTCAGCTGCTGAGGTGTCCAGGAATTGTGACATGTGATAAATGTGGTGCTGAGGTATCCCGGTGAGGTGTCCCGATGATGCAGTAAAGGAGGAATAAGGGAAAATAGGAAATTCCAGGAAAAACCAGAACCACATATTCAGAGTTCCTGGAAATTACGGGATTGCCATTGAGAATAATTATAAATACCCCCCTTCCCTCATTCATTCTGCATCACGCATGGAGAGGAGAAGAGAGAGAAAGAAGAGAGAAGGGGAGAAGGAAAGGAAGAGAGAAAAGAGAAAGGAAGAAAGAAAGTTCTGGCGGAGCTGGAAGCAGAATAAGGATAGTAGAGTTCTGCTAAGCTAGCCAGGTAGTAACTAATCCTAGCTTTTATGTAATGGCTTTGTGATTTGCTGTGCTATTGTTTGGTTGGATTGTTGTCTTATATGTTATGTCTGAAGCTCTACTGCAATGCTATGATCATATGTTATTGAGTATGGAAGCACGCGGCATACTTATCTATACACAATCACAAGCAAGCACTGTCACACTGCATTACACATACTGTTATGATTATTACTAGTGAGATTCCCCAGAATCTCATCCCTATATATATATGTAACCCATTACAGGGAGGTTATGTTGAAGTGAAATCTAAGAATTCTGAGAGACGTCGTTATGCTGCCGGAATTAAGACTGAACATCAGAGTATGATAAGTACTGTGTACGTATGTGCTGTCTAAGGAGGCTGGAAGTGAGTGGACCCAGCAGGTTCATCCAGTCTTTCCTGGGTACTACGTAGAATGGTAGTTCTCATGAGGGAATTACCGAATCAGTACGGTTCAGTTCTTTATAAAGATGGAGAAGCCCGACGGTTATACTGCCAAAAGTCAGGCAGGAGAAGCTGTAATCAAGCTAATACGGCTTCTGCAAGTGTACTCTGGGGCGTCTAAGGGAGGATGTTTCAAAATTCCCCCGAAACGTATTTATCGGGTGTTTTAATCCACTCAAAATTCCATAATAAATTCTACAGAACTCCTTTTTGAGTTCTATCAGATTTATAAATTCTCAGATTAATTATAAGAATTTACTACCAAATTTCATCTGATTATGAGATCCAGAGGATACTGTATTAATTTCCCTTTCTTTAAAAATTCATATCAATTTTTCGGGACCTCAAATCAAAATTATGTGTTGCGTTAAATTGATCAGAATAATTTTTTCTATTTACTGAAAAATTTTTGGACTGAATTGATGGCAGGCATTTTTGGACCTTTTCCTGCTCAACTTTGTCATAATTACTATTTTGCCCTGGAACTTTTGAAAATTACACTTTAGGCCCTCAACTTTTCATAATTACACTTAATGGCCCAAAGTTTATGTCTACTTTACACTTTGTACCATATAACGTTTAAACTTTTTATTTTAGTCCCTTTTCTTTATAACTTTGTCTAATCATTACTTTTCCTTCTATTCATCATCACAATCCTTTCCAAACCTCTTTCCTCTATCATATATTATATAGATAGGGAAAAATTTGGATGTGACATTTCACAATCTTTTCCAAACCTCTTTCCTCTATCATATATTATACAGATAGGGAAAAATTCGGATGTAATAACATCAAAGCCGAATGTCCTCAATTCTCCAAGAAAGACAAAGAGAAGAAGAGAGAAAAGTTTCAGAAGAAGAGAGCGTTCGTGTCATCAATATGGGGAGAAAGCTCTTCAGAAAGTGAAGGTAGTGACAATAAGGAAAAAGAAAACATTTGCCTAGTCACCCAAGAAGAAAATGACTCAGAGATAGAGGAGGTTTGTCTTAAAGCATCCAAGACTAACAAGTGGTATATTGATAGTGGATGCTCCAGACATATGACTGGAGACACATAGAAGTTCCTCAAGCTTCATCACAAAGGAAATCAATCTGAGAAGATTGCTGAGATTAGAGAAGTTGGTAGTAAAGAAGGGCTGAAAGTGGAAGATGTACACTATGTAAAAGGATTATGCCACAACCTCTTCAGTGTGAGTCAAACAGCAGATAAAGACAATTGGATAATTTTTGACTTAGAGGAATGCCTGATAGCAAGTAAGAAATATCTTCTACTCAACAAGGAAAACTTGAAGGCAAAACTCCATGCTCCAAGGGACGATAACTGTTATACTATTTCTATTAATTCAAATTCACCTAAAAATTGTTTCTTAGTAAATATGAAGAAAGTTGGTTATGGCACAAGAGATTAGCTTATGTAAATATGCATCAGGTTTCAAAATTAGTTAAGAAAGATTTAGTAATTGGTTTACCTGAAGTTAAAATTGTTTGTGAAGCTTCTCAAGAGGGGAAACAAGTAAAGTCCTTTTTTAAATCAAAGAAGGAAGTCTTAAATGAGATATCACTTCAATTACTACACATGGATTTGGTTGGTCCATCAAGAGTCAAAAGTTTTAGAGGAAACTTATATACTTTGGTGGTAGTTGATGACTATTCGAGATTTACTTGGATTTTATTTTTTATCCAAAGATGAGACTTTTAATGCTTTTGTTGTGTTTGCCAAAAAGGTGCAAAATGAGAAAGGTATTTCTATTGTGTCTATTAGGACTTATCACGAGGGAGAATTTGAGTACACTGAATTTACTAAATTATGTGACATCTATGGGATAGATCACAACTTCTCTACACCAAGAACACCACAATAAAATGGAGTTGTTGAAAGGAAAAACAGAGCCCTCACTGAGATGGCTTGAGCGATGCTAATGACAAGGGTATCTCACAAGTTTTTTGGGTAGAGGCTATGAACACAGCAAGTTATATATCCAACTGAGCCTAATTAGACCATTACTCAACAAGACACCATATGAGCTTTACAAAGGACGCAAGCCTAATCTCACTCATCTGAGGATCTTCAGGGAGCAAATGTTTTATCTAAATTTGATGAGGGTATTTTTCTTGGTTATTCTATTCGTAGTAAAGCATACAGACTTTATAACAAAAGAATTTTTACAATAGAAAAGTCTATACATGTAGTATTTTCTAAAATAAAGCCAATTTTAAAGCCTCTAGATGATGAAGCTGAGATAATATAGGGTATTAAAACACTAAAATTGAATAAAGAAAAAGAACCTGTAGTTGAACAATCTAGCAATCAGCCTAATGAGTCAGAAAAAGATCAACCTAGAGCCTGGAGACATAATAGAAATAATCCTTTAGACTAGGTTATTGTTGAAGTCGATGAAGGAGTAAGAACCCAGAGACAAGTGTTAAATGAAGTGCATTTCTCTGTATTTATTTCTAACATTGAACCTACCAAGATAGATGAAGCACTATCAGATGATTTCTGGATAGTTACTATATAGGAAGAGCTAAATTAATTTGAACAGAATCAAATTTGAGACTTGGTACATAGACCCATTGATCATCTAGTCATCAGGACTAAATGGGTATTCAAGAATAAACTTGATGAGTCTGCTGTAATTATTAGGAATAAGGTTATATTAGTTGCAAAAGGCTATAATCAAGAAGAAGGTACTGATTATGAGGAAACCTATGCTCCAGTAGCAAGATTGGAAGCCATACGAGTACTCCTAGCCTTTGCTTGCATTAAAAATTTTAAACTCTATCAAATTGATATCAAAAGCACTTTTCTTAATGGTTATATAATGGAAGAGGTATACGTAGAATAACCTTCTAGTTTTGAAGATCATCAGTTTCCAAATCATGTTTATAAACTTAAGAAAGCAATATATTGGTTAAAACAAGCTCCTAGATCTTGGTATGATCGACTCAGCAAGTTCCTAATAGAGAAAGGCTTTAAAAGAGGAAAAATAGACCTTTTAGTAGTCCAAATTTATGTTGATGATATTATCTTCGGTGCTACTAATAAGGATTTTTGTCAAGAGTTTACCAAGATAATGTAGAGAGAGTTTGAAATGTCTATGATGGGGAATTGTGAAACATCCTTAATCTCATGCTTACATATGCTCAATTGGAAGTATCTTAGAACATTGGAACACCATTTTACCTTAAAAACATGAATTTCCAAGAGTTTAGGCTATCAGGTACTGTTCACTTTACTGTTCACTTGGTAATTTCAGTTTACAGCATGAACTTTGGAAATTCATAATTAAATCTAGAAAAATCAAAATAAGGTGGTTCCAATTTATAATGAAATCTATTTCATCAAACTTTGAAGGAAAATATGAAAATGAGATTTACTTGTCCAAATGAAATCAGTTTATTCGTTGAAAATCACTGTTCATTTGGTAAACTTTGAACTTCCAGATTCTGTGTCTCATTTTCAAAAATTTATTTATCTTTGTATACTTATCAAAATGAGTTGTGTTACACATGGATTTAAATCTCCATGTGTCTACTTTAAGATCATAAAATTTTGCGGAAAGATTCATTCATTTGCTATATGAAAATCGCGTATGAATCTCACTGCCTTTCAGGGCTTGTTTTATCTTGATCCAGATTTTAGGTTCAACTTTGAAAAATCATATCAATTCGAATACTTAACACAATTAGGAGTTCTTGGTGTCCAATTAAATCTCCGGATCTTAGATATTTTCATGCCAAATGTCAGGTGAAAATTTGTCGGATAAGTTACTCAAACGATCGATGGAAACGTTCTTCCTCGGTTGGTTCCAGTGAGTGCATACGTTTTTACATACCATACAATCTCCCCTAGGTTAAATACATGCCATCTAGGTCATATACACATTATTCATTCACAATTACCCTCTTCCTTGAGAAGTTCCAGCACCTAGAGCATGATTATATACATATGGAAGGAATGAGATTTCACTGAAATCTCAATAGCAAGTCATACAAACTATAAGGTTATGCATGCTTGATGAAATGCCTAACATGTTATCATGCAATGGGAGCTAATTCATGATCATACATAAGCAAACTCTAACATGCATATTGTCATGACATAGGTTGCAAGGAGTTGCACATATTCATAACTCATCATCATCATCATAATCATCATCACATAACATATCATGCTCAACCAAACTTCATGCATAACAAGCAAGCATATCAATCAAACAACATAAGTTTATAGTTAAGTATTCTTGCTACCTCTTAGGTATCCTTGTGAGTTCCTTCTTGGCTTGATCCTTCCTTCCCACAAATGTCAAAACCTAGGCATAACCAAACAATCACCAAGTTACAACTCAATTCAAACCATTCTCAAGACTAGGGTTTCATTAAGTCCCTTTCTTTCTCTACTTTGTGACTTAGGTTTACATCCTTCCAAACTAAACTCTCATGGTTCATTCCCACATAATTTTTCATGTAGAATCCAAATATGCATTCAAAAATTCCAGAATCCAATTGCATCTTACACTTCTGTACAGAACCGAAAAGTGACCTCTTATTTCCCAAAATTTCTCATTTTGGTTCCAATGCTTCCAATACTTGTCTTCCTACTATACCCCCACACAATTTTCCATTTTAGACTCATTGGAAGCATCAAAATCATGAAATTCCAACATATGAACAATGATTTCATACTGTACAGAACATAACACAATCTTGGATTCACAAGCACACATGGATTCCTAAGCCATTATCATGTGATTCAAGCTTGTTTAAGCTTATCTAAACTATCCATAACATAAAACTTATATTCCTTTCATATGGGTACCCAAATTCCAGCAGAAATTCATCAAGGTTTATGCCTCAAAAACCACTTAAACTAAAGAGCAAATCTACTAGAACATAGTCTAGGATCAAGAGGAGTAGTTACCTTGATGTTTCCTTCCAAGTGCTTGCTTCCTCTTGGCTTGAGTTTTCAATTTGCAAGAGTTTCCCCAAGGGTTCATGGGCCACGGTTTGAAATCAGATTTGGGGGGGTATTTATAGACAATTTTGGGTAGAAATGAAAGGCCAAGATAATTTTGGTTACTATTTGATCTTGTGGCTTAGATTTAATCTTGGAATTTTTTTCTTTTTCATTTATGACATCATCTTGATGACATCACTCAAGGGGACAACTCATGGGACACCTATTCAGCATGTGGTAAAATTGGAAGAGCCAAGAAGCCTCGGGAAAATTTCCAGTCCAATCCGGTACCGGCCCGGTCCGATTTCTCGAAAATTGGACTGTTTTCTGAATCTAATTTTTTTGAGATTCCATAATATGTCTTTTGACCTTAAATTTAGTATCTGGGTCCTTTATACCATTGGTATTCTTATACTGGGTCTAAACTCAATTGTAGATCCCCTGTGAAATGACCAAAATACCCTTGGTACCCTTTCTTGCTCTATCTTAACCCTAAGGGCAAAGTCGTCATTTCACACCTTTTTGTACCTTGTCAGAGCATACACTGACTCTAACTAACCTCACCTGTGTATGCCTTGGCGTTTTGGCCTGTCCAAAATGACCAAAATGCCCTCCATTCATCTATTTCTCCTTAAGACAACACAGGGGCATTTTCGTAATTTCATAATTATCCGGGGTTCTGCTGGACATTGGCCCACCTATCAGTCTAGGTGTCTTATTGGGCCTTTGATGGCGCCATTTTTTGGCCTTTCAGGGTCCATCACATTTCTGGCACGTTTCACGAGAAATCTCTCCCGACGATATTCATCGGGTACTTTTGCCATACACCGTTTCTACACGTCTTCGGACACTGGCTCATTTTATCAGATAGACTAGCATACTACGTCAAGGAATCCCTTTGGGTCATAACAGGCATCTGACTGATGTCATCTAACCTCATTCAGTCTCAGTTTGAATACCGATAAATCTCCTAATCGGATCCCCGGAGGTCACACACTCCGGTCTGAATTTACTGATTTGTGAATAACTTATTTTATAGACCTCCTTTCGGTATTCTGTCAGTTCCCTGACATCCACCTCATCAGGACGCATCATCCTGTAATTTTTCACGTATATTTGAGGTCTAGGATATCCGATAATTTTTATAACTTTTTTATTATCAGATAAATTTTGGCTATCTGGAGTCCTGAGAAAATTTCAGTATTTAGCTGGATTACCCAGCATCACTTGCTCTATCTACTGGTGAAATCTGGGACTGAAATGCTTTCGGGCAATCCAAACCACTTCTGGCCTAACTTTCTTTAATTATAATTTAGCCCCGAGGAACTTTTCTTCTTTGCACTTAAGTCCCTCAAATTTGGCTAAAATTACACTTAAAGACCCCACATTTTGTCTTCTTTTCCTTTTTAGCCTTAAGCTTTTCATAATTGCATTTAAGTCCTTACATTTTCTTTCTTTTTCAATTTAATCCCTTTCTTTACATAAATGGCCACATCTTTTCCTGAAAAATATCTCATATATTTCATTTAGTCTGTACATACAAATTAGTACAGAAAACTTGGGATATTACAAATTGAACTTATTCCTTGGAATTCAAATTAAATAACAGAAGAATGACATATTCATTTCAAAGACAAAGTACTTGAAGGAGCTCCTGAAAAAGTTTGAACTGGATCCAAAAGTGTCTCAACACCAATGAGTACAAGTGCAATGTTAGATAATGATAAGAAGGGAAAAGATTTCAACATTACAAAATATCGAGGAATGATTAGATCTCTACTATACCTCACGGCAAGCAAACAAGATATACAATTCAATGTGGCGATGTGTGCACGATATCAAGCTGCTCCAAAGGAATCACATGCTGAAGCTATAAAGAGAGTATTCAGATATCTTGTTGGAACCATTGACCTTGGAATATGGTTTCCCAAAGGAGGAGCATAATACATGGTAGTTTACTTAGACTCTGACTATGGAGGATACAAAATAGATGGGAAAAGCACTAGTGGACTGATGAGCAGCTCGGATTGTCATCGTTTGATCCATCAAAATAATAATAATTGCACCCAATAATATAGTATAAGGCACAACCCTATCGTTCTTCTCGAGGAGCCTTTTTATTGGAGACCTAGCAAATGGTCACAAAACCATTGAAAACCTGAGTGAAAGTAAAATGGGTTTTGGGTTTGATTGATTTTTTATGCAGTAAAATAAGGGTGCAGTAAAGTAAACATTTTTATATTTTTGATTAAGTTGAAAACGAGTTGGTTTGTGAAAGAAATATGTTATGACAAACTCTTAATGATGAAAATATATCTATCCTTGCTCTTAATTTGATATGGGAGTTTTGAAATCACTAAGTCTTAATAAAACCTCAATCGATCGATTGAGTCCAGAGCATTAATATTTCCTAAACTCTTTTGATCAAAACTAGTTTAAAAACTCTTAATGAACTGTTAAAAACCACTTAGGGTGTGTTTGGATTAGCTTTTGGAGAATAGATTCTGAGAAGAATAGATTTTGGGTAGAATAGATTTTGGGAAGAATAGATTTTGGGAATAAAGATGTTTGGATGATAGTAGTGGAATCACTTTTTATATTGGTAAATTACTAAAAGGGTATGATATGATTAAAAGTAAGAGAGATGAAAGATGATAGAGAAGAAAGAGGAGAGAGAAGAGAGTGTAGAGAGGAGAGAGGAGAGAGGAGAGAGAAAAAGAGAGATAAGAGAAGAGAGGGGAAAGAGAAAAGAGAGATAAGAGAAGAGAGAGGAGAGATGATAGAGAAAAGAGAGGAGAGAGGAGAGATGGTGTAAGAAAAAGTAAGGGTATAATAGTAATTGGATAATCCAAAACCTAGGTTTCAAACCAAAAGCTATTTTCAGTGGCTTATTCAAAACCGCGGTTTCAAATCGAGGTTTTGCCCAGAATCAATTCTCAACAAAAATAGCTGTTTGTGTAAAAAATTTTCAAACCGCGGTTTTGGCCCATAATTGATTTTGAAACGGGCTCCCAAACACACGCTTAGTATGTAATTTAAATCACATGATGAAAATGCTCTCGAATGATCGTCTATCGACAAACCCTAGATTTCAAGCAATTGAATTAATTAGCAACGATCGTTGATAATAGTCCAACTATCTTAAAATTGAAACTTAAATATTATTTTAAAAACCAACATTCAAAGATCCAAAGTCAATTACAATTGTCTAATCTAAAAATAATCAATCGACATTCAATCCCTTGTTCATATAATGAAAACCCTAGATCTAGTAGCATCAAAACATGAAATAGGTGCAGATTAAAATAGAAAACTCCCCAGTGCAGTCCATGAGCTCAAGATATGAGATCCATCACCAAGAGACTAAAGATTTTGCCTTTATGACTCCTACTGTGCTATAATCGCTGCCTAGATACGATGCCATGAAGAAAGCAGAAAGGGTGATGGAAAGGTGAATGATGGAGATGATGTGTAGGTAGTAGAGAGCGTTGAGAAAGAGTTCAAACACTACTTCTTAGCCTAATCAGGTCAAAAATTAGCCTCTATTGCGTATGCGGCTTCCCTCTCCTTTTAACATCAGATTGACCTAATAAAAAATGCGCAGCTTCTTGACTGTCTTCTTTGGTCGCGACCAGATATATTTTTTGGTCGTGACCTGTAAACACCGAGAAACTTCCTAGAAGAAATTAGGTCGTGACCTTAGGACACTTTGGTCGCGACCGAAGGCCACAGAAGCTGCTTCCTTGATTTGATTCTCTCTTGTGATTTCTTTTCTGCTCAATTAGTCCTTGGTTCTCCTCTAAAGTACCTGCGATTCAAAATCAAGGCTCACTGTAAAAGTCCCACCAGTAAAAGAATAACATATACGCAATTTGGAGGGGTTAATTTACCATTTTACCCTAACAGCACATTGCCAAGCACAATCATGTATTACCATAAAAGCACAATTATAGGCATAAAATGAATGGTAAAGTTGTTACAAAACCCTTAAAATGTCACAGAAACCATACACAACTTGTGTCTTATCATGGACAATATAAATTTCTTGGTGATTGTCTAGTCTCATGGTTCAGTAAGAAGCAATATATGGTGGCTATCTCATCAAAAGAAGTACTATAGCTGTGCACAAGTACTATAGCTCAAACAACAACTTCAAGATCTGGGAATATATTTGAACGAGATTCCAATTTTATGTGACAGCACAAACACAATCAGTTTGTCAAAGAATCTCATACTTTATTCCTAAACCAAGCATATTGATATCAGACACCACTTTATAAGAGATCATGTGCAGAAGAAAGACATAAAAGTTGAATTCATCCTAACTCATCTTCAGCTAGCAAATATCTTCACCAAACCACTTGCTCAGGATCAATTCAACTATATTAGGAGAGAATTAGGAATGGTAAATCCTAATGAGTTGTAAGAATTATATTTCCTTAATAAACTAACTTAAGTTTGTTTATTTTTAAGTTTTCTTCAGCCTTTATTTGAAACATCCTTCCTTAGACTCCTCAGAGTACACTTGCGGAAGCAATATTAGCTTGATTATATCTTAACTTAAGCCCAGAAATTAAAATTTCTACTCTTAAGTTCCTTATTCTGAACCTTTAATTTGAAAATTAATTTATCTCGTTCTGCACATCCACATGAGGCTTATTGCCTATCCACATAATGCCCCAGATGTGTACGACTGGCCTGCCAAATTTCATAGCCAAACTCCTTCATTTACTAGGTCAAACTGAGGTCAAACCACTGTTACCTCAGGACCTGCGAATTTCTCTTTTAATTCCCCATTCACAAATTGAACATGCCAAACAATATTTATTATTAAATAATAAAATGTCATACAACAAGGCATACACAAAATTATCATATTTCTATTACATCTTTTCCTGCCTAAAATCCGGCAGCACAACCGCTACATTCCTTCTGTAGAAAGTAACTGATCTTGTACCTATTCGGTAATTCCCGTGAGAACTACCATTCTACGTAAGTACCCAGGAAAGACTGGATGAACCGGCTAGGTCCACTCACTTCCAGCCTCCTTAGACAGCACCTACATACACAGTACGTATCAGTTCCTCTCTTTGTTCCTTCTTCGTTGCCAGAATTTTGGCAGCCTAACGGCGTCTCTTAAAATTTCCAGATTTTATTTTGACAGAACCTCCCCTGTAATGTTATATATGGGAATGAGATTCGGGGGAATCTCAGTAGTAATAATCATAACAATATATGCAATGCAGAGTGACAGTGCTTGCTTGTGATGTGTACAGATAAGTATGCTGCGTGCTTCCATATTCAATAACATATGATCATAGCATTGTAATAGAGCTTCAAGCATAACATATAAGACAACAATCCAACCAAACAATAGCACAACAAATCACAAAGCCATTACATAAAAGCTAAGATTAGTTACTACCTCAAAGGCTCAGTAGAACTCTACTATCTCTATTCTGCTTCCAGCTCTGCCAGAACTTCCTTTCTTTCCTTCTTCCTCTCACTTTCTCTCTCTAGCACCTCCTCCTCTCTCTAAAAGGCCCAAAACCGTGATGCAAATGAATGGGGAGGGGGGTATTTATAGTTTTGGTCAATGGCATTCTTGTAATTTTAAAGCCATCTGATCCTGTGGTCCTGGTTTTTCCTGGAATTTCCTATTTTCTTTTATTTCTTTTTACTGCATCATCCAGGACACCTCAGCAGACACCTCAGTAGCACATTTCTCACTAGAGGTGGTAATGTGGGCCAACCCGCCGGATACGGGTTGGCCCGCCGCGGGTTGAGATAAAAGCGGGTTGGGATTACCCCAACTCGAGACCACCATGGCGGGTTGGCGGGCCAACTCGCCAACCCGCCAACTTTTTTTTTTATTTTTTTCATAATTTTTTTTATTTTTTTAATATATATGCCTACTTTTTAAAAAAAAATCATATATTTTAATATTAATTATATTCGAATCATGTTTGAAGTTGTCAAAATATTTATTTAGTTAACTTTGTCACCATTCATAGATAACTTTATCACAAAGAAAATAATAATAAAATAGAATAAATATATATAAAGAAATGACTCAATGCGATAAAGTTAATATAAATTAAATGTAATGTCCCTTGTTTGGCTAAAATTCTCAAATTAGTAAAGTATAAATATAGAATATAAATAATAAAAAAAAAGTAAAAAAAAAAAAGGGGCTAACCCGCCAACCCGGCGGGTTAGCCCGCCGCGGGTGCGGGCTTTGCGGGTGCGGGTCAAAAAGACCCACATCTAAATGGGTTGCAAATTTTGCAACCCAACCCGCCATTTTTTGGCGGGTTGGCGGGTTGGGCCCGCGGGCCCAACCCAAATTACCACCCCTATTTCTCATATGTCTAAAACCCGGGACACCTCATCAACTGACTCAGCCTGCTGACTCACCAGTTTAGAGTCTTGCACCGTAATACGTGTCCTTAACTTTTCTTCTGCCTCTAAGATGACGCCATGTGGCATCTGGAAGGAACCTTTCACGCCTTCCAATGCTATCCAGATAAGTCCCGGACTTTATCTTATCACCTCCTCGGTTATCGTGCCAACCGAGTAACTTTACTTTATTGAAAAGTCATTAAATCATTATTTTAATGTCACTTTTCCCCCTGAATCACTGGGCCTGCGTTTTTGGGCCTGAGAATATCATCTTGGGTCTCTGATCCAGCCCAAGTACTCTGATGGCACGATTCCCAAGAAACACCCCTTGGCAAATTACCAAAATGCCCTTAGTCTCTCTTTCTTTACTTTATTAGGTCTAGGGACATTATTGTCTTTTCCCATCTTACCAGAGTATTCTTTGACCCTGGTAAACTATCCAGATAACTTACCTGGACTGTCTAACCTTAGGCAAATGACCAAAATACCCTTTACTCATTCTTTAACTGTTCTATAACATAGGGGCATTTTCGTCATTTCGCACCTTTTTCCCGGACACCGGCCCCTTTTACCACTGGACTGATCTAATGGGCCTGGGCCTTCCCTGGTGTCACTAAAGGCCTTAGAAACACTATACGCCCCCTGGCCACAGTCCGATCATCCCTATCGGGACTGCTTTTCCTTTACCGATTATAACTGTAAATTCCCATCTTCCGGAATTTTTACAGAAAAATCGGGACCTCAAATCAAAATTCCGTGACTCCTCATTCAACCCGGAATCCTTTTCTCTATCTCCCGGTATTTTCATATATTTTATCCAGACCGGGCTGTTTTGGCCTAAAAAAACTCACGCGCACACTTTTCCAAAATGACCATTTTACCCCTGGTCATATTTCTAATTCTTTCATACACATAGAGACCTCATATGCACATTTCACAGTTCAGTGAAATGATCAGCATAATTTTCTCTATTTTCTGGAAAAATATGGTACTCATCGGCTACCAGCCCGATCTTTCCCATAATTACGATTTTGCCCCTGCATTCTCTTTCTTTTGCAATTTAATCCCTTTCTTTGCATAAATGGCCATCATATCTCTATAGACTTTCACTTTATCAGTCCCTGGACTTATTTGCAGTTTAGTCCCTAAAAACCCTCTGTATGTTTCGGGGACTTCTGCTCAAAGGGATATTCCTCACATTCCTCATTTTGAACCTAGGTGAACTGTCCCGATTCTGTAGGTTAAAGACTTAACTCATCTTTAAATCCTGAAAGACTTAGCTCATCCCTCAGATTCCTACAAAATATAGGTAAGTAATCCGCCCATATCAGATTACTACCCTTGGACTACGGGTTTAGCAGCCTGCCCATATCAAACTACTTCCCAGTTCTCCTAAACCAAAAATCGAGATGTTACATTATTTTCTTAAAATAATTATTCAATACTCATGTTTTGATGATTCAAGTTACTAACTTAAGCTTCAGAGTGGTTAGATAAATTTTTAAAGGATGCTCTATTATTGGATTGAAAAACAAAGGCTAACAAAGAATGGATTAATCTAACACTTAATCGATTAATGGAGGAAGGTAACTGAAACATCCTCCCTTACAGCCCTCAGAGTACACTAGCGGAAGCAATATTAGCTTAAAATGGCTTAACTTCATCATTCATAATTTGAATATGCCAACATTATTTATCATTGAATCATAAAATGTCATACAATATGGCATATACAACAAGACATATACATAATCCTCATATCTCTATTACATCTTGTTCTGCCTAAACTTCGGCAGCATAACCGCTACGCTTCAGCTGTACAAAGAACTGAACCGTACTGATTCGGTAATTCCCTCATGAGAACTACCATTCTACGTAGTACCCAGGAAAGACTAGATGAACCGGCTAGGTCCACTCACTTCTAGCCTCCTTAGACAGCACTACGTACACAGTACTTATCATATACTGATGTTCAGTTTTTACTCCGGCAGCATAACGGCGTCTCTTAGGATTCTCTAAATCCACTTCAGCATAACCTCCCTGTAATGGGTTATGGATGGGGATGAGATTCGGGGGAATCTCAGTAGCAACAATCATAACAATATATGTAATGCAGAGTGACAGTGCTTGCTTGTGATTGTGTACAGATAAGTATGCTGCGTGCTTCCATGCTTAATAACATATGACCATAGCATTACAGCAGAGCTTCAGACATAACATATAAGACAACAATCCAACCAAACAATAGCACATCAAATCACAAAGCCATTACATAGAAGTTAGGATTAGTTACTACCTGGCTAGCTTAGCAGAACCTTACTATCTCTATTCTGCTTCCAGCTCCGCCAGAACTTCCTTTCTTCCTTTCTCCTTTCTCTCTTCCTTTCCTTCCCTTTCCCTCTCTTCTTTCTCTCTCATTCTCCTCTCCTCCGCGGGATGCAAATGGAATGGGGGAAGGGGGGTATTTATAATAGGGCTCAATGGCACAATCGTAGTTTCTATGAACTTTGATCCTGCGGTCCTGGTTTTTCCTGGATTTTCCTATTTTCTTTTATTTCTCCTTTACTGCATCATCGTGCCAACTCACCATGCTGACTCAGCGCCTCATTTTTCACATGTCACAATTCCCTGGACACCTCAACAGCTGACTCAGCATGCTGACTCACCGGTCCAGTCTCCTGCCTCGTAATGCGTGCCCTCAACTTTATCTGCTTTCTGCAGACTAATGCCATGTGGCAACTGGAAGAGACCTTGCACGCTTCCCAATGCCACCCAGATAAGTCCCAGACTTATCTGATCACCTCCTCGGTTTACGTGCCTCCTCGGTTATCGCGCCAACCGATTATCTTTACTTTACTGAATCATTACTTTAATGCCATGTGGCATCTTGTGGGACCCATGAGTATACCTTATCAGTCCACCTCATGGTTTCCAGATAACCTTTCCTGTATCTGATATCCTGCCTCCGGTCTATCTCCAACCGGGTAACTATCTCTCTTGGACCTTCACCACTCTTTGCCCATACGATTAGCGCCACTTTAGTCACTAGTCGCGACCTCAACATCATCTTGTCGCGACCTTACAATTCTGTGTACATTAGTCGCGACCATAACATTCTTTCGTCGCGACCATAACACAATCTAGTCGCGACCATAACATTTTCTAGTCGCAACCAGCCCATTTCACCTATTAGTCGCGACACACACATCATTCAGTCGCGCCTAAACCTTTCTGCCATTATTAGTCGCGACCATACTTATTTCACGTCGCGACCCTACTACTTTCTCATCGCGTATGGCTCTTTCTGTAACCATTAGCCGCGACCATACTGCTCTCTAGTCGCGACCTAAATGATCAGCTCGTAACTCTTCAACCTTTGACCTTTACATCACCCCAAATGGCCATTCTACCGCTTGGGACATCCACTGTTTGCACATAAGTTCCCGTACCTTTACTTACTCGCAGCTTAGTCCCTAAAAACTCTCTTATGTCTCTGGGACTTCTGCTCAAAAGGGGTCTGGTAGCCTCTCATTCTCAGGCTATTTCCGTGTCTGAAGGCCTGAAAATTGGGATGTTACATTTCTCCTCCCCTTTAAATAAATTTCGTCCTCGAAATTTAATCAGTACCATAGCCAAATTAACTTAACATCTGGCAAAGTACTCATCATAACTGTACATCTCTTCGTAACATGCCTTTCTTTCTCTGGGTTAATCCAATCATAGTTGAAATCTACTTTCCTCTTATGGACCACTTACTGCACTTATGAGTAGTGTCCATTTCTTTCATATGAAATCCTCTCGAATATTATTGTATTCGGGAATTTCTTCTAACTACTCATCATACTTGTAGCATTTCATCTTTCTTTGCACTTAACTTCATACAGAGAGAGGACTTACGCAGCTATTCTTTCTTTACTTTGCTGCTAAACAAAAGCACCTACTCTAACATGCATAATGCTTGGCCAACATACTGCAGGACTGCATACCTGCTTATGAATGCAAAGCTCTAACATCGGAGCTTAAGCATTCCTGTTCTAACTAGGCACAGCTCTAACACTCGGAGCTTGCATAGTTTTAGCATAATCATTAAACCTAACATCTCATGCAAAGAGTGAAAGCTCTCATTTTCTATTCTCTTTCATAGCATAACATTCAAACATCTGATTCCTACCAAACAGGGAGCCTCTCTGTCTGTTCATACAATGCACATCTCTAGGTGCGTGTCATATTACACGTTTACTACCGTGTATCTCATTACATGCCTTTGATACGTTATCATGGCATATCTAGCCCACTCTAGCTATCTCATGGTATATTTCACCCTTTCATAACTTATCTTGTCTTATCACAAGACTAACATAAGACTGGCTTTCTCTTTTTCATAGAACTGCGTTCTATCTCAGCCTTGCCTTAGACCCTCTTCTCTAGGTCTTCTCTAGCCTTTTAATCTCTTTACCCCTCATCTGGGTAATCTTTATCTACTCATACTTTTCTATTCTTATTACATTGAGGATTTTCTTCTCTGCTTCTTATTACACAGAGGATTCTCTTCTCTGCTTCTCATTACACAGTGGATTCTCTTCTCTGCTTCTCAGGCATACTTCTACAAAACTTTGAATCTCAGTACTCAGATTTAAACTTGGACTCCATCTTCGTTTAAGGGAAAGCTAAGTTCAGTCTGTAGACTAGAGGCTACCTGAGGAAAATCATTATAAAACAATTTCTCTGGGTCAGGTTATCAACTAGTGAAACTTCCTTACCTTAACTTCGTCTTTGGCATTCATCTTCCCCAAGAGATACTACATCGTACTCATGTCTCATGGCTCATTACTTTCCTTAGGCTAGGTCTAACTGCGACCTCGGGATCTAACTACGATCAACCGTTAGCCTCTTCAGAATCTAACTGCGACTCTGAATCTGTTAGGATCTAACTGCGACCCTGGAGCCATGTTAGGATCTAACTGTGACCCTCCAGAATCTAACTGCGATTCTGTTGTACTGTATATCTCCCGAAGATCTTAAACCAACAGACTAAGTTATAAGGTTAACTGCTTCCACCTGTTGATAACTCCATAAAAATTTTATAGCCTCACATCATTTACCCAGACTTTACTTACTTCCTCTCTAACTCAGGAGTTCCTTCTCATCTTTCTTACTTTACTGTGGCTTACCATTGGCTTGTGCCATCATGGTCTAACCACCTGCCATTGCATTCTACTGCTATGGCCTCATCATAACTCATCTGTGCTCTAACTGTGAACCATTTGAACTATGCTCCAACTGCGAGCATCCTGTATCAGATCCAACTCTTATCTGAAGAGTGATCTAAAAACAATCTCTTTACTCTTATCTGCTTACCATTCCGCTTAATAGAAATGGTCCTGAGTACTGTATTCACAAGTCTGCAGAATTACCTGAGTATCCTCAATCATAACATATCTGAATCTCATAGCTTATTGTCCCATGAACTGAGACTATCTATCATCCTCAATACCTATCTCATTACATGTCATATGGTATGGGAGCAACATACTTTCTCATCTCATATATACTCTACCCTTCATGCACTGTAAAAGGGAGTATTCATTCATCATGGCATACTCTAACATGCATGTCATCATATGACAATTGCAAGGAGATGCAACTATCATAACTTATGGCATCATAAGCCATATCATCATCATACTTTGCTCAACCATCCATCAGACTAACTAAACCTCAAGGCATATTTTATTTATCATATTGCCTATCATATCTTGGTCAGTCATCCTGAAACATCCGTCTATCTCAGGCTGCCACGCTACCCTCTTATTAAGGTACAGACTCAACCCTTCATCACTCTTTCTTACATAGGGGAGTCACTGTATCCCGTAATCTGTGGCTACCTTCTACTATCTCATTTCTTCTTTTGTCTATCTATCAGTCTCAGTCTATTCTTGACCAGACTGTGGTTCCTTATCGGCCTTTACTGTAACAGCCTAGAACCCCTTTACAAAGATATTATCCGCTTTCCCCTTAGGTAGGCTTGGTGCCCACATGAGGTCACGGTTTTGTTTTCCAGACACACGAGCCACAGCCCTTAAACACCTGAAAACGCATCTTTCTCTTAATCCTAGCGAACTTCAGTCGCCTAGATCTCATTCATTATCTTTTACTATTATTTCTATTCTTTAGGGTACTCTACCCTAGATCTCTGTGATGGAATCCCTCTGCTTAGGGAATTTTAACTCTTTACCTATTAACCATCACGTCCTTAGCCTTAGCCTTAGGCCATATCAAAACATCATCACATCTCTAGCCTTTAGGCTATGCCCTAGGATTACTCCGAGGCAAACTTCATACTAGCTATCCCATTCTAGCTCTCAGGTCTTTTATTCAACTAGGTTGAATAAGACTTTTACCATGTAGATCTACTCCTCGTAATCACATGGAGGATCTGTCTCATTCTAGCTATCTCATCTAGCTAGCTCATCTTAACTCATCATTATCATCCTTTGCGGCTTATCCTGCCTAGCAAGGATGACTTGCTTATTGGAGTTGCCAACTTTCTCTATGCATGACTTCTCCACTCAAGCTCTATGTTCATGCTTTGTGTTCACCTGTCTTTTCCTTTACAACGAAACATGAACACCTCTTATTCCATCTAGGAGCTTTATCTCCACGGGCTCTTCTAAACCCATAATAGTCCCGATCTAAATCTTCTAATGTCATACCAGGACATCTCTGTCATTCCGTCGCATTATGAGTATTGGGTAATCGCTATTCATAGCCTCTATGATTCTTCATTACCCTTAACTCCTCACGACTTATCATTTCTATTCTTTAGTCGTGACCTACAGCTTCAGACGTCGCGTCCTTAACATTTTATGTCTTCTAGTCGCGACCTAAATCTTCTTTCGTCGCGACCCTAACCTTTCTACGTCGCGACTCAACTCCTCTACCGTCGCGACCAGGATATTTTCTCGTCGCGACTTATGTCTCTTCACGTCGCAACCAAATCTTTCTGTGAATAACCGTCGCGACCTATAAACTTATGCGTCGCGACTAAACCTCTCATTGAGGCTACCCGTCGCGATATAAACCACGTTAGTCGCGACCGGAGTGCTATTCTGTCGTTCTCAAGGGCTAAATCAGAGCATCACTGAGCCAGAACCTTCTGTTCTGTGCCAGAATCTTATGCTCTGAACCAGAGTCCTTTCTGGTTGGTGCCAGAACCTCTTGCTCTGATACCAAAATGAAACATCCTCCCTTACAGCCCTCAGAGTACACTAGCGGAAGCAATATTAGCTTAAAATGGCTTAACTTCATCATTCATAATTTGAATATGCCAACATTATTTATCATTGAATCATAAAATGTCATACAATATGGCATATACAACAAGACATATACATAATCCTCATATCTCTATTACATCTTGTTCTGCCTAAACTTCGGCAGCATAACCGCTACGCTTCAGCTGTACAAAGAACTGAACCGTACTGATTCGGTAATTCCCTCATGAGAACTACCATTCTACGTAGTACCCAGGAAAGACTAGATGAACCGGCTAGGTCCACTCACTTCTAGCCTCCTTAGACAGCACTACGTACACAGTACTTATCATATACTGATGTTCAGTTTTTACTCCGGCAGCATAACGGCGTCTCTTAGGATTCTCTAAATCCACTTCAGCATAACCTCCCTGTAATGGGTTATGGATGGGGATGAGATTCGGGGGAATCTCAGTAGCAACAATCATAACAATATATGTAATGCAGAGTGACAGTGCTTGCTTGTGATTGTGTACAGATAAGTATGCTGCGTGCTTCCATACTTAATAACATATGACCATAGCATTACAGCAGAGCTTCAGACATAACATATAAGACAACAATCCAACCAAACAATAGCACATCAAATCACAAAGCCATTACATAGAAGTTAGGATTAGTTACTACCTGGCTAGCTTAGCAGAACCTTACTATCTCTATTCTGCTTCCAGCTCCGCCAGAACTTCCTTTCTTCCTTTCTCCTTTCTCTCTTCCTTTCCTTCCCTTTCCCTCTCTTCTTTCTCTCTCATTCTCCTCTCCTCCGCGGGATGCAAATGGAATGGGGGAAGGGGGGTATTTATAATAGGGCTCAATGGCACAATCGTAGTTTCTATGAACTTTGATCCTGCGGTCCTGGTTTTTCCTGGATTTTCCTATTTTCTTTTATTTCTCCTTTACTGCATCATCGTGCCAACTCACCATGCTGACTCAGCGCCTCATTTTTCACATGTCACAATTCCCTGGACACCTCAACAGCTGACTCAGCATGCTGACTCACCGGTCCAGTCTCCTGCCTCGTAATGCGTGCCCTCAACTTTATCTGCTTTCTGCAGACTAATGCCATGTGGCAACTGGAAGAGACCTTGCACGCTTCCCAATGCCACCCAGATAAGTCCCAGACTTATCTGATCACCTCCTCAGTTTACGTGCCTCCTCGGTTATCGCGCCAACCGATTATCTTTACTTTACTGAATCATTACTTTAATGCCATGTGGCATCTTGTGGGACCCATGAGTATACCTTATCAGTCCACCTCATGGTTTCCAGATAACCTTTCCTGTATCTGATATCCTGCCTCCGGTCTATCTCCAACCGGGTAACTATCTCTCTTGGACCTTCACCACTCTTTGCCCACACGATTAGCGCCACTTTAGTCACTAGTCGCGACCTCAACATCATCTTGTCGCGACCTTACAATTCTGTGTACATTAGTCGCGACCACAACATTCTTTCGTCGCGACCATAACACAATCTAGTCGCGACCATAACATTTTCTAGTCGCAACCAGCCCATTTCACCTATTAGTCGCGACACACACATCATTCAGTCGCGTCTAAACCTTTCTGCCATTATTAGTCGCGACCATACTTATTTCACGTCGCGACCCTACTACTTTCTCATCGCGTATGGCTCTTTCTGTAACCATTAGTCGCGACCATACTGCTCTCTAGTCGCGACCTAAATGATCAGCTCGTAACTCTTCAACCTTTGACCTTTACATCACCCCAAATGGCCATTCTACCCCTTGGGACTTCCACTGTTTACACATAAGTTCCCGTACCTTTACTTACTCGCAGCTTAGTCCCTAAAAACTCTCTTATGTCTCTGGGACTTCTGCTCAAAAGGGGTCTGGTAGCCTCTCATTCTCAGGCTATTTCCGTGTCTGAAGGCCTGAAAATTGGGATGTTACAGTAACTTTATGTTTGTTAAAATATACGTTAAATGTGTGAAATTAATCGATTAATAGTTTGATTAATTAAAATTAATCGAACACCTAGTCAATTAATCAATTAAAAAGGGGATATGTGTGTGCTTAAATGTCAAATTAATTGACTAACAGTTCCATTAGTCAAAATTAATCGTACAGCTAATCGATTAAACATAGGTGAAAATTTTTTGAAATTTGTTTTACTTTAAAATTAATCGATTAAAAAATTTGATTAATGTTAATTCATCGAATAGCTAATCGATTAATGGATATTAAAAATATGTTAAAAGTTGTTTTTATTGAGAATTAATTGATTAATTATTCGATTAATGTTAATTAATCGAACATCTAATCAATTAATCAATGTCGATTAATTTCCCTCTGTATGTGCATGTTTGATAAAATTAATTGATTACCTAAACGATTAATGTTAGGATTTATCAGTTATCAGTTGCGCTCTTCACTATTCAACTCGAGCCCTAATTGACTAATCTCTAATCTCTCTTACTTTCAATCCTAAAAAATCCTCAAATTAGTTTGTGGTACTGTTTGCGCAACCTCCACAGATCATAACCCACCTGATAACTATCGTTTTAATTATCAAATAAAACTAAGCTAACCAATAGTAAAGTGGAGGCTAACCTAGGTCGATTCACAAGGAGTCTAGATGGATGCTAAGGTACCTAATTAATTTAATGAGCCACAAATTAACAAGTTAATCAGATGAATTGTGTGATGAGGTATTTGAATTAAAACTGAAAGTAAATCCTATACTATTGTTTATGATTTTAGGTGTTTATGATGAGGATATGAATCAATGACAAGTGTGTTCCCTTGGAGATTACCTTACCTTCATTATCCACAGAATAATTGGAGTTAATCAGTTGAACTAGAATAGGTTAGCTAACAACTCGCCAGCTAAATCTCAATCAAAGCTACAACTCATAGACATTTAATAGAGAAAATGAATCATTCAACTCAGAGATAGAAGAAGATGAATTAAACAGATACAAATGTACTCTGTTATATAATCACTCTAATTAATCATAACCACGTCCAACTAGTGCATGGATGAGAATCAATCAGAGCAACAATTATGTAGAAATAAGAATCCAACTCGGTTCCCTACTCCTTTGTCATCTATACTAACTCTAATTGCATCAGTAATTACAAAATCAACTCCATCAACTCGATACAATTAACTCTGAATTAAAGACACAATAAACTCCCTGTTTCAGTTCAAGGATTCAGGTTTAGCATTATCTCTAAGGTAGCAAACTTATAATTTATCATTGCTAGGATGTTCTCCATAGTAGATCTCAAGTCCTTGAAGTTAGAGCTGAAGTTTGTGTTTATGGAATTTATATTTGAATTCATCACATTAATGCTCTTAAGTATATCAGATATTCCAGCATCCTTTGTAGCAGCAGGTACATCTATAGCTCTAGAGGATTTAGCTAATTATCTATCATTGTTGAATTTGTTCTGCCCAAAATTCCTGTTTCCACCTCCATCCCTCCATCTAAAATTAGGATGATCTCTCCATCCTTCATTATATGTGTTGGAGTATGGATTTCTCTGTGGATATTGGTTTGGTTTGTGTAATATCCTTAATTTTCTGTACTGGTTCCTATGTACAGATTAAACAGAATATATGAGTTCTGTTTCAGGAAAAAAATGTGGTCCTTTATGTAAAGAAAATGATTAAATTGCAAAAGAAAGGAAATGAAGGGACTTAAATGTAATTATGGAAAGTTTAAGGTTAGGAAAGAAAGGTAGACAAAAATGTGGGCTCTTAAAGTGTAATTTTAGCCAAATAAAGGGACTTAATTACAAAGAAGAAAAAGTTCCCTGGGGCTAAAGTGTAATTAAAGAAAAATAGGCCAGAAGTGGTTTGGACCGCCCGACAGCATTTCAGTCCCAGATTCTACCAGAAGTTAGGGCAGGTGACGCCGGGTAACCCAGCCTAATACCGGAATTTTTGAAGACTCCAGATAGCCAGAAATGGACTGATCGTCCAAAAGTTATAAAAATTAATACCGGATGCCCTAGATTTCAGATATAAGTGAGAAAATACAGGATGATGCGCCTTTATGGGACGGATGTCAGGAAACTGACAGAATACCGATAGGAGGTCTGTAGGAAAAGTTATTCAAAAAATAAAAAAATCAAGACGGAGTGTGAGGCCTCCGGGGATCCGGGTAGGAGATTTATCGGTATTTTTAAAGGGGCTGAATGTGATCGGATGACTTCAGTCAGATGACTGTTATAACCCATAGGGATGCTTGAACACAGTAAGACACTGTATCTGGGATAAGGAGCTGGTGTCTGGAAAGGTGTATAATCGGTAAATAATAATTAAAATATTAGGTGAATTGTGGCAGAGGAAGATTCCTCGTAATGCGTGCCATACAGGTAATAGACCCAGGAAGCCCAAAAATGGTGTCATTAGAGGCCCAATAAGACTCTTGGACTGATAGGTGGGCCAGTGTCCAGCAGAACCCCGGAAAAGTGCGAAATTACGAAAACACCCCTGTGTTGTACAAAAAGGGCAGCAGATGAATGGAGGGCATTCTGGTTATTCTGGACAGGCCTAGAGGCTAAGACATATCTAAATAAGGTTGACTAGAGCCAGTATATGCTTTGACCAGGTTCAGAAAGGTGTGAAATGACGATTTTGCCCTTAGGGTTAAAATAGGACAAGATAGGGCACCAAGGGCATTTTGGTCATTTCGGAGGAGATCTGTAACTGAGTCTGGACCCAGTATTAAAAATTTAATGATATAAAGGGTCTAGATATTAAATGTGAGGTCAGTAGACATAAAAAGATTTTCAGAAAAATCAGATTCAGAAAACAGCACGTTTTTCGAGGAGACGGACCGGGCCGGTGCCGGATTGGACCGAAAAGCTTCCAGAAGGCTCTAGCTCCCTCTCAATTTTGTCACATGAAGAATGTGGGTGGTGAGGTGTCCCATGAGTTGGCATTGAGTGATGTCATGCATGATGCAGTAAAAGGAATAAAAGAAAATAGGAAATTCAGGAAAAACCAGGACCACAGGATCACAAGTCTTCAAAATTACAAGATTGCCATTGCTCAACACTATAAATACCCCCTAGCTCCTCATTTCGGCACAAGCAAGAGAGAGAGGAAGAAAGAAGTTCTTGAGAGAGAAAGTGAGAGAAAGAAAGAAGTAAGGAAGTTCTGGTGGAGTTGGAAGTAGTAGAGAAGTTCTGAAGCTCTGCTTTTGAGGTAGCAACTAATCCTAACTCTTATGTAATGTCTTTGTGATTTGTTGTGCTTTTGTTTGGCTGGATTGTTGTCTTATATGTTATGCTTGAAGCTCTATTCCAATGCTATGATCATATGTTACTGAATATGGAAGCATGCAGCATACTTATCTGTACACAATCACAAGCAAGCACCGTCACTCTGCATTACATATATTGTTATGATTATTGTTACTGGGATTCTTTTGAATCTCATTCCCAAATATAACATTACAGGGGAGGTCCTGTCAAATTAAAATTTGGAAATCTTAAGAGACGCCGTTATGCTGCCGAAATTCCGGCAAGGAAGCAGGAACAGGGAAAGGAACTGATACGTACTGTGTACGTAGTGCTGTCTAAGGAGGCTGGAAGTGAGTGGACCCAGCAGGTTCATCCAGTCTTTCCTGGGTACTACGTAGAATGGTAGTTCTCATGAGGGAATTACCGAATCGATACAACATCGGTTACTTTCTAAAGAAGAATTGTAGCAGTTATGCTGCCGGATTTTAGACAGTAAAAGATGTAATAGAAATATGAGGGGGTTAATCATGCACTGAAATATAACAGTTGATTATTTGATATTAATTGTTATCTGGCATATATGACTGATATGTGTTGGTTGTATGCATGTGTATGTAAAGACTAAATGCTGAAAATAGGCTCAGTGAACAGTAATTCGTGAAGACCTATTCATGTTTGATAAATCATTAAAAATAGCAAATGATTGAATTAATGTACGAAATTTTTAGGGTAAAAAGTAGACATACTAAGATTTAATTTTATATATAGAATGCCCCATTTGGATGTCTACAAGAAAATATATGAAATGCTAAAGTTGGGGACCAGAATGCTGAATTCAGGAGAAAATCACTGGATGAACAGTAAATTTGAAACGTTGACCCACGTTGAATTGGTCAAGTAATGGTCAACCAATGAGTTTTCCCTGAAATATAATTGAGTGAGATCCATGTAGCACTTTGAACCACTTCGTTTCGATTTTTATAGAATTAGTTTTGATTTTTCAAAATCAAGTCACTCATCTGGAATTTGCCATAGTGAACAGTACCCGATAAGAATAAAATTCCAGATTGAGAATTTGGACTTCAATAACCCTGAAAGTGGTTCCAAATGCTACTGAATGGTCCCTAAGATGTATAAAAATAAGGATGTGACATTTTGGTATCAGAGCAAAGGATTCTGGCTTAGGAAATGCTCTGAGTAGATGATTTATAGATAGATATACCATGATAAAGCCGTCATAATTGACACTAAGTTAGTGTTTGCAGGATGGCTAGACATAGATTCGGGTCTGAAACTACAGTAAACCAATGGGAGTTTAGACCAGAGGTCTCTAGTTCGGATAGTTCGGAAGAGGAGATATTGAGCAATGATTCTGACCTCTGGACATCTCCAGTGGTTGGTAACTTTGAAGAGGAAAGTTCCTGGGTAGGATCAAACTTTCCGTGTGGTAATCGAGAAGAGATGGTATTGAACGGTCCTATTCCTGCCATTCCCATAAGTGCGGTACCCTTGAATATAACAGATAGTTCAGGATCCAGCCAAGTATGTGATCAGAGTAATACGCCAGGTTCCAGAAGGCCTGAAGTGACCCTAGTAGAGATACATTTGGGAGGTCTAATCGTAAGGATGGTCCCAGGGAGGAACCTGAATAGAGAACAATTTGAGAGATCGGTAGCATTAGCCCGACAACTATACGAGTTGAGGCAGACTCTGATCAGAAACATAGATCAAGATTATACGGTCTACCAGGAGTTTATCACAAGGGTGAAAGCCATATATCAAGCCTGGGATCCAACCGTGTTAACCATGGGGCTTTGGTTAGAAATTATGAATGATGTATTGCCAATGACTCCTACCTGGAGATCGGAGTTGGATCAGTATTTTGATAGAGAATCATACTGTACCATATCCGACTGGATCTACCTAGTAGGAGAATATATTAGAATGAAGTTTAAGAAAAATTAGAGTAATGTTTTCAATGTGTAAAAGATCAGTACAGTAGCATATGTAAGACTGTAATATGTACTTTGTATGCTATGTTTGAAAAGAAATGAGAAATGTTGTTGTTTATTGCATTCCTTTCTATGTTAGAACATAACAAAATGGTTCGGACAAGAAGAACGATTCCAGCAGAGGAACCACAGGAAGCTGGAAATCTTAATCAACTAATTTTAGAGCGATTAGAGCAACAACAAAAGATGATAGAAGAAATGAGAGCTGCTCATGCACGAAATGAGCAGGAAAGAGATGCTACCATAGCCGCAGCAGTAGCAGCAGCTGTAAATAATTTAAGACCGCCAGAGCCTTCAGGAGCGACTAGTAGAGAACCTGAAGAAGTACCACAGCAGGCGGAGCAGCCCTAGAGACGGGTTGAATTGAGGGAGGAGGCAGTTAGCATCTAGCAATGGATGGTTCAGTTTTGCAAGCACAACCCTCCCATATTCGAAGGGACATTCGAAGTACAGATAGCAGAGAATTGGGTCAGCAGATTAGAGAAGATCTTCAAGGTCCTCGACTGCCCAACTGAAACTAAGGCCCAAATGGCCATCTATCAATTAGAAAAAGATGCAGATAGATGGTGGAAGAATACAGAGTTGCTTCTCCAAGCAAGAGACATTCCAGTTACCTGGGAAGTGTTTCTTGAGCAGTTTTACGAGAAATATTTCCCTCAATCCGTCAGAGATGAAAGGGAGGCCGAATTCCTTGTGCTGAGGCAAGGAGAAAAAGAAGCTTTTGATGAATATTTGGCCAAGTTCATCCGGCTATCTCAATATTCAACTTACCTACACCAAGTGGACGATGAACGCTGGATGACAGAAAGAATGATTAGAGGACTAAACTCTATGCTAAAGGAGAAGTTAACTCCCCAACAATACAACCAGTTTAATAAGGCTATGGAAGCATGTCGAATCGTTGAGAACAGCATGAATCATAGAATGCTGTCCAGATCCGGGAGTAAGGATCAGGCGACCCCTGACAAGGCCGGTCGAAATCAGGAAGCTGCAGGTGGGAGCGGCTATAAGAAGAGGAAGCGACCGTGGCAGAACAAAAAGCCAAATAGAGGAAATTTCCGCGGCAGATCCAATAACAGGGATCCAAAGGCCCCAGTATGTGAAAAGTGTGGAAAGACCATGTTTAATGGGCCAGAACGTTTGTTATACCAGCGGAAAGCCCGGACATTTTTCCAGAGAATGTCCTCAAGCAATAACTGATCCAAGGCCCAGGACAACAGGATGAGTGTTTGCACTCTCTAGAGAGGACGCTCAGCGATCATCTGAGATGATCCAAGGTACAATTTATCTAAATGATCATGCTGTGACTGCTCTATTTGATTCGGGTGCAAGTCATTCCTTTATATCTTATGAATGTGCCAAATTCCTAGGCCTTCTGATCAGCAAATTGCGTTATGATATACAGGTGAAAACCCCCACCAACACTAAAGTAATCACGTCTGATGCCTGTCTAAATAGTGTGGTGCATTATGAGCACTGCAGTACCACCTTGGACCTGATCTGTATGCCTTTCTGGGAGATTGATGTCATACTCGGTTTAAATTGGTTATCCTCCAATAATGTGATGTTGGACTGCAGAAACAAGACCCTGGTTCTTGGTCCAAAGATCACTGATCGGAGCTCAGAAGTGCAACTGAACTTCATGACGGAGGCTCAGGCAGAAAAATGTTTACGGAAAGGATGTCAGGGATATGTGGTATTCTTTTCTGTCCAAGCAGAAGTAGAAGAAGGCATCGAGGAGATTCCTGTAGTCAATGAATTTCCTGAAGTCTTTCCAAAGGAGATTCAGGGAGTGCCTTCAGAGCGTGAAGTAGAATTTGCGATCGACATTATACCTGGAGCTGGACCAGTGTCAAAAGCCCCGTACAGGATGGCTCCCAATGAAGTGATGGAACTGATGAAGCAAATTGAGGAGCTATTGGAAAAGGGTTTCATACGACCCAGTGTATCGCCATAGGGTGCTCCAGTGCTATTTGTCAAGAAAAAAGATGGCAGTTTAAGGCTATGTATTGACTACAGGGAATTAAATAAGCTTACAGTTAAGAATAAGTATCCTCTTCCCAGAATTGACGACCTGCTGGACCAGTTGGCAGGAGCGAGCTTATTCTCCAAGATTGACTTGAGATCTGGCTACCATCAATTGAGGGTTAAGGCAGATGATATTCCAAAGACAGCATTCAGAACGCGTTACAGGCATTTTGAGTTCTTGGTGATGCCTTTTGGATTAACCAATGCACCTGCTATCTTCATGGACTATATGAATCGGATCTTCAGGCCTTATCTAGATCAGTTCGTTGTGGTCTTCATTGATGATATTCTGGTGTACTCCAAATCTCCAGAGGAGCATGAAAGGCATTTGAGGATTGTTCTTGGTACCCTTAAAGAAAAGAAGCTCTATGCTAAGCTGAGTAAATGTGAGTTTTGGCTGTCAGAAGTCAAATTTCTCGGTCATGTCATATCCCGAGACAGAGTAGCTATGGATCCTAGCAAAGTTGAAGCAGTTTTGAGCTGGGAGCAGCCCAGGACAGTGACGGAGATCAGAAGTTTTCTCGGCCTAGCAGGTTACTACAGAAGATTTATTCAAGACTTTTCTCGAATTGCCTTACCACTTACCAAGCTGACCAGAAAGAATCAGCAGTTTAAGTGGGATGAGAAGTGCGAGGCTAGCTTCCAAGAGTTGAAGCAGAGATTAACGACTACTCCCGTGCTGATTATTCCAGACCCAACTCAGACTTATGTAGTCTATACTAATACTAGCAAGCAGGGGCTGGGATGTGTGCTTATGCAGCAAGGTCGAGTAGTAGCCTACGCCTCTCGGCAGTTAAAGCCACATGAAGAGAATTATCCCACTTATGATCTGGAGCTTGCGGCGGTGGTCTATGCCCTGAAGATATGGAGACACTATTTATATGGAGCAACGATAGAGTTGTTTTGCGACCACAAAAGCCTGAAGTATCTACAAGATCAGAAGGAGCTGAACATGAGGCAGCGGCGATGGATGGAATTGTTAAAAGATTATGATTTTCAGATCAAATACCATCCAGGAAAAGCCAATGTGGTAGCTAATGCCCTGAGTAAAAAGGTGGTGCAAGTTGCATACATGATGATCAAGGAATTAGAACTGATAGAAGATATACGCGACTGGAGCCCTCTATATCAAATGCAACTGACGGAGAATCTTTCGGAGGAGTTCATGTCAGAGCTTGCATAGAAGATGAGATCAAAGAGGCTCAGAAGCAGGATAAGCTCACGGCAATATTTAAAGACAAGCTGGAGAGAGGAAAGACAAGGAATTTTGAGATGTCCCCAGACGGATTACTACAGTTTCGGGGAAGACCCTATATCCCTAACGTTATGGGATTAAGGGAAAGGATTCTGGAGGAAGCACATAAAAGCTGATATACAGTACATCCAAGTATGACCAAGATGTACCATGATGTTAAAAGGTTATTTTGGTGGCCTGGATTGAAGAAAGATGTGGTAGCTTACGTGTCTAAGTGCTTAACCTGCCAGAAAGTGAAAGTTGAACATCAAAAGCCAGCAGGAACGTTACAGCCTCTAGATATCCCTGAGTGGAAATGGGATGGGATTGCCATGGACTTTGTGGAAGGACTACCCTTAACCCCATGTAGACATGATGCGGTTTGGGTAGTAATTGATCGACTGACAAAATCAGCACATTTTCTGGCAATCAATAAGAGAGATTCTCTTGAAAAGCTGGCAAGGCTGTATATAAAGGAGATAGTTAGACTTCATGGTATCCCGAGCAGCATTGTGTCCGATAGAGACCCTCGATTTACTTCAAAATTTTGGAGGTCTCTACAGGAAGAAATGGGCACTACTCTCAGATTTAGTACAGCCTATCATCCTCAGACAGATGGTCAATCTGAAAGAACAATACAGACGTTAGAGGATATGCTGAGAGCATGTGTCTTAGATTTCAAAGGCAGCTGGGATATCCATTTACCCCTTATAGAGTTTGCTTATAACAATAGTTATCAGGCCAGTATTCAGATGGCACCTTTTGAAGCACTTTATGGACGTAAATGTAGATCCCCCTTATGCTGGCTAGAGTTGAGTGAGAGAAGAATGCTTGGTCCGGATATAGTGGATCAAACTGCAGAACAAGTTGCGGTAATTAGAAAATGATTGTTGACGGCTCAAAGCAGACAGAAAAGCTATGCAGATGTCAGAAGGAAGCCGTTGGAGTTTGAAGAAGGAGAACATGTATTCCTTAAGTTAACTCCAACCACGGGAGCCGGACGATCGATTAAAGTGAAAAAGTTGCATCCAAGATACATCGGGCCATTCCAGATTCTCTCAAAGATAGGAGCAGTAGCCTACAAGTTGGCTCTTCCTCCTAATCTCAGCCAGATACATGATGTGTTCCATGTTTCCCAATTAAAGAAGTATATTCTAGATCCATCTCATGTGATTCAGCAAGATGAGGTCGCACTGCGAGATGACTTGACCTATGAGGTTGGACCGGTGCGAATTGCTGATAGAAAAGTCAAGCAGTTGCGGAATAAGCAAATTCCTTTAGTTAAAATGATCTGTAAAGGCTTGACTGAACAAGAGGCTACATGGGAAACAGAAGAAAAGATGAGAGAGAAGTATCCAGAATTGTTCCTATAGGATAGGTGTAATGTAAATTTCGGGGACAAAATTTATTTTAAGGGGGAGAGAAATGTAATATCCTTAATTTTCTGTACTGGTTCCTATGTACAGATTAAACGGAATATATGAGTTCTGTTTCAGGAAAAAAATGTGGTCCTTTATGTAAAGAAAAGGATTAAATTGCAAAAGAAAGGAAATGAAGGGACTTAAATGCAATTATGGAATTTATATTTGAATTCATCACATTAATGCTCTTAAGTATATCAGATATTCCAGCATCCTTTGTAGCAGCAGGTACTTCTATAGCTCTAGAGGATTTAGCTAATTATCTATCATTGTTGAATTTGTTCTGCCCAAAATTCCTGTTTCCACCTCCATCCCTCCATCTAAAATTAGGATGATCTCTCCATCCTTCATTATATGTGTTGGAGTATGGATTTCTCTGTGGATATTGGTTTGGTTTGTGTAATATCCTTACTTTTCTGTACTGGTTCCTATGTACAGATTAAACGGAATATATGAGTTCTGTTTCAGGAAAAAAATGTGGTCCTTTATGTAAAGAAAATGATTAAATTGCAAAAGAAAGGAAATGAAGGGACTTAAATGCAATTACGGAAAGTTTAAGGTTAGGAAAGAAAGGTAGACAAAAATGTGGGGTCTTAAAGTGTAAGTTTAGCCAAATAAAGGGACTTAATTACAAAGAAGAAAAAGTTCACTGGGGCTAAAGTGTAATTAAAGAAAAATAGGCCAGAAGTGGTTTGGACCGCCCGACAGCATTTCAGTCCCAGATTCTACCAGAAGTTAGGGCAGGTGACGCCGGGTAACCCAGCCTAATACCGGAATTTTTGAAGACTCCAGATAGCCAGAAATGGACTGATCGTCCAAAAGTTATAAAAATTAATACCGGATGCCCTAGATTTCAGATATAAGTGAGAAAATACAGGATGATGCGCCTTTATGGGACGGATGTCAGGAAACTGACAGAATACCGATAGGAGGTCTGTAGGAAAAGTTATTCAAAAAATAAAAAATCCAGACGGAGTGTGAGGCCTCCGGGGATCCGGGTAGGAGATTTATCGGTATTTTTAAAGGGGCTGAATGTGATCGGATGACTTCAGTCAGATGACTGTTATAACCCATAGGGATGCCTGAACACAGTAAGACACTGTATCTGGGATAAGGAGCTGGTGTCCGGAAAGGTGTATAATCGGTAAATAATAATTAAAATATTAGGTGAATTGTGGCAAAGGAAGATTCCTCGTAATGCGTGCCATACAGGTAATAGACCCAGGAAGAACAAAAATGGTGCCATTAGAGGCCCAATAAGACTCTTGGACTGATAGGTGGGCCAGTGTCCAGCAGAACCCCGGAAAAGTGCAAAATTACGAAAATACCCCTGTGTTGTACAAAAAGGGCAGCAGATGAATGGAGGGCATTCTGGTTATTCTGGACAGGCCTAGAGGCTAAGACATATCTAAATAAGGTTGACTAGAGCCAGTATATGCTTTGACCAGGTTCAGAAAGGTGTGAAATGACGATTTTGCCCTTAGGGTTAAAATAGGACAAGATAGGGCACCAAGGGCATTTTGGTCATTTCGGAGGAGATCTGTAACTGAGTCTGGACCCAGTATTAAAAATTTAATGATATAAAGGGTCTAGATACTAAATGTGAGGTCAGTAGACATAAAAAAGATTTTCAGAAAAATCAGATTCAGAAAACAGCACGTTTTTCGAGGAGACGGACCGGGCCGGTGCCGGATTGGACCGGAAAGCTTCCAGAAGGCTCTAGCTCCCTCTCAATTTTGTCACATGAAGAATGTGGGTGGTGAGGTGTCCCATGAGTTGGCATTGAGTGATGTCATGCATGATGCAGTAAAAGGAATAAAAGAAAATAGGAAATTCAGGAAAAACCAGGACCACAGGATCACAAGTCTTCAAAATTACAAGATTGCCATTGCTCAACACTATAAATACCCCCTAGCTCCTCATTTCGGCACAAGCAAGAGAGAGAGGAAGAAAGAAGTTCTTGAGAGAGAAAGTGAGAGAAAGAAAGAAGTAAGGAAGTTCTGGTGGAGTTGGAAGTAGTAGAGAAGTTCTGAAGCTCTGCTTTTGAGGTAGCAACTAATCCTAACTCTTATGTAATGTCTTTGTGATTTGTTGTGCTTTTGTTTGGCTGGATTGTTGTCTTATATGTTATGCTTGAAGCTCTATTCCAATGCTATGATCATATGTTACTGAATATGGAAGCATGCAGCATACTTATCTGTACACAATCACAAGCAAGCACCGTCACTCTGCATTACATATATTGTTATGATTATTGTTACTAGGATTCTTTTGAATCTCATTCCCAAATATAACATTACAGGGGAGGTCCTGTCAAATTAAAATTTGGAAATCTTAAGAGACGCCGTTATGCTGCCGAAATTCCGGCAAGGAAGCAGGAACAGGGAAAGGAACTGATACGTACTGTGTACGTAGTGCTGTCTAAGGAGTCTGGAAGTGAGTGGACCCAGCAGGTTCATCCAGTCTTTCCTGGGTACTACGTAGAATGGTAGTTCTCATGAGGGAATTACCGAATCGGTACAACATCGGTTACTTTCTAAAGAAGAATTGTAGCAGTTATGCTGCCGGATTTTAGACAGTAAAAGATGTAATAGAAATATGAGGGGGTTAATCATGCACTGAAATATAACAGTTGATTATTTGATATTAATTGTTATCTGGCATATATGACTGATATGTGTTGGTTGTATGCATGTGTATGTAAAGACTAAATGCTGAAAATAGGCTCAGTGAACAGTAATTCGTGAAGACCTATTCATGTTTGATAAATCATTAAAAATAGCAAATGATTGAATTAATGTACGAAATTTTTAGGGTAAAAAGTAGACATACTAAGATTTAATTTTATATATAGAATGCCCCATTTGGATGTCTACAAGAAAATATATGAAATGCTAAAGTTGGGGACCAGAATGCTGAATTCAGGAGAAAATCACTGGATGAACAGTAAATTTGAAACGTTGACCCACGTTGAATTGGTCAAGTAATGGTCAACCAATGAGTTTTCCCTGAAATATAATTGAGTGAGATCCATGTATCACTTTGAACCACTTCGTTTCAATTTTTCTAGAATTAGTTTTGATTTTTCAAAGTCAAGTCACTCATCTGGAATTTGCCATAGTGAACAGTACCCGATAAGAATAAAATTCCAGATTGAGAATTTGGACTTCAACAACCCTGAAAGTGGTTCCAAATGCTACTGAATGGTCCCTAAGATGTATAAAAATAAGGATGTGACAGTTTGCCTTGATAGCTAGCTGATACATCGTCATATTGT
Organism: Leucaena leucocephala; assembly: GCA_037074615.1. NCBI lineage: Eukaryota > Viridiplantae > Streptophyta > Magnoliopsida > Fabales > Fabaceae > Leucaena > Leucaena leucocephala. The sequence continues at coordinate 20,578,461 of CM073532.1, read as the reverse complement.
GTTGGACAATTGACATTGGTGTGTATAGGAGAATAATAAAGCTGACAACTAGGAGCAACTACAGCTTGAGAGTATGGGCTCTGAACATGTGAATTGCTCAGTTGAGCAGCTAGATTATTGATTTGATCATTCATAATAGCAACTTGAGAAGATAAGCTGTTATAATATTGAGAAGAAGACCTGGTAGAAAACTCATGAACTTGTCTAGCATCATAGCATCCATACTGCTGGTCATTATTTGCTATCTTCTCAATCAAGTTCCATGCTTCATCAGTAGCTAAATCAACAATGGAACCCCCACCAGCTGCATCCAAATTCTTTCTACATGTAAAGTGTAATCCTGAATGAAAATACTGCACCAAATGCTCACTTAGAATCTAGTGGTAAGGACATCTAGCTAATAGCTCTTGAAACCTTCCCCAAAACTCAGAAGGACTCTTCATCATGCTATTTTGTAGCAAAGATTTCCTTCCTCAATGTAGCAGTCTTTGATGTTGGGAAGTATCTTTCCAAGAAAGCATTCCTCAAGGTATTCCAGAAGTCCAAGGCTTGAGGTGTATGATGTGGCAGAATATAAAACCATTCATTTGCCTTTCCTTCAAGTGTAAAATGGAAAACTTGTCTCTAAACAGCATCCATATCAGCACCTGTAGGTTTCATGGATGAGCAAACCCACTACATAGTCTTCAAATGATTGAAAGGATCCTCATCTGCCAATCCATAAAACTTTGGTAAGTTACTTAACAATGGACCTTTCAGCTCAAAATTAACATCCAAAGTAGGATAAGTGCGAAAAGGATCAAAGTTTGCATTAGAAGAAGTCAGTTATCTTATGCTTCTACGTGCCCTTCTATTATTTTTGTTGTTCTCAAAATATTGCTCATTAAGATTATTATGGTTATGAACATGAGCTTCACCCTCAATAACATGCTCTATGACAAAATGATTATCCAAGATATCACCAGATGTAAATTCAGTTTTAGCTACAACAAATTCACCAGAAGAACTAGGCTTAACAGTAAATGCAACACTAGCTTGATTTAAGATTTTAGCCTTCTTAATTTGCCTAAGTGTTCTATTGATTTCTATATCCAATGGAAAGAATTCAGAGCTTTTGTTCATACAAATAACACTCAACAATGATGCAGGATATTAAGTACATCAGCAATACAACAAATTCAGCAAATGAGATCAAGTAATTGTAGTTCAGAAAGATCAGGTCATGATTAAATGGACCATAGGTCGCGACTAAAAAGTACAGAGAGCAGATATCGTGACAAAAATGAACTTCAAGTTGTGACTGACAGTCAGAGATAGTAAAATATTTGAATCAGGATTTTTGGTCGTAACCAAATGTCACTTTGGTTGAGACTAAAAATCACAAAGAGCAAATGCTTGAAGTTAAAAATGTTTGGTTGTGACCAAATGTCACTTACATAGCGACTAAAAAACATAGAGAGTAAATCTAAATTAAGCACTATTTTTTGGTCGTGACTAAGTGTCAATTTGGTTGCGACTGGAAATCACAGAGAAGAAAACTGATGGATGAAAATTTTGGTGGCGAACACAAAGCACTTCGGTTGCCACTAGAATTCACAGTGAGAAAATATGAGTTAGAAACAAATTCAGGTTGCGACCAAAAAGCACTATGGTCGCGACTAAAAGTCACAGAGATTCTCAAAAATCAATTTTTGCACTTTAGTCGCAACTAAACATGCAATAAGTCACGACTTAACAACACAAAACACTAATTTTGCAAAAAAAAAAAAAAACTAAAACATCTATCTACTTTTTATATTTTTTGGACCCAGCAGATTGCTTAGGACACCTTAATAAGTAAGGCTCCTCGACAAGGATGCCATTTTGATAACTGTCGTTTTAATTATCAAATAAAACTAAGCTAACCAATAGTAAAGTGGAGGCTAAACTAGGTCAATTTATAAGGAGCCTAGATGGATGCTAAGGTACCTAATTAATCTAATGAGCCACAAATTAACAAGTTAATCAAATGAATTGTGTGATGAGGTATTTGAACTAAATCTGAACGTAATCCTATACTACTGTTTATGATTTTAGGTGTTTATGATGAGGATATGAATCAATGACAAGTGTGTTCCCTTGGAGATTGTCACATCCTTATTTTTATACATCTTAGGGATCATTTAGTAGCATTTGGAACCACTTTCAGGGTTATTGAAGTCCAAATTCTCAATCTCAAATTTTATTCTTATTGGGTACTGTTCACTGTGGCAAATTCCAGATGAGTGACTTAAATTTGAAAATCATAACTAATTCTAGAAAAATTGAAACGAAGTGGTTCAAAGTGATACATGAAGATAACTTAATTATATTTTAGGGAAAAATCATTGGTTGATCATTACTTGACCAATTCAACGTGGGTCAACGTTTCAAATTTACTGTTCATCCAGTGATTTTCTCCTGAATCCAGCATTCTGGTCCCCAATTTTAGCATTTTATATCTTTTCGTGTAGACATCCAAATGGGGCATTCTATATATAAAATTGAATCTTAGTAGGTCTACTTTTTACCCTAAAAATTTAGTACATTAATTCAATTATTTACTATTTTTAATGATTTATCAAACATGAATAGGTCTTCACGGATTACTGTTCACTGAGCCTATTTTCAGCATTTAATCTTTACATACACATGCATACAACCAACACATATCAGTCATACATGCCAGATAACAATTAATATTAAATAATCAATTGTTATATATCAGTGCATGATTAACCCCCTCATATTTCTATTACATCTTTCACTGTCTAAAATCCGGCAGCATAACTGCTACAATTCTTCTTTAGAAAGTAACCGATGTTGTACCGATTTGGTAATTCCCTCATGAGAACTACCATTCTACGTAGTACCCAAGAAAGACTGGATGAACCTGCTGGGTCCACTCACTTCCAGCCTCCTTAGACAGCACTACATACACAGTACGTATCAGTTCCTTTCCCTGTTCCTGCTTCCTTGCCGGAATTTCGGCAGCATAACGGCGTCTCTTAAAATTTCCAAATTTCATTTTGACATAACCTCCCCTGTAATGTTATATATGGGAATGAGATTCAAAAGAATCCCAGTAACAATAATCATAACAATATATGTAATGCAGAGTGACGGTGCTTGCTTATGATTGCGTACAGATAAGTATGCTGCATGCTTCCATATTCAGTAACATATGATCATAGCATTGGAATAGAGCTTCAAGCATAACATATAAGACAACAATCCAGCCAAACAAAAGCACAACAAATCACAAAGACATTACATAAGAGTTAGGATTAGTTGCTACCTCAAAAGCAGAGCTTCAGAACTTCTCTACTACTTCCAACTCCACCAGAACTTCCTTACTTCTTTCTTTCTCTCACTTTCTCTCTCAAGAACTTCTTTCTTCCTCTCTCTCTTGCTTGTGCCAAAATGAGGAGCTAGGGGGTATTTATAGTGTTGAGCAATGGCAATCTTGTAATTTTGAAGACTTATGATCCTGTGGTCCTGGTTTTTCTTGGAATTTCGTATTTTCTTTTATTCCCTTTTACTGCATCACCCTGGACACCTCACCCCTCACATTCTTCACATGGAGAAATTGAGAGAGAGCTAGAGCCTTCTGGAAGCTTTCTGGTCCAATCCGGTACCGGCCCGGTCTATCTCCTCGAAAAAAGTGCTGTTTTCTGAATCTGATTTTTCTGAAAATCCTTTTTATGTCTACTGACCTCACATTTAGTATCTAGACCCTTTATATCATTAAATTTTTAATACTGGGTCCAGAATCAGTTACAGATCCCCTACGAAATGACCAAAATGCCCTTGGTGCCCTATCTTGTCCTATTTTAACCCTAAGGGCAAAATTGTCATTTCACACCTTTCTGAACCTGGTCAAAGTATATACTGGCTCTAGTCAACCTTATTTAGATATGTCTTAGCCTCTAGGCCTATCCAGAATGACCAGAATGCCCTCCATTCATTTGCTGCCCTTTTTGTACAATATAGGGGCATTTTCGTAATTTCGCACTTTTCAGGGGTTCTGCTGGACACTGGCCCACCTATCAGTCCAAGAGTCTTATTGGGCCTCTAATGGCGCCATTTTTGGGCTTCCTGGGTCCATTACTTGTATGGCACGCATTACGAGGAATCTTCCTCTGCCACAGTTCACCGAATATTTTAATTATTATTTACCGATTATACACCTTTCCGGACACCAACTCCTTTTCCCAGATACAGTGTCTTACTGTGTTCAGGCATCCCTGTGGGCTATAGCAGTCATCTGACTGAAGTCATCCGATCGCATTTAGCCCCTTTAATAATACCGATAAATCTCCTACCCGGATCCCCGGAGGCCTCACACTCCCGTCTGTATTTGCTATTTTGTGAATAACTTTTTCTACAGACCTATCGGTATTCTGGCAGTTTCCTGATTTCCACCCCATAAGGGCGCATCATCCTGTATTTTCTCACTTTTATCCGAAATCTAGGATATCGGGTAGGAATTTTTATAACTTTTGGACGATCAGTCCATTTTTGGCTATCTGGACTCTTCAAAAATTCCGGTATTAGGCTGGGTTACCCGGCATCCCCTGCCCTACCTTCTGGTAGAATCTGGGACTAAAATGCTGTCGGGCAGTCCAAACCACTTCTGGCCTATTTTTCTTTAATAATACTTTAGCCCGAGGGAACTTTTCTTCTTTGCAATTAAGTCCCTTAAATTTGTCTAAAATTACACTTTAAGACCCCACATTTTTGTCTACCTTTCATTCTTAACTTTAAACTTTCCATAATTGCACTTAAGTCCTTTCATTTCTTTTCTTTTGCAATTTAATCCTTTTCTTTACATAAAGACCAACATCTTTTCCTGAAAAATACTCATATATTTCATTCAATCTGTACATGGAAGTCAGTACAGAAAATTTAGAATATTACATTTCTCTCCCCCTTAAAATAAATTTCGTCCTCGAAATTTACATTACATCTATCCTATGGAAACAACGCAGGATATTTCTCCCTCATCTTTTCTTCTGTTTCCCATGTAGCCTCATGCTCAGTCAAGCCTTTCCAAATCACTTTTACTAAAGGAATTTGCTTATTCCGCAACTGCTTGACTTTTCTATCAGCAATTCGCACCGGTCCAACCTCATAGGTCAAGTCATCTCGCAGTGCGACCTCATCTTGCTGAATCACATAAGATGGATCTGGAACATACTTCTTTAATTGGGAAACATGGAACACATCATGTATCTGGCTGAGATTCGGAGGAAGAGCCAACTTGTAGGCTACTGCTCCTATCTTTGAGAGAATCTGGAATGGTCCGATGTATCTTGGATGCAACTTTTTCACTTTAATCGATCGTCCGGCTCCCGTGGTTGGAGTTAACTTAAGGAATACATGTTCTCCTTCTTCAAACTCCAACGGCTTCCTTCTGACATCTGCATAGCTTTTCTGTCTGCTTTGAGCCGTTAACAATCGCTTTCTAATCAATGCAACTTGTTCTGCGGTTTGATCTACTATATCAGGATCAAGCATTCTTCTCTCGCTCAACTCTAGCCAGCATAAGGGGGATCTACATTTACGTCCATAGAGTGCTTCAAAAGGGGCCATCTGAATGCTAGCTTGATAACTATTGTTATATGCAAACTCTATAAGGGGTAAATAGATATCCCAGCTGCCTTTGAAGTCTAAGACACATGCTCTCAGCATATCCTCTAACGTCTGTATTATTCTTTCAGATTGACCATCTGTCTGAGGATGATAAGCTGTATTAAATCTGAGAGTAGTGCCTATTTCTTCCTGTAGAGCCCTCCAGAAATTTGAAGTAAATCGAGGGTCTCAATCGGACACAATGCTACTCGGAATACCATGAAGCCTAACAATCTCCTTTATATACAGCTTTGCCAGCTTTTCAAGAGAATCTTTCTTATTGATTGCCAGAAAATGTGCTGACTTTGTCAGTCGATCAATTACTACCCACACTGCATCATGTCTACTTGGAGTCAGGGGTAGTCCTTCCACAAAGTCCATGGCAATCCCATCCCATTTCCACTCAGGGATTTCTAGAGGCTGCAATGTTCCTGCTGGCTTTTGATGTTCAACTTTCACTTTCTGGCAGGTCAAGCACTTAGATACATAAGTCACAACATCTTTCTTCAATCTAGGCCACCAAAATAACCTTTTAACATCATGGTACATCTTGGTCATACCTGGATGTACAGTATACCGACTTTTATGTGCTTCCTCCAGAATCCTTTCCCTTAATCCCACGACATTAGGGATATAGGGTCTTCCCCGAAACTGTAGTAGTCCGTCTGGGGACATCTCAAAATTCCTTATCTTCCCCTTCTCCAGCTTGTCTTTGAATATTGCTGCGAGCTTATCCTGCTTCTGAGCCTCTTTTATCTCATCTTCTATGCAAGCCCTGACATGAACTCCTCCGAAAGGATTCTCCGTCAGTTGCATTTGATATAGAGGGCTCCAATCACGCATATCTTCTATCAATTCCAATTCCTTAATCATCATGTATGCAACCTGCACCACCTTTCTACTCAGGGCATCAGCTACCACATTGGCTTTTCCTGGATGGTATTTGATCTGAAAATCATAATCTTTTAACAATTCCATCCATCGCCGCTGCCTCATGTTCAGCTCCTTCTGATCTTGTAGATACTTCAGGCTTTTGTGGTCGCAAAACAACTCTATCGTTACTCCATATAAGTAATGCCTCCATATCTTCAGGGCATAGATCACCGCTGCAAGCTCCAGATCATGAGTGGGATAATTCTCTTTATGTGGCTTTAACTGCCGAGAGGCGTAGGCTACTACTCGACCTTGCTGCATAAGCACACATCCCAGCCCCTGCTTGCTAGCATCAGTGTAGACTACATAAGTCTGAGTTGGGTCTGGAATAATCAGCACGGGAGTAGTCGTTAATCTTTGCTTCAACTGCTGAAAGCTAGTCTCGCACTTCTCATCCCACTTAAACTGCTGATTCTTTCTGGTCAGCTTGGTAAGTGGCAAGGCAATTCGAGAAAAGTCTTGAATAAATCTTCTGTAGTACCCTACTAGGCCGAGAAAACTTCTGATCTCTGTCACTGTCCTGGGCTGCTCCCAGCTCAAAACTGCTTCAACTTTGCTAGGATCCACAGCTACCCCGTCTAGGGATATGACATGACCGAGAAATTTAACTTCTGACAGCCAAAACTCACATTTACTCAGCTTAGCATAGAGCTTCTTTTCTTTAAGGGTACTAAGAACAATCCTCAAATGCCTTTCATGCTCCTCTGGAGATTTGGAGTACACCAGGATATCATCAATGAAGACCATAACGAACTGATCTAGATAAGGCCTGAAGATCCGATTCATGTAGTCCATGAAAATAGCAGGTGCATTGGTTAATCCAAAAGGCATCACCAGGAACTCAAAATGCCTGTAGCGCGTTCTGAATGCCGTCTTTGGAATATCATCTGGCTTGACCCTTACTTGATGGTAGCCAGATCTCAAGTCAATCTTGGAGAATAAGCTCGCTCCTGCCAACTGGTCTAGCAGGTCATCAATCCTGGGAAGAGGATACTTATTCTTAACTGTAAGCTTATTTAATTCCCTGTAGTCAATGCATAGCCTTAAGCTGCCATCTTTCTTCTTGACGAATAATACTGGAGCACCCCATGGTGATACACTGGGTCGTATGAAACCCTTCTCCAATAGCTCCTCAATTTGCTTCTTCAGTTCCATCATTTCATGGGGAGCCATCCGGTATGGGGCTTTAGATACTGGTCCAACTCCAGGTACAACGTCGATCGCAAACTCCACTTCACGCTTTGAAGGCAATCCCTGAATTTCCTTTGGGAAGACTTCGGGAAATTCATTGACTACTGGAATTTTCTCGATGCCTTCTTCTACTTCTGTCTGAATAGAAAATAATACCACATATCCCTGACATCCTTTTTGCAGACATTTTTTCCCTGAGCCTCTGTCATGAAATTCAGTTGTACTCCTAAGCTCCGATCAGTGATCTTTGGACCAAGAACTAGGGTTTTGTTCCTGCAGTCCAACATCACATTATTGGAGGATAACCAATTTAAGCCGAGTATGACATCGATCTCCCGGAAAGGCATACAGATCAAGTCTAGGGTGGTACTGCAGTTCTCATAACGCACAACACTATTGAGACAGGCATCAGATGTAATTACCCTAGCGTTGGTGGGAGTTTTCACCTGTATTCATAACGCAATTTGCTGATCAGAAGGCCTAGGCTTTTAGTGTAACATCCCGATTTTTGGTCTAGGAGATCGGGACAGTTCATCTAAGTCCAAGATGAGGAATGTGAGAAATGTCCTAAGTCTCAAGCCTAGGAATTCTGCAGGTAGCTTGATATGGGCTGGCTCCTGTGTAAGATAACCTGATATGGGCGGGTTGTCGAGCCTTTCAATTAACGATGACTCCCGAAGATTTTAAGGGATGAGTTATTGAAAGAGAATTTCTAGACCTTAAGATAAGGGATGAGAAGATGAGCAACGAGGCCAGAAAGAGAATGCAGGGGCAAAATCGTAATTATGGGAAAGATCGGGCTGGTAGCCGATGAGTACCATATTTTGCCAGAAAATAGAGAAAATTATGCTGATCATTTCACTGAACTGTGAAATGTGCATACGAGGTCTCTATGAGTATGAAAGAATTATGGAAAGTTTAAGGACAAAAAGGTGGGGTCCTTAAGTGTAATTTTAGCCAAATAAAAAGGGACTTAAATGAAAAGAAGAAAAGTTTCTTGGGGCTAAAGTGTAATTAAAGAAAGTCAGGCCGGAAGTGGTTTGGACTGTCCGACGGCATTTCAGTCCCAGATTTCACCGGTAGAGAGAGCAAGGGACGCTCGGTAATCTGGCTTAATACAGGAATTTTTGAAGACTCCAGATAGCCAGAAATGGACTGATCGTCCAAAAGTTATAAAAATTCATACCGGATATCCTAGATTTCAGATCTAGGTGAGAAAATACAGGATGATGCGTCTTTATGGGGCGGATGTCGGGAAACTGACAGAATACCGATAGGAGGCCTGTAGAAAAAGTTATTCGCAAATTAGAAAATCCAGACGGGGAGTGTGAGGCCTCCGGGTATCCGATAGGGAAATTTATCGGTATTTAAAAAGGGACTGAATGAGTTCGGATAACCTCAGTCAGATGACTGATATGACTCACAGGGATGCCTGAACACCGCAGGCCAGTGTATCGGACAGAAGGAGCCGGTGTCCGGATATGTGTATAAACGGTGAATAGTAGATAAAATATTCAATAATTATTAACAGGGGAAGATTCTTCGTAATGCGTGCCATGAAGGTAATGGACCCTGAGAGGCCCAATAATGGCGCCAACAAGGCCCAGTAAGACACTTGGACTGATAGGTGGGCCAGTGTCCGGCAGAACCACGGAAAAGTGTGAAATTACGAAAATGCCCCTGTGTTGTACTAAAGGGGTAGTAGATGAATGAGGGCATTTTGGTCATTCTGGACAGGCCCAGGAGCCAAGGCTCATACAGATAAAGTTACTTAGAGTCAGTATATATCCTGACAGAATACAGAAGGGTGTGAAATGACGATTTTACCCTTAGGGTTAAAATAGTGCAAGAAAGGGCACCCAGGGGTATTTTGGTAATTTGCCGAGGGATGTTTCTTGGGAATCGAGCCATCAGAGTACTTGAGCTTGATCAGGATCCAAGATAACATACCCAGAGCCCAAAAACGTAGCCCATGGAGTATGTGGGAAAAAGTGGCATTAAAATACTATTTTAATGCTGTTTCAATAAAGCAAAGTTACTCGGTCGGCACGATAACCGAGGAGGTGATCAGATAAAGTCCGGGACTTATCTGGATAGCATTGGAAGGCGTGAAAGGTCCCTTCCAGATGCCACATGGTGTCATCTTAGAGGCAGAAGAAAAGTTAAGGACACGTATTACGGTGCAAGACTCTGGACCGGTACTGGATTGGACTGAACTGCTGAGTCAGCTGATGAGGTATCCAGGAATTGTGACATGTGAAGAATGTGGCGATGAGGTGTCCCGGTGAGGTGTCCTGGATGATGTCATGCATGATGCAGTAAAAAGGAATAAAGAAAATAGGAAAATCCAGGAAAAATCAGGACCACATGTTCAGATGGCTTCAAAATTACAAGAATGCCATCCATTAAAGCTATAAATACCCCCTTCCCCTCCCATTTTAGGCATCCCACGTTTTTGGCAAGAAAAGAGAGAGAAAGAAGAGAGAGAAGGAGAAAGAAAGAAAGAAAGGAAGTTCTGGTGGAGTTGGAAGCAGTATAGAAGTTCTGGAGCTCTGCTTTTGAGGTAGTAACTAATCCTAGCTCTTATGTAATGTCTTTGTGATTTGTTGTGCTATTGTTTGGTTGGATTGTTGTCTTATATGTTATGCTTGAAGCTCTATTACAATGCTATGATCATATGTTATTGAATATGGAAGCACGCAGCATACTTATCTATACACAATCACAAGCAAGCACCGTCACTCTGCATTACATATATTGTTATGATTATTGCTACTGGGATTCTTTTGAATCTCATTCCCAAAAATAACATTACAGGGGAGGTTCTGTCAAAATAAAATCTAGAAATTTTGAGAGACGCCGTTAGGCTGCCAAAATTCTGGCAACAGAGGAAGGAACAAAGAAAGGAACTGATACATACTGTGTACGTAGGTGCTGTCTAAGGAGGCTGGAAGTGAGTGGACCTAGCCGGTTCATCCAGTCTTTCCTGGGTACTTACGTAGAATGGTAGTTCCTACGGGAATTACCGAATCGGTACAAGATCGGTTACTTTCTAAAGAAGAATTGTAGCAGTTATGCTGCCGGATTTTAGGCAGGAAAAGATGTAATAGAAATATGATAATTTGCTGTATGCCTTGTTGTATGACATTTTATTATTTAATAATAAATGTTGTTTGGCATGTTCAATTTGTGAATGGGGAATTAAGGGAGAAATTCGCAGGTCCTGAGGTAGCAGTGTTCTGGCCTCAGTTTGACCTAGTAAACGAAGGAGTTTGGCTATGAAATTTGGCAGGTCAGTCGTACACATCTGGGGCATTACATGGATAGGTAATAAGCCTTGTTTGGATGTATAGAATGAGATTAATTAATTTTCAAATTAAAGGTCCAGAATAAGGAACTTAAGAGAAAAATTTTGAATTTCTGGGCTTAAGTTAAGGTATAATCAAGCTAATATTGCTTCCGCAAGTGTACTCTGAAGAGTCTAAGGGAGGATGTTTCATTTAGCACATTCATAAGATATAAAGGAATGACTTGCACCCGAATCAAATAGAGCAGTCACAGCATGATCATTGAGATAGATAATACCTTGGATCATCTCAGGTGATCGCTGCGCGTCCTCCCTAGAGAGTGCAAACACTCGTCCTGTTGTCCTGGGCCTTGGATCAGTTATAGCTTGAGGACATTCTCTGGAAAAGTGTCCGGGCTTTCCGCAGGTATAACATACATTCTGGCCCATTAAGCATGGTCTGTCACCATGATTCTTTCCATATTTTTCGCAGACTTGGGCCTTTGAATCTCTATTGTTAGACCTTCTGCGGAAATTTCCTCTATTTGGCCTCTTGTTCTGCCACGGGCGCTTTCTTTTCTTATAGCCGCTCCCACTGGCCGCTTCTTGATTCCGTCCGGCCTTATCAGGAGTCATTTGATCTTTATTCCCAGATCTGGACAGCATTCTATGATTCATGCTGTTCTCAACGATTCGACATGCTTCCACAGCCTTATTAAACTGGCTGTATTGTTGGGGAGTTAACTTCTCCTTTAGCATAGAGTTTAGTCCTCTAATCATTCTTTCTGTCATCCAGCGTTCGTCGTCCACTTGGCGTAGGTAAGTTGAATATTGAGATAGCCGGATGAACTTGGCCAAATACTCGTCAAAAGCTTCTTTTTCTCCTTGCCTCAGTACAAGGAATTCGGCCTCCCTTTCATCTCTGATGGATTGAGGGAAATATTTCTCGTAAAACTGCTCAAGAAACACTTCCCAAGTAACCGGAATGCCTCTTGCTTGGAGAAGTAACTCTGTATTCTTCCACCATCTATCCGCATCCTTTTCTAATTGATAGATGGCCATTTGGGCCTTAGTTTCAGTTGGACAGTCAAGGACCTTGAAGATCTTCTCTAATCTGCTGACCCAATTCTCTGCTATCTGTACTTCAAATGTTCCTTCAAACACTGGAGGATTGTGTTTGCAAAATCGCACCATCCATTGTTGTATGCCAACTGCCTCCTCCCTTGATTCAACCCGTCTCTGGGGCTGAACCGCCTACTGTTGTTCCCCTTCAGGTTCTCTATTAGCTGTTCCTGAAGGCTCCGGTGGTCTAAGATTATTTACAGCTGCTGCTACTACTGCGGCTATGGCAGCATCCCTTTCTTGCTCAATTCTTGCCTGAGCTGCCCGTATTTCTTCTATCATCTTTTGTTGCTCTTCTAATCGTTCTAGAATCATTTGATTAAGATTTCCAGCCTCTCGGGGTTCCTCAGCTGAAATAGTTCTCCTTGTTCGTACAATTTTGTTATACTTAAAAACAGAAGGAAATACGATAAATAACATAATTCCTTTTTCATTCCATTTCAAACATAATATACATAGTATATGTACATATCACAGTCATACAGTACCATTCTAGTCTTTTATACATACATTGTGTACATTACTCTTTCTATCATACCCTAATTCTTCTTAAACTTGATTCTAATAAACTCTCCTACTAAGTAGATCCAGTCGGATACGGTACAGTATGGTTCTTCATCAAAATACCGGTCCAACTCTGATCTCCACGTAGGGGTAGTGGGTAGTACATCATCCATGATAGCTTCCCAAAGACTCATGGTCAGCACATTTAGATCCCAAGCTTGGTATATTGCCTTTACTCTCATAATGAACTCCTTGTAGACCGTATAATCTTGATCTATGTTTCTGTCTAGGGTTTGCCTCAGATCATATAGTTGTCGGGCCAATACTATTGATCTCTCAAATTGTTCCCTACTCAGGTTCTCCCCTGGTACCATTCTTATGATCATATCTCCCAAGGGTATATCTACAGATGTTACTCTGGGTTCACTGGGACCAGGTGCATTAATCTGATCAGGTGCTTGGCTATATCCTAACATAGCTGCTATTTTTTGGGGTGCTACATTTATTGGGATGGCAGGAATAGGCTTTTTTAATACCATCTCCTTCCGATCATCAGTCGGAAAGTTTGATCCTACCAAGGAGCTAACTTCTTCAGAGTCACTATCTGTTAGAAGGATCCAGGAATCAGAATCATTGTTCATCACCTCTTCTTCCCAACTATCTGGACTAGAAACCTCCGGTCTAACCTCCCACTGGTTTACTGTAGTTTCAGACCCAAAACTATGTCTAGTCATCCTGCAATAACTAACTTAGTGTTAATTATGATGGCTTTATCATGATATATCTATCTATAAATCATCTACTCAGAGCATTTCCTAAGCCAGAATCCTTTGCTCTGATACCAAAATGTCACATCCTTATTTTTATACATCTTAGGGATCATTTAGTAGCATTTGGAACCACTTTCAGGGTTATTGAAGTCCAAATTCTCAATCTGAAATTTTATTCTTATCGGGTACTGTTCACTGTGGCCAATTCTAGATGAGTGACTTAAGTTTGAAAAATCATAACTAATTCTAGAAAAATCGAAACGAAGTGGTTCAAAGTGATACATGAAGCTAACTCAATTATATTTCAGGGAAAAATCATTGGTTGACCATTACTTTACCAATTCAACGTGGGTCAACGTTTCAAATTTACTATTCATCCAGTGATTTTTTCCTTAATCAAGTATTCTGGTCCCCAACTTCAGCATTTTATATCTTTTCGTGTAGACATACAAATGGGGAATTCTATATATAAAATTGAAGCTTAGTAGGTCTACTTTTTACCCTAAAAATTTTGTACATTAATTCAATCATTTACTATTTTTAATGATTTATCAAACATGAATAGGTCTTCACGGATTACTGTTCACTGAGCCTATTTTCAGCATTTAATCTTTACATACACATGCATACAACCAACACATATCAGTCATACATGCCAGATAACAATTAATATTAAATAATCAATTGTTACATATCAGTGCATGATTAACCTCCTCATATTTCTATTACATCTTTCACTGTCTAAAATCCGGCAGCATAACTGCTACAATTCTTCTTTCGAAAGTAACCGATGTTGTACCGATTCGGTAATTCCCTCATGAGAACTACCATTCTACGTAGTACCCAAGAAAGACTGGATGAACCTGCTGGGTCCACTCACTTCCAGCCTCCTTAGACAGCACTACATACACAGTACGTATCAGTTCCTTTCCCTGTTCCTGCTTCCTTGCTGGAATTTCGGCAGCATAACGACGTCTCTTAAAATTTCCAAATTTCATTTTGACATAACCTCCCCTGTAATGTTATGTATGGGAATGAGATTCAAAAGAATCCCAGTAACAATAATCATAACAATATATGTAATGCAGAGTGACGGTGCTTGCTTGTGATTGTGTACAGATAAGTATGCTGCATGCTTCCATATTCAGTAACATATGATCATAGCATTGGAATAGAGCTTCAAGCATAACATATAAGACAACAATCCAGCCAAACAAAAGCACAACAAATCACAAAGACATTACATAAGAGTTAGGATTAGTTGCTACCTCAAAAGCAGAGCTTCAGAACTTCTCTACTACTTCCAACTCCACCAGAACTTCCTTACTTCTTTCTTTCTCTCACTTTCTCTCTCAAGAACTTCTTTCTTCCTCTCTCTCTTGCTTGTGCCAAAATGAGGAGCTAGGAGGTATTTATAGTGTTGAGCAATGGCAATCTTGTAATTTTGAAGACTTATGATCCTGTGGTCCTGGTTTTTCCTGGAATTTCGTATTTTCTTTTATTCCCTTTTACTGCATCACCCTGGACACCTCACCCCTCACATTCTTCACATGGCGAAATTGAGAGAGAGCTAGAGCCTTCTGGAAGCTTTCTGGTCCAATTCGGTACCGGCCCGGTCTGTCTCCTCGAAAAACGTGCTGTTTTCTGAATCTGATATTTCTGAAAATCCTTTTTATGTCTACTGACCTCACATTTACTATCTAGACCCTTTATATCATTAAATTTTTAATACTGGGTCCAGACTCAGTTACAGATCCCCTGCGAAATGACCAAAATGCCCTTGGTGCCCTATCTTGTCCTATTTTAACCCTAAGGGCAAAATTGTCATTTCATACCTTTCTGAACCTGGTCAAAGCATATACTGGCTCTAGTCAACCTTATTTAGATATGTCTTAGCCTCTAGGTCTGTCCAGAATGACCAGAATGCCCTCCATTCATCTGCTACCCTTTTTGTACAATACAGGGGCATTTTCGTAATTTCGCACTTTTTCGGGGTTCTGCTGGACACTGGCTCACCTATCAATTAAAGAGTCTTATTGGGCCTCTAATGGCGCCATTTTTTTTCTTCCTGGGTCTATTACTTGTATGGCACGCATTACGAGAAACCTTCCTCTGCCACAGTTCACCGAATATTTTAATTTTTATTTACCGATTATACACCTTTCTGGACATCGGCTCCTTTTCCCAGATACAGTGTCTTACTGTGTTCAGTCATCCCTGTGGGTTATAACAGTCATCTGACTGAAGTCATCCGATCGCATTTAGCCCCTTTAAAAATACCGATAAATCTCGTACCCGGATCCCCGGAGGCCTCACACTCCCGTCTGTATTTGCTATTTTGTGAATAACTTTTTCTACAGACCTCCTATCGGTATTCTGTCAGTTTTCTGATTTCCGCCCCATAAGGGCGCATCATCCTGTATTTTCTCACTTTTATCCGAAATCTAGGATATCCGGTAGGAATTTTTATAACTTTTGGACGATCAGTCCATTTTTGGCTATCTGGAGTCTTAAAAAATTAAGGTATTAGGCTTTGTTACCCGGCGTCCCCTGCCCTACCTTCTGGTAGAATCTGGGACTAAAATGCTGTCGGGCAGTCCAAACTACTTCTGGCCTATTTTTCTTTAATAATACTTTAGCCCCAGGGAACTTTTCTTCTTTGCAATTAAGTCCCTTAAATTTGTCTAAAATTACACTTTAAGACCCCACATTTTTGTCTACCTTTCATTCTTAACTTTAAACTTTCCATAATTGCACTTAAGTCCTTTCATTTCCTTTCTTTTGCAATTTAATCCTTTTCTTTACATAAAGACCCACATCTTTTCCTGAAAAATACTCATATATTTCATGCAATCTGTACATGGAAGTCAGTACAGAAAATTTAGGATATTACAGAGATTACCTTATCTTCATTATCTACATAATATTTGGAGTTAATTAGTTGAACTATAATAGGTTAGCTAACAACTCGCCAGCTAAATCTCAATCAAAGCTACAACTCGCAGATATTTAATAGAAAATATGAATCATTCAACTCAGAGATAAAAGAAGATGAATTAAATAGATACAAATGTACTCTGTTATATAATCACTCTAATTAATCACAACCATGTTCCAACTCGGTTCAAGGATGAAAATCAATCAAAGATCAATTATGTAGAAATAAGAAATTCAACTCAGTTCCCTACTCCTTTGTCATCGGCTAACTCTAATTGCATCAGTAATTACAGAATCAACTCCATCAACTCGATATAATTAACTCTGAATTAAAGACACAATAAACTCCCTATTTCAGCTCAAGGATTCTTGTTTAGCATTATCTCCAAGAGAGCACATTAGCTTAGCCTTGCATTGCTATATGAACTTTAGCCGTAATAGAAGGTATAGCAGCATTCATGGTGGATGAAGAAAGATGAAGATGAAGATGAGTGCTGAACTTTCCTCTGGTTCTATTGACTAGAACAGAGGAAAGTTACAGAAGAGAAATGTATATAGAGAGAGAGATGTTGGCGTGAAGTGATCTGGTGCAGATGGAATGGATCTCAATGGATTGGAATAGAGTGAGGTGTGAAATGAGAGAATGATGGTGTGAATGATGTGTGGAATCTGATATGAGTG
The DNA here is from genome assembly GCA_037074615.1 of Leucaena leucocephala. Classification (NCBI taxonomy): domain Eukaryota; kingdom Viridiplantae; phylum Streptophyta; class Magnoliopsida; order Fabales; family Fabaceae; genus Leucaena; species Leucaena leucocephala. The sequence goes on along the minus strand of CM073532.1, from coordinate 20,561,385 downwards.
ATGAATGATGGATTCCCCTTAGAAACTGTGCTGATGGTGTGATATATAGGAGAAGTGTGTGAATGGTGTGACTGTCAGCTAAGATGGAATGAGAGGGTGTGCAATGAGTGATCAGTCCAAAAGTATGATTTTGTTCAGATCATATGTGTATGTGTGACAATGCCATGCGTGAACAATAGAGCGGGTGCTGATATGATGAGCTGTTATGGAAGTGTAGAATGTGTGAACTCAATTCTGAATTAGACTCCCTCTAGCTGTCAGCACATGTCCAATCTGTTACAGCACATATGTGGATTCCTTCCAGCATGTAATTCTGTTAACCCACTTGTTCAATCCAGCACATGCTTCAATCTTCTCTTATTCAGCTGTCAACTAACCTCCATCTAATCTATTGATTGGTCACTGCATTCCTGTAATGGAAATCAAAATAATAGATTATTTATCCAATAATCACTAAAATCATATCAATTAATTTCCACTTGTTCTATTTTTATTTTATTTATTAATTGCTCAATATATTGATAAATGGGGATAGAAATCAATAATAAAACTCTCTTTAACCACACTAAACTCAATATAAATATGAGTTTATCACCACCCAAAATTTTCCACAAATTCTTCTATTTCACCGATCATTTTCTCAAAATCCCAAAGTCTTTGTTTGCGATGGCAAGAACTAAAACCACTAATCTAGATGGATCTGAGTAAATTCCCTCCAAATCAGTCTCTGACACTTCTCAGGCTTTAATCTTAAAGGAGAAAAAGAAGAAATATCAACCTAAGGTGGCCAAAGATGGCCCAGAAGTGTAAAGGGAATAGGCAAGGTACCGACAAGCAAGGCTCCAGTAAAGGAAACAACCAAAGAAAAGAGCAAAGCATTTGAGCCTTCTCCAAAGTTTGTTTCAAAGAGAAAGGCAAATTCTAAGCAGATTAACTCTGACACGGACTCTGATCCTGATTTCACTGTCATGCTGGAGAAGACTGTACAGACTGCCACTGAGTCTCTTGGCAAGAGACAGAGGACACTAAGGAAGCCTTCTTCAACTCCAACTCCTTAAGATTATCAGCCATCAAGTTTTCCTTTTCTACAAGGTAACTTGGATTTAGACGTTAATATGGCTAAGTATAACTTAGAGTTTATGGAGAGGAAGGGTTGTCCTATAGTTTATGTGGATATCCCTGCTCTTAAGGCTGACCAGAAGGTCAATTTGAATTTGATAGAGTCTTTACATCACTTTGAGAGTTGGCTTAGGATCAATGAGACCTATGTCTAGATGTAGTCAGGAGATTTTATTGCAACATGGAGATATATGACACATTGGATGAAGATGACAACAGTGTGGACAATTATTTGACTACTAAGCTGAGAGGTAGGGAGATCAAGTTGGACTTTAGTATCATCAATCAGATGATAGGTGCTCCTATTTTAGTGCCAATGAAGAATATGGATCATGCCAAGGCCTATCATATCCTCATGTAGACCAACAGGCCATTTCCTAGTTCCTTGTCATTCACCCTAAGTCAGATGTGTAATTTTTTTTGCATCATCTATTACATCTACTCTCGGTGTATGATATCAAGTCTACTAGCTTCACCTACCTCACTCAACAAGATTACATCACTCTGTCCAGAATAATAAGTGGAGAAAAGCTCAACCTAGGGGCTTTCATATACAGCCAAATGAGAGAGTTTTGTTTGAGCAGGACAAGGACCACTCCCATGCCATTTTCATAGCTTGTCTCCTTCTTTCTCAAGCACTACAACATCCATCACTTGGAGGGAGGGAAGAACGAACAGATTGGTTCCTTTGGGATGACACAACTGAACAAGATAAAGATTAAGCTTCCCTATAATACCATGAAAGGCATCCTTCCCAAAGACCACAAAGACATGCAGCCAACTGCTAGTGATTCTCTTCCTTAAGATGAAGGTCACTTCTTTGCTGGACCTCAAGTATCCACTGCACCATCATTTCTAGGTGCATCCATTTAGAGGTACCTTCAGGCTGAGTTTGTTGAGCTAGAGAGCAGACTCAATTCCTCAAGGAAAGAGGTTGATATGATTCATGAGAGGTGGAGCTATGGGATCTAGACATTACTTGAAGCTCATATCAGTGATTTCCAAGCGTTTAGGGATAAAGTCAGGGAGAGAAAATAGGCCATATCAGAGAGAAAAGAGGCAATCCATCAAGAAGTATCTGATCTGAAGAACATTCTACTAGCTTATTTGAACAACATTGGACCTTCTTTCTCAGAGGAGGAACTCAGGGATCAAGCTCCACCATCAGAGACTCAGCATATTCCTGAAGTTTCTGACCCTTCACATATTTCTATCTCAGACTCCCCAGCATCTGTGCCCCTACCTATTCACTTACTATGCCCCTTCCTCCTATTTCAACACTACCTAGCCTTCTATTACCCTAGCTTCCCTTAGTCATTTCTTCCTCCCTTTTAGATGATGTCAAAAAGGGGGAGAGTGGAAGTAAGGAGAAGAAGGAATCTTCTCTGGAGTCACTTGATTGAGACATAGTTTTTTAAGTCTATTTAAGTTATCACTTGATTGAGACATAGTTGTTTAAGTCTGTTTAAGTTATTGTTTAAGTTTATTTCTATTTTTTTGTACTTTGTAACTTTGAAGTTATTCAATGTTTATTTTGATTCTTGTTGTTTGACATTTAATGATTTAACTCACTTTGTTTTGTCATCATAAAAAAGGGGGGAGAATGTTAGATTTAATAATATATTGATGATTTTAAAAGGAAATCCATTGATTAAGTTATTTTTATGCTTGAATGATGTCAAAAGTGATTTTAAAAATAATCCAAAGTGTTTCTATGTTTAAAAGATGTTAAAAAGAAAAACCAAATGAGTTAATCGATTAATGATTCTTAATCGATTAGTCAATCTATTTCTCTCATTAATTGAATCGTTGATCGAATTTATAATAACTAATCGATTAATATAGTATATTTTTTGAAAGCCATATGAACTTGATTAAGACCTTAGTCTTTGATAATGACTTGATTATTAATGGTTTATACACTTACTCAGTGCTTTAATTACTTACAAATCTTTTGAGGTTGAGTGTGTTCAGAAAAGGCTAAGAGTTTGAATTGATGAAGGCTGCGGTAACATAAACTTGCTACTTCTGGCAAAGCATTAAATGTTCACCTACCCACCAACGACCAACATCACCTTCACTCCAACAGTTACAAATCTGAGTCTAACGGCTACCAACTGAAGTAAATGCTATTTAAAGACTTGACATTGATGAAGAAAAAATGAACGAACTGATCAACTACTTCTGAATTTAATACGTTCTTTGTTTCTTCATTCTGTAACTCAACATTTTATTGAGCTTAAGTGTTTATCATCATACATACTCTTTGAGAGAGAGATTGTGAAAATATCTTTGTTCATTCTGTTTACTTAAGAGATTGGTTCTCTTAAGTTGGGAATATTACTGAAACATCCTCCCTTAGACCCCTCAGAGTACACATGCGGAAGCTAGATAGTTCGATTATACCTTAACTCAAGCCCATAAATTTAAAATTTTACTCTTAAGTTCCTTATCCTGAACCTTTAAGTTGAAAACCAATTTATCTCGTTCTACACATCCAAATGAGGCTTATTACCTATCCACGTAATGCCCCAGATGTATGCTACTGGCTCACCAAATTTCGTGGCCAAACTCCTTCATTTACTAGGTCAAACTGAGGTCAAAATACTGCTACCTCAGGACCTGCGAATTTCTTTCTCATAATTTCTCATACACAAATTTAATATGCCAAACAATATTTATTATTAAATAATAAATTGTCATACAACAGGGCATACACAAAATCCTCATATTTCTATTACATCTTTCATGCCTGAAATTCGGCAGTATAACGGCTAGGCTTCATCTTTAAAAGTAACTGATTTTGTACTGATTCGGTAATTCCCGTGAGAACTACCATTCTACGTAAGTACCCAGGAAAGACTGGATGAACCTGCTAGGTCCACTCACTCCTAGTCTCCTTATACAGTACCTACGTACACAGTACGTATCATCTCCTTTCTTCACTACTGCTATCTTGTCATAATTTCAGCAGCATAACGGCGTCTCTTAAAATTCTCAAAAATCATTTCAACATAACCTCCCTGTAATGGGTTAGACATGGGGAATGAGATTCGGGGGAATCTCAGTAGTAATAACCATAACAATATATGTAATGTAGTGTGATAGTGCTTGCTTGTGATTGTGTACATATAAGTATGCCGCGTGCTTCCATACTTAATAACATATGATCATAGCATTATAGAAGAGCTTCAGACATAACATATAAGACAACAATCCAACCAAACAATAGCACAACAATTGTCACATCCTTATTTTTATATATCTTAAGGACCATTCAGTAGCACTTAGAACCACTTTTAGGGTCATTGAAGTCTAAACTCTTAATCTGGAATTTTATTCATATCGGGTACTGTTCACTATGGCAAATTCCAGATGAGTGACCTGACTTTGAAAAATCATAACTAATTCTATAAAAATCAAAATGAAGTGGTTCAAATTTATTCATGAAGATAACTTAATTATATTTCAGTGAAAAATCATTGGTTGACCATTACTTGTCAAATTCAACGTGGGTCAACGTTTCAACTTTACAGTTCATCCAATGACTTTCTCCTGAATCCAGCATTCTGGTCCCAACTTTAACAATTTATATCTTTTCGTGTATGCATCCAAATGAATAATTATATATATAAAATTAAAGCTTAGTATGTCTACTATTTACCATAAAAATATCATACATTTATTCAACCATTTACTATTTCTAATGATTTATCAAACATCAATTGGTCCCCACGGATTACTGTTCACAAGTCATTTTTCAGCAACCAACCTTACATATTAATGCATACATGAATCACATATCAGTCAACCATGCCAGATAACAATCATTATTAAATAATCAACTGTTATACATCAATGCATGATTAACATCCTCATATTTCTATTACATTTTTCGTTGTCTAAAATCCGGCAGCATAACTGCTACATTCCTTCTGTAGAAAGTAACCGATCTTGTACCGATTCGGTAATTCCCGTAGGAACTACCATTCTACGTAAGTACCCAGGAAAGACTGGATGAACCTGCTAGGTCCACTCACTTCCAGCCTCCTTAGACAGCACCTGCGTACACAGTACGTATCAGTTCCTTTCTTTGTTCCTGCTTCGTTGCCAAAATTTCGGCAGCCTAACGGCGTCTCTTAAAATTTCCAAATTTTATTTTGACAGAACCTCCCCTGTAATGTTATATATGGGAATGAGATTCAAAAGAATCTCAGGAGCAACAATCATAACAATATATGTAATGCAGTGTGACGGTGCTTGCTTGTGATTATGTACAGATAAGTATGCTGCATGCTTCAATATTCAAGCATAACGTATAAGACAACAATCCAACCAAACAATAGCACAACAATTCACAAAGACATTACATAAAATCTAGGATTAGTTACTACCTCAAAGGCAGAGCTCCAGAATTTCTACACTACTTCCAACTTCACCAAAACTTCTTTTCTTCTTTCTTTTTCTCACTTTCTCTCTCAAGAACTTCCTTATCTCTCTAAAAGCTCCTTAGGCCGTGGGAATGAAGAGCTAGGGGGGTATTTATAGTTTTGAGGAGTGGCATTCTTGTAATTTTGAAGCCATCTGATCCTGTGGTCTTGGTTTTTCCAGAATTTCCTATTTTTCTTTATTCCTTTTACTGCATCATCCATGACATCATTCAAGGCCACCTCATGGGACACCTCACCTCACACATTTATCACATGGCACAATTTGGAGAGGAGAGAAACCTTCTGGAAGCTTTCTGGTCCAATCCGGTACCGGCCTGGTCCGTCGCCTCGAAAACTGGACCATTTTCTGAATCTCATTTTTCTGAAAATCCATATTATGTCTTCTGGCCTTGAACTTAGTATCTGGATCCTTTATATCATTAACTTTTAATACTGGGTCTAAACTCAATTACAGATCCCCTGCGAAATGCCCTTGGTGCCCTTTCTGGCCCTATTTTAACCCTAAGGGCAAAATCATCATTTTACCCCTTTCTGTAACCTGGTCAAAGCATATACTGGCTCTAGACAACCTTATTTATGTATTTCTTAGCTTCTGAGCCTGTCCAGAATGACCAGAATGCCCTCCATTCATCTGCTACTCTTTTAGTACAACGCAGGGGCATTTTCGTAATTTCGCACTTTTTCGTGGTTCTGCTGGACACTGCCCACCTATCATTCCAAGAGTCTTATTGGGCCTTCAATGGCGCCATAATTGGGCCTCTTAGGGTCCATTACCTATATGGCACGCATTACGAGGAATCTTCCCCGGCACAGTTCATCGAATATTTTAACTATTATTCACCGTTTATACACGTTTCCGGACACCGGCTCCTTTTCTCATAAACAGTAGCCTACGGTGTTCAGGCATCCCTGTGGGTTATAACAGTCATTTGACTGAGGTCATCCGATCGCATTCAGTCCCTTTTAAAATACCGATAAATCTCCCTATCGGATCCCTGGAGGCCTCATACTCCGTCTGGATTTACTAATTTGTGAATAACTTTTTCTACAGACCTCCTATCGGTATTCTGTTAGTTTCCTGACATCCGCCCCATAAGGGTGCATCATCCTATAATTTCTTACTTATATCTGAAATCTAAGGTATCCGGTAGGAATTTTTATAATTTTTGGACGATCAGTCCATTTTTTGACTATCTGGAGTCTTCAAAAATTCCGGTATTAAGCTGGATTACCCAGTGTCACTTGCTCTATCTTCCGGTGAAATCTGGGACTGAAATGCTGTCGGGCGGTCCAAACCACTTCTGGCCTATTTTTCTTTAATTATACTTTAGCCCTAGGGAACTTTTCTTCTTTGCAATTAAGTCCCTTTAATTTGGCTAAAATTACACTTTGAGACCCCAAATTTTTGTCTACCTTTATTTCCTAACCTTAAACTTTCCATAATTGCATTTAAATCCTTTCATTTCTTTTCTTTTTCAATTTAATCATTTTCTTTACATAAAGGACCAATCTTTTTCCTGAAAAAGAACTCATATATTCCATTTAATCTGTACATAGAAATCAGTACAGAAAATTAAGGATATTAGAACAATTCACAAAGACATTACATAAAAGCTAGGATTAGTTACAACCTGACTAGCTTAGCAGAACTCTACTATCATTATACTGCTTCCAGCTCTGCCAGAACTTCCTTCCTTTCTCTCTTTCTTTCTTTCTCCTTCTCTCTCTCTCTTTTCCTTGCAAAACTGTGAAGACAAATGAATGGGGGAGGGGGTATTTATAGTTTCCACCGATGGCATTTCCGTAATTCTCAAGAACTCTGAACTTGTGGCCACCGTTTTTCCTGGAATTTCTTATTTTCTTTTCCATTTATGACATCATCACCATGACATCATCCTAGGGACACCTCAGGGGACACCTAATATGTCACATGGCGCAAATGAAGGCTCTTGGGACAACTCACCAGCTGACTCAGCATTTCCAGACAGTTTCAGAGTCTTGTACCGGAATACACGGCTGAGGTCGTGCCACGTGTCCTTAACTTTTCCTTCTTCCTCTATGTTGGCGCCATGTGGCATCTTGCTGGCACCCTTCACGCCATCCAATGCTATCCAGATAAGTCCAAAACTTTATCTGATCACTTCCTTGGTTATCGTGCCGACCGAGTAACTCTACTTTATTGAAAAGTCACTAAAATATTATTTTAATGCTACTTTTCCCCCATGTATCGCTGGGCCTACGTTTTTGGGCTCTAGGAATGTAATCTTGGATCCTGATCAAGCTCAAGTACTCTGATGGCTCGATTCCCAAGAAACATTCCTTGGTAAAATACCAAAATGCCCTTGGCTCCTCTTTCTTTACTTTAATGAATCTAGGGGCATTATTGTCTTTTCATATCTTACCAGAGTATTCTCTGACCCTGGTCAACTATCCAGATATCCTTTCTTGATTGTCTCACCTTTGCAAATGACCAAAATACCCTTTACTCATTCTTTCACCATTTTATAACATAAGGGCATTTTCGGCATTTAACACCTTTTTCCCGGACACCGGCCCCTTTTACCACTGAACTGATATCATGGGCTTTGGCCTTCCCTGGTGTCACTATGGGCCTTAAAAATACTATATGGCCTCTAGCCACAGTCCGATCATCTCTATTTGGACTACTTTTCCTTTACCGATTATAACTGTAAATTCCTATCTTCAGGAATTTTTACAGAAAAATCGGGACCTCAAATCAAAATTCCGTGACTCCTCATTCAACCCGAAACCCTTTTCTCTATCTCCCGGTATTTTCAGATATTTAATCCGGACAGGGCTATTTTGGCCTGAAAGTACGCTCACACGAACAACTTTTCAAAATGACCATTTTACCCTTTGTTACATCTCTAATTCTTACATGCTCATAGAGACCTCATATGCACATTTCACAGTTTAGTGAAATTGATCAGCATAATTTTCTCTATTTTCTGGTAAAATATGGTACTCATCGGCTACCTGCCCGATCTTTCCCATAATTACGATTATGCCCCTGACCTCTCTTTCTGGCATCTTTACTCATCTTCTTATCCTTCATCTTAAGTTCTAGAAATTCTCTTTCAACAACTCGTCCCCTAAACTCTTCGGGAGTCATTGTAAATTGAAAGGCTCGACAACCTGCCCATATCAGGTTATCTTACACAAGAGCCAACCCATATCAAGCTACCTGCAGAATTCCTAGGCTTAAGACTTAGGATATTCCTTACATTCCTCTTTTTGAACCTAGGTGAACTGTCCTTATTTTGTAGGTCAAAGACTTAACTCATCTTTAAATCCTGAGAAACTTAGCTCATCCCTCGGATTCCTACAAAATACAGGTAAGTGATCTCCCATATCATATTACTACCCTGGGACTACGGGTTTAGTAGCCTGCCCATATCAGACTACTTCCCAGTTCTCCTAGACCCAAAAATCGGAATGTTACAATTACCTTACGGGAAGTGAGTGATTGAGTGAATCAATTACTGTACTGAGGCACCAAGAGCCCGTTTAAATCTTGGAGATACTTAAAAATCTCAGAAGGCCTTTGGGGACTAGATGTAGGACAAAAGGATTAGTCTAAACTAGGATAAACTGCTAGGGTTGATTCTTCTATCCCTCGGTGAAATCTTTCTGATTCTATTCTCTTTATACATTGTTATTCTCATTGTCGTTAAGTTTTTTAAAATTTCTGTTAAAAATTTTAAAACACCAAATTCACCCCCTTTTGGGTGTATCTGCCTAGTCTAACACAATGATCCTCAGTAATCAACTATGATTCTGTTGTACGGTATCCAACTCTCTGGGAGACTTTGAACCACAGGATTAAGTTTCCCCTACATAGTTGGTAACCTACTGATAATTCCCCAAGACTATTCCTATAGACCAATATTATTCTCTTAGGTCTCATTAATCATCTAGGCCAACCAACTATCCTTTTAAATTCAACTTAGGTCTAATCAAAATTTTCTCTAAGCCACCTATTTATTTGTCACTTTAGGGTTGGCTTAGGTCTCATACTATGCCTTAATCAGTTTGGCTTAAGAGTTCTCTTATTCCTCCAGTTGCTCTTACCTTTAATTGCTCTTATCATAAATGCTCTCTTGTTATAGCTACTTTTAAATAGTACAGAGAAAAGACTTATGTAACTGCTCTTTTCTCTTATGCTTTTCTTAGTAGTATTCTTAGTAGGAGTATTACTCTAACATGCATAATGCCTAGTAACATGTTGCAGGAATTACATACCTGCTCATGAATGCATAGCTCTAACATCAGAGCTGAAACATTCCTTTCCTTAATATGTATAGCTAACTCGGAGCTTTAGCATATTTTTTTTACATTCATAACATATCATACTTCCTGGCATTCAATGTATAGAATAAAAACTCTTACTTGCTTGCTGCTTCATTTCAAGCATAACATTCAAACATCTTGTTCCTTCAAAAGGGAGCCTCTCTATATGTCTGTAGAGTTAGCTACAATGTCATCTTTCCTCTTATAAAGCTAGAGGGAGAGGACTTACATCATTCTCTTCTTTATGCTTACTTTAGTACTCTGCTAAACTCTGTTCCTGAGTTTTGTTCTTGGCCAGTAATAGTACCATTATGATAAAGTCAACTCTTTTTGTCTTGCCTCGGCTACTACTCTAAGTTTTTAATAAAGGACATGTCACTTTTAATAAAGCAATGTCATCTCCATATCAACTACATCCCCTTCCTTCTAGGATAGGGTACCTTGTTCTATCTAGAGCAATGTCAACCTATTTTTTAGAGGACTAATTCTCAATTCTTAGGAAACTTAATAGCAAGAACTTTCATTCATTATATCCCTTACTCATGAGCCTTTCAACCTAACCCAAAAACTGAGTATCTCTTAACATCATTTGGAACATGCTTATCTCTCATCATAGAAGTTCCCTGTATTGTTCTATCTTATTTTCTATCTCCTATCATCTCTTTTTGTTGTTCCCCAAAAATATAGTGAGGCTATCCATCTTGAGTTTACTATCTCCAAAATCCTTTTCATCTATTTAGAAATATGAGATAGCTATTTCATTAGACTGCACTAGTCTTAACAAGGCTACATTAATTTAGCTAACTCAGGTTGCCACTTTACCTTCCTGTTGGGTACAAGGTACATACTCAACTTCTAGCTGCCTTATCTGATTCTCTGACATTAATCTTTCTTCGATAGGGGAGTTTCTTAAGTTGTGGGTACCTTTCCTTTAACCTTCACTGGTCTTACTAGGGCTCTACCCAACATCTGGGAGTCATTGGGTCTTTTAGTCGTAAACAATTTCTTCACTTGTTGCGACTAAAGTCACAACCTTCACTACTCTACCCAACAACTAGAATACATTCTCGTCACTATTAAAATCTTCTATGTTCATTTGTCGCAACCAAAGTATTGAATAATTGCGACGAACATCCTCTATGTTCATTAGTCATGACTAATATACTAGTTCACTATGACTAGAGTAACAACCTTTTCTTGGTACTCCTTCCTGTGTTCTTTTGTTGTGACCAATGCCTTCTGTTCGTCACAACTAAATATTTCTATTCTATTGTCATGACAAATGGTTAAGGCTTATCGCGACTAATATACTTCCTTAGACAAATCACCTCCAATCCCTAATCTTAGTTGGACTATGAAAAAGTAACCTATCACTAACTTTGACCTTAACCTCAACCTTAATTGGGCCTTAGCTAATATGTTGTGTACTTTGTATCCTGATCAAAGCATTCCTATCTTGCACCAAAACCTCTGCCTTTGCCAAAACCTTTGGCAAAAGCATTCCTCATGTCCTCAAGATTCATGTGAGAAGTAAGTAACAACTTTAGACAAAGATTCATACAACTGTCAACAAAAGGTACGTCAATAACAAACCCCAGAGGAATCATTTCTCCCTTTGGTAATATAGCTCCTATCCTTGAAGATGACTCTAATGGTAATACCTTAAATAAAGATGTTATACCTTAAATAAAGATGTTACTTGCAATACCTCTACCTCTTTATGTGATGATAATAATATGCTTGATCATGTTTCTCTTCCTAATATTTCTAGTACTACATGTGTATCCACTTGTACTAGGGGTGATAATGAACATGTTACGAAAATTGAGCACTTCTTGAGTGCTAATATTGACTTTATCTTGTAATGAGAACTTGCTTTAATCTCCTTCTTCCCCGCATGCACATAAGGATAATAAAGTTCTTAAAGGAAATTCTAATAATGATACCTCACATACATCCTTTCCATGTACATGTAGTGATGATTCACTATGCATGAACATGATATAGTTGATAATTATGGCATTCCTCTAATTTCTAACGGCAATTTTAACGATAGGGCTTGATAATCAAAATATGAAATATTAGGGGTCCTTAATTAAAATTTTTAAAGTTCAAGGAGGTTATACGTAATTGACGCAAAGTTCAGGGGGTTTTTGTGTATTTTAGCCCATTTTTAAGGAGTTTAAAATCTTTCAAATATTAAATTTTAAATTTTTAACTATAATAAAAATTTATAATTATAATAAATAATTAATCTATTATAATATATTTTTTCCTACTCTCAGTACAACACACTGGAGAAATCTATAGCTTTTTAATAAAATATGTAAAATAAAAAGGTCAAAAAATTAATTAAAAGAATCTTGATTTAATTCAATTTTGTCTTTCTTTATTTTTTTGATATTTAATACTTCTCCCACACTTAATATATACAACAGGGGAGTTTATTTTAATATTAAATATAAGATCTCTATTTTTTATATTTGTTAATTTTTTTAGATTACATATATTGATACTCCATCATCACTATTTAAGAGAGGGAGGGAGGAATTAAGAAAGACGATTATAGTATTTTAGAAAAAAATATTTTACATTAACCAATTTAATTAACTTATTTAATTTAAGAAAAAATTAATCTTTTAATCTTTTAACTTTTCACTCACTTATAACCTAGTTCCCTAACTATGAGTCGGTGCTACTAAGTTCTTAAACTTTTGAGTAGCATATGTCTTAGTCTTTTATCTTTTACTTTTTTATATTATAATCCTTCTGATTTTTTTGCCTCATCCTTTGTGGCAAGAATAAGACCTGGGGAGAGAAATAAAAAAATGATTATACTAGATGCATGGAATTAATTAGTCTGTCTTGACTATACTAAATGCAGGGTGACATAAAATGATAAATAAAAAAGTGATTCAAAAAAAGCTTTCAACGGAGATTTTAAGGAAAATCGTCATGTAAAACTTATATTAAAGGAGGCTAATACTATAACCGTCGTTAACATATTATACTATAACCGTGATTTTCCAACTCAATTATCTTCCTCAATCCTCCTCTTTCTCTCTATAAAAACAGATGCATACAAGCAGCAGAAGGAGATCATTGTGTTAAGAATTGAGCTATAGGCAGCAAATGCTAGGCTACTAAAATGTATTTTCACATTCTAGACAACATAAACTAGGGAAACCTTTTGCTCTTCAATAAGTCTTCAGACATTCCCATCAGCTTTCTTCCGCTCCACAGGGATTCATTCCTTCGATCTTTCTGGAAGGAAAAATAGATTGTATTAATATCCCATAGAAGTACATCAAAGATGCTAATAGTTTCATATTAAATGCTAACCCGCTTGCAACAATGATGCAATTGAGATATTAAACTTCTCCTACAGGCTTGCTTGTGGATTAGAAAAGCAATATCATAGAAAAAAATTTCATAGGATCATTAGATAGAGCTAACATGTTTCATATAAAATGAATATTCTAGTTATTTTTCATAACCTCTTTGAATGTAAAACTATACTGACATTTTTATATCTATATCTTTCCACAGTGAACAAAATATAGGTCCAGTTCACACATGGGGAAAAGCCTCACCTTTGCAGATAGGTTTAGCCAAATAGATGGACCAAAAAACAGGCTTCAGTCTAGAGAAAGAAAAAAGTAACTAATGATTCTAGTAACAGAACAAGAACCAAAAACAGTCATACAAGTTTACATGGGTGGTTATTGATAAGCATCCAAGATGAATGGTCAAAAGCTGTGTATAAAACAAAATATTGAGACAAAAACTATGGTATATGTAAGGAAATGGGTCAGTCCACCCATGGTCGATTAGGCCCAGATCCATGAATGAGCAATGGTGGGAACGGTTTCACTCTCCATTTTTTAATGGAGAAAAATGTGGGAGTGGGAGGTTGTATATTCCCACTCTCTCCCATCAAACTGGCACACAGAGAAGACAGAAGGTTTGCTCCCGGGTGTGTGTGAGTCTGAACTTTGTCTGCTCTCTCTCCCACAGTGTCCCACGGTGTCATTTGCTGTGAAACATACCAGAGTCCATACAGGGTGCTCCGGTTACGCGTGGCTATCTCGGTAAAGAGGAAAACATCCAAGGTACTGAAGGGAATTGGAAGACACGCAGCGAAAATTAACTTTAAAAATTTTTCCATTCCCAGCCAGGATGTACCGAATGTGTTTAAGTCAAGGAGAAAGAAGTGTTACCTTCGCTATTCGAGCTTTGGTCGCGACCTCAGTGTCCACTAGTCGCGACTCCTCACCTCTGGAACTTTCAGTCGCGACCTCCTCAACTTCTAGTCGCGACCTGTCGCCTCTGGAGTTGTTACTCGCGACCTACTCTGCTTCTCGTCTCGACCGGACGTCTCTGGAGTTTTTAGTCGCGACCTCGTCAGCTTCAAGTCGCGACCTGTCTCCTCTTTTCGGATTTTTGATGTTCAGATGCCCGTATGGTCGTGACCTCAGTGTCAATAGGTCGCGACCTTGCTTCGTGTTTGGTCGATCGCAAGAAGTCGACAGCTCAGATCGGCTTCCTCTACCGGTATCCACACGAACAGCGTTCCAATCACGAACGACGTGCTAGCGCCTCTTGTCCCTCTAGGGATTTCTCGAGATTCCGTCCTCACCGTATCTATTTCGGCAGTTTCTTATCTGCAAACCTTTTACACTCTCCCTGCCCCCTTTTCTCATATTTGAATGTGTGTGTAGAGCGAAACATCCTTCCTTAGACCCTTCAGAGTACATTTACGGAAGCAATCTTAACTTTATTAATTCTCTCCTGTCGATAATCCTGGTAAAAAATAACTGTACTGATTCGGTAATTCCCCATGAGAACTACCATTCTACGTAAGTACCCAGGAAAGACTGGATGAACCGGCTAGGTCCACTCACTTCCAGCCTCCTTAGACAGCACTTACGTACACAGTACTTTTGATATTCTGCCAGTATAACAACGTTTTCTTTAAATCTTAACCATAAATCTTAACCTTACATATATTCAATTGGACTATTTTAAAATATTCGAATACCTCTTAACCTCAAAAACATGAATATCCAAGAGTTGGGCTTACGGGTACTGTTCACTGCCACTATTCACTGGGTAATTCCAGATTACAGCCTGAACTTTGGAAATTCATAACGAAATCTAGAAAAATCATTTTGAGATGATTCCAATTTCTAATAAACTTTATTTAATTTAACTTTGAGAGAAAAATATGAAAATGAGGTTTCCTTGTCCAGATCAAATCAGTTTATTCGTTGAACTTTACTGTTCATTTGGTAAATCTGGAAGTTCCAGTTTCTTTGCCCCATTTTCAAAAATTCATTTCTCCTTGTATACTTATCCAATTGAGTCAAATTACATATGGATTTAAAGATCAGAATGTGTACTTTAATATCATAAAAGTTCGTGGAAAACATCATTCATTTACTATATGAAATTAGCGCATGAACCTCACTGCCTCTGAGTAGTCGTACTATCTTATTCCAGATTTCAACTCCCGACTTTGAAAAATCATAACAATTCGAGTTCTTAACCAAATGAGGAGTTCTTGGTGTAGAATTAAATCTATGGATCTTATCTATGTTCATACCAAATTTCACGTAAAAACTCACTGGATAAGCTGTTCAAACTATCGCTGGAAGTAGACTAACTCTCATCGAATCCAGTGCATGCATACAATATACATACCAATATATCATCACATAAATTAAAGGCATGCTTTCCAAGTCATACACCATTCATACATCCACCATTACCTCCTTCCTTGGGATGTTCCAGCACCTATATCATGGTTATGGGGGGTGAGATTCGGGGGAATCTCAGTAGCAAACAATACCAAACAATGCATGTATTAATGTAAAGACTTGTGCTTGCTTGTGAAAGTGTTATCATAGTGTGATGAGCATGCTTCCATGTATCATATGAAATACAATTGGCCAAAGAAATCATAAAATAACAGAGCTTCAATCATCTACCATATACACACAATTCAACCAAGCCATAGCACAATCAATTATACATTACATACATACAAGTTTAGGGTAAGTCCACTACCTTGGATTTAAGCTTTCTTTCTTATGCTTGCACTTGCTTCCCAAGCTTTCCAATCATGAAGCTTTTTGGTCAATCATTCCCCAACACCTTCTTAGAGGTTTCAAGGTCCTAAACACATTCATATTCATTACATAATCCATTAGGACCATGAACTCAAACACTACTCAAGACTACCTCTCTTGAACCTTTAACTTGCTTTAACTAACATAACTTTCTTTAATCTTTGCCAATTAACTTGGCCTTTGAACCAATCGATGTCTTGACCTTACCCTACACAATTTGGCCTTTTGAATCCATTTATGAACTCAAAAAAACCAAATTCCAGCAACTATGCACTGTTCCGGATAGATTTGAAAAACATGCATAATTCTTTCAAAAATTCTCATTTTGATTCCAATGCTTCCCATACTTGTTCCTCCACTTTCCCCCACACAAAATCTCATTTTAAGACCATTGGAAGTATCAAAATCATGAAATTCAAATCACTGTTCATGCGAGTGAACAGTAACCGTGAGGAATTTTCAACATTATAACCTTTAATTCCAATGGTTTCCAAGGTTCAAAACCTTTCCAATCCTACACAAAATCATCATATAAACTCAATGGAAGCATTAAATCATTGAAATTCCATTTCCTTCTATCATGAACAGTGCATGAACAGTGCAAACCGAAATGGTAAAGTCAAGAACATCAACTTACTTCACAACCAAGCATGTAACTAACTTGTTTAAGCTTGTCTTAACTATCTATGACTTAAAACTCATATTCCTTTCACATATACACAAAAATTCCAGCAGCATTTCCCCAATATTTAAGCCTAAAAATCACTTAAACTCAAGCACAAACCATAAGAACAAAAGGTAGAAGCAAGGAGACAACTTACCTTACTTGCTCCTTCAAGACCCTTGCTTCTTCCTTGCTTTCTTCCACTTTCTTTCTCTAGAACTCACTTCTCTTTCTAAAGGAGCTCTTGGGTGTGAAGAATGAATGGGAAGGGGGGGTATTTATAGCAAAAGTCATGTGCCATTTGAAGGCCAAGATCACTTTGGAAACTATTTGATCTAATGGTTAAAGGTTTGATCTTGGAATGTCTTTTCACTTTTCACTCAAGACCTTACCACCATGACATCACTAGCATGGCCTCACTTGGTACACCTAACCCTTCCTCTTTTTGGGTGTCATTCTTGTGTCCTTGTGGGTCCCACCATGTGCAACACCTAATTCTTACTTTATTCTCTTTTTCTTTCTTTTCAAAAATCCATAAATTATTTATTATTTGGACTTGGGCTCCAAGATAACTTTTGGGCCTTATTGGGCTGGACTAGGACGAAATGTTGGGCCTCTTTTAGGTCCAATAGCTAACTGGCCCAAATCCCAATGTACTTTCCTCATACCGATATCCGTAAATTACCCTGATCTTAGCATAAATGCTAAACACCTCTTTTAATTGTTATAACATTTTTAGAAATTCATTCTAATATAAAATTAATTCTCTACAAAGTTTCATAATTTTCTGAGACCCAGAAGTCCTGTTAAAAATTACATATGTTTCCTTTAACCCTTTATCGGTGTCCTTTTTCACCGTAAATTCCATAATTAATTCTACAGGACTCCTTTTTGACTTCTGTCAACTCCATAAATTCTCATATTAATTATAATAATTTACTATCAATTTTCATCTGATATCCTTCCATTGCATGAAATGACCAAAATGCCCTCCATTTACTTCTAGGGCATCACAGTGGCATTTTTGTAATTGTGCACTTTGGCCCTTAGACTTTCTTCCTCTTCCAATTAATCCTTTTCTTTACATAAATATGGCCACATCTTTTCCTAAACATCTCATATATTTTATTCAATCTGTACATACAACTTAGTACAGAAATTAGGGATGTTACATAGAGATGTGTAGAACCCTAGCCCCTAATTAAATAAATATGGTTTATATTAAATCCGTCCCACAAATTTAATTCACCTATTTATTTAATTTAAAATAAAGATAAGACAAAATTATATTTGATTTATTCTCATAAATCAAATTTGAGATATCTTATCAATTTGAATTTCAAATTCAAATAGATCATATCCATTTAAATTCAAATTCAAAAGTGATAGAGATTTAATTTATCCTTATAAATTAAATCTTACAAATATCTCTTATATTATATATAATATATATATACTAATTTATATATATATAAAATATATATCCACCCTAGATTATTCATTGAATCTAGACATCTCTTAGATTCAATGAATCTGGACATCATAGCTCGTATTGGGCTGTTTTGTGTGCGACCCTGTAGGCCCATATGAAGTTGGCAGTGGGCCAGTTACTATACTGACCCACAAGTCGTAAGCGGTCTCTAGCAAGGAATTACGACTACCCAAAATATATGAGGATCGATAAACGATGTAACCTTTCATACAACCATATCACGTCCCTTTTGTCACACGATATTTCGGTCAAGGAAGAGGCATGGAGAACGTCATCCTCCTGTTCCTGACCGTTACTTTCTCGATCCCTGAGTAGTCTGAATATAGAAATGGAACTACCCTTCCATTCCAGTATGGCCATACATTTCTCAGACTCACTCATCGAGGGGCCCAGTAATATCTCTCTACGAATGTGAGGGACAAATTCCATCTTGACCATTCACATTCCTCCGCATGAAAAACCAGTAAGCCCGAGCATAGCCTTTATGATCACTCGGTCAAAAGTGACTTTTGACTAGGTCAAAGATGAGCGTTTGTCATGTAGGAATCCATGATGATCTCAGGTCAAAGGGCATAGTGACATGGCTTATATATGAGAGAAACTTATGACTTGACCCATGCAGCTCTCTCATAGCGGGTCGGTCCAATACCCTGTACTCTTACATGTGCTTATGACTTTGATTTATATCTCTATATATCTTCAAAGTCATACTGGTCTTATTTCATCTCTGCTCCCGCATAGATGACCGACCAAGGACATTTAGGATAAGATCACGAGTTATCCAAGGATTGTCATCATAGTAAACATGCAAATAATATGATAACATAATTAAGAAATTCATAAATCAACAATGTTCATAAGATAATGATTGGCCCCTAGGGCACAATCTCCAACAGGTACGGCCCAAAACCTTCAGTGGCATCAGAACCGATTCTGTGCTTCCGCTTATTTTCTATGTTTTTCATTTTTTTTGGTTACACACTGTTCTGTATGCTTATTCTAGTTTCCAAGTATTTATTTCATGAGAATATGTATGGAGCAAGCATTGAAACCTTAAACAGAAGCATAAAGAACGTAAAACCAAAATAGAGCCTTCGTTTTTTAAAATTGGGTCATTCAAAACAGCATTTTTAGGCTATGATATTAGTCCCATTGCGTAGAGCTCGAAAAAACAAAGAAAATGACACCAAGAACGTCGAAATCGGACGTCGGACGGAGAAGTTACAAAGGAAAAATGCGTCGGGTCCTTCGGACCTGACCCGTTTTCCAGTCGGGTCTGTGTGACCCGGCTGGAGGTCAGGGACGATTAAAATGGAGTCGTTTTGTTTTTGGCAAAAAAAAAACAGAAACAGAATGTTTTCTGTTTCTGCAGACTGGGCTGCTTTCAGCCCATTCCGTCCATACAAAAAAAACAATTTTTTTGGGCCACAGTGAGTAGGCCCATTTAAAAAAAAATTCAAAATCTTTTTTTAGGCTACAAGGGATTCGAAAAAAAATTATTTTATTATTATTATTTTTTATTTATTAAAAAAAAATAAAATGGAGAAAATTCTGGTGGCTGCACGTGCCAGTAGCCACGTGGCAGTACCAGACTGGCGCGTGTAGTACACGCGTCAGCGCTGAGAGTGGGCTTTGTTCAGTTTTTTTATTTTTTTTGAATTAATCCTTCTTGGGGTGCGTGAGTACGATTGAGGTGCAGTTTATTCCTAAAAATCCCTAAAATCAAGATCTTCATTTTGATATATAATTTGCCTAATTTGGGGGCAATTATAGACCTATTTGTGGATATTCAGTGTATTTTTTGGTATTTTTTTTGTGTTTAAAAATTCCAAAAAATTATAATAATTAATATTTTTTATTATTTAGGTGAAAATGGCTTCATCTAGCACTGAATCTCTGGGACTAAGCTTAAATGATGACATCTCATTTTTGGATGATGTCAGTAACCCAGAGGAGGACCTTCAAGAGGATCCCGAGGGGGAACCTGAAGAGGATCCATAACAAGATCTTGATGAACTCTCTGAATAAGACCTAGAGGAGTTGATGGAGGAAGTTCCACAAGAGGAACCCAAAGTAATGTATGATATTGATCCATTATCGGAAACTTTATTCCTATCGAACCCCTTCCTTTGCAGCCTTTAATGGATTCTTCAGACTCCAAGTCGCCTACTCTTCATGACGAATCTCCAGTTGAGGATGGAGAGGAAGTGGATCAACCTCTTACCCCTGCTTTGGCTATGAGTATAGCTGAAAAAGCTGCAGCCAAACTAACAAACACAAAAAGCATAAATGGCGTGATTGGAGACTACATTGAATGCATGACAGATAAGAAGAATATTGAATTCTACTTGAAAGTCATAATGGAATATATACGAGCAACAAGGGTTAGAGAAAAGCCTAAAACAGGACGCATGAAAAAAAACACATTGGCTTCAAATAATAGAATTTGTATCTAACCTTCACAAGCCGCCTCGTAAGTTTAAGAAATTAAGAAAAGCAATGATAGATTATTGTAAAGCCCATATCAAATGATGTATTTGTATTTGATTACCATTTCTTTACTTAGTTAAGGACATATTTTATTACTCTTTCATTGTAAAGACTTGACATTTATTATATGCCTTATATGCAATGGAATTATGTTTTATTTAATTTCTTTACAAGTTATGATTAATGTATGTCTTTTATAAGTGGGAGCCTTTTAGATAATGAGTCTTCTAAAAGCAAAACTTGAGAGTGCTTATATTAATTTTGATAGAAAGTAATAACACTGCTAGTGCCTATGTGATGGGAGGTACAAACGTATACTCCTGATCGTGGGTCTAGTAATATTATTATTTTCTGATCAAAAATGATAAAAGTATATGACATTGTTTACTTTACATGTGCTATATAAATTCACTTTAATGTTCTATAGTTCAATAAATTAATGTGGGATAGGTTTGTCACAGAACCAATATTGAACAATAGCCTCAAAGAACATTATTACTGAATTGAACAAGGGGGAAAAATTCAATGAGGATAACTAGGATATTTGGCACCAAAAGGTCCAATATATTCTAGAAGAACAGGATGCGGTTGAGCCATTAACCATGGCAATGGTAGAGCCTGAGGCTGGAAATACAGCCTAGCACAGGAGGGACCAAGAAGCATACCTGTCATGGAAAAAGATGAATAGCATAGCAAGAATTACACTGCTGAGTACAATGGCAGATGATTTAATGTGTGAGTTTGAGACACAGAATGGCACAAGCTATGTGGATTGCCTTAAAGGATAAGTTTGGTGGAGTCTCAACGACTAAGCTTAGACGGTTGACAATTAAATTCGATACCTATAAGCTAAAGCCAAATAATCCTATGAGGCAACATCTACGAGAGATGTCCACAATGATCCGTGAATTGAAGGAGGCTGGACATAATTTATCTGACGAGCAGCAAGTGCAAGCTGTAATCAGGTTGCTCCCTGCCAGTTGGGAGCACATGAAAGTCAATCTGACCCATAATGAGAACATCATCACTTTCAATGATGTAGCTAAGCATTTGGAGCTAGAGGATGAATGTCTGGAGGCTTATAAGGCCACCGGATAAGCCTATCTGACCGAAGGTGCTGGTCCTTCCCAATCAAAGTCTGAATTCAAAAAAGTCAAGAAATTTTAGAAAAATGGGAAGAAAGGCGGTCCTCCGCCTAAGAAAGGCAAGCAACAATACAAGAAGAAGGGAAAGAAAGAAGGCAAGAAAAAGCTAGACCTAAAGAAGGTCAAATGCTTTGCCTGCCATAACATGGGACATTTCGCACGTGACTGTTCTAAACAGATCGAGAGCAGAAAGGTAAAAGTGAATTATGTGAATTCACATGTCTCATTTGTTTCTAGTACTATTTTTTCTAACAGAACATGTTTCCTTTTCTTGGATTATTGACTCAGGCTCCACAGACCACGTAAGTCAAGATCGAGGATCCTTTGTGGAATATCGTCGGTTGCCATTTCAAAGCAAGTGGCTTTTCGTTGGCAATAATGCAAGGATCGAGGTTCGAGGCATTGGCACCTGTAAACTTGTTTTGCGTGGTAGAAAGACCTTGATACTGCATGATGTGCTTCATGCTCCTGACATCAGACAGAATTTAGTTTCTGTAATTTGCTTATTGAACTTTGGGTTTAATTTAAACTTTCATGGTAAAGTTGCAGACATTTACAGCAGCGCAACATTTTATGGTTCAGCTTTCCAATTTCAAAAGTTCTTTATTTTGGATCTTGCTGGTGATTTTAATGTTCATGATTGCTTTGCTATTACATTGAATAATCCTGATATGAATATCTGACATGCTAGACTAGGACATATTAATCAAAATAGAATGATTAAACTAGCAAAAGAAGGCTTGTTGGGGGTAATCCCTAACATGGATATGTCATTATGCGAAAGTTGTCTAGCAGGTAAGACTACCAGAAAACCATTTGGTAAGGAACACGAGCCGAAACTCCATTACAATTAATTCGTTCCGATATTTGTGGTCCAATGAGTGTGAGGGCAAGACACGGAGCTTGGTATTTCATTACCTTTATTGATGATTTTTCATGATATGGTCATGTCTATTTGATTTCACACAAGTCCGAGGCACTAGAGTGCTTTAGACGATACATAAATGAAGTAGAGAATCAAATGGACAATAGAATCAAGGCATTACGCACTGATCGAGGTCGTAAATACCTTTCGGATCAATTCAAACAGCTCTGTGAAGAAAAAGGGATTATTAGGCAACTAACTATCCCTGGCACACCTCAACAGAATGGGGTTGCTAAAAGGAGAAATAGAACTCTTCTAGACATGGTTAGGTCTATGATGGCCCATGCAAACCTTCCAATTTCACATTGGGGTGATGCTTTATTGACAGCAACCTTCATACTTAACCGTGTGCCCTCCAAGTCAGTCGCTTCCACACCCTACGAGTTATGGACTAAACGCTTGCCAGATCTAAACATCCTTAGACCTGGGGTTCGGTGAAACATCCTCCCTTAAACGCCTCAGAGTACACTTGCGGAAGCTATACTGGCTGTATCACAGCTTCTCCTGCCTAAACTCTGGCAGCATAACCGCTACGCTTCATCTGTACAAAGAACTGAACCGTACTGATTCGGTAATTCCCTCATGAGAACTACCATTCTACGTAGTACCCAGGAAAGACTAGATGAACCGGCTAGGTCCACTCACTTCTAGCCTCCTTAGACAGCACTACGTACACAGTACTTATCATATACTGATGTTCAGTCTTTACTCCGGCAGCATAACGGCGTCTCTTAGGATTCTCAAAATCTACTTCAGCATAACCTCCCTGTAATGGGTTATGTATGGGGATGAGATTCGGGGGAATCTCAGTAGCAACAATCATAACAATATATGTAATGCAGTGTGACAGTGCTTGCTTGTGATTGTGTACAGATAAGTATGCTGCGTGCTTCCATGCTTAATAACATATGATCATAGCATTATAGCAGAGCTTCAGACATAACATATAAGACAACAATCCAACCAAACAATAGCACATCAAATCACAAAGCCATTACATAAAGCTAGGATTAGTTACTACCTGGCTAGCTCAGCAGAACTCCACTATCCTTATTCTGCTTCCAGCTCCGCCAGAACTTCCTTTCTTCCTTTTCTCCTTTCTCTCTTCCTTCCTTCTCCTTCTCTCTCTTCTTTCTCTCCCTTCCCTTGCCCATGCGTGAATGGAAATGAAGGCAAGGGGGGTATTTATAATTGCCTTCAATGGCAATTCCGTAATTACCATGAACTTTGATCCTGCGGTCCTGGTTTTTCCTGGAATTTCCTATTTTCCTTAATTCCTCATTTACTGCATCATCGGGACACCTCACTGGGACACCTCAGCAGCATATTTTTCACATGTCACAATTCCCTGGACACCTCAGCAGCTGACTCAGCATGCTGACTCACCGGTCCAGTCTCTTGCCTCGTAATACGTGCCCTCAGCTTTATCTGCTTTCTCCAGACTAATGCCATGTGGCGACTGGAAGAGACCTTGCACGCTTCCCAATGCCATCCAGATAAGTCCCAGACTTATCTGATCACCTCCTTAGTTTTCGTGCCTCCTCGGTTATCGCGCCAACCGAGTATCTTTACTTTACTGAATCATTACTTTAATGCCATGTGGCATCTTGTGGGTCCCATGAGGATACCTTATCAGTCTACCTCATGGTCTCCAGATAACCTTTCCTGTATCTGGCCTCCTGCCTCCGGTCTATCTCTAACCGGGTAACTATCTCCTTTGGACCTTCATAACTCTTGGCCCATACGGCTAGCACCACTTTAGTCACTAGTCGCGACCTCATCATCATATCGTCGCGACATAACACTTATGTGTACATTAGTCGCGACCATAACATACTCTCGTCGCGACCATAACACAATCTAGTCGCGACCATAACATTTTCTAGTCGCAACCAGCCCATTTCACCTATTAGTCGCGACACACACACCATTCAGTCGCGTCTAAACCTTTCTGCCATTATTAGTCGCGACCACAACATCTTCTCGTCGCGTATGGCTCTTTCTGTAACCATTAGTCGCGACCAAACTCTACTATAGTCGCGACCGTAACGGTCAACTCGTAACTCTCAATCTTTGCTCTTTACATCATCCCAAATGGCCATTCTACCCCTTGGGACTTCCACTGTTTGCACATAATTCCCTGTACCTTTACTTACTCGCAGCTTAGTCCCTAAAAACTCTCTTATGTCTCTGGGACTTCTGCTCAAAAGGGGTCTGGTAGCCTCTTAATCTCAGGCTATTTCTACGTCTCAAGGCCTGAAAATTGGGATGTTACATTCGGCGGCCTATATCCATGATAGTTCTCATAGGCATGGGAAACTGGGAAGAAATGTATCTTCATAAGGTACTCTGAACCCTCAAAAGGATATGTATTCATAAGTGAAATTGAAGATGGAACAGTGACTGAAACAGAATCAAGAGATGTTGTATTCATTGAAACAGAATTTCCCAGTAGGGGAGATGTTGACCGCACTGTATCTCTTTACGAGACTCAGGAACAGGATAGTGCTGAACAAATTGACATACCAGGATCTTCCAGGTATGTCAATCTGAGTGGGAGCCAAGAACGGTCAACACAAAGACCGAGGCAAATAAGAAAAGATAAGCAAGTTGCTATTGCTCCTACCAGAAAGAGTAACAGGGAAAGTGTTGCAAAGAGACGTTTCCAAATAGAAAGCGAAGCACTCTTAGTTACTCCAGAAGGGGATGATGAACCCCGCACTGTTCATGAGGCCTTGGCAGGTCCTACTAAAGAGGAATGGAAGAAAGCGATGAAAGAGGAAATGGACTCAATGATTAAAGGGCTTAAAGCCATTGGGAACAAGTGGGTTCTCAAAATTAAAAGAAAGGTGGATGAATCAATTGACAAATTTAAAGCTCGATTGGTTGCAAAGGGATATACACAACAGGAAGGTATAGATTATGAGGATACTTTTTCACCTGTTGTGCGCTTTAACTCTATAAGACTTATTCTGGCAATAGTAAACATTTTAAACCTGGAGTTGCATTAGATGTATGTAAAAATTGTAATATCCTTAATTTTCTGTACTGATTTATATGTACAGATTAAACGGAATATATGAGTTCTATTTCAGGAAAAAGATGTGGTCCTTTATGTAAAGAAAAGGATTAAATTGCAAAAGAAAGGAAATGAAGGGACTTAAATGCAATTATGGAAAGTTTAAGGTTAGGAAAGAAAGGTAGACAAAAATGTGGGGTCTTAAAGTGTAATTTTAGCCAAATAAAGGGACTTAATTACAAAGAAGAAAAAGTTCCCTGGGGATAAAGTGTAATTAAAGAAAAATAAGCCAGAAGTGGTTTGGACCGCCCGGCAGCATTTCAGTCCCAGATTTTACCAGGAGATAGGGCAAGTGACGCTGGGTAAGCCAGCCTAATACCGGAATTTCTGAAGACTCCAGATAGCCAAAAATGGACTGATAGTCTAAAAGTTATAAAAATTCATACCGGATACCCTAGAATTCAGATATAAGTAAGAAATTACAGGATCATACGTCCTTATGGGACGAATGTCAGGAAACTGACAGAATACCGATAGGAGGTCTGTAGAAAAAGTTATTCACAAATTAGAAAATCCAGACGGGAGTGTGAGGCCTCCAGGGATCCGATAGGGAGATTTATCGGTATTTAAACTAAGACTGAATGAGGTCAGGTAACAACAGTCAGATGCCCGTTGTGACCCAAATGGCTGCCCAGACACAGTAAGGCAGTGTATATGACAGAAGGAGCCGGTGTCCGGATATGTGTGTAAACGGTGCATAAAATAATAAAATATTCAATGAACTGTGCCAGAGGAAGATTTCTCGAAATGTGTGCCATAAAGGTAATGGACCCAGAAAGGCCCAAAAATGGCGCCAACAAAGGCCCAATAGGACTCTTGGACTGATAGGTGGGCCAGTGTGCAGCAGAACCCCGGAGAAGTGTGAAATTATGAAAATGCCCCTCTGTTGTACTAAAGGATAGCAGATGAATGGAGGGCATTCTGGTCATTCTAGATAGGCTCAGAGGCTAAGACATATCTAAATAAGGTTGACTAGAGCCAGTATATGCTTTGACCAGGTACAGAAAGGTGTGAAATGACGATTTTGCCCTTAGGGTTAAAATAGGACAAGAAAGGGCACCAAGGGCATTTTGGTCATTTCGCAGGGGATCTGTAATTGAGTTTAGACCCAGTATAAAAATGTTAATGATAAAAAGGGTCTATATACTGTATGTAAGGTCAGAAGACATAATATAGGTTTTCAGAAAAATTGGGTTCAGAAAACGGTCCAGTTTTCGAGGCGACAAACGGAGCCGATACCGGATTGGACTGAAAAGCTTCCAGAAGGCTTCTCCCCTCTCCATTTTCGCCATGTTAAGAATGTGGGTGGTGAGGTGTCCCATGAGGTGGCAAGGGGTGATGTCATGCCTGATGCAGTAAAAAGAATAAAGAAAAATAGGAAATTCCGAAAAAACCAGGACCACAGGATCAAATGGCTTCAAAATTACAAGAATGCCATTGACCAAAACTATAAATACCCCCTAGCTCTTCATTCCCACGGCCAAGAGCAAGAATAGATAGAGAAGGAAGTTCTTGAGAGAGAAAGTGAGAAAAAGAAAGAAGAAAGGAAGTTCTGGTGGAGTTGGAAGCAGTAGAGAAATTTTGAAGTTATGCTTTGGAGGTAGTAACTAATCTTAGCTTTTATGTAATGTCTTTGTGATTTGTTGTGCTATTGTTTGGTTGGATTGTTGTCTTATATGTTATGCTTGAAGCTCTATTACAATGCTATGATCATATGTTATTGAATATTGAACCATGCAGCATACTTGTCTGTACACAATCACAAGCAAGCACTGTCACACTGCATTACATATATTGTTATGATTGTTGCTACTGAGATTCTTTTGAATCTCATTCCCATATATAACATTACAGGGGAGGTTCTGTCAAAATAAAATTTGGAAATTTTAAGGGACGCCGGTAGGTTCCCGAAATTCTGGCAACAAAGAAGGAACAAAGAAAGGAACTGATACGTACTGTGTACGTAGGTGTTGTCTAAGGAGGCTGGAAGTGAGTGGACCTAGAAGGTTCATCCAGTCTTTCCTGGGTACTTATGTAGAATGGTAGATCCTACGGGAATTACCGAATCGGTACAAGATCGGTTACTTTCTACAGAAGGAACATAGCAGTTATGCTGCCGGATTTTAGACAACGAAAAGTGTAATAGAAATATGAGGATGTTAATCATGCACTGATGTATAACAGTAAATTATTTAATAATAATTGTTATCTGGCAAATTTGACTGATATGTGATGTATGTATGTATTAATATGTAAGGTTGGTTGCTGAAAAATGACTCTGTGAACAGTAACCCGTGGAGACCTATTGATGTTTGATAAATCATTAAAAATAGTAAATGGTTGCATAAATGTATAATATTTTTATGGTAAATAGTAGACATCCTAAGCTTTAATTTTACATATATATTGCCTCATTTGGATGTATACACGAAAAGATATAAATTGTTAAAATTGGGACCAGAATGCTGGATTCAGGAGAAAATCACTGGATGAACAGTAAAGTTGAAATGTTGACCCACGTTGAATTTGTCAAGGAATGGTCAAACAGTGATTTTTCCCTGAAATATAATAAAGTTATCTTTATGTAGCAATTTGAACCACTTCATTTCAATTTTTCTATAATTAGTTATGATTTTTCAAAATTAGGTCACTCATCTGGAATTTGCCACAATGAACAGTACCCGATAAGATTAAAATTCCAGATTAAGAGTTTAGACTTCAATGACCCTGAAAGTGGTTCTAAGTGCTACTGAATGGTCCCTAAGATGTATAAAAATAAGGATGTGACAAAAACCGCTTTCCTGAATGGTGATTTGGATGAAGAAATCTATATGGAACAACCAATATGTTTCATTGAAAAAGGGTTTGAACACAAGAAATGTAAACTCAAAAGATCCATTTATGGATTAAAACAGTCATCCAGACAGTGGTACTTGAGGTTTCACAAGGCAATAAACTCATATAACTTCCAAATGATAGAGGAAGACCACTGCGTCTATGTTAAGCAGTTTGAGGGTAACTTTATAATATTATCCTTATACGTAGACGATATACTATTAGCCGAAAATAGTCTTGACTCGGTGATAGCTATTAAAGAATGACTTTCATCAAACTTTGAGATGAAAGACATGGGTGAAGCATAATACATACTTGGAGTCAAGATTTAAAGGAATCGCTCCAAGAGAATCCTCACTCTTTCACAAGAGAGTTATATCAAGAAGATACTTGAGCGATTTAATATGAGTGAATGCAATCCCATGGATATCCCTCTAGCCACTGGAGTGGCCTTGAGTTCAGACAAGTGTCCCAAAACTGATATAGACATAAAGCAAATGGAAAGAGTTCTATATACCAGTGCCGTTGGTAGCCTGATATACACAATGCTGTGTACTAGACCAGATATTTGTTATGCAGTGGGCCTGGTTAGCAGATTCCAGTCCAACCCCGGTGAGAGACACTGGAAAGTAGTGAAGAGGATCTTGAGATACTTAAAGGGAACATCTGATTATGCGTTGTGTTATCAAGGAAGCGATCTGCGCCTAGTCGGTTATTCCAATGCTGATGTAGGCGGTGATGAAGAATAACAAAGATCTACTTCAGGATACACCTTCTTGCTTAACAACGGAGCCATATGTTGGAGTAGCAAGAAGCAGATGTGCATTGCTTTACACTCTATGGAAGCTGAGTTTGTGGCATGCACTGTAGTAGCGCAAGAGGCTGTTTGGCTGAAGAGATTTATTGAACACCTAGGATTTGGGAACGAGAGTACCAATCCGGTGTTGATACACTGTGACAATACTGCAGCCATAGCCTACACCAAAGACCCTAAGTATCACAGCAAGACCAAACACATTGATATCAAGTATAACTTTGTGAGGGATTATATAGAACAGAAAATTGTAACTGTACAATACATTTCAACCAAGTGTATGGTTGCAGACCCCCTGACTAAGCCAATAGGCAAAGAAACATTTGAGAAACATGTAATGGCCATTGGCATGCGAAAAATGTAAAGTAGCAGACTGCATGTAATACTTTGGTTTTTATTAATGATATCATGTCATTTATTATTACTTATATGTCTGAGTGAAAGTATACAATGTCTAGTATGTCGTACAGGTTGAAAAGGGTAGCTCTCTCACACGAGCAACCGCCTTTGATGCTAGAGAAGCGTTCAAAGATGAGACATGTGTTCACCAGTAAAGCAGCAAGAGTGCTGATATGGTAAAGAAGAAACACAATGAATGTCGCCTTGGCTTAAATAGTGCAGTAAGTCAAGATGAGATCCATGAGTATGGATATGGATCGAACTATGGATACCCACATCCATGAAACCTGTAGCCAGATGACAAATTCTTCAAAATTGACGTCATATTATGTGAATAGAGTTAAAGAGTTTGGGTTTAGATACTATGAGTGTCTGGACTTAAGTCTGTATGGTGTGATTGATAAAATCAAAATGACGTACACTTTTATAGAATAAGAGGAACACCGTAACATGTGATTCATACCACATGTGCTAAAGAACTGCAAATGGAAAGCAAGTGAATCAATCCCTGCTTCATTGTTGTGTGAGTTCCAGAAAGGTATCATCCTTTCATTAATGTCCTTTGACTTTGACAATATTATGGAGGTATGTTTCAGCGATTACTACTTTAGTATATATCCTATGGTCAAATTATATATGAACCAAAGGTATTATGCTAGGAAAGCGGTTGATTCATATCAAAATGATACATGGGTGAAAGAAAGATTGCCAGAATATACACATCCATGCTAGTGTCTGTGACCGGTCCCTTGTGATATTATTTTGTTAATTTCATAAGTGTGGATACTATGCATAAGTGGAGGCTATCTAAGTTATATACTGACTCAAGAGGGATTAGATTAGCCATAAGAAAGTGTATACGGGCAAATCTAGGACATTCAAGGCACTATAACTTATTTGATCGAACTGCACTAAAGGGTTGCTTTGTGCTGGTCTTTGTGAAAGGGATTTCTAGTACAAACGCCCGGAATGAGACGTCATGCCTACGCGGTCACCGCAAAGCACCTAGTATGAAAGAAGGAAGAAAATTAGATTGGATCCAAGACATCTAATCCACCAAGTGTGAGTGGGAGATGTAAGGAAATGGGTCAGTCCACCCGTGGTGGATTAGGCCCAGATCCATGAATGAGCAATGGTGGGAAATGGTGGGAATGGTTTCACTCTCCATTTTTGAATGGAAAAAACGTGGGAGTGGGAGGTTGTATATTCCCACTCTCTCCCATCAAACCGGCACACAGAGAAGACAGAAGGTCTACTCCCGGGTGTGTGTGCGTCTGAACTTTGTCTGCTCTCTCTCCCACAGTGTGCAACGTCCAATGCTCTGTAATTCTTCCCACGGTGTCATTTGCTGTGAAACGTACCAGAGTCCATACATGGTGCTCTGGTTACGCGTGGCTATCTCGGTGAACAGGAAAACATCCAAGGTACGCTCGAAATCCTTCAGTATATGATTACAATCCTTTTGTCTTCTTCAAGCTTCTGCCTCTCTTGCTCAGTTACTACCTCTTTTTTTAAATCTCTGCTCCACAAATCAAGCTTCCGCTTCTTTGCCACTAATTCACTATTTAACTTTTATTGTTCATCCAATATCCTTTGTAACTCCTCCTGGGCCCTCCGCTGAATTTTCCTTGATTCTGAAAAAAAATTGAAGCAATTATGCATCAATATCTTGCATGTAACTTTTGACAATAATTTGATTCACGTAAGAACATAAAAATGATATCAAAGTAGTATATGGCGCATGCACAACAAATCTTCACAGACAGAAAGCAGACGAACCTTGAAAAAAAGCATGATGTAACTGGTCTTTCTCCTCAAGCATCCTACTCAATGACAAAGTCTCCTCATTGTACTTCTATTGCATTTTGTTAAGGTTCTCATTTGTCATATCAATTTCATTTGCTAGGTTTGCCACAACATTATTCCTGCTTTTTGATGCTTCATGGACAATATCTGAGACAATTTTTAAGCTTCCTTTCTTGCATATAGGTATTTCCCTATTGGCCCCTCACAACTTTAATCCCCTTGCCGAATCCATCCATAAATGTTTGAGACTGGCTGCATGTTTTGCATCTTCCAACCCATTTTATATAATGTTTGACTTCTCAAAATCCGTAGCATTCAGAAAACCATTCCAATCATCGATAAACTCTACCACAGCTTGAGCAGTTAGGTCATTTTCATTTAACATACGAACTAGACAATACTCAGAATGATGTAAACTCTTATCCCGTATGTTGACCAGTATTCCAGTCCAGGGCCAAACATAAAGATCATCTTGCTGAGGTTGATTGACAGGTTTCGGTAAGGGTGGCCTTTGGACTTGCTCTGCTTCACCAGATAAATCACTCTCCAAAAATTTGGCTAGTGCAAGGTGAACACCTTCTGTTTTGCACTTCTATTAGCCGAACCCTTACCTACTCCCGACGCATGTTGCAGCAAGTCTCTGTATTTGTAATCTTGTTTTTTCTTTCCAGCACAAAAAGGACATTTGAGAGTGCCATTTGAATTTGTTTACTTTATAATTCCCAGCCCTTAATTGTTCATATGGTTTCTCCTTGTACTCATCAATCTCATATTCACCGATATCCGATTCTTCTTCACAGCTAATGTCCATTAAGGCTCTGCATACATATGCCAAAATCAGTTCAAATCAGGGAAGAAAGGTTGTGTAAAATTTGTTGGGAGGTAAACTATAAAAATGACCAAAGGCAAAATTAGCAAAATATAACTTCGCAAAAGCTCATCAATAGTATTGAAACCAGATGCATATATATCCAAACAAGAATGAAATGAAAAATACCATTCCCAACCCCCTCTCTTGGAGAGTAGCATAACTTTTACAATTTGAATGATACAAGCATTCGCATATCTACCTAATAAAACATCTTCCATGAACAAAATTGATTTTAAAACTACAGTAGCAATTCTAAGCATCTTTTTACGTGCAATTATTGGTTTGTAGATGCAGCACTTGCAACATATGCAATGCTCTTACAAAATTTACAAAATAAAAATCTTTTGCACCTTTTCTTTCTTTTTTTCCTAGTTACAGAAAAAAAAGATTAAATTCAGAGTGCAAGACTTGTAGCCACCAATAATTGGGATATCTAAACAGTTCAGCATGTGGAATACAAATAGAGATTCCAGTCATGGGCATGCCGAAGACGTCACAAAAGAGAAATGCCAGTAATAACGACAACGATGAAAAAGAGGAAAGGTTGAAAATTAAAAATATAATACATAAAAAAGTTGAAACCGAAACTCAGACCACGATAAACTGATCATGCAAAGCTCCGTCGGCATTAACAAAGAAACATGAATTTGACACCTCACAGTACAAACAAAAGTAAGGTCCCATCGACATCTTCAGGTGAAATGGAGAAGAAAATACATTACCTTCGAACGTCGCGAAAAACAAGAGATGGCCTCTGTCGCCATCCAAATCTCCGTTAGCCGGCGTCGACGAGATAACCATGGTTTTAGGTTCATAATTGATTTTGGCGCTGTATGTGTTTGGATAATTTATAAGAAAATCATGGTTTTGGTTTTTCAATGATGCTTTCCAAATATGCCCAAAATCAATCTGAAGGCTTCGGGCGTACCTTGGACGTTTTCTCCTGCTTACCGAGGTAGCCACGCGTCGCCTGAGCACCTTAGATGGACTCTGGCACGTATACACAGCAAATGACACCGATGGAAGAAAAACAGAGCGTCGGAGGAGCACTGGAATAGAGAGGATAAGAGAAATGTACACACACACGCATGAACTTGAAAGACCACTGCTTTCTCTCTGCGGAATGATCGGATTGCAACTCCCCCCTTTGGGGCCTTCTTATCCGGAGAGCATGCATGCTGGAAGTTACCTTCGGTAACTTCCATTTCTCTCATTTGAAAACCCAGAAACGGTTCCCTCCCTTTCTGCCTCTCATGGACTTGGGCTAATCCACCATGGGTGGACTGGCCCATTTCCTAACACAATCCTATAGACCAATTACAACCAAATCTATTCTCAAAATTGAAATTAATTAAAAAAATCAATTTTATTCAAAATCTATTATTTATATTGCTAATCCGAACGTTTTGGTGGTTTTCAACACGAAACCCATCACGCACTAAATAAATACAAGACAACCCAGTCAAAGCATGATTAAAGTAAGCAGATGGCGAACTAGCATTATAGTTTTCTTAAGCATGCCTCTACTTGATCACAATCTGTAGGGATCACTTTAAAAGGATGCCAGCTGGAATCCTTCAAGTTCTCTTGCCACGTGGAGCATAGCTCAATACCCTTTATCTTTACTTGCAAGCATCCACAAAAACCTTCTCATTAAGCTGTATTAGTTCGGGCATTAATTAGTATGTATAAAGGAGAAACACTAGGGTTCATTACCTTCTCAAGAGAATATGGTTTACAGTTGAGCATGGCTTTGATAAGCAAAAGTAGTTAGTCTGTTGTTTTCATGCCTGAATCAAAATAAATCTGGTTGGATGAAATCAAGCAATAGTACAAAATAACAGCAGAAAAACCTGAATCATGTCATTTTCACTAAAAATAAATATTTAGTAAAGAAACAAGAACAATATGTCCCGAACTCTCCCTTTCTCAACTAAGATCAATAGTTCACATGATATCTGAATTATTTGTTCCTTATTATTTCTGCTGAGAATTGAAAATATATATATATATATATATATATTTCTCCTTTACTCCCTCCCATGAATACATAATCTAAAAGTGTCTCAATATCATGGAAAAAATCTCATTGGATCTTCAGAGCTGCGATGATTCATATAAAATAGATATATTAGTTATTTCATAATCACTTCGTATATAAAAGTGTACTAATTTTCGTATATCTATATTTTGCCACAGTAAACATATATTTGATGTTTATTTATAGAATTCTTCTATAGTTTACTCTCTATTGTTGATCATTTTTAAATTTTGTTTCTATAACTTATAACAGTTGGCTTTACAAGAAAAATAAAAGACAAAAGATTTTGTGAATGTTCAGAAATGAAAGAGGAACTCAGGGAATTCAACACGAGTCAAGACCACGTATTTTATGGAAAATCCGTAAAACTCGAGGGGGAAAGTTACAGATTTAAGATCATTTGAAAAGTGAAGGGAAAAAATAATGCAAAATCAGCACGAAAACTTGCAACACAAGAAAACATTTTGCAGATTTTTTTAAGGTTTTCCTTCTCTGCAATTTTGCTGATGACACACACAATCTTTGGAAAAGATAACGTTCAAGCTGAACACCTCCCCCACGGCCTCTTCCTCATTACCCTGTAGCTCTTGTTCATCGCCGACCTTTGATTGATCCCAGGCGACAATCCCCGTCTGATTCGCACATCGTCTTTTTTTTCCCGCTCTATGCAACATGTTTCTACTTCTCTCCCCAGGTCTTATTCTTACCACATAGGATGAGGAAAAGATCAGAAGGATTATAATATAAAAAATTAAAAGATAAAAGACTAAGTCATATGCTACTCAAAAGTTTAAGAACTTAGTAGCACCGAATGATTGTTAGAGAATTGCGTTATAAATAAGTAAAAAGTTATAAGATTAAAAGATTAATTTTTCTTTAAATTAAATAAGTTAATTAAATTGGTTAATGTAAAATATTTTTTTTTAAATACTATAATCGTCTTTCTTAATTTCTTGCCTCACTCTCTTAAATAGTGACCATAGAGTACCAATATATATAATCTAAAAAAATTAATAAATATAAAAAATAGAGATCTTATATTTAATATTAAAGTAAACTCCCCGGTTGTATATATTAAGTGTGGGAGAAGTATTAAATATCAAAAAATAAAGAAAGACAAAATTGAATTAAATCAAGATTCTTTTAATTACTTTTCTTTATCTTTTTATTTTACATATTTTATTAAAAAGCTACAGATTTCTCCACTATTTTGTATGGGTAGTAGGAAAAAATATATTATAATTAATTA
Source organism: Leucaena leucocephala (assembly GCA_037074615.1). NCBI lineage: Eukaryota > Viridiplantae > Streptophyta > Magnoliopsida > Fabales > Fabaceae > Leucaena > Leucaena leucocephala. The sequence goes on along the minus strand of CM073532.1, from coordinate 20,525,563 downwards.
TTTATTATAATTATAAATTTTTATTATAGTTAAAAATTTAAAATTTGATATTTGAAAGATTTTAAACTCCCACTTTTTATTATGGTTAAAAATTGACTAAAATACACAAAACCCCCTGAACTTTGAGTCAATTGCGCATAACCTCCCTTACCTTTAAAAATTTTAATTAGAGACCAAAATATTTCATATTTTGATTATCGTTAAAGTTAACAGTTTTTGCCATTTCAAAATTTTTATATTTTTTATTATATATAATATTATTTAAAAAATAGCAATTTGACAATTTACATATAGTTTTAAGTAGTTTATATTTTTTATTTAAACAATACATGGTCAAATAAACATTTTAAATGCTTTATATTTTTTAAGTATTTAAAAATTACTTTAAATTATATGTTAAATGTCAAGTGTTATTTAAATATTTTATATGTTATAAGTATTTTATTTTAAGTACTTAGGAAAAACTTAAAATAGATGTGAAGTATCAAATATTATTTTTTAAATGATATGATATATAATAAAAAAAATATAAACATTATGATATGGTAAAAATTATTAATTTTAATGGCAATTTTAACTGCAATGTTTTGATAATCAAAATATGAAATATTAGGTTCCTTAATTCAAACTTCTAAAGGTTAGAGAGATTTAGGGGTGTTCATAAAGCCCGCGGCCCGGTATGCCCACCCGAGCCAGCGAAAAAATGGCCCTGCCCAACCCGATAAATATAGGGCAGGGCAGGGCATCGGGCTGTAAAATGCAGCCCATGCTTTTTTCGGGCTGGGCACCGGGCAGGGGGGTTGCCCTGCCCTGCCCTGCCCATGAGCACCCCTTTTTTTTATTATTTTTTTATTTTTTCCGTAGATGCTACACTTAAAAGGGAGAATATGATAGTTACTGGTGACTAGAGGATCATTTTAGAAATCTAAGTAGTTAAGTACGTAAGTTGCATCTTTTAATATTTATAACTACATTAATTTTTTTAACTTTATTAATCATAATATGATTACATTACAAATTATAATTATTTATTTTATTTTTTTAGATACTTCATCCTTGTCAACATTTGAAAAATTGATGTAAAGTTGTAATTATAAACTACTTAGACTTCAAGGTTTTTTTATATGTAATGAATTTCAAGACTTTAATTATTATCTTTTTGTTACCTTATTTTTAGTGGATTATAGATATTATTTAACTCTTGAAGACATATGAATATGATATTATTTTAGAAGTTTATAATTGCAGATTTTTTTCACAACATGAGCATGGCATCACAACTTGGGCCTGCCCATGCCCAGCCCAAAATGGTTAGGGCTTTTACCAGACAGGGCCGGGCATCGGGCTGCAAAATGTAGTCCATGCTTTTTCTGGGCAGGGCACTGGGCAGGGGGTCGCCCTGCCCAGCCCTGCCCATGAACACCCCTAGGGAGATTATACACAACTAATCAAAAGTTTAGGGGGATTTTGTGTATTTTAGCCTTAAAAATTTAAAATATTATAGAAATTTAAAATTTAACCTTTGAAAGATTTTGAGCTCCACTTTGATTTTTGAAATATTTTAAACCCAATGATGATAATTAATGAGTAATTCCATTAAAGTGGGACTCAAAATCTTTTGAAAATCAAATTACGATTACTAGTTGGAATTATAAAGGAATTGAAAGTATTAAGTTGGGTCGATCCATATCAATTTTTAATAAAATTAGATATCACAAGATTTTAAGAATATAGTTGTTGATAATTGATTGATTCATTAAAAATTCATCACTGATTTTATTCTAAGTGTTTCTTAATTTTCATGATGTAAAATATAAAAACATTACATTAAAAGATTAAAATCTAATCATATTGTGTCAGCGTTTAATTGCATAATCATTACTTAAATTTATTGAGTCAATATTCTTTATTATGTCAAACTAACTATGTCTAGACTATGGAACTAAAAATATACTTTATAAAATTAAAAAAATAAAGTGAAACTTGATGCAAACTTAAAAGATTAATTGTATATTTAAGTCTTTCTAATATAATTATGGAGTTATTCACTAAAATAATAATATATTATTTCTATGATACTGGAGTCAACCATAAACAATGTTTTGTCCGTATAGTTTTTCCCCCAACTTTTGTCAATACGATTAAAACGAGGACAACTTATCTCTAGTACATCCAGTTTTCTAATCAACAAATGACTCTTGTATTATTATACACGTCACTTTGGCCGTCATTCTCTTCCTCGTCTTCTTCGCAAGAAATCTGACCATCAACGGCTACCCAAATGGATCCATCGAACTCGGCGGCAGTGAACATGGAAGACAAGCCTTCGGGTTGCGATGATGGAGGTGTTTGATCCCATCCAACGGTGGTGGTACCATGGCCGACCTAAGTTGGGCATCGACACTGTAGTAAAGGGCTTCATCAGCAAGTTCAGTAGAGTGGAGGTGATGGTGTGGAGGAGAGAGAGGAGGACAAAAGAGATCTTGGGGTCACGGTCAATGAAAATGGGGTTTGTATTTGTCACGAAAGGAGAGAGCGGTGAGAAGGGAAACGGGACCACCATAAAGAATGGTGGAAAGCGTCGTCTTAAAGAGCTTCTCACATACATGGAGAGAGTATCACGAAGATGCTCCTAAGTATAGGTTTTCGAGTATACCTGGAATCTTACTCTGACTCTCTGAGTACCCACAAAAAACCAAAGCACTTGTTGTAGACTCTTGGTTATATTTTCACAGAAAATGACACCAAGGAAGAGCAATGGACCAGATGCTTCTGAGAGAGAGAAACAAAGGAAATATATGGAATACACACTTCTTATCTCCTAGCTCTATGGACATTTATGTGTGTATATGTTATTCCTGAATGAAGGGGGAGTGGGTTATGTGATAACTCTTGTCACATCCTTATTTTTATACATCTTAGGGACCATTCAGTAGCACTTAAACCACTTTCAGGGTCATTGAAGTCTAAACACTTAATCTGGAATTTTATTCATATCGAGTACTGTTCACTGTGGCAAATTCCAGATGAGTGACCTGACTTTGAAAATTCATAACTAATTCTAGAAAAATCGAAATGAAGTGGTTCAAATTGATACATGAATATAACTCAAATATATTTCATGTAAAAATCATTGGTTGACCAATCTTTGACAAATTTAACGTGGGTCAATGTTTCAATCTTACTGTTCATCCAATGACTTCTTCCTGAATCCAGCATTCTGGTCCCAACTTTAACAATTTATATCTTTTCGTGTATACATCCAAATTAGACATTATATATATCAAATTAAATCTTAGTATGTCTACTTTTTACCATAAAAATTTCGTACATTAATTCAATCATTTACTATTTTTAATGATTTATCAAACATGAATGGGTCTTCACGAGTTACTGTTCACTGAGCCTATTTTCAGCATTTAGTCTTTACATACCCAAGCATACAACCAACACATATCAGTCATACAGGCCAGATAACAATTACTATCAAATAATCAACTGTTATATCTCAGTGCATGATTAACTCCCTCATATTTTATTACATCCTTCTCTGTCTAAAATCCAGCAGCATAACTGCTACAATTCTTCTTTAGAAAGTAACCGATGTTGTACCGATTCGGTAATTCCCTTATGAGAACTACCATTCTACGTAGTACCCAGGAAAGACTGGATGAACCTGCTGGGTCCATTCACTTCCAGCCTCCTTAGACAGCACTACGTACACAGTACGTATTAGTTCCTTTCTTTGTTCCGTCTTCGTTGCCGGAATTTCGGCAGCCTACCGGCGTCTCTTAAGATTTCCAAATTTTATTTTGACAGAACCTCCCCTGTAATGTTATGTTTGGGAATGAGATTCAAAAGAATCCCAGTAACAATAATCATAACAAAATATGTAATGCAGAGTGACGGTTCTTGCTTGTGACTGTGTACAGATAAGTATGCTGCATGCTTCCATATTCAATAACATATGATCATAGCATTGGAATAGAGCTTCAAGCATAACATATAGGACAACAATCAACCAAACAAAACAACACATCACAAAGACATTACATAAGAGCTAGGATTAGTTGTTACCTTAAAAGCAGTGCTTTAGAACTTCACCAGAACTTCCTTACTTCTTTCTTTCTCACACTTTCTCTCTCAAGAACTTCTCTCCTCCTTTCTTCCTTGCTTATGCCGAAATGAGGGGCTAGGTGGGGGTATTTATAGTGTTGAGCAATGGCAATCTTGTAATTAGGAAGACTTATAATCCTGTGGTCCTGGTTTTTCCTGGAATTTTCTATTTTCTTTAATTCTTTTTTACTGCATCACCCTGGACACCTCATGGGACACCTCATAGGACACCTCACCACCCATATGCTTCATGTGAAGAAATTTGGAGGTTCTGGAAGCTTTTCGGTCCAATCCGGTACTGGCCCGGTCCATCGCCTCGAAAAACGTGCCGTTTTCTGAATCTGATGTTTCTGAAGATCCTTTTTATGTCTACTGACCTCACATTTAGTATCTAGACCCTTTATATCATTAACTTTTTAATACTGGGTCCAGACTCAGTTACAGATCCCCTGCGAAATGACCAAAATGCCCTTGGTGCCCTATCTTGTCCTATTTTAACCCTAAGGGCAAAATCGTCATTTCACACCTTTCTGGACCCGGTCAAAGCTTATACTGGCTCTAGTCAACCTTATTTAGACATGTCTTGACCTCTGGGTCTGTCCAAAATGACCAGAATACCCTTTATTCATCTGCTGCCCTTTTTGTACAACATAGGGGCATTTTCGTAATTTCGCACTTTCCCGGGGTTATGCTGGATACTGGCCCACCTATCAGTCCAAGAGTCTTATTGGACCTCTAATGGCGCCATTTTTGGGCTTCCTGGATCCATTACCTGTATGGCACATATTACGAGGAATCTTCCTTTAACACAGTTCATTGCATATTTTAACTATTATTTACCGATTATACACCTTTTCCGGACACCGGCTCTTTTTCCCAGATACAGTGTCCTACTGTGTTCAGGCATCCTTGGGGGTTATAACGGTCATCTGACCGAAGTCATTCGATCGCATTTAGCCCCTTTAAAAATACCGATAAATCTCCAACCCGGATCCCCGGAGGCCTCACACTCCCGTCTGGATTTTCTAATTTGCAGATAACTTTTCCTACAGACCTCCTATCGGTATTCTGTCAGTTTCCCGACATCCGTCCCATAAGGGTGCATCATCCTGTATTTTCTCACTTATATCTGAAATCTAGGGTATCCGGTATTAATTTTTATAACTTTTGGACGATCAGTCTATTTCTGGCTATCTGGAGTCTTCAAAAATTCCAGTATTAGGCTTGGTTACCCGGCGTCACCTGCCCTACCTTCTGGTAGAATCTGGGACTGAAATGCTGTCGGGCGGTGCAAACCACTTCTGGCCTATTTTCTTTAATTATACTTTAGCCCCAGGGAACTTTTCCTTCTTTATAATTAAGTCCCTTAATTTGGCTAAAATTACACTTTAAGACCCCACATTTTTGTCTACCTTTCCTTCCTTACCTTAAACTTTCCATATTTGCATTTAAGTCCTTTCTGTTCCTTTCTTTTGCAATTTAATCATTTTCTTTACATAAAGGACACATCTTTTTCCTGAAACATGACTCATATATTCCATTTAATCTGTACATGGAAATCAGTACAGAAATTAAGGATATTATATTTCTCTCCCCCTAAAAATAAATTTCGTCCCCGAAATTTACATTACATCTATCCTATACAAATAATTCAGGGTACTTTTCTCTCATCTTTTCTTTTGTTTCCCATGTAGCCTCTTGTTCAGTCAAACCTTTCCAGATCACTTTAACTAAAGGAATCTGCTTATTCCGCAACTGCTTGACTTTTCTATCAGCAATTCGCACCGGTCCAACCTCATAGGTCAAGTCATCTCGCAGTGCGACCTCCTCTTGCTCAATCACATGAGATGGATCTGGAATATACTTCTTTAATTGGGAAACATGGAACACATCATGTATCTGGTTGAGATTCGGAGGAAGAGCCAACTTGTAGGCTACTGCTCCTATCTTTGAGAGAATCTGGAATGGCTCGATGTATCTTGGATGCAACTTCTTCACCTTAATCGATCGTCCGGCTCCTGTGGTTGGAGTTAACTTAAGGAATACATGTTCTCCTTTTTCAAACTCCAACGGCTTCCTTCTGATATCTGCATAGCTCTTCTGTCTGCTTGGAGCCGTCAACAATCGTTTTCTAATTACCACAACTTGTTCTGCAGTTTGATCCACTATATCCGGACCAAGCATTCTTCTCTCGCTCAACTCTAGCCAGCATAAGGGGGATCTACATTTCCGTCCATAGAGTGCTTCAAAAGGTGCCATCTGTATACTGGCCTGATAACCATTGTTATATGCAAACTCTATAAGGGGTAAATGGATATCCCAGCTGCCTTTGAAATCTAGGACACATGCTCTCAGCATATCCTCTAACGTCTGTATTGTTCTTTCAGATTGACCATCTGTCTGAGGATGATAAGCTGTACTGAATCTGAGAGTAGTGCCCATTTCTTCCTGTAGAGCCCTCCAGAAATTTGAAGTAAATCGAGGATCTCTATCAGACACAATGCTGCTTGGGATACCATGGAGCCTAACGATCTCCTTTATATACATCTTTGCCAGCTTTTCTAGAGAATCTCTCTTATTGATTGCCAGGAAATGTGCTGACTTTGTCAGTCGATCGATTACTACCCAAACCGCATCATGTCTACTTGGTGTCAAGGGTAGTCCTTCCACAAAGTCCATGGCAATCCCATCCCATTTCCACTCAGGGATATCTAAAGGCTGCAACGTTCCTGCTGGCTTTTGATGTTCAACTTTCACTTTCTGGCAGGTTAAGCACTTAGATACGTAAGCTACAACATCTTTCTTCAGTCCAGGCCACCAGAATAACCTTTTAACATCATGGTACATTTTGGTCATACCTGGATGTACCGTATATCGGCTTTTATGTGCTTCCTCCAGAATCCTTTCCCTTAATCCCCCAACATTTGGGATATAGGGTTTTCCCCTAAACTGTAGTAATCCGTCTGGGGACATCTCAAAATTTCTTGTCTTCCCTTTCTCCAGCTTGTCTTTGAATATTGCTGCGAGCTTATCCTGCTCCTGAGCCTCTTTGATCTCATCTTCTATGCAAGCTCTGACATGAACTCCTCCAAAAGGATTCTCCGTCAGTTGCATTTGATATAGAGGGCTCCAGTCGCGCATATCTTCTATCAGTTCTAATTCCTTGATCATCATGTATGCAACCTGTACCACCTTTCTACTCAGGGCATCAGCTACCACATTGGCTTTTCCTGGATGGTATTTAATCTGGAAGTCATAATCTTTTAACAATTCCATCCATCGCCGCTGCCTCATGTTCAGCTCCTTCTGATCCTGCAGATACCTCAGGCTTTTGTGGTCGCAAAACAACTCTATCGTTGCTCCGTATAAATAGTGCCTCCATATCTTCAGGGCATAGACCACCGCCGCAAGCTCCAGATCATGAGTGGGATAATTCTCTTCATGTGGCTTTAACTGCCGAGAGGCGTAGGCTACTACTCGACCTTGCTGCATAAGCACACATCCTAGCCCCTGCTTGCTAGCATCAGTGTAGACTACATAAGTCTGAGTTGGGTCTGGAATAATCAGCACGGGAGTAGTCGTTAATCTCTGCTTCAACTGCTGGAAGCTAGCCTCGCACTTCTCATCCCACTTAAACTGCTGATTCTTTCTGGTCAGCTTGGTAAGTGGTAAGGCAATTCGAGAAAAGTCTTGAATGAATCGTCTGTAGTACCCTGCTAGGCCGAGAAAACTTCTAATCTCTGTCACTGTCCTTGGCTGGTCCCAGCTCAAAACTGCTTCAACTTTGCTAGGATCTACAGCTACCCCGTCTCGGGATATGACATGACCGAGAAATTTGACTTCTGACAGCCAAAACTCGCATTTACTCAGCTTAGCATAGAGCTTCTTCTCTTTAAGGGTACCAAGAACAATCCTCAAATGCCTTTCATGCTCCTCTGGAGATTTGGAGTACACCAGAATATCATCAATAAAGACCACAACGAACTGATCTAGATAAGGCCTGAAAATTCGGTTCATATAGTCCATGAAAATAGCAGGTGCATTGGTTAGTCCAAAAGGCATCACCAAAAATTCATATGACTTTCTACTCTTACATGTGCCTATGACTTTGATTTATATCTCTATACATCTTCAAAGTCATACTGGTCTTATTTCATCTCTGCTTCCGCATAGATGACCGACCAGGAACATTTAGGATAAGATCATGAGTTATTCAAGGATGGTCATCACAGTAAACATGCAAGTAATATGATAACACAATTAAGAAATTCATAAATCAACAATGTTCAAAATACAATGATTGGCCCCTAGGGCACAATTTCCAACATCCTCTTCAATTCTATTAACATAATATGACATCAATTTTGTAGAATTTGTTATCTGACAATAGGTTTCATGTATGTGGGTATCCGTAGTTCGATCCATATCTATACTCACGGATCTCATCTCGACTTACTTCATTTTTTAAGCCAATGTGACATTTTCAAAATGTATGTCTCATCTTTGAACGCTTCTTTCTAGCATCAAAGGCGGTTACTCATGTGAGAAAGCTAACCTTTTCAAAATGTATGACATACTAAATATTGTATACTTTCACCCAAACGCATAAGTAATGATAAATGACATGATATCATTAATAAAACAAAATATTACATGCGGTCTGTAATTTTATATTTTGCGCATGCCAATAGCTTTTACATGTTGCTCACATGTTTCTTTGCCTATTAGCTTGGTCAAGCGGTCTGCTACCATACATTTAGTTGAAATGTATTGTACAGTTATAATTTTCTGTGCTATATAATCCCTCACAAAGTTATACTTGATATCAATATGTTTGGTTTTGCTGTGATACTTTGGCTCTTTGGTGTAGGCTATAATGTATCAACACCAGATTGATACTCTCATTCCCAAATCCTAGGTGTTCAATAGATCTCTTTAGCCAAACAGCCTCTTGCGCTGCTGTAGTGTGTGCCACAAACTTAACTTCCATAAAGTGTATGGCAATGCACGTTTGCTTCTTGCTACTCTCACATATGGCTCCATTGTTAAGCAAGAAGGTATATCCTGAAGTCAATCTTTGCATTTCTTTATCTCTGCCTACATCAGCATTAGAGTATCCGACTAGGCGCATATCACTTCCTTGATAACACAACGCATAATCAATTGTGCCCTTTAAGTATTTCAGGACCCTCTTCACTGCTTTCTAGTGTTTCTCACTGGGGTTAGACTGGAATCAACTAACCAACCCCACTGCATAACAAATATCTAGTCTTGTACACATCATCGCATACATTAGGCTACTAATGGCACTAATATATGGAACTTTTTCCATTTGCTTTTTGTCTAATTCATTTTTGGACACATGTCAGAATTCAAGGCAACTCCAGTGGCTATAGGGATATCCGTGGGATTGTAGTCACTCATCTTGAATCGTTCAAGTATCTTTTTAATATAATTCTCTTGTGAAAGAGTGAGGATTCTTTTGGGGCTATTTCTTTGGATCTTGACTCCAAATATGTATTCTACTTCATGCACGTCTTTTATCTCAAAATTTGATGAGAGCCATTATTTAATAGCTATCACTGAGTTAAGACTATTTCCAACTAAAAGTATGTCATCTACGTATAAGGATAATATTACAAAGTTTCCCTCAAATCGCTTAATGTAGACGCAGTGGTCTTCCTCTATCATTTGGAAGTCATATGAGGTTATCGCCTTGTGACACCTTAAGTACCACTGTATGGATGATGGTTTTATCCATAAATGGATCTTTTGAGTTTACACTTCTTGTGCTAAAACCCCTTTTCAATAAAACCTATTGGTTGTTCCATATAGATTTCTTCATCCAAATCACCATTCAAGAATGTGGTTTTCACATTCATATGATATAACTCTAGGTTTAAACTGTTTACTATTGCCAGAATAAGTCTTATCGAGTTGTAGTGCACAATAGGTGAAAAGTATCCTCATAGTCTATACCTTCTTGTTGTGTATATCCTTTTACAACCAATCAGGCTTTGAATTTGTCAATTGATCCATTCACCTTTCTCTTGATTTTGAGAACCCACTTGTTCCCAATGGCTTTACGCCCTTTTGGTAGATCAACCAACTCCCAAACTTAGTTTTTAATCATTGATTCTATTTTCTCTTTCATTGCTTTCTTTCGTTCCTCCTTTGTAGGACCTGCTAAGGCTTCATGAACAGAGTGGCGTTCATCATCCCCTTCTGGAGTAACTAAGAGTGCTTTGCCTTCTATTTAGAAGCGTATCTTTTGATAATTTCCCTATTACTCCTTTTGACCAGAGCTAATTGCTTATCTTTTCTCATTTATATATCTTGGTCTTTGTGTTGACCATTCTTGGTTCCCACGTAGATTGACATAGCTAGAGGATTCTAGTCTATCAATCTGTTCGGCACTATTCTTTTTCTGAGTCTCATAAAGAGATACAGTGTGATCAACATCTCCCCTATTGGAAAATTATGTGTCAATGAATATAGAATATCTTAATTTTGTTTCAATCACTGTTCTAACTTCAAGTTTATGTATGAATATATATCCTTTTGAGGGTTTAGAATACCTTATAAAGATACATTTCTTCCCTCTAGGACCCAGTTTCCCATGTCTCTGAGAACTTTCATGGATATATGCCGCCGAGCCCCAAGGTCTAAAGATACTTAGATCTAGCTAGCATTTAGTCCATAACTCGTAGGGCATGGAAGCGACTGACTCTGAGGGCACAATGTTAAATATGAAGGTTGTCGTAAAAAGAGTATCATCCCAATGTGAAATTGGAAGGTTTTCCTGTGCCATAATAGACCTAACTATATCGAGAAGAGTTATATTTCTTCTTTTGGTAATCCTATCTATTGAGGTGTAGCAGGGATAGTTAGTTGCCTAATTGTCCCTTTTTCTTCACATAACTATTTGAATTGATCTTACAGGTATTCATGACCTCGATTAGTGCATAATGCTTTAATTTTATTGCTCATTTGATTCTCTACTTCATTTATGTATCATCTAAAGCACTCTAGTGCCTGGGACTTGTGTGAGATCAAATAGACATGACCATATCGTTAGAAATCATCAATAAAGGTATTGAAATACTAAGCTCCATGTCTCGTTCACATGCTCATTAGACCACAAATATCGAAATGGATTAATTGCAACGGATTTTTAGCTCTTGTTCCTTTACCGAATGGCTTTCAAGTAGCTTTACCAGCTAGACAGCTTTCACATAAGTCATATCCATGTTGGGAATTACCCCAAACATACCTTCTTTTACCAGTTTAATCATTCTATTTTGATTAATATGTCCTAGTCTAACATGCCAAATATTCATATCAAGATTATTCGAAGTAATAGCAAAACAATCATGCACTAGCAAGATCCATAATAAAGAACTTTTGAAATTATAAAGCTGAACCATAAAATATTGAGTTGCTATAAATATCTGCAACTTTACCAAGAAAGTTTACATTAAACCAGAAGTCTAATAAGCAAATTATAGAAATTAAATTTTATCGGATGTCAGGAGCATAAAGCACATCATGTAGCATCAAAGTCTTTCCACCACACAAAATAAGTTTGTAGGTGCCAATGCCTCGAACCTAAATCCTTGCATTATTCTCAATGTAAAGCCACTTGCTTTAAAACGGCAACTAACGGTATTCCACGAAAGATCCTCGATCTCAACTTACGTGGTCTGTGGAGCCTGAGTCAATAATCCAAGAAAAAGAAATAGTTTCTGTCAGAAAAATAGTACTATAAACAAATGAGATGTGAATTCACATAATTCACTGTTATCTTTCCGCTCTCGATCTATTTAGAATAGTCGCATGCGAAATACCCCATATTTTGGCAGGTAAAGCATTTGACCTTCTTTAAGTCTAGCTTTCTCTTTCCACCTTTCTTTCCTTTCTTCTTGTATTGTTGTTTGTCTTTCTTCAGTGGAGGACCACCTTTCTTCTCATTCTTCTAGAATTTCTTGCCCTTTTTGAATTCAGGCTTTGATTGGGAATGACCAGAACCTTTAGTTAAATAGGCTTGTCCAATGGCCTTGTAAGCCTCTAAACATTTATCCTCTAGCTCCAAATAATTAGCTACATCATTGAAAGTAATGATATTTTCATTGTGGGTCAAATTAACTTTCATGTGCTCCCAACTAGCAAAGAGTGACTTGATGACATCCTACACTTGCTGCTCATCATATAGATTATGTCCAGCCTCCTTCAGTTCATAAATCATGTTGGACATCTCTCTTAAATGTTGCCTCATAGGGTTATTTGGCTTCAGCATATAGGTATCGAATTTAATTATCAATCTTCTAAGCTTAGTCATGGAGACTGCCAAACTTATCCTTCAGGGCTATCCACATAGCTTGTGTAGTTCTGTGTGTCTCAAACTCACACATTAAGTTGTCAGCCATGGCACTTAGTAGCCTGATTCTTGCAATATTATTCTTCTTTTTCCAGGATAGGTATGCCTCCTAGTCTCTCCTGTGCTGGATTATATTTCCAGCCTCAGGCTCCACCAGCGCCATCGTTAATGGCTCAATTGCATCCTATTCTTCTAGGATATATTGGACCTTTCATTGCCAAATGTTCCAATTATCCCCGTTGAGTTTTCCCCTATTTAATTTAGCAATAATGTTCTTTGTTGCCATCATTCTATTTCAGTTCTGTGACAAACCTATGCCACATTAATTTATTGAACCATAGAACATTTAAGTGAATTTATGTATATAGCACATGTGAAGTATACAATGTCATGTACTTATATAATTTTTTGTTCAGAAAATGATAACATCACTAGACTCATGATCAGGAGAATATGTTTGTATCTCCCATCACATAGGCACTAGCAATAGCCATCACTTCCTATCAAATTAATATAAGCACTATACTCATTAAGTTTTACTTTTAGAAGACTCAATATTTAAAAGGCTCCCACTTATAAAAAAATATGCATGAATCATAACTAAGGAAAAAATGAAACATGTTCCTTTAACATATAAGGCAATTACAAGTCTTTACAACAAAAGAGTAATAAACATGTCCTTAACAAAGCAAAGCAAAAGAAATCAAACACAAATGTAAATCATTTGATGTGAGCATGAGGGTATGCAAACATCGCTTTTCTTAGTTTCTTGAGTTTGCGAGGCGCTTTCACACAATTAGATACAAACTCTATTATTTTAAGCCAATACACCTTCCTTATGGGTCTTCCTTTGGGCTTCCTCTAACCCAAGTTACTCTTATATATTCCATTATGACTTTTAAGTAACATTAGTATTCTTCTTATCTGTCATGAACCTAATGTATTTAGTGAGCACATCATTAATGCCTTTTATATTTGTTAGTTTGGTTGCATCTTTTTCAGCTATAATCATAGCCAAAACAGGGGTACAATATTGGTTCACTTCCTCTCCGTCATCAACTGGAGATTCATCGTGAAGAGTAGGCATGACTTGGGGTTTGAATATAAAGAAACCATGAAAGGCTACTCAGGAAGGGGTTCTACTCAGGAATAAATTTTTGACCTAGGTCCAAAATCACATATTACTTGAGGTTCCTCATGTGGTACTTTCTCAACCAACTCTTTTGGGTCTTCTTCAGGAAATTCATCAAGTTCTGGTTCTTGATTCTCTTCAGGTTCCCCCTCGGGGTCCTCTTGAAGGTTCTCCTCTATGTAATTGACATCTTGACCTTCTATAAGATCATTATGTAAATCCTCTACACCAAGAAGTTCCTGATCCTCATCATTACTTTAAGGTTCAATCACTAGTACTCATCATCTAGGTATGAGATATCATCATATAAATAATATCACAGGGATTTAGTGATAGATGAAGTCATTTTCACTTATAGATTAAAATATATTAATTATCATAATTTTTTGGAATTTTTTAAATACTAAAAGTGCCATAAAATATACTCGATACTCAAATATAGGTCCAGAATTGCCCTAAAAAAATAAGCAAATTATATATTAAAATAAAGATCTTGATTTTAGGTATTTTTAGGGACATACCGCATCTTAATCGGAGGTCTCACTCTCCCTCACAAGCCCCAAGAATGAAAAATTCAAAAAAAAATAAAAAAGATGAACTATACCCACTCTTCACATTGGGACATGGAAAAATATTAATTTAAAATGGTGCCACGTGCCAGGTGTCGCATAGGCATATTTTTTTTAATTTAAAAAAAATAGTACCTAAATTTTTTTTATTGTTTTGTGTAATATCCCAAAATTTCTGTACTGAGTTGTATGTACAGGTTAAATAAATTATATGAGATTTTTATGAAAGGATGTGGCCATATTTATGTAAAGAAAAGGATTAATTGGAAGAGGAAGAAAGTCTAAGAGCCAAAGTGCAAAATTACGAAAATGCCACTGTGATGCCCTAAGAAACCAGAAGTAAATAGAGGGCATTTTGGTCATTTCATACAATGGATGGATATCAGAGAAAATTTGATAGTAAATTATTATAATTAATATGAGAATTTATGGAGTTGACAGAAGTCAAAAAGGAGTCCTCTAGAATTAATTATGGAATTTACGGTGAAAAAGGACACCGATAAAGGGTTAAAGGAAACATATGTAATTTTTAACAAGATTTTTGGGTCTCATAAAATTATGAAACTTTGTAGAGAATTTATTTTATATTAGAATGAATTTATAAAAATGTTAGAACAATTAAAGGAGGTGTTTAGCATTTATTCTGAGATCAGGATAATTTAAGGATATCGGTATAAGGAAAGAACATTGGGATTTATGCCAATTAGCTATTGGACCTAAAAGAGGCCCAACATTTCGTCCTAGGCCAGCCCAATAAGGCCCAAAAGTTATCTTGGAGCCCAAGTCCAATAATGAATAATTTATGGATTTTTGAAAAGAAAGAAAAAGAGAATAAAGTAAGAATTAGGTATTGCACATGGTGGGACCCACAAGGACTTCAAAATGGCACCCAAAAAGAGGAAGGGTTAGGTGTACCAAGAGAGGCCATGCTAGTGATGTCATGGTGGTAAGGCCATGCTAGTAATGTCATGGTGGCAAGGTCATGAGTGAAAAGAGAAAAGACATTTCAAGATCAAACATTTAACCATTAGATCAAATAGTTCCCAAGGTGATCTTGGCCTTCAAATGGCACATGACTTTTGCTATAAATACCCCCCATTTGCAAGCTCAAAACCATGGAGCAAGAACCTTAGGAAGCTCTTGCAAAATATTTCTCTCAAGTTTGGAGGAAGCAAGGATCTTGGAGAAACAAGTAAGGTAAGTTGCTCCCTTGCTTCTAGACTTTGTTCTTATGGTTTGTGCTTAAGTTTAAGTGGTTTTTGAGGCTTAAATCTTGGGGAGGTGCTGCTGGAATTTTTGTGTATATGTGAAAGGAATATGAGTTTTAAGTCATAGATAGTTAAGATAAGCTTAAACAAGTTAGTTACATGATTGGTTGTGAAGTAAGTTGATGTTCTTGACTTTACCATTTCGGTTTTCACTGTTCATGATAGAAGGAAATGGAATTTCAATGATTTAATACTTCCATTGAGTTTATATGATGATTTTGTGTAGGATTGGAAAGGTTTTGAACCTTGGAAACCATTGGAACTAAAGGTTATAATGTTGAAAATTCCTCACGGTTACTGTTCACTCGCATGAATAGTGATTTGAATTTCATGATTTTGATGCTTCCAATGGTCTTAAAATGAGATTTTGTGTGGGGGTAAAGTGGAGGAAAAGTATGGGAAGCATTGGAATCAAAATGAGAATTTTTGGAAGAATTATGTATGCTTTTCCAAATCTGTACATAACAGTGCATTCTTGCTGGAATTTGGTTATTTTGAGTTCATAAATGGATTCAAAAGGTGAAATTGTGTAGGGTAAGGTCAAGACATCAATTGATTCTAAGGCCAAGTTAATTGGCAAAGATTAAAGAAAGTTATGTTAGTTAAACCAAGTTAAAGGTTCAAGAGAGGTAGTATTGAGTAGTGTTTGAGTTCATGGTTCTAATGGATTATGTAATGAATATGAATGTGTTTAGGACCTTGAAACCTCTAAGAAGGTGTTGGGGAAAGATTGACCAAAAAGCTTGGGAAGCAAGTGCAAGCATAAGAAAGAGAGCTTAAATCCAAGGTAGTGAACTTACCCTAAACTTGTATGTATGTAATGTATGCGTGATTGTGCTATGGCTTGATTGAATTGTGTGTATATGTGTAGATGATTGAAGCTCTGTTCTTATGGTTACTTTGGCTAATTGTATTTCATATGATACATGGAAGCATTCTCATCACACCATAGTAACGCTTTCACAAGCAAGCACAAGTCTTTACATTAATACATGCATTGTTTGGTATTGTTTGCTACTGAGATTCCCCCGAATCTCACCCCCCATAACCATGATCTAGGTACTGGAACATAACAAGGAAGGAGGTAATTGTGGATGTATGAATGGTGTATGACTTGGAAAGCATGCCTTTAATTTATGTGATGATATATTGGTATGTATAATGTATGCATGCACTGGATCCGATGAGAGGCAGTCTACTTCCAGTGATAGTTTGAGCAGCTTATCCAGCGAGTTTTTATGTGAAATTTGGCATGAACATAGATAAGATCTAGAGATTTAAATGTACACCAAGAACACGTCATTTAGTTAAGAACTCAAATTGTTATGATTTTTCAAAGTCGGGAGTTAAAATCTGGAATAAGATAATATGACTACTCAGAGGCAGTGAGGTTCATGCCCTAATTTCATATAGTAAATGAATGAGTTTTTCCATGAAATTTTATGAGATTAAATTACACATTCTGATATTTAAATCCATTGGTAATTTGACTCAATTGGATAAGTATACAAGGAGAAATGAATTTTTGAAAATGGGGCAAAGAAACTGGAACTTCCAGATTTACCAAATGAACAGTAAAGTTCAACGAATAAACTGATTTGATCTAGACAAGTAAACCTCATTTTGATATTTTTCTATCAAATTTGAATGAATTATATTTCATTAGAAATTGGAATCACCTCAAAACGATTTTTCTAGATTTGATTATGAATTTTCAAATTTCAGGCTGTAATCTGGAATTACCCAGTGAATAGTGACAGTGAACAGTACCCGTAAGCCCAACTCTTGGAAATTAATGTTTTTAAGTTTAAGACGTATTCCAATGATCTAAGATAATTTCAATTGAGTATATGTAAGGTTAAGCTTTATGGTTAAGCTTTAAGGTTAAGATTTAAAGATATTTACTAGAAAACGCTGTTGTACTGGCAGAATATCAAAAGTACTGTGTACGTAGGTGCTGTCTAAGGAGGCTAGAAGTGAGTGGACCTAGCCAGTTCATCCAGTCTTTCCTGGGTACTTACGTAAAATGGTAGTTCTCATGGGACTTACCGAATCAGTATAGTTATCTTCTGTCAGGATTTTTGGCAAAGAGAGATATAATAAAGTTAAAATTACTTCCGTAAGTGTACTCTAAGATGTTTAAAGGAGGATGTTTCATTTTGGGCCTGGGTTGGATACATTGATCTGACAGGACTCAGTACCCCACTTCCCAAACAACAAGAAAAATATTTTTTTAAATTCTTAGACTGGCTTCAGCCCAGTCTGCAGCAGAAAAAAAACTCTATTTTTTATTGTAAATGGACCTAGACCAAAATCGTAGACAGCCTAGTAATGAAATTTTTTTAATGGATCAAAATTGTGCGTAGCTATTGTCCCTGACCTCCAGCTAGGTCTGGTATGACCCGGCTGGCGCATAGGTCGGGTCCGTCAGACCCTATTCGTCTCTCCTCCATAACTTCTCCATCCTACGTCCATTTTTTATGTTCTTTTGTCATTTTCTACGTTTGTTGTGCTCTACGCAATGGGACTAATTTTAAAACCTAAAAATCCAGTTTTCTAATAACCCAATTCTGAACGAAGAAACTATCTACTGTACTAGAGTGTGATACAGTTCATTTTATGATTCAGATGCATGCTGTAACATCCCGATTTTTGGGTCTAGGAGAATTAGGAGGTAGTCTGATATGGGCAGGCTGCTAAACCCGTAGTCCCAGGGTAGTAATCTGATATGGGCATATCACTTACCTATATTTTGTAGGATTCCGAGGGATGAGATAAATTTCTCAGGATTTAAAGATGAGTTAAGTCTTTGACCTATAGAATAGGGACAATTCACCTAGGTTCAAAAAGAGGAATGTGAGGAATATCCTAAGTCTTAAGTCTTGGAATTCTGCGGGTAGCTAGATATAGGCTGGCTCCTGAGTAAAATAACCTGATATGGGCGGGTTGTTTAACCTTTCAATTAACAATGACTCCCGAAGAGTTTAGGGAATGAGTTGTTGAAAGAGAATTTAGAGAATTTAAGATGAAGGATAAGAAGATAAGTAAAGATGCTAGGAAGAGAATATAGGGGTATAATCGTAATTATGGGAAATATCAGGCTGGTAGCCGATGAGTACCATATTTTTCCAGAAAATAGATAAAATTATGCTGATCATTTCACTGAACTGTGAAATATGCATATGAGGTCTCTATGAGTATGAAAGAATTATGGAAAGTTAAGGGACTTAATTGAAAAGAAGAAAAGTTTCCAGGGGCAAAATGGTAATTATGGAAAGTTGAGCCAGAAGTGGCTTAGAACTGCCCAAAAGCATTTCAGTCCCAAACTTCATCAGTAGATAGAGGAAATAATGCTGGATAATCCAGCTTAATACATAAATTTTATCAGGACTCCAGATAGCTAAAATTTATCTAATAATGAAAAAGTTATAAAAATTATTATCGGATATCCTAGACCTTAGATATACATAAAAAATTACAGGATGATACGTACTGATGAGGCGGATGTCAGGGAACTGACAGAATACCGAAAGGAGGTATGTAGAAAAAGTTATTCACAGATTAGTAAATTCAGACGGGAGTGTGTGACCTCCGGGGATCCGATTAGGAGATTTATCGGTATTCAAACTGAGACTGAATGAGGTCAGATGACATAGGTCAGATGCTTGTTATGACTCAAAGGGATGCCTAGACTCAGTATGTCAGTTTATCTGATAAAAGGAGTCAGTGTCCGGAAAAAGGTGTAAAATGACGAAAATGCCCTTTATGTTATAAAATAGTGAAAGAATGAGTAGAGGATATTTTGGTCATTTGGCTAAGGTTAGTCAGTCAAGAAAGGTTATCTGGATAGTTGACCAGGGTCAGAGATTACTCTGGTAAGATGTGAAAAGACAATAATGCCCATAGATCCATTAAAATAAATAAAGATGAACCAAGGGTATTTTGATAATTTGCCAAGGGATGGTTCTTGGGAATCGAGCCATCAGAGTACTTGGGCTGGATCAGAGACCCAAGATGATATTCCAAAGCCCAAAAACGTAGCCCAACATATATGTGGGAAAAAGTGGCATTAAAATAATATTTTAGTGATTTTTCAATAAAGTAGAGTTACTCGGTCGGCACGATAACCGAGAAAGTGATCACATAAAGTTTTGGACTTATCTGGATAGCATTGGATGGCGTGAAAGGTGCCAGCAAGATGCCACATGGTACCAACAAGAGGAAGAAGAAAAAGCTGAGGACACGTGGCACGATCTCAGCAGTGTATTCCGATGCAAGACTCTGGAATTCTCTGGAAACGCTGAGTCAGCTAGTGAGGTTTCATGTGGGCCCCACCATTGCGCCACCTAGCCTGTGAGGTGTCCCTTGATGATGTCATAAAGTGATGAGTCATATGGAGGATGATGTTATCACGATGACATAAGCGGAACTTGGTGGGCAAGCAAAGCGATTTGAGCCACTCGTTGAGAATTGATCTGGACCATTCATTCTCCTTTGCTTCCACTATAAATACCCCCTTCCCCTTGCCTTCTCATTCACGGCCAAGAGCCCATAAAGAGAGAGAAGTAAGTTCTAGAGAGAGAAAGTGAGAGGAAGAAAGAAAGAAGGAAGTTCTGGCGGAGCTGGAAGCAGTATAGAGATAGTAGAGTTCTGCTAAGCTAGCCAGGTAGTAACTAATCCTAACTTTTATGTAATAGCTTTGTGATTTGATGTGCTATTGTTTGGTTGGATTGTTGTCTTATATGTTATGTCTGAAGCTCTGCTATAATGCTATGATCATATGTTATTAAGTATGGAAGCACGCGGCATACTTATCTGTACACAATCACAAGCAAGCACAATCACACTGCATTACATATATTGTTATGATTATTACTACTGAGATTCCCTCGAATCTCATCCCAATAAACAACCCATTACAGGGGAGGTTATGCCGAAGTAAATTTTGAGAATTTTAAGAGACGCCGTTATGCTGCCGAAATTATGACAAGATAGCAGTAGTGAAGAAAGGAGCTGATACGTACTGTGTATGTAGGTACTGTCTAAGGAGGCTAGAAGTGAGTGGACCTAGCAGTTCATCCAGTCTTTCCTGGTACTTACGTAGAATGGTAGTTCTTACGAGAATTACCGAATCGGTACAAGATCAGTTACTTTCTAAAGACGAAGTGTAGTGGTTATGCTGCCGGATTTCAGGCAGGAAAGATGTAATAGAAATATGAGGATTTTGTGTATGCCCTGTTGTATGACAATTTATTATTTGATAATAAATATTGTTTGGCATGTTCAGTTTGTGTGAGAAATTAAGAGAGGGAAATTCGCAGGTCTTGAGGTAGCAGTGTTTTGACCTCAGTTTGACCTAGTAAATGAAGGAATTTGGCCACAAAATTTGGTGAGCCAGCAGTACACATCTGGCCCATTACGTGGACAGGTAATAAGCCTCATTTGGATGTGTAGAATAAGATTAATCAGTACCCAAAGTAAAGGTTCAGAATAAGAAACTTAAGAGTGAAATTTTAATTTCTGGGCTTAAGTTAAGATATAATTTAGCTAACTAGCTTCAGCAAGTGTACTCTGAGGGGTCTAAGAGAGGATGTTTTACATGCTCAACTTATTTAATCATAAAATTGCAATCAAAATAACTACTCATAATACAACATTTACACAAAAATAAAAAATCACAGAAACACCAGCTGAAGTAGAAACCTTGCTCTGGATACTAATATAGGTTTTTGAGCATACCTAGAATCTTACTCTGACTCTCTGAGTACCCACACAAAATCAGAGAACTTTTTGTAGACTCTTGGTTACATTTTCATAGCAAATGACACCAACGAAGATCAATGGACTAGACGCTTAAGAGAGAGAGAAACAGAGGAAATATATGGAATACACACTTCTGATCTCCTGGCTCTATGGACGTATATGTGTGCATATGTTATGCTTGAATGAGGGGGGAGTGGGTTAAGTGATAACTGCCCACTCATCCACATCTCTCTCTTCTAGACTGCATCCATAACTTTTCACTCCATTATACAAACTCATGGATATGGGCCTAATCCACCATGGGTGGACTGGCCCATTTCCTGACATTTAAGACTGAATTATCTTCTCATAATCACAATAAAATGGTGTGTTCTACTCATCGCCTTCACGAATTATAGATTGAAATGGTGGGACAAGATTAAAACTCCCTCTCAAACATTCTAAATGATGCAACAAAGTTCAAATCTTTTCCCTTATATTTGCTATTCTCATATGTCATCTATTTTCAATCTCAACTATAAGATCTTTGTCACGTCCTAATTTTCTTATGTCTTAGGGACCAAACATTAGCATCTGGAATCACTTTTAAGGTCATTGAAATGAAATTACACTATGTGGAATTTTACTCTATCGAGTACTTTTCACTGTGTAAATTTCAGACAGGTGACTTGACTTTGAAAAATAATAATTAATTTTAGAAAAATCAAAACGAAGTGGTTCAAGTTTCTACACGAAGCTAACTTAAACCTCTTTCAGAGAAAAATAACTTGTTGACCATGGCTGGACCAAGTAAATGTCAGGCAATGCTCAAAGTTTACTGTTCATCCAACGTTATTCCCCTGATTCCAGCATTTTGGTCCCAACTTTGAAAAATTATATCTCCATGTGTAGACATCCAAATAAGGCATTCTATATATCAAATCAAAGTTAGGTATGTCTACTATTTACTGGAAAAATATCATATATTTATTATATCATTTTCTATTTTTCCTTATAACTTAAATGTCACTACCTCATCGTAAATTCCAGCAACCAGTTTTACATACATATGCATAGCATACAACAATCACATATCAACCATGCTAATAATTTTTAACTTCTCTTCATGTATCTTCATCTCCTGTATCTTCATAAGACCTGCTATGATTGGATTGATATGGAAGGGGTGAGATTTCTAGGGAAATCTTAGTAGCAAATGGTACCACAAACAATGTATGCAAGTATATGCTTAGTGTTTAACATGCTTGTTTTACTATGATCATGCTTACATAATGACATATACATGCTTCCATGATTCTTATTTATAACATATGGCTATAGGATAAAAAGAAGCAGAGCATTCTCAATCAAACATGCTTCACATAATCAAGACAAGCCAATAGCATATGAACAACACTCTCTTTCTCTTTCTCTTTCTCTCTCTTCTTCCTTTCTTGGCCGTGGATGGAATAGAGTGGAAAGGGTGGGGTATTTATAGGTGAAGCAAGGTCGATTGGAAGGTCCAGATCGAATTGCGATGAATGACTTAGATCGCCTGACTTGCTCACAAGTTTTGACTACATCATCATGATGACATCATCCCCCTTATATCATCATGCTAGGTGGCACCTTGTGTGGGTCCCACAGGACACCTCACCTGGTGAATCATCGCTTCTGGAAACCTCAAGGACATTCTGTCTAATCCTGTAAATTCTTGTACCGTATAAAGGGATTTTCCTGAATTATTAGATTGTCATGTACTTCAATAATTTCCATGTGCTCCAATGATACTATTTAACTAGGAAACATTTATTAAATAGATACTTATAAATATCTGACAAAATTTCCCTTATCATATCATTTTCCCCCGTTATAACTGTAACCGGGTACTTATATTTTTCCTGGATATTACTGAATTACTGTTACAGTGTATTGGGCCCTACTACCATATGGAATGACCCTCTTTAGTGCCATTCTGAGCTCACTTAGACACAGCTCACCAACTGCTAAAATTTCATTATCTAGATATTAGGCGTCCACTTCACTAATATGTGAATAACTTTTCTTAGAGAGCTCCTTTTAGGATTCCGCCAATTCCCTAAACTTTTACTTTATAGGACGCACCTTTCTATCACTTTTTATTTATATCTAAGGTCCATGGTCTGATAAAAAATTTAGATAACTTTCAGGATTTCAGATAAATATCAGCTATCTGGGATCTCAAATAATTATTTTTTGGTCACATCATATTGACCAGAATAATTTTCTCTATCTCTTGGTAAAATTTGGGACTGAAATACTTTCGAATAGTTTCAGGCCTTTTCTGACTCAACTTTCCATAATTACTATTTTGCCCCTGAACTCTTGAAAATTGTACTTTAGACCCTCAACTTTTTATAATTACACTTAATGGCCCATAACTTGGGTCTACTTTCATTTTGCACTATGGAACTTTTAGGGTTTTCACTTTAGTCCCTTTCTTTTTCAAAATGACCATTATGCCCCCAAAGACTTTCACTATTTACATATAAGTCCTTATACTTTCACTTATTTACAGTTTAGTCCCTAAAAACTCTGTATATTTCTAGAACTTCTGCTCAACGGGGTCTGGTAGCCTAAAAACTTCAGGCTACTTTTCTGGGTCTCTGGGCCTAAAAATTAGGATATTACAATTCTTCCCCTCTTAAATAAATTTTGTCCTTAAAATTTAATTAGTACCTTAGTCAAATTATCTTGGATATATCTCATCTCTATATCCTCTTCTACTTTATGACTAAGGCTTGGGGTATCTATCTTTTATCTTGACATCTGACAGAGTTCTTTTAACTTTCGTGAAACTTTATATCTGCCTTGTGCTTGTATGCTCCCTTTTATTGTAGTCAACTTAATCAGAGTCGAAGTCTACTTCTTTATGTTACTTGCTTACTTGTCATGCATTTATTCGTTTATGGATGACTCACTGTATTGAACTTGTGAGTAGTGTCTATTTTTTTCATATCTAACCCATTAGAATTTTGATATAATTTTGAGGTCTCTGACATTTCTTACTTCTTACTATACTACTTATCTCATTACTTATCTATACTTATCTTATTATTTCATTAGATGTCTCATTATATGTTTCTCATTGCATATATCTCCTTGCTTATCTTAAGATATCATAAGTCTGACATTCTCTTTGACTTACAACTTTGCAGCCTCTCAGGAGAACATTGCTCTTTTGCCCTTTTTTGTTCTGAAATAAAGTCATAATCTGAATCTTTCCTTTTAGATCCTTTCTTTGGATCTTAACATAAGGGGTACTACTCTCTTGCTTTTCATAACTTTATGCATCTATGCCAAACCTCTGTGGCATTTGCACCCTTTCTCATCACTTCTGTAACATCCTTACTTTTGTACGTCTTAGGGACTATTCGGTAGCATTTAGAACCACTTACATGACCTTTGAAATCCATTAGCTAAATCTAAAAATTTTACTCTTGGCGAGTTACTGTTCATATGGTCTTCCAGATTCGGCAACAAATTAAAAAAAATCATAATTAATTCTAGAAAAATCGAAATAAAGTGGTTCAAAATTATACTTGAAGCTAACATATTTAAATTTTAGGGAAAAATAAGTTTATGGCCAAATGCTTAGCACATTGATACAGTTTATTCGTTAAAATTTACTGTTCATTTGGTCAAAAATTCTAAAAACAGATTCTGGTCCCCATCTTTGGAAAATTGGTTCTCTTTGTACAGATATCGAAATAAGGTGTTCTTTGTGTCAAAATGAAGCTTGACATGTTAAATAAATATCTGTAAAATTTCATATTTTTATTCCATCATTTACTATTTTTCATTACATCATAAACATTATTGTTCAAACTGGCTATACAGCATCATTACTTGCAAGAATTCTTCACATAACATCATATAACATTTACATTGACCAATCCCTAACTCCTCTTCATGCTTCTTCATCCTCTTTCCTCATTCATAAACCTGTTGGGATTGGGATTGCATGGATGGGGTGAGATTTCTGGGGAAATCTCAGTAGCAAACAGTACTAAATAATGCATGTATTAATGTAAATACTTGTGCTTGCTTGTGAAAGTGTTACCGTAGTGTAATGAGCATGCTTCCATGTATCATATGAAATACAATTGGCCACAGTAAGTATAGAAATAGAGGTTCAATCATCTACATATATGCACACAATTTAACAAAGCCATAGCACAATCAAGCATAACATTCAATACATATAAGTTTAGGGTAAGTTTACTACCTTATTGCTTTACTCCCTTTCACTTTCACTTTGCTTTTTCCTTCTTACTTTTTTTTTGATGTGTGGCTGCCTCTTTTGAGTCCACAATCAAATTCTACATCACATAATCATCAATTCAGTACAATCTAACTTCTCTTGAACATTAAACTTACTTTAACTAACATAACTTCCTTTAATCTTTACAATTGACTTGGCCTTTGAATCAATTGATGTCTTGACATTACCTTACACAATCCCATATTTTGAATCCATTTATGAGCTTAGAATCATGAAATTCCAGCTCCCATGCACTGTTCTAGACAGATTTGAAAAGCGTGCATAATTCTTCCAAAAATTCTCCCTTTGATTCCAATGCTTCCCATACTTGTTTCTCTACTTTATCCTACACAACTTTTCATTTTAAAACCATTGGAATCATCAAAATCATGAAAATCCAATCACTGTTCATGCGAGTGAACAGTAATAGAAAAGAATTTCAAACATTACAACTTTCAATTTCAATGTTTCTAAGGTTCAAAACCTATCCAATCCTACACAAAATCATCATATAAATTCAATGGAAGCATTAGATCATTGAAATTCCATCTCTTTCTATCATGAATAGTGCAAACCGAATTGTTTCATCCATGGCAAAGTCAAAAATATCAACTTGATTCAACAACCAATCATCTAACTAGTTTGTTTAAGATTTAATCTCATAATTCTAACTTTAATTTCTTCTTTCTCCTTTCATCTAAGGTTTTGGACAGCATATACACACCTTAGAGAAAAATTAACTTTCTTCCATGAAAACCCTAAGTTCAAGCTCCCAAATCAAAGGAAAATAAGCTAGGATAGATTGCTTACCTTTAATCTCTAGCTTGCTTGAACTTTGGACCTTGAATTCTTCTTTGTCTTGGCTTGAGTTTTCATTTTGCCATAGTTTCCCCAAGGGAGAATGCTTCACAGTTTTGAATCAAAATTTGGGGGTATTTATAGAGAAATCCAATGGAAAATGGATGGCCAAGATTACTTTGGTTACTATTTGATCTAATGGTCCATAATTCACCTTGCAAGAAGCTTGCCCTAAAAGCCTCATTAATGACATCATCCATGACATCATGAGGGCTTTGTTTGGGGCAATAAATTAGGAAATACTGATAGGAAAAATTTCAGTCCAGTCCGATCTGATCGGGTCAGTTTTATAAAAACCAGTTTGTTTTATGTTCCCAATTTTTAAAATATTCTAGAATATGTATTCTGTCAGGAAAACCAGTGTTTAGGTTTCTCCTACCATTGACATTGTTATACTGAGTATTTATCTTATATTCATCCATTGAGAAATAACCAAAATATCCTTGGTGCCCTTTCTTGCACTATATTAACCCTAAGGGCATAATTATCATTTCATACCTCTTTATACTTTATCAAGGCATATACTGACTCTAGTAATCATTCCTATACTCATCTTGGCATTTTTGGCCTGTCCAAAATAACCAAAATGCCCTCCCTTCATCTCTTGTTTATTATTACAACATAGGGGCATTTTCGTAATTTCACATTTTTTTTGGATTCCTCTGGACACTGGCCCACATAACTGTTCATTTACCTTATTGGGCCTTTGTGATGCCATTTTGGGCCTTGATATGGTCCACTACCTTTATGGCACAAATCCCAAGAAACCTCTCCTGAAGGTATTTATCGGGTATTTTATTACCCTGTAAATTCCATTAAAAATTTTACAGGATTCCTTTTCTGATCCTGTCAGTTTTATAAATTCTCATATTAATTATAAGAATTTACTATAAAGCTTCATCTGATTCTGAGGTCCAAAAAATACTGTAATAATTTCTCCTAACTTCAGAAATTTATATCAATTTTTTGGTACCTCCAATCGAAATTCTGTGTTGCGTCAAACTAACCGGAATAATTTTCTCTAGCTACTGGTAAAATTTAGGACTGAACTGATTCCGGGCATTTTTGGGCCTTTTCCGACTCAACTTTCTCATAATTACACTTTTGCCCCTTGAACTTTTGATAAATTACATTTAGGTCCTCAACTTTTCATAATTACACTTAATGGCCCAAAATTCATGTCTACTTTACATTTTGCACTATGGAACTTTTATACTTTTCACTTTAGTCCCTCTTTTTTAAATCTTCATCTTATCATTCTTTTCTTCTCTATTCATCATCACAATCCTTTCCAAACCTCTTTTCTCTATCAGTATTATACCGATATGGAAAAGTTAGGACGTGACAACTTCCTAGGGGGCACCCATCATTGGGTTACTCTTGCCTGAGCACGCTTAACTAAAAAGTGCCAATGAAAATCTAAAGCACTGGTTCTAAAAGGCGCTTACCCTGGTATTTTACTATCTCAGACCCTTCTCATACTGTCTCTATTGGGTCTATCTGGTTCTTATCTAGAGGATCTATCTACTCATACTTCTCTGTTCTCAAAATATATGGGGTTCTCTTCTCTATTCCTTAGGCACACTTCTAAAAAACTTTGAATATCATCACTCAGATTTGAACTTGAACTCTGTCTTCGTTTAAGAGAAAACTAAGTTCAGTCTATATATATATAATAGAGACTATCTGGGAAAAACCATTATAAATACTTTCTCTGAAGGAGTTAATCAACTCGTGAAGCTTCCTTATTTTAACTTTGTTTTTGGTAAACATCTTTCTAGAGAGATACTGCATTGTAATAATTTCTTCATGGCTTATTACTTTCCTTAGGCTAGGTTTACTACGACCTCAGGATCTAACTACGATCGACTATAAGCCTCTTCAGGATCTAACTGTGATCAACCGTAAGCCTCTTCAGGATCTAACTGTGATCAACCGTAAGTCTCTTTAGGATCTAACTTCATTCCGTTATACTGTATTATCATCTTTGGAAGATCTTAAAACCAACAAACTAAGTTATAAGGTTAACTACTTCCACTTGTTGATAACTCAATAAAAAATTTTAAGAAATACATCCAGTAGCCCATATTATTACCAAAACTTTACTTATTTCCTCTCTTACTCAGGAGTTCCTTCTCTA
Source organism: Leucaena leucocephala (assembly GCA_037074615.1). NCBI lineage: Eukaryota > Viridiplantae > Streptophyta > Magnoliopsida > Fabales > Fabaceae > Leucaena > Leucaena leucocephala. Next base: position 20,497,058 of record CM073532.1, on the reverse strand, counting down.
CTTTTTTACTTTGTTGTGGCTTACCATGGTCTGTTGCCTTGCGCAATCATGGTCTAAACACCTACCATTATATTATGTTACTATAACCATATCATAACTTCTCATTTCAATTTGTGCTCTAACTGTGAGCAATATGTATCTGAGCTATGCTCTTATTATCTGAAGAGCAATATGTATCAAATCCAACTCTTATCTGAAGAGTGATCTGAACTCATCTGAATCTAGCTCTATCTGAGAGCCCTTTGTTTCATATCCAACTCTTATATGAAGAGTGATCTGAAAGTAATCTCTTTACTATTATCTGTTGTTCTTTATGTTTACCATTTATTTTGATAGAGTTATGGCACTACCACCCTCTTAGTAGTTGTTGTAACCCTACCATAAGAAATGGCTCTGAGTACTATATTCACAAGCTAATAGAAATACCTGAGTAGCCCTAATCACCATGTTGTAACTAACTGTCCTTGTCTGGTCATAGACTCTTATTCTAATCTTTGGGGATTAACTGGGCTAACTATCTCATTCACCACTTTTCTATTGCTTTAGCCTTTATAAAGCCATATTTACTTATCTAGCTTAGGTTGCCACATTACACTCTTGCTAAGGTATGAACTCAACCCTTAATTGCTTTATCTGACTCTTACTTATTACTCTTTCTTAAATAGGAGAGCCTCTTTATCTTTTAAACTGTGGCTACTTTTCTCTTTTTAAGCATCATAAACTTCTTTTTCTAATCTTGCATACATCTACCGCTTTATTAAACTACCTGGGAAAAATTCTTTCTTTGTAACACGAAATTCAATCTATGAATTAACTTCTCAGTCATTCAACTCTCACTGTTCATGTGGATGAACTCAACTAAGTATTCATCAAAGGGTTCCTCTTTCCCTACTTTAACACTTAGCCTCATGCTCATCTCTATCTAACTGAGAGGAATGCTTCTCGTAAAACTACTCGAGAAAAACTTCCCAGGTGAGCGAATCAATCTCCATCTTTAGGGAGTAACTTTAAATCTCTCTACTATCTCTTAAGTCCCAATCTGTTCTTGACTGAACTGTGGTTCCTTATTGGTCTCTTTCTTGATCCTGGTGAACTTGAGTCGCATGGATTTCATTCATCCTCTATTACTATTAGTATTGCTCTCTGGGGTGCTTTACCCTAGGCCTGCTAGGTTACTGTTTCTTCATGATTGGGTTCCTCTGTTCTAGAAACATTAGCTCTCTATCTATTAACCATCACGTCTCTAACCTTAAGCCATGTGCTAGGTTTATTTCTAGACAAGTCTCAATCTAACTTTTGATTATTCTGTTGAGAAATGACTAGCTGAACAAAGTCTTTCACAACATAGATCGACACCTGATGATTACACGAAGGATCTAATTCTGAACATCATCTTAAACTGATCTTTCGTGTCTCTGTACCTCGTATCATCTACCTTGTCGGCACCCCATGGCATCCTTATCAATTAGAGGTTGGCACCTTGATTCTCGTCATTGCCATAACATCTGGTCTCTGTGTATCCTAGTAGCGACTTAAGTATTGGCTATTCGTGACTCAAATTCTCTATGAACTTTTGTCTCGACCATCTTACTTGTAACATCCCAATTTTTGGGTCTAGTTCGCCTAGGTTCAAAATGAGGAATGTGAGGAATATCCTAAGTCTTAAGCCTAGGAATTCTGCAGGAAGCTTGATATGGGCTGGCTCCTGTGTAAGATAACCTGATATGGGCGGGTTGTCGAGCTTTTCAATTAACAACGACTCCCGAAGAGTTTAAGGGATGAGTTTTTGAAAGAGAATTTCTAGAACTTAAGATAAGGGATGAGAAGATGAGTAAAGAGGCCAGAAAGAGAATGTAGGGGCAAAATCGTAATTTTGGGAAAGATCGGGCTGGTAGCCGATGAGTACCATATTTTGCCAGAAAATAGAGAAAATTATGCTGATCATTTCACTGAACTGTGAAATGTGCATATGAGGTCTCTATGTGTATGAAAGAATTAGAAATATGACCAGGGGTAAAATGGTCATTTTGGAAAAGTGTGCGCGTGACTGCTTTTTCAGGCCAAAACAGCCCGGTCCGGACAAAATATCTGAAAATACCGGGAGATAGAGAAAAGAATTCCGGGCCGAATGAGGAGTCACGGAATTTTGATTTGAGGTCCCGATTTTTCTGTAAAAATTCCTAAAGATGGGAATTTACAGTTATAATCGGTAAAGGAAAAGCAGTTCCGATAGGGATGATCGGACTGTGGCCAGGGGGCCGTATAGTGTTTCTAAGGCCTTTAGTGACACCAGGGAAGGCCCAGGCCCATTAGATCAGTCCAGTGATAAAAGGGGCCGGTGTCCGGGAAAAAGGTGCGAAATGACAAAAATGCCCCTATGTTATAGAACAGCTGAAGAATGAGTAAAGGGTATTTTGGTCATTTGCCTAAGGTTAGACAGTCCAGGGAAGTTATCTGGATAGTTGACCAGGGTCAAAAAGTACTCTGGTAAGAGGTGAAAAGACAATAATGCCCCTAGACTCATTAAAGAAAAGAAAAAGGAACTAAGGGCATTTTGGTAATTTGCCAAGGGGTGTTTCTTGGGAATCGTGCCATCAGAGTACTTGAGCTGGATCAGAGACCCAAGATGATATTCTCAGGCCCAAAAACGCAGGCCCAGTGATTCAGGGGGAAAAGTGGCATTAAAATAATGATTTAATGACTTTTCAGTAAAGTAAAGTTACTCGGTTGGCACGAAAACCGAGGAGGTGATCAGATAAGTCTGGGACTTATCTGGATAGCATTGGGAAGCGTGCAAGGTCTCTTCCAGGCGCCACATGGCATTAGTCTGGAGAAAGCAGATAATGCTGAGGACACACTTTACGAGGCAAGAGACTGGACCGTGAGTCAGCTGCTGAGGTGTCCAGGATTTCAGACATGTGATAAATGTGGCGCTGAGGTGTCCCGGTGAGGTGTCCTGGATGATGTCATGCATGATGCAGTAAAAAGGAATAAAAGAAAATAGGAAATTCCAGGAAAAACCAGGACCACAAGTTCATATGGCTTCAAAATTACAGGAATGCCATTGAAGGAAACTATAAATACCCCCTCCCCCTCCCATTTCATGCATCCCACGGTTTTGAGCCTTTTAGAGAGAGGAGGAGGTGCTAGAGAGAGAAAGTGAGAGGAAGAAAGAAAGAAAGGAAGTTCTGGCGGAGCTGGAAGCAGAATAGAGATAGTAGAGCTCTGCTAAGCTTTTGAGGTAGTAACTAATCCTAGCTTTTATGTAATGGCTTTGTGATTTGTTGTGCTATTGTTTGGTTGGATTGTTGTCTTATATGTTATGCTTGAAGCTCTACTGCAATGCTATGATCATATGTTATTGAGTATGGAAGCACGCAGCATACTTATCTGTACACAATCACAAGCAAGCACTATCACACTGCATTACATATATTGTTATGATTGTTGCTACTGAGATTCCCCCGAATCTCATCCCCATCCATAACCCATTACAGGGAGGTTATGCTGAAGTGGATTTTGAGAATCCTAGGAGACGCCGTTATGCTGCCGAAGTAAAGACTGAACATCAGTATATGATAAGTACTGTGTACGTAGTGCTGTCTAAGGAGGCTAGAAGTGAGTGGACCTAGCCGGTTCATCTAGTCTTTCCTGGGTACTATGTAGAATGGTAGTTCTCATGAGGGGATTACCGAATCAGTACAGTTCAGTTCTTTGTACAGATAAAGCGTAGCGGTTATGCTGCCGGAGTTTAGGCAGAAAGAGATGTAATAGAGATAGCAAGATTATGTATATGTCTTGTTGTGTATGACATGCTGTATGACATTATGTTATTCAATGATAAGTGTTGTTTGGCATATTCAATTTATGTATGGTAAATTAAGGGGAAATTCGCAGGTCCTGAGGTAGCAGTGTTTTGACCTCAGATTGACCTAGTAAACGAAGGGGTTTGGCCACGAAATTTGGCAGGCCAGTCGTACACATCTGGGGCATTACATGGATAGGTAGTAAGCCTCATTTGGTTGTGTAGAATGAGATTAATTAATTTTCAAATTAAAGGTTCAGAATAAGGAACTTAAGAGTGAAATTTTGAATTTCTGGGCTTAAGTTAAGATATAATCGAGCTAATATGGCTTCCGCAAGTGTACTCTGAGGAGCCTAAGGGAGGATGTTTCATTACTCGACTCGTTACCACCAAATAGCTCTGTGTTCTTCCGTTACAACTAAAGCTCTTCTCCTGTCGTAACCTGAACTCCTCTATGCACATTAGTCACAACCTATGACCTAACTCATCGTAACCTCACTTCTATGTGACTATTAGTTGTAACCTAAACACCTTCATGTCACGACTTGGACGTACCTTCATTATCATCATCACTGTAGCGTCTGGTCACAAAATGATACCTTGAGCTACTCTTGTAGCTTCTTTAACCTTGGACTGGTCAACTTCTATCTTTATTAATAGAGAAAATTACTTTCTAGATATTATCCTTCTTATTCCATCAACATCGTGCTAAGAAACATGAGACCTCGAAGGTAACGGCTGACTAAGATTAGTCTATCGTAGTCGTATCCTTGAAGATTACCTTGTAAAACTATAAGGTTCGGGGTATAATTCACTTATCTGGGTGTCAGTGTCGCTTGTTTGAATCTTTCTCTAAGCAGTTAACATCATCCCCATTTCTTACTCCAGGGAAGGGACTTTTACGTTCATTAATGATTCAAATCTCTAACTTGTTTAAGGGAAATCTAACTAAATCAGAGCATCACTAAGCAAGAACCTTATGTTCTGTGCTAGAATCTTATGCTCTGATGCAAAAATATCCCCTCCTAATATTTTTACATCTTAGGGATCAAACAATAGCATCTAGAATCACTTTTAAGGTCATTGAAGTCAAACTACACAATCTATAATTTTACTCTATCAAGTACTGTTCACTGTGTAAATTCCAAATAGGTGACCTGAATTCGAAAAATCATAATTAATTCTAGAAAAATTGAAACGAAGTGGTTCAAGTTGCTACACGAAGATAACTTAAACCTATTTCAGAAAAAAATAATTTGTTGAACATTCCTTGACCAAGTCAACATCATTCAATACTCAAAGTTTACTGTTCATCAAACGTTATTCCCTAATTCCAGCATTTTGGTCCCATTTTTGAAAAATTATATCTCCATGTGTAGACATCTAAATGAGGCATTATATATATAAAATTGAAGCTTGGTATATCTACTATTTACTGGAAAAATATCATACATTTATTCTATCATTTACTATTTTTCATTAAAACTTAAAGGTTACTACCTCATCAAGTGTTACTATTCATAATGGCAAATTCCAGCAACCAATTTTACATACGTATGCATACCATATAACAATCTCATATCAATCATGCTAAATAATTCTTAAATTCTCTTCATGTATCTTTATCTCCTCCATCTTCAGAAGACCTACTGTGCTTAGATTAATATGGGAGGGGTGAGATTTTTAGGAAAATCTCAGTAGCAAACGGTACCACAAATAATATATGCAAGTATATGCTTAGTATTTAACATGCTTGCTTTACTATAATCATGCTTGCATAATGACATATACATGCTTCCATGATTCTTATTTATAACATATGGCAATAGCATAAAAAGAAATAGAGCATTCTCAATCATACATGTTTCACATAATCAAGACAAGCCATTAGCATATTAAAAACACTCAAGCAATAAGCATACAAGTTTAGGTATAAGTTCACTACCTATCGGGTAGCTTTTCCTTAGACCTTAGCCTTGACTCTGAGATTCCTTCTTTACACAGGACAGAGCCTATACAAGGCATAATAATATTTTCATTACTATCCTATCCATTATAGCTCTACTTAACTCAAGTTGAACTTGAGATAATCCCCTTAATCTGACAATCCCCTAACTTTGTTTCTATATATGGCTAACTGTATCAAGAGAGAGACATGTCACTATTCTAACTATTAAATTCATAAGAAAAATCCTTTAATTTATTAGAGCAGGGACTAGAATAAATTACTTACCTTATTCCTAAGCTTGCCAAGTTCCTAAGCTCCTTGGATTGCTCATAGAAATGTCAGACCTCCTCCTTTTTCCTTCTTTCTCTTTCTTTCTCTCTTTCTCCCTTCTTCCTTTCTTGGCCAAGGATGGAATGGAATGGAATGGAAGGGGGTGGGTATTTATAGGTGAAGCAAGGTGAATTGGACATTCCAGATCAAATTACGATGAACGGCTCAGATCGCCTGACTTGCTCACCAAGTTTTGTCTGCATCATCATGATGACATCATCCCCCTTATGTCATCATGATAGGTGGCTCCTTGTGTGGGTCCCATAGGACACCTCACCTGGTGAGTCATCGCTTCTGGAAACCTCCAGTACATTCTATCTAATCCTATACATTCTTATACTGTATAAATGGATTTTCTTGAATTATTAGATTGTCTGTACTTCAATAATTTGCATGTGTTCCAATGATATTATTTACCTAGGGAACATTTATTAAATAGATACTTATAAATATCTGATAAAATTTCCTTTATCAGATCACTTTCCCCAGTTATAACTGTAACCGGGTACTTGTATTTTTTCTGGATCTTACTGAATTACTATTTCAATGTATTGGGCCCTACTACCATGTGGAATGGCCCTCTTTGCCGCCATTATGGGCTCTCTTAGACACAGCTAGCCTACTGCTAAAATTTCATTATCAGATATTAAGCGTCCATGAACTCCATCAAAATTCACTAAAACGTGAATAACTTTTTCTACAGAGCTCCTTTCAGGATTCTGTCAAATCCCTAACCTTTTGCTTTATAGGATGCACCTTCCTATGACTTTTTATTTATATCTGAGGTCTAGAAGGTCTCATAAACAATTCAGATATCTTTCAGGATTTCAGATAAATATCAGCTATTTGGGAGCTCAAATAATTATTCTTGATCACATCATATTGACCAGAATAATTTTCTCTATCACTTAGTAAAATTTGGGTTTGAAATGCTTCTGGGCAGTTTCAGGCCTTTTTGGTTCAACTTTTCATAATTACCATTTTACCCCTGAACTCTTGAAAATTGCACTTTAGTCCCTCAACTTTTCATAATTACACTTAATGACTCATAACTTGTGTCTACTTTCATTTTGCACTATGGAACTTTTAGGGTTTTCACTTTAATCCCTTTCTTTTTCAAAATGACCATTATGCACATAGGGACTTTCACTATTTATATATAAGTCCCTATACTTTCACTTATTTATAGTTTAGTACCTAAAACTCTGTGTATTTTTGGGACTTCTGCGAAACGGGGTCTGGTAGCCTACCTATTTCAGGCTACTTTTCTGGGTATCTGGGCCTAAAAATTGGGATATTACATCTTCCTAGGACAATAGGCACAGGAGGTGAAAGAAATTGGGATGAGATAGATATTCGTAGCCATGGACAATAATACTGAGGAACTTAGCGGTTGGTGATGGTGGTGAAGACGAGCAAGGGCCTCCATCATCTGCTGTGTCTTGGACTATGCTTAGATTGAAACTAATGACCAAATGAACAACGTTAAATGATGATGTGTGTAATAATCTAGGTGTCATTTGTTGAATGGAAAACTAGATGTACTGGACATAAAGAATTAGAGGTAAGTTTTGTCTTTAAAATAATCCATCCTAAATATAAAATTACAATCCACTTTATATAATTTTTTTCTAAAATGTTCATATTAATTGCATATATTAAAATGACTCATAATCAAGAAGTAGTTCGAATATACATGACTAAATATGGTAGTTTGGAGAAATTAAAATAAATTTATTACAAATAACTTAACTATTTTTTTTAATATTCATAAATTAATTATATAACTCTTATATTAAGAATTGGAGGCAATATTACTTAGAATAATAGTGACAAAAATTTTACTGTGAATTAAAAAAAAATTAGATAGATTAAAGCAAATCACAACCACACAAGAAGGCTTCAAGATTATTAATGTGAATAGAATTAAATTGGACAGACTCGTTCGACAAATTAGACCAAGAGCCATTGTCATATCTAACCTTGATATAATGAAAGATTTGGAGAAGAATAAACCTGTCCTCAACCAGTCAAATCAGTAAAGAACAAATCAAAACTAATAAAATAAAGGATTAAAGTGCAATTTTGCCCTAAAATTTTTCACTAAGGAGTGTTAATTATCCAAAGTTTTTGGAACAATTTTCTCTAGAAGTGATGTTGCCTGTCATTGATGCTCAAATTAATTACTCGTTTTAACTCTATGGGTATAGAAGCTAACCCTATGTCGATCTCAAGGAAGAGTATATGCGTGGCGATCTCACCAAAAATTCCTTTTAGGGTTTCTAACAAAATCCTTTAAATAATATGTTGAACTACACAATTCAAAAAAAGCTTTAAGAACAAGTAATAAGAACATATATAAGAGGAATAAATATATGAATGAAGAACAAAAAATTGTAATTGATAAAAGAATCACACAAATTTATTCAAAAAGAAATAAATAGTTTGATAAGCAAGTCTTCAAAGATCCTTGAAACTCAAAAAATCTTAAAATTATAAAATAAAATATCAAACCTTAGTATAAACTATTACAACTCCTAAATAATAAAAACATATAGCTCAAACCTACAACCTCCATTCTCAAGAAAGATAAGAACTATTCACACATGTGACTAGATGACACCATGATGAATAGAAGCAAAAGAACAATGGAGGAGACAAGAGATGGAATGATTGTGAATGAAATGGTATGTTCAATAGAGGAGCCTTGGGGTCCTTTATATAGCCTTAGGTACCCTTGGTGTCTTGTTGATATGGGACTCTTCACTAATTGGCTCTCCAAAAGATGATGATTTATTCTTGATTTATCTTCCATGATCCTTCCAAGCTGTCATCTTTTCTAATATCTCTAAAGATAATCCTTTTAACTCAAATATCCTAAAAATAATTCAAATAAAACTAACAGGATAAATGAGATAAAACAATTGATAAGAAATAGGAAAAGATAAAACCCTTATCTATTATCCTTTAATTAAATTCAAATGATATTGAATTAATATAATATAACATAATACTAATATAATATAATATTATATTAAGGGAATGAATTAATATAATAAAATATAATATAATATTATTGGAGGTATTTTGATTTTCACTAATTAGATATTATAATTTTCTTCTTCAATTTGACAATTCCTCAATTAAGATTCCTTATATAATGTAATTATTTAGTAGTTGATATGGGTCCTAGCTATCATTTATTTAGTTTTTTTTTTCATTTTCTTGAAATAGATAAAAGCAAAATACCTTCATGAAAATCAATTTAATCAAGAGAAATAATAAAATCATTTTTAATCATTTAATTCATATAATCAATTAAAGCACAAAGTTAGCACAACTATAATAATGCCTATTAAATATTATATATTTCTTGAAATAGATAGAAAATAATATGATAAATTAGGGATTCATCAAATTCCCCTACACTTAAACCTTTGCACTCCTAGGCAAAGTAATAAAGAACATCCTGATAAACCCAAAAAACAAGTGAAGGAATTAAACAAGTTTGAGCACGAAAGTAATAATCAAATCAATCAAATCCTTCAAGTCAGCCGTAATCACATAATAACAAATGCAATGTGATCAATCTCTATGAACACAGTTAAGACAAAGGAACATGATAGAAGAGAGTACATTCAGCGATATAATTATTTCACTCATCTCACCTTTTAGGGCTTCTTTCACTTAAACCTGCCTATACTAGCTTCTACTATAGGCTTGTAATAGTTCTAAATATCTACCGTCATTTACATGCACATTCTTTAATCAATAGGACTTTATAAACTTGTAATGTTGGAAATATGCCCCGTGGAATGGAATGTGAAGAATGGAAAATAGCATATGCATGCAATAGTGAATAGATAGCATGGAATCATCTTATAAGAGGTGCAGCAGTAATAATTAAGTGAATAAGAGCTAACAATGGTGCCTTCTTCCTTCCTTCCTTTTTGCTTTTCTTTTGATTTTTTTTTCTTGTATTTTTCTTGCACCATTTTTCTTCTCTCTCTCTCTCTCTCTTTAAGTTTGCACCTTGTATATGAAAGATGTAGCACAATATCACAATAATAATGATTTTCTAACATGAATAAAAAAAGCTATTTTAAAATATGTTCATCCATATATGACTTTTTATAAAAATGATGGGAAAAAGGAAAGTAATGGGCTTAAAAGGGGTGATTAGGGATATAATATGTATAATGGCATGTGTTTGGTATAAAGGGGTTTAGAATATGATGGCCTCAATCATTTTAAAGAGTTGCACATGAGTTAGATAGCATATAAGAGAACTAGGACAAGTTTTAAAGAGTAAGTAGTGTAGGAGGTACTCACTCAATTTAGGAATGTAAGGCTGAGAATCCTTCCAATAGGGCTATCTCTATTTATTCCTATTCACAGAGCCTCACTAAGACTTCAACTGGTCTCAGTGCATTACATTACTTGTCTCTATAATAACTCTCAGAATATTGACTAACTGAACTATCACAATCAACAATGGACTTAAAAATTTATACATGTATCAGTGTAATCGAGATGATATTTTAATTTAAAATAAGTGTTTAAAAGTATAAGTGTGGGAAAATTTTGAAGACTATGTATTTTTGGCAAGAACGGGCACAAGCACAAATAACTCTCTCCCCCACACTTAAAATTTTGCTTTGCCCTCAACGTAAGACTCTATCACAAATGAAGAGGAAAAGAGGAGGCTAAGATAGATAGGAGTTGTAAAAACTATCCTAAAACTAAGAACTACGAAAAATGCAACCTAATCTAGGAATTATGTAAAATGCAGAAAATTGAAAATGAAAACAAAAAACTACATCCTACTGAACTAGTCTCTCCCCCACACTTATCTTAAGCAATGAAGAACAAGTACGAGTTATAGGATAAGAGAGGAAAAAGATGAACTTAGCCTATAGAGGCTGTGGGCTTTCATGGTGGAGCTTCAAAAGGTGTCCAATGACCTTGAGGGTCTCACCAGTAGCATGATTAATCAACTCTACCATCCCCAAAGTAGTGAACTTTGGTTACTATATATGGGCGCCATCCTACTTAATTTTGAACTTTCCACCCATGTATTTAAATCTAGCAAGGAACAGTAACACTTTGTCTCCAACCTTCAACTGCTTCTTGAGTATGCCTTTATCATGTATCAACTTTGTCTATCCTTTATAAAGAAGAGAGCTTTCATAGGCATCAAGCCTAAGCTCTTCTTATTAATGTAGATGTAACTTTTTTTCTAGGCTCTAGGCTTCGACAACCATGTTACACATTTTAATAGCCCCATAGGCTTGATGTTCAAGTTTTATAGGGATATGACATGACTAACTAAAGACAATCCTGTATGGAGACATCCTTATAGGCGTTTTGAAGGCTATCCTATATACCCAAAATGCTTCCTTGTCATATTCTGATTTTTAGTATAGTGAAAGAAATGAAAGAAATGGACACTACTCACAAGTTTAGTATAGTGAGTCGTCCATAAATGAATAGATGCATAGCGAGTAAGTAAGCAATAGAATGAACTAGAGTTCAACTCTGATTGAGTTGATTCAGAAAAGCAGATTAAAGACAGTAAAGACATGCAACGGATATTGAAAGCACTCGCTAGATGTCAAGATAGAAGATAAGAGATAGATACCCTAATCCTTAGTCATAAAATAGAAAAGGATATAAAGATGATATATATATTCAAGATAGTTGAGTAAGGTACTAAGTAAATTTCGATGACAAAATTTATTTTAAGAGGAGGAGAAATGTCATATTCCAAATTTTAGACATAAAAGCCTAGTATGTAGCATGAAATGGGTAGGCTACCAGGCCCTGTTGAGCAGAAGTCCCAAAAATTTACAAATGATGTTCAGGGACTAAACTACAAATAATGAAAGTTCAGAGACTAAGTTATAAATAGTGTAAGTTTCTGAGAGCAAACATATAAATAAGTTAGAGACTTCAGAAGAGTCTCCTAGGCGTAGAAAGAGAAAAGAGGTTAGTTAGAGTACTAAGGTTGAGATAAAGATCTCAAAAGGATGATTTACAATGTTAAGCCCAAGCAATGGTAAAATTGTAATTTTAGAAAAGTCCTAAGGGCATAATGGTTATTTTGAAAAGAAGAGGGACTAAACTGAAAAGTCTAAAAATTCCATGGTATGAAATGAAAGTAGACATAAACTTTGGGCCATTAAGTGTAATTATGAAAAGTTAAGGGCCTAAAATATAATTTCTAAAAGTTCAGGGGCAAAACGGTAATTATGGAAAGTTGAGCCAGAAAAGGCCTAAAAATACCTAGAAATGATTTAGTTCCAAATTTTACTAGTAAATAGAGAAAATTATTCTGATCAGTTTAACACAACACAGCATTTTGATTAGAGGTCATGATAAATTGATATGAAATTCTGAAGATTGGAAAATTATTACAGTATCTTCTGGACCTCAGAATCAGATAAAATTTGGTAAATTCTTATAATCGATATAAAAATGTATGAAACTGACAAAAGTAAAAAAGGAGTCCTGTAGAATTAATTATGAAATTTACGGTAAAAAAGGACACCGATAAAGGGTTTAAAGGAAATGTATGTAATTTTTATCAAGACTTTTGGGTCTCAAAAAATTATGAGACTTTGCAAGGAATTCATTTTATATTAGAATGAATTTATAAAAATTTAAGAACCAATAAAAGAGGTGTTTAAAGTTTATCTTAAAATTATGGCTATTTAAGGATATCGGCATAGGAAGTGCCTTGGGATTTGTGCCAATTAGAAGTTGCACCCAAGTAAGGCCCAATAATGGTGTTACAAAGCATCCCAATAAGTCTCAAAATTTTGTTTGGAGCCCAAGTCCAATAATGGATAGTTTATGAGTTTTTAAAAAAGAAAAATAAAGTAATTAAGGAAGCTTCAATATGAATATTAGGGTTTGCACATGGTGGGCCCCACAAACAGCATACATGGAGGGAGAGAATGATTTTTGGCATGTGATCTTATCTCAAATTTGACTTCTAGGACAAGCTAAGATCAAGAGCAAATATGGACCATTGGATTAAATAGTGTTTAAGTGCATCTTGGCCTTTCATTTTCTATGAGATTTTTCTATAAATACCCCCCCATTTCTGCCCAAAACTGTGACATGAGTAATGCTTGGGGAGGTGCTGACTAAATTCAAACTCAAGCCAAGACAAAGAAGAATCCAAGGACCAAAGTTCAATCTAGCTATGAATTAAGGTAAGTAATCTATCCTAACTTGTTTTTCTTCAATTTGGGGGCTTAAATTTAGAGTTTTCATGAAAGAAAGTTGAGCTTTACCTAGGGTATATGTGCTATCCAAAACCCTAGATAAAAGGATAAAGAAGAAATTAAAGTTAGAGCTATGTGATTAATGCTTAAACAAGTAGTTAGATGATTGGTTATTGAATTAAGTTGATATTCTTGACTTTGCCAAGGAAGAGACCTTTCGATCTGCACTGTTCATGATAGAAGGGGATGGAATTTCAATGATCTAATGCTTCCATTGAATTTATATGATGATTTTGTGTAGGATTGGATAGGTTTTGAACGCTGGAAACATTGGAATTGAAAGTTATAGTTTTTGGAAGTCTTCTCTATTACAATTGATTCCAATTGAAATCAAAATGAAAATTTTTAAAAGAAAAAGGGAAGTTATGCAATTCTGTCCAGAACAGTATGTAGTTGCTAGAATTTGGGAATTTTGAGTTCATAAATGGATTCAGAAGGTCAAATTGTGTAGGTTAAAGTCAAGACATCAATTGATTCAAAGGTCAAGTCAATTAAAGATTAGAGAAAATTATGTTAGTTAAAGTAAGTTCAATGTTCAAGAGAGTTAGATTGTAATAAATGGATGGTAATGTATGTTAGAATTGATTGGTGTGCTCAAAAGAGGGCAGCCACACATCAAGGAGAAGTAAGAAGCAAGAAGCAAAGATAAAGTAAAGGAAAGTCAAGCATGTGAGGTAGTAAACTATCCTAAACTTGTATATATTGGATGCTATGCTTGGTTGTCCTATGGCTATGTTGAATTGTGTTGTATATGTTTTTATGATTGAAGCTCTATTTCTGTGATTACTTTGGCCAATTGTATTTTATATGTTCCATGGAAGCATGCACATTATGTCATATCCTAATTTTTCCCTTTCTATATAATACAGATAGAGGAAAGAGGTTTAGAAAGGATCGTGATGATGAATGAAAAAGAAAAGAATGATTAGATGAAGATTTAAAGAAGAGGGACTAAATTGAAAAGTATAAAAGTTCCATGGAGCAAAATGTAAAGTAGACATAAACTTTGGGCCATTAAGTGTAATTTCAAAAAGTTTAAGGACCTAAATGTAATTTAAGGAAAGTTCAAGGGGCAAAATGGTAATTATAGAAAGTTGAGCCGGAAGTGGCTTAGAACTGCCTGGAAGCATTTCAGTCCCAAATTTCATCAGTAGATAGAGAAAATGATGCTGGTTAATCTAGCTTAATACATAAATTTTATTAGAGTTTCATATAGCTGAAATTTACCTGATAGTCTAAAAGTTAACTAAAATTTTTATCAGATCTCCTAGAGCTCAGATATGAGTGAAAAGTTACAGGAGTGTGCGTCCTGTGAAGCCAGAGGTTATGGAACTGACGGAATCCCGAAAGGAGTTATGTAGAAAAAGTTATTCACTTTTTAGTGAATTTTGACGGGAGTTAGTGAACGCCTGATATCCGATTGAGAAATTAATCGGTAAGCAAACTAGAACTAAATGAGCCCAAATGACATCACACAGGGCCCATGGTGACGCTAAGTGATGCTAGGCCCATGATATCAGTTAATCGGGAGAAGGGGCCGGTGTCCAGAAGTTTGCAGAAAATATGCGAAATTATGAAAATGCCCCTGTGTTGTAATATTGTACAAGAGATAAAGAAGGACTTTTGGTCATTTTGGACAGGCCAAAACGCCAAAGCAAGTGCAAGAATGAGTACTCAGAGTCAGTATATGCCCTGGTAAGGTATAAAGAGGTGTGAAATGATAATTATACCTTTAGGGTTAATATAGTGCAAGAAAGGGCACCAAGGTTATTTAGGTCATTTCACAAGGTATAAAGAGGCGTGAAATGACAATTATACCCTTAAGGTCAATATAGTGCAAGAAAGGGCACCAAGGGTATTTAGGTCATTTCACAATGGATGGATATCAGATGAAATTTGGTAGTAAATTCTTATAATTAATATGAAAATTTATGAAACTGACAGAAGTCAAAAAGGAGTCCTGCAGAATTAATTATGAAATTTACGATGGAAAAGGACACTGATAAAGGGTTTAAAGAAAATGTATATAATTTTTATCAGGACTTCTGAGTCTCAAAAAATTGTAAAACTTTGCAGAGAATTCATTTTATGCTAGAATGAATTTATAAAAATGTTAGAACCATTAAAGATCAAGGTAATTTAAGGATATCGGTATAAGAAAAGTGTATTGGGGTTTGTGACAATTAGCTATTGGACCTAAAGGAGGCCCAACATTTTATCCTAGGCAGCCCAATAAGTCCCAAAAGTTGTTTTACAGCCCAAGTCCAATAATGAATAATTTATGGATTTTTGAAAAGCAAAAAAAAGAAATAAAGTAAGAATTAGGGTTTGCACATGGTGGGACCCACCAAAGCTCACACATGGCGTCCAAGGCAAGGGGAAGAGAAGATTTTTGTCATGTAATTTTATCTCAACTTGGCTTGGTGGGCAAGACAAGATTCAAGGTGCAATCTTGGCTATTAGATCAAATAGTAACCAAAGCAATCTTGGCCATCCATTTTCCATTGGATTTTTCTATAAATACCCCCATTTTTCTGATGCAAAACTATGAAGAATGAACCCTTGGGGAGGCTATGTCAAAATAGAAACTCAATCCAAGACGAAGAAGAATCCATGTCCAAAGTTCAAGCAAGCTAGAGATTAAAGGTAAGCAATCTATCCTAGCTTATTTTCCTTTGATTTGGGAGCTTGAACTTAGGGTTTTCATGGAACAAAGTTGAGTTTTCTCTAAGGTGTATATGCTGTCCAAAGCCTTAGATGAAAGAAGAAAGAAGAAATTAAAGTTAGAGTTGTGATATTAAAGCTTAAACAAGCTAGTTAGATTATTGGTTGTTGAATCAAGTTGATATTCTTGACTTTGCCATGGATGAAATATTTCGGTTCGCACTGTTCATGCACTGTTCATGATAGAAGGAGATGGAATTTTAATGATTTAATACTTCCATTGAATTTATATGATCATTTTGTGTAGGATTGGATAGGTTTTGAACCTTGGAAGCATTAGAATTGAAAGTTGTAATTCTTGGAATTCTTATCTGTTACTATTCACTCGTATGAACAATGATTGAATTTTCATGATTTTGATGCTTCCAATGGTTTTAAAATGAAAAGTTGTATAGGGTAAAGTAGAGAAACAAGTATGGGAAGCAATGGAATTAAGATGGAAATTGTTGGAAGAATTATGTATGTTTTGCAAATTCTGTCCAGAACAGTGCATAGTTGCTGAAATTTGGTTATTTTGAGTTCATAAATGGATTCAAAAGGCCAAATTGTGTAGGGTAAGGTCAAGACATCTATTGATTCAAAGGTCAAGTCAATTGGTAAAGATTAAAGGAAGTTATGTTAATTAAAGCAAGTCAATGTTCAAGAGAAGTTAGATTATAATAAATGAATGATTATGTAATGTTAGGATTTGATTGTGGACTTAAAAGAGGCAGCCACACATCAAGGAGAAGTAAGAAGAAAGAGCAAAGTTAAAGTGAAAGAAAGTCAAGTATATGAGGTAGTAAACTTACCCTAAACTTGTAAGTATTGAATGTTATGCTTGATTGTGCTATGGCTTTGTTAAATTGTGTGCATATGTGTAGATGATTGAAGCTCTATTTCTATGATTACCTTGATCAATTGTATTTCATATGATACATGGAAGCATGCTCATTATGTCATATCCTTAATTTTATCCTTACATATACTCAATTGAACACCTTTGTAGCTTAGAAACATGAATTTCCAAGAATTAGGTTATCGGGGACTGTTCATAGTACTATTCATTGGTAAATCCAGATTACATCATGAACTTTGAAAATTCATAATTAAATCTAGAAAAACCAAAATGAGGTGGTTCCAATTTCTAATAAAATATATTTCATTAAAATTTGAAGAAAAAATATGAAACTGATGTTTCCTTGTCCAAATGAAATCAGTTTATTCGTTGAAAAATACTATTTATTTGGTAAACCTGAAAGTTCCAGTTTTTGTGCCTTATTTTCAAAAATTCATTTATCCTTGTGTGCTTATCCAAATGAGGCGTGTTACATATGGATTTAAAGTTACATATGTGTACTTTAAGATCAAAAAATTTCGTGGAAAAACTCGTTCATTTACTATTTGAAATTTGCGCATGAACCTCACTGCCTCTGGGTACTCATTTTATCTTGATCCAGATTTTATTCCCAATTTTGATAAATCATAAAAATTTAAATTCTTAACCAATTGAGGCGTTCTTGGTTTCCATTTAAATCTCTAGATCTTAACTATGTTCATGCCAAATTTCACGTGAAAATACGTTGGATAAGTTAAGAAAATTATCATTAGAAGTCTACTGCCTCAGACTGGATCCATAGTAACATACATCAAGCACATCTAAAGTTAAGTGCTCAACTTTAAGTCATATACAAATTAACCATCCACATTTAACCTTTTTCCTTGAGAAGTTCCAGCACCTAGAGCATAGTTATATATATGGAAATAATGAGATTTCATGGAAATCTCAATAGCAAGTCATACAAACTATAATAACATGCATGCTTGATTAAATGCCAAACATGTTATCATGACATGGGAGCTACTTTATGAACATACATAAGCAACCTCTAACATGCATATTGTCATGACATTAATTGTAAGGAGTTGTAACCATTCATACTTCATCATCATCATCATAAAATTATCTCAAGCTCAACCAATAATCATACATAACAAGCAAGCATACAATCAAACAATATGAGATTATAGTTAGGTATTCTTACTACCTCTTAGATTTCCTTGTTATTTCCTTCTTGGAATGATCTTCCCTTCTCACAAATGTCAAAATCTAGCCATTACAAAGTAACATCTAGTTACAATTCAACTCCAACACAATTCCAAGACTAGGTTCTCACTAAGTTCCATTCTTTCTTTAATTTATGACTTATGCTTCCATCTTTCTAAAATAAATTCTCATGGTTCATTTCCACATAATTCTTCATGTAGAATCCAAATATGCATTTAGAATCTCCAAAATCAAATTGCATCACAAGTTGCTGTACAGAACCGAAAAGCTTCACATGTTTTCCAAAAATTCTCATTTTGATTCCAATGCTTCCAATACTTGTTTCTCTACTATATCCCCACACAATTTTCCATTTTAAACCCATTGGAATAATCAAAATTATGAAATTCTAACATATAAACAGTGATTCATACAGTACCAGAACAGAACACAATCTTCCATTCACATGCATACTTGAATTTTCAAGCTATTACCACTTGATTCTAGCTTGTTTAAGCTTATCTAAACTATCCATAACATAAAACTCATATTCTTTTCACATCAAAACAGAATGTCCAGCAGCACCATCAAGAGAAATATGTCCCAAAAACCTCTTAAAACCAAGGTCAAACTTGCTAGAACAAAGCTTAAGATCAAGAGGACTAATTACCTTACTAGTTCTTCCAAGGTGCTTGCCTCTTTCTAGCTTCAATGGAAATTTTGTAAGAGTTTTCCCAAGGTTTCCAAGCATGCCAAAATGATCTGATTTGAGGGGGTATTTATAGAAAAATTTGGGTAGAAATGAAAGCCCAAGATCATTTTGTACACTATTTAATCTAATGGCTTAGATTTATTCTTGGATTTACTTTTCTTTAATAATTATGACATCATAATCCATGACATCATCAAAGGGACACCTCACAAGACATGTAGCACCATTCCAAGGGAGAGAAGTCTTTAGAAAAATTCCAGTCCAATCCAGTACCGGCTCGGTCCGATTTCCTAAAAACCAGACTGTTTTCTGAATCTAATTTTTTTGAGATTCCATAATATGTTTTCTGACCTTAAATCCAGTATTCGGATTCTTTCTATCATTAACATTCTTATACTGGGTCTAAACTTAATTACAGATCCCTTAGAAAATGACCAAAATACCCTTGGTCCCCTTTCTTGCACTACATTTACCCTAAGGGCATAATCATCATTTCACACCTCTTTGTACCTTGTCAGGGCATATACTGACTTTGACTAACCCTTCCTGTACCTGCCTTGGCATTTTGGCCTATCCAAAATGACCAAAGTGCCCACCATTCATCTATTGCTCCTTAGTGCAACACAGGGGTATTTCGTAATTTTGCACTTTTTCGGGGTTCCTCTGGACACTGGCCCACCTATCAGTCCAATTATTTTATTGGGACTCCATGACGCTATTTTTGTGCCTTTATAGGGTCCACTACCTTTATGGCACAAATCCCTAGGAACCGCTCTTGGATACATTTATCGGTTATTTTATTTCATTGTAAATTCCATTAAAAATTCTACAGGTTTCCTTTTCTGATCCTGTCAATTTTATAAATTCTTATATTAATTGTAGGAATTTACTGTAAGGTTTCATCTGATTCTGAGATCTACAAAATACTATAATAATTTTATCTGACTTCAGAAATTTATATCAATTTTTTGGGAACTCAAATCAAAATTCTGTGATGTGTCGAACTAACTTGAATAATTTTCTCTATCTACTGGTAAAATTTGGGTCTAATCTGATTCTGGCCATTTTTAGCCTGTTTTCGGTCCAAGTTCTTCATAATTACACTTTTGCCCCTTGAACTTTTCATAAATTACCTTTATGTCCTCAAACTTTTTAAAATTACACTTAAAGACCAATATTTGTCTACTTTCTATTTTGGCCTTAGAACTTTTTGTAATTTCACTTAAGTCCTTGCATTTTCTTCCTTTTTCAATTCAATCCCTTTCTTTACATAAATGACCACATTTTTCTTAAAAAATCTCACATATATTACGTACAAACTCTACATACAAATTAGTACAGAAAATTAGGGATATTACACATTACACTATGGTAACACTTTCACAAGCAAGCACAAGCAATTAAATTAATACATGCATTGTTTGATATTGTTTGCTACTGAGATTTCCCTAGAAATCTCACCCCATCCATGTAATCCTAATCCCAACAGGTTTATGAATGATGAAAGAGGATGAAGAAGCATTAAGAAGAATTAGGGATTCGTTAATGTAAATGTTATATGATGTTATGGAAAGAATTGTTATTGTAATGTTGTTGTATGACCAATCTAAGCAGTGATGGTCATGATGTAATAAAAAATCGTAAATGATGGAATAAATATATAAAATTTTGTAGACATTGAGTTAACATGTCAAGCTTTGTTTTGACACAAAGAACACCCTATTTCGATGTCTGTACAAAGAGAACCGATTTTTCAAAGATGGGGACCAAAATCTATTTTCAGAATTTTTGACCAAATGAACAGTAAATTTTAACGAATAAACTGTATCAATGTACGAAGCATTTGGTCAGGAAATTATTTTTCCCTTAAACTTCAAGATATTAGCTTCGAGTATAATTTTGAAAAACTTCATTTCAATTTTTCTAGAATTAGTTATGATTTTTCAAAATTCGTCGCCAAATCTGGAATACCATATGAACAGTAACTCGCTAAGGGTAAAAATTCAAGATTTTGTTAATGGACTTCAAATGTCATGTAAGTGGTTCTAAATGCTACCGAATGGTCCCTAAGATGTACAAAATTAAGGATGTTACATTTTGGTATCGGAGCAGAAGTTTTTGGCATAAGATAAGATAATCACTAGGCCCTAAATCTAAGTAGTAATTACTTTGTTAAGTTAGGGTATTTGTTGGGATAGTTACCATGGCTTATTTAAGCTAGTTTTGTAGAAATAGATATGGGATTTCATAAAGTTAAGTTTGAGCCATCAGTTAATAAGGGAGACCCCCGACCAGTAGTGATTTATGAAGAAAATGTTCATCCAGACTTTAATTCTTCAGACAGTGAAGAGAGTTCAGATGATAGTATAGGAGATCAGTCAGGAAGGTCTACAGTAGAATATCCCATAGATGTTTCTATAGACTCAATTCTACAGTTTAGAGAATATTTAGAGATTCAGCTTGATGTTGTGCATGCACCAGAGGATGCCAACCAGATGATGATGAGTCTAGTAATTCCATACAGTATGAGTTTGTTGGAGTGCCTTCTAACCCTAATGTAAGCTCTATTCCTCTGATGAGAGGACAAATTATGGCTGAGGAAGCTAAGTACTGGTACTGGATTACAGGTAGACCAGATATTATTCCTCTTCCACCAGAGTTTGAGGATAGATTTGATAGGAGTAATTTACAATAGTTCCCTAATCTAAAGATCCAGTCACAACCTATGATAGTCCCTTCCCATTCTCGCAGTCCAGGAATATATGACGTTATAGATAAAGATCAGGGGGATGTTCCTGGTCCTAGTCAACCCCAACCTTCTTTCAGAAAGATAGATAGTGTTGACTATATCAGTCTCAAGAAAGCTATGGAGAGTGAACTACTCAGTTTAGGTCAAGGGATGGATAGAAGTAGAGATCAAGAGCAGTCAGTTTATTTGCATTTCCTCAATGCCGTAGCAAGGATGATAAACCAATATACGATAGAAGGCATTGACCCGAATCAGGTCTATAATCTAGAAGATTGGCATGAGATAGTCATAAGTCAGATATTGACATATACTCCTACATGGCTGTAGAGCTAAGTGAGTTTCTAGAAAATGATCCACCAGCTGATATACAAGGGTGGCATTTTAGTATGCGAAAGTATTTGTAGTTTACAATTCCCTAGACAAGTATGTAAATAGGGATGAGGGGTGATGTAAATATGTAAACAGTGTAAAGTAAAGTAATTACATAAATGTATAATAGTTATGATTTACCCCATATCTATAATTGACATGTATGTGATGTATGTACAAATGTTATGGTGATACGAAATATAAGTTTTGATGTGATATAATGAAATGATGGTTGAACATTTATGTGAATATGTTCCCTATTTAATTTAATTATGATAGATAGATATAGATGAGTTTCAAGTTACTTAAGCTCATTAAAGTTAAGAACAAGGATCTGCCATTGCTAAAGCAAAGATTATTGGCTGTGACAGAAAGTACAGAGCTATTAGGTTGCAGTGAGACAGGTTATAGGACGCGACTACTATGAGAAGAGCAGTTCATGTCGCAATGAGATAAGACCTGAGTCGCGACTAAAGATCACAGAGTTGTCAAGTCGTGATGAGTAGAATGATAAGGTCGCTACTAAAGTTTACAGAGAATTTGAGTCGTGACAAGCCAATACTCAGGTCATGACTAGGTGCACAGAGACCTGATGATGAATGAAGATGCCAGCCTCGCTGAAGTTTATCAGTTAAAGGTTTAGCACGAGATGCAGGCAAGCTAAACAGTATGAGATACAAAGATACAGATCGGTTTAAAAAGATATTCAGAAGTAGATCCTCTGTGTGACCATCAGGAGTAAATCTACATAATGAAAGAATTTGTTCAGTTAGTCTTTCCTGAACAAAAGAATTAGAAGTTAGAATGAGACTTGCCTGAGAATGAGCCTAACACATGGCTTAAAGTTAGAAGCATGATGGTTAACAATTAGAGAGCTAATGTTCTTAAGATAGAGGGATTCCATCACAAAGAAATAGTAACCTAGCATACCTAGGGAAGAGCATCCTAGAGAACAGAATTAATAGTGCTAGTTGATGAATGAGATCCATGTGACTTAAGTTAGTCAGGATCAAGAAAAAGACTATAAAGGAACCATAGTCCAGTCAAGAGTAGACTAAGACTGATATATACATACAGAAAGAGTTAAGAGATAGTAGAGAGATGCAGAAATTACTCCATAGAGATGGAGATTTATCCGCTCACCTGAGAAGTTTTCTCGAGTAAGTATATGAAAAACATTCCTCTCAGTTAGATAGAGATGAGCATGAGGCTAAGGGTTAAAGTAGAGAAAGAGAGACCCTTTGATGAATACTTAGCCGAGTTCATCTATATGAACAAAGAGAGTTGAATGATTGAGAAGTTAATTCACGGATTGAATTTTGTGCTACAAAGAATTTTTCTCAGGTATTCACAGGATAGAAACAAAAATGTATAATGCCTAGAGAGAGAAAGGTAGCCATAATTTTAAAGATAGAATGACTCCCATATCCTTTATGTAAGAAAGAGTAATGAAGGGTTAAGTCTGTACCCTAGGAAAAGGGTAATGTGGTAGCCTTGGTAAATGAATATTCATCTCAAGTTCATGAATGAATGATCGGGATATAGTAGAAAATGTGATAAAGGGACATAATGCTTAAAAAGGTTACCTAGTTAATTGTTTAATGGCAGTATGCGAATAATGGATGGTTGAGCAAATTATGTGATGATAATATGGCTTTTGTTGCCATAAGTTATGATGATCAGTTGCATCTCCTTGCAGTGTCATGTGATGACATGTATGTTAGAGAATGCGTAAATAATTGCATCTCCTTGCATATTATGTATGTTAGAGTATGCTATGATGAATGAATACTCTCCTTCGTAATACATGTGAGGTAGAGTATATATGATATGAAAGATTATGTTGCTCCCATACCATACAACACGCAGTAAAATAATTTAACTTAGTAATGATACTAAAGCAATAGAAGAGTGATAAATGAAACATCCTCCCTTAGACTCCTCAGAGTACACTTACGGAAGCAATATTAGCTTGATTATATCTTAACTTAAGCCCAGAAATTCAAAATTTCACTCTTAAGTTCCTTATTCTGGACCTTTAATTTGAAAATAAATTTATCTCGTTCTACACATCCAAACAAGGCTTATTACCTATCCACGGAATGCCCCAGATGTGTATGACTGGCCTGCCAAATTTCGTGGCCAAACTCCTTCGTTTACTAGGTCAAACTGAGGTCAAAACACTGCTACCTCAGGACCTGCGAATTTCTCCCTTAATTCGTCATACACAAGTTTAACATGCCAAACAATATTTATTATTTAATAACAAAATGTCATACAACAAGGCATACACAAAATTCTCATATTTTTATTACAACTTTCCCTGCCTAAAATCCGGCAGCACAACCGCTACACTTCATCTTTAGAAAGTAACTGATCTTGTACCGATTCGGTAATTCCCGTGAGAACTACCATTCTACGTAAGTACCCAGGAAAGACTGGATGAACCGGCTAGGTCCACTCACTTCCAGCCTCCTTAGACAGTACCTATGTACACAGTACGTATCAGCCCCTTTCCTCAATACTGCTATCTTGTCATAATTTTGGCAGCATAACGGCGTCTCTTAGCATTCTCAGAATTTACTTCGACATAACCTCCCTGTAATGGGTTATATATGGGGGATGAGATTCGGGGGAATCTCAGTAGCAACAATCATAACAATATATATAATGCAGAGTGACAGTGCTTGCTTGTGATTGTGTACAGATAGGTATGCTGCATGCTTCCATACTCAATAACATATGATCATAGCATTGCAGTAGAGCTTCAAGCATAACATATAAGACAACAATCCAACCAAACAATAGCACAACAAATCACAAAGCCATTACATAAAAGCTAGGATTAGTTACTACCTCAAAAGCTTAGCAGAGCTCTACTATCTCTATTCTGCTTCCAGCTCCGCCAGAACTTCCTTTCTTTCTTTCTTTCTCCTTCTCTCTCTTCTTTCTCTCTCTTTCTTGCTCAAAACCGTGGGATGCATAAAATGGGAGGGGAAGGGGGTATTTATAGTTTCCTTCAATGGCATTCCTGTAATTTTGAAGCCATATGAACTTGTGGTCCTGGTTTTTCCTGGAATTTCCTATTTTCTTTTATTCCTTTTTACTGCATCATCCAGGACACCTCACCGGGACACCTCAGCGGACACCTCAGCAGCACATTTCTCACATGTCTAAATCCCGGGACACCTCATCAACTGACTCAGCCTGCTGACTCACCGGTCCAGAGTCTTGCACCGTAATACGTGTCCTTAACTTTTCTTCTACCTCTAAGATGACGCCATGTGGCATCTGGAAGGGACCTTTCACACCTTCCAATGCTATCCAGATAAGTCCCAGACTTTATCTGATCACCTCCTAGGTTATCGTGCCAACCGAGTAACTTTACTTTACTGAAAAGTTATTAAATCATTATTTTAATACCACTTTTCCTCACATAACTACTGGGTCACGTTTTTGGGCCTGAGAATATCATCTTGGGTCTCTGATCCAGCCCAAGTACTCTGATGGCACGATTCCCAAGAAACACCCCTTGGCAAATTACCAAAATGCCCTTGGTTCCTTTTTCTTTTCTTTAATGAGTCTAGGGGCATTATTGTCTTTTCACCTCTTACCAGAGTACTCTTTGACCCTGGTCAACTATCCAGATAACATCCCTGGACTGTCTAACCTTAGGTAAATGACCAAAATACCCTTTACGCATTCTTCAGCTGTTCTATAACATAGGGACATTTTCGTCATTTCGCACCTTTTTCCCGGACACCGGCCCCTTTTACCACTGGACTGATCTAATGGGCCTGGGCTTCCCTGGTGTCACTATGGGCCTTAGAAAACACTATACGCCCCCTGGCCACAGTCCGATCATCCCTATCGGGACTACTTTTCCTTTACCGATTATAACTGTAAATTTCCATCTTCCGGAATTTTTACAGAAAAATCGGGACCTCAAATCAAAATTTTGTGACTCCTCATTCAACCCAGAATCCTTTTCTCTATCTCCCGGTATTTTCAGATATTTTATCCGGAACGGGCTGTTTTGGCCTGAAAAAGCGCTCACGCGCACACTTTTCCAAAATGACCATTTTACCCCTGGTCACATTTCTAATTCTTTCATACACATAGAGACCTCATATGCACATTTCACAATTCAGTGAAATGATCAGCATAATTTTCTCTATTTTCTGGCAAAATATGGTACTCATCGGCTACCAGCCCAATCTTTCCCATAATTACGATTTTGCCCCTGCATTCTCTTTCTGGCATCTATTCTCATCTTCTTATCCTTCATCTTAAGTTCTAGAAATTCTCTTTCAATAACTCATCCCTTAAACTCTTCGGGAGTCATCGTTAATTGAAAGGCTCGACAACCCGCCCATATCAGGTTATCTTACACAGGAGCCAGCCCATATCAAGCTTCCTGCAGAATTCCTAGGCTTAAGACTTAGGATATTCCTCACATTCCTCATTTTGCACCTAGGTGAACTGTCCCTATTCTGTAGGTTAAAGACTTAACTCATCTTTAAATCCTGAAGGACTTAGCTCATCCCTCGGATTCCTACAAAATAAAGGTAAGTAATCCGCCCATATCAGATTACTACCCTGGGACTACGGGTTTAGCAGTCTGCCCATATCAAACTACCTCCGAGTTCTCCTAGACCAAAAATCGAGATGTTACAATAAACGAGATAGTTAGCCAATCAATCCCTAAAGTTTAGAATGAGAATCAAAGACAGACAGTGATAGCCAGTTTGATAGAAAACGAGATTAGAGATGAACGTTGATGATATGAGATATCTGAATGATGTCCCTTAAGCATGAAATGAAATGAGACAGTCATGAAAGATGATGCAGCTCTAAGAGGGAGCAACGTCTATGTAATATAAGTTAATGTTCTCGTAATAGAGCTAGATTGCTCTTGCGATAGAGTCAAACTACTTATGAAATAGAGCTGAAAGCATGGACAGTGAAGCTTATGATAAATACATGTCCATCAGACGAGATAGACAGATTATGATAGATATGTGCATGATAGAGCATTTGTAGCTCTTTGAAGTGCTAGATATAGTAAAGTCATGAAAGGTGAGAATGAAATGAGAAATTCATGAATGATAGAGGAAATGAGTAAAGTCTTAATATATAATATTGGCTTATGTGATAATTTTTGGGGAATTATCTATTGAGTTAGCAACTAAGTGGAAGTAACTAACCTTGTAACTTAGTCTGTTGGTTTAAGTCTTCTAGAGATAAGAATACAGTATAACGGAATTATAGCAGATTCTGGAGGATCACAGTTAGATCCTAGCATGGCTTATAGAGAAAAGAATTCCAGGGTCACAGTTAGATCCTGAAAAGGCCTACGGTTGATCGCAGTAAATCCTGAGGGTCACAGTAGACCTAGCCTAAAGAAAGTAAATGAATGAGCCATAAGTACAGTGTTTATTTGGAATGACAATTACCAAGGACAAAGTTTAAGGTAGAGAAGCTTCACAAGTTGTTAATGTTGGAAATTGTGCCCTAGGGGCCAATCATAGTATTATGAACATTATTGATTTATGAATTTTTTAATTATGTTATCACATTATTTGCATGTTTATTGTGATGACCATCCTTGGATAATCAAGGGCATAATCGTAATTATGGGAAAGATCGGGCTGGTTGCCGATGAGTACCATATTTTGCCAGAAAATAGAGAAAATTATGCTGATAATTTCACTGAACTGTGAAATGTGCATACGAGGTCTCTATGAGTATGAAAGAATTATTGGAAGTTAAGGGACTTGATTGTAAAAAGGAAAAGTTTCCAGGGGCAAAATGGTAATTATGGAAAGTTCAGCCGAAAGTGGCTTGGAACTGCCCGAAAGCATTTTAGTCCCGAATTTTACCAGTAGATAGAGCAGATGATGCTCGGTAATCTGGCTTAATACAGAAATTTTATCAGGACTCCAGATAGCCGAAATTGATCTGATAGTCTAAAAGTTATAAAAATTCCTACCAGATATCCTTGATCTCAGATATACGTGAAAAATTACAGGATGATGCACCCTGATGAGGCGGATGTCAGGAAACTGACAGGATACCGATAGGAGGTCTGTAGAAAAAGTTATTCACAAATTAGTGAATTGAGACGGGAGTGTGTAGCCTCGAGTATCCGATAGGGCGATTTATCGGTATTTGAACTCAGACTGAATGAGGTTAGATGATATCGGTCAGATGCCTGTTATGACCCAAAGGGATGCCTAGACTCAGTATATCAGTTTATCTGATAAAAGGAGTCG
This sequence comes from Leucaena leucocephala, assembly GCA_037074615.1. Classification (NCBI taxonomy): domain Eukaryota; kingdom Viridiplantae; phylum Streptophyta; class Magnoliopsida; order Fabales; family Fabaceae; genus Leucaena; species Leucaena leucocephala. Next base: position 20,468,828 of record CM073532.1, on the reverse strand, counting down.
GTGTCCAGAAATGTGTCGAAAAGGTGTAAAATGACGAAAATGCCCTTATGTTGTAAAATAGTGAAAGAATGAGTAAAGGGTATTCTGGTCATTTGACTAAGGTTAGAAAGTCAAGAAAGGATATATGGATAGTTGACCAGGGTCAGAGAGTACTCTGGTAAGAGGTGAAAAGACAATAATGCCCCTAGACTCATTAAAGAAAAGAAAGAGGAACTAAGGGCATTTTGGTAATTTGCCAAGGGATGTTTCTTGGGAATCGAGCCATGAGAGTACTTAGCTTGATCAGGGCCCAAGATAGCAGTCCCAAGGTGCAAAAACGTAGCCCAGTATATATGTGGGGAAAAGTGGCATTAAAATAATATTTTAGTGACTTTTCAATAAAGTAAAGTTACTCGGTCGGCACGATAACCGAGGAGGTGATCAGATAAAGTCCTGGACTTATCTGGATAGCATTGGATGGCGTGAAAGATGCCAGCAAGATGTCATATGGCGCCAACATAGAGGAGGAAGAAAAAGTTAAGGACACGTGGCATAATCTCAGCCGTGTATTCCGGTGCAAGACTCTGGAACTGCTTGGAAACGCTGAGTCAGCTGGTGAGGTGTCCCAGGAGTCTGCATTTACGCCATGTGATAGATTAGGTGTCCCCATGAGGTGTCCCTTGAATGATGGCATGATGATGCAGTAAGGGAATAAAGAAAATAGGAAATTCCAGGAAAATCGGTGGCCACAAGTTCAGAGTTCTTGAGAATTACGGAAGTGCCATCGATGGAAACTATAAATACCCCCCATGCCATTCATTCATCACAGTTTTGCAAGGAAAAGAGAGAGAAAGAAGAGAGAGAAGGAGAACGAAAGAAAGAGAGAAAGAAAGGAAGTTCTGGCGGAGCTAGAAGCAGTATAGAGATAGTAGAGTTCTGCTAAGCTAGCCAGGTAGTAACTAATCCTAACTTTTATGTAATAGCTTTGTGATTTGATGTGCTACTGTTTGGTTGGATTGTTGTCTTATATGTTATGTCTGAAGCTCTGCTATAATGCTATGATCATATGTTATTAAGTATGGAAGCACACGGCATACTTATCTGTACACAATCACACTGCATTACATATATTGTTATGATTATTACTACTGAGATTCCCCCGAATCTCACCTCAATAAATAACCCATTACAGGGGAGGTTATGCCGAAGTAAATTTTGAGAATTTTAAGAGACGCCGTTATGCTGCCGAAATTATGACAAGATAGCAGTAATGAAGAAAGGAGCTGATACGTACTGTGTATGTAGGTACTGTCTAAGGAGGCTGGAAGTGAGTGGACCTAGCAGGTTCATCCAGTCTTTCCTGGTACTTACGTAGAATGGTAGTTCTCACGGGAATTACCGAATCGGTACAAGATCAGTTACTTTCTAAAGACGAAGTGTAGTGGTTATGCTGCCGGATTTCAGGCAGGAAAGATATAATAGAAATATGAGGATTTTGTGTATGCCCTGTTGTATGACAATTTATTATTTGATAATAAATATTGTTTGGCATATTAAATTTTTGTATGAGAAATTATGAGAAAGAAATTCGTAGGTCCTGAGGAAGCAGTGTTTTGACCTCAGTTTGACCTAGTAAATGAAGGAGTTTGGCCACAAAATTTGGTGAGCCAGTAGCACACATCTGGGGCATTACGTGGATAGGTAATAAGCCTCATTTGGATGTGTAAAACGAGACAAATTAGTTTCAACTTAAAGGTTCAGAATAAGGAACTTAAGAGTAAAATTTTAAATTTATGGGCTTGAGTTAAGGTATAATCGAACTATCTAGCTTCCGCAAGTGTACTATGAGGGGTCTAAGGGAAGATGTTTCAGGGAGCAGAGATGAAATAAGACCAGTATGACTTTGAAGATATATATAGATATAAATCAAAGTCATAGGCACATGTAAGAGTACAAGGTGTTGGACCGACCCGCTATGAGAGAGCTGCATGGGTTAAGTCCTAAGCTTCTCTCAGATACAAACCATGTCACTATACCCTTTGACCTGAGATCATCATGGATTCCTACATGACAAACGCTCAGCTTTAACCTAGTCAAAAGTCACTTTTGACCGAGTGATCATAAAGACTATGTTCGGGCTCAGTGGTTTTTCATGCGGAGGAATGTGAATGGTCAAGATGGAATTTGTCCCTCACATTCGTAGAGAGATATTACTAGGCCCCTCGATGAGTGAGTCTGAGAAATGTATGGCCATACTGTAATGGAAAGGTAGTTCCATTTCTATAGTTAAACTACTCAGGGATCAAGAAAGTAATGGTTAGGAACAGGAGGATGACGTTCTCCATGCCTCATCCATGACCAAAATATCGTGTGACAAAAGGGACGTTATATGGTTGTATGAAAGGTAACATCGTTCATCGATTCTCATATGATTTGGGTAGTCGTAATGTCTTGCTAGAGACCGCTTACGACTTATGGGTCAATATAGTAACTAGCCCACTGCCAACTTTGTAACATCCCTAATTTCTGTACTAAGTTGTATGTACAGGTTGAATAAAATATATGAGATTCTTAGAAAAAGATGTGGCCATATTTATGTAAAGAAAAGGATTAATTGGAAGAGGAAGAAAGTCTAAGAGCCAAAGTGCAAAATTACGAAAATGCCACTGTGATGCCCTAAGAAACCAGAAGTAAATGGAGGGCATTTTGGTCATTTCACACAATGGATGGATATCAGAGGAAATTTGATAGTAAATTATTATAATTAATATGAGAATTTATGGAGTTGACAGAAGTAAAAAAGGAGTCCTGTAGAATTAATTATGGAATTTACGGTGAAAAAGGAGACCGATAAAGGGCTAAAGGAAACATATGTAATTTTTAACAGCACTTCTGGGTCTCAGAAAATTATGAAACATTGTAGAGAATTCATTTTATATTAGAATGAATTTCTAAAAATGTTAGAACAATTAAAGGAGGTGTTTAGCATTTATTCTGAGATCAGGATAATTTAAGGACATTGGTATAAGGAAAGTACATTGGGATTTGTGCCAAATAGTTATTGGACCTAAAAGAGGACCAACATTTTTGTCCTAGGCCAGCCCAATAAGTCTCAAAAGTTATCTTGAAGCCCAAGCCCAATAAGGAATAATTTATGGATTTTGAAAAGAAAAAGAAAAGAGAATAAAGTAAGAATTAGGGTTTGCACATGGTGGGACCCACATGGACTAAAAAAAGGCACCAAGAGGAGGAGCTTAGGTGTCCCAAGTGATGTCATGGTGGTGAGGTCATGAGCCAAAGAGAAAAGACATTCCAAGATCAAACCTGTAACCATTAGATTAAATAGTTTCCAAGCTTCAAATGGCCCATGACTTTTGCTATAAATACCCCCATTTACAAGTCCAAAACCGTGAGCAAGAAAGGAGAAGGAAGCTCTTGCAAAATATTTCTCAAGCAAAGAAGAAGCAAGGATCTTGAAGAAGCTTGGAAGGTAAGTTGCTCCCTTGCTTCTAGACTTTGTTCTTATGATTTCTTCTTGAGTTTAAGTTAGTTTTGAGGCTTGAATCTTGGGGAAATGCTGCTGAAATTTCTTTGGATATGTGATAGGAATATGTGTTTATATTCTAGATAGCTTGCACAAGCTTAAACAAGCTTGAATTACATGATAATGGCTTAGGAATCCATGTGTGTTTGTGAATCCATAAAGGTGTTCTTTTCTGTACAGTATGAAATCACTGTTCATATGTTGGAATTTCATGGTTTTGATGCTTTCAATGGGTTTAGAATGGAATTTTGTGTGGAGTTATAGTAGGAAAACAAGTATTGGAAGCATTGGAACCAAAATGGGAATTTTTGGAGAAAGGGAGCTTCTTTTCGGTACTGTGTAGAACTTTGTGAAGCAAATGGATTCTGGAATTTTTGAATACATATTTGGATTCTACATGAAAAATTATGTGGAAATGAACCATGAGAGTTTAGTTTGGAAAGATATAAACATATGTCACAAACTAGAGAAAGAAAGGGGTATATTGAAGCCTAGACTTGGAATTTGTTTGGAATAGAGTTATAATTTGGTAATTATCTTGTAATGTCTAGGTTTTTACATTTGTGGCAAGGAAAGACCGTTTCAAGAAAGGAAGGACAAGGATCTACAAGAGGTAGCAAGAATACTTAACTATAAACTTATATGCTTTGATTGATTTGCTTACTTGTTATGCATGAAGGTTTGGTTGATCATGGAATATTATGTGATGATGTGCTATGAGTATGTGCCACTCCTTGCAATATATGTCATGAAAATATGCATGTTAGAGTTTGCTTATATATAAGCATGAATTAGCTCACATTGCATGATAACATGTTAGGCATTTAATCAAATATGCATAACCTTATAGTTTGTATTACTTGCTATTGAGATTCCCCCGAATCTCACCCCCCATAACTATGCTCTAGGTGTTGGATCTTCTCAATGCAAGAGGTTAAATGTTGATGGATGACTGTATATAACTTAAAGAGTGTGCACTTTAATTACAAGATGATGTTTTGGTGTGTATGATGCATGCTACTCATAAATCCGATCTGAGGTAGTGTACTTCCATCGGTATTTTGATTGACTTATCCGATGAGTTTTCATATGAAATTTGGCATGAATATAGCTAAGGTCAATAGATTTATATGGACACCAAGAATGCCTCATTTGGTAAAGAATTCGAATTGTTATGATTTTTCAAAGTCGGGAGATAAAAACTGGAATAAGATAAAACGACTACTCAGAGGCAGTGAAGTTCATGCGCTAATTTCATATAGTAAATGAATGAGTTTTTCCGTGATTTATGGTGATCTTAAAGTACATATTTGGATATTTAAATCCATAGGTAATTAGACTCAATTGGATAAGTATACAAGGAGAACTGAATTTTTGAAAATGGGGCAAAGAAACTGGAACTTCCAGATTTATCAAATGAATAGTAAAGTTCAACGAATAAACTTATTTGATCTGAACAAGGAAACCTCATTTTAATATTTTTCTCTCAAATTTAAATGAAATAGCTTTCATTATAAATTGGAATCACCTCAATATGATTTTTCTAGATTTAATTATGTAGATATTTCCAATTGAGTATATGAAGGATAGGATTTAAGGTCAATATTTAAGGTTAAGATTTTTAAGATATTTGCTAGAAAATGCCGTTGTGCTGGTAGACTATACAGAGTGCTGTGTGAAACATCCTCCCTTAGAACCTTCAGAGTACACTTGCGGAAGCAATATTAGCTCAATCATGTCTTAACTTAAGCCCAGAAATTAAAATTTCTACTCTTAAGTTCCTTATTCTGAACCTTTAATTTGAGAACTGATTAATCTCATTCTACACATCCAAATGAGGCTTATTATCTATCCACGGAATTCCCCAGATATGTACCACTGGCTCACCAAATTTCGTGGCCTAACTCCTTCGTTTACTAGGTCAAACTGAGGTCAAAACACTGCTACCTCAGGACCTGCGAATTTCTCCCTTAATTCGTCATCCACAAATTGAACATGCCAAACAATATTTATTAATGAATAACAAAGTGTCATACAACAAAGCATATACAAAATTCTCATATTTCTATTACATCTTTTCCTGCCCGAACTTCGGCAGTATAACCGCTAGGCTTCATCTGTACAAAGAACTGAACCGTACTGATTCGGTAATTCCCTCATGAGAACTACCATTCTACGTAAGTACCCAGGAAAGACTGGATGAACCGGCTAGGTCCACTCACTTCCAGCCTCCTTAGACAGCACAAACATACATAGTACTTATCATATACTGATGTTCAGTCTTAAATTCGGCAGCATAACGGCGTCTATCAAGATTCTTAGAATTCACTTCAACATAATCTCCCTGTAATGGGTTAGATATGGGGAATGAGATTCGGGGGAATCTCAGTAGTAAATAATCATAACAACATATGTAATGCAGTGTGACAGTGCTTGCTTGTGATTGTGTACAGATAAGCATGTTGCGTGCTTCCATACTCAATAACATATGATCATAGCATTGTAGTAGAGCTTCAAGCATAACATATAAGACAACAATCCAACCAAACAATAGCACAATAAATCACAAAGCCATTACATAAAAGCTAGGATTAGTTACTACCTCGAAAGCTTAGCAGAACTCTACTATCTCTATACTGCTTCCAGCTCCGCCAGAACTTCCTTTCTTCTTTCTTTCTCCTTCTCTCTCTTCTTTTTCTCTCTTTCTCTTGCCAAAACCATGGGATGCATGAAATGGGAGGGGGAGGGGTATTTATAGTTTCCCTCAATGGCATTCCTGTAATTTTGAAGCCATCTGAACATGTGGTCCTGGTTTTTCCTGGAATTTCCTATTTTCTTTTATTCCTTTTTACTGCATCATCCAGGACACCTCACCGGGACACCTCATCGCCACATTCTTCACATGTCACAATTCCTGGACACCTCATCAGCTGACTCAGCATTTCCAGTCCAATCCAGTACCGATCCGGTCCGATTTCCCACAAACCGAACTCAACGGCTGAGATTGTGCCACGTGTCCTTAACTTTTCTTCTGCCTCTAAGATGACACCATGTGGCATCTGGAAGGGACCTTTCACGCCTTCTAATGCTATCCAGATAAGTCCCGAACTTTATCTGATCACCTCCTCGGTTATCGTGCCAACCGAGTAACTTTACTTTACTGAAAAGTCATTAAATCATTATTTTACTGTCACTTTTCCCCCTGAATCACTGGGCCTGCGTTTTTGGGCCTGGGAATATCATCTTGGGTCTCTGATCCAGCCCAAGTACTCTGATGGCACGACTCCCAAGAAACACCCCTTGGCAAATTACCAAAATGCCCTTAGTCTCTCTTTCTTTACTTTATTAGGTCTAGGGGCATTATTATCTTTTTCCATCTTACCAGAGTATTCTTTGACACTGGTCAACTATCCAGATAACTTCCCTGGACTGTCTAACCTTAGGAAAATGACCAAAATACCCTTTACTCATTCTTCAGCTGTTCTATAACATAGGGGCATTTTCGTCATTTCACGCCTTTTTCCCGGACACGACCCCTTTTACCACTGAACTGCTATTATGGGCCTGGACCTTCCCTGGTGTCACTATGGGCCTTAGAAAACACTGTATGGCCTCTGGCCATAGTCCGATCATCTCTATTCGGACTGCCTTTCCTTTACCGATTATAACTGTAAATTCCCATCTTCAGGAATTTTTACAGAAAAATTGGGACCTCAAATCAAAATTCTGTGTCGCGTCATTCAACCCGGAATCCTTTTCTCTATCTCCCAGTATTTTCATATATTTTATCCGGACCGGGCTGTTTTTGCCTGAAAGTACGCTCTCGCGCACACTTTTCCAAAAATGACCATTTTACCCTTGGTCACATTTCTAATTCCTTCATACCCATAGAGACCTCATATGCACATTTCACAGTTCAGTGAAATGATTAGCATAATTTTCTCTATTTTCTGGAAAAATATGGTACTCATCGGCTACCGACCCGATCTTTCCCATAATTACGATTATGCCCCTGCATTCTCTTTCTGGCATCTAAACCTCATCTTCTCATCCCTCATCTTAAGTTCTAGAAATTCTCTTTCAATAACTCATCCCTTAAACTCTTCGGGAGTCATTGTTAATTGAAAGGCTCAACAACCCGCCCATATCAGGTTATCTTACACAGGAGCCAGCCTATATCAAGCTACCTGCAGAATTCCTAGGCTTAAGACATAGGATATTCCTCACATTTCTCATTTTGAACCTAGGTGAACTATCCCGATTCTGTAGGTTAAAGACTTAACTCATCTTTAAATCCTGAAGGACTTACTCATCCCTCGGATTCCTACAAAATACAGGTAAGTAATCTGCCCATATCAGATTACCACCCTAGGACTACGAGTTTAGCAGCCTGCCCATATCAGACTACCTTCCAGTTCTCCTAGACCAAAAATCAGGATGTTACACTGTGTACGTAAGTCTTGTCTAAGGAGGCTGGAAGTGAGTGGACCTAGCCGGTTCATCCAGTCTTTCCTGGGTACTTACGTAGAATGGTAGTTCTCATGGGGAATTACCGAATCAGTACAGTTATTTTCTGCCAGAATTTCTGGCAAGAGAGATATAATCCAGTTGAGAGTGCTATAGTAAGAGTACTCTGAGAGATATAAAGAAAGATGTTTCAAACTTCATATGGGCCTACAGGGTCCCACACAAAATAGCCCAATACGAGCTATGATGTCCAGATTCATTGAATCTAAGACATGTCCAGATTCAATGAATAATCTAGAGTGGTTATATATATATTTTATATATACAAATTCGCATATATATATTATATATAATATAAGAGATATTTGCAAGATTTAATTTATAAGGATAAATTAAATCTCTATCAATTTTGAATTTGAATTTAAATTGATATGATCTATTTGAATTTGAAATTTAAATTGATATGATATCTCAAATTTGACTTATGAGAATAAATCAAATATAATTTTGTCTTATCTTTATTTTACATTAAATGAGTAGGTGAATTAAATCTGTGGGACGGATTTAATATAAACCATATTTATTTAATTAGTTTCTTATCAAATTATGCAATATATGATATTGTATTAATTTCAGAATTAATATCCAACCCAATCAGAACACCGATAGCATCCTATATATTTTACATTAGGGGCTAGGGTTCTGGAGGAGACAAAAAGGGGCAAGGAGAGTGCAAAAGGTTTGCAGATAAGAAACTGCCAAAATAGAGATGGTGAGGACAGATTCTTGAGAAAGCCCTAGAGGGACAAGAGGCGCTAGCACGTCGTTCGTGGTTGGAACGCTGTTCGTGTGGATACCAGTAGAGGAAGCCGATCTGAGTTGTCAACTTCTTACGATCGAGAAGAGAGCACCAGGTATGACGACAAGTCACGACACATAGACACTTAGGTCGCGACCATACAGGCATCCTGAACATCAGAAAATTGAAAAGAGACGACAGGTCGCGACTAGAAGCTGAGTAGGTCGCGATAGAAAACTCTAGAGGCGACAGGTCGCGACTAGAAGCTTAGGAGGTCGCAACTGAAAACTCCAGAGGAGAAGAGTCACGACTAGTGGACACGGAGATCGCGACTATAGTTTGAATACCGAAGGTAACACTTCTTTCTCCTTGACTTAAACACATTCGGTAGATCCTGGCAGGGAATGGAAAAATTTTTAAAGTTAATTTACACTGCGTGTCTTCCAATTCCCTTCAGATACTACGGAATTCCGCTAGATATTAAGAGAAGTAATAAGAGATAAGTGCTCGAAAGTACAATGAGTAATTAATGGAAACTCTCGAATACAGTAATATTCGAGAGAGTTTGATATGAAAGAAATGGACCCTACTCTTGTACAATGAGTTGTCCATAAGCAAATGAATGCATAGCAAGTGAGCAAGTATCGACATGAAGTAAAGTTCAACTCTAAATGAGTTGATTCAGATAAGAAGAGTAATGACAGCAAGGACATAAAGCGGATATTGAAAGCACTCCGCTAGATGAGAAGATAGAAGATAAGAGATAGATACCCTAATCCTTAGTCATAAAGCAGAAAGAGATATACAGAAGATATATATATCCAAAATAGTTGACTAAGGTACTAAGTAAATTTCGAGGATGAAATTTATTTTAAGAGGGTAGAAATGTCATATCCTAATTTTTCCCTATCTATATAATACAGATAGAGGAAAGAGGTTTAGAAAGGATTGTGATGATGAATGGAAAAAAAGAAAGATTAGATGAAGATTTAAAGAAGAGGGACTAAATTGAAAAGTATAAAAGTTCCATGGAGCAAAATGTAAAGTAGACATAAACTTTGGGCCATTAAGTGTAATTTCAAAACGTTTAAGGACCTAAATGTAATTTAAGGAAAGTTCAAGGGGCAAAATGGTAATTATAGAAAGTTGAGCCGGAAGTGGCTTAGAACTGCCTGGAAGCATTTCAGTCCCAAATTTCATCAGTAGATAGAGAAAATGATCCTAGTTAATCTAGCTTAATACAGAAATTTTATTAGAGTTTCCGATAGCTGAAATTTATCTGATAGTCTAAAAGTTATCTAAAATTTTTATCAGATCTCCTGGACCTCAGATATGAGTGAAAAGTTATAGGAATGTGCGTCTTGTGAAGCTAGAGGCCAGGGAACTGAAGGAATCCCGAAAGGAGTTATGTAGAAAAAGTTATTCACTTTTTAGTGAATTTTGACGGGAGTTTGTGAACGTCCGATATCCGATTGGAAAATTAATCGGTAAGTGAAACATCCTCCCTTAGACTCCTCAGAGTACACTTGCAGAAGCAATATTAGCTCAATCATATCTTAACTTAAGCCCAGAAATTAAAATTTCTACTCTTAAGTTCCTTATTCTGGACCTTTAATTTGAAAATTAATTAATCTCATTCTATACATCCAAACAAGGCTTATTACCTATCCACGTAACGCCCCAGATGTGTACGACTGGCCTGCCAAATTTCGTAGCCAAACTCCTCCGTTTACTAGGTCAAACTGAGGTCAGAACACTGCTGCCTCAGGACCTGCGAATTTCCCTTCTAATTTCTCATACACAAGTTGAACATGCCAAACAATATTTATTATTTAATAACAAAATGTCATACATAATCTTGCTATCTCTATTACATCTCTTTCTGCCTAAACTCCGGCAGCATAACCGCTACGCTTCATCTGTACAAAGAACTGAACTGTACTGATTCGGTAATCCCCTCATGAGAACTACCATTCTACATAGTACCCAGGAAAGACTAGATGAACCGGCTAGGTCCACTCACTTCTAGCCTCCTTAGACAGCACTACGTACACAGTACTTATCATATACTGATGTTCAGTCTTTACTTCGGCAGCATAACGGCGTCTCTTAGGATTCTCAAAATCCACTTCAGCATAACCTCTCTGTAATGGGTTATATATGGGGGATGAGATTCGGGGGAATCTTAGTAGCAACAATCATAACAATATATGTAATGCAGTGTGATAGTGCTTGCTTGTGATTGTGTACAGATAAGTATGCTGCGTGCTTCCATACTCAATAACATATGATCATAGCATTGCAGTAGAGCTTCAAGCATAACATATAAGACAACAATCCAACCAAACAATAGCACAACAAATCACAAAGCCATTACATAAAAGCTATGATTAGTTACTACCTCAAAAGCTTAGCAGAGCTCTACTATCTCTATTCTGCTTCCAGCTCCGCCAGAACTTCCTTTCTTTCTTTCTTCCTCTCACTTTCTCTCTCTAGCACCTCCTCCTCTCTCTAAAAGGCTCAAAACCGTGGGATGCATGAAATGGGAGGGGGAGGGGGTATTTATAGTTTCCTTCAATGGCATTCCTGTAATTTTGAAGCCATATGAACTTGTGGTCCTGGTTTTTCCTGGAATTTCCTATTTTCTTTTATTCCTTTTTACTGCATCATCCAGGACACCTCAGTGGACACCTCAGCGGACACCTCAGCAGCACATTTCTCACATGTCTAAAACCCGGGACACCTCATCAGCTGACTCAGCCTGCTGACTCACCGGTCCAGAGTCTTGCACCGTAATATGTGTCCTTAACTTTTCTTCTACCTCTAAGATGACGCCATGTGGCATCTGGAAGGGACCTTTCACACCTTCCAATGCTATCCAGATAAGTCCCAGACTTTATCTGATCACCTCCTAGGTTATCGTGCCAACCGAGTAACTTTACTTTACTGAAAAGTTATTAAATCATTATTTTAATACCACTTTTCCTCACATAACTACTGGGTCACGTTTTTGGGCCTGAGAATATCATCTTGGGTCTCTGATCCAGCCCAAGTACTCTGATGGCACGATTCCCAAGAAACACCGGCCCCTTTTACCACTGGACTGATCTAATGGGCCTGGGCCTTCCCTGGTGTCACTAAAGGCCTTAGAAACACTATACGGCCCCCTGGCCACAGTCCGATCACCCCTATCGGGACTGCTTTTCCTTTACCGATTATAACTGTAAATTCCCATCTTCCGGAATTTTTACAGAAAAATCGGGACCTCAAATCAAAATTCCGTGACTCCTCATTCAACCCGGCATCCTTTCCTCTATCTCCCGGTATTTTCAGATATTTTATCCGGACCGGGCTGTTTTGGCCTGAAAAAGCACTCACGCGCACACTTTTCCAAAATGACCATTTTACCCCTGGTCATATTTCTAATTCTTTCATATACATAGAGACCTCATATGCACATTTCACAGTTCAGTGAAATGATTAGCATAATTTTTTCTATTTTCTGGCAAAATATGGTACTCATCGGCTACTAGCCCGATCTTTCCCAAAATTACGATTTTGCCCCTGCATTCTCTTTCTGGCATCTATTACTCATCTTCTCATCCTTCATCTTAAATTCTAGAAATTCTCTTTCAATAACTCATCCCCTAAACTCTTCGGGAGTCATCGTTAATTGAAAAGCTCGACAACCCGCCCATATCAGGTTATCTTACACAGGAGCCAGCCTATATCAAGCTTCCTGCAGAATTCCTAGGCTTAAGACTTAGGATATTCCTCACATTCCTCATTTTGAACCTAGGTGAACTAGACCCAAAAATTGGGATGTTACAGTAAGCAAACTGGGACTGAATGAGCCCAGATGACATCCCATAGGGCCCATGGTGACGCTAAGTGAGGCTAGGCCCATGATATCAGTTAATCAGGAGAAGGGGCCAGCATCCAGAAGTTTGCAGAAAATATGTGAAATTACGAAAATGCCCCTGTGTTGTAATATTGTACAAGAGATGAAAGGAGGGGTTTTGGTCATTTTGGACAGGCCAAAACGCCAAAGCAAGTGCAAGAATGAGTACTCGAGTCAGTATATGCCCTGGTAAGGTATAAAGAGATGTGAAATGACAATTATACGCTTAGGGTTAATATAGTGCAAGAAAGGGCATCAAGGGTATTTAGGTCTTTCACAAGGTATAAAGAGGTGTGAAATGACAATTATACCCTTAGGGTTAATATAGTGCAAGAAAGGGCACCAAGGGTATTTAGGTCATTTCACAATGGATGGATATCAGATGAAATTTGGCAGTAAATTCTTATAATTAATATGAGAATTTATTAAACTGACAGAAGTCAAAAAGGAGTCATGTAGAATTAATTATGAAATTTACGATGGAAAATGACACTGATAAAGGGTTTAAAGGAAATGTATGTAATTTTTATTAGGACTTCTGGGTCTCAAAAAATTATGAAACTTTGCAGAGAATTTATTTTATGTTAGAATTAATTTATAAAAATGTTAGAACCATTAAAAGAGGTGTCTAGCATTTATTCCAAGATCAAGGTAATTTAAGGATATCGGTATAAAGAAAGTGCATTGGGATTTGTGCCAATTAGCTATTGGACCTAAAAGAGGCCTAACATTTAGTCCTAGGGAAGCCCAATAAGTCCTAAAAGTTTTTTTGGAGCCCAAGTCCAATAATAAATAATTTATGGATTTTTTAAAAGAAAAAAAAAGAATAAAGTAAGAATTAGGGTTTGCATATAGTGTGACCCACCAAAGCTCACACATGGCGTCCAAGGCAAGGGGAAGAGAAGATTTTTGTCATGTGATTTTATCTCAACTTGGCTTGGTGGGCAAGACAAGATTCAAGGTGCAATCTTGGCCATTAGATCAAATAGTAACCAAAGCAATCTTGGCCATCCATTTTCCATTGGATTTTTCTATAAATACCCCCATTTTTCTGATGCAAAACTGTGAAGAATGAACCCTTGGGGAGGCTATGTCAAAATAGAAACTCAATCCAAGATGAAGAAGAATCCATGTCCAAAGTTCAAGCAAGCTAGAGATTAAAGGTAAGCAATCTATCCTAGCTTATTTTCCTTTGATTTGGGAGCTTGAACTTAGGGTTTTCATGGAAGAAAGTTGAGTTTTCTCTAAGGTGTATATGCTGTCCAAAGCCTTAGATGAAAGGAGAAAGAAGAAATTAAAGTTAGAATTGTGAGATTAAAGCTTAAACAAGCTAATTAGATTATTGGTTGTTGAATCAAGTTGATATTCTTGACTTTGCCATGGATGAAATATTTTGGTTTGCACTGTTCATGATAGAAGGAGATGGAATTTCAATGATCTAATGCTTCTATTGAATTTATATGATAATTTTGTGTAGGATTGGATAGGTTTTGAACCTTAGAAGCATTAGAATTGAAAGTTGTAATTCTTGAAATTCTTCTCTATACTGTTCACTCGTATGAACAGTGATTGGATTTTCATGATTTTGATGCTTCCAATGGTTTTAAAATGAAAAGTTGTGTGGGGTAAAGTGGAGAAACAAGTATGGGAAGCAATGGAATTAAGATAGAAATTTTTGGAAGAATTATGTATGTTTTGCAAATTCTGTCCAGAACAGTGCATAGTTGCTGGAATTTGGTTATTTTGAGTTCATAAATGGATTCAAAAGGCCAAATTGTGTAGGATAAGTTCAAGACATCAATTGATTCAAAGGCCAAGTCAATTGGTAAAGATTAAAGGAAGTTATGTTAATTAAAGCAAGTCAATGTTCAAGAGAAGTTAAATTATAATAAATGAATAATTATGTGATGTTAGGATTTGATTGTGGACTTAAAAGAGGCAGCCACAAATCAAGGAGAAATAAGAGGAAAGAGCAAAGTTAAAGTGAAAGAAAGTCGAGTATATGAGGTAGTAAACTTACCCTAAACTTGTATGTATTGAATGTTATGCTTTATTGTGCTATGACTTTGTTAAATTGTGTGCATATGTGTAGATGATTGAAGCTCTATTTCTATGATTACCTTGGCCAATTGTATTTCATATGATACATGGAAGCATGCTCATTACACTATGGTAACACTTTCACAAGCAAGCATAAGCAATTACATTAATACATGCATTGTTTGGTATTGTTTGTTACTGATATTTCCCCAGAAATCTCACCCCATCCATGTAATCCCAATCCCAATAGGTTTATGAATGATGAAAGAGGATGAAGAAGCATGAAGAAGAATTAGGGATTCGTTAATGTAAATGTTATATGATGTTATGGAAAGAATTGTTATTGTAATGTTGCTGTATGACCAATCTAAGCAGTGATGGTCATGATGTAATGAAAAATAGTAAATGATGGAATAAATATATAAACTTTACAGACATTGAGTTAACATGTCAAGTTTCGTTTTGACACCAAGAATACCTTATTTCGATGTCTGTACAAAGAGAACCGATTTTTCAAATATGGGGACCAGAATCTATTTTCAGAATTTTTGACCAAATGAACAGTAAATTTTAACGAATAAACTGTATCAATGTGAGAAGCATTTGGTCAGGAAATTATTTTCCCTTAAGCTTCAAGATATTATATTCGAGTAGAATTTTGAAACACTTCATTTCAACTTTTATAGAATTAGTTATGATTTTTCAAAGTTCGTCGCCGAATTTGGAATACCATATGACAGTAATTCACTAAGGGTAAAAATTACAGATTTAGTTAATGGACTTCAAATGTCATGTAAGTGGTTCTAAATGCTACCGAATGGTCCCTAAGATGTACAAAATTAAGGATATTACACATTACACGATGTTAACACTTTCACAAGTAGCACAAGTAGTCACATTGATGAATACATTGTTTAGTACCGTTTGCTACTGAGATTTCTCCAGAAATCTCACCCCATCCATGTAATCCCAATCCCAACAGGTCTATGAATGATGAAAGGAGATGAAGAATCATGAAGAGAAGTTAGGTTTTGGATAGTATAAATGTTATATGAAGAATTGTTATATGTAATGATGTTATAAGAAAAATTTGAGCAGTGATGTTCATGATGTAATGAAAAATAGCAAATGATGGAATAAATATATAATTTTTTTTAGATACTTAGTTAACATGTCAAGTTTCGTTTGGACACTAGGTACGCCTTATTTTGATGTCTGTACAAAGAGAACAAATTTTCCAAATTCAGAGACCAGAATCTGTTTTCAGAATTTTTGACCAAATAAATAGTAATATTTGACGATTAAATTGTATTGATTGACTGAGCATTTGGTTAGGAACTTATTTTTCTCTTAAATTTCAGGATGTTATCTTCACGTAGATTTTTGAACTGTTTTATTTTGATTTTTCTAGAATTAATTATGATTTTTTGAAATTTATCGCCAAATCTAGAATATAATATGAGCGTAACTCTTGAAGAGTAAAAATTTCAGATTTAGCAAATGGACTTCAAAGGTCATGTAAGTGGTTCTAAATGCTATCAAATGGTCCCTAAGACGTATGAAAGTAAGGATGTTACATTCCTCAAGGGGCAAGCTCTAGTCTTTCCTATTAGAGTGCACTATCTTTTCTAAGATGTGCTTCACTTCTTTGTTCGAGACTTCTGCTTGGCCATTATCTTGTGGATTGTAAACAATGGAGACTTTATGTGTGATGCCAAACTTACCAAAAAAACTTGTCAAGGATTCTATTACAGAAGTGAGTGCCTTTGTCATTGACTATAGCCCTTGGTGTTCCAAACCTGCAAATAATGTTAGACTTTATAAACTTGGAAACTATGGTAGCGTCATCCTTATATGTTGGAATGGCTTCCCAGCCAGGATCTACCGAATGTGTTTAAGTCAAGGAGAAAGAAGTGTTACCTTCGGTATTCGAGCTTTAGTCGCGACCTCCGTATCCACTAGTCGCGACTCCTCGCCTCTCAAACTTTTAGTCCCGACCTACTCAGCTTCTCGCCGTGACATGTCGCCTCTGGAGCTTCACGTCGTGAGCTACTCAGCTTCATGTCGCGACCTGTCGCCTCTCAAACTTTCAGTTGTGACCTACTCAGCTTCTCGTCGCGACCTGTCGCCTCTGGAGTTGTTAGTCGCGACCTCCTCTGCTACTAGTCGCGACCTGTAGTCTCTTTTCGAATTTCTGACGATCAGAAGCCAATTTGGTCGCGACCTCGTCGTACCTGGTGCTCTTTTCTTGTTGCGAGAAGTCGACAACTCAGATCGGCTTCCTCTACCGATATCCACACGAATAGCGTTCCAACCACGAACGACGTGCTAGCGCCTCTTGTCCCTCTAGGATTTTCTCAAGATTCCGTCCTCACCGTCTCTATTCTGGCAGTTTTTTATCTGCAAACCTTTTGCACTCTCCTGCCCCTTTTTCTCTTGTGAGTTGTGTTGTGTATATTAGAACCCTAGCTCCTAATGTCAAATATATAGGATGCTATCGGGCTTCTAATTGGGCCGGGCTTCAGAATTAATCTTATATTAATTCTGAAATTAATACAATATCATATATTGCATAGTTTGATAAGAAACTAATTAAATAAATATAGTTTTTATTAGATCCGTCCCACAGATTTAAATCACCTATTTATTTAATAAAGATAAGACAGAATTATATTTGATTTATTCTCATAAATCAAATTTGAGATATCTTATCAATTTGAATTTTAAATTCAAATAGATCATATCAATTTAAATTCAAATTCAAAAGTGATAGAGATTTAATTTATCCTTATAAATTAAATCTTGCAAATATCTCTTATATTATATATAATATATAAATTCAAATTTATATATATATAAAATATATAAATTTACCCTAGACTATTCATTGAATCTAGACATCTCTTAGATTCAATGAATCTGGACATCACAGCTCGTGTTGGGCTATTTTGTGTGCGACCCTGTAGGCCCATATGAAGTTGGCAGTGGGCTAGTTACTATAATAACCCACAAGTCGTAAGCGGCCTCTAGCAAGACATTACGACTACCCAAAACATATGAGGATCGATGAACGATGTTACCTTTCATACAACCATATCACGTCCCTTTTGTCACACGATATTTCGGTCATGGATGAGGCATGGTGAACGTCATCCTCCTCTTCCTAACCGTTACTTTCTCGATCCCTGAGTAGTCTGACGATAGAAATGGAACTACCCTTCCATTACAGTATGGCCATACATTTCTCAGACTCACTCATCGAGGGGCCCAGTAATATCTCTCTACGAATGTAAGGGACAAATTCCATCTTGACCATTCACATTCCTCCGCATGAAAAACCACTGAGCCCGAACATAGCCTTTATGATCACTCGGTCAAAAGTGACCTTTGACTAGGTCAAAGCTGAGCGTTTATCATGTAGGAATCCATGATGATCTCAGGTCAAAGGGCATAGTGACATGGCTTGTATATGAGAGAAGCTTATGACTTAACCCATGCAGCTCTCTCATAGCGGGTCGGTCCAACACCTTGTACTCTTACATGTGCCTATGACTTTGATTCATATCTCTATATATCTTCAAAGTCATACTGGTCTTATTTCATCTTTGCTCCCGCATAGATGACCGACCAGGGACATTTAGGATAAGATCATGAGTTATCCAAGGATGGTCATCATAGTAAACATGCAAATAATGTGATGACATAATTAAGAAATTCATAAAATAATAATGTTTATAAGACAATGATTGGCCCCTAGGGCACAATTTCTAACAGTAATCGACAACTAGCAAAACATAAGTACAACCATAAGAAGAGGGAAAGGGGCCCATTGAAACATCCTTAGTTTTACCTCTCAGAGAACGCGTTTGGAAGCAATTAGATGCACAGAAGCTTTACTTAGGCCCAAAAAATAAAACTTCACAAATTGGTCCTTATGTACTATTTAGTGTGCATTTTTCAGATTTGGCAATCTAGCTTTAAAAAAATCATAACTAACTCTAAAACATTTGTATGGAAGTGGTTCAAGTCTTTATATAAAGCTCTTTCAATGCTCTTTAAGGAAAAAATATAAAAATGGAGTTAATCCTTGCCAATTAATACAGTTTATTCATTAAACTTTACTGTTTATTTAGTTAATTCTGGATTTCCAGTTTCTATGCCTCAACTTTGCAAATTCATATCTCCTAATATACACATCCAATTAGGGTAAATTACCCATCCTTTTAAATCTTAAGATGTGTACTACATGATCACCAAATTTTGTGGTTAGATTCAACTGTAAACGTGGTCAAACCAGGGTTGGAACTTTATTGCACCAGTACCTACGAATTTATCTTACTTACTTCTTCTTTTTTATTCTCTTTAATTATTCCAGCATTCTTGAACCATATCTTGACTTCTCATACATTCTTATACTCATGTGAATATGCCATAATTATTCTATATAATTTCATTACATAATTTGTCACATTACATAACATTTACATAATTAGAGAATAATGCATTTCATGCTAGAACATATGATTCTCTACTTTTCTTCTTCCATTCATTAGTTCTTCTTCATGCATAAATCTTCCATGTTGCTTGACTATATTGGTTGGTTAAGAAAGGGGTGAGATTTGGGGGAATCTAAGTAGAAAACATTACCACATACATGTACAAGATGGATACTAATCATGATATGTAATTTTACTTAAATGTATGCTAGCTAGTGACATGCCATCATGCTTTATGTTTTGTATAAAAATGCATGGCGATGGAAATCTTATTATAAACAACATTTTCAGCAACAATTATCATGTCACAACATCATTCAATCAACTTATACATATTAACACATAATCATACCACATCAAGTACATAAAGGGGTAAGTCCACTACCTTGTACCATAAGCTTTCTTCTTGATTTCCACTTACTCCCTAAGCTTCCCAACCATGAGAAATTTCAGTTGACATCATCAAATCATCCTCTTGGTCCTAAACCCATCCACATTGATCATACAACTCATTAGGAGCAAAAACTCACACCATAGACAAGACTTGCTTTCTTTACTTACCATATTTCTCTTGATTTTAGGATTAGTGTTCTAGCTTTCTAAAATCCATTATTATAGGCTAATCCTACACAATTTTACATGAGGGATCCAAATACGAGTTTGGATTTATCAAACTCACATTCCTTCCCCATGAAACTATCTTGGCTGAGGGTACCTTCCTTGGTGCCAAAGTTTCACTTTTGGCTCCAATGCTTCCAACTTCATTTTCTTATCTTGGTTCCACATATTTTTCCATTTAAAATTCATTGAAAGCCTTAGAATCAACAAAATCACATCCTAGGCACAAGAACACAGAAAGGCCTTGGCACTCCTTTAGGCAACCAAGTCATGAAATTCAATCAATTACAAGCTAGAACCACTTGAATCCTACTCTTTTATCTAACATTGCATATTCAAACCAGCAGAAGTAACACAAGAATTGAAGCTTCCAAATTCACTAAAACTCTTACTCAAGCTCAACAATACAAATTACTACAAGATCAAGAGCTAGAGTTGTCATCTTTCCTTGCTTGAAGCTTGAACCTTGATCTTGAGTCTTCCTTATATCCATGGCTTCCTTCCTTTCTCTTTTCTCTCCAAATTTCACCATAGTTTCTCTTATTTTCTTATTTTGGCTGGCACCTTGAAGTAGGGGAGGGGTATTTATACTACTTCAGTTACCAAAATGCTCTCCAAGTTGCATGGAATTACAAGACAACATACTTGGCCTATATTGCACCACATGCCCTTCTTGCATCATCTCCTCCTCCTCTTACATCATCTTCATGATATCATCATGCTAGGAGGTGCAATATCAAGGGAAGAAAGAAAATAAGATTGAATCTTGACCCTGGATTTTCCTTTACAAATTAGATTATGCCGCTTGTCTCTACTTTACTTGGCCATATTTGTTTGGATTTCTTAATGGCCTTTTGGAGCTTAGAAAATTCTTCTGTTTACTCCATAATATTTCTTTAATTATAGGGAAATTCTATGAATTTTCTTAAGCCATAACTCTTCCTTTAGTTTTTTCTAGAATTTCCCATAAAATACCTCTTACTAGCATATGAACTTCCAATATTTTTCCAGCTCACACTGCTAACCTTTTTGGAATGAGACTAATTTTATAAACTTCTTTAGTCTCTTAACTATTTATTTTCCATTTTTAGGTACATTTTTCATGCCTCCTCATGGCTCAAATAATTATTTCCAGATAAATACATAAGATTGAGCAATTACATTGAAAATTCTATTAAAGTTACTTTAGGCTATGTTTGGTTCAATGAAGGGGAGGGTAAGTTAAGTTAATTTAAGGGAGGGTAGAGAAGGGTAGGGGAGGTTATAAATGTGAAGGTAGGGGAGGAGATATGATATTTCTTATTTGGTTCAGGAGGGAGGGGAGGGGAGGTAATTAAAAGTTGACAAATATACCCTTATCTTTTTATTTAAATTTATTTACTCTTTATTTACAATATTTATATCAGAATTATTATTTCTTAATTTATGAATCTCAAAAAACTTTTTACCTCATTTATATAAATGATAAAATTAAGAAAATTATGAAATATGATAAAATTTTAACATTGTCCCTTATTAATTTTATAATTATTATATATATTAATAATAAAGGAGAGTGTATCCTTTGTCTGGGTGGTTGTTCAATAAACTTTCATCTCTCTTGCAAGCTTTCACTTTAGTTCTTTTTTATGCATTAGCCAGGATCTAAACGACTGGGAATTACATTTTAAATTCACCCTTGTAATAAACAAATCTTCCATCCGTCATGACCATGTGCATTGAAACAACTGAATGCACGATTTCTCAAGGAAAAAGGAAAGCTTGAGAACCACGTTGTTCTTACCTTCCAACCCAAGCTGCTCCCTCTTAAATATACTGCACCACAAACAAGGAAGACATCTCGGAACACAAGTAGTCCAACAAGTCCAGCTTCACAGTACAAAAACCAAAAAGAATACTTTACCAATATATCAAGGGAATACAGAGAAATTTGTTTTTCTCATAGTTTAACTAATGAAAAATACAACAATCATTTCAATGAAAACACTTATCATGCCCTTTCAGTTACCAAAACCGTTAAGCCTAAGCAACATATACTTGATAGAAGATATAATCTAGTACTACGCCTGATTGCCAGTGCAGAACATTGAAAAATTTGAAGCTAAAATCAAATAAAAATGATGACTTAGCTAAGACGATAAAATTAAAACTTTCATTATTAAAATACAACACAAACTATCTACAATGTGTACAATTGCAGCTAAGCAGACTGGATGACTTCTATTGTGTGTTGCTATCAAAGAGAGTTCAATTTTTTATCAATTATCTACAAGGTTCTCGTCTCATTTTGCAACCATGGCCTAATACTAGGCTATAAAACTCGTTTGTGATCATCCTGGACAAAATTACCAAAAAAAACTAGAGATCATTGAGCAAGCAATAAACAGCAACCAAAAGTTTAGCAAATTCTACTGATGCAATTACGGCCTCTTTTTGTCATAACTTATTCGCAAACAAAATAACTGATGCAATTACGACCTCTTTTTTGTCATAACTTATTCGCAAACAAAATAAGTATCAACATTCCATCACCAAAGGCCTAAACTAATGAACTCAAACATAAGAAAAAGCAAATTTTCAATAAAGTCTACAGGTAACAAAAGCAATCAGCAAAGCTTCTATCATCTGCTTACAATCCATTCAGTTGTTTCCCTGTAAAGCATTAGTGAATCTTCAACATTAATTAGCTCAGAGTTATGTTTTGTTCTTATATCTTTAAGTACGAGAAAGTGTCACTTTTATTTCCCCCCATTAATTTCACATTTCTATCAACCAAAAACTGGACTTCTGAGAACGTACCAATTTCACAATTTCTCCTTTGCTATTGAACAACCACTCAGACAAAGTCTATTGAACAACAAACAAAGTGGTAGCAACTAGCGGCTGTGGCTGGAGGCACGCCGACGACCGGAGGAAGACAGAGCTTGTGAAGAGAGAGCGAACACGAGCGGAGATGACAGACCATGAAGAGAAAAAGGGGAAAAGGGTGTTTAGTCAGGAGGGTAAAATTGGAATATTAAAAAATAAGCAGGGATAATTTAGTCAATATTCACATAATATTTCTCACCCCTCCAAAAACCTCCAAATTTGGAGGTTGAGAGAGGGGGAGGGGAGCACAAAATGACAAAAGTTTAAACCTCCCCTCCCCTCCATTTTTCCAACCAAACACATTTATACCTCCCCAACCTTACCTTCCCCTCTAAAAAACCCCAACCAAACAATGCCTTAGGGGTATTTTTATCATTTATGTTCATAAAAAGGCCTTTGTAACTCATTTCCCATTTTTTATGCTTTTT
Source organism: Leucaena leucocephala (assembly GCA_037074615.1). NCBI lineage: Eukaryota > Viridiplantae > Streptophyta > Magnoliopsida > Fabales > Fabaceae > Leucaena > Leucaena leucocephala. Next base: position 20,445,688 of record CM073532.1, on the reverse strand, counting down.
ATCCATAATTGCCCCTTTTTTACTCGAAATTTTGGGAAATTACAGTTTTGCACATGCTCGTGCTCAACCTTAACCTCATAAATAATCACTGAGGCCTTTACCTCACCCTTAGACCTATAACTAACCTCTTTTCTCTTTCTGAGTCCTTGAAACTCTCCTAGAGTCCCTAACTTTATTTACATATTGCCTCTAGAAACTTTTCCTATTTGCACCTTAGTCCCTGAAATTCCTCTATTTGTAGTTTAGTCCCTTAAAACCCTCTGTATGTTTCTAGGATTTCTGTTCAAAAGGGCCTAGTAGCGTACTATTTTAGGCTACTTTCTGGGCTTCTAGGCCTAAAAAATGGGAGTGACATTGCTCACCTTCTTAAAAGAAATTTTGTCCTCAAAATTCTAGGGTTAAACCTTTACTCATACCTTTACTAAGACATCATCTGAGGAGAATATCCCTTACTTTTCCTTATCTTTCTTTTATCTTGCTAAACTTTGTGCATTTCTGCCAAATTTTTTTGGCATTTGCACCCTTTCACATCACTTCCCAGGGGGTCACCATTCCTTGGGCTCCTCTTGCTTGAGAACGTTTGACTGAAAAGTACTGACAGGAATCTGAGGTACTGGTACTAACAGGCTAAGAACTTGGTACTTTATGTCTTATACCCTTATTATCCTTTATTTTTTGGATCTTTTCTGCTTGCATTCTAATCTTTAGCCTTTTCTTAGGGATCTGCCTGTCAATGTTTAGTCTGTCTTTATATCACAAGGGGTTCTTCTTATATCTGGAGCTACCCTAGATGCCTCTTGTTCAGGACTTATGGCTCTAACTCTTCTAACTCTAGTTTTCCTCTATTAATTGAAAGACAATTGAGCTCATCCTAATCAATGATAAGGTTATATAGAAGAAAGTCATGTGTACTATCTCTATATTAGTTAACTAATTTGAGAGTTTTCTTCATCTTGTCCCTATTCATTATCTTCGCAAAGAGATATTGTACTTTTGCTCTTGAGAGGTTTCCCATCTCGGGATCCATTGTGATCTACTGTAAGCCTCTTTAGGATCTCCTACGACCCTAGATTTTATCTCTCTGCGAGCCATGTTAAGATCTAACTGCGATCATGGGATCTAACTGTGATCCTAAGGCTCCTCATTAGATTTATTGTGATTCTGGGATCTAACTACGATCCCTCAATGAGCCATGTCAGGATCTAACTATGATCTTTCAGAATCTACTGTGATTCTGTTGTACTATATATAGGTCTCCCAGAGACTTCAAACCAAAGGATTAGATTGCCTCTATTTAGTTGGTAACTTACTAATAATTCCATAAGATTGTTCCTATAAACCAATATCATTTTCTTAGGCCTCAATCAATTCTCTAGGCCACCTATCTATCTCTTTAGGTTCCTAAGCCAATCTTCCTTAGGAGTTCTCTTACTCCTCTAGCTGTTATTACCTTCTTTAGCTAATTCTGAATGGTACAGGGAAAGGACTTATGTAACTTCTCTTTTCTCTACTTCACTTCTTAGTAGGAGCATTACTCTAACATGCATAATGCCTGGGCAACGTGTTACAAGAAACTGCATATCTTTTTTTGAACGTATAGCTCTAACATAGGAGCTGAAGCAGTCCTTCCTTTAATATGCATAGCTCTAACACTCAGATCTTAAGAACATTGTCTATAACTGTAACATAGTGCTTGGCATTCCAATACAAGGAGTGAAAGCTCTTACTTGTTGCTATATCTATAGCATATCATTCAGACACCTTATCCTTACCAGAGGGAGCCTATCTTTCTATCTATAGCTAATTCAGGAAGTTACAAGGAGAGAACTTATAAGATTCACTTCTTTCTACTTGCTTTAGTATTCTGCTAAGCTCAGGGACATTTAACCCTAGCTCTTGTCTTGGCTAGTCATGCATTCATCAGGGTGAAGTCAACTCTACTTGCCTTGCCTCAGCTATTACTCTCTATTCTCAATGAAGGACATGTCACTTCTGCTAAAGCAATGTCAACTCCATCTTGATTGCTTCTTTTTACTGCTCAGATACCATATATTGCTTTGTTTAGAGCAAGGTCAATTCTGACTCAGAGGACTAGTTCCTAATTTCTCTAAGAAAGAGTTCATGTTTAAAATTCTCATACATTATATGTGCGAACCCACAAGTAATCCAAATATAAGCACCCCAATAATTCTAAAAAAAGGTTTGTTGATCTACTTGAACCCTTAAACACAGAAGAACAAGGACCCAAAGTGTTGGAAGACACCACAAGGTTGATCAAGACTTGATAAGTCTGTTAGTTCTATGAAGAACCCTAGAGAGAATCCACTCTCAAGAGACAAAGTGCAGAAATACAACTTTTCATTCAAAATTTCAATCTAATTTGATTCTCAACAAGTCATACAATTTATTTCAATAGATACATTTCAAATATGACCTAAAAAGCATTAAATACAACCTAATGGAATTTACCACATGAATAGTACCGAGGATCAAATTGATTTTTTTTTAATTTTTAGGCCAAAGTAATGCTTTCACTAATTAAATACGCTTCTGAATGTGTACTTTGAGGGGGTAAACATAGGATATTTCATGGCACACAAGGTCTGATCATTTGGTCACTACACATTCTCCATAGGAGCATAATACTTGGCTTCCCTCCTTAATTTTTGTACCTGGAAATGAGACACAAATGGAGGAACTAAATTAGTGACTAAATAATTAACTATATTAGAATACCAAGGCTCTTTAGTAACCCAAGCACAAAGGACAAAATCAGGGAATTCATCGTAAATCAAATCAGAAATATCTACTCCCCTTGCTTCATCTTGGAGTCTACTTAGATGGTCTACTACATGGTTCGCAGCTCCTGTTCAATCTTTGGTCTTAATATCAAATTATTGAATAAGGAGCATCCATCGCAACAACCTTAGTTTTGATTGAGGTTTCTTAAAAATATACCTTATTGCTACATGATATGTAAAAATAACCTTGAAGTTTATGAGATATTGCCTAGACTTATCAAAAGCAAAAACAATAGCATATACTTCTTTCTCTATGGTTTTGTAATTTTCTTGTGATGTGTATAAGGTTTTAGATGCATAAGTAATGACCCTTGACAAATTACCTTCTCTCTGTCCAAGCATGGCACAAACGACACTATTAGAAGCATCACATGCAAGCTCAAAAGGTAAAGTCTAATAAGGGGCAGTTAAGATAGGAGGGGTGATGAGAGTTTCCTTGAGTTTGTTAAAAGCGTGTATGCAATTATCATAAAAAACAAACTCAACATCCTTCTGCAAGAATTTAGATAAAGGCAAGGCAATTTTACTAAAATCCTTAATAAATCTCCTATAGCATCTAGTATGACCTAATAAGGACCTAAGTTCTTTCAGGTTAGTTAGATATGGCAAGGTTGAAATTATTTCAATTTTAGGTTTATCAACTTCTATTCCTTTTCTAGATATTACGTGTCCTAGGACAATTCCCTAATTAACCATAAAATGACATTTCTCTTAATTCAAAACTAAGTTATTTTCAATGCATCTAGCAAGAATTTTATCTAAACTATATATACATGCATCAAATGAATCAATGTAAACTGTAAAATTATCCATAAACACATCCATACACTGCTCAAGGAAATCAGAAAATATAGTCATCATGAAGTGCTAGAATGTGCCCGAGGCATTGTATAGCCCGAATGGCATCCTCTTGTTAGCATATTCCCAAAAGGACAAGTGGTCTTTTCCTAGACTTCAAGATTAATAGGAATCTATAAATATCCTAAAAAACCATCAAGAAAACAATAATAAAATTTCCCTGTTAAACGCTCAAGCATTTGATCAATAAAGGGGAGAGGGAAATGATCTTTCCTAGTGGCCTTAATCAATTTCCTGTAATCAACACAAAAATGCCAAGAATTATGTACTCTAGTAAGAATCATTTTATTATTCTCATTATTAACAACTGTAATTCCATTTTTCTTTGGAACTACATGTACTGGACTTACCCATTCCTTATCAGATATTGGATATAGAATACCTGTAGAGAGTAGCTTAGTAACTTCCTTTTTCATAACATTCAAAATAAGGGGGTTCAATCTTCTCTAAGGTTGTCTAACTGGTTTAGATTCAGAGTTTAAAAGTATCCTATAAGTACGACAGATGGACTAATGCCAGGAACGTCATCCAATGTCCAACCTATAGCAACCTTATTCTTTTTTAGCACATATATTAACCTTGTTTTTTGATCTAAGTACAAAGATAATTTTTCATTCAATTCTAAAAATACATATTTTAGATTAGAAAGTAAAGGCTTCAAATCAAGGTTAGGTGGTTGAACAATAGATAGAATCAATTTAGAGATCTCATGAGAGCATAGGGGGCTTGCTTGGAACAACTTAAGTAGCTCAAGACACCTTTGGTCATCCTTGACCTTGCCAAGGATCATGTATAATGTTTTTCATTGCAGCAACTCTCTTGATTTCTTCCTCCTCTCTTATTTAAGCATTTATTTACTTTAACGCTTTGATGGTTCGTGATGAGATAGGAACTCTAGAAGATGAGGAGGAGTATGACTCAATCTCTAGAGATGAGGAAAACGTGATTTCAGCTTGTATCTTGTGTGAGGGTGGCATGCCCTGTAAGAGGGTTTTTTTAATGTTCAATTTCCTATATACCTTGTGTCTCAAGCTCTTCTATGACATTCTTTTCATTCTTTACACCCAAGAGAGAGTACTCTTCGTATGGGTGCTTCATTGCTTCATACATGTTAAAGGATATCTTTCTTCTCCTATTTTCATGGTGATAGTCCATTCCTTCATGTTGGAGATAGTGCAAGTAGTTCTTAAGAAGGTCTTCCCAAGATTATGGTAGACTCATGATGTTATGCTTCACTGCACATGTCTAAGACATAAAAAATCTATAGGAAAGATGAGTCCTTTAACATGTACAAGAACATCTTGTAAAATGCTATTTGGGTGCCTCAAAGTCCTATAAGCTAACTATAACACTACAGTTGAGGTTTTAACATAGTTAACGCTGAGTGAAAAATAAATGGAAGTTGTCATAACATTCATGGTATCTCCTTGATCTAATAAGGCCCTAATAGTTATTTTTCCAATAGTGCAAGGAATTGCAAATTCACCAGGATCTTGGCATTTAACAGGCAATCGAGGCTTAAAAATTGTAGAAACATTAGAAGGAATTTGAACAAGTTCATTTGGTTTAAATTTCTTTTGTTAGCCTAAAGGTCTTTTAAAACTTTAGCACACTTAAGATTACATTTTATCAAATCAAGAAAATGAATATTTACTACCAATTTTGAAAATAAGTTCATCATTTCTTTTTCTTGTTCCTTTTTAGCAATATTTTTATTCATCATATAGGAGTAAAGGAAATAAATTTCTTTTATACTTACCTCCTTACCTTTGGATAAGGATAATTTGTTATTTACCTTGGAACTTTTGGCCTTGTCTTCCTTTAGCAGCTCTTTTTCTTTCAAACTTTCAGTTAAGTCACAGGTACTTTCGGGACGTCTTCAGTAACGTCTTCCATACCTTCAGTGGTGTGCTTAAGGATGCCTTCAATAGCATCTTTAGTGACCCCTGTAGTAGTGTCTGCCTTATCATCTTCTTATAAGAATCCCACCTTTTTACCACCTTTGAGTGTGTTAGCATTCAAGGACTTAGGATTGATGACGGTGTTAGTGGGGATAGAGCCTCCATTTTTAGCCTGTTGCTCATTCATGGAGTTAGCTAATTGCTTAGCATGAAAGATTATCATACTTACTCTCTAGGGTGACTTGACTTGTAGAAATGCTACCAATTCGATTGCTCATGTCAGTGAATTTGGCATCAAACCTTGAAAAACCAACCTCGGTAGTTCTCTAATTAGAGTCTAGGCATTTTAGAATTAGGTCCAACTTGTTATCTTCCTTTGAATCTTGTAGAACGATCTGATGATTTTCCCACGTCTTACATGAAGAACCTTGATAAGCTCTACTGTCGTCTCCGCTTCCATATCTAAGGTTTAGATGGTCTTACCATCCCTAGTTAAACAGTTAGAGTAGGGATCTCTCTTTTGAAATTACCCTATTCTTCCCTGATACATAACTAAAACCTCTTCTACATGCAGGTGCAATCAGTAGTAACATGCATTATAGATTTACAATTATCATAACTAGGAACTATCAGTACTTGGCATGAGTTACCTTGTACGTTTACATTGTTATTTGTTTAGTCAATCTTTCCATGTCACTAGCAAGTTTGACAAGCAATGGATCTCATGCAGCACTCATCTTATGCACTGCTCTGACATTAGACAGACCAAACTGCTCTTCGTTTACTGTTATTTTTCTATCATCTCACATGCATCTTCAACAAACATATCATCCATGGAATCATTTGCGGTAGCATTTAGAATTTTTGCATCCTAGGGTAGGAGTCCTTTAATGAAGTATAGGATTAGGAATTCGTCTAGAATTTGATGATTCAGACATTTGTCTACTATGTCTTGGAAGCGATCCAGTAATTATAGAATGATTCATCACATCCTATTTAGCCCCATAAATGTCTTTTTGCATGGCAGATATTATGGATAAAAGGCAATATTTATCTAGGAATGCACTCTTCAAATTCTTCCATGATTGGTATGTATTGGGTGAGTACCTAGGTAGTAACATGTACCAGGTCATAGCTTTTCCTTCCAAGGTGAGGGTAAAACTTTCCATTGGACATCTTCTATGTTAGCTCTGACTGCTTGCATGCTTCTACATACCATAAAGAGGCTCTTCAAGTAAGCATATGGGTCTACACATGTAGCACCATGAAACTTGGGCAGATTGTGAAGTAAACGTCCGTTAATTTTAAAATCAGTAGTAAAATCTGAAGGGAATTGGAAGACACGCAGCGGAAATTAACTTTAAAAATTTTTCCCATTCCCAGCCAGGATCTACCGAATGTGTTTAAGTCAAGGAGAAAGAAGTGTTACCTTCGGTTTCGAGCTTTGGTCGCGACCTCAGTGTCCACTAGTCGCGACTCCTCGCCTCTGGAACTTTCAGTCGCGACCTCCTCAGCTTTTAGTCGCGACCTCCTCTGCTTCTAGTCGCGATCTGTCGCCTCTGGAGTTGTTAGTCGCGACCTCTTCTGCCTCTAGTCGCGACCGGACGTCTCTGGAGTTTGTAGTCGCGACGTATTCAGCTTCACGTCGCGACCTGTCTCCTCTTTTCGGATTTCTGGCGTTCAGATGCCCGTATGGTCACGACCTCAGGGTGTTCTGGTCGCGACCTTGCTTCGTGTCTGGTCGTATCGTAGAAGTCGACAGCTCAAATCGGCTTCCTCTACCGGTATCCACACGAACAGCGTTCCAATCGCGAATGACGTGCTAGCGCCTCTTGTCCCTCTAAGGCTTTCTAGAGATTCCGTCCTGACCGTCTCTATCTCGGCAGTTTCTTATGTGCAAACCTTTTGCACTCTCCCTGCCCCCTCTTCTCACGTCTGAATGTGTGTATAGAGATCTATCTTGTGTGTGGAACCCTAGCTCCTAATGTCAAATATATAGGAAGCTATCGGGCTTCGAATAGGGCCGGGCTTCAGAATTAATCTTATATTAATTCTGAATTAATACAATATCATATATTGCATAATTTAATAAGAAACTGATTAAATAAATATGGTTTATATTAAATCCGTCCCACAGATTTAATTCACCTATTTATTTAATTTAAAATAAAGATAAGACAAAATTATATTTGATTTATTCTCATAAATCAAATTTGAGATATCTTATCAATTTGAATTTCAAATTCAAATAGATCATATCCATTTAAATTCAAATTCAAAAATGATAGAGATTTAATTTATCCTTATAAATTAAATCTTACAAATATCTCTTATATTATTTATATAATATATATATATAAACTAATTTATATATATATAAAAAATATATATCCACCCTAGATTATTCATTGAATTTAGACATCTCTTAGATTCAATGAATCTGGACATCATAGCTCGCATTGGGCTGTTTTGTGTGCGACCCTGTAGGCCCATATGAAGTTGGCAGTAGCCCAGTTACTATACTGACCCACAAGTCGTAAGCGGTCTCTAGCAAGGCATTACGACTACCCAAAACATATGAGGATCGATAAACGATGTAACCTTTCATACAACCATATCACGTCCCTTTTGTCACACGATATTTCGGTCAAGGATGAGGCATGGTGAACGTCATCCTCCTGTTCCTGACCGTTACTTTCTCGATCCCTGAGTAGTCTGAATATAGAAATGGAACTACCCTTCCATTCCAGTATGGCCATACATTTCTCAGACTCACTCATCGAGGGGCCCAATAATATCTCTCTACGAATGTGAGGGACAAATTCCATCTTGACCATTCACATTCCTCCGCATGAAAAACCACTAAGCCCGAGCATAGCCTTTATGATCACTCGGTCAAAAGTGACTTTTGACTAGGTCAAAGCTGAGCGTTTGTCATGTAGGAATCCATGATGATCTCAGGTCAAAGGGCATAGTGACATGGCTTGTATATGAGAGAAGCTTATGACTTGACCCATGCAGCTCTCTCATTGCGGGTCGGTCCAACACCCTGTACTCTTACATGTGCTTATGACTTTGATTTATATCTCTATATATCTTCAAAGTCATACTGGTCTTATTTCATCTCTGCTCCCACATAGATGACCGACCAGGGACATTTAGGATAAGATCACGAGTTATCCAAGGATTGTCATCATAGTAAACATGCAAATAATATGATAACTTTATTAAGAAATTCATAAATCAACAATGTTCATAAGATAATGATTGGCCCCTAGGGCACAATCTCCAACAAAATCAAGAAAACATTATTAAAAGAAACAAATGTAGCATTAGTAGTAGTCATTTCCTTAATAATGCGTCTTTGAGGGGCCTCTTCATTTTGTGGAATATGATTCCCGTGCCTCTCTTCATTATTGGGCCTGCCTCCTTCTCCATTGGGTGTCCTATTATTGTGATTGTTCTTATTAACCATGTCCATGATATTGTTATAAACATTTTATATAGTTCTTCACTACACTTTCGCTTGTAGGGCTTGTAGATGAACTAGCTTCAATACTAGTTCTATCCGATGTATGCTCAATCTTCTCAAATATCTTCCTTCTTGTTTCAGTAATTTTTGAGGATCAGAGTAAGCAAGCAGTAGTCCAATATTCTTGCTCCTAGTCATGCACAAGAAAAATAGTAAGTGCAAATAAAAGCAGAATAAAAAATCATAATAATTAACCAAGAATCAAGGCAATTGACTCATCAGCAATGCTGCCAAAATTTGATATTGCCTATGTTGGTGCTCAAATTAATTACTAGTTTTAACCCTATGTGTATAGAAGCTAACCCTAGGTCGATCTCAAGGTGGAGTCAATGCGTAGCTTAACTCTTGATTAAACTAAAGTGATTAAAGAGGAGATAAGAGAAGAGAAGAGAAGAAAGTTTAGTTCAATTATAGGGATAATCTTAAAAAGTAAACAAAGTAGAGAGTGATTAGAAACAATTACCTATATGATGGGGCTTCCCAAGGATAGATGGCTTCGGCTATCATTGCTCACAAATAATATCAGAGTTATAAAGAAAATAATAGCTAAGTCAAAAGGCAGAACCCTAGGAAACCTCTTAAGTCTAACTATTTGTTCCAAAAAAAACCTAGAACCCTAGAACGAATTTAATTCATAAATAATTATTCAAGAACCACTTAGCTTGTAATCCTAATACTAGTTATGAACTATCCTCTAAGAAAATTAAGAACTTTCACTGAAAATTTATTTTAGGGTTTCTAACAAAATCCTTTGAATAATATGTTCAACTACACAATTGAGAAAGAACTTTAAGAATAAATGATGAGAACATATATAAGAGGAATAAATATATGGATAAAGAACAAAAAATCACAATTGATAAAAAGGATCACAATAGTTTGATCACAAATTTATTTAAAAAGAAACAAATAGGTTTATAAGCAAGTCTTCAAAATCCTAGAAACTCAGGAAATCTTAAAACTAAAAAATAAAATATCAAACATTTATAAAAACTATTACAACTCCTAAATAATAAGAACATAAAACTCAAGTCTACAACCTATATCCTCAAGATATAGGAGAACTAGCCACTCATATTGCTAGATGACATCATGATGAATAGAAGCAAGAGAACAACAGAGGAGACAAGAGATGGAATGATTGTGAGTGAGATGGTCTATTCATTGGAGGAGTATTGGGATCCTTTATATAGCCTTAGGATGTGGTTTTGGTGTCTTCCTCGCTAATGTGGGACTCTTCACTTATTGACTTCCTAAAACATGATGATTTATCCTTGATTTATCTTCCATTATCCTTCCAAGCTATCATCTTTTCCAACATCTCCAAAAATAATCCTTTTAACTCAAATGTCCTAAAAATAATTCAAATAAAAAGTAATAGGATAAACGAGATAAAATAATTAATAAGAAAATAGGAAAAGATAACATCATTGTCTATTATCCTTTAATTAAATTCAAATGTTAGATATTGAAGAATTATCTTTGAATTAATTCAAATGATATTAAATTAATATAACATAATACTAATATAATATATGTTATATTAAGGGAATGAATTAATATAATATAATATTATTGGAGGTATTGTAATTTTCTCTAATTAGATATTTAATTTTCTCCTTCAATTTGGCAATTCCTCAATTAACCTTCTTCATATAATATAATTGTATACTAGTTGATATGGGTCTAGCCATCATTTATTTATTTTTCCCAATTTTTTGAAATATATAAAAGCAAAATACTGTTATACAAATCAATTTAATCAAGAGAAATCATAAAATGAATAAAAACACACAAAAAATATTTTTAATCATTTAATTCACATAATCAATTAAAGCACAAAATGAGCAAAACTATTACAATAATACCTATTAAACATAATAAATTCCTTGCAACAGATAGAAAATAATATGACAAAATTAGGATTCATCAAGAAGTTTATAAATCATAACAATATTGCCCCATCTATTAAAGAAGTTAATTTTGGCGGATAAATCTTCCCTTTTAACTGTAAAATATTTTTTTAGTGGAAATACTTGGTTAATTTATGACCTATTACCTAATTTAATTAAATTAGCCAAAAGGTGAAGTAGAGATGTGGTAAATAAATCTAGATCTGTCTTTATGACATCTAGATACTCGTTGAGCTTATTAATATGATTCAACCACCATATGTTGATAGCATGTCTATTACAGGCTTAGTTTATTATACATTAGTCCATCCGTACGAAATTGGACCGTAAGACCCAACGGAATGAAGCAGGTGGAACATTATACGTAGTAGTGTATAATAAACCAAGCATATGTACTCACCAGAAGGAGACATTGGCTAAATCTATGGCTAGTTAGATTCAATCATATTAACTACCTAACAAGTTTTCTAGATCCATAAAGACCGATAAATTTTTATTCATCATACCACTATGAATCCAAAAGGTGAAGATACTAACGCAAGGGAGAATTACAACTATTGAGTTTTCCTTTTACTTTTATCTGTTTTTATTTCTTGGTGCTATATGTGTAGCATCCCTAATTTCTGTACTAAGTTGAATGTACAGGTTGAATAAAATATATGATACTTTTAGGAAAAGATGTGGCCATATTTATGTAAAGAAAATGATTAATTGGAAGAGGAAGAAAGTCTAAGAGCAAAAGTGCAAAATTATGAAAATGCCACTGTGATGCCCTAAGAAACCAGAAGTAAATGGAGGGCATTTTGGTCATTTCACATAATGGATGGATATCAGAGGAAATTTGATAGTAAATTATTATAATTAATATGAGAATTTATGGAGTTAACAGAAGTCAAAAAGGAGTCCTGTGGAATTAATTATGGAATTTACGGTGAAAAAGGACAGTGATCAAGGGTTAAAGGAAACATATGTAATTTTTAACAGCACTTCTGGGTCTCAGAAAATTATGAAACTTTGTAGAGAATTCATTTTATATTAGAATGAATTTATAAAAATGTTATAACAATTAAAGGAGGTGTTTAGCATTTATTCTGAGATCAGGATAATTTAAGCATATCGGTATAAGGAAAGTGCATTGGGATTTGTGCCAAATAGCTATTGGACCTAAAAGAGGCCCAACATTTTTGTCGTAGGCTAGCCCAATAAGTTTCAAAAGTTATCTTGAAGCCCAAGCCCAATAAGGAATAATTTATGGATTTTGAAAAGAAAAAGAAAAGATAATAAAGTAAGAATTAGGGTTGCACATGGTGGGACCCACATGGACTCAAAAATGGCGCCAAGAAGAGGAGCTTAGGTGTCCCAAGTGATGTCATGGTGGTGAGGTCATGAGCCAAAGAGAAAAGACATTCCAAGATCAAACCTGTAACCATTAGATTAAATAGTTTCCAAGGTGATCTTGGCCTTCAAATGGTTAAATAGTTTCCAAGGTGATCTTGGCCTTCAAATGGCCCATGACTTTTGCTATAAATACCCCCATTTACAAGTCCAAAACCGTGAGCAAGAAAGGAGAAGGAAGCTCTTGCAAAATATTTCTCAAGCTTGGAGGAAGCAAGGATCTTGAAGAAACAAGTAAGGTAAGTTGTCTCCTTGCTTCTACCTTTTGTTTTTATGGTTTGTGCTTGAGTTTAAGTGGTTTTTTAGGCTAAAATCTTGGGGAGATTCTGCTGTAATTTTTGTGTATATGTGAAAGGAATATGAGTTTTAGGTCATAGATAGTTAAGACAAGCTTAAACAAGCTAGTTACATGCTTGGTTGTGAAGTAAGTTGATGTTCTTGACTTTACCATTTCGATTACACTGTTCATGCACTGTTCATGATAGAAGGAAATGGAATTTCAATGATTTAATGCTTCCATAGAGTTTATATGATGATTTTGTGTACGATTGGAAAGGTTTTGAACCTTGGAAACCATTGGAATTAAAGGTTATAATGTTGAAAATTCCTCACGGGTACTGTTCACTCGCGTGAACAGTGATGTGAATTTCATGATTTTGATGCTTCCAATGGTCTTAAAATGAGATTTTGTGTGGGGGTAAAGTGGAGGAACAAGTATGGGAAGCATTGGAACCAAAATGGGAATTTTTGGAAAAAGGGAGCTTATTGAAACTAGACTTGGAATTTGTTTGGAATGGAGTTATAATTTGGTAATTATATTGTAATGTTTAGGTTTTGACATTTGTGGCAAGGAAAGACCATTGCTAGAAGGGAAGGACAAGGATCTACAAGAGGTAGCAAGAATACTTAACTATAAACTTATGTGCTTTGATTGATTTGCTTACTTGTTATGCATGAAGGTTTGGTTGAGCATGGAATATTATGTGAAGATGTTTATGATGATGATGTGCTATGAGTATGTGCCACTCCTTGAAATATATGTCATGACAATATGCATGTTAGAGTTTGCTTATGTATAAGCATAAATTAGCTCCCATTGCATGATAACATGTTAGGCATTCAATCAAACATGCATAACCTTATAGTTTGTATTACTTGCTATTAGGATTTCCATGAAATCTCATTCCTTTCATATAAATAACCATGCTCTAGGTGCTGGATCATCTCAAGACAAGAGGGTAAATGTTGATGGATGACTGTATATAACTTAAAGAGTGTGCACTTTAATTACAAAATGATGTTTTGGTGTGTATGATGCATGATACTCATAAATCCGATTTGAGGTAGTGTACTTCCAACGATAGTTTAGGTGACTTATCCGATGAGTTTTCATATGAAATTTGGCATGAACATATCTAAGATCTAGAGATTTAAATGGACACCAAGAACGCCTCATTTGGTTAAGAACTCGAATTGTTATGATTTTTCAAAGTCGGGATTTAAAATCTGGATAAGATAATACGACTACTCAGAGGCAGTGAGGTTCATGCGCTAATTTCATATAGTAAATGAATGATTTTTTCCACAAAATTTTGTGAGCTTAAATTATACATATGGAGATTTAAATCCAAGGTAATTAGACTCAATTGGATAAGTATACAAGGAGAAATGAATTTTTTAAAATGGGGCAAAAGAAACTGGAACTTCCAGATTTACCAAATGAACAGTAAAGTTCAATGAATAAGCTGATTTGATCTGGACAAGGAAAACTCATTTTCATATTTTTATCTTAAATTTAAATGAAATAGATTTCATTAGAAATTGGAATCACTTCAATATGATTTTTATAGATTTAATTATGAATTTTCAAAGTTCAGGCTGTAATCTGGAATTACCCAGTAAACAGTGACAGTGAACAGTACCGAAAGCCCAACTCTTGGAAATTCATGTTTTTGAGGCTAAGAGGTATTTCAATAATCTAAGATAATTTCAATTGAGTATATGTAAGGTTAAGGTTAAGTTCAAGTTTTTTAAGATTAAGATTTTAAAGATATTTACTAGAAAATGCCGTTGTGCTGGTAGACTATACAGAGTACTGTGTACGTAGGTGCTGTCTAAGGAGGCTGGAAGTGAGTAGACCTAGCAGGTTGATCTAGTCTTTCCTGGGTACTTACGTAGAATGGTAGTTCTCATGGGGAATTACCGAATTAGTACAGTTATTTTCTCCCAGGATTTCCGGCAAGAGAGATATAATCCAGTTGAGAGTGCTATAGCAGGAGTACTTTAAGAGATATAAAGAAGGATGTTTCAATATGCACTTCCTTTTTTGTACTCTTTACTTCTTGTTTTCTTATTTTGTTACTTGTTTTATTCATTTTGTTCATTTACTTTCTGTTATTTACATTTTAGTCATGTTTTTATTTCTTTCCTTCTCTTTCAAACGAGGTTGTGGAAGTTCTTCCTCCACTTCTTCAAATTTCCCTTCAAACGATGAAGAATTAAATGCTATAACAAATTCTTCAAACAAAAGAATTTTTAAAGAAGAAATTTCTTTTCAAAACATAAATCAAAACATTGATGAATGGACTCTGCCTCCAATTGCCACAAATGTGTTTTATGCACAAACTTAGGATAAAAAACAGTTCTCCAAATCTGGTTATATAATCAGAACAGTTGAAGAATCAGTTTTTGTCCAACCCGAGAAAGAAGATTTCTTCTTTCTAAAAAATCTATTCAATGTTACTATAAAGAATATAATTTCTTACACATTGGATGTGTTCAAATTGCAATTAAACCACCTTTTCGTAAATACTTGAATGTATCATGTTTAGTTTGTCTTTTAGATACTAGATATAATGTATTCTAGGATTCTATTCTTGCAATAGCAGAAACCAGCCTTCACGCTGGACCTGTTTATTTTAATTGTTATCCTGACAGGATGGTTGAATTAAAAGACCAACATGTCCTTGCGTGTCTTAAACTGAAAATTAAATCTAACGGTTTGAACATGAAGCCAGGATCTATACCTGCTACCCTGATATACAGGATACAGTATAAGGTCTCAAGCACTTCAACTTCTTTTGTTCAAATTCCTGGCAATATATGAAGACTGTAAATGAAGACTGTAAATCTATTAAAACAGAATCATCATGATTCTCTTGTTCTTGAATTCCTAGACCACCTTCTGTCATATATGGGATGGCAACCAAAACACCAAAGGTTGTTACTTGAAACATCCTCCCTTAGACTCCTCAGAGTACACTTGCGGAAGCAATATTAGCTTGATCATATCTTAACTTAAGCCCAGAAATTAAAAATTTTACTCTTAAGTTCCTTATTCTGAACCTTTACTTTGAGAACTGGTTTATCTCATTCTACACATCCAAATGAGGCTTATTACCTATCCACGGAATGCCCCAGATGTGTACTACTGACTCACCAAATTTCGTAGCCAAACTCCTTCGTTTACTAGGTCAAACTGAGGTCAAAACACTGCTACCTTAGGACCTGCGAATTTCTCTTTTAATTCATCATCCACAAATTGAACATGCCAAACAATATTTATTATTAAATAATAAAATGTCATACAACAAGGCATACATCAAATTCTCATATTTCTATTACATCTTTCCCTGCCTAAAATCTGGCAGCACAACCGCTACATTCCTTCTGTAGAGAGTAACCGATCTTGTACCGATTCGGTAATTCCTGTAGGAACTACCATTCTACGTAAGTACCCAGGAAAGACTGGATGAACCGGCTAGGTCCACTCACTTCCAGCCTCCTTAGACAGCACCTACGTACACAGTACGTATCAGTTCCTCTCTTTGTTCCTTCTTCGTTGCCAGAATTTTGGCAGCCTAACGGCGTCTCTTAAAATTTCCAGATTTTATTTTGACAGAACCTCCCCTGTAATGTTATATATGGGAATGAGATTCGGGGGAATCTCAGTAGTAATAATCATAACAATATATGTAATGCAGAGTGACAGTGCTTGCTTGTGATTGTGTACAGATAAGTATGCTGCGTGCTTCCATACTCAATAACATATGATCATAGCTTTGTAATAGAGCTTCAAGCATAACATATAAGACAACAATCCAACCAAACAATAGCACAACAAATCACAAAGCCATTACATAAAAGCTAAGATTAGTTACTACCTCAAAGGCTCAGCAGAACTCTACTATCTCTATTCTGCTTCCAGCTCTGCCAGAACTTCCTTTCTTTCTTTCTTTCTTCCTCTCTCTAGCACCTCCTCCTCTCTCTAAAAGGCCCAAAACCGTGATGCAAATGAATGGGAAGGGGGGTATTTATAGTTTCCTTCAAAGGCATTCTTGTAATTTTGAAGCCATATGAACTTGTGGTTCTGGTTTTTCCTGGATTTTCCTATTTTCTTTTATTCCCTTTTACTGCATCATCCAGGACACCTCAGTGGACACCTCAGCGGACACCTCAGCAGCACATTTCTCACATGTCTAAATCCCGGGACACCTCATCAGCTGACTCAGCCTGCTGACTCACCGGTCCAGAGTCTTGCACCGTAATACGTGTCCTTAACTTTTCTTCTGCCTCTAAGATGACGCCATGTGGCATCTGGAAGGGACCTTTCACTCCTTCCAATGCTATCCAGATAAGTCCCGGACTTTATCTGATCACCTCCTCGGTTATCGTGCCAACCAAGTAACTTTACTTTACTGAAAAGTCATTAAATCATTATTTTAATGCCACTTTCCCCCCTGAATCACTGGGCCTGCGTTTTTGGGCCTGGGAATATCATCTTGGGTCTCTGATCCAGCCCAAGTACTCTGATGGCACGATTCCCAAGAAACACCCCTTGGCAAATTACCAAAATGCCCTTAGTCTCTCTTTCTTTACTTTATTAGGTCTAGGGGCATTATTGTCTTTTCCCATCTTACCAGAGTATTCTTTGACCCTGGTCAACTATCCAGATAACTTCCCTGGACTGTCTAACCTTAGGAAAATGACCAAAATTCCCTTTACTCATTCTTCAGCTGTTCTATAACATAGGGGCATTTTCGTCATTTCGCACCTTTTTCCCGGACACCGGCCCCTTTTACCACTGGACTGATCTGATGGGCCTGGGCCTTCCCTGGTGTCACTAAAGGCCTTAGAAATACTATACGGCCCCTGGCCACAGTCCGATCATCCCTATCGGGACTGCTTTTCCTTTACCGATTATAACTGT
Organism: Leucaena leucocephala; assembly: GCA_037074615.1. Lineage (NCBI taxonomy): Eukaryota > Viridiplantae > Streptophyta > Magnoliopsida > Fabales > Fabaceae > Leucaena > Leucaena leucocephala. The sequence goes on along the minus strand of CM073532.1, from coordinate 20,428,079 downwards.
AAATTCCCATCTTCCGGAATTTTTACAGAAAAATCGGGACCTCAAATCAAAATTCCGTGACTCCTCATTCAACCCGGAATCCTTTTCTCTATCTCCCGGTATTTTCAGATATTTTATCCGGACCGGGCTGTTTTGGCCTGAAAAAGCGCTCACGCGTACACTTTTCCAAAATGACCATTTTACCCCTGGTCACATTTCTAATTCTTTCATACACATAGAGACCTCATATGCACATTTCACAGTTCAGTGAAATGATCAGCATAATTTTCTCTATTTTTTGGCAAAATATGGTACTCGTCGGCTACCAGGCCGATCTTTCCCATAATTACGATTTTGCCCCTACATTCTCTTTCTGGCCCTGTTACTCATCTTCTCATCCTTCATCTTAAGTTCTAGAAATTCTCTTTCAATAACTCATCCCTTAAACTCTTCGGGAGTCATCGTTACTTGAAAGGCTTGACAACCTGCCCATATCAGGTTATCTTGCACAGGAGCCAGCCCATATCAAGCTACCTGCAGAATTCCTAGGCTTGAGACTTAGGATATTTCTCACATTCCTCATTTTGAACCTAGGTGAACTGTCCCGATCTCCTAGACCAAAAATCGGGATGTTACATTACTCAACCTCAAACAACTACTAATATTTTAATTCAAGGAGTTGATAATTCTACAAACGTTCCATAAATAGTGTATGAAAGAGATGCGGATTTGAGATCAATTGAGTCTCCAACTTATTCATCACTAGAAATTGGAGTTATTGAAAATCATTTTAAAATTGACAAAAAAACTTTACAAAAGCAATTTTATTGTGAAAAATATGCTCTCTAGAGGAAATGGTTTTTAGAAAACTTCAAAGGATCTGGTAGAAAAAAAAAATTCAAGAAAAATTCTATAGATTTTTTGAAAGAGCATAAGTGAATATTCCATTTTTTGACTGGTTTAGTGAATATGCTAAAAATACAAAATTAGATTATCTATTTGTTCAAACTATTGATATTATTAAACAATGGAAAAGTTCCAAAGGAGAAAATATCTCTTCTGAATTTCTTCCTCCAAAAACTGTGCAGATTCCTGGATGATCAAGGTCAACCAGTGCTTGCTGCACCTTTTAGATTTAAAAACGTTGATCAACTAGTTGATTCAACAGATATTAAAAATATTGTTGAACAAAATAATTATAATAATTTGTTTCTCCAATAATTAGGTGATTATTTTGCTCAACCATCAACTTCTTCAAACTCTATTTCATAACCACCCAAACCTATGATTGAAACTCCAATCTTCAAACCATTTCAGCTTAGTCCACAAATGAAGTTTGAAATGTACAACCAAAACAAATCCAACTTGATTGACAAAATCAATCAAAGGATTCACCAAATTGGCCAAACCATGACTGTTCCAGAAACATCCCAAGATGAGTCAACATCCTTTAGGCAGTTATTCAACTTAGAAGAATTTTCCCAAAAAACTTCGTAAACTGATTCCTCTGAATCACAACTCCAAATCAACCAACAATAGAAACAACCCTCCAAACTCTATTACCCTAGGGCTAGCCTTCCAGATATTCTAGTTGAAGAACGAGTAAACTAAAACTTCAAATCCTTTAGCAGAGAAAACATCTATGAATGGAACATAGATGGTCAAAACAAAGATAGTATCCTCCAAACAATACAGCAGATGACAATGTTGTGTACTATGTATTAAACCCAAAACAACTATACAGATGAACAAATTACCAATCTTTTGGTATCCGGATTTACTGGACAGTTGAAAAGCTGGTGGGATCATTATCTCACTCCAGAAGACAAGCAAATAATTTTTTTCATCTATACAAATTGAGTCTAATGGAACACACATTCTGTATAATGGTGAAACCTGTCCAGATTCTGTCCAAACTTTGATTTTTACAATTGTTAAACATTTTGTTGGCAATCCATCTATTTCGAAAGATAGATCAGCTGAATTACTGTCAAATCTTAAGTGCAAAACCATGTCTGATTTCATATGGTATAGGGATACATTCTTTGCTCGAGTTCTCACAAGAGATGATGCCAAACAACCATTTTGTAAGGAAAAATTCCTAGCTAGATTACCTAAATCTTTAGGTGATAAAGTTAGAGAAAAATTTAGAAATCAAAATGATGGCATAATCCCTTATGAGCATTGACATAAGGAGAATTAATCTCTTATGTTCAACAAAACTGCTCTTAAAATTTATCAGGATGATAGCATCCAACATCAACTGGCCAAAGAGAAAACCATAAACAGCAGAGAATTGGGTAATTTCTAATAGCAATTCGGCCTTCCAGCCTACAAAAAAAAAAGGAAGCCATACCACAAAAAGAAAAAATACATCTACTGAAGGTATAAACCTAATACGCCTCCCGTAAACTAAAGCAAGAATTTAGGTCTAAACCTAAGGTCACTTTTCCTGAACAAAATAAGGTCAAATGTTTTAAATGTGACAAATTAGGCCATATTTCAAAATATTTCGCCTTAACCAAAAAACTTAAGAAAATTAGGTGCATTGTGTCACATCCTAATTTTCTTACATCTTAGGGACCATTTGATAGCATATGGAACCACTTTTAAGGTCATTGAAGTCAAATTTCCAGATCTGGAGTTTTACTCTATCGAGTACTGTTCACTGTGTAAATTCCAAACAAGTGACATGACTTCGAAAAATCACAACTAATTCTAGAAAATTCTAAACAAAGTGGTTCAAATTGCTATATGAAGCTAACTTAATCCCCTTTCAGGGAAAAATAACTCGTTGACCACGCATTGACCAAGTCAACATCAGTCAATGCTACAAATTTACTGTTTATCCAACGTTTTTCCCCTGAATCCAGCATTTTGGTCCCAACTTTGAAAAATTATATCTCCTTGTGTAGACATTCAAATAAGGATTTCTATACATCAAATCGAATCTTTGTATGTCTACTATTAAATGTACAAATATTATGCATTTATTCAATCATTTACTATTGTTAATTACAAATTAAAGGCCACTACCTCACCACGAGTTACTGTTCATGGTGACAAATTACAGCAACCAACTTTACATACATATATATAACATACATCAATCACATAACAATCATGTTAAATAATTATTAACTTCTCTTCACGTATCTTTATCTCCTCCATCTTGAGAAGACCTGCTATAATTGGATTGATATGGAAGGGGTGAGATTTTGGGGGAAATCTCAGTAGCAAACAGTACTAAAACAAAGTATGCATCAATGATTAGTATTAGTGCTTGCTTGTGATTGTGTCAACATAATATAATGTGCATGCTTTCATGTAACATATGAAATACAATTGGCCAAAGTAATTATAGCACAGAGCTTCAACAATTACATATTAAATCAATCAATCAAGCCATAACACAATCAACCATACATTCAATACATACAAGTTTAGGTAAGTTTACTACCTTATTGCTTTACTTCCTTTCACTTTAACTTTGCTTCTTCCTTCTTACTTTTCCTTGATGTGTGGTTGCCTCTTTTGAGTCCACAATCAAATCCTAACATCACATAATCATCCATTCAATACAATCTAACTCTCTTGAACATTAAACTTACTTTAACTAACATAACTTCCTTTAATCTTTACCAATTGACTTGGCCTTTGAATCAATTGATGTCTTGACCTTACCCTACACAATTTCATCTTTTGAATCCATTTATGAGCTTAGAATCATGAAATTCCAGCTCCCATGCACTGTTCTGGACAGATTTGAGAAACATACATAATTCTTCCAAAAAATATCATTTTGATTCCAATGCTTCCCATACTTGTTTCTCTACTTTATCCCACACAACTTTTCATTTTAAAACCATTGGAAGCATCAAAATCATGGAATTACAATCACTGTTCATGCGAGTGAACAGTAACAGAGAAGAATTCTAAACATTACAACTTTCAATTTCAATGTTTCCAAGGTTCAAAACCTATCCAATCCTACACAAAATCATCATATAAACTCAATGGAAGCATTAGATCATAGAAATTCATTCTTCTTCTATCATGAACAGTGCAGACCAAAAGGTCTCTTTCATGGCAAAGTCAAGAATATCAACTTGATTCAATAACCAATCATCTAAACCAACTCATCTAAGTCTTAATCACATAATTCTACCTTTATCTCCTTCTTCCTCCTTTAACTTAAGATTTGGACAACAAGGGTTCCAAGGGAAGAATGAAGTTTCTAACCATTGAAACCTAAGTTTCTTCCTTCCAAAACACTTATAAATAAAATAGGAAGGATCTCTTACCTTAGATACTTGCTTAGGTGGCTTCTCCTTGATCTTATTTTGAGTTCTCTCTTCATTTTGGCATGGTTTTCCCAAGGGTCCTCTAGGTGCACGAAATTGTGAAGGAGGAAGGGGGTATTTATAGACAAAACTTTGGCACCTTGGGTCCATAATGTCCTCACTTGTCCTAATTATTACAATGGCCTAATCTTGAATTTGATTGGTTGGTTTTTAGATTAATTAACCTTAATCATCATTAGGTTAATTCTTATATTATTTTATTGCATTTTAGCACATGGTATAACCTTCCTTTCTTCTTCTTGGTGCCAAGTGTAAAACTTGTGGGACCCACCATGTGCAAAACCCTAATTCACCTTTATCCTTTTTCTTTTCTTTCTCAAAAATTCATAAATTATTCATTATTGGACTTGGGCTCCAAGACAACTTTTGGGACTTATTGGGCTGCCCTAAGACTAAATCTTGAGCCTTCCTTAGGTCCAATTGCAAATTGACATAAATCCCAAGGCACTTCCCTTATACCGATATCCTTAAATTACCCTGATCTTGAAATAAATGATAAACACCTCTTTTAATGGTTATAATATTTTTATAAATTCATTCTAATATAAAATGAATTCTTTGCAAAGTCTCATAATTTTCTGAGACCCAGAAGTCTTGATAAGAATTACATACATTTTCTTTAAACCTTTTATCGGTGTCCTTTTTCACCGTAAATTCCATAATTAATTATACATTACTCCTTTTTTTCTTCTATCAGTTTCATAAATTCTCATATTAATTATAAGAATTTACTACCAAATTTTATCTGATTATGAGGTCCAAAAGATAATACAATAATTACCAAATTTTTGAAATTAATATCAATTTTTGGGGACCTCAAATCAAAATTATGTGTTGTGTTAAATTGATTAGAATAATTTTCTCTATTTACTAGGAAAATTTGGGACTAAACTGATTCTGGGCATTTTTAGGCCTTTTCCGGCTCAACTTTTCATATTTACCATTTTGCCATTGGACTTTTCATAATTACACTTTAAGCCCTCAACTTTTCATAATTACACTTAATGGCCCAAAACTTTTGTCTACTTTACATTTCATACCATATAACTTTTAGACTTTTTATTTTAGGCCCTCTTCTTTATTCCTTCGTCTACTCATCACTTTTCCTCTCATTTCATCATCATAATCTTTTCCAAACCTCTTTCCTCTATCAGTCTTCACAGATAGGGAAAATTAGGATATGACACATTGATGAACCTCTTCTTAAACAAATAAATAATCTTTTGATTGAAGAAACTTCTAGTTCAAAAACTGAAAGTGATTCTTCTAAGGATATCCAAAACATTCAAAATGATGATATCCCAGAATTCATATTCAATTAATGTTATCACAAAGGAACAAGACTTACTTATTGATATCATTGATAAACTTCCAAATTCTAACAAAAGAGAATATTTGTTTAAATTTAGGGAGTTGGTTAATCAAAATCCATCTTCTTCAAACTTTAAACCTGTTGTTCCTTTCAACAAATACAATTTAATGAATGTTTTAAACAAATTCCAACATTCTCTTAAACCAACAACCCTTCAGGATCTTCACCAAGAGGTACATAACCTTAAGGCTAAAGTACGCCTAAGTAAACTACAACAAGAAACACATACAATAGATATATCCCAAATTCAAGATATACAACTCACATCTAAAACAGAAGAAAACCTTGAAATCACGCCTAACGGTGAGAATGAGGAAGATCAAACCTTCTTAAACCTGATTTCAAGAATTTCAATTCAAAAGTTTTATATTCATGCCAAAATAACTATTCACGATGATTTTTTCTTGGGACAAACTGTCTTATTTGACACAGGGGCTTATTCTAACTGCTTTGATGAAGGAATCATTCCAACAAAATATTTCAAAAAACAACCGAAAGGTTTAATGGCGTTAATGGATCACGCTTAGATGTCAAGTATAAAGTTTCAAATGTTGTTGTAGAAAATGAAGAATTGAGATTCGAAACTCCATTTATATTAGTCAAAAACATGGGAACCCATATCATTCTTGGGGAGCCTTTTGCAAGGTTATTATTCCCTTACATGACTTGATGAAAACGGAATTTCAAAAGAGTATCTGGGTAAAACGATTTTATTTCTTTTTACTCAAAAACCCATAATCAAAGAACTCAATCTCTTAACTTCCAAACAACAACAAATAAACTTTTAAAATGAAGAAATTTCTTTTCAACATTTAGAAACGCAATTGTGTCAAAAAGATGTTCAAAAGAAAATTTAAAACTATCTTGAGAAAATTTACAAAACTGTTTGCTCCGACTTACCAAACGCTTTTTGGAATCGTAAACAACATATAATAGATCTACCGTATGAAAAAGATTTTTTTTTAAAAGAAAATTCCAACAAAGGCCAAGCCTATCCAGATGAGCCTGGAGCTTTTGGAAACTTGCAAAAAAGAGATCCAATATCTCCTAAACAAAAGATTAATACATAAGTCTCATAGTCCATGGTCTTGTGCTGCTTTTTATATAAATAAAAATGCAGAAATTGAATGTGGTGCTCCTAGAATTGTAATTAATTATAAACTTCTAAATGAAGCATTGCAATGGATTAGATACCCAATCCCAAATAAATCTAATTTACTGAAATATTTGTAGTTTGCAAAAATCTTTTCAAAATTTGACATGAAGTCTGGATTTTGGCAGATTCAAATTTCTAAAAATGATAGGTATAAAATTATTTTTACTGTGCCTTTTGGCCAATATGAGTGGAACGTTATGCCTTTTGGTTTAAAAAATGCTCCTTCTGAATTCCAGGGGATCATGAACTAGATCTTTAATGATCATAACCAATACATTATTGTCTACATAGATGATATATTAGTCTATAGTCATTCTATAGATCAATATTTTAAACATATCTCAAAATTTATGAGAATTGCATAAACAAATGCTTTAATAGTTTCTAAACCCAAAATTAGTTTATTCCAAACTAAAATTAGGTTTTTGGGTCATTGGATATATCAAGGATCTATTACACCGATTGAATGAGCAATTCAATTTGTTGATAAATTTCCTGACCAAATCATTAATAAAACACAACTTCAACTATTTCTGGGATGTTTAAACTATGTTATAGATTTTATTCCTTATCTTAACAACTTCATTAAACTACTTCATCAGCAACTCAAGGATAGTTCGCCTCCTTGGACTGCCTTCATTCAAATATTGTTAGGAAAATTAAATCTCAGGTTAAGGAGCTTCCTTGCCTTAGCCATCCTAATCCAACTGCCTTTAAAATTATTAAAACAGATGCCAGTGACATAAGTTATGGGGGCATTCTCAAAGAGTTTTACATAAAAGAAAAAATCATTTATTTTACGTCTAAACATTGAAATAGCACTCAACAAAATTATTCCACAATAAAAAAAAGAAATTTTGGAAATTGTTTTATGCATTACAAAATTTCAATATGATTTGTTAAACCAAATATTTTTACTCCGCTTTGATTGCAAATCAACAAAAGATGTTTTACAAAAGGATGTTAAAAATCTTGCATCAAAACAGGTTTTCGCTCGATGGCAAGCCATTTTAAGTATTTTTTATTTTGAAATTGATTTTATTAAAGGTACTTCAAACTCTCCCAGATTTTCTTACCCCTGAGTTTTTACAGGGTATGTAGAGTTAAGAGCAACATGCCACAGAAAAAGAAACTCGGTGAAGATGAAAAAGAAAAGGGTATTCTTCAAGATGCCTAAAGCCAAACAGTCCCAAGTAATGAACTTAAGGCCATCATCCAACAGGTGATGAAATAGTATGGGGCCCAATCAGGGACCCAAAAATCCCAAATGGAGTCATCAACTCCATTTGGACCTTTGGTCCAAAAACCCCAAATATCTGGACATTTGGTCCAGAAATCTCAAACAAAATCGGTGTAATCCACTCTGTCTGGGTCATCAACCCAACCGATCCAAACAAGAGCATCTTCTAAAAAGACTCTAGCATCATATGCCCAAAGTTATGCCCAAAAGATACTCCCAGAAAACACATTCGCCTAGAAATTGGCCCTTCCTCCAATTCCTTATAAGGTTTTAACAAAAAATCAATATGATTTGCTTAACCAACAACCAAAGGTTTTGCAAATCAACCCATCTCCAAACCAGATAATTTTTGTTTCTACTAAAATGGACACTCCTACCATTCCAAAACCAAATAAGGCTATGAATATTATCCAAATAGAACCAGAATTTTATCATAAAAACCCCAACCAAGTGGCTTTAAATGTTTTTCCAAAAGGATTTCATTTTAGACCTAAATAATTGAACAAAACAAAGGAGTACTATGAATTAATATTGATTCACTCTGAGTCAGCAGCAATTAAGAGAAATGCTGACAAAATAGATGAGTCTTTAATAACTCACTCTACTCTCCTAATTTTGAAAGTCCTTACTCCATCCCAGTGGGGATAAGTGTAACATCCCAAATTTTTTCTATCTGTATAAGATTAATAGAGGAAAAAGATTATAAAGGGATTGGGATGGTAATTAGAAAAAAAGATAATGATTAGATAAGTTTTAAGCTAAAGAAAGAGATAAGACATAAAGTTATAAAGCCAAAGGGGCTAAATTACAATTAATAAAAGTTCAAGGACTAAACTGTAAATAGTGAAAGTCTAGGACTAAATTGTAAATAATGGAAAGTTCAAGGACTTAAATGGAGTTTTGAGATTTAAGATACCAAATTGGAATTTCAAATTTGGTAGAAAAGGACTAAAATAAAATATGGCAATTTTAGGGACTAAAGTGCAATTTTACTAAACTCAGGAACAAAAGTGTAGTTATGGAAAGTTGAGTCATAAAAGGCCTAAAATTGTCCAGAAATATTTTTGTCCCAAATTTTATCAATAAATAGAGAATGAAATTTGGACTAGGCATATCTATCATAATTCTAATTTAAGGTCCTAATAAATTGATATTAATTTTCAAAGTCTAGAAATTATTACAGTATCTTCTGAACCTCATCATCAGATAAATTTTTTTACTAAATTATTATAATTAATATAAAAATTTATAAAATTGACAGAAGTCATAAAGGAGCCTATAGAATTAATTAGAGAATTTAAGGTGAAAACAGACAACAATAAAGGATTAAAAGAAATATATGAAATTTTTAACATGACTTCTGGGCCTCAGAAAATTATGAGACTTTGTAGAAAATTTATTTTATATTAGAATGAATTTCTATAAATGTCATAACCTTTAAAAAAATTTATAGAATTTATTTCAAAAATTAGGGTAATTTAAGGATATCGATATAGAACATAATATGTGTCTTGGGAATTATGCCAAATTAATGGTTTAGGTCTAAACAAGCCCAATATGGCATCATATGAAGTCCCAAGGTGCTGAGGAAGTGTTCGAGTTCAAATAGGATTTTTATGCTATTTTTATGAAAAAAATAATAAGGACAATTATCAAGAAGCATGTGTTGGCATATGAGGTGTCCTTGTGTGACCCATACATCCACCACATGGCATATGAAGGAAGCATTATCCCATATGATAAATTATATTAAAATAATGTAAGAATTAAGATAATGATGATTAAGTTTAATCAATAAAGAAAGCAACCAATAGGAAGCAAGATTAGGGAATTGTAATAATTAGGAACTTCAGGAGCATAATGGTCCATCCAACCTTAAAATTTCATTATAAATACCCCTCCATGCCAAAATGAAGAGAGAACTCAAAATAAGATCAAGGAGAAGACACCCAAACAAGTACCTAAGGTAAATAATCCTTCCTAGTTTATTTCTAAGTGTTTTGGAAGGATAGAACCTAAGTTTTAATGGAAGAAAAAAGAGATATCCTTTTGGTAATGGTGTTGTCCAAATCTGTACAGCAATGAATAAAGAAGAAAAGTAAGTTAGAATTATGAAATATTAACTTAGATAGACTTGGATTGTTGGTTATTGCTTGAATTAATTGTATAATCTTTGAAATCCCAATTTATATAACCTTTCTTCCTATGACAGAGAAGAAGGAAGAAGATTGAATTTCAATAATTTAATGCTTTTCATTGAATTTAGATGATGATTTTGTATAGAATTAAACAAGTTTATAACCTTAAAAGCATTGGAATTGAAAAATAAAATTTTAGAGTCTTCTCTGTTACTATTCACACATATAAACAGTTTTTAGAATTTCATAATTTTGATGCTTCCAATGGTTTTAAAATGAAAAATTGTGTAGGATAAAGTAGAGGAATAAGTATTGGAAGCATAGGAATCAAAATGAGAATTTTTGAAAAAACTATATACTTCTTTTCAGTTTTGTCCATGTTTGATGAAGGAGCTGGAATTTCAATATTCTAAGTCCATAAATGGATTCAAAAGACAAAATTGTGAAGGGTAAGTTAAGATGCAAGTTAGTTCAAAGGATAAGGCAATTAACCACAAATAGATAAAGTTAGAGATTAAGTGGTTAATTGAGGTTAATGTTATAAAATGTTTGAATTGAGATAATAATGAATGAATAATTATATGATGTTAGGATTTAATTTTGTGCTCAAAGAAGGCAGCCACATATCATGGAGAAGTAAAAACAAGAAGCAAAGAAAGGTTAAAGGAAAGTCAAGTATGTGAGGTAGTGAACTTACCTACTTGTATGCTTATGTTGCTTAGATATTTTATGTGATATTTGCTTTCTTTAATTACGTGGAGTATGTACGATTAAGTGATGCTCGATTTCTTTTTATGCTATGGCCATATGTTATAATTAAGGGACATGGAAGCATGTAAGACATTATTATGCAAGCATGATCATTAAGTGCACACATATTAACATTAAGCATGTAGTTGCATACATTGTATAATTTCCATTTGCTACTAAGATTTCCCCCAAAATATCACCCCTTCTATGTCATCACACAACAAGGATTTCACATGAGGAGGAAGATGAAGATGCATGAAGAAGAGTTAGGGATTAGTTGCATGCTTGAAATGTTTATGTATGTAAAATTAGTTGTTGAAACTTGTCACTATAAACAGTAACTCATGAGGAGGCAGTGACATGTGAGATGTAATTAAAAATATTAAACGTTGGAATAAATATTTTACCGACATTTAGTTAACATGTCAAGCTTCTTTTTGACACCAATAACATCTTATTCTGACGTCAATACAAATAGAACAAAGTTTTCAAAATTAAGAACCAGAAACTGTTTTCAAAATTTTTGACCAAATAAACAGTAATCTTTGACGATTAAACTGTACTAATTGACTAAGCATTTGGTCTGAGACTTATTTTTTCCTGAAAGTACAATATGTTAACTTCGAGTATCCTTTCAAACCACTTAATTTCTATTTTTCTAGAATTAATTATGATTTTTTTAAATTCATTGCTGAATCTGGAAATACCATATGAACAGTAACTCATGAAGAGTGAAATTTCAAATTTAGCTAATAGACTTAAAAGTCATGTAAGTGGTTCTAAATGCTATCGAATGGTCCCTAAGACGTACAAAAATAAGGTGTTACAACAAGATCTGTATAAAATAAAAAAAATTAGGATAATCTTTGATCCTATATGATACAATTATTAGAACTATGTTGAAGTATGGTACTATATATTTTAGGATCAAAACAAAATTTTTAAACATACTTGGTTTATTTATTTCAAAACTAAAACCAAGTATAACTTTCCTCAATGGTTCAGACACTGGTGGAAATTTTTTGGACCAATACTTGAAATGTTTCCTCCAAAAGTAGTTCAAACTTTTGAGCTTTTCAAACAAAAGTTTAACATTGGTGAAAACCCTTTCCCTGTTGAACTTTACTACTTTTCAAACCTATCTGGATCTTGGATTTTTTCTTGGAGCTATAGGTTTTCAAATACAGAAGGATCAAGATTCCTACCCGTATTACAAAGACTTTTGTCTATGTAGTGGTGGGCGAAATTCAATCTTTCTAGAATAAACACAATACAGTCAAGGGTCCAAGCTGTCCTCGTTTCAACAAATGATAAGGTTAGCCTTATCAACCAATAAGTTCTATGCTCCAACTCCTCCAACAACAGGAGCAGACTTCTACAAATCAGACAAGTTCTACTCCACTTTCAGAAAAAGATGAAAAAGAAGAATTTGATATTGACTTAGATAAAGACTAAATGATCCTAAGAATCGATTTGGTCGAGTAATCTGTCCTAAATTTTTAGTAAAAAAATTCTAAAAGTACTGTTCAAATAGTAAATCACTGTAGCAGTACTAATCAAACAATAAGTCACCGTAGTATCGACAAGAATTGTAGTGTCGGCAACACCGTGCAAATTGTGTTATGATAATAACTGTCATTTTAATTATCAAACAAACTAAACTAACCAATAGTAAAATGAACCTAACTTAGGTCGAATCACAAGGAGCCTAAATAGATACTAAAGTTCCTAACTAATCCAATGAGCCACAAATTAACAAATTAATCAGATAAATTATGAGATTAGATATTGAATAATTTCTGAATATAAATCATATGCTCCTATTTATGATTTTAGTTGTTAATAATGATGATATGAATCAATGACAAGTGTGTTCCCTTGGAGATTACCTTACCTTCATTATTCACAAAATATGAGGAGTTAGTTGAATTAGGATATGTTAGCTAACAACTCGCCAGCTAAATCTCAATCAAAGTTACAACTCGCTGATATTGAATAGAGAAATATGAATCATTCAACTTAAGAGGTAGAAGAAGATGAATTAAACAGATACAACTGTACTCTGCTATAGAATTGCTCTAATTAACCACAACCATGTCCAATTAGTTCAAGGATGAGAATCAATCAAAGTATCAATTATGTAAAAATAGGAAATCCAACTCGATTCCCTCATCATTAATCATCTACTAACTTTAATTACATCAGTAATTATAGAATTAACTATATTAACTTGATACAATTAAATCTGAATTAAAAACACAATGAACTCCCTGTTCAGATTAAGGATTCTGGTTCAGTATCATCTCCAAGAAAGCACAGCAACTCTAGCCTTCCATTGCTGTCAAGACTTCAACAGCAACAGCAAAACCAGTAGCAGTCATGATAAGTGCAGAAAGAGAAGATGAAGATGGAGGTAAAACTTTCCTCTGGTTCTATTGCTTAAAACAGAGGAAGTTGCAGATGGAAGAGAGAAAGATGAAAGGGAGAGAGAATGACGTGATGGAGTGGAATGGAGTGTGGAAGCTGTGGTGCATGGTCTGAAGTGATTGATTTGTCTGAATGGGTGTGTGTATGGCGTGTGGAATGATGTGAAGTGAATGATGGATATATAGGAGAAATGTGTGAATGGTGTGACAGATCTGAAGTGATGAGCTATTGGTGAGTGATTCTATTCAGATGAAGTGTGTATGCGTGAACAGTGCAATAAGTGCTGATATAATAAGCTGTTATAAAAGTGTGGAATGTGTGAATTCAGTTCTAAATTGGACTCCCTCCAGCTATCAACACCTGCCCAATCTATTACAGCAAATGTGTGAAACTCCTTCCAACATGTGATTTCGTTAGCCCACTTGTTCAATCCAGCATATGCTTAAATCTTCTCTTGTCCAACTGTCAACTAACCTCCACCTAATCTATTGCTTGGTTACTGTAATAGAAATTTCATAGATTATTTATCCAATTAATCACTAAAATCATATCAATTAATTTCCACTTGTTCTATTTTTATTTTATTTACTAATTGCTCAACATATTGATAAATGAAGACAAAAATCAATAATAAAACTCTCTTTAAATACACTAAAATCAATACAAATAAAAGTTTATCACATGACTAAAACTGTACAAACAGTACCTATTTCCAGATCAAAACACTGTTTAAATAGTAACTTTGCTTATCTATTTAAGTTGATTCATTTACATAAACAAGTTTAGTTGGAATCAAACACTTAGAGAGAGAAACTCCAAGAATTGAGAAAACCTCCTCTTCTTTCTTCTCTTATTCCCTCTCCTTATGTAAGTTTCATGTTTTGAATAAAATTTTCTAGTATTTTACTTTACTTTCCTGAAATTAATATCCTTGCCTTCTCTAATGAGCTAAAGTTGGCTGGCTTTACTACCTTAGTTCATTCCAGAACATCCCCTCTGCATGCATTTTATTTTCTAATTATGCATTAACTAGTCCATCCAGCGCTCTACTTCCTTTCTCTCCTTTCTCTTTCTCCCTCTCCTTCAATCCTCTGGAGGTCTCTCCCCCAAGTTGACCTATTACCTAATTTAATTAAATTAATTAATATAAAATATTTTTTATAAAATACTCTAATTATTTTTCTTAATTCCCTTCCTCTTTTTCTTGATCATTGATGAAAGAATATCAATATCAATAATCTAAAAAAATTAATAAATATAAAAAATATATCTTATATTTAATACAAAAATAAACTCCCCTATTGTATATATTAAGGATGGGAGAAGTATTAAATATGAAAAATAAAGACAACTGAAATAAATCAAGATTCTAATTGCACTCCAAATCCTTCAGCCATAAAAGCTGACCCATTCTGGTTTTTCCCAATTCAACTTCCTTTCTATATTGCATCCCAGTGGTCCCTCACCAACCTCAATGCACTTGTTACACAATTAAGTGCACTTATTTCCAACCTCAGATAAAACTGCACCTCATGTTCCAACAGAAGGGTGAGATTTCTTCATTACGACTTAAGGATAGGGTCAAATTTTACATAATATTAATTGAAAAGCACACAACAGTTCTGTAAATATTAAAATAACATCAAGGATAAATTTAGCATGTGCTATAGGAAACATTTTAAAGTCCAAGAAATGGAGCGCAATTCCTCTTTTTGAGGTCCACAAAGCACGTGCAATATAGGAGAATATACCAAGTTATAACAATAATTTAGCAAAACCATAAAAGCAATAATTTTTTTGAACTTAGTATAATCTAAATACATTAACTCAGTAATTGGGCAGATAGATAGTTACAAGGGTCCAATTGACAGCCTGCTCTTAATTTAAGAGACATAAATCATGTTCCAAGGGTTTGAACTGCAAAAAGAACAGTCATCTGAAATGTCAACTCTACATGAACAAACGATTCAAAAGCTTTCAACTTCCTACTCTGATTTGTCAAACAAAAGGGCCACCATTGCTGTATTCAAAAGGATCTGCAAGTCAACGTCTTCAACTTGAAATATAGACATGCCCAAACAGCTAGTTAACTGAAATAAGATTAAATCAAAACATTTACAGTAATTTGCAGTAACAACTTCAGCTTCATCCAGCTATTGACATAAAACATTAGGATCAGTAAAAGTTGCGAGACAACTATTGACATTAAAAATTAATCTTTACTAAAGTTTCATACCTCGCAGGTGACTTCCAAAAACGCAAGTAGCTCTCAATTGTGTCTATGAAGAAATCCCCAGTACTTCGCTAGCTTGTTATCCCAAGGTATCACATCCTTCCATCTTCCTGTACAAATTATTGCATATGCATCAGCTGCATACCTGATTGAAATAGAATCGCTGTCATTCAAGATAGCCTCAGCTAGATAAAACTGACCGAAAATTATAATTAACTGACCACTAAAACAAAAATGCACATTCTAACATACCTGCCAACACCATGCAATTCAGTGACGTGAGTCCAAGTATCTTTCAAATAGTCTGATGAAAAGCGTTTTAATTTCTTAGCCCTTGTGTCCTGGTAACCAAGACTAGTGATTACCCTTATTATTTCATGAAGGGGAACTTGAGCACAAGTTTCTGCATCTGGACATAACTCAAAAAATTCTGGCATTACCCCTTTCACCTGCATTTCAAAAGTCATTATAGCTTCCAAAATCAATATGAAGAATTCTAGAAAACAACACAAACGAGTACATATTTTTTATCTGGTAGAAAATTAAAAGCTAAAAGGAGATACATAAAAATACACCTGGTGTCCCTTAGTGCGATTTAGAAGTATACATATAACCATGACCTTCCAAGGGTCATGGGCATGCTCCTCTTGGAGTAAAGGAGGCTCATAATGTGGAGGCTTCCAGGTGTTATCTGGAGTCTTCCTTCTATAGGCTTCCTTTTTCTTCTCACGCTTGGAAAGAGGGGGTATGTCGCCTTTGGACTTGTAAGAAAATATGGACTGCGCTTCCATCATCCTGTTGTTATATTCCATTATTATTTGAGCACCCACTTTTCTCCATCTTACCAGTTTCAGATCACGAGGCTTGTATTCGGTCTTTTTCAGGCCCACACCCTTTTTCTTATCCACGCCTTTGGAAAGGGGAGGTATGTTGGCTTTGGATTTGAGTATGACTCTACAGCAATTCATTATTTTCCTAAAAGTATCGTTCAAAGAACAATATTAAAATTGGAGGGAGAAGAAAGCCTAACGACTTATTATCTTACTTGTGCTGCTGAAAAAGATTCGGAGGATTCTCTGCTATGCTCTGTATGAGTCTCAACCCCCTCCGACCGCTGGTAGTGTGGAAGTTATCTCTCCACGGAATGTAATTTGGGTTACTACACAAAAAGAGCATTGATTCTTCATTGATATTTCAAAAAACGAATGTTAAAAGTTGACAGCAGAGCAGAGAGAATATCCAGCTATACATACTTGAACTCAAAGCGTTTGAAGGGATTAGGGGTATCTTCATAACGCTTCCGCTCAATAAAATCATTCATGATCTTCATGTTTTTCTTAGAAGACTTATACACAACGACGTTCCCATCAGTAAATCTTACAACTATAGAACTTTGTTCCTCCGTAATCGATTCCACCCCTTTAAAGCCTGTACGAACATAACGATCCATTTTCCTAACAGCAGCATTCATAAAACCATGTTGGAAACACAGAAGACGGAAACATTTTGACAAGGGAGGGGCAGAGAGGGTACCGAAGGCGACTGATGCGTACCTAAGAAAGTCGATTGGAAGATTCTCAAAGCTTCTTTGATTGCCCACGGTGGTTTGCTTCCGCAAAGAGAAAGCTACTCTGCAACTGTGAATTGCGTCGGGAAATACGGAGAGCGGGATTCTAATGCTGAAGATAAAAGCTGAGTCCGACCCAGTAAGGGCAAAATGGTCCTTTCAATGACAAAATAATTGTTTCCCAAAGCTAGTTTCCCGCCTCCCAATTGAAACGGCGGGAACCTCTGTTCTTTTTCATAAACTCCTTCAAAAATTTCAGACCGTTTGATTTTGATCTCTGTTCGAAGATGGTGATCATAAATCTATTTGCATTCAAGCTAAAATTTGTGTAATTTTTTAAATTATTTTCTCTGTATAATCTAAATTGACCTTTATAAGTATTGATTTTTAAATTGGATAGGATTATGATAACTAGTTATTGTAAATATTTTATTTCAAAATATAATCAATTTAAAAAATTGAGTACATTTTACAGATTATAAGTTTATAGTAATTAATTAAGATATTCATCTTTTTAAAAATATTTTTAAATTATTGACCTTTATAGTTTATATTATTGTTTGAAAATTTTTTCACTTACAATATTTTTTTATTTTCTTAAAATTTAGAGTCTAATAATTAAGAAATATTATTTATACATAAAAAATATTGCAATTTCTATAAGTTTGTGTCATATCTAACATTATTTTGTTAAAAGAAACAATTATCGGAAGGAATACCTTTAAACCTATTTTTAATTACCATCGGTAACCCAGAATATGAGAAAATTAGAGAGAATGACCTATAAGGGATAATATTTATTGGAGGGTATCTTTAAAATTATAATTATTTAAAAGAACCAAAAATCAAAACATCAATGTACATAGAAATACTTGAGAAATGCTTATATACTCTCAGTGCCACATTATTTATACTGTAACTAATTAAAATATAACAAATCATCTTATTTAAATTTTAGTGGGAACCCTCTATTTTTTAGAAAAGAGAAAAAGTCCCTGACAATTAAAATAATAATAAATATAGATAAAATATTGAGAATAAATGACGATAAATGGTATATTTTGATTAGTTAGAGTACCCATGAAATAGAACTTTAGGATTATGTAAATATTTGTTCTCTTATTTTAGCCATATGTGGCTAGTTTTCTTTTTAACTTAGAGGAGCTATGAATTTATTTGCGGGTTATACTATGTTTTTTTACTGATTAATTATGCATGATGTTAATTTTGAGCTATTTAATCTTGTTCTTATTTATCTATTTAACAAGAAATTTCTCTCATGTGTTGCATGTGGAGTGAAGAAAAATATGTTACAGTTGATTAATTATTTATGATTATTATAAATTTTTATTATAGTATTTAAATTTAAAATTTGATTTTTAAAAGATTTTAAACACCCACTTTGATCTTCAAAAGATTTTAAGCCCTATGATGATAATTAATTAATAATTCCATTAAAATGAGGCTCAAAATCTATTAAGATCAAAGTGAGATTACTAATTAGGATTATTGATTGCAGCTTACAGACAAAAGAATTGAAAGTACTAAATTGAATCGACCCAGATCAATCTTTATTTGAATTAGATATTACAATATTAATTTTAATAGTATAGTTGATACTTGACGTTTGGCCTTCATTAGATATGAATTTGGGTATTAGGGTTTATCTTAACAAATGAAAGCTTAATTAGACTCTAGATTGAATAGTGCGGGATTAATTTTTTTATCTAATTTGCAATTATGATAAATATATACTTAAGATCCCTATATAATTGATGAAGAGTGAATTTGATATGTTTGCCTTTTGAGTAATTGAGTTAAGCATAACCTAATTAACTTGAGAAAGGGTTATTAGTGGATCGAAAGACACTTTTAACTATTAAGACTCTAGACTAATTAAATTCACATTGAGACTAATTAATGATATGAAAACAAAAGCTTATGATGCTAATGATGAATTAGTGACTGTAAGTTTCCTTTAATATTGATAGCTTTTAGTTTGTCTTTATTTATAATCATTTTATTAGTTCCATTCTGATTTACTTAACTTACAAAGATTAAAACTTTACTGTCTGAAATATTATTGTGTGATTTTCCGTGGGAACTCATACTCTACTCATTCTTCATTACTTGATACCACAAGAGCACTTACATTATTAAGGGCCTTTTTATTTCTGTTTCATGGTTTTATTTAGAATGGTTTTGTAAAATTGTTTTTAAAAACAAGGTTTGAAAAAGAAAAAAAACAGTCAAGACAATTGTTCTAAAAAATTACATTTAAAAAAATATAAAAATTTATTTAAAAGAATTTTTCTTATTTCAATCATATAGAGACTGAAACAACATTTTCATCCGATGTCGCCTTGAGGTTATTTCAAAATTTTAAATCAAGGATTGCGTATAGTGTAACCTCGAGTCGTTCTCTTGAGAAGCCAAAAATAAAATTAAATTCTTAAATAACTAAATGCAATGCAAGTTAAGCTAGAAAATATGATTGGTTTTGATTGATTAACATCTAAATGCAATGAATTAAAAATAAAAATAAAATATTTTTGGTATTTTAATTTAAAGAAAGAAACAATCAAAGATAATAAGTGAATTGAATGAAAATGCAAGTGATTAACAATTATAAAATCAATCCTCCAATTCAATAACGCAGGCAATCATAGCTTCAACAGATATGGGAGTTATAAACAATAAATTAAAAATTATAATTAAGCTTTTAATCCAACAATCGAGCCACCTCGAATTGTCACAAAATATTTTCCAAATCCTAATTTATTAACTGCCACCAGAATAATAAATTAGGACTAAAGATATTAAAATCCACTGCTCAATTATAACTCAATAATTCATAAAAGTAAGATTAAGTCCAGCAAAAGATATAGTGATCCAATAATTCAAGCCACCTTGAAAAATCACAAAATATTCACAATAATCTCAGTACCATGTCTGACCCAGATCAAAGTAAATGAAACTAAAGTTAATTAAAGAATAATATCAATTGCCAAACAATAATCCAATCACAATAATCCACAATATAAATAAATCATTATAAGCATTCCCAATAATTATAAAATTATCCTAAGACCTAGGAATAACAAAATAATTAATGGATAAAAATTAAAGTAACTTAAACTCCCCTTTGAGATTCCAAGCTTATGTCTTTGTCATTGAATAAGAAGATTACAACGCTCTAGCCACACATGGATGTCATATCTACTTCACTGAGCATCAACGAACTTTCAGCCATGGAAGGTATGGAGCACGTCGCTGTTACCTCGCTATTCACGTTTGTGCCACACTGCTGAACGTATGGACCTTCGTTGCTGTAACTGTTATGTGCTTCTTTTCCGTCACTGCTATCCAATAACGAGAGGGAGAGAGCTACCGCTGTTGTCTTCCGTGCTATGTCTGGACGGAATGGAGATGGATGGTGAATGGAAGGTGATGCTGCCTTTTGTTCACGCTCTGTCGCTGTACAGCCACGGCTTCTGTCTTCTCTCTGGTTTGTTGTGATGAAGGAGGTGTTGTAAAGATGGAGGTCTAGTGGATATGGAGGCTGGGTAGATAATGAAAGGGAGGTGCAGAAGGTGTGTATGGAAGGTTGGTGTGGCTTCGCGGCGTGAATGAATGGAAGATGCTGAAGGTTCTCCGCGGCGTGAATGCTTGTGCTGCATGCATGGCTTTTTAAAACAAAACCTAATGGGCCAAATCGCAAGCAAGGTTTGGCCCATGGGTCCTCCAGTGCAATTTCGGAATTAATGATCCTTTATAAATTCTGACTCCTCCTAAATTCCTGAAATATAAAATCATAATAATGTAATACCTTTTATTTCAAAAATAATTGTTTAGGAGAAATAATATAAATATGACAATTATGCCCCTATTAAACACTAATTCATTATAATGTTCAATAATTCAATTGATGCACAAATAATATAATTAAGGCCCAAAATAATGACAAAAACCCACTAAAATGATATGAATAAATATATAAAAATATGGGTTTGTCAACTCCCCCACACTTAGTCTTTTGCACTTCTGGGCAAAATATCATTTAAGTCAATCCACAGTTAAACTCAATGCAAATAAATATAAAACTGACAAGGCAAGAATATGCAATTAACTCAAGTAACCTCTATCCCTAATCAATCAACAGTCATGGAATGCTTCGGTGCAAAGAAATTAACACAAGAGAAATAGCAAGATTGAGGAAGGGGAACATAATAGAGCTCTCATAGGTATAAGTGTCTCACTCAACTCTCAAATATAGGAAATTTTCACTCAATCCACCTAGATTAGTACCTACCATAGGCTTGTAACGATTCTACTATCTCCACTACTAACATACCATAGATTCATGATCAAGGGGACTTTATTAGGTTGTAATGTTGGTGAAAGGTTAATGAATGGATAGAATTAAATGTAGAACAAGTTTAATGCATGAGTATTAAGAAATAACTCAAAGTAAATAAAATGCGACTATCAAATGAACACTAATCTTTAATCTTCAATCACCAAATGATGCCTTATTTCAAACTTTATTCGTTGTTGCCAATTTTTCTTTTCTTTTTCTCTCTCTATTTTTTTTCCTTTTTTTTCGAATTTCTTTCTTGACTTTTTCTGCACATTTTCTTCTTTTTCTTGTCTTTTCTATTTCTTTTCTCCTTTTTTCTCTTTTTTTTGGCAACTTAACATAAAAAGATAAAGATAGCAACATCAATAGTGCACAATTAATCATGAAGAATGTAATATAACTCATGCAAAATACTTGTTCAAAGTCAATGGAATGAAATGAAAGTGATGGGCTCAAAGGGGTAAACAAAGGTCAATTGATATGGCTTGTGTTTAGATAAAGGGTTTAGAAATGAATGCCCCTATCATGCTCACAAATCTAGGTATTAATGCAGTTTCGAAAAAGAATCTAAACAAGTTCTAAAGGTTAACCAAAACTAGATGGACATCACACAAGATAATAAAGAAAAGTAAGGCTCAAAATCCTTCCATCAAGGCTTTCTCTAAGATGTTTCCTTCCTAAGATCAAGCTATGAAGCAAGGTTAATAACACTGTGTAACATCCCGATTTTTGGTCTAGGAGATCGGGACAGTTCATCTAGGTCCAAGATGAGGAATGTGAGGAATATCCTAAGTCTTAAGCCTAGGAATTCTGCAGGTAGCTTGATATGGGCTGGCTCCTGTGTAAGATAACCTGATATGGGCGGGTTGTCGAGCCTTTCAATTAATGATGACTCCCGAAGAGTTTAAGGGATGAGTTATTGAAAGAGAATTTCTAGAACTTAAGATGAAGGATAAGAAGATGAGAATAGATGCCAGAAAGAGAATGCAGGGGCAAAATCGTAATTATGAGAAAGATCGGGCCGGTAGCCGATGAGTACCATATTTTGCCAGAAAATAGAGAAAATTATGCTGATCATTTCACTGAACTGTGAAATGTGCATATGAGGTCTCTATGTATATGAAAGAATTAGAAATGTGACCAAGGGTAAAATGGTCATTTTGGAAAAGTGTGCGCGTGAGTGCTTTTTCAGGCCAAAACAGCCCGGTCCGGATAAAATATCTGAAAATACCGGGAGATAGAGAAAAGAATTCCGGGTTGAATGAGGAGTCACGGAATTTTGATTTGAGGTCCCGATTTTTCTGTAAAAATTCCTGAAGATGGGAATTTACAGTTATAATCGGTAAAGGAAAAGCAGTTCCGATAGTGATGATCGGACTGTGGCCAGGGGGCCGTATAGTGTTTCTAAGGCCTTTAGTGACACCAGGGAAGGCCCAGGCCCATTAGATCAGTCCAGTGGTAAAAGGGGCCGGTGTCCGGGAAAAAGGTGCGAAATGACGAAAATGCCCCTATGTTATAGAACAGCTGAAGAATGAGTAAAGGGTATTTTGGTCATTTGCCTAAGGTTAGACAGTCCAGGGAAGTTATCTGGATAGTTGACCAGGGTCAAAGAATACTCTGGTAAGATGGGAAAAGACAATAATGCCCCTAGACCTAATAAAGTAAAGAGAGAGACTAAGGGCATTTTGGTAATTTGCCAAGGGGTGTTTCTTGGGAATCGTGCCATCAGAGTACTTGGGCTGGATCAGAGACCCAAGATGATATTTCCAGGCCCAAAAACGCAGGCCCAGTGATTCAGGGGGAAAAGTGGCATTAAAATAATGATTTAATGACTTTTCAGTAAAGTAAAGTTACTCGGTTGGCACGAAAACCGAGGAGGTGATCAGATAAGTCTGGGACTTATCTGGATAGCATTGGGAAGCGTGCAAGGTCTCTTCCAGGCGCCACATGGCATTAGTCTGGAGAAAGCAGATAAAGCTGAGGATACGCTTTACGAGGCAAGAGACTGGACCGGTGAGTCAGCATGCTGAGTCAGCTGCTGAGGTGTCCAGGATTTCAGACATGTGATAAATGTGGCGCTGAGGTGTCCCGATGAGGTGTCCTGGATGATGTCATGCATGATGCAGTAAAAAGGAATAAAAGAAAATAGGAAATTCCAGGAAAAACCAGGACCACAAGTTCATATGGCTTCAAAATTACATGAATGCCATATAAGGAAACTATAAATACCCCCTCCCCCTCCCATTTCATGCATCCCACAGTTTTGAGCCTTTTAGAGAGAGGAGGAGGTGCTAGAGAGAGAAAGTGAGAGGAAGAAAGAAAGAAAGGAAGTTCTGGCGGAGCTGGAAGCAGAATAGAGATAGTAGAGCTCTACTAAGCCTTTGAGGTAGTAACTAATCCTAGCTTTTATGTAATGGCTTTGTGATTTGTTGTGCTATTGTTTGGTTGGATTGTTGTCTTATATGTTATGCTTGAAGCTCTACTGCAATGCTATGATCATATGTTATTGAGTATGGAAGCACGCATCATACTTATCTGTACACAATCACAAGCAAGCACTATCACACTGCATTACATATATTGTTATGATTGTTGCTACTGAGATTCCCCCGAATCTCATCCCCATCCATAACCCATTACAGGGAGGTTATGCTGAAGTGGATTTTGAGAATCCTAGGAGACGCCGTTATGCTGCCGAAGTAAAGACTGAACATCAGTATATGATAAGTACTGTGTACGTAGTGCTGTCTAAGGAGGCTAGAAGTGAGTGGACCTAGCCGGTTCATCTAGTCTTTCCTGGGTACTACGTAGAATGGTAGTTCTCATGAGGGAATTACCGAATCAGTACAGTTCAGTTCTTTGTACAGATGAAGCGTAGCGGTTATGCTGCCGGAGTTTAGGCAGAAAGAGATGTAATAGAGATAGCAAGATTATGTATATGTCTTGTTGTGTATGCCATGCTGTATGACATTATGTTATTCAATGATAAGTGTTGTTTGGCATATTCAATTTATGTATGGTAAATTAAGGGGAAATTCGCAGGTCCTGAGGTAGCAGTGTTTTGACCTCAGATTGACCTAGTAAACGAAGGAGTTTGGCCACGAAATTTGGCAGGCCAGTCGTACACATCTGGGGCATTACGTGGATAGGTAATAAGCCTCATTTGGTTGTGTAGAATGAGATTAATTAATTTTCAATTAAAGGTTCAGAATAAGGAACTTAAGAGTGAAATTTTGAATTTCTGGGCTTAAGTTAAGATATAATCGAGCTAATATGGCTTCCGCAAGTGTACTCTGAGGAGCCTAAGGGAGGATGTTTCATTTTGGTATCAGAGCAATAGATTCTGACATAAACCAGACAGGATTCTGGCACAGAACAGAAGGTTCTGGCTTAGTGATGCTCTGATGTAGAAAGGTTATTTCCCTAGAGTACATAGAGGTTTAGAAAAGCCCAGTGGAGGTAAAGCTCTTAAATGAGAAAGTAAGATAAGTAGACCCGGAATTACGTCAAGATGGGGTAAGATATGAAAGAAATGGACACTGCTTATAAGTGCAGTAAGTTGTCCATAAGAAGGAGAGCAGATAGTATTGAAAAGGTGCAAAGTTTGATGAGATAGCTAGAATGAGATTTGCTTAGGAATAATCCTAGGACATGGCCTAAGGCTAGAGATGTGATGGGCTGATGTTCCCTAAGAAGAGGGATTCCATCACAGAGAAGTGATAGACCTAGGGTAGAGTACCCTAGAGGATAGAAATGATAGTAAGAGATGATGAATGAGATCCATGCGACTGAAGTTCGCTAGGATCAAGAAAAAGAGGTAGGGAAGCATTGGCTAAGAGTACTCTAGGAGGTAGCTCAAGTTGTGAAGCCAATAGCAAGAGAAAGAGGCAATAGTTCAGGCAGGGGACTGATCAAGGAGAAGATCAGGTTGGAGAGCAGAGATGTCAAAGTGGTGAACCATGGCACATAGGAGTGTCGAGCACGGCAATGCAGTGGTGAAGGAAGGCCACTTGGCGAGAGTTGCCTACGAATGCTAACATCTTAGGAAAGGTGTTTGCTACCACAGACAGAGTCTCCAAATTTCCCCTGAGGTCGACCCTAAGAATGGTTAAGAGGAACCATAGCTATAAGGGCGACTGAGCTGTAAGGAACTATATGCCTAGATGATAATGTGGACGAAGAGTTCTTTTCTGATCTAGAGAATGTGGTTATTATAACGAGTTATGAGAAATAATTAGTAAGATAATAAATCTGTCTTAGCTCAGTGATGAGGTTGCTGTATGAGGGGTTAGGACATGGATAGCTGTAAGCAACTATAATGAGAGATGTTAGTTGCTAAGAATCCATGTGGAAGGTCTGGGACCAAGCTGTTGCTCCTCTAGACCATCACTAGAGTGAGGATAAGACAGAGAGGGATGATCTTACTGGTTATATATATGACTGTGTTATAAGAATCACATAGCTGTATAGATCAGTAAGAAGTTCTCTTCAGGAAAGATGAGGTATCCCTTGAAATTTCGAGGACGAAATTTTTAAAAGGGGAGGAGAATTGTAACATCCCGATTTTTGGTCTAGGAGATCGGGACAGTTCATCTAGGTCCAAGATGAGGAATGTGAGGAATATCCTAAGTCTTAAGCCTAGAAATTCTGCAGGTAGCTTGATATGGGCTGGCTCCTGTGTAAGATAACCTGATATGGGCGGGTTGTCGAGCCTTTCAATTAATGATGACTCCCGAAGAGTTTAAGGGATGAGTTATTGAAAGAGAATTTCTAGAACTTAAGATGAAGGATAAGAAGATGAGAATAGATGCCAGAAAGAGAATGCAGGGGCAAAATCGTAATTATGGGAAAGATCGGGCCGGTAGCCGATGAGTACCATATTTTGCCAGAAAATAGAGAAAATTATGCTGATCATTTCACTGAACTGTGAAATGTGCATATGAGGTCTCTATGTATATGAAAGAATTAGAAATGTGACCAAGGGTAAAATGGTCATTTTGGAAAAGTGTGCGCGTGAGTGCTTTTTCAGGCCAAAACAGCCCGGTCCGGATAAAATATCTGAAAATACCGGGAGATAGAGAAAAGAATTCCGGGTTGAATGAGGAGTCACGGAATTTTGATTTGAGGTCCCGATTTTTCTGTAAAAATTCCTGAAGATGGGAATTTACAGTTATAATCGGTAAAGGAAAAGCAGTTCCGATAGGGATGATCGGACTGTGGCCAGGGGGCCGTATAGTGTTTCTAAGGCCTTTAGTGACACCAGGGAAGGCCCAGGCCCATTAGATCAGTCCAGTGGTAAAAGGGGCCGGTGTCCGGGAAAAAGGTGCGAAATGACGAAAATGCCCCTATGTTATAGAACAGCTGAAGAATGAGTAAAGGGTATTTTGGTCATTTGCCTAAGGTTAGACAGTCCAGGGAAGTTATCTGGATAGTTGACCAGGGTCAAAGAATACTCTGGTAAGATGGGAAAAGACAATAATGCCCCTAGACCTAATAAAGTAAAGAGAGAGACTAAGGGCATTTTGGTAATTTGCCAAGGGGTGTTTCTTGGGAATCGTGCCATCAGAGTACTTGGGCTGGATCAGAGACCCAAGATGATATTTCCAGGCCCAAAAACGCAGGCCCAGTGATTCAAGGGGAAAAGTGGCATTAAAATAATGATTTAATGACTTTTCAGTAAAGTAAAGTTACTCGGTTGGCACGAAAACCGAGGAGGTGATCAGATAAGTCTGGGACTTATCTGGATAGCATTGGGAAGCGTGCAAGGTCTCTTCCAGGCGCCACATGGCATTAGTCTGGAGAAAGCAGATAAAGCTGAGGATACGCTTTACGAGGCAAGAGACTGGACCGGTGAGTCAGCATGCTGAGTCAGCTGCTGAGGTGTCCAGGATTTCAGATATGTGATAAATGTGGCGCTGAGGTGTCCCGATGAGGTGTCCTGGATGATGTCATGCATGATGCAGTAAAAAGGAATAAAAGAAAATAGGAAATTCCAGGAAAAACCAGGACCACAAGTTCATATGGCTTCAAAATTACAGGAATGCCATTGAAGGAAACTATAAATACCCCCTCCCCCTCCCATTTCATGCATCCCACAATTTTGAGCCTTTTAGAGAGAGGAGGAGGTGCTAGAGAGAGAAAGTGAGAGGAAGAAAGAAAGAAAGGAAGTTCTGGCGGAGCTGGAAGTAGAATAGAGATAGTAGAGCTCTGCTAAGCCTTTGAGGTAGTAACTAATCCTAACTTTTATGTAATGGCTTTGTGATTTGTTGTGCTATTGTTTGGTTGGATTGTTGTCTTATATGTTATGCTTGAAGCTCTACTGCAATGCTATGATCATATGTTATTGAGTATGGAAGCACGCAGCATACTTATCTGTACACAATCACAAGCAAGCACTATCACACTGCATTACATATATTGTTATGATTGTTGCTACTGAGATTCCCCCGAATCTCATCCCCATCCATAACCCATTACAGGGAGGTTATGCTGAAGTGGATTTTGAGAATCCTAGGAGACGCCGTTATGCTGCCGAAGTAAAGACTGAACATCAGTATATGATAAGTACTGTGTACGTAGTGCTGTCTAAGGAGGCTAGAAGTGAGTGGACCTAGCCGGTTCATCTAGTCTTTCCTGGGTACTACGTAGAATGGTAGTTCTCATGAGGGAATTACCGAATCAGTACAGTTCAGTTCTTTGTACAGATGAAGCGTAGCGGTTATGCTGCCGGAGTTTAGGCAGAAAGAGATGTAATAGAGATAGCAAGATTATGTATATGTCTTGTTGTGTATGCCATGCTGTATGACATTATGTTATTCAATGATAAGTGTTGTTTGGCATATTCAATTTATGTATGGTAAATTAAGGGGAAATTCGCAGGTCCTGAGGTAGCAGTGTTTTGACCTCAGATTGACCTAGTAAACGAAGGAGTTTGGCCACGAAATTTGGCAGGCCAGTCGTACACATCTGGGGCATTACGTGGATAGGTAATAAGCCTCATTTGGTTGTGTAGAATGAGATTAATTAATTTTCAATTAAAGGTTCAGAATAAGGAACTTAAGAGTGAAATTTTGAATTTCTGGGCTTAAGTTAAGATATAATCGAGCTAATATGGCTTCCGCAAGTGTACTCTGAGGAGCCTAAGGGAGGATGTTTCACACTGCACCAAAGTCACTCCACTATGCTAATAAACTAAGAATAAAAATTACTCAAATTAAAATGCATTCTTACCTAGATATGTCAATATTCACATGCATAAAGCAAAAATGATTTAAAAATAAAGTCTAAGGATTGTAAAAGTCAAGTAGAAAATGGGAATCACAGCAGCAATTCACTCATATAGTAATGAAAAATCCAAACAATTTAGGCTCAAAAGGTTCAAAATTTTTGAATTTTTCAGATTAGGATGATTCAAACAGTGGCAAAGCAAATTAGCAAAAGTAAACCCTCCTCCACACTTAAACTATGTGTTGTCCTCAACACATCACTAAAGCATATATCAAAGGGAGAAGGGGAAATGGTTAAAGAGTCATGAGCTAAAAAGGAAGATATATTCAAAGAAAAACTAACCTAAAATTTAAGAAATCTTTAAAATGCAACATATTCTAAGAAATTGTTAAAAGATATAAAGCGATAAATCTAAATTATTCTAACTTTTACTAGTGGGATAGTCCCTCCCCTACACTTATCTCAAACAATAAAGCTCAATAAATCAAAGGGTGAGAAGTTAAGGAAGGAAAGGGACAACCTTGAGGACGAAATCTCTTCAAACTCTTGTAAGAGAAGTTCTTATCCCAGATGAGAAACATGTATTTCTTCTTGCATCTACTTCTCCTACATTATTCTTCCTTGATGATGTTGGTTTTTGATCAATTGGAGGAGCCCTAATATCAGGGATATAGTAATCACCATACAATTTTCTTAAGTAAGACACCTGCAAGAGATTTAACAAAACGCAAGCAACATCTTTTCCAACTCCAAGTATAGGACAAGAATCAAAATACTTGAAACCGTGAAAAGCTTTCAAGCGTGAAAGGTTAGTAATCAAGATATCAGATGTCAGAATTCTATAAGATATATAAGAACACAAGTATTTCTCACATCCAATAAAATCAATAAGACTCCCTTCAGTAAGAGTCTTGACTTCAATATGAGGAATTGGAATGTAATCATCAGTAATTAAGTCTTTATCAAGTATCAAATCACATGATAATATTTCATCCTTATCAGCACCCTCCTTTTCATCCTCTTGAATGGTAGGCATAATTTGTGATGGTCTGGGCTTAGTTTTATGTCTCATTTTCTTTGTTATGACGTTTTGTGGTGCTAGAGCGACTTCCTCGATCATTGTGGTAGCCTTTACTTCATCATGTGATTCCATGAATCTTGACAATACAACAAAAATACCTTCCTCAAACTTATCAAATGCAGAATTAGTAGTAATATCATAATCGAAACAAGATGATGCGTCAAAATCATGAGTAGTAGAAAGCCAGCTATCTATCTCTAAACAATAGACACATGATACGTCACCCTCACATGCACATAAATGAGAAGGATGGGAGAAAGATAGACAAGTAAAAGCATCATCATGCTTCACAACCATGTTATACCTGTCAGGTTCATGCATATCAGTCTCCTCATCACATATGGAGTCAGAAGGTGATACTTTCTCCACTTGTATCTTCGTGATAGTTGCAGCCTCTTTATCATTTTGCACCATTAGTTGTTTCTGAGACTGCTCCAAGAGCTTCTTTTCTGGCAGGCTTTCAGATTGAATAGATGCTTCTTTCTCAACTTGGGAAATTTCTTGAGGAGTGTAGGCCGGAGGAGACAACAACAACAACAACAACAACAAAGCCTTTTCCCATTAAATGGGGTCGGATACATGGATCATACGACGCCATTGTGCTCTGTCAAAAACTAAATCCTTGGATAGGTTATTGACCAGGAGATCCCGCTCAATGACCTCGTTGAGCGTTCCCTTTGGCCTTCCTCTACTCCTTTTAACCGGACTCCATACTATTTGATCCACCCTCCTCACCGGCGTATCCCTTGGCCTTCTTTGTACGTGTCCAAACCACCTAAGACGGTTCTC
This sequence comes from Leucaena leucocephala, assembly GCA_037074615.1. NCBI lineage: Eukaryota > Viridiplantae > Streptophyta > Magnoliopsida > Fabales > Fabaceae > Leucaena > Leucaena leucocephala. The sequence continues at coordinate 20,397,396 of CM073532.1, read as the reverse complement.
CACTATTTTCTCCGCAATAGGTGCCACTCCAACTCTTCCCCGTATTTGTTCATTACGAATCTTATCTTTTCTTGTATGCCCACACATCCATCTCAACATCCTCATTTCGGCTACCCCAACTTTATGCTCTTGTTGTCCTTTTAAAGCCCAACATTCACTTCCATAAAGCATTGCTGGTCTTATAGCAGTACGATAAAACTTTTCTTTTAATTTATCTGGTACTTTCCGATCACATATAACCCCAGTAGCCTTTCTCCATTTAAACCACCCAGCCTGGATTCTATGATTAACATCCTCCAAAATTTCACCATCTTTCTGTATAATTGATCCCAAATATTTGAACTTATCTATTTGTGGAATAACTTGATCTCCTAATCTGACCTCCAAATTACTTCTAACTTGCCTCTTAGAAAAATTACAATGCATGTATTCAGTCTTACTTCTACTCAGACGAAAACCCTTCGACTCTAAAGTACTTCTCCATAACTCAAGTTTAAAATTGATCTCTTCTCTTGACTCCGCCATAAGAACTACATCGTCCGCAAAAAGCATGCACTTAGGGATTTCGTCTTGAATAGGCTTAGTTAGAACATCCACTACCAGATTAAATAAATAAGGACTCAAAGATGATCCCTGATGTAGACCAATCTTTATGGGAAAATCCTTTGTTTCTCCCCCAGACGTTCTCCGGAGGAGACTCAACTTCTATTTTCTCATCAACTAGTTCTTCATCCTCTTCATTCTCTTTGAATTGCATTTTCTTACCTCCACTTTCCTTACCACTTCTCAGTGTGATTGCATTCACGGATTGAGGATTTATCACTATTTCAGAGGGTATAGAACCAGTACTCTTTGCTTGTTGTTCACTCAAGTTGTTGGAGATTTGAGTAACAAAAGCATTCAAGTTCTCATGCTTAGTCTCCATTTGCTCCAATTTAGAGAACACATTTTGTAGATATGAGTCCATGTTATTCTCCATAGCATGTAACTTAGCACCAGTTTCTGAATTCTGATGGTTAAATTTTAAATTAAGTTCGGTAATACCTTTTATGATCATAGCAAGTTCATCACCTCCAGAAAAAGAAGATGATGCCCCTTGATTAAACACCACTTGATTGGGGAAATTTTCTTGAGTGTTGACTTGATTCCCACCCCATCTAAGGTTAGGGTGATCTCTCAATCCTGGGTTATAGATGTTAGAGTAGGGATCATCACCTGCAAAACCATAAAATGTAGGTAAGGAAGAATTTAGTGCTCCTTTAATTTCAAAGTTCATATCATCTTTATAAAAGTCATAAGGATCATAATTAATATTGGAATTATAAATCTCCCTCATACTTCTATTATCCTCATCATAATGCCATAAATTGATCCCATCATATCTGTTGTTCCCATTAAACCCATTATATTCATTACTATCATTAAAACCATTCATGGTTTCTTTTTCATTATTTTGAATTACTAACAGACAAATGTTCACTAGAGGTAGCTGTCAGATAAAAAGAACAAAATAAAAAAGAACAAAATGAATCAAACAAAACACAAAAGAAAAAAAAGAAAATGGAAGAACCAAATAAACCAAAAAAAATTATTTTTATTTTTTTAAAAAAATGCAAATGCAAAAAATTATGCAAACTAACTAAGACAGGCTCAACAAATAAATCTTAGTCAATGTTACTTGACACTTAGTTATTAGGGAATCAATTTTTTTGGCTCCCCGGCAACGGCGCCACTTGAAACAACATTTTCGTCCGATGTCACCTTGGGGTTACTTTAAAATTTTAAACCAAGGATCGCGTATAGTGCAACCTCGAGTCGTTCTCTTGAGGAGCCAAAAATAAAATAAAATTCCTAAGTAACTAAATGCAATGCAAGCTAAGCTAGAAAATATGATTGGTTTTGATTGATTAACATCTAAATGCAATGAATTAAAAATAAAAATAAAATATTTTTGGTATTTTAATTTAAAGAAAGAAACAATCAAAGATAATAAGTGAATTGAATGAAAATGCAAGTGATTAACAATTATAAAAGCAATCCTCCAATTCAATAACGTAGGCAATCATAGCTTCAACAGATATGAGAGTTATAAACAATAAATTAAAAATTATAATTAAGCTTTTAATCCAACAATCGAGCCACCTCGAATTGTCATAAAATATTTTCCAAGTCCTAATTTATTAACTGCCACCAAAATAATAAATTAGGACTAAAGATATTAAAATCCACTGCTCAATTATAACTCAATAATTCATAAAAGTAAGATTAAGTCCAGCAAAAGATATAATGATCCAATAATTCAAGCCACCTTGAAAAATAACAAAATATTCACAATAATCTCAGGACCGTGTCTGACCCAGATCAAAGTAAATGAAATTAAAGTTAATTAAAGAATAATATCAATTGCCAAACAATAATCCAATCACAATAATCCTCAATATAAATAAATCATTATAAGTATTCCCAATAATTATAAAATTATCCTAAGATGTAGGAATAATAAAATAATTAATGGGTGAAAATTAAAGTAACTTAAACTCCCCTTTGAGATTCCAAGCTCATGTCTTTGTCATTGAATAAGAAGATTACAACGCTCTAGCCACGCATGGATGTCATATCTACTTCACCGAGCATCAACGAACTTTCAGCCATGGAAGGTATGGAGCACGTCGCTGTTACCTCGCTGTTCACGTTTGTGCCGCGCTGCTGCACGTATGGACCTTCGTTGCTGTAACTGTTATGTGCTTCTTTTCCGTCACTGCTATCCAAGAACGAGAGGGAGAGAGCTGCCGCGGTTGTCTTTCGTGCTGTGTCTGGACGGAATGGAGATGGATGGTGAATGGAAGGTGATACTGCCTTCTGTTCACGCTCTGTCGCTGTATAGCCACGGCTTCTGTCTTCTCTCTGGTTTGTTGTGATGAAAGAGGGGTTGTAAAGATGGAGGTCTAGTGGATATGGAGGCTGGGTAGATAATGAAAGGGAGGTACAGAAGGTGTGTATGGAAGGTTGGTGTGGCTTCGCGGCGTGAATGAATGGAAGATGCTGAAGGTTCTCCGCGGCGTGAATGCTTGTGCTGCATGCATGGCTTTTTAAAACAAAACCTAATGGGCCAAATCGCAAGGTTTGGCCCATGGGTCCTCCAGTGCAATTTCAGAATTAATGATCCTTTGTTGTCCCTTGTAAATTCTGACTTCTCCTAAATTCCTGAAATATAAAATCATAATAATGTAATACCTTTTATTCCAAAAATAATTGTTTAGGAGAAATAATATAAATATGACAATTATGCCCCTATTAAACACTAATTCATTATAATGTTCAATAATTCAATTGATGCACAAATAATATAATTAAGGCCCAAAATAATGACAAAAGCCCACTAAAATAATATGAATAAATGTATAAAAATATTAATTTATCAGAGACATTTAATTAGGAACTTAAAAATACCCATGGGCTAAAATAACTTTATATCCCTCATTATAAAAAAATGTTAAAAATGTTTCACACTAAATCTTCTTTTATTCAAATTGAAATTTGTGTGTAATGCTTTAAATTATTTTTTTATAATCCAAATTATTGACCTTTATATTTAAAGTTTTCCAGTTAAAATCTTTTTGCATTTTTTTTAAATTAGAGCTTACATTCTAGTGATTATGCAATTATCCTTTGAATTTTTTTTATGTTTTAAATGTCAAATCAAATAATTTATTTTTAAATGGGTTTGGATTATGATAACTAGTTAATTAAATATTTCATTATAAAATAAAATTAATTTAAAAATTTTGAGAACTTTTTACTTTATAGTAATTAATTAAGATATTCATTATTTTTAAAAATATTTTTAATTAACCTTCTTTATAATCTATATTTTTGACTTTTATATTTTAATATTTTTTACTTAAAATATTCTTTTCTTTTCTTAAAATTTAGAGTCTATAATTAAGAAATTTATGGCAAAAAAAATTAGGAAATATTATTTATTCATAAAAAAAGTTGCAATTTTTATAGGTTTGAATCATATTTATCATTAAAGAAACAATTGTTGACAGGAAAGCCTTTAAACCCATTTTTTAATTACAATTAGTTAACCCTAAAATATGGGGAAATCAGGAGGAATAACCTGCAAGAAATTATATTTATTGAAGAGCATCTTTAAAATTATAATTATTTAGAAGAACCAAAAAATCAAAACATTAATGTACAACTAGAGAAATATTTACATACTCCCATAGTACCACATCATCTATACTTTGACTAATTAAAATACAACAATTCATCTTATTTAAATTTTAGTTGGTATACTCTATTTTTTTTGGAAAAGAGAAAAAATCTCTAACAGTTAAAATAGTAATAAATATAGATGAATTGTTGACAATAAATAGTGTATTTTAACTGGTCAGAGTACAGATAAAGTAGTACTCTAGGAGTATAAGTATTTCTTCCAATCGTAATACTACTGGAAAAAAAGTCTTTAACATCGATTAAAATGGGCTTTTAACACCATATTTGTGTTCGTTGTAGATACGGCCGATGTAGAAAGTTTAGGATTTTTTTACACCAGATATACATCCGATGTAAAATTTATATCGGTTGTGCTTATAACCAGTGTAAAAAGTGGGCATCTAATAAAAAATGTCCACCCTTTAGACTAGATATTGCTATAACCAGTCTAAAGAGTGTGTATATTTTAATTAACCATTTTTTATCCACATAAAATGTTCTGATAATCTGACTACAAGCTAATTATGCAACAATATAAATTCAACGATCAGCCTAAATATTTCAAAGTACAATTGAAAATACAATGTAGGTTTCAATTAACATATAAAGTAATCAAATAATAACTCATCAACTAACAAGAGTATATATATCAAATTTATTAAAAATACACTTACAAGTCAATTGTACTGTCTTGTTCTAATTCCTTCTCCGACACTCATTACTCTTCCTCATATATATTCATTGAATCTTTCGCCAATTGTTTTTTTCCACAATATATTTTTTTGCTTGCAAGTTTTATCTTCAATGCCTCCAAAGAAGTTAGATTATTTTTAGTGTTGGATCTCTTAGATGTAATTTAACCGCCGATGCATGCTTAATGCTGATAGCTAGTTCTTTTGGTAAGTATAGCTAATGTCTATGCCCTCAACCTCAGATTGGGTGCTATATTAACCAATCTTTAACATTTTAGTCATTCTAATGCAAAAAATAGAACATGGCTCCACTGTACCACTTGATCCATATGGCTAGGGTAAGATTCCTATTCAACGAAGCTAAGTATAACATAGTTGATTTCAAATTTACAAACCATATTTCGTATGGTTGATTTTATGATCGAGTGAGATGCTATTGGATGGCTAGAAATCAAATGGTACGGCATATTCATGTTCTATTTTTAACACTAGAAAAGATCAAAATGACTAAGTTTAGTGAACCTAGCACCCAATCCAAAAGTTGCAACCTTCAACTTTAGCAATATTCCTAAAAGGAATCGAGCATCACCAGCAAGTAGTTGTCATGATTGAAACTATCATCGTTGGATATCCAATACTTAACAATAATTTAAGTCCTCTCAAAGCGTGGAAATAAATCAATCAAACAAAAAACCTTGAAAAAACACAAAAGGAGGAAGGTCCAATAAGTATATATATATGTGTGTGTATCTCTATGTGTGGTTTATCAAATAGACCGGCTGAAAATAAAATAAGTAGAGAAATAATAAGTTTGAGATAAAACACCATTCCAAAGCAAGGAAACTATATTTATGACCATTAATCTAAACCCTAGCAACTTAAACAACACTATGCAAGCAAACTCATAACACAACACGGATCAAAAGAAACAAACATAGGATTGTGCAAAGACAGAACCTTAGAAACTTGAACGAACACAATACAAGCAAGACAGAGAGTGAGGAAGGAGGGAAACCACTTATAGAAAAAGATGGAGTATAACAACATTGGTAGGAGAGATGCTGTCTAGGTATAAGGAGAGAGTGAGAAAACCCCACGATAGTGTGAGAAATAGTGAGGAACAAAGTGGAGCCAGACAAAATCATAAGATTATAAATTAGGTCATAAGATTTCCACCGGACATACCCACAAACCGGTGTATATAAAATTTAATTAAACAAAAATTAATAATCTTTCCTGGATATGCCATTATTATTATTGTTGTTAGATCTAAGCAGATAGGATGGATCATCGAAGGGGTAAATTGGGTGATTGATGACTTTTAAAACTTTTTGAAACTCTGATAAGTGAAACAAATCAATTTGTAAAAACTTTGATATGAAATTGAAGGAGTTTCTGGAAATCTAAAGAGTTAGGGAAGAGAGAAAGATGCACAAGAGATTTATCCTAGTTTAGTCCTTCTTTAACCTACATCCAGTCCTCGGCTCCCTACTGAGATTTTTCAATCCACTATTTACTAATATTATAATGGGCTCTTGGTAGCCTTTAAAACCTCAATTTTTATGGCTAATTGAGAATACATTAAACCTGAGGTTACACCACACTCTGGTGTCACCACTCCCCTTAAACAGATACGAGTAAAATACTACCTTGAATCCCCTGATTCCAAGGTTTGCTCTTGGACAAGACAAGAATAAAGGGATTTCAAACTCTCTCTGATAGAGTGAATGATAAATATTGTAGCTCATGACTTTTCTCTCTCTCAATGAAATAATATATAATGAACAGAGAGTTGAATGACTAATAGAATTTGCTTGTATTATTCTCGTTGATATCTTGTCATTGTCGCCAACCTCTAAATTTGGAATGTTCTTTTATTTATAGTTGATCTTGTGACTGTTGATCATAATTTTCCATTGAGATTTCTTTCCGTTGGAAATATGACCGTTGAACTAGCAGTTGTAGCCGTTGAGGCTTCTGACACGTAGTGCCCTTTTGTCATTGAAAGTCCGTTGGCTTTGATCTCAGTCTAATATCATTTTTAGCTGTGAACTTAACAGAATCTGAACTCTTGATATTAATCATGTAAACACTTCATTTGATTCAATCGTTAGTAGATAAATATATGAAGTGAGGATTTGATGAAATGAATTTAAACTCGAATAGAATTAATCACAACATGAATGGCAGTAGAATAATACATGTTCAATCATATGAAATAATATTTGATAGCCCAATCAATGATTAAGTGTATATAATCAATTTAGTTATAAATACTTCAACATCAAATAAGATTCTACTTGTTTTCAAAGATTATTCTATATTAATCGATTACCCAATCAATTAATTAGAATTATTGTGTGAAACCTAAAACAGAGCATCATACTGATTGGATTATTTAAACATATATGATGTACTTTATAAAGACAAGTTTCTCAAAAGGTTTATCATAAATATTAATGAGAAACATAAGCATATTGTCACTTAATTAAATCGTATGAAATTTATAAAGATATGGAGTCAGTTGTTAACTTAAATAGAGAGATGTTTGAAATTTTTAATTTTTCTGAAGTTAATCAAATGCCTATTCGATTAACATGTCTGTAAGAATTGAATCAAAAAATATTTTACTACAGATTAATCTAATAGCTAATCTATTAATGTGAATTAATCGATTAACTAATCGATTGATAGTTTTAAATTTGAATTTTACAAATTTGATACTCCACTAATTAATTGAACAGTTAACATATTAATACAAATTAATCGATTATCCAATCGATTAATAGCAATATCTTTGTTCAAGAGAAAATATGTTTTTAATAGATTAATTGTAACATCCCAATTTTCAGGCCTTGAGACACGGAAATAGCCTGAGAATGAGAGGCTACCAGACCCCTTTTGAGCAGAAGTCCCAGAGACATAAGAGAGTTTTTAGGGACTAAGCTGCGAGTAAGTAAAGGTACGGGAACTTATGTGCAAACAGTGGAAGTCCCAAGGGGTAGAATGGCCATTTGAGGTGATGTAAAGGTCAAAGGTTGAAGAGTTACGAGCTGACCGTTCTGGTCGCGACTAGAATAAATCATGGTCGCGACTAGTGGTTACAGAAAGAGCTATACGCGACAAGAAAGCATTATGGTCGCGACGTAAAAGAAGTATGGTCGCGACTAGAAAGCAGTGATATCGCGACTAATAGTGGCAGAAAGCCTTAGACGCGACTAAAAAGTGTTATGGTCGCGACTAAAATGTGTTGTGGTCGCGACGATAGAATGTTTTGGTCGCGACGAGAATATGTTTGGGTCGCGACTAATGTACACAGAATTGTAAGGTCGCGACAAGATGAGGTTGAGGTCGCGACTAGTGACTAAAGTGGCGCTAAGCGTACGGGCCAAGAGTGGTGAAGGTCCAAGAGAGATAGTTACCCGGTTGGAGATAGACCGGAGGCAGGATATCAGATACAGGAAAGGTTATCTGGAAACCATGAAGTAAACTGATAAGGTATACTCATGGGTCCCACAAGATGCCACATGGCATTAAAGTAATGGTTTAGTAGAATAAAGTTACTCGGTTGGCACAAAAACCGAGGAGGCACGATAACCGAGGAAGTGATCAGATAAAGTTAGGGACTTATCTGGGTGGCATTGGGAAGCGTGCAAGGTCTCTTCCAGTCGCCACATGGCATTAGTCTGCAGAAAGCAGATAAAGTTGAGGGCACGCATTACGAGGCAAGAGACTGGACCGGTGAGTCAGCATGCTGAGGTGTCCCAGGAATTCAAGCATGTGATAAATGTGGTGCTGAGGTGTCCCGGTGAGTTAGCACGATGATGCAGTAAAAAAGGAATTAAGAAAAATAGGAAATTCCAGGAAAAACCAGGACCGCAGGATCAAAGTTCATGGTATTTACGGTTGTGCCATTGAGGGAGGCTATAAATACCCCCCCCATGGCCTTCATTTGCACGCAGGAACAAGGGAAAGAAAGAGAAAGAAGAGAGAGAAGGAGAAGGAAGGAAAAGAGAAAGGAGAAAAGGAAGTAAGGAAGTTCTGGCGGAGCTGGAAGCAGAATAAGGATAGTAGGGTTCTGCTGAGCTAGCCAGGTAGTAACTAATCCTAGCTTCTATGTAATGGCTTTGTGATTTGATGTGCTATTGTTTGGTTGGATTGTTGTCTTATATGTTATGTTTGAAGCTCTGCTGTAATGCTATGGTCATATGTTATTAAGCATGGAAGCACGCAGCATACTTATCTGTACACAATCACAAGCAAGCACTGTCACACTGCATTACATATATTGTTATGATTGTTGCTACTGAGATTCCCCCGAATCTCATCCCCATCCATAACCCATTACAGGGAGGTTATGCTGAAGTGGATTTAGAGAATCCTAAGAGACGCCGTTATGCTGCCGGAGTAAAGACTGAACATCAGTATATGATAAGTACTGTGTACGTAGTGCTGTCTAAGGAGGCTAGAAGTGAGTGGACCTAGCCGGTTCATCTAGTCTGTCCTGGGTACTACGTAGAATGGTAGTTCTCATGAGGGAATTACCGAATCAGTACGGTTCAATTCTTTGGACAGATGAAGTGTAGCTGTTATGCTGCCAGAGTTTAGGCAAAAGAAGAGCTAGTATAGCTTCCGCAAGTGTACTCTGAGGGCTGTATGGGAGGATGTTTCATTTTGGTATCAGAGCAAGAGGTTCTGGCACCAACCAGAAAGGACTCTGGTTCAGAGCATAAGATTCTAGCACAGAACAGAAGGTTCTGGCTCAGTGATGCTCTGATTTAGCCCTTGAGTACGACAGAATAGCACTCCGGTCGCGACTAACGTGGTTTATGTCGCGACTGGTAGCCTCAATGAGAGGTTTAGTCGCGACGCATAAGTTTATAGGTCGCGACGGTTATTCATAGAAAGATTTGGTCGCGGCGAGTATGTTCCTAGGTCGCGACGTTATTTAACAGAGAGCTAAGGTTGTGACGAGAAAAGTTTAATGTCGCGACTAGAAATGGCTATGGTTGCGACGTGAAGAGACATAAGTCGCGACGAGAAAATATCCTGGTCGCGACGGTAGAGGAGTTGAGTCGCGACGTAGAAAGGTTAAGGTCGCGACGACAGAAGATTTAGGTCGCGACTAGAAGACAGAAAATGTTAAGGATGCGACGTCTGAAGCTGTAGGTCACGACTAAAGAATAGAAATGATAAGTCGTGAGGAGTTAAGGGTAATGAAGAATCATAGAGGCTATGAATAGCGATTACCCAATACTCATATCGCGACGGAATGACAGAGATGTCCTGGTATGACATTAGAAGATTCAGATCGGGACTATTATGGGTTTAGAAGAGCCCGTGGAGATAAAGCTTCTAGATGGAATAAGAGGTGTTCATGTTTCGTTGTAAAGGAAAAGACAGGTGAACACAAAGCATGAACATAGAGCTTGAGTGGAGAAGCCATGCATAGAGGAAGTTGGCAACTCCAATAAGCAAGTCATCCTTGCTAGGTAGGATAGGCCGCAAAGGATGATAACGATAAGTTAAGATGAGCTAGCTAGATGAGATAGCTAGAATGAGACAGATCCTCCATGTGATTACGAGGAGTAGATCTACATGGTAAAAGTCTTATTCAACCTAGTTGAATAAAAGACCTGAGAGCTAGAATGGGATAGCTAGTATGAAGTTTGCCTCGGAGTAATCCTAGGGCATAGCCTAAAGGCTAGAGAAGTGATGATGTTTGATATGGCCTAAGGCTAAGGCTAAGCACGTGATGGTTAATAGGTAAAGAGTTAAAATTCCCTAAGCAGAGGGATTCCATCACAGAGATCTAGGGTAGAGTACCCTAAAGAATAGAAATAATAGTAAAAGATAATGAATGAGATCTAGGCGACTGAAGTTCGCTAGGATTAAGAGAAAGATGCGTTTTCAGGTGCTTAAGGGCTGTGGCTCGTGTGTCTGGAAAACAAAACCGTGACCTCATGTGGGCACCAAGCCTACCTAAGGGGAAAGCGGATAATATCTTTGTAAAGGGGTTCTAGGCTGTTACAGTAAAGGCCGATAAGGAATCACAGTCTGGTCAAGAATAGACTGAGACTGATAGATAGACAAAAGAAGAAATGAGATAGTAGAAGGTAGCCACAGATTACGGGATACAGTGACTCCCCTATGTAAGAAAGAGTGATGAAGGGTTGAGTCTGTACCCTAATAAGAGGGTAGCGTGGCAGCCTGAGATAGACAGATGTTTCAGGATGACTGACCAAGATATGATAGGCAATATGATAAATAAAATATGCCTTGAGGTTTAGTTAGTCTGATGGATGGTTGAGCAAAGTATGATGATGATATGGCTTATGATGCCATAAGTTATGATAGTTGCATCTCCTTGCAATTGTCATATGATGACATGCACGTTAGAGTATGCCATGATGAATGAATACTCCCTTTTACAGTGCATAAAGGGTAGAGTATATATGAGATGAGAAAGTATGTTGCTCCCATACCATATGACATGTAATGAGATATGTATTGAGGATGATAGATAGTCTCAGTTCATGGGACAATAAGTTATGATATTCAGATATGTTTGAAGTTACTCGGGTAATTCTGCAGACTTATGAATATAGTACTCAGGACCATTTCTGTTGAAAGGAATGGTAGACAGAAAGAAAGCAGATAAGAGTAAAGAGATTGTTTTTAGATCACTCTTCAGATAAGAGTTGGATCTAAAACAGATGGCTCTCAGATAGAGCTAGATTCAGATGAGTATAGATCACTCTTCAGATAAGAGTTGGATCTGATACAGGATGCTCGCAGTTGGAGCATAGTTCAAATGGTTCACAGTTAGAGCACAGATGAGTTATGATGAGGCCATAGCAGTAGAATGCAATGGCAGGTGGTTAGACCATGATGGCACAAGCCAATGGTAAGCCACAGTAAAGTAAGAAAGATGAGAAGGAACTCCTGAGTAAGAGAGGAAGTAAGTAAAGTCTGGGTAAATGATGTGAGGCTATAAAATTTTTATGGAGTTATCAACAGGTGGAAGCAGTTAACCTTATAACTTAGTCTGTTGGTTTAAGATCTTCGGGAGATATACAGTACAACAGAATCGCAGTTAGATTCTGGAGGGTCACAGTTAGATCCTAGCATGGCTCCAGGGTCGCAGTTAGATCCTAACAGATCCAGAGTCACAGTTAGATTCTGAAGAGGCTAACGGTTGATCGTAGTTAGATCCCGAGGTCGCAGTTAGACCTAGCCTAAGGAAAGTAATGAGCCATGAGACATGAGTACGATGTAGTATCTCTTTGGGAAGATGAATGCCAAAGACGAAGTTAAGGTAAGGAAGTTTCACTAGTTGATAAGCTGACCCAGAGAAATTGTTTTATAATGATTTTCCTCAGGTAGCCTCTAGTCTACAGACTGAACTTAGCTTTCCCTTAAACGAAGATGGAGTCCAAGTTTAAATCTGAGTACTGAGATTCAAAGTTTTGTAGAAGTATGCCTGAGAAGCAGAGAAGAGAATCCTCTGTGTAATGAGAAGCAGAGAAGAGAATCCTCTGAGAAGCAGAGAAGAAAATCCTCAATGTAATAAGAATAGAAAAGTATGAGTAGATAAAGATTACCCAGATGAGGGGTAAAGAGATTAAAAGGCTAGAGAAGACCTAGAGAAGAGGGTCTAAGGCAAAGCTGAGATAGAACACAGTTCTATGAAAAAGAGAAAGCCAGTCTTATGTTAGTCTTGTGATAAGACAAGATAAGTTATGAAAGGGTGAAATACACCATGAGATAGCTAGAGTGGGCTAGATATGCCATGATAACGTATCAAAGGCATGTAATGAGATACACGGTAGTAAACGTGTAATATGACACGCACCTAGAGATGTGCATTGTATGAACAGACAGAGAAGCTCCCTGTGTGGTAGGAATCAGATGTTTGAATGTTATGCTATGAAAGAGAATAGAAAATGAGAGCTTTCACTCTTTGCATGAGATGTCAGGCTTAATGTTATGCTAAAACTATGCAAGCTCCGAGTGTTAGAGCTGTGCCTAGTTAGAACAGGAATGCTTAAGCTCCGATGTTAGAGTTTTGCATTCATAAGCAGGTATGCAGTCCTGCTGTATGTTGGCCAAGCATTATGCATATTAGAGTAGGTGCTTTTGTTTAGCAGCAAAGTAAAGAAAGAATAGCTGCGTAAGTCCTCTCTCTGTATGATGTTAAGTGCAAAGAAAGATGAAATGTTGCAAATTTTAAAGCAGTCTGCGAGATATCAAGAGAAGTAGTAAGAATATGATGCTTAAAGTATGATGAGTAGTTAGAAGAAATTCCCGAATACAGTAATATTCGAGAGAATTTCATATGAAAGAAATGGACACTACTCATAAGTGCAGTAAGTGGTCCATAAGAGGAAAGTAGATTTCAACTCTGATTGGATTAACCCAGAGAAAGAAAGGCATGTTACGAAGAGATGTAAAGTTATGATGAGTACTTTGCCAGATGTTAAGTTAATTTGGCTATGGTACTAATTAAATTTCGAGGACGAAATTTATTTAAAGGGGAGGAGAAATGTAACATCCCAATTTTCAGGCCTTGAGACACGGAAATAGCCTGAGAATGAGAGGCTACCAGACCCCTTTTGAGCAGAAGTCCCAGAGACATAAGAGAGTTTTTAGGGACTAAGCTGCGAGTAAGTAAAGGTACGGGAACTTATGTGCAAACAGTGGAAGTCCCAAGGGGTAGAATGGCCATTTGAGGTGATGTAAAGGTCAAAGGTTGAAGAGTTACGAGCTGACCGTTCTGGTCGCGACTAGAATAAATCATGGTCGCGACTAGTGGTTACAGAAAGAGCTATACGCGACAAGAAAGCATTATGGTCGCGACGTAAAAGAAGTATGGTCGCGACTAGAAAGCAGTGATATCGCGACTAATAGTGGCAGAAAGCCTTAGACGCGACTAAAAAGTGTTATGGTCGCGACTAAAATGTGTTGTGGTCGCGACGATAGAATGTTTTGGTCGCGACGAGAATATGTTTGGGTCGCGACTAATGTACACAGAATTGTAAGGTCGCGACAAGATGAGGTTGAGGTCGCGACTAGTGACTAAAGTGGCGCTAAGCGTACGGGCCAAGAGTGGTGAAGGTCCAAGAGAGATAGTTACCCGGTTGGAGATAGACCGGAGGCAGGATATCAGATACAGGAAAGGTTATCTGGAAACCATGAAGTAAACTGATAAGGTATACTCATGGGTCCCACAAGATGCCACATGGCATTAAAGTAATGGTTTAGTAGAATAAAGTTACTCGGTTGGCACAAAAACCGAGGAGGCACGATAACCGAGGAAGTGATCAGATAAAGTTAGGGACTTATCTGGGTGGCATTGGGAAGCGTGCAAGGTCTCTTCCAGTCGCCACATGGCATTAGTCTGCAGAAAGCAGATAAAGTTGAGGGCACGCATTACGAGGCAAGAGACTGGACCGGTGAGTCAGCATGCTGAGGTGTCCCAGGAATTCAAGCATGTGATAAATGTGGTGCTGAGGTGTCCCGGTGAGTTAGCACGATGATGCAGTAAAAAAGGAATTAAGAAAAATAGGAAATTCCAGGAAAAACCAGGACCGCAGGATCAAAGTTCATGGTATTTACGGTTGTGCCATTGAGGGAGGCTATAAATACCCCCCCCATGGCCTTCATTTGCACGCAGGAGCAAGGGAAAGAAAGAGAAAGAAGAGAGAGAAGGAGAAGGAAGGAAAAGAGAAAGGAGAAAAGGAAGTAAGGAAGTTCTGGCGGAGCTGGAAGCAGAATAAGGATAGTAGGGTTCTGCTGAGCTAGCCAGGTAGTAACTAATCCTAGCTTCTATGTAATGGCTTTGTGATTTGATGTGCTATTGTTTGGTTGGATTGTTGTCTTATATGTTATGTTTGAAGCTCTGCTGTAATGCTATGGTCATATGTTATTAAGCATGGAAGCACGCAGCATACTTATCTGTACACAATCACAAGCAAGCACTGTCACACTGCATTACATATATTGTTATGATTGTTGCTACTGAGATTCCCCCGAATCTCATCCCCATCCATGACCCATTACAGGGAGGTTATGCTGAAGTGGATTTAGAGAATCCTAAGAGACGCCGTTATGCTGCCGGAGTAAAGACTGAACATCAGTATATGATAAGTACTGTGTACGTAGTGCTGTCTAAGAAGGCTAGAAGTGAGTGGACCTAGTCGGTTCATCTAGTCTGTCCTGGGTACTACGTAGAATGGTAGTTCTCATGAGGGAATTACCGAATCAGTACGGTTCAGTTCTTTGGACAGATGAAGTGTAGCTGTTATGCTGCCGGAGTTTAGGCAGAAGAAGAGCTAGTATAGCTTCCGCAAGTGTACTCTGAGGGCTGTATGGGAGGATGTTTCATTAATTGGTTAACTAAGCGATTAATTACAATTATTCGATTAACCAATCGATTAATTGGCTTATCAACTCAATTTTAGAAGGCAAGCTTTCATCATTAATCGAACACTTAATCGATTAATGATTACTTATTAATCGATTAATTAATTTTTCTTTATAAAACAGAATGTTGCCTTTACATTAATCTAATAACCAATCGATTAATTGATATTAATCGATTAATTATCATTAATCGAATGACTAAGCGATTAACTCCTTTTTATTTTCTTTTTAACTTCATTTGATTTAGAAACACGTTTTCATCACTTCAAAAACACTTTTCACATCATTAAACAACTTAATTCTTTATACTCTTTTGAAATCATTAAAACATAGAGAATTTAACAATTATTTAGCCAAATTAATTAGCATTTAAATTAAAGATCAAGAAACTAAAATAATAATAATTTATATATTTTTATATATATTAATTTGACTCACAAAGGGCCACGCCAAATATATATATTTATATATTAAAAAACCTAAAACCTAATAAATAAAAACCTACTTAAAAACCTAAACTAAATAAACAAAAACTTAAACTAAAAATCCTAATAACTTAAAAAAAATTAAAATTAGTCCTCTTCATTGTCGAAGGAGTGGAAGGTTGTAGCGCTCAAAGGTTTATCTCAACCATAATTTGTCAGGTCATCGTCGTCGTCAGGCAGCCTATCCACGTGCCTTAGGAGAATGTCAAGCCTGGTCTCTATACAGCCGAAAGACAATCTCAGAGTGTACACATCATCAGTGATGAAAACACAATCCTTCATTAATTCAATGATTGAAACTTGGAGGTAGATAATGGCCTCCAGTAAGTCGTTATTGGTGGCATCATGATGGCAAAGGAGACGATGGTGAGGGAGGGGTGGGCCGACGGAAGGTGGAGGCCAAGTGTAGATGCTGCCTTTTTTTGCCATTTATGGAATTGGAGAAAGAGAATAAGAGAGAGATTTAAGACTTTAGATCCCCCGTGCCTACTTATAGCCTAAAATGCCAGAGTGAAATCATGTGTATATTTAGATTTTCAAGAGATGACTGATAACTAATCAGAAGTGTTAGAAAACGAAAGGACTTGGAAGGAAAACGTTATAATGAAGCAGGAACGCTCTAGACCGTTTCAAGTAAAAAGCTGATATAAAGAGTAATATTTATATCAGCTCCACAAAGAACCGGTGTAAGAATATAGATCGACTTCTATTAAAGCTAGTGTAAAGAGAATTTTTACACCATGTATAGGCGCATCTGGGGTAAAGAGTTGTCTATATTTACTGAAATACCAACGGTTACATTTTTTATATCGTCCCCAAGTGTTCCGATGTAAATTAGGCTGTGTTAAAGACCTTTTTCTACTAGTGCAAGAGCCTCTTTGTTTATGTTTTATGTTTTTAAAAACAAGTTTTGGAAAGAAAAAAATAGTTTGGATAATTGTTCTAAAAAAATTGCATTTAAAAATAAAAAATAAAAAATTGTTTAGAACAATTATTAACTTAAAATCAATTTGGAGAATTTTGAGCAGCTAAGAGATATAATGGAGAGTATAGCGACAACAAATAGAAAATTAAAGGATTAAGAGATGACATAACAAACATGAGAGACAAGGCGAGGAGTATGGCTGCGAGTGAAAAGGAGAAGGGCCGATAAAGACTTGTCGTTAAGAAGATTTAGGGCGATGAGTGTTTATTTTAGCTCGTTTAAAATTCTCCCCAAAAGACAGAGGTCGAGCTTCTTTCTATCCATCCTGGAGTAGACGATGATCAACCAGCACATAAGGATTGTGCATCATCAGGCTTTCTCCGTGGCGCCAAACAAAAACAATAAAACATATCAAAGTTCTTTTGAATTCTTTGTTTTTAAAAATATATTTTTATTTTTTATAATATTAATGAGATTCTATTTATATTGTAATTTTAGAATTCGTAATTATAGGTATATCCTCTAATAGAACTTTATACTACTAAATTAACTCTATATTAATATATATTTTATTTTTCTTACAAAACACCTAGTGCAACCTAAAAGCACTTAAATAGGCAAAAAATATCTAAAAATACTTCTGAACCAAATCATAAATTTTGAATTGTCTAAAATTATAGTTTTAGATTGAGTGAGATTTTGCATGTCTTTTTCTAGTCACTCCTTCTCTTCTCTCACTCACTCTCTTCCAATCACTTACAGGCTTCTCTCTGCTCCTTCTGTTCCAGACTCTTCCGTGGTCGAATACACTCTTCCGTATGCTTGGATCAAGAATTCTGGCAAGCAGTGTCCAGAGGTCTGTGCGTACCTGTTTGCGATACCAGGGTACATGGCTGGCGGAGGACCCAGAGCGTTGAAGGCCCCGAATAGTGAAGTCGTTGTAGACGGGATGATTAGCGTGATTGGGCATGAATGGGTTGAGCTATCATCAAAACCGTTGGTGAATGCGTGGTACGCCGGTGAGGACCCAACGGCTCCAATTGAGATTGGGGATTTGTGTGAGGGATTGTACGGTACTGGAGGCGGCAGAGGGTACAATAGGCAAGTGATGAAGGAAGGTAGAGGAGGAACGTTCAATTTGAATGGAAGAAATGGAAGGAAGTTCTTGGTGCAATGGATTTGGAGTCATGCGTTGAAAGCTTATCCTAGTGAAATACGTAAAAACAAAATGCTTTCGTCCAAATCAATTTAATCAAGATAAATAATAAAATTAATAAAAACACTAAAAAGATATTTTTAATCATTTGATTCATATAATTAATTAAAATACAAAATAACCATAATTATTACAATAATACCTATTAAACATGATTAATTTTCTGAAATAGATATAAATACTATGATAAAATAGGGATTTATCAGCTAGTCCTAGTGCTATGTACTAAATTTTAAAAAATTCTAGTTAGCTTTGTATTCTTTTAAGATTTTCATGGTATTGATTTGTCAAGTCTGAATTCTCGTGAGATGTATCGGCAGCACGACGGAGGAGGAGAAGGATGATGAAATAGAGACTACGGTCGTGGCGGTGACCATGAAGCCATTGAAGCTTCTCTCTGTGCTCTGCTCTGTCTTTCCTTTGGCAGTGAATGGTAATAAGTTCAGTTCATTCATTCTTCAAGTTTTAAGCTTTTTTTATCTCTAGTTCAGTTTTGCCGATTGCTTATATATAACGACCGAAAGTTTTAAGCTTTTGTTTTATCAGTATATGGGAAATTCTGCAGGAAATTTCAGACCCAGCACTTGTATAGTATAAAAAAGTTTTGAACTTTTTAAGTAGCCCATGAATGAACTGATCAGTTTTTTGGTTGGTGGGACTGAAGAATATGTTCTTGGTAATAAGGCTAGGCATTGTTAATAGTAGATTCTTTCTACCATCCACTCATCATGATCCTTTACTAAAAAGTAGAGTAACAAACACAGGAAGGGAGTCAGGTTAAAAAAACACAAGAAGGGAGAGAGAGAGAGAAGAATATGTTAATTTCTTCAATCGTACGAATTCATTCAAATGCTTTTCTAAATTGGATCAGTAAAATATCTAAATTCCCTTCTTCTCTTTTTAACAAAAACAAGATTCGGATCGTCAAGTGAGGAACTGATAAGATAACCATCTTAGTATCGTTAGGCTATTATTGTTCGTGATTTTGACAGTTTCTGTGTACATAAGAAGATTGGTTAGGTTATCTTCTGGTTCTGCTATGATTCAAATTAGATATTGGTGATGTGAATTGATTTGCTATGCTCAGCTTTTAAAAATTATTGATGCTGATTTCCAAACCTCGCCCTCCGAAAGAAGATTGTACAATGCTCATCTTTTTAAAAAACGATAAGTAGTGTTTTCAACACTAGAACTGTTGGTATACTTCTACAATGCATTCAACCAACAAACGGAAGATTGTATAAAGAAATGGTTCTCATGATTGTTTATTCATTTATCAAATTGTTAGACTCTATGTTTTGATGATGTTAAACTTTAATATTTCAGAATTGTTTTAAAATAGCTTATTTTTCATTAAGTTTATTGATAAGTTATTTGATAAATAAGAAAAAAATTCTGTTATGAAAAACTGTTTTAAAAAAAGAACTTATCGACGTATTGATTGATAAATATTTTTATCGATAAAAATTTCGATAAATACATTAAGAAAACTTAAGAAGGGCTGGCTTGGCTCAGCGGTAAGCTCGCTTGCCGTGGGGTCTGAGGTCACGGGTTCGAACCAGCTCCCTGCAAAGCAAGGGTAAGACTGCTTAGATTATTCCCTTCCCCAGCACCCCCACCAAGTGGGGACTCGAACTGGGTTGGCCCTTTACATTAAGAAAACTTAGTTTGAGAAGTCTATGAAATCTGTTTTCCAAAAGGTATTTATTAAAACAATGATCGATAAAGACATTTATCGATAAGATAGATTTAAACTTAATTTATGAAATTCTAATACACTATTTTAGAAAATATCTTCTCAAAAACGTATTCGATAAGAATATTTATTGATAAAGATTTCAATAAGTAAGAGTATGCAAAATCAATTTCTACAAAAAGATTTATTGAAAGATTGATAGATAAGAACATTTATTGATAAAGACTTTGATCAGCATAGTCAATGAACTTAATACAAAATTAATTTCTATAAAAAGATTTATTGAAAGATTGATCGATAAGAACATTTATTGATAAATACTTTTGTCAGTACATTCAGTGAACTTAATTTCTAAAACTCTATCTGTTTACAAAGGGATTTATTAAGAACTTGTCGACAAAGGTGTTTATCGGTAAGCTATTCGATAAGTAAAAATAATTTGACACAAAAATCATTTCAAACTTCATTTATTGAAGTATTAATCGATAAGGATATTTATCGATAAATAGAAAAAAATTTAGTTTGTCAAAAGCACTGTTAAATGGTTTTATGAAATCCTGTTTAAATATCGCACAAAAAAAATTTGACAGTTGATTCATTATTTTTTTAGACATTTATTGATAAGTTATTCGATAAGCCTATTTATCGAAGAACACTTCGATAAATTAGTTATTGTGAAATGTTTTGAAGTGATTCTTATATTTTCGATAAATCTAAAAGACTATGTTATACAAGGGATATTTTTCGAAGGATAATTCGATAAGGCTGTTTATCAAAGTTCTATTCGATAAAAGCTAAAATTATTCTAACATAATATATTTGATATTTATTAAAGTCCTTTTCGATAAACAGTTCGACAAATTCAACTGATTTTCGAAAAGAACTTTAAACCATAATTTGATTTTTTAATCTAAATCACATGAATCAATTGTTATATGTTTAATCTCTTTGGATATCTTTTATGACACATGTTTTTCAAATCATTCTCAAACAAAGAGAATATCAAACGAAGAAGTTTTGGCAAAAAGCAAAAATATGTCAAAATATATTAAATGCAACTACGATTAGCAACAACCAATGACTTTATTCCTTCAATGGTAATATTCAATATGTTTAACAGATTTATGAAGAACTCAAATATAAAAAAAAGGCGAAGTGAATGCTGGAGTTAAGAAGCTAACAAACCGCGATCAACTTGCAATTACTCAAGCATTAATTCTTACATTCAATCTCCTCAATTTTACCATGTTTCACATTCTGTGGACAGAGAAATTTTCTTCTGAGAGAAATATTAAGATGCTATGCTCTTCAATGCTAAGCATAATTACTCTAATCAAGAGAGAGTTTTATATTTTCATTTATTATCAAAGATACTCAAGAGTAAGACTCTTGAGTGAGATTGTCACCTTATGGGTAGTAAAAGGAGTGAGAGAGATACTTTCAGGTGATGTACTGAGGTGCCAAGAGTCTAAGAATCTTAGATGATTAGTGAAACACTTAGAGAGATTATGAGGATTGAACATAGACTAAGTAGTTGGGCTGAACTAGTATGAATTTACTGTGCAATTATCTTCTTTCTACTTCTCTTAGTGAAATAATTCTATACTAAATCTTTTAATTTTGTTTTGAAGTTTCAATTTTTAAATATCACATAATTCATCCTCTATTAGGTGAAACTGTTGGACTAACACGAATATCTGTAGTCTCTACAAAAGAAAGATATTTTTACAAAGAGAGAAAGGAGAAGGAGTAATTGATAATAGATATTTTTTTTAGAAATGTATTTTATTTTTAATTTTTTTTATCATTGATGACCAACTTTGTTTTTGTTAATGGAGCTAATTCATCAATAATCAATAACTTTTATTAAATATAACTAACATGAAAAAAACTAGTAAAGTTGGGATTTTTATTGTTTGAAAAAACATGTATGGAATCTTTGATGAATCAAATGAAATACACAACAATTTATAAACAAGTCCAATAGTCATATATCGTACCTATACTTTCATTAGATCATTGACTTCAGATTTCTATCGCTATTAAAAATCATATTATATTTTTACTTTCTACATATATATTTTAACTAATTTTATTTTCCTATTTAGTTACTTACAAATTTCTAATTATGTATAAGAAAATAAAAAAATTGAATATAAATTCTTAAATATTTATTATTAATTACCAAATAAATCATATATATATGTATATTATTTATTATTTTAATATCAAATAGAAAATATAAATTTAAAATTATATTTTATCAAATTATCATTTTACCTCATGCCTTTCTGGTAGTTTACCTATTAAAAAAATCATCCTATTAATAACTATTTAAATATATATTTATTCAGAATCACTTTTCTTCCAATAACTATTTTTCATAATCACTTTTAAATCACTTTTCTCCACAAGTTCTTATAAACTAAACCAAAAGGGCTATTAATTAAAAATTTATAACCGAACAATTTTTTATTTTTTTAGGAAACAAAAAATTGTTTTCAAAACAAGAAAATAAACCAGTCTAAATTGCCCCTACCTAAACTCCTTACATTCTCTCTAATCCTCGATCTTAATTAAAAGTTAAAATATGTATAGTTATATAAATGAATAGTTTTATAAAATTTAAAAAGTATTGAAACAATCTTATATAATTTTAATCTGCCATATGAATTTCGCAAATGTAAAAGATTTTTAACATTTTATATGATTTTCATCTCCGATAAGTGTATATCAACATTATAAAAAAAGTAAAAGTAATAGCTTTAAGTAAGTTGAACGGTTAATTCAATAAATAGAAATATCGGTCCTGTTATAAATATTATATGTATGTGTGGATATCCATAACCCTTAGTTCTTAGGATTTCTCATAGGATTCTATATTCTTTTAATGTCACAAACCCATAACCTCCCCAATGAATGATTTGAAAAGAGTTTCTTATTGTTAATGTCATTACATTCATCTTTATTCCTTTGTAACTTTAGGTTTACTCTTTAATAGTTAGAGCCTATAAATAGAGGCTATATACAAGGTATTTATACAAGGATGAATATATAAGTGAATGAAAAATACTCTCTTGTCTTCTCTCTCAATCTCTTGTTTTGTTATTTATTTTATCTCTAACTTCTTCATTTTTCTCTCATTTTTATAACAGGTCCATAATTATCAATTTGATTATAGATAAACAAATCATTATCAAACCAATATAATTTTTAATTTTACCAACATAGAGTTATTCTAGTAGCGTAAAATCCTGTTAGATTCCTTTGGGTATTGAGTTCAATTTATAGATGAAATACTTATTAAAAATTATATTTTTATACTATGTATTGGATCTTATTACCATGTATCTAATTTTAGGATTCGTAACCGTCCCTCCTAAATATATTGTTGAGATGCTTTGAACTAAATTACCCAAGCAGAAATAAGAGTTTTATCAAAAATCAAAACGTGACAAACAAAATGAATAGAAACTAAATAACAAGAGAAAACAAATTGTTAAGTAATAAAAATGATACTAAAATATATTTTAAATATTTTTTTTATATTATTGTTAAAAATCTAATTGTATAAATATAAATATTTCAATTTTTAATTAAGAGGAAAGGTGAGAGGGAATATAAAGGACTTTTTCTTAATTTGGTGTAAATTTGTCTTAAAAATTTTCACTTAAGAGCTATAAGTATCCAAAAAAAAAAATTAGTAACTAATGTTACCCTATAAGTTTTCAAATTATAATAATATGACTTTGATCATTACCAAAAATTAAGTTTAACTAATATGTTGATGTGATATTTCCTTTATTTTTTATTGGGTTAAAATATAAATTTAACACGTGGGAGAACTAACCAAGCTACAAAGGACGGCGGATTAGAAGGATGAAGAAGACCAATATGAGATTACATATTAATAGACTGTGATAATTAAGTAATATTATTTATACATCACAAAATTGCAATTTGTATTATATCTGTCTTTAAAGAAATCATTGTTGGAAGGAATGGCTTTAAACTCATTTTTTAATTAAATCCCAAAATAATTTTCTAATCAAATCAATACCAAATTTTTGAAGATTTAATCAATTTAATTTTAGAGCCCAATTATAACTCAACTTTATCATAATTTAATCAAGATAACAATTAATTAATCACAGTAAATGAAGTTGTGAATTTGGAGTAGTTCTTCAACCCTGCAGATGTGAAGTTTGATGTATTCAGTTTGTAGTTAACAGAATGGTTTGAATAATTGCTATCCAGGGATTGGAATTGGATTGATGTTTAGGGGTGGAGAAAATACAAGGTATGTGGACCTTAAGAGTTGAGCTATGTTCTGATTGTTTTATTGACAAAAGGGTAAACTTAGGTGGTATTTGAGTCATAAGCAAGCTCCTTTGTGCAATAGCCAATGAGAAATCACAACATCGACTTCTTATTGCTCCAATCAGCTCTCTCTCATGCACATGATGCTCCTCCTCATGGTACTGTTTATCTTTATAGGTATATGGCTGACGTTATGCACCTCTGGCATATGGACAATTGTATATAGCACTACTATAAAATAGACTTCCCATTTTTAAACCTGTTCTCACAGAAACAATTTTAAAAAAATAACTAGTGGTATTTTTGTAAATAAGGGTAAAATATTTATACTTGATGTACATATGACCGGTGTAAAAGAAATGAGCGGTGTCATTTTTATAAATAAAGGTACAATATTTAAACCTGTAAAAGATGAAATATTCTACACCTGATGTACACGTGACCGGTGTAAAAGATGAAATATTCTATATTTGATGTACATGTAACAGGTGTAAAAGATGAAATATTCTACACATGATGGAATAGCATCCGGTGTAGAATGTCCTTGTGTAAATATTCTACACCTGATGTATACGTGACAGGTGTAAAAGATAAAGTATTATACACCTGATGTACACGTGACAGGTGTAAAAGATAAAATATTCTATATCTTATATACACATGACAAGTGTAAAAGATGAAATATTCTCCACCTGATAGAATGATATCCGGTGTAGAATGTCCTTGTGTAAATATTCTACACCTGATGTACACGTGACAGGTGTAAAAGATGAAATATTCTACACTTGATAGAATGACATCCGGTGTAGAATGTCCTTGTATAAATATTTACACCTAATGTATATATGACCGGTG
This sequence comes from Leucaena leucocephala, assembly GCA_037074615.1. Lineage (NCBI taxonomy): Eukaryota > Viridiplantae > Streptophyta > Magnoliopsida > Fabales > Fabaceae > Leucaena > Leucaena leucocephala. The sequence continues at coordinate 20,372,558 of CM073532.1, read as the reverse complement.
TAAAAGATAAAATATTCTACACCTGATAGAATGTCATTCGGTGTAAAATGTCCTTGCTATTAAAAATCTAAAAAAAAACCTTAGTTTTTTGCACTTCCCTATCTTCACAAAGCACATCGTCGTCCATGGAGAAAACCAGACAAGGGAGAAAATATTGTGATAGAAAGCTCCGCCTTCGTAACACACCGTCTAAAACTCGCCGAAGAAGAAGACCTAGATATGCGATGACCCATACCTGTGTTTGTCGTTCTCTATTGTTGAAGTATGTCGTTCTCACCTCTAAAGCTCACTAAAGAAAAAGACCCAGATTTATGATGGTGGGTGTTTAGTTTGTTGTTTCTTTCTTTATGGGTTTTGTTTAAATATATTTCTATTCACTTTTGACTAGGTAAGTCGGAGGAATTGTGATGATATTTCTGTGATATTTTCAATTAGGTGACGACATTTCTGAGTTTTCGTTTCTGTGTCTATATTTGTATTTTCGTTTTATTCATTTTTGGGTTCTGTTTAAATATATTTCTGTTTGCTTTTGAGTGGGTAACCTGAAGGAATTGTGACGATGTTTTTATGATATTTTCAATTAGGTGATGGCGTTTATGGTTTTTCATTTTTGTATATATTATATATCTGAGTTTTCGTTTCTTGATACTCTGACTTTTTCTTTCTTCCTCTTTTTTTGTTCTCTACTTGCGTTTTACAGGTACCTATCACTACTGGAAAAAAGGATTTCTACACCGGTTTAAAATAGCATTCTACATCGCATATATAACCGGTGTAGAAACGGACCGTGTAAAAAGTGAGACATTTTACACCGGTCACAAGACCGGTGTAGAATGTATACTTTTCTAAACCGGTCTAAATTTTAAAGCGGTTCACATTTACATCCGGTGTATTATTTTATAACATCTACACTGGTTAAATATAGGGACGGTGTAGATTATTCAAATGTTAACACCGGTTGAATATAGGGATGGTGTAGATTATTCAAATGTTAACACCGGTTGAATATTGGGATGGTATAGATTATTCAAATGTTAACACCGGTTGTATATACGTCCGATGTAGATGTTATTAAATTTATATTATTATATATATTCTTTATACACCGGCAGGTATATACGTCCGATGTAGATGTCATTAAATTTATATTTAATATATTTTTTAGAAACAAGGAATTAATTGTTTTGTTGGCCTGAAGCTTCATAAATAAACTGGCCAAATATACGACTCAAAGGGCATGATCATTGATCATCAGTTCAAGATGGCAGAGACATATATAATTCAATTGCTCATTATATTATTCATTTAATACAATTCACTACAAAAACGTTATTCAGTGAAAGATAAATACTATTGAGAAGGAAGTAATTGAACAAAAAACTCTGCCCAATGATTGCGCAGGTCCTCAATATATTGTTCAGGAAATGGATCAAGTTGATCAAACATCTGAAATATGAAATCAAAATTAAAAAAATTAAGGCATTACTAATATAGATTAGATTGACAAGAAATATGAAATCATTAAAAATATTGAAGGGAATTGGAAGACACGCAGCGGAAATTAACTTTAAAAATTTTTCCATTCCCAGCCAGGATCTACCGAATGTGTTTAAGTCAAGGAGAAAGAAGTGTTACCTTCGGTATTTGAGCTTTGGTCGCGACCTCAGTGTCCACTAGTCGTGACTCCTCGCCTCTGGAACTTTCAGTCGCGACCTTCTCAGCTCTAGTCGCGACCGGACGTCTCTGGAGTTTGTAGTCGCGACCTATTCAGCTTCACGTCGCGACCTGTCTCCTCTTTTCGGATTTCTGACGTTCAGATGCCCGTATGGTCGCGACCTTGCTTCGTGTCTGGTCGTATCGTAGAAGTCGACAGCTCAGATCGGCTTCCTCTACCGGTATCCACACGAACAGCGTTCCAATCGCGAACGACGTGCTAGCGCCTCTTGTCCCTCTAGGGCTTTCTAGAGATTCCGTCCTCACCGTCTCTATCTCGGCAGTTTCTTATGTGCAAACCTTTTGCACTCTCCCTGCCCCCTCTTCTCACGTCTGAATGTGTGTGTAGAGATGTGTAGAACCCTAGCCCCTAATGTCAAATATATAGGAAGCTATCGGGCTTCTAATAGGGCCGGGCTTCAGAATTAATCTTATATTAATTCTAAAATTAATACAATATCATATATTGCATAATTTAATAAGAAACTAATTAAATAAATATGGTTTATATTAAATCCGTCCCACAGATTTAATTCACCTATTTATTTAATTTAAAATAAAGATAAGACGGAATTATATTTGATTTATTCTTATAAATCAAATTTGAGATATCTTATCAATTTGAATTTCAAATTCAAATAGATCATATCCATTTAAATTCAAATTCAAAAGTGATAGAGATTTAATTTATCCTTATAAATTAAATCTTACAAATATCTCTTATATTATATATAATATATATATACTGATTTATATATATATATAAAATATATATCCACCCTAGATCATTCATTGAATCTAGACATCTCTTAGATTCAATGAATCTGGACATCATAGCTCGCATTGGGCTGTTTTGTGTGCGACCCTGTAGGCCCATATGAAGTTGGCAGTGGCCCAGTTACTATACTGACCCACAAGTTGTAAGCGGTCTCTAGCAAGGCATTACGACTACCCAAAACATATGAGGATCGATAAACGATGTAACCTTTCATACAACCATATCACGTCCCTTTTGTCACATGATATTTCGGTCAAGGATGAGGCATGGAGAACGTCATCCTCCTATTCCTGACCATTACTTTCTCGATCCCTGAGTAGTCTGAATATAGAAATGGAACTACCCTTCCATTCCAGTATGGCCATACATTTCTCAGACTCACTCATCGAGGGGCCCAGTAATATCTCTCTACGAATGTGAGGGACAAATTCCATCTTGACCATTCACATTCCTCCGCATGAAAAACCACTAAGCCCGAGCATAGCCTTTATGATCACTCGGTCAAAAGTGACTTTTGACTAGCTCAAAGCTGAGCGTTTGTCATGTAGGAATCCATGATGATCTCAGGTCAAAGGGCATAGTGACATGGCTTGTATATGAGAGGAGCTTATGACTTGACCCATGCAGCTCTCTCATAGCGGGTCGGTCCAACACCCTGTACTCTTACATGTGCTTATGACTTTGATTTATATCTCTATATATCTTCAAAGTCATACTAGTCTTATTTCATCTCTGTTCCCGCATAGATGACTGACCAGGGACATTTAGGATAAGATCACGAGTTATCCAAGGATTGTCATCATAGTAAACATGCAAATAATATGATAATTTTATTAAAAAATTCATAAATCAACAATGTTCATAATATAATGATTGGCCCCTAGGGCACAATCTCCAACAAATATAACTTTACCTCCTCAGTTAGGTCAATCCTATTTGACAAGATAATATTGACCATGTGTCTAACTATGTAGAAGCCGCACAAGTTGCTTTCTCTTGGTTGCCTTCGACTTTGTAATATTAACATGATAAAAATTATTTCTCATCATCAAAACGTGGAACCTAACACCTAATATATACTTTTATTACCTTCGGTGTGATCCATTCAGGGTCCCTCACCAAGTTAGTGTGCTTAAGGACCCCTTACAACTGCGAACGTCCTCATAGCCCTATGACCAAAGTTCTAGAGTTAGTAACCCATTTATCACAAAGATCATTGTGTATAGAAGAAAACTCACGTGTTCATGATCTTCTTGACATCAACCGATGGCTTGTAATGGAGGGAGCATAAGAAGAAAATTTTATAACTATGCTTACAGAGGATGACCAATTGCCAATGATTGCTGTAGAGATTAATTAAAAGAGAATGAGTATTATAATTAAGCAAATACAAAACTAGTATGAAATAAAATGAAATATTATTATTCTTACTCCTGCATATATGGTGCGAAGAAATAATCAATATCAGTTTCACCGAGCCTCCTTGAAATGTATGAAAGCCTCAAAGATTGAGAGGTCCCTTTTGCATAAATCTGATATGGGCATAGGAATCCGAACTTACCTTGTTTGCCCTTGGAGGAAGCCAACTCAGCTTGCATGTACCTACAGGTAATGCATACACGACATTAGTTGTAAGACTTGAACTTTGTTATTACATGTATTTATATTTAAATTATACTTACATAAAAAATACTTGGATGCACCCAGAGGTTAGCTCCTCCTTAGGAGTGATAAGAGATTTGATATCCGCATGGTCAAGGAAGGCCAATGCCCCTATGTCGCCCATAACTGAATCCATAGGCAACGTGTCCACATGGCACGTTTTGTCATATGCCAATAAGATCACATGTTGCATGGCATTCAAAGTGGGAGGCGTGGGAAGTTGGCTGGGGGATGAGGCGACGTGATCCGAAACAAGATGCTTTGGCCACAATATGAAAGTCCCTTTTGCTTAGCTCACTGTCTTCACCTCATCAGTGGGAATTGGGACAAGAGCATCTCCAATTATCAAGTCTTCAACTGTCACCCTTAATTGATCGTCCTGAATTTGGATGTGGTAAACAGTTTCCCCTAGGTTATGGATGGAACCATGTGCCACTAAGCGTCTAAGAGGATCCTCCATATAGATCACAATGTTCTGCATCCTCTAACAGCGGCAAACAACAACTCCCTTTAGTGCTTTGACGGGCTTCAATTAAGGGCGTTTGGGGATCACTTGGCTCCTGCTACCTTGATATCATCATGGACAACATTTCTTCCTTGATCTTTGCCAACCCCTCTTGTAATCGCGCCTCAATTGAAGCTTCTGCTTGTGCCCTAGCCTCTATCCAAGCCTCTGCCTTAGCATTTTCCCTTATGGTGGAGAGCAAGGATTCCAACTCTGCATTCGGCACCACATGTGGGGAACGTCTTTGAGATGTTCCAAAGTAATCTCTTATATCCACACCTCTTCCAACTCCCCTGACACGGCCCCCATACTCCTGTTTCCCAATGGCAACAGTCAAGATGTCATTCCTACCATCTGACTTGAAGGATCCATAGGACTCTTGTTGTTTAAGATCAGTCTATAACATAGAAAGAACAAACATAAGGAAAATGATATAATTATAGTCTACTAAAACAAAATAATACAAGTAGTTCTTAAAATTTTTTCCACAATCATGCGAGCATTGTCGCTTGTATATGTTCAGTTCCTTCTTTAGAGAGCGTACAACCATTTTTCTTTGTGATATATCAGAGATGGGGGTCAAGAAGAACACTAGGATCCGACCCAGTATTTTCTTCTAGCCTCTTCCTCTTGGCCCCCAACAACTCTCTTTCTGCCTTCGCGTAACCCCCTCGAGACATTGTGTGGGGGCAATCATTCTTGAGCGCGTATTCAATAGCTTTTGCCCTTTTTTTCCTACAAAACATGAAGTAGTTAAAATCAATACATATGATATTCTGATACATTTTCTACCAACACATACAAAAGGATACACTTACAATTGCTGCAGGTGTAGTCCAAATCCTAACAAATTCTTCCCAAGCAGCTTCATCAATGAATTGATACTTGCTGCATGGAGAAGGTTGAAGATGACCACTTTTGTCCCGTCCATACACATACTGACGAGCTAGTTGTGTCTTGAATGCCCTCCAACGCTCAGCGCAATAAGAAGTCTTCTTCTTCAAGACTTCATATTGTTGGGAACATCGTAAGTGAGCTGGAATGATTGCCATTGAAAGCAGAGTAATCAACAAACAGTTGTGTATTTGGTATTGCTCTGCATACAGTATAAGATAGATAGTTCCTATACCCGGATAGTGTCCCAAATTTGATTCTTCACGCGATCATCAACAGCATCCCAAGTCAAATAGGTGATGCTAGGCTTGTTGCGTGCTAGGAATTTGACATAACTTACGTACTTGGTCCTGTGTTCACCAGTTGGGTTTTAGTTTCTGTCAAACTCAATCGGAAGCAGTTTCCCCTCTTTCCTGTCCTTCATAATGTCTTTCAAACGCGTAGCACTTCTGCCCTTCCTTTGCGTAGTGTCGCTTGGAGCATCTCTAGCCTCATTCTGAGTAACTCTATCCCCCATATTTCTATATACGCAATAACAAAATCAAACATTGTAAACAGATTTAACCCTTTTTCCTTCAACCTGTCAGAGTACACAAAACTTGTTCCTTTAGCAGTTATGAATGGAAAGATGTGCAAACATTTATCAGGAAAAATAGAAAACCTAGATTAAACGAACATAAAAATGGCAAAGCACGTACACAGGAAAATAAGTGCAGAGAACACGTACACGGCAAAGCAAAACGAGAGCGACAACAGAGAATAACGACTGAGCATAGAGAAACCCCACTAAAACCACAAAGCACCACAGTCCACCTCCCAAATCTCTTCAACAACGCCATAATAAGGGATGACTGCTAATTTAGGATTGTTGTCTTTTGAACTAGAGAAATGCATAGCTTCAGCCACTAACATAACACCACTATTTTGCACGCTACTTCTATCATCTAGGGACTTCGTATAAAAGGAATACCAGTTGATATCAAATGAATTCCAACATATTACATTAAGTTCAAGACCACATGCCAACCATCTAACTGTATCAGAAATATAATCCTCATTTTTAACCTCCAGTTTGAACCAATGTGCAAAAGATTTGTTGTGTTCTCTAATCAGCCTTTGCTCTGTCATCCTATTATTTTTTTTTCTGGACAAGCTCTTTATGAACAACAATATAGTCTTGAACTTTATCAATGTTATTCAAGATGTGTAAGTGTATTTGCTGTAATTTATTACGATCAACACTCGTCATCGACATTCCGCGTTGACCCCCTATTTGACACGTATTTTATGGAGACTAGTAAGTCTTACTTTATACAAGTATTGTTGACAAAAATCCATAGCTTCTTCGGCAACATATTTTTGAACAATGGATGCTTCGGGCTGATTTGGATTCTTCATATACCCTTTAAGGATTTTCATGTATCTTTCAAATGGGTACATCCATTGTAAGTATACAGGGCCACACAGTTTTATCTCTCGCACTAGATGAACGATGAGGTGTAACATGATGTCAAAAAAGGCAGGAAGAAACTGTTTTTCAAGCTGGCACAAAATAACATAACCCTCGTGCTCCAATTCCTCCAACTTTTCAGTCTCAAAGACTTTGCCACATATAGCATTAAAGAAGAAGCAAAGTCGGGTTACAATGTGTCTCAAATCATCTTGAAGGATTCCTCGAACAACCACTGGGAGTAATTGTTGCATCAATACATGACAATCATGAGACTTTTGGCCTACTAATTTCAAATCTTTCATCGACACAATCCTCTTAAGATTAGATGAGTACCTAGAGGGAACTTTGATTCCTTGCAAACACTCACAAATACTTCTTCTCTCAGCCTTGGACAAAATGTTAATCTCTTCAACACAATAGCTCCCATCACCATCTGGCCTCGGATGTAAATCCTCTCGTATTCCCATTTCTTTCATATCCAATCTTGCCTTCAAACTGTCTTTGGAACTACCATGTGTGTTGAGAAGTGTTCCAACAATGCTGTCACACACATTTTTCTCCACATGCATCACATCAATACAGTGCCTTACATGAAGATGTCGCCAATACTGAAGCTTAAAGAAGACAGACCTTTTTTTCCAAATATTTTTCTCACTTTTCTTGGTAATCTTACCGAAAGTGACATTGATGTCTTTCACCTTTTCATAAACTTGTTCGCCAGTCAATGGCTTTGGAGCATTTTCAAATTCTTGGCCGCCAAAAAAATTCTTCTTTAGTCGACGATATGGGTAGGCTTGTCTTAAAAATCTCCTATAACATAGGTAGACTGTCTTTCTTCCATGACAAAGTTGATAGTAGCAAGTCCCTTCCTCATAAATCGGACATGCTTTATGGCCCTTAACACTATACCCTGACAAATTTCCGTATGCAGGAAAGTCATTAATTGTACAAAAGATCATGGCCCGCATATTGAAGACCTCCTTTTTAACCGCATAAAAAACATCCACACCTTCCCATAGCTTCTTTAAATCTTCGACCAAGGGTGTTAGGTAAACATCTATGTCATTTCCCGGTTATTTTGGTCCTGAGATCAGCATAGACAACATTACATACTTTCGTTTCATATACAACAAGGGAAATAGGTTGTAAATCACCAGAAGGACAGGCCATCAACTATGTATACTACTAAGGCTACTATAAGGGTTCATATCATCCATACTAAGTCCAAGCCTTAGGTTTCGTGGTTCATTGCCGAACTCAGGAAATAAGTCATCAAACTTCTTCCATTGAAAAGAGTCAGCCGGATGACGAATCTTTCCATCATTAATCCTTTTATTCGCATGCCATAAAATTTTCTTTGCATCATCTTCATTAGAAAAAAGTTGATTAAACCTTGGTACAATTGGAAGATACCATAACACTGTGGGAATAATTCAGGGAAGGAAACAGAAGAGGCCACCGGGGGTTAGTCCGAGTGGTAAGCGGTTTGATATCGCTTAAGCGAGGTCTTGAGTTCGAGCCTTGACATATGCCAAAAATTCCCGTTGGGAGACTTACCCACCATAGCCAGGTGCGCGACGCTGGTCAAATCTGGATGTAGTCGGGGCAAAGCTCCGGTGAACTAGGTGGGCAATAAAAAACAAAAAAAAAGAAATAGAAGAGGATGAAAAAGTTGATAAGCCCATACAAAAAATAGTGGGCTGAAGAGATACAAAAGTTGTTGGGCTAAATGAAGACTCTTATGGGAATAAAAACGAGAATGGAGGGGAAGAAGGGAACATATATGAGCTGAGAGGAACTGGGCCAGACCATATCATGGATAATTTATTGGGAAGAAGAGAACATATATGAGATGAGAGGAAGTGGACTAGACCATATCATGGATAATTTATTGGAAAGCTTACCTGAGCGGGTTGAGGACACGATGGACTATGAAAATAACAAGCTACCTGATCTAGAAGTTGAACTGGACGATATGGGCCTATCTGAAGTTGAAAGGCTATTTCAAAGTCCAGAATTGAGGATAGCCCAGGTGTTCGAAATAGGGATGGCTAATAAGGAGCCCAGAACAGGGGAGCATCATCATATTTCTACTCATCCAGCATATATGAGAGTTAACACATATAATAAAAAATATGTTCATATCTTACAAAAATACAAATTCAATTTTCTACTATCGTCGTAAGAACTTCTTTAGTAAGCGATCTCGTAAGCCCCCTATAAGTACTTTCTAAACCTTAAAGCTATACCTTAACCTTAGTGAGAGGTTAATGACAAACCTATCTAAATTTCCCTGTACAAACAAAAATATTTCTCTTCATCCTCTTGTACCAAAAAATAATACCCTCCTCATCCTTGTACCAAAAAAAAAATATTAACCCTCCTCATCCTCTCATAATCCTAAAATCCTAACCCTCCAGATAATCCAAAGGTTGTTTGATCTGTACCTTGGTGTCTTACATATTGGACACTTCTCCTCATCTTCAAACTCTTTCCTGTACAATATGCAATCATTTGGGCATGCATGAATCTTTCTATAATGCATGCCTAAAGGACCTATTATTTTCTTCGCATCATAGTAGCATTTGGGTAACGCATTTTCTTCAGGAAACATGTCCTGTAACAACTCAAACAATTCTGAAAAACCACTGTCACTCCACCCATGCTGAGCTTTCACGCTTACCAATCTCAACACCGCATTCAATAGGTTGTATTTTCTGCACCCTGGGGATAGAGGCTTTTCTACATCATTGCACATATTACCATATGCATGTGACCGCATAAAGCATCTTCTCCAACATCACGAATCATGTCCTCTACTCGATCATCAGTATCTATGTCATCATCAAAAGTTTGTTCCACCTGTTCACCATGCCATACCTATACCGTGTAACTCTTGCAAAACCCCTCACAAATTAGATGAGTGTAAATATCAGCAGGACTTTGTTTCCTCTCATTCAAACAACTCACACAAGGACAATAAAACCTTTCCTTGTCATCATCACCATTCCGTTTAGCAAAATCCAAAAACTCCTTCACCCCCTCAGCATACTCAACACTTGTTTGTTTATCATTTATCCAACTACGATTCATATTTGTCGAAGACTAAGAAACTAGAAAAACATAAAACAAGAAACCATTACGTTGCAACTAACGCATGGAGAGAATAAATTTTCAGTTCTCGAGAGGAGTTCAAAATAAAATTCACCGTCTGTGAAGCGGCGAGAAGACTTAACGTGTCATATCCTAATTTTTCCCTATCTATATCATACAGATAGAGGAAAGAGGTTTAGAAAGGATTGTGATGATGAATGTAAAAGAACAGAATGATTAGATGAAGATTTAAAGAAGAGGGACTAAATTGAAAAGTATAAAAGTTTCATAGAGCAAAATATAAAGCAGACATAAACTTTGGGCCATTAAGTGTAATTTCAAAAAGTTTAAGGAGCAAAATGTAATTTAAGGAAAGTTCAAGGGGCAAAATGGTAATTATAGAAAGTTGAGCCGGAAGTGGCTCAGAATTGCCTGGAAGCATTTATGTCCCAAATTTCATCAGTAGATAGAGAAAATGATGATGGTTAATCTAGCTTAATACATAAATTTTATTAGAGTTTCAGATAGCTGAAATTTATCTGATAGTCTGAAAGTTATCTAAAATTTTTATCAGATCTCCTAGACCTCAGATATGAGTAAAAAGTTACAAGAATGTGCGTCCTGTGAAGCTAGAGGTTATGAAACTAACAGAAGTAAAAAAGGAGTCCTGTAGAATTAATTATGAAATTTACGATAAAAAATGACACTGATAAAGGGTTTAAAGGAAATGTATGTAATTTTTATTAGGATTTATGGGTCTCAGAAAATTATAAAACTTTGCAGAGAATTCATTTTATATTAGAATGAATTTCTAAAAATATTAGAACCATTAAAAGAGATGTTTAGCATTTATTCAAATATCAGGGTAATTTAAGGATATCGGTATAAGGAAAGTGCATTGGGATTTGTGCCAAGTAGCTATTGGACCTAAAAGAGGCCCAACATTTTGTTCTAGGGCAGCCCAATAAGTCCCAAAAGTTGTCTTGGAGCCCAAGTCCAATAATGAATAATTTATGGATTTTTGAAAAGAAAAAAAGGAATAAAGTAAGAATTATGATTTGTACATGGTGGGACCCACCAAAGCTCACACATGGCGTCCAAGGCAAGGGGAAGAGAAGAGTTTTGTCATGTGATTTTATCTCAACTTGGCTTGGTGGGCAAGACAAGATTTAAGGTGCAATCTTGGCCATTAGATCAAATAGTAAACAAAGCAATCTTGGCCCTCCATTTTCCATGGAATTTTTCTATAAATACCCCCATTTTTCTGCCCAAAACCGTGGCTTGAAGAACCCTTGGGGAGGTGCTGCCCAAATGCCAACTCAAGCCAAGACAAAGAAGAATCTAAGGTCCAAAGTTCAAGCAAGTTAGAGATTAAAGGTAAGCAATCTATCCTAGCTTATTTTCCTTTGATTTGGGAGCTTGAACTTAGGGTTTTTATAGAAGAAAGTTGAGTTTTCTCTAAGGTGTATATGCTGTCCAAAACTTTAGATGAAAGGAGAAAGAAGATATTAAAGTTAGAGTTATGAGATTAAAGCTTAAACAAGCTAGTTAGATGATTGGTTGTTGAATCAAGTTGATATTCTTGACTTTGCCATGGATGAAATATTTTGGTTTGTACTGTTCATGATAGAAGGAGATGAAATTTAAATGATCTAATGCTTCCATTGAATTCATATGATGATTTTGTGTAGGATTTGATAGGTTTTGAACCTTGAAAACATTGGAATTGAAAGTTGTAATGTTTGAAGTTCTTTTCTGTTACTGTTCACTCGTATGAACAGTGATTGGATTTTCATGATTTTGATGATTCCAATAGTTTTAAAATGAAAAGTTGTGTGGGGTAAAGTAGAGAAACAAGTATGGGAAGCAATGGAATTAAGATGGGAATTTTTGGAAGAATTGTGTATGTTTTGCAAATTCTGTCTAGAACAGTGCATAGTTGCTGAAATTTGGTTATTTTGAGTTCATAAAAGGATTCAAAAGGCCAAATTGTGTAGGGTAAGGTCAAGACATCAATTGATTCAAAAGCCAAGTCAATTGGTAAAGATTAAAGGAAGTTATGTTAAGTTAAAGTAAGTTTGATGTTCAAGAAAGTTAGATAGAAATGAATAGATGATTATACGATGTTAGGATTTGATTGTGGCCTCAAAAGAGGCAGCCACACATCAAGGAAAAGTAAGAAGGAAGAAGCAAAGTTAAAGTGGAAAGAAGTAAAGCAATAAGGTGGTAAACTTACCCTAAACTTGTATGTATTGAATGTCATGCTTGATTGTGTTATGGCTTTATTGAATTATGTATATATGTGTAGATGATTGAAGCTCTATTTCTATGATTACCTTCTCCAATTGTATTTCATATGATACATGTAAGCATGCTCATTACACTATGGTAACACTTTCACAAGTAAGCACAAGCATTTACATTAGTATATGCATTGTTTAGTACCGTTTGCTACTGAGATTTCTCCAGAAATCTCACTCTATCCATGTAATCCCAATTCCAACAGGTTTATGAATGATGAAAGAGGATGAAGAATCATGAAGAGGAATTAGGGATTGGTTAATGTAAATGTTGTAGATGTTATGGAATGAATTATTATTGTAATGTTGCTATATAACCAACCTAAGCAGTGATGGTCATGATGTAATGAAAAATAGTAAATGATGGAATAAATGTATGAAATTTTACAGACATTTAATTAGCATATTAAGCTTCGTTTTGACACCAAGAACACCTTATTTCGATGTCTGTACAAAGAGAACCAATTTTCCAAGGATGGGGACCATAATCTATTTTCAGAATTGTTGACCAAATCAACAGTAAACTTTAACGAATAAACTGTATCAATGTGCTAAGCATTTGGTCAGAAACTTATTTTCCATTAAATTTCAAGATGTTAGCTTTGAGTAGAATTTTGAACCACTTCATTTCAATTTTTCTAGAATTAGTTATGATTCTTCAAAGTTCGTCGTCGAATCTGGAATACTATATGAACAGTAATTCGCTAAGAGTAAGAATTCCAGATTTAGCTAATGGACTTCAAAGGTCATGTAAGTGATTCTAAATGCTACCGAATGGTCCCTAAGACGTTCGAAAGTAAGGATGTTACATAACGCGTGAACCAGGGAAAAATGAGAGATGAAAGGCACGAGAAATGTACCAAATAAAAGAGTATTTGGTAAAAAAAATTAAAAAAATAAGTTTATTTGGTAAGAAAATATACACCGGACAAAATATTTTACACCGGCCATTATATATAAACCGGTGTAAAATATTCAATCTATTTTTTTATAAGTGAAAGAACACTATGTCATCACAAAAAAAATATATATATCAGAATATATAAAAGTTGTAATCTTTCACTACTCATCAGACTCGGAGTTTTGGGAGCATCAGATTGGGTAAGATCAACAGGATTAAAGAAGCTATCATTCTGTTATTGGTGGCGAACTTCTGAGCGAAAATCTCTGAAACTTGCTTTCAGTCTGTCAACTTTCCGATTCAGTTCTTCCACGAAGTCCTCCAGCCCATTGAAGCGCAGTATGAGTTTCTCAATGCGCTCCATCAGAGTCACAACCATGGGAGGAGGAGAAGGAACAGAAGGGTAAGGATCAGGATGTTTGTCTTCAAAGTCGTCTCTGTTTCTTTTATGGGGCGGAGAAGGAGGCGTGCGTGAGAACGAGGCCATTGGAGGAGTCAGATAGATGAAAAGAAAAGAAAACAGAGATAAATTGATGAGACGAAATGTACAGATCGATCATAGGAATGGTATACATATATATGGGTCATGATCAATAAGAATATAGAAGAATGCAATTGGCCTTCTATCATGATGACTACAAACGTTGGGAGCCGAAGAAGTGAAACGAATGATCTGAAGAATAAAGAAAGTGGGAAAGCATAGACATGAAACTGATGAGGCAGATAGGACGAAGCTAATCTGCACCAGGTGTTTATATTTTAAATCGGTTACTTTTAAAACCAGTATAAAAATTTAATTTTTTTAAACCGCCATCTCCTCAGTGACCGGTTTAAAAGTGGGATTTAGATGTATAGAATATTTTGAAAAATAAACGGATCATCAGCAACGTATGCAAAACAAGAAACTTGTTAAACTTCATTCATTCAAATTAAACTTTACTAACTAACTTTACATTTTGAAATCTAAAAAAAGACTTCGCTCTATCAACCTAGCTATATAAATACAATATCATCATCTCCTCATTCTTTTCATTACATCAAAAAGGAGGTGGGGAATAGAAAAAGGCAGGTGACCCCGTTTTCACTCATCATCATCTTCCTAGTCAGTGTTTTGGGAGTTGGAATTGGGATCAACAATAGGATGAAAGAAACTATCATCCTGTTGATGGCGACGAACTTTAGAACGGAAGCTCTAAAACGTTCATTCATCCTCTCAATTTTCAGTCTCAGTTCTTCCACCAAGCGCTCTAGGGCATTGAAGCGAGGGATGAGTTCCTCCAGGCACTCCCACAGTTTCTAAAGCAGGGGGGAGGAGAAGGAACTGAAGGTTTATCATGACAGACATGTTTGTCTTCAAAATTATGTCTTTGTCTTTTGTGAGGCGGAGAAGGAGGGGTGAATGAGGAAGAAACCATTGGAGAGTTAAGATAGAAGAATAGAAGAAATGAATATAAAACAGATATTGGAAAAGGTGATCATGATGAACTACTGCGCATGTCTGAGAAGACTTGCATAAAATGGCGGGAAAGGATACGACGGAGTTCATCTAAATCGGACTAAATATTTCCACATTGGTCACTATAACATCCGTTGTAGAAAGTAAACATCTAAACCGGACTAAATTTGTCCACATCGATCACGAGTAAATATGGTGTAAATATTTTATATTATTTACAAAAATGCCACCTGTCATTTTTTTAAAATTATCTCCGCATTGACCGGTTTAAAAATGGGGATTTAGAATGCCAATTTTCCACCAGTGTATTCTTCTTCATCACTCTCCTCCTCCTTTAGATTTGTGATGAAGAAGGAAAGAATTTTTATGCTTTAATAGAGAAACTGATTTAAAAGCTTATCTGATATGAACCTAGAGTTTTTCGATTTTAGAATTTTTTTATTTTTATATTACTTTTTAAACAAGTTATATGAAATAACTTATTTGAAAAAGCTGATTTTCTACACCAGTCGCATACAACTGGTGTAGAATATCAAACTTTCTACATGGGCTATTTCTACATCGAACTAAGGTTAGGTGTAGAAGCTAATTTTTAATCAGTTTAGAAAACCTATTTTCTAGCAATGTAATAATCTCATGTATGAAACGAAATGTAGAATTGAAGATATTGATTTTAGACGCATGCTAAGTGACATCCCACAAACAAAACCTCTAATATTATTTAGAAAATGATTTTTTGTAATATAATCTAACGTTTTCAAGAAGATATTTGAGTTTTAGCTGGTTATTGTATCTACATTCGAAGATTGTATAAAGGATATCACTTATTCACGCATCTATTTACTCCCACGCCTTGCGCGGGTTCTATGCTAGTTATAAACATAAAAGCAGAGGTCTCAAGTATGTCTCTTTAGAGCACGTTATATGGTGGCCTTGGAGACTAGATAAATCAAATTTAATTGAACTTAAATCCCATAACTCTCCATTTGCCCCATTTAGTTGGCCATTTGCAGTTTTTGTGGGAGCTATTAAAAAACAAATTAATTGAAACCATAAATCAATTTCAAATATTTTAACTGCAAAAAATTGAATTTATTGTATTTTATAATTTTATTTTTTAAATTTGGTATTTTTTTAAAAGTTATACCTATTTATCTCATACTTGAAATTATTGTTTGGAATTATTTTAAATTTCATTCATATATTAAGATTTTTTTAGTTTTTGTTGTGTTATAGTTATTCTTTATGTTAGATTATAGATTAGAGGGATAGTAAAAAAAAGCATTTAGATATTTGGTTAAGCTCATGTAATGTAAAAATAATTTAATTTTGTAATATTGATTATCTTAAGTAATGTAAAGGGTATTAATGGCTGGGATTACAATATGTGAGAATATGAAAAAAAAATATTATTCACCTTTGCCTCTTTTATAGTTTTTCTCCACTTGACTGCATATTTATTATTGCTTTCTAACTTCTGTCATCTGAGAAATATATTATAAATTAAAGGGTTAATATATAATTTATCTCAAAAGTTTTTTCTTAGAAGCAATATAGTCCCTGAATTTTTTTTTTTTAAATTTAATGTCGCCCCAGAAATATTAAAATATAGTAATGTTCCTTCACCCCATTAAAAACCTAATATTGATTATTAAAAATTGACGTTGACCTTTAAAAAATTAATAGTAAATGGCAATATTACTCTATTTTAACACTTTCGATGCAACTTTAAATTTAAAAAATTTTCAAGGTAAATTTACACATTAGCCCTAAAATAAAACCCATCACGTAATTTTTTTATTTGCTATTTGCCAATATAATATTTAATTCTTCAACCATATTTTTTTTAAATCCCCTTTTGACTTACACATTTTCGATCTTTTCATCATATGTTTTAAGTTTTCATTATTTTATTCGTTTGGCTTTATCTCTGTGATGAATATGAAGTTTGCAAGGCACACTATATTGAGCATTCCTTTGAAGTAATTCTTAAGTTTACAAGCTTAGTTTCAAATTTATATAAAAATTATAATTCTTGTTATATAATATATCTAGACACAATTTTAATTAAAAAAAAAACCTTCATCATACTTTAATTATTATAATATATAATGTATCTACTTTATAAGCTTCCATTACATATTTATTTCTCTTCTAGTAATCTCGTACACTTTTCTAGTTTAAATCTATTTTTATTAATTAGCAGCGCATTATGCGGAGATACTTTATGTAAATTTTTTCAGCCATTAAACTAAAATTATAATATTTCTTAAATATAAACATAATCATTTAATATTAACTCGAGCAATTGTAACCAAGCTTGGAAAAATGTTTTACATCTGAACTTTCACAACTTAAGAGACATTTATTTAAATCATTTGTTTTGATCAACTAAATGCTTCCATTAATTAAAAAAGTTGCAGTGCAAGGCCTCAAAACAGAGGGAGGTAAAGAAAAAGCCAACAAAAATAAACAAAGGAGACAAGAAATAAATAAAAGCTATCCAACACCCGATCTTAATTTAGGAGTAGTATTCATAGCACCAGATTCTTTGACCTTCTTGAGCACTTCTAGTCAGAATATAAGACAGAGAGTGACGGTACTAAAACCCACCCCACAGGGCACACTCAATCGCGGCAGCTGCAAGACAATCAGTGCTTAATTACCCCGTCTACGAGTAAAAAAAATAGAGATAACCCAACTCTAGATGTAAGAAGAAGATTGATGATTTCATGTAAAATGATTCGACTCCTCCAGTCACATTGATCAGATTGTTGAAGATCAATTGCATTCTTAACTTGCTGGCAATCGGTTTCAAATAAAACTTTTTCATGACCCCAGTCAATAGCTAGCAATAAAGCACGTTTCAAAGCTAGGGCCTCAGTCATAAAAGCAGAGAGAGATTTCACTTTGTCAACAAAACCCCACTTGGAATTACCCGTCATCTCTACAAATATTTCCCCCGGCTTCTGACTTAGAAGTCCCATGAAAAGCTCCATCAGAATTAATTTTCAAGCAATCTTTAGGAGGGGATACCAGATAATATTGGGACTAACAGAGAAGAGGGGGAGGCGGGGGGGGGGGGGGTTGTTGAACCGCTCTGATGTATTATCAACACAAGTATTCCAGAAATCGTTATAGGCAGTAGTGGCTAATTCAATGACATTTATTGGATTTGCACTAGAATCATTTCTTTGCTTCCATACATACCATAGCAACCAGCAAATGAATGCAATCTCGGAATCCTTTAGTACACTAGATGAAGCAAAAAGAGATAACCACCAGGCATTAAAATTATGTAGATTATTAAAGTCAAATTTATCAATCAACATGCCTCCAAACCAGACACAGAGAGTCCAAGAGCATTGAAAGAATAAGTGATCCACTGTTTCTATAGCATCTTCGCATATGGGGCAAAGATGAGTTGGTGCTCGCTTCCTTCTAAAAAGCGCTTCATTTGTAGCAACAGCCCAAGACAGGATTCGCCACACATAATTTTGAACTCACGGTACAATTTTGATCTTCCAAAGAGCTTTCCATAATTCTCTAGTCATAGAACATGACGTGGTAGCTAACAAACTAGAGGTATTCGCAGATTCTTTAGCTGTTTGATATCCAATCTTAACCACATAGGAACCATGATTAGCAGGAGCCCAAATAAGTTTATCCTCAACTGCCTCACTCGGGATGGACATATTCATAATAGCAGTAATAATATCTTCAGCAACAAGATGTCTAATTGGTGTTAAATCCCAATAGCCATTGACAATAAGATCACTCACTTTCCCATACGTTACAATAAATTCATCGCTATCTTTCGGCTTCTCAGGGAACTTGACATTTGGAACCCAATTAATACCCCAAATTGGAATTGAATTGCCCCTTCCAACGTCCCAAAATAGGTCCTTTTTTAAGAAATCCCGCCCATCAATGATACTAGACCAGCACCAAGATACTTTATGCCTTTTTTTGCTTCCAAGAAACTGTTTTTTTTAGTTACCCACCCGATTCATCGAAACTTTGCCCCGACTACATCTGAATCTGACCCGCGTGGCGCACGTGGCTATGATAGGTGAGTTTTCTAACGGGAATTTTCTGCATATGCCAAGGCTCAAACTCGAGACCTCGTTTAAGCGATACCCGACCGCTTACTACTTAAACTAATCCCCATTGGTGCTTCCAAGAAACTGTTGTTGGAAGTAAATATCTTTGGGCCGAGTTATTAAGGATAAAGAAACTGTTGTTGGAAGTAAATATCCTTAATAACTCGGCCCAAAGATTCTCAGGGTTGGTAAGGACTCGCTATGCCGTTTTAGCTAGCAAAGCAGCGTTCATTATGACAGTTTAAACCCCAATCCTCCATTGGCTTTAGTATTTGTGAGTTTATCCCGAGCTAGCCAATGAGTTTTATTACTGTCCACCTTGCCATCCGACCAAAAATTTGCAATGAGACTATTCAATTCTTTACGGGTTTTCGTAGGAAACTTGAAACATTGCATTGGATAGATTGGAATAGCATTGATGACCCATTTAATGCCACGTGCCAATGAAGATAGAAAGCATAAAGTATAACCTATCATTCGAGTCTCCTCCATTATTTTACATTGATTGACATGAACAATTTCTAAAATAGAAATTATAACTTGGTCTGGAGACATATTCAAATATGCAATCCGCTTATGTACTGGAATAAAACATACTTAGTTCTTTTCTCTCCCTCTCACTCTCTCCCTCAATTATTTTTAAAT
Organism: Leucaena leucocephala; assembly: GCA_037074615.1. Taxonomy (NCBI): domain Eukaryota; kingdom Viridiplantae; phylum Streptophyta; class Magnoliopsida; order Fabales; family Fabaceae; genus Leucaena; species Leucaena leucocephala. The sequence goes on along the minus strand of CM073532.1, from coordinate 20,353,055 downwards.
AGATTAAAAAAATAAAATTAATTAATTAATTATAACTAAATCTAACTCTTTAAAATGAATTCATATCATATACTTTTTAATCTACTTAAATTAATCAACTACATCTTATATTAGTTATAATTAATTAATTTATTTTACTTTCTTAATTTATAAAAAAACTGATTTGTTTGACACTTCAAATCACTCAATACTACTACTACTGTGTCATATAATTAAGGTAAATTGCATGCCATCTCATTATTCCCTCTTTTCCATTTATTTATTTTCTTAAAAAATGTGACCCCTAATTTTCTTCCACTCAGTTCTCCTCTCCAATATCCAATGAAATGGATAATAATTCTCCACAAAGTAACCAAATGAATGGATAAATAATGATGAAAATTAATAAAGGATAATTGGGTAGCAGTGGAATTCATAATCTCATAAATAATGGTTCTAATTTAATGTAAATCTTGATCCATTTTCTTTGATATGATTATATGGTAAATCCCAAATATGAGAAATATTTATAGTCTTGTACTCGCCCTTATTGCAATAACATTTTAATACCTTAAGAATGCATTTGTCATACCTAAGGCTTCCCTTAATTCTCTTAATTTTTCCTTCACATTCTTCTTGGAACTTTTCTTTTGTCCTTGCTCATCATGATTTATAATCTAATAGTTAAAGTGACAAATTTATCTCGAAAATATATTTTTTTGTTAATGTCATCTTGAAAGTATAAAAAATGGTGCAATATTACCTTAACCATTAGTAATAGTTAATTTTGATAGTTAAATTTTATATTTGACTAATTTATGTATATGTGGCTTGCTGACTTGGAAAATATGAGTTGCTAACTAATCATAATATGTCAATTCACTTCCTTAAAATCCTTGGCCCTCATGTGATAAATTATAAAAAATAAAAATAAAATACAAAATACACAATATCCAAAACACCCTTATTCTCCTCTACCGTCACCATCGACCTTCTTCCCTTCATCTCTTCTGCCACCATTGTTGGCCTTCTTCCCTTACACCGACGGATCAACAACGTTGTCCTCAGCAAACCCTCCTCTATCACAACCCACCTCCATCTCCCATATATTTCCATCATCGTTTGCACCAGCTATTGTCAATTTTTCTATTTTTTTCAGATATAAGTTTCAGATCTATGTAGGAAAGAAGACAAAGCACTGGAACCCAGCCACCGACGATCTTGAGTATTCGAAGCCGAAGTGGAGAAGACGAAGCTGGAGATTAGCCACCGAAGCTGGTGGCTCAACGTCGTCATCATCAAACGCCGCCGTATGTTCAGCTTGGTAGCTCGGCTTTGCTTAACAGGTCTACGTTCAACCATCGAACGCCGAAGGTTCTCTCTTGTCCTCTGTCTTAACCATCCTCCATCCAAAGTTCAACCCACCTCCGCCGAAGGTTGATTGTGAAACCATTGCTGTTCAACCGATATTGATCTTGGGTTTAATCTTTAAAAGTATAATCTTGGAGAATTTCAGTTGTTATTATCTTGGGTTTAATCTCGTTATTATCTCTGACATTTTTTTAAGTTGTTTTATATTGGTTAATTAGATGGTGACTTGATTGATCTGTCTTTCTTTGTTCTTCATCGTTTTCCAATAAGCTACAAGGAAGATCGCAAGGTTATTAAAGTTGAGAGTCTTGGATGCCAAGCTCAAGGCCTCGAACTATCCTGCATCCATTTGACTAATTGGGACTTGGGAGGCAAAGATGAAAAAGAGAGGGGGTGTAAAGGAAGGAGGAGGTGGTGAAGGTGTGGAAGAAGGAGAGAAAAGGCGGAGGCAGACGAACTTAAGACGAGGAAGAGAAAGGGAGGGACTGATCAGATGATGAGGTGCTTGAGTTGATTGGGCAATTCCTGCTTCAAAAATAACGGTAGAGCAACATTACACCTCTTTTAACACTTCTAAAACTATATTGACTAAAAAAAAAAAATTCGGACGGTATAAACCCTTGCGAAGAACCAATTTGCCATTCTAATACTTCTAGGACAATACTAATCCAATAAAAACTTTAGATACTAAAAACTTCTAAGCAAGAATTTGCGGGGCATGTAATAATTATTTTTTTAAGGCAAAGTTAGATTTTAATCCATTTTAATTCATTATATAGATAGACATTGGTAATTTTATCTTTGACATATTATTCCTATCTACTCGTGTATTTTATAATCCAAAGAAATACTTTTATACAAATACATTATCTTTCTTTAATGACGTAAGAAAATCACGTAAATATCATTATATTACTTTCTATTATATTCTCTAAGATTTAGTGAACCAAACGAACATAACAATTGTTGGAAGGGATACCTTTAAAACCCACTTTTCAATTACAATTAGTTAATCTCAAAATAATTTGCTCAATACCAAATTTTTGAAGATTTAACAAATTTAATTTTGGACGCCAATTACAACTCAGCTCTGTCATAGTTTAATCAAGATAAAACTTGGTTAATCACAATAAATTAGTAGGAGCATACACAATGAATGCTTTTTTTTTTCTTTTTAGTAAATAAATGATTTCATCAAATATATATACATCCAGACGAGAATATCGTATGTATATTTTTTAAAGAATAAAATAAAATTAGAATATTACATAATTTCAATTTTTTTTGTTAAATCCTATTTTAATTATAGTTTGCTGTAGTTGTTATTTCTACTTTGGGGGAACTGGAAGAACAAGAGAACATTTATCGGTCAGCTACTTCATTTGACACCAAACAATATGCACTTCTCTATTTTTTGTCTCAAACCATCACCATCCATGGCTTCCCTGCAACCTGAAACTTCTGTTTTAGATTTGAAATCCAATGTTACAAATTATAACACATATTAGGGCTGCATGCATACCATAACACACTTGGTTTGTCCCCAATATGAGGTTTGGTCTAAATCACTCCGAACTTAGACCTTGTGGTCCATAGTTTGCTCTGGTTCAAGAGAAACCTAATGGCAGGCCAGATCGAGTTTGGTCTCCTAGACTAGAGACTGGTCAGCCATATCATAATTCTTTCTTCTTTTAAAAAAAATTAAACAAGGTTGAGCTTATAAAGGTTTAAGTGAGACAAAGAAACAAAGCCAAGCAGAAAACAAAAATATTTCTATATATCTTAGAAGAATGATTGAGCGAGTGTTCCTGTTTTAATTTTCAAGGGTATATCAAAATTAATCCGACTTTATAAAATTTAATTGATAATAAATTTATCAATTTAACAAATATGCAATATTTATTCTGTAAATAACAGAGTGTGACTTGACATTTTGAACAATTGAACATCCATAAATAATAAAGAATAATGATAGTTGAGTTAAGGTGTGCCCTATACTAGAGGTAGTAAAATGGGGTGGATTTTTTTTTAAATTATTAATAATATTATTTATTTTACTTAAATATTCCTTTAAATATCTCTATTATCAAATACTAATAAATATGATTATTTATTTGTTAATATGTGTTAAAATATTATAATTGATTAATATTATATTAATATTTATTTAAATTTATAGTTATAAAATTTGATATTTTTTATAAAAATTAAGAATTTTTAAAAGTATAGCATTAATAATTTTTTGATTATGCTAATATGATATTAAAATTTTTTTATTAATATTTTAAAAGTTTAGAAATAATTTTTTAAAAATATTAAAAAAAAATTTAAAAAAAAAAGTGGGGCTAACCTGGCACAAAAAGGGGCGGGCTTGCGACACTCCCCTCTCTACCTATATCTCTCCCATGGAGTGGTAATACTACATTTCAATGTCACACCAACACATTCAATCCATAAAAAAAAGGAAAAAAAAAAAAAATAGAAGATTAGACTAATGAAATAGTTTCAGTTAAAAATATTCGTGTAAAGGTACTAAAAATAAGAGGTATAATACGCCAGTCTTAGAAGTTGAAGTGTAAATATAAAAACCATATAAATACAAAAACATCAACATGCAATATCCCGTCAATCCTTTCTCCAAACCTTATCAATTCACATTTGCAATGCTAGCACTCAATCTTTTCAGGTTCCTCATGCAATATGCTTTCAATCTTGTCTTCAATCCAATTTAATCTATTCTCAAAGTTCAATACTGCCATATACATGATTCGAGTATCAACTTGTGCGAGCTTAGCACAAGCACGAAGTATGATGTAATAATCAGCATCAGCAACATAGGCTAAAGTACCATCATCCTTCTTCCTCCCATAGTGAATGTAATCCGAATTTTTTATTTTCTGCCTGGGAGGTATGTAATAGAATCTCTTCTCTTTCATATCCAACATCAATATTCTGAGAGCTTCATTTTCTTGTGTACCATTAGTTTTGGTTTCTTGCTCTAACTCCAATGAATTCATGTGGTCATCCAAATTCCTTCTTGGATTGAAACATTTTTGTATCTTCCTCTCATCTTTCTCCTTTGATGTCCTACTGCTACATCCTTCTTCTCTCAGCTTATTTTGCTTCAACCAAGAAGTGGATGGCGCCTCTTGCTTAAATGGATCCTGAAATCAACCAGAAAAATCAATGAGTTAAGAATGTTTAGGGAAAAAGAAAGTAAAATGAAGAACATGACTCAATCTAACCCATTAATTATTATATTCAAAAAAAAAAAAAATTAGATCATATTCTTCATATGATAACCAGATTGACTACTCTATTCAACTTTGAATCACTAATTTTTATTTAAATTCTAATTTATTTCCAATATTTAGTGATTTGTCAAAAATAAACCATTTTCATTAAGTTTTTAAGACCAATATTTTAACTCGTGCTATTCTAGTTAATAATGTTACATGACAATATCACACCACTTATCTTTTTCTTTTTCAAATATTTACTTGGTCCCATAAAATGATTTTTTTAGTTTGTGCCTTATTTCATATATTTCAAAGCAAAAAAAAAAAAAAAAACTTAATTCATCTAAAGATGGTTAGCTTAAGGAAGAAATTAAAATAAACCTTATAATAAGAATATTTTCAAGCTTCCATTTTACCATTCCATCTTGATAGCAATTCTGATAATAATTCCAGGAGTCTTCTATCATCCTTTTCTGTATATAATCTTCAAAACATGGCTCCAATCCAGCAAAGACATTATCCTTACAATGTTTGAGATATGATTGCAATTTCTTTGCATACTCTCGCTCTACACACAAAAAAACAAAAGTTACATAGAAGGAAAATAAAGGCAAACAGATTATATGAAAACAAGGATTAAAATAATGAAAATATAGCACAAAAAACTTAAAAACTTCACACCATATTTGTCAGGAAGTCCAATGCATAAGGAATGAAGGTGACAGAGAAGTTTAGTAGCTTCTTCATTATGATTTGAATCACTTGAACCTTTTCCTTTATACTTGAGTAAAGTGACAGCATTACTATTAGACAAACTCTTCTCCCAATATCCAAAACCATTAATGTTATACAGCATTCGAATGGTGATAATCAGAATTGAGAGAATACATAAACGAGTTGAAAATTTTGAATCTTTTGTAGATAACCATAAACCTGGTGGCATCGACCACTCATAAATCTTCATAGCTTTAGGAAGAATCTTGTCATGAGGAAGATTTAATTGATGTAGATAACGACTAGCTATCTCAAAAAAATTCACAGGAGGTATCTCCAAACCTAAAGAATCAACAATTCTTGCGGCAAATGTCTCAATCTCTTGTGGTGACACACCTGGTGAAGGATTGAACATTTCCTTTGAACTTATAGGACATGCTTTATCAGGCGACCCAATGCTTTTCTCAATTTCATCAAAAGCTGACAGATAAGGAAGTTTGCTTTCATCAGCCCATTTCGCAATGTCCGTAGGCAACACTGCCTCCCTTGCCTCATGACAGGCCAAGAATAAAATTGCCAAAGTACTCTCAAATGGAATCGTCTTCTTTAAATATCTGTACCATATATTTACACAACATTGATTGTAATAGCTAGTACCTGGAGCTTGTTGCAGTTTAGACTCCGAAATAACTACATAAGGCCAGTCAACACCTAAAACATTAGTCGACAATATATAACTCAACCAATTTCGCTTGATGGAGTCACGTATGAGAGAGTTCACCCCAAACTTATCTATCAGTGTCTCACATTGCAGCCGCAACATAATTTGCAAGCCAAACAAATACCTTATCCTCACAGCATTGTGGTAATCATCATAACTTAAAGCTTTCACACTAGTTACACTCCCAAGATAAGTAGGAACTGAGGGGTCATCATCTGTTTGTTGAGGGGCTTGGTTTTCTAGTCCCAGGGCCTTGAACAACTTAGGTTGTGAATCGTACAACGGGTCGTGCTGACAAATTGGTGCGGCTTCCATCACATGGGGACGCCTACGGGTGTGGCTGGGCAAGTAGATGCCGCCAGGAGCTATATCCTCATCGGCCACATCGGTGTCAATGATGTCCTCCGCCATAGAGTGGCATTTGCAGCAGTAGAAAAAACCATCACAAACGTCAAGGCCTATGTTGCCGCAAAAGTGGCAGAGCAACGTGGAAGGATCCATTGGTTTCACCTTTTAATATTGAACTGCAAATAAAACCCAAAAAAAAAAACCCTTCTATATAGCAATTCAAATGTTACATAACAAAACATTAGCTGAAAAAGTCACATATGTTGCTAACTAAAGACACTATAATCTTTTAAAAGCAGAACACAGCCAAAAAACTTTTAGATACTTTCATTTTACAATGTAGATACAGGTCATTATCTCTATAACTTTTAAAACACATGACAAATATATGGTGATATAACTTCGATACAGTTCTATAGCAAGACTATTTTTCTTAAGAATGCACAGTCTGTGCATATTTGATTTCTTAACTTAAAAGGGGAAGAGAATTTTGGATGAAAGGCATGAAGAGGTCATAATTCATGAACACATATATAGAAACACAAATAGTCTCAGCCATTTGAAGAGTGGATTTTAGGGACTCTGTAGTGTACTAATGCCAACTACATATATAAACACAGAAGAGAACAATTCCATATTCAATACATAATATATCCTCAAGAAGCTCATTTCTTGATACATACCCTAAGTATAATAATGAAAGACATATCTTGAAAGGATTAAACAAGAACGGAATGATTTCGTTATTATTCCTTTTGTAATTTCGTCGTGTTAAAACTGGAACGAATGTCAATTACTAAATACACATGTCCTTAATGAAAATAAAAAGATTGTTTTTTTATGAGGAATTGTCCTTGGCAATAGATAAAGAATGTAGAATATAGTTTAGTGAATGTATTCTCTAAAGAACAAATAACACGTCATTTCATTTTGGGAGAAATTTCAAAATGGTCGCCTTATGTTCCACATGAAAATGTACTCCTCAATCTGTCATTCTCCCCAGTTATTTCCTTCCAAAAAAATCCCACACAAATTTGGAAAGAAATAATATTAATATTAAGGAGTGGAAAGCCTGCCCAAACTGCATCTCTTTCTCTATTTATCACCTTGCAAAACGACGTCATTTTACTCTAAGCTAATAAAGCTGTTGTTGCTGGTGAGTGAGATAAAAGTAAGAATTTTTCATTTGCAGCATCGATCACAGGTTTTGATTAATGCTTTCTGAAATCAAAGAAGAAGAAAGGTGCTTACTTACCTAATGAAGCTAGCTTTGATTTTTCTTCAAGAACAGGTGAGAATGGGAGACACAAATCTTTGGAGCTCCATTTCTATCTCTGTGAGAATGGTAGGAGGAACAAGACAGGAGATGGAGTAGAAGGAAAGCACGATTTCTTGTTCTGATGTTGCTCGCTCCTTCTCGGCGACTTCGCTGTGTCTCCCGCAAACCCTTTCAGGAGGAAATTTGATGGAAGGACACAGGCAAGCAGTTCATGACAATTTATTTATTATTTGATTGATGCAAGTGGGCCACAGAGAATAGCGAAAGGCCGAAAAGGTACCTTTTGTATTATTGTTCATTGGAAAGGGGAAAGAAATGACGCATGCACGCCCAACGCTAATGAATCTACTCCAAACAAACACCTGATTGTGGTGCCTCTGCCATTTCCTTTCTCTCCAATAGGGTGTTCATCATGTGCATAGCTCGGTCCGTCTGCTCGAACTCGAAAAAAAATTATCCAGTCTAACTCAAAAAATATTATCCAAAATATATTTAGATAGGGTAGGGCACCGGGTAAAATATGTCGCCCTACCCATTTAGGCCGGCCTTATATATATATATTATTTTTTTATTTTTTTTTAACTTCTTTTATTTATAATTTTACACTTTTCACTTTAATTGACAATTTTCTTTGCTCATTTTTAAATTTTTGAATATAAATATTATATTTACGTAGATACCGAAGTTGCTTTCATATTTTACTTACTAAGCATTCAATTATAAGTGTTGCAATACCTCTACAGATATCCGACCCTAATAAAGATTTTAAATTGTTTTTATATATGTATTGTATTTCAAGACTTTAATTACTATTTTTTGTTACCTTATTTTTAGTAAATTATGAATATTATTTAACTCTTGAAGACATAAATATGGTATTATTTTATAAGTTCATGATTACAGATTTTTTTTTCACAATATGAGCAGAATATCACAATTTGGGCATGCAAGCCCACCCATACCCAGCCCGAAATGGTTAAGGCTTTTATCAGGCAGGGCGGGTCATCAGGCTGCAAATTGCAACCCATAATTTTTTCAGGCAGAGTACTGGGCAGGGGGTTGCCCTGCCCAGCCCTACCTATGCACACCCCTACTCTCCAACCCCTTTCTTCTTTTACTTAAATTTTATAAAATATCTACATGCAGCCTAGGTGGAAGCAATTTATACACCTAGGACTCAGTTATAGTTAAAATTGATGAAAATATAAAAAAAATAAAAAGATGGCGACTTTGTTATAAGTAAGTTAAAAATTAAAAAATTAAGTTATAAGGGAATTTAAAATTGAATGATTAAAAAAATGAATTTTTCTTTTATTTTACCTCATTTTTATTTCTTAAATTATATTATAACTGTTTAAATAACTAAGGCTTTGTTTGATGACTTTTACCTCATCAAAACTGATTTTTTTTTCTTAGAGTTAGTTGATGCCCAAAATGATGTTTGACTTGGTTTTTGGAATAAATATTATTTTATAAAAGTATAATCACTTTAATTTGATCACAAATTTAATTTTTTTTAATTATTTGTATTAGTATGTGTAAATTAATTAAAACTAACTTATATTTATGGCCAGTGAGAATAGCATCATGATTACATAAGTCAGCTAATGTAACATCTTAATTTTTATTCTAGAATTCAAGTAGCATTAGAAAGAACTAATTTTCAGTAGATAAATTTTTTATTTAATTACCTAAGTTAAGAGAGTTTATCTAAAGTATAAAAATAATTGAAACAGAAACTGATAAAATATATATTTTTCTATTAAAAACTAAAGAGAGAAGGAAGGAGAGAGAGAAAAAGACTACCGTTCGCACACTCCAAAAAAAAGAAAGATAGAAAAATAATAGAATATTAAAAGGGAAAATTGCATCTAGGTTCGTGGAATAAATTAAATTGCGTCTAGGTCCCAGGAAATGACATAATTAATGTGAAGTCCCATAGGACCTGACATTAATTATTTCTAATTGTGAAAAGATACTATTACCCCTGTGAATTAAAAAGACAGTAAAGAGCATAGGTGACTTGACATACTAGTGTAAAAAGAGAAGGAGAAAGAGTGACGAGGAAGATAGCTTATGATGGTCTGTATGGTGTGATCGCAACTGAGTTTTGTCTTCGTTGTGGCTAGACGTTGAGAAATGTTTATCGTATTTGTCATCTTTTCTGTCTATAATATGAGAAACTAAAGTGGTTTACTGTCAAAACCAGTGAAGTCGTTTCCTTGTCATTGTGTGCTACGTACGAGATTGCGTGGTTGAAGTATGATCTATACGGCATGCTAAATGAATAGAAAAGTAGGATTAGAGGACATTAGCTCTATCTTAGTTGTGGGTTCACTGTGTTTATTTAGGGTTTTAAAATTTATGTTCAGTTTGTAGGAATTTGTGGTGTGTTTACTTGAGTGTACTAAGAACAAATGAACATTAGAAATGTTGCTGTAAATTTTGTACGATAGAGCATGATCTAATGTATGAGGGAATCATGAGTTGTTATTATATCACGTGATAGTTGTTAATATGAGTGGTTGTGTTCCTAATAATATGTGTCTGGTGCAGGTTGTCAGTACTGATGGCAAGTTCTTCTGGAAAACATCTATTCTGTTATGTTCATATGTGGGAATAGTTTGGAAATGATGGAGAAAGTCAAACATATGTTGGTGGTCAAGTGAGAACAATATCCATAATCATGTTTAATTATGAAGGAGTTGAGCATTTAATAATATTCAATGGAGAAAGTGGCTATGTGTATATAAGAGAGAAAGCAAATAATGAGTATACACAACTTGTCATGGATGATCTAATGGTGGACCAAGATGTGTAAGAATTGTGTTGTGCTAATTTCATAATATTGTCTTGTCATATGTTGCAATATAAGTTGTCATATCAGTTGTAGGTAGTTATCATTACTGACAAAGTAAGTTGTAATTTCCTGCAGGTTTGATGAATTGTTTGGAAGTGGGAATGTTTATGTCTCCACCTGCGTTGGGAAATGATAATGAAGTGTTGCTATTATTGTCTTGTGCTGACAAAAATGATTCCAACAGCTACACCAGAAATGAATTCTACTAAGTAGAAGGATTTGATTGTTGGAGAAGGTCAAACATTTTCAAATGAGGGAGGCTCTTTGGAAGATGCTATACAAGTACAGCATCACGCACAAGTTTGCATACAAACTTATAAAAACTAATAAAAAAAATCATTGTGAAGTGCATGATTGATGGATGCTGTGGTATATGGGTGCATATTATATGAGTGAAAGTCAAGATTCAGAATTCTTAAGTATAAGAAGATTCATAAGTCAACACATTCATAATGCGCAAGAAAACATAGTTGTATCTCACCATGAAAACTCAAGTTTAACATCGTCTCTAATGATTGATGCTCTTACGAGTAATATTAACAAGAATGCAAACGAAATCATCAAGGACTTGTATAGAGACTATGGTGTGCGATTGAACTACACTAAATACAAGGGTTGAGAATAAGCCTTACAAGAAATACACGGTACTGTAGAGGATTCATACAAGATTATTCTTTGGATATGTGAGAGGCTTATGGAAACTGATCCACATACTATTGCTAGATGGGAAGGTTCACAGTCAAACAAATTTGAGAGTGTATTTATTGTATATGGATGCTCAATTGATAATTTTTTGCAAGGGTGCAGACCAATATTATATATAGATGGGTGTCGTCTGAGTGGTCTATATAAGGAAATAATGCTTACAGCCAATGCATGTGACGCAGATAATGAATTTTTTCTGTTGGCATATACTATTGTCAATGGTGAGACAAATGATGAGTAGACTTAATTTCTCCAAAATGTTAAAGATATCACATGATCTATAGACATAACAATTGTGTCAGACCAGAACAATATAATTATTACTATTGTTCAGACTATTTTTTGTAGTGATGGACATGTAATACTATTGGCATGTCAAAGAAAACTACAGTACTGTGTTCCTAAAAATACTAGAGGTAGGGGAGGAGCGTTAGGGGCCCAAAAGGAGGACGCATTGAACTTGCTAGATGGAATAGCATATGTAAGCTTTGAGGGAGATTTCAATATCGTAATAGGGAAGCTAAAAGCCTTCTGTCCACAGCTGGCGCAATGGGTTAACACCCAAGGGGATGTAGAACGATAGGGTATGAGCAAGTTTACATTTAAATGATGGAATAACATAATGAGTAATCTTGTAAAATCATTCAATGCTTGAATTTTGCAAGAGAGGAGGCACAATGTGTCTGTTCTAATACTTGAGCATCAACAGAAGTTGGGCCAGAAGTTTCTTAAAAGTAAAATGTCAATGGTAAATTGGAGAAATGGTATTAGGCCAAAAATTGATGCCAAGTTGATGCAGCAAGTTATACTTGCCATAAATATGCATGCCCAATATTGGGGAACGACGCAGTCCAGGTTGAGACATGGGGTCCTTATAGAGCAATTAAGTTGACTATTGATGTGGAAGCACGTACTTGCACATGTTTAGCTTAGCAGATGAGTGGACTACCTTGTGTACACGCATGTGTTGCAATCAAGCTAATGCATGAGAATGTGTACACATTTGTGCATTGGTACATATTATTTGCCTAAGAGAAAATATATGCTAGTAGCATGAGGCTAATTGCTGCATATAATTGTCCCTGTCCTAAAGACCCAACAGTGTCCAAATTAATGAAAGACAGGTTCCTCGACCCCTATTACTAGAAGGCCTCTAGGAAGGCCAAAGAGGAAAAGGATTGAGTCTCAATTTTAGAACAAAAAGACTTATCATTGTGGAAGATGCCATGAGCCTAGTCAAGTAGTTAAGACTTGCAAAAATCTAAACCCAAGCTGAGGACGGGTTGTGGGTTGTATATTTTGCTGTGTAAATACAGAGTCACACTGATTTTTGCATTATAAATATGAATTCAGTATGATAAAAGGAATTGTTTATAACATTCATAATCTCCACCTTTTAGAAGATAGGGTGGATCTTGATGAGTGTGAGTAGGTCTGATGTACTCCTTTTGTAAATATGAACTGGTATGCTTGTAAGTTACATATATATAGTTATATTCTGACCAGCATGATATTAGGAAGAAACGTGCCCAAGTTGTTAGTTTATACACACGTTGTTGTCATTCATCATTGGTAGAGTTGTTATGTTCAGACTCACATTCTGTTATATTTGGTTCAATCCAGTTCACTTTCTATGTGCCAAATTCTTGGGACGATTTACGAAGTAGTTGTTATTCCTTTAATGAAGGGTTCTTATTTCCTAGCGGTGGACTTGTTATTCCTATAATTATGGTGTTATTATTTTCCATTGGTGTTGTTGTTATTCCTTCAATATGGGGTTGTTATTTCCTAGAGGTGGAGTTGTTACATCTCTCGTTATGGTGTTAATTTCCATTAGTATTGTTAGTCATTCAATATCGGGTTATTATTTTCTAGTGGTTGAGTTGTTATTCCTTCAATAATGGGTTGTTATTTCCCACTGTTGGAGTTGTTATTCCTCCAGTGAGGGTATCATTTTTTTCTATTAGTGTTGTTATTCCTTCAATGTGGGGTTGTTATTTCCTGTAGTGGAGTTGTTATTCCTTCAATAAAAGGTTATTATTTCCCACTGGTGGAGTTGTTATTCCTCCAGTTAGGGTGTCGTTATTTTCCATTGGCGTTATTATTCCTTCAATGTGGGCCTGTTATTTCCTAGTAGTGGAGTTGTTATTCCTTCAATAAGGGATTATTATTTCCCACTGGTGGAGATGTTATTCCTCCAGTGAGGGTGTCATTATTTTCTATTAGTAGAGTTATTCTTCCTTCTACGTAGGGTTGTTATTTCATTGTGGTTGAGTTGTTAATTTTCCAGATGCGTGGTTCTCATTTTACATTGGCAGAGTTGTTATTCTTTCAATACAGGGTTGTTATTACGTAGGGGTGGAGTAGTTATTTTTCCAAATGTGGGGTTGTCAATTCTCTTTTGGTTGAGTTGTTACTCCTTGTCTATGGAGTTGTCATTTCTAGGTCATTGAGTTGTAATTATTTCCCCCACTCACACTGACTTGTTATTTCCAGTTCATTGGGTTGTTAATATGGTATGGTTGTTTTCCATTGGTGTAATTGTTATTCCTTCAATATGGGGTTGTTACTTGCTACTAGTTCAGTTGTTAAATTCCCCCCCATAGGAACTAATTTGATTCACAAACATATTTCATTTCTTAAGTTGCAGTTGACAACTTCCCTGCCTAACTAAGCAATTAAATATGTCATAACACAAATGAATGGGATAAAATTTTTTCAACAACAAAATAACAATTGCACACAATAAAACCTATTGTGTTACACATTTTCTTTGTATTTGTCAAAGTCTACACTATAATTAAATAGTAAATATTTTCTTGTTCTTGCTTGGGTCTTGCCCTCCTACGATTGACAACACTTTTTCCTGTTGAGAGTTGTTGGGGTGAATCAACAGCCACCACAAACATTCAACCCTCAATTGGTGGAGGTCTTCAGCTGAGTAATTTGGCATTGTATAACCTTCCTCATCTATGGCGTTGCCATCCTAGGTCTTGAGCCACGACAACATAATTACCCCGTACGAAAACTTGTATTCCTTAAGTAATATAACAACATGATTTTCTTCAGTTAAAACCAATAGTCACAAATCAACTAACAAGGTTAGCATGCTAACGTATTGTTTTACACATGTAGCTTCAGCCAGTTGACTTCAAACTGATGATCCTATCCAAAGACTTCCAGCTTCACTGTACGAAGTATTTTTAGAAAGCAAACTTTCTCTAAAGCCAAAATGCATAGTGGAAAACAAAAATCAACAACATCGTAAACTATGGCAATTAACACTTAAGTAAAGAAGAACATAGAAATTGATAAATCTACATACATAGCATTCACTACCCATTGCTTCTCTTTGAATACATGTTGATTGCTGGTCTTCTTCTTCTTGCTTTTACCCTTTTTTCTATCCTTACTTTTTTCATGTTCTTGCTGCCTTTGTAATCTTTTAAATGTGATAGTATAAACCAACGAGTCAATAGCAAAGAATTGCATCTTCTTCGTGTCAAAAACATAATAGAACCATTGGTCATTTAAACAGGCAGGCCCAAAAATGAAGTCACATTCCCCAATGTTGTAGCCAACATGTTCTAGCAAGATTTATGATTCATTCCCTTCAACTAACCACCGGAGGGATTGGCTAACATTTTTTCATGAGTGTGCAGAAAATATATGTCTATTGATTGAACTGATTCTATCATTCTCATTTTTTACCAATATATTCGCAATCATGATCATTACCTATCAATGCAAACAATAAATCAGCAAACCACAATTACAGTGCAGAATGATGCAAGTTGATATAGACAAGTGTTACACTGGTACTTATTCATGATCTAGGACATAGACAACGTAGCCCAGTATGAGTTAGGTGGTACCCATTCCTATGCTGTATAAGATAAAGAGGAACTTAAAATCAATATTCTCCTTCTCATCAACCAACCACCCTGATACTTTCATGTACGGGACCTTCCCATACACCATCTTCAGATTCTTGAACCTTTGGTCATCAACTAGCAAGCCCATGATCTTATTCACATCTGTTGGCTACATTTCTTGGGATTTCCCTCTAATTGAAATGGTCTTTGTTAGATGGTCAAACGCACGCATAAACTCCCCATATAAATCTCATTGAATGTGTGGGTAGCTTATGTACACTAACTTGTCAAACCCAATCGCCTTAAGCCTCTCCATCATTTTCTTTCTACTTTTCAACTTCTTGTAGACATCCATGAACTGCTTCAGTGCACACCTCGTGTAGAAGGGCACAACATATTTCTTGCATTTGCCTGTACCTCTTAATTCCTTTGCCCTCCTTCTGTAATCAGCTCTCTCATCCTACTGCAATTTATTTCAAGCTCCCTTAGTGACACCTGCCTCTTCTAAGGACATCTTCTTTCCCGGGTTTACATTCTTGTACTCTTTCATGAATAGTGCATACCCAGAGAAGTTTCAACTCTTTGGTCTGCCTTTACTTTTTATCGAATTTGACATCTTTTTATCTTGCACTAACAACCACTTTCATCAATAAATGGAATTAATACTTAATCCTAGAGAATGAGTTATTTTCACTACAGGAGTTTTCTTCAATTCCTTACTACTATATGCATTACTATTGATAGATATATTACTATTGATCAGCAATACAATTATTTCTATAACCACTTTCACCAATAAATGGAATTAATACTCAAGGTAATTTATAAAAAGAACAAGACAAAATCCTTTCTACTACATATCAAATTCACAAATAAACTAATGTAGTTGTATTTAGCATTACAAGTTAGTGTTATGGTAGACAAATATGCACTTACAGAACATTGTTAACATATACACCTTTCCCTCCAAATCTTCATAGCAAATTAGCATTACATCGTTGCATGTTACATTAGTTGTCACATAAATTCTACCTAAATGCTCACCATGGCAGAGTTGAACAACCTCTTCTAGCTGATGACAATAAATTCCATGAAGTAAACTAGAACATAAACTAATAAGAAACTATTCAAATCGTTCATTAATAAGATATCCATAAACTAGCCACGAATCAAATGAACCAAGCATTCAATTTAATTGAAGAATTTTGAGTACTGGAAAACAAATTAACAGAGAAAGGAATAAATAACTTTGACTTTTTGCTCTGTCGACTAAAAAAGGATGGTTGTTCTAACTTACAAATTAGGAAGAGTAAATTGAAAACGGATGAATTTTGAGATTGTGTGCAAAGAAAAGGAAGAACTAGAACAAATTTATCCTTCACAAGAACCAGTTTTTTTTCAAGACGGTGAAGTCAGTTTAAACAATTAAAACTGACTATGCTCAAGAACAATAGCAACAAAACAACCCATAATCACAAAATCCCTGGGTGAATCGTAAGAACCATTCTCATAATTCACTTTGATATTCATACCAAGGTCCACATTACAAACTAGCAATCCTTTGAAGCATGGAAGAACAATAGTTCGTCCGCTTAAATGAGATTAAAGGAAAAGTAACTTACAAGGAAGAAGCGGCATTCCCACAAGCAAGAGATGTGGTACGGTGACCAACAGAGCGATGACGAAGGAGGAAGAAATGATGTTCTAGACTACGAGCGAGAAACTTTATCTTACGTCTTGGGTTTCGGGTGGGTGACACGTGACATTTGGATGACAAGGGCTTTGATGACTGGAGGATTAGGGCTTCAAATTTGTTAATAGTGACGACGAAGGAGGAAGGAATGCTGTTTGCAGAGAGAGAGCACTAGGGCTTCAGTTTTGAGTGGGGTGACGCAGGACAGGGTTATGTGTTCATTACACCAGGGGTACTTATGTCTTTTTACAATTGTAAAAAATTAATGTAAGGTCCCATGGGACGTCACATTAATTATTCCATTTCTTGAGACCTAGATGCAATTTAATTCTTTCCACTGAACCTATATGTCATTTTCCCATATTAAAAAGAGAAAGTAAGGGCCACGCCTTTTTTTATAATATCCAAAACACACTCCAATCCATGGCGTTCTTCTTCACCTCTTATTCTGTCACCATTTCTGTTCTAGCTATTTGAACTCTAGTTCATTTTCATAAAATATTTCAACTACCATACTTTCTTCTTAATTATTTTTCTACACCAAGAGTTATTTAGAAATATAATTTCTGTTGGAAGCAAAGCAAGTTTGAGGATTAGGGCTGGGAATAAGTGTAGATTTTTAATAAATGAGAACCATAGAATTGTAGAGGTAAGTGAATATTTGTATTTAATCGGTTTAAAATTTTTCTTTTACATTATTTAAGAGATTTGGGGTTATGGTTTAAATATTAGAGTGTAGAGATGATCTAATATAATAATTTTATTGATTAAATTTGAGTTTAATGATTGGGTTATATTTATTGGAGGTATAATTGATATTTACTCGATTTAGATTATAGCTAAAGCTTGTAAATTGAAAATGAGTATTTTTGTTAGAATCCTAAATTGGAAAAATTGAAGATTTTGATCAAATTGAATAATTGTGGGTTAATTGGTAGTTCAAATGAGTTATTGAAATTAAGGAATGATGGGATTTAAAATTGAAATGGAGATTTAGATATTGTGAGTAAGATTTAGAAGTTAGAGTTAACATTGGGAACTTTATACTTATGTAATTAAATTGATTATTTGTTTAACAATTTGATATTGATGATTTGGTGGATTAATTTTGAGGTTTATGATAAAATGTGAATATTGGAGATTTTGAATGAGACCTTAAGATTGAAAATTGGGGGTTTTTAGATGATTTGGGGAGTTTGATGTTAAATAAGGATTTTAAAGGGTTGAATAGAGTTGAGATAATATAGGATTATCATTGGAATGATAATATGAGAAATAGATGAATTGTAGTTAGTTTTCTTCAGGATTAAAGTGAGCAGATTTTGGGTATGTTATGATGATTGGATGAAAATTTTGATCTTATCAAGTTATTTGATGATAAAGTTGTGATTGGGATAGAGAAATTAAGTTATGATATTCAATTAAGAATTTCTAAATAAAATAAAGTTAGAAGAGAAAAGTGAGTATTTATTTAAAAGTATATGTTGTTTCAAATTAACAACTTATTGGTGTACATTTATATAAATAATGTAGATTGGCTAATGAATTGTGAACTAAGCATGGGGCTCCTCATTTATAGTATTTTTATTAGCTTTGGTGAGAAGTAATCACTTTTCACTTGGTATACATGCTAATGTCTTATTTGTGAATAGTTTTAGTTTCTTGAACTTATTAAATACTACAGACTATATTTTGATATATGATGAAATTATTTGAAGTGAAATAGTCTTATGGGACGTGTTTTAGAAAATGCAATCCTTAGAGCTTATGTAATTATATTCAAACTATGAGAATTTGATTTGTAAATGGAATATGGATATTGAAATTGACTACTTATTGAGCTTTTGTGCATATTGCATATTATGGGAATTGGATAATGTTTATTACCATCATGTGATGAGACCTCCATTAATACATGATGGTTGGCTTTGTCACCTCTTGCGTGGGGCAGACCCTAGTAGCTCCTTTCGTTCTCTTGCATAAACATAGGCCTTTATGGCTCTTGGATTGTGGTTGTGTTAGTTATCATAAAGTGATGATGCCTCTATTAATGCATGATGGTTAGCTCTGTCGCCTCCTGTGTGGGGCAGACCCTAGTGGCTCTTTTTGTCCTTTAATCGAGGATAAGCCTTTACGGATTTTGAATTGTGGTATGGGATTACATTTGCATCATAACATTTGAAATTACTTATTTATTGTTAATTATAATATTATTGCATATTTGTCCTACTTAGCACCTCACGAGCACATATTGGTATGTATGATGAGTAGAAAATGTTGGTTACTGATACGTTTGTCTCACCCCATGGTTATTAATATTGTTTAGGTGATAGTCTTATGCTAGGACCTCAGGGAATGCTTCAGATGGTTGATTAGTACTATATCAATTGTATAGCCTCCTCCTTTTAATTTATGTGTAGAAAAGTTGTATATTGCCACAATATGGATCATTTTACATACTCTAATATGAGGTGATACTTTATTTGGATTTGATGTTGGGAATGCGTGCTGGTAGTATGTAACATCTCGATTTTGGGTCTAAGAGAACTGGGAGGTAGTCTGATATGGGCAAGCTGCTAAACCCGTAGTCCTAGGGTAGTAATCTGATATGGGCAGATCACTTACCTATATTTTGTAGGAATCCGAGGGATGAGCTAAGTCCTTCAGGATTTAAAGATGAGTTAGGTCTTTGACCTACAAAATAGGGACAGTTCACCTAGGTTCAAAAAGAGGAATATAAGGAATATCCTAAGTCTTAAGCCTAGGAATTCTGCAGGTAGCTAATATGGGCTGGCTCATAAGTAAGATAACCTGATATGGGCGGGTTGTCGAGCCTTTCAATTAACAATAACTCCCGAAGAGTTCAGGGGATGAGTTGTTAAAAGAGAATTCCGAGAACTTAAGATGAAGGATAAGAAAAGATGTTAGAAAGAGAATATAGGGGCATAATCCTAATTATAGGAAAG
This sequence comes from Leucaena leucocephala, assembly GCA_037074615.1. Taxonomy (NCBI): domain Eukaryota; kingdom Viridiplantae; phylum Streptophyta; class Magnoliopsida; order Fabales; family Fabaceae; genus Leucaena; species Leucaena leucocephala. Next base: position 20,333,305 of record CM073532.1, on the reverse strand, counting down.
ATCGGGCTGGTAGCCGATAAGTACCATATTTTACCAAAAAATAGAGAAAATTATGATGATCATTTCACTGAACTGTGAAATATGCATATGAGGTCCCTATGAGTATGAAAGAATTAGAAAAGTGACCAAGGGTAAAATGGTCATTTTGAAAATTGTGTGCGTGAGCGTACTTTCAGGCCAAAATAGCCCGATCCGGATTTAATATCTGAAAATACTGGGAGATAGAGAAAAGAATTTTGGGTTGAATGAGGAGGCATAGAATTTTGATTTGAGGTCCCGATTTTTCTGTAAAAATTCCTGAAGATGGGAATTTACAGTTATAATCGGTAAAGGAAAAGTAGTCCGAATAGGGATGATTGGACTGTGGCAAGAAGCCATATCGTATGTCTAAGGATAGACAGTTAAGAAAGGTTATCTAGATAGTTGACCAGGGTCAGAGCATACTTTGGTAAGATGTGAAAAGACAATAATGCCCCTAGACTCATTAAAGTAAATAAGACGAACCAAGGGTATTTTGGTAATTTGCCAAGGGATGTTTCTTAGAAATCGAGCCATCAGAGTACTTGAGCTTGATCAGAGACTCAAGATAACATTTTCAGAGTGCAAAAACGTAGCCCATGAAATATGTGAGTAAAAGTAGCATTAAAATACTATTTTAATGTTATTTTCGTAAAGTAAAGTTACCCGGTCGAAGTGATAACCGGGAGATTAATCAGATAAATCTTTGGACTTATCTAGAAGTCATGGGATGGCGTGAAAGGGACTCACAAGGCGCCACATGAAACTATCTAAAGGGAGGATGTTTCATTTTGGTATCAGAGCAATAGGTTCTAGCATAAACCAGAAAGAACTCTGGTTCAGAGCATAAGATTCTGGCACATAATAGAAGGTTTTGGCTCAGTGATGCTCTGAAATAGTTAGATAGATGTTTAAATGAGTTAAAGATATGAATTAAAAAGGTTATTTACCCTAGAATACGAGGGAATGTCGCTCCAGTCGCGACTAGTATGGGTGTAGGTCGCGACAGTTATTCACAGAGAGATTCGGTCGTGACGGGTATGTTACAAGGTCGCGACTAGTAATCACAGATAGCTGAGGTTGCGATGAGATAGGTCTTGTGTCGCGACTAACATGTATAGAAAAGTTAGGGTTGCGACGTGAGAAGACCTATGGTCGCAACAAGTAATGTTGCAGTACGTGACTAGTGTGCAAGGGGTCCAGGTCGAGACAATATAAGAGTTAGGTCGAGACTAAAGGACACAGAGATGTCAGGTCGTGACGAGTAGAGTACGATGGTTGCGACAAAAGATCACAGAGGATATTAGTCGTGACTATCCAACACTCAGGTAGTGACCAGGATGTACAGAGAAGATGAAATAGCTAGAATGAGATTTGTCTAGGAATGATCCTAGCGCATGGCCTAAGGCTAGAAACGTGATGGAGCTAATGTTCCCTAAGTAGAGGGATTCCATCACGGAGAAATAGTAGATCTAGGGTAGAGTACCCTAAAGAACAGAAGTGATAATAAGAGATGATAAAGGAAGTTGAGTTCCTTACTTTAAAGCAGTGAGAGAAAGAGCCATTCGATGAGTATTTGGCTAAGTATCTCCGCTTGTCGAGCTATTCTACGTACCTCAGAAGAATGGAGGACGTAGAATGGTCGACAAAGAGATTAGTGAAGGGCCTGAGTAGTGCCCTAAAGGAAAGGATAATTCCTTAGCAACTTACGCAGTTCAATAGAGCGATATAAGTCTGCAGATTGATAGAAAGAAGTATGAACAATCATGAGCAGCCGGGAATAGCGTAAGGAGCAAGGAAGTGGCTAAGCCAGAGATAAGAGATAGAAAAGCACTGGCTAAGAGCACTCTGGGAGATAGCTCAAATTGTGAAGTCAGTGACAATGACAAGAGAAAGAGGCAACAATTTAGGCAGGGGACTGATCAAGGTGAGGATCAGGTTGGAGAGCGAAGATGTTAGAGATGTGAAAAGAGCCATAGCACATGGGAGTATCGAGCAGGGCAAAGTAGCTATTTTGCTTGTGGCGAGAAAGGTCACTTTGTGAGAGTTTGCCCGAAGAATGCTGACATCCCTAGGCCAAAGACAACAGGAAGGGTGTTTGCTCTTACCACAAGCAGAGTCTCTAAATCCCCTGAAGTCAACCCTAAGAATGGTTAAGAAGAACCATAGCTGTAAGGGCGACTGAGCTGTAAGAAACTGTATGCCTAGATATGATTAAGGAAGAGTTCTTTTCTGATCTAGAGAAAGTGGTTATTATAACGGGTCATGAGAAATAGTAAGATAAGAAATCTGTCTTAATTCAGTGATGAGGGTGCTGTAAGAGGAGTTAGAACATGGCACAGCTGGAAAAAAGCATTTCAACACCGGTTGAAAATGGCATTCAACATCGCACACACAACCGGTGTAGAAACGGACCGTGTAAAAAGTCAGACATTTTACACCGGTCCTATAATCGGTGTAGAATGTATAATTTTTTACACCGGACTAAATTTTAAATCGGTTCACATTTACATCCGGTGTATTATTTTTAACATCTGCACCGGTTGAATATTGGGACGGTGTAGATTTTTCAAATGTTAACACCGGTTGAATATTGGGACGGTGTAAATTTTTAAATTTTTAACACCGGTTGAATACTGGGACGGTGTAAATTTTTAAATTTTTAACACCGGTTGAATATTGGGACGGTGTAGATGTTATTAAATTTAATTTATATATGTTCTTACTACACCGGTGGGTATGTACCTCCGATGTAGATGTTATTAAATTTATATTTGATAGATTTCGTTGGCCTGAAGCTTCAGAAGTAAACTGCCCAAATGTAATATATGACTCAATCATCGATCATCATCAGTTCAAGATGCCAGAGACATATATAATTCAATTGCTCATTATATTATTCATTGAATAAAACTCAATACAAAAATGCTACAATTTGAACAGAAAAATGTATTCAGTGAAAGACAAATACTATTGAGAAGGAAGGATTTGAACAAAAAACTCTGCCCACCGATTACGCAGGTCCTCAATATCTTGGTCAGGAAATGGATCAGGTTGTTCAAACATCTGAAATATGAAATCAAAATCAAAGAAATTAAGGCATTACTAATTTAGATTAGATTGACAATTAAGAAATATGAAATCATTCAAAATATAATTTTACCTCCCCACTTAGGTCAATCCTATTTGCCAAGATAATATTGACCATGTGTCTGACTATGTAGAAGCCGCACAAGTTGCTTTCTCTGGGTTGCCTTCGACTCTGTAATGTTAACAAGAGAAAAATTATTTCTCATCATCAAAACGGGGAACCTAGCTAACACCTAATATATACTTTTATTACCATCGGTGTGATCCATTCAGGGTCCCTCACCAAATTAGCGTGCTTAAGGCCCCTTGCAACTGCGAATGTCCTCATAGCCCTATGACCAAAGTTAACAAGTTAGTAACCCATTTATCACACAGATCATTGTGTATAGAAGAGAACTCACGTACGTGTTCATGATCTTCCTAACATCCACCGAGGGCTTGTAATGGAGGGAGCATAAGAAGAAAACTTTATAGCTATGCTTACATAGGATGACAAGTTGCCAATGATTGCTGTAGAGATTAGTTAAAAGAAAATGAGTATTATAATTAAGCAACTACAAAACTAGTATATATAAAATAAAATGAAACATTATTATTCTTACTCATGCATATATGGTGCGAAGAAACAATCAATATCGGTTTCACCGAGCCTCTCTGAAATGTATGCAAGTCTCGAAGATTGAGAGGTCCCTTTAGCATAAATCTGAATTGGGCATAGGAATCCGAACTTTTTTTGTTTGCCCTTGGAGGAAACCAACTCAGCTTGCATGTACCTACAGGCAATGCATGCACGACATTAGTTGTAAGACTTGAACTTTGTTATTACATATATTTACATTTAAATTATACTTACATCAAAAACACTTGGATGCAGCCGGAGGTCAGTTCTTCCTTGGGAGTGATCAGAGATTTGACGTCCGCATGATCCAGGAAGGCCGGTGCCCCCATGTCGCCCACAACTGAATCCATAGGCAACGCGTCCACATGGAACGTTTTGTCATATGCCATTAGGATCACACGTTGCATGGCATTCAAAGCGGGAGGGGTGGGAAGTTGGTCGGGGGATGAGGCGACGTGATCCGAAACAAGATGCTTTGGCCACAATATGAAAGTCCCTTTTGCTTGGCTCACTGTCTTCACCTCATCAGTGGGAATTGGGACAAGAGCATCTCCAATTAGCACGGCTTCAACTGTCACCCTTAATTGATCGTCCTGAATTTGGACGTGGTGAACAATAGTTGCCCCTAGGCTATGGATGGAGCCACGTGCCACTAAGCGTCTAAGAGGATCCTCAACATATAGATCACAATGTTCTGCATCCTCTGACAGCGGCAAGCAACAACTCCCCTTAGTGCTTTGACGGACTGCAGTTGAGGGCGGGAGGGGATCAGTTGGCTCTTGCTGCCTTGATGTCATCATGGACAACATTTCTTCCTTCATCTTTGCCAACCCCTCTTGTAATCGCGCCTCAATTGAAGCTTCTGCTTGTGCCCTAGCCTCTATCCAAGCCTCTTCCTTAGCCTCTGCCCTTATGGTGGAGAGCAAGGATGCCAACTCTGCCCTCGGCACCACATGTGGGGAACGTATTTGAGATGCTCCAAAGTAATCTCTTATACCCACACCTCTTCCAACTCCCCTGACACGGCCCCCATGTTCTTGTTTCCCAGTGGCAACAGTCAAGATGTCATTCCTACCATCTGACAAAGGATCCATGGGACTCTTGTTGTTTAAGATCACTCTATAACATAGAAAGAACAACAAACATAAGGAAAATGATATAATTATATATAGTCTACTATCACAAAATAATGCAAGTAGTGCTTACAATTTTTTCAGCAATCATGCGAGCATTGTCGCTTGTAAAAGCTCCGCTCTTTCTTTGGCGAGCGTACAACCATTTTTCTTCGCGACGTATCGGAGAGGGGGGTCAAGAAGAACACTAGGATCCGACCCAGCACTTTCTTCTAACCTCTTCCTCTTGGCCCCCAACAACTCTCTTTCTGCCTTCGCGTAACCCCCTCGAGACATTGTGTGGGGGCAATCATTCTTGAGGGCGTGTTCAATCGCTTTTGCTCTTTTTTCCTACAAGACATGAAGTATTTAAAATCAATACATATGATACTCTGATACGTTTTCTGCAACCACATACAAAAGGATACACTCACCATTGCTACTGGCGTGGTCCGATTCCTAACAAATTGTTCCCACGCAGCTTCGTCAATGAATTGATACTTGCTGCATGGAGAAGGTTGAGGATGACCACTTCTGTCCTGTCCATGCAGATACTGACGAGCTAGTTGTGTCTTGAATGCCCTCCAACGCTCACAGCAATAAGACAACGTCTTCTTCTTCAAGAACTCATTGTTGGGCACATCGTAAGTGAGCTGCAATGTTTGCCATTGAAAGCAGAGTAATCAACAAACAATTGTGTATTTGGTATTGCTCTGCATGTAATATTAGATAGTTCCTATACCCGGATAGTGTCCCAAATTTGATTCTTCACGCGATCATCCACAGCATCCCAAGTCAAATAGGTGATGCTAGGCTTGTTGCGTGCTAGGAGGCTGACAAAACTTACGTACTTTGTCCTGTGTTCACCAGTTGGGTTCCAGTTTCTGTCAAACTCTATCGGAAGCAGTTTCCCCTCTATCCTGTCCTTCGTAATGTCTTTCAAACGAGTCGCACTTCTGCCCTTCCTTTGCTTAGTGGCGCTTGGAGCATCGCCAGCCTCAATCTGAGTAACTCTATCCTCCATATTCCTATGTACGCAATAACAACATCAAAAACATTGAAAACAGACTTAACCCTTTTTCCCTCAACCCGTCAGAACACACAAAACTTGTTCCTTTAGCAGTTATGAATGGAAAGATGTGCCAGCATTCATCAGGAAAAATAGAAAACCTAGATTAAACGAACATAAAAACGGCATCGCACGTACACAGGGAAAAAAATGCAGAGAACACGTACACTTACGGAATAGCAGAACGAGAGAGGTGACAGAGAAGAACGACTGACCGAGCACGGAGAAGCCTCGCGAGAACCACAGAGCACGACGAGCGGCGATAAAAAAGAGTATGTGAGAAAGGAGAAGATTGAAGGTCATCGCGCCAAGAGGCGGGTTAAAAAAATGAATATAAACATTTAACACCGGTTGTAAATAATTCTAACCAGGTCAAAACATAAACGACGTAAAAGTGAAACATTTTACACCGTCTAATTTTAACAACCGGTGTCAAAAATAAACATCGATAATTATAACACCGGATAAAGTATAACCCGGTGTAAAATCGAACAATAAATTATTATTAGACGTGACCTGTTACACCAAATATCACTTAAGACCGGTGTTAAATGTTGTAGTTTTTTTTTAAAACTTCACCACCTTATAATATCATCCCATCCTTAGCGTCACAACATTCTTATCAGAACAAGAATCTGTCTTTGTTATTATTACATCAAAATCATATACGCAATCATTACAAGAAACTTAAAATTGCATGTTTAGAATAAACAAGAAACACATAGAAATTAATCAGAATCCACTTCTTCTTCATTTAATTGTGGTAAACCTACTGAAAAAGAAGGGATCTCATAAAAAGAATCATCATTGTCAACAACAATTTTCCCTTGGAGCGCGACAGACCATCTTTCATTCTGAGGATCAGTGATAAAGAACACTTGCTTTGCTTGGTCTGCCATAATGAAAGGCTCATCCCCAAAACTTATATTATTCAAATCCACCAGTGTAAATCCTAACTGATCGACCATAACACCGTTGTTTACATTAGCCCACTTGCATTTGAATACGGGAACTTTGAATTTGGAGTAGTCCACCTCCCAAATCTCTTCAACAACGCCATAATAAGGGATGGCTGCTAATTTAGGATTGTTGTCTTTTGAACTAGAGAAATGCATAGCTTCAGCCACTAACATAACACCACTGTTTTGCACGCTACTTCTATCATCTAGGGACTTCGTATAAAAGGAATACCCATTGATATCAAATGAATTCCAACAGATCACATTATGTTCAGGACCACATGCCAACCATCTAACTGTATCAGAAACACAATCCTCATTTTCAACCTCCAATTTGAACCAATGTGCAAAAGATTTGGTGTGTTCTCTAATGAGCCTTTGCTCTGTCATCCTATTATTTGTTTTCCGGACAAGATCTTTATGAACAGCAATATAGTCTTGAACTTCATCAATGTTATTCAAGATGTGTAAGTGTACTTGCTGCAGTTCATTACGATCAACACTCCTCACTGACATTCCGCGTTGACCCCCCTGTGTGGCAATGGGTTCGTGGAGACCAGTAAGTCTTGCTTTAGACAGGTATTGTTGACAAAAGTCCATAGCTTCTTCGGCCACATATTTTTGAACAATGGATGCTTCGGGCCGACTTGGATTCTTCATATACCCTTTAAGGATTTTCATGTATCTTTCAAATGGGTACATCCATCGTAAGTATACAGGGCCACACAGTTTTATCTCTCGCACTAGATGAACGATGAGGTGTACCATGATGTCAAAAAAGGAAGGAAGAAACTGTTTTTCAAGCTGGCACAAAATAACATAACCCTCGTGCTCCAATTCCTCCAACCTTTCAGTCTCAAAGACTTTGCCACATATAGCATTAAAGAAGAAGCAAAGTCGGGTTACAATGTGTCTCAACTCATCTTGAAGGATTCCTCGAACAGCCACTGGGAGTAATTGTTGCATCAGTACATGACAATCATGAGACTTTTGGCCTACTAATTTCAAATCTTTCATGGACACAATCCTCTTAAGATTAGATGAGTACCCAGAGGGAACTTTTATTCCTTGCAAACACTCACAAATACTTCTTCTCTCAGCCTTGGACAAAATATTAGTCTCTTCAACATGATAGCTCCCCTCACCATCTGGCCTCGGATGTAACTCCTCCCGTATTCCCATTTCTTCCAAATCCAATCTTGCCTTCAAACCGTCTTTGGAACTACCATGTGTGTTGAGAAGTGTTCCAACAATGCTGTCACACACATTTTTCTCCACATGCATCACATCAAGACAGTGCCTTACATGAAGATGTCGCCAATAAGGAAGCTCAAAGAACACAGATCTTTTTTTCCATACATTTTTCTCACTTTTCTTGGTAAGCTTACCGAAAGTGACATTGATGTCTCTCACCTTTTCATAAACTTGTTCGCCAGTCAATGGCTTTGGAGCATTTTCAAATTCTTGGCCGCCATAAAATTTCTTCTTCAGTCGACGGTATGGGTGGGCTTGTCTTAGAAATCTCCTATGACCTAGGTAGACCGTCTTTCTTCCATTACGAAGTTGATAGTAGCAAGTCCCTTCCTCACAAATCGGACATGCTTTATGGCCCTTAACACTATACCCTGATAAATTTCCGTATGCAGGAAAGTCATTAATTGTACAAAAGATCAAGGCCCGCAAATTGAAGACCTCCTTCTTAACAGCATCAAAGACATCCACACCTTCCCATAGCTTCTTCAAATCTTCGATCAAGGGTGTTAGGTAAACGTCTATGTCATTTCCCGGTTGTTTTGGTCCTGAGATCAGCATGGACAACATTACATACTTCCGTTTCATACACAGCAAGGGAGATAGGTTGTAAATCACCAGAAGGACGGGCCATGAACTATGGATACTACTAAGGCTACTATAAGGGTTCATTCCATCCGTACTAAGTCCAAGCCTTAGGTTTCGTGGTTCATTGCCGAACTCGGGAAATAAGTCATCAATCTTCTTCCATTGCAAAGAGTCAGCAGGATGACGAATCTTTCCATCATTAATCCTTTCATTTGCATGCCATAACAATTTCTTTGCATCATCTTCATTAGAAAAAAGTCGCTTAAACCTTGGTAAAATTGGAAGATACCATAACAACTTGGCAGGAGAGTTGTTTGATCTGTACCTTGGTGTCTTACATATTGGACACTTCTCCTCATCTTCAAACTCTTTCCTGTACAATATGCAATCATTTGAGCATGCATGAATCTTTCTATACTGCATGCCTAAAGGACCTATTATTTTCTTCGCATCATAATAGCGTTTGGGTAAAGCATTTTCTTCGGGAAACATGTCCTGTAACAAGTCAAGCAATTCTGAAAAACTACTGTCACTCCACCCATGCCGAGCTTTCACACTTACCAATCTCAACACTGCATTCAACAGGTTGTATTTTCTGCACCCTGGGTATAGAGGCTTTTCTGCATCATTGCACATATTACCATATGCGTGTGACCGCATAAAAGCATCTTCTCCAACATCACGAATCATGTCCTCTACTCTATCATCAGTATCCATGTCATCGTCAAAGGTCTGTTCCACCTGTTCACCATGCCATACCCATACCGTGTAACTCTTGCAAAACCCCTCGCAAATTAGATGAGTGTAAATATCAGCAGGACTTTGTTTCCTCTCATTCAAACAACTCACACAAGGACAATAAAACCTTCCATTGTCATCATCACCATTCCGTTTAGCAAAATCCAAAAACTCCTTCACCCCCTCAGCATACTCAACACTTGTTCGTTTAGCATTTATCCAACTACGATCCATATTTGTGGAAGACTATAAGAACTAGAAAAGCAGAAAGCAAGAAATTAAACCATTACGTTGCAGCTAATGCATGGAGAGAATAAATTTTCAGTTCGCGAGAGGAGTTCAAAACAAAACTCACCGTCCGTGAAGCGCCGAGAAGTCTTAACGCGCGAACCAGGGAAAAATGAGAGATGGAAGGCGCGAGAAATGTACCAAATAAAAGAGTATTTGGAAAAAAATAAGAAACTATACACCGGACAAACTGTTACACCGGTGTAGATATAAATATAAAAGTTGTATTTATAGTATATTTTACATCGGACAATATATATGGACCGGTGTAAAATATATCAGTTTATTTATAGTATATTTTACACCGGTCAATAAATATGGACCGGTGTATAATATATCAGTTTTTTTTTCCTACATCCAGAGTCAGCCATGTCATCAACTTTTACACAAAAAAATATATACATCAGAATATATAAAAGTTGCAATCTTTCACTACTCATCAGACTCAGAGTTTTGGGAGTCATCAGATTGGGTGAGATCAACAGGATTAAAGAAGCTATCACGGGGTTGATGGCGGCGAACTTCTGAGTGGAAATCCCTGAAACTTGCTTTCAGTCTGTCAACTTTGCGATTCAGTTCTTCCACAGAGTCCTCCAGCCCATTGAAGCGCAGTATGAGTTCCTCAAGCCTCTCCATCAGAGTCACAACCAGGGGAGGAGGAGAAGGAACAGAAGGGTGAGGATCAGGATGTTTGTCTTCAAAGTCGTCTCTGTTTCTTTTGTTGGGCGGAGAAGGAGGCGTGCGTGAGGAAGAGGCCATTGGAGGAGTCAGATAGATGAAAAGAAAATAAAACAGAAGAATGGTATACATATATATATGGTTAACGTTCATGATCAATAAGAATATAGAAGAATGCGCAATTGGCCTTCTATCATAATGACTACAAAGTATAAACGTTGGGAACCCAAGAAGTGAAATGAAAGGTCTGACAAATAAAGAAGCGAGCGGGAAATCATAGACAGGAAACTGAAGAGGCGATGAAGCTGCACCGGGTGTTTATATTTAAATCGGTTAATTTTAAAACCGGTGTAAACATTTAATTTTTTTATAAAACAGACACCGGACTATATATTTCCACCTCGGTCAATATAAATACGCTGTAGAAAGTAAAAATCTAAACCGGATGAAATATTTCCACATCGGTCTCTATAACATCCGCTGTAGAAAGTAAACATCTAAACCGGACTAAATATTTCCACATCGTTCATGAGTAAATACGGTGTGAATATTTCATTTTATTTACAAAAATGCCACCGCTCATTTTTGTAAAACCGTCTCCGCATTGACCGGTTTAAAAATGGGGATTTCGATTGCCCATTTTCCACCAGTGTGGGTAGCTGTAAGCAATTGAAATGAGAGATGTAAGTTGCTAAGAATCCATGTGGAAGGTCAGGGACCAAGTTGTTGCTCCTCTAGACCATCACTGGAATGAGGATAATACAGAGAGGGATGATCTTACTTGCTGTATATGACTGCGTTATAAAAACCATATAGCTGTATAGATCAGTAAGAAGTTCTCTTCAGGAAAGATGAGTACCCCTTAAAATTTTGAGGACGAAATTTTTAAAAGGGGAGGATAATTGTAACATCCTGATTTTTGGGTCTAGGAGAACTAGGAGGTAGTCTGATATGGGCAGGCTGCTAAACCCGTAGTCCCAGGGTAGTAATCTAATATGGGCAGATCACTTACCTATATTTTATAGGAATCCGAGGGATGAGCTAAGTCCTTCAGGATTAAAATATGAGTTAAGTCTTTGACCTACAAAATAGGGACAGTTCATCTAGATTCAAAAAGAGGAATGTAAGGAATATCCTAAGTCTTAAGCCTAGGAATTCTGCAGGTAGCTATATATGGGTTGGCTCTTGAGTAAGATAACCTAATATGGGCGGATTGTCGAGCCTTTCAATTAACAATAACTCCCGAACAGTTCAGGGGATGAGTTGTTGAAAGAGAATTCCGAGAACTTAAGATGAAGGATAAGAAAAGATGTTAGAAAGAGAATATAGGGGCATAATCATAATTATGGGAAAGATCGGGCTGGTAGCCGATGAGTACCATATTTTACCAGAAAATAGAGAAAATTATGATGATCATTTCACTGAACTGTGAAATATGCATATGAGGTCCATATGAGTATGAAAGAATTAGAAAAGTGACCAAGGGTAAAATGGTCATTTTGAAAATTGTGCCAAGGGATGTTTCTTGGGAATCAAGCCATCAGAGTACTTGAGCTTGATCAGAGACTCAAGATAGCATTTCCAGAGTGCAAAAACGTAGCCCATGAAATATGTAAGTAAAAGTAGCATTAAAATACTATTTTAATGCTGTTTCCGTAAAGTAAAGTTACCCGGTCGAAGTGGTAACCGGGGGATTGATCAGATAAAGCTTTGGACTTATCTGGAAGTCATGGGATGGTGTGAAAGGGACCCACAAGGCGCCACATGGAACTATCTAAAGGGAGGATGTTTCATAGTGGGCTTGAGGTCCTAGGCTGTTGCTTGTGATTTGTTGAGTGAGGATCCACTTTTGGAATATGTGATATTGAGAATTTATTTATGAATAAGTATTATATAGGATATTGGTTGTGAAGTGGGCTTATGTGATGTTATTCCTGGGTCGATGCCTGTCACATCCTAATTTTCTTACGTTTTAGGGACCAAACAGTAGCATCTGGAACCACTTATTTGATCAATGAAGTCAAATTACACAATCTGAAAATTTTGACCACGGTTTACTGTTTATTTGGTAAAATTATAGACAATTGATTCAACTTCAAAAATTCATAACTAATTCTATAAAAATTGAAATGAAGTGGTTCAAGTTGTTATACGAAGGTAACATAAGCCTCTTTAAGGGAAAAATGTGAATCTGACCAAACTCCACACCAATTAATACAGTATTGACGTGGAATATTACTATTTATTTGGTCAGTTTCACAGTTTCCAGATTTGGTTCCCTAACTTTGAAAAATTCATTCTCGTTGTACAAATATTGGAATAAGACGTTCTTGGTACCAAAACGAAGTTCAACATGTCTATTATCATACTGTAAAGTCTTATACATTTATTCAAAGGTTAGCTATTTTTCCTAAGTCTCAACAAAACATAACCAAAACTAAACAAGTATTTAATACACACATTATATATTTCCATAAAAGTCTCTCATACAACAACGTATTTATGCATCATAACTTCTTCATTCTCCTTTCTTGCTTCTATAAGATGGCCTTGCTGTGATGTTTGTATAATGGAGGGAGTGAGATTTCGGGGGAAATCTCAGTAGCGAACGTAAACCAAACAGTATATGCAACTCAATGCTTGATGTTAATATGTGTGTGCTTAATGATCATGCTTGCTTAATGATATCTTTACATGCTTCCATGTTCATTAAATTATAATATATGGCCATAGCATAAAAAGAAACAGAGCATCATTCAATCATACATGCTTCACATAATCAAAGTAAACATTCAACACATAAAACATCCAAGCAAGCAAAGCATACAAGTGAGATAAGTTTACTACCTTGGAATAGCTCTCCTTTAACCTTTTCTTTCTTGGTCTTTTAGTCCTCTCTTTCACAAATGTCAAATCCTAATCATGGTAGAGTAATACATTTATTACAATCCATACCAATTCAGCTTTGAACTTAATAATTTAGTTTTGTTTTTCGAAACCGATAAACTCCTAACTTTCTTTATTTGGTTAATTGCCTTATCCTTTGAATTAATTTGTTCCTTGACTACATCCCACACAATTTTGCCGAAGGAATCCAAATATGGATTCAGAATTGCAAAATTCCAATGTTTCCTTCAGGTCTGGACAGAAACAGAAACATCACCTACAATTTTCCAAAAATTCCTCTTTTCAATTCCAATGCTTCCAAGACTTTGATCTTACTTAATCCTACACAATTTTGCATTTTAAACCCATTGGAAACATGAAAATCATGAAATTTCAATCACTGTTCATACGCATGAACAGTAATAGAGAAGGTTTCAAATTCTCCCTTTCTCAATTTCAATGTTTCCAAGCTTCCAATCTTATTCAATCCTACACAAAATCATCATATAAATTCAATGGAAGCATTAGATCATTGAAATTCAATCTTCTTCCTTCAGTTCTGTCCTAGGCCGAAAGTCACATGAATTGGGATTTCAAGAATTACACAATTAATTCAAGTAATAGACAATAATCCAAGCTTATCTAGGTTAGTATTTCATAGTTCTATCTTCTCTTTTTCCTTCATTTCTATCCAAATTTGGACAGCATAGAGAACCAAGGAAAAATAGATTTTCCAACCACTAAAACCTAGGTTTCAATCTTCCAAAACACATACATAAGAACTAGGAAGGTTACTTACCTTAAACCTTGATTGCTTTGAACCAAAGTGCCTTGTCTCTTCTTTAGTTTGTTTGAGTTTTCAATCCTCAAGAGTTTCCCCTCTTGTTCTTAGCGTACTATGAAGGAATGAAGGAAGCTATTTATAGACAATTTTTAGGGTACTTAGGACTAATCCACCCTTGGAAGTGCTAATTATTACAATGACTTAATTCTTCCTCTCATTAGTTAATTTTATGATTAATTAATCTTAATCATCATTAAACTATTTATTATAATATTTTAATGTAATGAGGCACATGTGATAATTCATTCCTCTTGCTATGCTTGACATGTGGCACAAGGTGGGTCCCACATGGGACACCTTACCATACACCTCACATGTCTTGACACTTCCTCATTTCTCTTCTTGTTTTTTTTTTATAAAAATATCTTAAAAATTCATTTGGCCACAATACCATTCCTTATCATCTTGGGCTACTGTAAAACGTCACTTGGGCCTTAAATTGAGACCAATTGCTAATTGGCTCAATTCCCAAGGCACATCCTATCCCGATATCCTGAAATTCTCCTGATTTTTAAAATAAATTCTATGAAATTCTTTTAGGGGTTCTAAAATTTTTATAAATTATTTCTAATATAAAATGAATTTCTTACAAAGTCTCATAATTTTTTGAGACCCAAAAGTCCTGATAAAAAATTTCTTACATTTCCTTTAACCCTTTATCGGTGTCCGATTTCACCGTAAATTTTATAATTAATTCTACAGGACTCTTTTTTTACTTCTGTCAGTTTCATAAATTCTTATATTATTTATAAAAATTTATTACCAAGTTTCATCTAATTCTGTGGTTCAAAAGATAATGTAATAATTTCCCCAAAGTTTGAAAATTCATATCAATTTATCGGGACCTCAAATCAAAATTTCGGTTGCATTAAACTGATCAGAATAATTTTCTCTATTTTATGGTAAAATTTGAGACTAAACTGCTTCCGGGTAGTTTTGGGCCTTTTCGGCTCTACTTTCTCATAATTACCATTTTACCCCTAAACTTTTAAAAATTATACTTCAGGCCCTTAACTTTTCATAATTACACTTAATGGCCCAAAACTTATGTCTACTTCCATTTTGCACTATAAAACTTTTAGAGTTTTCACTTTAGTCCCTTTCTTTCCAAAATGACCATCAAAATCCCTTCATAACTCTTTTCGCTATCAGTCTTATACAGATAGAAAATTGTTGGGATGTTACAATACCAGAGGCTCATTTGAGATTATTGTGAAGATAACCATGATAGTGGTGTTAATCGGGGGGCTTGAACCCTATAATTATGTTAGTGGGGGTTTAATCCTTTCTAACATAATTTTATATGCAAATGTTATATGAAGTTCTTATATCTATGATAGTATTCTGATGTAAGTTTTACTCTTTTCTACCATGGATAACTTTTTTAAAATAAGTTGAACTATTTTAACCATGATAATACTTGAAGGGTAGTTTTGTCATTTTCTATCATGGTTAACTTTTTAGAAGTAAAGTTTTTTTTTTCTTTATAGCCATGATAACTTTCAAATGATTAACAAAACTTATTTCTATTATGGTTAGTTTGTAGCCAAGTTTGATAAAAATAATTTAAGATAGTTAATTATTGTTATTAGAAAGAGAATTTTATAGCTGACACATCAACAAATTGTAATTTATATTTCAATTTTAATTTGTTTTCAAATTGAATTGCATTAGATGCTGTCTTCCCCACATTTAACATATCTAATTGTAGGGCTACATAAATATCAGACTAAACTGAGTTAGGCATCATCCTGAGGGGGAACATGTCCTCAGACTAAAATATTGAGTTGAGAATAGTTCTAATCCTGTTAGATTGGGGGTTAGACTTAATTCACCAGGTTATTGCAATAGTCCAAGTTTTTAGAGAAATTGTTACTAGAGAAATAAATAGAGAATAATAAATAATTTTATTAACTCCTGGGCTTGTCTTCTAATTCGCTTATGATGTTATAACTCCAATTTTTTAAAGGGAAAATGACATCTAGGTCCCATGGAAGCAATTAAATTACAAAAAAGACCCAATAAATGCTATAATTTAATTTCAAGTCCCATGGGACCTCAGATAAATTTTTTCCAATTGTGAAAAGACTTCACTGCCCTTGTGAAATAAAAAAATAGTAAAGAGCAAATGGTAGTTGGCGCACTCTGGTGTGGAAAGAAGAAGAGAAAGCGTGACTAGGAAGACAGTGTATGATGGCCTGCACGGTTTGTTCGTAGCTAGGTTTTCTCGTCATCATGGCTGGACGTTGAGGAAGAATTATTGTATATATCATATTTTCTGACTATGATATGAGAACGTGAAGTCTGTTGCTATCAAACCCAGTGAAGTTGTTCCCACGTCATCGTCCTGGTACGTATGATAGTGTGTGGCTGAAACGAGAGGTATAAAAGGTGACCAATGTAAATATGGACATTGTGTTCATTGTTGGAAATTGTGCCCTAGGGGCCAATCCTTGTATCAGGTTATCATATTATTTGCATGTTTACTATGATGACAATCCTTGGATAACTCGTGATCTTATCCTAAATGTCCCTGGTCGGTCATCTATGCGGGAGTAGAGATGAAATAAGACCAGTATGACTTTGAAGATATATAGAGATATAAATCAAAGTCATAGGCACATGTAAGAGTACAAGGTGTTGGACCGACCCGCTATGAGAGAGCTGCTTGGGTCAAGTCATAAGCTTCTCTCATATACAAGCCATGTCACTATGCCCTTTGACCTGAGATCATCATGGATTCCTACATGATGAACGCTCAGCTTTGACCTAGTCAAAAGTCACTTTTGACCGAGTGATCATAAAGGCTATGTTCGGGCTTAGTAATTTTTCATACGGAGGAATGTGAATGGTCAAGATGGAATTTGTCCCTCACATTCGTAGAGAGATATTACTGGGCCCCTCGATGAGTGAGTCTGAGAAATGTATGGCCATATTGGAATGGAAGGGTAGTTCCATTTCTATATTCAGACTACTCAGGGATCGAGAAAGTAACGGTCAGGAACAGGAGGATGACGTTCTCCATGCCTCATCCATGACCGAAATATCGTGTGACAAAAGGGATGTGATATGGTTGTATGAAAGGTTACATCGTTTATCGATCCTCATATGTTTTGGGTAGTCGTAATGCCTTGCTAAAGACCGCTTACGACTTGTGGGTCAGTATAGTAACTGGGCCACTACCAACTTCATATGGGCCTACAGGGTCTCACACAAAACAGCCAAATACGAGCTATGATGTCCAGATTCATTGAATCTAAGAGATGTCTAGATTCAATGAATAATCTAGGGTGGATATATATTTTATATATATATAAATTTGTATATATATATTATATATAATATGAGAGATATTTGCAAGATTTAATTTATAAGGATAAATTAAATCTCTATCACTTTTGGATTTGAATTTAAATGGATATGATCTATTTGAATTTGAAATTCAAATTGATAAGATATCTCAAATTTGATTTATGAGAATAAATCAAATATAATTCCGTCTTATCTTTATTTTAAATTAAATAAATAGGTGAATTAAATCTGTGGGACGGATTTAATATAAACCATATTTATTTAATTAGTTTCTTATTAAATTATGCAATATATGATATTGTATTAATTTCAGAATTAATATAAGATTAATTCTGAAGCCCGGCCCAATTAGAAGCCCAATAGCATCCTCTATATTTGACATTAGGAGCTAGGGTTCTACACATCTACACATACATACAGACGTGAGAAAAGGGGGCAGGGAGAGTGCAAAAGGTTTGCAGATAAGAAACTGCCAAAATAGAGATGGTGAGGACGGAATCTCTAGAAAGCCCTAGAGGGACAAGAGGCGCTAGCACGTCGTTCGTGATTGGAACGCTGTTCGTGTGGATACCTGTAGAGGAAGCCGATTTGAGTTGTTAACTTCTTGTGATCGAGAAGAGAGCAGTACGACGATGAGTCGCGACTTATAGACTCAAAGGTCGCGACTAAAATGGGCATCTGAACGTCAGAAATTCGAAAAGAGGAGACAGGTCGCGACTTGAAGCTGACGAGGTCACGACTACAAACTCCAGAGATGTCCGGTCGCGACTAACAACTCCAGAGGCGACAGGTCGCGACTAGAAGCTGAGGAGGTTGCGACTAAAAACTCCAGAGGCGACAGGTCGTGAGGGGAAGACGAGTAGGTTGCGACTGAAAGTTCCAGAGGCGAAGAGTCGCGACTTAGGGATACTGAGGTCGCGAATGCAACTCGAATATCGAAGGTAACACTTCTTTCTCCTTGACTTAAACACATTCGGTAGATCCTGGCTGGGAATGGAAAAATTTTTAAAGTTAATTTCCGATGCGTGTCTTCCAATTCCCTTCATTCATAGCATGACTTTTTGATCTTTTGAGTTGTGGGTTAACTGTGTTTATTTAGGGTTTTAAAAGTTATGTTCAGTTTGCAGGAATTTGTCATGTGTTTACTTAAGTGTAGTAAGAAAATATGAACAATAGAAAGATTTCTGTAAAGTGTGAATGACAGATCATGATCTGATATACGAGGGCAAGATGAGTTATTAGTATAATACACGATAGTTGTTAATATAGGTGCTTAAGTTGTTAATATTATATGTCTAGTGCAGGTTGTCATTACTAAAGTGTGAGCTATAAAAGGTGACCCACGTAAATATGCACATTGTGTTCATAACATGACTTTTTGATCATTTGAGTTGTGGGTTAACTGAGTTTATTTAGTGTTTTAAAAGTTATGTTCAGTTTGCAGGAATTTGTGGTGTGTTTACTTGAGTTAGTAAGAAAATATGAACATTAGAAAGGTTCCTATAAAGTGTGAATGACAGATCATGATCTGATATGCGAGGGCAACAAGAGTTGTTATTATAGTATGCGATAGTTGTTAATATAAGTGCTTGAGTTGTTAATATTATATGTCTAGTGCAGGTTGTCATTATTGATGGCGAGTTCATCTGTAAAGCATCTATTCTGTTATATTCATATGAGGGGACGGTTGGGAAATAATTAGAAGGTCATACATATGTTGGGGTCAAGCAAGCATAATATCCATAAAGGAAGGCATAACATATGATGAGTCCAAAACATTAGTATCATCACTTGTTGGGAAAGGAAGTGATGAAATTGTGATAAAATTCACTATTAGATTTGATCGACACACATTTGTTGACATATTTAATTATGAAGGAATTGAGAATTTAATAATGTTCAGTGGAGAAAGTGGCCATGTGTACATAGGAGAGAAAGCAAATAATGAGTGCACACTGTAACATCCCGATTTTTGGGTCTAAGAGAACTGGGAGGTAGTCTGATATGGGCAGGCTGCTAAACCCATAGTCCTAGGGTAGTAATCTGATATGGGCAGATCACTTACCTATATTTTGTAGGAATCCGAGGGATGAGCTAAGTCCCCCAGGATTTAAAGATGAGTTAAGTCTTTGACCTACAAAATAGGGACAGTTCACCTAGGTTCAAAAAGAGGAATGTAAGAAATATCCTAAGTCTTAAGCCTAGGAATTCTGCAGGTAGCTAATATGGGCTGGTCATAAGTAAGATAACCTGATATGGGCGGGTTGTCGAGCCTTTCAATTAACAATGACTCCCGAAGAGTTCAGGGGATGAGTTGTTGAAAGAGAATTTCTAGAACTTAAGATAAAGGATAAGAAGATAAGTAAATATGTCAGAAAGAGAATACAGGGGCATAATCGTAATTATGAAAAAGATCGGGCTGATAGCCGATGAGTACCATATTTTACCATAAAATAGAGAAAATTATACTGATCATTTCACTGAACTATGAAATATGCATATGAGGTCTCTATGAGTATGTAAGAATTATGAAAAGTTAAGGGACTAAATTGAAAGACGAAAAGTTTCGAGGGGCAAAATGGTAATTATAGAAAGTTGAGCCGGAAGTGGCTTAGAACTGCCCGGAAGTATTTCAGTCCCAAATTTCATCAGTAGAGAGAGGAAATGATGCTGGTTAATCTGGCTTAATACAGGAATTTTATCAGAGCTGCAGATAGCTAAAATTTATCTGATAGTTTAAAAGTTATCTGAAAATTTTATCAGGTCTCCTGGATCTCAGATATGAGTGAAAAGTTACAAGAATGTGCGTCCTGTGAAGCCAAAGGTCAGGGAACTGATAGAGTCCCGAAAGGAGATCTGTAGAAAAAGCTATTCACTTTTTAGTGAATTTAGACGGGAGTTTGTGAGCTCCTGGGATCCGATAGGGAAATTTAGCAGTAAATAAATTGGGACTGAATGAGCCCAGATGTCATCACTCAGAGGCCCATAGTGACACCAAGGTTGGCCCAGGCCCATGATAATTAGTTCAGTGGTAAAAGGGGCCGGTGTCCCGAAAAATGTGCAAAATGATGAAAATACCCCTATGTTGTAAAATAGTTAAAGAATGAGTAAAGGGTATTTTGGTCATTTGACTAAGGTTAGACAGTCAAGAAAGGTTATCTGGATAGTTGACTAGAGTCAAGGAATACTCTGGTAAGATATAGAAAGACAATAATGCCCCTAAATTCATTCAGGTAAAGAAAGAGGAACCAAGGGCATTTTGGTTGATTAGAGACCCAAGATAGCATTCCCAGAGCCCAAAAACGAAGCCCAAGGAATATGTGAGTTAAAGTGGCATTAAAATAATATTTTAGTGAGTTTTCAATAAAGTAAGGTTACTTGGTTGACGTGATAATCGGGGAATTGATCAGATAAATACCTGAGCTTATCCGGAAGCCATGAGGTGGCATTAAAGGTACCCATAAGGTGCCACATGGCACTAATCTAGAGGGAGAAGAAAAGTTAAGGACATGTGGCACGATCTCAGCCGTTCATTCCGGGACAAGACTCTAGAATTCTCTGGAAACGCTGAGTCAGCTGGTGAGGTATCCCAAGGGCCCCACCATTACGCCACCTAGCATGTGAGGTGTCCCATGATGATGTCACTTTTGATGAGTCATTATGGAGGATGATGTCATCACGATGATGCAGGCGAAGCTTCTTGAGGAAGCAAGCGATCTGAGCCATTCATCGTAATTCGATCTGAGCCATCCATTCCACCTTGCCTCAAATATAAATACCCCCTTGCCATTCCATTCACGGCCAAGCAAGGTAAAGAAGAGAAAAGAAGAGAAAGAAAGAGAAAAAAGAAAGAGAAAAAAGGAAGAGAAAGGAGTTCTGGCAAAGCTAGGAGCAATCCAAGGAGCTTAGGGACTCGACAAGCTTAGGAATAAGGCTCTAACCTCTATAAAGAAGGGATCTTAGAGCAAAGGCTAAGGACTAAAGGAAAGGCTACATGCCAGGTAGTAAACTTACCTAAACTTGTATGTGTTGATTATATGATTGATTGTGTTATGGCTTGATTGATTGCTGTTAATCTGTAATTGTTGAAGCTCTGTACTATGATTACCTTGGCCAATTATACTTCAATGTTACATTGAAGCATGCACATTACATTATGTTGACACAATCACAAGCAAGCACAAATATCAATCATTGATGCATATACTGCTTAGTACTATTTGCTACTGAGATTCCCCCGAATCTCATCCCCTATGTATAGCCCATTACAGAGAGGTTACGTCAAAGTGAATTTTGAGAATGCTAAAAGACGCCGTTATGTTGCTAAAATTATGGCAGAATGTCCATAATGAAGATAGGATATGATGAGTACTATGTACATAGGTACTGTCTAAGGAGTCTGGAAGTGAGTGGACCTAGTCGATTCATCCAGTCTTTCCTCGGTACTTACGTAGAATGGTAGTTCTTATGGAAATTACTGAATCAGTACAGTTCAATTATTTTTAAAGATGAAGTATAGTAGTTATACTGCCAGATTTTTGGAATGAAAGATGTAATAGTGATATGAGGATTTTGTTCATGCCCTGTTGTATAATAATTTATTATTTAATAATAAATATAGTTTGCCATGTTCAGCTTGTGTATAAGAAATTAAGAGAGAAATTCGTAGGTCCTGAGACAGCGGTGTTCCAACCTCAGTTTGACCTAGTAAACGAAAGAATTTGGTCACAAAATTTGGTGAGCCAGTAGCACACATCTGGGGCTTTACGTAGATAGGTAATAAGACTCATTTGGATGTGTAGGATGAGATAAATTAGTTTTCAAAATAAAGGTTCAGAATAAGAAACTTAAGAGTAAAATTTCAATTTTTGGGCCCCATTAAGATATAATCAAGCCAATATCACTTCCGCAAGTGTACTCTGAGGGGTCTAAGGGAGGATGTTTCATGTAGAGCAATACTGTATATAAATGGATGTCATCTTAGTGGTCCATACAAGGGAATAATGCTTACAGCCAATGCATATGACGCAGCTAATGAATTATTTCCGTTGGTATATGCTTTTTTCAGTAGCGAGATGAATGATGAGTGGACTTGGTTTCTCCAAAATGTTAGAGAAATCACAGGATCCTTGGAGACATAATTGTGTTAGACTAGAACAATGCAATCATAACTACTGTTTAGACTATTTTTTCCTATACTAGACATGCTTATTGCTACCGGCATGTAAGAGAAAACTATAGTACTGCTTTTCTCAAAATCACAAGAGGTAGGGGACGAGCATCAGGGGTCCAAAAGGAGAACGCACTTAACCTGCTTGATGGAATTGCACATGCAACGCTTGAGGGATATTTTAATGTCGCAATAGGGAAGCTATAAGCATTTTGTCCAAGCTGGCATAATGGGTTGAGACCCAAGGGGATATGCAACGATGGGCTATGAGCAAGTTCCCATTCAAACTATGGGACAATATCACCACTAATCTCACAAAGTCATTCAATGCATGGATTTTGCAAGAGTGGAGGCACAATGTGTCTGTTCTAATATGTGAGCATTAAGAGAAGTTGGCCCAGAAGTTGCTTAGAAGAAAAATGTCAATGGTCAATTGGAAAATGGTGTTAGGCCAAATATTGAGGCAAAATTGATGCAGTAAGTGATACTTACCAAAAATATGCATGCCCAATATTGGGGAAACGACGCGATCCAGGTTGAGACTTGGGGCCCCCATGGAGTAATTAAATTGACTGTTGATCTGTAAACACATAAATGTACATGTTTAGGTTGGCAGATGAGTGGACTACCTTGTGTCCATGCATGTGCTGCAATAAAGCTAATGCATGGAAGTATATACATATTTGTGGATGATTGCTACAAGTTATCTGCCCAAGAGAAAATATATGCTACTACCATGAGGCCTATTGCTACACATGATTGTCCATGTCCTAAAGACACGATAGTTTTCGAACTAATGAAAGAAAGGTTCCTTGACCCCCCCAATTCTAGAAGACCTCCGAGAAGGCCAAAGAGAAAAGGGATTGAGTCTCAATTTCAAAAAAAAAAAAAAAAGACTTATTATTGTGGAATATGCCATGAGGCTGGACACATAGTGAAGACATGCAAGAATCCAAACCCGAGTTGAGGAATGGTGTTAGGTTGCGCTATTTTTCTGTACAAATACATAGCACACTGATTTTTGCTTTGTATATATCTATAGAAAGTGATGAGAGTAATTTTTTGTAACCTTGATCAATCTCCATCTTTTGGAAGGTAGGGTGGATCTTGATGAAGGTGACTATATTTGCTGTACTCCTTTTATATTTGCTGCCAAGAACTGATGTAATTGTAAAGTGCATATATATGAATGAAGTTATACTCTAACTATAATGATTATGGTAAGAAACGTGCTAACGTTGTTATTTTGTCAACATGATGTTGTCATTTGCTACTAGTTGGGTTGTTATGTTCAATCACGCAGTCTGTTTTTCCTGCTTCAATCAAGGTGTTATGCACATTTGGACACTACACTTTCTATCATTTTCTACTGGTTAAGTTGTTATTCCTTCAATACGAGGTTGTTATTTATAAGTGCTAGAATTGTTACGTTTGCTATCTGGGATACGTGATTTTTCAGTTGTGAAGCACTTATTCCTTCACTATGAGGTTGTTATTTCCTAATGTTGGAGTTGTTATTCCTTCAATACGGGGTTGTTAGTTGAAGGTGCTGGAGTTGTTATCTTTGCTGTCGTGGGGAAGTTGTTATTCCCTACCGTTAGGGTTGTTATTCCTTCAATACAGGGTTGTTATTTGGAAGTGCTGGAGTTGTTATATTTGCTATGTGGGATACGTGATTTTTTGATTGTGAAGCATTTATTCCTTCACTATAGGGTTGTTATTCTCTACTGCTGGGGTTGTTATTCCTTCAATACGGGGTTGTTATTTGTAAGTGTTGGAGTTGTTATCTTTGTTGTCGTGGGGAAGTTGTTATTCCCTACCGCTGGGGTTGTTATTCCTTCAATACGAGGTTGTTATTTGTAAGTGCTGGAGTTGTTACGTTTGCTATTTGGGATACCTGATTTTCCAGTTGTGAAGCACTTATTCCTTCACTATGGGTTGTTATTCTCTACCGTTGGAGTTGTTATTCCTTCAATATGGGGTTGTTACTTTTAAGTGATGGAGTTGTTATTTACGGTGGTCTAATTGTCATTTCTTCACTATGGAGTTGTTATTCCCTACTGGTAGAGTTTTTAATATTCCCCATATAGGGTTGAGTTTGGTCAATTTGTTCTACATGATAATATATGAAACACAACACCTGGCTATTGAACATGATAACATTATTTCCTCAATAGGTTAACAACTTGACATTTCTTCAAAATGTACAATTACACGTATTCTTTGTAAATTTTACAGTCCAAAATACACTTAAATAGTCACTATTTTCTTGTGATGTCTGGACGTTTTGCCACCTACACTGGACAACACTTGTTCTCGTAGTGAGTTGTTGGGGTGAGTCATCAACCAAAACAAACAGTCAACCCTCATTTGGTGGAGGTCTTTAGTTGAGTAATTTGACATTGTATAACGTTCATCATCTACAGTGTTGCCATCCCAAGTCTTTAGCCACGACAAAACAATAACTCCGCATGAATACTTGCAAGTTGTCTAGTAATACAAGAACATGAATTCACTCAGTCACAAGCAAAAACTAAAAGTCAACTATATGGGTTAACATGATGACGTGTCCATTTGGACATGTAGTTTCGGCCAATTGACTTCAAACTGATCCTCCTTCCAGAAAACTTCCGGCTTCACTGTCCAAAGTATTTTCGGGAAGCAACACTTCTGCACATACATAATGCAGAGGCAAAAAAAAATAAATTCAACGTTGCCGGTAATAATGACAATTAATATCTAAGTAAATAACAACCTATACATTAGGAAATACATACACAATCGTATGCCATCCATTGCTTCACTTTGAATATATGTTGCCCACTGGTCGTCTTCTTGCGCTTACCTTTTTTGTCATCCTTATATGCTTCATTATCTTGCTGCCTTTGTAATCTCAGAAATGTGATGGTATTAACCAACGAGTCAAGGACACATAATTGCATCTTCTTCACGTCAAAAACATAACAGAACCAGTGGTGTTTTAAGCAAGTAGGTCCAAAAATTAAGTCACAATCACCAATGTTGTAGCCAACATGTTATGGCAATATTTGTGATTCATTCCCTTCAACTGACCACCGTAGAGGATTGGCCAACATTTTCTGCATTAAATATGCAGAAAATATGTGTCTTGTGACTAAACCGGTTATGTCCTTCTCATCCTGAATCTTTGCCACCATCGTCATTACTTGTGAATACAAACATGAAATCAGCAAACCACCATTACAGTGCATAACAATCAAAGTTGTTAAGGACAATTGTCTTACACTGGTGCTTATCCATGCTCTACTACTGAGGCAATGTAGCTCACCACCCATTAGGTGGTACCCATTCATCTCTATAAAAACACTACAATAATTGACACTAAAATCAGGCACTCAGTTTTGATTGGGGAAATAAGATTTTTAGCAGGTAACGACAATGAAATACTTACTCTTACTCCTTAGAACCAACACACTGACTTGTGCACATGTTAAACATAGCTTCCTTGTCCACTTCGTTCTTCCTCTTCTTGCCAACCCTCGCCTTTGTCTCCATGAAGTAGGGAGATCTAACAGCTGGTTTCTTTTCCCTCTTTGATCTTCTTATATATGTTTGCCCCTCCTGTGTATTTCCTTCCTTTTGTCCTTTGTATATCTTCTGCCTTCATCACCACGTTCCTCTTTACTTGTTTCATCACCACCTTCCTCATCACCTTTGTCTCCACCTTCGTCTTCACCTTCATCACCATTTCCATTGCCCTCCCCGCCTTCATCTGCACCTTCCTCTTGATGTTCATCTGCTGCTTCATTAACCTCTCCTCCACCATGTCCACCTTCCTTTTCCCCTATAAGGCTACGAAGAAGAGCCAATAGTTCTTTCCCCACCATGGTTATGATTCTAGTGTAAGTTGCCTTTATTAGTTAAAAAAGAAAAATAATTTAGCGCATTACTTAAATTGTACTAAACCAACAAATGAAAGGAATTAGTATCATACGTACCGGGTGAGTAAGATCAATATCTAGATTAAACATTGTTGCTTTAGGCCGGTCCTCGCTAGTGTTACCATGTAGAACACCTTGTTTGCTGTCCTTCTCTAACCGTGTTCTTGCCTGGACCTCCTCATCATTCCAATAAGTAATGGCATCCCCAACCTCAGAGGCTTTTTGCCGACCCAATGGAAATATTTGCAGACAATAAATTTGCATTTCACATGATGCATAAGTTAAGAACATATTTTAACACACACTGACAATTACTTGTTGTTACACACACAAAAAATGTTAGGCTAATGACACTTACCATGAGGAAGTATAAGCAACCTCCTATGTTCTTCCTCCCATTGGCATCCCCTTTCCTCAACTCTTCATGATAATCTTTAATAGAGTCTGCCAGTTTATTAAGAATAAAAGTGCACCAATCGAACTCATTGTAGGTATCCTTAGTCGAAGCCATTACCTTCAACACCTTGTCGCTTACATATATGCATGAGCTAGGGTCTAAGAGGATCCCTAGGCTGTACATCATAAAAAGGAACTCAAAATCAGCATTCTCCTTCTCACCAACCAACCAGCCTACTATTGTCGTGTATGGGACCTTCCCATGCACTATCTTTAGCTCCTTGAACCTTTGGTCATCAGACGTCGTCGGCATTATGTTAGACCCATAAAATGCAAGCCCATTACCTTATTCACATCTGTTGCATCCATTTCATAGGTCTTCCCTCTAATTGAAATTGTTTTCGTCCGTGGGTCAAAAGCACGCATAAGCACCCCACATAAATCCTACTGAATGTGTGGGTAGCTTATGCGCACTAATTTATCAAACCCAATTGCCCTCAGCCTCTCCATTATTTTTTTCCTCCCCTTCAACACCTTGCAGACATCAATGAACTGCTTTGGTGCACATCTTGTGTAGAAGGGCACCACATATTTCTTCCCTTTGCCTAGACCTCTTAATTCCTTTGCCCTACTTTTGTATTTAAATCTATCATGCTCTTCCAATTTATTCCAACTTTCTTTGAATGATGCACCAACGTCTTCTAATGACATTTTCTTCCGTGGGTTGGCATTGTTTTGCTCTTCAACGAAGAGTGCATATCCAGAGAAGTTGCAACTTTTTGGTCCGCCTTCACTTTTTCTAATATTGGACATCTTTTTATCCTGCAATAACAACCATTTTCATCAATAGAATGAATTATACTCAATAACAATCACTTTTATCTGACTTATTGATGTTGTTAAGAGTTCTACTAAATAGAAGGTACTATTGGTGAATTTAACAACTAAGAAAAATCTAGTGTATATCCCTCTGGTTCTATGTTTTATTCAATCATGAATTAATAAGGACTCAGTAACTAAGCTTTCATATCTTTCCTTAACTGTATTCTCTAGGCAAGGACAACATCATTCATTGCATAACTCGAATTCATGATAAAGGAAACAAAGATGTTAGAGAAAAAAATTAAAGGGCAATTTTGGTGATTTAACAAGATTATGAAATTCTTCACTAGTTAATTTGACCTTATTAAGAATTATTTTTTTAAGTGTAGAGCCTAGATTTTGATTTTATTATTTCAAATTGGATTTTATTAGAATTTGCTCATTTAAATAATTAGGTGTGGGAAAATATCCTTTATAATTAAGATATGAGCAGCAAATTTTTAAAAATGACCAACACTTTCAGTTGAAGATGACATTAATTTTTTTTAATTTTTTCTAGTTGACAAATAGTACTCATCTATATTTTTCTATATCACATCTTTAACCGTATTCACAGTAAAGCTGAGTACTAAAAAAGAAAAATTATTCATGAAAAAATTAAAGATAAATATTTAAAATCAAATTTAAGTATTTAAAAAACAGACGAGAACTGAAAATATTAAATATGAATATTAAAAAAATTATATTTAAGTAATTAAATATATCATTAATAAAAAATATCAAATTTAAGTATTGAAAATATTACATAGGATTACTAGAAAAATCATTAGGTGGTTTTGAGCGGTGCTAGGTGCACTGATTGTGATAGCTCTTAATCCTAGTGTTGGAAAATGGGCTAGTCTACCCATGGTGGATTAGGCCCATATCCATGAGTCTGTACAGTGGACATGGAGAGAGCAGTTATTGAAAAACTACAAGAGGAAAATTTGAGAGAGTGGGAAGTTATTCACAGAACCCACTCCCCCTCATTCAGGCATATATCAGATACAGGTGAAGGCATTTTTCGGTGCATACCTCCTCTGTTTTCTCTCATACGATAGCCTCTATTACAATTACTCTTCTTTAATGTTTTTGCTGTGTAAATGTACCAAAGTCCAAACAAGGTGCTCTGGTTGTGTGTGGGTATCTTGGTGAACAAGAGAAGATCCAAGGTATGCTCGAAATCTTACATTAGTATCATGAGCTAGGTTGTTCTGTTTCATTTTTTTCATAAGTTGCTTCTCTGTGATGTTTTAGTTGTCTAGTAGCATGTTGTTCTTGCCTGTATTTCTATTTAATACATTTGTATTATGCCAAGAAACATAGAGCATGCATTTAAACCATAAACAGAAGCAAACTCACAGTAAACCGTATATAGCTTCATTTTTCAAAATTAGGTCCCTAGAAATATGCATTTTTAGAATTTGAAATTAGTCCCATTGCGTAGAACATGAAAAAAATGAAGAAAATGACACCAAGAACGTTGAAATCAGACGTCGAACGGAGAAGTTATAGACCCAACCCATTTTTCAGTTGGATCTGTACGACTCGGATGGAGGTTAGGAATGATCAAAATAGTGAGTTTTGATCATCCCCAAAACGACATCATTTTGGGACGCCAGCAAAAAAAAAAGAGAAGGAGACTATTTTTGCGGACTGGGTTGCGTCCAGCCTAATCTAGCAAAAAAAATTGTTGGGTTGTCTGAAGCCCAGTTAAAAAAAATTATTTTTGGGCTGCGACTGGGCCAAGCCTATTACCAAAAAAATTATTTTTTTTGGCAATAGGGGTATGGGCCTGGTCGGATTAGTAGATCCAACTTGGAAATTTAAAAAAAGAGAGGAAAATCTAGTGACTGACACGTGGCATTGTCCACGTGGCAGCACTAGACTGGCGCGTATAGCCGAGAGTAGGTTTACTTCAGAATTGAGGTGCGGTTTATTCCTAAAAATCCCTAAAATCAATATATTTATTTTGATATATAATTTGCCTAATTTTGGAGGCAATTCTGGACATATTTATGAATAGTCGGTGCATTTTCTAGTTTTTTTTGTGTTTAAAAATTCAAAAAAATTATGATAATTAATATTTTTTATTATTTAGGTGAAAATGACTTCATCTAGCACTGAATCCCTGGGATATAGCTTATATGATGATATCTCATTCCTGGATGATGTCGATAACCCAGAGGAGAACCTTTAAGAAGACCCTAAGGGGGAACCTGAAGAGGATCCATAACAAGAACTTGATGAACTTTCTGAAGAAGACCGAAAGGAGTTGGTTGCAGGAAGTTCCACAAGAGGAATAGAAAGCAATGTATGATTCCGGACCGAGGTCAGAAACTTTATTCCCAATCAAGCCTCTTCCTGAGCAGCCTTTCATGGTTTCTTCAGACTCAAACTCCAAGACGGTTCCTACTCTTCATGATGAATCTCCAGTTGAAGACGGAGAGGAAGTGAACCAACCTCTTACCACTGCCTTGGCCATGAGTATAACTGAAAGAGATGCAGCCAAACTAACAAATATAAAAGGCATTAATGGCGTAATTGGTGATTACATTGGATTCATGACAGATACGAAGAATATTGCATTCTACCTGAAACTCATAATGGAATATATAAGAGCAACCAGGGTTAGAGGCAAGCCTAGACAAGGACGCATAAGCAAAACGTATTGGCTTAAAATAATAGAATTTGTATTTAACATTCACAAGCCGCCTCGTAAGCTTAAGAAGCTAAAAAAAGCGATGTTAGAATACTGTAATGCTTATATCAAATGATGTATATTTGTATTTGTATTTAATGAAGGGAATTGGAAGACACGCAGCGGAAATTAACTTTAAAATTTTTTTCCATTCCCAGCCAGGATCTACCGAATGTGTTTAAGTCAAGGAGAAAGAAGTGTTACCTTCGGTTTCGAGCTTTGGTCGCGACCTCAGTGTCCACTAGTCGCGACTCCTCGCCTCTGGAACTTTCAGTCGCGACCTCCTCATCTTCTAGTCGCGACCTGTCGCCTCTGGAGTTTTTAGTCGCGACCTACTCTGCTTCTCGTCACGACCTTCCTCTTCTTTTCGGATTTCTGACGTTCAGATGCCCGTATGGTGGCGACCTAAGTGTTTTCTGGTCGCGACCTTGCTTCGTGTCTGGTCGTATCGTAGAAGTCGACAGCTCAGATCGGCTTCCTCTACCGGTATCCACACGAGCAGCGTTCCAATCGCGAACGACGTGCTAGCGCCTCTTGTCCCTCTAGGGCTTTCTAGAGATTCCGTCCTCACCGTCTCTATTTCGGCAGTTTCTTGTCTGCAAACCTTTTGCACTCTCCCTGCCCCCTTTTCTCACGTCTGAATGTGTGTGTAGAGATGTATATTGTGTGTAGAACCCTAGCTCCTAATGTCAAATATATAGGAAGCTATCGGGCTTCTAATAGGGCCGGGCTTCAGAATTAATCTTATATTAATTCTGAATTAATACAATATCATATATTGCATAATTTAATAAGAAACTGATTAAATAAATATGGTTTATATTAAATCCGTCCCACATATTTAATTCACCTATTTATTTAATTTAAAATAAAGATAAGACAGAATTATATTTGATTTATTCTCATAAATCAAATTTGAGATATCTTATCAATTTGAATTTCAAATTCAAATAGATCATATCCATTTAAATTCAAATTCAAAAATGATAGAGATTTAATTTATCCTTATAAATTAAATCTTACAAATATCTCTTATATTATATATATAATATATATATAAACTAATTTATATATATAAAATATATATCCACCCTAGATTATTCATTGAATCTAGACATCTCTTAGATTCAATGAATCTGGACATCATAGCTCGCATTGGGCTATTTTGTGTGCGACCCTGTAGGCCCATATGAAGTTGGCAGTGGGCCAGTTACTATACTGACCCACAAGTCGTAAGCAGTCTCTAGCAAGGCATTACGACTACCCAAAACATATGAGGATCGTTAAACGATGTAACCTTTCATACAACCATATCACGTCCCT
The DNA here is from genome assembly GCA_037074615.1 of Leucaena leucocephala. Taxonomy (NCBI): domain Eukaryota; kingdom Viridiplantae; phylum Streptophyta; class Magnoliopsida; order Fabales; family Fabaceae; genus Leucaena; species Leucaena leucocephala. The sequence continues at coordinate 20,301,482 of CM073532.1, read as the reverse complement.
TTTGTCACACGATATTTCGGTCAAGGATGAGGCATGGTGAACGTCATCCTCCTGTTCCTGACCGTTACTTTCTCGATCCCTGAGTAGTCTGAATATAGAAATGGAACTACCCTTCTATTCCAGTATGGCCATACATTTCTCAGACTCACTCATCGAGGGGCCCAGTAATATCTCTCTACGAATGTGAGGGACAAATTCCATCTTGACCATTCACATTCCTCCGCATGAAAAACCACTAAGCCCGAGCATAGCCTTTATGATCACTCGGTCAAAAGTGACTTTTGACTAGGTCAAAGCTGAGCGTTTGTCATGTAGGAATCCATGATGATCTCAGGTCAAAGGGCATAGTGACATGGCTTGTATATGAGAGAAGCTTATGACTTGACCCATGCAGCTCTCTCATTGCGGGTCGGTCCAACACCCTGTACTCTTACATGTGCTTATGACTTTGATTTATATCTCTATATATCTTCAAAGTCATACTGGTCTTATTTCATCTCTGTTCCCACATAGATGACCGACCAGGGACATTTAGGATAAGATCATGAGTTATCCAAGGATGGTCATCACAGTAAACATGCAAATAATGTGATAACCTGATACAATGATTGGCCCCTAGGGCACAATTTCCAACATTTAATTACTCTTTCTTTGTAAAGACTGTTGGGAATTGTGCCCTAGGGGCCAATCATTGTATTATGAATATTGTTGATTTATGAATTTCTTAATTATGTTATCACATTATTTGCATGTTTACTGTGATGACCATCCTTGGATAACTCATGATCTTATCCTAAATGTCCTTGGTCGGTCATCTATGCAGGAGCAGAGATGAAATAAGACCAGTATGACTTTGAAGATGTATAGAGATATAAATCAAAGTCATAGGCACATGTAAGAGTACAAGGTGTTGGACCTACCCGCTATGAGAGAGCTGCATGGGTCAAGTCATAAGCTTCTCTCATATACAAGTTGTCACATGCCCTTTGACCTAAGATCATCATGGATTCCTACATGACAAACGCTCAGCTTTGACTTAGTCAAAAGTCACTTTTGACCGAGTGATCATAAAGACTATGTTCGGGCTTGGTGGTTTTTCATGCGGAGGAATGTGAATGGTCAAGATGGAATTTGTCCCTCACATTCGTAGAGAGATATTATTGGGCCCTCGATGAGTGAGTCTGAGAAATGTATGGCCATACTATAATGGAAAGGTAGTTCCATTTCTATAGTCAGACTACTCAAGGATCGAGAAAGTAACGGTCAGGAACAGGAGGACGACGTTCTCCATGCATCATCCATTACCAAAATATCGTGTGACAAAAGGGACTTGATATGGTTGTTGAAAGGTAACATCGTTCATCGATCCTCATATGATTTGGGTAGTCATAATGTCTTGCTAGAGACCGCTTATGACTTGTGGGTCAGTATAGTAACTAGCCCACTCCCAACTTTATATGGGCCTACAGGGTCGTACACAAAATAGCCCAACAAGAGCTGTGATGTCCAGATTCATTGATGTTGGAAATTGTGCCCTAGGGGCCAATCATTATCTTATGAACATTGTTGATTTATGAAATTTCTTAATTATGTTATCACATTATTTGCATGTTTACTGTGATGACAATCCTTGGATAACTTGTGATCTTATCCTAAATGTCCCTGGTCGGTCATCTATGTGGGAGCAAAGATGAAATAAGACCAGTATGACTTTGAAGATATATAGAGATATAAATCAAAGTCATAGGCACATGTAAGAGTATAGGGTGTTGGACCGACCCGCTATGAGAGAGTTGCATGGGTCAAGTCATAAGCTTCTCTCATGTACAAGCCATGTCACTATGCCCTTTGACCTGAGATCATCATGGATTCCTACATGACGAACACTCAGCTTTGACCTAGTCAAAAGTCACTTTTGACCGAGTGATCATAAAGGCTATGTTCGGGCTTAGTAGTTTTTCATGCGGAGGAATGTGAATGGTCAAGATGGAATTTGTCCCTCACATTCGTAGAGAGATATTACTGGTCCCCTCGATGAGTGAGTCTGAGAAATGTATGGCCATACTGTAATGGAAAGATAGTTCCATTTCTATAGTCAAACTACTCAAGGATCGAGAAAGTAACAGTCAGGAATAGGAGGATGACATTCTCCATGCCTCGTCCTTGACCGAAATATCGTGTGACAAAAGGGACGTGATATGGTTGTATGAAAGGTTATATCGTTTATCGATCCTCATATGTTTTGGGTAGTCGTAATGCCTTGCTAGAGACCGCTTACGACTTGTGGGTCAGTATAGTAACTGGCCCACTGCCAACTTCATATGGGCCTACAGGGTCGCACACAAAACAACCCAATACGAGCTATGATGTCCAGATTTATTGAATCTAAGAGATGTCTAGATTCAATGAATAATCTAGGGTGGTTATATATATTTTATATATATAAATTTGTATATATATATATTATATATAATATAAGAGATATTTGCAAGATTTAATTTATAAGGATAAATTAAATCTCTATCACTTTTGAATTTGAATTTAAATGGATATGATCTATTTGAATTTGAAATTCAAATTGATAAGATATCTCAAATTTGATTTATGAGAATAAATCAAATATAATTCCGTCTTATCTTTATTTTAAATTAAATAAATAGGTGAATTAAATCTGTGGGACGGATTTAATATAAACCATATTTATTTAATTAGTTTCTTATTAAATTATGCAATATATGATATTGTATTAATTTCAGAATTAATATAAGATTAATTCTGAAGCCCGGCCCAATTAGAAGCCCGATAACATCCTATATATTTGACATTAGGAGCTAGGGTTCTACACACATACAGATGAACGTGAGAAAAAGGGGCAAGGAGAGTGCAAAAGGTTTGCAGATAAGAAACTGCTGAAATAAAGACGGTGAGGACGGAATCTCCAAAAAAGCCCTAGAGGGACAAGAGGCGCTAGCACGTCGTTCGTGATTGGAACCCTGTTCGTGTGGATACCGGTAGAGGAAGTCGATTTGAGTTGTCGACTTCTTGCGATCAAGAAAAGAGATCAGGTACGACGACAGGTCGCGACCAGTTAACACATAGGTCACGACTAAATAGGCATCTGAACGTCAAAAATCTGAAAAGAGGTGACAGGTCGCGACAGGAAGCTGAGGAGGTCACGACTACAATCTCCAGAGACTACAGGTCACGACTGGAAGATTAAGAGGTCACGACTGCAGACTCCAGAGATGACAGGTCGCGACTAGAAGCTAAGGAGGTCGCGACAGAAAACTCCAGAGGCAACAGGTCGCGACTAGAAGCTGAGTTGGTCGCGACTGAAAGTTCCAGAGGCGAGGAGTAGCGACTAGTGGATACGGAGGTCGCGACTACAGCTCGAATACCAAAGGTAACGCTTCTTTCTCCTTGACTTAAACACATTCGGTAGATCTTGGCAGAGAATGGAAAAAAATTTTAAAGTTAATTTCTGCTGCGTGTCTTCCATTTCCCTTCAGTTGAATCTAAGACATGTCCAGATTCAATGAATAATCTAGGGTGGATATATATATTTTATATATATAAATTCGTATATATATATTATATATAATATAAGAGATATTTGTAAGATTTAATTTATAAGGATAAATTAAATCTCTATCACTTTTGAATTTGAATTTAAAATTCAAATTAATATGATATCTCAAATTTGATTTATGAGAATAAATCAAATATAATTCTGTCTCATCTTTATTTTAAATTAAATGAATAGGTGAATTAAATCTGTGGGACGAATTTAATATAAACCATATTTATTTATTTATTTATTTATTTTCTTATCAAATTATGCAATATATGATATTGTATTAATTTCAGAATTAATATAAGATTAATTCTGAAATCCAACCCAATCAGAACACCGATAGCATCCTATATATTTGACATTAGCGGCTAGGGTTCTGGGTGAGACAAAAAGGGGCAAGGAGAGTGCAAAAGGTTTGAAGATAAGAAACTGCCAAAATAGAGACGGTGAGGACGGATTCTTGAGAAAGCCCTAGAGGGAAAAGAGGCGCTAGCATGTCGTTCGTGGTTGGAATGCTGTTCGTGTGGATACCGGTAGAGGAAGCCAATCTGAGTTGTCGATTTCTTGCGATCGAGAAGAGAGCACCAGGTACAACGACAAGTCGCGACTAGTAGACACTGAGGTCGCGACCAAATAGGCATCTGAACGTCAAAAAATCAAAGAGAGCCTTCCAGTCGCGACTAGAAGCTGAGGAGGTCGGGACTGACAACACCAGAGACGACAGGTCGCGACTAGAAGCTGAAGAGGTCGCGACTGAAAACTCCAGAGATGATAAGTCGTGACTAGAAGCTGAGGAGGTCGCGACTGAAAACTCCAGAGACAACACGTCGAGACTAGTATCTGAGGAGGTCGCAACCATAATTTGAATACCGAAGGTAACACTTCTTACTCCTTGACTTAAACACACTCGGCAGATCCGGGCAGGGAATGGAAAAATTTTTAAAGTTAATTCCACTGCGTGTCTTCCAATTCCCTTCAAAGACTTGCTGTTTATTACATGCCTTATATGCAAGAGAAACATGTTTCAATTCATTTATTTATCTTAGCTATAATTCATGTATACTTTCTATAAGTGGAAGCCTTTTAGATAATGAGTCTTCTAAAAGTAAAACTTGATGATAATAGTGCTTATATTAATTTTGATAGAAAGTGATGGTGTTGCTAGTGCCTATGTGATGGGAGGTACAAACGTATTCTCCTGATCGTGGGTCTAGTAATGTTATTATTTTCTGATCAAAAATAATAAAAGTACATGACATTGTATACTTTACATGTGCTATATATATGTAAATTTACTTAAATGTTCTATAGTTCAATAAATTAATGTGTGATAAGTTTGTCACAGAATTGATATTGAATAATGGCATCAAAGAACATTATTACTGAATTAAACAAGGGGGAAAAACTCAACGGGGACAACTGGGATATTTGGCACCGAAAGGTCCAATATATTCTAGAAGAACAGGATGCAATTGAGTTATTAACAATGGCAATGGTAGAGCCTGAGGCTGGAAATACGGTCCAGCCCAGGAGATACCAGGAGGCATACATGTCCTGAAAAAAGAAGAAGAATCACACTGCTAAGTGCAATGGCTGATGATTTGATGTGTGAGTTTGAGACACACAGAATGACACAAGCTATGTGGATTGCCTTAAAAGATAAGTTTAGTGGAGTCTCCACGACTAAGCTTAGAAGTTTGATGATTAAATTCGATACCTATAAGCTAAAACTAAATAATCCTATGAGGCAACATCTAAGAGAAATGTCTAACATGATTCGAGAACTAAAAGAGGCTGGACATAATTTATCTGACGAGCACCAAGTGTAGGCTGTCATCAAGTCATTCTCTAACACTTGGGAGCACATGAAAGTTAATTTGACCCATAATGAAAATATCATCACTTTCAATGATGTAGCTAAGCATTTGGAGCTAGAGATGAACGTCTGGAGGCTTATAAGGCCACTAGACAAGCCTATTTGACCGAAGGTGTTGGTCCTTCCTAATCAAAGCCTGAATTCAAAAAGGGCAAGAAATTTCAAAAAAATGGGAAGAAAGGCAGTCCTCCACCCAAGAAAGGCAAGCAACACTACAAGAAGTGAAAGCAAGGAGGAAGAAAAAGCTAGACCTGAAGAAGGTCAAATGCTTTGCCTGCCACAATATGGGACATTTCGCAAATGACTGTTCTAAACAGACCGAGAGCAGAAAGGTAACAGTGAATTATGTGAATTCACATGTCTCATTTGTTTCTACTACTATTTTTCTGACAGAACGTGTTTCCTTTTCTTGGATTATTGACTCAAGCTCCACAGACCACGTAAGTCGAGATCGAGAATCTTTCGTGGAATATCATCGGTTGCCATTTCAAAGCAAGTGGCTTTACGTTGACAATAATGCACTTGTTTTGCGTGGTGGAAAAACCTTGATGCTGCATGATGTGCTTCATTCTCTTGACATCTGACAGAATTTAATTTCTATAATTTGCTTATTAGACTTTGGGTTCAATGTAAACTTTTATGGTAAAGTTGCATGCATTTATGGCAACTCAATATTTTATGGTTCAGCTTTCAGATTTCAAAAGTTCTTTATTTTGGATCTTGTTGGGGATTTTAAAGCTCACGATTGTTTTGCTATTACTTCGAATAATCCTGATATGAATATCTGGCATGCTATATTAGGACATATTAATTAAAATAGAATGATTAAATTGATAAAAAAATGACTATTGGGGCTAATTATAAGACACAAATTGTGTATGGTTTTTGTGACATTTTAAGGGTTTTGTAACAACTTTACCATTCATTTTATGCCTGTAATTGTTCTTTTGTGGTAATACATGATTGTGATTGGTAATGTGCTGTATAAATAGTAAAATGGTAAATTAACTCCTCCAAACTACATATATGTTATTCTTTTACTGGTGGGACTTCTATAGTGAGCGTTGATTTTGAATCGCAGGTACTTTGGAGGAGAACCAAGGACTAATGTGAGTAGAAAAGAAATCACAAGAGAGAATCAAATCAAGGAAGTAGCTTCTATGGCCTTCAGTCGTGACCAAAGTGTCCTAAGGTCACGACCAAATTTCTTCTGGGAAATTTCTCTACGTTTACAAGTCGCGACCAAAGAAGACAGTCGTGAAGCTGCGCATTTTTTATTAGGGCAATCTGATGTTAAAAGGAAAGGGAAGTCGTAGACGTAAGGGAGGCTGATTTTTGACCTGATTAGGCTAAGAAGCAGTGCTCGAACTCTCTCTCAATGCTCTCTACTACCTACACATCATCTCCATCATTTATCTTTCCATCACCATTTCTGCATTCTTCATGGCATCATATCTAGGCAGTGATTGCAGCACAGTAGGAGTCATGAGAGGCTAAATCTTTAGTCTCTTGGTGATGGATCTCAAATCTTGAGCTCATAGACTGCACTGGGGAGTTTTCTATTTTAATCTGCACCTATTTTATGTTTTGATGCTGCTAGATCTAGGGTTTTCATTATATGAACAAGGGATTGAATGTCGATTGATTATTCTCAAATTAGATAATTGTAATTGACTTTGGATCCTTTGAATGTTGGTTTTTAATATAATATTTCATTTTCGATTTTAAGATAGTTGGACTATTATCAATGATCATTGCTAATTAATTCAATTGCTTGAAATCTAGGGTTTGTCATCGACGATCATTCGAGGGCATTTTCATCATCTAATTTAAATTACACACTAAGTGATTTTTAATAGTTCATTAAGAGTTTTTTAAACTAGCTTTGATCAAAGGAGTTTAAGAAATATTAATGTTCTAGACTCAATCAATCGATTGAGGTTTTATTTAAGATTTAGTGATTTCAAAACTCCATATCAAATTAAAAGCAAGGATATATATGTTTTTATCATCAAGAGTCTTTCATAACATATTTCTTTCACAAACTAACTCGTTTTCAACTTAATCAAAAATACAAAAACATTTACTTTACTGCATCAAAAATCAATCAAACCCAAAACCAATTTTACTTTCACTCAGGTTTTCAATAGTTTTGTCACCAATTTGCTAGGTCTCTAATAAAAAGTCTCCTCGAGAAAAATGATAGGGTTATTATGCCTTATACTATATTATTGAGTGCAATTATTATTTTGATGGATCGGACGATGACAATCCGAGCTGCTCATCAGTAATCCCTAACATGGATATGTCATTATGTGAAAGCTTCTAGATGGTAAGGCTACTAGAAAACCATTCGGTAAGGGAACACGAGCCAAAAATATGTTACAATTAATCCATTCTGATATTTGCGGTCCAATGAGTGTGAGGGCAAGACATGGAGCTTGGAATTTTATTACCTTAATTGATGATTTTTCACGATATGGTCATGTCTATTTGATTTCACATAAATCCAAGGTACTAGAGTGCTTTAGACGATATATAAATGAAGTAGAAAATCAAATGGACAATAAAATCAAGACATTACGCATTGATCGAGGTCATGAATACCTTTCAGATCAATTCAAATAGCTCTGTGAAGAAAAAGGGATTATTAGGCAGCTAACTATCCTTGGCACACCTTAACAAAATGGGGTTGCTAAAAGAAGAAATAGAACTCTTCTAGACATGGTTAGATCTATGATGGCTCAGGAAAACCTTCCAATTTTACATTGGGGTGATGTTTATTGACGGCAATCTTCATACTTAATGTGTGCCCTCCAAGTCAGTCGCTTCCACACCCTACGAGTCATGGACTAAAAGCCAACCAGATCTAAGTATCCTTAGACCTTGGGGCTCAGCGGCCTATATCCATGACAGTTCTCATAGACATGGGAAACTGGGTCCTAGAGGGAAGAAATATATTTTCATAAGGTACTCTGAACCCTCAAAAGGATATATATTTATAAGTGAAATTAAAGATGGGACAGTGATTGAAATAGAATCAAGAGATGTATTCATTGAAACATAATTTCCTAGTAGGGGAGATGTTGACTGCACTGTATCTCTTTTTGAGACTCAGGAACAGGACAGTGCCGAACAAATTGACAGACTAGAATCTTCTAAGTATGTCAATATGAGTGGGAGCCAAGAACGGTTAACACAAAGACCAAGACAAATGAGAAAAGATAAGCAAGTTGCTCCGATCAGAAGGAATAATAGGGAAAGTGTTCCAAAGGGACGCTACAAAATAGAAGGTGAAGCATCTTAGTTACTCCAGAAGAGGATGATAAACCTCGCACTGTTCATGAGGCCTTGGCAGGTCCTACCAAAGAGGAATGGAAGAAAGCACAGAAAATTGTAACTATATAATATATTTCAACCAAATGTATGGTTGCAGACCCCCTGACTAAGCCAATAGGCAAAGAAACATTTGAGAAACATGTAAAAGCCATTGGCATGAGAAAAATGTAAAATTACAGATTGAATGTAATATCTCATTTTCATTAATGATATCATGTCATTTATTATTATTATATGTTTGGGTAAAACTATACAATGTCTAGTATGTCGTACAGGTTGAAAAGGTTAGCTCTCTCACACAAGCAACCGCCTTTGATGCTAGCGAAGCATTCAAAGATGAGACATGTATTTACTAGTAAAGCAGCAAGAGTGCTGATGTGGTAGAGAAGAAACACAATAAATATCGCCTTGGATTAAAAAGTGCAGTAAGTCGAGATGAGATCCATGAGTATGGGTATGGATCGAACTATGGATACCCACATCTATGAAACCTGTAGCCAGATAACGAATTCTTCAAAATTGACGTCATATTATGTTAATAGAATTGAAGAGTTTTGGTTTAGATACTATGAGTGTCTATACTTAAGTCTGTACGGTGTGATTGATAGAATCAAAACGACATACACTCTTACAGGATAAGAGGAACACCGTAACATGTGATTCATACCACATGTGCTAAAGAACCACAAATGGAAAGCAAGTGAATCAATCCCTATTTTATTGTTGTGTGAGTTCCAGAAAGGTATCATCCTTTCATTAATGTCCTTTGACTTTGACAGTATTATGGAGGTATGTTTCAGTTATTGCTACTTTAGTATATGTCCTATGGTCAAATTATATATGAACTAAAGGTATTATACTAGGAAAGCGGTTGATTCATGTCAAAATGATATATGAGTGATAGAAAGATTGCCAGAATATACACATCCATGCTGGTGTCTGTGACCGGTCCCTTGTGATATTATTTTGTTAATTTCATAAGTGTAGATACTATGCATAAATGGAGGCTATCTGAGTTATATGCTAACTCAAGAAGGGTTAGATTAGACATAAAAAAAGTGTATATGGGTAAATCTAGGATATTCAAGGCACTATAACTTATTATGATCGAGCTGCACTAAAGGGTTACTTTATGATGGTCTCTATAAAAGGGATTTCTAGTACAAATGCCCGAATGGAGACGTTGACGAGGCCCTCGGATTGTCGCAGTCCGAGCCATCAAAATTAAGTGAATTGCACCCTAGTAATGTAGTATAAGGCACAACCCTATCGTTCTTCTCAAGGAGCCTTTCTAAAGGAATCCTAGCAAATTGGATGTCAAATTCAATGGTAAACCTGAGTAAAGAGTAAATGGTTTTGTGGTTTTGTGGGTGCAGTAAAATAAAGATGCAGTAAAATAGATATTTTTATGTTTTTGTTTAAGATGGAAAATGGTTGGTCTGTGAAAGTAGTATATGATGATAGACTCTTGGTGAAAAATATCTATCCTTGCTCTCAATATATATGGAGTTTGAAATCACTAAGTCTTGAATAAAACCTCAATCGATCAATTGAGTCTAGAACCCTAATATTCTTTAAACTCCTTTGATCAAAGCTAGTTTAAAGACTATTATTGAACTGCTAAGGATCACTTAGTGTGTAATTTAAACTAGATGGAAGAATGCCCTCGAATGAGTGTCGATCATCTAACCCTAGAATTCAAGCAATCGAATCAATTAGCAACGATCGTTGACAACCGTTCAACTAGCTTAAACTCAAAACTGAAACATCCAAAGTAAATTACAATTGTCTAATATGAGAATAATCAATCGATATTCAAAACTTGTTCATATGATGAAAAACCCTAGATCTAGAAGCAATCATAATATGACAAGATACAAATTAGAATAGAAAAAACTCCTCGTTTCAGTCCGTGAGCTCAAGATACTAGATCCATCACCAAGAGACTAAAGGTTTAGCCTCTCATGACTTCTACTGCGCTGCAATCACTGTTCAGATCTGATGCCATGAAGAAACAATGAAGAGATAAAGGGTGAATGGTGTAGAGATGTGTAGAAGGTGTGTAGAGATCGCTCGAGTACTGCTTCTTAGCCTAATCAGGTCCAAAAACCAGCCTCCTCCTTGACGGCAGCCTCCGTCTCTTCTTATAATAGCATGACCTAATTCAAAATGCGCAGCTTCACGACTGTCTTCTTTAGTCGCGACCATTCCCTTGTTTTGGTCTTGACCTGTAAACGTAGAAAAGCTTCCAGAAGAATAAAGGTCGCGACTGTGTGACAATTTGGTCGCGACTAAACAGTGTAGAGACGTGATTTGACTTTGTGGTTTCTTTCCTGGTCCTTGCTCTCTTCCAAAATACCTGCATTTCAATATAAAATCTTGCTGTAAAAGTTCAAATCAGTAAATAACAAAATACATGTAGTTTGGAAGATTAATTTACCATTTTACCCTTTAATTAGCACATTGCCCAGCACAATCATGTATCAACACAAAAGCACAATTTAAGGCATGAAATGAATGGTAAAGCTATTATAAAACTCATAAAAATATCATAGAAACCATATACAAAATGTGTCTTATCAATTCCCTCACACTTGAACCTTTGTACTCCTGGACAAAGAAATGAATTTCACCTAGAACAACACTATTAAGTCCAAGATAATAACATAATCCATAGTGTGACCTGAAAACAATCAATCCACCATCTTTTGGGAATGCATAAGTGATAATGTGAATAATGCCAAGTAATCAACTACTAAATGAAATCAACCTCAACTGTATGAGCGCAATAGATTCTCTCTAAGGATGTAAGTGTTTAGCTCTCTCTATCCTCTCATTGTTAGGGTTCTTTCACTCAAATTCAAATTGGAAAAACATCCTACCATATGCTTGTAATGGCTCTAAATCTCACCAACTATATAGCACTTATGCAAAGAATCAAGAGGTCTTTTAGGGTTATAATGATGGAGATGGGCTACATGGAATGGAATATGAAGAATAGAAAGTACTATATGCATTTAACAATGAATATATAGCATGAATTCATATCTCTAGAGATCTAGAAGTGATAATTGTGCTAATAAGAGTTAATAATAGTGCCTTCTTCATTTCTCTTTTCTCTTCTTTTTGTTTTCTTTTCTTGCATCTTTTCTTGCACTGTCCTTCTCTTTTTTTTTAGTGCAATATGTTTTTTCTCTTTTTCTTTTACTTGGCACCTCATGCACAGAACCTGTAGCACACATCACAACAATAATGAACTTTTGACATGAATAAAATTTTATTTTGCAAATGAAGTTTATGCATATATGACTTTCTATATAAATGATGGATGAAAGAAAAATGATGGGCTCAAAGGGGGTGACTAGGGGTATAAATGTAGTGGGCTTGTGTTTGGGATAAAAGGGTTTAGAAATGAATGCCTCTATCATGTTTAATTCATAAATGTGCAAGTCATTCTCAACTCAGAGCCAAGACAAGTTCTAGAGGATATAAACCAATCGAATAATCACTCAATATAGAAATTTAGGCTAAGAATCCTTCCAACTAGGGTTTCGATCTAAATTGCTCATAAGCTAAAGTCCCAAACAAAGTTTATCATTCACTAGGCATTAGAACACTTATCACAACTGAAAGCCCTCTAAACGATGATTTAAAAGTTTCAGAGTAATCACTTAGAATCATGTAATAATCCCAAATTCAATAGCAAAAGTTTAGGTGTTTCAAATTCAATTTCTGAGATTCTCAAAGAAATATTCAAGTGTGGTAATGGTTTCGGAGGACTAAAAAGGATTTGAAATAAGGGGACAATGAATCATTTGTGAAAGCATCTTAGTAGTTCAAAAAGAATCCTTCTTTACATCATTGCACAAGGCAAAGAGAAGGTAATTGGACATTTTCAAACTTGGGTCGCGACTGAAAACGGTTAAGGTCGCGACCTATTTTCCTAAGGGTGCATACTCAGAAGTTTTCAAACATTTGTCGCGACGAATGAAATTGCCTATCGCGACTCAAAGACACAGATAGAAACAGTCGCGATAAATAAGGTACTATAGTCGCGACTAAAATCGACAGAGAGGTATTATCGCGACCATACAGCACACAGGTCACGACGGTAGTTCACAGAGAGCATGTTAGTCCAAGTTTCCATCACTGGTCGTGACCAAAAATCACATATGTCGTGACCATTTTTCACAGAGACTACTAAGTGACAGTTTTCAAAGTCCAAAAATGGTTTTCACCCTAAATCCTTTTTACCAATTAACAATTTTGTTTAAGGTGGAGGTCCAATTTTCAGCAATTCACCACATATTAAGATCAAAAACAAAAATTTTGTGATGAAAGATTGGATTAAGCACAAAAGCAAAAGTGAAACATCCTCCCCCACGCTTAAACTTGACAGTGTCCTCACTGTCAACAGAACCAGAGAAATCACAGATGCAAGTCAAACTGAGGCAAACCACAATCAGGAAAAATAATGCAAATCAGAGGCTTTGGATTAGTGAGAGCAATGTTCAACATGATTTCAATGTCTTTCTCAATTACACAGTAGCCAAATGAAGACAAAGAAAAACAAAGACAAATACAGAACAAGAACAACCCTCATTCTACTCGTCTCTCTCCTCTGTAGCGCCCCCAGAAGCGCGGTCATCCTCAGCCATAGCAGCAGCACCCCCATCATCATTCCCAGTGTTTACAGCCCGGGTTTATGAGGGTTCACCCGGCCCCTCTTGAAAGAAAGCAGAGGCAGGAATATTGCTCTTGAAGAAAACCCCTTCAAACCCGGGGGTAAAGCTATGTGAAGCGACTGAGCAATCTTTAGAACCAATGGATCAATGAATCGTTGCCTTCTATACTCCTGATTCATTATGATTGCTCGCAGTCGCAGCTCCTGCTGCTGAGAGGTGACTTCAACCAGTTGATCAGAGAGAGTGGCAAGTTGTGCACTCAAACCATGGTCACCCTCAGTAGCATCCTCCTGTCCCTCCTCCACATCCTCCTCAACTACCCTTTTACCCCTTTTGGCACTCCTCAACTCCACAGCCTTCTTGTTGGGTTTTGAGACGCTGTAACATTTGGTAGTGGATGGTTCAAAGAGAAGGTCAGTTCTAAGGGTTGGGAGCGCTTTCTTCTTACACAGGTCAGTAATTAGGTGGGGAAAGACAAGGAGCACTATGGAGGAATTGACACAATGGTAGATGGAGTTATAAATGATGTGGTTAAGGTCTACAGGTTGCTGTGTCATCAATAGATAAAGTAGAATGGCTCTCTCCTCATTAATATCTGAAATGTGAGCTTGAGGCATCACATTGTAGGTCATAAAGTTCAGCCAAATTCGAGCTTCATCATTTATGAATTTCCTCTCAAGATATCTCTTTTGCCCTCTGATGGTCCATTCTGCCTCTTCCCCTCCTAGGATGGATAACACCGTATCCTAGGGGACCTCATCTAAATGGTGTTTCAAATGATGAAATCGACATTCGGAAAGATTGGGCAGTTTGTAAAAAGCTTTTATGTCGAAATCATCAATGAAAAACTCTTTTTCTCTAAATTGTATCCCCAAGGACTCCTCCAAGGCTGAGGTGATGTAGAATTCCCTTACCAAGGTAATATTGGCTTTGGTCCTCTTTTTCATTAGTTCCTTAAATCCACTCTCTAAAGCCAACTTATAGAAATCAAACTCTTCAGTTGCGGGAAATTCTTTTTTCTGGACAATACCTCTGGTATTAAACAAAGCTTCAACCTTCTTTCTGTTTAACCTTGCAGGGGTACTGGACCGGGATTTTTTACCTGCTTCGGGGTTTTTTGTACGGGCCATCTGGGCAGACATGTCAAACAATGTAAATCAATACAGAATAGTGCCCTATCCCTTGAAAAGAAAACCCCCTAGACAAGATTTATGGTGCATTGGCTGGTTGTTCTACAAAAGGAGTTCAAAATAGATGTCAGATATGTTAAGTCGCGACCAAAAGACTCATCTGTCGTGACCATTCATCTCTGGACTTTCATGTCGTGACTAGATGGCTTCACGGTCACGACCAGACACAATTTTTCAAATCAGCGACACTTATCAGCCATGTCCCACAAATCCAACCTGACCCGCCAAAACTCTCTCCCTAAAACAGATATGGAATCTCAAAAATCTCCACCCAAAGCTACAAGTCTAAGCCCCCAAATGTTCCTCAGAGTCAGAACCACCGTAAAACCTAGAAACTATATTCAAGGAACAGGAAGATTTTAGTGAATAGAGAGAATACCTTAAACTTTGAAGCAAAAGAGTGGAGTAGGTAAAGCTTCTGTTAGACAGAAAGGAGAGACGCTAGGGCGCAGGGAAGGTTAAGCAGAGCTTGATACGAGAGGACAGCCGAGGGAGAACTAGCAGGAGGAAGGAGAATGGTGCCAGAACCAAAGCGAAGCAAGGAAATGTAGAGGGAGAAACTGAAATAGAGGAAGGCAAGGTGCGCTGTGGAGTAGGGGAGGAAATGCAGACTGATAACGCGTGTTGTGGAAATTGTGGGGTATGTGGGGTTTAAGAAAGAAGGAGTCAGATAGCCAAAACACAGCACTATGTGTTACTCAGGTCATGACCATTTGATTAAATGGTCGCGACAAATATACACAGAGAGGTATGGTCGCGACATGTAAAGGTACTCACGTCGCGACATTAATCACAGGGCTCTAATCTGCCCTACCCACATGAGTCGCGACTATATTCAATACCACTTCCTAATGAATTCCAAACTTTCTCCTAACTCTCCCTAAATAACCCTAACCTTTTCCACAGCAATTCAACACACACTCAGTGCAGATTGTTCAATGAAGCTCGTAGTCACATTTAAGTCATACAAGGCAATACAAGTAAAGCAAGGGTGACAGGATGGGTAAGCTAAAGTCATGCATGTGAGTGTGTGGATGGAAAGGTATCCATTGATGAGTGTGCAACACATGGACAGTAACGGGGAAGTGGAACAAAGCAGAAATAAACCAAGAATAAACAGAAATAAACTGAAGACAAAAAGAACTAAACTAAAAATGGAATCTAATCCACCGAATCATCCCTTTCCTATACTCAACATAGCATAGCAAACATCATAAATAGAAGAATGTGTAAAAGGTAGGAGATAGAAAAGGGACAACCTGGCCTCACGGTGGCGAGGGGGACTCAATAAACTTTGAGAGACAGCTGTTTGATTCCACGATCTCCCCTATTGCTTTCTCTCTCAACTTTAAAGTGCCACGGTCATGCATTTTGTGCTGAGATTCGTCCAAGCTTGTCTTGAATCTTCCCTCTTTAAATTTGAACTTGCCTAACTGTGGTTGGCATGTAACAGCAACAGAGTTGGGAGGTTTTCCCTTCGCATCCTTCGTACATTCTTGCGGTTGCTCTTATCCAGCTTGCATAGACACTCTAATTTATCATCTGGGTCCCCAAGCATCGCTCCAAGCTGAAGTTGGTCTACAACTGCAACATTCTTGGGGTTATTCCTTCCCATACCTGCATCATTGTCGAAAGCAAATCATTCAAAAATCTTAAGGTATAAGAAGTAATTTTGGAATGAGAATGAGGGGAAATAGGGTTAGAACACATTGGCCCTTCAGCCAAAATAGTGGAAAAGTGATCTGAAGGCATTTTTAGTTTATTGGACGCGTCTGGTATATCCGGTCGTGACCTTTCATCGTATTGTCACGACCGAGAATGACAGGGTGCACCTCTGGAACTATTAGTCGCGACATCATCTTCATCTTGTCGCGTGGTGCGTTCTCTGGAGTTTTGTGTTGTGACATTAAATTCATTTGGTCGAGACTCATATTCACAGAGAGGCTTTCCCTCAGCAGATTGAGGTTTAGTCGTGACACCTACATCTCCGGGTTGCGACTGGTCGTCTTTGGAGTTTTGTGTCGCGACCTTAAATTTATTTGGTCGCGACACATGTTCACAGTGGGCTACAAACTGGTGTTTGGTCGCGGCGTTATGGTCACTGGGTCGCGACCTTTTATCATAGAAACTCGACCCGTCTTCAATTGTTGGACTTTCAGCTTCCAGAACACCTTGGGATCCTACAAAATCACTCAACAAACCCTTTGCAAGTGCATTATCTCTATCATTATCATGCAAACTCAATTCATATTCATCCCTAACCTCTTCAACAGCATAATCAATGGCATTTAAAGCAGTATAAGCAGAATTATCATAGGGATATCTCATTGCTTCATTCATGTTAAAACTTACCACATGTTCTCTAACTTCTATTATAATGGAACTATGCTTCATACTGATGATGGTTTTGGAAGTTTGGAGGAAAGGTCAGCCTAGGATCAAAGTGCTATCATTTACTAGCTCATTAGACATATCCAGGACATAAAAGTCAGCTGGGAACACTAAGTCCTTCACCTGCACTAGAATATTCTCAAGAATTCCCTTGGGATACCTAATTGATCTATCAGCTAATTGGAGTACTACATTTATGTCTCTAAGATTGTTGATACCTAAAGCTTGATAAACCGACCAAGGCATTACATTAATGGCAGCCCCTAGGTATAGTAATGCCCTTAATAGGAACATTTCCTATAGTGCATGGGATTGTATAGGAGCCTGGGTCTTGGCACTTAACCGATAGTTTAGCTTTAAAAGAGATGACACATTAGCACTCACCTAAATTCTCTCAAGAGGCCTAAATTTCTTTTTATCAACACATAATTCTTTTAAAAATTTAGCATATTTAGGGTTTCTCTTGAGGAATTCAACCATAGGGATGTTTATTTCCAATTTATTGAACAGATTGTAAGCATCTTTTGCAAAATCAGGATCAACCTTTTTCTTTCCAGCAAAATAAGAGTTAGGAAAAGGGAGATCTTTTATACTTACCTCCTTACCAGTATGCATAGAGGCTCCTAGCTTGCTCGACTCCGGCTTCTCCTCAGGTTTCTTTCCTTTATATGCTGGAATTGGTATTATTGCCTCTTCTTCCTGCAGCTCTTGTACTGCAGCTTGTTCTTGTGAGTTCTCCTCTTGGGTTGCCTTCTTACTCTCAAGCAACTGTTCTTTGGCACTTTCAGAATTGCCAATTTGCATCTGAGGCAGTGATGAATCATCAAATTCAGAATCTACCTTATCCTCCTGTGGTGCATCAGCTTCCTTAAAATGCACCTGTTTTCCACTTCTTAGGGATATGGTATTCACCCCTCTTGGATTAATAACAGTGTTCGAAGGTATGTTGCCACTGTTCTTTCCTTGGATGTCACTCACTGTATTAGAAACTTGAGTTAAGTGGCTTGTGATATCTGCATTCTTACAACTTAACTCCTCAAGTTTTCTGTGTACATCTACATTATCCTTCTGCATACTTTGGAGAATTGAAGCTATGGAGGTGAACTGACCATCATTCTCTTTGAGCTTGCAATCAATATTGGCCATTTACCATCCATGTTATTCATTTGTGCTGCCATACTCTTTAACAATTGAGAGGTCTCATCTGGTCTTGAAGGCACTAAAGCATTAGGTTGTGTGGGGACCATGGACCTTGCATTACCTTGGTAGTTGCTTGAGGAAGCACCACCACCTTGAAATTGATTAGATCTGTTTTCCCCACTCCCCCACCTAAAATTTGGGTGGCCTCTCCAGCCAGGATTATATGTGTTAGAGTATGGATCTCTCTTCTAGAAGTTATTCTCTCTCCCTTGATACATAGCTACCACTTCCTCATACTGTCTATCACATGTACTTGTAGCATGCATCATTGAACCACATGATTCACATCCTGTAACTAGGGCTTGTGAGGTATCCACTGCATGAACTTGTTTTGTGGAGTGCAGCTCCCTTTCAATCAGACTCATCCTCTTTTTCATTCGATTTCCCAAGGCTGCTATCTCAGCTAAGATTGCATTCGAACTACCTGAAGATAAGGGTGATAATCTTCTTAGATATTCAGTTTGATGGTCCTCATTAGCCATTTTCTGGAACAAATCCCAACTTGCTTGTAGGGTCTTATCTTTCAATGAATCATTCGCAGCAGCATTCAAGGACACCTTATTGTGGGGTAGTAGACCATCAAAGAAGATGTCTACTAAATCAGCCTTAGTGATGTTGTGGTGGGGACATCGAGCCAAAAGGTTAATAAATCTTGTCCAATACTCATGCAAAGACTCCCCATCCTGTTGCATAACATTAGTGATCTCCTTTTTCATCCGAGTAGTCTAGGAGGCTGGGAAAAACTGCACAAGATAAGTAGACTTCAGCTGATCCCATGTAAGAGTTGAAAAGTGGGTTGGTGAAACATCCTTCCTTAGACTCCTCAGAGTACACTTACGGAAGCGATATTAGCTTGATTATATCTTAACTTAAGCCCAGAAATTCAAAATTTCACTCTTAAGTTCCTTATTCTGGACCTTTAATTTGAAAATTAATTTATCCCGTTCTACACATCCAAATGAGGCTTATTACCTATCCACGTAATGCCCCAGATGTGTACGACTGGCCTGCCAAATTTCATAGCCAAACTCCTTCGTTTACTAGGTCAAACTGAGGTCAAAACACTGCTACCTCAGGACCTGCGAATTTCTCTTTTAATTTCTCGTACATAAATTGAATATGCCAAACAATACTTATCATTGAAGAACATAATGTCATACAGCATGGCATACACAACAAGACATATACATAATCTTGCTATCTCTATTACATCTCTTTCTGCCTAAACTCCGGCAGCATAACCGCTACGCTTTATCTGTACAAAGAACTGAACTGTACTGATTCGGTAATCCCCTCATGAGAACTACCATTCTACGTAGTACCCAGGAAAGACTAGATGAACCGGCTAGGTCCACTCACTTCTAGCCTCCTTAGACAGCACTACGTACACAGTACTTATCATATACTGATGTTCAGTCTTTACTTCGGCAGCATAACGGCGTCTCATAAAATTCTCAAAATCCACTTCAGCATAACCTCCCTGTAATGGGTTATGGATGGGGATGAGATTCGGGGGAATCTCAGTAGTAATAATCATAACAATATATGTAATGCAGTGTGATAGTGCTTGCTTGTGATTGTGTACAGATAAGTATGCTGCGTGCTTCCATACTCAATAACATATGATCATAGCATTGCAGTAGAGCTTCAAGCATAACATATAAGACAACAATCCAACCAAACAATAGCACAACAAATCACAAAGCCATTACATAAAAGCTAGGATTAGTTACTACCTCAAAAGCAGAGCTCCAGAACTTCTATACTGCTTCCAACTCCACCAGAACTTCCTTTCTTTCTTTCTTTCTCCTTCTCTCTCTTCTTTCTCTCTCTTTTCTTGCCAAAAACGTGGGATGCATGAAATGGGAAGGGGAGGGGGTATTTATAGTTTCCTTCAATGGCATTCCTGTAATTTTGAAGCCATATGAACTTGTGGTCCTGGTTTTTCCTGGAATTTCCTATTTTCTTTTATTCCTTTTTACTGCATCATGCATGACACCTCAGTGGACACCTCAGCAGCTGACTCATCGCCACATTTTCCACATGCTGAAATTCCTGGACACCTCAGCAGCTGACTCAGCAGGCTGACTCACCGGTCCAGTCTCTTGCCTCGTAAAGCGTGTCCTCAGCTTTATCTGCTTTCTCCAGACTAATGCCATGTGGCATCTGGAAGGGACCTTGCACGCTTCCCAATGCTATCCAGATAAGTCCCAGACTTATCTGATCACCTCCTCGGTTTTCGTGCCAACCGAGTAACTTTACTCTACTGAAACAGCATTAAAATAGTATTTTAATGCCACTTTTTCCCACATAACTACTGGGCCACGTTTTTGGGCCTGAGAATATCATCTTGGGTCTCTGATCCAGCCCAAGTACTCTGATGGCACGATTCCCAAGAAACACCCCTTGGCAAATTACCAAAATGCCCTTGGTTCCTTTTTCTTTTCTTTAATGAGTCTAGGGGCATTATTGTCTTTTCACCTCTTACCAGAGTACTCTTTGACCCTGGTCAACTATCCATATAACTTCCCTGGACTGTCTAACCTTAGGCAAATGACCGAAATACCCTTTACTCATTCTTCAGCTGTTCTATAACATAGGGGCATTTTCGTCATTTCGCACCTTTTTCCCGGACACCGGCCCCTTTTACCACTGGACTGATCTAATGGGCCTGGGCCTTCCCTGGTGTCACTAAAGGCCTTAGAAACACTATACGGCCCCCTCGCCACAGTCCGATCATCTCTATTCGGACTTCCTTTCCTTTACCGATTATAACTGTAAATTCCCATCTTCAGGAATTTTTACAGAAAAATCGGGACCTCAAATCAAAATTCCGTGACTCCTCATTCAACCCGGAATCCTTTTCTCTATCTCCCGGTATTTTCAAATATTTTATCCGGACCGGGCTGTTTTGGCCTGAAAAAGCACTCACGCGCACACTTCTCCAAAATGACCATTTTACCCCTGGTCATATTTCTAATTCTTTCATACACATAGAGACCTCATATGCACATTTTACAGTTCAGTGAAATGATCAGCATAATTTTCTCTATTTTCTGGCAAAATATGGTACTCATCGGCTACCAGCCCGAACTTTCCCATAATTACGATTTTGCCCCTGCATTCTCTTTCTGGCCTCTATTCTCATCTTCTTATCCTTCATCTTAAGTTCTAGAAATTCTCTTTCAATAACTCATCCCTTAAACTCTTCGGGAGTCATCGTTAATTGAAAAGCTCGACAACCCTCCCATATCAGGTTATCTTACACAGGAGCCAGCCCATATCAAGCTTCCTGCAGAATTCCTAGGCTTAAGACTTAGGATATTCCTCACATTCCTCATCTTGAACCTAGGTGAACTGTCCCAATTCTGTAGGTTAAAGACTTAACTCATCTTTACATCCTGAAGGACTTAGCTCATCCCTCGGATCCTACAAAATACAGGTAAGTGATCCGCCCATATCAGATTACTACCCTGGGACTACGGTTTTAGCAGCCTGCCCATATCAGACTACTTCCCAGTTCTCCTAGACCCAAAAATCGGGATGTTACAGTTGGCAAATTGTACAACCACTCCTTAGCCTTCCCTTCCAAAGTGAAATGGAAACACCTCCTAAAGACATCATCCAAAGTGGCCATTGGGGGCTTCATTGAAGAATAGATCATGTGCATAGTTTGTAGGTGCCTGTGTGGACATTCTCCTGCAAAACCATGAAATTTAGGTAAGGCTGCAATCAAAGCTCCTTTAATTTCAAAATTGGCCTCTTCAGTATAGAAGCCATTAGGATCATAATTCACATGTGAATGATTTATTTCCCTAACACTTCTATTATCTTCTACGTTCATTTCATTCTGTCCATGCCCACTGTGCCCATTATGATTAATCTCAGCCATGTTAGAAGTTGTTAATGGAAACTCTAAATTCAATTCAATTTCAGACTCCGAAATACTAGAGGAGGAACTAGATTTTGCTTCTTCTTCTCTAAATTCCCTAAATTCTCTCCTTAGTCTCCTAAGTCTTTTCTCAATCTCAGGTTAAAAAGGCACTAGTGGTTCAATTCTTTTACGCATGCAATGCAGAAACAATAAAAAATAATCAATGCAAACAATCAGATTCAGATTCAGAAGTTGCACAGCAGAAAATTTTCAGTAAGTCGCGACTCAAGAGGATTTAGGTCGTGACCCACAATTACAGAGAGCTATAGTCGCGCCTAAAAGATTTAAACGTCGCGACTGGTTTTCGCAGAGTGCAGTCAGATATCACAGATGCAATAAGGTCGCGACACAAAGTATTTAACGTCGCGACTAAAATTGACAGAGAGTAATTGTCGCGATGCAGGTCAGGAAAGGTCGCGACTCACGGTTACAGAGACTAATCCTGCAGAAAGTCAGAAAAAGATGAAGTATGCAATGCAAGCTAAAAACTACAAAAAACTAAAATGCAATGAAAAGCAAGGAAAATGACTCAGGTAGGCAATAGAATTGACAAACAATTACTAGGGAACCAATTACTTGGCTCCCCGGCAACGGCGCCATTAACGAGGCCCTCGGATTGTCACAGTCCGAGCCATCAAAATTAAGTGAATTGCACCCTAGTAATGTAGTATAAGGTACAACCCTATCGTTCTTCTCAAGGAGCCTTTCTAAAGGAATCCTAGCAAATTGGATGTCAAATTCAATGGTAAACCTGAGTAAAGAGTAAATGGTTTTGTGGTTTTGTGGGTGCAGTAAAATAAAGATGCAGTAAAATAGATGTTTTTGTGTTTTTGTTTAAGATGGAAAATGGTTTGTTTGTGAAAGTAGTATATGATGATAGGCTCTTGATGATGAAAAATATCTATCCTTACCCTCAATGTATATGGAGTTTGAAATCACTAAGTCTTAAAATCTCAATCGATCGATTGAGTCCAGAACCCTAATATTCTTTAAACTACTTTGATCAAAGCTAGTTTAAAGACTATTATTGAACTGCTAAGGATCACTTAGTGTGTAATTTAAACCAGATGGAAGAATGCCCTCGAATGAGCGTCGATCGACTAACACTAGAATTCAAGCAATCGAATCAATTAGCAACGATCGTTGACAACCGTTCAACTAGCTTAAACTCAAAACTGAAATATTGTATTTAAACCAGCATTCAAACCATCCAAAGTAAATTACAATTGTCTAATATGAGAATAATCAATCGATATTCAAAACTTGTTCATATGATGAAAAACCCTAGATCTAGAAGCAATCATAATATGACAAGATACAAATTAGAACAGATAAAACTCCTCGTTTCAGTCCGTGAGCTCAAGATACTAGATCCATCACCAAGAGACTAAAGGTTTAGCCTCTCATGACTTCTACTGCGCTGCAATCACTGTTCAGATCTGATGCCATGAAGAAACAATGAAGAGATGAAGGGTGAATGGTGTAGAGATGTGTAGAAGGTGTGTAGAGATCGTTCGAGTACTGCTTCTTAGCCTAATCAGGTCCAAAAACCAGCCTCCTCCTTGACGACAGCCTCCGTCTCTTCTTATAACAGCATGACCTAATTCAAAACGCGCAGCTTCACGACTCTCTTCTTTAGTCGCGACCATTCCCTTGTTTTGGTCGCGACCTGTAAACGTAGAGAAGCTTCCAGAAGAATAAAGGTCAGACGGTGTGACAATTTGGTCGCGACTAAACAGTGCAGAGACGTGATTTGACTTTGTGGTTTCTTTCCTGGTCCTTGCTCTCTTCCAAAATACCTGCAATTCAATATAAAAGCTCGCTGTAAAAGTTCAAATCAGTAAATAACAGAATATATGTAGTTTGAAAGATTAATTTACCATTTTACCCTTTAATTAGCACATTGCCCAGCACAATCATGTATCAACACAAAAGCACAATTTAAGGCATGAAATGAATGGTAAAGCCATTATAAAACTCATAAAAATGTCATAGAAACTATATACAAAATGTGTCTTATTAGACGTCTTGCCTATGCAGTCACGACAAAGCACTTAGTATGAAAGAAGGAAGAAAATGAGATTGGAACCATGAAACCTAATCTACCAAGTGAGTAGAAAATGTTAGAAAATGGGCTAGTCCACCCATGGTGGATTAATATACACATCCATGAGTCTGTATAGTGGAGATGGAGAGAGCAGTTATTGAAAAAGTGCAAGAGGAAAACGTGGGAGAATGTGAAGTTATTCATAGAACCCATTCCCCCCTAATCAGGCATATATCAGATACACACATATGCCTCCAATGTGTGCAGAAAAGAAAAAGAGGTGAAGGCATTTTTCGGTGCATACCTCCTTATTTTCTCTCATACGGCAGCCTTTATTCCAATTGCTCTTCTTTAATATTTTGTTGTGTAAAGGTACCAGAGTTTAAACAAAGTGCTCCGGTTATGGTTGAGTATCTTGGTGAATAAGAGAAGATTCAAGGTACGCTCGAAATCTTACACTTAAGAAGTACTTTTAATTAAATGATTTGAAAATTTAGGTGAATGAAATATGTCATTTGAGGCATATAAATATTAGGAAGAAGGATGCAGCTGAATTAAGTTTAAATGGGCTAAATTAAAAATAGGATAAAATTAGTTTTAATTAATTAATTCACTTAGGAATTTGACATATTTATATTAAGTGACATAATTAATAAATTTTCATATTTTATAACTTACTGTGCATATTATATTTTAAACTTTATTCGCATGAACTAACAAGGCAGTAAGCTTGGGAGAATTACAGACAACAAAGGACTGCTATAGCATATTATTTTGGAATCAGGACTAAGAAATTCTGAGAACTCACTGCAAACCTTAAGGACTGAAATGAAAATAAATTTGAGTATAAAATGATAGAAATACCCTTAATTTGAAATCAAAATGAGTCAAAGAAAATCCCGAGATGAGGCGGAGTGATGCAACACAAAAGAAGGAGTATCTGGACCCCAAAAAACTGGGTGTACAAAATCTTTAAAATAATGGGTTGTGACCCACGTGCCCCTCGGTTGCATTATTAAATGTGTGTATTCTTTTTTTTTTTAACATTTCATTTAATTTATTTTTTATAATTTTTTCTATTCTTACACTCTCCGTATTCTTAATATAAAATTTAATTAATTAATTAATTTAAAAAAATTAAAAAAAGTTAATTAATTACCTTTATTTTCCTTAATTTCCTAAATTGCCTTTGTTTTTTCTAAATTATTGTTTCAACTTTTAATATTTTTATGAGAAGTTATAATAAATTTCATATATATAAGAGCACTATATTTTTAATACACATAGATATCCTATTATTAGAAATAATCTATTTAAAATATAATTAGAAACTGAATGTGAATAGATTTTCTAATAAGAATTTAAACATTAGTTTGCAACTTTTAATTTTGTAAGTGCATATGATTACTATTTGAGTCTTTTAATGAATGAAATTTATTATAGGGCTGTTTGGATAAGAGTTTAGAAAATAACTTATAAAAAAATAGTTTTTAGACAGCTTTTAGAAAATAGTTTTTAGAGAATAACTTATAAAAAATAAATGATTATGAATAAATGAGTGTTTGGGTAGTTATTACTAGAAGAACTTTTATAATTAGAAAATTATTAAAAATATGAAAGAGGAGAGAGAATACAGGGTGTAAGAAAAAGTAAGGGTAAAATAGTAATTGGGTAGTTCATAAACTCTTTTACTACTCCAGAAGCCAATCTCAGTAGTTTGTCCAAATTCTTAGTTTTAAACTATAGTTTGATCCAAATACCCTTTTAAATAAATATAGTTGTTTATTTTAAAATTTCTTCAAACCAAAATTTGGGTTAAAAGTCCTTTTAAAATCTTAATTTTATGAGTTTCCAAACATGCCGTGGTATAGTGTTTAATGCTCATTGTTTCTTTGATTTACAAATTTTACAGGCTAATTTTTATGTGTTTATGCTAGTTTTTAGAATTTAAAAATATTTATTTAAAAATAAAAACAGTATAATTACTTTGCACAAGTAAACATTACTCACTTTATATGATACATGTGTGTATTATTAAATTATTGTTGTTTTTAATTATTGTTAAAAGAAAATCAATATAAATATTTTTTATAAATAATATATATCCTTTAAATTAAAGGATATAATATTAAGTACCAAAGGATCCTTTAATTTTTTATAATCAAAATTAACTTTTAAATTAGATCCTACATTAAGTATTAAAGGAATAATTTTTTTATAAGACTCTTCTAAAATTCAAAGAACCAGGTTAAGCTTATTTATTTAATCAAATTTTGAAATGTTTAAATAATTATAATATGTTAATTTGAAAAGAATATACTAATATTTTATTTAATCCTACTTAAATTTATTTATTTTTCTTTCTTTTAAAAATTATGGCTTATTGTATTCACAAGTAAATTTACAATTGCTGATAAACATTTTAACAAAAAAAATTACTAGTACAAGAATAGAAGAAATTATAAAAGAAATAGATCAAATGAAATGTTAAAAAAGAATGTATATGTATATATATACACTAATTTAACTTATAGCAGAGAATAGAATGACAGAAACCTGGGAATGGCAAAAGACAAAAAGGAAGGCTGCCTTTTGTATTATTGTTCATTGGAAAGGAAAAAGAAAGACGCATGCATGCCCCGATGCTTCTTGATGTGTGGGAAATGAATCTACTCCAATCCAAACACCCCTCCCTCGCGCTAGGACTGTGCATAATGCCTATGACCCGGTATGCTCAGCCCAATCCGTAATGGCATCGGGTTACAAAATTCAGCCCATGCTTTTTTTGGGTTGGGCACCGGGCAGGGGGTTGCCCTGCCCTGCCCTACCCATGAGCACCACTTCTTTTATTTTTTTTACTTTTTTCCCTAAATGCTACAATTAAAAGGAAGAATATGATAGTTACTGGTGACTAGAGGTTCATTTTAAAAATATGAGTAGTTAAGTATGTAAGTTATATCTTTTAATATTTATAACTATATTAATTTTTTCTTTTTTTCTTTTTTTTTAACTTTGTTAATCATCATATAATTACATTATAAATTATAATTGTTTATTTTTTTTCAGATACTTAATCTTTGTCAATATTAGGGAGATTGATACAAAGTTACAATTATAAATTACTTAGACTTCAAGACTTTTTTTTTTTACATACAATGGATTTCAAAAATTTAATTATTATATTTTTGTTACTTTATTCTTAATGAATTATGGATATTATTTAAGTCTTAAAGACATATGAATATGGTATTATTTTATAAGTTCATAATTGTAGATTTTTTTCACAACATGAGCATGACATCAAAACTTGGGCATGCCCAGCCCGCCCATGCCCAGCCCACCCATGCCCAGCCCAAAATAGTTAGGGCTTTTACCGGGCAGGGCCGGGCATCGGGCTACAAAATGTAGCCCATGCTTTTTTTGGGCAGGGTACCGGGCACGGGGCCTGCCCTGCCCAACCCTACCCATGCACACCCCTACCTCGCGCTTTCTTTTTTCTTTTCTTTCTTTTTAATTTCCCACCTAGCTTTCATATTCCTACGAACTCTATTTTTGGGTAACCCTCCTAATTGCCATTAATGTCCTTCATGCCAATCGATTGATTTGTCTTTGTCTGCACATGAACGTTTTATTTCTAACTTGAAAGAAAGATGCAAGGACCCTCATACAAATTGGCCTGCATATCAATTACACCTATGCTTTATTTAAAGCAAAATATTTTAATTACCCTCAATTTTATCTTAATTGGACGAATATTCTCTCTATTTTAAAAACTTATTGATAAGTCTATATTTCATAATTAAATAGGTGTACATATTGAGATATATTAGATTAAATATATACTTATTCTATATCTATTTAATTTATTTTATCTAATTTTTTCAAAATCTAATCACCCAGATAAAGAGGATTATTATTACAAAATTTGCTCATATATTATTTTATTTTTAGGAAAAATTGTGAGGTTCATGATAAAAGGAAAATTACAAGATTATATATAGTGCAACAAATCGTGGGACCCACAAGAGAATAAAAAATAATAAAAAGGATGAATTTGAGGCATGGCGTGCTGGAAGCGGAGGAAGCACTATATCTAATATATATTAGATTTTAGGAAAAGAACCGAAAACGTGATCTGGAAGGAAGGGTACGAGGGAGAAAAAGAGTTCGACTGGAAGGAGGAATTTCAGACTATAAATAGAGGCTTCAAGAGTCACTCGAGAACCATTGAATCATTACTCAGAATTCTCTAAGAGTAACAAGTTCTAGAGTTTCTTAATTTTTTAATTCCTTGTGATTACTTTGTTATATTTGGGAATTTTAAAATAATATTGTTTATAGTTTATTTTATTATGAGTTTCTAAATTTCTTAGTTAGGGTGGAGATATAACGGCCTGGGAATCTAATTTCTATTATTTTATTTTGACTCTTTTTATAAATCTTTCATGAATATATTTTGTTTCATTTTATTATATTTATTCCTCTTATTCTTCATGTGAATTTTATAATTGGCTACCATTTAATCTAATTTATAGTTGATCTTGATGGACTAGGAGGTGAAAAGAGGACCTAAATCTAGAGAAATAGACATGGTTATTTATGCTAAGGATAGTTATAGATATTTATGGTGATTTAAGACTATAGCTTTATGGTTTAAGTAATTGTTTAGATATTGTATGAACCAATTCAACTCTAATTGGGAGAATATTATGACATTTTTAGAATAGTTGTCACTATAATAAATTAAAAAGTCAATTAAATGATAGAAACTAATAACCTATAGGGTGAATTCTGAACACCAACAGTTTCAGTGATTGAGTTTACATCTTATTTAGCTTTTGATTACTATTATTGTCTTTTTACTCTCATTTATTAATTCATCTCACCTCCTGAATTACTTAAGCTTAGATTAAACATTAAGCAAACGAATATTTGCAAAAATAAGAAAATAAAAATTAAGGAAAAAAAGGAACTAAAATATATTTCAATATAACTTTTAGGGATTTATTATAATGGGGGTAAAAGAGTAAATATCACTTAAAAATCACTTTTTAAAATCTTTTAAAAATATTCCTAACAGTGTTAACAGTTGGATTAAACTGTATGTTTTTAAAAATAGAAGGGATATCCATGTAATTAAGGTATAATTGAAGAGATGTCAAGGTATTTTACTCTTTTATTTATGATGCATCTTATTAATTTTTTAAAAAAAATTAGAACTGAAACTGAAAATATTTTGTAATTTATATTTATAAGGCATTCAAAGTCTAGTAATCCAATCATCATCTATCTTTCCTTCTTTTAATATTCATTGGTTCATTAATAAATGATATATAATTTAATGGGAGAAAGAAACTGCTAATTTGTATTTATTATAAGGTACACCTGCTCTCCTTAATGTAAAAATTAGTTAGAGAGTTTGATTTAGTCATAAATATAAAATTTTAATTTATTTTATATATAATATTTATTATTTTTTTAAAATTAATTTACTTAATTTATAAACTAATATATAATATAATGTTATATATGAATGTTTTGAGGAGATCATATCATATTTATTATAATTAACTAATTCATTTATTTTTTTTTAATTTATATAAATTAGTCAGTTAAATCTTATATTCATGATCGGAAGAGTATGTTATAAACTTTAACTTTAGGATGATGAGCACAATAAAAATATTTTGAAATTATCATTATCTAATTTTCAGGTCTATATATCATACATTTGACTTATACTAAACTCAAATTTCGTCGTAAAAAATGACTTGATATAATTTCATATTAAGATTCTAAGGGCCCATCACAGCCGAAAGCCTATAGATGCAAAGGAGAGAGAGGCTTGGATCCAAGAGTGGGATGTGAAACTTTTTAACACAGAAGACAGAACAAAACGGTGAAACCGTTTACAATATTTTAAAAAAATGAAACAAAATAAAACAGAGCGGAAGTGCGAGGGTGAGCGTAGAGCGGCTGAGAGGCAGAACTGAGAACTGAGAACTGAGAACTGAGGAGGAGGTTATTTGTAGAGAGAGAAAGGTTAGTTATACACAATATAATTAAGCAATCAACACATTCTTCACAAAAATATATAAAAGCAAAGGTCAGTAGCATGATGTGTCATCGTAGCTACGTCTCTTCTGATTGCAATTCCTCATTTGATGATATAATAATGCCTCTCTCTTAACACCTCTCATTTTAAATCCCTATTAAAGTATCACATCTTAAAAACGATGCCTTCAACAAATCCTTTCAAACGTGTTGAAATCATATAATTTGTTGCAACCACGATTAATTAATATCTAACATTTGGTTCAATTTCATACATCACGCATTACATGTAATCCTAATACATTCTACTTATTCAAGATGTATATGTGAAAGTAATGTTTTAAGAGTCAAATCAAGCATTGAATACGAAATACAATAATTTACAGTTCGCACCGGTTAGATTGATAGTCAAATTGGTGGTGTAATAATTAAATAAAAATAATATTATATATATAAGTAATACATGCTTAAAAATAAAATATTAAAAAGATAAAATAAACTTAGTATATTGACAAATATAGTTGGATGAAGGATTAAAAAACCCAAATAAGTCCTTTCCCCTATCTTCTATCTTCTTCCTCATTATTTATGTCATATATATAATTAAAAAAAGGTAAAAGTTAGATACATAATTATTATTTGACAAAATAAAATTTCTTATTTGTATAAAAAAAAACTTGCTTATTTGATATAGAAAGGGATCCGTCAAGAAAATTGTAAGCCCATCAGGCTTCGCCAATTTCTCATTTACTCTTTGCAGATGATATAATATTGTAACATGCACTAACGGGAGTTAGTCTGAGTGGTAAGCGGCTCGGTATCGCTTAAACAAGATTTCGAGTTCGAGCCTTGGCGTATGCAGAAAATTCCCGTTGGGAGACTCACCCACCATAGCCAGGTGCGCGACACGGGTCGAATCCGGATGTAGTCGGGGCAAAGCTCCGGTGAACCGGGTGGGCAACCAAAAAAAAATATATATTGTGACATGCTAAGTGCTTACATGATGCATCAATTTAAAGGCTTTTGCTTTCGAGAAAATTGTCAATGTGTTAACCATTGAGTCTAATGCATTATCCAAGGTTGTGGTTTCTTATAAAGCTTTATGAAAATCTTACTAAACGCATTAACTTCCTCTTTAACGTAAACTAAAGGCAATTGCCCTTATCGTGAGAGTTATGTAATTGTGAACTTAGTTCATTTACTATATTCATGAGAGATCCTAAGGTGGTTTAACCTTAGAAGAAGTTGCCAGGTTTGCAATATGAAGTTGTAAAGTTGTCAGGCTTAGTAATCAAGTTTTGGAGTTGCAGTAGCCGCAAGTGTCCTTTGTTTGAAACTTGCAAGATAGTGAAAATCTAAGGGTAATATTGAGGATTGGATGTAGGCCAAAGATTTTGGGATGAATGAGAATAAATTATGGGAAAAAGACAAAAAAAAACCATCTGAATTTTAGAAAGACAAATTGGGTATCTCAATATTAAAAAAGATAGATTGGGCAGAGGCCCAATCTGTCATTTCCAAATTGTTGGACAAAGACCAAATTAGTCCTCAGTAAATGAAGCTAAAGGAGGGGACATCACTCTCAAACACGCATATCAGCCCGAGAGAGAGCCTGAGTCATTAGAGCATGCTTGAAATTTGACGACCTCAATCCAGCACCACGAAGCCTCATTCCCCGACCATAAAAGAGTGTGGGACGCCTTTATTATTGAGGATTGTCATCGTGGAAGGTCAGTTTGTGTTTAGGAGTGGGAGGAAGATTAGGGTTTAATGATTAGGTAAGACGCCTTGCTGGGAACCTTTCATTTTTTCACAATCGTCACCCTTACGTAGGTATTGCTTGTTGCATTCAACCGGAGTTTGCAGTTGTAAAGAGCTCTGTGACAAAGACTACTTGAACACTCTTAATCCACATTTGGGATTGTACGATCTTCTGATCGGTTTATCCTCCAACACAAAGGTGAAGTTTTTTTGTTGTTGTTAAGTTCTTTATCTAAAATGGTTATCTTGAGCTTTATCTAAAATCCCTTTCTGTCTGGTTTATCCTTCTGAAATTTGATGTATTTTTTGTTGGTTGATTTAATATAACTACCGATTGATCTAGAATTTGAGTTAGGTTGAGTCCCAATAAGGGGGAAGTTCTTCCATTGTGTTTTTTTCAACTTTAACTACCTGACTAGTTTAACCATGTATGTTATGGACATCATTAGGTCTCAGAACAGCTGTGATACCCAATACTGGGAAGATCCCTCAGTTGTCAATCTGTTAGAGCTTATGCTTCGCAATTGTTAAAAATAGAAATGGGTGGTGATATTGTATTTGAAGTTGTGGTATTCATCTGAAGAATGTGTCTTTCAATCAGCTTTACTTGCTTTAAATGAAGCCCAGAAAATGGGGATTAGTCCTTGTTCAAGCTTATTAATTCATATTTATTTTGTTTAGAATATGTTTTGATTATAGCACTTTTTTGAACCCATGTTGGTTTTACTGGCAATGCTTCTATCATCTTTTTTTCGCTTGGATTATAAAGTTTTGTTTACATTGCTATGTTTTGCTATAGAAATTTATTTACCTATGCTTTTATTATGGAGAAATTGCAACCAATTTCATCATGAGTATGTTCAACCACATAGCTCATGTGATTTGGTCATGCTTTTAGTGTTAAGGTATATGTAGTTGCTGCTTTATCTGTGGTCAAACAAGATAGATTAGTAGTTGCAAATTAGCATTACATAATACTGATAATTCCTTGGGTTTCTCCAAGAACAAGTTGTATGGATTTATTGCTACCTCTGTTTATGTTTCTAACTATGTACTGGTTGTTTTTTAGCAGAAAAAAATGGCATTTCAAGGAGGGCCAACCAAACAAGTTAGGAATCCGTACATTCTCTTTCGTAATGAATTCATCCGTTCGAGTAGGAAATTCAAGAACATGAATGAACAAGCTAAGGAGGCTGCATTGGCCTGAAAGGACTTGTCTACTGATGCGCAGAAGTGGTATAGAGAACAGTTGCAGAGTTCACATGCTGATGAGAAGAGGGACAAGAAAGGGATGGAGAATGAAGCTGCCTTCAATACGCGGTTCTCACCCCGTCAATTGAAGGCACTAATGGAGTTTGTCAACAAAGATGAAGACTTAGTGGCCAGGGTGAAAACTTTAGGGTTCCACAACTTGCTTCATGTTGGAACGACAAGACTCCCCCGGAACTTGTTAACCTCATTGATTCAGACATATGATCCCCTAACTCATCAATTTAGAATTAGGAGGAACACAAAAGGAATAGGAGCAAAAGATGTCCAGTAGCTACTTGATGTACCTTGCAATGGGGAGGACATAAGAATGGATATTGATGATGACGATGAGATGTTCAATATGTTAAAGACTCAGTATGGTAAAGTGTCATATACCAAAATACTCGGATATATAAAATCTGGTCAGCGAACAGATAAATTCGAGTTGCTCTTTATGATGAATGTGCTTGGGACATTTTTGGCTCCTACTGCGAGCACAATGGTGAGTGAGAAGCTGTTAAAGGTGATCACATGCACCATGAGTGGATTTCAGCGGTTTAATTGGGCCACATACATCATAAATGTTTAATGGAAGGAGATGGCGGTTTATGTGAATTATTTGAAAAAGAGTAAGGGATGGAAGTGCAGCGTGAGAGGTTGCATCTATCTACTGTTGGTATGTATTTCTTGTCTATGCTTGTACCTATTTGCTTTTATTTAAAATGTTATAGCTTATATTGTTGGTGTTGCAGTTATATTTCGGTCAGCATTTTGTGTTACTGAAAGCTGGACAGCATGAGTCCACCAACCTATGCATTTTTTGACTGATGAGAGGTTGAAGGAAATGGTAAAGATTGAGAGGGAGAGCTACATAGGAATTCTGTATACTGAAGCTCGTACTAAAGTGAGGGAGGTGAAGGAGGCTACAACAATCCATTTAGACCCGGTATGTGTTGAGATTTGTTAGTTTAATGTTACGGTACTGAGTTAAGCCTTTGACTACGTTCTGATTGTGTTATGCAGGAGTTGAAGGACTTGTATTCACGATTGGTGGGTGCAATTGAAGAGACTAGTCGCAGTCTTATCAATGTTGTTGAGCAAAAGCTACTAAAGGTATAGCTCCAGAGACAAGGGAAGCGTCATACAAAAGATGAAATGAACATTGAACAAGGAAGTGAAGGACAAGAGGATTCTTTTCCACATGAGGATGACAGGAGAGGAGACGAAGAAGGACAACTGCTAAGATGGAAGAAGGAGAAGGACATAGAGGTGGTGAGAGACATATACAAGATGAGGCTGGTGAGAAATGACAAGTGAGTAATAATGATGATGATAACCCCATCTCTGTCTCTATAGATTCTGAAGGCCCCATAATGGATGAGGCGGAAGTGTTAGGTGAAGTACAGCTTAGGAGATCAAAATGGCAAAAGAGACCTGCCGCTTCAGTACTGTCTCCGTGGTTGTTGACGAAGGATGCTGAGAGGAAAAAGAGGGAGACAGATGCGAAAGATATATTTTTCACAATGATAAGTCGCATGTGTTCACGTGAGGAGAGTCAACAGTAAGTTTAGGCGTGTTAAGTCGCATTTGTTGGCTTTACTAATTTGCTATCCACGTGTTGCTAACGGCAAAAGTATAGGGTTTTAGTCAACATACTGGACGAAGATATTAGTCGTGATCAGCTCTACACACTTGGTGAAATTCAAAGAATAAGTAACAGGGTAAGTGTACAATAATTGATATCTTAATTTTTAGCGAAGTGAGGGATTTGCATTGTTGATGAATATAAGCTGCGCTTCTTGCTGTTTCATACAGGTTATGTTAGTGGTGTATAAGACATTAATGGCTGATATGAAGAAGGAAGGACAAGTGAGGCGACACCTCTTCGATGCTGACTTCATGGTGAGCTTCTTATCACATCAGTTCTTGCTATGCACATGCTGAGTTAGTAACCTTCATTATATTTTGCAGGCAATTATGGCATCTAACCCCATCACTTGGAATGTTAATTCGAAGAAGGAGCAACTAATGCCTGAACATGGTTACAACTTGGGCGACTGTGATTTGATTCGTGGGCCTACACTTGTCGGAGCTCATTGGTTCTGTCTTGCATTAGAGCTGAGGACAATGAACTTCTACATGTTCGATTTGTTGGTCAAAAATATTTTCAGTAAGAAGAGAAAGAAGACGAGTGCAAAAGGGAATGAGATGATATTTGTTGTCAAAGCATGCGTGAGTGACTGATTCACCCCTTACATCTATATATTGGTAATGACTATAATGGCTAACCTATGCATTTGTCTTCTGCGCAGAGAGATAGGTTTTATGATATCATTGAGTTAGTTAATCCTAACCTCCTCGGAAAAAGGAAAAAGAGAAAGGGTGAAATTATTTGGGCCCAAGTTCCTCTACAAAATAATTTGTAAGTCATTGAATTAGTTACTGTTAAGAGTGTACGTGGTTAATTGGTACAAGTTGGTCATATCGTTGTTATCGTTGTCTAAGCAAGCGAGATTGTGGAGTGCATGTACTCATTTGATTGACAAAATGGGAGCCCAATGTTGCACTTGACTATGATGATGAACATGTTGCGGAGTTTAGACGCAACTTATTGTGGTGGCTAGTAAATCACGAGCTAAACTCAAGTCGGGAATTTGCGTTAAGCTTACTTCCAGAAAGCAAGAGTGCAAGGAAGACCAAATGATGTTTAAATGGTTGTAATGCTAATTTTGGTAATGCTACATTTATGGGTAGTTAAACCAGTCACAAACTGGTGACATTAGCCAAACACATTCCCCTATACGACAGTTGGAGTGTTAACCTTGTAATGACCATGACAAAATTTTGCAATCACTGTGTACATACTTTTTGTCAATGGTAATCAGCTATGTTTTATTCCCCTATGGTGTTTGGCAGGGCCCCAATGTCATTTGCAACTTCCCTAATGTTGGTTGCAACTTCCCTAATGTGTTTGTAACTTGCCCAATGGGATTTACAACTTTGACAATAGGGTCTGCAACTTTCCCAATGGTGGTTGCAACTTCCCCTCTGTGTTTGCAACTTGCCAAATGGGATTTGCAACTCTCCCAATGGAATTTGCAACTTTGACAATGGGGTTTGCAACTTTCCCAATGGTGGTTGCAACTTCCCCGCTGT
This sequence comes from Leucaena leucocephala, assembly GCA_037074615.1. NCBI lineage: Eukaryota > Viridiplantae > Streptophyta > Magnoliopsida > Fabales > Fabaceae > Leucaena > Leucaena leucocephala. Next base: position 20,265,024 of record CM073532.1, on the reverse strand, counting down.
GTTTGCAACTTAACCAATGGGATTTGCAACTTGCCCAATGGTATTTGCAACTTTGACAATGGGGTTTACAACTTTCCCAATGGTGGTTGCGACTTCCCCGCTGTGTTTACAACTTGCCAAATGGGATTTGCAACTCTCCCAATGGTATTTGCAACTTTGACAATGGGGTTTGCAACTTTCCCAATGGTGGTTGCAACTTCCCCGCCGTATTTGCAACTTGCCCAATGGGATTTGCAATTTAACCAATGGTATTTGCAATTTTCCCAATGGTATTTGTAACTTTGACAATGGGGTTTGCAACTTTCCCAATGGTGGTTGCAACTTCCCCGCTGTGTTTACAACTTGCCAAATGGGATGTGCAACTCTCCCAATGGTATTTGCAACTTTGACAATGGGGTTTGCAACTTTCTCAATAGTGGTTGCAACTTCCCTGCTGTGTTTGTGAAGGGAATTGGAAAACACGCAGCGGAAATTAACTTTAAAATTTTTTTCCATTCCCAGCCAGGATCTACCGAATGTGTTTAAGTTAAGGAGAAAGAAGTGTTACCTTCGTATTCAAGCTTTGGTTGCGACCTCAGTGTCCACTAGTCGCGACACTTCGCCTCTGGAACTTTCAGTCGCGACCTCCTCAGCTTCTAGTCGCGACCTGTGGCCTCTGGAGTTTTTAGTCGCGACCTACTCTGCTTCTCGTCGCGACCTGCCTCTTCTTTTCGGATTTCTGACGTTCAGATGCCCGTATGGTCGCGACCTCAGCTTGTTCTGGTCGCGACCTGTCTTCGTGTCTGGTTCGATCACAAGAAGTCGACAGCTCAGATCGGCTTCCTCTACCGGTATCCACACGAACAGCGTTCTAATCGCGAACGACGTGCTAGCGCCTCTTGTCCCTCTAGGGCTTTCTAGAGATTCCGTCCTCACCATCTCTATTTCGGCAGTTTCTTATCTGCAAACCCTTTGCACTCTCCCTGCCCCCTTTTCTCATGTCTGAATGTGTGTGTAGAGATGTATTGTTTGTCGAACCCTAGCTCCTAATGTCAAATATATAGGAAGCTATCGGGCTTCTAATAGGGCCGGGCTTCAGAATTAATCTTATATTAATTCTGAATTAATACAATATCATATATTGCATAATTTAATAAGAAACTGATTAAATAAATATGGTTTATATTAAATCCGTCCCACAGATTTAATTCACCTATTTATTTAATTTAAAATAAAGATAAGACAGAATTATATTTGATTTATTCTCATAAATCAAATTTGAGATATCTTATCAATTTGAATTTCAAATTCAAATAGATCATATCCATTTAAATTCAAATTCAAAAGTGATAGAGATTTAATTTATCCTTATAAATTAAATCTTACAAATATCTCTTATATTATATATAATATATATATATACAAATTTATATATATATAAAATATATATCCACCCTAGATTATTCATTGAATCTAGACATCTCTTAGATTCAATGAATCTGGACATCATAGCTCGTATTGGGCTGTTTTGTGTGCGACCCTGTAGGCCCATATGAAGTTGGCAGTGGGCCAGTTACTATACTGACCCACAAGTCGTAAGCGGTCTCTAGCAAGGCATTACGACTACCCAAAACATATGAGGATCGATAAACGATGTAACCTTTCATACAACCATATCACGTCCCTTTTGTCACACGATATTTCGGTCAAGGATGAGGCATGGAGAACGTCATCCTCCTGTTTCTGACCGTTACTTTCTCGATCCCTGAGTAGTCTAAATATAGAAATGGAACTACCCTTCCATTCCAGTATGACCATACATTTCTCAGACTCACTCATCGAGGGGCCCAGTAATATCTCTCTACGAATGTGAGGGACAAATTCCATCTTGACCATTCACATTCCTCCATATGAAAAACCACTAAGCCCGAACATAGCCTTTATTATCACTCGGTCAAAAGTGACTTTTGACTAGGTCAAAGCTGTGCGTTTATCATGTAGGAATCCATGATGATCTCAGGTCAAAGGGCATAGTGACATGGCTTGTATATGAGAGAAGCTTATGACTTGACCCATGCAGCTCTCTCATGACGGGTCGGTCCAGCACCCTGTACTCTTACATGTGCCTATGACTTTGATTTATATCTCTATATATATTCAAAGTCATATTGGTCTTATTTCATCTCTGCTCCCACATAGATGACCGACTAAGGACATTTAGGATAAGATCATGAGTTATCCAAGGATGGTCATCACAGTAAACATGCAAATAATGTGATAACCTGATACAATGATTGGCCCCTAGGGCACAATTTCCAACATCCTCCCACTTGCACTAGGTACAATCATTAATTTGCCTAATTCCCATTGACCTAACATGACATTCATGTTTTGCTTGGACAAGCGGTTTTGTTAGAGGATCAGCATCATTGTCTTCTCCTATTACCTTGCATATTTTTATATCACCTCTATCATTGATTTCTCTGATGAGATGATATCGCCTAAGTATATGTTTGGTCATTTGACGTGACCTAGGCTCTTTGGCCTGTGCAATGGAACCACTATTGTCACAGAGCAAAGTTATTGGATCTGAGATGGTCGGTACCACCCCTAGTTCAGTAATAAACTTCCTGATCCAAACCGCCTCATTAGCTACATCAGATGCTGCTATATACTCAGCTTCCGTTGCAAAATCTGCTACAGTGCAATGTGACAGTGCTTGCTTGTGATTGTGTACAGATAAGTATGCTGCGTGCTTCCATGCTTAATAACCTATGATCATAGCATTACAGCAGAGCTTCAGACATAACATATAAGACAACGATCCAACCAAACAATAGCACAATAAATCACAAAGCCATTACATAAAAGCTAGGATTAGTTACTACCTGGCTAGCTCAGCAGAACCCTACTATCTCTATTCTGCTTCCAGCTCCGCCAGAACTTCCTTACTTCCTTTCTCCTTTCTCTCTTCCTTGCTTCTCCTTCTCTCTCTTCTTTCTCTCCCTTCCCTTGCCCATGCGTGAATGCAAGAATGAGCCAAGGGGGGGTATTTATAATTGCCTCCAATGGCAATTCCGTAATTACCATGAACTTTGATCCTGCGGTCCTGGTTTTTCCTGGATTTTCCTATTTTCTTTAATTCCTCATTTACTGCATCAGCAGGACAACTCAGCATGCTGACTCAGCGCCACATTTTCCACATGCCTAAATTCCCTGGACACCTCAGCATGCTGACTCACCGGTCCAGTCTCCTGCCTCGTAATGCGTGCCCTCAGCTTTATCTGCTTTCTGCAGACTAATGCCATGTGGCGACTGGAAGAGACCTTGCACGCTTCCCAATGCCATCCAGATAAGTCCCTGACTTTATCTGATCATTTCCTCGGTTATCGTGCCTCCTCAGTTTTCGTGCCAACCGAGTAACTTTACTTTATTGAAACATTACTTTAATGCCATGTGGCATCTTGCAGGACCCATGAGTATACCTTATCAGTTTACTTCATGGTTTCCAGATAACCTTTCCTATATCTGATATCCTGCCTCCGGTCTATCTCCAACCGGGTAACTATCTCTCTTGGACCTTCATAACTCTTGGCCCATACGGCTAGCACCACTTTAGTCACTAGTCGCGACCTCATCATCATATCGTCGCGACATAACACTTATGTGTACATTAGTCGCGACCACCACATGCTTTCGTCGCGACCATAACACAATCTAGTCGCGACCATAACATTTTCTAGTCGCAACCAGCCCATTTCACCTATTAGTCGCGACACACACATCATTCAGTCGCGTCTAAACCTTTCTGCCATTATTAGTCGCGACCATACTTATTTCACGTCGCGACCATAATACTTTCTTGTCGCGCATAGCATTTTCTGTAACTATTAGTCGCGACCAAACTTCTCTCTAGTCGCGACCTAAATGGTCAGCTCGCAACCTTTGCCCTTTACATCATCCCAAATGACCACTCTATCCCCTTGGGACTTTCACTGTTTACACATAAGTCCCCGTACTTTCGCTTATTCGTAGCGTAGTCCCTGAAAACTCTCTGTGTCTCTGAGACTTCTGCTCAAAGGGGGTCTAGTAGCCTCTCAATCCCAGGCTATTTTCACGTCTCTAGGCCTGAAAATTGGGATGTTACATTTCTCCTCCCCTTTAAATAAATTTCGTCTCCGAAATTTAATCAGTACCATAGCCAAATTAACTTAACATCTGGCAAAATACTTATCATAAAACTTTACATCTCTTCGTAACATGCCTTTCTTTTACTGGGTCAACTCAATCAGAGTTGAAATATACTTTTCTCTTATGGACCACTTACTGCACTTATGAGTAGTGTCCATTTCTTTCATATGAAATTCTCTCGAATATTACTGTATTCGGGAGTTTCTTCTAACTACTCATCATACTTGTAGCATTTATCTCTTATTACTTTTCTTGATATCTCACAGACTGCTTTAAAATCTGCAATATTTCATCTTTCTTTGCACTTAACGTCATATAGAGAGGACTTACGCAGCTATTCTTTCTTTACTTTGCTGCTAAACAAGAGCACCTACTCTAACATGCATAATGCCTGGCCAACATACTGCAGGACTGCATACCTGCTTATGAACACTCGGAGCTTGCATAGTTTTAGCATAACATAAGGCCTAGCATCTCATGCAAGGAGTGAAAGCTCTCATTTTCTATTCTCTTTCATAGCATAACATTTAAACATATGATCCCTACCAAACAGGGAGCCTCTCTGTCTGTTCATACAATGCACATCTCTAGGTGTGTGTCATATTACCCGTTTACTACCGTGTATCTCGTTACATGCCTTTGATACGTTATCATGGCATATGTAGCCCACTCTAGCTATCTCATGGTGTATTTCATCCTTTCATAACTTATCTTGAGATACCATAAGGCTGGCTTTCTCCTTTTCATAGAACTGTGTTCTATCTCAGCTTTGCCTTAGACCTTCTTCTCTAGGTCTTTTCTAGCCTTTTAATCTCTTTACCCTCATCCGGGGAATCTATCTATTCATACTCTTCTGTTCTCATTACACTGAGGATTTTCTTCTCTGCTTCTCATTACACAGAGGATTCTCTTCTTTGCTTCTCAGGCATACTTCTACAAAACTTTGAATCTCAGTACTCAGATTTAAACTTGGACTCCATCTTCGTTTAAGGGAAAGCTAAGTTCAGTCTGTAGAGGCTATCTGAGAAAAATCATCATAAATAATTTTCTAGCTGAGTTTATCAACTGGTGAAGCTTCCTTACCTTAACTTCGTCTTTGGCATTCATCTTCCCAAAGAGATACTACATCGTACTCATGTCTCATGGCTCATTACTTTCCTTAGGCTAGGTCTAACTGCGACCTCGGGATCTAACCGCGATCAACCGTTAGCCTCTTCAGAATCTAACTGCGACTCTGGAACTCTTAGGATCTAACTGCGATCCTGGAGCCATACTAGGATCTAACTGCGACCCTCCAGAATCTACTGCGATTCTGTTGTACTGTATATCTCCCGAAGATCTTAAACCAACAGACTAAGTTATAAGGTTAATTGCTTCCACCTGTTGATAACTCCATAAAAATTCTATAGCCTCATATCATTTACTCAGACTTTACTTACTTCCTCTCTTACTCAGGAGTTCCTTCTCATCTTTCTTACTTTACTGTGGCTTACCCTTGGCTTGTGCCATCATGGTCTAACCACCTGCCATTGCATTCTACTGCTATGGCCTCATCATAACTTCTCATTTCAATCTGTGCTCTAACTGCGAGCCGTTTGAACTATGCTCTAACTGCGAGCGTTCTGTATCAGATCCAACTCTTATCTGAACAGTGATCTATACTCATCTGAATCTAGCTCTATCTGAGAGCCATCTGTTTCAGATCCAACTCTTATGTGAAGAGTGATCTAGAAACAATCTCTTTTACTCTTATCTGATTTTCTTTCTGTATACCATTCCTTTTAACAGAAATGGTCCTGAGTACTGTATTCACAAGTCTGCAGAATTACCCGAGTAACCTCAAACATATCTGAATATCATAACTTATTGTCCCATAAACTGAGACTATCTATCATCCTCAATACATATCTCATTACATATCATATGGTATGGGAGCAACATACTTTCTCATCTCATATATACTCTACCCTGCATGCACTGTAAAAGGGGAGTATTCATTCATTATGGCATACTCTAACATGCATGTCATCATATGACAACTGCAAGGAAATGTAACTATTCATCATAACTTATGGCATCATAAGCCATATCATCATCATACTTTGCTCAACCATCCATCATACATTGTAAAGCTAAGTAAGCCTCAAAACATATTTATCATATTGCCTATCATATCTTAATCATTCATACATCCTGAAACATTTATCTATCTTAGGCTGCCACGCTACCCTCTTACCAGGGTATAGACTCAACCCTTCCTCACTCTTTCTCACATAGGGAATAGGGGAGTCACTGTATCTTGTAATCTGTGGCTACCTTTCTACTATCTCTTTTCTTCTTTTGTCTATCTATCAGTCTCAGTCTATTCTTGACCGGACTGTAGTTCCTTATCGGCCTTTACTGTAATAGCCTAGAACCCCTTTACAAAGATATTGTCCGCTTTCCCCTTAGGCAGGCCTGGTGCCCACATGAGGTCACGGTTTTGTTTTCCAGACACACGAGCCACAGCCCTTAAGCACCTGAAAACGCATCTTTCTCTTGATCCTAGCGAACTTCAGTCGCATAGATCTCATTCATCATCTTTTACTATTACTTTTATTCTTTAGGGTACTCTACCCTAGATCTCTGTGATGGAATCCCTCTGCTTAGGGAATATTACTCTTTACCTATTAACCATCACGTCTCTAGCCTTAGCCTTAGGCTATATCAAACATCATCACATCTCTAGCCTTTAGGCTATGCCCTAGGATTATTCCTAGGCAAACTTCATACTAGCTATCTCATTCTAGCTCTCAGGTCTTTTATTCAACTAGGTTGAATAAGACCTTTACCATGTAGATCTACTCCTCGTAATCACATGGAGGATCTGCCTCATTCTAGCTATCTCATCTATCTAGCTCATCTTAACTCATCATTATCATCCTTTGCGGCTTATCCTGCCTAGCAAGGATGACTTGCTTATTGGAGTTGCCAACTTCCTCTATGCATGGCTTCTCCACTCAAGCTCTATGTTCATGCTTTGTGTTCACCTGTCTTTTCCTTCACAACGAAACATGAACACATCTTATTCCATCTAGGAGCTTTATCTCCACGGGCTCTTCTAAACCCATAATAGTCCCGATCTGAATCTTCTAATGTCATACCAGGACATCTCTGTCATTTCGTCGTGATCTGATTATTGGGTAATCGCTATTCATAGCCTCTATGATCCTTCATTGCGACCATCACCCTCAACCCGTCACGACCTAACATTTCTATCTTCTAGTCGCGACCTAAATCTTCTGTCGTCGCGACCTGGACCTTTCTAGTCGCGACCCAGGCCTCCTCACGTCGCCACCTTACATCTCGTCGCGACCTAGGAACATACTCGCCGCGACCTAATCTTTCTGTGAAAAACCGTCGCGACCTAGAAACTTATGCGTCGCGACTAAACCTCTCATTGAGGCTACACGTCGCGACCTAAACCACGTTAGTCGCGACCTGAGTGCTATTCTCTCGTACTCAAGGGCTAAATCAGAGCATCACTGAGCCAGAACCTTCTGTTCTGTGCCAGAATCTTATGCTCTGCACCAGACTCCTTTCTGGTTGGTGCCAGAACCTCTTGCTCTGATACCAAAATGAAACATCCTCCCTTACAGCCCTCAGAGTACACTAGCGGAAGCAATAATAGCTTAAAATGGCTTAACTTCATCATTCATAATTTGAATATGCCGAACCATATTTATCATTGAATCATAAAATGTTAAACAAAGTGGCATATACAACAAGGCATACACATAATCATCATATTCCTATTACATCTCTTTCTGCCTAAACTTCGGCAGCATAACCGCTACGCTTCAGCTGTACAAAGAACTGAACTGTACTGATTCGGTAATTCCCTCAAGATAACTACCATTCTACGTAGTACCCAGGAAAGACTAGATGAACCGGCTAGGTCCACTCACTTCTAGCCTCCTTAGACAGCACTACGTACACAGTACTTATCATATACTATGACGTTCAGTCTTTACTTGGGCAGCATAACGGCGTCTCTTAGGATTCTCAAAATCCACTTCAGCATAACCTCCCTGTAATGGGTTATGGATGGGGATGAGATTCGGGGGAATCTCAGTAGTAACAATCATAACAGTATATGTAATGCAATGTGACAGTGCTTGCTTGTGATTGTGTACAGATAAGTATGCTGCGTGCTTCCATGCTTAATAACCTATGATCATAGCATTACAGCAGAGCTTCAGACATAACATATAAGACAACGATCCAACCAAACAATAGCACAATAAATCACAAAGCCATTACATAAAAGCTAGGATTAGTTACTACCTGGCTAGCTCAGCAGAACCCTACTATCTCTATTCTGCTTCCAGCTCCGCCAGAACTTCCTTACTTCCTTTCTCCTTTCTCTCTTCCTTGCTTCTCCTTCTCTCTCTTCTTTCTCTCCCTTCCCTTGCCCATGCGTGAATGCAAGAATGAGCCAAGGGGGGGTATTTATAATTGCCTCCAATGGCAATTCCGTAATTACCATGAACTTTGATCCTGCGGTCCTGGTTTTTCCTGGATTTTCCTATTTTCTTTAATTCCTCATTTACTGCATCAGCAGGACAACTCAGCATGCTGACTCAGCGCCACATTTTCCACATGCCTAAATTCCCTGGACACCTCAGCATGCTGACTCACCGGTCCAGTCTCCTGCCTCGTAATGCGTGCCCTCAGCTTTATCTGCTTTCTGCAGACTAATGCCATGTGGCGACTGGAAGAGACCTTGCACGCTTCCCAATGCCATCCAGATAAGTCCCTGACTTTATCTGATCATTTCCTCGGTTATCGTGCCTCCTCAGTTTTCGTGCCAACCGAGTAACTTTACTTTATTGAAACATTACTTTAATGCCATGTGGCATCTTGCAGGACCCATGAGTATACCTTATCAGTTTACTTCATGGTTTCCAGATAACCTTTCCTATATCTGATATCCTGCCTCCGGTCTATCTCCAACCGGGTAACTATCTCTCTTGGACCTTCATAACTCTTGGCCCATACGGCTAGCACCACTTTAGTCACTAGTCGCGACCTCATCATCATATCGTCGCGACATAACACTTATGTGTACATTAGTCGCGACCACCACATGCTTTCGTCGCGACCATAACACAATCTAGTCGCGACCATAACATTTTCTAGTCGCAACCAGCCCATTTCACCTATTAGTCGCGACACACACATCATTCAGTCGCGTCTAAACCTTTCTGCCATTATTAGTCGCGACCATACTTATTTCACGTCGCGACCATAATACTTTCTTGTCGCGCATAGCATTTTCTATAACCATTAGTCGTGACCATACTGCTCTCTAGTCGCGACCTAAATGGTCAGCTCTACAACTTTTAACCTTTACATCATCCCACATGGCCATTCAACCCCTTGGGACTTCTACTGTTTACACATAAGTCCCCGTACCTTTGCTTATTCGCAGCTTAGTTCCTGAAACTCCTCTATGTGTCTCCGAAACTTCTGCTCAAAGGGGGTCTAGTAGCCTCTCAATCCCAGGCTATTTTCACGTCTCTAGGCCTGAAAATTGGAATATTACACCATACCTTATTGTCGTACATGGATTGCATCTCAGACTTCATGGCACTAAGCCATTTTTCAGAGTTTGGTCCCACTATAGCTTCTCGATAGGTAGTTGACTCATTATGCTCAATGAGCAACACATCACGATTGTCAGAAATCAGAAATCCATATCTCTGAGGCTAAAGTCGTGCTCTATTAGATCGCCGTGGGCCTTGCGTGACTTGAGGAGTCTCAACAACTTCTTGTGAGTCTTCTCTATTTTCCATCTCTAGTTCTGTGGTGTCTTGTGGCTCTTGAACTTCTTCGAGGTGTGCCTTGCTCCCACTGGTTCTTTTAGAGATAAATTCTCGTTCTAGAAAGATACCATTTCTGACAACAAACACTTTGTTATCAGTGGGGTTGTAGACATAATATCCCTTAGTTTCCTTAGGATATCCCACAAAGAGGCACTTTGAGGATTTGGGCGCTAACTTATCTGAGGCTTGTTGCTTAACATAGACCTCACATCCCCAAATCTTGAGAAAAGATAAACTAGGTTTCCTCCCAGTCCATATCTCATACGGAGTCTTTTCAACTGCCTTAGATGGAACACGATTTAGTGTGAATATAGCTGTCTCTAGGGCGTGGCCCTAAAAGGACGGTGGAAGATCTGTTCGACTCATCATGGATCGAACCATATCCAATAGTGTTCGATTCCTCCGTTCAGAAACCCCATTCCATTGTGGTGTTCCTGGAGGAGTCAATTGTGAGACTATCCCATAATTCCTAAGATGATCGATGAACTCTTGGATCAAATATTCACCACCTCGATCAGATTGAAGGGCTTTAATTGTTTTGCCAAGCTGGTTTTGTACTTCATTTTGAAATATCTTGAACATTTCAAAAGATTCGGATTTATGTTTCATTAGATAGACGTAGCCATATCTACTGAAATCATCTATGAATGTGATAAAGTACGAATAACCTCTTCTGGCATTTGTATTCATCGGTCCACACACATCTGTATGTATGAGTCCCAACAAATCAGTGGCTCTCTCACTGTGCCCAGTGAAAGGAGACTTTGTCATCTTTCCTAACAAACAAGACTCGCAAGTATCATATGATTCAAAATCAAATGAGTTGAGAAATCCATCTTGATGGAGTTTAGAAATGCGTTTCTCATTTATATGGCCCAGATGACAGTGCCAGAGGTATGTCGGATTCAAATCATTTGGTTTGACCCTTTTGGCGGTTATGTTATAGATATTTCCATGATTGGGTTGTTCCAAGTTTAATATGTAATGATCAACATGCAAATCACCATGAGCATAGAAAAAATCATTACGATAAATGGAACATTTACCATTCCCAGAAATGGAAGTGTAACCTTCCTTATCCAAATAAGAAAGAGAAACAATGTTACTACTCAAAGCAGGAACATAATAGCAATTGTTCAAAACTAACAAAAGCCCAGTGGGCAGAACTAATTCATAAGTGCCTACAGCTAAAGCAGCAACCTTTGCTCTATTTCCAACTCGTAGGTCAACTTCGCCCTTCTTCAGCTTTCTACTGTCCTTTAGGCCCTGCACATTTGTACAAATGTGAGAACCACATGCAGTATCTAATACCCATGTAGTGGAAGTAGAGAGATGAATATCTATAACATAAATACCTGAAGCGATAGCCTTGCTATCCTTCTTGTTCTTTTTCAGATCTTCAAGGTAGAGTTTGCAATTCCTCTTCCAATGACCCGGTTCATTGCAGAAGAAGCAAACTCCTTCCTTTGGAGGCTTTGCCTTCTTTGGTGCAGGCTTGGTTTCGGGCTTGCCTGACTCTTTGGTCTTACCAAATGAGCCATGACCCTTCCCCTTGCCCTTGCCTTTCTTTTTCATACCCTTTCCTTTCTGAACCATCAAAACAGTACTGGGCTTCTTCTTAACAGTCGGCTCAGCAGTTTTAAGCATCCCATGCAGTTCAGAAATAGATTTCTCCATGTTGTTCATGTTGTAGTTCATGACAAACTGGTCATAACTTTCTGGGAGTGAGTTCAAGATCAAATCTGTAGCTAACTCCTGGCTCATGGGAAATCCAAGCCTCTCAAGGTGATCAATGTATCCTTTCATCTTTAAGACATGGGTACTTACTGATGCACCTTCAGCCATCTTGCAGGAATGTAAGGCCTTAGTGGTCTCATACCTCTCTTGCCTTGCTTGTTGCTGGAACATTTCCTTAAGATGCACAATCATCTCATAAGCCTCCATGTGTTCCAGATCTCTTTGGAGCTCCGGAACCATGGTGGCAAGCATCAAGCATCCCACATCAATAGAGTCTTCCTTATGCTTCGCATAAGAATCTCTCTGAGCTCTAGGAGCATTGGCTGCTGGCTCCTCAGGAATGGGTTGATCTAGGACATATACCTTTCTTTCCTGCTTGAGAACAATTCTCAAGTTCCTGAACCAGTCAAGAAAGTTTGTCCCATTAAGTTTGTCCTTCTCAAGGACAGATCGCAACGATAATGTAGCAGTATTACTAGTCGTCATGATTCTACAATTAAAATATGCAAGCGAATTACCAATCTCCCACTGAATAAAACAACCCTCAATGTAATAATTAGTGGGCTAAGATCCATATTTGGCTTAAACTTGAGTCCGTTTTGGCAGGACGCTCAACTTTAAGTTATTTAGGTAGGTAATAACTTTACCAATTACATCACATGTAACTCTTAGATGTTTATGGGATTCCATCATCATATGATCCGGCATGTTTTAATCCCATCTAATGCCTTGAGACCCAAAACCGTTTTGATAATCTCAATTAAGTCAAACAATAACAAACATAAGAGTAGCACTATTACTCTTGCTTATCTCCCCAAGATAACTCACATGCACCCACTTTGGTGGAGCCTACAAATGAGAGATCGAGGTTTTGACAAGTGTTCATTAATTGACGGCATATGACTTAAGATTTCTTTTAGAGGGTTTAATTAACTATCCGGTTTGCATGTATCTCGGTTGTATCTCATACCAGTATTATGCATATAAAACATACATGCAGTGATCTAATCAAAAGATGCATAATCTTAAACGTGATACAATATGGCTCACCTATCCTAAGTTCCCTCAAGCCAATGAGAGAAGCTGTCTAATTAGAATAGGAAAATTACATAAGGAAACCTCGTTTTAACATTCGAGGGGAGTGAGATGAGAAGAGAATGTACAACGAGAGTCATTAGAGGAAGGCACGACACGCAGGCCGTATTTAGAAAAATTACAACACTTGTAATCTAGAGCCATATTGTTCACCATACCCAAACATTCAAGAATCAAAATTCATACTATTTGAAGGGCAATAAATGTTTCAAAACATTCATATATTAGGAAAGGCAGTATATCTTACGATTATGTTACGCTACGAACAGGTAGCCACGGCGGTCCCAATAGAAATTTTTTGATAAATAATCAAGAATCTTAATTCTATTTCCTTAGACCCCATTAATATTAATTGATCAAATCAATTAACATACACCACCGATTTCGATTTCCTTTTAGATTCCGTATATGTCATACATAAACAGATTCAATATATGTCATACATATCTCGCATGTTATCATATATCAGCTAAGAAGTCTAACATACATCACATGTATCAACAATCAAACCTAACTTAAACACAAAACGGCATGGCTCTGATACCACTGAAGGGAATTGGAAAACACGCAGCGGAAATTAACTTTAAAAATTTTTTCCATTCCCAGCCAGGATCTACCGAATGTGTTTAAGTTAAGGAGAAAGAAGTGTTACCTTCGTATTCAAGCTTTGGTCGCGACCTCAGTGTCCACTAGTCGCGACACTTCGCCTCTGGAACTTTAAGTCGCGACCTCCTCAGCTTCTAGTCGCGACCTGTCGCCTCTGGAGTTTTTAGTCGTGACCTACTCTGCTTCTCGTCGCGACCTGCCTCTTCTTTTTGAATTTCTGACGTTCAGATGCCCGTATGGTCGCAACCTCAGCTTGTTCTGGTCGCGACCTGTCTTCGTGTCTAGTTCGATCACAAGAAGTCGACAGCTCAGATCGGCTTCCTCTACCGGTATCCACACGAACAGCATTCCAATCGCGAACGACGTGCTAGAGCCTCTTGTCCCTCTAGGGCTTTCTAGAGATTCCGTCCTCACCGTCTCTATTTCGGCAGTTTCTTATCTGCAAACCCTTTGCACTCTCCCTGCCCCCTTTTCTCATGTCTGAATGTGTGTGTAGAGATGTATTGTGTGTCGAACCCTAGCTCCTAATGTCAAATATATAGGAAGCTATCGGGCTTCTAATAGGGCCGGGCTTCAGAATTAATCTTATATTAATTCTGAATTAATACAATATCATATATTGCATAATTTAATAAGAAACTAATTAAATAAATATGGTTTATATTAAATCCGTCCCACAGATTTAATTCACCTATTTATTTAATTTAAAATAAAGATAAGACAGAATTATATTTGATTTATTCTCATAAATCAAATTTGAGATATCTTATCAATTTGAATTTCAAATTCAAATAGATCATATCCATTTAAATTCAAATTCAAAAGTGATAGAGATTTAATTTATCCTTATAAATTAAATCTTACAAATATCTCTTATATTATATATAATATATATATACAAATTTATATATATATAAAATATATATCCACCCTAGATTATTCATTGAATCTAGACATCTCTTAGATTCAATGAATCTGGACATCATAGCTCGTATTGGGCTGTTTTGTGTGCGACCCTGTAGGCCCATATGAAGTTGGCAGTGGGCCAGTTACTATACTGACCCACAAGTCGTAAGCGGTCTCTAGCAAGGCATTACGACTACCCAAAACATATGAGGATCGATAAACGATGTAACCTTTCATACAACCATATCACGTCCCTTTTGTCACACGATATTTCGGTCAAGGATGAGGCATGGAGAACGTCATCCTCCTGTTCCTGACCGTTACTTTCTCGATCCCTGAGTAGTCTGAATATAGAAATGGAACTACCCTTCCATTCCAGTATGGCCATACATTTCTCAGACTCACTCATCGAGGGGCCCAGTAATATCTCTCTACGAATGTGAGGGACAAATTCCATCTTGACCATTCACATTCCTCCGCATGAAAAACCACTAAGCCCGAACATAGCCTTTATGATCACTCGGTCAAAAGTGACTTTTGACTAGGTCAAAGCTGAGCGTTTATCATGTAGGAATCCATGATGATCTCAGGTCAAAGGGCATAGTGACATGGCTTGTATATGAGAGAAGCTTATGACTTGACCCATGCAGCTCTCTCATGACGGGTCGGTCCAGCACCCTGTACTCTTACATGTGCCTATGACTTTGATTTATATCTCTATATATATTCAAAGTCATACTGGTCTTATTTCATCTCTGCTCCCACATAGATGACCGACTAGGGACATTTAGGATAAGATCATGAGTTATCCAAGGATGGTCATCACATTAAACATGCAAATAATGTGATAACCTGATACAATGATTGGCCCCTAGGGCATAATTTCCAACAGTTTGCAACTTGCCCAATGGGATTTGCAATTTAACCAATGGTATTTGCAATTTTCCCAATGGTATTTGTAACTTTGACAATGGGGTTTGCAACTTTTCTAATGGTGGTTGCAACTTGCCCAATGGGATTTGCAACTTAACCAATGGTATTAGCAACTTGCCAAATGGGATTTGCAACTTGCACAATGGGATTTGCAACTTCTCCGATGTTGATTTGCAACTTTCCCAATGTGGTTTACAACTTGCCCAATGGTATTTGCAACTTAACCAATGGGAGATGCAACTTCCCCAATGGCATTTGCAACTTAAAGTGATGTGCAGCTTCCACAACGTATGTTGGAATTCCGCAGTCTCATTTGCAACTTCAGCAATGATATTTGCAACTTATACAATGGTATTAACAACTTTCCTAATGGTGTTTGCAACTTCACTGAGGCCAGTCGCAAAAAATATTCTACCCATAACAACAGTTACATTACATATGAACAAATGAACAGCAGCCCTTAGTATCACACTTTACCATACTGTTATGAATGATTAACGCTATACATCATCTTCCATGCACTATACACTTTCTTGTTATACCCTAAACATCATGGACAAAAAAGGTAAGATAACTACCAAAAAATCATCCGTCATAGACTAACAGCTAACTTCACATTGGATTTGGATTTTTGCATATTCTTCTAGTGTGGCCAGCTTGGTGGCAGGTGCTGCAGTGATATATCTTCTTGTTTTGGAATTGAAATTCTGTCCTTTTAGTTCTTGGCCTTCCTGGTGGTCTGGTTGTAAGAGGTGGTGTAAGACATATTTGGTCATCTCTATTTTGCAGTCGATAGTCATTGGGTTGTGGCATGTCAAGTGTGACCACTGGAATCATGGTCCTTTTATAAATCTTTTGCTGGGATGTAATCTTGTAGCACTCATCAACATAATCGTATACATTAAGATGCGAAGCCTTCTTGGCCATACAAGCGTGTGCACATGGGATGCCTAACATTTGCCACTCCGCACAGCTGTATTCATGTGAACCAAGATTCACATGTAAAGCTCCTTCAGAGGTATGTACATAGACCTGCCCTCCGCCATAAGGTACAGGAGTCATATGCTTAGTAGTAGCCACATTCTCCATCACTTTTGCATTTATGTTTGGGCCTACACCATTTTTCCATTTATTTATAGCTATTGTTGCTACATACATCTTATTAGCAACTTTCTCGCGATGCTCATGGATCAGTTGGGTAATGTTATGGCGTCTCTCTTTCACAATCCATGCATTGAAGGACTCAGCAACATTTGTCGTTATATTATCCCACCGTTTAAATGGAAACTTGCTGAGTGCCCACTTTTCTACGTCACCATGATTGACAACCCACTCATATAGCTGCATATTTAAAGCTCTCATGTTTTCCATTGCTTTGTGAAAATCAGTGTCAAGCCTTGCAAATGCAATATCATTAAGCAACTTCAGTCCATCGTCCCTTGCTTGTCCACTCATCTTTCTCTTACCTCTGTTTAGTTTAATCATCTGTGTGCTGAAGTTCTCCTTAACATGCCTATAACAGTATGCATGGATGTCACTTCCGAATATTGCTTCGACAGCACCTGCTATTTCCTTGTGACGGTCAAACACAATTGTCACTTGCATAGAACCAACTATTCGTTTAATCATGTAAAGAAACTATGTCCAATCCTCTAATGTCTCTCCCTTCACAATTGCGAATGCAAATGGAAATAATTCATTGTCTTCATCATAAGCAGTAGCTGCCAACATCGTCCCCTTGTAGGGTCCACTTAAATGAGTTCCGTCAATGTACAGGACACGTCTACAATCAGCAATGAACCCTTATATACAACATCCATACGCTATGAATACATGCTCAAATGTGTTCCCACTAGCCACCCATTCAGTCACAGTTTTATCATCACTTTCCTTCAACCGTTCACATATCCATGGTATTAACATATAAGACTGATCAAGTCTACCATGTATGTCCTCCAATGCTTTTTCTTTCACCCTATATACTTGCTTATATGTCAACTTTACGCCATAATCTCTCTCCAAACTCTTTCTTATTTCATTTGGACGCTTGTCTACATGATCCCTCACCTCATCAATTATAATTGTTGATGTCAAGGTAGCACTTCCACCATGTGTCACTTTAAGATTGTCTTGGGCACTATGAACTTGGTCATTTCTGAATTTCGTCACACGTAGGAAAGGTACGCTCTTGCCAAGTACTCTCGCAGTAATACGCCAAGGACAACCTTCAACCTTACATTTCACATACATATGATCCTTATAGTTTTTTACATATTTGTACTCAAACCGATGCGCAATATTGAACTTATGCAACGCCTTCTTAAATGTGTCCACATTTGCAAAAATCTTCATCCCTCCAACCAACTCTTCCTTCCATTTCACAGAGTTCATCGCAGCCATTGATGTTTGTGACCTTTGTACTCCATATGATATACTTAAATTAAGTTCTCTATCACCCCTACTAGTTATAGCTCCAACAGCAGTTTGCTCAAATAGGGTCTCCAAATTGTTACCCTCACTCCACAAAGAAGGGCACATTTGTTTTGACACTCCAAACAAATCCTCAACACTGTCAGCAAGAAAACATGTTTTACAAAAACATTAACACAATCAATTAAGTAACGACTTCCATAAATAACCACACGAAATTTCACTTACATATCTGGATCATCCTTTTATTTTGGTATATTATCATTTACTTTAACTGATAAATAAACATGTGCACTGCTGTCATTAAACTGAAACAGATTATAAACTTCACTATCATCATTGAGATCTAATAATATTCTCTCATCAAACTTCACTGTATATTTCATGACACAAGTATTATCATCTATACCAAACCATCCACCTATCATTACCCTCAATTCTTCAAGTGCCATCCCCTCCTTTATTGATTTTACCTTCACATCCCCGCCATTGTATTTAACTCCACCTTTAACATTATATACAAAGTTCCCACCTACTTGGAAAAAACAACAAATTTCCTTTGAAGATGTCGAGCCAATATTACATGTCATCTTGGCCAATAACCTGCAATAAACAAAGCATTAATCACAATCTTACGCCCCTAACAATCATCATTTAACACTTTACAAGATAGCCATAACACAAGAGTATTAAATGACCCAACTCATTGTAGGTAACTTTTTTGCAGAGTATTAAATGTTTAAGTTGATGTTGTTAATATCATTTCTAAAGTTGTATATCCCATTAGAGGAATAATAATTAACCCAACTAATTGCATCTAACTTTTTCTACGGAGTATTAAACTTTTTTGCTGAAGTTGTCAAAATCATTCCTGAAGTTGTAAATACCATTATAAGAGTAGTAAATGACCCAATTAGTTTCATGGCTTGCATGTTAGCCTTACTATAACCATTGAACAACTTCTATTTCCCAAACGATTGTTCATCTCTGTGCTGAAGTTCTCCTTCGCAAGTTCTTTCTTCAACTACTTACGCTACAATATTTGTCAAACTCTTTCTCCCAAACCAACCATCAAAGTAAATAAAACATAGCTGATTACCAGTGGAATACAACAAGAAGATTTTGTTAAACATTTACTTACACTTCCTCCAAATCAGCTTCAACTCAGCCAAAGGCGTCTCTCGCAAGCTTCTTCTGTCATTCGCGCCAATAGCACCGTCTGATTGATGCTGCATTGTTGCTATAGTATCCTCTTCTAAGTGAAGGCTAATTTGGTCTTTGCCCAACAATTTGAAAATGACAGATTGGGCCTCCTGCCCAATCTGTCTTTTTTAATATTAAGATGCCCAATTTATCTTTCTAAAATCCAGATGGGCTTTTCTTGTCTTTTTCCCATAAATTATTGTGCCTCCTTATTTACACTCTGCTATTTACACTCAACAATTTATTTGCAGTCTCTATTTTGCTGTTATTGCTCTTTCTAAGTTTGTGAAAATTTTTCATTGCTCTTGAGTGCTACTCATATAATCTATTAATTAGGGCTAATGTGTATACTAACTAAAGACATGTAAATTTTCACAAAATATAAAAAAAATAGAGATTTAAAAAATAATTTGATAGAATAAAATTTATTTATCATCAACATAAAAAACATAAAAAACTATTATATTCATTATCATCCACTTGCATATGTATAATATGTACTTTGGTTGCTTTGATTTTATTTAGATTCATATGGCAAAATTAATTCAGGTGTATATTAAGTGATCTATATCATCAGTTATTAACGTCGTTTCTTTTATAAATTAACAAAATATAAATATAGGTACAAATACATATAATTAAGAAAAATACAAAGATTTAATAAAATGAGGAAAAATTACAAAGACTTAATAAAAAAGGAGGTGAAATTACAAGTACTTACATATTCATTTTCTCTATAAACTTTCTATAGCCAATGCTACATGTAACATCTCAATTTTTATTCATATATTTAAGTATAATTAAAAATATTATTTATCAATAACCTAAAAATATTATCTAATTAAATTATTATAGTTTAGTATTTTTATTATTTTTAAAATAATAGGATATCTGATTATCCTACCATTATCTTTATTTAGGGTTTTATAATTTTATTGTTATTATTAGTTCTATATTTATTAGGATTTGAGTTCAAATTTAGATATAGATATCAATATTATATACTAGATTAAAAAGAGAACTATCTTGTGAATTTATTATAATCCATTAGTATAATGTGATTTTTTGATGAAAGTATGAATCAGATTATCCTAAGATATTATTTCAAATTATAATTAAAAAAGATTATATAAGATTGAATATAGAATAAGATAATAATAATACTAAACAATAATAAGATCATATTAGATAATACTAAAATTTTAAATCTTATAAATTATATATCAGCATTCTAAATTTAGTCTCTAATTTCTATTATTGTCTAATTTTTCTCTTTACTTCCATCATGTGCTTCAGTCTCCTCTCCCTAGATTTTTCTTTGCATTTTTACCTCAATTCCCTCCTACAACCTGTACGTAGATGCGACAAAGGACACACGGGTATGTGAATTATGGTCGAGAGGCATTATGTTGAAATAATCTTCTTTCCTCTTGTCTCCGTACATGAATATTTACTTTCTCCCTAATTTATTTTGAATTCCTTATTCTCTCTCCCTTCGATGGCCAAATCCCCAGTAAGTTTTATTATGCATATCTTAATATTATATTATTTTATTTAGATTTTACGAAAAGATTTTTTATAATTATAGTAAAGTTTTTTTTAGATTTTAAAAAAATTCTACCATGATTAGCTTTTCTAAAATAAATCAAATTCATTTATAATAATATTTTTAAATTATATTAAGTATAAAATAGGTTCAAATAATTAATAACAGTTATATTTTAGGAGAATTTTATAATTTAGTATCAGAACTTAGATTCTAGATCTTCCTAATCTTGATACATTATGAATTTATTTTATTATTTAAAAAAATAGAGAAAGGTTTACTGTTTAAGATATATATATATATCTTTGTATTTTTGCCATTTAAGTTATTAAAAAAAAGCTATTTTGATTATAGCTACGTTGGTTCTCATTTATGATTTATTTTTTTTCTTTTGTGTTTTGGGCCATGTTTAATTTACAGTATCACTTAAGCGAGGTCTCGAGTTCAAACCTTGACGTGTGCAGAAAATTTCCGTTGGGAGACTCATCTACTATAGCCAAGTCCGCGACGCGGGTCGGATCCGGATGTAATCAGGGCAAAGCTCCGCTGAACTTGGTGGGCAACCAAAAAATAAAAATTCTCATTATGAAATTTCTTTTCCTCCAATTTTGTTTTGGGCCATATTATGTAAATTTCACGATTCTTAATTTTCTTTTATACTTTTTCAGAAATCAAGCTCTCCTGATTCGGCCATTGAGTTTAAAAAAAAAGTTCTGTCCCATGCAGTAACAATTATGGGCCCTATTTTTGCACAGTATTGAGCTTTATGGTTTTATTTATATTTTATTTCTTTATTTATTTTTACAACAAGATTTTATTTGAAATTTGAGCGGGCTTCATTTTCTTTTATTTCTGGTTTTTATTACTTTTTGCCTTTCTGTTTCGGGCTATATATAAAAAAAAACTTATACAGTGACATTATGGGCTCTATTTTTGGGCCATTGAATGTTTTAAATCCAAAAGCCTATTTTTGGATTCTGTTTAAATTTTCTTATAGTTGGGCCAAACTTATTTAATCTCAAATCTTTGTGGCTTTTGTTGAGACCCAAAATTTTATAAAAGAAAATTATTTGACTCTATTTTATTTTGAACTATTTTGTTAAATTTTCATAAAGTTGTTCAATAAAATATTTAATTATTTTATTTAGTTTAATTACATTTTATTCCATAAATAATTTGTTAAAAAAATGAATAGTTGATTACCAAATTACTCTATGTGCCATTGTAATTGTTTATGGGATTTGACTATTTTGGGAGCTTTTTAAATTTATTTTTGTAAGATATTTAAGGCAATCATATAAATTGTTAAATTCTCGGTAAGTCATTATACATATTTTGTATTTAAATACTAATTGATATTTGTGTATGGCGACATCCTCTTGTATGTTGATTGTATAGTAATGACAATATATATTATTCATACATATCTTTTACTGTTAGTTTATAAATTATCTATATTATAATACTTAACTATTATAGTTGGTTACACCTTTAGGTGAAGAGAACATGGTACAAACTCGATCACAACAAAATGCACATGGTAGTAGTAAGCCCTAGGATGATAGGCCTAAACTAGATGATAGGCCTCAACCAGATTATGAAGCAATAATATCACATATGACAGAGGTAGTGTTGGGTGCGATCGGTCAGAGGTTAAAGAAGCTTGAAGAAAAGATACTAGAGAAGCAAGGATCAGACAACCATGATAAGACAGAGAATGGTGATGGCCATGACAAAGAGCATGACCACGTTAGCATGGAGGGAAAAATATCAGGAGGAGTCTTTTATCCCCCACTTTTGAATGACATCACTAAAGTTTGGAAAGAAGTACATAAGCATATCCCTCCAAAGTTTAAGGGAGGACTAGAGGCTTCAGAGGCCGAGAAGTGGATTAACATGATGAAGATGATATTCTCAGCAGTCTCTTGTATCTCGTCACTAAAGGTGCATGGCTATTACATACTTAGAGGATGAGGTGAGAGATTGGTGGGGGCTGAAAATAGAGATAGCTCGACAGTAGCGGAAAGCATCCTTAACTATTGAAAGCAGGATAGCAACGATGACTTCTTATCTTACGTGAATTCCATTATTGGAACTTACGCAAGAACAACAGACCGCCAGTATGGGTCCAGCTAATATCTCACAGATGAGTTGAGAAGATTTTAAGGAGATGTTCTATAATCATTTCTTTCCTAAGGAACTGCTTATGGAGAAATAGTTCTAGTTTTACTCCCTGCAACAAGGTGACATGCATGAGGACCTATTCATCACTAAGTTTATTGGATTAATAGTATGTTCCTCGCTCGGAAGGGGTGAATTACTCTCTGTGGAAGGTGCAACAATTGTTGTATCAGGCCAAGCCAGAGCTATAGCAGGCATTGGCTCTATATAAGCCAAAATCATTCCAAGATATGTGCATCAAGTTGAGAGTCATAGCCAGAAAGGCTCGGGGAGGTAAACCAAGTAAAGAAGACACGTGCTCTAATCAAGAGGCCTATCTATCTAGGACCCACAGGAGGAGTGGGGAAGAGTCAACAGTTTAGTGCCAGTGGCTCAGTGAGTTCGAGCTAGAATAGAGGCCTGGGACAGAGAAATAATGCCCGTCAAGGGGTCTAACAAATGAACTAGGACTAAAGGAGCCACGCCGGGGGAAATCATAGTCCCCGTAGAGCACCTACTTCTTCAGCACCTAGTGTACCTTGGTCGTGTCAGAGGTGTGGCCCGTAGAACTCATCTTGAAGAGTGTTGGGAGTGCTTTAAATGCCATCAACTAGGGCATATCGCTAAGTTTTGTCCAGAAGCCCAACAGACCCTTCAAAGTGACCGCCCTACTGTTCCCGACCGAGTTTATGCTATGATCTAGGAGGAGGTCGCAGCGTCTCCCAAGGAATCCAAAGAGCAAATGCGGTGCGAGTAACATGATGTATTCCTTGCTTAGCTTATGGTGTTTTCCCTTGCTCTTTCTGGGGTATAAATATTGGGGACAAAATTTTTAAAAGGAGGGGAGAATTGTAACATCTCAATTTTTATTCTTATATTTAACCACAATTAAAAATGTTATTTATCAATAATATAGAAATATTATCTAATTAAATTATTATGATTTAGTATTTTTATTGTTTTAAAAAAATAGAATATCAAGATTACCCTATCAATATCTTTATTTAGGGTTTTATAATTTTATTATTATTATTAGTTAGATATTTATTAGTATTTATGTTCAAATTTAGACTTAGATATCAATATTATATACTAGATTAAAAAGAGAACTATTTTGTAAATTTGTTATAATCCATTAGTATAATGTGATTTTTAGATGAAAGTATAAATTAGATTATCATAAGATATTATTTCAAATTATAATTAAAAAAAGATTATATAAGATTGAATATAGAATAAGATAATAATAATACTAAAAAATAATAACATCAGATTAGATAATACAAAAATTTTAAATTTTATAAATTATATATCAGCATCTTAAACCTAGTTCTTAATTTTTATTGTTGTCCAATTTTTCTCTTTACTTCCATCTTTAACTTTCGTCTCCTCACGCTAGCTTTTTTTTGTTTTTTTGCATGTTTACTTCAATTCCCTCCTACAACCTGTACGTAGATGCAACACACGACACACGGGTATGTGAATTATGATTGAGAGGCATTATGTTAAAATAATCTTCTTTCCTCATTGACTCCGTACATGAATATTTGCCTTCTTCCTAATTTATTTTGAATTCCTTATTCTCTCTCTTTGATGGCCAAATCTCCCACTACACCAACTTTCTGGTTAAAAAAATTAATATAAAATCTTATGATCAGCTGGGCAACGATAAAAGATTTTCGAAATAAATTTTCTGTAATCTATAATAAATTGCATAAACAATTTAAAAATTATTCAGCAACATATTATTTAACTTAAATATTCAAATGTCATACAATAATACATTAAGCAATATTTACTTAATTAAGATGCAATTTTGAAATTCATTATTAAAATTTGATCAAAACTATGATTTTAAAATTAATTAGACATAGTATATTTTTTTATATCCGAAAAAATTAAGTTGAAGCTATTCAATGCAATCTCACTTCGAACTTTTATTTTTTAAATTAATTATATAATTTAATCTTTTATTTTTTTAGGATAAAAGTGATGACTATACAATTAAATACTAATAAAGTATGACTAGATTTTAATCTTTTAATATAAAATTTATATTTTAAATCATACAAAGTAAAAAAAATTTAAAATAAAATTAGTGGCCATATTTTTAAAGAGTTTAATGTTTACAAAATAAAATCGTGTAAATTAATCTTCCTTTAATTAATTTTCTTTACCTTTTTATCTTACATTTTTATTAAAAATATTAAAAATTTCATTGAGAAATTTATTTTAAATATTTTTCTAATTTACAAGATTTAAAATAAAAATCTATTATATTAAAAGATTAAAATATGATAATGCTTTCTTAGCATTTAATTGCATAGTTAATTCAAACAAACAAGGAATGTTAATATTATGACACTAAAAATGTTCTTTATAAATTTAAAGGACTAAAATGAAATTTGATACAAACTTAAATAACCAAATGCCTACTTTAGTCTCTCTCTCTCTATAGATATTAAAAGGGGCTGAGCTCGTTTTATATGTAAAAGGGGCGGGCCAGCCGCCAACTCATTTTTTTTTTAATTATTGATATTATTATTTATTTTACTCAAATATTACTTTGAATACTTCTATTGTCGAATACTAGTAAAGATTATTACTTATTTGTTAAAATGTGTTGACATATTATAATTGATTAATATTATGCTAATGTTTATTTAGATTTATAGTAATAAAATTTGAGATTTTTTTATAAAAAATAGCAATTTTTAAGAGTATAATATTAACAATTTTTTTATTATGCTAATATAATATTAAATTTTTTTTATTAGTATTTTAAAATTTTAAAAATAATTTTTTAAAAATATTAAAAAATTAAAAAAACAATTAGTGGTCTATATAGCTTGTAGGCTAGCTTAGCCCATTTTGGGGCGGCCCGCTTTCTCAAGTCTATATATATATATAACAAATGTAACCTAACCCTTTTTATATTGTATTGATCACAGTGTTTGCTAATTTAAGACTTTGAATTCGTATTTCATTAATTTTATTTTTGATAAATAATTTTTATGAAAAAAAATATTTAAGAAAATTTGTTGTGTAACAACTAATTTCCCAATGATATCATCAATTTTGCAAGACTCAGGCGCTAAATGAAATTTGAATTTAATGTAATAATTTTAAATTTCTCAAAAAATTAAAATGCTTTTAAATTTTTAAGCAATATCAATAGTTTTAGTTTATATAAACATGATTTAAAGGCATTTAGTAGAAATTCCAATAATATTTGTAAGGTCATGAATTTTATAAGATTCGGCCATGGCAACTGGACCTTCATTTTTTTTTCTTGTCCCCAATCTAATTATAATCCTATAATTTAAATAATACTCCCTCTCTCCTAAATATAATAGTTAGAGAATCTACTTTAATCCTAAATATAAGATCTCAATTCACTTTGTCTCATAAAATTATAATTTTTCTCTTAAAATATCCCTATGTTATTACATATATTAAGGTAGTTTCTATTACGAGTAATGTAAACACACGTTAATTTATAATTCAAACAAATTAGTTAAGAGAAAAATAACAAATATAAATATTTTAAAGTAACTTATTTTATTCCCTAATCTCCTCAAATTAATTAATTATATTTTATATTAAATATAAGAGAAGTAACTTGTAAGTAGTGAGACTCCATTACAAAATTTGCACTCCCACCTAGTTATGATTATAACATAATAAAAATAATACAACAAGGATGCACTATAATTTTAAATTTATTAGCTCCAGTATTTTAGTATATATATATTTACAAAGTTCCAGTTGAGTGCCAGAACTTGCAAAGTAAAGCAAATTCTACTCACATACACCTTTCTTTAACTTAAGGGATAAAGTACACTAAATAAATCATTTGCCAACTGCAAGGGCCAGTAGCTTGAACTACAAAAAGAACTGCTTTACAACTGTAATATCAACTTCACATGAACAAAGAGTATAAATGCCTTACAACTTCCTAACCTTCGTTTGTCAAAAACAAGGCGCTACCATCAATGTATTCCAACTTCTTAGGTACATGATTCCTGAAGGATCTGCAAGTCAAACAGCTTAAGCCTGAAAAACTTGAAAATAACAGATATGTCAGCTCTTTACAATTGCATTATAACTAAGGGAATAAGCATTCGCAGCCCTGCATTGCATTACATACACTTTCCCATGGTCCCTTAGCTGAGATTATATAAAAAATTTGATGACTTAAGAAGTATAATACAATCGATATTCTATACACAAAGCACAAGATCCATATTTAAGTTAGACCTAAGAATTTAAAACTTGAAAGAGAAATTGAGAGAGAGATATTTTTCATGGATTCTCCAAAATCGAATCAAAAGTCTATGACTGAAATCAAAGACGTACTTGAAACCAGAAAGGAAATCACAATTAAGAGAATCTTTTACATTAAGCATACAGAAAACAGGAATAAGAAAGTCAAAGGAATTCCCTATAAGTCTTGGAGGGAATCATGATACTTGCTTTTCTGATTAAAGCTAACGTGGGTCTTTTGTTCCCTATTTGGCTGTCTAATGAAAGGAATATTTTCTTAGTTAATTGGAAACATGAGAAAGGAATATTTGAATCACAAAAATATGACATGCTTTTTAGTTAATTGGAAATATATATCTCTTTTTGGTTTTAGTAAATGTTGGACTTCTATTCAATTGATGTTCTGATGAAATAAGGATTATTTCAGAAACCGAGCAGCAATTTTCTCCCAACGGGTCCAACTCATTTCCCTTGGTGAAACAACGTGAACTCCTTTTTATAAAAAATAATTTGATTCTATGAATTGAAAACAAAGGAATTCATCCAAAAATTCAACTAAAAGCCAATTGCATAACCGTAAAAGAATTCTCATCAAGTAACTAATGTCAAAGATTTCAGGAAGGATAGCAATAACATAGACGCTAAATCAGTTTACTACCTCTTTCATTCAGCACCTTTATCATTCTAGCGTTTGCAATCACCAACCACGGATAAAACTCTTTCCTTGACCTTACCTATAGTCTGCAGATGGGAGAACCCAAAAAAAACAAAACAAAGGAAAGGAAATTCAGCGCTGGAAGGAATTGAATTAAGTAGAACATGTCTAGACATGGCAGGGTTTGTGATGTACAAAGATAGAATTGTTTGCCCATCTTTTGATTGAGGATGCAGCATTCCTGAGGTGAGAGCAGTGTGGGGAATCAAAAGTCAAATGATAAGTTGAATTTTCAGTGGCTTCGGCAACCCAGATTTGGTTTATGTGGTCCTTTTCTTTTTTAGTGAGGTTACAGAAGCCAACCTGCATATAATGGAAGATATATGATTTATCCATCCCAGGAAGTAATGCAATTTAACTTGAGACAAATCTTGGACACACTAAAATAGTCAAGATCTATGGGTAGTGTGGAGAGTTCAAACCTTCTAGTACACCAAAACAGACCGTAATCACAATAACGAATAATCTATATTACTCACCGTAGATCCAGCAAGGTTATAGTTGATTGGTGGAGTCAAGTCATAATCCGTGGACCGTGAGCAAAAGCAGATGGCGAGCAAACTGATTGAATTTCCAAATTTTACTTTAGACTTGGATCCATCAATTACAAAAACCCACTGTGTCTTTCGATTTCCAGATGTGTAAACATCTCCCACGTGCACAATATGGGCAGCAGTATCGAACTCACTGTATGAAATAAATATACGAGGACACAATGTAATGTTATGTTCCTTTTTTATCGTTTTGAATACAAGCATAAAGATATATATAAAATATTGAGGCAACAAACAACCTAGAAAGAGGGATGTTGCTCAAACTTGACAGTGAGATCGATTTGCGACCGTTGAAAAAAGGCCTACAACAGCAAAACCGTAAGCTGGATTTATGAAGTCAATATCTTTTTTATTGGAAAAGCCGTAACCAGATAAACACATTAAGAAATTTTATTTATTATCTTTTTTATTGGAAATACCTACGTAAAATGTTCCCTCGCACTGGAAGACAAAGGCAACCATTTGGTAGAAGATTCTCTTATTGGAGATTGTGCCCTAGGGGCCAATCATTATAGTATGAACATTATTGATTTATGAATTTCTTAATTATGTTATCATATTATTTACATATTTACTGTGATGACCATCCTTGGATAAGTCATGATCTTATCCTAAATGTCCCTGGTCGGTCATCTATGCGGGAGTAGAGATGAAATAAGACCAGTATGACTTTGAAGATATATAGAGATATAAATCAAAGTCATAGGCACATGTAAGAGTACAAGGTGTTGGATCGACCCGCTATGAGAGAGCTGCATGGATTAAGTTATAAGCTTCTCTCATATACAAACTATGTGGATTAAGTCATAAGCTTCTCTCATATACAAACTATGTCACCATGCCCTTTGACCTGAGATCATTATGGATTCCTACATGACAAACGCTCAGCTTTGACCTAGTCAAAAGTTACTTTTGACCGAGTGATCATAAAGGCTATGTTCGGGCTTAGTGGTTTTTTATGCGGAGGAATGTGAATGGTCAAGATGGAAGTTGTCCCTCACATTCGTAGAGAGATATTACTGGGCCCCTCGATGAGTTAGTTTGAGAAATGTATGGCCATACTGTAATGGAATGGTAGTTCCATTTCTATAGTCAGACTACTCAGGGATCGAGAAAGTAACGGTCAAGAACAGGAGGATGACGTTCTCTATGCCTCATCCATGACCAAAATATCGTGTGACAAAATGGATGTGATATGGTTGTATGAAAGGTTACATCGTTTATCGATCCTCATATGATTTGGGTAGTCATAATGTCTTGCTAGAGACCGCTTACGACTTGTGGGTCAGTATAGTAACTGGCCCACTGCCAACTTCATATGGGCCTACAGGGTCGCACACAAAATAGCCCAACACGAGCTATGATGTCCAGATTCATTGAATATAAGACATGTTTAGATTTAATGAATAATCTAGGGTGGATATATATTATATATATAAATTCGTATATATATATTATATATAATATAAGAGATATTTGCAAGATTTAATTTATAAAGATAAATTAAATCTCTAGCACCTTTTGAATTTGAATTTAAATTGATATGATCTATTTGAATTTAAAATTTAAATCGATATGATATCTCAAATTTGATTTATGAGAATAAATCAAATATAATTCCGTCTTATCTTTATTTTAAATTAAATAAATAGGTGAATTAAATCTGTGAGACGGATTTAATATAAACCATATTTATTTAATTAGTTTCTTATCAAATTATGCAATATATGATATTGTATTAATTCAGAATTAATATAAGATTAATTCTGAAGCCCAACCCAATTAGAACACCGATAGCATCCTATATATTTGATATTAGGGGCTAGGGTTCTAGACGTGAGAAAAAGGGGTAAGGAGAGTGCAAAAGGTTTGTAGATAATAAATTGCCAAAATAGAGACGGTGAGGACGAATTCTTGAGAAAGCCCTGGAGGGACAAAAGGCGCTAGCATGTCGTTCGTGATTGAAACGTTGTTTGTGTGGATACCGGTAGAGGAAGTCGATCTGAGTTATCGACTTCTTGCGATCGAGAAAAGAGGACCAGGTACGACGACAGGTCGCGACTAAATAGGCATCTGAACGTCAGAAATCCGAAAAGAGATGATAGGTCGCGACTAGAAGTTGAGGAAGTCACGACTGACAACTCCTGAGGCTACAGGTCGCGACTAGTAGCTGGTGAGGTCGCGACAGAAAACTCCAGAGGCAAAGAGTCGCGACTAGTGGATACTGAGGTCGCGACTGCATCTCGAATACCGAAGGTAACACTTCTTTCTCCTTCACTTAAACACACTCGGTAGATCCTGGCAGGGAATGGAAAAATTTTTAAAATTAATTTCCGATTCGTGTCTTCCAATTCCCTACACCTCTCGCCTGCAAATGGAGGACATCTGAATCAGAACGTGATGGTGCAAGACCTGCAATTAAATATGCTTGACCCTCCACCAGCTCCTGTCGCTGTCACATTGGGAGCACATAGAAACTTGTGAGAAAATTTGATGACATCCACAATAAGGTCATAGAAGAAATGAGAGAAAGCAGACACCTATGAAGAATAAATTCATACAGCCAGAGCCACAGAAGCTGAAAAATGTAAATACAAGGCAATGATACCATTAAAAGTGGCCCACCTGATTCTCTGTTGGGTTCCAAATCGTTATTAAGCCTTCTCTTGGCATGTCATTTCTACTTTTTTGTGTTAAACCAACTACCCTGACTCTCGTAAACTGGGTGACATCTCTTTTACCCAAGCCAGCATCTTTCAGAGCTTTCTCAATTGATTTCTCCATGTTTGATTGACTGGTTGCCTGAAGATCAACTATAAGTAGTCAGCATTTCTTACAACACAAAGACTTCCCTTAAAGCAGGAATATAAACCCACCTTTAGTTTTGCCTTGTAAGCGACAAAAGAATTAAGTTGCTCAGGACTCATATCAGCCATTAGGTATTCAGGATCCCCAGCTGTCTCCAGCATATTATAAATCTTAGCTCCTTCACTACCATCATCATAAATTTGCAATCCTTTAGTTTCTTCTTGAAGGTTGGAAGTGACGCCTTCTATAACGGCGGTGCATCTACAGCCATATAGGAGATGAAAAGTAGCATACAGAAATAAAATTCACATATTAACCAAAGAAAACATTAATGGACCGTAATGACAGAACTATAGCATAGACGAATCATAACTAGATAACCTGCTGAAACAGTAAATAAATATAGAAGAAATAAATAGCTACAGAAGTAAATAAAGGGAAATCCTGAGGCTTCTAATACTGATAACAAAAGAAACCGAATCAGTGTTACAAGGGACCCTCACCGATTCTGGCTTAAACCCTATTCCCCCAATACAATCTCACAGCAACCACTAC
This sequence comes from Leucaena leucocephala, assembly GCA_037074615.1. Taxonomy (NCBI): domain Eukaryota; kingdom Viridiplantae; phylum Streptophyta; class Magnoliopsida; order Fabales; family Fabaceae; genus Leucaena; species Leucaena leucocephala. The sequence goes on along the minus strand of CM073532.1, from coordinate 20,233,473 downwards.
AGCAAAATACAAAATGTTCTAGAGCTCTCCTCACCACACTCAGTTTACAAAATGTTCCATAAGCCCTTAACACACGGCAAAGAGGCTTCTAAAACCCATAAAGTGACTTCCATACTCCCCAACATAGACTAGACCCTTAGGAAGCTCCAAAACATCATTAGATCCACTTACTTTTCCTTACAACCAGGATCTGAAGGTAAATCACCTAAACCAGTAGTACTTCCTTCTTCTGTCCTCTTGGCTGATAGAAAATATGGGAAGACTTATCATAGATGGAAATGACGTTTTATTTATTGTTCTTGGCAAGGGGCAGAAATGTTATTTTATATGTTTCCTTATTAGGAAGAAGCCTTATTTTATTTTTGCATGTTTTCTTTCTGGGGAAGGAAACCTTGCCAGTGGTATAGCCATAACTCATAATATTCAGACTTTTGAATGAATGAATATTTGATATTCAGACCTTTGGGTGAATGAATATTTGTTTGCATCACTCAGAACCTGAGTTTTCCCTCCCCAAAGGTTATGGTCTTCTCTTCGCCTCCATCTCTGTTATGTTCCCCTCCTCCTTCTCTGTTTTCTAAGTTTCTCCCATATACGCAGCTGTTTCCATTAGAGGCAGTGCGCGCATGCGCGTTGCATCATTGGTCTTCCTTGATTTTCAACCATATGTATTAGCAAATTGACCAGCTTTATCAGATAATTAATGGTTAATTTTTGGGGGTTCTTAACTGTATATGCAATCCACGTGATAATTCCTTGTTTCTTCATGTACTTGAGTTTTTTAATGGAAACATATACTTCACTTATTAGAGTGAAGAAAGTTGAGCTTAAGTCTAGTCCTCAATATTATTTTAAGCTATCATGTCAATATTATTAATTATTATATTCAGTCATGAGGATAATTATAGATAATTATCTATAATGGACATCATCATTATGGATAATAAATTACTACCTAAGCCTTTCACCCAAAAACACCCTACGTAAGCCCCTGGCACAATGAAGATGGTACAATGGAAAATGAACATGGAAGTAAAGTAAAAAATATACATGTCGATTTTCAAACAATTGCAAAAATAAATAAAAGCGTGAGTAAAATGCAAGCCCATTAAGCTTATGATATCCAAGAAAAATTTAAACCACAGGACAATAGAAGGGATAGAATTCAGAGGTAGAGTTTTTTTGGCCCTGCTTGTAAATTCTCTTGTTCTTTTGAAATCGCTCCACGTAATTTTCTCAAAATATATCAAAAGAGAGAAGCAAATAATGTTTGGCCAATGTTTTGTTGGACATGTAGAGATATTATAGTAATATTATAAGATATGTAATATTCCGTAATTAGTACAGAGGATACGATATGATACTGATATGATATTGTATTATTAATGTCTAGGATATATCATTAATGTCTAAGATTATCCATTGTATCTATAAATACCTATCCAGCATATCAATGAATATATGGAGTATTTTTCACATCTCTTTTCTCCCAGAAACATGGTATCAGAGCTGTGAGTTTTGGATTTCTGTCTGGGTGTTTTTTGGCGTCAGTTCTTCTGGTTTTTGGTCTGTTTTCCGACAGCACTGTGCTCGCCGGAGATCTCCTATTTTTCGACGACGAATCCAGACACGCGCCAACTAGGGAGGATCGCACGGCGCCGATCGGCGTTTCCCCAAAGTTTCGTGGCCATCTGAGCAGCGCGTGAGCGTCACTCGCCACCGTCAGTTCGCCGGTAATTTCACGCGCCGGCGCGTGAGGCCTCCTCCGGTGACCTTTTCCGACGGCGTTTAACTTCTTTGGGATCCACTCAGCGTCCTTATCATATCCCTAGAGTTTCGTGCCGTGATTCCGACTGGTCCATATTGGGTCCTCCGGTGTTTATCCGTTCGTTCGCCGTGGTGATCCTTGTATTTGCAGTTTCTGATTCGTTTGACCCCTGGAGTGGTCTTCCTCTACTGGTTTGAACATATTTGTTCGTACGGGGCTCCCAGTGAAGCTACGGTAATTGGATAATCCAGTTCCTTTGGTTAATCGTTGTGCGGTTGCTTTCGTGTTTTTCTTCTTTTGGTACTAATTTGTTTCTTTGATGGCTTCAACTAAGTCTCCAATAGTTTCTGAGATGGTTCCAATAGTCACTAAGATTACTGAATACAAATTGACTTGGAAAAATTATCTCGATTGGAGTAAATCTATTCGTATTTATTTTCGGAGTATTGAGAAGGAAGATCACTTGACCGATGACCCTCCAGAAGAGCAAGATTCCTCTCGCAAGTCATGGTTAAGGGATGATGCACGGCTTCTCCTACAAATTCGTAATTCTATTGACAGTGAGATCATGCCCTCTATTACTCACTGTGAATTTGTTAAGGAACTAATGGACTATTTGGCATTCTTATACTCAGGTAAGAATAATATTTCTCGTATATATGAGGTATACAGATCCTTCCATCGCGCCGAGATGCCGGATGATCGTCCTCTCACCGCCTTCTTTATGGACTTCAAAGGAACGTATGAAGAACTCAATGCTCTCATGCCTATTTCTGATGAGAGGAAGGTTAATGTGTCTCACCGAGAGCAAATGGCTACCATGAGTTTTCTTACTGCACTTCCATCTCGTTATGCGGCTGCTCGGTCTCAAATTTTATCTGGAGCTCATCTCCCCTCTCTTGAAGAAGCCTTCTCTCGTGTGTTGAGAATCGAACAAATCTCTTCACCAGCCCCTATTGTGCATACTAGCGCATTACTCAGCAGTGGTCAGAATAATGCTCGAGGGCCACCTAATTATCGTGGTTCTACACCAGGGGGTTCTGCTCAGGAGTCGAAAGGCGTGATCTGTTACTACTGTAAGGAGCCAGGTTATACGAAACGTACGTGCTGTAAACTTCAGAACAAACAGAATCGACAAAATTCTGCACATGTGGTCACAACATCCAATGACATGGTTACCATTTCTGCTACTGAATATGCTCAATTAAAGTCTAGCAATCCCCCTGCTAGTGCTGCTATTGCAACAGGTAATGAGGCTACTGCCCTTGTCTATTCTTCCTCCAAATGGATCATAGACTCTGGTGCTACTGACCACATGACAGGTAACCGCTATCTCTTCTCTACTTACAATTCTTATGCCAACCCTTCTAACATCACTATTGCGGACGGTTCCCAATCTCGTGTTCTTGGTTCTGGCACTGTTAAACCTACCTCCTTTATTCATTTGGACTCTGTACTCAATGTTCCTAAACTTGCTTTTAATCTTTTGTCCCCTAGTAAACTTACTCGTCAATTAAACTGTTGCGTCTCACTTTTCCCTGATCATTGCTTGATACAGGATCTTTTGACGAAGAAGATTATTGGTAGAGGTTACGAATCTGGCGGTCACTACTTCCTTGCTGATCAGGGATCGCGTGCGGTAGCTTGTGTTGGTGGTGTCACTCCTTTTGAGGCACATTGTCGTTTGGGTCATTTATCTTTATCGTCTTTGAAAAAGGTTTATCCTCAGTTTCAACATTTGTCGCCCTTAGATTGTGAGTCATGTCAGTTTGCTAAACATCATCGCCTTCCTTTAGTTTCTCGAGTCAATAAACGTGCTTCGTCTCCTTTTGAGTTAGTGCACTCTGATGTTTGGGGTCCATGTCCAGTTGCGTCTAAAGCTGGTTTCAAGTACTTTGTTACATTTGTTGATGATTATTCCCGTACCACTTGGTTATATCTAATGCAAAATCGTTCTGAATTGTTCTCTCACTTTTGCGCCTTTACTGCTGAAATTAAAAATCAATTCAATACTTTTCTTCATACTTTGCGCAGTGATAACGCTAAAGAATACTTTTCTACATCCTTTTGCTATTTTATGCTTCAAAATGGTATTCTACATCAATCTTCTTGTGTGGATACACCGGCTCAGAATGGTGTTGCTGAAAGGAAAAATCATCACTTATTAGAAGTAGCTCGTGCCCTTATGTTTCAAATGCAGGTTCCAAAACTTTTTTGGGCCGACGCAGTCTCCACTGCTTGCTTTCTCATCAATCGTATGTCGTCCTCTGTTCTTGATGGTCACATTCCCTACACTACTCTCTTTCCTTCTAAACCTTTGTTTCCAATTGACCCTAAGATTTTTGGATGTGTGTGTTTTGTTCGAGATGTGCGTCCAAATATCTCTAAATTAGATCCCAAGTCCCTCAAGTGTGTCTTCCTTGGCTATTCCCGTGTGCAGAAAGGTTATAGGTGTTTCTCTCCGTCTCTTAATCGTTATCTGGTTTCTGCTGATGTTACTTTTCAGGAATCTCTTGTTTATTTTGCCTATACCAATTCAACTTCCCCTCCTCCACCTGCGGAGGAAGATACTCTTCTGGTATACTCTGTCCTTCCTTCATCATCACCGGCCCCAGCTCCCGCACTGGCACCTGGTCAACCACCTTTGTCTCGGGTCTACACCAGACGTTTGAAGGAAACTACTCCTGCTCTTACGCCAGATTCTGCCCTACCACTATCTACTTCCTCATCAGATCCTGCAGAACGCACTACTCATCCTGAGTCTGGCCCGGTTCCTCCTTCTGAGACACCTGTTCCTGATCCAGATCCCTCCCTTGATCTGCCTATTGCCCTTCACAAAGGTAAACGCACTTGCACATATCCTATTTCGTCTTTTGTTTCATATAACCACCTATCCTCTGCTTCTCGTGCCTTTGTTACGTCTTTAGACACTATTTCTGTACCTCATTCCCTACCTGAGGCCTTGTCCCACCCGGGTTGGCGTACTGCTATGGAAGAAGAGATGGCGGCCCTTGGGTGTAAATGGGTGTTGACCCCTAAAACTAAGGCTGATGGCTCCCTTGAACGCCTTAAAGCTCGTCTTGTTGCTAAAGGTTATGCTCAGCAGTATGGTGTTGACTACTCTGAGACTTTTTCTCCTGTGGCCAAACTCTCCTCGGTTCGTCTCTTTATTTCTCTGGCCGCTACTTATGGTTGGGATCTCTCTCAGCTGGATATCAAAAATGCCTTCTTACATGGTGATCTTCTAGAAGAAGTGTATATGGAGCAACCACCTGGTTTTGTTGCTCAGGGGGAGCATGGTAAAGTATGTCGGCTTAAGAGATCTTTATACGGCTTAAAGCAAAGCCCTCGAGCATGGTTTGACAGATTTAGTACTGTTGTGAAGGACTTTGGCTTATGTCAGAGTAAGTGTGATCATTCGGTGTTCTATCAGCGAACAAGTGCTGGCATGATTCTACTAGTTGTGTATATCGATGACATTGTGATTACAGGGAGTGATACCTCAGGGATCTCATCACTCAAGTCATTCCTTAACTCCCATTTTCAGACGAAGGATTTGGGTTCACTAAAATATTTCTTGGGAATTGAAGTTTTGAGAAGCAGGAAGGGCATCTTATTGACTCAGAGAAAATATGTTCTCGATATGCTAAAAGAAACTGGTAAACTTGGAGCTGCCCCAACTAGCTTTCTTATGGTTTATAATCCGCTGCTTGATGCTGATGGTAGTATACAATATGAAAATCCCATTGAAGCTGCTAAGAGCAAGCCATTTGAGAACCCAGAGAGGTACAGAAGATTAATTGGAAAATTGAACTATCTAACAGTTACCCGCCCTGATATTACTTATCCAGTAAGTGTTCTTAGCCAATTTATGGTCTCTCCAACTGTTCGACAGTGGGAAGCCTTGGAACATGTGCTACACTATCTGAAGGGATCTCCAGGTCGTGGGATATTGTACAAGAGTCATGGACATATAGATATTGAGTGCTTTTGTGATGCTGATCATGGTGGATCAAAGGCCACAAGACGGTCTACTACCGGTTACTGTGTCTTTGTCGGCGGGAACTTGGTATCTTGGAGAAGCAAGAAACAAAATGTAGTGTCACGGTCGAGTGCAGAAGCAGAATATAGAGCCATGGCACAATCTGTATGTGAGATAGTCTGGATATATCAGTTGATGACGGAGGTTGGCCTTCAAACCTCATTACCAGCAAAATTGTGGTGTGATAATAAAGCGGCTCTACACATAGCTTCTAATTCGGTATTCCATGAACGCAAGAAACATATTGAGATCGACTGTCACTTCATTCGAGACAAGCTCAAGGAAAATTTCATCTCTACAGGACATGTTCGATCCAGTGATCAATTAGGCGATCTCCTCACCAAAGCTCTTAATGGGGTTCGGATTGAATATCTTTGTAACAAGTTGGGCATGATTGACATCTATGCTCCAACTTGAGAGGAATGTAGAGATATTATAGTGATATTATAAGATATGTAATATTCCGTAATTAGTACAGAGGATACGATATGATACTGATATGATATTGTATTATTAATGTCTAGGATATATCATTAATGTCTAGGATTACCCATTGTATCTATAAATACCTATTCAGCATATCAATGAATATATGGAGTATTTTTCACATCTCTTTTCTCCCAGAAACAACAGGACATAAGGGTAAATATTGAAATATAGGGTGTGAACCATGTGAGTGTGGGTATTTTTGGTAATTGCTATTGTGACGATTAAGGAAGGGAGTCTTACGATAAGTTAATAAAGAAACTGTAGAATTGTAGGGGAGAGTTAAACTTTTTTTATAAGAAAAGGCACACAAATATTCTATATGACAGTACTATAAAAATATAAATCAATTTATTTTTATATATAGTTGTATATTATCTATACAATGCACATGATTTAAATTTAAATGCATAATATTTTGAAACAGAAAAAATAAAATAAGTCTATGAGGCCCAAATGGTAGGCAAATAATAATGTAGATAATATTTTGCTAATTCTGTCGATATTAGAGTTATTATTGTAGATATGATTAGATTAGTTATGATATGATTGATATTATTAGTTAGCTATGATATGATATGATTTGCATTTATTACTGTTGAGAAGTATAAGTATTTAAGCTGTAGATCCAGCTTGAGGGGAAGTGTTGAGATGCGCTAGTTTCGAATTAATTATTAATTAATTAATATTATATTTTGTTAGTTATTTAATTAATTATCTAAAATTAATTTTAGATATTATTTAGGATCAGATTTGAATATTAAATTATCATATCTTAGAAGAATAAATTTGAGATGTTAGAATTATGATAGATTCTAGGTTTAGCCTATTAACTTATATTTTTGCCTATATAAAGTCCTATTTGTATTCTTATTCATTCAATGAGTAATAATATTTTGAGGTTTTATTTTTCCTCTACTTTCAATCATTCAAATCTCCACAATTACTCCCTATAAATCAGGCCCATGATTCTTGGGTTGATATTACTCTCTAGTTGTATATATATATGACATGGTATGATCAACAAAAGATATACTCAGAAAATATATTCTAGAAATTCCTTCTGCATTGCGTAAGTCTTCATGGTATCAGGGCTTACATTGGAGACAAGCAAGACTATTGTAGATGAGAAAATGGAGAACAAACAACTGAGGAACGACGTGCCACATGAGTTCTTGTCACAGCCTGTTTCTGGAGACTCTGTGGTACTCATTGTTCCAGATAAGCTCACTGGCAGTGACAACTATCAAGAGTGGGCACAATCAATGCAACTCGCTCTTGATGCTCACGAGAAACTGGGGTACATCAATGGCGAAACCACTGAACTAGCAAAGACTAATGAACGTGCATAGCGACGATGTAAGTTAGAAAACTCCATTGTGTGTGCGTGGCTGATCAATTCAATGATATCCTCGGTTAAAACACCTTTCATGTTTCTACCAACAGCTAAGAATATTTGGTTAGCATTGAAAGAGTTTTATGGCAACAACAAGAATGCAGCTAGAGTCCTTGACATCCGGGCCAGAATCTAGGCACTGAAGTAAGATGCCATGACTCTCATTGACTACTACCATGGAAAGGTCTCATTGTGGCAAGACTTAGATCTACTCAAGCCCAAGGTATGGCTTTGTGCGGGAGATGCTGTGAATAACAAAAGGGATGTTGAAGAAGATCGGCTATTCAAATTTCTTACAGGTTTGAATCCTATATATGATGATGTGAGAGGACATATCCTTGCCCAAGATCCCTTACCATCTGTTCGGGAGGCTTTTGCTCTGCTTAGGAATGAAGAATCTTACAGGCAAGTAATGCCCACTGGTTTTGCAGTACCTCGTCAGCCTAATATGGAAGCTTCTACACTAGTTGCTCAGTTTATGGACTAGCTTCTGCACTTGTGAACACTGCAAAAAAACAGGATATACTAAAGACACTTGTTGGGATATACATGACAAACCAGTAGGATGGAAACCGAAGAAGAATAGAGGCTGTGGTTACCTTGCTGATGCTTCAAAGGATGATGATGTGGAACCCTCTTTCCCACAACTACAATGATGCCTTGAGTCAAATTCTGGAAAGACTTACTTCCTTGGAATCTAACTAGCAGAACCGTAAGCAACATGTAGCCATTAATGTGAAAAAAGGTAATTTTTCTCACGCCTTAACTACCATTAGAGGTACACGTTCTAAACACTGCTGGATAGTCGACTCAGGGGCCTCGGATCACATGACTAATGATAGGTTACTGTTTTCTACTTACACTGTTGCTCAATCTTGGGTTTCTGTTAAGATAGCTGATGCATCTGATGCTCCCATTACTGGTATTGGTAGTATTAAAGGGTCTCTAACTCTTATTCTTCATGTGGTTTTACATGTCCCGAACCCAAATGCAACTTACTATCTGTTAGTCAGTTAGCTAAAAATGAAATATGTCAGGCTAATTTCTTTGCTAAATATTGTGTTTTCCAAGACCTACTTACAAGGATGACGATTGACTTGCTAAGGAGTTGGAGGGCCTCTACTACCTGGATGATTGTATCTCCACTTCCTGTAATAAAGTGTCTCTCCCTGAGACTAGTGATTTAGAGTTATGGCACAAGCGACTAGGACATTCAAATTTTCAATATGTGACTAATTGTTTCCTTCTATCAGTTTCAATAAAAATCTTTCTCTGTTTTATTGTGACTCTTGTGAGCGTGCTAAACGTCATCGTACTTCTTTTTCTCCTTTCCATTATCATGCATCCAAACCATTTCAAATTATTCATAGTGATCTGTGGGGTCCCTCTCGGGTTTCAAATCGCACAAACACAAAATGGTTCATTACTTTTATTGACGATCATACACGTGTTTGTTGAGGGTTTTTGCTAAAAGACAAAACTGATGTTTACCAAACCTTCATCAACTTTTATCACATGATTTATAGTCAGTTCCAAACAGATATACAGATTCTTCACACTGATAATGGAACTGAATATGTAAACCAATCCTTATCCAAGTTTCTAAAGGACCATGGTATTGTGTACAAAAGTACCTGCCTATATACCCCACAACAAAATGGTATAGCTAAGAGGAGAAACCGTCACATTCTTGAGATAGCACTTGCCTTAATGTTTAGTAGTCATGTACTTAAATCCTATTGGGACAACGCTGTCCTTATTGCCATATTTCTCATTAATCGAATGCCAAGTAAGCCTTTGTCCTTCAAGACACCATTACAAGTCCTACACAACCACTATAATCTGCCCTACCTTGAAAACACACTACCTTTGCAGGTTTTTGGGTGTACCACTTATGTTCATCTTTATCACACCTCCAAGCTTGATCTAAAGGTTGTCCAATGTATCTTCTTAGGTTACTTGGGGTCCCAGAAAGGTTACAAGTATTATGATCCCATTGCCAAACGCCTTTTATGTTACCTGTGATGTCACCTTTCATGAATCCCTTCCTTTTTACACTCAGTCTTCTGCACAGGGAGAGAGTTGGCATGAACCACATCAGATTGAACCTAGTAAACCACCTCAGACTAAACCTATGTTCATTAAGTATGATCCCAATTTCATGCCTGAGATTGAACCTCAAATCCTTCCTTCCACTGGCCGTTCCAATGATGTGCCAAATGATGATGAGAGGAATACCAGTCTAAAGGGAGACACCAATGAACCTATTCGAATTTACACCAGGAGACACAAGACAGGTAGAGCTCCTCCAAATACTAGTATACTCCAAGAGTCAAACCAGGAGGTAGTTCCAAGGGAAGTTGAGACTCAAGAAGGAAGACAGTTACAAGCTGATGTCGACCTTCCCATTGCACTCCGAAGACAGCATCGCTCATGTACTAGGCAACCTATTGAGAGGTTTGTATCTTATCATGCATTGTCATCCAAATACCCTGCATTTGTTGCTCACTTAGATAAGATCTGAATTCCTAACAACATTGATGAAGCATTACAGTCCTGAGTGAAGACAGGAGGTTATGGAAGAAATGAAAGCTTTGAAAAACAACAATACTTGGGAAATTATTGATCTACCCAAGGGAGGGTGCAAATGGGTCTTTACCCCAAAATACACAGCAGATGACAGCCTTGATAAGTACAAAGCGAGATTGGTGGCACAGGGATTATCACAGGTATATGGGATAGACTACAATGAGACTTTTGCACTTGTTACAAAATTGAACATTATTCGGAACTTATTATCTCTAGCGGTGAATCTCGACTGGCCCCTTCACTAAATGGATGTGAAGAACGCCTTCCTAAATGGTGATCTAAAGGAAGAAGTTTATAAGAAGATGCCACCAGGTTTCCCCGGAAGAAAGGCTAGTCAGGTATGCAAATTGAAAAAATTGTTATATGGTTTGAAATAGTCTCCTAGACCATGGTTTGAGAGATTCTCATGTGCGTTAAAGAATCAAGGCTATGTCCAAGGCCAAAGTCATCACACGATGTTCTTTAGACACCAGAATGAAAAGATGGTGGTTATGGCAGTCTATGTAGACGATATTGTCCTCACTGGAGATGATTCAATGGAGATTGACAGGATCAAAGAAACACTAAACCGAGAATTTCAAGTCAAGGATTTAGGAGAAATGAAGTACTTCCTTGGTATGGAAGTTGCTAGATCAAAAAGGGGATATGTATATCCCAAAGGAAATATATCCTAGACCTTCTAAAGGAATTAGGTATGATGTGCTATAGACCGAGTGACACCCCTATAAGAATTAATAAGATGAGTGATGATCAAGAGCTTGGAAAGGCTGTAGATGTGGAAAGGTACCAACACATGGTTGGAAAATTAATATACCTGTCTCACACTCGACTAGATATTGCTTTTGCAGTCAGCATAGTGAGCCAATATTCCTATGATCCTAAACAGAAACACTCAATTGAAGTATACAGAATTTTGAGGTATCTGAAAGGATCACCTAGCAAAGGACTACTATTTCGGAAGACTAATAAAAGGATGGTAGAGATTTACACTGATGCGGATTGGACAGGGAACCATGATGATAAGAGGTCTACCTCTGGATATGCAACATTTGTTTGGGGAAACCTAGTTACTTGGCACAGTAAAAAACAAAGTGTAGTAGTAAGAAGCAATGCTGAAGCCGAGTATAGAGCTATAGCACTAGGGATTTGTGAGGGCATATGGGTGAAGCGAGTACTTGAAGAGCTGAAAATAACCATAGGACTACCAATATAGTTATACTCGGATAGCATATTAGCTATTAATATCTCACATAATCCCATTCAACATGATCGCACAAAGCATGCTGAGATAGATAGGCACTTCATACGAGAAATGATTGATGAAGGAACTATTGACCTCCGTTACATACCTTCTAAAGAACAAACAATAGATGTTCTTACCAAAGGACTAGCCCGGGATAAATTCGAATATTTTATCGGCAAGTTGAACATGACAAATATCTATACTCCAACTTGAGGGGTAGTGTAGATAATATTCTGCTAATTCTGTGGATATTAGAGTTATTATTGTAGATATGATTAGATTAGCTATGATATGATACGATTTGCATTTATTACTCCCTATAAATCAGGCCCATGATTCTTGGGCTGATATCACTCTCTAGTTGTATATATATGATATGGTATGATCAATAAAATATATTCTAGAAATTCCTTCTGCATTGCGTCATTCTTCAAATATACCTATAATAATGCTACAATATAACGTACAGTAGTGCCAAGTGCCAAGTGCCAACTTCATTTCTAGTCCAGGATTCTTAGATGGTAAAATCAAGAAAAGGATGAACAAATAGGAAGCATATTATGTATATGGATCTTGTTTGTAACATAATTCTATAGCATGACCCTACCAAATTCCTAATTCCTTTGCAATGCTTAACAACCTTAGAACATAAAATCATACTTTAGGAAGGGGGTATCTTTTCAATGGGAGTTTCAAGCAAATCTCTGGAAAACATCCAACCATGGATGAGATAACCTAAAGAAATTAAACTAACTGTTTAATTGGGACATTTAGTAGACTTTTCATTTTTTGGGATCATAATTGTGATACATTTACCTTTGCTGCAAATACTTACAAGAGCAAGAGACATGGAAAACGGGAGAAAGGCAAGGTACCTTTTGGGATTCAGGGGGTTGACCTAAATGTTAATGATGAATTGGAGAAAGAAACATAAGACTAGGTGGCCATAGACTTTTGAGTAGCAGCTATCTTTTTGATATTGCTGCCTTACCTTTTGACTTTATTCTAGAAAGGAGTGCCAACGGTTGGGGATAATATATAGGAGGCAGAAACCTGTGTAGGGGGGATGTTTTTTGGATTTAGAAGGTCAGGATAGGAGAAGCTGGGCTCTCAAATCTCCAGATGAGGAACAGCAAGTGAGCACGAGTTTAGCTAGCATAGGTTCGTATATTTTGGCAAGAGGAGTTTATTCAGAATCATTGAAATTCTCCCGTAACATTGATTCTGCTGGAAACTAGTAATATAAACCTCTGTATTCCTTCAGACATTGCAAGCTTTATGTATTATTTCTGTTTTCATACGCAGGACACATCATTTGGTATCAAAGCAGTAGTATTCTAGGCTCTGTGGGGAAGGCGATGGAGCGACAAGTGACTGAGGAAGTGCAAGAATTGAAAGAAGCAGTAGGAGGACTGAACCGAGGCATGACAGAGGTGAATACACTACTAACAACAGAAATGAATGGAGTTAAGGAGATGATGCAGAAAATGCAGGAGAACCTGTTGCAGCTAGTTGAAAAATAGAGACAGCAGGAAGACACACGAGGAACCGGAATGGGAGCTCAAGACGGGGAAGAGATATCTGAGACACCCAAAAATCACAGTGAAGGGAGGGGAAGTTCAGAAAATTGGAGTTACCTGTGTTTGAAGGGGAGGATCCCTTGGGTTGGTTCTCAAGGGTGGAACGCTATTTTAGCCTGAACTCCATCAATGAAATAGAGAAACTTGGGGCAGCTGTGATATGCCTGGAAGGCAAGGCTCTCAATTGGTATCATTGGGTTGAAAACAGGACTCCACTGCGAAGATAGTTGGAGTTTAAACAGGAGCTGTTGTATAGATTCCATCCATCTCAGTTAGGGGACGAGTATGAGATGCTTTTGGCACTGAAACAGAAGTAATTGGTCCTGGAGCTTGTTGAAGAGTTTGAGACTATCAGCTTCTCTCAAGGATGTACCAGAGGAATACTTGGTGGGAGCCTTAAAAAACGCTCTCAAGCCAGAGATAAAAGCAGAACTTCGGCTAACCAATGCGACCTCCCTGCGTGAGTTGATTAGGACGGCCATGCGCATTGACGAAAGGAACCAGACGATGGAAAAACAAGGGAGGGAAGGGCGACCAGGGTCCAACGTTATGCCATTGGGCCCAGAGCAGAATGGCCCAACACGCAGCCCATTCGAGTTATTAGCAGCGCGGAGCCCACCAGAAGCTATACAGGAAGCAATGCCTTTCCAGCCCACAGCGTAAAGCAGAAACAAAAGCACTAGAAACAAGATCCGCTACCCATTCAACCAGTAACACTACAATCAAACAAGGGTGGAAGGCTCAACGACTTCCTGAAGCAGAACTCAACCGCAGAAGAGAACTTGGGTTATGCTTCAAATGTGGCGACAAATACAATCCCAGCCACATATGCAAAAATAAGAACCTACAGGTGATGATTCTGGAAAAAGATGACAGAGGGGATACAGGAGATGAGGACGTAACGGAAGCCGAAGAAGAGGGAGCCTTGGAGAATACCGAAGACGCCACTTACATGGAACTGTCGTTAAATTCCATGGCAGGCTTTGGAAATAAACAAACCATGAAAATCAGCAGGACAATGGGAGGAAGGGACGTCGTGCTGCTTATTGACAGTGGAGCATCCCACAACTTTGTATCAAAAGACTTAAAGAGGAACTGGGGACTGCCAGTGGAGGAGACTATAGACTACACAGTCACGGTAGGAGACAGATATTCCCTGCAACGCAAACATAGGTGTAAGAACCTACAGACATCAACCAAATATTTTACCTATTCCCTCTGAACGGAGTGGATGCTGTATTGGGGATGGAGTGGCTGAAATCACTGGGCGAAGTCAAGACAAATTGGAGTTAACTTACCATGAAGGTGGGCAAGAAGTCAAACCAGGTTTGCCTAGGCGGGGACCCTTCTCTGACCAAAACCCAAGTGACATTCAAATCGCTGGTTAAATCTGTACAGAAACAGGGAGAAGGTAATTTGGTGGAATATCGAGGGCTGGAAACTTGTGAAGAGGATGGGGAGGCTGTGATACCAGAAATCCACAAGGTGCCAGAAGAATTTTCAGAAGTACACAAAGCTTCCACGAGTCTACCACCTGCCCGAGTTCAAGACCATGCGATCCCAATTAAACCAGGGGAACAACCGCCAAATATCATACCATACCGTTATCCCCATATGCAAAAAAATAAGATCGAAAACATGGTAAAGGATATGTTGGACAGTGGAATCATTCAACCAAGTACCAGTCCGTATTTAAGTCCGGTTTTGTTAGTCAAGAAAAAAGATGGAAGCCAGCGGTTTTGTGTGGATTATAGAGCTCTTAATAAGATTACAATACCGGACAAGTTTCCCATTCCAGCCATTGATGAGCTACTGGATGAGTTGAAAGGAGCCACCGTGTTCTCTAAATTGGACCTCAAATCAGGTTATCATCAAATCAGAATCCGAGTTGTAGATGAGCATAAAACTGCATTTAGGACACATGAGGGGCACTATGAGTTCAAAGTCATGCCTTTCGGGTTGACCAACGCACCCTCCACTTTTCAGTCATTGATGAATGAGGTATTCCGACAATACTTGCGTAAGATTTTGCTGGTTTTTTTTTATGATATACTTATATACAACAGTGATTTGGATTCTCATTTGGGCCACTTACGTGCTGTACTAACTCTTTTGAGAGAAAATCAATTGGTGATTAACCTAAAAAAATATAGCTTTGCTCAACCAAGGCTTGAGTATCTTGGCCATATTATTTCAAAGGAAAGAGTTCAAGCAGATCCCGCGAAGGTGGACAGCATTTTGAAATGGCCTAAGCCTAAGAATATAAAATCCCTGCGGGGATTCCTAGGGCTCACAGGGTACTATCGGCGCTTTGTGAAAAACTACGGCAAGATAGCTAGCCCACTCACTGATTTGCTCAAGAAGGATGCTTTTAGATGGACGACGGAAGCTGAGGAGGCTTTCACAAAGCTCAAAACAGCAATGACAACCCTACCAGTTCTTGCTGTACCAGACTTTACCATCCCTTTTGAAGTGGAGACTGATGCTTCGAGTACAGGAGTGGGTGCTGTTCTGATGCAGAAGGGTAGACCAATATCATATTTCAGCCAAAAACTATCTAACAGGGCACAACAGGGGTCGGTGTATGAAAGGGAACTTATGGCGATAGTGATTGCGGTCAAGAAATGGAGGCATTATTTATGGGGACAGAATTTTATCATCAGAATAGATCAAAAGGCACTGAAATACCTACTGGAGCAGTGCATAGTGGAAGAAAACCAGCAGAAACGAGTCTCAAAATTGATGGGATTCAAGTTTGAAATCTGCTACAAACCGGGAAGAGAAAACCGAGCTGCAGATGCCCTTTCAAGGCAGGAAGACGTCCTTGAATTGAAAGGGTTTTCTCTGCGGCAGCATGATGAGATGGAGGAGTGGGAGAGGTACAGTCTGATACAAAATTGAACCAGATCATACAACAGCTAATTGCTCAACCTGGCGGCATAAAGGGATACAACTTGGAAATTGGGGTTTTGCATTACAAGGGAAGAACGATTTTACCCAAGAATTCAACTAGGATTCCCTTGCTACTCAAGGAATACCATGATTCTCCCATGGGAGGGCATGCAGGGTACCTTCGTACCTATAAATGTCTGGCTCAAGTGGTGTATTGGGAAGGGATGAAACGAACGACTCGAGATTATGTGGCTTAATGTGATATATGTCACAAAAACCAAATACCAAACACTGTCACCAGCAGGACTACTATAGCCACTTCCCATCCCTAACACATTTGGGAAGATATTAGCATGGACTTCATTTCTGGGCTTCCAAAATCTAGGCGATATGACACCATTCTGGTGGTCATTGACAGATTCACCAAGTATGCTCATTTTTTACCTCTGTCCCATCCGTTTACAGCAAAGGATGTCGCTGATTTATTTGTGCGAGAGATCATTAAGTTGCATGGTTGTCCCAAAACCATAGTTTCTGATCGGGATAGAGTTTTTATTAGTCAATTTTGGAAAGAGCTCTTCAACCAAGCTGGCACCAAACTATGCCTTAGCTCTTCTTATCATCCAGAAACCGATGGGCAGACTGAAGTTATGAATCGAGGTTTGGAAACATATCTTCGTTGCTTCACTAGTGAGAAACCAACTCAATGGGCACAGTGGCTTTCTTGGGCAGAATACTGGTATAACACCTCATATCATAGTGCTGCTGGTATGACTCCATTTAAGGCGGTTTATGGTAGGGACCCCCCTCTTTTGTGACTTTACAAGACGAGCCATCTACGGTTGAAGAAGTCAACCAACAGATTAGTGACCGTAATCTGATCATTACCTCATTAAGTGAGAATTTAATTAGAGCACAGCAACAAATGAAGGCTCAAGCTGACAAACACCGACGGGATGTCCAATATGATATTGGTGAACAAGTCTATGTGAAGATTAGACCCTACTGATTGCGTACTGTAGCTCGAAGAGTAAATGAAAAACTGTGTCCACGTTTCTATGGTCCTTTCAAAATCATAGAAAGGTTGGGACCAGTGGCATATAGACTAGAATTACCGCCTATAGCCCGAATCCACCTAGTCTTTCATGTCTCTAATCTTAAACGATCTGTTCAAAATGCTACTGTGGCTTACACTATCCCTGCAGCACTAACTAACGAATTGGAGCTACAAGTGCAACCAGAAGACATCCACAAGGTCCGCAAACTTTTGAATGGTCAACTCAAGGTATTAGTCAAATGGAAGGATATGCATGAGTTCAAAAATTTGTGGGAAGAAATGTCTATCACTGCATCACAGTTTCCCTCTTTTCCCCTTAAGGACAAGGTGAATCTTTTAGGGGTGGGTAATGATACATTTACCTTTGCTGCAAATACTTACAAGAGGAAGAGACATGGAAAACAGGAGAAAGGCAAGGTACCTTTTGGGATTCAGGGGGTTGACCTAAATGTTAATGATGAATTGGAGAAAGAAACATAAGACTAGGTGGCTATAGACTTTTGAGTAGCTGCTATCTTTTTGATATTGCTGCCTTACCTTTTGACTTTATTCTAGAAAGGAGTGCCAATGGTTGGGGATAATATATAGGAGGCAGAAACCTGTGGAGGGGGGATGTTTTTTGGATTTGGAAGGTCAGGATAGGAGAAGCTAGGCTCTCAAATCTCCAGATGAGGAACAGCAAGTGAGCGAGAGTTTAGCTAGCATATGTTCGTGTATTTTGGCAAGAGGAGTTTATTCAGAATCATTGAAATTCTCCTATAACATTGATTCTGCTGGTAACTATTAATATAAACCTCTGTATTCCTTCAAACATTGCAAGCTTTCTGTATTATTTCTGTTTTCATACGCAGGACACATCAAATTGCTTGTGATGAAAGGACTTTTTGTGGGGCCACCAACATGTTCTATCTTTTAGAGGTTCATTAGTAGAAAAATATCAGGCAGAAGTATTACTAGGAGCACTGCCAGAACTAGAACCATTGGTCATAGATAATAACTATTTTAAGAGGACGTAACAAGCTACAAACTTACAAATAAAAAAAATGAACAGGTGCACACATATCCTTACAGTACTCACATCACATCTGATACTCATAAGAGTCAGATATAAAAAAGACACCTAAACTGGCATATCCATGCACCCTTGCTTCTCATGAATAAATAATACCAGATAGATTAATATTATTGGAAGAGAATAAGAATTTACCAGCAACAGTGAACAAAGAAGTTTACCTTTGATTGTGCAGTTCTATCATGTTAGCCTCCATCTTTTCTGATCTTACAACAGTTTCTCCATTGCTTAACCTGATGGAAGAAGCAATCGTTACCTTCCTTCACTACAAAATATGACCTAGTTTTGAACAAAAGAAAATATAGACATGCGTTTCAAGCATTCAGAACTCACCTTTCTTTGTAAAGTAAAGGATATATACGGGTAATTCCAACCAAAGTTTGAGGGATTGCACCTCCATTGTCTTTTATGCATCTGAACGCTAGAGGTAGGCCAGCATGCTTACCTGATGTGTTAGACTTAAATGCATAAGATAGGCAAAAAGAAATAGATGCTTTTTGATAAGTTGAAAAGATTGAAATCCGCTTAAATATAGGATGCTTACACAATCCTAACTTTTCTGCTCAATGTACTCTATATGTTCCATTCTTATGAAGCACTAAACAAACTGATTTTGACACCTGAAATTAGAAGTCAATCTGATTAAAAACACAAAAGGTTAAAAGAGAAATATATGTGTGTGTGTATTTAAATTATAATCCCAATTCTCAAACCTCAAGTGGCGAAACTGGCCCAGTCCAGCCAGATAATCCACCTCCCCAGATCTGCGCCCAAAAAAAAGGTACTGACTGAACATTTATTTGTGCGTGATGATCAAAGAAGGACACATAAATAATACAGACCAACATATTACCCGTAATTTCTGTCCCACAAATAATTTTCCAGCAGCAAGCTTCTTTGAAAACGGCACATCTAAAATGGCAGTTATAGAATACCTGAAAAGAAAGCTCTTGTTACATGCCAAGGAACCTCAAATATATTTCAACATGACAAGCATGAAATTGGGCTTTCTTACCATCCATCAGTTAGTTCAATTTTTATTGCCTCACGGCTCTCATGCCCTAGTAGCCTTATCTCAGAATAGAGCTGGTAAAACGGGCCCAACCTGTGGGCTGGGCCCGTTTTACCTTAAGGGGGGCGGGTTCGGGCTGGCAAAATGCCAGCTTGTTTTTAGGCGGGCTGCACAGCCCGCCCCCCCTCAACCCACCAAATTGGCGGGCTAGCCCGTTTAGTGGCGGGCTAGCCCGTTTAGTGGCAGGCTGGCCACTTTTTTTTTTTTTTTAATTTTAATATTATTATTTATTTTACTTAAATGTTATTTTGAATACTCTTATTATCAAATACTAGTAAAGATAATTACTTATTTGTTAATATATGTTTACATATTATAATTGATTAATATTATGTTAATATTTATTTAGATTTATAATTATAAAATTTGAGATTTTTTTATAAAAAATAGAAATTTTTAAGAGTATAACATGAGTAATTTTTTTATTATGCTAATATAACATTAGAAATTTTTTATTAGTATTTTAAAAATGTTAAAAATAATTTTTTTTAAATTAAAAAAAAAAAAGTGGCGGGCTGGGAGCGGGCTAGCCCGTTTTTGGCGGGCCAGCCTGCATTCCCAGCTCTATCTCAGAAGGGGCCTCAATTATCAGGCTTTGATTGGGTTGAATGGCCGAAATGCACAAAATCATCATTGAAGAACAGGATGCATCCCCTTCCAGAATTTTCTTAATAACAGATCGCTGGCCATGATTTACTTCTCTTTCATATCTGCAAGCCAAGAGTTCTCAATGGTTTTATAGATCAAACAAATTTTGCTATCGTAGTTACTTACCTATACTTCAATTCCTCAAGCAAATTTGATGTAGTTAACAATTTTCCTGCAGATCTACCCGGGTAGCATCTTTCATAACATGCCAATTTCCAGACAATCCACTTGTAATGATTTGTGACCCACCTAGAGGATCAAGAATGAAGATGCACAATTATGCTAGAAAAGGACTAGAGTCTAACTAATGAACTCTGAAACCAGGATAAAGTTAAGAATCTTTTAATTTAACGTCAAATAGAATACACAGGAATACATGAAGTAGCAAATAGTTTTCTCTCATCCCTCAACTGGCATATTGATAAACCTTTTATAGACCAAAGAATCATATAGGAAGGTAAAAATTAAGAACAGAAGAAATTTACTCTTTAGAAGCATAAATTGTGAAAGCTCCACTCTGAGCCAATATATGGAAGAAAGCTTCTGACTCCATAGCATTGACACCAGAACCATCATCAAACAAGTACTTTACTGCATTACCTGATGTCACCTGCCTTGACTGGTTGGGGAAAACCTCCAACTGAATTAATTGTGGTGCACAAATCAATGTCAGGGCCAAGCACAAGAACAGTCTTACGAATTAGTAGAATATGAAACTACATCGGCACTATGATTTATGAGTATTACACTCACCATTTTATGCTCTGATAGAGACATTCTGAAAAATTCCCTGATGTCCATTCTTGGATTTTGGAAAGGATATCGACTAGAAACCTTTTTCTTGCAGCCAAAATTACCGGAGAATAATTTAGAGGAACCTGAAGACCATATGTTTCAAATGAGTAGAAAGATTTTTAACTATCAAAAAGATGCTGAAGTAGTTAAAAGCCTTCAACTAAATTTAACATCAGGGAATGCTGCAACATCCTGCTTTAACGGAGCAGAAAATCTAGTTCTGTGGGGCTGTTTAAAGGAAGAAACATTAACACGCGGTCCTAGCCTCCATTTTCCACATACAAGTTGCCTATTGTTTGCATGTGTTGTAACCATGGTATTGGAAATTTCAACAGAAGCATGACTTGATGACTTTCCAAGTGAATCCATTCTTGAAGAGAAACAATTAAATGAAGCAGATACAGTTGTGTCTGACACATGGTTTTTGTCATTTAAAGATGTCTGCTGACAATTGATGCTATTTTGCAAGCAATCAATTTCCTTTCCCACGGCATTGAACTTTATTATTAAGTTACTCCCAGAACCTACACTTCGAAATTTGGTTGAATACTCCATATGACCAGAAGATTTCATGGGGGATGTGAAACTTTGAGTCATATACTTGCTCTTGCTGTTATATGATGGTACAAAGGAGTATGGGGATCAGTTTCCTCACAAGATGTAGAAATATCAGATTGCCTCTCTTTTGAAAATGACAAGATTGCATTACCTGCATCCCCTTCATCAAATAAACCTCCCAGGTCAGGGTCACCAAGAAGATACGTGGCTCGATGAAGCGCATCATTAGAAACAGATAAAGATCTTCCACCAGCAGTGAAAAATTTAAGTGATCCTTCTTTGCAAGTGGAGCCACACTTTTCAGGTTGAACAGGATTTATTTCAGAGTAATTCTTTATTGTTTGAGCACCACCAACTGATTTAGTGTTAGTAATTAATGATGGACTTGAATTACACCCTTATCTAAGTGGGCCTGGGATGAGTGTTGCAGTCCACATGCTTCTCCATTAGCATCTTCGTTGAGTCCCAGTAATGTCTTAGCTCTAGCAAGACCATTAGAAGATATATTTACCATTCTTCCAGTGCCTGTTTTAAACAGAAAATTTGAGAAGTGGCAATCATCATCCATTGCAAGCTCTTTGCCTGCAGAATAGTTGTCCAGAGCAGTACTGCCAATTGATTTAGCGTTATTAATTAATGATGGACTTGAACGGGACAATGGACTTAAATGGGACCCCATGTTCATTATCCCACAACTGCCAACACCCTTATCTAACTGTGCCTGTGATGAGTGTTGCAGTTCATATGCTTCACCGATAGTACACAATTTTGTTGTTTGCTCAAGGCTTTTGGGAATTACAATCAATGAGATCTTCTTTGTGTCCCAGTAATGTCTTAGCTCTAGCAAGACCATTAGAAGATATATTGACCCTTTTTCCAGTGCCTGTTTTAAACAGAGAATTTCAGAAGTGGCAATCATCATCCATTGCAAGCTCTTTGCCTGCAGAATACTTGTCCAGACCAGACCACAAAACGGAACACAAATATTAGTAGTCAAAATGTAAATGTTAATCAAATTGCATATTCAATGAGCACAGCATTCAGTAGCTTGGAAAGCAGATCTTCAGAGACTGGAACACAGATTTAGAGGTGTTATTGACTGCTTAGAAAGTACCCAGAATTGAAATGTTTTGAGAATTTAAATATTTGTGGGGTAATATTCTACTTCAAAGAAACATAAAGCAAAGAGAAATCGATTTAATAGTTCCCATAATTAAAATGCAAAGAGAAAATTATGAAAAGGAAAATGAAAAATCGTTGAGGTCCGTGTGAGATTATGCATAAGCTATTAAGCATGTTATTATTGTAAGACATTGGAAGAAGCTAGCTGCAAAGTGTTCATAAAAAGTTAATTAAAAAAGGAACTTCGAGGATGAGATACCTGCAAAAGCGTAAGCATCCTCACCAAGAACGGATGATGCTTTAGAAATGGAAGATTGATTGAGGGAGACTGGTTTTCCGAGCCCAGTACCAAACGTGGGAGTACGCTTCACCCCTTCATTACGGTAACTGAGCATCCTGTGGTGGACCAAACACATTGGCTAGCATAAGATTATTACACAACATTACCTGATGGGTTTTGTGGGTATAAGGATGGATTACCTTGGAGCAAAACATCGGACATTGAAGGAAGAGGAGAGCTTGAAGCATTCAAAGCAGCATTTGGTTTGAAATGGGAATTCTCCCACCGGAAATTGTCGTCATGGTCGGAGAACATCTGCCACGAAGCCATGAGTGTGCTTTGCAATTAGAGCTTTGGGTTTCTGGCTACAGATCATTTTATATATGTTTTAGCTTAGAATTTGGATCGTTTTCGCTTGTTCATCGCTAATACTTTGCGGGGTTACTCAAAGGCGGGAAAGTGTCTCGTCTACTTTCAGAATCGCGGTAAAAAAGTCCACAGATTTCTTTTTTTCCATTAAAACAACAACAGTACCTTAGAGAAATTCCAATTAGATCAAACTAAAATATCAAAATTTAAATTTAGGCCTGGACTTTTAGTTAAAAGATCACAACGCCCCTTCATAATCAAAAACTCAAAAAGGAAAATTGAAGGGAGTTATAGAGCTGATTTTGATTAAGTTGGATTTAATTGAGATTTTTCTATTTTTAAATAACATTTTATGTATTTTCTCTAAAATATTATTTATTGTTTGAACAGCAGTTTATATCGTCTTAAAGATTTATTCATGACCTAAATTTACTTCTTTTTATCCATATTTGTTCAGTTAATTACACTTTTTTTTTGTTGCCTACCCGGTTCATAGGAGTTTTTGCCCTGATTACATCCGGATCCGACCCGCGTCGCGCACCTAGCTATGGTGGGTGAGTCTCCTAACAAGAATTTTCTGCATACGCCAAGACTCGAACTTATTTTAAATTTTATCAAAAAATGAAATTAGAGTACAAAGTAAAGTCCACCAGAGACAAACATTGAAGTACTGATTTTTTTTTCTTTATAAGGGAAGTTTTTATTAACTCTTATAAAATAACATACCCATATGCTGTTTAACTAATTAATAATGGTAAAATTTGAAATTGGCATTTCATAAGAGTTAATATAATAAAACACCAGTGCTTATTCCGGTGGACTTTACTTCGTATTATGATTTCATTTTTTAATAGAGTTTGAAACGAGTATAATTAACTGAATAAATATTAATAAAAGGAGGTAAATTTAGGAAATAAATAATTTTTAGGCGATATAAACAACTATTCAAACAATAATTAATTTTATTAGGGAAAATATATGAAATGTTGTAAAAGAAAAAAAATTCTAATTAAATCTAGTTGAATCAAAATCAGGCTTGCATCTACCTTAAATTTTTCTTTTTAATTCTTAAATTTTTCTTTTTAATTATAGAGTGATATTATGGTATTTTAACAACATCGGAAATCCCTAATGAAGCCTCCTTACCTATTAGAAATTTGTTAGAAGTGTAAGTTTGAATTTAAATTTTGATATTTAACTGAATTTAATTAGGATTATCTTTTAAAAATATAAAAAAAATAAAATAATAATAACGGAAGAAAATAGAAATATTCAGAACTGAAATTATTGATATGATATTGAAGTTAATAATTCTAGCAAAAAATAAATAAATAATAGAGTAATATTAATTAGAAAATTTTGTTGTAAGTCTTAATGACACAGGAATCCTTTAGAATTATCGATATGAAGAAAATCAAATGGGTTTGACCAATTCCATGTCCAGTCCCCATAAAATGAGAAACCGTGAGAAGAATAAATCGATCAATAAGCAGCCAAAAAAATTCAGTTCTTTTAACTTTTCTAAAAATAGTTCTCCCAACCGTGATTCTTTTCATCCACAATGTTGGTTCGAATCTTGACTTTATTTATAAAACTTTTCTTCAGCCGAACTCAACTACCATTATTATTCTTTATGAATGTTCATACTGTCAAGTTAAACTCTTTTAGGATTTCAGGCATATTTGTCATCATCCACTCTGATCAGGTACCCACGCGGTAACCCAGCACCGTTACCAAACACGAGTCTCTAGCACACAATAAAAGTACACTGGAGAAGAGAAGAGAGAATATATGTCTGCTATGATGAGAGAAAAATAGATGCAGAGCCCTCAACCAAATGCTTTTGTATTGTGAAAAAAATAATCTTCCTCCCCCAATCAGTATGAAGAGAAAATGGGAGGAGTGGGTGTCATCTCATAATCGTTCACTCTTATTATTTTAAATATTTTAGAATATTTAAAATGATAGCCCAAACTCTTTTAGGTATTTTCACTTCAACCCTACATATATATGGATCTGGGCCTAATACACCAAGGGTATACTGGCCCATTTTTTTATATCTCCTACTCACACTTAGTGGGTTATGGCTCATGGATTTAGTCTATCTTTTCCTTCTTTCATACTAAGTACTTTGCCGTGACTACATGTGCATGATGTCTTCATCTAGGTGCTTGTATTAGAAATCCCATTTATATGATTAGCACAAGACAACCTTTCCTTTATGTAATTTGAGTTTAATAATATGCTTCAGATATCCTAAATTTACCAATATACACTTTTCTATGGCCAGTCTGATCCTTTTCGATCAATACTTGATTTATATTGTCTTTCTTGTAAGCCTAGTGTCTACACTTGTAAAAACAAAATATCATAAGAGACATGTCACAAACACTAGCATATATGTGTATATTATAGTTAATCTTCCTTTCGTCCAGATATCACTTCGATATGGATCAACTGCTTTCCTAATGTAATTTCTTGAATCGTATCTATTATGATCATAGAATATATGCTAAAGTAGCAGTCATTAAAACATACCTCTATTATATTGTCAAAGTTAAAGGACACCAATAGAAGGACTGTTCCTTCTTAGGGCTCACAGCAATGAAGTAGGGATCTTTCACTTGCTTCACTTTTGTGGTTATTCTCACACATGTGGCATGAATTACATGCTATGGTGTTACTCTTATACTATAAGAGCATACGTCATTTTGGATCTACTATAAACACCGTACAGATTTAGATCTAGACACTCTTAGCATCTAAACCCAAATTCTTCAACTTCATCTCTATGACGTCGGTATTGAAGAAATTGTCATTTGGTTACAGGTATCATGGAATTGGGTTTCCACGATTTGATCTAATTTTGCACTAATAGATCTCATCTCAACTCTCTACACATCAATCGAGGTGACATTTAGTTTGTGTTTCTTCTCTACCATATCTACACTCTTTGCCGCTTTACTAGTGAATATAAATGTCTCATCTTTGCACACACCGCCTAAGCGTCGAAGGTGGTTGCCTGTGTAAGAGAGACAACCTTTCTAACTTGTATGACATACTAGACATTATATACTTTCACATAGACACATCAAGTAATAATGAAAAACATAATTCTATCAATCATAAAAGCATTACATAAGGTTTTCATTTCACATTTTATGCATACCAAGAGCTTTTACATGTCTCTGAAAGACTCATTTGCCTATTAGCTTTGTTATGGGGTCTGCTACCATACATTTGATGGATATTTATTGCACAGTAGCAATTTTGTGTTCTATATAATTTCTCACAAAATTGTACTTCATGTCAATATGTTTAGTCTTGCTATGGTACTTGGGGTCTTTGTGTAGGCTATAACCGCAATATTGTCATAGTGCACTAACACCCAATTGGTACTCTCATTTCCAAATCCAAGACTTTCTATGAATCTTTTTAGCTGCAATGCATGCCACAAACTCAGCTTCCCTAGAGTGTAAGGCAATACAGTTCTACTTTTTGCTACTCCAACATATGGCGCCATTATTCAGCAAGAATGTATAACCCAATGTCGATCTAGTATCCCACTAGGCATAGATCGCTTCCTTCAAACACATTCATAATTAGTTGTGCCCTTCAAGAATCTCAAGAACCTTTTCACTACCTCCTAGTGTTTCTCACTGGGGTTAGACTAGAACCTACTTACCAGCCTAACTGTATAACAGATATATGGTCTTGTACACATCATTGCATGCATTAGACTACCAACGACACTAGTTTATGGAAATCTTTCCATCTTTTTACCTAACTCTATTTTGGTACACATATCAGGACTCAATACTACTCCGGTAGCCACTGGATCCATTGGATTGCAGTCTTTCATATTGAATCGCTCAAGTATCTTCTTGATATAAGTCTCTTGTGAAAGAGAAAGGATTATGCTTGAATGATCTCTTTGGATCTTAACTCCAAGTATGCATTATGCTTCAACCATGTCCTTCATTTCAAAGTTCGATGAGAGCCATTCTCTAATAGCTACTATGGAATCTAGACTATTTCTGGCCAATAGTATATCATATACATATAAGGATAGTATAACAAAGTTATCCTCAAACCGCTTAATATAAACGCAGTGGTCTTCCTATATCATTTGGAAGTCATATGAGATTATCTCCTTGTGAAACCTCAAGTACCATTGTTTGGATGATTGCTTTAGTCCATAAATGGACCTTTCAATTTACAAACCTTGTTATCCATTCCTTTCTCAATGAAACCTAATAGTTGTTGCATATAGATTTCTTCACCTAGATCACCATTCAAAATTATGATTTTTACATCCATTTCATGTAATTTCAGGTTTAAACTGTTTACTATTGCCAGGATAAATTTTATATAGAATTGAAGAACACAACATGTGAGAAGGTATCCTCATAATCTATTCTTTCCTGTTGTGTATATCCCTTTACTACTAATCGAGTCTTATATTTGTTAATTGATATATCCACTTTACTCTTAATTTTGAGAACCTACCTATTCCCAAAGGCTTTATGCCTTTTTGGAAGATTAACTAACTCCCAGACTTGATTCTTTTTCATTGAGTTCATTTATTCTTCCATTCCTCTTTAGTAGGACTTGACAAGGACTCATGTATAGAACGGGGTTCATCATCCCCTTCAGGAGTAACCAAGAGTGATTCTCCTTATATTTGGAAGTCCCTCTTAGGAACACTTTACCTGTTACTCCTTCTGATAGGAGTTGCCTGCTTATCTTTTTCCATTTGTCTCAATCTTTATGTTGACCGGTCTTGGCTCCCACTCAGATTGACATACCTAGAGGATTTTAGTATATAAATTTGTTCTACACTATCCTATTCCAGTTCTTCGTCAAGAGATACAGTGTGGTCAACATCTCCTCTATTAGGAAATTCAATTCTATTTCATTCATTGTTTCATCTTCATTTTCGCCTATGAAAATGTATCATTTTTATTGTCTAGAGTAGAGTACCTTATAAAGATACACTTATTTCCTCTAGGACCCAACTTCCCATACTTATGGGAATCATCATGGATATACGTTGATCATGGTCTAAGGATGCTTAAATTTGGCTTGTGTTCTGTCTATAACTCATAGGGTATGGAAGTGACTAATTTTGAGAGTACACAGTTGAGGTCGATTAACTCTAAATTAATCTCTATGTAGTATGGAGATTAACCTAGGTCATATTCTTTATGGGGAGTCAATGCGTAGCTTAACTCTAGATTATACTAAATGTGAGAAGGAAGAGTTGTAACATCCTTAATTTTCTACATCTTAAGGACCAAATGGGAGCATCTAGAACCACTTACAAGGTCATTGAAGTCAAATTACACAATCTAGAATTTTACCCTTCTCGGGTACTGTTCACTTGTCAATTCCAGATAGGTGACCTGGCTTAAAAATCTATAACTAATTCAAGAAAAATTGAAATAAAGTGGTTCAAGTTGCTACGTGAAGCTAACTTAATATTATTTTAGAAAAAAATAACTCGTTGACCATGCCTTGACAAAGTCAACACTCAAAGTTACTGTTCATCCAACATCATTTCCCTAATTCTAGCATTTTGGTCACAACTTTGAAAAATTATCTCTCAATGTGTAGACATAAAAATGAGGCTTTCTACATATAAAATTGCTTAGGATGTGTACTATATGTCTGCCAAATTTTGTGGCCAGAATCCTTCGCTTACTAGGTCAAACTAAAGCTAAAACATATCTTCTTAGGACCTACGTTTTTATCATGATGATTTTATTATTAATTTCTAGCATGCATAACTCATTATTAAACTTTCCCATATTCATTTAGACATGTCTATAACATCATATACAATTTCATCATATAAATAGACATGTACAATATTCAATACAATTAATTATATAAATGGGAAATTCATGTAATACATGCTAGAATATATCATTTCTCTACTATTCTTCTCCCTTCCTTAGCTCTTCTTCATGTATACCTCCTCCATCATATTGGACCTATTATGGTTAGTTATAGGAGGGTGAGATTCTGGGAAATCTTAGTAGTAAATGGTATCATACAATGTATGTAGAGTAATGCTTGGTGCTAACGTGTGTGCTTATAATGATCATGCATGCATATATTTTGCATGCTTCCATGTTAATTACTTATAACAAATGGCCATAGCATAAAAAGAAACAGAACTTTAATCAATCATACATGCTTCACATAATCAAGCCAAACAATAATCACATTGAACATCCAAGTAGAATAAGCATACAAGTATCTTCACTACCTTATACCATAGCTTTTCCTTAATCTGAGAAGCCTCTAACTTCCTTTCTCTTCATAGCTAGCCTTATCAAGGTAGAGAAGTTCATTATTATAACTATTTAAATTTATAAGAATAATCCTCTAATTTATTAGAGCAGGGACTAATATTAGTTACTTACATTAATCCTCAGCGTACTAAGTCCCTAAGCTCACTGGATTGCTCCTAGCTCGATCAGACCTTCTCCTTTTTCTTCCTTTCTTTCTCTCTTTTATCTTTCTCTTTCTCTCTCTTATTTTTCCTTCTTGGCTGTGGTATGCAATGGATGGAAGAGGGTGGGGGTATTTATAGCCTTGAGGTGAAGGAATGAATGGTCCAGATCGAATCACGACGAACAACTCAGATCGCTTGCTTCCTCACCAAGTAACCTTGAATCATCTTCATGAAATCACCATCATGACATCATTATGGACACCTTGCATGCTAGATGGCACCATTATGGGTTCTTGAGGACACTTCAAGTGTTGACTCAGCATTTCTAGGGAATTCTAGTGTCCTATTTTTCAATGGACTGTTGAGATCGCGACACTTGTCTTTAGATCTTTCTTAAGTTTTCTTCTTCTCCAAGCTTAGTGCTATGTGGCATTTTGATGGGTCCCATAAGGACACCTTACATGCCACTTCATGGCTTCTGGATAACTCCAGAGCTTTTCTGATCAATTTCTCAGTTATAATTTCAATCGAGTAATTATACTTTACTAAAAATTATTAAAATATTATTTTAATTATCCTTAGGCCCACATAACTATTGGGGCACGTTTTTGGGCCTCTTGGGATACCATATTAGGTTTTTGATCAAGTCCAACTGCTTTGATGGCTCAATTTCCAAGAAAATTCTCCCAAAAACCTTTATCGGGTGCCCTTTTTCACCTTAAATTCCATTATAAATTCTATAAAGCTTCTTTTTTAGTTGTCTGTTTCATAAATTCTTATAATTACTATAAGAATTTCCTATAACATTTCATTTGATTATGAGATATAGAAGGTCCTGTAATAATTTTCAATTTTCAAAAATTAATATCAATTTTTGGGATCTCAAATCAAAATTCTAAAAAATATGCATAACCCAAATATTGTCCCCTATTTACTAAGTCCCATTCGGACAGTTTTGGGTCATTTCTGTAAATTCCTCATAATTATGATTTTGCCCCTGAATTTGGCAAAATACACTTTAGTCCTTCAATTTGTTAAATTCCACTTTAGTCCCTTACTACATTTTTTAAAATTCTCATTTAGTACCTAAACTTTCAAAACTTTCTTTCCTATATACTTTTATTCTTTTATTTATATACTTGCCCTTAAGGACTTTTTATATTACAATTAAGTCCTTAAAATTTTCACTATTTATAATTTAGTCCCTAAATTTTTACTATTTATAGTTTAGTCTCTAAACATCTTCTGTATATTTCTGGAACTTCTTCTCAAAGGAGTCTGGTACCTACCTTTTTCAGGCTATTCTCTAGGCTCCTAGGCCTAAAAATTAGGATATTACAAGGAGTAGTAGAAGAGAACTTGATTAATAATTTTTAAAAAGTAAAAAAGAGATAATAATAAAAATAAAATAAAAGCAAGAGTGTATAAGGATATCACCAAGAAGACGAGCGCTCCTAAGGATTGATGCATGGCTATCATCGATCAATAATATATTGGAGTTATAACAATTATATATGCTAAAGTCCTTATCATGCAAAACTATAGACAACCGCCATGGTCATAATCAAACAATCCACAATTATAACTACATCTATAACACAATTGCATCAATAATGATTAGTAAAAATCCACTTAGCATGTGATAAATTAAATAATAAATGATTTGTTCATCTAATATGGATATTCAACCGAAAATCCTATAACTAAACATGTGAATCAACATGAATAATTATAAGAGGAAACCAAATATATTAAATGAAGAACAGCAAGTTATAAATTAAAATAATAAATCATAAGGGTTTGATCACAAAGGTGTTTCAATCAAGACCCTAGGTTCAACATATACAAATCTCAAAACCTAAATCTAGAAAATCATAAATTTGCATAAAGGAAAAGATCAAAATATAAAATTGTTCAACTCATAACTCTAAAGCACAGGAACTCAAGCCACTACAATTCTCCTCAAGAACTTAGAAGGAAAGAAATGAAATTGTAGAAAAGATGAAGAAGATGATTGTGATTGTGGTGGTGATCGGTGTCTTGAATGGAGGAACCTTGGGGTCCTTTGTATAGCTTTTGGGATTGATTCCTATTGATGTAGGTCTCTTCACTGATTAGCTTTCCAAAAAATAATGATAATCTTCATTTATCTTCAATATCTTTCATTATCTTGTATTAAAATCCAAGTTATCCCTTGATCCATGAAGATGCCATTGAAGCCTTGGAATATATCTTGGATGATCTTCTTTTCCAAATCCAATCCTAAGATAATATAATAATTTAATACATGAATCCATTATCCAAGGCGCCATATATTAAATTAAATCCCATATCTAGTTGCAAGATAAAGATCAAGATGTATTTATATATCTTGTGTGGCGATTTGAAATATTTGGGAGGAAAGATTTCAAATCATGAATCTAGGATATTGGGAGAATGTATTTGAAATATTCAAAGTGGATATTATTTTGAATTTTGAAAGATGCACTTTGATTAATTTAAATATTAATATCATACTAATATATTAAAAGGGGATAACTATTTTTCTCTAATTAAAATATCTAATTAGATAATAGTAATTTCCCTTTTAATAAATTAATATGTGTTTTCATCTCTTATACTTCATTAATCTTAGGTGACTCCTTTTATAGGCTAATGGGTCAAGTCATAATTATTTTTCTCTTAGTGTGATTAAGAAAATAATAACATTAGTAAAAACAAGAAAATGACATTTTTAGTTATTTAATTTATATAGTCAATTAAAGCACAAAATGAGTAAAACTTCTATAATAATATCTATTAAACGTGGTAAATTCCCTCAAATAGATAGGAAACAATATAATAAAATAGGGATTCATCAACAGTACAGTATGAAGGTGGCTATCAAGAAAGCATTATCCCAATATGAAGTTGGTAGATTTACTTGAGTCATCATAGACTTAACTATGTCTAGAAGAGGTATGTTTCTTATTTCAACAACTCCATTCTGTTATAGATTGCTAGGGATAATTAGTTTCCCAATTATCCCTTTTTCTTCATAGAGCTATTTGAATTGATCAAACAAATATTCACGACGTCGATTAGTGTGTAATGCCTTGATTTTATTATATATTTGATTCTCTATCTCATTAATATATAGTCTGAGACATTCAAGCGCCTCAGACTTATGTGAGAATGAATAGACAAGACTATATCGTGAAAAAATTATCAATAAAGTTAATGAAATATCAAGCTCCGTGCCTTGCCTCATATTTATTGGACCGCAAATTTCAGAATAGATTAATTGCAATGGGCTTTCAACTCTAGTTCCCTTGCCAAAAGGCTTTCTTGTTGCCTTGCCAGCTAGACAGTTTTCAATAAGGACATTTCTATATTTTCAATGGAACCTAGCAATCCTTCTTTAGCCAATTTAATCATTCTATTTTAATTAATATGTCCTAGTCTAGTGTGCTAGGTATTCAAATCATTATTATTGGAAGAAATAGCAAAGAATTCATTAATATTAGAACCACTAACAATATCCAAAAACAAAGAACTTTTTTAGTAGGTCATGTTAGAACACATATTCAATAATGTTTTAATGATGTCAAAAGGAACCCAAAATAATCAAAAGTGTTTCTGTGTTTAAATGATGTTAAAGAAAACATAAGGAGTTAATCGATTAGTCAATCGATTAATGAGTATCAATTAATCAATTGGTTGTTCGATTAATGTCAAGATAGTATTCTGTGCTAATAAAGAAAATCAATTAATCGATTATTTAATCGATTAATGAGTGTCTATTAATCGATAAGTGTTCAATTAATGTCATGGAATTGCTCTTTGGAATAAAAAGATAAGTCAATTAATCCATTAGTTAATCAATTAATTCTAATTAATTGATTGTCTATTCGATTAATTTGTTCAGAACAACTCTTCCTTTACTCAAAAGAAACTCCATTAATCAATTAGTTAATTGATTAATTTATATTAATCAATTAACTATTCGATTAATCATAATTCAAATATGAATTTATAATCGATTAATTTACATTAATTTCTATATCAATTTTTCCAAAGACATTAATCGATTAGGTAATGAATTAACTTATATTAATCGATTAGTTATTTGATTAACTTCATATATTTCAAAGATCTTTCTCTATTTGCATTGAAACTGATTGAATCTCTCTTTGAGCTATATATGATTGTTTCAAATATAAAGTATGCATATGTTTCTCATCATTCTTCATTGTATATCTTTTGAGATATGGTTGAAAATTCTGATCAATGTGATGCTCTATTTTATGTTTCTCTCATTAATTGAAATATTGATCGAATTAATAATAATTAATCGATTAATACATAATATTTTTTTGAAAGCCATATGAACTTGATTATGAATTTGATCTTTTCTAATGAGTTGATTATTATTAGTTCATACACTTAATCACTGCTTTAACTACTAACAAATCTTTTGAGATTGAGTGTGTTCAGAAAAGGCGAGAAGATTGAAATGATGAAGGCCACGCAACATAAACTTGCTACTTTTGTTAAAGCATGAAATGCTCACCTACCCACTAATGAAGCCTTCATTCCAAAGGTTACAACATTTACAAGTCTAAGTCTAACGACTACCAAATAAAGTAAATGCTATTTAAGGACTCCACATCAATGAAGAAACAATAAAAGACGAAACAACAACTTCTGAATTTATTACATTATCTATTTCTTCATTATTGTATAACCCAACATTATTGAGCTTCAGTGTTCATAATCATATATACTCTTTGAGAGAGATTGTGAATATTTTTCATTCATTCTATTTACTTAAGAGATTAGTTCTCCTAAGTTGGGACTATTACCTTACAGGAAGTAAGGAAAAGTGATTGAGAGAATCAATTGTTGTACTGAGATGCCAAGAGCCCGTTCAAATCTTGGAGATAGTTGAAAATCTCATAAGGCCTCTAGGGATTAGACGTAGGACAAGAGGATTAGTTCGAACTAGGATAAACTGACTTGTGTTGATTCTTTTATCCTTTGGTGAAATCTTTCTTATCTCTATTCTTTTTATTCAAACATATTCTTGTTGTCTTAAAGTTTTTAAATTTCCATTAAAAAGTTTAAAACACCCAATTCACCCCCTCTTAGGTGTATATGCCTAGACTAACAAGACAGCTGCACAATAAAAGATTGAGTTGCTAAAAATATCTGCAACTTTATCATGAAAGTTTACATCAAACCTAAACTCTAAAAGGCATAAAACAGATACTAAGTTTCGCATGATGTCAGGAGCATGAAGCATATCATGGGGCATCAAGGCCTTTCTATCATGCCAAGGAAATTTGCAGGTGCCAATGCCTCTAACCTAGATCCTCGCATTGTTCCCTACGTAAAGCCACGTGCTTTGATATGGCAGTCGACGGTACTCCATGAAAGATTCTCTATCCTTGGTTACGTGGTTTGTGGAGCTTAGATCAATAACCCAAGAAGAAATTGTTTCCATTAGGAAAACAATACTAGAAACATATGAAGCATGTGAATTCACATAATTCACTAATACCTTTTTGCTCTCAGCTTGTTTAGAACAGTCACATGTGAAATGGCCTATCTTTTGGCAGGCAAAGCACTTGACCTTCTTTAGGCCCATATGCTTCTTTCTACCTTTGCTTTCCTTCTTCTTGAATTGCCTTTTGCCCTTTTGAAATTGAGGACCACCCTTTTTCCCTTTCTTTTAGAACTTCTTTCCCATCTTGACATAAGGCTTTGATTGGGAAGTGCCAGCATTCTCAATCATATAGGAATGTCCAGAGGTCCTGTAAGCCTCCAGACATTCATCTTCCATCTCCAAAGGTGTCATATCCTGATTTTTAGGCCTAGAAGCCCAGTATGTAGCCTGAAATAGGTAGGCTACCAGGCCCTGTTGAGCAAAAGTTCCAAAAATATACAAATGATGTTCAGGGACTAAACTGTAGATAATGTAAGTTCAGGGACTAAATTATAAATAGTGAAAGTTCTTGAGGGCAAATATATATATAAAAAGTTAGAGACTTTAGAAGAGTCTCCTGGGCTTCGAAAGAGAAAAGAGGTTAGTTAGAGGCCTAAGGTTGAGATAAAGATCTCAAAGGGATGATTTACAATGTTAAAGCCTAAGTAAGGGTAAGATCATAATTTTAGAAAAATCCCAAAGGCATAATGGTCATTTTGAGAAAGAAAGGAACTAAAGTCAAAAATCTAAAAGTTTCAAGGTATGAAATGAAAGTAGACACAAGTTATGGGCCATTAAGTGTAATTATGAAAAGTTGAGGGCCTAAAGTGTAATTTTTAAAAGG
Organism: Leucaena leucocephala; assembly: GCA_037074615.1. Lineage (NCBI taxonomy): Eukaryota > Viridiplantae > Streptophyta > Magnoliopsida > Fabales > Fabaceae > Leucaena > Leucaena leucocephala. The sequence continues at coordinate 20,197,730 of CM073532.1, read as the reverse complement.
GCAAAATGGTAATTATGGAAAGTTGAGCAAGAAAAGGCTAAAAAATGCCTAAAAATAGTTTAGCCCCAAATTTTACCAGTAAATAGAAAAAAATTATTCTAATCAGTTTAACGCAACATAGAATTTTGATTTGAGGTCTTGATAAATTTATATGAATTTCTATATATTAGGAAATTAGTACAGTATCTTAGGGATCTCAAAATCAGATAAAATTTGTTAGTAAATTCTTATAATTAATATGAGAATTTATGAAACTGACAGAAGTAAACAAGGAGTCCTGTAGAATTAATTATAGAATTTATGGTGAAAAAGGACACCGATAAATGGTTTAAAGGAAATGTATGTAATTTTTATTAGGACTTCTGGATCTCAAAAAATTATGAAACTTTGCAAAGAATTCATTTTATATTAGAATGAATTTCCAAAAATGTCAAAATTTATAAAAGAGGTGTTTAGAATTTATCTCAAAAATTAGGGTTATTTAAGGATATCGGTATAGGAAGTGCCTTAGAATTTATATCAATTAGCAATTGGACCCAAGGAAGGCCCAATATTAGTGTCATGCAGCAGCCCAATAAGTCCCAAAAGTTTTTTGGAGCCCAAGTTCAATAATGGATAATTTATAAATTTTTGAAAAAGAAAAGAAAAGAAATTAAGGAAGCTTCAAGAGGAAGATTAGGGTTTGCACATGGTGGGCCCCACAAGGCAGCACACATGGCGTCAAGCAAGGAGGGAGAGAATGATTTTTGGCATGTGATCTTATCTCAAATTTGGCTTCTAGGGCAAGCCAAGATCAAGAGCAAATATGGACTATTGGATTAAATAGTGTTTAAGTGCATCTTGACCTTTCATTTTCCATGGAATTTTTCTATAAATACCCCACCATTTTCCTTGTAAAATCGTGTCATATGGTACCTTGGGGAAACTATGATCAAATGAAAACTCAAGCCAAGATAAGAAACATTCAAGGCACCAAAGTTTAAGGTTGCTAGGGATTAAGGTAAGTAATCTATCCTAGCTTATTTTCTTTTAATTTGGGGGCTTGAACTTAGAGCTTTTATGGAAGAAAGTTGAACTTTACCTAGGGTATATGTGATGTCCAAAACCCTATATGAAAAGAGAAAGAAGAAATTAAAGTTAGAGCTATGTGATTGATGTTTAAACAAACTAGTTAGATAATTGGTTATTGAATCAAGTTGATATTCCTGACTTTGCCATGAATAAAACCTTTGACCTGCACTATTTTGGATAGAGGGAGATGGAATTTCAATGATCTAATGTTCTATGGAATTTATATGATGATTTTTTATAGGATTAATAGGTTTGGAACCTTGGAAGTATTGGAATTGAAAGTTATAATTTTTTAAAGTCTTCTCTATACGATTCACATGCATGAATAGTGATTGAAATTTTATGATTTTGATGCTTCCAATGGTTTTAAAATGAGAAGTTGTGTGGGGGAATAAAGTAGAGAAATAAGTATTGGAAGCATTGGAATCAAAATGAGAATTTTTGAAAGAAAAACGAGAGTTATGCAATTCTAACGAGAACATTATGTAGTTGCTGGAATTTAGGATTTCTGAGTTTATAAATGGATTTAGAAGGCCAAATTGTGTAGGATAAGGTCAATACATCAATTGATTCAAAGTCCAAGTCAATTAGTAAAGATTAAGGAAAGCTATGTTAGTTAAAGTATGTTCAATGTTCGACAAGCCTATGTTTTTATATATTTATTCTTATCATTTTAGTGGGCTTTTGTCATTATTTTGGGCCTTAATTGAAACATCTTCCCTTAGACCCATTAGAGTACACTTGCGGAAGCGATGTTGACTCGATTAACTATACTGATTCGGTAATTCCCCCATGAGAACTACCATTCTACATAAGTACTCAGGAAAGACTGGATGAACCGGCTAGGTCCACTCTCTTCCAGCCTCCTTAGACAGTACCTATATACACAATACGTATCATCTTATCCTATCTTCATTCTGCCGTAATTTTAGCAGCATAACGGCGTCTCTAAACCTTCTCAAAATTCTCTTCAACATAACCTCCCTGTAATGGGTTATACATGGGGGGTGAGATTCGGGGGAATCTCAGTAGTAATAATCATAACAATATATGTAATGAAGTGTGATAGTGCTTGCTTGTGATTGTGTACAGATAAGTATGCTGCGTGCTTCCATACTCAATAATAACATATGATCATAGCATTATGTAGTAGAGCTTCAAGCATAACATATAAGACAACAGTCCAACCAAACAATAGCACATTAAATCACAAAGCCATTACATAAAAGTTAGGATTAGTTACTACCTGGCTAGCTAAGCAGAACTCTACTAGCTCTATACTACTTCCGGCTCTACCAGAACTTTCTTCTTTCTTTCCTTCCTCTCACTTTCTCTCTCTAGAACTCACTTCTCTCTCTTTCTTGGCTCTTGGCAGTGCATAAAATGGCAAGGGGGAGGGGGTATTTATACTTGAGGCAAGGTGAAATGGATGGCTTAGATCGATTCACGATGAATGGCTTAGATCGCTTTGCTTGTTCACCAAGTTTCGCTTATGTCATCATGATGACATCATCCTCCATGATGACTCATCAAACATGACATCATCATGGGACACCTCACATGCTAGGTGGCGCAATGGTGGGGCCCTTGGGACACCTCACTAGCTGACTCAGCATTTTTCCAGAGTCTTGTCCTGGAATAAACGGCTAAGATCGTGCCACGTGTCATTAGCTTTTTCTTCCCCTTCAGATAGTGCCATGTGGCACCTTATGGGTCCCATGAGGACACCTTTTTCGTCACCTCATGGATTCCAGATAAGTCCAGGACTTTATCTGATCACCTCCTCGATCATCATGCCAACCGAGTAACTTTACTTTACGGAAACAGCATTAAAATAGTATTTTAATGCTACTTTTACTCACATAACTCTTGGGCTACGTTATTGCACTCTGAAAATGCTATCTTGGGTCTCTGATCAAGCTCAAGTACTCTGATGGCTCGATTCCTAAGAAACATCCCTTGGCAAATTACCAAAATACCCTTGGTTCCTCTTTCTTTACTTTAATGAGTCTAGGGGCATTATTGTTTTTTCACATCTTACCAGAGTATTCTCTGACCCTGGTCAACTATTTAGATAACCTTTCTGGACTGTCTATCCTTAGACATACGATATGGCTTCTGGTCACAGTCCGATCATCTCTATTCGGACTACTTTTCTTTTACCGATTATAACTGTAAATTCCCATCTTCAGGAATCTTTACAGAAAAATCGGGACCTCAAATCAAAATTATGTGACTCATCATTCAACCCAGAATTCTTTTCTCTATCTCCCAGTATTTTCAGATATTAAATCCGGACCGAGCTATTTTGGCCTGAAAGTACGCTCGCGCGCACACTTTTCAAACTGACCATTTTACCCTTGGTCACTTTTCTAATTCTTACATACTCATAGGGACCTCATATGCATATTTACAGTTCAGTGAAATGATCAGCATAATTTTCTCTATTTTGTGACAAACTATGGTACTCACCGACTACCAACCCGATCTTTCCCATAATTACGATTATGCCCCTATATTCTCTTTCTAACATCTTTTCTTATCTTCTTATCCTTCATCTTAAGTTCTAGAAATTCTCTTTTAACAACTCATCCCCTGAACTCTTCGAGAGTCATTGTTAATTGAAAGGCTCGGCAACCCGCCCATATCAGGTTATCTTACTCAGGAGCCAGCCCATGTCTAGCTACCTGCAGAATTCCTAGGCTTAAAACTTAGGATATTTCTTACATTCCTCTTTTTGAACCTAGGTGAACTGTCCCTATTTTGTAGGTCAAAGACTTAACTCATCTTTAAATCCTGAAGGACTTAGTTCATCCCTCGAATTCCTACAAAATATAGATAAGTGATCTGCCCATATCAGATTACTACCCTGGGACTACGGGTTTAGCAGCCTGCCCATATCAGACTACCTTCCAGTTCTGCTAGACCCAAAAATTGGGATGTTACATTAATTATATTATTTGTGTATCAATTGAGTTATTGAACCTTACAATGAATTAGTGTTTAATAGGGGCATAATTATCATATTTTTATTATTTCTCCCAAACAACTATTTTTGGAACAAAATTTATTACATTATTATGATTTTATATTTCAGAAATTTAGGAGAAATCAGAATTTACAAATGACACTAAAGGACCATAAATTCAGGAATTACATTGAAGGACCCATCACCTTTTTAAACAAGGCATGCAGAACCACGCAAAACACACCTTTAGTGCCTTCTATTCCATTCATGGCTGCAACTCCACCTCCTATCATCTTCATCAAACCTCCATTCCTCCGTCCACACACATACCTTCTCCACTCAACTCTCCTCTATCCATCTCCATCAGCTTCCACACTCATCTTCTGGCAGCACGACTACATCTCTAACACAAACCCCACTGTCGTCGCTCCATTCCATCATCATCACATGCCTCTATCTCACTGTTCTGGCAGCAGCTAAACCACATCTCACACAGTACCACTACATGCAACCTGTCTGTTATCATAGTCCTCCTCTCCATCATCCACCAGTTAACCACTCTTCCTAAGCCTCCATTCCGTTAGACCACTGTTCCGTCTCCTCTCCACCAACCTTCTATCATCACAGGATGTAGTACAGTGAGCAGCCGACACCTATCATCATGCTGCTGTCGCCTACACTTCTTCCTTCATCACAATAGCCAGCACTGTAAGCACAGTCCGCGAAGACAAACATGGGTGGCCATGAAAGCTTAACATTGGCGTGGATCTCTATAGCTATGTGTGGCTAGAGCATATTAATCGTTCTATTCAATGGCAAGAGCATGAGCTTGGAATCTTAAAGGGGAGTTTAAGTTACTTTAATTTTCACCCATTAATTATTCTGCGATTCATAGGTCTTAGGATAATTTTATAATTATTGAAAAGTTTTCTAATGATTTATTTATATTTATTGAGGATTATTGTGAATGAATTTTTTCTTAACATTTGATATTATTATTGAATTAACTTTAATTTCAATTACTTTGATCTGGGTCAGACATTGTATTGAGAATATTGTGAATATTTAGAGATTTTTCAAAGCGGCTTGAATTATTAGATCGTTGTATCTCCTGCTAGCTTTAATTCTATTTTTATGAATTATTAAGTTATAATCAAGCATTAGTTTTTAATATCTTTAGTCTTATTTTAGTATTCTGGTGGCAGTTAGTAGATTGGGACTTTAGAAAATATTTTGTGACAATTCGAGGTGGCTCAGTTGTTGGATTAAAAGTAAAGGAAAGTCAAGTATGTGAGGTAGTAAACTATCCTAAACTTGTATGTATTGGATGTTATGCTTGATTGTGTTATGACTACGTTGAATTGTGTTGCATATGTGTATATGATTGAAGCTCTGTGCTATGATTACTTTGACCAATTGTATTTTATATGTTATATGGAAGCATGCACATTACACAATGTTAACACTTTTACAAGCAAGCACAAGTATTTACATTGATGTATACATTATTTAGTACCATTTGCTACTGAAATTTCCCCAAAAATCTCACCCTATCCATGTAATCCTAATCTCAACAAGTTCATGAATGATGAAAGAGGATGAAGAAGCATGAAGAGAAGTTAGGGATTGGATAATGTAAATATTATATGATGAATGTATAAATTGTTGCAAGTAATAATGTTATATGACAAGTTTAAGCAACAATATTCATGATGGAATAAATGTATAAAATTTTATAAACACTTAGTTAACATGTCAAGCTTTATTTTGACACCAAGTACACCTTATTTTGATGTCTATACAAAGAGAACAAATTTTCCAAATTTAGGAACCATAATCTATTTTCAGAATTTTTGACCAAATGAATAGTAATCTTTGACGATTAAACTATACTGATTGACTAAGCCTTTAGTCTGGGACTTATTTTTCCATTAAATTACATTATGTTATATTTAAGTATCCTTTTGAACCACTTCATTTCAATTTTTTTAGAATTAATTATGACTTTTTGAAGTTCGTCGCCAAATCTGGAATACCATATGAACAGTAACTCGTGAAGAGTAAAAATTTTAGATTTAGCTAATGGACTTCAAAGGTCATGTAAATGGTTCTAAATGCTATCAAATGGTCCCTAAGATGTACAAAAGTAAGGATGCTATATTTTAGTATCAGAGCAAAGTTTTTGGCATCATATAGGATAATTCCCATACCTTAAACCTAAGTAGTTAACATTATGTTAAGGTTAGGGTGCTTCGTGAGAAGTTAATATCACTTAAATTTGGATCTTGAGTGAACCAAGAAGATTCCCTCCCTAGATGATTAGTTCACTGCTTAAAGTTGGATTCAGATAAGGAATCTTAGGAAGAGAATGTTTAGAGAAAGATATGTTCAGGTTGTGACAGGAGAAGACCTTTGGTCGCGACAGAAGAACACAGAGCCATCTGGTCATGACGAGTCGAGTAAGAGGGTCGCAACAAATATACACAAAAAAGTATAGGTCGCGACGAGTCAGGTCATAGGATGCGACTAATGTGCACAGAGGATATGGGTCGCGACTGGGATATATAGAGACCAAACATTATAGCAACGACATGAATGAAGGTGCCAACCTCTAGTTGATATGGATGGCCACAGGGTGTTGACAAAGTAGATTATACGAGGTACATAGATACAAAAGTTCAATTTAAGACGATGTTCAGAAGTAGATCCTCCATGTGATCACTAGGAGTATATCTATGTTTCGAAAGACTTAGTTCAGCTCGTCTTTACTGAATAGAATAATCAGAAGTTAGATTGATACTTGCCTAGGAATAATCCTAGCACATGGCTTAAGTTTAGAGACATGATGGTTAACAGATAGAGAGCTAATGTTCCCAAAACAGAGGAACCCCATCATGAAGAAACAATAACCTAGCTGATCTAGGATAGAGCACCCCATATAACAGAAGTAATAGTAGTAAACGATGAATGAGATCCATGTGACTTAAGTTCGCTAGGATAAAGGAAAAGACCAGAAAGAAACCACAGTCTGGTGAAGAACAGACTGGGGCTGATATATAGACAAAAGAAGTTAAGAGATAGTAGAAAGATGAAGAAGTTACTCTATAGAGATGGAGATTGATCCGCTCACCTGAGAAGTTTTTCTGGAGTAGTTTTATGAGAAGCATTCCTCTAAGTTAGATAGAGATGAGCATGAGGCTAAGTGTTAAGGCAGGGAAAGAGGAACCCTTTGATAAATACTTAGCTAAGTTCACCCACATGAACAGTGAGAGTTGAATGACTGAGAAGTTAATTCACGGATTGAATTCCGTATTACAAACAAAGAATTTTTCTCAGGTAGTTGCAAAAGTTTAACAGAGCAGTAGATGTATGTAAGATTAGAAAAAGAAGTTTATGATGTCTAGAGAGAGAAAGGTAGCCACAGTTTAAAAGATAAAGAGACTCCCTTGTGGATGAAAGAGTAATGATCAAGAGATAGATAGAGTAATGAAGGGGTTGAGTCTATACCCTGATAGGAGGGTAACGTGGCAGCCTAAGTTAGATGAGTAGTTATTTTAGGTTCCTGAATAAATGATCAGGATCTGACAGATAATGTGACAAAGGAAAGAATGCTTTAAAGTTTACCTAGTTAGTTGTATGATGGATGGCTGAGTAAATTATGTGATGATGATATGGCTTATGTTACCGTAAGCTATGATGAATAGTCATATCTCCTTGCAGTTGTATATGATGGCACGCATGTTAGAGTATGCTATGATGAATGAATACTCCCCTTTCACAGTATATGCAGGGTAGAGTATATGAGATGAGAAAGTTATAAGAGAGTTATGTTGCTCCCATACCATACAACATGCAATAAGAATGTACCCAGGATGATAGACAGTCTCTGTAATTGGGACAATCAGTTATAGTTATGATTGGGGTTACTCAGGTATTTCTATTGGCTTGTGAATATAGTACTTAAGGGCCATTTCTTATGTTAAGGTTACAGCAAGTATCAAGAAGGTGGTAGTGTTATAACTCTATCAAAAGAAATGATATACATAAAAAAAATAGATAACAATAAAGAGATTATTTTCATATCACTCTTCAGATAAGAGTTGGATCTGAAATAGATAGCTCTTAGATAAAGCTAGATTCAGATTAGTTCATATCACTCTTCAGATAATAGTTTGATCTGATGCAGATTGCTCTTTAGATAAGAACACAGATCAGATACAGATTGCTCACAATTAGGGCACAGATTGAAATAAGAAGTTATGATATGGCCATAGCAGTAGAATGCAATGGCAGGTGGTTAGACCATGATTGTACAAGGCAATAGCCCATGATAAACCATAATAGAGTAAGAAAGCAAAAAAAAGAACTCTTGAGTAAGAGAAGAAGTAAGTAAAGTCTTGGTAAATAAATGGGCTACTGGATGTATTTCTTAATTTTTTTTATTGAGTTATCAACAAGTGGAAGTAGTTAACCTTATAACTTAGTCAGTTGATTTTAGATCTTTCAGAGATGATGATACAGTACAACAAAATCACAGAGGATTTCAGAGGGTCGCAGTTAGATCCTAACATGGCTCCAGGGTCTCAGTTAGATCCTGAAGAGGCTTACGGTTGATCGCAGTTAGATCCTGAGGTTGCAGTAGACCTAGCCGAAGGAAAGTAATGAGCCATGAAGATATGAGTACAATGCAGTATCTCTCTTAAAAGATGATTACCAAAGACAAAGTTAAAATAAGGAAGCTTCACTAGTTGATTAACTCATCCAGAAAAATTATTTATAATGGTTTTCCTCAAATAACCTCTATTATATACAAAGTAAACTTAGTTTTTCTTAAATGAAGAAAGAGTCCAAGTTTAAGTCTGAGTGCTTATATTCAAAGTTTTGTATAAGTCTGCCTGAGGAACATAGAAGAGAACCCCATATATTTTGAGAACAGAAAGTATGAGCAGATAGATCCTCTAGATGAGGATAAAAAGATTAAAATGCCAAAGAGACTTAGAGAAGAGGGTCTAAGGCAGAGTACAGTTAAACACAGTTATATGAGAAAGAATATGCTACAACTTAGAGATATATGAAATATAACCTAGCCCTAACCTAGTAGCAGGCTTAACTGAAAGGTGCTCAGGCAAGAGTAGCCCAATGATGGGTGATCCTTGGGAAGTGATGAGAAATAGTGTAAATGCCATAGAAATTTGGCATAGATACACAAAGTTATGTAAGATAGTAAGAAAAGTTAAAAAGAGTTAGAGAATTTAAGAAAAGTTATGAAATGTAAGGGACATTCTCCTTAGAGAAATTCTTCATCAAGGTTTGAATAGAGATTTAACCCTAAAATTTTGAGATGAAATTTATTTTAAGGGGAGGAGAAATATTATATCCTAATTTTTAGGCCTAGAAGCCCAGTATGTAGCCTGAAATAGGTAGGCTACTAGGCCTTGTTGAGCAAAAGTCCTAGAAATATACAAATGATATTCAAGGACTAAACTGCAGATAATTAAGGTTCATGGACTAAATTATAAATAGTGAAAGTTCCTAAGGGAAAATATATATAAAAGTTAGAGACTTTAGAAGAGTCTCCTGGGCTTCAAAAGAGAAAATAGGTTAGTTAGAGGCCTAAGGTTGAAATAAAGATCTCAAAAGGATGATTTACAATGTTAAAGCCCAAGTAAGGGTAAGATCATAATATTAGAAAAGTCCCAAAGTCATAATGGTCATTTTGAGGAGGAAAGGGACTAAATTGAAAAGTCTAAAAGTTCCATGGTATGAAATGAAAGTAGAAACAAGTTATGGGCCATTAAGTGTAAATATAAAAATTTGAGGGCCTAAAGTGTAATTTTTAAAAGTTTTACCCATCGTCCGTGGGTTCAACTGGCAAAGGGGTGAGATATGCGACCATTTGGAGCGTGTTCAATCCCTGGGGAGTACCACTTTGTTATAGTTCTAGTCGCAATGCTTGGGGAGGCATCCTAGCTCTTGGGTGCCTACGTTTACGCCTGAGGGTAATAGACGGCTCGCCCTACTCTATATTGGTATCCCCTAAGAGGAAGGGAGACTTTACCCTGCCCTTGGATCGTGGGTGAGTCTAACCCCTTTCTAAATATTTCAGTATAAAAATAAAAAATTTAGGGGCAAAATGGTAATTATAGAAAGTTGAACCAAAAAATGCCAAAAAAAGCCTGTAAGTGTTTTAGCCCCAAATTTTACCATTAAATAGGAAAAATTATTCTGATCAGTTTAACGCAACATAGAATTTTGATTTGAGGTCCCGATAAATTGATATGAATTTTTGAAGATTAGGAAATTAGTACAGTATCTTATGGACCTCAGAATCAGATAAAATTTGTTAGTAAATTATTATAACTAATATAAGAATTTATAAAACTGATAGAAGTAAAAAATGAGTCCTGTAGAATTAATTATAGAATTTATGGTGAAAAAGGACACCAATAAATGGTTTAAAGGAAATGTATATAATTTTTATTAAGATTTCTGTGTCTTAGAAAATTATGATACTTTTCAAGGAATTCATTTTATATTAGAATGAATTTTTAAAAATATTAGAATCAATAATAGAGGTGTTTAGAATTTATCTAAAAAATAGGGCTATTTAAGGATATCGGTATAGGAAGAGCATTGGGATTTGTACTAATTAGCAATTGGACCCAAGGAAGACCTAATAATGGCATCATGTAGCAACCCAATAAGTTCCAAAAGTTATTTTGGAGCCCAAGTCCAATAATGGATAATTTATGAATTTTTTAAAAAGAAAAGAAAAGAAATTAAGGAAGCTTCAAGAGGAAGATTAGGGTTTGCACATGGTGGGCCCTAGTATTGGGAAAACGGGCTAGCCCGTGGGTTGTGGGCAGCCCACCACAACCTGCAGGCTTGGCAAAACGCTCGCCAGCCTGTCACTTTTTTTTAATATTTTTAAAAAATTATTTCTAAATTTTTAAAATACTAATAAAAAATTTATAATGTTATATTAGCATAATAAAAAAATTGCTAATGTTATACTCTTAAAAATTCCTATTTTTATAAAAACAAATATACAATTTTATAGCTATAAATCTAAATAAACAGTAACATAATATTAATCAATTATAATATTTTAACATATATTAGTAAATAAGTAATCATCTTTACTAGTATGCAATGACAGGAGTATTCAAAGTAACATTTGAGTAAAATAAATAATAATATTAAAATTTTTTAAAAAAAGTGAGTCAGCGGGTTGAGGGGGCGGGTTGTGCAGGCCGCCCCAAAACAGGCTGGCATTTTGCCAGCCCGAGCCAGCCCCCCTTTGAAGTAAAATGGGCCTAGCCCTCGTTTTACCAGCTCTAGTAGGCCCCACAAGGCAGCACACATGGCATCAAGCAAGGAGGGAGAGAATGATTTTTGGCATGTGATCTTATCTCAAATTTGGCTTCTAGGGCAAGCCAAGATCAAGAGCAAATATGAACCATTGGATTAAATAGTGTTTAAGTGCATCTTGGGTTTTCATTTTCCATGGAACTTTTCTATAAATACCCCACCATTTTCCTTGCAAAACCGTGGCATATACCTTGGGGAAACTATGATCAAATGGAAACTCAAGCCAAGGTAAGAAACATTCAAGGCACCAAAGTTCAAGCTAGCTAGGGATCAAGGTAAGTAATCTATCTTAGCTTATTTTTCTTTAATTTGGGGGCTTGAACTTAGAGATTTTATGGAAGAAAGTTAAGATTTACCTAGGGTATATGTGCTGTCCAAAATTCCTTATTTTGATATATGTACAAAGAACGAATTTTCTAAATTCAGGAATCATAATCTGTTTTCAGAATTTTTGACCAAATGAATAGTAATATTTGACGATTTAATTGTACTGATTGACTAAGCATTTGGTCTGGAACTTATTTTTCCATTAAACTACATTATGTTACGTTCAAGTATCCTTTTGAACTACTTCATTTCAATTTTTGTAGAATTAATTATGATTTTTTTAAATTCATCGCCGAATCTAGAGTACCATATGAACAGTAACTCATGAAGAGAAAAAATTTAAGATTTAGCTAATGGACTTCAAATGTCAAGTAAGTGATTCTAAATACTATCAAATGGTCCCTAAGACTTACAAAAGTAAGGATGTTACAAAAGACCTAGCTACACCGTTAAAAGTAACGATATTATCATTATGGGTTAAGTTGACTTTCATATGCTACCAAACTAGTAGGGAGCGATCTGATCACATATTGCACTTGCTGTTTATCAGATAAGGTATGACCAGCTTTCTTAAGTTCTCTGATCATGTTAGCCATCTCTCTCAGATGTTCCTTTATAGGAGTATTTGCCCTAAGCTTATGGTATCAAACTTAATTGTCAGCCTCCTAAGCTTAGTGGTAGAAACATCGCCAAATTTATCCTATAGTACAATCCACATGGCTTGATTGGTCTTGTGCATCTCAAATTCACACATGATGTCATCTGCTATGGCACTAAGAAGCGTGATTCTAGCTACACTATTCATCTTCTTTCAAGCGTGGTAAGCCTCTTAGTCTCTCCTATACTAGACTATATTCTCAGCTTTAGGTTTAACTTTAGCAGACGTCAAAGGTTCAATAGCATCTTGTTCCCCTAAGTTGTACTGGACCTTTAGATTCTAGAATCCCAATTGTCCCCATTCAGTTTTCCACCTTTATTTAGTTCAACAACAATGTTCTTGGTTGCCATTATACTAGGTTTTCTTCTAAAGAGAATCATACCATAGAACATTTCAGTCATATAGCACAGTGAAGTGTACAATATCGTGTACTTGTATTATTCTGAACTAGAAAATAATGACACTATCAGGAGCATACAATTGTACCTCCGATCACACAGTTATTAGCAATAATCATTATGTACTATCAAGAATTCTATACAAGTACTTTAATAATAAAAAATAACTTTTAGAAGCCTTATCTTCTAAAAGCTATCACTTATAAGAAGCATACTTTGATTATACATGAATAATCAAATTGCAATTAAATGAGCTTCATTAAATAAAATAAAATGTGCAGTCTAGTTATGATACATGAAATCATGCCTTCAAATGCAATAAAACATAAGGAGAGCCAGTAATGAGATACATCAATCAAAATAAGAGCCGAAAAATTTAAGAAAAGCTCTCCTTAGTTTTCTATGCTTGGGTGACTTAAGCATAAATTTTGAAGTTCTTTCTATAGCTTCAAGCCAGAAAGGTTTTCTGGTGCACTAGCCTCTGTCTTTTACTTGTCTTATATATTCCATTTAAGTATAGAATTTTGTGTCCTTGTTAGTCATTAACTCGGCATAATCATAAAGAACTTTATAAATGCATTTTATGTTCATGAGTTTGGCTGCTTGATCTTTAGCTATTCTCCTAGCCAAAACTAGGGTACAGGGTTACTTCACTTCTTCTTCTTCCCCTTTCATAAGTTGTTCAGGAAGAGAAGGTGCAGAGTTAGATCTAAAATTTATGAACATCAATTGAAGCTCCTCAGGTAAAGGATCTCCATTGGTTCCTCATGATCCTCCTCAGGATTTTGCTCAAGATTCTGTTCTAGATCTGTATCAGGATTTTCTTTAGGGTTCTCATCAAGATCTTATTCTCTATCATTAATCTCTACAAGCTCCTCTGGATCTTCTTCTTCAAGAAATTCAGGATCTAAATCCTTACTCAGAGGTTCATTTTCTAAAAATTCATCGTCCAGATATAAGAAGGTTAATAGAGCATATTTAGTGATTTCAATGCTACTTGAAGTCTTTTGACTCATTTGCACTTAGGAATTAAATAATATAAATTATCATAATTTTTTAAAATTTTTAAACACCTAAAAGTATCAGAAAATGCATTGAATACTCATAAACAGGTCTAAAATTATCCCTAAAATAGGCAAAATATATATTAAAATAAAGATCTAGATTTTAGTAATTTTTAGGGACAAACCCCTCAATCAGAGGCCCCACGCTCCCTCATGCGCCCTAAGAAGGTAAAATTAAAAAAAAAAATAAAAGAACCAAAACTTTGCCTACTCTTGGCCCTAGCGTGTGGAATCCACGCGCCATTATAGAGCTGCCATATAGCCCACAAGCCACATGACAGTTCTACCTAAAAATTCCTTTCTTTTTTCACAAAAATTATTTTTTAATTATGGATCCGGGTTGGATCCACTAACCAGACTGGTCCAATACCCCAAGCCCAACTTCTGTTATTTATAATTAAATTGGATCGGGTTGGGCTTAGTCAAACTAGACCCAAAAACTAACTTTTTTTGTTTTATTTTTTCATCTTGTTGGGTTGGACAGTCGCCCAAATTTTTTTCAGCTTTCACCTTCCTTTTTTTAATAATACAGCTGCAAAACGACGTCAGTTTTGGCTAGAGGTCATCTTCAACCTCTTGCTGGGTCACAACTTACCTGTTTTGTAGGTGGGTCAGGTCTGTCAGACTCAACACCTTCCCTCCTTTATAACTCGGCCGTTTGACGTCTGTTTTCAACGTTCTTGGAGTTCATTTCTATCATTTTTGTGAGCTCTACACAATAAGACTATTTTTAAATCCTAAATTAGATTTTTTAGGTCATCCAATTTTACCCAAAACTTCTATCCTCTATAACTCCACTATTCGACATCTGTTTTGATATTTTTGGAGTTTACTCTCATTGTTTTCGTGAGCTGTTCTATGGTACTATTTTTAGAGGCTAACTTGGTGTTTTCATAAACTCAAAAAAATGTACTGGCATATAGTTTAGTTTTTCACTCGCTATGTTTTCTTATCTCTACAATATGAACTTACAGTGAAGAACTAACAAAGGTAGATTCATGCAGTGGAAATAATCACAAAAAATAAGAACCTAGTTACACAGTACTACTACAGTGATGACGTCTTAGTGATGCTAAAATGACACAACAATACTATTACAATTTTACACCAAGAACTTAAGACAGAAAATACTACTCAGTCTTTCGATAGTTCAGTCTTCAGATAAGTCAATAATAAAATCTTCTTCATCATCTTCTTGTTTTTCTGATATTGAAGTAGATTCTTCTTGACTTGGTGGGGTTGTTTGATCTTGCTATTGGAGGAGTTGCAGTATAGAACTGAGTTGGGTGATAAGGCTAATCTTATCGTTTGTTGAACCGAGGATGGTCTGGACCCTAGACTTCTGATTTAAAAACTTACTTTGTTTTGTCATATAGAAACTAGGGATTGTGTTTGAACCATCTCTCTACTGCAGCTATGTTAATCCGAGAGATATCAAATTTTGTCTACCATTTTACAGATAAAAGACGCTATAATATTGGTAGGTTCAAAATACTACAGCTAGGAGTATTGATACTTCAAATTTTTTTGAAAATTTGTAACTCTAAGTAAAGATCCAGGCTACAAATAATTTTGAAAAATAGTGAAGTTCAATTGGGAAAACATCTTCACCAATGTTGAATAATTGTTTGAAAAGCGCAAAAGATTGAACTACTGTTGGGGAAATATTTTTGGTATTGGACCAAAGAATCCCCACCAATATGCAAACTATTGAGGAAATTTGTACTTGGTTTTTTGTTTTGAAATAAATAAATCAAGTATGTTTGAAATGTTTATTCTGGTCCCAAAAGACATAGTATCATATATCAACATAGTCCCAATAACTATATCCTTCAGGTTCAAATTGTATCCTAAAATGTTTGGTTTTGTTTAAATATTATCCCCAATAGGATGACGTAAGGACTTTAAGAATTTGAAGAGTAGAATGAGTTATTAAAGCCTCATCTCTTTTGTCAGATTTTCAGTCAATTGCCGCTAACTCAAAATGAATAAATATTAATTCATAATACTCTCTTATTTTTTGAAATTCTTTGGGCTTGAAATAAAATCCTTTAGGGAAAACATTCAAGGCCACTTGATTGGGATTTTGATGATAGAACTATGGTTCTATTTAGACAATATTCATCACCTAATTTTCTTTTAGAAAATAAGGTGTGTCCATGTTTGTTTGGTTTTGGGGTTGAATAACTAATGTCTTTGAAGAGGTGGCAGTAGCGATTTGTTTTTGAGAGGAATGGATTTGCAAAACTTTTGATGGTTGGTTAAGCAAATCATATTATTTTTTAGTTAAAGTCTTATGAGAAATTGGAGGGAGGGCCAAATTTTGGGAGCTTTTTCTGAGCGTAACTTTGGGCATATGATGCCAGAGTCTTTTTTGTAGAAGAAGCTTGGGTTTGAGGTTTCTGGACTGATGTTCCAGACAGAGTAGATGACTTTGATTTTGTTTGGGGTTTTTGGACTGAAGGTCCAGATGGAGTAGAAGACTTCGTTGGAGATTTCTGGGAATTTGGTGAAGGGAATTGGAAGACACGCAGCGGAAATTAACTTTAAAATTTTTTTCCATTCCCAGCCAGGATCTACCGAATGTGTTTAAGTCAAGGAGAAAGAAGTGTTACCTTCGGTTTCAAGCTTTGGTCGCGACCTCAGTGTCCACTAGTCGCGACTCCTCGCCTCTGGAACTTTCAGTCGCGACCGCCTCAGCTTCTAGTCGCGACCTGTCGCCTCTGGAGTTTTTAGTCGCGACCTACTACGCTTCTAGTCGCGACCAGACGTCTCTGGAGATTGTTGTCGCGACCTCTTAAGCTTCACGTCGCGACCTGTCTCCTCTTTTCGGATTTCTGACGTTCAGATGCCCGTATGGTCGCGACCTAAGTATGTTTTGGTCGCGACCTTTCCTCGTGTCTGGCCGTATCGTAGAAGTCGACAGCTCAGATCGGCTTCCACTACCGGTATCCACACGAACAGCGTTCCAATCGCGAACGATGTGCTAGCGCCTCTTGTCCCTCTAGGGCTTTCTGGAGATTCCGTCCTCACCGTCTCTATTTCGGCAGTTTCTTATATGCAAACCTTTTGCACTCTCCCTGCCCCCTTTTCTCACGTCTGAATGTATGTGTAGAGATCTATTGTGTCTAGAACCCTAGCTCCTAATGTCAAATATATAGGAAGCTATCGGGCTTCTAATAGGGCCGGGCTTCAGAATTAATCTTATATTAATTCTGAATTAATACAATATCATATATTGCATAATTTAATAAGAAACTGATTAAATAAATATGGTTTATATTAAATCCGTCCCACAGATTTAATTCACCTATTTATTTAATTTAAAATAAAGATAAGACAGAATTATATTTGATTTATTCTCATAAATCAAATTTGAGATATCTTATCAATTTGAATTTCAAATTCAAATAGATCATATCCATTTAAATTCAAATTCAAAAGTGATAGAGATTTAATTTATCCTTATAAATTAAATCTTACAAATATCTCTTATATTATATATAATATATATATACTAATTTATATATATATAATATATCCACCCTAGATTATTCATTGAATCTAGACATCTCTTAGATTCAATGAATCTGAACATCATAGCTCGTATTGGGCTATTTTGTGTGCGACCCTGTAGGCCCATATGAAGTTGGCAGTGGGCCAGTTACTATACTGACCCACAAGTCGTAAGCGGTCTCTAGCAAGGCATTACAACTACCCAAAATATATGAGGATCGTTAAACGATGTAACCTTTCATACAACCATATCACGTCCCTTTTGTCACACGATATTTCGGTCAAGGATGAGGCATGGAGAACGTCATCCTCCTGTTCCTGACCGTTACTTTCTCGATCCCTGAGTAGTCTGAATATAGAAATGGAACTACCCTTCCATTCCAGTATGGCCATACATTTCTCAGACTCACTCATCGAGGGGCCCAGTAATATCTCTCTACGACTGTGAGGGACAAATTCCATCTTGACCATTCACATTCCTCCGCATGAAAAACCACTAAGCCCGAGCATAGCCTTTATGATCACTCGGTCAAAAGTGACTTTTAACTAGGTCAAAGCTGAGCGTTTGTCATGTAGGAATCCATGATGATCTCAGGTCAAAGGGCATAGTGACATGGCTTGTATATGAGAGAAGCTTATGACTTGACCCATGCAGCTCTCTCATAGCGGGTCGGTCCAACACCCTGTACTCTTACATGTGCTTATGACTTTGATTTATATCTCTATATATCTTCAAAGTCATACTAGTCTTATTTCATCTCTGCTCCCACATAGATGACCGACCAGGGACATTTAGGATAAGATCATGAGTTATCCAAGGATGGTCATCACAGTAAACATGCAAATAATGTGATAACCTGATACAATGATTGGCCCCTAGGGCACAATTTCCAACATCCTCCCACTTGCACTAGGAACAATCATTAATTTGTCTCAATCCTATTGACCTAACATGACGCTCATGTTTTGCCTGGACAAGCGGTTTTGTTAGAGGATCGGCATTATTGTCTTCTCCTGTTACCTTGCATATTTTTATATCACCTCTATCATTGATTTCTCTGATGAGATGATATGACCTAAGTATATGCTTGGTCATTTGACTTGACCTAAGCTCTTTGACCTGTGCAATGGCACTACTATTGTCACAGAGCAAAGTTATTGGATCTGAGATGGTCGGTACCACCCCTAATTCAGTAATAAACTTCCTGATCCAAACTGCCTCCTTAGCTGCATCAAATGCTGCTATATACTTGGCTTCCGTTGCAGAATCTGTTACAGTGCTCTGCTTAGAGCTCTTCCAGCTTACTACTCCATTATTCAAGAGGAATATGTATCCAGATTGCGATTTCTGGTCATCCTGGTCAGTTTGGAAACTTGCATCTGTGTAACCAGTTACATAGAGCTCATCATCCAATCCACCATAGACCAAGAATAAGTCCTTAATCCTTCTTAAGTACTTAAGGATATTCTTGACAGCAGTCCAATGGCCCTCACCGGGGTCCTGTTGATATCTGCTAGTCATACTTAAGGCAAACGAGACATCCGGTTGAGTACATAACATGGCGTACATGATAGATCCTATGGCCGAAGCATATGGAACCTTACTCATGCGACCTCGCTGATCTGGTGTATTAGGACACAAATCCTTGCTGAGGTGAATACCATGAGACATGGGTATGAAATCCCTCTTTGATTTCTGCATACTGAACCTATGCAGTATCTTGTCTATATATGTGCTCTGACTCAGTCCTAGAAGCCTTTTAGATCTATCTCTATAGATCCTAATTCCTAAGATGTAGGTGGCTTCACCCAAGTCTTTCATCGAGAAAGATTTTCCTAACCAAGACTTGACAATCTGCAAGGTAGGAATGTCATTCCCAATGAGTAGGATGTCATCGACATAGAGTACCAAAAATACAACTGTGCTCCCACTAACCTTCTTGTACACACAAGGTTCATCAATGTTTTGAAGAAATCCAAACTCTTTGACTACTTCATCAAAACGATGATTCCAACTCCGAGATGCTTGCTTCAGTCCATAAATGGACCTTTGAAGCTTGCACACCTTACCAGAGTCCTCGGAACGCACAAATCCTTCAGGTTGTGTCATGTACACATCCTCAAGGAGCTTTCCATTAAGGAAGGTTGTCTTGACGTCCATCTGCCATATTTCATAGTCATAATATGCTGCAATGGCAAGGAGAATTCTGATTGACTTGGCCATTGCAACTGGGGAAAAGGTCTCATCATAGTCCACACCATGAGTTTGAGTAAATCCTTTTGCAACCAGTCGTGCCTTGAAGACATTTACATTGCCATCCATGTCAGTTTTCTCTTTAAAAACCCACTTGCACCCGACGGTTTTTACACCTTCAGGCGGGTCGACTAAGGTCCATACCTTATTGTCGTACATGGATTGCATCTCAGACTTCATGGCATTAAGCCATTTCTCAGAGTTTGGTCCCACTATAGCTTCTTGATAGGTAGTCGGCTCATTATGCTCAATGAGCAACACATCACGACTGTCAGAAATCAGAAATCCATATCTCTGAGGCTGAAGTCGTGCCCTATTAGATCGCCGTGGGCCTTGCGTGACTTGAGGAGTCTCAACAACTTCTTGTGAGTCTTCTCTATTTTCCATCTCTAGTTCTGTGGTGTCTTGTGGTTCTCGAACTTCTTCGAGATGTACCTTGCTCCCACTGGTTCTTTTAGAGATAAATTCTCGTTCTAGAAAGATACCATTTCTGACAACAAACACTTTGTTATCAGTGGGGTTGTAGACATAATATCCCTTGGTTTCCTTAGGATATCCCACAAAAAGGCACTTTGACGATTTGGGCGCTAACTTATCTAAGGCTTGTTGCTTAACATAGACCTCACATCCCCAAATCTTGAGAAAAGACAAACTAGGTTTCCTCCCAGTCCATATCTCATACGGAGTCTTTTCAACTGCCTTAGATGGAACATGATTCAGTGTGAACGCAGCTGTCTCTAGGGCGTGGCCCCAAAAGGATGGTGGAAGATCTGTTCGACTCATCATGGATCGAACCATATCCAATAGTGTTCGATTCCTCCGTTCAGAAACCCCATTCCATTGTGGTGTTCCTGGAGGAGTCAATTGTGAGACTATTCCACAATTCCTAAGATGATCGATAAACTCTTGGCTCAAATATTCACCACCTCGATCAGATCGAAGGGCTTTAATTATTTTACCAAGCTGGTTTTGTACTTCATTTTGAAATATCTTGAACATTTCAAAAGATTCGGATTTATGTTTCATTAGATAGACGTAGCCATATCTACTGAAATCATCTATGAATGTAATGAAGTACGAATAACCTCTTCTGGAATTTGTATTCATCGGTCCACACACATCTGTATGTATGAGGCCCAACAAATCAGTGGCCCTCTTACTGTGCCCAGTGAAAGGCGACTTTGTCATCTTTCCTAACAAACAAGATTCGCAAGTATCATATGATTCAAAATCAAATGAGTTGAGAAATCCATCTTGATGGAGTTTAGAAATGCGTTTCTCATTTATGTAACCCAGACGACAGTGCCAGAGGTACGTCGGATTCAAATCATTTGGTTTGATCCTTTTGGCAGTTATGTTATAGATATTTCCATGATTGGGTTGTTCCAAGTTTAATATGTAATGATCAACATGCAAATCACCATGAGCATAGAAAACATCATTACGATAAATGGAACATTTACCATTCCCAGAAATGGAAGTGTAACCTTCCTTATCCAAATAAGAAAGAGAAACAATGTTACTACTCAAAGCAGGAACATAATAGCAATTGTTCAAAACTAACAAAAGCCCAGTGGGCAGAACTAATTCATAAGTGCCTACAGCTAGAGCAGCAACCTTTGCTCTGTTTCCAACTCGTAGGTCAACTTCGCCCTTCTTCAGCTTTCTACTGTCCTTTAGGCCCTGCACATTTGTACAAATGTGAGAACCACATGCAGTATCTAATACCCATGTAGTGGAAGTAGAGAGATGAATGTCTATAACATAAATACCTGAAGCGATAGCCCCGCTATCCTTCTTGTTCTTTTTCAGATCTTCAAGGTAGAGTTTGCAATTCCTCTTCCAATGACCCGGTTCATTGCAGAAGAAGCAAACTCCTTCCTTTGGAGGCTTTGCCTTCTTTGGTGCAGGCTTGGTTTCGGGCTTGCCTGACTCTTTGGTCTTACCAGATGAGCCGTGACCCTTCCCCTTACCCTTGCCTTTCTTTTTCATACCCTTTCCTTTCTGAACCATCAAAACAGTACTGGGCTTCTTCTTAACAGTCGGCTCAGCAATTTTAAGCATCCCATGCAGTTCAGAAATAGATTTCTCCATGTTGTTCATGTTGTAATTCATGACAAACTGGTCATAACTTTCCGGGAGTGAGTTCAAGATCAAATCTGTAGCTTACTCCTGGCTCACAGGAAATCCAAGCCTCTCAAGGTGATCTATGTACCCTTTCATCTTTAAGACATGAGTACTCACTGATGCACCTTCAGCCATCTTGAAGGAATGTAAGGCCTTAGTGGTCTCATACCTCTCTTGCCTTGCTTGTTGCTGGAACATTTCCTTAAGATGCACAATCATCTCATAAGCCTTCATGTGTTCCAGATCTCTTTGAAGCTCTGGAACCATGGTGGCAAGCATCAAGCATCCCACATCAACAGAGTTTTCCTTATGCTTCGCATAAGAATCTCTCTGAGCTCTAGGAGCATTGGCTGCTGGCTCCTCAGGAATGGGTTGATCTAGGACATATACTTTTCTTTCCTGCTTGAGAACAATTCTCAAGTTCCTGAACCAGTCAAGAAAGTTTGTCCCATTGAGTTTGTCCTTCTCAAGGACAGATCGCAACGATAATGTAGCAGTATTACTAGTCGTCATGATTCTACAATTAAAATATGCAATTTAATTAGCAATCTCCCACTGAATAAAACAACCCTCAATGTAATAATTAGTGGGCTAAGATCCATATTTGGCTTAAACTTGAGTCCGCTTTGGCAGGACGCTCAACTTTAAGTTATTTAGGTAGGTAACAACTTTACCAATTACATCAAATGTAACTCTTAGATATTTATGGGATTTCATCATCATATGATCTGGCATGTTTTAATCCCATCTTATGCCTTGAGACCCAAAACCGTTTTGATAATCTCAATTAAGTCAAACAATAACAAACATAAGAGTAGCACCATTACTCTTGCTTATCTCCCCAAGATAACTAAATGCACCCACTTTGGTGGAGCCTACAAATGAGCGATCGAGGTTTTGACAAGTGTTCATTAATTGACGGCATATGACTTAAGATTCCTTTTAGAGGGTTTAATTAACTATCCGGTTTGCATGTATCTCGGTTGTATCTCATACCAGTATTATGCATATAAAACATACATGCAGTGATCTAATCATAAGATGCATAATCTTTAACGTGATACAATATGGCTCACCTATCCTAAGTCCCCTCAAGCCAATGAGAGAAGCTGTCTAATTAGAATAGGAAAATTACATAAGGAAACCTCGTTTTAACATTCGAGGGGAGTGAGATGAGAAGAGAATGTACAACGAGAGTCATTAGAGGAAGGCACGACACGCAGGCCGTATTTAGAAAAATTACAACACTTGTAATCTAGAGCCATATTGTTCACCATACCCAAACATTCAAGAATCAAAATTCATACTATTTGAAGGGTAATAAATGTTTCAAAACATTCATATATTAGGAAAGCCAGTATATTTTACGATTATGTTGCGCTACAAACAGGTAGCCACGGCGGTCCCAGCTAGGAATCTTAATTCATATATGTCGTATTCAGTTATGTTGCGCTACATTCATATATTTTATGTTTCAAGAATCTTAATTCTATTTCCTTAGACCCCATTAATATTAATTGATCAAATCAATTAACATGCACCACCGATTTCAGTTTCCTTTTAGATTCCGTATATGTCATACATAAACGGATTCCATATATGTCATACATATCTCGCATGTTATCATATAATCAGCTAAGAAGTCTAACATACATCACATGTATCAACAATCAAACCTAACTTAAACACAAAACGGCATGGCTCTGATACCACTGAAGGGAATTGGAAGACACGCAGCGGAAATTAACTTTAAAATTTTTTCCCATTCCCAGCCAGGATCTACCGAATGTGTTTAAGTCAAGGAGAAAGAAGTGTTACCTTCGGTTTCAAGCTTTGGTCGCGACCTCAGTGTCCACTAGTCGCGACTCCTCGCCTCTGGAACTTTCAGTCGCGACCGCCTCAGCTTCTAGTCGCGACCTGTCGCCTCTGGAGTTTTTAGTCGTGACCTACTACGCTTCTAGTCGCGACCAGACGTCTCTGGAGTTTGTTGTCGCGACCTCTTAAGCTTCACGTCGCGACCTGTCTCCTCTTTTCAGATTTCTGACGTTCAGATGCCCGTATGGTCGTGACCTAAGTATGTTTTGGTCGCGACCTTTCTTCGTGTCTGGCCGTATCGTAGAAGTCGACAGCTCAGATCGGCTTCCTCTACCGGTATCCACACGAACAGCGTTCCAATCACGAACGACGTGCTAGCGCCTCTTGTCCCTCTAGGGCTTTCTGGAGATTCCGTCCTCACCGTCTCTATTTCGGCAGTTTCTTATGTGCAAACCTTTTGCACTCTCCCTGCCCCCTTTTCTCACGTCTGAATGTATGTGTAGAGATCTATTGTGTCTAGAACCCTAGCTCCTAATGTCAAATATATAGGAAGCTATCGGGCTTCTAATAGGGCCGGGCTTCAGAATTAATCTTATATTAATTCTGAATTAATACAATATCATATATTGCATAATTTAATAAGAAACTGATTAAATAAATATGATTTATATTAAATCCGTCCCACAGATTTAATTCACCTATTTATTTAATTTAAAATAAAGATAAGACAGGATTATATTTGATTTATTCTCATAAATCAAATTTGAGATATCTTATCAATTTGAATTTCAAATTCAAATAGATCATATCCATTTAAATTCAAATTCAAAAGTGATAGAGATTTAATTTATCCTTATAAATTAAATCTTACAAATATCTCTTATATTATATATAATATATATATACTAATTTATATATATATAAAATATATATCCACCCTAGATTATTCATTGAATCTAGACATCTCTTAGATTCAATGAATCTGAACATCATAGCTCGTATTGGGCGGTTTTGTGTGCGACCCTGTAGGCCCATATGAAGTTGGCAGTGGGCCAGTTACTATACTGACCCACAAGTCCTAAGTGGTCTCTAGCAAGGCATTACAACTACCCAAAACATATGAGGATCGTTAAACGATATAACCTTTCATACAACCATATCACGTCCCTTTTGTCACACGATATTTCGGTCAAGGATGAGGCATGGAGAACGTCATCCTCCTGTTCCTGACCGTTACTTTCTCGATCCCTGAGTAGTCTGAATATAGAAATGGAACTACCCTTCCATTCCAGTATGGCCATACATTTCTCAGACTCACTCATCGAGGGGCCCAGTAATATCTCTCTACGACTGTGAGGGACAAATTCCATCTTGACCATTCACATTCCTCCGCATGAAAAACCACTAAGCCCGAGCATAGCCTTTATGATCACTCGGTCAAAAGTGACTTTTGACTAGGTCAAAGCTGAGTGTTTGTCATGTAGGAATCCATGATGATCTCAGGTCAAAGGGCATAGTGACATGGCTTGTATATGAGAGAAGCTTATGACTTGACCCATGCAGCTCTCTCATAGCGGGTCGGTCCAACACCCTGTACTCTTACATGTGCTTATGACTTTGATTTATATCTCTATATATCTTCAAAGTCATACTGGTCTTATTTCATCTCTGCTCCCACATAGATGACCGACCAGGGACATTTAGGATAAGATCATGAGTTATCCAAGGATGGTCATCATAGTAAACATGCAAATAATGTGATAACCTGATACAATGATTGGCCCCTAGGGCACAATTTCCAACATCCTGTTGGGTCCCATATTGTTGCATCATCGCTTGGATGATGGCCTGAAGCTCAGTGCTAGAGACTGTTTGTTATGGACTTTGGACATCTTGAAAAATGCCCTTTTGTTTTTCATCCTGTTTATCATCAGGATCTTTTTTCTTTCTCAGTATTGTTTATTCTTAGATATCTACCTACCCTGTAAAAACTCACGGGTAAGGAAGTCTGGAGGGGAGTTTGAAGTACCTTTGATAAAATTCTATTTCAAAATCAAAGACACTTAAAATGGCTTGCCATTTAGCAAAAACCTTTTTGGATGCAAGATTTTTAACATCTTTTTGTAAGACATCTTTTGCATATTTATAATCGATACGAAGTAAAAACCTTTGGTTTAAAAGATCTGATTAAAATTTAGAAATGCATAAAAAATTGCCAAAATTTCTTTTTTGATGGTGGAATAGTTTTGTTGAGTACTATTCCAATACTTGGACATGAAAGAAATAATATTTTCTTTGCCGTCAATGCGTTGTTTAAGAATTCCACCATAACCAATGTCTGAGGCATCTATTTCTGTGATTTTGAAAGCAGAGGGATCTGGAAGACTAAGGCAAGGAAGCTCCTTAACGTGAGATTTAATCTGTCGAACAATGTTTGAATACAAATCAGTCTGTGGAGGTAGACTTGATTTGAGTCACTGATAAAGCGGTTTGATGAAGCTGCTTAGATGAGGAATAAAATCTGCAACATAGTTTAAACATTCTAAAAATCTTTGAAGTTGAGTTTTATCAATGATTTGATGGGAGTGTTTGAAGAAGATGTGGTTTGATTGAGAATATCAATTAACTTAAATAAATATTCTCCTTTATCAGAATCTGGAAGTTTATTAATGATATCAAGAAGTAAATCTCGTTCCTTCGAGATAACATTAATAGAAGAAGAACTTTCTGGGATATCGTCATTTTGAATGTGTTGAATATCCTCAGAAGAAGTTTCAGTTTCTAATTCGGAAGTTTCAATCAAAAGATTGTTTATTTGTTCAAGAAGAGGTTCATCAATAAACCTAACCTTCTTAAGTTTTTGTTTAACCTCCAATGTTTTGAAATATGACCAAGTTTTTTGCATTTGAAACAGGTGATTTTATGTTGTTCAGGGAAATCAATCTTTGGTTTAGATTTAAATTCTTGTTTGAGTTTTCGAGGAGGTGTATTTTGTTATACCTATGATAGATTGGTATTTATGTCATAACTCATTGGTTAAGTCATGGAAAATACCATCATAAGGTTACTGCCTTATAATACATTCACACCATAATATACTATTGCGTCCCATAATGTCAAATAGACAACTTATCTTATAATACAAGTTCATTCAACCACATTTAACCTTTTTCTTTTAGAGGTTCCCACACCTATAATATGGTTATGCATATGGAAAGAATGAGATTTCATAGAAATCTCAATAACAAGTCATACAAACTATAATATCATGCATACTTGATTAAATACCTAAATGTTATCATGATATTGGAGCTACTTCATAATCATACATAAGTAAAATCTAACATGCATATTGTCATGAAATTAATTGCAAGGAGTTGCACCCATTCATACATCATCATATATCATCTTAAGCTCAACCAAATATCACAACTAACAAGTAAGCATAAATTAAAACAACCATAAGATTATAGTTAGGTATTCTTGCTACCACTTAAGCTATCTTTGTCAAGCTCTCCTTGAAGTGGTTTTCTTTCTAAACAAATGTCAAAACCTAGCCATTATAAAGAAATAGCAAGTTACAATTCAATTTCAAAGCAATTCCAAGACTAGGTTTTCAGTAGGTTCTATTCTTTGTCCGTTTTATGTCTTATACTTTCTTCTTTCCAAAATAAATTCTCATGGTTCATTTCTACATAATTTTTCATATAGAATCTAAATATGAAGTTAGAATTTTCAAATTCAAACTCCTTCCTTAGCTACTGTACAGAACCAAAATATCCCCTTTTTGTTCTCCAAAAATTCTCATTTTAATTCTAATGCTTCAACTACTTGTTTCTCTACCTTACCCCACAAATTTTCCATTTTAAACCCGTTGAAAGCATCAAAATTATGGATTTCTCAAATATGAATAGTGATTCATACAGTGGCATCCAAGAACACAAAACCCTAATTACATGTATACTTGAATTTTCAAGTCAATACTATTTGATTTTAGCTTGTTTAAGCTTGTCTAAATTATCTATAACATAAAATTTATAGTTCCACCACATATGAGCAGCACGTCCAGCAGCAACACCAAAGGGAAAATACCATAAAAACCACTTAAATCTAAAAGCAAGCTTCCTAGAATAAAGTTCAAGATCAAAGGAACCAATTACCTTTCTTTTTGCTCCAAATTGTATGCTTTCTCCTAGCTCAGAATTAATTTTGGCAGAGTTTCCCCTATGGTTCCTATGGCTACCAAAATGGGCTGTGAAGGGGGTATTTATAAAAAAATTTGGTTAGAAATAAAAGGCCAAGATTAATCCAAATACTATTTGATCCAAGGGTCCATATTGAATCTTCCATCAAGCTTGCCCACCAAGCCAAAAAGTGACATCATCCATGACATCAAATAAGACTTTGTTTGACACAAGACATAGGAAAATACTAATGGAAAAAATTCCAGTCTAATCTGGTATTGATTCAGTCAGTTTTACAAAAATTAGACTGTTTTATGTTTCTAACTTTTATAATATTCCATAATATATATTATATCATGAAAACCAGTGTTTAGATTTTTTCTATCACTGACATTGTTAGATTGAGTACTTATCTGCTTACCATCCCTTGAAAAATGACTAAATACCCTTGGTTCAATATTTTACACTAGATTAGCCCTAAGGGTATAATTTTCATTTCACACATCTTTACTCCTTATCAGGGTATATATTGATTCTAATCAATCATTCATATATCTCCCTAGGCATTTTGACCATGTCCAAATGATCAAAATATCCTCCATTCATTTTTTGTCCAGTATTACAACACATGGGCATTTTCATAATTTCGCACTTTTTAGGATTTCTTTGGATACTGGCCCACATAACTGTTCAGGTATTTTACTGTTCCTATGGGACACCAACTTGGGTCTTTAAATGGGTCCAATGCCTTTATGACTCAATTCCCAAGAAAAATCATCCAGAAATATTTATCGGATGTATTATTCCACTGTAAATTTTATTATAAATTTTACAGAACTCCTTTTTGAATTTTATTAGTTTTATAAATTCTTATATTAATTATGAGATTTTTCTTCCAAGTTTCATGTGATTAGGAAGTCCAGAAGGTCTTATAATAAGCTCCAAATTTTTTAAATTAATATCAATTATCTGGGGCCTTAAATCAAAATTCTGAAAAATATTGTTGGCCCAATTACCATTCTCTATTTATTGATAAAATTTGGGACTATAACATTTTTGGACAGTTCTGGGCCTTTTCTGGCACAATTTTCTAATAATTATAATTTTGCCCTTGAACTTTGACAAATTGCATTTTGGTCTCTTAAACTTTATAATTACACTTCATGTTGGGACTTTTCTAAGTGTGTGTTTGGATAGGATTTTAGAAAAGGGCTTATGTAAAAAATGGGCTTTTGGTCAACTTTTAGAAAAGGGATTTTGGATAAGAGCTTATGGAAAAAACGTAGTTCTGGATAAATAAGTGTTTGGATAGTTATTATCAGAAGGACTTTGTGATTGATAAATTACTAAAAAGGGTATAAGATAAAAAAATTATTATCTCTCTCCTCTCTCTCATCCCTCTCTCTTATGCCTCTCTCTCTCTCACTGGAAGCGCAGTAGGAAGAAGTCAGAGGAGTCATGGCGGTTTCAGTGAAGACAGGTAGTGGCAATGAAGGAGGGAGATCTGACGAAGGAGGAGGAGGAGGAGGAAGAAGCATGTGACTGTGATGGAGGAGGAGGAGGAGGAGGGGGAAGAAGAAGAAGAAGAAGAAGAAGAAGAAGAAGGTGACGGTGATGGAGGAGGAGGAAGAGGAAGAAGAAGAAGAAGAAGAAGAAGAAGAAGAAGAAGAAAAAGGTGATGGTGATGGAGGAGGAGGAGGAGGAAGAAGAAGAGGACGGCGGTGGAGGAAGAGAGAGAAGTGAGAAGAGAGAGAAGAGGAAAGAGAGTGTAAGAAAAAATAGGGGTAAAATCGTAAATAGGTAGTCCATAAGCTCTTTTATTGTTCCAAAAGCTAGTCTCAGTAACTTATCTAAAACCTTGGTTTTAAATCATGGTTTAGTCCAGAAGCACTTATGGACAAATATGACTGTTTGTTTTAAAATTTCTCCAAACCAAGGTATGGGCCAGAAGCCCTTTTAAAACCATGATTTTGGGGAAAACCAAATAGGCCCTAAATTATACTTAAGTCCTTAAACTTTTTATTATTTATAATTTAATCCCTTTCCTTTCTTGAATTGCAACATTTTCCTCATAAAATTTCATATATATTGAATACAAACTTTATATACATACTAGATAAGAAAATTGGGAATATGACAATATTTGAGAGGAAAACTGAGTGGAAGATTAGGTGTCACATTTTTTAAGAAAATAAATAAATGGAATAGAGGGAAGCATGAGATGGCATGCAATTTACCTTAATTATATGAAACTGTAGTAGTATTAAGTGATTTGAAGTGTCAAACGAATCAGTTTCTTTTATAGATTAAGGAAACTAAATAAATCAGTTAATTATAACAAAATCCAACTCCTCAATTTGGTTATAATATGAATTCATCATGGGGGTTATATTTAGTTCTAATTAACTGATTTATTTCACTTCCTTAAATTACCTAAAAATAGTTGGGGAGAGAGTGAGAGTGAGAGAAAAGAATTAAGTATTCTTTATGAATAACATGACTATAGTTTATATGGTTATTGTAACATCCTTACTTTCATAGGTCTTAAGGACAATTCGATAATATTTAGAACCACTTACATGATCTTTGAAGTCCATTTGCTAAATATGAAATTTTTACTCTTCACGAATTACTGTTCATATAGTATTCCAGATTTGGCGACAAATTTCAAAAAATCATAATTAATTCTAGAAAAATCAAAATGAAGTAGTTCAAAAAGATACGCGAAGATAACATCTTGAAATTTAAGGAAAAAAAGTTCTTCACCAAATGCTTAGCCAATCAATACATTTTAATCATCAAATATTACTATTCATTTAGTTAAAAATAAAGGGAATTGGAAGACACGCAGCGGAAATTAACTTTAAAAATTTTTCCATTACCTGCCAGGATCTACCGAATGTGTTTAAGTCAAGGAGAAAGAAGTGTTACCTTCGGTATTCGAGCTGTAGTCGCGACCTTAGTATCCACTAGTGGCGACTCTTCGTCTCTGGAGTTTTCAGTCGCGACCTACTCAGCTTCTAGTCTCGACCTGTCGCCTCTGGAGTTTTATGTCGCAACCTACACAACTACTAGTCGCGACCTGTAGCCTCTAGAGTTGTCAGTCGCGACTTCCTCAGCTTCTAGTGGTGACCTTTAGTCTTTTTTTAGATTTCTGACGTTCAGATGCCTATTTAGTCGCGACCTCTGTGTCAACTGGTCGCGACCTATCATCGTACCTGGTCTTCTTTTCTCTATCGCAAGAAGTCGACAACTCAGATCGGCTTCCTCTACCGGTATCTACACAAACATCGTTCCAATCATGAATGACGTGCTAGCGCCTCTTATCCCTCTAGGGCTTTCTCAAGAATCTGTCCTCACCGTCTCTATTTTGGCAGTTTCTTATCTGCAAACCTTTTGCACTCTCCTTGCGTCTTTTTCTCACGTCTATATAGATGTGTAGAGATATGTAGAACCCTAGCTCCTAATATCAAATATATAGGATGCTATCGGGCTTCTAATTAGGCCGAGCTTCAGAATTAATCTTATATTAATTATGAAATTAATACAATATCATATATTACATAATTTAATAAGAAACTAATTAAATAAATATGGTTTATATTAAATCCATCCCACAGATTTAATTCACCTATTTATTTAATTTAAATAAAGATAAGACGGAATTAAATTTGATTTATTCTCATAAATTAAATTTGAGATATCTTATCAATTTGAATTTCAAATTCAAATAGATCATATCCATTTAAATTCAAATTCAAAAGTGATAGAAATTTAATTTATCCTTATAAATTAAATCTTGGAAATATCTCTTATATTATATATAATATATATACTAATTTATATATATAAAATATATATAACCACCCTAGATTATTCATTGAATCTAGACATCTCTTAGATTCAATGAATCTGGACATCATAGCTCGTATTGGGCTGTTTTGTGTGCGACCCTGTAGGCCCATATGAAGTTGGCAGTGGGCCAGTTACTATACTGACCCACAAGTCGTAAGCGGTCTCTAGCAAGGCATTACGACTACCCAAAATATATGAGGATCGATAAACGATGTAACCTTTCATATAACCATATCACATCCCTTTTGTCATACGATATTTTGGTCAAGGATGAGGCATGGATAACGTCATCCTCCTGTTCCATACCATTACTTTCTCGATCCCTGAGTAGTCTGAATATAGAAATGGAACTACCCTTCCATTCCAGTATGGCCATACATTTCTCAGACTCACCCATCGAGGGGCCCAGTAATATCTCTCTACGAATGTGAGGGACAAATTCCATCTTGACCATTCACATTCCTCCGCATGAAAAAACACTAAGCCCGAACATAGCCTTTATGATCACTCGGTCAAAAGTGACTTTTGACTAGGTCAAAGCTGAGCGTTCGTCATGTAGGAATCCATAATGATCTCAAGTCAAAGGGCATAGTGACATGGCTTGTATATGAGAGAAGCTTATGACTTAACCCATGCAGCTCTCTCATAGCGGTTCGGTCCGACACCCTGTACTCTTACATGTGCCTATGACTTTGATTTATATCTCTATATATCTTCAAAGTCATACTAGTCTTATTTCATCTCTGCTCCCGCATAGATGACCGACCAGGGACATTTAGGATAAGATGACGAGTTATCCAAGGATTGTCATCATAGTAAACATGCAAATAATATGATAACATAATTAAGAAATTCATAAATCAACAATGTTCATAAGGTAATGATTGGCCCCTAGGGCACAATCTCCAACAAAAAATTCTAAAAATAGATTCTGGTCCCTAACTTTGGAAAATTCATTCTCTTTGTACATACATCAAAATAAGGTGTACTTGGTGTAAAAATGAAGCTTGACATGTTAACTAAGTGCCTGTAAAATTTCATACATTTATTTCATAATTTACTATTTTTAATTGCATCATGAACATTGTTGCTCAAACATGTCATATAACATTATTACTTGCAACAATTTATACATTCTTCACATAACATTTACATTATCCAATCCCTAACTTCTCTTCATGATTTTCCATCCTCTTTCATAATTCATGAACCTATTGGGATTGTGATTACATGGAAAGAGTGAGATTTCTAGGAAAATCTTAGTAGCAAACGGTACTAAACAATGTATACATTAATGTAAATACTTGTGCTTGCTTGTGAAAGCATTAACATTGTGTAATGTGTATGCTTCCATGTAACATATGAAATATAATTGGCCAAATTAATCATAGAAATAGAGCTTGAATCATATACATATTTGCAACACAATTCAATATAGCCAATGCACAACCAAGCATAACATCCAATATACATACAAGTTTAGGATAGTTTATTACCTCACATGCTTGACTTTTCTTTACTTTATCTTTGCTTCTTCCTTCTTACTTCTACTTGATGTGTGGCTGCCCTCTTTTAAGCACACCAATCAATTCCTAACATGGCATTACCATCCATTCATTATAATCTAACTCTCTTGAACATTGAACTTACTTTAACTAACATAACATTCTCTAATCTTTACTAATTGACTTGACTTTTGAATCAATTGATATCTTGACCTTACCCTATACAATTTGGCCTTCTAAATCCATTTATGAACTTAGAATTCCCAAATTATAGCAACTATTCACTATTCTAGATAGAATTGCATAACTCCCCTTTTTCTTTCAAAAATTATCATTTTGATTCCAATATTTTCAATACTTGTTTCTCTACTTTATCCCACACAACTTTTTATTTTAAAACCATTGGAAGTATCAAAATTATAAAATTCTAATCACTGTTCATGCATGTATACAGTAACAGAGAAGACTTCCAAAAATTATATCTTTCAATTCCAATGCTTCCAAGGTTCAAAAACCTATCCAATCCTACACAAAATCATCATATAAATTCAATGGAAGCATTAGATCATTGAAATTCCATCTCCCTCTTTCATAAATAGTGCATACTAAAAGGTCTCTTCCTTGACAAAGTCAAGAATATTAATTTGATTCAATAACTAATCATCTAACTAGCTTGTTTAAGCTTTAATCATATAGCTCCAACTTTAATTTCTTCTTTCTCCTTTCATCTAGGGTTTTAGATAGTGCATACACCCTAGGTAAATCTCAACTTTCTTCCATAAAAATCCCAAGTTCAAGCCCCCAAATTAAAGGAAAACAAGTTAGGATAGATTGCTTACATTAATCCCTAGCTAGCTTGAACTTTAGTCCTTGAATTCTTCTTTATCTTAGCTTGAGTTTCCATTTGAACATAGCTTCCCCAAGGTTTCCTCATGCCATGATTTTGAGTAGAAAATGGTGGGGTATTTATAGACTTCAAGGCATGGAAATGGATGGCCAAGATCACTTTATGCACTATTTGATCCAATGGCTCATATTTGCTCTTGATCTTGGCTTGCCATGGAAGCCAAATTTGAGATAAGATCACATGCCAAAAATCATTCTCTCCCTCCTTGCTTGACTCCATGTGTGCTGCCTTGTGGGGCCCACCATTGCAAACCCTAATCTTCCTCTTGAAGCTTACTTAATTTCTTTTCTTTTCTTTTTCAAAAATTCATAAATTCATTATTGGACTTGGGGTGCAAAATAAATTTTGACACTTATTGGGCTTCTATATGACGCCATTATTGGGCCTTCCTTCAGTCCAATTGCCAATTTACACAAATCCCAAGGCACCTCCTATACCGATATCCTTAAATAGCACTAATTTTTTAGATAAATTCTAAACACCTCTTTTATTGATTATAATATTTTTATAAATTTATTCTAATATAAAATGAATTCCTTGCAAAGTATCATAATTTTCTAAGACCCAGAAGTTCTGATAAAAAATTACATACGTTTCTTTAAACACTTTATCGGTGTCATTTTTCACCGTAAATTTCATAATTAATTCTATAGGACTCCTTTTTGAATTCTGTTAGTTTCATAAATTCTAATATTAATTATAAGAATTTACCAAAAAATTTTATCTGATTATGAGGTCCAGAAGATACTACAATAATTACCAGACTTCTAAAATTAATAATAATTTATCGGGACTTCAAATCAAAATTCTGTGTTGCATTAAACTGTTCAAAATAATTTTCTCTATTTACTTGAAAAATTTAGGCTAAACCATTTCTGAGCATTTTTGGGCCTTTATCGGCTCAACTTTCTATAATTATCATTTTGCTCTTAAACTTTTAGAATTTACACATTAGGCCCCTAACTTTTTATAATTACACTTAATAGCCCAAAGCTTATGTCTACTTTTATTTTATACCATGTAATTTTTAGACTTTTTACTATGACCATTATGCTATTGGGACTTTTCTAAAATTACAATTTTACCCTTGCTGGGTCTTAACATCGTAAATAATCGTTTTGAGATATTTATCTCAACCTTAGGCCTCTAACTAACCTCTTTTCTCTTTCTATGCTCAGGAGACTCTTCTGAAGTCTCTAACTTATTTATATATTTGCCCTTAGGAACTTGCAATTTTATTAGCATTCTCAATTCTTTTAATACTCGTTTCACCCATAGGCCTTCACATATTCCATAAGCTATAGATATGAACTTGGCTTCAGAGCTACTTCTAGCAACCACACTTAGCCTTTTACTGCACCATGTGACTAAATTTTCCCACACATAGGTTGTAACACCTTACTTTCATACGTCTCAGGGACCATTTGGTAGCATTTAGAATTGAAGTTCATTCTCAAAATATGAAAAATTCCAAATCATGGGTACTCTTCATGTGGTATTTCTAAATTAAGTGACAAACTTTAAAAAATCATAATTAATTCTAGAAAAATAGAAATGAAGTGGTTCAAAAGGCTACTTGAACCTAACATATTAAATTTTCAGAAAAAAATATCAATTAGACCCAATGCTAAGCTAATCAGTATAGTTTAATCGTCAAATATCACTGTTCATTTTGTCAAAAATTCTAAAAATAGTTTCTGGTCCCTAAATTTAAAAATTTTATTTTCTTTGTATTGACATCAGAATAAGGTATTCTTAGTGTGAAAAAGAAGCTTGACATGTTAACTAATCACTGCTAAAATATTGTACATTTATTCTATCATTTACTATTTTTATATATAGCAACTATTGTACTCCTTTTAAGCATACATCACATAATCATGACATAACATAAGTTACAAACAATCATGCCATCTATCCCCTAACTCCTCTTCTTGCATCTCCATCTTCTTCCATATTTGAAGAACTTGCTGGTGTTAGGGTGACATGGAGGGGGTGAGATTTTTGGGAGAATCTCAGTAGCAAACAGAAACTATACAATGTATGCAACTACATGCTTGATGTTACTATGTGTGCACTTAATGATCATGCTTGCATAATGATAAATCACATACTTCCATGTCCCTTAATTATAACATATGGCCATAGCATAAAAATAAACAGAGCATCACTTAATATACGTGCTTCACATCATCAAAGTAAGCAACTAACACATAAAATATCTAACCAATAAAAGCACACAAGTAGGTAAGTTCACTACCTTGGAATAACTTTTTTTCCTTATCCTTTCTCTTTACCTTTTGCTTATCCTTACTCTTTTCCTTCCATCATGGTCCTTGCTTTGTGGTCTTATTTACCACATTAATCAAGGCCTAACATAGCATAATAGCATATATATTACAACTTAATTTTCCCAAGTTCTAACCTTAACCCATTAAATCTCTATCTTTTTCTAATTTTTATTAATTGGTTTGCTTTGAATTAATTGATGTCTTGACTTTACCCTACACAATTTTGCCTTCTAAATCCAATTATGAGTTTAGAATTATGAAATTTCATCTCGTTCATGCACTTTTGGATAGAATCAAAATATGTCCTCTTTATTTCCAAAAATTCTCATTTTGATTCTAGTGCTTCCAATACTTGTTTCTCTACTTTATCCCACACAATTTTTCATTTTAAAACCATTGGAAGCATCAAAATCATGAAATTCTCATCATTTTTCATGCGTATTAATAGTAATAGAAAGGGTTTCAAAACTTACCTTTTCCAATTTCAATACTTCCAAGGTTCTAATACTACACAAATTCATCATTTAAATTCAATGGAAGCATTAGATCAATTAGAATCAATCTCCTCCTATCTAGAACAGCACTGGCCAAATGGCATCAAGAAAGGAAAAGTCAAGAATCACAATTTAATTCCATAACCAAACATCCAAACTAACTTATCTAAGCATTAATCACATAGTTCTAGCTTTAATTTCTTCTTCCCTCTTTCATCTAGGGTTTTGGACAGAATATATACCCTAGAGAATTTCCTATTTTTCTTCTAAAAAGACCTTAAGTTCAAGCCTCCAAATTAAAGGAATACAAGCTAGGATATATTACTTACCTTAATCCCTAGCTAGCTTGAACTTTGGTGCCTTAAATTTCCCTTTGTCTTGGCTTGAGTTTCCATTTGGCCATAGTTTCCCCAATGTACCATATGCCATGGTTTTGTAAGGATAATGGTGGGGTATTTATAGAAAATTTCCATGGAAAATGAAAGGCCAAAATTCACTTTAACACTATTTAATTCAATGGTCCATAATTGCTCTTACTTTCCAACTTGCCCATCAAGCAAAATTGAGATAAGATCAAATGCCAAAAATCCTTCTTCCTCCTTGCTTGACGCCATGTGTATGTTATGTGGGGCCCACCATGTGCTCTTGTGTAATATCCTTAATTTTCTGTATTGATTTCTATGTACAGATTAAATGGAATATATGAGTTCTTTTTCAGGAAAAAGATGTGGTCCTTTATGTAAAGGAAATGATTAAATTGCAAAAGAAAGGAAATGAAAGAACTTAAGTGCAATTATGGAAAGTTTAAGGTTAGGAAAGAAAGGTAGACAAAAATGTGGGGTCTTAAAGTGTAATTTTAGCCAAATAAAGGGACTTAAGTGTAAAGAAGAAAAAGTTCCCTGGGGCTAAAGTGTAATTAAAGGAAAATAGGCCAGAAGTGGTTTGGACTGCCCGATGGCATTTCAGTCCCAGATTTTACCAGAAGATAGGGCAGGTGACGCTGGGTAAAGGATGACCTCAGTCATATGACTGTTATGACTCCCAAGGATGCCTAAACACAGTAGGCCATTGTATCTGGAAAAAGGAGCCGGTGTCCGGAAATGTGTATAAACGGTGAATAATAATTAAAATATTCAATAAACTGTGCGAGAGGAAGATTCCTCGTAATGCATGCCATAAAGTTAATGGACCCAGAAAGGCCCAATAATGGCGCCATCAAAGGCCCAGTAGGACTCTTGGACTGATAGGTGGGTCAGCGTCCAGCAGAACCCCGGAAAAGTGCGAAATTACGAAAATACCCCTGTGTTGTACTAAAGGATAGCAGATGAATGGAGGGCATTCTGGTCATTTTAGACAGGCTCAGAGGCTAATACATATCTAAATAAGGTTGACTAGAGCCAGTATATGCTTTGACCGGGTACAGAAAGGTGTGAAATGATGATTTTGCCCTTAGGGTTAAAATAGGACAAGAAAGGGCACCAAGGGCATTTTGGTCATTTCGCAGGGGATCTGTAATTGAGTTTGGACCCAGTATAAAAATATTAATGATATAAAGGGTCTAGATACTAAATGTAAGGTCAGCAGATATAAAAAGGATTTTTAGAAAAATTAGATTCAGAAAATGGTCCAGTTTTCGAGGTGACGGACCGGGCCGGTACCGGATTGGACCTGAAAGCTTCCAGAAGGTTTCTCTCCTCTCCAAATTTTGCCATGTGAAGAATGTGGGTGGTGAGGTGTCCCATGAGGTGTCCATGGTGATGCAGTAAAAGAGAATAAAAGAAAAATAGGAAATTCTGGAAAAACCAGGATCACAAGTTCCTAAGGCTTCAAAATTACAAGAATGTCATTGATCAAAACTATAAATACCCCCTAGATCTTCATTCTCATGGCCAAGGAGCTCTTTAGAGAGATAAGGAAGTTCTTGAGAGAGAAAGTGAGAAAAAGAAAGAAGAAAGGAAGTTCTAGTGGAGTTGGAAGCAATAGAGAAGTTCTAGAGTTCTGCTCTTAAGGTAGTAACTAATCCTAGCTTTTATGTAATGTATTTGTGAATTGTTGTGCTATTGTTTGGTTGGATTGTTGCCTTATATGTTATGCTTGAAGCTCTATTTCAATGCTATGATCATATGTTATTGAATATGGAAGCATGCAGCATACTTATCTGTACACAATCACAAGCAAGCACTGTCACTCTGCATTACATATATTGTTATGATTGTTGCTATTGAGATTCTTTTGAATCTCATTCCCATATATAACATTACAGGGGAGGTTCTGTCAAAATAAAATTTAGAAATTTTAAGAGACGCCGTTATGCTGCTGAAATTCTGGCAACGAAGCAGGAACAAAGAAAGGAACTGATACGTACTGTGTACGTAGGTGTTGTCTAAGGAGGCTGGAAGTGAGTGGACCTAGCAGGTTCATCCATTCTTTCCTGGGTACTTACGTAGAATGGTAGTTCCTACGGGAATTACCGAATCGGTACAAGATCAGTTACTTTCTACAGAAGGAATATAGCAGTTATGCTGCCGGATTTTAGACAATGAAAAATGGAATAGAAATATGAGGATGTTAATCATGCACGGTTGTATAACATTTGATTATTTAATAATGATTGTTATCTGGCATGTTTGACTGATTGTGATGTATGTATGCACTAATATGTAAGGTTGGTTGCTGAAAAATGACCTTGTGAACAGTAATCCGTGGAGACCTATTGATGTTTGATAAATCAATAAAAATAGTAAATGATTGAATAAATGTATGATATTTTTTTGGTAAATAGTAGATATACTAAGCTTTAATTTTATATATATAATTCCTCATTTGGATGTATACACGAAAAGATATAAATTGTTAAAGTTGGGACCAGAATGCTGGATTTAGGAGAAAATCACTGGATGAACAGTAAAGTTGAAACGTTGACCCACGTTGAATTTGTCAAGGAATGGTCAACCAATGATTTTTCCCTGAAATATAATTAAGTTATCTTCATGTAACAATTTGAACCACTTCATTTCAATTTTTCTAGAATTAGTTATGATTTTTCAAAGTCAGGTCACTCATCTGGAGTTTGTCACAGTGAACAGTACCCGATAAGAATAAAATT
Source organism: Leucaena leucocephala (assembly GCA_037074615.1). NCBI lineage: Eukaryota > Viridiplantae > Streptophyta > Magnoliopsida > Fabales > Fabaceae > Leucaena > Leucaena leucocephala. The sequence goes on along the minus strand of CM073532.1, from coordinate 20,157,819 downwards.
CTAGATTAAGAGTTTAGACTTCAATGACCCTGTAAGTGGTTCTAAGTGCTACTGAATGGTCCTTAAGATATATAAAAATAAGGATGTGACATCTTGTCTTCCCCTTGATTATCTTTTCTTTTATCGGTTGATTTTTGGATTAATTACATTTAATCATCATTAACTTAATTATTATATTATTTTAATAAATTTTAGAACATGGGATAAACTCTTTCTTCCCTGCCTTGTGCTACATGGTGGATAAGTGGGTCCTACAAGACACCTCACAAGGCCACATAACCTTATCTTGCACCTTTCTTGAAATTTCCTTTGAAAATACTATAGAATATTCTTGGAAAATGGTTTGAGCTCTAAGATAATTCTCTTAGAACATTGGGATGCTCCATATGATGCCACATTGGCCAAGATTGAGTCCAATTGATAATGGACACAAATCCTAATGCACTTCCCATTATTTCTTATATCGATATTCTTAAATTACCCTGATTTTTTAGATAAATTCTAGACACTTCTTTTAATAGTTATGACATTTTTAGAAATTCATTCTAATATAAAATAAATTTCTTGAAAAGTCTCATAATTTTCTATAACCCAGAAGTCCTGATAAAAATTTTATACATTTCTTTTAATCATTTATCGGTGTCCTTTTTTACCCTAAATTCTCTAATTAATTCTATAGGACTCCTTTTTTACTTCTGTCAATTCTTATATTAATTATAAGAATTTACTATAAAATTTTATTTGATTCTAAGTTCCAGAAGATACTCTACTAATCTCCAGACTTTGGAGATTAATATTGATTTATCTGATTCTTAGGAAGCGACTAATTTTAAGGGTACATAGTTAAGTATGAAGGTTGCTGTTAACAAAGCTTCACCCTAATATGAAACTAGTAGGTTTCCTTGAGCAATCATAGAATGGATTAATTGTAATGGACTCTTAGCTCTTGTTCCCTTACTGAAAAGGCTTTCTTGTTGCCTTACCCACTAAACAGTTTTCATATAAGAACATTTCCATGCTTGAAATGGAACCTATTAATCCTTCTGTTGCCAGTTTAATCATACTATTTTGATTAATATGTCCTAGTCTAGCATGCCAGATATTCATATCAATAATATTGGAAGAAATAGCAAAGCATTCATTAACACTAGAACCACTAACAATATCACAAAACAAAGAACTTCTTGAATAGGAGGCATAACCATAAGAGACAAAGCTGCTAAAAATGTCTACAATTTTATCATGAAAGTTCACTTCAACCCAAACTATAAAAGGCATAACACAGAGATGTCAGGAGCATGAAGCACATCATAAAGTATCAACTCTTTCCACCACGCAAAGTGAATTTTTAGGTGTCAATATCTCTAAGATTGACTCTCACATTATTCCCTACGTAAAGCCACTTGCTTTGATACGGCAACTGATAGTACTCCACGAATGACTCTCAATCCTTGGTTACGTGGTTGATAACTATCATTTTAATTATCAAATAAGAAATTAAGCTAACCAATAGTAGAGTGAAGCTAACCTAGGTTGATTTACAAGGAGCCTAAATAGATGATAAAGTTTCTAACTAATCCAATGAGCCACAAAGTAACAATTTAATAAGATGAATTGTGAGATGAGATATTGAATACCTTCTGAATGTAAATCCTATTGAAGGGAATTGGAAGACACGCAGCGGAAATTAACTTTAAAAATTTTTCCATTCCCAGCCAGGATCTACCAAATGTGTTTAAGTCAAGGAGAAAGAAGTGTTACCTTCGCTATTCGAGCTTTGGTCGCGACCTCAGTGTCCACTAGTCGCGACTCCTCGCCTCTGGAACTTTCAGTCGCGACCTCCTCAACTTCTAGTCGCGACCTGTCGCCTCTGGAGTTGTTAGTCGCGACCTACTCTGCTTCTCGTCGCGACCGGATGTCTCTGGAGTTTGTAGTCGCGACCTCGTCAGCTTCAAGTCGCGACCTGTCTCCTCTTTTCGGATTTCTGACATTCAGATGCCCGTATGGTCGCGACCTCAGTGTCAATAGGTCGCGACCTTGCTTCGTGTCTGGTCGATCGCAAGAAGTCGACAGCTCAGATCGGCTTCCTCTACCGGTATCCACACGAACAGTGTTCCAATCGTGAACGACGTGCTAGCGCCTCTTGTCCCTCTAGGGCTTTCTAGAGATTCCGTCCTCACCATCTCTATTTCGGCAGTTTCTTATCTGCAAACCTTTTGCACTCTCCCTGCCCCCTTTTCTCACGTCTGAATGTGTGTGTAGAGATGTGTAGAATTAATAAGATGAAATTAATACCCTAACCCCTAATATCAAATATATAGGAAGCTATCGGGCTTCTAATAGGGCCGGGCTTCAGAATTAATCTTATATTAATTCTGAAATTAATACAATATCATATATTGCATAATTTGATAAGAAACTAATTAAATAAATACGGTTTTTATTAAATCCGTCACACAGATTTAATTCACCTATTTATTTAATTTAAAATAAAGATAAGACGGAATTATATTTGATTTATTCTCATAAATCAAATTTGAGATATCTTATCAATTTGAATTTCAAATTCAAATAGATCATATCCATTTAAATTCAAATTCAAAAGTGATAGAAATTTAATTTATCCTTATAAATTAAATCTTGCAAATATCTTTTATATTATATATAATATATATATATACAAATTTATATATATATATAAAATATATAAATCCACCCTAGACTATTCATTGAATCTAGACATCTCTTAGATTCAATGAATCTGGACAACACAGCTCGAGTTGGGCTATTTTGTGTGCGACCCTGTAGGCCCATATGAAGTTGGCAGTGGGCCAGTTACTATACTAACCCACAAGTCGTAAGCGGCCTCTAGCAAGACATTATGACTGTAACATCCTAATTTTTGGGTCTAGTTCACCTAGGTTCAAAATGAGGAATGTGAGGAATATCCTAAGTCTTAAGCCTAGGAATTCTGCAGGTAGCTTGATATGGGCTGGCTCCTGTGTAAGATAACCTGATATGGGCGGGTTGTCAAGCTTTTCAATTAACGATGACTCTCGAAGAGTTTAAGGGATGAGTTATTGAAAGAGAATTTCTAGAACTTAAGATGAAGGATGAGAAGATGAGCAATGAGGCCAGAAAGAGAATGCAGGGGCCAAATCGTAATTATGGGAAAGATCGGGCTGGTAGCCGATGAGTACCATATTTTGCCAGAAAATAGAGAAAATTATGTTGATCATTTCACTGAACTGTGAAATGTGCATACGAGGTCTCTATGAGTATGAAAGAATTATGAAAAGTTTAAGGACAAAAAGGTGGGGTCCTTAAGTGTAATTTTAGCTAAATAAAAAGGGACTTAATTGAAAAGAAGAAAAGTTCCTTGGGGCTAAAGTGTAATTAAAGAAAGTCAGGCCGGAAGTGGTTTGGACTGTTCGACAGCATTTCAGTCCCAAATTTCACCGGTAGAGAGAGCAAGGGACGCTCGGTAATCTGGCTTAATACAGGAATTTTTGAAGACTCCAGATAGCCAGAAATGGACTGATCGTCCAAAAGTTATAAAAATTCCTACCGGATATCCTATATTTCAGATCTAGGTGAGAAAATACAGGATGATACGTCTTTATGGGGCGGATGTCGGGAAACTGACAGCATATCGATAGGAGGCCTGTAGAAAAAGTTATTCGCAAATTAGAAAATCCAGATGGGAGTGTGAGGCCTCCGGGTATCCGATAGGGAAATTTATCGATATTTGAAAAGGGACTGAATGAGTTCGGATAACCTCGGTCAGATGACTGATATGACTCACAGGGATGCCTGAACACCGCAGGCCAGTGTATCGGACAGAAGGAGCCGGTGTCCGGATATGTGTATAAACGGTGATTAATAGATAAAATATTTAATAAACATTAACGGGAGAAGATTCCTCGTAATGCGTGCCATGAGTTAATGGACCCTGAAAGGCCCAATAATGGCACCAACAAAGGCCCAGTAAGACCCTTGGACTGATAGGTGGGCCAGTGTCCGGCAGAACCCCGGAAAAGTGCAAAATTACGAAAATGCCCATGTGTTGTACTAAAGGGGTAGTAGATGAATGAGGGCATTTTGGTCATTCTGGACAGGCCCAGGAGCCAAGGCTCATACAGATAAAGTTACATAGAGTCAGTATATATCCTGACAGAGTACAGAAGGGTGTGAAATGACGATTTTACCCTTAGGGTTAAAATAGCGCAAGAAAGGGCACCCAGGGGTATTTTGGTAATTTGCCAAGGGATGTTTCTTGGGAATCGAGCCATCAGAGTACTTGAGCTTGATCAGGATCCAAGATAACATACCCAGAGCCCAAAAACGTAGCCCATGAAGTATGTGGGAAAAGTGGCATTAAAATACTATTTTAATGCTGTTTCAATAAAGTAAAGTTACTCGGTCGGCACGATAACCGAGGAGGTGATCAGATAAAGTTTGGGACTTATCTGGATAGCATTGGAAGGTGTGAAAGGTCCCTTCCAGGTGCCACATGGCGCAATCTTAGAGGCAGAAGAAAAGTTGAGGACACGTATTACGGTGCAAGACTCTGGACCGGTACTGGATTGGACTGAACTGCTGAGTCAGCTGATGAGGTGTCCAGGAATTGTGACATGTGAAGAATGTGGCGATGAGGTGTCCCGGTGAGGTGTCCTGGATGATGTCATGCATGATGCAGTAAAAAGGAATAAAGAAAAATAGGAAAATCCAGGAAAAACTAGGACCACATGTTCAGATGGCTTCAAAATTACAGGAATGCCATTGAAGGAAACTATAAATACCCCCCTTCCCATTCATTTGCATCACGGTTTTGGGCCTTTTAGAGAGAGGAGGAGGTGCTAGAGAGAGAAAGTGAGAGGAAGAAAGAAGAAAGGAAGTTCTGGCGGAGCTGGAAGCAGAATAGAGATAGTAGAGTTCTGCTGAGCCTTTGAGGTAGTAACTAATCCTAGCTCTTATGTAATGTGTTTGTGATTTGTTGTGCTATTGTTTGGTTGGTTGTTGTCTTATATGTTATGCTTGAAGCTCTATTACAATGCTATGATCATATGTTATTGAATATGGAAGCACGCAGCATACTTATCTGTACACAATCACAAGCAAGCACCGTCACTCTGCATTACATATATTGTTATGATTATTACTACTGAGATTCCCCCGAATCTCATCCCCATCCATAACCCATTACAGGGAGATTATGTTGAAGTGAATTTTAAGAATTTAGAGAGACGCCGTTATGCTGCCGAAGTAAAGACTGAACATCAGTATATGATAAGTACTGTGTACGTAGTGCTGTCTAAGGAGGCTAGAAGTGAGTGGACCTAGCCGGTTCATCTAGTCTTTCCTTGGTACTACGTAGAATGGTAGTTCTCATGAGGGGATTGCCGAATCAGTACAGTTCAGTTCTTTGTACAGATGAAGTGTAGCGGTTGTGCTGCCGGATTTTAGGCAGGAAGAGATGTAATAGAAATAAGAGAATTTGTTGTATGCTTTGTTGTATGACATTTTACTATCTAATAATAAATATTGTTTGGCATGTTAAACTTGTGTATGATGAATTAAGGGAGAAATTCGCAGGTCCTGAGGTAGCAGTGTTTTGACCTCAGTTTGACCTAGTAAACGGAGGAGTTTGGCTATGAAATTTGGTAGGCCAGTCGTACACATCTGGGGAATTACGTGGATAGGTAATAAGCCTCATTTGGTTGTGTAGAATGAGATTAATCAGTTCTTAAATTAAAGGTTTAGAATAAGGAACTTAAAGGTAAAATTTTAAATTTCTGGGCTTAAGTTAAGATATAATCAAGCTAATATTACTTCCGCAAGTGTACTCTGAGTGGTCTAGGGAGGATGTTTCGACGACTACCCAAAACATATGAGGATCGATGAACGATGTTACCTTTCATACAACCATATCACGTCCCTTTTGTCACACGATATTTCGGTCATGGATGAGGCATGGTAAACGTCATCCTCCTATTCCTGACCGTTACTTTCTCGATCCTTGAGTAGTCTGACGATAGAAATGGAACTACCCTTCCATTACAGTATGGCCATACATTTCTCAGACTCACTCATCGAGGGGCCCAGTAATATCTCTCTACGAATGTGAGGGACAAATTCCATCTTGACCATTCACATTTCTCCGCATGAAAAACCACTGAGCCCGAACATAGCCTTTATGATCACTCGGTCAAAAGTGACTTTTGACTAGGTCAAAGCTGAGCGTTTGTCATGTAGGAATCCATGATGATCTCAGGTCAAAGGGTATAGTGATATGGCTTGTATATGAGAGAAGCTTATGACTTCACCCATGCAGCTCTCTCATAGCGGGTCGGTCCAACACCTTGTACTCTTATATGTGCCTATGACTTTGATTTATATCTCTATTTATCTTCAAAGTCATATTGGTCTTATTTCATCTCTGCTCCCGCATAGATGACTGACCAGGGACATTTAGAATAAGATCATAAGTTATCCAAGGATGGTCATCACAGTAAACATGCAAATAATGTGATAACATAATTAAGAAATTCATAAAACAATAATGTTTATAAGACAATGATTGGCCCCTAGGGCACAATTTCCAACACCTATGCTACTGTTTATGAATTTAGGTGTTAATGATGATGATATGAATCAATGACAAGTGTGTTCCCTTGGAGATTATCTTACCTTCATTGTCCATAGAGTATGAGGAGTTAATTAGTTAAATTAGAATGTGTTAGCTAACAACTCGCTAGCTAAATCTCAATCAAAGCTACAACTCGCAGACATTTAAAAAAGAAATATGAATCATTCAACTCAAGAGGTAGAAGAAGATAAATTAAACATATACAACTGTACTATGCTATAGAATTGCTCTTATTAACTACAACCATGTCCAACTAGTTCAAAGATGAGGATTAATCAAAGCTCAATTAAACATAATCAGGAAATCTAACTTGGTTCCCTAATGTTTATCATACACTAACTTTAATTGAATCAATAAAATCAGAATTAACTATATTAACTCGATACAATTAGATCTAAAATTAAAGACACAATTGAACTCCCTATTTCATATCAAGGACTCTAGTTCAATATCATCTCCAAGAGAACACAGCAAATCTAACCTTCCATTGCTGTCAAAACTTCAACAGCATCAGTAAATAGATCAGCAACAGTTATGGTGAATGTAGAAGGAGAAGATGAAGATGGAAATAGAACTTTCCTCTAGTTCTAATGCTTAGAACAGAGGAAAGTTGTAGATGAAAGAGAGAGAATGAGATAGAGAGAGAGTGATACGAAGAGAGAGATAGACTGAATTTGAGATGGAGTGATGTATGTTCTGTGTGATATGTGAATCAGATGTGGAATGAGTGGATATATGTATGGCGTGAATGATGTGTCCAGAAGTGTGGAATTAGTGAATGTCAGCTAAGATGGCGTGAATGGAAGTTGTCTTAATGCGTGAGCATGTGTTCTACGTGAATGAATCTCTGAAGTCTCTTCCCTTCACAGCACGTGGATGCATATCTCTTTAGCATGTTTTAATAAGCCATGTGCCCAATCTGTTAGCCACTCTGTTAAGTCCAGCTGTTACTAACTATTTCCTGTTTCATTCCAACTCATCTCTTCCATTTTAGTTATAGCAGTAAGTTGACTCGGTGATTAATGAGTATTTTCCTGAAATAAGAATTTAAAAGATACAATTATTTATCTAATAAGATAATATTCTAATATATGACCAAAATTATATCAATTAATTACCCATTTTTCTCATTTATTTTATTTGTTAATTTCTCAACATAATAGTAAATGGGAACAAAATCAATAATAAAACTCTCTTTAAACACCCTAAAATCAATATAAAAATAAGAGTTTATTAGTGGTCTATGCAGCTTGAATCAATAACCCAAGAAGAAGAAATTGTTTTCGTTAGGAAAACAGTACTAGAAACATGAGGCATGTGAATTCACATAATTTACCAATACCTTTTCACTTTCATCCTATTTAGAATAGTTATGTTTGAATGGCCCATCTTTTTTTAGGAAAAGTGTAACATCCCGATTTTTGGGTCTAGGAGAACTGGGGGGTAGTCTGATATAGGCAGGCTGCTAAACCCGTAGTCCCAGGGTAGTAATCTGATATGGGCAGATAACTTACCTATATTTTGTAGGAATCCGAGGGATGAGCTAAGTCCCTCAGGATTTAAAGATGAGTTAAGTCTTTGACCTACAAAATAGGGACAATTCACCTAGGTTAAAAAAGAGGAATGTAAGGAATATCCTAAGTCTTAAGCCTAGGAATTCTGCAGGTAGCTAGATATGGGCTGGCTCTTGAGTAAGATAATATGATATGGACGGGTTGTTGAGCCTTTCAATTAACAATGACTCCCGAAGAGTTCAGGAGATGAGTTGTTGAAAGAGAATTTCGAGAACTTAAGATGAAGGATAAGAAAAGATATAAGAAAGAGAATATAAGGGCATAATCATAATTATGGGAAAGATCAGGCTGATAGCTGATGAGTACCATATTTTACCATAAAATAGAGAAAATTATGCTGATCATTTCACTGAACTGTGAAATATGCATATGAGGTCTCTATGAGTATGTAAGAATTAGAAAAGTGACCAAGGGCATTTTGGTAATTTGCCAAGGGACGATTCTTGGGAATCGAGCCATCAGAGTATTGAGCTTGATCAGAGACCCAAGATAACATTTCCAGAGCCCAAAAACGTAGCCCAAGAATTATGTGGGTTAAAGTGGCATTAAAATACTATTTTAGTGCTGTTTCCATAAAGTAAAGTTACTCGGTTGACGTGATAACCGGGGAATTGATCAGATAAAGTTCTGGACTTATCTGGAAGCCATGAGGTGGAGTGAAAGGTGTCCTCATGGGACCCATCAAGACGCCACATGGCACTATCTAAAGGGAAAAGAAAAGTTAAAGACACGTGGTGCGATCTCAACTGTTCATTCCGAGATAAGACTCTGGAATTCTATGGAAACGCTGAGTCAGCTGGTGAGGTGTCCCAAGGGCCCACCATTACGCCACCTAGCATGTGATGTGTCCCATGATGATGTCACTTTTGATGAGTCATTATGGAGGATGATGTCATCACAATGACACAGGCAAAGCTTCTTGAGGAAGCAAGCGATCTGAGCCATTCATCGTAAATCGATCTAAGCCATCTATTCCACCTTGCCTCAAGTATAAATACCCCTTCCCCCTTGCCATTTCATTCATGGCTCAAGGCAAGAAATAGAGAGAGAAGTGAGTTCTAGAGAGAGAAAGTGAGAGGAAGAAGGAAGGAAGTTCTGGCGGAGCCGGAAGCAGTATAGAGATAATAGAATTCTGCTAAGCTAGTGAGGTAGTAACTAATCCTAGCTTTTATGTAATGGCTTTGTAATTTGATGTGCTATTGTTTGGTTGGATTATTGTCTTATATGTTATGTCTGAAGCTCCATTACATAATGCTATAATCATATATTATTATTGAGTATAGAAGCACGCAGCATACTTATCTGTACACAATCACAAGCAGGCACTATCACACTGCATTACATATATTATTATGATTGTTACTACTGAGATTCCCCCGAATCTCATCCCCTATGTAAAACCCATTATAGGGAAGTTATATCAAAGTGAATTTTGAGAATGCTAAAAGATGCGGTTATGCTGCCAAAATTATAGCAAAATATCAGTAATGAAGGAAGGAGATGATACGTACTGTGTACGTAGGTACTGTCTAAGGAGTCTGGAAGTGAGTGGACCTAGTCGGTTCATCTAGTCTTTCCTGGGTACTTACGTAGAATGGTAGTTCTCACAGAAATTACCGAATCAGTACGGATCAGTTATTTTTAAAGATGAAGTATAGTAGTTAAACTGCAAGATTTTAGGAAGGAAAGATGTAACAGAGATATGAGGATTTTGTTCATGCCCTGTTTTATAACAATTTATTATTTAATAATAAATATTGTTTGGCATGTTCAGCTTGTGTATAAGAAATTAAGAGAGAAATTCGTAGGTCCTAAGGCAGCGGTGTTCCGACCTCAGTTTGACCTAGTAAACGAAAGAGTTTGGCCACCAAATTTGGTGAGCAGGTAGCACACATCTGGGGCTTTATGTGGATAGGTAATAAGCCTCATTTGGATGTGTAGAATGAGATAAATTATTTCTGAAAGTAAAAGCTCAGAATAAGGAACTTAAGAGTAAAAATTTCAATTTCTGGGCTTAAGATAAGATATAACCGAGCTAATATCACTTCCGCAAGTGTACTCTGAGGAGTCTACGGGAGGATGTTTCACAAAGCACTTAACCTTTTTTAGACCTTCCACCTTTCTTTCCTTTCTTCTTGAATTGTTTATTGCTCTTTTGAAATTGAGGACCACCCTTCTTCCTTTCTTTTAAAACTTCTTGTCATTCTTGAAACACGGCTTTGAATGGGAGTGTCAGCATCCTGAGTCAAATAGGCCTGTCCAGAAGTCCTATAAGCCTCCAGAAGCTCATCTTCTAGCTCCAAATGCCTAGCCGCATCGTTAAAAGTAACAATATTTTTATTGTGGGTTAAGTTGCTTTCATATGGTCCTAACCAATAGGGAGCGATTTGATCACAAACTATACTTGTTGTTCATCAGATAAAGTATATCTATATCTATCCATCTTCTTTCAGTTGTTTGATAATGTTGGCCATCTCTCTTGGATGTTGCTTCATAGAATTGTTTGGCGTAAGCTTATAGGTGTCAAACTTGATCGTTAACCTCCTCAGCTTAGTGGTAGAAACACCACCAAATTTATCCTTTAGTGCAATCCACATGGCTTGAACAGTTTTATGCATCTCAAATTCACACAAGGTTATCTGTCATGTCACTAAGAAGTGTGATTCTGGCTATGATATTCTTCTTCCTCTAAGCCTAGTAAGCCACTTGGTCTCTCCTATGCTGGACCATATTCCCAGCATCAAGTTTAACTAAAGCATTCGTTAAAGGTTCAATAGCATCTTGTTCCTCTAAGATGTATTGGACATTTCGGTGCTAGATATCCCAGTTATCCCCGTTGAGTTTTTCGCATTTATTTAGTTTAGAAATAATGTTCTTGGTTTCCATTTTTTAGTTCTTAGGAAAATCTAAGTTCTCTTCTAAAGAGAATCATACCAAAGAACATTTTAGACATCTAGCTCAGTAAAGTATACAATGTCGTATACTTATATTATTCTTGACTAGAAAATAATGACACTATAAGATCTATGATCAAAAGCATACGCTTATACCTCCCATATGTTAGAACCAACGTTTTAATGATGACAAATAATTGATAAAAGGACTTTAAAAGATTTCAAAAGTATTTCCTTAAATTGATAAAGAATATTTATTGATAAGTTTATCGATGAAATAGTTATTCGATAAGTTATTTGATAAATCAAAAAGAACTTTTGAAGAAAAATATGTTTTTTGAAAGCCATTTATCGATGACTTATTTGATAAGGTTTCTTATCAATAAAGACTTCGATAAATCAATCATATGTAGTTGAGAAAATTCTGAGTCACGCTATTCTTAAAACTGAAATTATTCTAAGCTTTATTCCATAAGTGGATTTATTGAATAGGCCTTCAATAAGTTTTGAAAGGACTCAGTTTGTCTATGAAAAGTTTTTATTGAAGAGTTGATCGAACAATGGATTTATTGATAAGATATTAGATCAATCAACTCTAATTTTTATAGAATATATTTAGTTGTCAAAGAGTCATTTATCGAAGGACTACTCGATAAGTAGATTTATCAAATAACTCTTCAATAAACAAAGAAAAGTTTCTAAATTTTTTAAAAGTACTGATAAATGATTTCTCACATATTTCACCATTTGTTTTTGACATTATGTTTTGAAAAATCTTATGATCAGTGATTTGAAAAGGTTTACAAGTTTAAAATATGATCATTACAAATATTTTTTAAATTATTAAAGATCACTGAGTTTGAGTTTTTTTTCCTGATCTTTACAAGTTATCTAATGGTTTATCCTCTAGATGATCATTGAAATCTTAAGTTACAAATTTATATAAGATCAAATGAAAGAGAAGATAAGATGTTTTAAATTCAAATCACTGGGATCTTAACTTGATAAATATTATGTTGATGATTTGATTGTTTGAAATATTTTGATGATGATTCATTGCTTAAATATGGTTTGATTTGTTTGAATAATTTATGGTCTGTTTAGATTTGAAATTATGTAGATTAGACTATTCATGAATGATTCAAAGCTGATCCATTATGCTCCTATCAATGAGATACTCAATCAGGTCCTTTATTGAAGAGATCTTCGATAAGATCCTTCATTAATCTTAATCTGAATGTAATTGAACATCTGATTGATTGCTAGTCTTGTGCTATATTTGTATTGAGCTTATGAATTACTTTGATTTGATTGAATGAATGGTCTTCATGGATTTATAATGTGATCTTATTTGCTATATGAATATATGAGCTCATGACTCATTTTGATATGTTAAATCTTTTTAGTAGAGCTTATAATGTTTTGATCTATCTTAATATGATATGATATGATTTGCTAAATGTTCTTGAGTTATTTGATCTTGTTTGTTAAATGATCATATGAACTTCTATTTCTAAATATGATTATGATTTGAGAAAATTCAAAGTTAGTTTGATAGTCTAGATGAAAATTTTAAAAACTTCAGTATTTATCGATAAGCTATTCATTGAATCCATTTATCGAAGAATACTTCAATAAATTATGTATTGTGAAATATATCGATAAGTCTGAAAGCATATGTTTTAAAAGAATATTTTTGAAAGAGTTATTCGATAAGGACATTTATCCAGTACCTATTCAATAATTTATGAACTATCTCTTTACAATTTATTGAAGATTATCGAAGTTCTTTTTGATAAGGTTGATTATCGAAGAATTGCTCGATAAAATTTTAATTGTTTTAAACACAATTCTTCAGCAATTTATCAAAGACCTTTTCGATAAGGGTGTTCTTCGATAAGCTCTTTGACAAGTCAAGCCAGTTTTATGAAAAGAATTTTAAACCAGACTTTATCATTTTTTATCTTTAATATTAAATTATTTGGAAACACTTGCTATATGCTTACACTGATTATACATCATTACTAAAGCATGTTTTAAGATTATTTGCATAATCAATTAAAGAGAATGATCAAAGAGCAAAAAGCATCAGATGCATACGTAAGCAATAACGGCTATTTCAAGGCTACTTCAAGTGCTTCATCGGATTTATGAAGAACAAATTATAAAAGAAGAAGGAGCCAAAGTGAGAAAGTCAAAGAAGTTAAGAGATACGTATGACTGAAACATCCTCCCTTAGATCCCTCAGAGTACACTTGCGGAAGTGATGTTGGCTCGATTATAACTTAACTTAAGCCCAGAAATTTAAAATTTTACTCTTAAGTTCCTTATTCTGAACTTTTACTTTGAGAACTGATTTATCTCATTCTACACATCCAAATGAGGCTTATTACCTATCCACGTAAAGCCCCAGATATGTGCTACTGGCTCACCAAATTTCGTGGCCAAACTCTTTCGTTTACTAGGTCAAACTGAGGTCGGAACACCGCTGCCTCAGGACCTACGAATTTCTCTCTTAATTCCTCATACACAAGCTGAATATGCCAAACAATATTTATTATTAAATAATAAATTGTTATACAAAAGGGCATGAACAAAATCTTCATATCTCTATTACATCTTTCCTGCCTGAAATCCGGCAGTATAACTTCTATACTTCATCTTTAAAAATAACCGAACTGTACTGATTCGGTAATTCCCGTGAGAATTACCATTCTACGTAAGTACCCAGGAAAGACTGGATGAACTGACTAGGTCCACTCACTTCCAGACTCCATAGACAGTACCTACGTACATAGTACGTATCATCTCCTTCCTTCATTACTTATATTTTGCCATAATTTTGGCAGCATAACGGAGTCTTTTAGCATTATGAAAATTCACTTTGACATAACCTCCCTGTAATGGGTTATATATAGGGAATGAGATTCGGGGGAATCTCAGTAGTAACAACCATAACAATATATGTAATGCAGTGTGATAGTGCCTGCTTGTGATTGTGTACAGATAAGTATGTTGCGTGCTTTCATACTCAATAATAACATATGATCATAGCATTATGTAATGGAGCTTCAGACATAACATATAAGACAACAATCCAACCAAACAATAGTGAAACATCCCTACTTTCCTAGCTCTATCTTCTCAAAACCAGTACCCTGTTATGTTTGAAAAAGGATAGGGGTGAGACTTCGGGGGAAATCTCAGTAGTAATAATCATAACATTATATGTAATGCAGTGTGATAGTGCTTGCTTGTGATTGTGTACAGATAAATATGTCGCATGCTTCCATACTCAATAATAACATATGATCATAGCATTATGTAGTAGAGCTTTAGACTTAACATATAAGACAACAATCCAACCAAACAATAGCATATCAAATCACAAAGCCATTACATAAAAGCTAGGATTAGTTACTACCTTACTAGCTAAGCTGAACTCTACTATCTCTATACTGCTTTCGGCTCCGCCAGAACTTCCTTCTTTCTTTCTCTTCTTCTCTCTTCCCCTCTCTTCCTCCTTCTCTCTCTACTCCTCTCCACCAAATTGTGGATGAAATGGGAAAGGGAGGCCTCTATTTATAGTGGAGGCAAAGAGGAATGGATGGCCTAGATCCAATCTTGATGAATGGCCCAGATTGCTTGCTTCCTCACTAAGCCTTGCTCACCTCATCACGATGACATCATCATTCTTCATGACTCATCACTTATGACATCATCATGGGACACCTCACATCATAACTCATCACTCATGACATCATCAAGGGACACCTCACACCATGTCTCATCACTCATGACATTATCATGGGACACCTCACACCATGACTCAATGCCATGTGGCATCTTGTGGGTCCCATGAGGACACCTCTTCATGACACCTCATGGTTCTGGATAACCTTTACTTTATCTGACCCTTTCCCCAGTTCTATCTCCAACCGGGTAACTATATTAAAATATCATTTCAATCATGACTTAACACTTTCTGTGTTCATTAGTCGCGACCTCAACATCATTTAGTCACGACCTCATCACTTTTCAGTAGCAACTCGGCTCATTTTGCCTATTAGTCGCAACCCACACATCTTTCAGTCGCGCCTAGACCTTTTTGTAACACTTAGTCGCGACCACAATACTTTATTGTCGCGACCAAACTGGTCAACTCTTGACTCTGCAATCTTTAACCTTTATATATTCGCAGTCCCAGAAAACCCTCTGTATATTTCTGGGACTTCTGCTCAAAAGGGGTCTGGTAGCCTCTCAATCTAAGGCTACTCTTGTAACATCCCTAATTTCTGTACTAAGTTGTATGTACAGATTGAATAAAATATATATGATATTTTTCAGGAGAAGATGTGGCCATATTTATGTAAAGAAAGGGATTAAATTGGAAGAGGAAGAAAGTGTAAGAGCCAAAGTGCAATTATGAAAAATTTAAGATTCAAAGAAAAGGTAGACAAAAATGTGGGGTTTTTAAGTGTAATTATGAAAAGTTATAATTTGTGGTAAGTCAAGGGGCGAACTGTAAATATGGGAACTTTGGACTGAAAACAGGCCAAAAATTACCGTGTTCTGATCGGACCCAAATTTTTCCAGTAAAGAGAGAAAATTATTTCAGGTTGTTTGACGTAACACAGAATTTTGATTTGAGGTCCCGAAAAATTGATATAAATTTCTGAAGTTAGATAAAATTATTACAATATTTTTTGGATCTCAGAATCAGATGAGGCCTTCCAGTAAATTCCTGTAATTGATATAAGAATTTATAAAATTGACAGGATCAGAAAAGGAATCCTTTAGAATTTTTAATGGAATTTATAGTGGAATAAAATATCGATAAATATTGCCGGGAGAGTTTGCTAGGAATTTGTGCCACAAAGGTATTGAAACCTAAAAGGCCCAAAAGTGGCTTCATTAAGGCCCAATAAAATAAGTGGACTGATGGGTGGGCCAGTGCCCAGAGGAACCCCGAAAAAGTGCAAAATTACGAAAATACCCCTGTGATGCCCTAAGAAACCAGAAGTGAATAGAGGGTATTTTGGTCATTTTGGACAGGCCAAAATACCAAGGCAAGTGCAGGAAAGGTTAGTCGGAGTCAATATATATTTTGACAAGGTCTAAAGAGGTGAGAAATGACAATTATGCCCTTGGGTTTAATATAGTGCAAGGAAAAGCACTAAGGGTATTTTGGTAGTTTTCCAAGGTATTTAAAATTAAATTTAAACCCAGTATGAGAATGTCAATGGTATGAAGGAATTAAATATTGAAAAATATATTTTATGAAGTCCCATAAAAATTAGATTAAGAAAACAGTCCGATTTATGGAAAATCGGATCGGGCCGGTACCGGATTGGACTGGATGGGACTGGATTGGGTTGAAACTTTTCTTGGACTTCACACCCTCAAAATGGCACCAAAAAGGAACTTAGGTGTCGCTTGTGATATCATGTTGGTGATGTTATGAGTGAAAAGAGAAAAGACATTCTAAGATCAAACCTTTAACCATTAGATCAAATAGTTCCCAAGGTGATCTTGGCCTTCAATTTTCCCAAGATTTTGCTATAAATACCCCCTCATTCTAAGCCAAAACCGTGAGCAAGGAAGTGTAGGGAACCTCTTGCAAAATATTTTCTCAAGCTTGGAGGAAGCAAGGATCTTGAAGAAACAAGTAAGGTAAGTTGTCTCCTTGCTTCTACCCTTTGTTCTTATGACTTTTTCTTGAGTTTAAGTTGGTTTTAAGGCTTGAATCTTGGAGAAATGCTGCTGAAATTTCTTTGGATATGTGATAGGAACATGTGTTTATGTTCTAGATAGTTTGCACAAGCTTAAACAAGCTTGAATCACATGATAATAGCTTAGGAATCCATGTGTGTTTGTGAATCCATGAAGGTGTTCTTTTCTATACAGTACGGAATCACTGTTCATATGTTGGAATTTCATGGTTTTGATGCTTCTAATGGGTTTAGAATGGAATTTTGTGTGGGGTTATAGTAGGAAAACATGTATTGGAAGCATTGGAACCAAAATGGGAATTTTTGGAAAAAGGGAGCTACTTTTCGGAATGGTTGGATTTTGGAATTTTTGAATACATATTTGGATTTTACATGAAAAATTATCTGGAAATGAACCATGAGAGTGTAGTTTAGAAAGATGTAAACAAATGTCACAAAGTAGAGAAAGAAAGGAGCTTAGTGAAACTAGACTTGGAATTTGTTTGGAATGGAGTTATAATTTGGTAATTGTCTTGTAATGTCTAGGTTTTGATATTTGGGCAAGAAAAAATCACTTCCAGAAGGGAAGGACAAGGATCCATAAGAGGTAGCAAGAATACCTAACTATAAACTTATGTGCTTTGATTGATTTGCTTACTTGTTATGCATGAAGGTTTGGTTGAGCATGGAATATTATGTGATGATGTTTATGATGATGATGATGTGCTATGAATATGTGCCACTCCTTGCAATATATGTCATGACAATATTCATGTTAGATTTTGCTTATGTATAAGCATGAATTAGCTCCCATTGCATGATAACATGTTAGGTATTTAATCAAACATGCATAACCTTATAGTTTGTATTACTTGCTATTGAGATTTCCATGAAATCTCATTCCTTCCATATCAATAAATATTGCTCTAGGTGATGGAACTTCACAAGGAGGAAGGTAAATGGGAATGAACAATGTGTATATGACTTGGAAAGCATACCTTTAATTTATGTGACGATATATTGGTATGTACATGGTAAATACTCACAGGATCCGAGATGAGGGAGTGACCTTCCAACAATAGTTTGAGTGACTTATCCATTTCGGTTTTATGTGAAATTTGGTATGAAAATATCTAAGATCAAGAGATTTAATTGGACACCAAGAACACATAATTTGGTTAAGTTTTCAAATTGATATGATTTTTCAAAGTTGGACTTAAACTCTGGATTAAGATAAAACAAGTCATGCAATACAGAGAGATTCCTACGCGGTTTTCATATAGTAAATGAATGATTTTTTATGCAATATTTGGTGAACTTAAATTACACGTTCTGAGATTTAAATACATAGTTAATTCGACTCAATTGGATAAGTATGCAAGGAGAAATGAATTTTTGAAAATGGGGCAAAGAAATTGGAACTTCTAGATTTATCAAATGAACAGTAAAGTTCAACGAATAAACTGATTTGATCTGGACAAGGAAACCCCATTTTCATATTTTTTTTCTCAAAGTTAAATGAAATATATTTCATTATAAATTGGAATCACCTCAATATGAGTTTTCTAGATTTGATTATAAATTTCCAAAGTTCAGGCTGTAATCTGGAATTACCCAGTGAACAGTCATAGTGAACAGTACCGAAAGCCTAACTCTTGTAAATTCATGTTTTTAAGGTTAAGAGGTATTCCAATGATCTAAGATAATTCCAATTGAGTATATGTAAGGTTAAGATTTAAGGTCAAGATTTAAAGATATTTACTAGAAAATGCCGTTGTGCTGGTAGACTATACAGAATACTGTGTACGTAGGTGCTGTCTAAGGAGGCTGGAAGTGAGTGTACCTAGCCGGTTCATCCAGTCTTTCCTGGGTACTTATGTAGAATGGTAGTTTTCATGGGGAATTACTGAATCAGTACAGTTATTTTCTGCCAGGATTTCCGTCAAGAGAGATATAATCCAGTTGAGAGTGCTATAGCAAGAGTACTCTGAGAGATATAAAGAATGATGTTTCAACTCCTGCATCTCTAGGCCCGAAAATTGGGATATTACAAATAGCACATCAAATCACAAAGCCATTACACAAAAGCTAGGATTAGTTACTACCTCACTAGCTTAGCAGAATTCTATTATCTCTATACTGCTTCCGTCTCCACCAGAACTTCCTTCCTTCTTCCTTTTCTTCCTTCCTCTCACTTTCTCTTTCTCTCTCTTCTTTCTTGCCTTGGGCCGTGAATAAAATGGCAAGGGGGAGGGGGTATTTATACTTGAGGCAAGGTGGAATGGATGGCTCAGATCGATTCATGATGAATGGCTCAGATCGCTTGCTTCCTCAAGAAGCTTTGCTTACCTCATCATGATGACATCATCATCCCCAATGACTCATCACTTATGACATCATCAAGGGACACCTAACATGCTTAGGTAGTGCAATGGTGGGGCCCTTGGGACACCTCATCAGCTGACTCAGCATTTTCAGAGAATTCCAGAGTCTTGTCCCGGAATGAACGGCTGAGATCGTGCCACGTGTCCTTAACTTTTCTTCTCCCTCTAGATTAGTGCCATGTGGCACCTTATGGGTCCCATGAGGACACCTTTCACGCCACCTCATGGCTTCCAGATAAGTCCAAAACTTTATCTGATCAATTCCCCGGTTATCACGTCAACCGAGTAACTTTACTTTATTGAAAAGTCACTAAAATATTATTTTAATGCCACTTTAACTCACATAACCATTGGGCCACGTTTTTGGGCTCTTGGAATGTCATATTGGGTTTTTGATCCAGCCCAAGTACTCTGATGGCTCAATTCCCAAGAACCATCCTTTGGCAAATCACCAAAATGTCCTTGGTTCCTCTTTATTTACTTTAATGAATCTAGGGGCATTATTGTCTTCACATCTTACCAGAGTATTCTCTGACCCTAGTCAGCTATCAGATAACCTTTCTTAATTGTCTATCCTTAGAAATACTATATGGCTTCTGGCCACAGTCTGATCATCTCTATTCGGACTACTTTCCTTTTACCGATTATAACTGTAAATTCTCATCTTCAGGAATTTTTACAGAAAAATCGGGACCTCAAATCAAAATTTTGTGTCGCGTCATTCAACCCGGAATTCTTTTCTCTATCTTCTAGTATTTTTCGATATTAAATTCGGACCGGGCTATTTTGGCCTGAAAGTACGCTCGCGCGCACAGTTTTCAAAATGATCATTTTACCTTTGGTCACTTTTCTAATTCTTACATACTCAAAGTGACCTCATATACATATTTCACAGTTCAGTGAAATGATCAGCATAATTTTCTCTATTTTATGGTAAAATATGGTACTCATCGGCTACCAGCCCAATCTTTTCCATAATTACGATTATGCCCCTGTATTCTCTTTCTGACCTCTTTACTTATCTTCTCATCCTTTATCTTAAGTTCTCAAAATTCTCTTTCAACAACTTATCCCCTGGACTCTTTGAGAGTCATTGTTTATTGAAAGGCTCGATAACCCGCCCATATCAGGTTATCTTACTCAGGAGCTAGCCCATATCTAGCTACCTGCAGAATTCCTAGGCTTAAGACTTAGGATATTCCTTACATTCCTCTTTTTCAACCTAGGTGAATTGTCCCTATTTTGTAAGTCAAAGACTTAACTCATCTTTAAATCCTGAGGGACTTAGCTCATCCCTCGGATTCCTACAAAATATAGGTAAGTGATCTGCCCATATCAGATTACTACCCTGGGACTACGGGTTTAGCAACCTGCCCATATCAAACTACCTCCCAGTTCTCTTAGACCAAAAAATCGGGATGTTACAATGACAATACAACAACTTCTCAATATGCATTATGACCATACTCAGTGATTGTTTCTATTATACTCTGTTTCTCATCTTTGATTCAGAGCATACATTCTTGTAAAAGAGAAACTGAGTGAGTTGAGCTTAAGTGATTATCCTATATGCTCTACTGAGAGAGAATTTATTTGTTTATCAATCTTTCTAAATTATTCAAGTGGATTCTTGAGTGTTAGTAACCTTATGGAGTGTAAGGGGGAGTGAGAGGAATTCTCCCTAGATTTTGTCCTTACGGTTATAAGGGGGAGTGTGAGGGATTCACATGCTAATTATACTAAGGCACCAAGAGCCCACTGAATCTGGGAGTATAGTGGAACAGTTAGAGGAGTTCCATGGGGATTGGATGTAGGCAAGTGGATTAGGCTGAACCAGCATAAATCGTCGTATGCAATATTTTTTCATCAACTTCTTTATTCGATTATATCATTATGAACTTTACTCTTTAAATTCATTCAAATATCTTTAAATTTTTAAAATCACCCAATTCACCCCTCTTGGGTGAAATAGTCATTCTAATATTGGTATCAGAGTAGGTCACTTGTTTAAAAGATCTAACGATCTCAAGTGCAAAGATAATGACTGTATTTTGGTTGTGAAATATTTTCTAAAGGTTTTGATATAACTATTCCTCCTGCTTTAGAAAATTCTGAGTTTTTATATTGGAAAGGTCGGAGACAATATTTTTTAAAACTCTTAATTTTGATATGAGAAAAATTCTTTTGAATGATTTTTATTTTAAACCAAGAAATGATTAGAATAAAAAATAAAAAGAAATTATTTTCTTTGAACCTTAGAGCAATGAAAATTTTATACAATGTTTTATCTTAAAGTGATTATTTGAAAATCAAATATTACTTTAATGTTAGAGATATTTTCAATACTCTTAATTTTTTCTATTCCTTTAACAATTGCGTTGAAGCTTATAGTGTTGATAGTTCACCGGTAATAGAAAGTTGCAAACCTACACCTAATGAACAAATGGGAGATGGTGCTAAAAAATGAGAAATCACTGAACATCTTTATAAAATAATCAACACGAAGCAACAAGAGGAAGAAGAATACCAAGAAGTAGAGCTTAATGCATCTGAAACTGATGAATATCATTCAGAGCTCAAAATGTCTCACGGTAAATCATTTCAATTCTTGTAAATTATGAAAAATGATGACAAATATTTTCATAACATATTTTTTCAATCAATTATTGATGCTATTTTGAAAAGTAAATGATTTACGTCTTAAGGATATCACTGAAAATTCTAATAGGAAGAATGATTTTTTATACAATAATATGCTATTTCCACTTGACCAACACAATACTTATAAGGATATCAATGGTAAACAACATCCTGTTATTTGTAATTATTGTGGTAAACCAGGTCATATTTCTCACACATGCTATATTAGAAGAAATTCTAATGTGAGAAATTTAGTTTTGGTTCCTAAAGGACAAGTAAGCTCGAATACTAACTTTTAAGGACTTAAAGTTAAATGGGTACCAAAATATCCTTACGGTATTTCAAATGTGCAGGATAGTATTAAAAGGAATAGACATTGTATATGGAAAAAGGGGCGTCCAAGAGTTTCTCATACATTAGTGAAAGCTACATCACTAAGGAGAACTCAAGGAGCATCCATTGCAGTAATACCAAAGTTAACTCATAAGAAGCAATGGAGGAATGCCCAAAGGATACATTCTTCATCAAGAATGTACTGTCATAATGTATCATTCAATTATCTTAAGGAGAATAGAATAAAAAGGATCTCTCGAGCATCAAAGTTTATATCAATTGAGATACTATTGCAATTATCTAGAAGAAATCAAAAGATGCAATGGATACACAAAGGCAATCTTTCTTCCGCATAAGGAAATCCGATTAACAAGGTTCATCTCAAGATTTGTGGCTACAAAGAAATATAATATAAATCTTGAAGAAAACGAACCAGCGAAGCTTGAAGTTGGGTGCAAAAGAAAAATTCAATATCAATTCACCAAAATCAAGTTTTGATGATGATTCATTGCTTAAATGTGATTTGATTTGTTGGCATCATCTATGATTTGTTTAAATTTGAAATTATGTAGATTAGACTATTCATGAATGATTCAAAGCTGATCCATTATGATCCTATCAATGAGATACTCAATCATATCATTTATTGAAGATCTAAATGTAATTGAACATCTGATTGATTGCTAGTCTTGTGCTATATTTGTATTGAGCTTATGAATTACTTTGATTTGACTGAATGAATGATCTTTATTGATTTATAGTTTATTTGCTGGATGAATATATGAGCTCATGAATCATTCTGATATGTTAAATCTTTTTAGTAGAGCTTATAATGTTGTGATCTGTCCTAATATGCTCTGATCTGATTTACTAAACGTTCTTGAGCTATTTGATCTTATTTGGTAAATGATTATATGAACTTCTGTTTCCAAATATGATTATGATTTGAGAAAAGTTCAAAGAGAGTTTGATAGTCTAGATGAAAAGTTTGAAAACTTCAGTAAGCTATTATTAACAATTTTTTTCTAGGATGTGACCACTCGAATTCTCCAATCAGCTCTATTAACATGATGGATTGCTATAGTTTGAATAGGAGGAGTTCGCTTATTGTTTCCTTCTTCAATTGTTCATACGAATTACCTTCTTAGGCACAATTTCGTCATCATGGTAAAGTTTGCTAGTTTCTAAAAACCACAAGTTATATAATATTTAGCAGGAATCCAAATTTTAATTCGTCATATTATAAGATACTAGCTCCTTTCGCTAGATTTAACTCCCATAGTACTATGAGCCAATTTTAAATCAGAACACAAGCCTTAGAGACAAACGAACCAAAATAGCTCTAGCCCATTGACAATGAAAGAACATATGCTGACTAGTCTCAGATGATGAATTACAAAATAGACACTCCAAGTCAACATTAATATGGTGCCAAGCTAGGTACAATTTTGTTGGATGACACCATTGATGTTACACCCTAATTTTTTCCTATCTGTATGGAGCTGATAGAGGAAAGAGGTTAAGAAGGAATTGTGATGATAATTAGAAGAAAATATAATGATTAGATAAGTTTTAATTTAGAAAAAGAAATAAAAAGTATAAAGTTATAAAGCTTAAAGACGTAAATGTCATTTGGGAAAAAGTTAAATATAGAAAATTCAAGGGAAAATAGAAAAAGTGACCTAAATGGATTTTTGAGATTTTAGGTACCAAATTGGAGTTTATAATTTGGTAGAAATAGATTAAAGTGAAATTTGGCAAATTCAGGGACTAAAGTGTAACTTTGTCAAAATTCAGGGGTAAAAGTGTAATTATAAAAATTTGAGCTAGAAAAGGCCCAAAATTATCCAAAAATATTTTAGTCCCAATTTTTAAAAGTAAATAGATGATAGAATTTGAGTCGGGCATATTTTTCAGAATTTCAGTTTAAGGTCCTGATTTGATATTAATTTCTAAAGTTTATAAGTTATTACAGGATCTTCTAGACCTCATAATCAGATTAAATTTTTACAAAAAATTCTTATAATTAATATAATAATTCCTGTAGAATTTATTACCAAATTTAAGGTGAAAAATGACACTAATAAAGGATTTAAAGAAAACATACACAATTTTTAATAGGACTTATGGAACTCAAAAAATTATGAAACTTTGTCAAAAATTCATTTAATAGTAGAATGAATTTCTACAAATATTACAACCCTCAAAAGACCTCTATAGAATTTATTCCAAAATTTAAGGTATGTTGGGTACCTGGTAATGGAATACATTAGGATGTGTGCCAAATAATGAGTTGGAATCAAAGAGGACCCAATGTGGCATCAAGTAAGAGGCCCAAGGTGGTGAAAATGTGTCATGTGATCAAATAGATTTATATGCTATTTTATAAAAAATAAAGAAAGAAAGGAGGAAATTTCCAAGAAATAAGGTGGCATTGTGAGGTTTACAAATAGACCCCACATTTCGCCATATGCAAGCCAAATAAGGAAGGAGAGCTTTTGTCACATGGTGCATTATAATAAAATAATATAAGAATTAAATTAATTATGATTAAGGTTAATTAATGAAAGAATCAACTAATGAGAATTAAATTTAGATCATGGTAATAATTAAGAAAAGTGAGGATATTTTAGAACCAAGATGACAAAATTTACTCTATAAATTCCCCTACTCCTTGACGCAAAGTGAACTCTTTTTGGGTTTGGGGAAACTCTTGAAAATTGGAGATTTACAAGGCAATGCTAAGAGAGAGTTCAAGGCACTTTGGTTCAAGATAGCGAAGGCAAAAGGTAAGTAATCTTCCTAGTTGTTATATATATGTTTTGAAAGATTAAAACCTAAGTTTTGGAACTTGAAAAATGGAGTTCTTCATGGTTATATTTTCTGTCCAAAACTGTACAGCATTGAAGCAAAAAGGAAATGGAGTTAGAACTAAGTAAAAGGCACTTGAATAAGCTAGTTTGGATGGTTGGTTATTGTATTAAATTGATATTCTTGACTTTGCCTAATATGTATGCCATTTGGCCAACCATGGAATTCAGTCAAGAAAATGGAATTTTATTGATTTAATGTTTCCATTGAATTTAAATGATATTTTATGTAGGATTGGATAGAATTGAAATTTTGAAAATATTAAAATTGAAAAGGGAAAAATTGGACCATGATGAATGAATAATTATGTGGTGTTTAGGAATTAGTTTGTATGTGTTCAAGAAGGCAACCACTTATCAAGGAAAGAGGATAAGGAAAAGAGTAAAAGAAAGTAAAGCAACAAGATAGTAAACTATCATAAACTTGTATGTGTTGGATGTTATGCTTAGTTGTGCCATGTCTTTATTGAATTATGTTGCATATGTGTAAATGATTGAAGCTTTGTTTCTATAATTACTTTGGCCAATTGTATTTCATATGTTATATGAAAACATGCACATTACATAATGTTGACACAATCATAAGCAAGCACAAGTATTTACAATACAGCATACATTATTTAGTTTCATTTACTACTAAGATTTCCTCACAAATCTCACCCCTTCCATATCAATCCAATTACAGAATGGTTTCTCAAGATGAAGGAGATAAAGATGCATGAAGAAAATTTAAGAATTATTTAGAATGATTGATATGTGATTGATGTATGTTATATATATGTATGTAAAGTGGGTTGCTAGAATTTGTCACTATGAATAGTAACTCATGATGAGGAAGTAACATTTGAGTATAATTAAAAATAGTAAATGATGTACCACAATTTAGTTAATATGTCAAACTTCATTTTGACATCAAGAATACCTTATTTCAATGTATGTACAAAGAGAATAAAATTTTCAAAATTTGGGACCAGAAAATATTTTCAAAATTTTTGACCAAATAAATAGTGATATTTGACTCTAATACTGTGCTGATTGGATGAGCATTTGATCTAAGTAATGTTTTTCCTTTAAAATTTAATATGTTAGCTTCGCGTAGCCTTTTGAATCACTTCATCTAGATTTTTCTATAATTAATTATAATTTTTTAAAGTTGGTCACCAAATCTGAAAATACCAAATAAAGAGTATTCGTATATTTGGAAATTCCAAATTTAGTAAATGAACTTCAATTGTTGTTTAAATAGTTTTGAATGCTAATGAATGGTCCCTAAGACGTAGAAAATAATGTGTTATAATTTTGGTATCAGAGCAAAGTTTCTAGTATAAGATATGACAGTTCCCAGACACTAAACCTAAGTAGTTAACATTATGTTAAGGTTATGGTACTTAATAGGAAAGTTAGTTTATGTAAGAGTCTGAATCTTAGGTGGATCAAGAAGATCCCTTTCCCTAGACTGGTTCACTGTGTAAAGTAAGATTCAGACAAAGAATGTTAGAAAGAGAATGCTTTAGGAAGAATATGTTCAAGACACAACAAATTGAGAGAGTGATACCCAGATAATAATAGTACATCGTACCCTGAATCTTACAGCTTTACGAGACAGTCTTTAAGTACACGATTTCAATAGACTAGTCTTAATCAGCCAGTACCTCCAAGGTCTCGTGTTTCTTAATACAATGTTGCTAGACTAAGTGGACAAGGTATGACAAAGATAGGAGTTGACCAGTCTAAGGTCAAGGGAGCCAAGCTATAAGAGTTAGCTCAAGGTATCACTAGGGGAATGAAACATAATCATTCTATGAACCTAAGTTTCTCAAAAACAGAGATCAGATGCTATAGTAACGATGATAATGAAGGCACCAACCTCGCTACAGTTTATCAGCTAGAGGTTTAGTATGAGGTATAGGAAAGCCATATGGTATGATATATAGGGATACAGAATACCAGTTTAAGAAGACACTTAGAAGTATATCCTCCAAATGATAATCAGGAGTAGATCTATGCTACAAAAGACATTGCTAAGTTAGTTTTTCCTAAACAGAAGGTTCTAAAGTATGCAACCGAGGTTTGTCTAGAAACGTGATGGTTAATATATGGAGAGCTAATGTTCTTGAAGTAGAGTAACCCCATCACAAAGGAGCTAGTGACCTAATTGACCTAGTATAGAATACTCTGGAAAGTAGGAGCAACAACAGTAGATGATAGATAAGATCCCAGCAACTCAGGCCTGCTAAGTACAAGAAAAAGATACCATTATCATGATAGCCATAATAGCAGCTGTTGCTAATTTATGACGATTAGAAAGAGGAGTTGTCAAGGAGCCATAGTCCAGACAAGACCAGACTAGGACTAGCAGATAGTTAGGATTTCCTAAGGAATGAGATAGTATCCAACTAGGGAATGTACAAGTCCATAAGTGGAATATGTTTTCACGCAAAGGTACATTATGAAACATCCTCCCTTAGACCCCTCAGAGTACACTTGCGGAAGTGATATTGGCTCAGTTATGTCTCAACTTAAGCCCAAAAATTTAAAATTTTACACTTAAGTTCCTTATTCTGAACCTTTACTTTGAGAACTGATTTATCTCATTCAACACATCCAAATGAGGCCTATTACCTATCCACATAAAGCCCCAGATGTGTGCTACTGGCTCACCAAATTTCGTGGCCAAACTCTTTCGTTTACTAGGTCAAACTGAGGTCAGAACACCGCTGCCTCAGGACCTATGAATTTCTCTCTTAATTTCTTATACACAAGTTGAACATGCCAAACAATATTTATTATTAAATAATAAATTATTATACAACAAGGCATGAACAAAATCCTCATATCACTATTACATCTTTCCTGCCTAAAATCAGGCAGTATAACTATTATACTTCATCTTTAAAAATAACTGAACTGTATTGATTCGATAATTTCCGTGAGAATTACCATTCTACGTAAGTACCCAGGAAAGACTGGATGAACCGACTAGGTCCACTCACTTCCAGAATCCTTAGACAGTACCTACGTACATAGTACGTGTAACATCCCTAATTTTCTGTACTAAGTTGTATGTACAGATTGAATAAAATATATATGAAATTTTTTAGGAAAAGATGTGACCATATTTATGTAAAGAAAGGGATTAAAGTGGAAGAGGAAGAAAGTGTAAGAGCCAAAGTGCAAAATTATGAAAATGCCCCTGTGATGCCCTAAGAAACCAGAAGTGAATGGAGGGCATTTTGGTCATTTTAGATAGGCTAAAATGCCAAGGAAGGTACAGGAAGGATTAGTCAGAGCCAGTATATGCTCTGATAAGGTACAGAGGTATGAAATGATAATTTTGCCCTTAAGATCAATATAGTGAAAGAAAGGGCACCAAGGATATTTTGGTCATTTCACAATGGGTGGATATCAGATAAAATTTGATAGTAAATTATTATAATTAATATGAGAATTTATGGAGTTGACATAAGTCAAAAAGGAGTCATGTAGAATTAATTAAGGAATTTACGGTGAAAAAGGACACCGATAAAGGGTTAAAGGAAATGTATGTAATTTTTTATCAGGACTTCTGGGTCTTAGAAAATTATGAAACTTTGTAGAGAATTCATTTTATATTAGAATGAATTTGTAAAAATGTTAGAACAATTAAAAGAGGTGTTTAGCATTTATTCTAAGATCAGGGTAATTTAAGGATATCGGTATAAGGAAAGTACATTGGGATTTGGGCCAATTAGCTATTGGACCTAAAAGAAGCCCAACATTTCATCCTAGGCCAGCCCAATAAGTTTCGAAAGTTATCTTGGAGCCCAAGTCCAATAATGAATAATTTATGGATTTTTGAAAAGAAAAAAAGAGATAATAAAGTAAAAATTAGGATTTGCACATGGTGGGACCCACAAGGACTTCAAAATGGCGCCAAAACAAAGAGCTTAGGTGTCCCAAATGATGTCATGTTAGTGATGTCATGGTGGTGATGTCATGAGAGAGAAAAGAAAAGACATTCCAAGATCAAACCTTTAACCATTAGATCAAATAGTTCCCAAGGTGATCTTGGCCTTCAATTTTTCCAAAATTTTTCTATAAATACCCCCTCATTCTAAGCCAAAACCGTGAGCAAGGAAAGGTAGGGAACCTCTTGTAAAATTTTCTCTTAAGCTTGGAGGAAGCAAGGATCTTGAAGAAACTAATAAGGTAAGTTGCCTCCTTGCTTCAACACTTTGTTCTTATGGTTTGTGCTTGGGTTTAAGTGGTTTTTTATGCTTAAATCTTGGGGAGATGCTGCTGGATTTTTTTTGTATATGTGAAAGGAATATAAGTTTTAAGTCATAGATAGTTAAGACAAGCTTAAACAAGCTAGTTACATGCTTGGTTGTGAAGTAAGTTGATGTTCTTGACTTTACCATTTCGGTTTGCACTGTTCATACTAGAAGGAAATGGAATTTCAATGATTTAATGCTTCCATTGAGTTTATATGATGATTTTGTGTAGGATTGGAAAGGTTTTGAACCTTGGAAACCATTGGAATTAAAGGTTATAATGTTGAAAATTCCTCACGGACTGTTCACTCGCATGAACAGTGATTTGAATTTCATGATTTTGATGCTTCCAATGGTCTTAAAATGAGATTTTGTGTGGTGGTAAAGTGGAGGAACAAGTATGGGAAGCATTGGAATCAAAATGAGAATTTTTGGAAGAATTATGTATGCTTTTCCAAATCTGTACAGAACAGTGCATTTTTGCTGGAATTTGGTTAGTTTGAGTTCATAAATGGATTCAAAAGGTGAAATTGTGTAGGGTAAGGTCAAGACATCAATTGATTCAAAGACCAAGTTAATTGGCAAAGATTAAAGAAAGTTATGTTAGTTAAAGCAAGTTAAAGGTCCAAGAGAGGTAGTCTTGAGTAGTGTTTGAGTTCATGGTCCTAATGGATTATGTAATGAATATGAATGTGTTTAGGACCTTGAAACCTCTAAGAAGGTGTTGGTGAATGATTGACCAAAAAGCTTCATGATTGAAAAGTTTGGGAAGCAAGTGCAAGCATAAGAAAGAGAGCTTATATCCAAGGTAGTGAACTTACCCTAAACTTGTATGTATGTAATGTATGCTTGATTGTGCTATGGCTTGGTTGAATTGTGTGTATATGTGTAGATGATTGAAGCTCTGTTATTTTATGATTACTTTGGCCAATTGTATTTCATGGAAGCATGCTTATCACACTATGATAACACTTTCACAAGCAAGCACAAGTCTTTACATTAATACATGCATTATTTTGTATTGTTTGCTACTGAGATTCTTTAGAATCTCACCCCCCCATAACCATGATCTAGGTGCTGGAACATCACAAGGAAGGAGGTAATTGTGGATGTATGAATGGTGTATGATTTGAAAAGCATGCCTTTAACTTAGATGATGATGTATGGGTATGTATAATGTATGCATGCGCTGGATCCGATGAGAGGCAGTCTACTTCCAGCGATGGTTTAAGCAACTTATCCAACGAGTTTTCACATGAAATGTGGCATGAACATAGCTAAGATCTAGATCTTTAAATGGACACCAGGAACCCCTCATTTGGTTAAGAACTCGAATTGTTATGATTTTTCAAAGTTGGACTTAAAATCTGGATAAGATAATACGACTACTCAGAGGCAGTGAGGTTCATACGCTAATTTCATATAGTAAATGGATGAGTTTTTCCACAAAATTTTATGAGATTAAAGTAAACATATGTATCTTTAAATCCATATGTAACAAGACTCATTTGGATAAGTATACAAGGGGAAATGAATTTTTGAAAATAGGGCAAAGAAACTGGAACTTCCAGATTTACCAAATGAACAGTAATTTTTAACGAATAAACTGATTTGATCTGGACAAGAAAACCTCATTTTCATATTTTTCTCTCAAATTTAAATGAAATATATTTCATTAGAAATTGGAATCACCTCAAAACTATTTTTCTATATTTAATTATGAATTTCCAAAATTCAGGCTGTAATCTGGAATTACCCAGGAATAGTGACAGTGAACAGTGCCCGTAAGCACAACTCTTAGAAATTCATATTTTTAAGGTTAAGAGGTATCCCAATAATCTAAGATAATTCCAATTGAGTGTATGTAAGGTTAAGGTTTAAGATCAAAGTTTAAGGTTGAGATTTAAGATTTTTACTAGAAAATGCTGTTGTACTGGCAGAATATAGAAAATACTGTGTACGTAAGTGCTATCTAAGGAGGCTAGAAGTGAGTGGACCCAGCCGGTTCTTCCAGTCTTTCCTGGGTACTTACGTAGAATGGTAGTTCTCATGGGAATTACCGAATCAGTACAGTTATTTTCTGCCAAGATTCTCGGCAGGAGAGAATTAATAAAGTTAAGATTGCTTCCATAAGTGTACTCTGAATGGTCTAAGGAAGGATGTTTCAGTACATATCATCTCTTTCCTTCATTACTGATATTTTGCCATAATTTTGGCAACATAACGTCGTCTTTTAGCGTTCTCAAAATTCACTTTGACATAACCTCCCTGTAATGGGTTATACATAGGGAATGAGATTCAGGGGAATCTCAGTAGTAACAACCATAACAATATATGTAATGCAGTGTGTTAGTGCCTACCTGTGATTATGTACAGATAAGTATGCTGCGTGCTTCCATACTAAATAATAACATATGATCATAGCATTATGTAATGGAGCTTCAGACATAACATATAAGACAACAATCGAACCAAACAATAGCACATCAAATCACAAAGCCATTACATAAAAGCTAAGATTAGTTACTACCTCACTCGCTTAACAGAATTCTATTATCTCTATACTGCTTTCGGCTCCACCAGAACTTCCTTCCTTCTTCCTTTTCTTCCTTCCTCTCACTTTCTCTTTCTCTCTCTTCTTTCTTACCTTGGGCCATGAATGAAATGGCAAGGGGGAGGGGGTATTTATACTTGAGGCAAGGTGGAATGGATGACTCAGATCGATTCACAATGAATGGCTCAAATCGCTTGCTTCCTCAAGAAGCTTTCCCTATGTCATAGTGATGACATCATCCTCCATAATGACTCATCAAAAGTGACATCATCATGGGACACCTCACATGCTAGGTGGCGCATTGGTGGGGCCCTTGGGACACCTCACCAACTGACTCAGTGTTTCCAGAGAATTCCAGAGTTTTATCCCGGAATGAACGGCTGAGATCGTGCCACGTGTCCTTAACTTTTCTTCTCCCTCTAGATTAGTGCCATGTGGTGTCTTATGGGTACCTTTCACGCCATCCCTTGGCTTCCAGATAAGCTCAGGACTTTATCTGATTAATTCCCCAGTTCTCACTTCGATCGGGTAACTTTACTTTATGAAAACAGCACTAAAATAGTATTTTAATGCTACTTTAACCCACATAATCCTTGGGTTACGTTTTTGCACTCTCAAAATGTTATCTTGGGTCTATGATCCAGCCCAAGTACTCTGATGGCTCAATTCCCAAGAACCATCCCTTGGTAAATTACAAAAATGCCCTTGGTTCCTCTTTATTTACGTTAATGAATCTAGGGGCATTCTTGTCTTTTCACATCTTACTAGAGTATTCTCTAACCTAGTCAACTACCCAGATAACCTTTCTTGACTGCTTGACCTTAGTCAAATGACCAAGATACCCTTTACTTATTCTTTAACTATTTTACAACATAAGGGTATTTTCGTCATTTTACACCTTTTTCGGACACCGGCCCCTTTTACCACTGAACTGATATCATGAGCTTGGGCCAACTTTGGTGTCACTATGGGCATCTGTGTTATGTCATCTAGGCTCATTTAGTCCCAGTTTATTTACTGCCAAATCTCCCTATCGGATACCAAGAGCTCACAAACTCCATCTGAATTCACTAAAAAGTGAATAACTTTTTGTACAGAACTCCTTTCGGAACTCTGTCAGTTCCCTGACCTATGTCTTCACAGGACGCACATTCCTGTAACTTTTCACTCATATCTGAGGTCCAGGAGATCTGATAAAAATTTCAGATAACTTTTCCACTATCAGATAATTTTCAGCTATCTGAAACTCTGATAAAATTCCTGTATTAAGCCAGATTAACTAGCATCATTTTCTCTATTCACTGATGAAATTTGGGACTAAAATGCTTCCTGGCAGTTCTAAGCCACTTCCGGCTGAACTTTCCATAATTACCATTTTGCCCTTGGAAACTTTTCTTCTTTTCAATTAAGTCCCTTAAATTTTCATAATTCTTACATACTCATAGAGACCTCATATGCATATTTCACAATTCAGTGAAATGATCAGTATAATTTTCTCTATTTTATGGTAAAATATGGTACTCATCGGCTACTAGCCCGATCTTTCCCATAATTACGATTATGCCCTTATATTCTCTTTCTGACATCTATACTTATCTTCTTATCCTTCATCTTAAGTTCTCGAAATTCTCTTTCAACAACTCATCCCCTGAACTCTTCGGGAGTCATTGTTAATTGAAAGCCTCGATAACCCTCCCATATCAGGTTATCTTACTTAGGAGCCAGCCCATATCTAGCTACCTGCAGAATTCCTAGGCTTAAGACTTAGGATATTCCTTACATTCCTCTTTTTGAACCTAGGTGAACTGTTCCTATTTTGTAGGTCAAAGACTTAACTCATCTTTAAATCCTTAGGGACTTAGCTCATCCCTCGTATTCCTACAAAATATAGGTAAGTGATCTGCCCATATCAGATTACTACCCTAGGACTACAGGTTTAGCAGCCTGCCCATATTAGACTACCTCCCAGTTCTCCTAGACCCAAAAATTAGGATGTTACACATTAGATGTCCAAGCAACAAAGAATTGGATAAATCACTTGGAAGAGACCTCCAAAGTGATGAAGTGTCCTACAAAGTAAAAGGCATAGTTAGCCGATTACCAGCCAGAGAAAGATGTACAATACGTTTGGTATGATAGAAGTGAGTATGGAATTGATGTATATTTTTTTATAACTTATGGTATAATAGTCCAAAATATTTTTTTATAACTTGGGAAGGGTTAAAGTTGTCCAATAATTTTATAACTGGGGGTAAAATGGTCTAAAAAATTTCACTTCCACTTCCATCATTTCAATTCCCAGCTTTTCTGATGGAACTAAAATGGCCCAGGGAAATGTAAGTGGAAGTGGAAGTGACTTCCATCATACCAAACGAGGGAAGTAGAAGATTGCACCTCCATTTCCACTTCTACTTCCCTACTCCCACTTCCCTCCAACCAAACATACCAGTAAAGAAATAGTAGAAAGGTACAGAGGTTAGTCCATGAAGATAGAAAATTATCTGCTCCCCTAGGAAGTTTTTCTTGAGCAGTTTTTACGAGAAGCATTCTCCTCAGTCAGATAGAGATGAGCGTGTAAGGCTAAATGAAACATCCTTATTTTCGTACGTCTTAGGGACCAATTGGTAGTATTTAGAACCACTTTCAAGGTCATTGAAGTCCAATTTCTCAATCTGGAGTTTTACTCTTATCGAGTACTGTTCACTATGTAAATTCCAGATGAGTGACCTGACTTCGAAAAATCATAACTAATTCTAGAAAAATCAGAATGCAGTGGTTCAAATTGATACATGAAGCTAACTCAATACTATTTCAAGGAAAAATAACTCGTTGACCATTCCTTGTCCAAGTCAACGTCAGTCAAAGTTACAACTTTACTGTTTATCCAGCGTTTTTCTCCTGAATCTAGCATTTTGGTCCCAACTTTGATAATTTATATCTCCATGTGTAGACATCGAAATGAGACATTCTATATATCAAATCGAAGCTTGGTATGTCTACTATTTATCATAAACATATCATACATTTATTTAATCATTTACTATTTTTAATTATAGATCAAACATCACTATATCACCACGAGTTACTGTTCATGGTGGCAAATTCCAGCAAGCAACTTTACATACCTATGCATACATCAATCACATGTCAAACAAACATGCCAAACAATACTTATCATTAAATAATAAATCTTTATACAACAGGGCATGAACAAAATCCTCGTATCTCTATTACATCTTTCCTGCCTGAAATCCGGCAGTATAACTACTATACTTCATCTGTAAAAATAACTGATCTTGTACTGATTCGGTAATTCCCGTGAGAATTACCATTCTACGTAAGTACCCAGGAAAGACTGGATGAACCGACTAGGTCCACTCACTTCCAGACTCCTTAGACAGTACCTACGTACACAGTACGTATCATCTCCTTATGTTCAGTCTGAAAATCGGCAGCATAACGGCGTCTTACAGCATTCTCAAAGTTCACTTCGACATAACCTCTCTGTAATGGGTTATAAATAGGGGATGAGATTCGGGGGAATCTCAGTAGCAAACGGTACTAAATAATGCATGCATTAAAGTAAATACTTGTGCTTGCTTGTGAAAGTGTAAACATTGTGTAATGTGCATGCTTCCATGTAACATATGAAATACAATTGGCCAAGGTAATCATAGAAACAGAGCTTCAATCATATACACATATGCACACAATTCAACAAAGTCATAGCACAATCAAGCATAACATTCAATACATACAAGTTTAGGGTAAGTTTACTACCTTATTGCTTTACTTCTTTCCACTTTAACTTTGCTTCTTCCTTCTTACTTTTCCTTGCTATGTGGCTGCCCTCTTTTGAGCACACCAAGCAATTCCTAACATCACATTACCATCCAACCATTACAATCTAACTTCTCTTGAACACTAAGCTTACTTTAAGTAACATAACTTCCTTTAATCTTTACCAATTGACTTGGCCTTTGAATCAATTGATGTCTTGACCTTACCCTACACAATTTGGCCTTTTAAATCCATTTATGAACTCAAAACAACCAAATTCCAGCAACTATGCACTGTTCCGGACAGATTTGAAAAGCATGCATAATTCTTTCAAAAATTCTCATTTTGATTCTAATGCTTCCCATACTTGTTCCTCCACTTTTCCCCCACACAAAATCTCATTTTAAGACCATTGGAAGCATCAAAATCATGAAATTCAAATCACTGTTCACGCGAGTGAACAGTAACCGTGAGGAATTTTCAACATTATAACCTTTAATTCCAATGGCTTCCAAGGTTCAAAACCTTTCCAATCCTACACAAAATCATCATATAAACTCAATGGAAGCATTAAATCATTGAAATTCCATTTCCTTCTATCATGAACAGTGCAAACCAAAATGGTAAAGTCAAGAACATCAACTTACTTCACAACCAAGCATGTAACTAACTTGTTTAAGCTTGTCTTAACTATCTATGACTTAAAACTCATATTCCTTTCACATATACACAAAAATTCCAGCAGCATTTCCCCAAGATTTAAGCCTCAAAAATCACTTAAACTCAAGCACAAACCATAAGAACAAAAGGTAGAAGTAAGGAGACAACTTACCTTACTTGCTCCTTCAAGGCCCTTGCTTTCTTCCACATTCTTTCTCTAGAACTCACTTCTCTTTCTAAAGGAGCTCTTGGGTGTGAAGAATGAATGGAAAGGGGGGGTATTTATAGCAAAAGTCATGTGCCATTTGAAGGCCAAGATCACTTTGGAAACTATTTGATCTAATGGTTAAAGGTTTGATCTTGGAATGACTTTCACTTTTCACTCAAGACCTTACCTCCATGACATCACTAGCATGGCCTCCCTTGGTACACCTAACCCTTCCTCTTTTTGGGTGCCATTCTTGTGTCCTTGTGGGTCCCACCATGTGCAACACCTAATTCTTACTTTATTCTCTTTTTCTTTCTTTTCAAAAATCCATAAATTATTTATTATTTGGACTTGGGCTCCAAGATAACTTTTGGGCCTTATTGGGCTAGCCTAGGATGAAATATTGGGCCTCTTTTAGGTCCAATAGCTAACTGGCCCAAATCCCAATGTACTTTCCTCATACCGATATCCGTAACTTACCCTGATCTTAGCATAAATGCTAAACACCTCTTTTAATTGTTATAATATTTTTAGAAATTCATTCTAATATAAAATGAATTCTCTACAAAGTTTCATAATTTTCTGAGACCCAGAAGTCCTGTTAAAAATTACATATGTTTCCTTTAACCCTTTATCGGTGTCCTTTTTCACCGTAAATTTCATAATTAATTCTACAGGACTCCTTTTTGACTTATGTCAACTCCATAAATTCTCATATTAATTATAATAATTTACTATCAAATTTCCTCTGATATCCATCCATTGTGTGAAATGACCAAAATGCCCTCCATTTACTTCTGGTTTCTTAGGGCATCACAGTGACATTTTTGTAATTTTGCACTTTGGCTCTTAGACTTTCTTCCTCTTCCAATTAATCCTTTTCTTTACATAAATATGGCCACATCTTTTCCTAAACATCTCATATATTTTATTCAATCTGTACATACAACTTAGTACAGAAATTAGGGATGTTACACTAAACTCTTAAAGTGCTAAAGCAGGGTAAGAGGAAATGAATATTTGGCCAAGTTAATCCATGTGAACAGTGAAAGTTGAGTGACTGAGAAGTTAACTTATGGATTGAATTCCATGCTATAAGAAAGAAGTTTTGCTTAGGATGTTACAAAGGTTCAACAGAGAGGTAAAAGTTTGCAAGATTACATAAAGAAGTTTACAGTGCCTAGAAAAGATAAAGACAACCCTAAGAGATGAACCCCTTTCAGTGTTTCTGATAATGATGGTTCCAAAGGGCCTTTAGTTTCCAAAAGAGGTAATAAGAGGTAGAAAAGTAGAATGTGGGCAGAAGATTTAGAATAGAAGGAGTAGTAAGCTAGAAATAAGAACATACAATTAGAGCCTAACAAATATGAGATAGGTGATAGAGACCATGAAGATAAGCTTTAACTAGCAGGTTAAGGAAGTTGTTACAGATGCGGTATGCGGGAACATTTTGCCATAGGATATTGTAGAATATGACAGGTGAAAGATCCCAAATACAGAGAAAGAGTTTTGCCCTAACCAGAGAAGAGGCAAGGAAGTCGCCTGAGATGATTCACGATGTAATATGAATTAATGATCACTGTGTAAATACAATATGTGTTTCATGTGCCAGTCATTCGTTTGTAACAATGACAGTATAGGGAAACTGGGTCTTTCTGTTATTGCTTTGCCATTATTTATATTAGCTTAAGGGTGGTAGCCCGATGTATATTTAAACGGTAGTGTCTAGCGTACACACTATGGAGCTACTCTAGATCTAATATATTTACTTATGCCTATTAGTGAAAGTATTGATGGGGCACAAACAAAACTTAAAGGGATTGTTGGTTGGCTAGAGAGTTGATAAGGCCTAAGAAAATGGTACTGGTATATGGGAATAGTCTTGGGAAATTATCAATAGTGATTACCAATTGTGTAGAGATCACTTAGTCCTGTGGTTTGAAGTTTCCCAGAGATGAGGATATAGTATAATGAAATCATAGTGGATTCCAAAAGATCATAGTAGATCCTACTATGGCTAGCAAAGATATTGTTCCAGGGTTACAGTAAATCCTAAAGAGGCTTACGGTAGATCACAATAGATCTCAAAAGTCATAGTAGACTTAGCCTAAGGAAAGTTATTGAGCCATATGTTAAAGGATACATTATCTATTTGGGAAGATGATGACCAAGGTTTAGATGAACTTCTCAAGTTGGGTGACTGGTGTTGAGAAAGTACCCATGATTGTGTTCCAAACAACCTTATCATTGATTAGGTTGAGTCAAATTCTCTTCAAATTAACAAAAGAAGACAAACACCAGTTAGAATTATAAGTT
Organism: Leucaena leucocephala; assembly: GCA_037074615.1. NCBI lineage: Eukaryota > Viridiplantae > Streptophyta > Magnoliopsida > Fabales > Fabaceae > Leucaena > Leucaena leucocephala. The sequence continues at coordinate 20,118,993 of CM073532.1, read as the reverse complement.
TTATACAAGAGGCCAGCAGACTAATTTAGATGTGAGAAAAACTCCATATGATATGAAAGCAGACTGAGTATTTATAGACAAATCCCGTTAAGACTATGAATGAGGCTATAAATAAGGTTATAGGTGAGAATAGAAATGAGAAATAGGATAATAATTGGAAAGTACCTAGAATAATAGATAGTTTTAGCAAGTACGATAGTAAGTTACAGTATGATTTGGGTTACTCAGGTATGTCTACAAGCTTATGAATACAGTACTCAGAGCCATTCCGTGCGGTAGCGTTATGACAATTACCAAAGATGTGGTAATGTTATAACTCTATAAAAAAGAAAGGTTTATTTTCAAAGGAAGAAAGTGTACGAATGATGTGCTATCAGAAATAGCACACCATGAGTATACAGTATTTCATCTCTTATGAGATGAACATGACAGATACAACAATGAAAGAGTTCACTTTCAAAGTAGAGCTAGATCTAGATTTCTCTTCAGATATGAGCCAGTTCAAATATAGATTGCTCTTAGATAGAGCCACATTCAGATAAGATAAAATGAGAAGTTATTATACAGTATAATAGCATAAGACAATTGCATATAGCAATTGCAGGTGGCTAGACCATGATTGCACATGGCAACTGCCAATGGCAACCCACAAGAAAGAAAGAAAGTTAACAAGGAACTCTTAAGTAAGAGAGAAAGTAAGTGAAGTCTTGATAAGTAAGGCGAGCTACTGGACATAGTTCTGGAGAATTATCTGATGAGTTATCAACAAAAGGGAGCAACTAACCCTGTAATCTAGCTAACTAGTTAAAGTCCTTCAGAAGAATTGTAGTTGATCCTAACATGATTCATAAGGGAGTGATATCCCAGAATTCGATAGTTCCTGAAAAGGCTTAGGGTGAGAGCGGGTGATTTTGAGTCGTGAAATAACCTAGCCTAGGGCCAGGATAATGTGAGTCATGATTAAGAGGAATAGAACAACTCAATATCTTTCTAATAAGACAATCACCAAGGATAAGGTGTTGATTAACGCATACAGAGAGAGTATCCATAATATTTCCCAGTTAGCCACTAGACTAAAACTTAGTTTTCTCTTAAATAAAGACGAAGTCCAAGTATAAATATGTGTATTGACATTCAAAATATTGTAGAAGTATGCCTGAGAAACAAAGAAGAGAACCCCATATGTCTTGAGAAAAGACCAATATGAGCATATAGATCCTTTCGATAAAGATAAAGAGATTAAAAGGTTAGATAGACCAAGAGAAGAGGGTCTAAGGCAGACATAGAGACTTAGAGAAGAAGGTATAAAGCAAAGTAAAGATAGAATATTACTTTTTGAAGAAAAGTATGTGAGGGAGTAGAGCCATATGAATTATAATCTAGCCCTAATCTAGCAACACACTTCAGTTAAACGTGCTCAAGCCAAAAAAATCTAGAGAAGGGTGACCCATTGAGAAGTACAGTGTTGAGTCATAGGGTTAGAAATATGTTATAATACACTAAGAAAATAGTGTTAATTGGCATAAGTGCCTAGTGAAGAGTAAAATAAGGGATACTAGAATTTCTTGTATCGGTTCCAAGTAGAGGAACTGTGAAGAGAGAAAGATTATGAATCTTTGCCAAGTCATGCACAAAATTATGCAAGATGATAGAAAGAGCTAAGAAAAGTCAGGAAAAAAAAGAGATTAGAACCCTATGCCAAATTCTAATAGAGTGGGTATGAAAGGAAAGATTTAGGTTACAGTTTTACTTCAGAAGGAGGTTAGAAATTCATAAAAGCAAGATCCTTCGTAGCAATCAACAAAGTTATAAGTCTAAGAGAATGTTAGATTTATAGTATCTCGAGATACACAATGAGAAATATGTAATGAGTTATGTAATGAGAAGTATAGTAAGGAGAGACTTTGTAGCTGACTCTGTAAATAGATAGAGAGGCTCCCTCTGGGAGGGATAGAATGATTGAATAAAATGCTATAAAAGTATTAGTGAGTGAGATCTTACACTCCTTGTATTGAATACAAGGCACTATGTTATATTTATGAAAATATGCTAAAGCTCAGAGTGTTAGAGCTATGTATACTAAGGGAAGAAATGTTTAATCTCCAATGTTAGAGTTTGACAAATCCATATTTTTATATATTTATTTATATCATTTTAATGGGCTTTCGTCATTATTTTGGGCCTTAATTATAATATTTGTGCATCAATTGAATTATTGAACCTTACAATGAATTAGTATTTAACAGGGGCATAATTGTCATATTTTTATTATTTCTCCTAAACAAATATTTTTGGAACAAAAAGTATTACATTATTATGATTTTGTATTTTAGGAATTTAGGAGAAATCAGAATTTACAAATGACACCAAAGGACCATAAATTCAGGAATTACATTAAAGGACCTATTAGGCCAAACCTTGCGGTTTAGCCCATTAGGTCACCTTTTTAAATATGGCATGCAGAACCACGTAGAACACACCTTCAGCGCCTTCCATTCCATTCACGTCCGCGAGACACCATTCATTCATCATCATCACGACACCATTCTCCTCTCCAGCGGACATCTCCACTCCTTCCACTCATCGTACCCAAGCACAGTAGCGAACTCCAAACAGCAGTGAAACAATACGGAGAGCAGCACGAGAGGATTCAAACATGCAGAAAAGAAAAGAGAGCAATGCCACTGCAGAACCACACATCCACACACACGCATACCAGATCCGACACCATTCATACCCTTCAGCAATTTCACTACCTCCAGCGGCCTTCACTTTCATTCTGTCCTTCCACCACTCCACTCCGGCACTGACCAGCAGCGACAAAACAAATAGTACTAGCTACGATGAACATGGGTGGCCATGAAATATTGAAGTTGGTGCTATCTCTATGGCTAGGCGTGGCTAGAAAGCCCTAATTCTCTATTTCAATGGCAAAGGCATGAGCTTGGAATCTCAAAGGGAAGTTTAAGTTAATTTAATTTTCACCCATTAATTATTTTGTGATTCCTAGATCTTAGGATAATTTTATAATTATTGGGAATGCTTATAATGATTTATATTTATTGAGGATTATTGTAATTGGATTATTGTTTAGCAATTGATATTATTCTTTAATTAACTTTAATTTCATTTACTTTGATCTAGGTCAGACATGGTATTGAGATTATTATGAATATTTTTTTATTTTTTAAGGTGGCTTGAATTATTGGATAATTATATCTCTTGCTGGACTTAATCTTATTTTTTATGAATAATTGACTATTGGATTTTAATATCTTTAGTCCTAATTTATTATTCTGGTGGCAGTTAATAAATTAAGACTTGGAAAATATTTTGTGACAATTTGAGGTGGCTCGGTTGTTGGATTAAAATCTTAATTATAAATTTTAATTCATTGTTTAGAACTCCCATATCTGTTGAAGCTATGATTGCCTACATTATTTAATTAGAGGATTGCTTTTATAATTGTTAACCACTTGCTTTTTTATTCCATTCACTTATTATCATTCATTATTCCTTTCTTTAAATTAAAAATTCCAAAAATATTTTATTTAAATTTATTTTTAATTCATTGTATTTAGTTGTTAGTCAACCAAAATAAATCCCATTTTCTAGCTTAAGTTGCATTGTATTTAGTTACTTAGGAATTTAATTTTATTTTTGACTCCTCAAAGAGAAAGACCCGAGGTTGCACTATACGCAATCCTTGGTTTAAATTTTTGAAGTAACCCCATAGTGACATCGGACTTAAAGGTTGTTTCAGAGTTACACATTGATATTAATAGAACTTAAAGGATACATAATGTAAAGATATGTAATGAGACATGTAACAGGATAAGTGATGTTATATAACGAGAAATATGATGTATGACAGAGACCCCATAATTACATTAAATTTTTTGAAGGTTATATATGAATTAAATGAACACTACTCATAAATCCTGTACAGTGAGTTGTCCATAAATAGATAGACAAATGACAGATGAAAAAGAAACAAAAAGAAGTAGACTTCAGCTCCAATTGAGTTGACCAACAAGAGGAGCATAATGACATGAGAAAGATGTGAAGCTTTGCTAATGTTAAGAAAACTCCGCTAGATGCTAAGAGAAGAAATGCAATTTCTAAAGATACCCCGGAACCTTAGTAACAAAACAGAAAAGGATATAAAGAGGAGATATATCCAAGATTATTTGACTAAGGTATAAGTTAAATTTCGCGGAAGAAATTTATTTTACTGGGGTTAGAAATATCACATCCCTATTTTTCCCTATCTGAATGGAACTGATAAAGGAAAATGTTAGGAAGGGATGGTGATAATTAAAAAAAAGATAATGATTAGATAAGTTTAAATTTAGAAAAAGAAAGGACAAGTATAAAATTATAAAGCCTAAGGACGTAAATGTCATTTGGGTAAAAGTTAAATATAGAAAATTCAAGGAAAAATAGAAAAAATGACCTAAATGGAGTTTTGAGATTTCATATACCAAATTGGAGTTTTAAATTTGGTAGAAATGACTAAAGTAAAATTTGGCAAATTCAAGGACTAAAGTGCAATTTTGTCAAAATTTAGGGGTGAAAGTGTAATTATAGAAAGTTGAGCCAGAAAAGGCCCAAAATTGCTTGAAAATATTTTAGTCCCAACTTTTACCAGTAAATAGATGATAGAATTTATGCAGGCATATTTTTCAGAATTTCAGTTTGAGATCCCAATAAATTGATATTAATTTTTGAAGTCTGTAAATTATTATAAGATCTTCTAGACCTTATAATCATATTGAATTTTTACAAGAAATTCTTATAATTAATATAAGAATTTATGAAATTAATAAAGCTCAAAAAGTAGGCCTGTAGAATTTATTATGGAATTTAAGGTGAAAAAGGACACTAATAAAGGATTTAAAGAAAATATATAGAATTTATAATAGAACTTCTGAATCTTAGAAAATTATAAAATTTTGTAAAAAATTCATTTAATAGTATCATAAGTTTATAAAAATGTCAGAACACTTAAAAGAACTCTATAGAATTTATTCCAAAATTTAAGGTATGTTGGATACCCGGTAAAGGAATACATTGGGATGTGTGCCAAATAATGAGTTGGAATCAAAGAGGACCCAATGTGGCATCAAGTAAGAGGCCCAAGGTGGTGAAAATGCGTCATGTGATCAAATAGATTTATATGCTATTTTATAAAAAAGAAAGAAAGAAAGGAGGAAATTTCCAAGAAATAAGGTGGCATTGTGAGGTTTAGACCCCACATTTCACCATTTGCAAGCCAAATAAGGAAGGAGAGCTTTTGTCACATGGTGCATTATAATAAAATAATATAAGAATTAAATTAATTATGATTAAGGTTAATTAATGAAAGAATCAACTAATGAGAATTAAATTTAGGTCATGGTAATAATTAAGAAAAGTGAGGATATTTTAGAACCAAGATGACAAAATTTACTCTATAAATTCCCCTCCTCCTTGACGCAAAGTTAGCTCTTTTTGGCCTTGGGGAAACATTGGAAAATTGGAGATTTACAAGGCAATTCTAAGAGAGAGTTCAAGGCACTTTGGTTCAAGATAGCTAAGGCAAAAGGTAAGTAATCTTCCTAGTTGTTATATATATGTTTTAGAAGATTAAAACCTAAGTTTTAGAGCTTGAAAAATGGAGTTCTTCATGATTACATTTGCTGTCCAAAACTGTACAACATTGAAGGAGAAAGGAAATGGAGTTAGAACTAAGTAAAATGCACTTGAATAAGCTAGTTTGGATGGTTGGTTGTTGTATTAAATTGATATTCTTGACTTTGCCCAATATGTATGCCATTTGGCCAACCATGGAATTCAGCCAAGGAAATGGAATTTTATTGATCTAATGCATCCATTGAATTTAAATGATGATTTTACATAGGATTGGATATAATTGAAACCTTGGAAACATTAAAATTGAAAAGGGGAAAATTGGAAACCTTCTCTGTTACTATTCAAACATGTGAACAATGATAAGAATTTTATAATTTTGATGTTTACAATGGAATTAAAATGGAAAATTATGTGGGATTAAGTAGAAAAATAAATATTTGAAGCATTGGAATTAAAATATGAATTTTTTGAAAAATTTATGGGCTGTTGTATGGTTCTATTCTGTTTATATGAAGGGGATGAAATTTCTTAATTCTAAGCTCATAAATGGATTCAGAAGGCAAAATTATGTAGGGTATAGTCAAGACACCAATTAATTCAAAGGACAAGGCAATTAACTACAAATTTAGAAAGTTAGGGATTAAGTGAGTAATTGAGTTTATTGCTCTTGAATGTTAGTTGAAATGGACCATGATGAATGAATAATTATGTAGTGTTTAGGAATTGGTTTGTGTGTGTTCAAGAAGGCAACCACTTATTAACTAAAGAGGATAAGGAAAAGAGTAAAAGAAAGTAAAGCAACAAGGTAGTAAACTATAATAAACTTGTATGTGTTGGATGTTATGCTTAGTTATGCTATGGCTTTGTTGAATTATGTTGCATATGTGTATATGATTAAAGCTCTATTTCTATAATTACTTTGTCTAATTGTATTTTATATGTTACATGGAAGCATGCACATTACATAATGTTGACACAATTACAAGCAAGCACAAGTATTTATATTAAAGCATACATTGTTTAGTTATGTTCACTACTGAGATTTCCCTAGAAATCTCACCCCTTCCATATCAATCCAATTATAATAGGGCTTTTCAAGATGAAGGAGATAAAGATGTAATATGAAAAGTTAATAATTATTTAGCATGATTGATATGTGATTGATGTATGTTATGTATATGTATGTAAAGTTAGTTGCTAGAATTTGTCACTGTGAACAGTAACTCGTGATGAGGCAGTAACATTTGAGTTATAATTAAAAATAGTAAATGATAGAATAAATATACGAGATTTTACCAGCATTTAGTTAACATGTAAAGCTTCATTTTGACACCAAGATTGCCTTATTCCAATATATGTACAAAGAGAACGAAAATTTTAAATTTGGGACCAGAAACTGTTTTCAGAATTTTTGATCAAATGAATAGTGATATTTGACTCCAATACTATACTGATTTGCTGAGCATTTGGTCCAAGTAATATTTTTTTCTTTAAAATTCATTGTGTTATCTTTGCATAGCCTTTTGATTCACTTCATTTTGATTTTTTTAGAATTAATTATAATTTTTTAAAGTTCATCGCCAAATCAAAAAAATACCAAATTAATAGTAACTGTAGATTTGAAAATTCTAAATTTAGTAAATGAACTTCAATGATTGTTTAAGTAGTTCTGAATACCACTGAATGGTGTTTAAGATATATGAAAGTAAGGTGTTACAATTGCCTAGTTTTCCAAAAGAACAAGCTTACTTTAGGAACATAATTTTCCATACCTCCCCATTACCAAAATCTAGATCTAGCTAGTAAAACTTAGCACAACTAGTAGATGATTGGATTCCTTAAATATGATATCATGAGTTCAAACCATGCCATGCACATAGAAAAAGACTTTGTTGGGAGAGATAAAACCTACTTCGATAATCTCTATGCCTCGAAATAATTAATTTCTAAGTTATCGGTTAGGGGATATGTTTGGTTTGTAAAAAAAGCTTGATATCTATTCATTATTATGAGATTATACCCATCCGCTATAGGGTGTGTTTGGAAAGCACCCAAACCTTGGTTTTATAAGCTATTTTGGGCAAAACCTTGGTTTGGAGAAATTTTAAAACAAACAGCCATATTTGTCCATAAGTGTTTTTGGGCAAAACCATGGTTTAAAACCATGGTTTTGAATAAGATATTAAAAATAGCTTTTTCAACAGTAAAAGAGCTTATGGACTATCCAATTACTATCTTACCCCTACTTTTTCTTACACACTCTCTCCTCTCTCATACTTTTTCTTACACCCTCTTTCATTTCTCTTACTTTTTCTTACACCCTCTCTCCTTTCTACTCTCTACCCTCTCTCCTCTCTCTTCTCTTTTCTCTACCTCTCTCCTCTCTCTTACTTTAAATCAAATCATACCCTTTTTAGTAATTTACCAATATAAAAAATCATTCTAAAAATAACTATCCAAACATTTATTTATTCAAAACCACTTTTTTTCTATAAACTCTTCTCTAAAAGCCCTTTTTCATAAGCTGTCCATAAGCCCTTTTTTTCATAAGTCCTTTTTTAAAATCCTATCCAAACAGGCCCATAATATATTGTCGGATATGATTGGTGTATAAAAGGACAAAGTACATAGAGCGCAAGAAGAGACGATATTGGGCAAATATAACAAAATAAATAAATTAATAGAACCACAATGAAGAGAGCTTCCTCCATCCAACATAAAAACAATATAAGAAATTTTGGATATTCTTCAAGTTAGCTATTCATATTTTTAGAGAGAATTTAGAGATACACTTTTTTAAATTGCTTCATTTTAAATCTAAAGAGAGAATTTGAAGAGAGTTTAAAAAAATTATAAATTTAAAAGATAAAATAAAATAAAATTTTATGTTTATGACTAATGACATATGTAAAAAATTTCTCTCACTATTTTACCTAAAATCGCTTCCATAAAGCTATTCTAAACACCCTCTAAAGCAAACTATTCTACTATCTCTTATATTTAGGACTAGAAAGATATATGTTAACAATTTTATGTTGGAAATAAGAATATTGACTCCCAAGAGCATCACTATTTATCAAGTTAGTTTGTACAATTAATCATGCATGTTTGGGACTTCACAACAAATTAAGAACAAAATTTTATACTGCCTAACTATGTCTCAGCTCTGATATCATAGATGAAAATGGATATTATTACTATCGATTTTAATTAACCCTTATATAAAGAGACTAGCCGAGAAACTATAGCCACAAAATGACCCAATTCATTGTCCATAAACCCAAAAGCAATAAGTTGATTATTGATATTTTTTCAAAAAGAAAGTTTGAAGTCTGCCTCTCCCCACAAATTGAAGGAATAACGATAATACACTACTACAAAATAGACTTTTTAAAGCCCCATTTTTAAACCGATTCTTGCGAAAATGATTTAAAAAAATGACCGGTGGTATTTTTGTAAATAAGATGAAATATTTATATCAGAGTTACATATGACCGATGTAAAAGAAATGAGCGATGACATTTTTTTAAATAAGGGTAAAATATTTACACCTGATGTACATATGACCGGTGTAAAAGAAATGACCGATGTAAATAAAACTGCAAAATATGCTTTTTACAGCCCAATTTCTAAACCGGTCCTTACGGAAGCAATTTAAAAAAAATAGATGGTGTCATTTTTATAAATAAGATGAAATATTTACACCGAAGTTACACTTAACCGATGTAAAATATACTTTGTATTCTGACCCTTCAGTTTCTTATCTATGCTTTGCCGCGTCTTTTCTGTACCTTCTTCAGAGTGTTCATTTTACTTCTTTGGTTCCTAACGTTTGTAGTCATTATGATAAAAGGCCAATTGCATTCTTCGATATTCTTTTCTGAAACATTCTTACTCCTTAACCATATGTATACCATTCCTATGATCAGTACTTTTCGTCTCATCACTATATCTCTATTTTTTTTTCTCTTCTTTTATCTGAACCCTCCAATGGCTTATTCCTAAGGCACACCTCCTTCTCCGCTGCACAAAAGAAATAGAGATGAATTTGAAGACAAACATCCTGACCCTTACCCTTCAATTCCTTCTCCTCCTCCCCTGGTTGTCACCTGATGGAGTGCCTTGAAGAACTCATCATGCCTTTAATGGCCTGGAGGACTTTGTGGAAGAACTGACTCAGAAAGTTAATAGACTGAAAGACAGTTTCAGAGCTTTCCGCTCAGAAGTTTGCCGCCATCAACAGAATGATAGCTTCTATAATCCTGTTGATCCTACCCACTCTGATGAATCCCAAAACTCTGAGTCTGATGAGGAGTGAAAGCCTGCAATCTTTATCAACCCCTCCTATTTTATTATTTTTACATAATGACAAAAAGAGAGAATATATTATATATTCTGATAATAGATATTTTTTTGGAAATTTCAAACTTTTGATGTAAAGCTATTAGTAAAGTTGAATGAATGAAGTTTCTTATTCTGATGACATAGTATTCTTTTATTTTAAAAAAAAATATACAACAGATTGAAACTGGACATGTTAATGTTAGTTGTAGATTATCACATTTTCTACACAATGAGGGCAATTTCATCAGGTGTAGATTAATATTTTACACCGGTTGTAAAAGTGACAGATGTAGAATATAATATTCGATTTAGAAAAAGTTATTTCTATACCAGTGTTGCATTTCATCTGGTGTAGATTTGTGTAATTTATAATATTTTACACCGTTGTAAAAGTGACTGGTGTAAAATATAATGTCAGGTTTGAAAAAGTTATTTCTACACCGGTGTTCCATTTCATCTTGTGTAGATTTGCTTATGAATTACACTTTAATTTAATCAAAACCCCCTTCGCGCCTCCCATCTCTAATGTTTCACTGGTTCACGCGTTTAAGTCTTCTCGGCCCTTCATAGGTTTGCGCATTTAACTACTGGCGGTAGCTTTTGCTGTTATTTGTTGGATTCATTATTGTTATTTACTTGTTTCATTTGGTGAGTTCTTCCACTTGTGCATGATATATTCTCTCCCATAATTAGTTGCAAGTTAGGTTTTCTTATTTTCTGATTTTATAGTTTTTTAGTCTTTCACAAATATGGATCATAGTTGGATAAATGCTAAATGAACAAGTGTTGAGTATACTGAGAGGGTGAAGGAGTTTTTGGATTTTGCTAAACGAAACGGTGATGATGATAAAGGAAGGTTTTATTGTCTTTGTGTGAGTTGTTTGAATGAGAGAAAATAAAGTCCTACAGATATGTACACTCATCTAATTTGTGAGGGGTTTTGCAAGAGTTACACAGTATAGATATGGCATGGTGAAAATGTGGAAAGGTCGACTGCATTTGAAAAGTTAGAGCAGACCTTTGATAATGACATGGATACTGATGATTAGGTAGAGGAAATAATTCGTGATGTTGGAGAAGATGCTTTTATGCGGTCACATGTATATGGTAATATGTGTAATGATGCAGAGAAACCTTTATACCTAGGGTGAAAAAAATACAACCTGTTGAATACAGTGTTGAGATTGGTAAGTGTGAAAGCACAACATGGGTGGAGTGATAGAGGTTTTTCAGAATTGCTTGAGTTGTTGCAAGACATGTTTCTAGAAGAAAATGTGTTACCCAAATGCTACTATGATGCTAAGAAAATAATATATCCTTTAGGCATGCAGTATAGAAAGATTCATGTGTAATATCTTGATTTTTGGGTCTAGGAGAACTGGGAGGTAGTCTGATATGGGCAGGCTGCTAAACCCGTAGTCTCAGGATAGTAATCTAATATGGGCATATCACTTACCTATATTTTGTAGGAATCTGAGGAATGAGTTAAGTTCCTCAGGATTTAAAGATGAGTTAAGTCTTTAACTTACAAAATAGAGACAGTTCACCTAGGTTCAAAAAGAGGAATGTAAGGAATATCCTAAGTCTTAAGCCTAGGAATTTTGCAGGTAGCTAGATATGGGCTGGCTCCTGAGTAAGATAACCTGATATGGGCAGGTTGTCGAGCCTTTCAATTAACAATGACTCCCGAAGAGTTCAAGGGATGAGTTATTGAAAGAGAATTTCGAGAATATAAGATGAAGGATAAGAAGATAAGTAAAGATGTCAGAAAGAGAATATAGGGGCACAATCGTAATTATGGGAAAGATCGGGCTAGTAGCCGATGAGTACCATATTTTACCATAAAATAGAGAAAATTATGCCGATCATTTCACTAAACTATGAAATATGCATATAAGATCTCTATGAGTATGTAAGAATTATGAAAAGTTTCTAGGGGCAAAATGGTAATTATAGAAAGTTGAGCCGGAAGTGGCTTAGAACTACCCGGAAGCATTTCAATCCTAAATTTTATCAGTAGATAGAGGAAATAATGCTGGTTAATCTGGCTTAATATAGGAATTTTATCAGAGCTGTAGATGGCTGAAATTTATCTGATACTCTAAAAGTTATCTGAAATTTTTATCAGATCTCTTGGACCTCAGATATGAGTGAAAGTTTACAGGAATGTGTGTCCTGTGAAGCCGGGGGTTAGGGAACTAACAGAGTTTGGAAAGGAGTTTTGTAGAAAAACTCTGGTAAGATATGAAAAGACAATAATTCCCCTAGATTCATTAAAGTAAAAGAAAGAGGAACCAAGGGCATTTTGGTAATTTGCCAAGGGATGTTTCTTGGGAATCGTGTCATTAGAGTACTAGAGCTTGATCAGAGACCCAAGATAGCATTCCCAGAGTGCAAAAAGGTAGCCCAAGAAATATATGAATTAAAGTGGCATTAAAATAATGTTTTAGAGAGTTTTGAATAAAGTAAGGTTACTCGGTTGATGTGATAACCGGGGAATTGATCAGATAAAGTCCTGAGCTTATCCGGAAGCCATGAGGTGGCATTAAAGGTACCCATAAGGTGCCACATGGAACTAATCTAGAGGGAGAATAAAAAGTTAAAGACATATGGCACGATCACAGCCGTTTATTCCGGGATAAGACTCTAGAATTCTCTAGAAACGCTAAGTCAGCTGGTGATGTGTCCCAAGGGCCCCACCATTGCTCCACCTAGCATGTGAGGTGTCCCATGATGATGTCACTTTTGATGAGTCATTAGGGATGATGATGTCATCACAATGATGCAGAAGCTTCTTGAGGAAGCAAGCGATCTAAGCCATTCATCATGAATCAATCTGAGCCATCCATTTCACCTTGCCTCAAGTATAAATACCCCACCCCTTGCCATTCCATTCACGGCTCAAGGCAAGAAATAGAGAGAGAAGTGAGTTCTAGAGAGAGGAAGTGAGAGGAAGAAAGAAGGAAGTGAGTTCTAGAGTTTTGCTAAGCTAGTGAGGTAGTAGCTAATCTTAGCTTTTATGTAATGGCTTTGTGATTTGATGTGCTATTGTTTGGTTGGATTGTTGTCTTATATGTTATGACTGATGCTCTATTACATAATGCTATGATCATATGTTATTATTAAGTATAGAAGCATGCATCATACTTATCTGTACACAACCACAAGCAGGCACCATCACACTGCATTACATATATTGTTATGGTTGTTACTACTGAGATTCCCCCGAATCTCATCCCCTATGTATAACCCATTTCAGAGAGGATACGTCAAAGTGAATTTTGAGAATGCTAAAAGACGCCGTTATGCTGCTAAAAATATGGCAGAGTGAAGATAAGATATGATGAGTACTGTGTACGTAGGTACTGTCTAAGGAGTCTGGAAGTGAGTGGACCTAGTCGGTTCATCCAGTCTTTCCTGGGTACTTACATAGAATGGTAGTTCTCATGGGAACTACAGAATCAGTACAGTTCAGTTATTTTTAAAGATGAAGTATAGTAGTTATACTGCCGGATTCCCAGCCAGAAAGATATAATAGAGATATGAGGATTTTGTTCATGTCCTGTTGTATAACAATTTATTATTTAATAATAAATATTATTTGGCATGTTCAGCTTGTGTATAAGAAATTAAGAGAGAAATTCGTAGGTCCTGAGGCAGCGGTGTTTCGACCTCAGTTTGACCTAGTAAACGAAAGAATTTGGTAACGCAATTTGGTGAGCCAATAGCACACATCTGGAGCTTTACGTGGATAGGTAATAAGCCTCATTTGGATGTGTAGAATGAGATCAATCAGTTCTCAAAGTAAAGGTTCAGAATAAGGAACTTAAGAGTAAAATTTTAATTTCTGGGCTTAAGTTAAGATATAATCGAGCCAATATCACTTCCGCAAGTGTACTCTAAGGGGTCTAAGGGAGGATGTTTCATCATGCATGCCCAGATTGCATATTATACAGGAAAGATTTTGAAGATGAGGAGAAGTGTCCAATATGTAAGACACCAAGGTACAGATCAAACAAATCTCCTATAAAGGTGTTATGGTATCTTCCAATTATACCAAGGTTTAAGCAGCTTTTTGCTAATGAAGATCATGCAAAAAAAATGTTATGGCATGCAACTGAAAGGATTTGTGATGAAAAGCTTCATCAACCTACTGATTCTTTGCAGTGGAAGAAGATTGATGACTTTGTACTGATGGCATGAACCCTTATGGTAGCCTTAGTAGTATACATAGTTCATGGCCCGTCCTCTTGGTGATTTACTACCTATCTCCCTTGCTGTATATGAAATGAAAGTATGTAAAATTGTCGATGTTGATCTCAGGACTGAAACAATCGGGAAATGACATAGACATTTACCTAATACCCTTGATCGAAGATTTGAAGAAGATATGGTAAGGTGTGGATGTTTTTGATGCGATTAAGAAGGAGGTTTTCAATATGCGGGCCATGATCTTTTGTACAATTAATGACTTTTCTGCATACGAAAATTTGTCAGGGTATAGTGTTAAGGGCCATAAGCATGTCTGATTTATGAGGAAGGGACTTGCTACTATCAACTTCGTCAAGGAAGAAAGACAGTCTACCTAGTTTATTGGAGATTTATAAGACAATGCCACCCATACCGTCGACTAAAGAAAAAAATTTGGCGGCCAAGAATTTGAAAAACATGTAAGGTGAAAGACATCAATGTTACTTTCGGTAAGATTACCAAGAGAAGTGAGAAAAATATATGGAAAAAAAGATTTGTCTTCTTTGAGCTTCCGTATTGGCAACATCTTCATGTAAGTCACTGTATTGATGTCATGCATGTGGAGAAAAATGTGTGTGACAGCATTGTTGGAACACTTGTCAACATACATGGTAGTTCTAAAGCCACTTTGAAGGCAAGATTAGATTTGCAAGAAATGGGAATACATGAGGATTTACATCCAAGGGCAGATGGCGACAGGAGTTATTGTGTTAATGAACAGATTAATATTTTGTCCAAGGATGAGCGAAGAAGTATTTGTGAATGTTTGCAAGAAATCAAAGTTCCCTCTGGGTACTCATCTAATCTCATGATTGTCATGTCTTGATGCAACAATTACTCTCAGTAGCTGTTCGAGGAATCCTTCAAGATGATTTGAGACACATTGTAACCCAACTTTGCTTCTTCTTCAATGCTATATGTGGCAAAGTTTTTGAGACTGAAAAGTTGGATGAATTGGAGCATGAGGGTTATGTTATTTTGTGCCATCTTGAAAAACTGTTTCTTCCTGGCTTTTTTGACATAATGGTACACTTCATCGTTCATCTAGTATGAGAGATAAAACTGTGTGGCCCTGTATACTTATGATGGATGTACCCATTTGAAAGATACATGAAAATCCTTAAAGGGTATATGAAGAATCCAAAATACACAAGGCATCCATTGTTCAAAAATATGTTTCCGAAGAAGTTATTGATTTTTGTCAATACTACCTGTCTAAAGTAAGACTTACCAGTTTCCCTAAACCTCATGCCAAATAGGGGGTCAACACGGAATGTCGGTGAAGAGTGTTGATCGTAATGAATTGCAGCAAATACACTTACACATCTTAAATAATATTGATGAAATTCAAGACTATATAGCTATTCATAAAGAGCTTGTCCAGAAACAAAATAATAGAATGACAAAGCAAAAGCTGATTAGAGAACACAACAAATGTTTTGCACATTAGTTTAAACAGAAGGTTGAAAATGAGAATTGTGTATCTAATTCAGTTAGATGGTTGGCATATGGTCCTGAATTTAATGTGATATGTTGGAATTCATTTGATATCAACGGGTATTCCTTTTATATGAGTCCCTAGATGATAAAAGTAGTGTGCAGAATAGTGGTGTTATGTTAGTGGCTGAAGCTATGCACTTATCTAGTTCAAAAGATAAATATCCTAAATTAGTAGTCATCCCTTATTATGGCATTGTTGAAGAGATTTGGGAGCTGGACTACAACAAATTCACAGTTCCCATGTTCAAATACAAATGGGCTAATGTAAACAATAGTGTTAAGGTGGATCGATTAGGATTTATACTGGTTGATTTGAATAGTATAAGTTTTGGGGATGAGCCTTTCATTATGGAAGACCAAGCAAACAAGTGTTCTATATCACTGATCCGCATATAAAAGATGGTCTGTCGCTCTCCAAAGAAAAAGGGTTGTTGACGATGATGATTCGATTTGTGAGACCCCTTCTTTTTTAGTAGGTTTACCAAAATTGAATGAAGAAGAAGTGGATTCTGATTGATTTGTATGTGAGTATTTTATGTTTTTGAGGCATTAATGCAATTAAGTTTCTTGTTTTGATTGTATATATGGTTTTGATGTAATAATAACACAAGTTTCTTATTTTGATTGCATATATATGTTGTAACTTCAAGGGATGGGGTAATATATAATGATTGGAGTAAAAAAACTAACTCCAATATTTAAACCGGCTATACATGTTATCTAGTGTAAAAAGTGATATGAAATTTTTTTTGTAAATAAATTAAATCATTTTTACACCGGATTTATAAGTTATCCGGTGTAGAAAGTCTTCAGAAATTCAAAATATTAGTCGTGGCATTTTTGAAAATAAGTAGACACCTTTTTAAACAGGTTATTGTGTTAGTTAGGTTTAGAAAGATGATTTACTACCCCAAATTTATATGTTAACCGGTGTAAAAAATTGATTCTAAAACTACATTTTCGAAGCCCGCCCCTTGGCACTTCTCTCATTTCTCAGGTTTTCTTCAGTCTTATTTCTTACTTCTATCATTACTCCACTCGTCATGCTTTGTGATTTTCATGGGGCTTCGCCGTACTTAGTCGTTCTTCTCTATTCTCGCTCTCGTTGTGCTTGCTGTGTACATGTTCTCTATGCTTATTTTCTCGTGTACATGCTCCACCGTTTACGTGTTTGTTTAATCTAGGTTTTGTAGTTTTCTAGCAATAAATGCTTGCACTTCTTTCCATGGATAAATGCTAAAGGAACAAGTTTTGTGTATTCTGACGGAAGGAAAAAGTGTTAAGTCTGTTTACTTACGTATATAGGAATATGGGGGATAATGTTCATCAGAATGAGGCTAGCAATGCTCCAAGCGACTCTACGCAAAGGAGGGTCAGAAGTGTGATGCGATTGAAAGACAGGAAGGAAGGGAAATTGCTACCGATTGAGTTTGACACACTTTGGAACCCAATTGATGAACACAGGATGAAGTACATAAGTTATGAACACAAAACTAACATCGCCATACAGACTTGGGATGCTGTTGATAATCGCGTGAAGGATCAAATTTGGGACTTTATCCGGGTATAGGAACTAACTATTGTATATTTTATGCAGAGCAATACCAAAAAATACAACTGTTTGTTGATAACTGTACTTTTAATGGCAATTATTGCAGCTCACTTACGATGTTCCCAACAATAAAATCTTAAAGAAGAAGATGTTGTCTTATTACGCTGAGCATTGGAGGGCATTCAAGACACAACTAGCTCGTCAGTATGTGAATGGCTGGGACAAAGATGGTAAGTCTCATCCTTCTCCATACAGCAAGTATCAATTCATTTACGAAGCTACTTGGAAAGAATTTGTTAGGGTTCAGACTATGCCAGCAGCTATGGTGAGTTTCCCATGTTGTATTTCCCATATTTCTTGCATTTGTATGTGTTGGCAGCAAAAGCAAACGTATCAGATTATTATAAGTATTTATTTTAACTACTTCAAGTCTTGTAGGAAAAAAGAGCAAAAACAATTGAACATGCTCTCAAGAATGATTGCCCCCACATAATATTTCGAGGTGGTTACGTGAAGGCTGAAAAAGACTTGTTAGGGGCCAAAAGGATGAGGCTGGAAGAAAATGCTAAGTCTGATCCTAGTGTTACTTTTGCTCCCCCATCTCCAATATGTCAGAAGATAAATGGTTGTACGCTCACCAAACAAGAAGCATATCATTTACAAGCGATCAAGCTCACATGATTATGGAAAAAATTGTAAGTACTACTTCTATTGTTTTAGTAGACTAATTATATTATTTCTTATGTTTGCTCTTTATATGTTATAGGCAGATCTTTAACAACAAGAGGCCTATGGCTCCTTCAAATCAGATGGTAGGAATGACATCTTGACTATTGCTACGGGCAAGCAAGAGCATGGGGGACGTGTCAGGGGAGTTAAAAGAGGTGTTGGTATAAGAGATTATTTTGGAGCATCTCCACAACATTCCTAATATGTAGTGCCGAGGGCAGAGATGGAATCATTTTTATCCACCATCAGGACAGAGGCTAAGGCAGAGGCATAAGCTTCAATTGAGGCACGATTACAAGAGGGGTTGGCAAAGATCAAGGAAGAAATGTTGTCCATGTTGATATTAAGACAACAGGATCCAAGTGCCTCCCAAATGCTATCAAATGCAGCCCGTCCTAGCAATAAAGGGAGCTGTTGCATGGCTGGGCCAGTGTTAGGGGATGCTAAACCTTGTGATCTATATGTGGAGGATCCTCTCAAAAAGTTAGTGGCACATGGTTCCATCCATATCTTAGGGGTAACTGCCTACCACATCCAAATTCAGGACGATCAGTTAAGGGTGACAGTTGAAGACATGATAATTGAAGATGTTCTTGTCCCAATTCCCACTGATGAGGTGAAGACAGTGAGTCAGGTAAAGGGGACTTTCATATTATGGCCAAATCATCTTGTTTCAGATCACGTCGCATCATCCCCAAGCAATTTCCCACACCTCCCACTTTGAGTGCCATGCAACGTGTGATCCTATCGGCATATGACAAAATGTTCCATGTGGATGCATTGCCTATGGATTCAGTTGTGGGCGACGTGGGGGCACCGGCCTTTGTTGACCATAAGGATGTGAAATCTCTTATCACTCCTGGGGATGAACTGACCTCCGCTTGCGTCCAAGTGTTTTTGATGTAAGTCTAATTTAAATGTAAATATATATAATAACAAAATTCATGCAAGCTGAGGGTTTGCATTAACTAACGTCGTGTTTGTATTAACTGTAGGTACATGCACGTTGAGTTAGTTTCCAAGGGAAAACAAGGTCAGTTCGGATTCCTATGCCCAATTCACATTTATACAAAAGGGACCTCCTAATTTGTGAGACGTCAATACATTTCAAGGAGGCTTGGTGAAACCGATATTGATTGTTTCTTCTCACCATATATGTAGGAGTAAGAATAATAATATTTCATTTTATTTCATACTAGTATAGTTTTGTATTTGCTTAATGATAATACTCATTATTGTTTAATTAATTTCTACAGCAATCATTGGCAATTGATCATACTATGTAAGCACACCTATAAAGTTTTCTTCTTATGCTCCCTTCATTACAAGCCATCGATTGATGCCAAGAAGATTATGAACACGTGAGTTTTCTTCTACACAGAACAATGGTCTTTGTAATAAATGGATTACTAACTTCATAACTTTGGTCATAGGACTATGAGGACATTTGTAATTGCAAGGGGTCTTAAGCATGCCAACTCAGTGAGGGACCCTGAATGGATCACACCGAAGGTCATAAAAGTATTAAGTCTTATGCTCCATGGTTTTTTGCTAATGACAAATAATTTTTTTCATGTTAATATTACAGAGTCGAAGACAACCCAAACAAAGCAATTTGTGTGGCTTCTACATGGTTAGACACATGATCAATATCATCTTGTCAAATAGGACTGACCTAATTGAGGAAGTAAATTGTATTTTTAATGATTTCATATTTCTTGTCAATTTAATATATATTACTAATGCCTTAATTTCTTTTATTTTAATTTGATGTTTCAGATGTTTGATCAACCTGATCCATTTCCTAAATAAGATATTGAGGACCTGCGTAATCTTTGGGCTGACTTTTTTGTTCAATTCATTCCTTCTTAATAGTATTTGTCATTAAACTGAATACATTTTTTGTATATTCTGTTCAAGTTGTTGCATTTTTGTATTGAATTTTATTAAATGAATAATATAATGAGCAATTAAATATCTGTCTCTGTCATCTTGAACTTTGTCTTTGCTGCTGTCTCTTTGAGTCGTATATTTGGGCAGTTTATTCATGAAGCTTCAGGGGATGGGGTTAATGAACATTGAAGGGGTCATTTTTTAGAAATACATTTAAACCGGACAAAGAATACCGGCAAGTGTAGAAATAATTTGTAAATATTATAACATCTACATCGATTGTCTTTATTGTGAGGTGTAGAAAATGGATTAATCTACACCGGGCGTAAACATAACAGGTGTAAAAAATTGATTAATCTACAGCTGAGTTCAAATAACTGGTGTAGAAAATGCATTCATCTACGCCAGATGTCCTTATAACCCCGTGTAGATATTAGTAAATTCTATTCCTAATTTCAAAAGGGACCGGTTTAAACTCTAATCCTTCTACACCAATGAACCGCCTGGTTTAAAAAGTATACACTTTCTACACGGTCTGTTTCTACACCGGATCGTTGTCTAGTGTAGAATATCATTTTCAACCGATTTAAAAAGCTTTTTTTGCAGTAGTGATAATAATAATAGTAATAATAATAATAATAATAATAAGAGTTCATCAATGCCTCAAAATAATACTCCTCCTGCCCTAAATATAAGAGCTAGTTGATTTTTTTAATAGATTAAAGAAACTAAACAAATCAGTTAATTATAACTAATATAAGAGTTAGTTGAGTAACTTTGGTAGAATAAAAAGTATATAATTTGAATTTATCTTGATGAGTTGGATTTGGTCATGATTAACCGATTTATTTGACTTCTTTAATCTCCTCAAAAAAGTCAACTAGCTCTTATATTTAGCACTAGAGGAGTATAAGTAAAGGTAAATATGCATAAAGTACCCTAAACTAATTTTGGTGATATAATTAGCACCATAAAGTATTTTTTTTAGTGCAATTAGCACCCTCCTACACATATAACTAAAAAATGGGAGTATTTTGCCTATAACGGATCTGGCACAGCATTAAGCATGGAAGGCGGACAAGTAGAGAATTTTTAAGGAAAAAATAACTATATTTCATTTGCTGGATTTTTTTTTAAAAAAAAATTATACAGGTGAAATTTTAAATAAGGGTTAAGGTGCAATTTTAACAACAAAGTTTTACGCTATATGCATTTGATATCATTGAAGAGTATTATAGCATAGATGATCATTTAGAAATGGAGCAATTTTCCTATTAACCTTGCCTAAACTCCGTTATTTCTTTTATGGGCTTGACACTTGTCACGAGTACATTCTGTGCTCATCGCAAATTTGGGACCGTTCAGATTAATTTTGGATAATCCATATTTAATATAATTTAATATTTATATTTTAAATATTTTTTATTTTAATAGATACAAAATTTAAAAAAAAAGTAATCTTACAATTGTCACCTTACTCAAAAATATGTTTATTATTATAAAAATCATAGATTAAAAATTTTAAATGCAGAACATTTAGATTTGATTTAAAGGACCCAGATCACATTATAAAGTACTTAGTGGTCATCACATGAACATCGAATGAGGATCCACACTTGTCCAGCTGTCTTCTCCTTCTCTTTCACATTTTCGTAAACCAAAGGCCATCGTAAAAGGCTGCTCCATAACTTGTTCCAACCTTCTCCATCATCTGCATCGTCCTCATCTCCTTTGTCCATCTCTATAGCCGACCACCACTTTAATCTTCACCTCCAGATTCTCTCACTTGATCGCCAGAGGTCTATAGCTCGGACTCCTCGAATCCCTTCCAAGTCAGAAGCCAAAATTTCTTGTTCCATGTGATCTGCGGTTTTGCATTTCTTGTTGTTCTGGTTTGTGACAGAGAAATTTACTCCAAAGAAGCGCATGACAGAGAAGCTTGTGAGTTTGTGTTTTTTGGCCGTTGCTCATCCATAGGAGAAGATCCAAAGCTCCATTGATTTTGGGTTGAGAGTGTTAATAATTTTGTTGTTGCTGTGCTTTGTCGTGGTCTTCGGTTAAGCGGTGGTCGCGGGTGACTTTCTACAAACCGAGCAAAGAGAAAAGAGCATGATGTCTCCTGTCATTAGCATATAAATTATTTACTAAATTAATCTCTATATAGTATAGAAGTCGACCTAAATCTATTCTTTAATGCATGGCTTAACTCTGTATTACTAAGCGTGCGTAAAAGGAGGAGTAGAAGAGAGATTGATTAATTACAATTTTTAAAAAAATAAAAAGAAAATAATAAGAATAAAAGCAAGACAAATAGAGGATATTATCAATATGAAGCAAGCGCTCTCAAAGATTGATGCGTGACTATCATCATTCAATAATATATCAGAGTTATAACAATTATATATACTAAGTCCGTAACATGTAAAACCCTAGCTAATCGTCATAGTCATAATTATAAAATCCACAAGTATACCTAGATCTAATGTACAATTGTATCAAGAATAATTATTTAAAAGTTCTACTTAACATGTGATAAATTAAACAAAAAATAATGTATTCCTCTAACATGGATATTCAACCGAAAACCCTATAACTAAACATGTGAACCCAACATAAATAATTATAAGAGAAAACTAAAGATATTAAATAAAGAATATCAAATCATAAATTGAAATAATAAATCAAAAGAGTTTGATCACAATGGTGTCTCAACTGAGACCTTATATCTAACATATACAAATCTCAAAACCTAAACCTAGGAAATAATAAACTTGCATAAAGAAAAAAGATCAAATCATAAAATTGTCCAACTCCTACTCTAAAGTACAGGAACTCAAGCTACTACATCTCTCCGCAAGAACTTGGAAGAAAATAGATGAAATTGTGGAAAAGATTAAGAAGATTATTTGTGATAGTGGTTCTAATTTATGTGTCAAATGGAGGAGCATTTGAGTCCTTTATATAACCTTAAGTTATGGCTTTAATGTCTTCCTTGTTGATGTGTGACTCTTCACTGATTTGCTCTCCAAAAGATATTGATTTATCTTTAATTTATCTTCTATGATCTTCAATTATCTTTAAACTAGCATCTTTTCTAATATCTCCAAAGATAATCCTTTTAACTCAAATATCCTAAAAACAATTCAAATAAAAAGTAGGGTAAAGGTGCATCCAACACCCTAAACTAATTTCATAGGAGCAAGTAGCACCTAAAGTATTGCACCCTAAACTAATTTTAGAGGTGCAATTAATACCCTAAAGTATTTAAATTGTTAAAATTTTGCCCCTTCGCTAATAAAAACATAAACTTTTATTTGACGCATGCCATATAAACTTTTTATTTCAACACATTATTGTTTAAAAGGCTACATGTGTAATATTATTTTAATAAATTGCACTAAATAAATCATAAAATTTCTCAATTTTCACATATGAATTCTATACAATGTCAATTTTAGGGTTTATTCAGTACTCTTTTTCAAACAATGTGACACATGTAACATTTTAAATAATAATATGCTAAAATAAAAAGTTTACGTGACATGGATCGGATATAAATTTGTATTTCTATTAGTAAAAAGGTAAAATTATACCAATTTAAATAATTAAGGGTGCTGGTCGCACCTTCAAAATTAGTTTGGAGAGCTAATTTCACTCTTAAATACTTTAGGGTATTAATTGCTCCTCTAAAATTAGTTTGAGGTGCTAAATGCACCTTAACCCTAAAAAGTAATAGGATAAAAGAGATAAATAATTAATAAAAAATAGGAAAAGATAACACCTTTATCTATTATCTTTTAATTAAATTTAAATATTAGATATCGAAAAATTATTTTTGAATTAATTTAAATTATATTAATATAATATAATATTATATTAAAGGAATGAATAATATAATAAAATATAATATTAATATAATATAATATTATTAGAGATATTTTAATTTTATCTAATTAGATATTATAATTTCCTCCTTCAATTTAACAATTCTTCAATTAGCCTTTCTCATATAATATAATTGTGTAGTGGTTGATGTGGGTCTTAGTCATCATTTATTTATTTATTTTAATTTTCTAAAATGTATAAAAGTAAACATGCAAAATAATTTAATCAATAGAAATAATAAAATCAATAAAAACATAAGAAAATGATATTTTTAATTATTTAATTCATATAATTAATTAAAACATAAAGTGAACAAAATTATTATAATAATGCCTATTAAACATGATAAATTTCTTGAAATAATAGAAAATAATATGATAAAATAGGGATTCATAAGGGCCGTTGTGTTTTTT
Organism: Leucaena leucocephala; assembly: GCA_037074615.1. NCBI lineage: Eukaryota > Viridiplantae > Streptophyta > Magnoliopsida > Fabales > Fabaceae > Leucaena > Leucaena leucocephala. The sequence continues at coordinate 20,094,792 of CM073532.1, read as the reverse complement.
AATTATTTAAATTTTGAAAGAGGCATGTGGGTATTTCTACATTTTAAATATAGATATTTAAGAATTGAATGTTGCTGATTGAGAGATAAAATGGATAAACGTGATAATTGTGGGCAAGAGAAGTTATTCTGCAAGTTTTGCTTGTTAACCATACTTTTCTTGGTGGAGAAGAAGAAAAAGGATGTCAGGAGGGAGGAGAGATTAATATAAAAGATAAAAGAGAAGGAGAAGTGTGGGGCCCAAAAAAAAGTAACAAAGTTTAGGCGGGGTTAACCAAAATGGAAAATTGTTCCATTTTTAAGTGATCATGTCTACATTAGCACCATTCAAAATTTTATAGTGTTAGATGCACATAGCGCAAATCTTTATTGATAAAATTATACCTTAACCCTTTAAACAATGACATGTAAAAAAAAAGTTTAGGAAGAGAGGTTCAAATGGAAGTTTAAGATTTGTTAGTAGATGATGCTAATTGCACCAAAAAAAATATTGTAGGGTGCTAGTACCAAAAAAATACTTTAGGGTATTAGTAGATTGCACCACGAAAATTAGTTTAAAATATTGGGTGCACTTTTATCTTATATGTAATAATTTTTCTAGAAATATGAAGAGATGGGATGGTAAAGTTACATGATATTACTCATTCCTTTCCTTTTTATAATATACAACTAACCAAACGTTGTTTAAAGATTTAGTTCAAATTAGTTAGAGACAATAAATACATAGAAATTATAATTTTTTTTTCAAAAGTACCCTCATTTATGGAAAAGGTGGGTGGGAGAGAGAATTACTAGACAAAGAGATGAGAGAAAATGACTAGAAAAAAATATACGAGAGAGATGTATAATTAATTAAGGGTACAAATAAAAAAATATATTAAATATTTAGACATCTCTACAGTATATCTTATAAAAAGAAACATATTTATTTAAAAATTGTATCTTATAAAAAGAAAAATATACGAGAGAGATGTGTAATTAATTAAGGGTACAAATAAAAAAATATATTAAATATTTAGACATCTCTACAGTATATCTTATAAAAAGAAACATATTTATTTAAAAATTGTATCTTATAAAAAGAAACAGAGGGAGTAGAAAATATTCAAACCCTAGACTCATGTCTTGACTTATTTATGTCTAGTAGTACAATGTACTCTCCCTCCAATCTTATAAGTTACAATTTTTTTAGCAAGATTAGTTCTTTTTATAAGTTATACTTTGTATTTATCTGAAAATTTAATTTAATTTTTATTTTTATCTGCAATTGACTTCATGTCTCTACATTAATTATCGCACCTTGGCCAAGAATTAACCATTTATTCTCTCTCTCTTGATAGACTCACTCTCTCTTTTTTTCTTACTCCTTCACTCTCATCTTTGTTTCAAATTAAGTCTCTCTCCCACTCACCTTCTCCAAAAATATGAGTGTATGTAAGATTGGCAGTTACACCCAAAAAGGGGTGAATTATGTGATATATATAAATTTAAATTTAAAAACTCTTCAAAAATGAAATAGATAAGATTAGAGTAATTTTACCGAGAGTAATGGAAAGAGCAACTTGACACCAAAGATTTATCCTAGTTCAACCTAACCACTTGGCCTACATCTAGTACTCAGATTCCCACTAAGATTTTTCATTATAGTCTCCAAGAATTACTTAGGCTCTTAGTGCCTCAGTACAATAACTGAGAGAATTCCTTCTCACTCCCCCTTACAACCTGTAAGGACACAATTCACTCAAGACTCCCTTACTCTCGAGCAACTCAAAATTAAAAAGAAAATTGATAAATCTCTCTCACAGAGAAGTAATAATAATTACTAAAGTACAATGAATTATCTCTCAGATAAACTCTCTATTCACACTAAGTGAAAACAGAGGATAACAGAGTATAAGCATTGAATACTTAGAGAATAAGATTGAATGCGTGATAAATATTTTTTCGTTGGTAGCTAAGCTTGTTAACTCCAGCATTCAATTCACCTTGTATTTAAAACTTTATCTCCCAAGTTATCTTTTGGATACAATAAAACATTAAGCATTGAGTAAAGCGGAGATAAAGCCATTGGCGGTTGGAGCAGTAGGTGGTAGAATTTAGTGCCTTTTCTGACAGAGCCGCAACTAGCCATTTGAATTTTCTCTATAACATAAACATTCTAAGAAAGCATTGTGAGCATAATAGATAATGATAAGAAACATATAGGAATGATTACACTAAGTTTAAATTGTTGTATCAAAATATGGTCTTGAAATTCTTTTGAAAAATATATCAGCATTTATCAGAGAGCTTATAGATAAGACTATTTATCATAGAGGATTTCGATAAAACTTGAATGAAATCCTTTGTAAAACAATTGAACCTTTTATCGATAAATGGCATATCTAAATAGTTTATCAACAAATATCATAATTGAATCAAACTTATTTTAAACTTTCTGTATCAAATTTATCGAAGGATTATTCGAAGAACAAACTTATCGAATAACTTATCACTAAATTTTTTCAAATATCTTTTTGAAACAATGTCAGATTTCAGCGGTTCTGTAATGAAATTTTCCCATTCTTATTGAAGAGTTCTTCGATAAGTAACTTTATCAAATAGTTCTTCGATAAATTGAGTTGCTGACTTTATATTTATAAAACGGCTAATCGATAAATTGATAAGTTTTTCATTTATCGAAGATCTTATCGATAAATCTATTTAACGAATAGGACTTTGATAAACTCTCTTAAAAAATATTTTCTCAAAACTATTCTTGCTTGAAGGTTTTATCGATTATCATTATTATAATTGATAAATACTTAGATAAATGTCTTTACAAAATTCACTGAGCCTTTTTCAAGTTTATCGAAGGCTTTACCATTATCGAATAAGTCTTCATATGATTTTTAAAACAAGACTCAGAGTTTTCTCAAGAGTTAATTTTATCGAAGGTGTTATTGATAAGCAAGTTTATCGAAATAGGTCTTTGATAGCTATACTCTAGAAATAAATTCTTTTCACAAATTTTCTCTTCATTTATCAAATAGCTTATCGAATATACCACTTATCAATAAATGCTCTTTATCAGTTTTGAAATACCTTTCTCTATTGTCAATATCAAAATATTATAGTATAACAATGTACACTTCTTACACATTTATTATGTTTAACTAATTTTAACTCATTTTTTATCAAAGTAAATAGCATATCAACTCTCACAGCAAAACTAGCTCTATCAATTCAACTTATTCAATTGCAATTTTCTCTTTTACCTAAATAAATGTCACTTATGGATTTCCAATATAAAACTAAATGCGTTGTTAAAAACTACTAGTAAATTAGTATTAGAAAATTTGTAAGAGCAATAGTAAACGATAGAATGTAAAAAAGAACTCGAGATATTTTATATCTTTTTCTTTAAATGAGATCTCAATATATCTACTCTTTCATTAAATATCTTATAGCTAGTATCCCTCTCTATTTTCTGATCCAGTTCCTCCACCACCACAAATCCTAGTTAATTAGATTCAGCCATTTTGTGGAGTTTAATAGTTAGATGTACTAACTAAACCTTTCAATTGTGTTTTAGAATGATGTTTCACCTAAGAGGAGGTGAATTGGGTGATATTAAAATTTTAAACTTAAATATAAATAAAAAGATTAAGTTAAGAAAGATATCATCGATGAAGGAAGAATATAAGTGAGATATTGCACACAGATAATTTATACTAGTTCAGCCCAACTACTTGGCTTAAGTCCAATTCTCAGAGCTCCTCTGGAGTGTCCACTATTCTCAAGACTTTCAGGTTCTTGGTGCATTAGTATAAGAGATTGCCTCTCTCTCACTCCCCTTACTTCTTGTATCCATAAACACTGTAATGAATGATTTAATAACATTGTTGGTTCATGTTTGTTGTGTTTCTTTGTGCATCTCTACTTCAGCATTTTCTTCACCTTCTTTTATAGTTGAGTCTTTTGAATATCTGTTAGATAATTGTTGAAGTAGCCGTTTGAATAATAGAGTCGTTGGTTGCTGACACAATGCATTCTAACAGATTTTGCTTCTTGGTGGATTTCTTCATTTAATCTTGTTTCTGCCCGCAATTGATCTGGAAATGTGTTTCATAAAATATAAATAAAGAGTTTAAGCTTATATCAATTGATTCATAATGTTTTAGATTGAAATATCAAATTCTTTCACAATTTGGTTTGAAAATCTTCTCAAAGATTAGTTGAATTTATCAGAGTGTTTATGAAAAAGATGCCATATCGTCGAAAAGGATTTTGATAAATATCAAACATATTTTGTTAGAACAGTTTTAGCTTTTATCGAATAGGACTTTGATAAACAGTCTTTCAAAAAATATCTTTTTCATAACATTGGCTTTTAGACTTATCAAAAATACAAGATTTATTTTAAAACATTCCAGATAGCCTATTTATCGAAGTGTTCTTTGATAAATAGGCTTATCGATAAATACCTGAAGAACAATGAATCAGACTTTCAAACTTTCTTTCTTCAATGTTTAATCTTAACTTATATATACAATATTTGTCAAATAGGATTTCATAAATCATTTGAGAAGCAAATAATTACAATCTGTCAAACAAGATAACATCATTTATAGAAGTAAGTCATCAGTAAAATTATTTAAAAGTTTAGTACTTCAGTGCTTTTGACAAATTGAATTTTTCTCTCTTTATCTAAGTGTTTATCGATAAACTGCCTTATGGATTAATACTTCGATAAATGAGGCTTAAAATATATTTCATGTCAAATATTTTATATTTATCGAATACTTTATCGATAAATGCCTTCATCGATAAATGCCGTCATCGATAAATGCTTCAATAAGTTCTTCTGAAAAGAAATAAAATGTGATAAACTAAACAACTGACTGCATTTAATGAAGTCTTTATCGATAAGTACCTTTATCGATCAATCCTTTTATAGAAACTAATTTTGCAAACTGAGTCTATATATTACTTATCGAAGTCTTTATCGATAATTGCCCTTATCGAATAAGTCTTCGAGAAGTTCCTTTTCAAAAATAGTGTTATCATAATTTCATAAGATAAGTTTAAATCCATGTTATTGAAGTCTTTATCGATAAGTATCCTTATCGAATAAGGCTTAGAAAATGTCCTTTTGTAAAACAATTTCATAATAGAATTTCCTTCTTATTTATTGAAGAACTTATAGATAAACACCCTTATTGATAAGCTTACCAAAAAATAAGTTGAGTTAAAAATGAGAGTCCCAACTTGATTCTTAGTGACATCATTTCCCTTAGTGATTTCAGAAACAATCTTATTCTCAAGAGAGTGTCCAAACTCATTGAGCAAATCAGAAAAGCTTTGAAATAAAACTTGAGTGCACTCTTGAACTCAAGCCAGCATTCTCTCTTCAAAACTTCTTATCTCTTGTTGCACCAAATGTTGAACAGTAGCTTGGGCAAAGGAGGGAGCAGATGGTTTAGTAGGGCCTGTGATGAATGAGCTTTATCTTGCTACCTTGAGGTGGACACTGGCTACTTTTCCTTCTAACTCGCTTGCCTCCAGCTGGCAAGGGTAAGATGATCCTCATTCTGTGCATTTGCTCAGCCCCAAACCTTAGTATCTTCACTTCTTTTTCTCGTTTCTCCAAATAGTCAATATTATTGGAGTGAAAGAAGAAGGAAACTAGTTGTGGGTAGGGAATAGGTGTGGCCTTGGATTTGTCAAAGTGAAAATTTCCAATTTCATTATAGATCAAGGCTTCTATGTTAATTTTTTCTCCTTTTATAATCTTGCCCAGTAGTAAGTAATCATCTTGAGTGAGGTAGGTAAAGCTTCCAGACTTGTTCACTATGCTTCTGGAATATATATAGTGGATTATCCTATAATAATAACACATATCCTTAGATACAAATTTCAAGTCCCAGTGAAGTTATAACTAAGCATGAGAATTATGTATATGTCCTTGAGTGACAGAGCGAGTCCATTCTCATGGTCAATAGTCCTAAGCAGTTTGATTGCTTCACCATCTCATTTAATCCCTCTTCCCCTCAACTCAGTTGTCAGATAACTTTTAACAAGTTCACCATCCTTATTTGCTTTATCATACACCTTCATATTGTAGTAAAATCTTCTGACCACTTCTAGACTATAAGAGAGGTTTATGTGTAACTAGTTCTCATAAAACTTCATTGGGTTGGAGAGGTCTAATTGAGTTTTGTCGTTGTTCTTAAGGTAGTCTTGATCTACATAGACTATAGGACAAAACTCTCTCTCAGCAAACTCAGCCTTATACTTGACCTTATCAACTCCTTTATCCAAATCCCCATAAAGTAAAGCAGTAGAGGCAAGGGTAGGAGTAGGAGTAGGAACAAAGGTAGTATGAACAGATGTAGGTATAGATATACCTTGAGAGGTGTCATCTTGTCCTCTTCTTGTTGTTTGCTTCCTTTCTCTGACCATAAGTAGTAAGGCAAATGAGGTGGATTATGGAGAGAGGCCTATGTTGATGGCGATGTTGACTACTTGGTTAAGATTGACATCTGAGTGTGTGTCTTCGAACTCAAATTCTCCAGACACCATAGGCAAGATGTGTCTCTTTCTCTTTGAAGCTTGCTGAGCACTCTGCCTTGTCTCGGTGCTTTGTCGTGTTATAGCTTTCAGAGTGGCCGTCTCCTGTGGAGGAATCACATCCTTCTTGGATTTAGGCATGCACTTTGACTTAGAGGGAGTTGCATGCTGCTTCCCTTTATTGTTATTGCCATCAACATTCACCTTCTTAGTTCTCACCATTTTACCGTTGGATTGAGCAGTGTCGAGGAGAAGAGTCAACGAGAAAATGAGAAATTTATGGAGAAGGATTGATTTGATAAGTTGAAGAGGAAGATTTGGGAGGTTTAAAGATGCGAATTGAAGATTGGAAGACGATTATGGAGTTTTGATTACAGAGAAAGTGAAGATTTTTTGAAAAGGGTTTCGATGAACTAACATAGTCACAGTCAGATTTTGCTTTTATGACTGATAATTTATTGATAAGCACTTCGATAAGACCCCTATTTAAAAGTGTTTATTGATAAATACTGATAAAACAACCTAAAATAACTTTATCAAATTAGTGCATTTATCAAAGGACTTTTGATAAGTGGCCTTATTGAAAAGTTATTCGATGAATGTCAGTACTTGATATTTCTCAAATTAAATAACTCTACTAACTTAGTTCATTTATTAAAGGCCTTTTTTATAAGTGTTTTAATCAATGATATTTTTAATAAAAGTTTATTTATCGAAGTAACTAAAACTTTTACCCTTAATCTTGTCGAAGCCTTTATTGATAAAAATATTTATTGATAAATGGTTCAATAAATTTTACCATTCAGCTCTTTTAAGTATTTCATTTTTTGAAGGCATTATCGATAAGACCCCTTATCGATAGTTTCTTTGATAAATCTATGAGTCCTTTCATAAATCCGTACTTCCTTTATCAAAGTCTCATTCGATCAACTCTATTATCGAAGTGTTATTCGATCAATTAAAGTATGACAAACAACAAGTTAAACATGATATTTTCAAACATGCTTTTCATAATCACTTTTCCCTTATTTGTCACTAGCAAAAATTTTGAAGGATTAAAAGCTTCCCCTAACAAGGACAATATCTTATCCTTCTAGTTTAAAGTGATGCCAATAAAAGAAGATTTTTGATGAAAACACATAGAGACATCCAATGAGAAACATTATCAGTAAAATAGCTCAATTTATGCAATATATACTCAATATATATAAAGAGATGGTTTAGAAATGCTCATTTGGGTTTGGCAACTTGTTGAATTGATCCATAAAATTTATTGCTTTCCTCTCTTATTGTGTTTAAGCATCCTTGGATGAATCTCACTTCTGCTGCACATCTCTCATGTGTATTTACTTTGCTTCCAAATTTCTCTGATCGATTTGAGTTGATTCCTTTTTGTATTGGCATGGATGATCCCTTAAAGTGTTTCCAAATGAACTTTATAGCTTTAGTACTAGATTGTCAATTCTCAAACTTCATGATCTTCCGTGTAGTCTGTTGAGAAATTTTCTTTCTCAACACAGGTTTTCATCCTATCACGAATTCAAATTCTTTCTTTCTAGGAGAATGGTTAGTATGGTCAAGTACTAAATATATAGAGAATAATTTCTATAAGACCATAATAATAACTCATTATCAAAACTAATTAATTGATAATGAATGCAGATGAGTATGTTAGGAGATGAGCTTGTAAGATATAATACACATATAAATATAAAGCTCTCCCTTAATCAATGCAAGATAAGAAAATTTAAAATCATGATGAGAACATAATTGAGAACTCCCCTTTAATTATGTAGTTGATTGAAGATTTTGTCTAGGTAGGGCATTCTTGTTCTATGATTGAGATTCATCTTCAGATTTGATGAGCTTACATATTTTCAAGGATTGAAATCTTTAAATCTAAATATTAAGATAGCTCCTTTTTGGCATACTAGCTTGAGAATCTCTTTTGATAAGCATATAAATTTATTTTATGGTACTCAATACTTATTGGGTCCAAGGAGGTTAGGTAGCAAAAGAATAATCAAAAAATTTATATGCTTTGAAACTGTGTTGAGAGAACAATATGATAAGATCATTCAAGAATAAAATGCAAATTCTTTCTTTAAAAAATCTATTTTGGAAAAATAATGCTTCTTTTGAAATAAAAAAATTTCACTATAATTTCTCAAACTATGGATTTTTGAAAGAAAGAAAATTTCTCTTGTGGAAATAAGGAAGTCAACATATTGAAGAAAAATATTCTTGTAAGGGCATGTTAAACAACAATGTTAACATGTTGGCGAATTTTCTAGGAGCAAAAGTCATGTTGGATAACATGTTAGCTAAAAGGGCATAATAAATTGTTTGAAGACTTTGCTCATATTCAAATGATGTTTGTACATTGAAGCATATTAGCTCATTAGTCCAAATGACCAGAGTAGCAAGTATTTCCAGCAAATACATGAGTCATTTCATAATAATGATTATCATTCAACCATTAGGAATAAATACTTTAAGCATAAGGCTTTGATGTTCTAGAATCTTTAACTCGGAGGATAAAGAGTTCAAGCATATGATAGCTCAATTAGGATCAATGCTAACTCTAGCAAATAGATTTGGAGCATATGTGAAATTTGCATACAAGTGTTTCAACTTCCAATTTTGAAACTCATACATTTCAATGAAAAGGACATCATGAATATTTTATAAATCATTTGTATGCATTTTGTAAAACCAAGATATTTGATGCATGAGTTGAAATTCACAATTACCTTTCAAATCATGGATCTGTACTTTTATAAATCAAGATAAATTCATGAATTGAAATCCATTCAACAATTTATATTGTGTATTTGAAAACACAAATATATAGAAAATATCCATAGTTTCATCACTTTATAGTCCATTTAGCAATACGAAAACATATTTAAAATATTGAAATGTTGATTGCTAAAGGGATGCAACAAGAAATAAGTATTCATTAACCAAGTCTAAATTCATTTAAGCATGGTAAAGGGGTAAAGATTATATTTCACCATATTTCCTCTTGTTATTGTGATAGCTTGCTTAACTTTGCTGAATTGATGTTGATCTTTTCTTCTTTTCACATTCAATACCAAAATCTAAGCTTCGCTTGTTCAACTTTCACAAGATGTGAATTATTTCTCCGTGTAACCACAATCTTGAGATGAGACTTTCAATCATATTTTGTAAGAAACAATAAAACAAGTTTTCTTTCTTGGTATCCAACTTTGCTTGGATCCATCAATAGTTAGTTTGTAGGAATCAAAACAACAAATTTCTCATGCTCTAAAGATATAACCCATTCAAGTCAATTGAGTATAATTACTTTATTTATATAAAAGATATTTTATTTTCAAATTATGTGTGCACAAAAAACTAAACTATTGAATATCACAATCCCTTTGTAAAAAATATTTTGTCAAATAGATTTTCTAATAGATATGAAAATAGCATTTCATAATAGTGCAATATTCATTTCTAAGATTCTTCGTGAGCCATCAAAATCAAATAGTCAAGTGAAGGATATGATAATTGACTATGTCTTTTCTGCGAAATGTCTCATCTACTATTAATTTGCCTAGTTTCTTTAATGTCCGAAAAGATTATTTTTGCAAAACTTGAACTTAAATATCAAACTCAATCTAATTACGCAAAATCAATTTTAATATACTTTGTTTGTCTCTATTCTATGATCATTGACCAGAGTATTTTCGAAAAATAAACTTTTTGATACTTTGATGCGAAAGTTAACAAAATTTATTCATCAAAACTTGTAATTTAATGCTTAAAGAGAAATATAGTGTATGATTTTCCCATAATCACTCTCAGTTAAATCACTATATAGAATGTTTATTGCTCTTATGTTTAAGAATATATTTTCTTTTCTTTTTTTGTCCAATCCTTTCTTATTTTGAAATCAAAACTATTTGTAAAAATATATCTCATATCAAAATCGATAGTTTTTAAAAATTTCATCATCCGAGCTTTCCAAAAACAAAAATAAATATCTTTGAGAAAAGGAGGAATAGTATAATCAAAACCTTCATACTCACTCTTTGCACTTAAGATAGTTAGATCATTTAAACGAGGGACCTACTCTAATACTAAAAATATTAGAATGATTGTTTCACTCAAGAAGGGGGTGAATTGGGTGATATTAAAATTTTAAACTTAAAAAGAAAAAAAAGATTAAGTTAAGAAAGATATCACCGATGAAGGAATATGAAGGAAGTAGATAAGTGAGATATTGCACATAGACAATTTATATTGGTTCAGCCCAACCACTTAGCCTACATCCATTCCTCACAGTTCTTCTGGGTGTTTTATTATCCTCCAAGATTCATGGGCTCTTGGTAGCTCAGTACAAGATATTACCTCTCTCTCACTCCCCTTACTTCCCCGTACGATTATAATCCCACTCAAGAATCCTACTCTTAAGTATCTTCGATAAAAAAAGGAAAGACTTCTAGCTCTCTTTAGAAGAGTGATGTGATAAACATTAAAGATCACACTCTTTATATTTCTCTCTCAAAGAATGAAACATACTCTATATAGAGAATGAGAAATAAAGTAGAATAGAGTATCCATGAACATTGTAATGAATGACATAATAACATTGTTCGTTCATATTTTTTGTGCATCTCTACTTCAGTATTTTCTTCAGCTTCTTTTATAGTAATCGTTTGAATATCCGTTAGATAGCCGTTGAAAAAGATGTTTGAAGAACAGAGCAGTTGGTTGCTGACGCAATGCATTCTTACAGATTTTGCTTTTTGGTGGATTTCTTTATTTGATCTTGTTTCTGCCTATAATTGATCTGAAAATATGTTTCATAAAAGATAGATAAAGAGTTTAAGCTTATATCAATTGATTTATAATGTTTTAGATTGAAACATCAAATTCTGTCAAAGTCTGGTTTGAAAATCTTTTCAAAGATCAGTTGAATTTATCGAAGTATTTATGGAAATTATGTCATATCGTTGAAAAGGATTTTGATAAATATCAAACATATTTTGTTGGAACAGTTTTAACTTTTATCGAATAGGACTTTGATAAACAGTCTTATCAGACTGTCTTTCAAAAAATATCTTTTTTATAACATAGGCTTTCAGACCTATAAAAAATACAAGATTTATTTTAAAACATTCCAGATAGCCCATTTATCGAAGTGTTCTTTGATAAATAGACTTATCGATAAATGCTTGAAGAATGATAAACCAGACTTTCAAATCTTCTTTCTTCAATGTTTAATCTTACCTTATATATACAATATTTGTCAAACAAGATTTCATAAATCATTTGAGAAATAAATAATTACAATCTCCCAAAACAAGATAACATCATTTATTGAAGTAAGTCATCAGCAAAATCATTTTTTGAAGTCCTTCAGTGCTTTTGACAGACTAAAATTTTCTCTCTTTATTGAAATGTTTATCGATAACTGCCTTATCGATTAATACTTCGATAAATTAGGCTTGAATTATATTTCACGTCAAATATTTTACATTTATCGAATACATTATCGATAAATACCCTTATAGATAAGTACTTCAATAAGTTCTTTTGAAAACAGATAAAATGTGTCAAACTAAACAAATAACTGCATTTATCGAAGTATTTATCGATAAGTACATTAATCGATTAATTCTTCAATAAATCTTTTTATAGAAACTAATTTTGCAAACTGAGTCTATATCGTACTTATCAAAATCTTAATCGATAAATACCCTTATCGAATAAGTCTTCGAGAAGTTCCTTTTCTAAAACAATGTTTTCAAAATTTCATAAGCTAAGTTTAAACTCATGTTGTCAAAGTTTTTATCGATAAGTATCCTTATCGAATAAGGTTTTGAAAATGTCATTTTGTAAAACAATTTTCATAACAGAAATCGATGGGCTTATCGATAAACACCCTTATCAATAAACTTATCGAAAAATAAGCTAAAATTAAAAACAGTTTTGAATTACCATCTTTAAAATCATTTGTTATCATCAAAATATGGAGTCTAACTGACAGAATAGGACATTGTACCCATAATGCTATATTCGTCTTACAAACAAGAAAACGAAATAAATTTTTTGTTTCAATACAAATTTAATAAGACAGATTAATGAGTATCAATCCTAAACTCCATAACTAGTCAGGTCTAAAATTGGCAACTAAATCTAAACGAGTCAATAATTTACCCAAACTTTACTCTTCCTAGAAGGGGAAAAAGAACATTTTCGGGTGCAAGAAATTTCTTGTTCACATAGTAAAACTAAAATAAAAACCTTGATTACTCCTGTACTTGATTTCAACAGCAATTCATTGAAAAAGTCAAGGTACATTGCAAAGCGTGGTGGGGGCAATATTCCTATTACTGTCTAATAATCATTCCGAGTTTCGATTTCCTCTGGTTTCACAAAAATTTCAATATAAGTTATACGGCCTGGCTGCTGATAACCCACACGGTCTGCATATGCATGTGAGGAAGGCAATTTGCCAATCGAAACAAATGATGAGCTTTCAAAAGTCAACCTCTCCCTATGGTTAGCTTGCTTCCTCTGTTTGCTTTGATAACAATGTTTGGTATGTTGAGTTGTTGTTGCTCTGAGGAACTTGTATTTGTACATGTTCACATGTATTCAAAGAAATGACTGATATTACGATGGTAGGTAAAACATGATTTACTTCAAGTAATGATGCAAAACTTTACTTATAAGAAACCTGATGATCACACTGAAATACTGCCAAGAGATCAGTATTTGCATAATACATAAGGTCTATATGTGAGAAGGACAATAACTGTCACTATAAAATTGATCCAGAGCGGCAAGTACTCATTCACTAGTTCAAAACAACATAAACCTGCAAGATTCCATAGCTTTCACCTTTTAAGGTAACAGAAGGGGGAACTGGATGCAGAATGATTGTGATGCTTGATGCAGGCCAATCTAGATTCTCAATAGCTTCCCTCAGTGCTGCAGACTGGATTTTGATATCATAATTGGAAGATAGATAAGCAGTACATTCTCCAAAACAAACTATACAAGAAAGAAATGTTTGTTCTTTCAAAAGTATACATAAATCCATAAATTCAGATGAACGATAAAAAATATAACTCGCATCATTTAGTGCATCCAAGAAATTTATTAACAAGCACCATTTAGGTTGAGAAACGGCCTATTGCATAACTCAAAGTAATTTATTATCATGTTCAATTCCATAGCACCTTGTTATAGGATTAACTATTAAAAACCTTATTGTTAGTCTCATAAAGAAAATACAAAATTTGGAAACTTGGGGGAAACAGGGTGCACAGTAAAGAAGCGTCTGTGGTAGGAAGACCTGAAATGTTAAGCAGCATCCAACTGGGACATAGTGATATGAGAACTTGGCAGCATACCTTAACAGTAAAGGTCTGAGGATTTGTTCCAGCAGGTTCAAAGTTGTAGTCCCATGGCTTTGTGTCAGGAATCCTTGTCCTGATCTCTGGATAAATGCTAGCATCCCGTGAATCAACTTTCCTAAAACAGTGGAGAAGGTAAATTTCATTAACGGATCATGCTGTTCCACAAAATTGAGCAATGGGGGAACTAAAGTAATAAAGTATTCTGTTCAGAAAAAATTCATGAAAATTACCAGTCTAGCAGTTACACTAAAATGAATGATAGAGTCCATCAGAAGTTTTCACTTGATGAAGTATTATTTATTTCTTCCCGGCGATTGCTTTATTTTACAAGAAAACAATGACTAATTTATCAAATAAGAGAAAAAGGCCCACCGAACTATAATTAGCAATCAATAACCAATGAATTTTCAGGTCTTACAGTCCTTTTCATGTCAAGCAATAAAAATGAAAATGTCTATCAGTAAATATATTGTCAATGAAAGACGAATTTGTCAGCATTATATACCCCCAAATTAGAGAAACACAAATTATCAACCAAGGCCATACACTTACTTTAGAAGAACCTGTATGTCAGGACCATGGTATTGAATTTCAATCATGCTTGTCTAACCAGGAACCGAGAATGCATTTAAACAATCCACTAAAAGGCCCAAGCTTACTCCAAAATGAGGCTGTCCCTGTGCATTGTAATCATAACGAGCGAATAGCTACAAGTACAGATACATTCAAACTCATTCCCAATAATTAGGTATTACTTCATTAACAAAAAGGATAAAATACTGAATGCCAATCGAATTTAACTTGAATGTTGCCACCAGAACTCCCAGAGAAATTAAGAAGACCATCCCAATATGTAATTATGATGATATACCAGTGAGAATGCAAATATTACAAGCAAAATAGGTACCTCGCGTTTGAAATAAACCTTGGCCTGAAGACAATCGCTTTCTTCCACAATCAAAACGATGCCGTGTTCAGATAACTCCACCGCCACGTCCTAGATGCAATAACAATATAAGCTATGAAACATCCTACTTTTAACCTCTCAGAGTACGTATTCAGAAGCGTATTTAATTAGCAGAAGCATTACTTTGGCCTAAATTACAATTTTTAAATTTGACTATCGGGTACTGTTTACTTAGTAATTTTCAGATTTATAGTTCAATTTTAAAAATTTATAACTAATTCTAGAAAAATCGTACGGAGTTGATTCAAATTTCTAATTGAAGCTCTTTCATAGCTCTTAAAGGGAAATATATAAATCTAGATATTTACTATGTCAATCAATACAACTAAATCGTTACTTTTTACTGTTAATATGGCAAATTCTGGAAATTCCAGATTCTATCTCTTAACTTTAGAAATTTATTTCTCTTGGCCAAATGAGACATATTACCTATGCATTTAAATCTTTGGATGTATACTACATACTCATAAAATTTTGTGAATTAATTATTTCATTTGCTAGGTCAAACTAAAGCCACAACAAAAATGCTTCAGTTCCTAAGTTTTTACCATTTTAATTTCCTTTATTTAATTCCCAATAATTGTTCCAGCTTGCATAAACTATTTCTTTAGCCTCTCGTACATTCATATACATCATGGGGTTATGTCATAATCATTTTATACATTTTCATCACATAAATCGATACTTTACATAATTAGGAAAAATCATATATCATAGGCTAGGGTATCAAATTGTTCACTTTCTTTCTTCTATTCTTTAGCTCTTCTCCATGCATACATTTTCCATCATGCTTGACCTAAATTGGTTGGTTGTGGGAGGGTGAGATTCTAGGGAATCTTAGTAGAAAACATTACCACTTAAATATGCAAGATGGATGCTAATGCATGATATGTAATTTCATTAAACTTTCTTCATTTAGTGACATTCTATCATGCTACATGCTTTGTATAAAAATGCATGGCCATGTTTCACATGTTATTCATAACATATTCAACATCATTCATCATGTTACAACATCATTTAATCATCATATACATGTCAACACATAAGCATACATCATCAAGCACATAAAGAGGTAAGTCCACTACCTTAAACATAAGTTTTTCTCTTGTTCTTGCACTTGCTCCCCAAGCTTCCAACCAAACATTGGTTGCTTTTTCATTCTCTTTAGCTCATTTTCTTTGACATATCATGTCCCTAAACACAATTACATTATGTATTCAACTCATTAGAGCCATTACATAAACATTGCACATTAACTTCCTTAAAACTCCTAACTCTAAACTTAAATCTTTGAAGTTAGTGGTTTAGCTTGGTAATAATTATTTTCTTAAATCAATCCTACATAATTTTGTCCAAGGAATCCAAATATGAGGTTAGAATTTTAAAATTCTAACTCCTTCCTTAGCTGCTGTACAGAACTGAACATAACCTCCTAATTTTTTAAAAATTCTCATTTTGATTCCAATGCTTCCAATACTTGTTTCTCTACTTTACTCCACACAATTTTTCATTTTAAATCCATTGGAAGTATTAAAATCATGTAATTCCCACATATGAATAGTGATACACACAGTAGCAGCCAAGAGCATGAAACCATAATTGCATGCATAGTTGAATTTCTAAGCCAATACTACTTGATTCTAGCTTGTTCAAGCTTATCTAAACTATACATAAAATAAAATTCATATTCCCATCTCCTATGAACAGAACATCCAGCATCAACACCAAAGGGAAAATGCCATAAAATCCACTTGAAACCAAGAGTAAAATTGTAACATCCCAATTTTCAAGCCCAGAGATTCAGAAAGTAGCTTGAAATAGATAGGCTACTAGACCCCTTTGAGTAGAAGTCCCAGAAACATACAGAAGATTTTTAGGGACTAAACTACAAATAAGTGAAAGTACAGGGACTTATATGTAAATAGTGAAAGTCCCTAGAGGTATAATGGTCATTTTAGAAGAGAAAGGGACTAAAGTGAAAAGTCTAAAAGTTCCATGGTATGAAATGAAAGTAGACACAAGTTGTGGGCCATTAAGTGTAATTATGAAAAGTTAAGGGACTTAATTGAAAAGAGGAAAAGTTTTCAGAGGCAAAATGGTAATTATAGAAAGTTGATCCGGGAGTGGCTTAGAACTTCCCAGAAGCATTTTAGTCCCAAATTTCATCAGTAGATAGAGAAAATAATGCTGGTTAATCTAGCTTATCACAAAAATTTTATTAGAGTTTCAGATAGCTAAAATTTATTTGATAGTTTGAAAGTTATCTGAAATTTTTATCAGATCTCCTGGACCTCAGATATGAGTAAAAAGTTACAAGAATGTGCATCCTATGAAGCCAAATGTCAGGGAACTGATAGAATCCCAAGGAGTTCTATAGAAAAAGTTATTCACATATTAGTAAATTTTGACGGGAGTTAGTGAAGGCCCGATATCAGATTAGAAAATTAATCGGTAAGCAAACTGGGACTGAATGAGCCCAGATGATGTCACATAGAGGCCCAAGATGATGCCAAGGGAGGCTCAGACCCATGATATAAGTTCATCAGAAAAAGAGCTGTGTCCAGAAATATGCAAAAAATGTGCGAAATGGCAAAAATACCCCTATGTTATAAAATAATTAAAGAATGAGTGAAGGGTATTTTGATCATTTGACTAAGGTTAGATAGTCAAGGAAGGTTAGCCATGGATAGAAAGAAAGCTAGGGGATTGGTAGAATAGGGGTAATGCCTCAAGATAAGCCTAAATTAAGTAGAGTTATGCTGGATAAGATAATAATGAAATAATATTATGCTATGTATAGGCTCTACCTATAAAAAGATGGAACCTCCAATCAAAGGTTAAAGGAAGGGCTACACGCCAGGTAGTGAACTTACCCATTCTTGTATGCTTGATGTATATGCTTGTGTGTTAATATAATTATGATATATGATGATGATTATATATGCTCTGCCCTTTATGAGTTTATGGTTATGCATAATAGTGATAGGAATGGAGCATGAAAGTATACAAATGGAATGTTAAAGAAAGATAAAGAAGACATGTCATGCACTTGCATTCATCTTGTATGCATTGAATGGTACCGTTTGCTATTGAGATTTCCTCTGAAATCTCACCCCTACATTTTCCAAACATAACAGGGTACTGGTTTGGAAAAGATGAAACTAAGAAAGTGGGGATGTGACAAAAATTGCTAGAATAAAGTTCAAGAGCTAGATAATTAATTACCTTGACTTGCTTCCAAGTTTAAGTACTTCTTTTTGGCTCAAGTAGAAATTTTGGCAAAGGTTCCCTAAGGTTCATGAGGCTGCCGAAATGTGAAGGAAAATGGGGGGTATTTATAGATAAAATTGGGTGAAAATGAAAGGCCAAGATTACTTTGGTTACTATTTGATCTAATGGTCCATATTCAATCTGAAGGGAATTGGAAGACACGCAGAGGAAATTAACTTTAAAAATTTTTCCATTCCCAGCCAGGATCTACCAAATGTGTTTAAGTCAAGGAGAAAGAAGTGTTACCTTCGGTATTCAAGCTATGGTCGCGACCTCAATGTCCACTAGTAGTGACTCTTCGCCTCTGGAACTTTCAGTCGCGACCTACTCAGCTTCTAGTCGCGACCTGTCACCTCTGGAGTTGTTAGTCGCGAACTCCTCAGCTTCCAGGCGCGACCTGTCGTCTCTGGAGTTTTTAGTCGCGACCTCCTAAGCTTCTTGTCATGACCGGACGTCTCTGGAGTTTGTAATCGCAACCTCATCAGCTTCAAGTCGCGACCTGTCTCCTCTTTTCAGATTTCTGACATTCAGATGCCCGTATGGTCGCGACCTCAGTGTCAATAGGTCGCGACCTGTCTTCGTGTATGGTTTCTTTTCTTGATCGCAAGAAGTCGACAGCTCAGATCGGCTTCCTCTACCGGTATCCACACGAACAGCGTTCCAATCACAAACGATGTGCTAGCGTCTCTTGTCCCTCTAGGGATTTCTAGAGATTCCGTCCTCACCGTTTCTATTTCGGCAGTTTCTTATCTGCAAACCTTTTGCACTCTCCCTGCCCCTTTTTCTCACGTCTGTATGTGTGTGTAGATGTATAGAACCCTAGCTCCTAATGTCAAATATATAGGATGCTATCGGGCTTCTAATTGGGCCGGGCTTCAGAATTAATCTTATATTAATTCTGAAATTAATGCAATATCATATATTGCATAATTTGATAAGAAACTAATTAAATAAATATAGTTTATATTAAATCCGTCCCACAGATTTAATTCACCTATTTATTTAATTTAAAATAAAGATAAGACAAAATTATATTTGATTTATTCTCATAAATCAAATTTGAGATATCTTATCAATTTGAATTTCAAATTCAAATAGATCATATCCATTTAAATTTAAATTCAAAAGTGATAGAGATTTAATTTATCCTTATAAATTAAATCTTGCAAATATCTCTTATATTATATATAATATATATATACAAATTTATATAAAATATATATCCACCCTAGATTATTCATTGAATCTAGACATCTCTTAGATTCAATGAATCTGGACATCATAGCTCGCATTGGGCTGTTTTGTGTGCGACCCTGTAGGCCCATATGAAGTTGGCAGTGGGCTAGTTACTATACTAACCCACAAGTCGTAAGCGGCCTCTAGCAAGACATTATGACTACCCAAATCATATGAGGATCGATAAACGATGTAACCTTTCATACAACCATATCACGTCCCTTTTGTCACACGATATTTCGGTCAAGGATGAGGCATGGAGAACGTCATCCTCCTGTTCCTGACCGTTACTTTCTCGATCCCTGAGTAGTCTGAATATAGAAATGGAACTACCCTTCCATTCCAATATGGCCATACATTTCTCAGACTCACTCATCGAGGGGCCTAGTAATATCTCTCTACGAATGTGAGGGACAAATTCCATCTTGACCATTCACATTCCTCCGCATGAAAAACCACTAAACCCGAACATAGCCTTTATGATCACTTGGTCAAAAGTGACTTTTGACTAGGTCAAAGCTGAGCGTTTGTCATGTAGGAATCCCTGATGATCTCAGGTCAAAGGGCATAGTGACATGGCTTGTATATGAGAGAAGCTTATGACTTGACCCATGCAACTCTCTCATAGCGGGTCGGTCCGACACCCTGTACTCTTACATGTGCCTATGACTTTGATTTATATCTCTATATATCTTCAAAAGTCATACTGGTCTTATTTCATCTCTGCTCCCACATAGATGACAGACCAGGGACATTTAGGATAAGATTATGAATTATCCAAGGATGGTCATCATAGTAAATATGCAAATAATATGATAACATAATTAAGAAATTCATAAATCAACAATGTTCATAACATAATGATTGGCCCTAGGGCACAATCTCCAACACAATCTTCCACCAAGCTTGCCCTAGAAGCCACTTTATGACATCATCCATGACATCATTTAGAGCCTTGTTTGGTGAAATTTAGGGCTAGGATCTGATTGAAAAGAAAATTAGTCCGATCCGGTACTAGCCTGGTCAAATTTCACAAAAACCAGACAGTTTAACAACTCTAATTTTTCTGATATTCCATAATATGTTTTCTGATCTTAAATCTAGTATCTAGATTTTTCCTACCATTGACATTATTGGACTGGGTATTTATCTTCTTATCATCCTTAGAAAAAGACTGAAATGCCCTTGGTTCACTATCTGTCACTATATTAACCCTAAGGGCATAATTATCATTTTACACCTCTTTACACCTTATCAGGGTATATACTGACTCTGACTAATCATTTTTGTACCTTCCTTGGCATTTTGACCCTATCTAAATGACCAAAATGCCCTCCATTAATCACTTGTTTAGTATTACAACACATAAGCATTTTCGTAATTTCATATTTTTTTCAAGGTTTCTCTGGATACTGGCCCACATGATTGTTCAAGTATCTTACTGGGCCTATGAGATGCCAACTTGGGCCTTTAAATGGGACCAATGTTTTTATGGCATAATTCCCAAGAAAATCCACCTAATAGTATTTATCGGATGTATTATTCTACTATAAATTCTACAGAACTTATTTTTTTAGTTTTGTTAGTTTTATAAATTCTCACATCAATTATAAGAATTTACTATAAAATTTCGTCTGATTCTGAGGTCTGGAAGATACTATACTAATTTTTCTAAATTTCAAAAATTCATATCAATTTATCGAGACCTCAAATTAAAATTTTGTGTTATGTGAAATTGATCAGAATAATTTTTTCTATTTACTGGTAAAATTTAGGACTAAACTAATTCCGGGCAGTTTTGGGCCTTTTTTGGCTCAACTTTCTATAATTATAATTTTCCCCTGAACTTTTAACAAATTACATTTAAGTCCCTCAAACTTTTTATAATTACACTTAATGGCCCAAAGCTTATGTCTACTTCCATTATTCAGCATGAAATTTTATTTTAATCCCTTTCTTTTTCAAAATGACCATTATTCTTAAAACTTTCATTAATTATAATTTAGTCCTAAACTTTCACTAAATTGTAATTTAGCCCCGTTTTTTTATAACTTTACACCTTGTACAAGAGGTCTTATCAAGTCCTGCTAAGGAGTGGAAGAAAATAATAGAAGAAGAAATTGACTCAATGAAAAAGAACCTAGTATAGGAGTTAATTGATTACTAAAAGGGCGTAAAGCCATTGGGAACAAGTGGATTTTTAAAATTAAAAGAAAAGTGGATAGATCAATTGACAAATATAAGGCTAAATTAGTAACAAAGGGATATACACAACAGGAAGGGATAGATTATGAAAATATCTTCTCACCTGTTGTGCGCTTCAATTTTATAAGACTTATTTTGACAATAGTAAATAGTTTAAACCTAAAATTACCTCAGATGGATGAAATAATAACATTTCTGAATGGTGATCTGGATGAAGAAATCTATATGAAACTACCATTAGGTTTCATTGAGAAAAGAATGGACAACAAAATCTGTAAACTCAAAAGATCTATTTATAGACTGAAACAATCATTCAGACAATGGTATTTGAGATTTCATAAAGTGATAACCTCATACAATTTTCAGATAATAAAGGAAGACCACTAAGTCTACATTAAGCGGTTTGAGGATAATTTTACTTTATTATCCTTATATGTAGATGATATACTATTGGCTGAAAATAGTCTAGATTCGGTAGCAGCTATTAAAGAATGACCCTTATAGAACTTTGAGATGAAGGACATGGGTGAAGCATAATATATACTTAGAGTTAAGATCCAAAGAGATCGCTCAAGAAGAATTATCTCTTTCACAAGAGAGTTATATCAAAAAGATACTTGAGCGATTCAATGTGAAAAACTGCAATCCAATGGATATCCCTGTGGTTATCGGAGTAGCCTTGAGTCCTGATATATGTCCCAAAACTAAGTCAGATAAGAAAAAGATGGAAAGAGTTCCATATTTTAGTGTCGTTGGTAGTCTAATGTATACAATGATGTGTACAAGACCAAATATCTGTTATGCATTAGGGCTAGTAAGCAGGTTCCAGTCCAATCCCGATAGAAACACTAAAAGTCAGTGAAAAGGATCTTGAGATACATGCAGGGCACAGTTGACTATGTACTGTGTTATGAAGGAAGCGATCTACACCTAGTGGGATACTCTAATGCTGATATAGGTGGAGATGAGGAAGAGCATAGATCGACTTCAGGTCATACCTTTTTGCAGAACAATGGTGCCGTATGTTGGAGTAGCAAGAAGCAAATATGTATTGCCTTACACTCTATGGAGGCTGAGTTTGTGGCATGCACTGTAGTAATGCAAGAGGCTTTGTGGTTGAAAAGATTCATAGAACACCTTGGATTTGGAAATGAGAGTACCAATCCGGTGTTAGTGCACTATGACAATACTACAGTTATAGCCAAAGACCCAAGTATCATAGCAAGACCAAGCATATTGATATAAAGTATGCAATGTCTAGTATGTCGTACAGGTTAGAAAGGTTGTCTCTCTCACACGAGCAACCATCTTTTGATGCTCAGGTGGAGTGTGCAAAGATGAGACATTTGTGTTCACCAGTAGAGTAGCAAATAGTGCTTATATGGTAGAGAAGAAACACATTATATGTCGCCTCAACTAAAGTGTAGCAAGTTGAGATAAGATCCATGTACATGAAATTGGATCAAACCATGGAAACCACTTCCATGATGCCTGTAGCCAGATAACAATTCCTTCAACATTGACTCATATGAGATGAGTAGAGTTGAAGGATTTGGGTCTAGATAATGATAGTGTCTATACTTAAGTCTGTACGGTGTTAATGATAAAGCGATGTACGCTCTTATAGTATAAGAGTAACACCATAGCATGTGATTCATACTACATGTGCTAGAAGAACCACAAAAGGGAAGCATGTGAAATATCCCTATTTCATTGTTGTGTAAGCCCTAGGAAGGAACAGTCCTTCCATTAGTGTCCTTTGACTTTGACAATGTCATGTATGTATGCTTTAATGACTACTACTATAGCATATATCCTACGATCATGATAGATACGATCTAAGGAATTATGCTAGAAAAATGGTTGATCCATGTCAAAGTGATATATGGACGAAAGGAAGATTACCTATAATATACACATGTGTGCTAGTGTCTTTGATATGCTCCTTATGATATTTTATTTTCATAAGTGTGGACACTAGGCTTACGAGAAAGGCAATCTTAGTCAAGTGTTGATTCGAGAGAGATTAGATTGGCCATAGAAAAGTGTGTATCAGTAAATCTAGGACATCTGAGGCATATTATTGAATTCAAGCACACGGAGGAGGTTGCCTTGTACTGGTCTTGTAAAAGAGATTTCTAGTACAGGTGGCTAAGCAGATACATTATGCTCACGCGGTCACGACAAAGCACTTAGTATAAACGAAAGAAGAGAAAGAGGCTAGGCCTAAGGTATCCAATCCACCAAGTGTAAGTGGAAGATATTGGAATATAGGCTCAAATCCACCCTTGATAAATTGGGCCTGAGTCCATATAGTCTGGGGCTCAGTAGATAATAACCAAAAGTCCATATTTATTATCTAAAAGGATTTTCCCTTTTGTTAAAATTTTAAATTTTGAATGAGATATTCGCAGGATACTAATATGGGATTATGAAAGAAAAATAATGGAATATCTTTTGGATACTCTCTATTATTGTTATGAGATGAGAAGAGTCTCTTTTTCATATAACAAAAAAATAATTTCTCTCCTCTCCAGTTTTTTTCTCTCTGCTCTCTCTTATTTTCTTGGAGTGCATTTGCTGTGTGCATATACCCGGTCCATCAAAGTGACCAAGTTATCACCTGGCTACCAAAGAACCCGATCTACATCTCAGGTACCTTAATTCCTTCAAGTCCTTTTTATAAGCAACAATTACCCAAATCACGCGAATCAAAATATTAGTTAAAATTGGTTAAAAATAATAAATGTGTTAGAAATATAATTTGCTTTATAAATATACCCTTATTTTTAAGGATGATGGGTAAGAGAGAGAATAAGTGGAAAAAGAGATTAGAGAGAATGAGTGGGAGAGAGACATGTAATTAATTATGAGCTAAAGATAGAAAAATTGCATTAAATTTTTACACAAACACAAATTGTTACTTATATAAGGACCACCACTATGAGAAATAATGTTGCTTATAAAAAGAACCAAAAGGAATATTAATCTAGTATGATCAGGAAATAGGGAAGATGACGTTTTGTTAGTTAATGGATTCTATCCCTTGTGGGTATCTTTGTGTCTGTTTTGGCTTATATTTGTCTGATACATGTCTTTTTATTTACAGGTATTATTTAATTATAAGGAAAGGATTTTGATTGAGGAATTCACTTCTATATTTTAAAATGACTTCTGTTGAGGGTTAGAAATGATAACATGCTCAAAAGTGGAGTAAATTTGGTGTTTATTAATTTTCTAAATCCTTAAAAACATTTTAAAGTAAAACAGAGTGTACGTGTGAGTGTGTGAGTAAATTCAAGATGAAAAAGGTTGTTTGCAAGAATACTTAAACGATTTTCAAAAAGGTAATTTTGAGTATGAAATAATAAATATTTGGAATTCAATTTTGGACAATAATAAAACAGAGCACAAATAATTGGACATGTGAAGAGTTAAGAGGTAGAAATTGCAAACTGTTATTTTTCCTAGTTCAGCTCCACTCTTGAGCATACATCCATTTCCTAAAAAGCTTCTAAGATTTAATCCCCTATGCTCCTATTAGTTTAAAGGGAGTATTTGTGAAATCCCTATAATCTTTCTCCTTTGCAATAAACACACCAAGATATACTTTGAGTTAAATGATCTCCTTTAACTCTCTAATGAGGATGTCTCCTCTTGTTATTGCCCCCTATAGCTCATGAAGTCTAGAGATGCTCACGAGATAGGACCGGGACGAGCCCATGCTAATAGATAGGGACAGGTCGAATTTCCAATCCCGTATTCCATACCGTCCTAAGGTTGTTCCATTTAAATTTGTTTAAAAAAACTTAAACCCAATAAATGAAAACAGAGAACAAAATGAAGCAAATGTGTCAAAAATGTATACATTCTTGAACAATTTTTTTACATCATCTTTAAGTGGGTTATAATGTTATATATAAATATTAATAATATAAAATACATATTAATGTATAGATAAATAAATTTATAAAATTAAAAAATATGTTTAGGACAGGACGAGATCGAGACATCTTGTCCTATGTTTTATCCTATCCCGAACCCTTTTTTTACCTCTTCTCGATTGTGTGCCATCCCAAATATTTTTAGGACAAGATAGTCTTGTCTTAATTGTGACCGGATCGAAACAGACACTTTGAACACCCCGAATGAAGTCAAATATTCTATATTTACTGACGAGTACCGTGCTTCCTTTTTTTCAAAAATCACTGGCCCCTTCTGGGTAATGATGTTTTTAACATGGTGATATCTTTGGCAATCTAATTTAGTCATTAAATCCTTCAACAAAACCCACGCTATCTTAATATTTAACCCTATGTTTAGAAAGGAAGAAAATTAGGGAAAAAATAATACTATTATTAAAAAACTCTCAAAAATAATAATTTTTTTACCATTTTAGAAAATCTTTCTTCCTAGTATTCCTTCTGCGTATTTTCCTTTCACTTTTCTCTCCGTATAAGAACTTTAGACCCATCAATTTATGTAATATCACTTCTATGTAAAATCATTTCTAGTCTTTCTTTTTTTTAATACAAGAGAGGGTTAAAGCCAAAAAACAAAATAAGTTAGACTACTAAGAAATTTAATTTTAGACTACTGAGGAATTTAATCCTACCAAATCTGAATCCACTAAGTCACGCAGCTTTATAAAACACATGTCAAATATAGTAGATTTGGCAAGACCCTCCTTGGCAAGCATATCAGCTACTCAGTTAGCTTCTCTTGATATAACCTACATTTTTAATTCCTACCTTTTGCACATATAATCCTCAACTTGCACAACCAACAAACTGCCTCATTGCCTTTCATAATTTTCTCCCAACATATCAATGAGATACCTTGCATTTGATTCCAGTATAACCTTTTTATACCCTCTCTCCCATGCAGTTTAGAGCCCCTTCAAAACTGCCCGTTCCTCTAAATCAGTTGCACTGCATATACCAAGGAAATGGGTGAACCTATATATCCACCTGCTATTATAATCTCTTAACACCCCACCACATCTAGCTTTACTATTGGACAATGTCATAGCTCCATCCACTTTAAGTTTGACCCAACCAATAGGTGGGGGTTGCCAGGTCTGATCCTCCGTGAAGGACAAATGCTGTAACTTTTTGTTATCATTAGTCTGCACATACTTCTTCCATACTTGTAAAATAACAAGCTCTGGTTTCTTAGGCCTCATGGCATTTGGGTTAAATATAATCATATTCCTCCAAAGTCAGAGCTTTCAAATAGCTACTCCCCAAATCAGCTTCCAAACATTCTCCATATTGCCCAATTGTCTGTTTAAATTAAAAGCAAACCAATCAGTAATAGAAGCAGCAAAAAAAACTGAGTGGTGTTATGGTGATAATAATTTAAGCCAAATTCGCCTTGCATAAATACAATCTCTCAAGATATGTAAAGTATCCTCATTTGGTGTTTCAAGACTGACATCTAGCAGAAGTAGAGGACCACTTACTTCTTTAAACATTAGTTAGAAGCCTATTATTGACAGAGCTATCCACATAAATACTCGAATTCTCTCTACACCTTGCCACTTCCAAATAGCTCTAAATACTAAACTATGAGAAGTAGGAATGTTTTCCTCTAATAGATAATAGGCATTCCTTAATGTGAAAAACCCTGCTTACAGTTGCATTCAAAGACATAAAATCTGAACCAGCTCAACCCTCGGAGGAACCATCATGATGAGCTTGTGAAAAACATTACTCCGAATAATGGTAGCCAATCTTTGGAAGTCCCATGCTCTATCCATAACCCACTATGCAACTCTGATTACTTTCTCCTCAGGCTTTAGGGGTCTCAAACAAACATCTCTAATCCTCAACTCAGGAGATAGCCAAGCGTCCTCAAAAAGTTGTATCATACTTCCATCTTTAACTGTCCACTTCATTCCTTTATTAATGATTTCCTATTGCTTTGATATAAATTTCCATAGAGCCAATTCTCCCTTACGCAATGCTAACACTTTGTCTTCATTTCTTAACATGTATTTCTGCCATAAAATTTTATTTCATAAACCTGTAGTACTAGGATGAGATACCATGCAAGTTTTACACCAAAAGCTTTATTAAAAGATGACAACTACTTAAAACCTAGTCCTCCATGCCCTTTAGGTTGCACCACCTGATTCCACTCAATCGGATCAAAAGCATGAACATTGAGACTCTTTCCCCAAATGAAGTTTCTTTGCAGTTGTTCTATTTCTTGTTAGACCGCCTGTGGGATCTTTGCCACTTGCATTGGATACAAAAGAATAGAACACAAGACTGATTTAGCTAGTGTAATTCTTCCTACCGTGGACAAGCTATTCTCCTTCCATGAAGCAAGCTTGGATTTAACTCTATCAATAATGTACTAAAAAGTTTACGTTGGTCTCCTCCTCCTGGAAATTGGGAACCCCAAACATTTTCCTCTCTCTAAGGAAACACCCATCCCAGTCATACTTTTAATCTCCCTAGGGGATTCTCGGTTCACCCTTAGAGAGAAAAAAATTGAGGATTTATTCATGCTAATCTGAGCCCCCATAAGCCATAAATAACTTGTTCAGACATTCCATCATACAACCAGCTTGTTCTTTCGTCGCCTCACCAAACAAAAGCAAATCGTTAGCAAACATAAGATGAGAAACCATTGGTCTATCTTTTGTCACCTTAATAGGTTTCCATATACCCGCATTCACCACATCATTAATTAAATGAGATAATTTGTCCATGGACAAAACAAATAGAAACAGTGATATCTGATCTCCCTGTCTTAGTCCCCTCTTCAGCTCAAAATAATCAGTTTTGGTATCATTCCACAAGACATTATAAGTAAAAAAAGTTACACAAGTATTATTAAGGAAACAAAATTTGCTTGAAACCCAGCCTCAATTAGGACTTGTTGAAGAAAATTCCATCGTATCCATTCGTATGCTTTCTCCAAGTCAATCTTTAGAGCTAATAGACTTTTCCTTCCTCTACATTTCTGCATCTGATGTATTATTTCCTGTCCCATAATTATATAGTCTTGAATATGTCTGCCTTTGACAAAGCTGACATGGAAAGGAGAGATAATATTATCCATAATTCCCCTCAATCTAGTAGTGATAACCTTAGTTACACACTTGTAGTGAACAGTACATAATGAAATAGGCCTAAAATGATGAACTATCTCAGGAGAATCCCTCTTAGGGATCAAGGAGATAAGAGTCTTATTGGCCTCCATTAAAGTCACTTTATTCTTAAAGACATCCCTCATAAAGGAACACAGAGCACCACCACCACATTCCAGTTGGACTGATAAAAAATAGGACAAAGCACATCAACTCCTGGTGCCTTATACAATCCTATAGAAAATAGTGCACTTTTAATTTCCTCTACTGTGGGCTGAACATGTAACTGAGAAAGCATCTCACTCTCCACCCTAGGAAATGAGCTTTCAATGGTCAGAGAATAAGAGGAAAAAGCCTCCTCATCATACAATTGTTGAAGTGATTCACAACAAAATTCTTCAATAGTAAATCATCCTCTATCCATGTCCCATTCTCACCTTTTAGAGTCAGCACTCTATTTCTTCTTTGTCTTAAATTTGTCTTCAGATGATAATATATTGTATTCCCATCTCCCTTTGTAACCTAATTAGTTCTAGCTTTCTGAAACCATTTAATTTCTTCTACGTTAAAAATGCCATGCAATTCATCCTATAGTTTCTTTTCAAGATTACACAAGAACGCTGAATATGGATATGCAAGGGAATTTTGGATACCACCTAGCCATGAGTAGTTTCTTTTTTTCTCTACGAATCCAAAAACTTCTCTATTCGACTCAAGAATATCATATTGCAAATTTTGTAAAGACTAGTTTAGACTAACTCCCATAGACCATTTTTTTGCAAGAAAATCGCTAAATTTATTATGAGATAACCACATAGCCTCAAAATGAAAAGGTTTTGCCTCTCCCCCACCCTGTCATCCCTATAAAATTGCAGAGAAATAGAATTATGATCAAAGTACTGAGTACAAGGAAGTACCTTAAGGTAGCATTCTGGCACTTGAGATAGCAATTAAGAATTTGCCAAAGCCCTGTCCAGTTTCTTAAACAAGCGAGAAAATCCAACAATCTTCAACCCTTTCCAGGTGAATTTAGGTCCTTTGAATCCCATATCTGTCAGACTACAAGATGCAACTCTTGCACTGAACCAATCAATTCTATTTCTAGTGGAAGTTGCACCCCTAGTTCTTTTTGAAGAAAAAATGATATCAGTGAAATCTCCCAACATTACCCATCGCAGTGAAATAGTAGATGATAAAATAAAAATCTTCTCCCACAGAATCTTCCTATAATCTGAATGTGGAATTGCATAGACTGTCGTGAGCTTGAATGGTATCTTCCCTTGCAACGAGAATTCTATATGAAAGTATTGTCTGTCTTCCTGAAGCAACTTTACCGTGATAAAATTACTATTCCAGGCTGCAACTATCGTGTCCTTATTTTTATCTTCAATTATGCTCAATTGAAAGTAGTTTGAACTATTTCAAAACTTCTTCAACTTGAAAAAAATAAATTTTCAAAAAAAAATTGTGGGTACTGTTCATTATGTAATTCCATATTACATACCCATATTTAAAAATTTATAATTAAATCTAGAAAAATTAAAATGAAATGGTTCAAATTTAATTTGGAAGATATTTCATTAAACTTTGACGGAAAAATATAAAATTGAAGTTTCATTGTTCAAATGAATATAGTTTATTAGTTGAATAAGTACTATTCATTTGGTAAATCTGAAAATTTCAGTTTTCTTGTCTTAATTTTAAAAATTCATTTCTCCTTGAGCTCTTATCTAAATGAGGCGTATTATACATGGATCTAAAGCTCAAGATGTGTTATTTAACCTTGAAAACTTTTGTGAAAAAAATCTTTCATTTGATATTTCAAAACACCGCTTGAACCTTACTGCCTCTAGACACTCATTGTATCTTATTCCAGATTTTACCTCTGACTTTGAAAAATCATAGTAAATCAAAAACTTTACCAATTGTGACGTTCTTGATATCCATTCAAAACTCTGTACCTTAGCTATATTTATGGCAAATTTTAAGTCATAACTCCTCCTTTAAGATTTTTAAAACGTAAAATAAGGTCTCTACCTCCAGTTTACATTACATCACAGCCTACCAAATTGTTCTAGTGCATACCATAAAATCTTATAACCACATTATATCATAATACAAGTTCATTCATTCACAATCAACCCTTTTCCCTTTGAGGTTCCAGCACCTAAAACATGGTTGTTCATATAGAAGGAATGAGATTTCATTGAAATCCCAATAGCAAGTCATATAAACTATAATATCATATATGCTTAATTAAATGCCTAACATGTTATCATGATATGGGATCTACTTCATGATCATATTTAAGCAATATCTAACATGCATATTATCATGATATATATAGCAAGGAGTTGCATTTATTCATCCATCATCATCGTCATTATCATAACAGCTCAACCAAACATCACAATAAACAAGCAAGCACATAATCAAATAAGTACAACATTATAGTTAGGTATTCTTACTACATCTTATACAATCCTTGGCAAGCTCCTCTTGAAGTGGTCTTCCTTTCACACAAATATCAAAACCTAGCCATTACAAAGCATTACAAGTCACAACTTGATTCCAATACCAATCCAAGACTAGGTTTTCACTAGTTTCATTTCTTTGTCTATTTTATGTCTTATATTTCTACATTTCCCAAATAAATTATCATGGTCCATTTCTACATAATTTTTCATGTAGAATTCAAATATGAAGTTAGAATTTCAAGATTCAATTTCCTTCTTAGCCTATTGTACAAAACAGAACATACCCTCATTTTTTCTTAAACATTCTCATTTTGATTCCAATACTTGTTTTTCTACTTTACCCCACACAATTTTCCATTTTAAATCCATTAAAAGCATCAAAATCATAATTTTTTTATATATGAACAGTGATCCATACAGTGGTAGAAGTGAAACCAAAACCCTAATTGCATGCATACTTGAATTCACATGCTATTTTCACTTGATTTTAGCTTGTTTAAGCTCATCTAACTTATACATAATATAAATTGTATACTTTCCCCATAATATGTTGGCACCTCCAGCAGCCATTATGGAAGATTTAAAGAAGTAGCTACCTTGTTCCAAGTTTGCTTGCCACCTTTTTGGCTTCAATTGAAATTTTGGCAACACTCCCCAAGCATATACATTACGCCATTTCAAGAGAAGGGAGGGGTATTTATAACTAAAATTTTGGCACTCTAGTTCCATTATTTCCTTATTTTTCTTAATTATGACACACATTTAATCTTTGCTTCCATTGGTTGGTTTTCTATTTAATTAAGCTTAATATAATCTTTACATTATTTTATTCTAATATATCACATGCTTTAATTCTTCTTCCTCATTTGGCATACATGTGACGAAATTTGGAGCTATTTGGGACCCAAAACATACACATCATCATGCCACCTATCAATTCATGAAGTTTCCTACTTCTTTTCCCTCTTTTTTTTTTTTTTTATAAAATCTGCATTAAATAACCATTGGCCCAAACATGGATTTGGCAAATTGGGCTTCTTATTGGACACCATATTGGTTATCCAAATCCAGCCCATCATTTTTAACATGCATTCCAAGATATTTCTTTTACCGAGTATTATAAATCATCCTAATTTTCAAGATAAGTTCTATATAATTCTTTTTATGGTTCAAACATTTTTAGAAATTCATTCTACTATAAAATAAATTTTCTACAAAGTCCCATAATTTTTTGAGACCCAAAATTCCTGATAAAAATTTCATACATTTTATTTAAATCCTTTATCAGTATCCAATTTTACCTTAAATTCCATAATAAATTCTACATTATTTCTTTTTGACTTCTGTAAGTTTGATAAATTCTTATATTAATTATAAGAATTTACTAACAAATTTTATCTGATTATGAGGAACAAAAGATATTACACTAATTACCAGATCTCAGAAATTAATATTAATTTATCGGGACCTCAAATCAAAATTTCGTGTTGCGTTAAAATGATCAGAATAATTTTCTCTATTTTATAGTAAAATTTGGAATTGAAATGCTTCCAGGTAGTTTTTTAGCCTTTTCTTGCTCAACTTTTCATAATTATTATTTTATCCCTAAATTTTTGAAAATTGCACTTTAAACCTTCAACTTTTTATAATTACACTTAATGACCCAAAGCTTATGCCTACTTCTATTTTGTACCATAGAACTTTTAGAATTTTTACTTTAATCCCTTTCTTTTCTAAAATATTCATTATGTCTTTAAAATTTTTATTAATTATAATTTAGTCTTTTTTACTTTACAACTTTATACTTTTTCTCTTTCTTTAGTTTAAAACTTATCTTAATCATTATCTTTTTTTTTTATTATCATCACAATCCCTTTATAACATCTTTCTTCTACCAGTCTTATACAAATAAAAAAAAATTAGGATATTACAGCAACCATATTTTTTAATCTTCCTTTGTTAGAAATAATTTTGACGGAGTCAAAGACTATCATAAAAAAAGATTAAAAATAGCTAATTCTATCACAACTTGTATTTACTAGTATAATTACTAGGTCTAGTCCTTTTACATATTGCTTTTAGATTTTTAAAGAACCTCTCATTATAAGTCCTCCTTATATTTTAATAAAAAATATTATCTATAAATATTATAATCTCTTCAACATCTTTTAACACTCACCTTCAAATTGGGTTTTTGGCACCATCGTGTTATACCTGCCTCCACCCTCATTCATTACAATGACTTATCATAGGTTCTATAACTGCAAACCCAATTCCTTGATTTTCTGTAGGCCCACAGCACTGATCTCCTGGGTTCATCCGAGCTAACATCATCCCCCTAATTTCCACTACCAAACCATCACTTCTACCTATCTTATATTCTCTCTCCTCGTTAATTTTTTTACTGCCAAACTGTCACTTCCCTTTCCATCACAATCTCTCTCCTCAGTTTTTTCTATTACCATCCCTTCACTTCCATTTCCCTCACATTCTCTCTCCTCATTAATTTTCTCCAACATTTGCGTCGGTACCTCCCCACTCCTCCCTCCCTCTCTCCTTCCTCATCATTTCCCTTGTTCTTTTTTTACTTTTCCTTGACCTGCCTTGTCTCTGTGATTGCATACCTTCTTATTTTCGCCGTATGAATTCGACTTTCCCCATAGCTGACAGATATCTTCTCTTTCCTCCCTCCTGAAATACATACTCGCCTGTCATTCCTCAGCATTAAATTCTTCGGCGCAATGTCACCTCCATTTTCCTCCCATCCCCTGCTACAAACTGCTTCCTCCCTTGTGTGCTCCGTCATGTCCTCCAGAATACCAAACCTCGACCCTGAGTTCTACAGCTGCCTTGGCTCACCCTTGTTCTCCTTGTTTTTCCATTACCGGCGAGATTTCTGTACCACACGCCATTGTCTTTTTTTTTTTTTTTTTGTATAGTCAAAGAACCCGTCTCCTCATTCACTTCATACCCATATCATTTCTATACTTCTTACTAGTCTCCTTTGGAACCTTTGTCACTTTAATCATACTCGGGCACCCTTCAAATCTATTACCATAAACTCACAATGAGTACACCACATATACAACCTTTCATACTCTAGATAATAATTTTCCCCCATCTAATGAAAAGCTGGGCATTAGTTATTTCCCTAAATCCACCAACAAATATACGTGCATAATGCCCCCTCAACGAGATATTCATGTTAACCTTAGTAGTTTGTCCTATTCTATTTCTTATCATTCTTAATAGTTTATCCTATTCTATTTCGTATCATTATTAAGGCTTTTTCTTCATCATATTATAGTGAAATCTTAGACAATTTTACCCAAACAGTAACCTTGTCAATAGTGATTTGGATTGAATCTGGCTTCCCAAAGTATAACAGTAAGGTCCTCCTATAAGTGCATGAAAATAATACTCTCTTTTCGTAAGCTTCACCACGTAGAAACTATTGTCGACATTGACGAGAGAAATAACACCTTTCTTTGCCCACAAAGCCTGCAGCCTCGTGTGCAATGTTTTATAATCGATGCTCCTGTCCAGTAGCTTAACAATGAGAGCCTTTCGCCATGATCGATACAATCGTTTCTTAAATCTCCCCGAAAATGTAAAAGTCGGGAAATTCTTTGTTAGATCTTCAACTGCTCAAAAAAACAGTTCCGCATTCTCCTACTCCGAAACATATCCAAAGCCATCTGACATAATATCATCTGATGCGGAGTTATCTTCCTCTTCATATTCATCATCAGACTGATTACCACTATTGTTCACTCCTTTGAGCTTTTCAGCAAAAGATTGGCTAGTAGTACCTCCAATACTTTTCCTTGAAAGTTAGGCCACTGCCTATTCAGAATATTGTCCTCATGACCCATACTCCCATTCTTAATCTTTTTTGAGCTTCTCATTAATTGATCATCTTCCTCCTGGGAAGGAGGAGGCAGTGCTTGAGTTTTTTTGAGAGAACTAGCGCCATACCATCTAGAATTTTTTTTTTGTTGGTTGTAAAATTTTTAAAAAGAGGTTAGGCTCACCTACGATCTAAGAGTAGGGCAAAATTTTCTTTTCTTCTAGAAGATACTAATATCGGGTAGAATGAGCCGTCTATTACCTTCAGACATAAATCTAGACACCTAAGAATTAGGATACCATCTAGAAATTTTATTTTCATTTCTAGTCTTTTTTTTTTTTGCTGTCTATTCAGTTCACCGGAGTTTTACCCTGACTACATCCGGATCTAACCTGTGTCGCGCGCCTGGCTATAGTGGGCGAGTCTCCCAACGAAAATTTTTTACATACGCCAAGACTCAAACTCGAGATCTCGTTTAAGCGATATCGAGCGGGGATTTTTTTTTTTTTTTCATTTCTAGTCTTTTGCAACAGACTAAAAGGTGCTCTATAAGATTATTCGCCGCCCCCACCCCGGCCCAACAACCCACCAAAACAAAAAGCTCTACGTCCTTACATTACAGCTCTGTGACACAACGAAACCAAGGGCAGAACATTCGTGCATATGGTCTTCAGTCTATAAGGCTAAACTCACGAAGGATATGCAACTTTATCTAATTTACTTGGTAACCACTTCATATATGTTAAGAAAAGAAGTTAAAAATTGGTTAGATTATTTTATTTTCTAAAAAAATTTATTGCTTTCTACTATTATTCTTGTTAATCACAGTAAATTCTAACATCATATTAATTATTCTCTAATATCTCCATTTCATTTTATAAGAGACAAATAATTGAATCATAGAGACTAAAAGATATGGTTAAAATTAGTTAAGATTCTTCAATACTTATTAATGACATTTAAAAATTATTTCTAAAGATGCGCCTATTAAATGTTTGATATAGTGATTTATCCGTGAGACTAATTTAATTATTCCAATATTTGAAGACACCTTAGAATGTGACTAATATTAAAGACTAGATGGAGTGCAGCTTACAGTGTCTTAAATACTTACTATTCCCTAGAGTGGTTTGCATAACCCTTATCTGTAGTTCAATCAGATCAATTGAAAGTAATACTTATGAACATTAAGTAATACTAGAGTAACAATGAAACGCATTCTTTAATTAGATTTGATGCTTGCTTACAAGTTGATGTAGCGAGATTAAAAGGAGAAAGATCGTTTAAATTGATTCATGTTTTTTCTTTCTAAGTAATCTCCCTAACCTTCCCTATTTTATCACACTAATTAGGCATTAATTAAGTACTCCACTACAAGTATAATTTCGCATAAGTCAATCCAAATTGGTCATACATTTTGTAAATCTATGTTTTCGATGACAAATGGGCCTTTCGTCCTTCTCTACACCAACCAGTCCTTTTCATCTTTTTCCTCGTGAAAGTTAAGGCTATGCCCACCAAAAAACCAATAGAGTTTTCCGTTCCTTTTCCCATAGATTAAAATTGTACTGTTGTTACCAATACTAAAAAAAGGTTAAAGTACAACTAACATGTTAGAGTATTTTCCTAAGTGTAGCCAACATCTTTGAGTATTTTATAATACATCTAACACCTTAAAATATTTTTTTTTATTTATCCAATACTTTGACGTATTTTTTTAGATGAGTCTAATACCCTAAAATATTTTTGTGCATCTAGTATTAAGGCACAATAAATACTTTAAGATGCTAGATATACCTAAAAAATACTTCAAGGTGTTAATATACTTTAACCCTACTAAAAATCTAAGCCTAACGTCAAAACTAAAAGGACTTGAGCAAAACATTTGAGTTTGAACAAAGATAAGACCGTTGTGAGATACAATATCCGATAGTGCCTAACTGTGCTTATAAAAGAAGAAAAACCATATTCAAGTAATCTCCTCAGCTTTTGCTTTTGGGTTTTGGCATAACGCAATTTAAGTGCTTCCTTATCTTTTGAAACATTATTGTCCTGAGGACCAATCTCCACTCTTGCCTCCAGCCTTATGCTGGAGTCTCACATCTGTAATAACTATATCTTTTGAAGCAGCCTTACACATATCATACACTGTTAAGCCAGCAATAGTAACTGCTGCCATCGCTTCCATCTCAACACCAGTTTTCCCTGTTGTTGCAGCTTCCCCTTCTATCCTTACACTGTGGTCTTTATGATTCAATTTCAAATCCACTCGTACGTGACTAAGGCTTATGTTATGGCACAATGGAATGAGACTACTGGTTTGCTTTGCACCACTTATGCCCGCGATTTTCGCCACACTAAGCACATCTCCTTTAGCCATTTGATTCGCTAAAACCAAATCAAACACATGCTTTCCAAGAATTACCTTGCAAATGGCAATGGCAATTCTTTTAGTATTCTCTTTTGGAGACACATCCACCATTTGTGCCTCCCCACTATTACTGGTATGAGTCAAACCAGAAGTACTTTCACATGTTTTTGGGTTATTTGCAGGAGCATCATTCACAGTACTATCAAATCTATTAGGAAGTGGTTGACCAAATACTGACTCCATTTCCTGAAATGGTATAAGAAGTTTAACATGAACAACTAAATTATCTATCTAGTAACATTTTCTAGGAATTAGTGTGCGGAACAGAAGTTTCAGCATAGCTATTGAATGGAATGGAAACTAGAAGGTACATCGATATTTATCTAAACACTCTATCATAGAGCCATATCAACATTCAAATGGATCTATATGTTTTATTATGCTCTTAGTTGTGCTTAAAACCATAAAGACATTGTCAAAATCTCAGCACAGAATGATGTAAAGATGGATTTTACCTTGTTGAGTTCTTGAATAGCGCTTGCAAGGTCATGGCTGCCGTAAGTACAAAACATCCTCTTCAATGGAGGACATGCACCTACAATTCGTTGAAGAAACATTATAAGCAGGTCCTGATTCTCCTGGTTCTTAGCATATATAGTTAACTGCAAGACTATGAAAATATCAGTCAAATTTGGTTTGATTGGTAGAAAGATGTTGCTGAAGATAAAATTGGGTAAGTATCATCAAGTAACACAAAACCCATATCAATATCACAGCACCCCCCAGAGCAGAGCGAATCACTTGCAAATCGAAGCTAACAACACATGCAAGTTTAAATATCACCTATTTCAAATATACTCCAAGCCTATCACTAAATTCATAACTCAGTCATTATTTCGTGCTTCCACCTAACCTCAAATTTTAAAGAATCCAAAGCCCCTCAAGACAATCAGCAAGCGTCTGTTTTCAAAATATTAATAATCCCAAAACAGAGCGAGAACATACAACAACTAAGCTTCACGATTTTGACCAGGTTTCAAGTTATTAGTAAGCTTAAGTCTTTGTTTTTCTACATACTAAATCGACATTTTTTTTCCTTACTTAAATATGATTTTAAGCGGCCAATTCGTCCCCACCACACACCAACAAGGGAGACACACTATAAACCACGATTTTATAGTAGGTTTAGCAACAAAAAGCTTAAAGCTTTACTTTACTTTACTTAATCCGTAACTTCCTCTCAAAACTCCAACTTTCACTCGGCAAAATCACCCCAAAATGCACAAATCGACGGAGGAAAGAGTGGAAGAAGGAAAGGGAGACTCACCTGAGCTAGAATCGCCGACTGCATGCAAGATCTCCCCCTTCGATGGCCTCGTCGATCTCCGTCCCTCTTGCTCCCACTCTCGGTCTCTCACTTGCTCTGTCGAAGAAGGAATAAAATGAGAATGAAGGAGAGCCGAGTGTCAAATGGGAAATAGGGAGACACGTGCTGAGGGTGGGAAGACCAACATACCCCTCAATTTTACTTTTGTTGACAATCTCATCCTTTTTCTAATTTTTTGAAACTTACAAAAATTCTTAAAAAATAATCCTTCTCATAATTTCATCATATTCTAACTATAAAATTTAATTTGTAACATAATTTATACTATAAACTAAATTTTATATTTATAACCAAAAGAGTATAAAGACTTTCTTCCTCCAATAGCTTGTCTAGCTTATAAAATAATTTTTCTAAAAATTTTAGCAAAAAAATTAAATTCTAGCTATTTTTTCTTGAATTTTGTTAAAAAATATGGTCATTAAAATCTGAAAATATCTGTTAAATTATTTAAACCTCTTTTAGGGAAATAAACTCCTTCATAATTTTTTAAATCCCCAAAATATCTATTACAAGATTTTTTTTCAATTTTTTTAGTCCCAAAATATTTTTAATAATTATTATTTCATTTTGTCTTTTTCCTGAAATTCTATTTTTGAGTCATTTTAATTTTAGAAAAAAATATTTAGCCTCAATATAATTATATATCCTTTTTACCTATTTTTAGGATATTACAAATTAATCTCTTATATTTAAAATTAAAATAAATTTTTTGTCCAACTGATTAAAGAAGAGATGGCTGGATGTAGCAAAAAAAAAATTGACGATAAGATTCCCAAATTGATAGATTTTTTATTAAGGAGAAGCAGTAAGATTTTATTGTATATTAAATTTAATTTTTGAAAATAATGATGATAGGCATAAAGAATCATAGGAGATATTTGTTAGAAGTCTGTGTAGCATTATGTGTTGGGCCTAAAGCCCAATAAGGATTGGGTTATATGATGCATTTGTTGAGTCTGTGTTGTATATAAAAACAGAGTGTCTGTAAAACATATTCGATGCAGAATGGAATAATACATTGATTTCTTGATGCTGCGTGTTCACTCTGGATTAACTGACTTGGTACCAGAGCCACTGAGATTGGGAGATCTGTTTATCACACA
Organism: Leucaena leucocephala; assembly: GCA_037074615.1. NCBI lineage: Eukaryota > Viridiplantae > Streptophyta > Magnoliopsida > Fabales > Fabaceae > Leucaena > Leucaena leucocephala. Next base: position 20,054,870 of record CM073532.1, on the reverse strand, counting down.
AGGCCCAAACTCAAGATAAGTCCAAGAAACCACGTCAACCCTAGCCAGAGAAAAAGATCTGCAAGGTCTTGAAATGACGCCAATGAAAGAACCTCGCAAGAAAATACCTATATCGTGAAGTCAGTGAAATCGTTCCAAGTGGTTCCGGAAAGACACGCCAAGAATCTCGGCAGAAGTCCCGGACATCCCAAAGGATTCCAGTAGAGGATCTCACACACTGAAAGAGTTCAAGAGACGGCTTGATTTGATAAGGCGATGAGCAGCGCAATCTGATCGCAATCTGATCCATTTCAGCAACATTACGGACAGACACGGTGATGACAGCCAAGAAAGAGACAAACAATTTCTCTGCAGACAAATTATCTTTCATACACCCTCTGTTTCTTCACCCGTCAGAATCCCAGATAGGCACCATCGTTCAACATACGCTGACGGGAAGCAAGAATTACACGGTGTGGTCCCGTGCTATGCGGATCGCCTTGAAGGGGAAACGCAAACTAGGCTTTGTTGATGGGTCATGTACCAAGATTTCCAAGGATGAGCTGCTTCATTACCAGTGGGAGCAGTGCAACGCAGTGGTCCTCTCTTGGATCCTAAATTCAATTTCAAAGGAAATAGCAAGCAGTGTTATATTCTATCAGGATGCCTACACCGTCTGGACAGACCTTAAAGAGAGATATGACAAGGTCACTGGATCAAGAATATTCTCTCTTCATCGTGAAATACGTAATTTCTGTCAAGATTCACTTACTGTCTCTGTTTACTATTCCAAACTGAAGGAATTATGGGAAGAACAATCAATATATATTATCCCCTACTCCCTCTTGTAAATGCGACACATCGAAGGTGTACGCAGACATGATGCAGCAATAGAAGCTGTTGCAATTTCTTGTGGGCCTAAATGACTGCTTTAGGACCGCAAGGAGTCAAATATTGATGATGAGTGTAATATCCCGATTTTTGGGTCTAGGAAAACTGGGAGGTAGTCTGATATGGGCAGGCTGCTAAACCCGTAGTCCTAGGGTAATAATCTGATATGGGCGGATCACTTACCTATATTTGGTAGGAATCCGAGGGATGAGCTAAGTTCCTCAGAATTTAAAGATTAGTTAAGTCTTTGACCTACAAAATAGGGACAGTTCACCTAGGTTCAAAAAGAGGAATGTAAGGAATATCCTAAGTCTTAAGCCTAGGAATTTTGCAGGTAGCTAGATATGGGCTGGCTCCTGAGTAAGATAAGCCTTTCAATTAACGATGACTCCCAAAGAGTTCAGGGGATGAGTTATTGAAAGAGAATTCCAAGAACTTAAGATGAAGGATAAGAAGATAAGTAAAGATGCCAGAAAGAGAATTCAGGGGTATAATCGTAATTATGGAAAAGATCGGGCTTATAGCCGATGAGTACCATATTTTACCAGAAAATAGAGAAAATTATGCTGATCATTTCACTGAACTGTGAAATATGCATATGAGGTCTCTATGAGTATGTAAGAATTATGGAATTTACGGTGAAAAAGGACACCGATAAAGGGTTAGAGGAAATGTATATAATTTTTATCAGAACTTCTGAGTCTCAGAAAATTATGAAACTTTGTAGAGAATTCATTTTATATTAGACTGAATTTCTAAAAATATTAGAACAATTAAAAGAGGTGTTTAGCATTTATTCCAAGATCAGGGTAATTTAAGGATATCAGTATAAGAGAAGTGCATTGGGATTTATGCCAAGTAGCTATTGGACCTAAAAGAGGCCCAACATTTTGTCCTAGGCCAGCCCAATAAGTTCCAAAAGTTATCTTGGAGCCCAAGTCCAATAATGAATAACTTGTGGATTTTTAAAAAAAAAACAAAAGAGATAAAGTAAGAATTAGAGTTTGTACACGGTGGGACCACAAGGACTCCAAAATGGAGATAAAGAGGAGGCTTGTGTGTCTCAAGTGATGATGTCATGGGTGATGTCATGAGTGGAAAAGACAATAGGAAATTCTTGGAAAAATGGTGGCCACATGTTTAAAGTTCTTGCTAATTACAAGAATGCCATCCATGGAAACTATAAATACCCCCCTTGCCATTCATTCTTCACACCCAAGAGCTTCTTTAGAGAGAGAAGTGAGTTCTAGAGAAAGAAAATGGAAGAAAGAAGGAAGAAAGTTCTAGCGGAGCTGGAAGCAATATAGAGAAGCAAGAGTTCTGCTAATCTAGCCAGGTAGTAAACTTACCCTAAACTTGTATGTATGATTAATTGTGTTATGACTTGATTGATTTTTGTTAATATGTAATTGTTGAAGCTCTGTGCTTTGATTGCCTTGGCCAATTGTATTTCATATATCACATGGAAGCATGCACATTACATTATGTTGACACAATCACAAGCAAGCACAAATATCATCAATGCATACATTGTTTAGTACCGTTTGCTACTGAGATTCCCTCGAATCTCATCCCCTATCTATAACCCATTACAGAGAGGTTATGTCAAAGTGAATTTTGAGAATGCTGTAAGACGCCATTATGTTGCTGAATTTCTGACTGAACATAAGGAGATGATACGTACTGTATTGAGACATTTGCATTTTATAAATGTCAAAGAGATGTCATTGAATAAAGTTTGTGATATCTGTATTTAATCAAAGCAAACAAAGCTACCATTTACATCTAGTTCTATTAAATCTGCTTCTTGTTTTGAATTGATTCATATGGATGTATGGGGACTATATAGGATGCCCACACATCAAGGTCAACAATATTTTCTTACAATAGTTGATGATTATTCAAGAGCTGTTTGGATTTTCTTGATGAGATCTAAATCTGATACATTTGTTCATATTAAGAATTTCATTGCATATGTGTTGAACCAATTCTCAGTCAAAATCAAGAGAGTGAGAAGTGATAATGGAACAGAATTTATCAATAATCAGATTTCACATTACTTTGGGGAGAAAGGAATTTTGCATGAAACCACATGTCTATACACCCCTCAACAAAATGGGGTTGTTGAAAGAATAAGACTTTACTGCAAGTAGCTAGAAGCCTAATGATACAATCTGGAATTCCAATTGAATACTAGGGGAATGTGTAAAAATGGCAGCCTATGTGGTAAATAGGGTTCCCTCTAAGGTCCTTGCTTATCAGACACCTTATGAGAGAGTTTATGGACACATACCAGATTACAACAATTTAAGAATTTTTGTTTCATTGGCTTTTGTAACAAATTTGAAAATTACTGATAAATTCCTTCCTAGAAGCATACCATGCATATTTTTAGGATATCCTAGTAATCAGAAAGGTTTCCTACTGCTCAATTTAAAAACAAGGGATATCTTAATCAGTAGGCATGTTACATTCTGTGAGAATGAATTTCCATTCAAAGGATTGAAACACAGTGAGCAAGGGGTAACAAACCATCAACCAACTAGAGACACTTTTATTGATCCTTTTGCCTTTGAATTTGTGGAAATTCCTTTAGAAAAATTACAAGGAAGGAATAAGAATACAACTGTAGATACAGAGTTAATGGATTCGATTAAGCAAGATGAGAAGAATCAATAGTTTCAAATTATAGGGGAGCCTAGTAATAGATCACATAGAGAGAGGAGACCACCAATATGGACAAAGGATTATGTATGTAGTCTAATTGTTTCCGCAGGTTTAGCAGCTCCCAAGCACAAAGGTAAATGTTTATATCCCATTGAAGATTGCATATCTTACTCTAACATTTCTGCTTCACACATGTGCTACTTATGTAATATTGATTCAATTGTTGAACCTTCAACCTATGAGGAAGCAGTACAAGATGCTAAATGGGTTGACGCAATAGATGCAGAAATAAAGGCATTAGAAAATAATGGGACTTGGGAAGTTGTCTCACTTGCTAAGGATCGAAAGGCTATAGGTTGTAAATGGATATATAAAATCAAATATGATTCACTAGACAATATAGACAAATTTAAGGCGAGACTTGTTGCCAAAGGTTATAATCAAAAGGAGGGGATTGATTATCATGAAACATTTTCTCCCGTAGTAAAAATGACAACTATTAGAATAATAATCAAATTTATTGCTTGTATACCTGGAATTTGTACCACATGGATGTGCATAATGCTTTCTTGCAGGGAGATCTTGATGGGAAAATTTATATGACCATACCCCAAGGCTTTAATAGAAAGGGGAGAATATGGTATGTAAACTTAAGAAATCTTTGTTTGGTTTAAAACAAGCTTCTAGACAATGGAATACCAAGCTATCCATGGCTCTAATCCAAGGAGGTTTCATCCAAGGTAAGCATGATTATTCACTCTTTTATAAGAAGCATGGAGAGGATATAGTATTTGTTTTAGTGTATGTTGATGACTTACTAATTACAGAAAGTTCATAAATAAAGATTAAAGAAATCAAGCAATACCTACATGACAATTTTAAGATAAAGGATTTAGGAATTATGAAATATATTTTTAGTATTGAAATTGCCAAATCTAAGAAGGGCATAGTAATGTCACAAAGAAAGTATATATTAGATTTGTTGGCTGATACATGCATGAGTGGATGTAAACCACTTGCAATTCCAATTGCTCAAAACCTGAAATTGTTGGCATTTGAGGAAGGAAAGGATAAGCAATCTGATTTATTACCAGATCCTGAGGTTTATAGACGGTTGGTAGGTAGGTTGATTTATTTAACTGCCACTCGTCCTGACATTTCATTCTCTGTACAGGTTTTGTCTCAGCATATGGCAAATCCCATGAAAGCACATATGGCAGCAGCAATGGATGTAGTCAGATATCTGAAAGGGACCCCAGGACTTGGAGTCCTGATCAGCTCTTCAGAGGGTCTGGAGCTTACTTGTTACTGTGATGCTGGTTGGGTTGCAAGTGGCTCGACAAGAAGATTAGTAACGGGCTACTTATTGAAACTAGGAGGATCACTCGTCAAGTGGAAAACCAAGAAACAAAATATAGTTTCATGTTCATCTGCTGAAGCTGAATATCAGGCACTTGCTGTAGCCGTGGCAGAGGTGGTCTGGCTGGTAGGCTTACTTAAAGAAGTAGGAACCGATCACCCTCAACTAGTAAGGGTGTACTATGACAGTAAAGCAGCAATCCACATAGCCTCAAATCCGGTGTTTCACGAAAGAACCAAGCATATAGAGATCGACCTTTATTTTGTTCGGGAAAAACTGCAAGATAAATTGATTAAACTAATATATAAGAAGTCTGAAGATCAAGAGGCATATATCCTGACTAAGCCAGTAGGAAGAGTAGTACAATCCAAGTTACTTCACAAGCTGGGTACAATAGATATATATAGTCCCTAACTTGAGGGGGAGTGTTAGAAGTCTGTGTAGCATTATGTGTTGGGCCTAAAGCCCAATAAGGATTGGGTTATATGATGCATTTGTTGAACGTGTGTTGTATATAAAAACAGAGTGTCTGTAAACTAGATTCGATGCAGAATGGAATAATACATTGATTTCTTGATGCTGCGTGTTCACTCTAGATTAACTACAATATCAATGGTGAAATAATTAAATAACTAAAACCTATTTTATAAGATTAAAAAGACCAAATTAAAATTTTGTATAAATTAAAAAAAATTGAGAAAAATTTTGGGATAAACTTGGATCAAAAGCGTAAATAAGGACCCAAAGAGGAAGAATGAAGTTGCAATGAAAAAAATATAAAAACAAGTGTGTGTGTGTATAAACAAAGTCTAAGAAAATAAAGTTGGAAAGAGAAAAGCCCGTCGAACTCATTTCCCTAATCTTATTAACATTTGCCTCATGTGCAGCCTAATTGATGTATTAGGTTTTAGTTCATGTGTTAAATTTTGACAAGTTATTTGTAACATTAGTGTCATCAAATTCATCTCTCAATGCGACTCCACAACCAATATTGTTTTGATTGCTGTAAACACTTTCTGTCCACGTCAACAATGTTAAGGGAAGACAATTTTCTTTTTCATCATATGAAGTAAAGGATAAATATAGTTCACCATTTTTTCCCAGAAACATAGTTTAAACATTACACTTTAATAAATCATCCTATCATTTACAATATATCAGTTACTATTGGAGACCATTTTTCAATTCTTCATTAGTATCTTGAAAATATTTTCTCATCTTAGAGACTAATTGGAAGTCCTACTTCTCAAATTGTTTATTTCTAATATGCTCTTGGACGTCTTTCGCAGCTATGAACTCCTCCAAATATTTTACAAAATAATTCCCTTCAAGTACAAGTATATAGTTTTCTTGTTTTTCAAAACATATGAGTGACATACCAATTCAAATACCGAACAATACTCCTTACATAGAGAGTTGTTTCCCTTTTAGATGACATGGGGATGACAAAAGTGTATTCCTGAATAGTGATGAGACAAGAGAAGATAAAATGAGAATAAAAGAGATGAAAATTAGTGATTAGACCAAAATAGAATAATACATCATATAATGAAAATTAATTTAGTGTACTTACAGAATTATGATATGTTTTGTACACAAACTCATATATCAATATTGTGTTTAATTCGTTATAATTCTTATGCACTTTCCGCACCCTTTTGAAATCCTTAAACATTATTGATGTTTTATCGTTGCCAATGACATTCTTCTTTGAAATGGTGCCCTTATCTTGATTATGCAAATACATCGGTTCCAAATAAAATGATATCATACATTTCAACATCGTCTGCTTCTTTTTCAAGATTATGGCATGTCGAGAAGACCTTTCGTTTTTATGACCATACCGCAACAACTAACTTCTTTTCACAAAATTCCAAAAAATCTTTAAAGTGTTTCCTATATTCTATTTGGGAATTGATGAATTCTTATTTTTATCATATTATTTTTTATCTATTTTAAAAAATTTATCATATATAATAAGTATTATTGTAATAATTTTGCTCAATTTGTGCTTTAATTGATTATATGAATTAAATGATTAAAAATATTATTTTTTTGTGTTTTTATTAATTTTATTATTTCTATTGATTAAATTGATTTGTAAGAAGGTATTTTGCGTTTATGTATCTCAAAAAATTAAGAAAAATAAATAAATAATGACTAGGACCAACATCAACTACAACACAATTATATTATATAAGGGAGAATTGCTAAATTGAAGGAGAAAATTCTAATATATAATTAGAGAAAATTAAAATATCTCCAATTATATTAATTCCTTTAATATAATATTATATTATATTAGTATTATGTTATATTATATTAATATCATTTAAATTAATTTAAAGATAATAATTTAATATCTAATATTTAAATTTAATCAAAAGATAATGGATAAAAGTATTAAATAGTTCATGATGTGTCTCTCTATTAGCCCTTAGATAGATTGAACAACTAAAATATTATGCTTACGAGAGATGAGCAAAAAAAGGCTTTCTGAGATGATCCGTGCCTTTCAATGAGTGGTCTATTTAGTTCAAACCAATTTTCAAACTAAAATGAGGTGGAATGACCATAATTCTAAAATTTCATATTGAGGAAATAGCATTTCAGTTTTTACAATACTCAAATTTCATATTTTTAATGTTTATTTTTAACTTTTAATACTAATTTTTTAAATTAAATTTTTTTATTATCCACGTGTAATTTTTATCGTTCTTAACTTTAATTTTTTTCTTTACTTAATTTAGTTATTTTCTAAGCTTTTAAATTTCTATCACGTTCAGATATACCGAGGTGTGACCGGCATGAAGGATAGGGTAAACTCACTTTGTTAGCCAAATTAAATTTAATATTTTTGTTAACGATGTACTTTCCAAACATTTGGAACAGTCAATCAACCAATTTCTGAAGAATACAAGACCTTTTCTCTCAATATATACACAAATAAACATGTTTACAAATGAGAGCAAATTTTCGTTGACAAAAGAATAAATCAAATTTATTATAAAGTTAACTTTATCACGGAATTTTTTTTTACAAATATCCAATAAAAAAGTGGTCCCTTCTTCAATACATATGAAGGAATAGGTTTATTATTAAAATAATTGAAAAATGCATAAATAAATATTAAATCATAATTAGTTTCTCAACATGAAAGAGTCGCACTTCAATCATTCAAATCTATATAATACTTAAAATAAATATATGCGAATGCTTACTAGTTTATACAAATTTCCCAATATAAAAGATATAAACATCATCATTGATATAAAAATTATTTTCAAACTTATTATCCTAATATTTAACAAAAATAAAAATTTAATAAAATAACCAGGAGTTCAACTTAATTAAAAGTTAAATAAAGTAATTTATTTCCACTAATAATAAATAATGATGAAATATATTTTTTTCTTCCTGAAACTATTTTATCAGAGGAACCAACGCAAAACGATAAACGTAGCTTGAAGCTACGAATATCAAGTACAACTCAAATGTAACAAAATAACAAGTGCAGCTCAGAGATAATAAAGACAAGCGTAGCTCAAATGCTATAAATATCAAGCGTAGCTCAGAGGCTACAAAATAAGAAGGCAGCTTGAAGGCTACAAAGGCAAGGGTGGCTCGAAGGTTATAAATATCAAACGCAGCTTGGAGACTATGAAATAACAAGCACAACTCGAAAGACATAAAAAAAAAGTGTGGACACACAATTTCAGAGGATAAATAACTAAGCAATGATGCTCAAAACTATAAAACAAGCGCATGTATAAGACCCGCAGATAATAAGGGTTCCTCTTATATTCACAATCTTATAAAAATCATTTTTTTAATTCATCAAAATTTTTCTCTAACAAAATATATAAGTAATAAATATATTTTATAAAACAATTGCAAAGTGAATTTTTAACTCTCTCAAAAGCATTATATATATAGATTAATAAAAGAAATAAATTCAGGATTTCAACAAGAATGATAAATTATCAATTTCTATTGCAGTTTATAGTTTTCTTTCAAGAACTTTAATCCACAAAATGGTAACACATGTAAAGGTTGCACATATCACATATATCATTACTTGTGAAGATCAAACTTTGCAACCATATTTAATTTAAACAATCTTTATCCAAATTTTATATTCTTACCTATAGGTCAACGCCCATAAGCAGAATGAATCCTCAAATATTATTCTTTTTCCAACATACATTTAAACCCAAAGAATCATAACCTATGTCCTTTTTTACCTTATTACTACTAAAACATTTAATTAAAATGTTCCATCCCTTTCACATACTTTAATTTCATATTATCCAACTGGCAACATTTCCTCTCAGCTTCGGTAAACTGAGAAAAATAGAAATTAAATCACCCACTTCACACACTTTAAACTCCTTTTATCCAATACCATTCTCCTCTGCCTCCTCTCATATCCCATAGCTCAATAGAAACAAAGTAACAATTATACACATACACAGCTTCAAGCTCACGGTGGCTCCACAGCACAACACAACTCAATCTTTACCCTCATATCCATCACATACTCGGCAAACAAAGGAGAAAGAAAATGCAATCTTTCAACCACAACTAACAAGAGTTAAATGAGAGGAGAGACGTAAAGCTCACCACACCCTTCACAACTAGATTTCACAGCAACTAGGACGAAGGAAGTCAGAGATTTGAGGTTGCTACAGTAACGACAAAGAGAGCATGACAGCAGTGACGGTGGACGAAATAACAGAACAAAAACGGAGGAAGAAGAGATTCCAGCACCACGGCCACCAACAAAGAACAATGGTGGCAGTGTGGTGGCAGCACAATGACGCAGCTGTAACCAGAAAAAGGAGGGAGAAATTCTTCCTAATAGCCGAGATCCAAGAAACAAGAAGCACACGGCGATGGCGGAGCAACACAGCACCGGTGACAGCAACTTAGGAAATAGAGAACGATGGGTCACAGCAGCAATAGGTCTCACGGTCACGAAGCTTCTCTGAACTTTCCCTCTCACTACTGTCGACAGGAAATGAGGAAAGGATAAGTTTCTGAATTAAAAATAGACAGAAGGGCAGTATGGTAATTTTACGTCATGTCTAAAAAATAAAATCCCACTTTGGCTTGAGCTAGGTAAACTCGGTACCTCACACTCAACTACACTGTCTCCAACCACTCAACTATCAGCTTACCTTTATGATATTGCTGCAATATATAATATATATATATATACTTATTATAATGGTATTATATCTATGTATTTTCTATGATCATTACATTCTTCCCCTGTTAAGAAATTCGGTTCTCCGAATTTAAAAATATGCTCACCTCAATTCTCGAACAAGTGTGGGTACTTAATCCACATCTCACTCTCAATTTCCCAAGTAGCTTCTTCCTCTGAATGATTACGGCACAACACTTTTACTGAAGAAATCTCCTTAGATCTTAACTTCTTTACTTGTTTATCAATAATAGCTATTGGATACTCATCATACGACAAGTCTTCATTTACACGAACTTCTTGATATTCAACATGAGAGGGGTCGTATAGATATTTCCATAGCATCGACACATGAAACACTGGATGGATACCAGATAACTCTGGTGGTAGGGCTAATCGATAAGCTATAGCACCCACTTTGTATAAAATCTCAAATTGACCAACATACCTTGGACTCAGCTTGCCCTTCTTCCCAAATCTCATGACACCTTTCATTGGCGACACTTTTAAAAATACTTTATCCCCAACCATGAATTCCAATTCTCTTCAACGATGATCCACATAAGATTTTTGTCAGCTTTGAGTTGTCAACAGCCTTGTTTGATTACCTTCACCTTCTTTTTAGCATCCTGAACCAAATCTTGTCCAAAAATCTCTTAATTACCAACTTCAAACCATCCAATTGGAGATCTACATTGTCTTCCATATAATGCTTCAAATGATGCCATTTGAATACTTGCTTAATAACTATTATTATAAGCAAATTTCACTAACAGTAAATAATTATCCCAGTTTCCACCAAAATCTAAGATATAAGGTCTCAACATATCCTCAACTATTTCGATTGTTCTCTCAGATTGCCCATCAGTTTATGGGTGAAAAGCAGTACTTAGATCTAATCAAGAACCTATTGCCTTTTGAAATGTTTCCCAAAATTGAGAAGTAAATTGGGGCCCTCTATCTGAAATGATAGACACTGGAACTCCATGCAAACGCAAAATCTTAGCAATATAAATCTCGACATATTTAACATCATTATAAGTCGTCTTTACTGGAAGAAAATGAGCCGACTTAGTAACCTATCAACAATCACCCAGATAGAGTCAAAACCTCTAGCAGTACGAGGCAAGCCAACGATGAAGTCTATTGTTATATTTTCCCATTTCCAATCGTTGCAATGGTCCTGTAGGCTTCTGATGCTCCGCTTTAACTTGTTGACACACCAAACAACGTGCAACAAAGTTTGCCACATCATTTTTCATACCATGCCACTAATACAACTACTTCAAATCTTGGTACATCTTAGTTATTCCAGGGTAAATAGTATAAGTAGAATGATGAGCTTCCTCTAAAATTTGCTTTCTCAAGTCTTGTACTTGAGGTACACAAATCTTGCCATTATACTACAGAACACCTTCATGGTCAATCGTAAATTCCGTATTACTTCCTTCTTTGACCAAATCTCTCAACTTGCATAATCTTGGGTCAGAATACTGAGCATTCTTAATCTGTTCATTTAAAGAGGAATAAGCTTGTATATGAGCCAAAAATACTCCTTTATCAACAATTTCAAATATGACTCCTTCTTGCTCAACTTTATGAATTTCTGGTACCAACAGTCTTCTTTCAACATTTATATGCGCCAAGCTACCCATAGACTTTCTACTTAAAGCATCAGCCACCACATTCGCTTTGCTAGGATGATACAAAATTGTGCAATCATAATCTTTTAGCAATTCCATCCATCTTCTCTGTTTGAGATTCAGATCCTTCTACTAAAAAATGTACTTGAGACTTTTATGATCAATGAAAATCTCACAAGTTTCACCATACAAATAATGTCTCAATATCTTTAAAGCAAACACAACTACTTCCATTTCTAGATCATGCATTGGATATTTATGTTCATGCTTCTCCATACTCTTGGAGTATACCAAGATATCGTCAATAAACACAACTACAAACTTATCAAGAAATGCTTTGAATACTCGATTCATCAAGTCCATGAATGCTGCAGGAATATTTGTCAACCCAAAAGACATTACTAAAAAATCATAATGACCATACAGAGTTCTAAATGTTATCTTTGGAATATCTTCCTTCTTGATCTTTAACTGATGGAACCCTAATAGCAAATCTACATTTGAAAAATACTGTGCTCCTTGCAACTGGTCAAAAGGATCATCGATGCCTGGCAATAGGTACTTATTCTTTATTGTCACCTTATTGAGCTATCAACAATCAATGCAAAGTCTCAAAGATCCTTTCTTTCACAAAAAGAACTGTTACACCCCACAAAGAAGTACTAGGTCAGATAAACCTTTTGTCTAGTAATTCTTGTAATTGAGTTTTCAATTCCCTTAACTTTAAGAGTGCCATCTTATAAGGCAAAATTGAGATTGATTGTGTGCCCAAAATAACATCAATACCGAATTCTATCTCTCTATCTGGATGTAAGCTAAGCAATTCCTCTGGAAAGAGATTAGGAAATTCCCGTATAACTAGAATTTGATCTAAGCTGACAATAAGCTTATCAACATCTTTTACTATAACAAAAAATCCCTGACAACCCTTTATCAATAGCCGTTGGGATTTTAAAATAGAAATCAAATTGGTTGGACTCTTTATTTCATTTCCTTGCAATACAAAAGGAGTTTCACCTGGAATATTAAATTTCACCACTTTCAAGTGGCAATCAATAGTAGCATAACAAGAGGCTGACCAATCTATGCCTAAGCAAACGGGCAATCTCTTTTCATATTACCTGGTTGTCCATATCCATAACAAACACCAGAGACCTTGCAATAGGCTCCTGAATGATAATTTCCACAAACATCACAATGAGGCCTAGAATAATTTGACTGGCTCACAGCAGGCTGAGATTTAACGTTCCCAAATTTAGGTCTCGAATATGGAACACTCACTGAGGGTCTATAAGATCTTAGCACGGTTTGCATAGCAAATGATTGATATTGGCCCTGAGAGCAATTACTTTTAAATGAGGACCCTTGGAATCTTCTACTCCCTATCTTCTGCTTCTTAGAAACCCCTTCTTCTTCAATGTTCTTAAGCTCAATTCTCAACGCATACTCCACTACATCAGCATAAGAAGCAAAATAATTTAACATAGGGTCCACATCATCATGTATATATATCGACAATCCCTGAACGAATCTACCAATCCTATCCTTCTCTGAAGGAATCAATGTAGATGCATAAGAAGAAAGCTTTGTAAATTTCCTGTCATACTCTGCAACTGTTATTCCTAAAGTATATTTCAACAATAAGAACTCTTTAATCCTAGCATCCGTTTTACTTTGGGAAAGATAGCGTTTAAGAAAAATATCTTTAAAGTCCGACCAAGACAATGATGGCACTTTATCTCCTTGTAAACCAGGCACTCTTGTACTCCAAGCATTGGCTATTCTTTCTAATTGAAATAGGGCAAACTACACATATTGAACATCAGGGCACCTCAGAGCTATGCACCTCTTCTCAATACCCTCAAACAAAATTCCATAGGTTCCTCTTAAGCATTAAAACCCGTGAGTTTAAGAGGATCCAACTTAATGAATTTTATTAACTTGACTAAAATATTATCCACTTCGGTAATACTACAGTTGCTTCTCAAGTCTCATGCCTAGATGATATAGAAATAACAAGGGACTGTGGATTTAATGGTTTAGCTTTAAATAAGATTTCTTATAGAGGTCTAAGAGGTTGACTTCCCTTACTCCTAGCTCTCCTATGACCTTTTTCTCTGCCTCTAAGGGCAATCACTTTGCTAAGCAGAGCCTCTTTCTAAAACTCTATTGTTTCTAGAACTTCTACCAGCTGGTAAACTTCTTGACGACATTTCAATTTATACTAGAACATGAGGAATATTCAATTCCAAATGAGAGGAATATGCCAATAAAACCATGAGGAGAGAAAACACTTTGAGACTTCCTAAAAAGGCATTCAATGATGTCTCAATTATAATTATACCCGTGTTCTTAATGATAATTGAGACCCCACTAAAATATCTCTGCTCCACATAGCTATAGAAGACCAAAGCTCTGATACCAAACTGTCATGCCCCAAAATTCAAGCAGTGACTGACACATAATATGAAGAAATTCATATTAAAAAAGGACAGATTGTGCATAAGTCACAATCTGTCCTTTCAAAATTTAGAGGCAAAAGACGAAATTGCCTTTTGGTCATTTACTACTCCTGCAATAAGATTTACTACTTGAACAATGATTTTGACAACTTTCACTAAAATATTTACTACTCTCAGTAACAACTGAGTTGTAAGTAATTGATTTAGTCATTTACTACTCCTATAATGGGATCTATGACTTGAGCAATAATTTTGATCAGCATCAGACCCTCCTTTTCATTGTTCATAATCCATCAAACATTATGCATTGGATCATCATTCTCACCACCATCTTGCTTGCCCTCGCCCTTTTCTGATCATCTTCTCTAACGATCTCAGTGCTATGCTTCCCCATGTCACACCCCAAAATTCAAGCAGTGACCATAACATAATATAAAGAAATTCATATTCCTTAAGCCTTAAACATTAAATAGAACATTTAATATAATAGTCATAATATATACTCCATTATAATCAAAAGGGAAGTCGTCCGTAGAAATTTCGGCAGGATTGTCTTTGTACAACAGACCTTCCAAAAATTCTACAACAGACTGCAGGTGTTTCAAATCATATACAGACATATTTCAAAATAATTTGTACTAGTACCTTCACAAAATAACAAGAAACTAGGATTTTATTTATAGACTAGGTAGAGTATCTAAATTTCAGCAAAATAATATAAGTATTTCATAAGTTTATAATTATATTATAAGTAGATACACCCAAAAAGGATCAACACTTCGGATAAGAAATGAGGCTCTTCACTGCTCAGCTAGAGGAACAAGGTCAATAGCACTATCTAAAGCCAAAATAATCTACTGGTGAATAACGTCCCATTATTAAAATAATTAAAAATACAAAAAATAATATTTAAAACATATTAAACTGTGAACAATAAACTTTGTTGATAAATCTAGATTTTCAGATGATAGAATTATAACAAAAATAAAACTGTAAAAGAATCATTAATTAAATCAATCTAATCAAATACCCAGTAAAACAACTTGCTTAAGGAAATCAGTTTAACGCGATAATTCTCAAAATCTCATTTTTTCGTAAGGCTTCAACAGAACAAATTATCTGGCATGGACACACAGTCTATGAGGGTAACTAACCATTTTGGCGCAGCTAGAAGCCACCAAAATAGGTGCAGGTGCGAAACCCACAAATAACAGGCTCAGATATAAGATCCACGATTAACAATCATGAGAATAAATCCCACGAATATTTGGCATGGGTACTGTGCTCACGAATATCCATTGAGCTCAAGTTTAACTATGGTGCACCAAGGACTAACAGTACTGCTGTTAGTAACTAGCATTTTGTATTCAATCCTCCCCAAAAATATTTCCAAACATGCATGGGGTCAACTTATCATTTATAAAGGAACAAGATCTTTTAATACTGAAATCTTATAACAATATTTTATAATCAAAGACCCTAGTATGTAAATCAAAATAGAATCTCAAAATTTCTTTTAAATTATATGCGGTAAAACTCTTTCTGAATAATAGAAGTTCATATAAGAATATTTCAAAGTGAAAAATTATCTCAATATAAAAGTTTACAAAATATCTTTCAGAACTTCCCTTGTTCATTCCATAAATAAGCATGACGATAGTATAAACCATTCAAGAGAAAATCAACGACAATAATCAAAGCCCTTACTTCATATAAACATGCTTTTAACAAGTCATATTTAAAAATTTATGCTTTAAATAACATGTATCAAATAGCAAGATATTAAAAATATTATTATCATGTGATATTATTCACTCACCTGCGATACTCCGATATAACTTATTCCTACTCTATTCTTCAGAAATATTCTTTCTTTAATTCCCTATATTCCCAAAATAAAATATTCCATCAGGAAATACCATTCATCTCATTTATACCAAGTACCTTTTATTTATCACAACCACAACAAGTCCCATATATATTTACTAACACTTAAATATTCCAACAATTTTCCTTATCCTCATTTCCATTTTCTTTATACACTTGAACTATGAAACCACAACCTTTAACTTTGAAAATTTTCAAACTTTGCAACCATATTTAATTTAAACAAATCTTTATCCAAACTTCATATTCTTACCTATAGCTCAACCCCCATAAGCAGAATGACTCCTCAAATATTATTCTTTTTCCAACATACATTTAAACCAAAAGAAGCATAGCCTATGTCCCTTTCACATTATTACTACCAAAACATTTAATTAAAATGCTCCATCCCTTTCACATACTTTAATTTCAGATTATCAACCAGCAACATTTCCTCTCAGCTTCGGTGAACTGAGGAAAATAGAAATTAAATCACCCACTTCATAAACTTTAAACTCCTTTTACCCAACACCATTCTCCTCTGCCTCCACACATATCGCATAGCTCAACAGAAACAAAGTAACAATTATACACATACACATCTTCAAGCTCACTGTGGTTCCAAAGCACAACACAACTCAATCTTTACCTTAATATCTATCACAAACTTGGCAAATAGAGGAGAAAGAAAATGCAATTTCAACCACAACTAACAATAGTTAAATGAGAGGAGAGATGTAAAGCACACCACACCCTTCACAACTAGATTTCACAGTAACTAGGATGAAGGAAGTCAAAGATTTGAGGTTCCTACAATAACGATAGAGAGAGCATGATAGCAGTGACGACGGACGAAATAACATAATAGAAAAGGAGGAAGTAGAGATTCCAACCCCACGGCTACCAACAAAGAACAATGGCGACAGTGTGGTGGCAACACAGTGATGCAGTTATAACCAGAAAAAGGAAGGAGAAATTCTTCCTAACAGCCAAGATCCAAGAAATAAGGAAGCACATAGCGACGGCGGAGCAACACAGCACCTGTGATAGCAACTCAGGTAACGGAGAATGACAGGTCACAACAGCAATAGGTCTCACAGTCATGAAGCTTCTCTGAACTTTTCCTCTCAATGCTATAGACAAGAAATGAGAAAAGGAGAAGTTTCTGAATTAAAAATAGACAGAAGGGCAGTATGGTAATTTCACATGATGTCTGGAAAAATAAAATCCCACTTTGACTTGAGATGGGTTCAAACTCAATACCTCGCACTCAACTACACTGTCTGCAACCTCTCAACCATTAGCTTACCTTTGTGATATTACTGCAATATATAATATATATACTTATTAAAATTGTATTATATTTATGTATTTTCTAGGGCCATTACCCCTCCTTCTCTCTCTTCGCACAGCCACTCTCTCTATTTTGAAGATAAGGAAGACGATCTACAGCAGTCACAACGAAAACTCTGACGTGCACGTCGAGGGGGAGGGCGAGCATGATGGTGGAGAGAGGAGGGAGAGTGGTGAGCAGTAAGAGGAGCAAGATGAACAGTGAGGAAGAAGATAAATAGTGAGAATGAGGGTTTGATGGTGGTCAAAATCATTACTCAAGTGGTAAATTCTATTACATGAGTAGTAAATGACCAAATCAATTACTTGCACATAGAGTAGTAAATATCTAGCGAAAGTGGTCAAAATATTGCTCAAGCGGTAAATTCTATTGTAGGAGTAATAAATGACCAAAGTAATTACTTGCAACTCAGTGAGGGAGTAGTAAATATTTTAGTAAAAGTGGTCAAAATCATTGCTAAAGTCATAAATCCCATTGCATGAGTATTAAATGACCAAAATAATTATAACTCAATTGTTACTAGGAGTAGTAAATATCTTAGCGAAAGTGATCAAAATCATTGTTCAAGTCGTAAATCCTATTGCAGGAGTAGTAAATAACTAAAGCAATTACTTGCAACTCAGTTGTTACTTGGAGTAATAAATATCTTAGCGAAAGTGGTTAAAATCATTGTTCAAGTCATAAATCCCATTGCAGGAATAATAAATGACCAAATCAATTACTTGAACATAGAGTAGTAAATGTCTTAGCGAAAGTGGTCAAAATCATTTAGCAAAAGTGGTTAAAATTATTGCTCAAGTAGTAAATCCCATTGCAGGATTAATAAATGAGTAAAGTAATTACTTGAACCTCAGTTGTTACTGAGAGTAATAAATGTCTTAGCGAAAGTTATCAAAATATTACTCAAGTTGTAAATCCTATTGTAGGAGTAGTAAATGACCAAAAGGTAATTTTGTCTTTTGCCTCCAAATTTTAAAAGGACATATTGGAACTTTTGCCTAATCTATCATTTATAAAATTCAGAGATTTTTTTTGTCCTTTTGAATATCAAAAGGTCTTTAGTCGTCTTTTTTCCTATTTTAAATACTTTTTAAGTACTTTATTTTAAGTATTTAAAAATAATTAAAATTATATGTAAGTACAAAGTGTTAGTTTTTACATTATATATAATTAATAATTAAAAATTATGATATGGTAAAAATTATTAATTTTAATAGTAATTTTAAAGCTCCATAATTTTAATCAAAACATGAAATATTAAGTCTTTAATTTTAATTTTTATAGGTTAAAAAGAAGATGTACAAATGACCCAAATTTAGAGACTTTTATGTATTTTACACAGAGTCAACAAAGAAAATATGTAAATCTTTTCTCTAACTCTTCATCATAAATTATTGACAAAGGAAGAACGAAGGCGACGTGGCATGAATGCATCAATGTAAGAGTTGGAAAGAATGATAAACGAGAGAAAATTCTTTGTCTGTATGTATTGGCTCTTGTGGCAACGCAGAAATGCTAGAATTTTTTTAAACGCAGCGTTCAAGAGGTTGTGGCAAGGGCAAAGAGGGCTATTTCTAGCTTTAATCAGGGAAGTATGGGAATGAACACCCGGGTATTAATGGATAGCTGGGCAATGATTCAAGTAGATGGAGCATATTCACAATGGGTAAGGCCGGATAACAAGGTGTAAAATGTAGCCCGTTCAGTTCATCCTTTGGGTGGGGCCCTGTCTAACCCTGCCTATATGCAACCTTAGTGGAAAGGTTAGCTCGGTGGTGTGATCAGATAGTTTCCTATATGTAGACCCTCTTATTGTTGAACTCTGGGCTTGTGTCATGGGACTTTGAAGAACTTAGGACAGGGGACACGGACGGTTTTACATACAAAGTGATTGCATGGATGCGATTAAGTTCATCAAAGACGGCAATAATGATATGCATGCTAACTGGGGACTAGTATTGGAAAGTCACAATATGTTTCAACAAGACTGGATTATAAAGTTTGAGTACTACAAACAAGAGGAAAACTTTGAAGCTGACATCCTTGCCAAATAAGCGCTCGTGTTGCCTTTTGTTTGTAGGCTCTAGAAGATTGAGAAATGCTCATATCAAGAAACTAACACTCAAATCCCATATAGAGTCAGTAAAACGGGCTAGACCCATGGCCTAACCCCCCAGTCCCATCCTAAGGTAGCAAGCATATACTAGCCCACCAAAATGTATGCTGCACTAACCGACTTATTTTTTTATAAAAAAAAAAAAAGAATGAAGCGTTATTCATTAAGTTCTGAATAAAAAAAACACGATGTCTTCCTAAATCCCTAATGCCTAAATCAGTAAGACATCACAGTTTGGCAAATATCATACTTTTAAAACAATAACGTTCGTGGCTGTACTTATAATCTTTAGCACGTCACAATTTGACAACAACAACATATTTTAACTTCGGTAATTTCTATACCTCAAAAAATTAATCTATAAACTATTAGTTTAAAGATACCGCTTGATTTCTAAAAAAAAAAATAGAAAACAGAAGTCACCTCAAAATCTGCCTAAATTATTGCAACATCCCAAAAAAAAAAAATCACTGCATAATAATAAGTTGTAGCATGTGTGAAGCATTTTCTGATCACCTGATATTTTATTGGTTAAACAATCATGAATTAGATGCTCTGTGACACATTTTTTATCTTTAATATTAACTTGATGGTCAAAAATTGCATGTTGCTGTGAAACAAAAAGGATAAATCAAACTATATCATAGAGACTAAAAAGATAATTTTTTTAAAAAGTGTATATATATATATATATATATATTGGCGGGCTAGCCAACCATAATGACAGGCTCGGGTTGATATTTTGCTAACTCATTTGGATTCGAACTGCAATAGCCCACCCCGTTCATCCCCTGGGTTATAGTGGGTTGATCTATATTACCAGCTCTACATCTATAGGCATGAAGAGAAGCTCTAAGATTGGAGTTCTTGTTCTTCAAGTTGGAGTTTTGCTTAATAATAGGTTTTGATTCTAACATAGATACATCTTCATTTCTTCTCTACTATACTAAGACTTTCATAATCTTCTTCTTTCTTCCCTTTCTAGTGAAACAAGACAATAAATTAATCAATGTTTATTAAACATATTTGGAATTATTATTTTTGGTTAATGCATGAGTAATTTGAATGTTTAGAAGTTATGTTATGAATAAACATGGAAGCTAGGATAGCTTGTATGAAGCAACATACTCCTCCAGTCCTAAATATATAACTTAATTAACTAATTTAATTCGATTAAGAAAGTTAATTAAATTAATTATTATAATATGTTTTTCCTAAAGCACTTTAATCATCTCTTTTAACTCTTACATCATTTTCTTGTTTGATTATTGTTGAGTATCAATAGGAATAATTTTAAAAAAATTAATAAATTTAAAAAATATATTTTATATTTAAGACTAAGATTAGCTTCCTAATTAATTCATATATTTAGGAACGAATGAGTAATAATTAATTTGATAACAATAGAATAGAAAAAAGCTTAGCTTTTTACATTGAGTTCGTCGTTCTTAAGGAAATCAACAATACTTAACGCAAAATTTTCATGTTATCCCCAATTAATGTAAAGATCTGGTGATCTAGGATGAGTTTTCGACCATAATTGATGGAAAATAACAAACAACTAAAATTTTACCTCAGGCAATACATGGAAACAATAAGGGCCAATTGGTAAAAAGAATTAGTTGTGATGAAAAGGAACATAATGGAAAGAAACGAAAACTTGTTAACCGAGTACATGTTTAGTAGAAACTAAAATGAAAGATTATAGGATAAAAATTATGGTAAAATAAGTAGGAAAATCATGCAAATAGCGATATTACCCATAATAAATATTTATTAATCAAAATCATTTATTTAAAATTTAATAATTCATAAAAAATTAATAAATAAAAACTAAATTATAAAAAATTTCATATAATCTGCATACAACTCTTGAGTTGTAAGCAACTCAAGTTCTAATCCATATAACATTTTATCTGAACAAAATCGTCTTCTTCCTTGCTCAAGCACCAGTAATAGCGGCATTGTGACAATCATCCACTCACTATTAATGTTCAACTTCAAATCTACTACCATAAAGTAAAAAAATGATCAACTTCAAAACAAGGTTTACCACAAACAAACAAATCAAAACCGAAAAAAAAAGAAAAAGAAATAGAAACAACAGATCTATTGAGAGAAAGGAAAAGGATGGAAGCCACTAACAGCGGATGATGCGACAACTGAGACAATCATATTTATGAAAATGAGCGAGCAAGGATGACGAACAATCGGTGGTGAGCGTTGGACAACCATCAACACTGAAGGAAGAAGATCAAGGGGCTATAGGGGAATTTCCCACGCAGGAAAATAATATCCCAGTAATATGTAAGGAACGAATTTCCAGTAAACATGAGAAAATTTCCTGCAGAGGGAATTTGCTTTCCCGGAAAATGGGGTAGCAAAACAATATTGTGAAGGAAAATATCCCATTTCCCTTTTTCCATCACTAAATTTTTAGGCTACCAAAAGGGCCAATTACTATAGAGGATTAAAGTTTAAAAAGAAATATTTGATGGGGCAATATCAATTGTTTCGTAAATTTAAAATTTAATACTACTTACTGTCAAGGGCTCATTTGTATAATTTCAAATGTACGTTTATTCAAATTATACTATTCATTGTTAATATCAACTGTAAATATCATTCTTAATATCACTTTCCCTAATATTACTAATTTTAATATGAATTTCTATTTCAATTTATCTTGTAGATTAGCATTTAAAAGTCATTTTTTATCATTTTCTATTCTCATGTGTTAAATTTCATTTAATATCAATTGTTACCCCTCATTTGTGTGACGTAGCCTGGGATGGCCCTAGTAGTATATAAATATAGCTTGAATTACTAAGTTGTCATTAGTATAATATGACATGACATGAGAAATGCTAAAATTAAATCTTAATAAATATCGTTTTTAGCTTATGCATTAGCTCTGATTTTTTTTTTATTAAAATAAAAAGTCAAAAAAAATTGTACTCCTTTGTTAAGGTGGATAAATCATGAACTTCCGGTATTAAGGTTGTTGCAATAAACTAAGTCCTCAAAAGATAAGGATCAAATTTTGTTTATAACAACATAAAAGCTCAGCAATTTATTCATCATATGGATTAACTCTGCTAATGTAATTAAACACCGCTTAAGGAAGTTTGTCATTAAATAAATTAACTACCAAGTATATAGTTGTATGTGAATTAGGTCTCAGTTTTCATTGTTCACTCGATGATTGAACTAATGATGTAATAATTAAACAAAATTAATAAAAAATAATTATATTTATAATATATATATATAAGAAGTAAATTCATAATAAATTTAAATGTCAATATAATAAGTTAATAACAATTAATATATGTAATTCAATGAAAATAACATATGATTACAAATAACCTGAAAATATATTGGGCTTTTCAAGAGGGGGTATTTTTTATTTTTTAAAATTTTTTGGGCCTTAGTACCAAAAACAAAATTTCAGCCCTTTTTCTGACAAGCCCATTCGTTTTTTTTTAACAATTATTCTAGGTCCGAATATAATTTGGGCTCCAATCCAATTCTCAACTCCAATCCAACTAAACTCAACTATGAAACTGATTTTTTTTATGATAAAAAAAAGTTTAGATAGATTCGACACTAGTCCCTTACTAAATTCAAAACACAGCCCCAGGGCTCAGAGAGCGCTTACAAGGGACGAGATCGCCTACCAAATAAACCCTCATAATGACAGCGAGAATCGAACTCGCGTCCTTATGAGACGAACCCATTCCTTACCATCTGTGCTAACTCTCGTTGAAAAAAAAAAATATAATTTTCTAATCTAACAATGAGTCGCTAGTAAGTCCAATCAATAGTCCAATAGTACCAACAGGGTTGATCCGAGTGATAAGCGGCTCGATATCGCTTAAATAAGGTCTCAAATTTAAGCATTGACGTATGCAAAAAATCCCCGTTAAGAGACTCACCCACCATAGCCAGGTGCGCGATGCAGGTCGGATCCGAATGTAATCGGGCCAAAACTCCGATGAACCGGGTGGAAAAAAAAAAATAGTCCAACAATCCAATATGGTCTAGTTCTTTAATCACTACGAGTTCCATATTTTATACTTTCGCGCGAGAGAATAAGCGGAAAACCATCATACATATTTATCATCTGCTCAACAGACCAAGTATTAGGGAATCAACCAACAAACTGATTCTTTAGATTCTTACAATCCCTATACCTAACTGCTGTAAGTTGTGCCTTTCTTTTTAGATTTTTTATTTTATATTTATTGTTGTATTCTTTGGAATTGCCTTCTATCTAAGAAAGCTCACTCTTCGAGTTATTGAGTGTTGTGTAAGGGTGAGGGCACATGGATTTGGTTGCTATTGATTTTTGAAGTAAGAAACATGAAAGAAATTCCAAAGTCCCTTTTTTCTTTTCTTATTTATTTTTATTTCAATAAAAATCAGAATTAGCATATGTTCTTGGAAAAAAAAAATGCTACGTTCACTTTTCAAGAGTAAAATCATTATATAAACGACTTTTTATCATTTTAAAATTACGTACGCTGTAAGATTTTAGAATTTTCCATACAGGTATTTATGGAGAATTTTCCTTTGATTTATTTCCATGAGAAAATATATTTCCACAAAGATGAAGACTAAAAAATACCAATTTATTGTCTATTAGTCTCCGAAAGCATATATTCGTGGATTTCTGACAAAGAAGCCTCAATATACAGAATAGTTGTTTGATCCCCAAGATTTTCTACTACCGTACAATCCTTTTAGCAATCACCTTTTTTTTTTTTAAAAAAAAAAACTTTAGTTAATATCTATTCAACTTTCGAAAGGTTCATTTACCTAACCAAAAAAGTCCCCCCCCTCATACAATGCCATGTAAAACCCGATATTCACTTCACACTGATAGTTGCAAAGCTTCAAGTCATTCGATAATTTATGACCAGCCTGTCCATGTAAATTGTAAAATACTATAAATGAAGACTTTGAAAAATTAAAGGATATCTTTAACCATCTTACTATTGCACAACTATCAGCGATGCAAGATTCAGTTGAAAATGGAGCAGAAACATCAATGAGATAAAAGCAATACATTGATCCAATTTAGCATGACAATGGTACAAGAATATGGTTTGTTGAAAAAACATACTAAAATATTATTACCTCTAGTCCTTAATATAACCTTGTCACTTTTACAAAATTCTTCAAATATGCATGCAGTTTCAATGTTTCTTATTGTGAACATAAGTGGAAAAGTATCAAAGACAGGTGTCCACATACAAGTAGCCAATTGCAGTTTTAAGGTCTTTAGCTCTTCTACTACCTCCAATCCTAAATATAAAAGCTATACAAAAGAGAT
This sequence comes from Leucaena leucocephala, assembly GCA_037074615.1. NCBI lineage: Eukaryota > Viridiplantae > Streptophyta > Magnoliopsida > Fabales > Fabaceae > Leucaena > Leucaena leucocephala. Next base: position 20,029,985 of record CM073532.1, on the reverse strand, counting down.
TTACTATGATCCTAAATATAAGACCTCAATCCACTTTAATTCTTCAAATATGCATGCAGTTTCAATGTTTCTTATTGTGAACATAATTGGAAAAGTATCAAAGACAGGTGTCCACATACAAGTAGCCAATTGCAGTTTTAAGGTCTTTAGCTCTTCTACTACCTCCAATCCTGAATATAAGAGCTATACAAAGGAGGTTTACTATGATCCTAAATATAAGACCTCAATCCACTTTATCTCGCAATTTATAATTTTTTCCCTAAACTCTTCCTATTGATCGCACATGGTAAATAGGTTATATCAAGGGGTAATTATAATGCACACAATTAGAATGGGTATTATAAAGAAACCAACACACATTTGTTATAAATAACTAACTTAACTAATTTCTTTAATCTACTTAAATTAGTTATCTAAATCTTATATTAAGGATTAGAAGGAGTATTTATTATGGTTTATTAGCTTTAATTATTTTGGATCCTTCCCAGATTGTATTATTAATTTTATGTTATTAGGAGATCACATTTTTAGGATAGTCAAAGATCCTATATGTATTGATCATTCTGAAGGAAATAAACAAGGGCTGAGACGTTAATCCCTCAGCAGATTATAACTATCAATATTGCCAACATCCGGTCCAATATGATCGAACTACAAATGTGGAAATTGTTCATTTCAGCAAAGAAAAAGCATATTATAGTGTCCTTGAACTATCTACATACCTTGAATTAACACTCTAGTTGTTGAAATAACAAAGGCGCTATTCAGAATAAGGAATTAAGAACTCGGAGGCAAGCAAATGGGTAATTAAAATCTACTCCCCAACTTGACAAGTGTTGATAATTAGCATGCTAAGGGCGACATTTCTGTCACATCCCAAGGCTATTTCCAATGCATCAAATATCTCCTTTCTGTTTTGTATTTATTTTCGCTTTCTTATTGAGTTATTTCAATCATAAGTAAACAGTTCTATCTCCTTTTGGGGATCCTTTTCTCGGCACCTTAAGCTGCATCCTACAAATTTTGCCTATGTTTTGTGCGCATTCAAGAGACTTTTTATCTAAAAAATATATTATTCGAAATACCTATAATTTCAATTTAAAATATGAATAGTGAGTATAAAAATTTTAAAAAATGAAATTACTTAAATAAAAGTAGAAAAGGATAAATAATATGAAATAACATATTGAGACAGAAAATCCTCATCCTTGGATCTCTTGAAAATTTAATCACTAAGAACATATCAAGGCTCCTGACAAAGAGCAGGAATAGTAAAGTAATTTTTTCAGAAAATAATGAAAACATGTCAATTTCAGCCCCAAACACTTTGGGCAATATTACCTGAAACAGCAAAACAGTTTCCCGCTGATTGGGCATTCCATAAATCGTATGCAGATTTACATGCGTTAACTGAGCCAGCTGATGATAGGTATCTACAGTTGCAAGGGAACTTCTATCACTACCAGAATATTTTTCTATTAAATAGCTAGTCAACATCCAATAAAATACAAGTAAAATCTGTCATTACTTGAAATGGACAAAATAGAGAAATTGCAGAATGCCAACATTTGAACTAAACTTAGAATCAGGCTTTGCTAGTTGATGATTAACAGCCTCGCTATTGCAATTTTAGTCATCATGTTGATGACAAAGATTCATATTGTGAACTTTGCTTCCTTAAGCATGCAACAAGAAACTTAAATTGGTCATTGAAAGAATAACTATTACCTATGATGTAGGCTGAGACAGCTGAAAAGTCATCAGAACCAAGCTAAAATAAATTAGCAACCTTCCAGATAAAATAGGCATCTGCAATTACAAGGGGAATTTTTATCTCTATCAATATATTTCTAATAAATAGCTAGTCAACATCCGATAAAATACAACTAAAATTTGTCATTACTTGAGATGGACAGGATATAGATATAGCATAATGCCAACATCTGAATAAGCTTACTGATTTAGCTGTGCTAGTTGTTGACTAACAGCCTTTCTGTTGCAATTCTAGTCATCATGTTGATAACAAAGATTCATATTATGAATTTTATCTAAGCCTACCTATGATTCCTTAGCACACAACATGAAACTTAAATTTGTAATTGAATAGTTATTACCTATGGTGTAGACTGAGACAGCTGAATGGCTAGGCTAATGTCAATTAGCATACTCCGTGATAAAATATATCTCCAGATTACGGACATTGCCCTCAAGCATCATTGTTGATCAACGAATGACAATACTTTGCAATGATAGCTTTAATAAAATCATCTGGCATGATACCATGCATCAACATATCCTTACATAACATCACTGCTTGTCCTAGTTTCCCAACCTTGCAGTAACCATAAATCAGAATACTATATGCAATTATATCTGGTACTAAATGCCTATTTTTAGCACAATGAAAGGCAGATAAAGCTTCTTCCAGTAGTCCTCTTTTGCAAAGGCCATCAATGAGGATGCTGTAACTAATGATGTTTGGAGAAAGGTTTCTAAGGATCTCCTCGTGAAGCTCCAAAGCATCATTCATGTTTTCAGACTTAAAGTATCCATCCATTAAGGAGCTATATGTTACCACATTAGGCATGGGACCATCTTTCAACATATTATCAAACATCAGAATTGCATCTTCCATCCGACCTTCTTTGCATAAGGCGTCAATCAGTATTGTATAAGTAATGGCATTGGGCTTATGTCGCCCTAACAACAGCCTTTTGAAAAGATTAATTCCCTCGTCCAATCTGTTTGAGGTGCAATACCCACAAATCATTGTGTTATAGGTTACTATATCAGGTTCTGGCCCCCTTTCCTTTAGATTATTGAAAAGTATGTCAGCAGCTTGTAGACAGTTTTCCTTGAGAAAACCATGTAGAAGAGAATTATATACAGAAATGTCCGGAATTAACCCATTCATTAGCATTATCTGAAATATTTGCAATCCTCTATATGTGATCTGTTGCTTGCAAAAACCATCAATAAGGATGCAATATGCCACAACATCTAGTAGGAAGCCCCTCTTCAATGATTGGAAGAAAATAATCAAGGCTTCACTCAATCTCCCTAAGCCAACAAGCCCTCTTATAAGCACAGTGTGAGTTATCACATCAGGGCATATATTATATGTGCCCATCAGGCTGTACACCTTCATTGCATTCCTCAGTCTACCTATTCTACACCAACCATCCATTAATGTGTTAAATGTATAATTGTTGGGTTGTAAACCCTTACTCACCGCATGAAACAAGAGCCTAAGTGCATCATTTATCATACCATTCTTGCAAAGACCATTTATTAGTGTGCTATATACAATGATATCTGGTTCATAACCCTCTACTACCATAGTCTTGTAAATAGACCATCCATCTCTAAATCTCCCTGATTTAAGGAATCCATCAATCAAACTATTATAAGTTAGAATTGAAGGCTCAAAACCTTGCTTCAAGATTCGACAAAATACTGCACAAGCATCTCCAATTTTCTCATTTTGACACAACCCCCTAATAAGAATGCTATAACCAACAACATTTGGCTGAATACCCTCTTTTATCATTATTCTATAGAACTCGGTAACTTTCATCAAATCACCAACTCTCACATATGCATCCATAATGGAGCAAAAAATTACTACATCTAACTTACTGCCTCTATTTAATGCCGCCAAGAAAAGCTCATGTCCTTCCTTCAATTTCCCTGCCCGGAACATACCATGAATGAGAATACTGTTTATTATCAAGTCAGGATCTATACCCTTCTCCATCATCATCTTGTAAAGCTTGAAAGCTTCTTCAAATTTCATCTCCTTACAATAAGCATTAACCAGCAAACTAAATGTCACTACATTTGGCTTCGGCCCAATAACTGACATAAGATGAAAAAGCTTAATTGCAATGTCAAGCTGATTCTCCATACAAAGACCTTTCAAGATCCTATTGCAAGGAACAACATCGCACAAGAAGCATCCATCAATCACTTGTTGATGGAAACTGAGAGCTATTTCTACTTCTTTTCTAAGAAATGCATCAATAACAAACTGATACAGATAATAAGGTTGTACCTTCAATAATTTGCATATATCTTCATAGCTAAGAAGAATCCCTTCAATATAATTTGAATTAATCAAAGATCTCAAAAATATCATTAATGATGAAGGTGGTACTCTTATTCCTGATCTCCATGTATAGTTTAACAGCTCTATTGATTGATCAAACAACCCATTTCGACATAAACTTTCCATTACCATGCCGTAGACAGGACCAAATTTTGAAACATGAAACCAAAACTCAACATGAATCCAATCAAAACTGTTGAAATTCTTATATTGTTGAATCATTTTATCACAAACTTGTCTAGCAAACCGAAACATTCTATGCTGAAGCAAGATGTGAAGGAGACCATACAGAGCCTTTGGAGGATGATGCGAACCCAGAATTTTCTCAGACCACATGAAGAACAAAAGGGCAGAATTGGGTTTTGATTGAAGGTTAAATAGGATCGGTTGAACATCGCAAGGTTTTAATTTAGAAACTATAGTAGGACTTAATAGTTTGAGATTTTCTTGCTGAAAGGCAGTTGTGATGTGATGTATCAGGGTTTCAAATGAAGCAGAGAATAGAGAGTTATGAATACTAGCATTAGGAAAGGAAAACAAAGGAAATTTAAGTATCTTTGAGAATGATGAAGGAAGCATCCTTCTAGAAAAAAATGCCACCTCATGCTTGATAAAGGCTGGTCTCTAAAACTCTGGTTTAGAAGTTCTGTAAGCACTTAAGCTTATAAAGGAAGACATGGCCAGGAATTAAGAAATGAATTAAACATATGTTCCTTTCCAACTTCATAAACTTTGGAAACCTTACTCTGATTTTCAATTACAATCCTAAAAGATAACTCGATGAGCACAATCATAGACCTGCAATTTTCTCTTAATGTCCATGCTGCATTCCATCACATGAATTGAAGCAGAAAATGACAGCTCCACCTGTTCAGGAACACGATTAAGTCAAAACTATCAACCAAGTTTACTTTCTTAATATTTTTTATTTCAAATATAAGCATAAATCATATCAACAATTGTTACGTGGAAATCAAGAGGGAGAAGAACAGTTAGGGAATTAGGACAAAGGAATAGTTAGGGTATTTGAAACACACCTCTTGTGTTTAATTAGGGGAGAATGGATTTGAAATATGTAATTGTTAGAGGGGCATCGACCCAATAAGCCCAATTTGCAAGATTGTCGAGTGAAAAACAAAAGAACGCAAGGACAGCTAGAATGAACAAGAGATTGGCAAGGAAGAATCATGAGCTTCTCACTAGAATTCTAGAGAGAAGCTAGAACTTCTCCATCATTGTACTCTATCAACTACCAAATATAAACTTCTTTTAATCAAACAAAAACGTCCATTTGCCAACAGCCAAGCAGTGAAATCGAAAACGTACAAGCAAACCGAGCTAGATGATTGAGATTAGCTTCTTAATAACAAGTCCATGCTCCACATTCAACCTCAAAATATAAACTTTATAAAAAAACACAAAGAAAGAAAAAATAAGCAGGAAGCAAAAAGTGAAAGATAATTTTTCTATCTAACACAAAAAGTCCTCGATTGAGCTCCAGCAAAAGAGAAACAAGGACCCAGAGGTCAACGAAGTAAAATGGAGTACAGCGAATTGACGGTAACAGAAACAAGAGTATAGTGAGAACTCACAGGACTAATTGAACAGAGAAAGCCTCCGAACACCACCGAAGAAAAACTCAAGAACGCGCCTGCAATTCACAACCTTCAACGGAGAACTTCAACTCAGCTGACGCTTTCTACGGCGAGCTTCACTTTCAGAGAGGGAAGCGACAAAACGGCGTCGGCGTCGGCGTCGGCAGAGGAGCAATGGCGTGGAGAAAACGGCGTCCACGGAGGAAGAACAGTGTGAGCACGAACAAGTGCTTGTATCCAGCTGTCGCTGGCCGCCTTCAATTAAAAAATAAAACAAGAAGCAAGGGCCTTCTGAGTCCAGGGAAAAGTGAGGCAGGGAGCCTGAGCACCAATAATTTAAAATGCCCTAAACAATGTTTTCATGGTGGGATTTAAATTGTTTTTAAAAAAACCCGGTTTTTGGACATGATGAAAAGAAGGCTCAAAAACTTTAGAAATATTGACCTCTCAAAAACAAAAATATAACATATTTTCAGATAATTTATTAGCTATATAATATTATTTTATTAAAAATATCATATAGTAGTAGTGGGATTACCTCCAATGAAAGAAACTAGAGAGAGATGCTCTCTTTCCTTCTCCTTAGAAGAGTCCTTTCATGTGCTCTCCTTTCCTTCTTTTTAGGGGGTTTCATTTGCTTCTTAGCTAGTGATTACCCCTACTTGGTACACCTATCCTAATGGCTATTGGTCATCCTTTGCTTCTCTTATCTTAACCCTTGCTTTTCCCATACGTGTTTTTTTCCGGATTGGTCATAGTTTGGCCTTCTTCTTCATGCATTCTCTGATGTTGATAACCTGCAACCTTTTAGGAAGCTAGCTATTCTTCCATTGGCCCTTCTTGCTAACACATCCAATTAACTCATTTTCTCCTCCATCATTCCACTTTTGCTCTTTACAGCATTTCTTAGTTCATTGTTTCATCTATAATCTCCTCTTACTCTTCATTGTCCTGACCTTTCATCTTCTTTCTTGCTAAATTATTTGTACGACCCCTTTCCTTTTCTTTCGTCACCTTGCTTCCATTTCTGTCTTTTATCTCTGTCTCTTCTTAGTTGTCTCAAAGTTCTCTCCTTTTTCTTTCAACCTTTCCAGTGGTTATTCCTTTTCCATAGTCTGACGTCTCTCACCATGCATCCTTTCTCTTGGTGCCGCTAAGATCCTCCCTTTCCTTCCTCTTTAAACCTTGATCCTTTCCATCTCATTCACCAAAGATCCCATTATCAATCATTTGCGATTGTTGCTCTCATAAATGTTCATCATTTTTCCAAGCGTTAGCTTAATCGTCATCTCCAATCTACCTGGTTACTTCGAGACTCTTTTGAAGTTGTAGAAAAAGTTTACAGCTTGTTCCGTATAAGCTTCACCAACTTGCATGATCGGGATTTTGTTGTTGAGCATGGACCTTGGGCGATTAATACCTCTTTTGGTGTTGGATCGTTGGATTCCTAATCTTTTGCTTCGTGAGATATCACTCATATCATTTTCGCTCTGGGTGAAATTCTAGGGGCTCCTATTGGAGAACCACTCTGCTTTTTCTATTGAGGATTTAGGTAATGTTATTGGTCAAATAGTGGTTACTAATGAAGGAATTTCTTTCTCAAACCATCATAACTTTCTTCGCATTCGAGTTATGATCGACCTTTTACTCCCGCTCTTACATAATATTCGAGTGGAGCTTAACAAAGGTGCTGTTGTTTGGATTCAATGCAAGTATGAGAGTGTATTTTGTTTATGTAATCTTTGTAAACATATTAGCCATACTACACTAGAGTGTCACTGTCCTATTATTGACATTTTTAGGGATTCAATGCCATGTCTAATTGTGATTATCGTCAGTTTGGTCAACTTTTTTCTGCAACTATGAGCTACAACAAGTTGAACTCATCTAGTAGTATTGGATTTGCCAACACAAGTCGAGAGGTACCTCTAGAAGCCGCTATTTTGGACTTAATAGAAACATGTATAGGGTCTATGAAACTCAACCCAAGATGTATTTATGATGGTTGATTTTAACCTGGGATTTCTTTCCTCGGACGACTCTTCTGATTCATAAGGCCATGTTTGATACGCTGTATTGGGGACTTGGGACTGGCACAGAGATAGGGAATATGCTATTTAGACTATTTGGTATGTAGTAATGAGTAATCCTTGGGATTATGCAATACCACATAGGTGGAATTGGCCAATACCACCTCTCCCTATGGTATTGCAAGTTTTAGTCCTAGGATTAATTTTTTTAAAGACAAAAATATTCCTATGTGAATAAATTTCAGACAAAGTTAACCTTTGCTACACTAGATTAATCTCTCCTTCCTCTTCTTCGGTCTCTCTCTCGCAAGGACGCCGCTGGGGCTTCAACGAGCTGGGTGAGAAGAATGCCTCTCTCTGTGACATTGCTCTCGGTGAGATCACTCGGTCTTCATCGCTGTCGGTCTACATCACTCGGTGAGAAGTACTCTGTTTAATTGCTTTTAGGTATTAGCTTCTGTATGGGCTACTTTTAGAGCACGATAATGGACTGCACTTGTTTTACCCTCTTAAGTGTAAATAGGATTTTGTGATTTCTTTATGTGATTTTGGAGCACGATTATAGTTGTACTCTGTTCATTCGCTCGGTGTTCTGTGTTTTTTATTCGTTAAGCATCATGTTTTCTGATATAATTTTGTCAATATGGTAATAAATTGATTCACTCCCTCAATGGCATTTATGTGAACAACCAAGGCATTTTGTGCAGTACAGTAATCTAATGTGCACAACCGTAGAATTGATTCACTCCCTTATTGTGCATTTTGTGAACAACCAAGGCACAATAATACGAAAAGATAGCACAATTACTCTACTGCACATTGTACAGCATTATCTCATCACAATCTTTTAATTTATTTTGACTACTTCTTATGTTTTTATTTAGCTGAACTTAGAGAATACTTATACTTGTACATAATTATAATTGGTTGCACAGTTATGGCACTATCTAAAGAAAAGAAAGAATTGTTATGTTTGTTGCTTTTGTGGACTTTCATGGCTGAGGCAGTGAGGGATTTTATATGTCAATGTATGACCATCGTAGTAAGGAGATGACGAATAAAGCACATTCCTTACAAGATGGATTTTGTTGCTAAAAGATCTTATTTGGAGAGACTGGTATATAGCAGTGATGTAGCATGATACAACCTACTTAGAATGAATAGGAGAACATTTGATAAGTTGTGTTTCATGCTAAGTGAAACATCCTTCCTTAGACTCCTCAGAGTACACTTGCGGAAGCAATATTAGCTTGATTATATCTTAACTTAAGCCCAGAAATTCAAAATTGTACTCTTAAGTTCCTTATTCTGAACCTTTGATTTGAGAACTGATTAATCTCATTCTACACATCCAAACAAGGCTTATTACCTATCCACGTAATGCCCCAGATGTGTATCACTGGCTCACCAAATTTCGTAGCCAAACTCCTTCGTTTACTAGGTCAAACTGAGGTCAAAACACTGCTACCTCAGGACCTGCGAATTTCTCCCTTAATTCGTCATTCACAAATTTAACATGCCAAACAACATTTATTATTAAATAATAAAATGTCATACAACAAGGCATACAGCAAATTCTCATATTTCTATTACATCTTCTCCTGTCAAAAAATTCGGCAGCATAACTGCTACATTCCTTCTATAGAAAGTAACCGATCTTGTACCGATTCGGTAATTCCCGTAGGAGCTACCATTCTACGTAAGTACCCAGGAAAGACTGGATGAACCGGCTAGGTCCACTCACTTCCAGCCTCCTTAGACAGCACCTACGTACACAGTATGTAACATCCCGATTTTTGGTCTAGGAGATCGGGACAGTTCATCTAGGTCCAAGATGAGGAATGTGAGGAATGTCCTAAGTCTCAAGCCTAGGAATTCTGCAGGTAGCTTGATATGGGCTGGCTCCTGTGTAAGATAACCTGATATGGGCAGGTTGTCGAGCCTTTCAATTAATGATGACTCCCGAAGAGTTTAAGGGATGAGTTATTGAAAGAGAATTTCTAGAACTTAAGATGAAGGATAAGAAGATGAGAATAGATGCTAGAAAGAGAATGCAGGGGCAAAATCGTAATTATGGGAAAGATTGGGCTGGTAGTCGATGAGTACCATATTTTGCCAGAAAATAGAGAAAATTATGCTGATCATTTCACTAAACTGTGAAATGTGCATATGAGGTCTCTATGTGTATGAAAGAATTAGAAATATGACCAGGGGTAAAATGGTCATTTTGGAAAAGTGTGCGCGTGAGTGCTTTTTCAGGCCAAAACAGCCCGGTCCGGATAAAATATCTGAAAATACCGGGAGATAGAGAAAAGGATTCCGGATTGAATGAGGAGTCACGGAATTTTGATTTGAGGTCCCGATTTTTCTGTAAAAATCCCTGAAGATGGGAATTTACAGTTATAATCGGTAAAGAAAAAGCAGTTCCGATAGGGATGATCGGACTGTGGCCAGGGGGCCGTATAGTGTTTCTAAGGCCTTTAGTGACACCAGGGAAGGCCCAGGCCCATTAGATCAGTCCAGTGATAAAAGGGGCCGGTGTCCCGGAAAAAGGTGCGAAATGACGAAAATGCCCCTATGTTATAGAACAGATGAAGAATGAGTAAAGGGTATTTTGGTCATTTGCCTAAGGTTAGACAGTCCAGGGAAGTTATCTGGATAGTTGACCAGGGTCAAAGAGTACTCTGGTAAGAGGTGAAAAGACAATAATGCCCCTAGACTCATTGAAGTAAAGAAAGAAAGACTAAGGGCATTTTGGTATTTTGCCAAGGGGTGTTTCTTGGGAAGCGTGCCATCAGAGTACTTGGGCTGGATCAGAGACCCAAGATGATATTTCCAGGCCCAAAAACGCAGGCCCAGTAGTTATGTGAGGAAAAGTTACATTAAAATAATGATTTAATGACTTTTCAGTAAAGTAAAGTTACTCGGTTGGCACGATAACCGAGGAGGTGATCAGATAAAGTCCGGGACTTATCTGGATAGCATTGGAAGACGTGAAAGGTCCCTTCCAGATGCCACATGGCGTCATCTTAGAGAAAGCAGATAAAGCTGAGGACACGCTTTACGAGGCAAGAGACTGGACCGGTGAGTCAGCCTGCTGAGTCAGCTGCTGAGGTGTCCAGGAATTTCAGCATGTGAGAAATGTGGCGCTGAGGTGTCCCGGTGAGGTGTCCTGGATGATGTCATGCATGATGCAGTAAAAAGGAATAAAAGAAAATAGGAAATTCCAGGAAAAACCAGGACCACATGTTCAGATGGCTTCAAAATTACAGGAATGCCATTGAGGGAAACTATAAATACCCCCTCCCCCTCCCATTTCATGCATCCCACGGTTTTGAGCCTTTTAGAGAGAGGAGGAGGTGCTAGAGAGAGAAAGTGAGAGGAAGAAAGAAAGAAAGGAAGTTCTGGCGGAGCTGGAAGCAGAATAGAGATAGTAGAGCTCTGCTAAGCCTTTGAGGTAGTAACTAATCCTAGCTCTTATGTAATGTCTTTGTGATTTGTTGTGCTATTGTTTGGTTGGATTGTTGTCTTATATGTTATGCTTGAAGCTCTATTACAATGCTATGATCATATGTTATTGAGTATGGAAGCACGCAGCATACTTATCTGTACACAATCACAAGCAAGCACTATCACACTGCATTACATATATTGTTATGATTGTTGCTACTGAGATTCCCCCGAATCTCATCCCCCATCCATAACCCATTACAGGGAGGTTATGCTGAAGTGGATTTTGAGAATCCTAGGAGACGCCGTTATGCTGCCGAAGTAAAGACTGAACATCAGTATATGATAAGTACTGTGTACGTAGTGCTGTCTAAGGAGGCTAGAAGTGAGTGGACCTAGCCGGTTCATCTAGTCTTTCCTGGGTACTACGTAGAATGGTAGTTCTCATTAGGGGATTATCGAATCAGTACAGTTCAGTTCTTTGTACAGATAAAGCGTAGCGGTTATGCTGCCGGAGTTTAGGCAGAAAGAGATGTAATAAAGATAGCAAGATTATGTATATGTCTTGTTGTGTATGCCATGCTGTATGACATTATGTTATTCAATGATAAGTGTTGTTTGGCATATTCAATTTATGTATGGTAAATTAAGGGGAAATTCGCAGGTCCTGAGGTAGCAGTGTTTTGACCTCAGATTGACCTAGTAAACGAAGGGGTTTGGCCACGAAATTTGGCAGGCCAGTCGTACACATCTGGGGCATTACGTGGATAGGTAATAAGCCTCATTTGGTTGTGTAGAATGAGATTAATTAATTTTCAAATTAAAGGTTCAGAATAAGGAACTTAAGAGTGAAATTTTGAATTTCTGGGCTTAAGTTAAGATATAATCGAGCTAATATGGCTTCCGCAAGTGTACTCTGAGGAGCCTAAGGGAGGATGTTTCATTTTGGTATCAAAGCAATAGGTTCTGGCATCAACCAGAAAGGATTCTGGTTCTGAGCATAAGATTCTAGCACAGAACAGAAGGTTCTGGCTCAGTGATGCTCTGATTTAGAAAGATTATCTCCCTAGAGTACATAAAGGTTTAGAAAAGCCCAGTGGAGGTAAAGCTCTTAAATGAGAAAGTGAGATAAGGTAGACCCCGGAATTACGTCAAGATGGGGTAAGATATGAAAGAAATGGACACTACTCACAAGTGCAGTAAGTTGTCCATAAGAAGGAGAGCAGATAGTATTAAAAAGGTGCAAAGATTGATGAGCTATAATGAGATAGCTAGAATAAGATTTGTCTAGGAATGATCCTAGGACATGGCCTAATGCTGGAGATGTGATGGGCTGATGTTCCCTAAGAAGAGGGATTCCATCACAGAGAAGTGATAGACCTAGGGTAGAGTACCCTAGAGGATAGAAATGATAGTAAGAGATGATGAATGAGATCTATGCGATTGAAGTTCGCTAGGATCAAGAGAAAGAGGTAGAGAAGCATTGGCTAAGAGTACTCTGGGAGGTAGCTCAAGTTGTGAAGCCAATAGCAAGAGAAAGAGGCAATAGTTCAGGCAGGGGACTGATCAAGGAGAAGATCAGGTTGGAGAGCAGAGATGTCAAAGTGGTGAGCTGTGGTACATAGGAGTGTCGAGCAGGGTAATGCAGTGGTGAGAGAAAGGCCACTTGGCGAGAGTTGCCTACGAATGCCGACATCCCTCGGAAAGGTGTTTGTTACCCTAGACAGAGTCTCCAAATTTCCCCTGAGGTCGACCCTAAGAATGGTTAAGAGGAACCATAGCTGTAAGGGCGACTGAGCTGTAAGGAACTATATGCCTAGATGATAATATGGACGAAGAGTTCTTTTCTGATCTAGAGAATGTGGTTTTTATAATGAGTCATGAGAAATAATTAGTAAGATAATAAATCTGTCTTAGCTCAGTGATGAGGGTGTTGTATGAGGGGTTAGAACATGGATAGCTGTAAGCAACTATAATGAGAGATGTTAGTTGCTAAGAATCCATGTGGAAGGTCTGGGATCAAGCTGTTGCTCCTCTAGACCATCACTGGAGTGAGGATAAGACAGAGAGGGATGATCTTACTGGTTATATATATGACTGCGTTATAAGAATCACATAGCTGTATAGGTCAGTAAGAAGTTCTCTTCAGGAAAGATGAGGTATCCCTTAAAATTTCGAGTACGAAATTTTTAAAAGGGGAGGAGAATTGTAACATCCCGATTTTTGGTCTAGGAGATCGGGACAGTTCATCTAGGTCCAAGATGAGGAATGTGAGGAATGTCCTAAGTCTCAAGCCTAGGAATTCTGCAGGTAGCTTGATATGGGCTAGCTCCTGTGTAAGATAACCTGATATGGGCAGGTTGTCGAGCCTTTCAATTAATGATGACTCCCGAAGAGTTTAAGGGATGAGTTATTGAAAGAGAATTTCTAGAACTTAAGATGAAGGATAAGAAAATGAGAATAGATGCTAGAAAGAGAATGCAGGGGCAAAATCGTAATTATGGGAAAGATTGGGCTGGTAGCCGATGAGTACCATATTTTGCCAGAAAATAGAGAAAATTATGCTGATCATTTCACTAAACTGTGAAATGTGCATATGAGGTCTCTATGTGTATGAAAGAATTAGAAATATGACCAGGGGTAAAATGGTCATTTTGGAAAAGTGTGCGCGTGAGTGCTTTTTCAGGCCAAAACAGCCCGGTCCGGATAAAATATCTGAAAATACCGGGAGATAGAGAAAAGGATTCCGGATTGAATGAGGAGTCACGGAATTTTGATTTGAGGTCCCGATTTTTCTGTAAAAATCCCTGAAGATGGGAATTTACAGTTATAATCGGTAAAGAAAAAGCAGTTCCGATAGGGATGATCGGACTGTGGCCAGGGGGCCGTATAGTGTTTCTAAGGCCTTTAGTGACACCAGGGAAGGCCCAGGCCCATTAGATCAGTCCAGTGATAAAAGGGGCCGGTGTCCCGGAAAAAGGTGCGAAATGACGAAAATGCCCCTATGTTATAGAACAGATGAAGAATGAGTAAAGGGTATTTTGGTCATTTGCCTAAGGTTAGACAGTCCAGGGAAGTTATCTGGATAGTTGACCAGGGTCAAAGAGTACTCTGGTAAGAGGTGAAAAGACAATAATGCCCCTAGACTCATTGAAGTAAAGAAAGAAAGACTAAGGGCATTTTGGTATTTTGCCAAGGGGTGTTTCTTGGGAAGCGTGCCATCAGAGTACTTGGGCTGGATCAGAGACCCAAGATGATATTTCCAGGCCCAAAAACGCAGGCCCAGTAGTTATGTGAGGAAAAGTTACATTAAAATAATGATTTAATGACTTTTCAGTAAAGTAAAGTTACTCGGTTGGCACGATAACCGAGGAGGTGATCAGATAAAGTCCGGGACTTATCTGGATAGCATTGGAAGACGTGAAAGGTCCCTTCCAGATGCCACATGGCGTCATCTTAGAGAAAGCAGATAAAGCTGAGGACACGCTTTACGAGGCAAGAGACTGGACCGGTGAGTCAGCCTGCTGAGTCAGCTGCTGAGGTGTCCAGGAATTTCAGCATGTGAGAAATGTGGCGCTGAGGTGTCCCGGTGAGGTGTCCTGGATGATGTCATGCATGATGCAGTAAAAAGGAATAAAAGAAAATAGGAAATTCCAGGAAAAACCAGGACCACATGTTCAGATGGCTTCAAAATTACAGGAATGCCATTGAGGGAAACTATAAATACCCCCTCCCCCTCCCATTTCATGCATCCCACGGTTTTGAGCCTTTTAGAGAGAGGAGGAGGTGCTAGAGAGAGAAAGTGAGAGGAAGAAAGAAAGAAAGGAAGTTCTGGCGGAGCTGGAAGCAGAATAGAGATAGTAGAGCTCTGCTAAGCCTTTGAGGTAGTAACTAATCCTAGCTCTTATGTAATGTCTTTGTGATTTGTTGTGCTATTGTTTGGTTGGATTGTTGTCTTATATGTTATGCTTGAAGCTCTATTACAATGCTATGATCATATGTTATTGAGTATGGAAGCACGCAGCATACTTATCTGTACACAATCACAAGCAAGCACTATCACACTGCATTACATATATTGTTATGATTGTTGCTACTGAGATTCCCCCGAATCTCATCCCCCATCCATAACCCATTACAGGGAGGTTATGCTGAAGTGGATTTTGAGAATCCTAGGAGACGCCGTTATGCTGCCGAAGTAAAGACTGAACATCAGTATATGATAAGTACTGTGTACGTAGTGCTGTCTAAGGAGGCTAGAAGTGAGTGGACCTAGCCGGTTCATCTAGTCTTTCCTGGGTACTACGTAGAATGGTAGTTCTCATTAGGGGATTATCGAATCAGTACAGTTCAGTTCTTTGTACAGATAAAGCGTAGCGGTTATGCTGCCGGAGTTTAGGCAGAAAGAGATGTAATAAAGATAGCAAGATTATGTATATGTCTTGTTGTGTATGCCATGCTGTATGACATTATGTTATTCAATGATAAGTGTTGTTTGGCATATTCAATTTATGTATGGTAAATTAAGGGGAAATTCGCAGGTCCTGAGGTAGCAGTGTTTTGACCTCAGATTGACCTAGTAAACGAAGGGGTTTGGCCACGAAATTTGGCAGGCCAGTCGTACACATCTGGGGCATTACGTGGATAGGTAATAAGCCTCATTTGGTTGTGTAGAATGAGATTAATTAATTTTCAAATTAAAGGTTCAGAATAAGGAACTTAAGAGTGAAATTTTGAATTTCTGGGCTTAAGTTAAGATATAATCGAGCTAATATGGCTTCCGCAAGTGTACTCTGAGGAGCCTAAGGGAGGATGTTTCACAGTACGTATCAGTTCCTTTCTTTGTTCCTTCTTCGTTGCCAGAATTTTGGCAACCTCACGGCGTCTCTTAAAATTTCCAGATTTTATTTTGACAGAACCTCCCCTGTAAGGTTATATATGGGAATGAGATTCGGGGGAATCTCAGTAGTAATAATCATAACAATATATGTAATGCAGAGTGACGGTGCTTGCTTGTGATTGTGTACAGATAAGTATGCTGCATGCTTCCATATTCAATAACATATGATCATAGCATTGGAATAGAGCTTCAAGCATAACATACAAGACAACAATCCAACCAAACAAAAGCACAACAAATCACAAAGACATTACATAAGAGCTAGGATTAGTTGCTACCTCAAAAGCAGAACTCCAGAACTTCTATACTGCTTCCAACTCCACCAGAACTTCCTTTCTTTCTTTCTTTCTCCTTCTCTCTCTTCTTCCTCTCTCTTTTCTTGCCAAAAACGTGGGATGCATAAAATGGGAGGGGAAGGGGGTATTTATAGCTTTAATGGATGGCATTTCTGTAATTTTGAAGCCATCTGAACATGTGGTCCTGGTTTTTCCTGGATTTTCCTATTTTTCTTTATTCCTTTTTACTGCATCATGCATGACATCATCCAGGACACCTCACCGGGACACCTCATCGCCACATTCTTCACATGTCACAATTCCTGGACACCTCATCAGCTGACTCAGCAGTTCAGTCCAATCCAGCACCGGTCCAGAGTCTTGCACCGTAATACGTGTCCTCAACTTTTCTTCTGCCACTAAGATTGCGCCACGTGGCACCTGGAAGGGATCTTTCACACCTTCCAATGCTATCCAGATAAGTCCCGGACTTTATCTTATCACCTCCTCGGTTATCGTGCCGACCGAGTAACTTTACTTTATTGCAACAGCATTAAAATAGTATTTTAATGCCACTTTTTCCCACATATCACTGGGCCTACGTTTTTGGGCTCTGGGTATGTTATCTTGGATCCTGATCAAGCTCCAGTACTCTGATGGCTCGATTCCCAAGAAACATCCCTTGGCAAATTACCAAAATACCCCTGGGTGCCCTTTCTTGCACTATTTTAACCCTAAGGGTAAAATCGTCATTTCACACCCTTCTGTACTCTGTCAGGGCATATACTGACTCTAAGTAACTTTATCTGTATGTGCCTTGGCTCCTGGGCCTGTCCAGAATGACCAAAATGCCCTCATTCATCTACTACCCCTTTAGTACAACACAGGGGCATTTTCGTAATTTCGCACTTTTCTGGGGTTCTGCCGGATACTGGCCCACCTATCAGTCCAAGCGTCTTACTGGGCCTTTGTTGGCGCCATTATTGGGCCTCTCTGGGTTCAATACCTTCATGGCACGCATTACGAGGAATCTTCCCCCGTCAATGATTATTGAATATTTTATCTATTTTTCACCGTTTATACACATATCCGGACACCGGCTCCTTCTGTCGGATACACTAGCCTGCGGTGTTTAGGCATCCCTGTGAGTCATATCAGTCATCTGACCGAGGTTATCCGAACTCATTCAGTCCCTTTTCAAATACCGATAAATTTCCCTATCGGATACCCGGAGGCCTCACACTTCCGTCTGGATTTTCTAATTTGCGAATAACTTTTTCTACAGGCCTCGTATCGGTATTCTGTCAGTTTCCCGACATCCGCCCCACAAGGACGTATCATCCTGTATTTTCTCACCTAGATCTGAAATCTAGGATATCCGGTAGGAATTTTTATAACTTTTGGACGATCAGTCCATTTCTGGCTATCTGGAGTCTTCAAAAATTCCTGTATTAAGCCAGATTACCGAGCGTCCCTTGCTCTCTCTACCGGTGAAATCTGGGACTGAAATGTTTTCGGACAATCCAAACCACTTCCGGCCTGACTTTCTTTAATTACAATTTAGCCCCAGGGAACTTTTCTTCTTTTCATTTAAGTCCCTTTTTATTTGGCTAAAATTACACTTAAGGACCCCACCTTTTTGTCCTTAAACTTTCCATAATTCTTTCATACTCATAGAGACCTCGTATGAACATTTCACAGTTCAGTGAAATGATCAGCATAATTTTCTCTATTTTCTGGCAAAATATGGTACTCATCGGCTACCAGCCCGATCTTTCCCATAATTACGATTTTGCCCCTACATTCTCTTTCTGGCATCTATTCTCATCTTCTTATCCTTCATCTTAAGTTCTAGAAATTCTCTTTCAATAACTCATCCCTTAAACTCTTCGGGAGTCATCGTTAATTGAAAAGCTCGATAACCCGCCCATATCAGGTTATCTTACACAGGAGCCAGCCCATATCAAGCTTCCTGCAGAATTCCTAGGCTTAAGACTTAGGATATTCCTCACATTCCTCATTTTGAACCTAGGCGAACTGTCCCGATTCTGTAGGTTAAAGACTTAACTCATCTTTACATCCTGAAGGACTTAGCTCATCCCTCGGATCCTACAAAATACAGGTAAGTGATCCGCCCATATCAGATTACTACCCTGGGACTACGGTTTTAGCAGCCTGCCCATATCAGACTACTTCCCAGTTCTCCTAGACCAAAAATTAGGATGTTACACTAAGGGATATAGGTGGTCTTAGACCTAGTAAGAATATACTTATAGATGAGCAAGTTGCAATATTTTTACACATATTAGCATATCATGTGAAGAATAGAGTAATACAATACAACTTTAGTAGATTTGGAGAAACTGTTAGTAGGTATTTCAATATTGTACTTAATAGCATGATGAGACTTGGAGATATGTTGTGGAAGAAATCAGAGCCTGTACTGGAAGACTCAACTGATGACAAGTGGAAGTGGTTCAAGGTAGATATATATGTCATCTATTCATTATTAATTTTTCATAGTATGTGGAAATTTCTTAATTGTTAAACTTGTATATATGTTTTCTTTGCAACAACGATTTTTAGGTGCATTGGACAAAACTCATATTAAGTTGAGAGTTTCTTCCTTAGACAAGGCTAGATATCATAATAGGAAAGGAGATATCATGACAAATGTGTTAGGCGTTTGCTCACAAGATGGGAACTTCATATATGTTCTGCCTGGATGGGAAGGATCTGCAACAGATGGTCGAGTTCTTCATAATGTTATTAGTAGGAGGAATGGACTGAGAGTTCCACAAGGTAACTATTATTTGGTTGATGTTGGGTACACTAATTGTGAGGGGTTTCTTGCATCATACAGATGACAAAGATATCACTTAAGTGAATGGAGTGAGGGGAGACGTCCTAGAAGTGCACGAGACTACTTCAACATGAGACATTCTTCAGCAAGAAATGTGATTGAGAGGTGTTTTGGAATTCTCAAGATAAGATGGGGTATTTTAAGAAGCCCAGCATTTTATCCTGTTAGGACATATAATCGAGTAATAATTGCTTGTTGCCTCTTGCACAATTTAATTCGTCAAGAAGGTGAAGATCCTTTGGAAAATGAAGTTGAAGAAATTGAACTTGATGTGAGTGGGTAGGAGAACCCCTTAATACAAATCATAGATGCATCTAATGAGTAGGCTGCGTTTAGGAAAAATCTGGCCAATGAAATGTTCAATTCTTTCATTGCTAATAAGGGCTGAGTTATTTAATATGATAGTAATTGTTTATTTTGAACATGATTGTGACTCTATCTCAATATATGTTATATGTACTATTGTAACTTTATTTCAAGTGCTTGTAAGCTTGGAGTTATCATATATCTTGTTGTATTTCATTGCAATGAAGTTTGTTGTATGAATTGTATGTGAGTTTCTAACATATTTTGTTGTCTTTTAGTTGACTATGTCAGAAAAATCTAGAAAGGGGGATAAGCATGTCTGGACATCGGAAGAGGATGAACTACTAATACATTGCATGATGTTACTACATGACAAGGGTGAACTTATCTGTGAGAGTGGTCTTCGGCCCTGATTCTTGAATTAACTGAAGGAGATGCTTCATGGTCTAATACCTGGATATATTTTGAAGGCTCATCCTCACATACAATCTAGGATTAAGAAACTGAAAAGCAACTATTATTTAGTTAATGACCTTCTAAACTTATCTGGTTTTGGTTAGGATGCAGAGAAGAAATATGTGACAGCTCCTAAAGAAGTATGGGATAAATATGTGAAGGTAAATCATATTATATGACAGCATCTAAGTTACATATGATTATATATGAATAATTTAATTATGTTTTGTAGGTGAATAAGGATGCTTCAAAGTTTAGGAACAAGTCATTCCCTTATTATGATTAGCTGTATGATGTCTTTAGGAAGGATAGAGCTACTGGGAAGGAAGCTCAAGCTTATGAAGATGTCCTTGAAGAGATACATGATAACAATATAGAGCTTGAGCCAGATCATTTGGTTGACATAGATGTCTCACATGGAAACCATTCAACACCGGAGATCAATCCACAAGAAAACACTGACACTGACAACACTCCGTTTGAGGCAACTTCAGGATCCAAGAAGCGAAAGTGCAAAAGCATTGATTGTAATGATGTGTTTCTAACTGGTCTTAAGAAAGTTGCTAATGGGATATCTCAAGGGATTAGAGATGCAAGTGAGCTTCTTGGAATTCATGTTAACAAGGTTGAATGCGAGAAGCGAGTAGATGGGAGAAGGAGTCACTGTATGGTGAGCTAATGAAAGTTGAAGGACTTTCGCACCATCAACGTCTTTCTGCATATGTCAATAACAGAATTTCTCAATACTGTAAAAAATGGTGCAGTACATTTGATTATAACAAAATTTCTCAATGCTATCAAAAAGTTTAAATATATCATTTTTCACCATATGAATTTGCCAAAATGAAACTAGTATAATATACCAATAAAAGCATAACATTGATTTGCTTGTGTTGGGGGAATGTGCGCTTGGAACAATAAAAAGGTTTTAAATTTTATTCTTATCTTAGATTTTGTTGGGGGAACATACAGGGCTATTATAAGAAGTGTGGGGAACTACTATCTCCAAAATGCCAAATGCCTTGTTCTTGTGGTGAAAAAACCAGAGTAGTATTATATATATCTGTCTGCTACATTGCTTACTTGGAAGTCTAAAAACTAGTATTAGATTCCAATTATCACAAAATTGCCCTGACTATTTTGAATAGCACAAGACTAATAAGTGAAACTAAAGAATCACAATAGGACCATTTTGAACAGCACAAGACCAATAAAAGTGTCCAGTAAAGTATATATATAAGCAACATGATTTCATTGAAGGGAATTGGAAGACACGCAGCGGAAATTAACTTTAAAAATTTTTTCCATTCCCAGCCAGGATCTACCGAATGTGTTTAAGTCAAGGAGAAAGAAGTGTTACCTTCGGTTTCGAGCTTTGGTCGCGACCTCAGTGTCCACTAGTCGCGACTCCTCGCCTCTGGAACTTTCAGTCGCGACCTCCTCAGCTTTTAGTCGCGACCTCATCTGCTTCTAGTCGCGATCTGTCGCCTCTGGAGTTGTTAGTCGTGACCTCTTCTGCTTCTAGTCGCGACCTGTCGCCTCTGGAGCTTTTAGTCGCGACCTCTTCAACTTCACGTCGCGACCTATCTCCTCTTTTCGGATTTCTGACGTTCAGATGCCCGTTTGGTCGCGACCTAAGTGTTTTCTGGTCGCGACCTTTCTTCGTGTCTGGCCGTATCGTAGAAGTCGACAGCTCAGATCGGCTTCCTCTACCGGTATCCACACGAACAGCGTTCCAATTGCGAACGACGTGCTAGCGCCTCTTGTCCCTCTAGGGCTTTCTGGAGATTCCGTCCTCACCGTCTCTATTTCGGCAGTTTCTTATCTGCAAACCTTTTGCACTCTCCCTGCCCCCTTTTCTCACGTCTGAATGTGTGTGTAGAGATCTATCTTGTGTGTAGAACCCTAGCTCCTAATGTCAAATATATAGGAAGCTATCGGGCTTCTAATAGGGCCGGGCTTCAGAATTAATCTTATATTAATTCTAAAATTAATACAATATCATATATTGCATAATTTAATAAGAAACTAATTAAATAAATATGGTTTATATTAAATCCGTCTCACAGATTTAATTCACCTATTTATTTAATTTAAAATAAAGATAAGACGGAATTATATTTGATTTATTCTTATAAATCAAATTTGAGATATCTTATCAATTTGAATTTCAAATTTAAATAGATCATATCCATTTAAATTCAAATTCAAAAATGATAGAGATTTAATTTATCCTTATAAATTAAATCTTACAAATATCTCTTATATTATATATATAATATATATATAAACTAATTTATATATATATATAAAATATATATCCACCCTAGATTATTCATTGAATCTAGACATCTCTTAGATTCAATGAATCTGAACATCATAGCTCGCATTGGGCTGTTTTGTGTGCGACCTTGTAGGCCCATATGAAGTTGGCAGTGGCCCAGTTACTATACTGACCCACAAGTCGTAAGCGGTCTCTAGCAAGGCATTACGACTACCCAAAACATATGAGGATCGATAAACGATGTAACCTTTCATACAACCATATCACGTCCCTTTTGTCACATGATATTTCGGTCAAGGATGAGGCATGGAGAACGTCATCCTCCTGTTCCTGACCGTTACTTTCTCGATCCCTGAGTAGTCTGAATATAGAAATGGAACTACCCTTCCATTCCAGTATGGCCATACATTTCTCAGACTCACTCATCGAGGGGCCCAGTAATATCTCTCTACGAATGTGAGGGATAAATTCCATCTTGACCATTCACATTCCTCCGCATGAAAAACCACTAAGCCCGAGCATAGCCTTTATGATCACTCGGTCAAAAGTGACTTTTGACTAGGTCAAAGCTGAGCGTTTGTCATGTAGGAATCCATGATGATCTCAGGTCAAAGGGCATAGTGACATGGCTTGTATATGAGAGAAGCTTATGACTTGACCCATGCAGCTCTCTCATTGCGGGTCGGTCCAACACCCTGTACTCTTACACGTGCTTATGACTTTGATTTATATCTCTATATATCTTCAAAGTCATACTGGTCTTATTTCATCTCTGCTCCCACATAGATGACCGACCAGGGACATTTAGGATAAGATCACGAGTTATCCAAGGATTGTCATCATAGTAAACATGCAAATAATATGATAACATGATACAATGATTGGCCCCTAGGGCACAATTTCCAACATTCATAACAACAAGAGTTGCAGTAAAGTCATTTGTCCAGTAAAGCCATTTGCAAGTCATTACAACATGATCTCATTCACTAACACTAGCCCCTAACATGAGGCACAACATGATCATGAACCTTAATAGCTGCTAATCAGTTCTCATTACAAATGAACTATAAAATATGATCATCTTCATCATTATGTGGATCATATTTCCCACACCCATTCTAGCCTTGTACAAAAAGCATAACAAATTCATTCCTTCCTCCTCGTTAGATAGGACTTTGGGCAAATCATTCCTTCCTCCTTTCTTCTTCTTCTTCTTCTTCACTTTCACATGTATTCCAACAATGGGTTCTCAACCCTGCGAAAAATGTAACAGTTTGTAGCCTTACCTTGGAATCCACCATCCATAGAATAATACTTTTCAACCTATGAATACAATAATTACACTACAACTTAATCAAGCTTAAAGCTAGCAGTCATTAATAGCCTAGAAAAATAGAAAAAAACCTAGCTCAAATCCACATTGCCTCACTGACGAACACACACAAGTTAAACAAAGCCTTGCTGATGAACCCCATTGGTAGCAACATTGACGGAAATACTCGCTAACTGAGAATTTCCATACAGGTCGAATCACCACCTCGCTGACAGAGAATTCCCATACAGGTCGACGCTCGATTTGATCACATCTTCATTGCTAAGAACTTCTTACTGTTTTCTGCTCTGGTGGTCGAGATGGAAGATCAATTAGCAAAATTTGCAGCAGAGTTCTCTTCGCCATTATTATAAAATTGATGCGGAAGGAGAACGAGTAGATGAAAAGGATGTACAAAAGGGAAACGATGAAGAAGAAAAGGATGAGGAAAAGGTACAGAGGTTGGTTGAATCCGATGGGAGAAAAAGATGAAGGGTGTTTGTGTCTTTTTATAATTCATGGCTAATTAAAAAATAAATATGATATAATCATTCCTACTAACTATTACCATATACCAAACATAATTTTAAAAGCTCACTTCCACTCCTACTCCCAATCCCATTCCCATTCCCAATTCCAATCTATCAAAATCCAGTGTTGTGTACCAAACGTAGCTGACGAGAGAATCGGATTGTCACTGTCCGAGCCATCAAAATTAAGTGAATTGCACCCTAGTAATGTAGTATAAGGCACAACCCTATCGTTCTTCTCAAGGAGCCTTTCTAAAGGAATCCTACCGAATTGGATGCCAAATTCAATGGTAAACCTGAGTAAAGAGTAAATGGTTTTGTGTTTTTGTGGGTGCAGTAAAATAAAGATGCAGTAAAATAGATGTTTTATGTTTTTGTTTAAGATGGAAAATGGTTGGTTTGTGAAGGTAGTTTATGATGATGGGCTCTTGATGATGAAAAATATCTATCCTTGCTCTCAATGTATATGGAGTTTGAAATCACTAAGTCTTGAATAAAACCTCAATCAATCGATTGAGTCCAGAGCCCTAATATTCTTTAAACTCCTTTGATCAAATTTAGTTTAAAGACTATTATTGAACTGCTAAGGATCACTTAGTGTGTAATTTAAACCAGATGGAAGAATGCCCTCGAATGAGCGTCGATCGACTAACCCTAGAATTCAAGCAATCGAATCAATTAGCAACGATCATTGACAACCGTTCAACTAGCTTAAACTCAAAACCGAAATATTATATTAAAACCAGCATTCAAAACATCCAAAGTAAATTATAATCGTCTAATTTGAGAATAATCAATCGATATTCAAAACTTGTTCATATGATGAAAAACCCTAGATCTAGAAGCAATCATAATATGACAAGATACAAATTAGAACAGAAGAAACTCCCCGTTCAGTCCGTGAGCTCAAGATACTGGATCCATCACCAAGAGACTAAAGGTTTAGCCTCTCATGACTTCTACTGCACTGTAATCGCTGTTTAGATGTGATGCCATGAAGAAACAATGAAGAGATGAAGGGTGAAAGGGGTAGAGATATGTAGAAGGTGTGTAGAGATTGCTCGAGTACTACTTCTTAGCCTAATCAGGTCCAAAAACTAGCCTCTTCCTTGACGGCAGCCTCCCTCTCTTCTTATAATAGCGTGACCTAATTCAAAACACGCAGTTTCAACGATTTTGTACTTTTAGTCGTGACCATATACATTTGTTCGTCGCGACCTATGAACAAGGAGAATCTTCCAGAAGAATTATGAGTCGCGACCTTAGGACTTTTTGGTCGTGACTAAATAGCACAGATGCGTGATTTGACTTTGTGGTTTCTTTCCTGGTCCTTGCTCTCTTCCAAAATACCTGCAATTCAATAAAAGCTCGTTGTAAAAGTTCAAATCAGTAAATAACAGAATATATGTAGTTTGGAAGGTTGATTTACCATTTTATCCTTTAATTAGCACATTGCCCCACACAATCATGTACTAACACAAAAGTACAATTTAAGGCATGAAATGAATGGTAAAGTTATTATAAAGCTCTCAAAATTGTCATAGAAACCATATACAAAATGTGTCTTATCAATAGCCTAAGAGTCTGTTGAAGAAGCTGAAGCTGACATTTTAGAACCCCTTGTTAAGTAGCAGGAAGAAGAAGCCCATGATGATGCGCATCCTACCAACCCAGCTCCTATTATTATGAATGATGTGGACCTTATGGTTAATGAGTTTTTCTCTTCAAACCCAACCTCGATTAAGAACTCTGGCCCATCTTCTTTTGACTGTGAAGTGGAACTTCTTCCTTTAGCCCCTCTAGGACAAAACCCAACCCATTTGTGGGATCCTAATTCTCAACCTCCAAATGTAGTAACTGATGGCCCAAGCCCTCCTAATCTAACTCAATCACTAGTATCTACACTTGTGTATCCAAACACTATTCCTCCCTTGTACTTCAATTCCATGCTCTTCATAGAAGTTGGCAAATTTATGGTTTTCAAATTCTTCTCCATGATTCATCACGATAGATACAATAGAAATACATTTCTCATTTTGGACCTTTTTGTCAAAAATAACGAATGCTTCAAATGTTTCATCTTTTGAAGAAAGAAATAAAGTCCAAGTAAATCTATAATAGTCATATACTATTATAAGAATATACAAGTTTCCTCCATAACTTTTAACTCTCGCTAGACCAATCAAATCCATATGAAGCATTTGAAGTGGTCTCTTAGTTGAGATTATCTTCTTTGATTTAAAGGAAGACTTTGTTTGTTCCCCTTTGATAAGCATCACAAATAACATCATTTTCAAACTTAAGTTTTGGTAAACCAACTACAAAATCTTTTCTAATCAATTTTGAAACTTGACTCATATTTACATGAGCTAATCTTTTATGCCAAAGCCAACTTTCATCGATTTTTCCCACAAAACAATTTTTAGATGGATTTGAATTACTAGAAATAGTGTAGCAGTTACCATCCCTTGGTGCTCTAAATTTTGTCTTTAATTCTTCTTTGTTGAGCTACAATTCTTGTTGTTGATCATGCATTCTTTAGAATCAAAGATCACCCAGTTATCTTTATATGCACTTTGACTCACACTCAGCAGATTATGGCATAATCCATCAACGTAGTGAATATCTTCAATCCTTAATCCATCTTTGCTTCCAATTTCACCTATTCCGGTAATCGTTTCAGACTAATTTCCTTCAAAACTAACTTTTCCTCCTTCTTTAGGTGTAAGTTTGAAGAACTTTTCGGCATCTCCAGTTTCTTGAGCATCCATTATCAACATACCATTTAGTTGTTTTGGATGCCTTGAGACATACCTGCAAAAAGATCATATGGTTTTAGGTACTAATATCTTCTTGGGCCTTGATTGGTTAGTCTGAAAAACCTTAGATTAATAAGTACCTTTAGGTACCTATCTTAATGTCCCATATGTTCCTTTCTTCTTGTAATAATAACACTATTAGAAAAAAGGCATTTAATAGCTGTTAAAAGTGATATTTAACGGCGATTTTTCGAGAGGAGTGAATTCTACCACCATTGTAAGTGTACCATTTAACGGTTGTTATAAAACTGCATTTAAATGTCACCTTTAATGATAGTTTTAAATTAAAACTGCCATTAAATTTTTATACTTTAATAGCGATTATATTAAACAACGTCATTAATGTATCAATGTCATCGATTTTTTGTAAAACTACCGTGGAAATATTTTATTTTTTTCAAGGATTACGTTTAATTTTCATTTTATGTCATCCTGCATTTAGTATAACTAAGGCAGACCAATTAATTCTAGACATCAAAGTATGAAGTCAGCAATCCCAAATCTAAATGGTCATAGAATAATCCAAATTGGAAAACTTTTAATGAACCTCTATCTTTGTACATCATATATACAAGAAGGAAATGGTTGAAAGATGAATCCTAAACAAGTTAAAAGACTATTGAATAAATATTAACTGAAGATATATTTTATAATGTTTACAAAATAATAAGTAAATGTAAGAACTAAAACTAGTAATCATGTAATTAATTAAGTAATCAAGAGGACATTTATTATAAAAGAATAAACTAATTTTCTACTAGTTTGTATCCAACCAAATTCCTTCACAATAATCATCTCTAAGAGCATATTCTTCATCTTCCAAGTCAAACTCTGTTGTTATAGGTCGAGCAGTTGTAAAAGATGGGATTTTGAGGTTGAACCCTAAGTCACTGTCATCACCAATCGCTTGCCTTTTACCTTGGAGCACAATGAAAAGATCTTTATTTGTTGGATTGGTGACATAAATCACTTGAATTGTTTAACTTACTATATGAATGGCTCATCTAGGTATTCAACTCTTTGAAGATCGACTAAAACAAATCAAAATTTCCATCTACTTTGACAGCATTACTATTAACCCACTTATATTTAAAGACTATTACTTTAAACTTAGAGTAACTAATCTCCCAAATCTCTTCAATCACTCCATAATATGGCATGGACGCCAATATTGGCCTTTTATCTTTTGAACTAGTAAAATGCATCGCTTGGGCCACAACTATCACCCTATTGTTCTACATTATACTTTTATCATATTGGGCTTTTGTGTAAAAAGAGTAGCCATTTATATCATATCCTTCCCAACACACAACCTCAAAATGAGGCCCAACAACTAGCCTTTTTATTGTCTCAAAAGGATTTTTATCTTTTAAGACGTCTTGCTTAAACCATTCAGCAAAAGACCTGTTATGTCATTAGCTAGTTACATATCGTTCTTTCTTGGGTTCATGTTCTTGAGCATATTCTTGTGAGCATCCAAGTAGGGCATACCTTTATCTTTATTGTTCAAAATGTAAAGATGTGCTTGTATCACTAATTCGTGAGACATGTACTTCATTTTGGCTCCCGAGTTCCCTTGCTTTTTCTCCCTTGGTCATGCCGAGATTGAGGAAGTCCAACTTCCTTTACCTCAGCAAGATATGAGTTACAAAACTCAACTGTCTCCTCAACTATATACCTCTCAACAATTGATGTCTCGGGTTGATAAGGATTTTTAGAATGCACTTTAAGGATTTTCATGTATCTATCAAACGGGTACATCCATCTCAAACACATAGGGACACAAAGTCTAATATCACCTACCAGATAAGCAATCAAATGGACCATGATGTCAAAAAATGCTAGAGGGAAGTGCATCTACAACTGGGAGATGATAACATAACATTCATTCTCCAATTCATTCAATTCAGCAGGATCAATCACTTTGCTGCAAACATCATTAAAGAACATACAAAGTCTAGTAATAATGCTCCTCACATCATCTTTCATAATGCCTCGAATAGCCACTGGTAGTAATTATTATATCAACATGTGGCAACAGTAGGACTTTATGTAATATCCTTAATTTTCTGTACTGATTTCTATGTACAGATTGAATGGAATATATGAGTTATTTTTCAGGAAAAAGATGTGGTTCTTTATGTAAAGAAAAGGATTAAATTGAAAATGAAAGGAAATGAAAGGACTTAAGTGCAATTATGGAAAGTTTAAGGCTAGGAAAGAAAGGTAGACAAAAATGTGGTGTCTTAAAGTGTAATTTTAGCCAAATTTAAGGGACTTAATTGCAAAGAAGAAAAGTTCCCCGGGGCTAAAGTATAATTAAAGAAAGATAGGCCAGAAGTGGGTTGGACTGTCCGACAGCATTTCAGCCCCAGATTTCACCAGAAGATAGGGCAAGTGATGCTGGGTAATCCAGCTTAGATAGCCAGAAATGATTTGATCATCTAAAAGTTATAAAAATTTCTACCGGATATCCTAGATTTCAGATATAAGTAAGAAATTACAGGATGATACATCTTTATGGGATGGATGTTAGAAAACTGACAGAATACCGATAGGAGGTATGTAGAAAAAGTTATTCACAAAATAGCAAATACAAACGGAGTGTGAGGCCTCTAGGTATCCGATAGGGAGATTTATCGGTATTTAAAAAGGGACTGAATGAGATCGGATGACCTCAGTCAGATGACTGTTATGACCCACATGGATGCCTAAGTACAGTAGGCCAATGTATCTGGTAAAAGGAGCCGGTGTCCGGAGATGTGTATAAACAGTGTATAATAGTTAAAATATTCGATGAACTGTGCCAGGGGAAGATTCCTTGTAATACTTGCCATAAAGGTAATGGACCCTAGAAGGACCAATAATGGCGCCATCAAAGGCCCAGTAAAACTCTTGGACTGATAGGTGGGCCAGTGTCCAGCAGAACCCCGGAAAAGTGCAAAATTACGAAAATGCCCCTGTGTTGTACTAAAGGGTAGCAGATGAATGGAGGGCATTTTGGTCATTCTGGATAGGCTCAGAAGCTAATACATACATAAGTGAGGTTGACTAGAGTCAGTATATGCTTTGACCAGGTACAGAAAGGTGTGAAATGATGATTTTGCCCTTAGGGTTAAAATATGGCAAGAAAGGGCACCAAGGGCATTCTGGTCATTTCGCAAGGGATCTGTAACTGAGTTTAGACCCAGTATAAAAATGTTAATGATATAAAGGGACTAGATACTAAATTTAAAGTCAAAAGACATAATATGGATTTTCAGAAAAATTAGATTCAGAAAATAGTCCAGTTTTCGAGGAGACGGACCGGGCCGGTACCGGATTGGACCGGAAAGCTTCCAGAAGGCTTCTAGCTCCCTCTCAATTTCGCCATGTGAAGAATGTGAGGGGTGAGGTGTCTCCTTAGGTGTCCATGATGATGCAGTAAAAGGGAATAAAAGAAAATAGGAAATTCCAGGAGAAACCGTAGCCACAAGTTCATAAGGCTTCAAAATTATGAAAATGCCATCCATCAAAACTATAAATACCCCCTAGCTCTTCATTCATCACGGCCAAGGAGCACTTTAGAGAGATAAGGAAGTTCTTGAGAGAGAAAGTGCAACATCCCAATTTTTGGTCTAGGAGAATTGGGAAATAGTCTGATATGGGCAGGCTGCTAAACCCGTAGTCCTAGGGTAATAATCTGATATGGGCGGATTACTTACCTATATTTTGTAGGAATCCGAGGGATGAGCTAAGTCCTTCAGGATTTAAAGATGAGTTAAGTCTTTAACCAACAGAATAGGGACAATTCACCTAGGTGCAAAATGAGGAATGTGAGGAATATCCTAAGTCGTAAGCCTAGGAATTCTGTAGGTAGCTTGATATGGGCTGGCTCCTGTGTAAGATAACCTGATATGGGCAGGTTGTCGAGCCTTTCAATTAACGATGACTCCCGAAGAGTTTAAGGGATGAGTTATTGAAGGAGAATTTCTAGAACTTAAGATGAAGGATAAAAAGATGAGAATAGATGCTAGAAAGAGAATGCTAGAACAGCTGAAGAATGAGTAAAGGGTATTTTGGTCATTTTCCTAAGGTTAGACAGTCCAGGGAAGTTATCTGGATAGTTGACCAGGGTCAAAGAATACTCTGGTAAGATGGGAAAAGACAATGATGCCCCTAGACCTAATAAAGTAAAGAAAGAGAGACTAAGGGCATTTTGGTAATTTGCCAAGGGGTGTTTCTTGGGAATTTTTCCATCAGAGTACTTGGGCTGGATCAGAGACCCAAGATGATATTCCCAGACCCAAAAACGCAGGCCTAGTGATTCAGGGGGAAAAGTGACATTAAAATAATGATTTAATAACTTTTCAGTAAAGTAAAGTTACTCTGTTGGCACGATAACCGAGGAGGTGAACAGATAAAGTCCGAGACTTATCTGGATAGCATTGGAAGGCGTGAAAGGTTCCTTCTAGATGCCACATGGCGTCATCTTAGAGGCAGAAGAAAAGTTAAGGACACGTATTACGGTGCAAGACTCTGGACCGGTGAGTCAGCAGGCTGAGTCAGCTGATGAGGTGTCCCAGGTTTTAGACATGTGAGAAATGTGCTGCTGAGGTGTCTGCTGAGGTGTCCACTGAGGTGTCCTGGATGATGCAGTAAAAAGGAATAAAAGAAAATAGGAAATTCCAGGAAATACCAGGACCACAGGATCAGATGGCTTCAAAATTACAAGAATGCCATTGACCAAAACTATAAATACCCCCCTTCCCACTCATTTGCATCACGGTTTTGGGCCTTTTAGAGAGAGGAGGAGGTGCTAGAGAGAGAAAGTGAGAGGAAGAAAGAAAGAAAGGAAGTTCTGGCAGAGCTGGAAGCAGAATAGAGATAGTAGAGTTCTGCTGAGCCTTTGAGGTAGTAACTAATCTTAGCTTTTATGTAATGGCTTTGTGATTTGTTGTGCTATTGTTTGGTTGGATTGTTGTCTTATATGTTATGCTTGAAGCTTTATTACAATGCTATGATCATATGTTATTGAATATGGAAGCACGCAGCATACTTATCTGTACACAATCACAAGCAAGCACTGTCACTCTGCATTGCATATATTGTTATGATTATTACTACTGAGATTCCCCCGAATCTCATTCCCATATATAACATTACAGGGGAGGTTCTGTCAAAATAAAATATGGAAATTTTAAGAGACGCCGTTAGGCTGCCAAAATTCTGGCAACGAAGAAGGAACAAAGAGAGGAACTGATACGTACTGTGTACGTAGGTGCTATCTAAGGAGACTGGAAGTGAGTGGACCTAGCCGGTTCATCTAGTCTTTCCTGGGTACTTACGTAGAATGGTAGTTCCTACGGGAATTACCGAATCGGTAGAAGATCGGTTACTCTCTACAGAAGGAATGTAGCGGTTGTGCTGCCGAATTTTAGGCAGGGAAAGATGTAATAGAAATATGAGAATTTGATGTATGCCTTGTTGTATGACATTGTATTATTTAATAATAAATATTGTTTATCATGTTCAATTTGTGAATGACGAATTAAGGGAGAAATTCGCAGGTCCTGAGGTAGCAGTGGTTTGACCTCAGTTTGACCTAGTAAACGAAGGAGTTTGGCTATGAAATTTGGCAGGCCAGTCGTACACATCTGGGGCATTATGTGGATAGGTAATAAGCCTCATTTGGATGTGCAGAACGAGATAAATTAATTTTCAAATTAAATGTCCCGAATAAGGAACTTGAGAGTAAAATTTTGAATTTCTGGGCTTAAGTTAAGATATAATCAAGCTAATATTGCTTCTGCAAGTGTACTCTGAGGAGTCTAAGGAAGGATGTTTCAGAAAGTGAGAAAAAGAAAGAAGAAAGGAAGTTCTGGTGGAGTTGGAAGCAGTATAGAAGTTCTGGAGTTCTGCTTTTGAGGTAGTAACTAATCCTAGCTTTTATATAATGTCTTTGTGATTTGTTGTGCTATTGTTTGGTTGGATTGTTGTCTTATATGTTATGCTTGAAGCTCTATTACAATGCTATGATCATATGTTATTGAATATGGAAGCATGCAGCATACTTATCTGTACACAATCATAAGCAAGCACTGTCACTCTGCATTACATATATTGTTATGATTGTTACTACTGAGATTCTTTTGAATCTCATTCCCATATATAACATTACAGGGGAGGCTATGTCAAAATAAAATTTAGAAATTTTAAGAGACGCCGTTATGCTGCCGAAATTCTGGCAAAGGAGCAGGGACAAAGAAAGGAATTGATACGTACTGTGTACGTAGGTGCTGTCTAAGGAGGCTGGAAGTGAGTGGACCTAGCAGGTTCATCCAGTCTTTCCTGGGTACTTACGTAGAATGGTAGTTCTTATGGGAATTACCGAATCGGTATAAAATCAGTTACTTTCTACAGAGGGAATGTAGCAGTTATGCTGCCGGATTTCAAACAGAGCAATATGTAATACAAATATGAGAATGTTGATCATGCATTGATGTATAACAGTTTATTATCTAATAATAAATATTATTTGGCATGGCTGACTGATATGTGATGGATGTATGTATGTGTATGTAAAGTTGAATGCTGAAAATTGTCCCTGTGAACAGTAATCCGTGGAGACCTATTGATGTTTGATAAATCACTAAAAATAGTAAATGGTTGAATAAATGTATGATATTTTTATGGTAAATAGTAGACATACTAATCTTCAATTTTATATATATAATGACTCATTTGGATGTCTACACAAAAAGATATAGATTATCAAAGTTGGGACCAGAATGCTGGGTTCAGGAGAAAATCACCGGATGAACAGTAAAGTGTTAACGTTATCCTACGTTGACTTGGTCAAAGATTGGTCAACCAGTTATTTTTCCATGAAATATAACTGAGTTAGCTTCATGTATCAATTTGAACCACTTCATTTCGATTTTTCTAGAATTAGTTATAATTTTTCAAAGTCAAGTCACTCATCTGGAATTGGCCATAGTGAACAGTACCCGATAAGAGTAAAATTCCAGATTGAGAATTTGGACTTCAATGACCCTGAAAGTGGTTCCAAGTGCTACTAAATGGTCCCGAAGATGCACGAAAATAAGGATGTGACACTTTATACACGTTATCTTCAAATATTGCATTGGTAGAAGCTTCCTAAAATTCGATGAATACTCTTATGGCACCATGAGTTAGCATCGTGAAAGTGTTTTTCCTAGTATTGCAAGAAGAAGCATTGTGACCCTTATGGTTACAATACGTACATCTAGTAAAAGGATTAGATGATTGAACAATGGTTCTAAAATAATTTAAATATGATTTTTCTCCACTCTTCTTCTTCCCTCTACTTTTATCTAGAGTTGGATCGTATCTAATTCTAGATTTGTCTGAGATGTACCTCTGAATTCCTAAGATTACTTTAAGCATCTTACTTCCTTTAGCGAACATTTCAAGAGTTTTAGTTAACTCTTGATTCTTTGTCTCAGTGATTTCATATTTAGTATAGGATTGTATTGTTGTGAATTGAACAGATTGAGCATTAGTCTCAATTCGTTTTTCTAATACTTTTACTTTCTTTTTGGAGCTTATAAACTCCTTAGCTATTTTAAGTAATTCACTTCATAAATCATTGTATTAAGATAATAGTTCATCATAAGTGGGTTCGAGATTAATTACCTCATCAGTATCATATTCTTCTTACTCTTGGGCAACAAGACATATGTTAGCCACTTCCTCTTTATCACTGTCTTCATCATTTGATGATGAGCTATCTCCCCAGATGGACATTACCAAAGCCTTTCTCCTTTGATACTTGTCCTTTTTCTTTTCTTTATCTTTCTTTGATAGTTGTGGACAGTCTACTTTGATTTGACTAGGCTTCGTGCATTCGAAGCAAATGATTTGATCCTGTGCTAATGTTGAAGGAAGTTTCATTTTGATTGAAAATTCCTTTTAGCTCTATTTTTGTAGAATTTTCAAAATCTTTTGACAATAAGACCAATTTCCTCGTCTTCTAGCTCATCATCTTCTTTATCACTTTCTTAAGCTTTGAGAGCAATCCATGTACGACTCTTTTCTTTTAAGTCTTTCTTGTACTTCTTTTTGCTCTCAAACTCTGATAGTCTTTCAAAGAGTGCAGCTACTGATCGCATTGACTCTCCTTTGGATTCTTCGATAGCTATCACTTTTAGGTCCCACTCTCTGGTAAGGCTATCGAGAATTTTCCTCAGTTGATCCTTTTGATTGTATCTCTTGCCAAGTGCAATTAAGTGATTCATTAAGTGGGAGAATATGACTTCCATGTCTCTAATGCTTTCTCCTAGATTCATTTGAAATAACTCGAACTCGATGATGAGAATATTGATTCTACTTTGCTTAGTTCCAGATGTCCCTTCGTGAGCAATCTCCAATGATTCCAACATTTCCTTCGTTATCTCCAAACTAGATATTGACTGCCAACACATGTGAGTATATTGACTGCCTTGTCGTTCAACACGATCTACTTCTTATCATCATCATCAAACTCACTTAGAGTTTTTTGGGATCTTCCAACCATCTACTATCTTTATTGAATCGTAGTTCCCTTCTTGAATTATGTCCCATAACTCATGCTCTAAAGCCTCAATGAATATCTTTATTTTCATATTCCAGAACATGAAATTTTTTATGTTTAATTCTGTAGGCTTTGTTGTATTCCTTCAAGTTGAACATTATCACCAAATTCTACCATAGATCTTTAAGTCCTTTTTAAAGAGACCTGCTTTGATATCAAATGTTAGTTTCGAGAGTTTCACCCAAGAGGGGGGTTGAATTGTGTGATATTTAAAAACTTAAAATTTAAATAAAATCAAAGAGATTAAGTAAAGCTTTGGCTTTGCCTAATTGGTTTGGCATCATCATTGAGCAAGATTCTATGTGTACAAATGATAGAATCTATCCCTTAATGGCATATAGAGTCCAACCTAGAGCTTCCTTATTCATCCTAAGTATACTTAAAAGTCTAGACTCTTTATCTACAATCCAGGAGTTTGAAATAATCACAGGCAATTTAGAGTCAACTTTTAAGAAAGCATACTTAAGATTAGAAGGTAAATTTTTCAATTCAAGTATAGGTGTCATATCCTAATTTTTTTCTATCTGTATAAGACTGTGAGAAAGAGGTTAGAAAGGGATTGGGACATTGACTAGAAGAAAAGATAATGGTTAGAGAAGGTTTAAGTTATGAAAAGAAAAGGAAATATAGAAATAAGAAAGAAAGGGACTAAATTGAAAAGTTAAAAAGTACTAAGGAAGAAAGAAAATGCAAGAGGAACTTGTTTGAAAAGTTAAAAAGTTTTTAGGGGCAAAAGTGTAATTATGAGAAAATTTGGCTGAAAATGGCCAAAAATTGTTCAGGAGCATTTTAGTCCCAAATTTTATCAAGAAATAGAGAAAATTATTTTGATCATAATCGTGTATGTAAGAATTTTGAATTGAGGTATCGAAAAATTTATATTAATTTTTGAAGTTCTAGAAATTACTTAAAATTTTTATAGAACCTTCTAGACCTTAGAATGTGATGAAATTTTACAAAAAAATTACTATATTAATTATAATAATTTATGAAAGTGACAAAACTTTAAAAGGGGCATTGTAGAATTTATAATGGAATTTAAGGTTTGTTAGGCACCCGGTAAAGGCTACAGGAGATTTTCTTGGGATTTAAGCCAACTGAAAAATTGGCTTGGACTAGGCTTAGGGTGGCATCCAAAGAGGCCCAAAACGTGCTCCAATGATTCTAGAAGGCCCAGGTATTTAGTAAAGTATAATTACCCAGTTACAGTTATAACTGGGAAATTGATCTAATAAAGAGATTTTTATTAGTATTCTTTCGAAAAGTGTTCCCTAGACAAATAATGCCATTGGAACACATAACAATTATTAGACTAAAGGACGGTATAATAAATTAGAAAAATCTCTCAATATGGTACAAGATTGGATGGAACCGGACTGAATGACTCTGGAATATCCCACAGCTCTCTAAAAGTAGTGAGTTGGAGTGTAAGGTGTCCCAGTTGCTATTTTAAGAAGGAGGATTTTTAACCAAGTAATTAAGAATAAAATAATCAAAGAAATAAGTTAATCCATGATTAAACTCTTAATCAATCAATTAGAAGTACGATTAGGGCACTATAATAATTAGCACTTACCAAGGGTAATTTAGTCCCAAGAGCTCTAAAATTACATTATAAATAGCCCCATCCCTTCGCAAAACTGATGAGCTTAAGAAGGCCTAAGGAAACTCTTGTGGTTTGAAAACTCAAGCAATTCAAGGTACCTAGAGATCAAGCAAGTTAGGAATTAAGGTGAGTAATCTATCCTAGCTTATATTACTTCAATTTAAGAGCTTGAATCTAGGATTTTAATGGATGAAATTTGAGATATTCCCATTGGTTGCTTGCTGGCCAAAACTATAGAAGAAAGGGGGAAGAGGAAAACAAAGTTAGGATTATGTAATCTTAACCTAGACAAGCTTATATTGATGGTTATTACTTGAATTAATTGTGTAATCCTTTAATTCCAACATGGATTGTGTAAGGAATTGGAAGACACGCAGCGGAAATTAACTTTAAAAATTTTTCCATTCCCTGCCAGGATCTACTGAATGTGTTTAAGTCAAGTAGAAAGAAGTGTTACCTTCGGTATTCGAACTGTAGTCGCGACCTCCGTATCCACTAGTCGCGACTCTTCGCCTCTGGAATTTTCAGTTGCGACCCACTCAGCTTCTAGTCATGACCTGTCGCCTCTGGAGTTTTCTGTCGTGACCTTCGCAGCTTCTAGTCACAACCTGTCGTCTCTGGAGTTGTCAGTCGCGACTTACTCAGCTTCTAGTCGTGACCTGTCATCTCTTTTCGATTTTCTGACATTCAGGAGCCTGTATGGTCGCGACCTAAGTGTCTACGCGTCGCGACTTGTCGTCGTACCTGGTGCTCTCTCCTCGATCGTAAGAAGTTGACAACTCAGATCGGCTTCCTCTACCGGTATCCACACGAACAGCGTTCCAACCACGAACGACGTGCTAGCACCTCTTTTCCCTCTAGGGCTTTCTCGAGATTCCATCCTCACCGTCTCTATTTTGGTAGTTTCTTATCTGCAAACCTTTTGTACTCTCCTTGCCCCTTTTTGTCTCTCACAGAACCCTAGCCCCTAATGTCAAATATATAGGATGCTATCGGTGTTCTGATTGGGTTGGATTTCAGAATTAATCTTATATTAATTCTGAAATTAATACAATATCATATATTGCATAATTTGATAAGAAACTAATTAAATAAATATAGTTTATATTAAATCCGTCCCACAGATTTAATTCACCTATTCATTTAATTTAAAATAAAGATGAGACAGAATTATATTTGATTTATTCTCATAAATCAAATTTAAGATATCATATTAATTTGAATTTCAAATTCAAATAGATCATATCAATTTAAATTCAAATTTAAAAGTGATAGAGATTTAATTTATCCTTATAAATTAAATCTTACAAATATCTCTTATATTATATATAATATATATATGAATTTATATATATATAAAATATATATCCACCCTAGATTATTCATTGAATCTGGACATATCTTAGATTCAATGAATCTGGACATCATAGCTCGTGTTGGGCTATTTTGTGTGCG
Organism: Leucaena leucocephala; assembly: GCA_037074615.1. Lineage (NCBI taxonomy): Eukaryota > Viridiplantae > Streptophyta > Magnoliopsida > Fabales > Fabaceae > Leucaena > Leucaena leucocephala. The sequence continues at coordinate 19,991,400 of CM073532.1, read as the reverse complement.
ACCCTGTAGGCCCATATGAAGTTGGCAGTGGGCCAGTTACTATACTGATCCACAAGTCATAAGCGGTCTCTAACAATAATTATGACTACCCAAATCATATGAGGATCGATGAACGATATTACCTTTCATACAACAATATCACGTCCCTTTTGTCACACGATATTTTGGTCATGGATGAGGCATGAAGAACGTCATCCTCTTGTTCCTGACCGTTACTTTCTCGATCCCTGAGTAGTCTGACTATAGAAATGGAACTACCTTTCTATTACAATATGGCCATATATTTCTCAGACTAACTCATCGAGGGGCCCAGTAATATCTCTCTACAAATGTGAGGGACAAATTCCATCTTGACCATTCACATTCCTCCGCATGAAAAACCACTAAGCCCGAACATAGTCTTTATGATCACTCGGTCAAAAATAACTTTTGACTAGGTCAAAGCTGAGCGTTTTTCATGTAGGAATCCATGATGATCTCAGGTCAAAGGGCATAGTGACATGGTCTGTATATGAGAGAAGCTTATGACTTAACCCATGCAGCTCTCTCATAGCGGGTCGGTCCAACACCCTGTACTCTTACATGTGCCTATGACTTTGATTTATATCTCTATATATCTTCAAAGTCATACTGGTCTTATTTCATCTCTGCTCCCGCATAGATGACCGACCAGGGACATTTAGGATAAGATCATGAGTTATCCAAGGATGGTCATTGAAACATCCTCCCTTAGACCCCTCAGAGTACACTTGCGGAAGCGATATTGGCTTGATAATATCTTAACTTAAGCCCAGAAATTAAAATTTTACTCTTAAGTTCCTTATTCTGAACCTTTACTTTGAAAAATAATTTATCTCATTCTACACATCCAAATGAGGCTTATTACCTATCCACATAATGCCCCAGATGTGTGCTACTGGCTCACCAAATTTCGTGGCCAAATTCCTTTATTTACTAGGTCAAATTGAGGTTGGAACACTGCTACCTCAAGACCTGCCAATTTCTCTCTCATAATTTCTCATACACAAATTGAATATGCAAAACAATATTTATATTAAATAATAAATTGTCATACAGCAGGGCATGCACAAAATCCTCATATCTCTATTACATCTTTCCTGCCATAAATTCGGCAGTATAACTACTAGGCTTCATCTTTACAAATAACTGATCTTGTACTAATTCGGTAATCCCCGTCAGAACTACCATTCTACGTAAGTACCCAGGAAAGACTGGATAAACCGACTAGGTCCACTCACTTACAGACTCCTTAGACAGTACCTACATACACAGTACGTATCATCTCCTTTCTTCATTACTGATATTTTGCCATAATTTTGGCAGCATAACGGCGTCTGTCAGCATTCTCAAAATTCACTTTAACATAACCTCCCTGTAATGGGTTATACATTGGGGATGAGATTCGGGGGAATCTCAGTAGTAATAATCATAACAATATATGTAATGCAGTGTGATAGTGCTTGCTTGTGATTGTGTACAGATAAATATGCCGCGTGCTTCCATACTCAATAATGACATATGATCATAGCATTATGTAGTAGAGCTTTAGACATAACATATAAGACAATAATCTAACCAAACAATAGCACATCAAATCACAAAGTCATTACATAAAAGCTAGGATTAGTTACTACCTGGCTAGCTTAGCGGAACTCTACTATCTCTATACTGCTTCCAGCTCCGCCAGAACTTCCTTCCTTCTTTCTTTCTTTCTTTCTCTCACTTTCTCTCTCTAGAACTTCCTTCTCTCTCTAAATTGGCTCTTGGCCTTGGGATGTATGAAAATGGGAGGGGGAGGGGGGGAGGGGGTATTTATACTTTTCATGGATGACATTTCTATAATTCTCAAGAACTTTAATCTTGTGGCCACCGATTTTTCTGAAATTTCCTATTTTCTTTAATCCAACTTATTGCATCATCATGGTGATGTCATCTTGATGACTCATCATGATGACTCATGGCCTTTCATAATTACCTGCTGACTTAACATGGTGACTCAGTGTTCCAGAGCATTCTAGAGTCTTGCACTGGAATACACGGCTGAGATCGTGCCACGTGTCCTCAACTTTTTCTTCTCCCTCTAGATAAGTGCCATATGGCGTCTTGCTGGCACCTTTCATGCCATCCCATGACTTCCAGATAAGTCCAAAACTTTATCTGATCAATTCCCCGGTTATCACGTCAACCGAGTAACCTTACTTTATTGAAACAGCACTAAAATATTATTTTAATGCCACTTTAACCCACATATGCCTTGGGCTACGTTTTTGCACTCTGGGACTGCTATCTTGGGCCCTGATCAAGCTCAAGTACTCTGATGGCTTGATTTCCAAGAAATATCACTTGGCAAATTACCAAAATGCCCTTGGTTCCTCTTTATTTACTTTAATAAGTCTAGGGGTATTATTGTCTTTTCACATCTTACTAGAGTATTCTCTGACACTGGTCAACTATCCAGATAACCTTTCTTGACTGTCTATCCTTAGACATACTAGATGGCTTCTGGCCATAGTCCGATCATCTCTATTCTGACTACTTTTTCTTTACCGATTATAACTATAAATTCTCATCTTCAAGAATTTTTACAGAAAAATCGGGACCTCAAATCAAAATTCTGTGTTGCGTCATTCAACCCGAAATTCTTTTCTCTATCTCCCAATATTTTCAGATATTAAATTCGGACCGGGCTATTTGGGCCTGAAAGTACGCTCGCGCGCACACTTTTCAAAATGACCATTTTAGCCTTGGTCACATTTCTAATTCTTACATACTTATAGGGACCTCATATGCATATTTCACAATTCAGTGAAATGATCAGCATAATTTTCTCTATTTTTTAGTAAAATATGGTACTCATCGGCTATCAGCCCGATCTTTCCCATAATTATGATTATGCCCCTGAATTCTCTTTCTGGCATCTTTACTTATCTTCCTATCTTTCATCTTAAGTTCTAGAAATTCTCTTTCAACAACTCATCCCCTGAGCTCTTCGGGAGTCATTGTTAATTGAAAGGCTCGACAACCCGCCCATATCAGGTTATCTTACTCAGGAGCCAGCCCATATCTAGCTACCTGCAGAATTCCTAGGCTTAAAACTTAGGATATTCCTTGCATTCCTCTTTTTGAACCTAGGTGAACTGTCCATATTTTGTAGGTCAAAGACTTAACTCATCTTCAAATCCTGAGGAAATTAGCTCATCCCTCGGATTCCTACAAAATATAGGTAAGTGATCTGCCCATATCAGATTACTACCCTTGGACTACAGGTTTAGCAGCCTGCCCATATCAGACTACCTCCTAGTTCTCCTAGACCCAAAAATCGGGATGTTACAGTCATCACAGTAAGAATGCAAATAATGTGATAACATAATTAAGAAATTCATAAATCAATAATGTTCATAATACAATGATTGGCCCCTAGAGCACAATTTCCAACATCCTTCCACTTGTACTTGGTCCAATCATTAATTTAACTAATTCCCATTGACCTTACATGACACTCATGCTTTGCTTGCACAAGCAGCTTTGTTAGAGGATCAGCAACATTGTCTTCTCCTGCTACCTTGCATATTTTTATATCACCTCTATCATTGATTTCTCTGATGAGATGAAATCGCCTGAGTATATGCTTGGTCCTTTGATGTGACCTAGGCTCTTTGGCCTGTGCAATGGCACTACTATTGTCATAGAACAAAGTTATTGGATCTGAGATGGTAGGTACCACCCCTAGTTTAGTAATGAACTTCCTTATCCAAACGGCCTCCTTAGCTGCATCAGATGCTGCTATATACTCAGCTTCTGTTGTAGAATATGCTACAGTGCTCTGCTTAGAGCTTTTCCAGCTTACTGCTCCATTATTCAGGAGGAATATGTATCCAGATTGCGATTTCTAGTCGTCTTGGTCAGTTTGGAAACTTGCATCTGTGTAACCAGTTACACAGAGCTCATCATCCAATCCACCATAGACCAAGAATAAGTCCTTAGTCATTCTTAAGTACTTAAGGATATTCTTGACAGTAGTACAATGGCCCTCACTGGGGTCCTGTTGATATATGCCAGTCATACTTAAGGCAAATGAGATATCCAGTCGAGTACATAACATGGCATACATGATAGATCCTATGGCCGAGGCATATGGAACCTTGTTCATGCGACCTCGCTGATCAGGTGTACTAGGACACAAATCCTTGCTGAGGTGAATACCATGAGACATGGGTATGAAACCTGAAACATCCTCCCTTAGATCCCTAAGAGTACACTTGCGGAAGTGATGCAGGCTAAATTATATCTTAACTTAAGTCCAGAAATTTAAAATTTTACTCTTATATTCCTTATTCTGGACCTTTACTTTGAGAACGAATTTATCTCATTTTACACATCCAAATGAGGCTTATTACCTATCCACGTAACGCCCCAGATGTGTACTACTGGCTCACCAAATTTTGTGGCCAAACTCTTTCATTTACTAGGTCAAACTGAGGTCGGAACACCGCTGCCTCAGGACCTGCGAATTTCCTCATACACAAACTGAACATGCCAAACAATATTTATTATTAAATAATAAATTGTTATACAAAAGGGCATGCACAAAATCCTCCTATTTCTATTACATCTTTTCCTGTCTGAAATCTGGCAGTATAACTGCTATACTTCATCTTTACAAATAACTGATCTTGTACTGATTCGGTAATTCCCGTGAGAACTACCATTCTACGTAAGTACCCAGGAAAGACTGGATGAATCGGCTAGGTCCACTCACTTCCAGACTCCTTAGACAGTACCTACGTACACAGTACGTATCATATCCTTTCTTCATTACTGACATTTTGCCATAATTTTGGCAGCATAACGGCGTCTTTTAGCATTCTTAAAATTCACTTCAACATAACCTCCCTGGCTAGCTTAGCAGAACTCTACTATCTCTATACTGCTTCTAGCTCCGCCAGAACTTCCTTCTTTCTTTCTTTCTTCCTCTTTCTCTCTCTAGAACTTACTTCTCTCTCTTTATGGGCACTTGGCCGTGAAGACAATGGTAAGGGGAGGGGGTATTTATACTTGAGGCAAGGTGGAATGAATGGTCCAGATCAATTCTCAACGAGTGGCTCAGATTGCTTTGCTTGCTCACCAAGTTTCGCTTATGTCATCGTGATGACATCATCCTCCATAATGACTCATCAAACATGACATTATCATGGGACACCTCACATGCTAGGTGGCGCAATGGTGGGGCCCTCAGGACACCTCACCAGCTGACTCAGCGCTTCCAGAGCATTCCAGAGTCCTGCACCGGAATACACAGCTTAGATCGTACCACGTGTCCTTCACCTTTTTCTAGCTTTTTCTACTTTCCTTATACTCATGCCATGTGGCGCCTTGTGGGTCCCATGAGGAAATCTTTTTCGCCACCTCATGGCTTCCAGATAAGTCCAGGACTTTATCTGATCACCTCCCCGGTCATCATGCCAACCGAGTAACTTTACTTTATTGAACAGTTACTAAAACATTATTTTAATGCCACTTTTTCTCACATAAATCATGGGCTACGTTTTTGCACTCTGGGACTGCTATCTTGGGCCCTGAACAAGCTCAAGTACTCTGATGGCTCGATTCCCAAGAAATATCCCTTGGCAAATTACCAAAATGCCCTTGGTTCCTCTTTCTTTACTTTAATGCATCTAGGGGCATTATTGTCTTTTCACATCTTACCAGAGTATTCTCTGACCCTGGTCAACTACCAGATAACCTCTCTGGACTGACTAACCTTATTCAAATGACCAAAATACCCTTTACTCATTCTTCAGCTATTTTATAACATAAGGACATTTTCGTCATTTTACACCTTTTTGGGGACACCGGCCCCTTTTATCATATAGACTGCCATACTGACTCTAGACATCCCTTTGTATCATTACGGGCCTCTGACTGATGTCATTTGAGCTCATTCAGTCTCAGTTTGAATACCGATAAATCTCCTAATCGGATACCCGGAGGTCACAAACTCCCACAAACTCCCATAGCAGTTATACTGGCGGATTTCAGACAGGAAAAGATGTAATAGAAATAGGAGGATTTTGTGCATGTCCTTTTGTATAACAATTTATTATTTAATAATAAATATTGTTTGGCATGTTCAGTTTATCTCATTTTACACATCCAAATAAGGCTTATTACCTATCAACATAATGCCCCAGATGTGTACTACTGGCTCACCAAATTTCATGGCCAAATTCTTTCATTTACTAGGTCAATCTGAGGTCAGAACACTTCTACCTCATGACCTACGAATTTCTCTCTCTTAATTCCTCATACACAAGTTGAACATGCCAAACAATAGTCATTATTAAATAATAAATTGTCATACAAGAGGCAGACACAAAATCCTCCTATTTCTATTACATCTTTTCCTGTCTGAAATTCGGCAGTATAACTGCTAGGCTTCAACTTTACAAATAACTGATCTTGTACTGATTCGGCAATTCTCGTGAGAACTACCATTCTACGTAAGTACCCAGGAAAGACTGGATGAACCGGCTAGGTCCACTCACTTCCAGACTCCTTAGACAGTACCTACGTACACAGTACGTATCAGCTCCTTTCTTCGTTACTGCCATTTTGCCATAATTTTGGCAGTATAACGGCGTCTTTCAGCATTCTTAAAATTCACTTCAACATAACCTCCCTGTAATGGGTTAGACATGGGGAATGAGATTCGGGGGAATCTCAGTAGTAAATAATCATAAAAATATATGTAATGCAGTGTGACAGTGCTTGCTTGTGATTGTGTACAGATAAGTATGCTGCGTGCTTCCATACTCAATAACATATGATCATAGCATTGTAGTAGAGCTTCAGACATAACATATAAGACAACAATCCAACCAAACAATAGCACATCAAATCACAAAGTCATTACATAAAAGCTAGGATTAGTTACTATCTTAAAAGCTTAGCAGAACTCTAGAATCTCTATACTGCTTCCTTCTCCGCCAGAACTTCCTTTCTTTCTTTCTTTCACTTTCTCTCTCTCTAGATCTCACTTCTCTCTCTTATTCTTGCTCTTGACCATGAAGACAAATGAAAGGGGGAAGGGGGTATTTATAGTTTCCATGGATGGCATTCCTATAATTCTTAAGAACTCTAAACTTGTGACCATCATTTTTCCTGGAATTTCCTATTTTCTTTTCCATTTATGACATCATCACCATGACATCATCCAAGGGACACCTCATGGGACACCTAATCTCTCACATGGCGAAAATGAAGGTCCAAGAAGCCTCTGGAGAAATTCCAGTCCAATCCGGTACCGGCCCGGGCCGATTTCCCAAAAACCGGACTGTTTTCTGAATCTAATTTTTCTGAAATGCCATAAACCCCTCGGTTGAGCTGACATAAGCGAAACTTGGTGAGCAAGCTCATCAAGTTTCACTTATATGCCAACTCCAACCACACATAGAGGATAATGCCAGTAGTGAAAATTCTACCTTGCCTCAAGTATAAATACCCCCTCCCCTTGCCAATTTTATCATATGTCAGGGAGTTGAAATATCTTTCCATATTGTTTCATTATTTAGGGGTACTTATGCCAATGAACCAAAATTATGGCATTATAGAGGATTATATAGTAAAATTTCATTACGGGTTTATCATATGTTACAATTTTATCAAGTATAGCACAGTTCAGTGAATCTTATGTCAGGGAGGTAGTGGAAATTTTATGATCATTTCTGAATGTTTCATTTAGAAACATCCTCCCTTAGATCCCTCAGAGTACACTTGCGGAAGTGATGCAGGCTCAATTATATCTTAACTTAAGTCCAGAAATTTAAAATTTTACTCTTATGTTCCTTATTCTGGACCTTTATTTTGAGAACGAATTTATCTCATTTTACACATCCAAATGAGGCTTATTACCTATCCACGTAACGCCCCAGATGTGTACTACTGCTTACCAAATTTCGTAGCCAAACTCTTTCATTTACTAGGTCAAACTGAGGTCGGAACACCACTGCCTCAGGACCTGCGAATTTCCTCATACACAAACTGAACATGCCAAACAATATTTATTATTAAATAATAAATTGTTATACAAAAGGACATGCACAAAATCCTCCTATTTCTATTACATCTTTTTCTGTCTGAAATCCGCCAGTATAACTGCTATACTTCATCTTTACAAATAACTGATCTTGTACTGATTCGGTAATTCCCGTGAGAACTACCATTCTATGTAAGTACCCAGGAAAGACTGGATGAACCGGCTAGGTCCACTCACTTCCAGACTCCTTAGACAGTACCTACGTACACAGTACGTATCATATCCTTTCTTCTTACTGACATTTTGCCATAATTTTGCCAGCATAACGGCGTCTTTCAGTATTCTTAAAATTCACTTCAACATAACCTCCCTGTAATGGGTTAGACATGGGGAATGAGATTCGGAGGAATCTCAGTAGCAATAACCATAACAATATATGTAATGCAGTGTGATAGTGCTTGCTTGTGATTGTGTACAGATAAGTATGATGCTTGCTTCCATACTCAAAAATAACATATGATCATAGCATTATGTAGTAGAGCTTCAAGCATAACATATAAGACAACAATCCAACCAAACAATAGCACATCAAATCACAAAGTCGTTACATAAAAGCTAGGATTAGTTACTACCTGGCTAGCTTAGCAGAACTCTACTATCTCTATACTGCTTCCAGCTCCGCCAGAACTTCCTTCTTTCTTTCTTTCTTCCTCTTTCTCTCTCTAGAACTTACTTCTCTCTCTTTATGGGCTCTTGGCCGTGAAGACAATGGCAAGGGGGAGGGGTATTTATACTTGAGGCAAGGTGAAATGAATGGTCTAGATCAATTCTCAACGAGTGGCTCAGATTGCTTTGCGTGCTCACCAAGTTTCGCTTATGTCATCGTGATGACATCATCCTCCATAATGACTCATCAAACATGACATCATCATGGGACACCTCACATGCTAGGTGGCGCAATGGTGGGGCCCTCAGGACACCTCACCAGCTGACTCAGCGCTTCCAGAGAATTCCAGAGTCTTGCACCGGAATACAGGCTGAGATCGTGCCACGTGTCCTTCACCTCTTTCTAGCTTTTTCTACTTTCCTTATACTCATGCCATGTGGCGCCTTGTGGGTCCCATGAGGACACCTTTTTCGCCACCTCAGGGCCTCCAGATAAGTCCAGGACTTTATCTGATCACCTCCCCGATCATCACGCCAACCGAGTAACTTTACTTTATTGAAAAGTCACTAAAACATTATTTTAATGCCACTTTTTCTCACATAATTCATGGGCTATGTTTTTGCACTCTGGGACTGCTATCTTGGGCCCTGATCCAGCTCAAGTACTCTGATGGCTCGATTCCCAAGAAACATTGAAACATCCTTCCTTTCATATGTCTTAGGGACCATTCAGTAGCATTTAGAACCACTTTCAAGGTCATTGAAGTCGAATTCCCCAATCTGGAATTTTACTCTTATCGAGTACTGTTCACTTGAAAATTCCAGATGAGTGACCTGACTTCGAAAAATCATAACTAATTCTAGAAAAATCAAAATGAAGTGGTTCCAATTGCTAAATGAATCTAACTCAATTATATTTCATGAAAAAATAACTCGTTGAACATGCATTGACCTAGTCAACGTCAGTCAACGTTTCTATTTTACTGTTCATCCAGCGTTTTTCTCCTGAATCCAGCATTCTGGTCCCAACTTTGATAATTTATATCTCCTTGTGTAGACATCCAAATGAGACATTTTATATATAAAATTAAATCTTGGTATGTCTACTATTTACCATAAAAATTTCGTACATTTGTTCATCCATTTACTATTTTTAATCATTTATCAAACATGACCTTGTCACCACGTATTACTGTTCATAGCGTTAATTTTCAGCAACCAACATTACATACATAGGCATACATCCATCATATATCAGTCAAACATGCCAAACAACAATTATTATCAATTAATAAGTTGTTTTACATCCAGTCATGTACATAAATTCTCATATCTCTATTACATCTTTTCCTGCCTGAAATCCGGCAGCATAACGGCGTCTCTTAAAATTCCCAGAATTCATTTTGACATAACCTCCCCTATAATGGTTTACTTATTGGGATGAGATTCGGGGGAATCTCAGTAGCAACAATCATAACAATATATGTAATGCAGAGTGACAGTGCTTGCTTGTGATTGTGTACAGATAAGTATGCTGCGTGCTTCCATGCTTAGTAACATATGATCATAGCATTATAGCAGAGCTTCAGACATAACATATAAGACAACAATCCAACCAAACAATAGCACAACAAATCACAAAGTCATTACATAAAAGCTAGGATTAGTTACTACCTGGCTAGCTTAGCAGAACTCCATTATCCTTATTCTGCTTCCAGCTCCGCCAGAACTTCCTTACTTCCTTTTCTCCTTTCTCTCTTCCTTTCCTTCTCCTTCTCTCTCTTCTTTCTCTCCCTTCTCCCTTGCCTTGCGTGAATGAAAATAGAATGGAGGGGGGTATTTATAATTGCCTTCAATGGCAATTCTGCAGTTTCCATGAACTTTGATCCTGCGGTCCTGGTTTTTCCTATTTTCTTTAATTCCTCCTTTACTGCATCATGCATGACATCATTGGGACACCTCATCAGGACACCTCAGCGCCACATTTATCACATGTCTGAAATCTTGGACACCTCAGCAGCTGACTCAGCATGCTGACTCACCGGTCCAGTCTCTTGCCTCGTAATACGTGTCCTCAACTTTTTCTTCTGCCTTTATGTTGGCGCCATGTGTCATCTTACTGGCACCTGTCACGCCTTCCAATGCTATCCAGATAAATCCAGGACTTTGTCTGATCGCCTCCTCGGTTATCGTGCCGACCGAGTAACTTTACTTTATTGAAACAGCATTAAAATAGTATTTTAATGCCACTTTTTCCCACATATCACTGGGCCTACGTTTTTGGGCTCTGGGAATGTTATCTTGGATCCTGATCAAGCCCAAGTACTCTGATGGCTCGATTCCCAAGAAACAGCCCTTGGCAAATTACCAAAATACCCTTGGGTGCCCTTTCTTGCACTATTTTAACCCTAAGGGTAAAATCGTCATTTCATACCCTTCTGTACTCTGTCAGGGTATATACTGACTCTCAGTAACTTTATCTGTATGTACCTTGGCTCCTGGTCCTGTCCAGAATTACCAAAATGCCCTCCATTCATCTGTTACACTTTTGTACAACACAGGGGCATTTTCGTAATTTCACACTTTTCCGGGGTTCTGCCGGACACTGGCCCACCTATCAGTCCAAGTGTCTTACTGGGCCTCTGTTGGCGCCATTATTGGGCCTTTCTGGGTCCAATACCTTCATGGCACGCATTACGAGGAATCTTCCCCCGTTAATAATTATTGAATATTTATCTATTATTCACCGTTTATACACATATCCGGACACCGGCTCCTTCTGTCCGAAACACTAGCCTGCGGTGTTCAGGCATCCCTGTGAGTCATATCAGTCATCTGACTGAGGTCATCCGAACTCATTCAGTCCCCTTTCAAATACCGATAAATCTCCCTATCGGATCCCCGGAGGCCTCACACTCCCGTCTGGATTTTCTGATTTGCGAATAACTTTTTCTACAGGCCTCCTATCGGTATTCTGTCAGTTTCCCGACATCCGCCCCATAAGGACGTATCATCCTGTATTTTCTCACCTAGATCTGAATTCTAGGATATCCGGTATGAATTTTTATAACTTTTGGACGATCAGTCCATTTCTGGCTATCTGGAGTCTTCAAAAATTCCTGTATTAAGCCAGATTACCGAGCGTCACTTGCTCTCTCTACCGGTGAAATCTGGGACTGAAATGCTTTCGGACAGTCCAAACCACTTCCGGCCTGACTTTCTTTAATTACAATTTAGCCCCAGGGAACTTTTTTTCTTTTCATTTAAGTCCCTTTTTACTTGGCTAAAATTACACTTAAGGACCCCACATTTTTGTCTACTTTCCTTTTTTGGCCTTGAAACTTTCCATAATTACACTTAAGTCCTTTCATTTCCTTTGCTAGGTCTAGGGGCATTATTGTCTTTTCATATTTTACCAGAGTATTCTCTGGCCCTGGACAACTATCCAGATACCCCTTCTTGACTGTCTAACCTTAGCCAAATGACCAAAATACCCTTTACTCATTCTTCAGTTATTCTATAACATAAGGGCATTTTCGTCATTTTGCACATTTTCCCGGACACGGGCCCCTCTTACCCCTGAACTGATATTATGGGCCTGGGCCTTCCCTGGTGTCACTACGGGCCTTAGACAACACTATATGGCCTCTAGCCATTGTCCGATCATTTCTATTCGGACTGCCTTTCCTTTACCGATTATAACTGTAAATTCCCATCTTCAGGAATTTTTACAGAAAAATCGGGACCTCAAATCAAAATTCTGTGACGCCTCATTCAATCCAGAATCATTTTCTCTATCTCCCGGTATTTTCAGATATTTTATCCGGACCGGGCTATTTTGGCCTGAAAAAGCACTCACGCGCATACTTTTCCGAAATGACCATTTTACCCCTGGTCATAATTCTAATTCTTTCATACACCTAGAGACCTCATATGTACATTTCACAGTTCAGTGAAATGATCAACATAATTTTCTCTATTTTCTGACAAAATATGGTACTCATCGGCCACCAGTCCGATCTTTCCCATAATTACGATTATGCCCTTGAATTCTCCTTCTGGCATCTCTAGGCCTAAAAATTGGGGTGTTACATTTCTACCCCCCTTAAAATAAATTTCGTCCTCGAAATTTACTTGGCATCTTAGTCAACGATCCTAGATATAGCTCTTCTGTATATCCTTTCCTGGTTTATGACTAAGGCTTGGGGCATTCATCCTCTTATACTTAGGGACAACTCATTACACTTGTGAGTAGTGTCCATTTCTTTCATATTTTATCCCACAGAATTCTGATGTAATTCTGGGGTCTACCTCACTCCTCTTATACTTTGCTAATCTCTTAGGAGAAATATTGTTCTTCTGACTTTCTTTCTCCTGATACGAGATCATAACCCAGATAACTTCTCTGACTTTTCTTAACTGTTCTCATAACTTCATGCATCTATGCCAAACCTTTGTGGCATTTGCACTTTCTTATCCCTTCTTAGGGCTTACATATCATTAGGCTACTCTCTTGCCTTAGCACCTTTCAATTTAACGTGCTACTGGGTTAGGGCTAGATTACTCTTTATATAGCTTTAGGCCCTAGCAATCTCTTTCTTATAGAACTACGTTCTATCTTTGCTTTGCCTTAGACCCTCTTCTCTAGGTCTCTCTGGCCTTTTAACCTCTCATGACTTGTTATCATGACCACTTTCTTTAGATCCGAAAAGAACTCTTCATTATCCATATCATCATCTAGGCATATAGTTCCTTACAGCTCAGTCGCCCTTACAGCTATGGTTCTTCTTAACCATTCTTAGGGTCGACCTTAGGGAATATTGAAGACTATGTCTGGGGTAAGAGCAAATACCTTTCCTAGGGATGTCCGCATTCTTAGGCAACCTTTTGCAAAGTGGCCTTTCTTACCACAACTGCTTTGCCCTGCTCGACATTCCCATGTGACATGGCTCTTTCCACCACATTGACATCTCTGCTCTCCAATCTGATCATTACCTTGATCAGTCCCTTGTCTGAACTATCGCCTCTTTCTCTTGCTATTGGCTTTACAACTTGAGCTACCTCCCAGAGTGCTCTTAGCCAATGCTTTTCTATTCTCAACACATAGAGGATTCTGTTCTTTGCTTCTCAGGCATACTTCTATCAAACTTTGAATATCAGTACTCAGTTTTGGACTTGAACTCCGTCTTTGCTAAGGGAAAGCTAAGTTTAGTCTGTATACTAGAGGCTACCTGAGAAAACCATTATAAAATAATTTCTCTGGGTGAGTTTATCAACTAGTGAAGCTTCCTCACCTTAACTTCGTCTTTGGCATTCATCTTCCCAAAGAGATACTACATTGTACTCATGTCTTATGGCTCATTACTTTCCTTAGGCTAGGTCTAACTGCGACCTCGGGATCTAACTGCGATCAACCGTTAGCCTCTTCAGAATCTAACTGCGACTCTGAAGCTGTTAGGATCTAACTACGACCCTGGAGCCATGCTAGGATCTAACTTGACCTTCCAGAATCTAACTGTGATTCTGTTGTACTGTATATCTCCCGAAGATATTAAACCAACAGACTAAGTTATAAGGTTAACTGCTTCCACCTGTTGATAACTCCATAATTAAACATTTGAAAATTTTATAGCCTCATATCATTTACCCAAACTTTACTTACTTCCTCTTGTACTCAGGAGTTCCTTCTCATCTTTCAACCTGTGCTCTAACTACGAGCCATTTGAACTATGCTCTAACTGCGAGCATTCTACATCAGATCCAACTCTTATCTGAAGAGTGATCTATACTCATCTGAATCTAGCTCTATCTGAGAGCCACCTGTTTCAGATCCAACTCTTATCTGAAGAGTGATCTAAAAACAATCCCTCTACCGTTATCTGTATACCATTCCGCTCAATAGAAATGGCCCTGAGTACTGTATTGACAAGCTTATAGAAATACCTGAGTAACCTCAATCATAATTCATATCTGAATATCATATCATAACTTATCGTCCCATAAACTGAGACTATCTATCATCCTCAATACATTCATATCATCCTCATAACATATGGTATGGGAGCAACATACTTTCTCATAACTTTCTCATCTCATATATGTACTCATATACATTCTACCCTGCATGTACTGCTAAAAGGGGAGTATCCATTCATCAGAGCATACTCTAACATGCATGTCATCATATGACAACTGCAAGGAGATGCAACTATCATAACTTATGGCAACATAAGCCATATCATCATATTTTGCTCAACCATCCATCAGACATCATAATAAGCTAAGTAAGCCTCAAACATATTTCCTTTATCATATCATTTGTCAGATCATCATCTGATCATACTATCTATCGCATTATCTGTCAGATTATCAATCACATGGTCAGGATCTGACAAGAACATCTGTCTATCTTACTTAGGCTGCCACACTACCCTCTTACCAGGGTATAGACTCAACCCTTCATTACTCTATCTCATATAGGATATAGGGGAGTCACTTTATCTCTTAACTGTGGCTACCTCTTTACTATCTTTCAACTTCTTCTATCTTTCCATCATTACTTCTACTTTCTAGGGTACTATGCCCTAGGTCTATCACTTCTCCGTGACGGAATCCCTCTGCTCAGAGAACATTGAGCTCTTTATCTATTACTCATCACGTCTCTAACCTTAGACCATGTGCTAGGATCATTCCTGGGCAAATCTCATCCTAGCTTTTAGGTCTTCTATTCAGATTAGCTGAATAAAACCCCTGTAATATAGATCTACTCTTAGTTACCACATAGAGGATCTACTTTTTCACATTGTCTTAAACTGATCTTTCGTACCTTAGTACCTTTGTACTGTCTGGCTTACCATATGCTATACCAATCCTCTAGCTAATGGCCTTCAGCGAGTTTAGTACCTTCATTCTCTTCATCATATGGCCTCTGCCAATTATAGTCGCAACTCACATACTCTGCGACTTTTAGTCCCGACCGTCGCACACTACTCGTCACGACCTGGCATCTATGCGTCTTTTAGTCGCAACCCATAACATCGCTACCTGAACTCCTTTGTACATTGGTCGCGTACTGCAATATTACTCATCGCGACCTGAGGTCTTCTTACGTCACAATATCAACTTATCTGTACATATTAGTCGCGACATAAGACCCCTCTTCTCTACTTCCTACTTTTAAAACATGTAGTCATACTCATCCTCATACAACGGCAACATACTAGGTATAGGGTAGCTCAATAGTGTGCATACTAGACAATCCAATCCAATCCAATACAGGATTTATCCATTAATTAGCCAGTGGAAACAGAACACAAATAAACTCGTACCTTAGTTTGGCACAGGAGACTTTCTTATCTCGTTGCCAGTCAGGGTATATATTCTTCCCTAAGTCGAGTATCTTTCGCCTGTTGTGTTATGTGGACACTCCCTGGCATAATGTCCATACTTTCCACACCTATAGCGTAACCCTTGACCTACTGGACAAGGCCTCATACCATGGTCTCGACCACAGTTCCTACATTCATTAGGCCTTGGTTGCCTAATAACTTCTCTTGGCCCACTACCTGGCCTACTTCCTTGCTTCTTATGAACTTTTGACCCATATGCTGGCTCATTTCTCTTCTTACTGTTCCTTTTCAAGGAACCTGGTGGTATCACTTTCAGTGGTACTGATGGAGTAAGCTCACTCTTTTCTGGTTATTGCACATTCTTTTCTAGCTTGTAAACTGCCAGCTGGGTCTTTCTTTCAGTGGGACATTCTAAAATTTTAAAGATTTTCTCTAACTAGCTTACCCAATCCTCAGCTACTTGAGTGTCAAAAGTCCCTTCAACATGGGCGGATTAAACTTATGGAATCGTTCCATCCATGTTTGCAGACTTTCCTGGTCATTATTATTTCTTATAGACCCCTGATGTCTATTCATTCCAGTCTGCTCATGATCTGGCTGAGGTTCAGGTTCTATATCATTCTCTGGTACTACCTCCTTCCCAGACTGCTGTAATCTTGCAACCGCAGCAGCAACCGCCGTAGTGATAGCAGAATTTCGCTCTTGATCTTGGCGAGCCTGGGTTGCCCACATCTCATCGTGACTTAACTTGTTGTAACTTGGATATCTGGCATCCTCACTACAGTATCTGGTTACAACACGATACCTCGAGCTACTCTTGCAGCTTCCTTAGTCGTAAACTGATCAGATTCTGTCTCTATCTCTAGAGGAAACTGCTTCTTAAACATTATTCTGCTTAGTCCAGCCATATTGTGTTAATAAACACGAGACCTCGACTGTATCGGCTGACTAAGATTTGCCCATCATAATCATATCCTTCGTAAGACTATAGAGCTCGGGGTCCAGCCTCATACATTTGGGTGTCACTGTCTTCTGTCTAAACCTTTCCAAGCAGTGAACACCATCCCTATATCCTACTCTAGGGAGAGGACCACTCAAACTTCTCATTTGTTTAAGGAATCAAACTAACTAAACCAGAGCATCACTGAGCCACAACCTTCTGTTCTGTGCCAGAATCTTATGCTCGGAGCCAGAACCCTTTGTTCTGTGCTATCCTTATTCTGTACTAACACCATACATTATCTGTTCAGAGCATTTCCTAAGCCATAATCCTTTGCTCTGATACCAAAATGAAACATCCTTCCTTTCATATGTCTTAGGGACCATTCAGTAGCATTTAGAACCACTTTCAAGGTCATTGAAGTCCAATTCCCCAATCTGGAATTTTACTCTTATCGAGTACTGTTCACTTGAAAATTCCAGATGAGTGACCTGACTTCGAAAAATCATAACTAATTCTAGAAAAATCAAAATGAAGTGGTTCCAATTTCTAAATGAAGCTAACTCAATTATATTTCATGAAAAAATAACTCGTTGAACATGCATTGACCGAGTCAACGTCAGTCAACGTTTCTATTTTACTGTTCATCCAGCGTTTTTCTCCTGAATCCAGCATTCTGGTCCCAACTTTGATAATTTATATCTCCTTGTGTAGACATCCAAATGAGACGTTTTATATATCAAATTAAATCTTGGTATGTCTACTATTTACCATAAAACTTTCGTACATTTTTTCATCCATTTACTATTTTTAATCATTTATCAAACATGACCTTGTCACCACGTATTACTGTTCATAGCGTTAATTTTCAGCAACCAACATTACATACATAGGCATACATCCATCATATATCAGTCAAACATGCCAAACAAAAATTATTATTAATTAATAAGTTGTTTTACATCCAGTCATGTACATAAATTCTCATATCTCTATTACATCTTTTCCTGCCTGAAATCCGGCAGCATAACGGCGTCTCTTAAAATTCCCAGAATTCATTTTGACATAACCTCCCCTGTAATGGTTTACTTATTGGGATGAGATTCGGGGGAATCTCAGTAGCAACAATCATAACAATATATGTAATGCAGAGTGACAGTGCTTGCTTGTGATTGTGTACAGATAAGTATGCTGCGTGCTTCCATGCTTAGTAACATATGATCATAGCATTATAGCAGAGCTTCAGACATAACATATAAGACAACAATCCAACCAAACAATAGCACAACAAATCACAAAGCCATTACATAAAAGCTAGGATTAGTTACTACCTGGCTAGCTTAGCAGAACTCCATTATCCTTATTCTGCTTCCAGCTCCGCCAGAACTTCCTTACTTCCTTTTCTCCTTTCTCTCTTCCTTTCCTTCTCCTTCTCTCTCTTCTTTCTCTCCCTTCTCCCTTGCCTTGCGTGAATGAAAATGGAATGGAGGGGGGGTATTTATAATTGCCTTCAATGGCAATTCTGCAGTTTCCATGAACTTTGATCCTGCGGTCCTGGTTTTTCCTATTTTCTTTAATTCCTCCTTTACTGCATCATGCATGACATCATTGGGACACCTCACCAGGACACCTCAGCGCCACATTTATCACATGTCTGAAATCCTGGACACCTCAGCAGCTGACTCAGCATGCTGACTCACCGGTCCAGTCTCTTGCCTCGTAATACGTGTCCTCAACTTTTTCTTCTGCCTTTATGTTGGCGCCATGTGTCATCTTACTGGCACCTGTCACGCCTTCCAATGCTATCCAGATAAATCCAGGACTTTGTCTGATCGCCTCCTCGGTTATCGTGCCGACCGAGTAACTTTACTTTATTGAAACAGCATTAAAATAGTATTTTAATGCCACTTTTTCCCACATATCACTGGGCCTACGTTTTTGGGCTCTGGGAATGTTATCTTGGATCCTGATCAAGCCCAAGTACTCTGATGGCTCGATTCCCAAGAAACAGCCCTTGGCAAATTACCAAAATACCCTTGGGTGCCCTTTCTTGCACTATTTTAACCCTAAGGGTAAAATCGTCATTTCATACCCTTCTGTACTCTGTCAGGGTATATACTGACTCTCAGTAACTTTATCTGTATGTACCTTGGCTCCTGGTCCTGTCCAGAATTACCAAAATGCCCTCCATTCATCTGTTACACTTTTGTACAACACAGGGGCATTTTCGTAATTTCACACTTTTCCGGGGTTCTGCCGGACACTGGCCCACCTATCAGTCCAAGTGTCTTACTGGGCCTCTGTTGGCGCCATTATTGGGCCTTTCTGGGTCCAATACCTTCATGGCACGCATTACGAGGAATCTTCCCCCGTTAATAATTATTGAATATTTATCTATTATTCACCGTTTATACACATATCCGGACACCGGCTCCTTCTGTCCGAAACACTAGCCTGCGGTGTTCAGGCATCCCTGTGAGTCATATCAGTCATCTGACTGAGGTCATCCGAACTCATTCAGTCCCCTTTCAAATACCGATAAATCTCCCTATCGGATCCCCGGAGGCCTCACACTCCCGTCTGGATTTTCTGATTTGCGAATAACTTTTTCTACAGGCCTCCTATCGGTATTCTGTCAGTTTCCCGACATCCGCCCCATAAGGACGTATCATCCTGTATTTTCTCACCTAGATCTGAATTCTAGGATATCCGGTATGAATTTTTATAACTTTTGGACGATCAGTCCATTTCTGGCTATCTGGAGTCTTCAAAAATTCCTGTATTAAGCCAGATTACCGAGCGTCACTTGCTCTCTCTACCGGTGAAATCTGGGACTGAAATGCTTTCGGACAGTCCAAACCACTTCCGGCCTGACTTTCTTTAATTACAATTTAGCCCCAGGGAACTTTTTTTCTTTTCATTTAAGTCCCTTTTTACTTGGCTAAAATTACACTTAAGGACCCCACATTTTTGTCTACTTTCCTTTTTTGGCCTTGAAACTTTCCATAATTACACTTAAGTCCTTTCATTTCCTTTGCTAGGTCTAGGGGCATTATTGTCTTTTCATATTTTACCAGAGTATTCTCTGGCCCTGGACAACTATCCAGATACCCCTTCTTGACTGTCTAACCTTAGCCAAATGACCAAAATACCCTTTAATCATTCTTCAGTTATTCTATAACATAAGGGCATTTTCGTCATTTTGCACATTTTCCCGGACACGGGCCCCTCTTACCCCTGAACTGATATTATGGGCCTGGGCCTTCCCTGGTGTCACTACGGGCCTTAGACAACACTATATGGCCTCTAGCCATTGTCCGATCATTTCTATTCGGACTGCCTTTCCTTTACCGATTATAACTGTAAATTTCCATCTTCAGGAATTTTTACAGAAAAATCGGGACCTCAAATCAAAA
The DNA here is from genome assembly GCA_037074615.1 of Leucaena leucocephala. NCBI lineage: Eukaryota > Viridiplantae > Streptophyta > Magnoliopsida > Fabales > Fabaceae > Leucaena > Leucaena leucocephala. Next base: position 19,970,973 of record CM073532.1, on the reverse strand, counting down.
TTCAGTGACTCCTCATTCAATCCGGAATCATTTTCTCTATCTCCCGGTATTTTCAGATATTTTATCCGGACCGGGCTGTTTTGGCCTGAAAAAGCACTCACGCGCATACTTTTCCGAAATGACCATTTTACCCCTGGTCATAATTCTAATTCTTTCATACACCTAGAGACCTCATATGCACATTTCACAGTTCAGTGAAATGATCAGCATAATTTTCTCTATTTTCTGACAAAATATGGTACTCATCGGCCACCAGTCCGATCTTTCCTATAATTACGATTATGCCCTTGAATTCTCCTTCTGGCATCTCTAGGCCTAAAAATTGGGGTGTTACAAATATCCCTTCGCAAATTACCAAAATGCCCTTGGATCCTCTTTCTTTACTTTAATGCATCTAGGGGCATTATTGTCTTTTCACATCTTACCAGAGTATTCTCTGACCCTGGTCAACTGCCAGATAACCTCTCTGGACTGACTAACCTTAGTCAAATGACCAAAATACCCTTTACTCATTCTTCAGCTATTTTATAACATAAGGACATTTTCGTCATTTTACACCTTTTTGGGGACACCGGCCCCTTTTATCATATAGACTGCCATACTGACTCTAGACATCCCTTTGTATCATTACGGGCCTCTGACTGATGTCATCTGAGCTCATTCAGTCTCAGTTTGAATACCGATAAATCTCCTAATCGGATACCCGAAGGTCACAAATTCCCATATCAATTTACTAATTTGTGAATAACTTTCTTTCGGTATTCTGTCAGTTCCCTGACATCCGTCTCTACAGGACGCATCATCCTGCAGAATTTCACCCATATCTGAGGTCTAGGATATCAGGTAGGAATTTTTTATACTTTTGGACTATCAGAAAAATTTCGGCTATCTGGAGTCTGGATAAAATTCCTGTATTAAGCTGGATTATCCAGCATCATTTCCTCTATCTACTGATGAAATTTGGGATTGAAATGCTTCCGGCAGCTCTAAGCCACTTTCAGCTGAACTTTCCATAATTACCATTTTGCCCCTGGAAACTTTTCTTCTTTTCAATTAAGTCCCTCAAATTTCCATAATTCTTTCATACTCATAGAGACCTCATATGCATATTTCACAGTTCAGTGAAATAATCAGCATAATTTTCTCTATTTTCTGGTAAAATATGGTACTCATCGGCTACAGCCCGATCTTTCCCATAATTACGATTATGACCCTAAATTCTCTTTCTGGCATCTTTACTTATCTTCTTATCCTTCATCTTAAGTTCTAGAAATTCTCTTTCAACAACTCATCCCCTGAACTCTTCGGGAGTCATTGTTAATTGAAAGGCTCGACAACGCGCCCATATCAGGTTATCTTACTCAGGAGCCAGCCCATATCTAGCTACCTGCAAAATTCCTAGGCTTATGACTCAGGATATTCCTTACATTCCTGTTTTTGAACCTATGTGAACTGTCCTTATTTTGTAGGTCAAAGACTTAACTCATCTTTAAATCCTGAGGAACTTAGCTCATCCCTCGAATTCTTACAAAATACAGGTAAGTGGTCTGCCTATATCAGATTACTACCCTGGGACTACAGGTTTAGCAGCCTGCCCATATCAGACTACCTCCCAGTTCTCCTAGACCCAAGAATCGGGATAACTGGGAGACACCTAGCGAACTTAAGTCGCAGGATCCGATGAGGGATCCCTCATCCTCAGGATTTAAGGATGAGTTAAGTCTTTGACCTACAAAATATCGACAGTTCGCCTAGGTTCAAAAAGAGGAATGTAAGGAATATCCTGAGTCTTAAGCCTAGGAATTCTGCAGGTAGCTAGATATGGGCTGGCTCCTGAGTAAGATAACCTGATATGGGCGGGTTGTCGAGCCTTTCAATTAACAATGACTCCCGAAGAGTTTAAGGGATGAGTTGTTGAAAGAGAATTTCTAGAACTTAAGATGAAGGATAAGAAGGTAAGTAAAGATGCCAGAAAGGAAGAAAGAAGGAAGTTCTGGCGGAGCTGGAAGCAGTATAGAGAGAGTAGAGTTTTGCTAAGCTAGCCAGGTAGTAACTAATCCTAGCTTTTATGTAATGACTTTGTGATTTGATGTGCTATTGTTTGGTTGGATTGTTGTCTTATATGTTATGCTTGAAGCTCTACTACATAATGATATTATCATATGTTATTATTGAGTATGGAATCACACAGCATACTTATCTGTACACAATCACAAGCAAGCACTATCACACTGCATTACATATATTGTTTTGGTTGTTGCTACTAAAATTCCCCCGAATCTCATTCCCTATGTCTAACCCATTACAGGGAGGATGTTTTATTTTGGTATCAGAGCAATAGGTTATGGCATAAACCAGACAGGATTCTGGTTCAGAGTATAAGATTCTAGCACAGAACAGAAGGTTCTGGCTCAATGATGCTCTGATTTAGAAAGGTTATTTCCCTAGAGTACAGGATAATGACGCTCAAGGTTACGACAAATATGGGTGTAGGTCACGACAGTGATTCATAGAGAGATCAGGTCGTGACGAATATGTTTCAAGGTCGCGACTAGTAATCACAGAGAGCTGAGGTTGTGATGAGAAAAGTTTTGTGTCACGACTAATATGTACAGAAGAGTTAAAGGTTTAGAAAAGCCCAGTGGAGGTAAAACTCCTAGATGAGTAAGTAGTATGATGTTAATGTGTTCACTTTTCTTTTTCTGATTGAGAAGGAACAAGATGGTGAACACAAGACGGGGACATAGAACTCGAGTGGAGGAGCCACACATAGAGGAAGCTGGCAACTCCAATGAGGTAGATCTTCCATGTGATAACTAGGAGTATTTCTACATTATAAAGGTTTTATTCAGCTGGGCTGAATAGAAGACCTAAGAGCTAGAATGAGATTTGCCTAGGAATGATCCTAGGACATGGCCTAAGGCTAGAGATGTGATGGTCAATAGATAAAGAGCTGATATTTCCTAAGCAGAGGGATTCCATCAAGGAGAAGTAGTAGATCTAGGGTAGAGTGCCCTAGAGAATAGAAATGATAAGAGATGATGAATGAGATCTATGCGATTCAAGTTCGCTGGGATCAAGAGAAAGAGACAACAGTTCAGGCAGGGGACTGATCAAGGTGAGGATCAGGTTGGAGAGTGGTGGAAATGGCCATGACACATGGGAGTGTCGAGCAGGGCAAAGCAGCTGTTGTATTTGTGGCGAGAAAGGTCACTCTGCAAGTGTTTGCCCTAAGAATGCTGACATCCCTAGGAAAGGTGTTTGCTCTTACCACAAACAGAGTCTCCAAATCCCCTGAAGTCGACCCTAAGAATGGTTAAGAGAACCATAGCTATAAGGGTGACTGAGCTATAAGAAACTGTATGCCTAGTTATATATGTGATGTAAATGATGAGATTAAGGAAGAGTTCTTTTCTGATCTAGAGAAAGTGGTTATTATAACGGGTCATGAGAAGTAATTAGTAAGATAAGAAATCTGTCTTAGTTCAGTGATGAGGGTGCTGTAAGAGGGGTTAGAACATGGGTAGCTGTAAGCAACTAAAATGAGAGATGTTAGTTGCTAAGCACCATGTGGAAGGTCTGGGACCAAGCTGTTGCTCCTCTAGACCATCACTGGAATGAGGATAAGACAGAGAGGAATGATCTTACTTGTTGGACATGACTGTGTTATAAGAACCATATAGTTGTATAGATCAGTGAGAAGTTCTCTTCAGGAAAGATGAGGTACCCCCTTAAAATTTCAAGGACGAAATTTTTAAAAGGGGAGGAAAATTGTAACATCCCTCAGAGTTACATAACAAAATAAGTCCTACTGGCATTAAAGTAAAGAAAGAGGAACCACGGGCATTTTGGTAATTTGCCAAGGGATGTTTCTTGGGAATCGAGCCATCAGAGTAGTTGAGCTTGATCAAGGCCCAAGATAGCAGTCCCAGAGTGCAAAAACGTAGCCCATGAGTACACTTGCGGAAGTGTACTCATTCTATGAGGAATTGGATACCAAAATGAAACATCCTAAGGAAAAGCCCCATATGAGGGATAACATAGAAAAGGAATTCATAAGTGTGAGTAGAAAAGTGTACTCTAATTAATGAGAAAAATTCCTCATCTGGGGCATAAGAAAACTAGCAAAAACCATAACAATATATGTAATGTAGTGTGATAGTGCTTGCTTGTGATTGTGTACAGATAAGTATGCTGCGTGCTTCCATACTCAAAAATAACATATGATCATAGCATTATGTAGTAGAGCTTCAAGCATAACATATAAGACAACAATCCAACCAAACAATAGCACATCAAATCACAAAGTCGTTACATAAAAGCTAGGATTAGTTACTACCTGGCTAGCTTAGCAGAACTCTACTATCTCTATACTGCTTCCAGCTCCGCCAGAACTTCCTTCTTTCTTTCTTTCTTCCTCTTTCTCTCTCTAGAACTTACTTCTCTCTCTTTATGGGCTCTTGGCTGTGAAGACAATGGCAAGCAGGAGGGGTATTTATACTTGAGGCAAGGTGGAATGAATGGTCCAGATCAATTCTCAACGAGTGGCTCAGATTGCTTTGCTTGCTCACCAAGTTTCGCTTATGTCATCGTGATGACATCATCCTCCATAATGACTCATCAAACATGACATCATCATGGGACACCTCACATTCTAGGTGGCGCAATGGTGGGGCCCTCAGGACACCTCACCAGCTGACCCAGCGCTTCCAGAGAATTCCAGAGTCTTGCACCCAAATACACGGCTGAGATCGTGCCACGTGTCCTTCACCTCTTTCTAGCTTTTTCTACTTTCCTTATACTCATGCCATGTGGCGCCTTGTGGGTCCCATGAGGACACCTTTTTCTCCACCTCATGGCCTCCAGATAAGTCCAGGACTTTATCTGATTACCTCCCCGGTCATCACGCCAACCGAGTAACTTTACTTTATTGAAAAGTCACTAAAACATTATTTTAATGCCACTTTTTCTCACATAAATCATGGGCTACGTTTTTGCACTCTGGGACTACTATCTTGGGCCCTGATCAAGCTCAAGTACTCTGATGGCTCGATTCCCAAGAAACATCCCTTCGCAAATTACCAAAATGCCCTTGGTTCCTCTTTCTTTACTTTAATGCATCTAGGGGCATTATTGTCTTTTCACATCTTACCAGAGTATTCTCTGACCCTGGTCAACTACCAGATAACCTCTCTGGACTGACTAACCTTAGTCAAATGACCAAAATACCCTTTACTCATTCTTCATCTATTTTATAACATAAGGGATTTTCGTCATTTTACACCTTTTTGGGGACACCGGCCCCTTTTATCATATAGACTGCCATACTGACTCTAGACATCCCTTTGTGTCATTACGAGCCTTTGACTGATGTCATCTGAGCTTATTCAGTCTCGTTTTGAATACCGATAAATCTCCCAATCGGATACCCGGAGGTCACAAACTCCCATATCAATTTACTAATTTGTGAATAACTTTCTTTCGGTATTATGTCAGTTCCCTGACATCCGTCTCTATAGGACGCATCTTCCTGCAGATTTTCACCCATATCTGAGGTCTACGATATCCGGTAGGAATTTTTTATACTTTTGGACTATCAGATAAATTTCGGCTATCTGGAGTCTGGATAAAATTCCTGTATTAAGCTGGATTATCCGGCATCATTTCCTGTATTTGTCCCTCTAGGGCTTTCTTGAGATTCCATCCTCACCCTCTCTATTTTGGCAGTTTCTTATCTGCAAACCTTTTACACTCTCCTTACCCTTTTTTGTCTCTCAGAGAACCCTAGCCCCTAATGTCAAATCTATAGGATGCTATCGGTGTTCTGATTGGGTTGGATTTCAGAATTAATCTTATATTAATTCTGAAATTAATACAATATCATATATTGCATAATTTGATAAGAAACTAATTAAATAAATATAATTTATATTAAATTCGTCCCACAGATTTAATTCACCTATTCATTTAATTTAAAATAAAGATGAGACAGAATTATATTTAATTTATTCTCATAAATCAAATTTAAGATATCATATTAATTTGAATTTCAAATTCAAATAGATCATATCAATTTAAATTCAAATTTAAAAGTGATAGAGATTTAATTTATCCTTATAAATTAAATCTTACAAATATCTCTTATATTATATATAATATATATATGAATTTATATATATATAAAATATATATCCACCCTAGATTATTCATTGAATCTGGACATGTCTTAGATTCAATGAATCTGGACATCACAGCTCGTGTTGGGCTCTTTTGTGTGCGACCCTGTAGGCCCATATGAAGTTGGCAGTGGGCCAGTTACTATACTGACCCACAAGTCGTAAGCGGTCTCTAGCAAGACATTACGACTACCCAAATCATATGAGGATGGATGAACGATGTAACCTTTCAGACAACCATATCACGTCCCTTTTGTCACACGATATTTTGGTCATGGATGAGGCATGGAGAACGTCATCCTCCTATTCCTGACCGTTACTTTCTCGATTCTTGAGTAGTCTGACTACAGAAATATAACTACCTTTCCATTACAGTATGGCCATACATTTCTCAGACTAACTCACCGAGGGGCCCAGTAATATCTCTCTACGAATGTGAGGGACAAATTCCATCTTGACCATTCACATTCCTCCGCATGAAAAACCACTAAGCCCGGACATAGTCTTTATGATCACTCGGTCAAAAGTGACTTTTGACTAGGTCAAAGCTGAGCGTTTGTCATGTAGGAATCCATGATGATCTCAGGTCAAAGGGCATAGTGACATGGTCTGCATATGAGAGAAGCTTATGGCTTAACCCATGCAGCTCTCTCATAGCGGGTCTGTCCAACACTCTTACATGTGCCTATGACTTTGATTTATATCTCTATACATCTTCAAAGTCATACTGGTCTTATTTCATCTCTGCTCCCGCATAGATGATCGACCAGGGACATTTAGGATAAGATCATGAGTTATCCAAGGATGGTCATCACAGTAAATATGCAAATAATGTGATAACATAATTAAGAAATTCTTAAATCAACAATGTTCATAATACAATGATTGGCCCCTAGGGCACAATTTCCAACAAATAGGCCATTGGCCAAGGGTAGTATTAAACATGGGAGAAGAGTTTTGATGTTTTCATTGAGTCTAGAAGGTGAAATTGTGTGTTTATGAGTAGGGTTGGACTAACAAAGAAGAGTTGGAAGCATTAAAATCAAAAGTGGAATTTTTAAAAAATTCTTGAGCATTGTTTAGTCACTATCCAGACCTGAATAAGGAATTGAAATTTTGCAATTATGAGTCTATATTTGAATTACTTGGGCAAAATTGTGGGGTACATAGACAAAGCACAAATTAATTCAAACGATAAGGTAATAAACCAAAAATAAAGAAAGTTAAGGGTTTATCGATTTAGGGGTTGAAACCAAGCTATTGAAGTTAAATTTGAACTTGATTAGAATGGATTGTAATGAGTGTATTCAGATTTGATATTTGTGAAAGAGAACACAAAAAGGCAAGAAGGAAAATGTTAAGATGAAACCTATCTGAATGTAGTAAACTTACCTAACTTGTATGCTTATGTTGCTTGGATGTTTTATGTAAGGGTTGCTTAATTTGATTATGTGAGACATGAAACATCCTTACTTTCGTACGTCTTAGGGACCAATTGGTAGCATTTAGAACCACTTTCAAGGTCATTGAAGTCCAATTTCTCAATTTGGAGTTTTACTCTTATCGAGTACTGTTCACTGCGTAAATTCCAGATGAGTGACTTGACTTCGAAAAATCATAACTAATTCTAGAAAAATCAGAATGAAGTGGTTCAAATTGCTACATGAAGCTAACTTACTCTTTCAAGAAAAAATAACTTGTTGACCACGCCTTGACCAAGTCAACATCAGTCAACGCTACAACTTTACTGTTCATCCAGCATTTTTCTCCTAAATCCAGCATTTTGGTCCCAACTTTGATAATTTATATCTCCATGTGTAGACATCCAAATGAGGAATTATATATATCAAATCGAAGCTTGGTGTGTCTACTATTGACCATAAAAATATCATATATTTATTCAATCATTTACTATTTCTAATTATAGATCAAACATCACTATGTCACCACGAGTTACTGTTCATGATGGCAAATTCCAGCAATTAACTTTACATACATATGCATACATCAATCAAACATGCCAAACAGTACTTATCATTAAATAATAAATCTTTATACAACAGGGCATGATCAAAATTCTCATATCTCTATTACATCTTTCCTGCCTGAAATCCGGCAGTATAACTACTATACTTCATCTGTAAAAAAAACTGATCTTGTACTGATTCGGTAATTCCCGTGAGAACTACCATTCTACGTAAGTACCCAGGAAAGACTAGATGAACCAGCTAGGTCCACTCACTTCTAGACTCCTTAGACAGTACCTACGTACACAGTACGTATCATCTCCTTCCTTCATTACTGATATTTTCTCATAATTTTGGTAGCATAACGGCGTCTCTTAGCATTCTCAAAATTTACTTTGACATACCCTCCCTATAATGGGTTATTTATTGGGGATGAGATTCGGGGGAATCTCAGTAGTAATAATCATAACAATGTATGTAATGCAGTGTGATAGTGCTTGCTTGTGATTGTGTACAGATAAGTATGTTGCGTGCTTCCATACTCAATAACATATGATCATAGCATTGTAATAGAGCTTCAGACATAACATATAAGACAACAGTCCAACCAAACAATAGCACATCAAGTCACAAAGCCATTACATAAAAGCTAGGATTAGTTACTACCTGGCTAGCTTAGCAGAACTCTACTATCTTTATACTACTTCCAGCTCCGCCAGAACTTCCTTCCTTCCTTTCTTTCTTTCTTTCTCCTTCTCTCTCTTCTTTCTCTCTCTTTATCTTGCAAAATCGTGGGATGAATGATATGGGAGGGGGGAGGGGGCATTTATAGCAAAATCTTAGGAAAATTGAAGGCCAAGATCACCTTGAGAACTATTGGATCTAATGGTTAAAGGTTTGATCTAAGGTTTGATCTTGGAATGTCTTTTCTCTTTTCACTCATGACATCACCACCATGACATCATTAACATGACATCACTTGGGAAACCTAAGCTCCTTTTTGGCGCTAATTTGAGGATGTGATCTCCAAGAAAAGTTTCAACCCAATCCAATCCCATCCAGTCTAATCCGGTACCGGCCCGATCTGATTTTCCGTAAACCGGACTATTTTCTTAATCTAATTTTTATGGGACTTCATAATATATATTTTTTCAATATTTAAATCCTTCATACCATTGACATTCTCATACTGGGTTCAAATTTAATTCTGGAGACCTTGGAAAATTACTAAAATGCCCTTGGTTATTTTTCTAATTCTTTCCTACTCATAGGGACCTCATATACATATTTCCCAGTTCAGTGAAATGATCAGCATAATTTTCTCTATTTTTTGGCAAAATATGGTACTCATCGGCTACCATCCTGATCATTCCCATAATTATGATTATGCCCCTAAATTCTCTTTCTGGCATCTTTACTTATCTTCTTATCCTTCATCTTAAGTTCTAGAAATTCTCTTTCAATATCTCATCCCCTGAACTCTTCGAGAGTCATTGTTAATTGAAAGGCTCAACAACCCGCCCATATCAGGTTATCTTACTCAGGAGCCAGCCCATATCTAGCTACCTGCAGAATTCCTAGGCTTAAGACTTAGGATATTCCTTACATTCCTCTTTTTGAACCTAGGTGAACTGTCCCTATTTTGTAGGTCAAAGACTTAACTCATATTTAAATCCTGAGGAACTTAGCTCATCCCTCGGATTCCTACCAAATATTGGTAAGTGATCCGCCCATATCATATTACTACCCTGGGACTACGAGTTTAGCAGCCTGCCCATATCAGACTACCTCCCAGTTCTCCTAGACCCAAAAATCGGGATGTTACAAGGCATGTATGATTGATGGAAGCTCTATTTCTTTTATGCTATAGCCATATGTTATAAGTAAAGAATATTGAAGCATGCAAATATATCATTATTCAAGCATGATCATTAAAAGTACACACATTAACATCAAGCATTAATTTGCATACATTGTATGGTTTCGTTTGCTACTAAAATTTTCCCAAAAATCTAACCCCTTTCTATTATACAAAAATCACAGCAGAACCTTCCCATGGAGGAAATGAGGCTGATTGAAGATGTTATGATGCATGGATGGATTAATGTATATGTTACTTTTATTATAGCATGTAATGTGGATTAATGTATAACATTCGGTTATGGTGACATTTTATGGAAGCTTAAGAAAAATAGTAAACATTTGAATTAATGTATGATATTTTGTGTGATGATAGTAGACATGATAAGCTTCATTTTTATATATAGTATGCCTTATTTAAACGTCTATATGCGAAGAAACAATTTTCTAAATGAATAGTAAATTTTGGTGACCAACTAGGGTTGACTCAATGAGAGAGTGGTCAATGACATATTTTTCCCTTAAAGAGGCTTAAGTTAGCTTCATGTAGCAACTTGAACTAATTCATTTTGATTTTTCTTAAATTAATTATAAATTTTTTAAATTGGGTTACCTGTCTGAAATTTTACCAAATGAACAGTAACTCAGTGACATAAATTTTAGATTGTATAATTGGACTTCAATGACCTTATAAGTGGTTTCATATGATGCCATTTGGCTCCTGAGATGTAGGAAAATATGGTGTTACATTTTTTGATATCAAAGCAAAAGATTCTAGCCCAAGTTTAAGTTAGAAATTGCTATGATTTAGTTAGTTTACTACCTTAGACAAGTTAGTTATTTGTTTAAGTTAGTTTTGCAGGAATAGAGAATGCCTATTCGTAGGCAGAACTCCATACCTTAAGTAAACCAAAGAGATTCATTCCCTCAGGTTGTATGTGAGGATGCTTCGTATGTAGATGATGAGGAAGACCTAGACTTCTGGGATACATCATCATAGGAGGAATCCTCCTATACTGGATAGTCAGCACTAGAACGACATGGCAATCATCTACAGCCTCAAATATGCAGTTTGGAGAGCCAGTAAATATGGTACCTATTCCTATAGATTCTTCTAACGATGCTGATTCAAGTATTTACCATAAGCCAGATTATAGTTTTCTTCCTACAATTCCTATAGATAAATATGGTAATCCATACCCAGAACTGTTATGTCCAGAAGAGTTTTTATACAACGATGATGTTTTCTTATACTGGGTTATAGCAGACCCAGAATCAAGACCATGGTATCTAGTAATGTCACCTCCTTATCATCCTAACCATGGCCCATATGATTTTATTGACTTCTACCAATTTGATGTCCCTGGTCCAAGTAGGCCACTACCCCCGACGTTCCATGTACCTGAAATTGATCAGGTAGGACCAAGTAAGACTAAGCTTGGGGAGCATTTCCTTCATCAGGAAGAGAGTAATAATGATTAGGTAGGAGTCAAGAAAGCTGTGGAAAGTGAGCTAATAGATTTGGGCAAAGAAATAGAGAGAAGTTGGAATCAAGATCAGACAATATATCTAGATTTTTTGGACGCAGTGTCGAGACTCTGACTTCACTATGAAAGCTTAGGTACTAATCTTGACTGAGTGTATGCTATAATAGAGTGGGATGAGTTGATGGCAAGCTAAATACTTTTGTATACCATGACATGGTAGTCAAACTTTAGGGAGTATATTATGAAGGGAATTGAAAGACACGCAGCAAAATTAACTTTAAAAATTTTTCCATTCCCTGCCCGGATCTACTAAGTGTGTTTAAGTCAAGGAGTAAGAAGTGTTACCTTCGATATTCGAATTATGGTCGCGACCTCCTCAGCTACAGGTTGCGACTTGTCGTCTCTGGAGTTTTCAGTTGCAACCACCTCAGCTTCTAATCGTGACCTGTCATCTCTGGAGTTGACAGTCGCGACCTCCTCACCTTCTAGTAGCGACTGGAAGGCTCTCTTCAATTTTCTGACGTTCAGGACGCTGTATGGTCGCGACCTCAGTGTCTACTCGTCGCAACTCGTCTTCGTACCTGGTGCTCTCTTCTCGATCGCAAGAAGTCGATGACTCAGATCAGCTTCCTCTACCGGTATCCACACGAACAGCCTTCCAACCACGAACAACATGCTAGCGCCTCTTGTCCCTCTAGGGCTTTCTCGAGATTCCGTCCTCACCGTCTCTATTTTGGCCGTTTCTTATCTGCAAACCTTTTGCAGCCTCCTTAACACACTCTCTCTCGTTCAAAACCCTTAGCCCCCAATGTCAAATATATAGGATGCTATCGGTGTTCAGATTGAGATGGATTTCGGAATTAATCTTATATTAATTCTGAAATTAATACAATATCATATATTGCATAATTTGATAAGAAACTAATTAAATAAACATGGTTTATATTAAATCCGTCCCACAGATTTAATTCACCTATTCATTTAATTTAAAATAAAGATGAGACAGAATTATATTTAATTTATTCTCATAAATCAAATTTAAGATATCATATTAATTTGAATTTCAAATTCAAATAGATCATATCAATTTAAATTCAAATTTAAAAGTGATAGAGATTTAATTTATCCTTATAAATTAAATCTTACAAATATCTCTTATATTATATATAATATATATATGAATTTATATATATATAAAATATATATCCACCCTAGATTATTCATTGAATCTGGACATGTCTTAGATTCAATGAATCTGGACATCACAGCTCGTGTTGGGCTCTTTTGTGTGCGACCCTGTAGGCCCATATGAAGTTGGCAGTGGGCCAGTTACTATACTGACCCACAAGTCGTAAGCGGTCTCTAGCAAGACATTACGACTACCCAAATCATATGAGGATGGATGAACGATGTAACCTTTCAGACAACCATATCACGTCCCTTTTGTCACACGATATTTTGGTCATGGATGAGGCATGGAGAACGTCATCCTCCTATTCCTGACCGTTACTTTCTCGATTCTTGAGTAGTCTGACTACAGAAATATAACTACCTTTCCATTACAGTATGGCCATACATTTCTCAGACTAACTCACCGAGGGGCCCAGTAATATCTCTCTACGAATGTGAGGGACAAATTCCATCTTGACCATTCACATTCCTCCGCATGAAAAACCACTAAGCCCGGACATAGTCTTTATGATCACTCGGTCAAAAGTGACTTTTGACTAGGTCAAAGCTGAGCGTTTGTCATGTAGGAATCCATGATGATCTCAGGTCAAAGGGCATAGTGACATGGTCTGTATATGAGAGAAGCTTATGACTTAACCCATGCAGCTCTCTCATAGCGGGTCGGTCCAACACCCTGTACTCTTACATGTGCCTATGACTTTGATTTATATCTCTATACATCTTCAAAGTCATACTGGTCTTATTTCATCTCTGCTCCTGCATAGATGATCGACCAGGGACATTTAGGATAAGATCATGAGTTATCCAAGGATGGTCATCGCAGTAAACATGCAAATAATGTGATAACATAATTAAGAAATTCATAAATCAACAATGTTCATAATACAATGATTGGCCCCTAGGGCACAATATCCAACATATTAAGCATGACCCTCCAAGCAATATTTAGGAATGGATCTACAGTGTTAAGCAATATATGTGGTTGTTCTTCCTAGAAAGAGGGCCTGGCTAGAAAGTTAAGGCTTGCTTAGGAATATAAGTAGAATGAGAACTAAGGTGCTTGATGTATATTATGTGATGATGATGTACCCTATATGTTTTGTATGAGATAGTTGACTATGGCTTGCATATGTATGTACGTAGTATGTGAACTTGGCTTGCATATATGTATGGATACTATTTTGTTGTATGTATATATGTTTGATAATGAATAGATGAAAGTTATTATAGATACATATGATTTTGTTTTCTCAATTATGGACTAAAGAAAGTAGAGGCAATAGTTAGCCCACGTATAATAGTTAGACCTGAAGTTGCGAGCCCCAAAATGAGGGGACTAGTAATCAAACAAACCCCATATAAATTATTATGGGCAGATTAGAGCAACAACAATAGGTAATAATGAATGATATCTGAGCGACACAAGCTCGTCAGGATCGAGAGAGAGATGTTGCTATCGCGATAGCAGTAGTAGCAATTGTTACTGATTTACGACAATTAGAGGAAGGATTCATCGATAAACCATCATCTGGCCAAGGATATACTAGAATCGGAGCAGATAGATAGCATGGGTTCATAGTAGATCAAGATAGTATACATTCATGGATCGAATGATTCTGCAAGCATAACCTTACTGCATTTGAGGGAACCTTTGATGTTCAAGAGGTAGAGGATTGGGTAAACAGCTTAGAGAAAATCTTTAAAGTTTTAGATTATTCCTTAGAATGAAAGGCATAGATGGCTATATATAAGCTGGAAAAGGACGATGACCGATGATGGAGGAACACAGAGATTATCTTGCCGATAAGAAATACCCCGCTTACCTGGGAAATCTTTCTCAATTAGTTTTACGACAAATATTTTCCGTAGTCTGTGAAGGATGAGCGTGAGGCTATGTTCTTAATATTAATACAGGGTGAGAAGGAACCCTTTGATGAGTACTTGGGCAAGTTCATCCACCTTAATCGTTACTCCACATATGTGAATCACATGAACAAAGAGAGATGGATGACTGAGAAGTTGACTTGTGGAATGAACTCCGTAATGAGAGAAAGGATTCTTCCCAGGCAAGTACAATAAAGCGGTTGAGGCTTGTAGAATTATAGAAAATAGCCTACCATACTCAGAAGGGATAAAGGTAACCCTGAGAGATTAACCTATTTAGGTACCTCTTATAAGAATGGTTCCAATAGGGTCTTCGGTCTCAGGAATTGGTAATAGGAATCAATTTAGGCCAAGATCAGGATAGAGGGCTGTAAGTAAGAGAGGAGGAAAGACAGGAAGAGCAAATATGCAACTAAGGCCGAACATATATGAGATATATGGTAAGAACCATGGTGGTAGGCCTTGTTTAGCAGGTCAAGGAGTCTGCTATAAATATGGCAAGCTGGGACATTTTGCAAGGGAGTGCCCATAGAATGCGGTTAAAGACCTCAAACCCAGGGAAGAGTGTTTATCCTGAATAGAGAAGAGACGATTAGTTCACTTGAGCTAATCCAAGGTATGAGGTCAATTAACATTCATGCTCTACTCCTACTGGCATAAGACCAATTGCATTTCATGTTTAAATTTTAATGTCCGGCATGCACACTCTATGCTACTCTAGACCTAATATGTTGTATCTGTATGATATGAAAATAATTATTACCTTGAGAGGACAAGTAAAAGTAGAACGGATAAAAGTAGAGAAAGGGATATATAAGTTAGATAGTTTAAGTTAATCTCTAAGGAATTAGAATTAGAATTAGGATTACGATTTAGGATGAAATTAAGAATCTATGATAAGATGATGACAACCAGTTAAACAAGGAACTGGAGCGAAGAAGTTGCTTGGATATTTTTAGTAAAGATAGTTAGATAGATATCATCGGCATACCTATAGATATATGATTACAGTACTCAAGACATACCCCTTTAATAAGAATAAGATATATAAATAATGTACTTTGAGTATGAAACAAAATGAGATATAGTTATAAAATTGATGATGCATCTTTAACAGAGCAACGTCTATGTAATGAAGGATATCGTTCTTAAGATAGAGCCAGAATAAAAGGTGGACAAGCAGCTTGTGTTAGAGCCGTGTCCACAAGATGAACTTGTTGGATATTGTGCCCTAGGGGCCAATCATTGTATTATGAACATTGTTGATTTATGAATTTCTTAATTATGTTATCACATTATTTGCATGTTTACTGTGATGACCATCCTTGGATAAGTCATGATCTTATCCTAAATGTCCCTGGTCGGTCATCTATGCGGGAGCAGAGATGAAATAAGACCAGTATGACTTTGAAGATGTATAGAGATATAAATCAAAGTCATAGGCACATGTAAGATTACAGGGTGTTGGACCGACCGGCTATGAGAGAGCTGCTGGGTTAAGTCATAAGCTTCTCTCATATACAAACCATGTCACTATGCCCTTTGACCTGAGATCATCATGGATTCCTACATAACAAACGCTCAGCTTTGACCTAGTCAAAAGTCACTTTTGACCGAGTGATCATAAAGATTATGTTCGGGCTTAGTGGTTTTTCATGCGGAGGAATGTGAATGGTCAAGATGGAATTTGTCCCTCACATTCGTAGAGAGATATTATTGGGCACCTCGATGAGTGAATCTGAGAAATGTATGGCAATATTGTAATGGAAAGGTAGTTCCATTTCTGTAGTCATACTACTCAGGGATCGAGAAAATAACGGTCAAGAACAGGAGGATGACGTTCTCCATGCCTCATCCATGACCCAAATATCGTGTGACAACAGGGACTTGATATGGTTGTATGAAAGGTAACATCGTTCATCCATCCTTATATGATTTGGATAGTCGTAATGTCTTGCTAGAGACCGCTTATGACTTGTGGGTCAGTATAGTAACTGGCCCACTGCCAACTTTATATGGGCCTACAAGGTCGCATACAAAATAGCCCAACACGAGCTGTGATGTCCAGATTCATTGAATCTAAGACATGTCCATATTCAATAAATAATCTAGGGTGGATATATATATATTTTATATATATATATAAATTCGTATATATATATTATATATAATATAAGAGATATTTGCAAGATTTAATTTATAAGGATAAATTAAATCTCTATCACTTTTGAATTTGAATTTGAATTTAAATTGATATGATCTATTTGAATTTGAAATTCAAATTAATATAATATCTCAAATTTGATTTATGAGAATAAATCAAATATAATTCTGTCTCATCTTTATTTTAAATTAAATGAATAGGTGAATTAAATCTGTGGGACGGATTTAATATAAACCATATTTATTTAATTAGTTTCTTATCAAATTATGTAATATATGATATTGTATTAATTTCAGAATTAATATAAGATTAATTTCGAAATCCATCTCAATCTGAACACCGATAGCATCATATATATTTGACATTAGGGGCTAAGGGTTTTGAATGAGAGAGAGAGTAACAAGGAGGCTGCAAAAGGTTTGTAGATAAGAAACGCCAAAATAGAGACGGTGAGGACGGAATCTCGAGAAAACCCTAGAGGGACAAGAGGTGCTAGCTCGTCATTCATAGTTTTAACGCTGTTCGTGTGGATACCGGTAGAGGAACCCGATCTGAGTCGTCGACTTCTTGCGATCGAAAAGAGAGCACCAGGTAAGCCGACAAGTCGCGACTAGTTGACGTTGAGGTCGCGACCAAATAGGCATCTGAACTTCAGAAAATCGAAAAGAGGCCTCCAGTCGCGACTAGAAGCTGAGGACGTCGCAACTGACAACTCCATAGACTCCCCGTCGCGACGAGAAGCATAGGACGTTGTGACTGAAAACTCCAGAGAGGACAAGTCGCGACGAGTGGAGACGGAGGTCGCGACGAGTGGAGACGGAGGTCGCGACCATAATTCGAATACCGAAGGTAACTCTTTTTACTCCTTGACTTAAACACACTCGGCTGATCCGGGCAGGGAATGGAAAAAATTTTAAAGTTAATTCCGCTGCGTGTCTTCGAATTCCCTTCAGAAATGAGAAATTTTTCAATAGCTCTACGCAGAGCCATAATAAGAAAGATGAGAATGATATGAGGAACTCTTAAATGATAGAGGAGATGAGTAAAGTCCTGATAGATAATAGTGTCTTTATAAACTGTCTTAGGGAATTATCAGTTGAGTTATTAACAAGTAGAAGTGGCTAACCTTATAACTTAGTTCATTGGTCTTGAATCTTCCAAAGGACTATGATACGATCCTAACATTGCTTCCATTAGGACAGTATTTTAGGGTCTAGTAGATCCTGAAAAAGGCTTATGGCGATTACGGGTGATTCTGAATCAACCTAGCCTAAGAGAAGGAAAGTGTGAGCCATGAGAATACGGTGACAACACAGTACTTGAAACATCCTCCCTTAAACCCCTCAATGTACACTTGTGGAAGCGATATTAGCTCGATTATATCTTAACTTAAGCCCAGAAATTTAAATTTACTCTTAAGTTCCTTATTCTGAACCTTTACTTTGAGAACTGATTTATCTCATTCTACACATCCAAATGAGGCTTATTACCTATCCACGTAAAGCCCCAGATGTGTGCTACTAGCTCACCAAATTTCGTGGCCAAACTCTTTCGTTTACTAGGTCAAACTGAGGTCGGAACACCGCTGCCCTAGGACCTACGAATTTCTCTCTTAATTTCTTATACACAAGCTGAACATGCCAAACAATATTTATTATTAAATAATAAATTGTTATACAACAAGGCATGAACAAAATCCTCATATCTCTATTACATCTTTCATGCCTGAAATCTGGCAGTTTAACTACTATACTTCATCTTTAAAAATAACTGAACTGTACTAATTCGGTAATTCCCATGAGAATTACCATTCTACGTAAGTACCCAGGAAAGACTGGATGAACCGACTAGGTCCATTCACTTCCAGACTCCTTAGATAGTACCTACGTACACAGTACGTATCATATCCTTTCTTCATTACTGACATTCTGTCATAATTTTGGCAGCACAACGGCGTCTGTTAGCATTCAAAATTCACTTTGACATAACCTCCCTGTAATGGGTTATACATAGGGAATGAGATTCGGGGGAATCTCAGTAGTAACAACCATAACAATATATGTAATGCAGTGTGATAGTGCCTGCTTGTGATTGTGTACAGATAAGTATGTTGCATGCTTCCATACTCAATAATAACATATGATCATAGCATTATGTAATGGAGCTTCAGTCATAACATATAAGACAACAATCCAACCAAACAATAGCAAATCAAATCACAAAGCCATTACATAAAAGCTAGGATTAGATACTACCTTACTAGCTTAGCAGAACTCTATTATCTCTATACTGCTTCTGGCTCCGCCAGAACTTCCTTCCTTCTTTCTTTCTCTCACTTTCTCTCTCTAAAACTCACTTCTCTCTCTATTTCTTGCCTTGGGCCGTGAATGAAATGGCAAGGGGGAGGGGGTATTTATATTTGAGGCAAGGTGGAATGAATGGCTCAGATCGATTCATGATGAATGGCTTAGATTGCTTGCTTCCTCAAGAAGCTTCGCCTGCGTCATCGTGATGACATCATCCTTCATAATGACTCATCAAAAGTGACATCATCATGGGACACCTCACATGCTAGGTGGCGCAATGGTGGGGCCCTTGGGACACCTCACCAGCTGACTCAGTGTTTCCAGAGAATTCCATAGTCTTGTCCCGGAATGAACGGCTGAGATCATGCCACGTGTCTTTAACTTTTTCTTCTCCCTTTAGATAGTGCCATGTGGCATCTTGATGGGTCCCATGAGGACACCTTTCACGCCACCTCATGGCTACCAGATAAGTCCAGAACTTTATCTGATAAATTCTCCGGTTATCACTTCGACCGTGTAACTTTACTTTATGGAAACAACACTAAAATATTATTTTAATGCCACTTTAACCCACATAATTCTTGGGCTACATTTTTGCACTCTGGAAATGTTATCTTAGGTCTCTAATCAAGCTCAAGTACTATGATGGCTCGATTCCCAAGAAACATCCCTTGGCAAATTACCAAAATGCCCTTGGTTCCTCTAATTTACTTTAATAAGTCTAGGGGTATTATTGTCTTCTCACATCTTACTAGAGTATTCTTTGACCCTGGTCAACTATCAGATAACCTTTCTTGACTGTCTATCCTTAGAAATACTATATAGCTTCTGGCCACAGTCCGATCATCTCTATTCAGACTGCTTTTCCTTTACCGATTATAACTGTAAATTCTCATCTTCAGGAATTTTTACAGAAAAATCGGGACCTCAAATCAAAATTCCGTGTTGTGTCATTCAACCCAGAATTCTTTTCTCTATCTCCCAGTATTTTCAGATACTAAATCCGGACCGGGCTATTTTGGCCTGAAAGTACGCTCGCGCGCACAGTCTTTCCAAATGACCATTTTACCCTTGGCCACTTTTCTAATTCTTACATACTCATAGAGACCTCATATGCATATTTCACAGTTCAGTGAAATGATCAGTATAATTTTCTCTATTTTATGGTAAAATATGGTACTCATCGGCTACCGGCCCGATCTTTCCCATAATTACGATTATGCCCCTATACTCTCTTTCTGACCTCTTTACTTATCCTCTTATCCTTCATCTTAAGTTCTCAAAATTCTCTTTCAACAACTCATCCCCTGAACTCTTTAGGAGTCATTGTTAATTGAAAGGCTCGACAACCCGCCAATATCAGGTTATCTTACTCAGGAGCTAGCCCATATCTTGTTACCTGCAGAATTCCAAGGCTTAAGACTTAGGATATTCCTTACATTCCTCTTTTTGAACCTAGGTGAACTGTCCCTATTTTGTAGGTTAAAGACTTAACTCATCTTTAAATCCTGAGGGACTTAGCTCATTCCTCGGATTCCTACAAAATATAGGTAAGTGATCTGGCCATATCAGATTATTATCCTGGGACTACGGGTTTAGCAGCCTGCCCATATCAGACTACCTCGCAGTTCTCCTAGACCCAAAAATCGGGATGTTACAGTACTTCTCTAAGAAGACAATCACCAAGGATGATCTTAAGGTGTAAAAGCCTCACTAGTTGGGTAATTTAGGTGGGCCCCATGATATTTTTTCTCAGATAAGCCTTATTATATAGATTGCACTTAGGATTCTCTTACACAAGGAAGGAGTTAAAATAATAATTAAAACTTTTCAATCTTGAGTAGAAGGTATTCATAAGTCTGTAGGAAGTATGCTTGAAGAAGAGAAGAAGAGAACCTTGTAACATCCCAATATTTGGGTCTAGGAGAACTGGGAGGTAGTCTGATATGGGCAGGCTGCTAAACCCGTAGTCCCAAGATAGTAATCTGATATGGGCAGATCACTTACCTATTTTTGTAGGAATCTAAGGAATGAGCTAAGTCCCTCAGGATTTAAAGATGAGTTAAGTCTTTGACCTACAAAATAGAGACAATTCACCTAGGTTCAAAAAGAGGAATGTAAGAAATATCCTAAGTCTTAAGCCTAGGATTTCTGCAGGTAGCTAGATATGGGCTGGCTCCTGAGTAAGATAACCTGATATGGGCGGGTTGTCGAGCCTTTCAATTAACAATGACTCCTAAAGAGTTCAGGGGATGAGTTATTGAAAGAGAATTTTGAGAACTTAAGATAAAGGATAAGAAGATAAGTAAAGATGTCAGAAAGAGAATATAGGGGCATAATCGTAATTATGGGAAAGATCAGGCTGATAGCCGATGAGTACTATATTTTACCATAAAATAGAGAAAATTATGCTTATCATTTCACTGAACTGTGAAATATGCATATGAGGTCTCTATGAGTATGTAAGAATTATGAAAAGTTAACGGACTTAATTGAAAAGAAGGAAAGTTTCCAAGAGCAAAATGGTAATTATGGAAAGTTCAGCCGGAAGTGGCTTAGAACTGCCCGGAAGCATTTCAATCCCAATTTCATCAGTAGATAGAGGAAATAATGCTGGTTAATTTGGATTAATACAGGAATTTTATCAGAGCTGTAGATAGCTGAAATTTATCTGATAGTGGAAAAGTTATCTAAAATTTTTATCAGATCTCCTGGACCTCAGATATGAGTGAAAAGTTACAGGAATGTGCATCCTGTGAAGGCGGAGGTCAGGGAACTGACAGAGTTCCGAAAGGAGTTCTGTAGAAAAAGTTATTCACGTTTTAGTGAATTCAGACGGGAGTTTGTGAGCTCCTGGGATCCGATAGGGAAATTTAACAGTAAATAAAATGGGACTGAATGAGGCCAGATGACATCACTCAGAGGCCCATAGTGACACCAAGGTTGGCCCAGGCCCATGATATCAGTTCAGTGGTAAAAGGGGCTGGTGTCCGGAAAAAGGTGTAAAATGACGAAAATGCCCTTATGTTGTAAAATAGTTGAAGAATGAGTAAAGGGTATTTTGGGCATTTGACTAAGGTTAGACAGTCAAGAAAGGTTATCTGGATACTTGACCAAGGTCAAGGAATACTCTGGTAAGATATGAAAAGATAATACTGCCCCTAGATTCATTAAAGTAAAGAAAGAGGAACCAAGGGCATTTTGGTAATTTGCCAAGGGATGGTTCTTGGGAATTAAGCCATCAGAGTACTTGGGATGGATCAGAGACCCAAGATAGCATTCCCAGAGTCCAAAAATGTAGCCCAAGGAATATGTGAATTAAAGTGGCATTAAAATAATGTTTTAGAGAGTTTTCAATAAAGTAAGGTTACTTGGTTGACGTGATAATCGGGGAATTGATCAGATAAAGTCCTGAGCTTATCCGAAAGCCATGAGGTGGCATTAAAGGTACCCATAAGGCGCCACATGGCACTAATCTAGAGGGAGAAGAAAAGTTAAAGACACGTGGCACGATCTCAGCCGTTTATTCCGGGATAAGACTCTGGAATTCTCTGGAAGCGCTGAGTCAGCTGGTGAGATGTCCCGTGGCCCCACCATTGTGCCACCTAGCATGTGAGGTGTCCCTTGATGATGTCATGATTGATGAGTCATTATGGAGGATGATGTCATCACGATGATGCAGGCGAAGCTTCTCGAGGAAGCAAGCGATCTGAGCCATTCATCGTGAATCAATCTGAGCCATCCATTTCACCTTGCCTCAAGTATAAATACCCCCACCCCCTTGCCATTCCATTCATGTCCAAGAGCACCAATTTAGAGAGAGAAGTGAGTTCTAGAGAGAGAAAGTGAGAGGAAGGAAGAAAAGAAAGAAGGAAGGAAGTTCTGGCGGAGCCGGAAGTAGTATGAGATAGTAGAGTTCTTCTAAGCTAGTGAGGTAGTAACTAATCTTAGCTTTTATGTAATGGCTTTGTGATTTGATGTGCTATTGTTTGGTTGGATTGTTGTCTTATATGTTATGTCTGAAGCTCTACTACATAATGCTATGATCATATGTTATTGAGTAAGGAAGCACGCAGCATACTTATCTATACACAATCACAAGCAAGCACTATCACACTGCATTACATATATTGTTATGATTATTACTACTGAGATTCCCCCGAATCTCATTCCCTATGTATAACCCATTATAGGGAGGTTATGTCAAAGTGAATTTTGAGAATGCTAAAAGACGCCGTTATGCTGCCAAAATTATGGCAGAATGTCAGTAATGAAGAAAGGATATGATACGTACTGTGTACGTAGGTACTGTCTAAGGAGTCTGGAAGTGAGTGGACCTAGTCGGTTCATCCAGTCTTTCCTGGGTACTTACGTAGAATGGTAATTCTCACGGGAATTACCGAATCAGTACAGTTCAGTTATTTTTAAAGATGAAGTATAGTACTTATACTGCCAGATTTCAGGCAGGAAAGATGTAATAGTGATATGAGGATTTTGTTCATGCCCTTTTGTATAACAATTTATTATTTAATAATAAATATTGTTTGGCATGTTCAGCTTGTGTATGAGGAATTAAGAGAGAAATTCGTAGGTCCTGAGGCAGCGGTGTTCCGACCTTAGTTTGACCTAGTAAACGAAAGAGTTTGGCCACGAAATTTGGTGAGACAGTAGCACACATCTGGGGCTTTACGTGGATAGGTAATAAGCCTCATTTGGATGTGTAGAATGAGATAAATCAGTTCTCAAAGTAAAGGTTCAGAATAAGGAACTTAAGAGTAAATTTAAATTTCTGGGCTTAAGTTAAGATATAATCGAGCCAATATCACTTCCACAAGTGTACTATGAGGCGTCTAAGGGTGGATGTTTCAAACCTCATATGATAGAAGAAAAGGCCAAGTATAAGCAGGTAAGTCCCTAAGATGAGGCTAAAGAGAATGAAAGCCAAATAGACCCGATAAAGATTAAGAAAAGAGGGTCTAATGCAAGATAATAGCATAATATGATTTTATGAGTAGGGATAGGCAATGACATATGGCCCTACATATTGTAATCAGGCGTTAACCCATCAATACTTAACAGTTAAGCATGCTCGAGCAAGAGTAGTATGATGATGGGTGACCCACTAGGAAATTGATATAAACGCCTAGAGAAAGAAAAAAAATGAGGGATCATAACCCTTATGTTAGATTCAAATAGAGGATCTGAGAGGAAAGATGTAGAGTATAGTTTTTGCTTCAGAAGGAAGTTAGAAAAACATAAGATCATGATCCTCCTGAGAGACTGGCAATGTTATATAGTAAGAAAAATGTGATAAATTATAGTATCTCGGGATATGTAATGAGAAGTATAATGAGAAATATAGTTAGAAGTCAAATGAATGACAGAGACCCCATAATTACATCAAATTTTTGAAGGGTTCTTTATGAAAGAAATGGACACTACTGTAAGTTTAGTATAGAGACTGAAATAAATGAGTAAAGAAAGGATAATGAGACTAAATAAAGTAGACCAAACTTCAATTTTGATTGAAATGATATGAAATGTACCATATCTTGTAGAAGTCCCAGAAATATACAAATGATGTTTAGGGACTAAGCTGCAAATAATAAAAGATTAGGGATTAAGTTGTAAATAGTAAAAGTTCTTGAGGTCAAATATATAAATAAGTTAGAGACTTCAGAATAGTCTCCTGCGCATAAAAAGAGAAAAGAGATTAGTTAGATGCCTAAGGTTGAGATAAAGATCTCAAACGGATGATTTACGATGTTAAGGCCAAGCAAGGGTAAAATCGTAATTTTAGAAAAGTCCCAAGGGCATAATGGTCATTTTGAAAAGAAGAGGGACTAAAGTGAAAAGTCTAAAAGTTTCATGCTATGAAATGAAAGTAGACATAAGCTTTGGGCCATTAAGTGTAATTATGAAAAATTGAGGCCTAAAGTGTAATTTCTAAAAGTTCAGGGGCAAAATGGTAATTATGGAAAGTTGAGCCGGAAAAGGCCAAAAGATGCCCAGAAATAGTTTTATCCTAAATTTTCCCATTTAGAATTTGTTCAAATATATCATCTCACAATTCATCTGATTAAGTTGTTAAATTGTGGCTTATTGGATTAGTTAGGTACTTTAGCATCCATTTAGGCTCATTGTGAATCAATCTAGGTTAGCCTCACTTTACTATTGGTTAGCTTAGTTTCTTATTTGATAACTAAAATGATGGTTATCAATAGTTGTGTCCAGTAAAAACCAGCTTCGAGGATCTTCCTTGAAGTCTTCTTGGCACTGAAATGTCGTCCACAAATAGAGGAATGACATGCTGTAAGAATGATGTCCACTTCTTCACTTGGCACACATCTTATAACTTGATCACTGCATATCTTCCATTGAATGGGTGGTTCCAAAATGTAAAATTTTGCCTTATGCTTGATCTTCTGGCCCTAGAAATGAGATAAAGAAGGTGAAATTAGACTAGTAACAATATAGTTCGCTGTGTGGCAATACCAAGGTGCAATTATTGAAATCATAGAAACAGAACAATCTCTAAATGTATCACAAGTGATGTCAGAATCTAATACTCCCCTTGTATTTTCAGGCAACTTGCTTAAATGATCACCTACCACATTCTCTGCTCCAATTTTATCCCTTATCTCCATATCAAGTTCTTGGATTAGCAGCATCCATCTCAAGAGCTGAGAGGCTTGGACTGTGACTTTTTAAACAAGAACTTTATAGTAGCATGGTCAATATATATAATTTCTTTAGAACTCAATAGATAAGATCTGAATTTGTCAAGTGCAAACACAATGGCAAAGAGTTCCTTTTCTGTGGTAGTGTAGTTCTTTTGAGCACTATCTAATGTCTTAGAGGCATATGAAATTACTTTAGACAACTTACCATCCTTTTTTCCTAACATTGCCCCTACAAATTCATTTGATGCATCACATGAAAGCTCAAAATCTAAATGCCAATTAGGTGCAGCAAGTATAGGTGGTGTGATAAGAATAGATTTAATAAGGTCAAATGCTCTCTTGCAAGTATCATCAAAAAAGAACTCTGTATCCTTTTGCATGAGTTTAAAAAGTGGAGATGCAATCTTGCTAAATGAAACATCCTCCTTTAGACCCCTCAGAGTACACTTGCGGAAGTGATATTGGCTCAGTTATATCTCAACTTAAGCCCAGAAATTTAAAATTTTACTTTTAAGTTTCTTATTCTGAACCTTTACTTTGAGAATTGATTTATCTTATTCTACACATCCAAATAAGGCATATTACCTATCCACGTAAAGCCCCAGATGTGTGCTACTGGCTCACCAAATTTCGTGGCCAAACTCTTTCATTTACTAGGTCAAACTGAGGTCGGAATATCGATGCCTCAGGACCTACGAATTTCTCTCTTAATTTCTTATACACAAGCTGAACATGCCAAACAATGTTTATTATTAAATAATAAATTGTTATACAACAGGGCATGAACAAAATCCTCATATCTCTATTACATCTTTCTTGCCAGAAATCCGGCAGTATAACTACTATACTTCATCTTTAAAAATAACTGAACTGTACTGATTCGGTAATTCCCATGAGAATTACCATTCTACGTAAGTACCCAGGAAAGACTAGATGAACCGACTAGGTCCACTCACTTCCAGACTCCTTAGACAGTACCTACGTACACAGTACGTATCATCTCCTTTCTTCATTACTGACATTCTGTCATAATTTTGGCAGCATAACGGCGTCTCTTAGCATTCCCAAAATTCACTTTGACATAACCTCCCTGTAATGGGTTATACATAAGGGATGAGATTCGGGGGAATCTCAGTAGTAACAACCATAACAATATATGTAATGCAGTGTGATAGTGCCTGCTTGTGATTGTGTATAGATAAGTATGTTGCGTGCTTCCATACTTAATAATAACATATGATCATAGCATTATGTAATGGAGCTTCAGACATAACATATAAGACAACAATCCAACCAAACAATAGCACATCAAATCACAAAGCCATTACATAAAATCTAGGATTAGTTATTACCTTACTAGCTTAGCAGAACTCTACTATCTCTATACTTGTAATATCCCTAATTTGCTGTACTAATTTGAATGTACAGATTGAACGAAATATATGTGAGATTTTTCAAAAAATGATGTGGCTATTTATGTAAGGAGAAGGATTAAAATGAAAAAGAAAGAAAATGCAGGGACTAAAGTGCGATTTTTAAAAGTTTGAAAGGCCAAAAGAAAAGTAGACAAAAAGGTGGGGTTTTTAAGTGTAATTTTGAAAAGTTGAGAACATAAAGGTGATTTATGGTAAATCAAGGGGCAAAAGTATAATTATGGAAAATTTGGACCAAAAACAGGCCAAAAATGACCGTGTTCTGATCGGACCCAAATTTTTCCAGTAGATAGAGAAAATTATTCCGGGTTGTTTGACGCAAGACAGAATTTTGATTTGAGATCCCGAAAAATTGATATAAATTTCTGAAGTTAGATAAAATTATTACAATATTTTTTGGATCTCAGAATCAGATGAGGCCTTCCAGTAAATTCCTATAATTGATATAAGAATTTATAAAATTGACAGGATCAGAAAAGGAATCCGGTACGATTTTTAATGGAATTTACAGTGGAATAAAATACCCGATGAATATCGTCGGGAGAATTTTCTAGGGATTCGTGCCACAAAGGTATTGAACCCTAAAAGGCCCAAGAATGGCGTCATTAAGGCCCAATAAAATACTTGGACTGATAGGTGGGCCAGTGTCCAGTGGAACCCCGAAAAAGTGAGAAATTACGAAAATGCCCTTGTGTTGTCCTAAGGAACCAGAAGTGAATGGAGGCCATTTTGGTCATTTTGGACAGGTCAAAATGCCAATGCAAGTACATGAGAGGTTAGTCAGAGTCAGTATATACTCTGACAAGGTTTAAAGAGGTGTGAAATGACAATTATGCCCTTAGGTTTAATATAGTGTAAGGAAAAGCACTAAGGGTATTTTGGTCATTTTTCAAGGTATCTGGAATTAAATTTAAACCCATTATAAGAATGTTAATGATATGAGGGATTTAAATATTGAATAAAATATATTATGAAGTCCCAGAAAAATTAGATTAATAAAACAGTCCGGTTTACGGAAAATCGGATCGGGCCGGTACCGAATTGGACTGGATTGGACTGAAATTTTCTAGGAGCTTCCCACCATGGAAATGGCACCAAGTTTCCCATGAGGTGTCCCTTGGATGATGTCATGGAGGTGAGGTCATAAATGGAAAAAGAAAAGAAATTCCAAGATTTAATCTTAAGCCTTTAGATAAAATAGTTCCCAAGATGATCTCGGCCTTCAATTTTCCCAAGATTTTTCTATAAATACCCCCTTGGAGACTCCAAAACCGTGACCACAAGACCTTGGGGAAACTCTTGCAAAATGTTCTCTCAAGCTTGGAGGAAGCAAGGATCTTGAAAAAACTAGTAAGGTAAGTTGCCTCCTTACTTCTACACTTTGTTCTCATGGTTTGTTCTTGAGTTTAAATGGTTTTTGAGGCTTGAATCTTGGGGAAATGCTGCTAGAATTTCTGTGGATAGGTGATAGGAACATGAGTTTTATGTTCTAGATAGTTTATGCAAGCTTAAACAAGCTTGAATCACATGATAATGGCTTAGGAATTCATGTGTGCTTATGAATCCAAGATTGTGTCCTGTTCTGTACAGTACCAGTTCACTGTTCATATGTTGGATTTTCATGGTTTTGATGCTTCCAATGGGTTTAGAATGGAAAATTGTGTGGGGTTATAGTAGGAAAACAAGTATTGGAAGCATTGGAATCAAAATGAGAATTTTTGGAAAAAGGAGAGCTACTTTCGGTTTCTGTACAGAACATTGGGAAGCAATTGAATTCTGGAATTTTTGAATACATATTTGGATTCTACATGAAAAATTATGTGGAAATGAACCATGAGAGTTTAGTTTAGAAAGATGTAAACACATGTCTCAAAGTAGAGAGAGAAAGGGACTTAATGAAACCTAGACTTGGAATTTAATTGGAATGAAGTTATAATTTGGTAATTGTCTTGTTATGTCTAGGTTTTGACATTTGTGGGAAGGAAAGATCAATTCAAGAAGGAAAGAACAAGGACTCATAAGAGGTAGCAAGAATACTTTACTATAAACTTATGTTATGTTGTGATTGATATGCTTACTTGTTATGCATGAAGTTTGGTTGAGCTTAGTATGTTATGTGATGATGTTTATGATGATGATGAGCTATGAATATATGCAACTCCTTGCAATCTATGTCATGACAATATGCATGTTAGAGTTTGCTTATGTATGATCATGAATTAGCTCCCATTGCATGATAACATGTTAGGCATTTAATCGAGCATGCATAACCTTATAGTTTGTATGACTTGCTATTGAGATTTCCATGAAATCTCATTCCTTCCATATAAATAACCATGCTCTTGGAAATTTACAATAACCTAACTCTTGGAAATTCATGTTTCTAAGGTACAATGGTGTTCCAATGATCTAAGATACTTCCAATTGAGTATAAGTAAGGATGAGATTAAGGATGTTTCAATACTTCTCCCGGCTCCGCCAGAACTTCCTTCTTTCTTTCTTCCTCTCACTTTCTCTCTCTAGAACTCACTTCTCTCTCTGTTTCTTGCCTTGAGCCGTGAATGAAATGGCAAGGGGAGGGGGTATTTATACTTGAGGCAAGGTGAAATGGATGGCTCAGATTGATTCACGATGAATGGCTCAGATCGCTTGCTTTCTAAAGAAGCTTCGCCTGCATCATCGTGATGACATCATCCTCCATAATGAATCATCAAAAGTGACATCATCATGGGACACCTCACATGCTAGGTGGTGCAATGGTGGGGCCCTTCGGACACCTCACTAGCTGACTCAGCGTTTCCAGAGAATTCCAGAGTCTTGTCCTGGAATGAACGGCTGAGATCGCGCCACGTGTCCTTAGCTTTTTCTTCTACCTTTAGATAGTGCCATGTGGCATCTTTAGGGCACCTTTCACGTAATCCCATGGCTACCAGATAAGTCTAGAACTTTATCTGATCAATTCCCCGGTTATCACGTCAACCGAGTAACCTTACTTTATTGAAAACTCACTAAAATAGTATTTTAATGCCACTTTAACCCACATATTATTTGGGCTACATTTTTGGACTCTGGGAATGCTATCTTGGGTCTCTGATCCAGCCCCAGTACTCTGATGGCTCAATTCCCAAGAACCATCCCTTGGTAAATTACCAAAATGCCCTTGGTTCCTCTTTATTTACTTTAATGAATCTAGGGGCATTATTGTCTTTTCATATCTTACCAGAGTATTCTCTGACCCTGGTCAATTATCCAGATAACCTTTCTTGACTGACTAACCTTAGTCAAATGACCAAAATACCCTTTACTCATTCTTCAGCTATTTTACAACATAAGGGCATTTTCGTCATTTTACCCTTTTTTGGGACACCGGCCCCTTTTACCATTGAACTGATATCATGGGCCTGGGCTGTAACATCCCTAATTTCTGTACTAAGTTGTATGTACAGATTGAATAAAATATATGAGATGTTTAGGAAAAGATGTGGCCATATTTATGTAAAGAAAAGGATTAATTGGAAGAGGAAGAAAGTCTAAGAGCCAAAGTGCAAAATTACGAAAATGCCACTGTGATGCCCTAAGAAACTAGAAGTAAATGGAGGGCATTTTGGTCATTTCACACAATGGATGGATATCAGAGGAAATTTGATAGTAAATTATTATAATTAATATGACAATTTATGGAGTTGACAGAAGTCAAAAAGGAGTCCTGTAGAATTAATTATGGAATTTACGGTGAAAAAGGACACCGATAAAGGGTTAAAGGAAACATATGTAATTTTTAACAGGACTTCTGGGTCTCAGAAAATTATGAAACTTTGTAGAGAATTCATTTTATATTAGAATGAATTTCTAAAAATGTTAGAACAATTAAAAGAGGTGTTTAGCATTTATGCTAAGATCAGGGTAATTTACGGATATCGGTATGAGGAAAGTACATTGGGATTTGGGCCAGTTAGCTATTGGACCTAAAAGAGGCCCAACATTTCGTCCTAGGCCAGCCCAATAAGGCCCAAAAGTTATCTTGGAGCCCAAGTCCAAATAATAAATAATTTATGGATTTTTGAAAAGAAAGAAAAAGATAATAAAGTAAGAATTAGGTGTTGCACATGGTGGGACCCACAAGGACACAAGAATGGCACCCAAAAAGAGGAAGGGTTAGGTGTACCAAGGGAGGCCATGCTAGTGATGTCATGGTGGTAAGGTCTTGAGTGAAAAGTGAAAAGATATTCCAAGATCAAACCTTTAACCATTAGATCAAATAGTTTCCAAAGTGATCTTAGCCTTCAAATGGCACATGACTTTTGCTATAAATACCCCCCCTTTCCATTCATTCTTCACACCCAAGAGCTCCTTTAGAAAGAGAAGTGAGTTCTAGAGAAAGAAAGTGGAAGAAAGCAAGGAAGAAGCAAGGGTCTTGAAGGAGCAAGTAAAGTAAGTTGTCTCCTTGCTTCTACCTTTTGTTCTTATGGTTTGTGCTTGAGTTTAAGTGATTTTTTAGGCTTAAATCTTGGGGAGATGCTGCTGGAATTTTTGTGTATATGTGAAAGGACTATGAGTTTTAAGTCATAGATAGTTAAGACAAGCTTAAACAAGCTAGTTACATGCTTGGTTGTGAAGTAAGTTGATGTTCTTGACTTTACCATTTCGGTTTGCACTGTTCATGCACTTTTCATGATAGAAGGAAATGGAATTTCAATGATTTAATGCTTCCATTGAGTTTATATGATGATTTTGTGTAGGATTGGAAAGGTTTTGAACCTTGGAAACCATTGGAATTAAAGGTTATAATGTTGAAAATCCCTCATGGGTACTGTTCACTCGCGTGAACAGTGATTTGAATTTCATGATTTTGATGCTTCCAATGGTCTTAAAATGAGATTTTGTGTGGGGGAAAAGTGGAGGAACAAGTATGGGAAGCATTGGAATCAAAATGAGAATTTTTGGAAGATTTATGTATGCTTTTCCAAATCTGTACAGAACAGTGTATTCTTGCTGGAATTTGGTTATTTTGAGTTCATAAATGGATTCAAAAGGTGAAATTGTGTAGGGTAAGGTCAAGACATCAATTGGTTCAAAGGCCAAGTTAATTGGCTAAGATTAAAGAAAGTTATGTTAGTTAAAGCAAGTTAAAGGTTCAAGAGAGGTAGTCTTGAGTAGTGTTTGAGTTCATGGTCCTAATGGATTATGTAATGAATATGAATGTGTTTAGGACCTTGAAACCTCTAAGAAGGCGTTGGGGAATGATTGACCAAAAAGCTTCATGATTGGAAAGCTTGGGAAGCAAGTGCAAGCATAAGAAAGAAAGCTTAAATCAAAGGTAGTGGACTTACCCTAAACTTGTATGTATGTAATGTATGCTTGATTGTGCTATGGCTTGGTTGAATTGTGTGTATATGGTAGATGATTGAAGCTCTGTTATTTTATGATTTCTTTGGCCAATTGTATTTCATATGATACATGGAAGCATGCTCATCACACTATGATAACACTTTCACAAGCAAGCACAAGTCTTTACATTAATACATGCATTGTTTGGTATTGTTTGCTACTGAGATTCCCCCGAATCTCACCCCCCATAACCATGATCTAGGTGCTGGAACATCCCAAGGAAGGAGGTAATGGTGGATGTATGAATGGTGTATGACTTGGAAAGCATGCCTTTAATTTATGTGATGATATATTGGTATGTATATTGTATGCATGCACTGGATCCGATGAGAGTCAGTCTACTTCCAGCGATAGTTTGAACAGCTTATCCAGTGAGGTTTTACGTGAAATTTGGTATTAACATAGATAAGATCAATAGCTTTAATTCTACACCAAGAACGCCTCATTTGGTTAAGAACTCGAATTGTTATGATTTTTCAAAGTCGGGAGTTGAAATCTGGAATAAGATAGTACGACTACTCAGAGGCAGTGAGGTTCATGCGCTAATTTCATATAGTAAATGAATGATTTTTTCCACAGAATTTTATGAGATTAAAGTACACATTCTGATATTTAAATCCATAGGTAATTTGATTCAATTGGATAAGTATACAAGGACAAATGAATTTTTGAAAATGGGGCAAAGAAACTGGAACTTCCAGATTTACCAAATGAACAGTAAAGTTCAACGAATAAATTGATTTGATCTGGATAAGGAAACCTCATTTTCATATTTTTCTCTCAAATTTAAATTAAATAAAGTTTATTAGAAATTGGAATCATCTCAAAATGATTTTTCTAGATTTAGTTATGAATTTCCAAAGTTCAGGCTGTAATCTGGAATTACCCAGTGAATAGTGGTAGTGAACAGTACCCGTAAGCCCAACTCTTGGATATTCATGTTTTTGAGGTTAAGAGGTATTCCAATATTTTAAAATAGTCCAATTGAATATATGTAAGGTTAAGATTTATGGTTAAGCTTTAAGGTTAAGATTTAAAGAAAACGTTGTTATACTGGCAGAATATCAAAAGTACTGTGTACGTAGGTGCTGTCTAAGGAGGCTGGAAATGAGTGGACCTAGGCTGTTCATCCAGTCTTTCCTGGGTACTTACGTAGAATGGTAGTTCTCATGGGGAATTACCGAATCAGTACAGTTATTTTCTACCTGAATTTTCGGCAAGAGAGATATAATCCAGTTGAGAGTGCTTCCGTAAGTGTACTCTGAAGGGTCTAAGGAAGGATGTTTCATAGGCCAACCTTGGTGTCACTATGGGCATCTGTGTTATGTCATATGGGCTCATTTAGTCATAGTTTATTTACTGCTAAATCTCCCTATCGGATCCCAGGAGCTCACAAACTCCCGTCTAAATTCACTAAAAAGTGAATAACTTCTGTTACAGAACTCCTTTCGAGATTCTGTCAGTTCCCTGACCTCCGTCTTCACAGGACGCACATTCTTGTAACTTTTTACTCATATCTGAGGTCCAGGAGATCTGGTAAAAATTTCATATAACTTTTCCACTATCAGATAAATTTCAACTATAACTTTGATAAAATTCCTGTATTAAGCCAGATTAACTAGCATCATTTCCTGTATCCACTGATGAAATTTGGGACTGAAATGCTTCCGGGCAGTTCTAAGCGACTTCCGGCTGAACTTTCCATAATTACCATTTTGCCCTTGAAAATTTTTCTTCTTTTCAATTAAATCCATTAACTTGTCATAATTCTTACATACTCATAGAGACCTCATATGCATATTTCACAGTTCAGTAAAATGATCAGCATAATTTTCTCTATTTTATGGTAAAATATGGTATTCATCAACTACCAGCCCGATCTTTCCCATAATTACAATTATGCCCCTGTATTCTCTTTCTGACATCTTTACTTATCTTCTTATCCTTTATCTTAAGTTTTCAAAATTCTCTTTCAACAACTCATCCCCTGAACTCTTCGGGAGTCATTGTTAATTGAAAGGTTCGACAACCTGCCCATATCAGGTTATCTTACTCAGGAGCCAGCCCATATCTAGCTACCTGCAGAATTCCTAGACTTAAGACTTAGGATACTCCTTACATTCCTCTTTTTGAACCTAGGTGAACTGTCCCTATTTTGTAGGTCAAAGACTTAACTCATCTTTAAATCCTGAGGAACTTAACTCATCCCTCGGATTCCTACAAAGTATAGGTAAGTGATCTTCCCATATCAGATTACTACCCTGGGATTATGGGTTTAGCAGCTTGCCCATATCAGACTACCTCCCAGTTCTCCGAGATCCAAAAATCAGGATGTTACACTAAAGTCCTTAACGAATCTTCTATAGAATCCAACATGTCATAGAAATGACCTTAGTTCCTTTAAAGATTTGGGTTAATGAAAAGAAGAAATAACCTCAATCTTTGCTTTATCTACTTCAATCTTGTCACATCCTAATTTTTCCTATCTGTATGGAACAGACAGTGAAACCTGTAAGGGATAGATAGAGGAAAGAGTTTTAGAAGGGATTGTGACAATGATCATAAGAAATGATAAAGGTTAGATGAGTTCTGAAGAAAGAGAGGGACTAAACTGAAAAGTTTAAAATTTACATGGTGCAAAATAGAAGTAGACATAAGTTATAGGCCATTAAATATAATTATAAAAAGTTGAGGGGCTAAAGTGTAATTTTTAAAAGTTCAGGGGCAACATGGTAATTATTGAAAGTTGAGCCGAAAAAGGCCCAAACTACCCAAAAGTATTTCAGTCCCAAATTTTACCAATAAGTAGAGAAAATTATTTTGATCAGTTTAACATAACACATAATTTTGATTTAAGGTCCCGATAAATTGATAAGAATTTTTGAAGTTTAGAAAATTAGTACAGTATTTTTTAGACCTAAGAATCAAATGAAATTTTACAGTAAATTCTTATAATTAATATGAGAATTTATGAAACTAAAAAAACTTTAAAAGGATTTATGTATACTTTATTATGAAATTTACACTAGAATAAAACACTCGATAAATACTTTTAGGGGAATTTCTTGGGAGTTGAGCCCATGAAGGCAGGGGACCACATAGAAGGCCCAATAATATTTATAGATAGGTATGTGGGTCAGTGTTAATAAATAACCTAAAAAATATAAAATTACAAAAATGCCATTATGTTATGTAAAATTATGAAAATGCCCCTATGTTACAATACTGAACAAGAGATGAGTGGAGGGTATTTTGCTCATTTGGACAGGGTTAAAATGCTAAGGGAGATATATAAATAATTAATCAGAGTCAGTATATGCCCTGATAAGATGTAAAAAGGTGTGAAATGATAATTATGCCCTTAAGGCTAATATAGGGTGATAGAGAACCAAGGGCATTTCAGTCATTTTCCAAAGGATGGTAAGCAGATAAATACCCAATCCAACAATGTCAATGGTAGAAAAAATCTGGATACTGGATTTAAGGTCAGAAAATATATTATGGTACCATATTGGACTAGAATTTTTTCAATCAGATCCTAGCCTTAAATTTTGCCAAACAAGGCCCTAAATGATGTCATGGATGATGTCATAAAGTGGCTTCTAGGACAAGCTTGGTGGAAGATTGAATATAGACCATTAGATCAAATAGTAACCAAAGTAATCTTAGCCATCCATTTCCACCCAAATTTTTCTATAAATACCCCACCCATTTCAGCAATACGTAAGGCTTGGAAGACCATGTGGAGATACTACCAAAATGGATTTCAAGCAAGAAGAAGAGGAAAATCAATGAGTTAAATAAGCAAGGATCTAAGGTAACTTCTTCCTCCTACCTTTGTAATATGATGTAGGAAGATTTCTCTTGGATTTGAATGGTTGGAAACACCATTTTTCTCTCCATCTTAGCTACTGGACATGATCTGGAATTAGAGGGGAAATATGAATTTTAAGTCATGGAATGTTTAAACAAGCTTAAATAAGCTTGAATCAAGTAGTATTGGCTTGGAAATTCAAATATGAATGGAATTAGGTTTTTGAGTTCATTGTTGCCACTATATGAATCATTGTTAATCTATGAGAATTTTATGATTTTGATGCTTCCAATAGATTTAAATTGAAAAATTGTGTGGGGTAAAGTAGAGAAGCAAGTATTGGAAGCATTGGAATCAAAATAGGAAATTTTGGAGAAAGCCTTGTTGTGCCATGTTTCTGTTCTATATGAGCCTCAAGGAAGGAGTTGGAATTTGTCAATTATAACTTCATATTTGGATTCCTTTTGCAAAATTGTGTGGGAAATGGTAAAGGCACTAATTAATTCAAAGGGCAAGATAATTAACCAAACTTCAGAGAAAATTAGTTAAGATAAGGAGAGCTAGTCTTCCATTTGGTATATGGCCATGGTCCTAATGAATTATGTGATAATATGAATGTGCTTAGGACCTTGAGACATCCAAGAAGATGTTGGGAAGTGGTTGACTAAAAGGCTTCATGGTTGGAAAGTTAGGGAGTAAGTTTAAGAACAAGGGAGAAAGCTTAAGTTCAAGGTAGTGGACTTACCTCTTTATGTGCTTGATGTGGTATGCTTATGTGTTGACATGTATATGATGATTGAATGATGTTGTGACATGATGAATGATATTGAATATGTTATGAATAACATGTTTCCCATGGCCATGCATTTTATATAGAGCATATAGCATGATGACATGGCACTAATTAAAGAAAATTTAATGAAATTATATATCATGCATTAACATCTATCTTGCATATGTTAGTGGTAACGTTTACTACTAAAATTTTCCAGAATCTCACCCTCTCACAACCAACTAATTTAGGTCAAGCATGATGAAAAATGTATGCATGGAGAAGAGCTAAAGAATGGAAGAAAGAAAGTGAACAATTTGATACTCTAACCTATTATGTATGGTCTTTCCTAGTTATGTAAAGTGTCTATTTATGTGATAAGAATATATGAAATAATTATGGCATATGTACATGATGTATGTGAAGATATGGGAAGCTTATTTGATGGTTTAGGAAAGGTAGATTAATTTATGGACATTTAAGAAAGAAGATGAAATGGTAAAAACGTAGGTCTTTGAGTAGTTTTACTTTGACTCCAAGTTGACCTAGCAAATGAAGGAATTAATCCACGAAATTTTATGAGCAATTAGAAGACATAAAGAGGTTTAAATTAATAGCTAATATTCCTCATTTAGATGTGCATATCAAGAGAAATAAATTTCTAAATTTACAAGATAGAATTTAGAATTTCCAGAATTTGCCATATGAACAGTAAAAAGTAACGATTTAATTATATTGATTGGCAAGATAAATATCCAAATTTATATTTTTTCCTTAAAAATATATGAAATATATTCAAGTATAAATTTGGATCACCTCCATACAATTTTTCTATAATTAGTTATGAATTTTTAAAATTAGACTATCAATCTGGAATTTACCAAATGAACAGTACCCGAGAAGTAAGTTTTAAAATTTTAATTTTTGGGCTAAAATAATGCTTCCGCTAATCAAATATGCTTCTGAATACATACTCTGAGAGGTTAAAAGTATGATGTTTCAAATTCCATTCTTAGATATTAAATGCCCTAGAACTATGCATCTATCTACCATAAAATGACATTTCTCAAAATTCAGCACAAGTTTTTTCTCAATACACCTTGTTAAGGCTTTCTCTAAACTTTCTAAACATTCATCAAAATCCTTACCATACACTGTAAAATCATCCATGAATACCTCCATGTTGCTTTCCAAGAATTCACTGAATATAGACATCATAGCTCTTTGAAATGTTCTAAGAGCATTGCACAAGCCAAATGGTGTCCTCCTATAAGCATAGAATGGACATGCGAATGTGGTGTTCTCTTGGTCTTTCGGTGCAATTGGAACCTAAAAATACCCTAAAAATCCATCAAGCAAATAGTAATTAGCTTTTCTAGAAAGTCTTTCCAACATTTGATCTATAAATGGTAATGGAAAATGGTCATTCCTAGTTGTATCATTGAATTTCCTGTAATCAATACGCACTCTCGATGAATTTTACACTCTAGTAGGGATTAGCTCATTCTTTTCATTCCTTATCACAGTTATACCACTTTTCTTTAGCACCACATGAACTGCACTTACCTATTCACTGTCTAAAATTGGGTAAATAATGCCAGCATTCAACAGCTTAGTTACCTCTTTCTTGACCACATCAGATATAAGGGATTTAGCCTTCTTTGTTGCTAATTAATAGGCTTGGCTCCATCATTTAACAGAATTTTATGTGTGCATACAGATGCATCTATACCAGGTATATCAGCTAAAGCCCAACCTATTGCTCTCTTATGTATTTTTAAAACAGAAATTAACCTCTCTTCCTTATAAACAGAAAGTGAATTAACAATTATAACGGGTAATGTATCATTTTCATCTAAACCACATATTTAAGGTTACTAGGAAGTGGTTTGATTTCCAGCTCAGGTGGCTAGACAATTGATAGAACCAACTTCTTAGTTTTCAAAGCTGCAACAGGTTTCACCATTCTATCCCCACAGGTTCTGCAATATCCAGTTCTGTCCCTGCAATAAAATTCTTAGCAGTTGCAGCTTATAGAAAAAGGTCAGTAATATTATCATTTTGATTCTCTCCAAAGCCATCATTCAAAAGGTCAGTAATAGAAAAAGAAAAAGATTATAGGGTGGAAAGTAAGCTATCAACTAAAATGTGATTAACACTTGACACATCACCACTACTATCCAAAGAAAATTCAGAAGAAGAAGAAATTTCATATTCAAGCAAATCACATTCAGCCTTATCATAATTTTGCAGCAACAATTCATATTCCTCTTTAGCTTCTTCAATGTATGAATCAATTGCACTTAAGCCTAACAGTGAGTAATCTTCAAATGGATGTCTCATTGCTTCATAGACATTAAAAGTAATTATATTATCACCCACTTCTAATATAATGCTCCCATTTTTCATGCTTTTGATAGTGTTAGCGGTTCTAAGGAATGGCCTCCCTAAAATAATAGGACCCTCTGAGGTTGACTCATGTGACATATCCAAGACATAAAAATCTACAGGTATAATCATGTCTTTAACCTTCACTAATATGTCCTTTAATAATCCCTCAGGTTTCCTAGTAGTTCAATCAGCAAGTTGAACTATCATGAAAGTTTCCTTAAGTGAGCCTATGCCTATGCCTAATGATGTATAAATAGAAGTTGGCATTATATTAATGGTTGCACCAATATCTAACAAAGCATTAGCACACTGAAACTTATCAATGGTGATTGGGACTGTAAATAAGCCTGGATCATCACATTTAATAGGAAGCTTTGGCTTAAATAAAGTTGACACACTAGAGCCTACTTTAACCCTTTCATTTGGTTTGAAAATTATTTTATTAGTACAGAGTTCTTTCATGAATTTTCCATACTTAGGTATACTTATAATCAGATCTACAAGTGGCACATTAACTTCCAATTTACCCAACAAATTTAGAATATCTTGCTCCTATTTTTCTTTTAAAACCTTCTTTAGACACATGTATACATTAAGAAAAGGTAGGTGTTTCATACTTATCTCTCTATCCTACTGTTCTACATCTTCGTGCTCCTTTTGATATTAGTTCTTGTTGGATTTCTGGCTTGCAATGCTAGAACTAGCAACTGCTTCATTCTTAATAGATGGTTGTGCAACATCCTTTAATATATTTTGCTAATTTTGCTACTACGACATCCCCTTCTCTTTGCTAATTTCTGATTCTAGAATTAATGAAAGTTTTTCTTCAATCAACTCTTCAGTTCCAGATTTGTTCTGCTGCTCATTTTCTCCATTATCCCTATTATCATCATCAATATATGCTTTCCCCACTATTTTTCCATTTCTCAAACTCATAGCATTCACAGATTTGGGGTTAACAACTATGTTTGAAGGTAAATTTTCACCAATTCTGACATGAACATCACTTACTGAATTGGTTAACTATGATACATAGTCATTCATGTTTGCAGCCTATGTTTTCTACTATTCTATTTTACTCTCCAAGGCAGCAAACTTAGAATTTGTCATTCCTAGGTTGCTCTCCACTGTAGATCTCAAGTCTTTAAAATTAGAGCTGAAGTTTGGGCTTATGAAAATTATATTTGAGTTCATCACATTAATGCTCTTGATTATCTCAGATATACCATTATCCTTTGTAGTAATAAGTACTTCCACATCTCTAGAAGATTTAGCCACTTTCTTGTCATTGTTGAATATGTTCTGCCCAAAAGTCCTATCTCCACCTCCATCCCTCCATCTGAAGTTAGGATAATCTCTCAATCCTTCATTATATGTGTTGGAGTATAGATTCCTTTGTGAATACTGATTTTGTTTGCCTTGATAGATGGCTGACACTTCTTCATAATGTGTAGGACAATTGTCACTTAAATGCATTGGAAAAGAACAAAGCTGACAACTAAGAGCAACTAGAGCTTGAGAGTATGGGCTCTGAACATGTGTATTGCTCAACTGAGCAACTAACTTGTTGATTTGAGCATGCATATCAGCAACTTGAGAAGATAGATTATTATAGTCTTGAGAAGACCTTACAGAAATCTCATGAACTTTCCTAGCATCATAGCCTCCATACTGCTGGTCATTATTTGCTATCTTCTCAATCAAATTCCATACTTTATCAGGAATTAAGTCATCAATAGAACCCCCAACAGCTGCATCCAAATTATTTTTGTCTATAGTGCATAGTCCTGAATGAAAATATTGTACCAAATGTTCACTTGGAATCTGGTGGTATGGACATCTAGCTAGAAACTCTTGAAACCTTTCCCAAAATTCATAGACTCTTGAGCAAACTGTTTTGCAACAAAAATCTCCTTCATCAATGTGGCAGTCTTGGATGTAGGGAAGTATCTCTCTAAGAAAGCATTCCTCAAGTTATTCCATGAGTCCAAAGCATGAGGTGCATGATGTGGTAGCATATAAAACCATTCCTTTGCCTTTCCTTCAAGTGTAAAATGGAATACTTGTCTCTGTATAGCATCCATATCAGCACCTACGGGTTTCATGGATAAGTAAACCCACTACATAGTCTTCAAGTGCTTGAAAGGATCCTCACCTGCCAATCTATAAAACTTTGGTAAGTTACTTAACACGTGACCTTTCAACTCAAAATTAACTTATAAAGCAGGACAAGTGCGAAAAGGATTATAGTTTGCATTATAAGGAGTGGGTTATCTAATGCTCCTATGTGCCCTTTTATTGTTCATATTATTCTCTTCATGTTACTCATTTTGATTCAAATTCTGATTATAAGTATGAGCTTCACCCTCATTAACATGCTCCATGACAAAATGATTATGTAAAATGTCTCCAAATGCAAAATCAGTCTCAGCTATAACAGATTCACCAGAAGAACTAAGCTCAACAATAGATACAACACTAGCTTAATTTAAGATTTTAGCTTTCTTAATTTGCGTAAGTGTTCTATTGATTTCTTTATCCAAAGGAAAGAATTCAGAGCTTCTGGTCATGCAAATCACACTCAACAATTATGCAAGATATCAAGTACATAAAAAAATGTAGTAATTCTAGCAAACGAGATCAAGTAATCACAGTATAAAGTACTCCGGTCATGACGCCAAATGACTTTAGTCGTGACTAACAATCATAGAGAGCAAATATCGTGACAAAAATGAACCTCAAGTCGCAACTATTAGTCACAAAGAGCAAAAACTAAAAATCACAGAGAGCAATTTCTTGAAATTAGAAGTTTTTAGTTGCGACCAAATGTCACTATAGTCGTCACTAAAAATCACAGAGAGTAATTCTGCATTAACATTGACTTTTGGTCATGACTAGGTGTCAATTTGGTAGCGACTAAAAGTTACAGAGAAGACAACTTGATGGATAATGAGTTTTGGTTGCGAACAAAAAGCACAATGGTCGCGACTAAAAGTTACAGAGAGCAAATCTGAGTTAAACACTAATTTCAGGTTGTGACCAAATGTGTATTTGGTCATGACTAAAAATACACAAACTCTCCAAAAATCAGTTTTTGCAGTATAGTCGAGACTAAACAGGCAATTGGTCACGACTCAAAGACACGAAACACTAAATTCGTAGAAAAACTAAAACACCTATATACTTTTTATGTTTGAGGCCCAAAAGATTGCTTAGGAAACTTTAACAAGTAAAGCTCCCTGGAAATAGCGCCATTTTGATAACTATCATTTTAATTATCAAAAGAAATTAAGCTAACCATTAGTAAAGTGGAGTCTAGCCTAGGTCATTCTTCACAAGGAGCCTAATGGATGCTAAAGTACCTAACTAATCCAATGAGCCACAATTTAACAAATTAATAAAATGAATTGTGAGATAAGATATTAAATAACTTCTGAAAGTAAATCCTATCTACTGTTTATGAATTTAAGTGTTAATGATGATGATATGAATCAATAATAAGTGTGTTCCCTTGGAGATTACCTTACCTTCATTGTCCACAGAATATGAGGAGTTAATTAGTTGAATTAGAATACGTTAGCCAACAGCTCACCAGCTAAATTTCTATTAAAGCTACAACTCGTAGACATTGAATAGAGAAATATGAATCATTCAACTCAAGAGGTAGAAGAAGATGAATTAAACAGATACAACTGTACTCTGCTATAGAATTGCTCTAATTAACCATAGCCATGTCCAACTAGTTCAAGGATGAGGATCAATCAAGCTCAATTAAACATAATCAGAAAATCTAACTCGGTTCCTTAATATTTATCATCTACTAACTTTAATTGAATCAATAAACCCATAACTAACTACATTAACTCAATACAATTAGATCTAAAATTAAAGACACAATTGAACTCCCTATTTCATATCAAGGACTTTGGTTCAGCATCATCTCTAAGACAGCATAATGGATCTAGCCTTCCATTTCTGTCAAGACCTCAACAGCAACAGTAGGACCAGTAGAACCCATGGTAAATGCAGAAGGAGAAGATGAAGATGGAATGTTGGATGTGCCTCTGGTTCTACTGCTTAGAATAGAGCAATAGTTTAGATGAAGAGAGAGTGGAGAAGAGGAGAGAGAGAAAGTGTGAGAAGGAGAGAGAGATGGACTGAAGTGAGCTGTCCTAGAGTGTGGAATGGATATGCCAGAAGTGTGTGAGCGAGATCCGAAGTGTGTGAGCATGAGCAATGGACAGATTGCATCAATCCCCTGAATCTCTTCAGCACGTGATTTTTTTAAACATGTGCATCCATCTCTCCATGTGATTTCTATTAGCTCCCTGTTAGCAATCTGTTAGCCACTCTATTAAGTCCAGCTGTCACTAACCCTTCTGTTCATTCTAACTCCTCTTTTACATTTCAGTTATAGCAGCAAGTTGACTTAGTTATTAATGAGCACTTTCCTGAAATGAGAATTTAAAAGATACAAATTATTTGTCTAACAAGATAATATTCCAATATATAACCAAAATTATGTCAATTAATTCCCAATTATTCTAATTTTATATTATTAATTAATTGCTCAATA
This sequence comes from Leucaena leucocephala, assembly GCA_037074615.1. Lineage (NCBI taxonomy): Eukaryota > Viridiplantae > Streptophyta > Magnoliopsida > Fabales > Fabaceae > Leucaena > Leucaena leucocephala. Next base: position 19,926,881 of record CM073532.1, on the reverse strand, counting down.
TATTGGTAAATGGGGACAAAATCAATAATAAAACTCTCTTTAAACACACTAAAATAAATATAAAAATAAGAGTTTATCATCCAGTAGAGTCTCAAGGGCTCAAAAAGAGAAAAGATGATAGTTAAAGGCCTAAGGTTAAGGTACAGACCTCAAAGTGATGATTTATGAGGTTGAGCCTGAGCAAAGGTAAAACCGTAGTTTTAAGAAGTTTCAGGCCAAATGGATAATTATGAATATAAAAAGCACAAAAATTTTAAAAATCCCAGAAAATGGGAAATGAGGCATAGAGGCCTTTTTATGAGTGCAAATGACAAAAATAACCCTAAATGTATATTAAATTGGTCCTGAAAGTTTAAAGAAGGGCCTGAAAAATGTACGTAAAAATGGGAAATAAATATTTAAGAGACTAAAGAAGTTTATTAAATTAGTCTCATTCCCAAAAGTTTAATAGTGTGAACTATAGAAATACTAAAAGTTTAGGATACAGATAAGAGGCATTTTACGTGAAATTCATAAAGAAATACTTAAATGAAGGTTACAGCCCAAGAAAATTCATGGAATTTCCATATAATTAAAAGAAGATTATGGAGAACACAGAAGAATTTTCTGAGCTCCAGAAGACCCTTAAGAAATTCAAATAAATGAGAGCTATGTAGATTGGAAGAAACTTGGAAAACAAGTTAGATACAAATGCCAATGTTTGATCTTCTTCTCATTTCCTTAAGATGGCACCACATAGGCCTTAAGAGTGCCTAGTCACATGCTTAGTCATCAAGTTAATTAATTAAGCAATTAATGAGAGAATATGTTGACCAATTAAGAGAAAACACATAGCTCACATGTGGACTAATCAAAAGAAGACAATTGTTGCCAAGTGGACCAATGAGGAGTAGCCACGTAGAAAGAAAGAGGATGAGTTAATGATGACTATGGATATATGGACCAATAGGAAGAGGGCAAGTGGCTAATATGTGGACCAATAAGATGAAGACAAGTCACATAATCCAATTGGTCAAGGGAAATCAGGGGCCAAGATTTAATCTCATATTCCCTTGGATTTTCGCCACATAGCATGTTGATGTCATGAGGATGATGCAAGAGGAGGAGAAGATGATGCAAGAAGGCTAGGTGGATGCAATCTTGATCATCCATTTGATATTGTAAATATTAGGACTTTAAGGGGTATAATTGTTCCTACACTCCAAAAATTTCTCTATAAATACCCCTAAGTGTTGCACATCCAAGCAAGAGAAAAGGAAGGGAAATGCTGAAATGAGGAGAGGAGAGAGAAAGAGAAGGCAGCACGTACGAGAGAGAAAGCAAGAGCAAGATTCAAGCTTCAATTAAGGTAAAAATGTCAACTCTAGCTCTTGATTTTGTAGTGAACTTACCCTTCTTATATGTTTGATGTATATGCTTATGTATGTTGATGTGTTGATTGCTTTGCTTGATTATGTGAAGCACGAATGAATAGTTGAAGTTCTGCTTATATGAATGTAATGGCCATATATATATTGTATGAAACACGGAGCATGCACATATGTCATTATGATAGCATGATTTATGGCAAGCAAGTATGTCATGCACTAAGCATTAATCTTGCACATGTATGTGGTAATATTTGCTATTGAGATTTCCCATAATCTCACCCTCCCTTGACCAACCATAATAGGTGATTGAGTATAGAGAAGTATGCATGAAGAAGAGCCAATGAATAGAAGGAAAAATGTAGAGAATCATATGTATTGTATTGTAATGTTAAATTATCTAATTATGTTAATGTTGTGTAAAATGCCAATATATGTAATGGATATGTATGGAATAATTATGGCATGTTCACATGATGTATATGAATATATGAGAAGCCAAGAGGATAGTTCAAATATGCTAGAATAATTAATGAGAATTTAATAAATAAGTTGGAAATGTTGAAAATGTAGGTCCTGGAGCTGTGAGATTTCAACTCAGTTTGATCTAGCAAATGAATTAATTAAACCACAAAATTTGGTGAGCATAGTAAATATCCCAAGGTTTAAATTCATAGGTAGTTTGCCTCAATGGGATGTGTGTACTAAGAGAAATAAATTTCTAAAATTGAGGCTCAGAATCTGAAAGTTTTAGAAATGACTATATGAATAATAAATTTTAACGAATTAACTATTTTGAATGGTCAAGTAAAACTCCAAATATATATTTTTTCTTAAAGAGAAATGAAAAGGCTTCAAGTATAAATTTAGAACACCTCCATACAATTTTTCTAGAATTAATTATGATTTTTCAAAATTTGATTGTCAAATTTATAAATTTTTTTATTTTTGGGCTAAAGTAATACTTTCGCTAATCAAATACACTTCCGAACGAGTACTCTGAGGGATAAAAGTGAGGATGTTTCAGCAAGAACTTTACTCATCCCCTAACCTTACTTATACCTCCCACGGCCCTACTTCAATAAATCTGAAATATTTCTTATTTTTATAATGTTTCAGCTACTCATTCATACACAAACAGGGGTATATATATATATATATATATCCAAAATACATTCTTTCTTTCCTCCTTAGACCTGAACATTTTCCAGCTTAGAAAATGATCTCCCAACATCACAAATCGTCATACATGTAATGAGATCAACCACTACAAGCTCTATTCCTATCATCTAGACATGGTTTATATGGCTTAGCTCATTTGTTCTTCACTTTCTGTCTCTAACCATCAAATTCCAGTTACCATCTACTTACAAAATACTCATCAAATGAAGAAGATAGTGGTGGAATATCAATCTAGACACTTACCTTTGTCCAATACTAACTTTGCATGTGAGATTTCACCGTCTTTTCCTCCCCTTCTTCCTCTTCCCCTTCTCTTTCTTGTTCGCTCCTCTCCGTCTCCACTGCTCTCTCTCTCTCTCTCTCTCTGTTTCTGAGACGGTCGAAATGAATGAAGGGGCTGAAGGCCAAGGTGTTTGATGGGAGATAAATGTATTTTTATTTTTCTTAGCCAAATTCTACTTTTAGACCTAGGGTGTTGAATTTATTATTTTACTCTTCTGTACTAAAATTTAGTAAATAATTTTTAAAAATTAATCTAGGACACTTTATAAGATTTCTATTCCTGAAATAATTTCTTTAACTTATAAAATAATGTCCCTAAAATTTTAAGGCTAAACAAAAACCTCTAATTATTTTTCTCAAAATTTTCAAAAATACATGCCTTTAATTTATAAAAAATAACTATTAAATCAATTATACCTCTTTTCAAAAAATAAACTCTTCCATAATTTTCTAAATCTCCAAAATACTCATTTTATAATTTTTTTCTTAATTTTCTTGAATTCTAAAATATTTTTAATGATTATTCTTTCCTCTATTCTTTTTCTAAAATTTTGCCTTTCAGATTTTTTAATTTCAAAAAAATACTTGACATCAATAATACCTTATAAGTGACTTTTATCAAAATTTGGGATGTTACACAATGTTTATGTTATATCTTTAATTTCCTTTACCCAGCTTGTTTCTAATTTCATTTTGTAAGTTAATGTCATTTTGACTTTTATAAAAAAAGGTTTGATAATTAGACTTTTTATAGATTTGTTTCTTTTATATATATTATATAATTATTTTTCATGAAATATTTATTGAATTATTATGTTAATGTCAACCTAATCGAAACCATGAAAAAAAAAGGATATTAGGGCCTTTTTGGTTTGATGTATCCAATTTGTATAACATTATTAAACACCACGAAGTTCCACTTTTCTATTTTAAAAAAAAATATTAAGTTTTTGAACTAATTCAAATTCATCCATTGAGTTTGACTTGATCTAGCTTTAGTTTTAATACTCAACTTTGCTTTAGTAAGTACTCCTTTTTAAAAATGTTTCAATACTCAACTTTAATCTTTAGCTTTTTAATAATTATTGTTTTAATTTTATTATTACTCAACTTTATTATTAGTATTAATATTTAATTTTTCCATTATCAGAAATAATTAAACTATAAGAGCCCAAATATATATATTTATATATTTAATTAGTATTTTAACTATTTGTTGTAAATCTTTGGCAAAGTTAAGCTGATAGTGAGTGGCATTTGAGATTGATGTAAAACCATGGTTGTGTGAAATAAGTAAATTTTTCTTATTATAACACCCGGAAATTACTAAAATGCCCTTCTGGGTTAAAGAAAACAAACAAAATTACACCATCAGAGTTTTCCGCTTCGTCACCCTTCACCTCCCCTGTTTTTCTTCTCTAACAGAATTCAGGTTTTTGATTTGTTATTTCTTCATTTGAATTGCATTCGGAAACATGGAAACATAATCAAACCGTCAACTCTTGTTATCTTGTCTTCACTACTATTTGACCCTCAATTATCTCCTTTGTTGTTGTTTGTAGTTTCTTCTGTTCACACTACCTTTGTTTCTTCCTTGTCTGTGATATTTTACATTCCTAGAAGGTTTTACAATTAGATGGGTTTAGGATTTTTCACATTTTATTATTGGTGGGAACTGCTTAATGTTTTACCGTAGCTAATTTATGTTCACTGCGTAAAGGAATTTATACTCCCTCTATTTACAATCTGAATAGTTTCAACTCATTTGATGGTTGGCATAAAGTTCAAGCAGAGGTCAATCTTCTATAACTTATATTGTTCCATGTAGTGTTTCAAAAATTGTGCTGTTGAATCTCTAGCTGTGTAGAAAGGATTGGAAGGAGCGTTATGTATGGAAAAAGCTCTTTTGGGTATTGAGACAAGAAGGGAGAAAGATGGGCTATTTTTAGGCCAAAATATTGTTTTATTACTTTTGTATATAATGAAATATGCCATTATATCAAATTGTTCATACCAGTTTGGAAATTGTTTAACTTTATCTTAGAAGAAGTTATTCTGTCTAAAATTGACATGTTGGATAAGATATGCTATTGTTCATTTTAGCCTACTATGGTTTTTGGCAGATAGGTGCTCTATTGATGATTACCCATTACACTACCAGACCACTTTCTTTGAAAACGAAGAAAAATTTTAATGGATGCATTAATCATAAGCTTTAGCCAATATAAGCTAAAGTTTATTGGTAAGTTGTAAATTTTCTTTACAACGGTCTTTCTAGTTATTTTTAGCTTTGATTTAAAAAAAAAAATTAATTAAAATGGAATAAACTTTTCTTTCTTTGCCATTCATTTCTGCATTCAAAATCAGTGGTAACAAAATTGTTCGAGATAGGGTGTTTCATTGTTGTTGGGAGGAAGCTGATATTTTTACGTATTTGTTAAAATGTTTCAAAGGAGAGGAAATATTAGTATACTCGATAGTTATTGGTGGTAGTTATAGTTTCGATGTATCTTGTAAATGCTTAAATTCTATGTTAACATAAAAGGATGGAAAATACAGTCCTTACACTTGTTAAGCTGATTAATTTATTGATGCGATTATTGGTAAAGAGGTTATATATGAGGAAAAGGTTGTCTAGGGTTGGTAACCTCCTATGATAATAATATTTTTAATATCTTACTATTTGATATATATTATTTAAAGCATAAATTTTTAAGTATGACTTGTTAAAAGCATGTTTATATGAAGTCAGGGCTTTGATTATTGTCATTGATTTTCTCTCGAATGGTTTATACTATCGTCATGCTTATTTATAGAATGAATAAAGGAAGTTTTGAAAGATATTTTGTAAACTTTTATATTGAGATAATTTTTTAGCCTGAAATATTCTTATATGAACTTCTATTATTCGAAAAGAGTTTTACTGCATATAATTTAAAAGAAATATTGAGATTCTATTTTGATTTACATGCTAGGGTATTTGATTATAAAATATTGTTATGAGATTTTGGTAGTAAAAGATTTTGTTTCTTTATAAATGATAAGTTGACCCCACGCATGTTTGAAAATATTTTTGGGGAAGACTGAATACAGAACGCTGGTTACTAATAGCAGTACTGTTAGTCATTGATACACCATGGTTAAACTTGAGCTCAATGGATATTCGTGAGCACAGTACTCACGCGAATATTTTTGGGATTTATTTTTGCACATATTATTCTTGGCTCTTGTACCTACGCTTGTTATTCGTGGGTTTCACACCTGCGTCTGTTATTTGTGGGTTTTGTACCTGCGCCTGTTTTCATAGCTTCTAGCAGCGCCAGAATAGTTAGTTACCCTCATGGACTGTGTGTCTATGCTAGATAATTCATTCTATTGAAGCTTTACAAAAAAAAAAAGAGATTTTGAGAATTATCGCTTTAAACTGATTTCCTTAAGTAAGTTATTTTATTGGGTATTTGATTAGATTTATTTAATTAATGATTCTGTTACATTTTTATTTTTGTTATAATTCTATCATCTGAAAATCTAGATTTATCAACAAGCTTTATTGTTCACAGTTTAATATGTTTTAAATGGTATTTTTTCAGTATTTTAAATTATTTTAATAATGGAACGTTATTCACCGGTAGATTATTTTGGCTTTAGATAGTGCTGTTGAACTTGTTCCTCCAGTTGAGTAGTGAAGAGCCTCATTTTTTATCCGAAGTGTTGATCCTTTTTGGGCGTATCTACTTATAATGTAATTATAAACTTATAAAATACTTATATTATTTTATTGATCCTTCAAATAATTATTTTAATACAATGCGTAATGTTTGATGGCTGATGAACAATGAGGAGGAGGGTCTGATGCTGGTCAAAATCATTGCTCAAGTCATAGATCCCATTGCAGGAGTAATAAATGACTAAATCAATTACTTACAACTAAGTTGTTACTGAGAGTAGTAAATGTTTTAGCGAAAGTTGTCAAAATCATTGTTTAAGCCATAAATTTTATTGCAGGAGTAGTAAATGACTAAAAGGCAATTTCTTCTTTTGTCTCTAAATTTTGAAAGGACAGATTGTGACTTATGCACAATCTATCATTTTTGAAATTCAAAGGCTTATTTTATCTTTTTGAATTTCAAAAGGTCTGTATTTATCTTTTTCTCCTTAAAATATTTATTTGACCATGTCTTTTATAAAATAAAAAATAAAAAATACTTAGAAAAAGCATTTACAATATTTATTTGATAGTACATTTTTAAATAAAAAGTATAAAATACTTAAAATTACATATTAAAAAGTGTTATTTTTTAAGGATAGGTATATAATAAATATAAAAATTACGATATGTAAAAAACCGTAAACTTTAACAAAAATTTTGACGGTAAAGGGTTGATACTCAAATTAAAATATGAAATATTAAGGTCCTTAATTTAAACTTTTAAAAGATAGGAATGTATAATATAACTGACAAAAAATTTAGAGGTTTTATATATTTTAGCCCCCTTTTTTTTAGAATTAAAGATCCCAACAAATATTCTAGCTCAACTTAATTGAATTTTGAATTTTATTTATTACTTGAGTTAGTTAGCAAGTATATATATTCTGCGATTTCTGTGAAATAAAACTTGGTTATCAATAAATAATATGTTTTAAAGTTTATAAATTTCCTTTTCAATCAATGATTTTTTTCAGATGAATAAACCATAAAAAATCATATTCATATTAGATGTATTATTGAATATAACTTTGCTACAACGAACGAGTAAGAGAAACTAACGTTTCTTTTAATGACACTAAACAGAATGAGATTATATTGCGTAATTTCATATATTCATGTTATCATTACTCAATAATAATTATTTTCAAAAAAGTAATTATTTTATTATTTAACAATACAAAAAAATCACATAATTTTCCTAAAAAGCTCTTGAAAAAGTACTGTGCGTAATGGCTTTAGTAGATTAATAATTAATGTTCACATATTTTTGGTTGGTTTAATTAAGTTGATTTTAAAACCTGAGTCCATGTTTGTTAGCTTTGTTTATTTTTGACAACTAAACTTGTTTGAGTTGGCTGTCTTTTTATTTGTTTAGGCGACTACTTTTTAATGTCTCGTCTTTAGAAGATACATAATTTATAACCCATAACTGTCCTACGTAAAATGCCAACTAAAAGGGATTTTGATTTAGTGAAATCCTAAACAAGTCAATTAAGCTAATATTTACTTACAAAAATTAAATCGTCATTACGTATGAAATATATATAAATCTAAGAAATATACAAGTCTTGTATTATAATTAAGTTTTTAGAAAAATATAAATTCAGTCTGATAAAATACAAGTAACTATTATAATAATGAAAAAGGGAAAACAATGAATGAGCCGTAAATGTACAGTGAAATCAATTCTTATTTATTATATATGTGTATTGATTTTGGATGTTGGACGGCAAACAATTTATTAAAAAAATTATATTTTTAATATTTTAATTTTATACTATGTTTCGTTTTGACCTTTAACTTTGTAAATTTTTTTAATGCTTTAAAACATAATTAAAAAGGTCTCTCTCTTTCTCTCTCATTAGTTTATAGAAAATACTTACTAGTAATAGAATTTAATTTATGACCTTATTATGAAAACAAATAAAATACAAAAATTCCTCCTTCCCTTAATTCTCATTTTTTGTTGAAAAAAAAGTTCAAACTAAAATAGTTTAAAATGTGTATGAGAGTTTTAGAAAATTATTTGGATATTATATTATTATTGCATCTGCGTTTTATATTTTAATTGAAAAAAATTGTGATTTAAAAATATATATTGATAATTTTTGTTAGAGGATATAAATCATTCTAATTAAATTATGAGTATCAAGGTAATATTGGATGATAATAATTAAAACGGAATATTGAAAACATGGGTGCTCACCAGAACAAAAAAAAAAAAGGCAACATGGTGGTATATAAGTGTGCGTGTGTATAAAATAACATAAAATGTTCGTAAATTTTTGGGTTGTCAGTTGGCTATGAACAGTTAGGCTTTTGTTATGGTTCATAATATCTTGACGGTTCAGAACGTTATTTGAATTTGATATTCAAAATCTGCGCCAAACTGATAATCAAAGTCAATTAATATTTACCAATTCAATCAATTCAATTCTGTTAACCCTAAACCTTTGTTGAAGAACATTTCTAAACATATCACATTCACACGCCACAAAAGGTCAAGTCTTCTTCTCTATAAGAAGAAACAGACAAATGATGCAGACAAGTTAGGGGCAAAATAAACATTATGAGACTCAAAGATCTTCATCTCAAGCTCAAGGTATGTATCCTTCATAATTTCTTTGATTCAAATTCTTGTCAATTTATTGTGAGATAGATATGGTCCCATATCGGTAAATCTTACAAGTGAAACGTGATTTATGAATTTAAAGAACTCTCTCACGTAATAAGTTAGTATTTTGAGATCAAACTCTTTCTTTAGATTTATATTCATGACATACATATTAATATGGGATATACTTGTTGATGATCTTTTGAGAACACAGGCATTAATGCTAAAGAGACTAGTGTGGGGGTTTAATGGAGGCAAGAGGAGGAGGATAAAGAAGAATCCGTCATGGATGAATCCGGTGTCACATGGGTGTCACGTGATCGATCGGCGCATAATCAGAGGGTATTGTTCCGATGACTATGAGTGTGATTCAGTTGTGGTACAGAGAGAACAGAATGAAAACACAGAACTTTGGTATTTCGGAATATTTGATGCTCTAATTGGAGATGGCGTCACCAAGTATATACAATCACATTTATTTCAGAAACAGCTTAAAGAGGTAAGTAACAATACTTTGAATTAAACCCTTAATTAATTCGCATTAATCATCAATCAAACTGTTATTTTTTTTATATTAGATAATAAAAGTTGATTCAATTGCTAAGAATTTCACTCATGATTCAAATGTTTAAATTTCCTTGATGTGAGATCTTGTTAATTAATATTTTATAAATATTTTTATAAACACCACGTCCTTATTCTAGACTTGACTTTCCTCCTCTTTCCTTCTCACCCTCTTCCCCGCCTCTTCCCCATCTTCACTCTACAACACTTAGATTAAAATCTCAACTGTCTATATTTAATATTTTGTAGATTTTTATCACTTTTTTAACTATAGTTGTGATCTATCTAGATAAAATGTTATCAGTGTAAATTTATTTTTATATTTTTTATATATTCTAAATTCATTGATTGAATTATTAGATGAGAGAAAGTAAGTTATAGCATATTATAATCAAGCTGCCAGCTGAACTGAACTTCGGATAATGAACATAAATGTATTTTCAAATCTGGTATTTCATGTAGAGAACTAGAGATTATACGGATAGATAATGTGGCAGATTGAGGATATTAATTTGATTTGAAAGTTAGGAGAGATAAAAAAAAGGTAAAATCATAAACTATAGATCTTAAATTCCAAAATCAGATTTGTCGCTATCCAAAAATCAAAATGAACTAACTTCAATTTAAATAGTCTATTTTTTTTATTTAAATCACAATTTTTAAAGATTTAATCTTAAAGATTTTTTTATATTTTTTATTATCAATTCTTGTTCATGATTATTCTTTTTTTTATTATTATTTTTGTACAAAACCACAAAGGACAATTTTAATCCATAAAAATATTTACATCATTTTATTTCGTTTGCCATATTAATTTTATTCTATTATGTGCATCAAATATTTCTTTTCTTATTTGATTCTACTTGATTGCATATGTTTGTGGGTACTGCTAGTCTCATATCAGTAGAAAATGCAAGGAAACACTGAATAGAGCATACTTGAGTTTAAGGGCAAAGATGAAATTAGATGATGAGACGATGAGTCGCCAAACCAGCTCGGTATCGGCAATGGTCATCAACGGCGAAAAGCTCGGGACAGCCCAAATCGGACATTGCAAGGCTGTTGTGTGCAGAGATGGGATTGCTTATCACACAAATCCCACTTCCCAACACTTACACAAAGCCCCCCATTGGACTCGCAAACTCTTTTCAGGTATGAATAACGTCCAGCCGTATCTTGAATATGATTGTCATACTTGTTCATAAACAAAAATGATGGATTCATACTCTTTTTATTTATTTCCAATAACCAATAATACATACGATTTATTTAGGTGGAAGGCAGTCTAGAAGCTCATCAGAACTTGTGAGAGCTGAAAGGATCGATTCTGATACTGAATTTTTGATCTTAGCCACCGATGGCATATGGGACGTAAGTCATAAAATCTCCATAATTATGAACTTTTTTTTAGGACAAATGAGACTGATTTAAGCCCAAAAAACTATTTTTGAAATGAGACTGATTCTAATATGTGTATGCAGGTGATGAAGAATCAAGAGGCAGTGAATCTCATAAGGCACATAGAGAATCCCAACGAAGCTGCTAAATGCTTGGCTAATGAAGCTTTGAACAGATTGAGCAAAAGCAACATCGCGTGCATCATTATTCGATTCGACTAATTTTTTCTTATAAAAAGATAACTTCAAATTTTAATATACAATGTTTCGTGCATTGTGGCAATAATTTTTTCACAAAAAAACTATAATTTAAGACCACCTAAGTCTAGTTAATTCATTTTTGGTTTTGAGATTATGTGTCTTTTATATCTGATTGTAATGATTGACTTTAATAGTAGCCATATGTGAACTGTCAATTTAAATTCATCATTTGGCACGCACAAATCCCTACTTTGTGACTTCAAAATTGTAAGATGTGCTAGGCGGTTTATTGATATATATTTATATTTATTATATTTATTATATAGAGTGATTTAGTTGAGCTTGTTAGACTTGAATCTCATCAACTTTCATACTTGTGACATGATTATAAGTATATTTTAGTATTTTACTTGTTATAAAAAATTTATACAAAAAGTGTAGGTATAAAGTTATGTTTTTATTTAACATTGTCAGTTAAGTGGGCTTGAATAACTTGTCTTATGAATTTATTGAGTATAAAGTATGAGAATAAACTATCTATCTTATCTATTTATATATCTATTATATTACTAGAAATGCTGTAGTAATATTAGTTTAACACCGTTTAACACATTTGACTATCAATGGGCATCTAACCCTGTTTAATTTAACTCCGTTTATCATTTGAAATTGTTGAGTCCCTTCGTTTTCCATTTGTTAATCGATCATAGAGACATTGCTTTATTTATGGTATTTAATTAAAATACTATATAGTATTATAATAATTTTTTTTGGTATACAGTATTATAATAATATTGAAATCATATGTTATTAATTTCAATTATTATCTAATATAGGTTGTTAGTATTTTAATAATTAAAATACCATATAGTACTCATGATACAAAATTAGTTACAATTAAAATTTATAGATCTCTAATAATGGGATTATTTTAATTATTATTATTATTATTGTGCTGTTAGCCAATCGGCTATGGCCTTTTTATTTGCTTATTTTTGTTGAAGACAATATTCCATTTGAATGTTACTGAAATATGGAATTTTGCAAACAAATTACTTATTTTGTAAAATTTGATTTATGTAATGTACATTATTTTCAAATTGATATTTCATCTACATATTCTCAACCTTCAAAAATTCAATTACTATTTCAATAACACAATAATTGTGCCTAAACACATTTCATATTCCTTTGGAATTATTTAACATTGTCGTTATCATAGAGATTAACATTATAAGTAGTATGATTCAAATATTTTGTAACTTGAACCTCCAAATATGGATGGTTATATGTAGGCAAAAAAACAGCATTCAATAGCCATTAAAGTAATACTGTATGCAACATTGAACTGAATAAATGAAATTTAAACGCGCATTCAATGACCATTAATCAATTATGTATTTGGAATACAAAGAGATTATTTGTTCTTAATAAATACATGAAACCCAAATTCATAGGAGATAGACACAATTTTGAGCCCCCAATAAATAAGGCACGGTGAACATACATGATTCAAAATTATCAAGATGTAATGGCAGTGTCCAAATCGGCTTAATATCCTAATATCTTTTTAACATTCCCGTGCAACCCTGCTTGACTAAAGATCACAATATTCTATGACAAAAAGCACCTTCACGCCTTTACCGTCCAAACATTTTATGTCGAGCGTTCAAGATGGAACTTGAAGCACTAATGGAAGTGATTCGGAGAGGAAAAGATTCCGGCACTGTCAAAGAAGGTAAATATATAACTGTCCTCTATGCTAAAGTTACTTTACGTTCTTCACAACTCTATAATTTCATGAATAACTCCATTACATAGCTTGATTGAATTATACATTCTTTCGTTACACCATGTGTTCCAGAAATATATAAAATTGAATTTCAGAAAAGAGAGTTTCTCTATTCACTAATCATTTTGTTTCTAAAATTTTTAACCAAACTCCTAACAGATGGACAAAATCATTTTTCATATAGATACCTAGCAAAGACGCGGGTCCAATGCTCTATAACTTGGTTAGCAATTACATGATACATGAAATCTCTCTGCATGAAAGAGGGAAAATGCTCAAAAGATTATAACATTAATCATCCATCTAATAGTGTGACAATAACACAATTTCCGGCTAATCCTCATTTGTTAGCTCAATTTGCTTATTGTAACAGCGAGGTTTCAATTTTCCTTTTAGTTTTACACCCACATCTTCATATTCCAATCGAACACAGTACTCCAAATTTATATTCTCGATATATTATCATACAGTGCGCACCAACCCGTGCAATACACGGGGGAGAATACCTATTTAGTACTAAATTTTGTGATATTGAACGATTGAGCTACATATTGAGCTATACAGGGTTGTATAGAGTTGTGGTTGTGGGAGTTTTAATTCTTTTATACCATGTGGTATAGCCACCACTCAGTGCACAGTGGCTAGCCTAGCTTTAACATTCTCACCTTTCTTTAACTGGGTTAAGGGTCAGCTCAAGGGACGTGATACCTTTCCATATTCAAAGAAAAGGGAACCTATGGTCTGATGTGAGTTATGTAGTCTTTGGCTAGCTATACCTCACAATTGGAGAGCTTGGTTCAGTTCCAAAAGTTAAGAATTTTTTTTGGTACAAGTGAGGGCTAAACTTCCAAGTAAAATAGCATTAATCTAAAAAGGGATTGAATCCCAAGTACTCATCTCTAACAAATGATGTCAAATGTAAATGACAGGAATGTAAAATTGTCGTAGTAGACAATCCTTCCTTTGGCAGAGCATCTGCCAACTTGTTTTGTTGTCTAGAAATATGCTGTATTTTGACATTCTATGATCGCCTACGTAGCCTCTGAATTTGATAAACTAACATACTGCATGTATTAATTTGCAGTTTGGACAGCACCTGTGTGACATCCTTTGAATCAGTTTCCAGAATAACATCCTTAAATCCAAGATCACAAGCAAGCTTGAAACCTTTATAAACAACCCACTATTTTGCTTCAAATATGCTACAAGAGTCCAGTTTACTTGAAAATCTAGCTTTGCAACTTCCTAAATGATCTCTAATTATTCCTCCAAATCCCGCCTTATTCTGGCCAGCTGCTACAGCTCCATCAACATTCACCTTGAGCCATCCTAAAGAGGGAGGTATCCAATTAGAAGAAGTTTGATTTATTGGAACATCAATTAACCTTTCTTCTTGACTGCACAAAACTCCTCCATGTTTGCGTTATGACCAAGTAAGGGTATGAAGGTTTCAAGTAACTATCATTAAATGTCGCATGGTTTCTCCATTTCCATAAATGCCAAATTGAAACTCCCCAAATTAATCCCAACTATTAATACCATCCAATCCCAACTCCCTTTTGAGATTTAAAGCAAACCAATCTCGTAAAGGGATACTAAAGAAGGCGGAATAATACCTAGGTTGAATTAACCAAAACCAGAGTTGTTTAGCATAATCACAATCATGGAGAATGTGCAAAATATCTTATGTATCCTTGCCACAAAATTGAAAAAATGCACTGGTTAAAAGCATTAGTCGAAAGGCGATTATTGAATGCAATCCACATGAAGACCCTAATACGCTCCACACCTTTCCACTTTCAGATATTTTTATAAATAGAACTATATGTATTAGCAGATTAAGACTCAATTAGAAAATAGGCACTTTTGATAGTAAAAGTACCTTCATTCGTAACATTCCATGCCATTACATCATTACCTGCGTCTGCCATGGGTGGTATCATACTTATCAATCTCTGAATAACATTACTTGGTAGAAGATCAGCAATTCTTTAAAAGTCCCATGTCCCTGAATGAGTTCAATCCCCTACCTTGCTATTTTCTTCTTTACTTGTAAGTGGTCGAAGACATAAATCCTTCAATTTCATATTAGGGAATACCAAGTATCAGTAAAGAAATTCGTCAATTGCTCATTTCTAATATGCCATCTTATTCCTAAATTAACAATGTCTTTCTGATGGGAGATAAATTTTCACAATGCAGAATCTCGTTTCCTTGCATCTAAAAGACTGTCTTCATTCCTTATCATGTATTTATGCAATAATACATCAACCCACAGGCCTTTACTACCATTAACCAGTTCCTAGGTTATGTTTGCTCCACAAGCATGGTTAAAGGATGATAATTTTTTGAATCCAAGACCACCATATAATTTAGGCCTAATAATTTGATCCCAACCAATTGGATGGAATCCATGAGAACTCTGGCTACTTCCCTATATGAAATTCCTTTGCAACCTCTCCACTTCCTGACAGATTAAGCTTGGTATTTTAGCCACTAGCATCGGATATACCGGTATAGAGTTTAATACTAATTTAGCCAATGTGATCCTACCCGCCATTAAGAGGGTGTTCTCCTTCCAAGTTGCGAGTTTAGATTTAACGCTATTAATAATATATTGAAAAGAATCTATGGGTTTCCTCCCTCTGATGATTGGAAAACCCATATACTTTCCTATATCAATAGAAATATCCATTCTTGTAATGTTGCTTATCCTTCTTCTTGTATTGACATGCACCTTTGGAGAAAAGAAGATTGAAGACTTACTTTTACTAATGTTCTCCCCCGATGCTAAGCATAATTTATGTAGACAATTCATCATACATTTGGTTTGTTTTTCGGTTACCACTCCAAAAAGAAGAATCTCATTTGCAAACATAAGTTGGGAAATGGCCAGACCACTAGTATTAATCCGAATTGGTTTCCAATAGCCTTCATTCACTGCATCACTAATTAAATGAGATAATCTGTCTATACAAAGAACAAACAACAAGAGTGAGATAGGATCTCCTTGTCAGAGACCTCTTTTAGGAGTACAAAATTGAATTTTAGATCCATTCCATAGCAAATTATATGATACAGATGTAACACAAGCCATGATAAGTTTTATGAGAGTAGGATCCAAACCCACATCAAAAAGAACCTGATGTAAAAAGTTCCATCGAATACAATCATAGGCCTTCTCTAGATCAATCTTCAATGCCATTAATCCAGATTTTCCTTTGGCTTTCTTCATTATATGCATGACTTCTTGGCCAATTATAATATTGTCTTGTATGTGCCTACCTTTGATGAAACTTGATTGAAAAGGAGAAACAAGCCCATCCATAACATTCCTCAATCTACTAACAATCACCTTAGTAGTACATTTATAATGCAAGTACACAAAACAATAGGTCTAAAGTGACCAATGACTTCTGGATTCTCCCTCTTTGGGATCAGAGAGATCAAAGTTTTGTTTGGATTGGTTTCTATAGACCCTTTCTCAAAAGTGGTTTTTCACAAATCTGCATAAGGATCTTCCCACCCAACTCCAATTAGCTTGGTAAAAGATAGGGGAGAAACCATCAATACCAGGAGCCTTATACGACCCCATAGAAAATAGAGCTTCTTTAATTTCCTTATCCGTTGAAACTTGGCTCATATTACTAAGGCAATGTTTAACAGCAGATGGAAAATTGGTCTTGGTTTGTAAAATGCAAGAATCAGTATTATTACAATCATAAAGATTTTTGAAATAATTTATACCCATATCAATCAACTCATATTCATCCTCTATCCAATTCCCCCTATCATTTTTTAGCATTAGAACTCTATTTCTTCTTCTTCTTCTCATTTTTATTTTCAAATGATAATAGCGGGTATTCCGGTCACCTTTGGTAATCCACTAAGTCCTAACTTTTTGAAACCATTTAATTTCTTCTTATTTCAAAATATCATTTAATTCCGTTTGCAATTTCTTTTCAAGATAGCTTAAAAATCTAGAATGAGTATAATGAATAGAACTTTGAATACCACTCAATCTAGCCAATAAAACAAAAGTTAAGAATTAATTATGACGAATGAGATTATATTGTGGGAAATGGTATTCTGGTGAATTGTGTTATTGGGCTTCAAAATTGCCCAAGGCCCAATTGTCACATTTTTAACTGGTATGTAAATTGTGAACCTGGGGTTTAATTCTCTCTCACCTTGATAGACTTTATCTTTCTTTTTTCTATCATAGTTAGTATTGTTGGAGTTGTTTTCTTAATAACCATGATATATTTTATGAACTAAAGTTTAATTTTTTTCTATCATGGTTATCTTATCTTGAATTAGCTTTAATTCTTATAATCATGATAGTCTTATTCAATCGATTTCACTATTTTCTAGATTAGCTTTTAAATTGAGTTGTTTCCTTTTATAATAAGGTAGCATGTTAAATGGGGTTTATTCTTTTCTACCTTAGTAGATTGTGATGTAGAAAATCTCTTTTATACTATGGTAGTATAATTATTTTAGAAGTAATTAAGTTTTGTTCTTTTTCCCATGATAGTGTTTAAAGTAATGTTTTAAAAGGGTTATCAAGATAGATGAATGTTACATACCTCAACCAAACCATGATGAAGTAAAGAGAGAATGAAGAAAAAGACCAAGAGGAAGAGAATGATCAAGAGAGCATTCAAATGGCGAGAATGACGTTGAAGGAAGAGGAGGAAGGCGTGAACAGTGGCAGTGAAACAAACACAATGGAGAAATGAATAGGAAGATGGAGAATGAAGACAAGCACTACGATTATCGCTTTCTCTCTGGGGTTTTGAACAAAAGAAAATATATAAATAGGGTCTATATTTAATAAGGGAATCTACATTAGTAATTCCAAAATTTGACATAGATTATCTTAACTAGGCCGGTCTTGGATTAAACCACTCAAACAGCAATAGACTTATTATTTTAGCTTAATACTTGACAATTAAATAAAAAATCGTCACATAAGATGAGGCGAAGGTTTGGAAAGTATTTATTTGATATTTATTTTTAAGAACAATCAAATATTAGATAAATAAGTACAATGATTCTCCATTTTTAATTAAATTTGAGATATATTTTGATATTTTTGGGGAATCATCAATGCAATGTTTGAGGGATTTATTTGATATTTTGATAAGACATCAATTTGGTGCATTATTTGGGGATTATATCGTAAATATCCTTATTTTAATATAAAAATAGAGATAATTAAGTTTAGATAAAAAGAATAAATAAATAATGATAATTTAATGTTTTCTTTAAAAAAATTCAGTTTAGTTTCATCATCATCATCCTCCTCCTCCTTTTCATTTTCTTTTATTTCACCTCTTTTCCTTTTTCCAGAGCCAAAACAACAGTGTTTAGAGGAGACCAATTTTGATTCAGAGACCTAGGCCACAAGTTGGGGACAGAAGAAGAAGGCTACTTAGTCACTATTCATCATCTTCTCTTCTTTGATTGAGGATTAGAGGCTGACTATTACAACTTCGATCTTCTTCCATCTTGAAGAGCGATGCAAATGGAGTGAGGATAGAAGGAATTTCGCTTTGCTACCTCTGCATATGTTCTTCTCTGATTGGACTTCTGCATGGTGTCGGGATTGGGAGAAGTTGGAGCTCGATGTTGTTGTCATTGCTGACCTATGATTTTTAGTTGTGGGTCTCACCATTGCCACACGTTCATAGCTTCACTTCAGTCCATCACCATCTCCACACTTTTTTACTAGTTGCTTCTTTTTCTTTTCCCTTTGATTCTGAACTTAATTAGGATCTGATGATGCTAGATTTTTCTATATTTTTAGTTTGCTTTATATTTTGTTCATGAGAATGTTTAATTTATACAGTTAAACCTTTGCTTTGGATTATTGTAGTTTGATTATGGATTAGTGGATAATAATCACAACTTTTAATTTCTTTAATGTGAAGTTTGTTAATTCAATTGTGTGCTTGATTGTTATTATAGGTTTTTGGGTGTAACTTGGATTTTCTCTTATTTATCGAGATACTCACACGAAGCTGGAGCACCTTGTTTGGACTCTAGTTATGTTTAAACAGGAAAAACACCAAGGAAGCAGAGACGGAGTCTAGACACAGAGAGGAGAGGAGTAGAGGAGATACATAATATGTGCATAAAAACTTCTGTCTCTTTCTCTGTGTATATGTACGCATGCAAAGGGAGGGAAAATGGGATTTGAAAGAAAACTGCACACTTCCCTCACATTCTGCTCGTGTAAACCGATGGGTAACTCCCATTATTTCTCATATGGGGTATATTACACATATATACCCCACTTTCTCCCTTATTCTCATAATGGCCCCAATACCTGTTGGGTTTGGGTCTAATTTACCAAAGGTGGATCAGGGCGCTTTCCAATATCTCCCACTCACATTTGGTAGATTAGATGTCATGGGCCCAATCTCATTCTCTTCCTTCTTTCTACTAGGTGCTTTGCCATGACCGTGTAGGCATGACGTCTCCATTTAAGCATTTATACTAGAAATCCCTTTTTATTGAGACGAGCACAAAGCAGCCCTTTTAGTGCAGCTCGAACAAAATATATTATAAGGTATTGAATACCCTAGATTTACCCATATACACTTTTCTTATGGCTAATCTATTCCCTCTTGAGTCATTATATAACTTAGATAGCCTCCACTTATACATAGTATCCACACTTATGAAATTAACAAAATAATATTATAAGGGACTGGTCAAAGACACCAGCATGGATGTGTATATTCTAGTAATCTTTCTTTTGTCCATATGTCATTTTGATATAAATCAACCGCTTTTCTAGTATAATAATACCTTTGGTTCATTTATAATTTGACATAGGAAATATACTAAAGTAGCAATCGCTAAAACATACTCCATAATATTGTCAAAGTTGATAACTGTCATTTTAATTATCAAACAAAACTAAGCTAACCAATAGTAAAATGGAGGCTAACCTAGGTCGATTCACAAGGAGCCTAGATGGATGCTAAGGTACCTAATTAATCTAATGAGCCATAAATTAACAAGTTAATCAGATGAATTGTGTGATTAGATGTTTGAACTAAAACTGAATGTAAATCCTATGCTATTGTTTATGATTTCAGGTGTTTATGATGAGGAAATGAATCAATGACAAGTGTGTTCCTTTGGAGATTACCGTACCTTCATTATCCACAAAATATCAAGAGTTAATCAGTTGAATTAGAATAGGTTAGCTAACAATTCGCTAGCTAAATCTCAATCAAAGCTACAACTCGTAGACATTCTACAACTCGCAGACATTTAATAGAGAATATGAATCATTCAACTCAGAGATAGTAGAAGATGAATTAAACAGATACAACTATACTATGTTATATAATCACTCTAATTAATCACAACCATGTCCAACTCAGTTCAAGGATGAAAATCAATCAGAGCAACAATTATGTAGAAATAAGAAATCCAACTCGATTCCCTACTTCTTTGTCATCTACTAACTCTAATTGCATTAGTAATTACAAAATCAACTCCATCAACTCGATACAATTAACTTTGAATTAAAAGACACAATAAACTCCCTATTTCAGCTCAAGGATTCTGGTTTAGCATTATCTCCAAGAGAGCATAGTAGCTTAGTGTAACATCCCGAGTTTTGGGTCTAGGAGAACTGGGAAGTAGTCTGATATGGGCAGGCTGCTAAACCCGTAGTCCCAGGGTAGTAATCTGATATGGGCGGATCACTTACTTGTATTTTGTAGGATCCGAGGGATGAGCTAAGTCCTTCAGGATGTAAAGATGAGTTAAGTCTTTAACCTACAGAATCGGGACAGTTCACCTAGGTTCAAAATGAGGAATGTGAGGAATATCCTAAGTCTTAAGCCTAGGAATTCTGCAGGAAGCTTGATATGGGCTGGCTCCTGTGTAAGATAACCTGATATGGCCGGGTTGTCGAGCCTTTCAATTAACAATGACTCCCGAAGAGTTTAAGGGATGAGTTATTGAAAGAGAATTTCTAGAACTTAAGATGAAGGATAAGAAGATGAGAATATATGCTAGAAAGAGAATGCAGGGGCAAAATCGTAATTATGGGAAAGATCGGGATGGTAGCCGATGAGTACCATATTTTGCCAGAAAATAGAGAAAATTATGCTGATCATTTCACTGAACTGTGAAATGTGCATATGAGGTTTCTATGTGTATGAAAGAATTAGAAATATGACCAGGGGTAAAATGGTCATTTTGGAAAAGTGTGCGCGTGAGTGCTTTTTCAGGCCAAAACAGCCCGGTCCGGATAAAATATCTAAAAATACCGGGAGATAGAGAAAAGGATTCCGGATTGAATGAGGAGTCACGGAATTTTGATTTGAGGTCCCGATTTTTCTGTAAAAATCCCTGAAGATGGGAATTTACAGTTATAATCGGTAAAGAAAAAGCAGTTCCGATAGGGATGATCGGACTGTGGCCAGGGGGCCGTATAGTGTTTCTAAGGCCTTTAGTGACACCAGGGAAGGCCCAGGCCCATTATATCAGTCCGGGAAAAAGGTGCAAAATGACGAAAATGCCCCTATGTTATAGAACAGCTGAAGAATGAGTAAAGGGTATTTTGGTCATTTGCCTAAGGTTAGACAGTCCAGGGAAGTTATCTGGATAGTTGACCAGGGTCAAAGAGTACTCTGGTAAGAGGTGAAAAGACAATAATGCCCCTAGACCTAATAAAGTAAAGAAAGAGAGACTAAGGGCATTTTGGTAATTTGCCAAGAGGTGTTTCTTGGGAATCGTGCCATCAGAGTACTTGGCTGGATCAGAGACCCAAGATGATATTCCCAGGCCCAAAAACGCAGGCCCAATGATTCAGGGGAAAAGTGGCATTAAAATATTGATTTAATGACTTTTCTGTAAAGTAAAGTTACTCGGTCGACACGATAACCGAGGAGGTGATCAGATAAAGTCCGGGACTTATTGGGATAGCATTGGAAGGCGTGAAAGGTCCCTTCCAGATGCCACATGGCATTAGTCTGGAGAAAGCAGATAAAGCTGAGGACACGCTTTACGAGGCAAGAGACTGGACCGGTGAGTCAGCCTGCTGAGTCAGCTGCTGAGGTGTCCAGGAATTTCAGCATGTGGAAAATGTGGCGATGAGTCAGCTGCTGAGGTGTCCACTGAGGTGTCCTGGATGATGCAGTAAAAAGGAATAAAAGAAAATAGGAAAATCCAGGAAAAACCAGGACCACAAGTTCTTATGGCTTCAAAATTACAAGAACGCTATTGGCCAAAACTATAAATACCCCCCTCCCATTCATTCATATGCCATGGCCAAGAGGCTTTTAGAGAGAGGAGGAGGTGCTAGAGAGAGAAAGTGAGAGGAAGAAAGAAAGAAAGGAAGTTCTGACGGAGCTGGAAGCAGAATAGAGATAGTAGAGTTCTGCTAAGCCTTTGAGGTAGTAACTAATCCTAGCTCTTATGTAATGTCTTTGTGATTTGTTGTGCTATTGTTTGGTTGGATTGTTGTCTTATATGTTATGCTTGAAGCTCTATTACAATGCTATGATCATATGTTATTGAATATGGAAGCACGCAGCATACTTATCTGTACACAATCACAAGCAAGCACCGTCACTCTGCATTACATATATTGTTATGATTATTACTACTGAGATTCCCCCGAATCTCATCCCCCATATATAACCCATTACAGAGAGGTTATGCTGAAGTGGATTTTGAGAATCCTAAGAGACGCCGTTATGCTGCCGAAGTAAAGACTGAACATCAGTATATGATAAGTACTGTGTACGTAGTGCTGTCTAAGGAGGCTAGAAGTGAGTGGACCTAGCCGGTTCATCTAGTCTTTCCTGGGTACTACGTAGAATGGTAGTTCTCATGAGGGGATTACCGAATCAGTACAGTTCAGTTCTTTGTACAGAAGGAATGTAGCAGTTATGCTGCCGGATTTTAGACAGGAAGAGATGTAATAGAAATATGAGAATTTTGTGTATGACTTGTTGTATGACATTTTGTTATTCAATAATAAATATTGTTTGGCATGTTTAACTTGTGTATGACAAATAAAGGGAGAAATTCGCAGGTCCTGAGGTAGCAGTGGTTTGACCTCAGTTTGACCTAGTAAACGAAGGAGTTTGGCCACGAAATTTGGCAGGCCAGTCGTACACATCTGGGGCATTACGTGGATAGGTAATAAGCCTCATTTGGTTGTGTAGAATGAGATTAATTAATTTTCAAATTAAAGGTTCAGAATAAAGAACTTAAGAGTGAAATTTTGAATTTTTGGGCTTAAGTTAAGATATGATCTAGCTAATATTGCTTCCGCAAGTGTACTCTGAGGAGTCTAAGGGAGGATGTTTCACTTAGCCTTGCATTGCCATTTGATCTTTAGCAGCAACAGAAGGTATAGCAACAGTCATGGTGGAAGAAGAAAGATGAAGATGGAATGGTCTCTGTTTCTCCTGCTCAAAACAGAGCAGAAGTGCAGGTGGCGTGATGACTGATGTGTTATGAATACTGAATGGGAAAGAGAAGAAAGTGTATATGGCGTGTCAGTGAAGTGAATGAAGGATCTGCAGTGAATGAAGTATGTATAGCGTGTCCCTAATATGTACAGATGATGTGAATATATAGAAGTGTGGAATGAGTGACTTCAGATCTGAATTGGAGTGAATGGCTGATATGAATAGTGTGCTGTGCGTGAACAGTGCTCCTCATGTGATTTTGTTGCAGCACATGTGTGATTCTCCCACTTGCTTCTGTTAGTAACTCCTAGATCTAGCCCATGTGCTATCACATGTGCTATCACATGTGCTATCACATGTCATCAGCTCCTTTAGTCCAGCTGTCATTCTCCCTTAATTCATTCTATTAGTGTATTGGTGTAACATCCCAATTTTTGGGTCTAGGAGAACTGGGAAGTAGTCTGATATGGGCAGGCTGCTAAACCCGTAGTCCCAGGGTAGTAATCTGATGTGGGCGGATTACTTACCTATATTTTGTAGGAATCCGTGGGATGAGCTAAGTCCTTCAGGATTTAAAGATGAGTTAAGTCTTTGACCTACAAAATCGGGATAGTTCACTTAGGTTCAAAATGAGGAATGTGAGGAATATCCCTTAGGAATTCTACAGGTAGCTTGATATGGGCTAGCTCCTGTGTAAGATAACCTGATATGGGTGGGTTGTCGAGCCTTTCAATTAACGATGAATCCCGAAGAGTTTAAGGGATGAGTTATTGAAAGAGAATTTCTAGAACTTAAGATAAAGGATGAGAAGATGAGCAACGAGGCCAGAAAGAGAATGCAGGGGCAAAATCGTAATTATGGGAAAGATCGGGCTGGTAGCCGATGAGTACCATATTTTGTCAAAAAATAGAGAAAATTATGCTGATCATTTCACTGAACTGTGAAATGTGCATATGAGGTCTCTATGCATATGAAAGAATTAGAAGTGTGACCAGGGGTAAAATGGTCATTTTGGAAAAGTGTGCGCGTGAGCGTTTTTTCAGGCCAAAATAGCCCGGTCCGGATAAAATATCTGAAAATATTGGGAGATAGAGAAAAGGATTCTGGGTTGAATGAGGAGTTAGAGAATTTTGATTTGAGGCCCCGATTTTTCTGTAAAAATTCCGGAAGATGGGAATTTACAGTTATAATCGGTAAAGGAAAGGCAGTCCGAATAGAGATGATCGGACTGTGGCCAGAGGCCACATAGTGTTTCTAAGGCCTTTAGTGACACCAGGGAAGGCCCAGGCCCATAATATCAGTTAAGTGGAAAAAGGGGCCGGTGTCCGGGAAAAAGGTGCAAAATGACGAAAATGCCCTTATGTTATAAAATAACTGAAGAATGAGTAAAGGGTATTTTGGTCATTTGGCTAAGGTTAGACAGTCAAGAAAGGATATCTGGATAGTTGACCAGGGTCAGAGAATACTCTGGTAAGATGTGAAAAGACAATAATGCCCCTAGACCTAGTAAAGTAAAGAAAGAGAGACTAAGGGCATTTTGGTAATTTGCCAAGGGGTGTTTCTTGGAAATCGTGCCATCAGAGTACTTGGCTGGATCAGAGCCCCAAGATAATATTCCCAGGCCCAAAAACGCAGGCCCAGTGATTCAGGGGGAAAAGTGACATTAAAATAATGATTTAATGACTTTTCAGTAAAGTTACTCGGTTGGCACGATAATCGAGGAGGTGATCAGATAAAGTCCGAGACTTATCTGGATAGCATTGGAAGGCGTGAAAGGTTCCTTCCAGGTGCCACATGGAGCAATCTTAGAGGAAGAAGAAAAGTTAAGGACACGTGGCGCGATCTCAGCCGTTGATTCCAGTGCAAGACTCTGGAACTGTCTGGAAATGCTGAGTCAGCTGATGAGGTGTCCCGGGATTTAGACATGTGAGAAATGTGCTGCTGAGGTGTCCGCTGAGGTGTCCACTGAGGTGTCCTGGATGATGCAGTAAAAAGGAATAAAAGAAAATAGGAAATTCAAGGAAAAACCAGGACCACAAGTTCTTAAGGCTTCAAAATTACGAAAATGCCATCGAAGGAAATTATAAATACCTCCCTCCCCATTCATTTGCATCACGGTTTTGGGCAAGAAAGAGAGAGAAGGAGAAAGAAGAAGAAAGGAAGTTCTGGCAGAGCTGGAAGCAGTATAGAGATAGTAGAGTTCTGCTAAGCTTTTGAGGTAGTAACTAATCCTAACTTTTATGTTATAGCTTTGTGATTGGTTGTGCTATTGTTTGGTTGGATTGTTGTCTTATATGTTATGTCTGAGGCTCTACTGCAATGCTATGATCATATGTCATTGAGTATGGAAGCATGCAGCATACTTATATGTACACAATCACAAGCAAGCACTACACTGCATTACATATATTGTTATGATTATTTACTACTGAGATTCCCCCGAATCTCATTCCCCATATCTAACCCATTACAGGGAGATTATGTTAAAGTGAATTTTAAGAATGTTGAGAGACGCCGTTATGCTGCCAAATTTAAGACTGAACATCAGAATATGAGAAGTACTGTGTACGTAGGTGCTGTCTAAGGAGGCTGGAAGTGAGTGGACCTAGCCGGTTCATCCAGTCTTTCCTGGGTACTTACGTAGAATGGTAGTTCTCATGAGGGAATTACCGAATCAGTACGGTTCAGTTCTTTGTACAGATGAGGCCTAGCGGTTATACTGTCGAAATTCGGGCAGGGAAAAGATGTAATAGAAATATGAGAATTTTGTGTATGACTTGTTGTATGACATTTTGTTATTCAATAATAAATATTGTTTGGCATGTTTAATTTGTGGATGATGAATTAAAGGAGAAATTCGCAGGTCCTGAGGTAGCAGTATTCTGACCTTAGTTTGACCTAGTAAACGAAGGAGTTTGGCCATGAAATTTGGTGAGCCAGTAGTACACATTTGGGGCATTCCGTGGATAGGTAATAAGCCTCATTTGGATGTGTAGAACAAGATAAATTAATTTTCAAATTAAAGGTTCATAATAAGGAACTTAAGAGTGAAATTTTTAATTTCTGGGCTTGAGTTAAGGTATAATCGAGCTATCTAGCTTCCGCAAGTGTACTCTGAGGGGTCTAAGGGAGGATATTTCAATTGGCATGTGATGGAAATTAGAATAAACAGATTATTTATCCAATTAATCATTAAAATCTTATCAATTAATTCCCAACTATTCCAATTCTATTTTATTAATAAATTGCTCATCATATTAGTATATGGGGTCAAAATCAATAATAAAACTCTTTAAACACTGTAAAAATCAATACAAATATGAGTTTATCAAAAGTCAAAGGATATTAATGAAAGGATGATACCTTTTTGGAATTCACACAACAATAAAGCAGAGATTGATTCACTTGCTTTCCATTTGTGGTTCTTTAGCACATGCGGTATGAATCACATGTTACGGTGTTCCTCTTATCCTATAAGAGTGTACGTCATTTTGATTCTATCAATCACACTGTACAAATTTAAGTCTAGACACTCATAGTATCTAAACCCAAACTCTTGAATTCATTCACATAATATGACGTCAATTTTGAAGAATTTGTTATCTAGCAATAGGTTTCATGGATGTGGGTATCCATAGTTTGATCCATATCCATACTCACGGATCTTATCTCAACTTATTACACTTTTTAAGCCAAGGCAACATTTACTGTGTTTCTTTCTACCATATCAGCACTTTTGCTGCTTTACTGGTGAACACATGTCTCATCTTTGAGTGCTTCTCTAGAATCAAAGGCAGTTGCTCGTGTGAGAAAGCTAACCTTTTCAACCTATACTATATACTAGACATTGTATACTTTCACTCAGACGTATAAGTACCAATAAATGACATGATATCATTAATGAAAACAAAATATTACATATAGTCTTCAACTTTACATTTTACACATGCCAATGGGTTTTACATATTTCTCAAATGTTTCTTTGCCTATTGGCTTAGTCAGGGGGTTTGCAACTATATATTTGGTTGAAATATATTGTACAGTTACAATTTTCTATGCTATATAATCCCTCACAAAGTTATACTTGATATCAATGTATTTAGTCTTGCTATGATACTTAGGATCTTTGGTGTAGGCTATGCTTGCAGTGTTGCACAGTGTATCAACACCGGATTGGTACTTTCATTCCTAAATCCTAGGTGTTCGATAAATCTCTTTAGCCAAATAGCCTCTTGCGTTACTATAATACATGCCACAAACTTAGCTTCCATAGAATGTAAGGCAATGCACGTTTGCTTCTTGCTACTTCAACATATAGCGCTGTTGTTAAGCAAGAAGGTGTATCCTAAAGTCGATCTTCATTCTTCTTCAACATCGCCTACATCAGCATTAGAATATCTGATTGGGCGCAGATCGCTTCCTTCATAACACAATGCATAGTCAGTTGTGTCCTTTAAGTATCTCAAGATCCTCTTCATTGCTTTCTAGTATTTCTGATCGGGGTTGGACTTGAATCAACTAACTAGCCCTAGGCATAACAAATATCTAATCTTCTACACATCATCGCATTCATCATGTTACAAATAACACTAGCATATAGAACTCTTTCCATTTGCTTTTTATCTAATTTAGTTTTAGGACACATGTTAGAACTCAAGGCCACTCCAGTGGCTACAGAGATATCCATATGATTGTAGTCACTCATATTGAATCGCTCAATTATCTTCTTGATATAATTCTCTTGTGAAAGAGTGGGGATTTTCCTGGAGCGATTCTTTCGAATGTTGACTCCAAGTATGTATTATACTTCACCCATGTCTTTCATCTCAAAATTTGATGAAAGCCATTCTTTAATAGCTATCACTGAGTCAAGACTATTTCTAGCTAAGAGTATGTCATCTACAGATAAGGATAATATTACAAAGTTACTCTCAAACTGCTTAATGTAGATGCAATGGTCTTCGTCTATCATCTAAAAGTTATATGTGGTTATCGCCTTGTGAAATCTCAAGTACCACTATCTGGATGACTTTTTTAATCCATAAATGGATCTTTTGAGTTTACACTTCTTGTGTTCAAACCCTTTTTCAATGAAACCTATTGGTTGTTCCATATAGATTTCTTCATCCATATCACCATTCAGGAATGCGGTTTTTACATCCATGTGATGTAACTCCAAGTTTAAACTGTTTACTATTGCCAGAATAAGTCTTATCGAATTGAAGCGCACAACAGGTGAAAAATTATCCTCATAATCTATACCTTTCTATTGTGTATATCCCTTTGCAACAATTGGGCTTTGAATTTGTCAATTGATCCATCCACCTTTCTCTTAATTTTGAGAACCCACTTGTTACTAATGGCTTTACGCCCTTTTGGCAAATCAACCAATTCCCAAACTTGGTTTTTCATCATTGAGTCCATTTCCTCTTTCATTACTTTCCTTCATTCCTTCTTAGAAGGGGACCTGCCAAGGCTTCATGAATAGAGCGGGTTCATCATCCCCTTCTGGAGTAACTAAGAGTGCTTCGCCTTCTATTTGAAAGTGTCTCTTTGGAACACTTTCCCTGTTACTCCTTCTGACCAGAGCTGCTTGTTTATCTTTTCTCATTTGTCTTGGTTTTGGTCTATCAATCTGTTTGGCACTATTTTGTTCCTAAGGCATTGTTTGGTTGGGGGGTTTCGGAGAGGAGGGGAGGGGAGGGGAAGGGAGATATAAGTGTGTTTGGTTGGGAAAAGTAGAGGGGAGGGGAGGGGAATTCTTTTGTTTTTTTCTGCTCCCCTACCCCTCTCTCTCACCCCTCCAAATTTGGGGTTTTTTTAGGGGTGAGAAATATTATGTATTATACTGACTAAATTACCCCTATTTATTTTTTAATTTTCCATGTTTGTCCCCTCTGGTGTAAAAGCCCTTTTCGTTTCTCATTTCCATTCATCTTCCGCGTACACAGCTCCACCTTTCGAGGTTTGTGGTTTTTCCCTCTCATGCTCGTCGTGCTCCTCAACCATGTAGTAATAATCCCAAGATTTTTTTTCCTACTTTGACGCTATGAATTACAGTCGAAGACTTGAAATTCCCCTAAATGGGTATCAAATATCTGAACCATTTCTGTCTCCTACATGATGCAGGCCAGTGATAGGTTTAACATCAATTCCCAGCTTGAGCATCTCCAAGTTAAATATGTTGGAACTGGGCATGCGGATTTAAATAGATTGTGAGTCCTTGTTCCTTGAATCCGTTTCCTTATCGAATTTTCTCCTTGAACTCTTCCTATTATTTGGTTTGTTTATTTATTCTCTATCTCTTTTTATTCCCCTTAGATATAGTGAGTGGGCAGTGAACATTTAGCGTGATAGCTATGCATCATATGTTGGCCACTACCATATACTAGCATACTTTGCTATTGCTGAAAATAAATCGATTGGAAGAGAACGCTACAGCTTCATGCAGGTTCTCTGTCTTCTCTCCCTTTCCCCCTTTCTATGAGTTCGTTATTTGCTGTATAAATTATGCATTAGTCTGATTTTACGATTGGATTGTTACTGCCATTGTGTTATTAATGAAAACAGAATATCAGCATGCTGTGTGTGTTCAATTTTTATTTTTAATGTAGTTCTTTATTTCTACCTTTTCACAGAAGAAACAGTACTTTCCTCATTTAAGTCTTGGCATGGCAATTGTTTGATAGGGTCTTTGGTTCTATGGACTGAAGTTGCATATCGGTAGCTTGTTGCAGCATTACATCTCATCAGTTGGCATCAATTCAAATGTGAATTAGTTTACCTAGATCTTATATTGTGTTTTAGCATTTCAGAGAAGCATTGAATTGACTAAAACAAGCCAAAAAGTGACTATTAGGTATATGATCATAAGTGTGAGTTTTTATGAGACAAGTTCATTGCGTTATAGATTGTGCCTCTATTAATAGATTGGTAGATCACCATCTTCTTTGATGTTAATGATAAGCTTAATGCATCATACTGCAGTAAATGACTTACAATTTCTTGCTCATTGCTTGTATAGATTGTTTCTTATCATTGAAGAAATTGCAAGTGATTGGGACTACTGTGGGAAGATACAATGCCAATGGAATCATTCCTTGTATAGATTGTTTCTTATCATTTGCACTTCTTTGTTGTGCTTTAGTTTCCCCTTTATAATTTCTTAAATTACTGATGTTAACAATGGAATCATTAGATTATTGTGTCTATGCTGTTCTAGGTAAGCTTTTAAGATGTAGTTGGATTACTGCACCAGTGCTCTCTGTTCATTGTTCACTAGTTTTGGTCAAATAATTTACAAAATCTAAATTCCCCTAATATGGTTAGAAACATGTGTTAGATCATCATCTTCTTTTGATGACGGACACATTATGTAAATAAAAAATAAATAAATTTAAATAAAGACATAAGGCTATATTTGTCAATTTTCTATTACCTACCCTCCCCTCACCTCCTGAACCAAACAAGAAACATCATCTCTCTTCCCCTACCTTCACACTTATAACCTCCCCTACCCTTCCCTACCCTCCCTTAAATTAACCTAACCTACCCTCCCCTTCATTGAACCAAACATAGCCCAAGTCTCATAAAGAGATAT
The DNA here is from genome assembly GCA_037074615.1 of Leucaena leucocephala. Classification (NCBI taxonomy): domain Eukaryota; kingdom Viridiplantae; phylum Streptophyta; class Magnoliopsida; order Fabales; family Fabaceae; genus Leucaena; species Leucaena leucocephala. The sequence goes on along the minus strand of CM073532.1, from coordinate 19,895,719 downwards.
AGTGAATAAAACATCTCCCCTATTGGGAAATTTTATCTTAGTGAATAAAACATCTCTTGATTTTTTGAGTCATTATCCCATCTTCAATTTCACTTATGAATACAATCATTTTGAGGGTTTATACTTATGAAAATACATTTTCGTCAAGACCCAAGGTCCAAGGATGCTTAGATTTGGCTAGCGTTTAGGCCAGAACTCATAGGGCATGGAAGCGACCGACTTTGAGGGCCCACGGTTAAGTATGAAGGTTGCTGTCAACAAAGCATCACCCCAATGTGAAATTGGAAGGTTTTCCTAAGCCATCATAGATCTAACCATGTCTAGAAGAGTTCTATTTCTTCTTTCGACAACCCCATTATGTTAAGGTGTGCCAGGGATAGTAAGTTGCCTTATAATCCCTTTTTCTTCAAAAAGCTGTTTGAATTGATTAGAAAGGTATTCACGACCTCGATCAGTTCGTAATGCCTTGATTTTATTATCCATTTGATTCTCTACTTTATTTATGTATCATCTAAAACACTCTAATGTCTCAGACTTATGTGAGATCAAATAGACATGATCATATCGTGAAAATCATCAATAAAGGTAATAAAATACTAAGCTCTGTGTCTCACCCTCACACTCATTGGACCACAAATATCGGAATGGATTAATTGTAACAGATTTTTGGTTCGTGTTCCCTTACCGAATGGGTTTCTAGTAGCCTTACCAACTAGACAATTTTCGCATAATGACATATCCATATTAGGGATTACCCCCAGCATGCCTTCTTTTGCCAATTTAATCATTCTATTTTGATTAATATGTCCTAGTATAGCATGCTAGATATTCATATTAGGATTATTCAAAGTAATAGCAAAACAATCGTGAGCACTAAAATCACTAGCAAGATTCAAAATAAAGAACTTTTAAAATAAAAAAGCTAAACCATAAAATATTGAGTTGCTATAAATGTCTACAACTTTACCATGAAAGTTTACATTAAACCTAAAGTCTAATAAGCAAATTATAGAAATTAAATTCTGTCAGATGTCAGGACCATGAAGCACATCATGCAATATCAAGGTCTTTCCACCACACAAAATAAGTTTGTAGGTGCCAATTCCTCGAACCTTGATCCTTGCATTATTGCCAACTTAAAGTCACTTGCTTTGAAATAGCAACTGACGGTATTCCACAAAAGATCCTCGATCTGGACTTACATGGTCTGTGGAGCTTGAGTCAATTATCCAATAAAAGTAAATAGGTTATGTCAGAAAAATAATACTAGAAACAAATGAGACGTGAATTCACATAATTCATTGTCACCTTTTCGCTCTCAGCCTGTTTAGAACAGTCGCATGCAAAATGCCCCATGTTGTGGCAGGCAAAGCATTTGACCTTCTTTAGGTTTTGCTTTCTTTTTTGCCGCCTTTCTTTCCTTTCTTCTTGTATTATTGCTTGCCTTTCTTGGGTAGAGGACCGCCTTTCTTTCCATTTTTCTGAAATTGCTTGCCCTTCTTAAATTTAGGCTTTGAATGGGAAGGACCGGCATCTTCGGTCAAATAGGCTTGTCTAGTGGCCTTATAAGCCTCCAGACGTTCATCCTTTAGCTGTAAATGCTTAGCTATATCATTGAAAGTGATAATATTTTTATTACGGATCAGATTAAGTTTCATGTGCTCCCAACTGGTAGGGAGAAACCTGATGACAGCCTGCACTTGCTGCTCGTCAGATAGATTATGTCCAACCTCCTTCAGTTCATGAATCATGTTAGACATCTCTTTTATATGTTGCCTCATAGGATTACTTGGCTTTAGCTTATAGGTATTGAATTTAATCATCAACTTTATATGCTTAATAGTGGAAACTCCTCCAAACTTATCCTTCAAGGCAATCCACACAGCTTGTGTAGTTCTGTGTATCTCAAATTCACACATCAAGTCATCAATCATTACGCTCAATAGTGTGATTCTTGCAATGCTATTCTTCCTTTTCCAAGGCAGGTAAGCCTCCTGGTCTCTCTTATGCTGGACCATATTTCCAGCCTCAGGTTCTACCATTGCCATTGTTAATGGCTCAATCGCATCCTGTTCTTCTAGAATATATTGGACATTTGGGTGCCAAATATCCCAGTTGTCCCAGTTGAGTTTTTTCCCTGGTTTAATTCAGCAATAATGTTCTTTGATGCCTTTCTTCAATAGCAGTTCTGTGATAAACCTATCCTACATTAATTTATTGAACCATAGAATATTTTTAAGTGAATTTATGTATATAGCACATGTAAAGTATACAATGTCATGTACTTTTATCATTTTGTTATCAAAAAATAATAACATCACTGGATCCATGATCAGGAGAATACGTTTGTACCTCCTATCACATAGGCACTAGCAACGCCATCACTTCCTATCAAAATTAATATAAGCACTATTCTGATCAAATTTTTCTTTTAGAAGACTCATTATCTAAAAGGCTCCCACTTATAAAAAGTATACATGAACCATAACTAAGGAAAAAATGAAATGAAACATGTTTCTCTTACATATAAGGCATGTAATAAATTACAAGTCTTTACAAAGAAAGAATAATAAAATATGTCTGTAACAAAAGCAAAGCAACAGAAATCAAATACAAATGTACATAATTTGATATGAGCATTATAGTATTCTAAAATCGCTTTTCTTAGCTTCTTAAGCTTACGAGCCTGCTTGTTACAGTTATATACAAACTCTATAGTTTTAAGCCAATACATTTTTCTTATGGGGCTTTCTTTAGGCTTGCCTCTAATAAATAATATTAACATAATATTATAAATTACCCTTCCTCATGGATATAATATAATATAGTTTTATAGTAGTTGATGTGGGTCATAATCATCATTTATTTATTTTTCTTAATTTCCTAAAATACATAAAAAGCAAATACCTTCATGCAAATCAATTTAATCAAGAAAAATAATAAAATCAATAAAAACACAAGAAAATGTCTTTTTTAATCATTTAATTCATATAATCAATTAAAACACAAAATAGCCACAACTACTACAATAATGCCTATTAAACATGATAAATTTCCTGAAATAGATAGAAAATAATATGATAAAATAGGGATTCATCAAATTCCCCCCACTTAAACCTTTGTACCCTTAGGCAAAGCAATGAAAAATATCATGATAAAACTAAAAACAAGTAGATGAATTAAACAAGTTCAAGCACGAATGTGATAATCAAATCAATCAAATCTTTCAAGTCAGTCATGGTCACAGAATAACAAATACAATAAGAACAATCTCTATGAACACAGTTAAGAAAGAGGAACATGATAGAAGAGAGGGCACTCAGGGATATATCTATTTCACTCATCTCACTTTTTATTAGGGTTCTTTCACTCAAACCTGCCTATACCAGCCCTTTACCATACGCTTATAATAGTTCTAAGTCTTTGCCATCAGTTACATGTACATTCTTTAATCAAGAGGACTTTATAAACTTGTAATGTTGGAAATAGGCTACGTGGAATGAAATATGAAGGATATAAAGTACTATATGCATGCAATAATGAATATATAGCATGAGTTTCTGTCATAAGAGATGTAGGGGTGGTAATTGTACTAATAAGATGTAATAATAGTGCCTTCTTCATTTCTCTTTTTTCTATTTTTTTCTTCAATTTTTCTTGCACTATCTTTCTCTGTTTTTTACTTTTTTGTGCAATATGCCTTTTCTTTTCTTTTTTTATTTAACACCTTGTATATAAAAAATGTAGCACAATATCACAATAATAATTTTCTGACATGAATAAAAATTTTATTCCGAAAAGATGTTAATACATATATGACTTTCTATAAAAATGATAGAAAAAGAAAAGTGATGGGCTCAAAGGGGTGACTACGGATATAACATGTAATGGGCTTATGTTTGGGATAAAAGGGGTTTAGAATATGATGGCTTCGATCATTTTAAAGAGTTGCACATGAGTTAGACAGTAGATAAAAAAACTAAAACAAGTTCTGAAGAGTAGCTAGCATAAGAGGTACTCATTCAATTAAGGAATTTAATGCCAATAATCCTTCCAACAAGGCTATATCTCTTCATTCCTATTCACAAAGCCTCACTGAAAACTTCAAATGTTCTCAATGCATTACATTACCTGTTTCTATGATAACTCTCAGAATATTAACTAACTAAACTATCACAATCAATAATGCACTTGAAAGATTCATACATATATCACTGTAATCAAGATGATATTTTAATTTAAAACAGGAGTGCTCAGAAGCATAAGTGTAGATTTTTTTTTTTAAAAAAAATAGGCATTTTCAAGAGCTCAATCAAACAGTTATCAAGTTCATTCTCTCCCCCACACTTAAAACATGCGTTGTCCTCAACGTAACACTAAATCATATAATAAAGGGAGAAGGGAAGATGGTTAAAGAGTCATATGCTAATAAATGATATTTTATTCTAAGAAAAACTAACCTAAAACTAATAAATCTTTAAAATGCAACATATTCTAGGAAATTGTTAAAAGATATAAATCAATAAATCTACCTTTTACTATTAGGATTGTCCCTCCCCCACACTTATCTCAAACAATAAAGCTCATAATATATAGAAGGATAAGATAAGGAAAGAGACAACATCGTGCCTTTATGCTGCTTGAAGGTCTTAAAATTGAAATTATCATCTGTGATGAGGAACATACTCTCACATAAGTGTATCTTCCTACACAGCTTTCTCTAGTTTTTTGGGGTGGTGGCTCGGGGTCAATTTATGGAGGCGCCACAATATAGGAAATATGGTGATCACCATAAAATTCTCCTAAGTGAGGCACCTGCAAGAGATTCAACAAACCACACACAACACCTTTTCCAACTCCAAGTATGGGACAAGAATAAAAGTACTTAAAGCCATGAAAAGCCGTCAAGCGTGCAAGTTAGTAATCAAGACACTAGATGTGAGAACTCTATAAGACATATAAGAACATAAGTATTTCTCATATCCAATAAAATCAATAAAACTCCTTTCAGTAAGAGTCTTGACTTCAACATGAGGAATTGAAATATAATCATAAGTGATTATTTCTTTATCGGGTGGCAAATCACATGATAATATCTCATCCTTACCAGAACCCTCAATTTCATCATCCTAAATTGTAGGCATAACATTAATAGCTACTCCTTGATCTAATAAAGCCTTATTAATATGTATTTTCCAAATAGTGCGAGGAATTGTAAAAAAGCCCCTAGATCTTGGCATTTAATTGGAAGATGAGGTTTGAAGAAGGCATAAACATTAGAAGAAATTTGGACTCTTTCATTTGGTCTAAACCTACGTTTATGGGTACACAGGTCCTTAATGAATTTGACAACTATAGGCATGCTTTTAAGTAATTCTAAAAATAGAACATTCACCTCAAGTTTGCTAAACAAGTCATAAATCTCCTTATCATGTTCCTTATTAGTAGTCCTTTTACTCATGGCATAAGATTTAGGGAAAGGAATACTTACCGCTTCACTGATGGTTAGGGGAGTCTCTACTTGAACAGCCTCATCTTTCTTGAGTAGTTCTTTCTCTTTTAAACTTTCTGATTGCTTGGGCACTTCAGGGGTGTCTTTAGTAACGTCCTCTATACCTTCAGTGGTGTGCTCATAGATGTTTTCAATAGCATCTTCAGTGATACCTTTAGTAGTGTTTCCCATATCATAATTTTATAAGAAACCCACCTTTTCCCTACTATCTAGGGTAGAACACCCTAAGGCTAGTTTGACAAGTTTGGCATTTGTACTAGATTTCTCTCTATCAAATCGAGATGAGAAGCTTGAGAGTTGAGAAGTCACACCTAAGACAATAGAGGTCAGATCTAATATCCCTTTAAGAACTAATGTCATATTATTTTTGTTAGATGAGTCTTGGATTGGCACATATGTGGTAAATGGAGGCTCAGAGTGGGGTCTATGTGGTGGGAAGGACAGTTCATGATATAGTTAAGGTGGCAATTAAGCCATGTATTGTTGGTTACTCATGACAGATGATCTAAGAAGTTTATAAGTTTCATTTACAGTTAGGTCCAACAAGTCTCCTTTCGCTACACCATCTATTGTTTTTCAGTCCTGCTCTTTTAATCCCCTATGGAAATATAGTATGAGGTATTCATCAGGTATTTGGTGATGTGAGTACTTATGCAAGATGTATTGGAATCGATCCCAATATTCAGCAAAAGATTCATGGATGTTGAAACATCCTTCCTTAGACTCCTCATAATACACTTGCGGAAGCAATATTAGCTTGATTATATCTTAACTTAAGCCCAGAAAATTCAAATTCCTTATTCTGAATATTTAATTTGAGAACTGATTAATCTCATTCTACACATCCAAACAAGGCTTATTACCTATCCACGTAATGCCCCAGATGTGTACCACTGGCTCACCAAATTTCATTGCCAAACACCTTCGTTTACTAGGTCAAACTGAGGTCAAAACACTGCTACCTCAGGACCTACGAATTTCCCCTTCATTCCTCATACACAAGTTTAACATGCCCAACAATATTTATTATTTAATAACATAATGTCATACAGCATGGCATACACAACAAGACATATACATAATCTTGCTATCTCTATTACATCTCTTTCTGCCTAAACTCCGGCAGCATAACCGCTACGCTTCATCTGTACAAAGAACTGAACTGTACTGATTCGGTAATCCCCTCATGAGAACTACCATTCTACGTAGTACCCAGGAAAGACTAGATGAACCGGCTAGGTCCACTCACTTCTAGCCCCCTTAGACAGCACTACGTACATAGTACTTATCATATACTGATGTTCAGTCTTTACTTCGACAGCATAACGGCGTCTCTCTAAATTCTTAAAATTCACTTCAACATAATCTCCCTGTAATGGGTTATATATGGGGGATGAGATTCGGGGGAATCTCAGTAGCAACAATCATAACAATATATGTAATGCAGTGTGATGGTGCTTGCTTGTGATTGTGTACAGATAAGTATGCTGCGTGCTTCCATACTCAATAACATATGATCATAGCATTGCAGTAGAGCTTCAAGCATAACATATAAGACAATCCAACCAAACAATAGCACAACAAATCACAAAGCCATTACATAAAAGCTAGGATTAGTTACTACCTCAAAGGCTTAGCAGAGCTCTACTATCTCTATTCTGCTTCCAGCTCCGCCTGAACTTCCTTTCTTTCTTTCTTCCTCTCACTTTCTCTCTCTAGCACCTCCTTCTCTCTCTCTAATGGCTCTTGGCCGTGCAGCATATGAATGAATGGGGGGGTATTTATAACCTCCTCCAATGGCATTTCTGTAATTACCATGAACTTTGATCCTGCGGTCCTGGTTTTTCCTGGATTTTCCTATTTTCTTTAATTCCTCCTTTACTGCATTGTAACATCCCGATTTTTGGTCTAGGAGAACTGGGAAGTAGTCTGATATGGGCAGGCTGCTAAACCCGTAGTCCCAGGGTAGTAATCTGATATGGGCGGATTACTTGCCTATATTTTGTAAGGATCCGAGGGATGAGCTAAGTCCTTCAGGATTTAAAGATGAGTTAAGTCTTTAACCTACAGAATTGGGACAGTTCGCCTAGGTTCAAAATGAGGAATGTGAGGAATATCCTAAGTCTTAAGTCTAGGAATTCTGCAGGAAGCTTGATATGGGCTGGCTCCTGTGTAAGATAACCTGATATGGGCGGGTTGTCGAGGTTTTCAATTAACGATGACTCCTGAAGAGTTTAAGGGATGAGTTATTGAAAGAGAATTTCTAGAACTTAAGATAAGGGATGAGAAGATGAGCAATGAGGCCAGAAAGAGAATGTAGGGGCAAAATCGTAATTATGGAAAAGATCGGGCTGGTAGCCGATGAGTACCATATTTTGCCAGAAAATAGAGAAAATTATGCTGATCATTTCACTGAACTGTGAAATGTGCATACGAGGTCTCTATGAGTATGAAAGAATTATGGAAAGTTTAAGGACAAAAAGGTGGGGTCCTTAAGTGTAATTTTAGCCAAATAAAAAGGGACTTAAATGAAAAGAAGAAAAATTTCTTGGGGCTAAAGTGTAATTAAAGAAAGTCAGGCCGGAAGTGGTTTGGACTGTCCGACGGCATTTCAGTCCCAGATTTCACCGGTAGAGAGAGCAAGGGACGCTCGGTAATCTGGCTTAATACAGGAATTTTTGAAGACTCCAGATAGCCAGAAATGGACTGATCGTCCAAAAGTTATAAAAATTCATACCGGATATCCTAGATTTCAGATCTAGGTGAGAAAATACAGGATGATGGGTCTTTATGGGGTGGATGTCAGGAAACTGACAGAATACCGATAGGAGGCCTGTAGAAAAAGTTATTCGCAAATTAGAAAATCCAGACGGGAGTGTGAGGCCTCCGGGTATCCGATAGGAAAATTTATCGGTATTTGAAAAGGGACTGAATGAGTTCGGATAACCTCGGTCAGATGACTGATATGACTCACAGGGATGCCTGAACACCGTAGGCCAGTGTATCGGACAGAAGGAGCCGGTGTCCGGATATGTGTATAAACGGTGAATAATAGATAAAATATTCAATAATTATTAACAGGGGAAGATTCCTCGTAATGCGTGCCATAAAGGTAATGGACCCTGAAAGGCCCAATAATGGCGCCAACAAGGCCCAGTAAGACACTTGGACTGATAGGTGGGCTAGTGTCCGGCAGAACCCCGGAAAAGTGCGAAATTACGAAAATGCCCCTGTGTTGTACTAAAGGGGTAGTAGATGAATGAGGGCATTTTGGTCATTCTGGACAGGCCCAGAAGCTAGGGCACATACAGATAAAGTTACTCAGAGTCAGTATATACCCTAACAGGGTACAGAAGGGTGTGAAATGACGATTTTACCCTTAGGGTTAAAATAGCGCAAGAAAGGGCACCCCAGGGATATTTTGGTAATTTGCCGAGGGATGTTTCTTGGGAATCGAGCCATCAGAGTACTTGAGCTTGATCAGGATCCAAGATAACATACCCAAAGCCCAAAAACGTAGCCCATGGAGTATGTGGGAAAAAGTGGCATTAAAATACTATTTTAATGCTGTTTCAATAAAGTAAAGTTACTCGGTCGGCACGATAACCGAGGAGGTGATCAGATAAAGTCTGGGACTTATCTGGATAGCATTGGAAGGCGTGAAAGGTCCCTTCCAAGTACCACATGGCGCAATCTTAGAGGCAGAAGAAAAGTTGAGGACACGTATTACGGTACAAGACTCTGGACTGGTACTGGATTGGACTGAACTGCTGAGTCAGCTGATGAGGTGTCCAGGAATTATGACATGTGAAGAATATGGAGATGAGGTGTCCCGGTGAGGTGTCCTGGATGATGTCATGCATGATGCAGTAAAAAGGAATAAAGAAAAATAGGAAGATCCAGGAAAAACCAGGACCACATGTTCAGATGGCTTCAAAATTACAGAAATGCCATCCATTAAAGCTATAAATACCCCCTTCCCCTCCCATTTTATGCATCCCACGTTTTTGGCAAGAAAAGAGAGAGAAAGAAGAGAGAGAAGGAGAAAGAAAGAAAGAAAGAAAGAAAGGAAGTTCTGGTGGAGTTGGAAGCAGTATAGAAGGTCTGGAGTTCTGCTTTTGAGGTAGTAACTAATCTTAACTTTTATGTAATGGCTTTGTGATTTGTTGTGCTATTGTTTGGTTGGATTGTTGTCTTATATGTTATGCTTGAAGCTCTATTACAATGCTATGATCATATGTTATTGAATATGGAAGCACGCAGCATACTTATCTATACACAATCACAAGCAAGCACCGTCACTCTGCATTACATATATTGTTATGATTATTACTACTGAGATTCCCCCGAATCTCATTCCCATATATAACATTACAGGGGAGGTTCTGTCAAAATAAAATCTGGAAATTTTAAGAGACGCCGTTAGGCTGCCGAAATTCTGGCAAGGAAGCAGGAACAGGGAAAGGAACTGATACGTACTGTGTACGTAGTGCTGTCTAAGGAGGCTGGAAGTGAGTGGACCCAGCAGGTTCATCCAGTCTTTCCTGGGTACTACGTAGAATGGTAGTTCGCATGAGGGAATTACCGAATCGGTACAACATCGGTTACTTTCTAAAGAAGAATTGTAGCAGTTATGCTGCCGGATTTTAGGCAGGAAAAGATGTAATAGAAATATGATAATTTGCTATATGCCTTGTTGTATGACATTTTATTATTTAATAATAAATTTTGTTTGGCATGTTCTATTTGTGAATGGGGAATTAAGGGAGAAATTCGCAGGTCTTGAGGTAGCAGTGTTCTGACCTCAGTTTGACCTAGTAAACGGAGGAGTTTGGCTATGAAATTTGGTGAGCCAGTAGTACACATCTGGGGCATTCCGTGGATAGGTAATAAGCCTTATTTGGATGTATAGAACAGATTAAATTAATTTTCAAATTAAAGGTCCAGAATAAGGAACTTAAGAGTGAAATTTTGAATTTCTAGGCTTAAGTTAAGATATAATCAAGCTAATATCGCTTCCGTAAGTGTACTCTGAGGGGTCTAAGGGAGGATGTTTCATGCATCATTCATGACATCATTGGGACACCTCACAAGGACACCTCAGCGCCACATTTTCCACATGCTGAAATTCCTGGACACCTCAGCAGCTGACTCAGCAGGCTGACTCACCGGTCCAGTGTCCTGCCTCGTAGTACGTGTCCTCAACTTTTTCTTCCTCCTCTGTGATGGTGCCATGTGGAATCTTACTAGCACCTGTCACGCCATCCAATGCTATCCAGATAAATCCAGGACTTTATCTGATCGCCTCCTCGGTTACCGTGCCGACCGAGTAACTTTACTTTATTGAAACAGCATTAAAATAGTATTTTAATGCCACTTTTTCCCACATACTTCATGGGCTACGTTTTTGGGCTCTGGGAATGTTGTCTTGGATCCTGATCAAGCTCAAGTACTCTGATGGCTCGATTCCCAAGAAACAGCCCTTGGCAAATTACCAAAATACCCTTGGGTGCCCTTTCTTGCACTATTTTAACCCTAAGGGTAAAATCGTCATTTCATACCCTTCTGTACTCTGTCAGGGTATATACTGACTCTCAGTAACTTTATATGTATGTACCTTGGCTTCTGGGCCTGTCCAGAATTACCAAAATGCCCTTCATTCACCTGTTACACTTTTGTACAACACAGGGGCATTTTCGTAATTTCGCACTTTTACGGGGTTTTGCCGACACTGGCCCACCTATCAGTCCAAGTTTCTTACTGGGCCTCTGTTGGCGCCATTATTCGGCCTTTCTGGGTCCAATATCCTCATGGCACGCATTACGAGGAATCTGGCCTGCGGTGTTCAGGCATCACTGTGAGTCATATCAGTCATCTGATTGAGGTCATCCGAACTCATTCAGTCCCTTTTCAAATACCGATAAATCTCCCTATCGGATCTCGAAGCCTCACACTCCCGTCTGGATTTTCTAATTTACGAATAACTTTTTCTACAGGCCTCCTATCGGTATTCTGTCAGTTTCCCGACATCCGCCCCATAAGGACGCATCATCCTGTATTTTCTCACCTAGATCTGAATTCTAGGATATCCGGTATGAATTTTTATAACTTTTGGACGATCAGTCCATTTCTGGCTATCTGGAGTCTTCAAAAATTCCTGTATTAAGCCAGATTACCGAGCGTCACTTGCTCTCTCTACCGGTGAAATCTGGGACTGAAATGCTTTCGGACAGTCCAAACCACTTCCGGCCTGAATTTCTTTAATTACAATTTATCCCCAGGGAACTTTTCTTCTTTTCATTTAAGTCCCTTTTTATTTGGCTAAAATTACACTTAAGGACCCCACATTTTTGTCTACTTTTCTTTTTGGCCTTGAAACTTTCCATAATTGCACTTAAGTCCTTTCATTTCCTTTACTAGGTCTAGGGGCATTATTGTCTTTTCATACTTTACCAGAGTATTCTCTGGCCCTGGTCAACTATCCAGATACCCCTTCTTGACTGTCTAACCTTAGCCAAATGACCAAAATACCCTTTACTCATTCTTCAGTTATTCTATAACATAAGGGCATTTTCGTCATTTTGCACATTTTTTCCCAGACACCGGCCCCTCTTACCACTGAACTGATATTATGGGCCTGGTGTAACATCCCGATTTTTGGTCTAGGAGATCGGGACAGTTCGCCTAGGTTCAAAATGAGGAATGTGAGGAATATCCTAAGTCTTAAGCCTAGGAATTCTGTAGGAAGCTTGATATGGGCTGGCTCCTGTGTAAGATAACCTGATATGGGCGGGTTGTCGAGTTTTTCAATTAACGATGACTCCCGAAGAGTTTAGGGGATTGAGTTATTGAAAGAGAATTTCTAGAACTTAAGATGAAGGATAAGAAGATGAGAATAGATGCCGGAAAGAGAATGTAGGGGCAAAATCGTAATTATGGGAAAGATCGGGCTGGTAGCTGATGAGTACCATATTTTGCCAGAAAATAGAGAAAATTATGCTGATCATTTCACTGAACTATGAAATGTGCATACGAGGTCTCTATGAGTATGAAAGAATTATGGAAAGTTTAAGGACAAAAAGGTGGGGTCCTTAAGTGTAATTTTAGCCAAATAAAAAGGGACTTAAATGAAAAGAGGAAAAGTTTCTTGGGGCTAAAGTGTAATTAAAGAAAGTCAGGCCGGAAGTGGTTTGGACTGTCCGACGGCATTTCAGTCCCAGATTTCACCGGTAGAGAGAGCAAGGGACGCTCGGTAATCTGGCTTAATACAGGAATTTTTGAAGACTCCAGATAGCCAGAAATGGACTGATCGTCCAAAAGTTATAAAAATTCATACCGGATATCCTAGATTTCAGATCTTGGTGAGAAAATACAGGATGATGCGTCCTTATGGGGCGGTTGTCAGGAAACTGACAGAATACCGATAGGAGGCCTGTGGAAAAAGTTATTCGCAAATTAGAAAATCCAGACGGGAGTGTGAGGCCTCCGGGTATCCGATAGGAAAATTTATCGGTATTTGAAAAGGGACTGAATGAGTTCGGATAACCTCGGTCAGATGACTGATATGACTCACAGGGATGCCTGAACACCGCAGGCCAGTGTATCGGACAGAAGGAGCCGGTGTCCGGATATGTGTATAAACGGTGAATAATAGATAAAATATTCAATAATTATTAACAGGGGAAGATTCCTCGTAATGCGTGCCATAAAGGTAATGGACCCTGAAAGGCCCAATAATGGCGCCAACAAGGCCCAGTAAGACACTTGGACTGATAGGTGGGCCAGTGTCCGGCAGAACCCCGGAAAAGTACGAAATTACGAAAATGCCCCTGTGTTGAACAAAAGGGTAACAGATGAATGAAGGGCATTTTGGTCATTCTGGACAGGCCCAGAAGCCAGGGCACATACAGATAAAGTTACTCAGAGTCAGTATATGCCCTGACAGAGTACAGAAGGGTGTGAAATGACGATTTTACCCTTAGGGTTAAAATAGTGCAAGAAAGGGCACCCAGGGGTATTTTGGTAATTTGCCAAGGGATGTTTCTTGGGAATCGAGCCATCAGAGTACTTGAGCTTGATCAGGATCCAAGATAACATACCCAGAGCCCAAAAACGTAGGCCTAGTATTATGTGGGAAAAAGTGGCATTAAAATACTATTTTAATGCTGTTTCAATAAAGTAAAGTTACTCAGTCAGCACGATAACCGAGGAGGTGATCCGATAAAGTCCAGGACTTATCTGGATAGCATTGGAAGGCGTGAATGGTCCCTTCCAGGTGCCACATGGCGCAATCTTAGAGGCAGAAGAAAAGTTGAGGACACGTATTACGGTGCAAGACTCTGGACCGGTACTGGATTGGACTGAACTGCTGAGTCAGCTGATGAGGTATCCAGGAATTGTGACATGTGAAGAATGTGGCGATGAGGTGTCCCGGTGAGGTGTCCTGGATGATGTCATGCATGATGCAGCAAAAAGGAATAAAGAAAAATAGGAAAATCCAGGAAAAATCAGGACCACATGTTCAGATAGCTTCAAAATTACAGAAATGCCATCCATTAAAGCTATAAATACCCCCTTCCCCTCCCATTTTATGCATCCCACATTTTTGGCAAGAAAAGAGAGAGAAAGAAGAGAGAGAAGGAGAAAGAAAGAAAGAAAGGAAGTTCTGGTGGAGTTGGAAGCAGTATAGAAGTTCTGGAGTTCTGCTTTTGAGGTAGTAACTAATCCTAGCTCTTATGTAATGTCTTTGTGATTTGTTGTGCTATTGTTTGGTTGGATTGTTGTCTTATATGTTATGCTTGAAGCTCTATTACAATGCTATGATCATATGTTATTGAATATGGAAGCACGCAGCATACTTATCTGTACACAATCACAAGCAAGCACCGTCACTCTGCATTACATATATTGTTATGATTATTACTACTGAGATTCCCCCGAATCTCATTCCCATATATAACATTACAGGGGAGGTTCTGTCAAAATAAAGTTTGGAAATCTTAAGAGACGCCGTTATGCTGTCGGAATTTTGGCAAGGAAGCAGGAACAGGGAAAGGAACTGATACGTACTGTGTACGTAGTGCTGTCTAAGGAGGCTGGAAGTGAGTGGACCCAGCAGGTTCATCCAGTCTTTCCTGGGTACTACGTAGAATGGTAGTTCTCATGAGGGAATTACCGAATCGGTACAACATCGGTTACTTTCTAAAGAAGAATTGTAGCAGTTATGCTGCCGGATTTTAGACAGGAAAATATGTAATAGAAATATGATAATTTGGTGTATGCCTTGTTGTATGAGATTTTATTATTCAATAATAAATATTGTTTGGCATGTTCAATTTGTGAATGATGAATTAAAAGAGAAATTCGCAGGTCCTGAGGTAGCAGTAGTTTGACCTCAGTTTGACATAGTAAACGGAGGAATTTGGTCACAAAATTTGGCAGGCCAGTCGTACACCTCTGGGGCATTACGTGGATAGGTAATAAGCCTCATTTGGATGTGTAGAAAGGGATAAATTAATTTTCAAATTAAAGGTCCAGAATAAGGAACTTAAGAGTGAAATTTTGAATTTCTGGGCTTAAGTTAAGATATATCAAGCTAATATCGCTTCCGTAAGTGTACTCTGAGGAGTCTAAGGGAGGATGTTTCATTTTGGTATTAGAGGCATAGGTTCTGGCATAAACCAGACAGGATTCTGGCTCAGAGCATAAGATTCTAACACAGAACAGAAGGTTCTGGCTTAGTGATGCTCTGATTTAGAAAGATTATTTCCCTAGAGTACATGGAGGTTTAGAAAACCCCAGTGGAGGTAAAAACCCCTAGATGAGTAAATAGTACAATGTTATGTGTTCACTTTTCTTTTCTGATTGACAAGGAACCAGATGGTGAACACGAGACGAGGACGTAGAATTCAAGTGGAGGAGCCACACGTAGAGGAAGCTGGCAACTCCAATGAGGTAAATCCTATGCAAGTTATCCTTGCTAGGCTAGAACAGCAGCAGAGGATGATGGAAGAAATGAGGGCGGAACAAGTTCGCCGAGATCAAGAAAGAGATGCCACTATAGCTACTCTTACAGCTATAGTTAATCAATTGCAAACCCCTAATAGACCAGCAGAAGGGATATCAGGAATTCCTCCGAATAATGAGCAGTCGAGAATAGAGGATCCAGTGGCAGATCCTAATAGCATTCAGCAATGGATGGAGCGATTCCAAAAGTACAATCCTCTGGCATTTGAGGGGACATTTGACGTCCAAATAGCTGAGGATTGGATAGATCAGCTTGAGAAGATTTTTGAGGTGCTGGATTGCCCATCAGGAAGAAAAGCCCGGCTGGCCATTTTCAAGCTAGAGAAGGATGCGCGAAGATGGTGGAGGAATACCGAGCTTATTCTTCAAGCAAAAGGAATCCCAGTTACATGGGAAATGTTTCTGGGCCAGTTTAGGGAAAAATACTTTCCTCAGTCAGTGAGGGACGCGAAGGAAATTGAGTTCCTTACTTTGAAGCAAGGAGAGAAAGAGTCATTCGATGAATATTTGGCTAAGTATCTCCGATTGTCGTACTATTCCACATACCTTAGAAGAATGGAGGACGAAGAATGGTCGACAAAGAGATTAGTGGAGGGTCTGAGCAGTGCCCTAAAGGAAAGAATAATTCCTCAGCAACTTACGCAGTTCAATAGAGCGGTAGAAGTTTGCAGATTGACAGAAAGAAGTATGAACAATCATGCAGCAACCGGGAACAGCGTAAGGAGCAAGGAGGTATCTAAGTCAGAGGCAAGAAGTAAAGAAGCATTGGCTAGGAGCACTCCGGGAGGTAGCTCAGGTTATGAAGCCAATAATAGTAACAAGAGGAAGAGGCAACAGTTTAGGCAGGGGACTGATCAAGGTGAGGATCAGATTGGAGGACAAAGATGTCAAAGATGTGGAAAGAACCACGGTACAAGGGAGTGTCGAGCAGGGCAAAGCGGCTGTTTCATTTGTGGCGAGAAAGGTCATTTTGCCAGAGTTTGCCCTAAGAATGCTGACATCCCTAGGCTAAAGACAATAGGAAGAGTATTTTCCATTTTTTCAAACAGAGTCTCCAAATCCCCTAAGGTCGACCCTAAGAATGGTTAAGAAGAACCATAGCTGTAAGGGTGACTTAGCTGTAAGAACTGTATGCCTAGATGTAAATAATGTGATTAATGAAGAGTTCTTTTCTGATCTAGAGAATGTGGTTATTGTAACGAGTCATGAGAAATAATTAGTAAGATAATAAATCTGTCTTAACTCAGTGATGAGGTTGCTGTATGAGGGGTTAGAACATGGATAGCTGTAAGCAACTATAATGAGAGATGTTAGTTGCTAAGAATCCATGTGGAAGGCCTGGGACCAAGCTGTTGCTCCTCTAGACCATCACTGGAGTGAGGATAAGACAGAGAGGGATGATCTTACTGGTTATATATATGACTGCGTTATAAGAATCACATAGCTGTATAGGTCAGTAAGAGGTTCTCTTCAGGAAAGATGAGGTATCCCTTAAAATTTCGAGGATGAAATTTTTAAAAGGGGAGGAGAATTGTAACATCCCGATTTTTGGTCTAGGAGATCGGGACAGTTCGCCTAGGTTCAAAATGAGGAATGTGAGGAATATCCTAAGTCTTAAGCCTAGGAATTCTGCAGGAAGCTTGATATGGGCTGGCTCCTGTGTAAGATAACCTGATATGGGCGGGTTGTCGAGTTTTTCAATTAACGATGACTCCCGAAGAGTTTAGGGGATTGAGTTATTGAAAGAGAATTTCTAGAACTTAAGATGAAGGATAAGAAGATGAGAATAGATGCCGGAAAGAGAATGTAGGGGCAAAATCGTAATTATGGGAAAGATCGGGCTGGTAGCTGATGAGTACCATATTTTGCCAGAAAATAGAGAAAATTATGCTGATCATTTCACTGAACTATGAAATGTGCATACGAGGTCTCTATGAGTATGAAAGAATTATGGAAAGTTTAAGGACAAAAAGGTGGGGTCCTTAAGTGTAATTTTAGCCAAATAAAAAGGGATTTAAATGAAAAGAGGAAAAGTTTCTTGGGGCTAAAGTGTAATTAAAGAAAGTCAGGCCGGAAGTGGTTTGGACTGTCCGACGGCATTTCAGTCCCAGATTTCACCGGTAGAGAGAGCAAGGGACGCTCGGTAATCTGGCTTAATACAGGAATTTTTGAAGACTCCAGATAGCCAGAAATGGACTGATCGTCCAAAAGTTATAAAAATTCATACCGGATATCCTAGATTTCAGATCTAGGTGAGAAAATACAGGATGATGATTCTTTATGGGGTGGATGTCAGGAAACTGACAGAATACCGATAGGAGGCCTGTAGAAAAAGTTATTCGCAAATTAGAAAATCCAGACGGGAGTGTGAGGCCTCCAGGTATCCGATAGGAAAATTTATCGGTATTTGAAAAGGGACTGAATGAGTTCGGATAACCTCGGTCAGATGACTGATATGACTCACAGGGATGCCTGAACACCGCAGGCCAGTGTATCGGACAGAAGGAGCCGGTGTCCGGATATGTGTATAAACGGTGAATAATAGATAAAATATTCAATAATTATTAACAGGGGAAGATTCCTCGTAATGCGTGCCATAAAGGTAATGGACCCTGAAAGGCCCAATAATGGCGCCAACAAGGCCCAGTAAGACACTTGGACTGATAGGTGGGCCAGTGTCCGGCAGAACCCCGGAAAAGTACGAAATTACGAAAATGCCCCTGTGTTGAACAAAAGGGTAACAGATGAATGAAGGGCATTTTGGTCATTCTGGACAGGCCCAGGAGCCAAGGCAATACAGGTAAAGTTACTCAGAGTCAGTATATACCCTAACAGGGTACAGAAGGGTGTGAAATGACGATTTTACCCTTAGGGTTAAAATAGCGCAAGAAAGGGCACCCAGGGGTATTTTGGTAATTTGCCAAGGGATGTTTCTTGGGAATCGAGCCATCAGAGTACTTGAGCTTGATCAGGATCCAAGATAACATACCCAGAGCCCAAAAACGTAGGCCCAGTATTATGTGGGAAAAAGTGGCATTAAAATACTATTTTAATGCTGTTTCAATAAAGTAAAGTTACTCAGTCGGCACGATAACCGAGGAGGTGATCAGATAAAGTCCGGGACTTATCTGGATAGCATTGGAAGGCGTGAAAGGTCCCTTCCAGGTGCCACATGGCGTAATCTTAGAGGCAGAAGAAAAGTTGAGGACACGTATTACGGTGCAAGACTCTGGACCGGTACTGGATTGGACTGAACTGCTGAGTCAGCTGATGAGGTGTCCAGGAATTGTGACATGTGAAGAATGTGGCGATGAGGTGTCCCGGTGAGGTGTCCTGGATGATGTCATGCATGATGCAGCAAAAAGGAATAAAGAAAAATAGGAAAATCCAGGAAAAATCAGGACCACATGTTCAGATAGCTTCAAAATTACAGAAATGCCATCCATTAAAGCTATAAATACCCCCTTCCCCTCCCATTTTATGCATCCCACATTTTTGGCAAGAAAAGAGAGAGAAAGAAGAGAGAGAAGGAGAAAGAAAGAAAGAAAGGAAGTTCTGGTGGAGTTGGAAGCAGTATAGAAGTTCTGGAGTTCTGCTTTTGAGGTAGTAACTAATCCTAGCTCTTATGTAATGTCTTTGTGATTTGTTGTGCTATTGTTTGGTTGGATTGTTGTCTTATATGTTATGCTTGAAGCTCTATTACAATGCTATGATCATATGTTATTGAATATGGAAGCACGCAGCATACTTATCTGTACACAATCACAAGCAAGCACCGTCACTCTGCATTACATATATTGTTATGATTATTACTACTGAGATTCCCCCGAATCTCATTCCCATATATAACATTACAGGGGAGGTTCTGTCAAAATAAAATTTGGAAATCTTAAGAGACGCCGTTATGCTGCCGAAATTCCGGCAAGGAAGCAGGAACAGGTAAAGGAACTGATACGTACTGTGTACGTAGTGCTGTCTAAGGAGGCTGGAAGTGAGTGGACCCAGCAGGTTCATCCAGTCTTTCCTGGGTACTACGTAGAATGGTAGTTCTCATGAGGGAATTACCGAATCGGTACAACATCGGTTACTTTCTAAAGAAGAATTGTAGCAGTTATGCTGCCGAATTTTAGACAGGAAAATATGTAATAGAAATATGATAATTTGGTGTATGCCTTGTTGTATGAGATTTTATTATTCAATAATAAATATTGTTTGGCATGTTCAATTTGTGAATGATGAATTAAAAGAGAAATTCGCAGGTCCTGAGGTAGCAGTAGTTTGACCTCAGTTTGACCTAGTAAACGGAGGAATTTGGTCACAAAATTTGGCAGGCCAGTCGTACACCTCTGGGGCATTATGTGGATAGGTAATAAGCCTCATTTGGATGTGTAGAACGGGATAAATTAATTTTCAAATTAAAGGTCCAGAATAAGGAACTTAAGAGTGAAATTTTGAATTTCTAGGCTTAAGTTAAGATATATCAAGCTAATATCGCTTCCGTAAGTGTACTCTGAGGAGTCTAAGGGAGGATGTTTCACCTGGGCCTTCCCTGGTGTCACTACGGGCCTTAGACAACACTGTATGGCCTCTGGCCATAGTCCGATCATCTCTATTCGGACTGCCTTTCCTTTACCGATTATAACTGTAATTTCCCATCTTCGAGAATTTTTACAGAAAAATCGGGACCTCAAATCAAAATTCTGTGTTGCGTTATTCAATCCGGAATCCTTTTCTCTATCTTCCGGTATTTTCAGATATTTTATCCGGACCGGGCTATTTTGACCTGAAAAAGCACTCACGCGCACACTTTTCCAAAATGACCATTTTACCCCTGGTCGTATTTCTAATTCTTTCATACACATAGAGACCTCATATGCACATTTCACAGTTCAGTGAAATGATCAACATAATTTTCTCTATTTTCTGGCAAAATATGGTACTCATCGGCTACCAGTCCGATCTTTCCCATAATTACGATTTTGCCCCTGCATTCTCTTTCTGGCATCTATTCTCATCTTCTTATCCTTCATCTTAAATTCTAGAAATTCTCTTTCAATAACTCATCCCTTAAACTCTTCGGGAGTCATCATTACTTGAAAGGCTCGACAACCCGCCCATATCAGGTTATCTTACACAGGAGCCAACCCATATCAAGCTACCTGCAGAATTCCTAGGCTTAAGACTTAGGATATTCCTCACATTCCTCATTTTGAACCTAGGCGAACTGTCCCGATTCTGTAGGTTAAAGACTTAACTCATCTTTACATCCTGAAGGACTTAGCTCATATCTCGGATTCCTACAAAATACAGGTAAGTGATCCGCCCATATCAGATTACTACCCTGGGACTACGGGTTTAGCAGCCTGCCTATATCAGACTACTTCCCAGTTCTCCTAGACCCAAAAATCGGGATGTTACTGATATTCTATGCAATGGAGGATATTTGTACTCTTACCTGATCCCTTGAAATATTGTAACCTGTGAAAGACTGGGAGGGCATGGTTAGATTATGATTATAGTGATGATTATTAAATGAAGCCATCATGTAATTTAGGGTATGAAAAAAAAGAAAATGTGAATAACAGATAAATTAAAAGAATAAAAAAATTGAAAATATAAAGAAAAATAGAAAAATTGGCTCAAACGTTTGAATTTGGCAAAAATAGGTTAGACTTAATAGCTATTGCTATTAAAAATATTTGTTGGTTTACAAAGGAAAAAATACTTGTACGTTATTGATATTCTGAATGGGCATATATACACAATAGAGAATATTAGATATTAATAAAATAATATCATATCTAATCATATATACTAATTACAGGATACTTATCTATCTTATAATATCTTTATAATATCTCTACACTCCTCCTCAAGTTGGAGTATACATATCAATCATACCCAACTTGTTACAAAGATATTCAACTCGAACCCCATTAAGAGCTTTGGTGAGGAGATCACCTAGTTGATCACTGGATCTGACATGCCCTATAGAGATGAAGTTTTCCTTGAGCTTGTCTCGAATAAAATGACAGTCGATCTCAGTATGTTTCATACATTCATGGAATAACGAATTAGAAGTTATATGTAAGACCACTTTATTATCACATCACAGCTTTGCTGGTAATGAGATTTTAAGGCCAACCTCCTTCAGTAACTGATATATCCAGACTATCTCGCATACAGATTGCACCATGGCTCTGTATTCCGCTTCTGCACTTGATCGTGACACCAAATTTTGTTTCTTTCTTCTCCAAGATACCAAATTTTCTCCTACAAAAACACAGTATCCTGTAGTAGATCGTCTTGTCATTTTTGATCCACCATGATAGGTGAAACATCCTCCCTTAGACTCTTCAGAGTACACTTGCGGAAGCAATATTAGCTTGATTATCTCTTAACTTAAGCCCAGAAATTCAAAATTTTACTCTTAAGTTCCTTATTTTGGACCTTTAATTTGAAAATTAATTTATCTCGTTCTACACATCCAAATGAGGCTTATTACCTATCCAAGTAATACCCCAGATGTGTACGACTAGCCTGCCAAATTTCATAGCCAAACTCCTTCGTTTACTAGGTCAAACTGAGGTCAGAACACTGCTACCTCAAGACCTGCGAATTTCTCCCTTAATTCCCCATTCACAAATTGAACATGCCAAACAACATTTATTATTAAATAATAAAATGTCATACAACAAGGCATACAGCAAATTCTCATATTTTTATTACATCTTTCACTGTCTAAAATCCGGCAGCACAACTGCTACATTTCTTCTGTAGAAAGTAACCGATCTTATACCGATTCGGTAATTCCCGTAGGAGCTACCATTCTACGTAAGTACCCAGGAAAGACTGGATGAACCGGCTAGGTCCACTCACTTCCAGCCTCCTTAGACAGCACCTACGTACACAGTACGTATCAATTCCTTTCTTTGTCCTTGCTCTGTTGCCAGAATTTCGGCAGCCTAACGGCGTCTCTTAAAATTTCCAGATTTTATTTTGACAGAACCTCCCCTGTAATGTTATATATGGGAATGAGATTCGGGGGAATCTCAGTAGTAATAATCATAACAATATATGTAATGCAGAGTGACGGTGCTTGCTTGTGATTGTGTACAGATAAGTATGCTGCGTGCTTCCATATTCAATAACATATGATCATAGCATTGTAATAGAGCTTTAAGCATAACATATAAGACAACAATCCAACCAAACAATAGCACAACAAATCACAAAGACATTACATAAGAGCTAGGATTAGTTACTACCTCAAAAGCAGAACTCCAGAACTTCTATACTGCTTCCAACTCCACCAGAACTTCCTTTCTTTCTTTCTTTCTCCTCCTCTCTCTTCTTTCTCTCTCTTTTCTTGCCAAAAACGTGGGATGCATAAAATGGGAGGGGAAGGGGGTATTTATAGCTTTAATGGATGGCATTTCTGTAATTTTGAAGCCATCTGAACATGTGGTCCTGGTTTTTCCTGGATTTTCCTATTTTTCTTTATTCCTTTTTACTGCATCATGCATGACATCATCCAGGACACCTCACCGGGACACCTCATCGCCACATTCTCCACATGTCACAATTCCTGGACACCTCATCAGCTGACTCAGCAGTTCAGTCCAATCCAGTACCGGTCCAGAGTCTTGCACCGTAATACGTGTCCTCAACTTTTCTTCTGCCTCTAAGATTGCGCCATGTGGCACCTGGAAGGGACCTTTCACGCCTTCCAACGCTATCCAGATAAGTCCCGGACTATATCTGATCACCTCCTCGGTTATCGTGCCGACCGAGCAACTTTACTTTATTGCAACAGCATTAAAATAGTATTTTAATGCCGTTTTTTCTCACATATCACTGGGCCTACGTTTTTGGGCCTGGGAATATCATCTTGGGTCTCTGATCCAGCCTAAGTACTCTGATGGCACGATTCCCAAGAAACACCCCTTGGCAAATTACCAAAATGCCCTTGGTTCCTTTTTCTTTTCTTTAATGAGTCTAGGGGCATTATTGTCTTTTCCCATCTTGCCAGAGTATTCTTTGACCCTGGTCAACTATCCAGATAACTTCCCTGGACTGTCTAACCTTAGGCAAATGACCAAAATACCCTTTACTCATACTTCAGCTGTTCTATAACATAGGGGCATTTTCGTCATTTCGCACCTTTTTCCCGGACACCGGCCCCTTTTACCACTGGACTGATCTAATGGGCCTGGGCCTTCCCTGGTGTCACTAAAGGCCTTAGAAACACTATACGGCCCCCTGGCCACAGTCCGATCATCCCTATGGGACTGCTTTTCCTTTACCGATTATAACTGTAAATTCCCATCTTCCGGAATTTTTACAGAAAAATCGGGACCTCAAATCAAAATTCTGTGACTCCTCATTCAACCCGGAATCCTTTTCTCTAACTCCCGGTATCTTCAGATATTTTATCCGGACCGGGCTATTTTGGCCTGAAAGTACGCTCCCGCGCACACTTTTCCAAAATGACCATTTTACCCCTGGTCATATTTCTAATTCTTTCATACACATAGAGACCTCATATGCACATTTCACAGTTCAATGAAATGATCAGCATAATTTTCTCTATTTTCTGACAAAATATGGTACTCATCGGCTACCAGCCCGATCTTTCCCATAATTACGATTTTGCCCCTGCATTCTCTTTCTAGCATATATTCTCATCTTCTTATCCTTCATCTTAAGTTCTAGAAATTCTCTTTCAATAACTCATCCCTTAAACTCTTCGGGAGTCATCGTTAATTGAAAGGCTCGACAACCCGCCCATATCAGGTTATCTTACACAGGAGCCAGCCCATATCAAGCTACCTGCAGAATTTCTAGGCTTAAAACTTAGGATATTCCTCACATTCCTTATTTTGAATGTAGGTGAACTATCCTGATTCTGTAGGTTAAAGACTTAACTCATCTTTAAATCCTGAAGGACTTAGTTTATCCCTCGGATTCCTACAAAATACAGGTAAGTAATCCGGCCATATCAGATTACTACCCTGAAACTACGGGTTTAACAGCCTGCCCATATCATACTACTTCCCAGTTCTCCTAGACCCAAAAATCGTGATGTTACAATAGGCATCACAAAAACACTCAATATCTATGTGACCATGATTCTTGTACAATATCCCACGACCTGGAGAACCCTTCAAGTAATGTAACATATGTTCTAAGGCTTCCCCACTGTCGGACAATTAGCGAGACCATAAATTGGCTAAGGATATTCACTGGATAAGTGATATCAGGACGGGTCACTGTAAGATAATTCAATTTGCCAATCAATCTCCTATACCTCTTTGGGTTTTCAAACGACTTCCTCTTAATAGCTTTAATGGGATTTTCATACAGTATAATACCATCAGCATCAAGCAGAGGATTATAAACCATAGGGGGAGCTAGTTGGGGCAGCTCCTAGTTTTCCAATTTCTGTTAGCAGATCAAGAACATATTTTCTCTAATTCAATAAGATGCCCTTCTTGCTCCTCATGACTTCAATCACCAGGAAATACTTTAATGAACCCAGATCCTTCATCTGAAAGTAGGAGTTAAGGAATGACTTAAGTGATGAGACCCCTGTAACATCCCTAATTTCTGTACTAAGTTGTATGTACAGATTGAATAAAATATATGAGATGTTTAGGAAAAGATGGGGCCATATTTATGTAAAGAAAAGGATTAATTGGAAGAGGAAGAAAGTCTAAGGGCCAAAGTGTAAAATTACGAAAATGCCACTGTGATGCCCTAGAAGTAAATGGAGGGCATTTTGGTCATTTCATACAATGGAAGGATATTAGATGAAAAAGATAGTAAATTATTATAATTAATATGAGAATTTATGGAGTTGACAGAAGTCAACAAGGAGTCCTATAGAATTAATTATGGAATTTACGGTGGAAAAGGACACTAATAAAGGGTTAAAGGAAACATATGTAATTTTTAACAGGACTTCTGGGTCTCAGAAAATTATGAAACTTTGTAGAGAATTTATTTTATATTAGAATGAATTTCTAAAAATGTTAGAACAATTAAAGGAGGTGTTTAGCATTTATTCTGAGATCAGGATAATTTAAAGATATCGGTATAAGGAAAGTACATTGGGATTTGTGCCAATTAGCTATTGGACCTAAAAGAGGCCTAAAATTTCGTCCTAGGCCAGCCCAATAAGGCCCAAAAGTTATCTTGGAGCCCAAGTCCAAATAATAAATAATTTATGGATTTTTGAAAAGAAAGAAAAAGAGAATAAAGTAAGAATTAGGTGTTGCACATGGTGGGACCCACAAGGACACAAGAATGGAACCCAAAAAGAGGAAGGGTTAGGTGTACCAAGGGAGGCCATGCTAGTGATGTCATGGTGGTAAGGTCTTGAGTGAAAAGTGAAAAGACATTCCAAGATCAAACCTTTAACCATTAGATCAAATAGTTTCCAAAGTGATCTTGGCCTTCAAATGGCTATGACTTTTGCTATAAATACCCCCCTTTCCATTCATTCTTCACACCCAAGAGCTCCTTTAGAAAGAGAAGTGAGTTCTAGAGAAAGAAAGTGGAAGAAAGCAAGGAAGAAGCAAGGGTTTTGAAGGAGCAAGTAAGGTAAGTTGTCTCCTTGCTTCTACCTTTTGTTCTTATGGTTTGTGCTTGAGTTTAAGTGATTTTTGAGGCGTAAATATTGGGGAAATGCTGCTGGAATTTCTATGTATATGTGAGAGGAACATGAGTTTTATGTCATAGATAGTTTAGACAAGCTTAAACAAGTTAGTTACATGGTTGGTTGTGAAGTAAGTTGATGTTCTTGACTTTACCATTTCGGTTTGCACTGTTCATGATAGAAGGAAATGGAATTTCAATGATTTAATGCTTCCATTGAGTTTATATGATGATTTTGTGTAGGATTGGAAAGGTTTTGAACCTTGGAAACCATTGGAATTAAAGGTTATAATATTGAAAATTCCTCACAGTTACTGTTCACTCGCACGAACAGTGATTTGAATTTCACGATTTTTATGCTTCCAATGGTCTTAAAATGAGATTTTGTGTGGGGGAAAAGTGGAGGAACAAGTATGGGAAGCATTGGAATCAAAATGAGAATTTTTGAAAGAATTATGCATGTTTTTCAAATCTGTCCGGAACAGTGCATAGTTGCTGGAATTTGGTTGTTTTGAGTTCATAAATGGATTCAAAATGCCAAATTGTGTAGGGTAAGGTCAAGACATCAATTGATTCAAAGGCCAAGTCAATTGGTAAAGATTAAAGGAAGTTATGTTACTTAAAGTAAGCTTAGTGTTCAAGAGAAGTTAGATTGTAATGGTTGGATGGTAATGTGATGTTAGGAATTGCTTGGTGTGCTCAAAAGAGGGCAGCCACATAGCAAGGAAAAGTAAGAAGGAAGAAGCAAAGTTAAAGTGGAAAGAAGTAAAGCAATAAGGTAGTAAACTTACCCTAAACTTGTATGTATTGAATGTTATGCTTGATTGTGCTATGACTTTGTTGAATTGTGTGCATATGTGTATATGATTGAAGCTCTGTTTCTATGATTACCTTGGCCAATTGTATTTCATATGTTACATGGAAGCATGCACATTACACGACGTTTACACTTTCACAAGCAAGCACAAGTATTTACTTTAATGCATGCATTGTTTAGTACCGTTTGCTACTGAGATTCCCCCGAATCTCATCCCCTATTTATAACCCATTACAGAGAGGTTATGTCGAAGTGAATTTTGAGAATGCTGTAAGACGTCGTTATGCTGCCGATTTTCAGACTGAACATAAGGAGATGATACGTACTGTGTACGTAGGTACTGTCTAAGGAGTCTGGAAGTGAGTGGACCTAGTCAGTTCATCCAGTCTTTCCTGGGTACTTACGTAGAATGGTAATTCTCACGGGAATTACCGAATCAGTACAAGATCAGTTATTTTTACAGATGAAGTATAGTAGTTATACTGCCGGATTTCAGGCAGGAAAGATGTAATAGAGATACGAAGATTTTGTTCATGCCCTGTTGTATAAAGATTTATTATTTAATGACAAGTATTGTTTGGCATGTTTGTTTGATATGTGATTGATGTATGCATATGTATGTAAAGTTGCTTGCTGGAATTTGCCACCATGAACAGTAACTCGTGGTGATATAGTGATGTTTGATCTATAATTAAAAATAATAAATAATTAAATAAATGTATGATATGTTTATGATAAATAGTAGACATACCAAGCTTCGATTTGATATATAGAATGTCTCATTTCGATGTCTACACATGGAGATATAAATTATCAAAGTTGGGACCAAAATGCTGGATTCAGGAGAAAAACGCTGGATGAACAGTAAAGTTGTAACTTTGACTGACGTTGACTTAGACAAGGAATGGTCAACGAGTTATTTTTCCTTGAACTAGTATTGAGTTATATTCATGTAGCAATTTGAACAACTGCATTCCGATTTTTCTAGAATTAGTTATGATTTTTTGAAGTCAGGTCACTCATCTGGAATTTACATAGTGAACAGTACTCGATAAGAGTAAAACTCCAGATTGAGAAATTAGACTTCAATGACCTTGAAAGTGGTTCTAAATACTACCAATTGGTCCCTAAGACGTACGAAAATAAGGATGTTTCAACCCCTGAGGTATCACTCCCCGTAATCACAATATCATCGACATACATAACTAGTAGAATCATGCCAGCACTTATTCTTTGATAGAACACAGAATGATCACACTTACTCTGGCACATGCTAAGTCTTTCACAATAATACTAAATCTCTCAAACCATGCCCGAGAACTTTGCTTTAAATCATATAGAGTCTCTTAAGGTGACACATTTTACCACGCTCCTCCTGAGCAACAAAACCTAGTGGTTGCTCCATGTACACTTCTTCAAGAAGAGCACCATTTAAGAAGGCAATTTTGATATCTAGTTGAGAGAGATCCCAACCATAAGTAGCAGCCAAAGTGATAAAGAGACGAATAGAGGAGAGCTTGGCCATAGGGGGAAAAGTCTTGGAGTAGTCAATACCAACTTATAAGCATAGCCTTTAGCAATAAGGCGAGCCTTAAGGCGTTCAAGTGTGCCATCAGCCTTAGTTTTAGGGGTCAACACCCATTTACACGCAATGGCTTTCTTTCCTACCGGTAAATCCATTAAGGTCCATGTGCATGAACAATCAAGGTCCTCTATCTCCTCCTGTATAGCAGAATGCTAACCCAGGTGGGACAAGGCCTCATGAAGGGACTGAGGCATATAAATAGTGTCTAAAAAGGTAATGAAAGCATAAGAAGAAGTGGAGAGTTAGTTATATGAAACAAAAGAAGAAATAGGATATGCATAAGTACGTTTACCTTTACGAAGGGCAATGGGGAAATCAAGGAAGGGATCAGGATCTAGTAGAAAAGGTGTCTCAGAGTCAAGAACTAGGTCAGGCTTATGGAGTAATGCTCTCTACAGGATCTGATGACGAAGTAGACAATAGCATAGCAGAATCTGGTACAATAGCATGTGCAATTGTAGGATTGGTTTCCTTCAAATATCTTGTATAAACCTAAGACAAAAGTGGTTGACCAGGTGTTAGTATTAGAGCTGGGGCCGATAATGGTGAGGGAATGATAGAATAAACTAGAAGATTATTCTCCTCCACAGGTGAAGAAGGAAGTGCGGAAGTGTTAGAGGCAAACTATGCAACAGATTCTTGAAAAATAACATCTGCAGAAACTAGATAACGATTAAGAGTAGGAGAGAAACACCGATAACCCTTCTAAATGCGAGAGTAGCCAAGAAAGACACTCTTGAGGGACTTAGGATCTAATTTAGAGATAGTAGGATGCACATCTAGAACAAAACACACAGCCAAATATCTTAGGATCAATAGGAAATAAAGACTTAGAAGGAAAGAGAGTGGTGTAGGGAATGTGACCATCAAGAACAGAGGAGGGCATGAGATTAATGAGAAAGCATGCGGTGGAGACCGCATCTGCCTAAAAGGGTTTTGGAACCTGCATTTGAAATAAAACTGCACGTGCTACTTCTAATAAGTGGCAATTGTTTCTTTTAGTAATGCCATTCTGAGCTGTGTATCCACACAAGAAGATTGATATAGAATTCTATTTTGAAGCTTGAAAGAGTAAAATGATTCAGAAAAATATTCTTTAGCATTATCACCGCTCAAGGTATGGATAGAAGTATGGAATTGATTTTTAATTTTGGCAGTAAAGGCACAAAAGTGAGAGAACAACTCAGAACGATTTTTCATTAAATATAACCAAGTAGTGCGGAAATAATCATCAACAAATGTAACAAAGTACTTGAAACTAGCTTTGGACTCAACTAGACATGGACCCCAAACATCATAATGCACTAACTCAAAAGGAGATTAAGCTCATTTATTGACTCGAGATACTCAAGGAAGACGATGATGTTTAGCAAAGTGACATGACTCACAATCTAATGATGACAAATGTTGAAACTGAGGATAAAACTATTTTAAAGATGATAAATATAAATGACCCAATCGACAATGTGCTTTAAAAGGAGTGACACCGCAGGTACAAGCCACAGCATGAGACCCTTGATCATCAAGGAAGTAATGACCACCAGATTCGTAACCTCTACTAATAATCTTCTTTGTCACGAGATCCTAAATCAAGCAGTGATGTGGATAATATAAAATACAACATTGAGATCAAGGTGAGTTTGCTTTGAGAAAGAAGATTAAATGCAAGGTCAGGTACATGTAGCACTGAAAGTAACTGAATAGAAGGAGTAAAACATACTATGCTAGAACCAATGACACGAGAATAAGAACCATCAGCAATGGTAATACTTGAAGGATTGGCATATGAGTCATAAGTTGAGAAGAGATTACGGTTACCTGTCATATGGTCAGTGGCACTCGAATCTATGATCCATTTAGAGGAAGAAGAGACAAGACATACATCAATATTACTTTTCATCACAAGACCACTAGCAGACGAGGTGGCATGCTTCTATAAATCAGTGTACTTGATAAACTGGGCATACTCCGCTATGTCATCATTACAATAAGATGAACTACAATTATCCTTCATAAAGCACCTCAACAGAAGATTCAATGGCCCCGAGACAATACTTAAGTCAAAAATACTTAATAAGATGTCACACCGGGGATAGATGACCAATAAATATTTAAACCAAGATAAACATATCAAGGAGAACAACAGCCATACCAAAGACTTGAATTCTAACAACCATGCCAAATGCTTTATAACATAGAATACTATGCATGCCATTACGTGAAACAAAAATAACCAACTAGCAAAGATAGTACCAATCAAGATAAAGTTGCAACTAAAGGTCTCACCAGGGACCAATCAGCGATGATGTACCAAATTAGAAATAAAAAACTTGTCTCACAAGAACAATGGGGCTCTAAATGAATGAAACAAAGAGGACCCATTATGAGGAAGTCAAAACCAGACCCAAAGACTGAAAGAGAACCAAAGCACAAAGACCCAAAGGTCTCACAAAGAACTGATATATTGCTACCAAATAGGAATGGTTGCTGCCAAATAGAGGTAGAGGCAGAGAGCATGAAATACCACAAACCGTGGAGCCCAAACAGAGGCAGATCGATGAGTAGGAAAATGGCAAGATTCAAAGCCTTAAGGGCCTTAAGCTTCAAATGGTTGTAATAGATAACACCCAAAAAAGGAAAGCCCACACCCAAACAAATTGATGGACGTGACAGTGTCCTTAATAACCGACCATGAGAAAGCAATCAGAAGCTAGTCCTTCACCACGCTGGCCACATTATCATCAAAGCAGAGGTTTTACCAATGAGTAAAGAGACAAAACCAGATAGAATCATGCCAAAAATTAGAACTCAATGAATCTTTGCACTGTGCATGACAGTTGAAGGAGAAACCCTGGGAGTTGGCCGATTAGAACCCCGTGCTCCTTGCTGGCTGGCGCGTGTCGTTATCAGAGGTCGTGAATAGGACACCCAATTGCAGTCCTAAGGTTGTCAGTGACTTCCTAAGAGAAGAGCATGGACTCCAGGACAAAAAAAGTTTGCTAATTAACCTGCTCTAATACCATGTTGGTTTACAGAGGAAAAAATACTTGTACTTTATTGATATTCTGAATGGGTATGTATACACAATAGAGAATCTTAGATATTAACAAAATAATATCATATCTAATCCTATATACTAATGAAATAATATCATATCTAATCCTATATACTAATTATAGGATATTTATATATCTTATAATATCTTTACAAGAACGTCAAAAACTTGCAGTATTAATTTTCTCAAATTTTTCTGGGCAAGTCAGAAACAGTTCCAACAGAGTAGGGTGGGTCAAACCAAAATTTAACAAACCAAAAAACACTTAAAGACTAGACTCTACTACACACTAAGAAAATAAAGGTAGAAGGAAAAAAAAAAGAAATCACATTTAATCAATCTATGAGTCAAGGTAATTGACTCCCTAGCAACGGTGCAAAAATTTAATGTCGCTTGTCGTTAGCGCTTAAATTATTTACTAAATTAATCTCTATATAGTATAGAGGTCAACCTAAGTCGTATTCTTTACGTGGAGTCAATGCGTGGCTTAACTCTAGATTATACTAAGTGTGAGAAGGAAGAATAGTAAAAGAGAAATTGATTAATAACTTTTAGAAAATAAAAGGAGATAATAATGAAAATAAAATAAAAGTAATAGTATATGAGGATATCACCAATAAGACGAGTACTCACAAGGATTGATGCGTGGCTATAATATATTGGAGTTATAATAATTATATATATGCTAAGTCACTATCATGTAAAGCTCCAGATAATCGTCATGGTCATAATCAAACAATCTACAATTATACCTAGATCTAACATACAATTATATCATGAATGATTAGTGAAGATCCACTTAACATGTAATAAATTAAACAATAAATGATTTGTTCCTCTAATATGGATATTCAATCGAAAACCCTATAACTAAACATGTGAACTCAACATGAATAATTATAAGAGGACACCAAAGATATTAAATAAAGAACATCAAATCATAAATTGAAATAATAAATCACAAGGGTTTGATCACAAAGGTGTCTCAATCAAAACCCTAGATCCAACATATACAAATCTCAAAACCTAAATCTAGAAAATCATAAATTTTCATAAAGGAAAAGATCAAAACATAAAATTGTTCAACTCCTAACTCTAAAGTACAGGAACTCAAGCCACTACATCTTTCCTCAAGAACTTAGAAGGAAAAGTGTCACATCCTCACTTTCCTAGCTTTATCTTCTCCAAACCAGTACCCTGTTATGTTTGGAAAAGGTAGGGGTGAGATTTCGGGGGAAATCTCAGTAGTAAATGGTACCACAAACAATGTATGCAAGTATATGTTTAGTGTTAAACATGCTTGCTTTACTATGATTATGCTTGCATTATGACATATACATGCTTCTATATTCTTACTTATAACATATGGCCATAGCATAAAAAGAAATAGAGCATTATCAATCATACATGGTTCACATAACCAAGACAAGTCAATAGCATATTAACAACACTCAAGCAATAAGCATACAAGTTTAGGTATAAGTCCACTACCTGGCATGCAGCCCTTCCTTTAGTCCTTAGCCTTTGCTCTGAGATCCCTTCTTTATAGATGTCAGAGCCTATACATATCATAATAATATTCTTATTATTATCCTATCTAGCATAACTCCACTTAACTCAAGCTTATCTTGAGGTAATACCCCTATTATGATAATCCCCTAACTTTCTTTCTATCCACGGCTAACCTTATAGAGAGAGATATCCCTCTATTCTAACTATTAAATTTATAAGAACAATCCTCTAATTTATTAAAGCAGGGACTAGAATAAATTACTTACCTTATTCCTAAGCTTGCTAAGTCCCTAAGCTCCTTGGATTGCTCCTAGCTCCGCCAGAACTCCTTCTTTTCCTTCCTTTCTTTCTCTCTCTCTCTCTCTTCTTCTCCTCCTCGCCGTGGTGTGAATGAAATGGGAGGGGGTGGAGGGAGGTGGAATGGATGGCTCAGATTGAATCACGATGAAAGGCTCAAATCGTTCAGCTTCCTTAAGAAGCTTCGCCTGTATCATCGTGATGACATCATAATCCTCAATGACTCATTAAAATGACATCATCCATGGACACCTCACATGCTTAGGTGGTGTAATGGTGGGGCCCTCGGGACACCTCACCAGCTGACTCAGCACTTCCAGAGAATTCCAGAGTTTTATCCCAGAATGAACGATTGAGATCGTGCCACGTGTCCTTATCTTTTCTTTCTTCCTCTATGCTTATGACATGTGGCGCCTTGTTGGGTACCTTTCATGTCACCTCATGGCTTCCAGATAAGTCTCAAGTTTTATCTGATCAATTCCCCAGTTATCACTTCAATCGGGTAACTTTACTTTATTAAAAAGCCATTAAAATATTATTTTAATGCCACTTTAACCCACATATTCCTTGGGCTACGTTTTTGGAATGTCATTTTGGGTCTCTGATCAACCTCAAGTACTCTGATGACTCAATTCCCAAGAAACATCCCTTGGCAAATTACCAAAATTGCCTTGGTTCCTCTTTATTTACTTTAATGAGTCTAGGGGCATTATTATCTTTTCACAACTTACCAGAGTATTCCCTGACCGTGGTCAACTATCCAGATAACCTTTCTTGACTGTCTAACCTTAGTCAAATGACCAAAATACCCTTTACTCATTCTTTAACTATTTTATAACATAGGGGTATTTTCATCATTTCGCATATTTTCTACATATTTCTGGACACTGGCCCCTTTTTCTGATGAACTGATATCATGGGCATGGGCCTCTCTTAGCGTCATCATGGGCCTCTATGTGACATCATCTACGCTCATTTAGTCCCAGTTTGCTTACCGATTAATTTCTTAATCGGATATCGGGCGTTCACGAACTCCCGTCAAAATTCACTAAAAAGTGAATAACTTTTTCTACAGAACTCCTTTCGGGATTCTGTCAATTCCCTAAACTCTGGCTTCACAGGACGCACATTCCTATAACTTTTCACTCATATCTGAGGTCCAGGAGATCTGATAAAAATTTCAGATAACTTTCAGACTATCAGATAATTATTAGCTATCTGAAAATCTAATAAAATTTCTGTAATAAGCTAAATTAATCAGCATCATTTCCTCTATCTACTGATGAAATTTGGGACTGAAATGCTTCCGGGCAGTTCTAAGCCCCATCTGGCTCAACTTTCTATAATTACCATTTTACCCCTGGAAACTTTTTCTCTTTTCAATTAAGTCCCTTAACTTTTCATAATTACACTTAATGGCCCACAACTTGTGTCTACTTTTACTTTTGCACCATGAAACTTTTAGACTTTCACTTTAGTCCCTTTCTTTTCTAAAATGACCATTATGCCCTTAGGGACTTTTACTATTTACACATAAGTCCTTGTACTTTCATTTATTTGCATTTTAGTCCCTAAAAATCCTCTGTGTTTCTGGAACTTCTGCTCAAAGGGGTCTGGTAGCCTATCTATTTCAGGCTACTTTCTGAGTCTCTAGGCCTAAAAATTGGGATATTACAAAAAGCATGGAATTGTGGAAGAGATGAAGAAGGTGATTGTGATGGTGGTGATTGGTGTGTTGAATGGAGAAGCCTTGGGTTCCTTTATATAGCTTTTGGGGGTGAATCATATTAATGTGTGTCTCTTCACTGATTGGCTCACCAAAAGATAATGAGAATCTTTATTTATATTCAGTATCCTTTCAACTTGTTATCTTTTTCAATATCTCTAGAGATAATATTTTTTAACTCAAATATCCTATAAACAATTCAAATAAAAAGTAACAGGATAGAAGAGATAAAACAATTAATAAGAAAATAGGAAAAGATAGCACATTTATCTATTATCCTTTGATTAAATTCAAATGTTATATATTGAAGAATTATATTTGAATTAATTTAAATGAAATATAATATAACATAATAATAATATAATATTAAAAGAATTAATTAATATAATAAAATATAATATTAACATAATATTATAAATTATCCTTCCTCATGGATATAATATAATATAATTTTATAGTAGTTGATGTGGGTCATAGTTATCATTTATTTATTTTTTCTAATTTTCTAAAATACCTTCATGCAAATCAATTTAATCAAGAGAAATAATAAAATCAATAAAAATACAAGAAAATAGCTTTTTTAATCATTTAATTCATATAATCAATTAAAGTACAAAATAGCCACAACTACTACAATAATGCCTATTAAACATGATAAATTACCTAAAATAGATAGAAAATAATATGATAAAATAGGGATTCTTTACCCTTTCAGATGCTCCTTTCATAGGTGTAGATTATCAGACCACTGGTGACAAGATAAATCACGTTTAATAGTGTTTAAATGGTGAATTTCCAACGTCTTAGTTATTAAGATGTTTAATGCTGTTGGTTTTAAACGTTGAATGCATTTAAATATATTGAAGACTTTGATTTTCTGAACGTTGACAATAAAAGCATGCGGCAAAATTCGCCCATGGATTAATGGAGATATAAATACCTTAATAGAGGTATAAAATTGGCCCAACATTTACAAACCTCAGGCCAACAAAGTTAAGGCTATTAAAAGAGGATTTTCTAGTAAATTTTTATAATAAAAAATAATTTTGTATCTTCACAAAATATCCC
Organism: Leucaena leucocephala; assembly: GCA_037074615.1. Classification (NCBI taxonomy): domain Eukaryota; kingdom Viridiplantae; phylum Streptophyta; class Magnoliopsida; order Fabales; family Fabaceae; genus Leucaena; species Leucaena leucocephala. Next base: position 19,859,462 of record CM073532.1, on the reverse strand, counting down.
CGGTAAAAAGTGCCCAATACTAACTTGCGCGCAAGAGAGAATCCTCATATTTCCAATGTGTTTGCCTCGTGTGGTTGTAACATCTTAATTTTTATTATTATATTTAAGCATAATTAATTAGTCATCTATCAATAACTAAAGATTATAATAAATTAAATATTATTTAAAATTTGAAAATATATGAAATTAAGAAAATAAAAGAAAATTAAATTATCGATCGTTGCAAATTTTCTATAAAAGATTAAAGAAATTATAGGGGTTTAAGGGTGAATAAATAATCAATAATCATTTTAAATAGTTGATGATATATATATATATATATAAGTAGATGTGGGGAATATATCTATAATAATAATAATAACAACATACGTATATATATTTGGCTAAATATACATATAACAATATATATATTTATACTATAATGATAATATAGTATAAATAATATATAGGGAATATATATGCATATATCTATAAGTATAAATAAATGGTGTTTTATCCTTCAGGGATTATCTACAGTGCCTTTAATTATATTTGTTATTAAATTATCTTGTGTATTCATATTTTAGGGCGCCATCTTAAGATAATTTTTATAAAGAGATTTATCTTGTTAATTTGTAATAATCCCTTAGCATAATGAATTTTTCGAATGAGTATATCAATTAGATTATCCTAAGATATGATTTTAAATTGTAATACATGAAAAATAAATTAAACAAGCCTTCCCTTCACAAAAAAAATCTACCTTCAAAACTTGCTTTATTATTATAAGCTCTTCGTTCTCTCCCTACATCTCTCTCTAATCAAGCTCTTGGAAGATTATATGGCCTCTCTAATTGAAACTCGCAATTCAACCCTGCCTTCTCCAACATCTTCAGAGAAAGCATGCCTTTGGCTTTGGCGTTGTCGAACAAAAGCTTTACAGCTAGATCCACACAAAGATGTTCAGATGATGGTAATAGTCAATACAAGTTTTTGACATAATAGACTAAACCCTCCATTACCAAAAGGATATTTTGGCAATGCAATTGTGTTTCCAACCGCAGTTTCAACTTTTGTTAAGCTTTGTGAGAATCCATTAGGGTATGCGTTAGAGTTAGTAAATAAACCAAAGGGTCAAGTGAATGATGTTGTTGTATAAGGGGCTACTCGACCTGTAGTAATTATTCCTTACTTTGGCGAAAGGTAACCACTTTTTACTCGTTGTATGCGTTAATGTGATGTTTGTGAGTGATTTGATATATATAAATCTACTGATGTTGATATGATTATATTGAGAAGACCCGATTGATGGTTTATATTGAAAATGGTCTTGTGGGACTTAAAATTTAATTCAGACAATTTAAATTGAAATAAAAAACTTGTTATATATTAATATTAGAATTTGAAGAAAGTTATTATCTCGAGAAAGACCCTATTATGACATTTATTGATGTTATTGATTATCGAGATTTTGATTAGTATGATTATCTTGAAAATTATGTATATGGCGATTAGGGATTGGTGATGATGAAGTTGTCTTTCTATCACGTGGTATAGCCTCTATTGGAGCTCGATGGTTCGTTTTTGTCTCACTAATGAATCCCTATTTTTTCATACTATTTCATATCTATTTTAGGGAATTTATCATGTTTACTAGGCATTATTGTACTAGTTGTGGTTATTTCGTGCTTTAATTGATTATATGAATTAAATGATTAAAAAAGTCATTTTCTTGTGTTTTTATTGATTTTATCCTTCTGTATATGTTGAGCTTTATTGTTTGATATAAGTGTGTGGGAGGGACAATCCCAGTAGTAAAAGATAGATTTATTGCTTTATGTCTTTTAACAATTTCCTAGAATAGGTTGCATTTTAAAGATTTCTTAGTTTTAGGTTAGTTTTTCTTTGAATAAAATATCCTCTCTTTAGCACATGACTCTTTAACCATCTCCCCTTCTCCTTTATATATGCTTTAGTGCTGCATTGAGGACATCGCATGGTTTAAGTGTGGGGGAGGGAATGAATTTGATTGACTGTTTGATTGAGCTCTTGAAAATTCATATTTTTTTAAAAAAATCTACACTTATTGTAACATCCCAATTTTTGGGCCTAGAGATGTAGAAGTACCCTAAGATTGAGAGGCTACTAGACCCCTTTTGAGTAGAAGTCCCAAAAACATACAGAGGATTTCCAGGGACTAAACTGTGAATGTGTAAAGGTTAGAGATTGGAAAGTCAAGGGTTGACCAGATTGGTCGCGACTAGAGAGTATTATGGTCGCAACTAATATTGGCAGAGAGGTATGGTCACGACTAAAAGATGTTTGTGTCGTGACTAATAGACAAAATGAGCCTGTTGCGACTAGGAAATGATGGGGTCGCGACTAGATTGTGTTTTGGTCGCGACTGAAGGATGTTGTGGTCGTGACTAATGAACACAGAAGGGGGAGGTCGTGATCAAATGATGTTAGGTCGCGATTGTGTTATGAGAAAGATGTTAGACGTATGGGCCAAGAGTTATGAAGGTCCAAGAGAGATAGTTACTAGGTTGGAGATAGAACTGGGGAAAAGGTCAGATAGAGGAAAGGTTATCTAGGAACCATGAGGTGGCATGGAAAGGTGTCCTCATGGGACCCATGAGATGCCACATGGCATTGGGTTATGGAGAGAGAAAAGGTGGGGGACACATGGCGCTATCTCAGCCGCTCATTACAGGAAAAGACTCTGGAATTCTCTGGAAGCGCTGAGTCAGCATGTGAGGTGTCCCAAGGTGCCAGCTAAGGGTGTGAGGTGTCCCTTGATGATGTCATAAAGTGATGAGTCATGGGGAGGATGATGTCATCATGATGAGGTAAGCATTGCTTGGGGAGCAAGCAAGCAATCTAAGCCATTCATTGAGAATTAATCCAAGCCATTCATTCTCCTTGGCTTCCCCTATAAATAGAGGCTTCCCCTTCCCATTTTCCTCCATAATTCGGTGGAGTAGTAGAGAGAAAGGGAGAAAGAGAGGAAGTGAGAGAAAGAAAGCAAGAAGGAAGTTCTGGCGGAGCTGGAAGCAGTATAGAGATAGTAGAGTTCTGCTAAGCTAGCCAGGTAGTAACTAATCCTAGCTTTTATGTAATGGCTTCGTGATTTGATGTGCTATTGTTTGGTTGGATTGTTGTCTTATATGTTATGCTTGAAGCTCTACTACATAATGCTATGATCATATGTTATTATTGAGTATGGAAGCACGCAGCATACTTATCTGTACACAATCACAAGCAAGCACTATCACACTGCATTACATATATTGTTATGATTATTACTACTGAGATTCCCCCGAATCTCATCCCTATGTATAACCCATTACAGGAAGGTTATGTTGAAGTGAATTTTGAGAAGGCTGAGAGACGCCGTTATGCTGCCAAAGTTATGGCAGAATGTCAGTAATTGAGAAAGGAGCTTATACGTACTGTGTACGTAGGTACTGTCTAAGGAGTCTGAAAGTGAGTGGACCTAGCCGGTTCATCTAGTCTTTCCTGTGTACTTACGTAGAATGGTAGTTCTCATGGGGGAATTACCGAATCAGTACAAGATCAGTTATGTGTAAAGATGAAGTATAGTAGTTATACTGCCAGATTTCAGGTAGGAAAGATGTAATAGAAATAGGAGGATTTTGTGTATGCCTCTTGTATGACAATTTATTATTTAATAATGAATATTGTTTGGCATGTTCAACTTGTGTATAAGGAACTTAAGAGTAAAAGTTCAATTTTTGGACTTAAGTTAAGATATAATCGAGCTAATATCGCTTCCGCAAGTGTACTCTGAGGAGTCTAAGGGAGGATGTTTCACTTATGCTTCTGAACACTCCTAGTTTAAATTAAAATATCATCTTGATTACACTGATACATATCATCTTGATTACATTGATACAAGTATGAATCTTTCAAGTCCATTGTTGATTGTGATAGTTCAGTTAGTCAAAATTCTTAGAGTTATCCTAGAAACAGATAATGTAATGCATTGAGAATAGTTGAAGTCTTCAGTAAGGCTCTATGAACAAGAATGAAGAGAGATACCCTGTTGGAAGGATTCTTGGCCTTAAATTCCTAAATTGAGTGAGTACCTCCGACATTAGTTCCTCTTTAGAACTTGTCCTAGTTCTTTTATCTGTTATCTAACTCATGTGCGACTCTTTAAAATGATCGAGGTCATCATATTCTAAATCTCTTTATCCCAAACACAAGCCCATTACACATGATATCCGTAGTCACCCCCTTTGAACATATCACTTTTCGTTTTCTATGTTTTTACTTAGGTTTTTAAAGGCTTTGTTCACCAATTTGCTAGGGTTCCAATAAAAAGACTCCTTAAGAAGAACGATAGGGTTGTGCCTTATACTACACTATCAGGTGCAATCATTATTTTGATGGACCAGATGACGACAATCTGATCCTATCAATAGCTCCGTTGTCAGGGACCCAAGTAATTGGTTCCCATTGTCTACCTGAGTCATTTCTTTTTGTTTGAACTTTAGTTTTTCTTGTTTTCATTGCATAACATAAAAAATTTTTAGAAATAAAAACAAATATTTTATTTTCTTTCACTTTGGCATTTGCATCATTGCATAGCATTTTGCATTTTTTTCTAAGTTCCTATGAAATTACTCTTTATGCCTTTGAGTCACTACCAAACCTTAGTTAGGTCGAACCTAATTGCTTTATTGAGGTATTTGATTGCTCTCTGTGATATTCAGTCGTGACTTTTATAACTTTTTGTCGCGACTAGTTTGAAAGATTTGCTCTCTGTGAAATTTAGTCACGACTATTAAAATTATTCCTCGTGACCTGAAATCCATTTTCAAGAACTTTTAGTCTCTATGATCAGGAGTCGTGACCTGAACATCCTTCTGTCAAGAACAAATTGAATTTTTCTGCTGTGAAACATCTGTATCTAATTTGATTGCTTGCTTAGTTGTTCCTGATTGTTTCTGTGTTGCATGAATAGAAGAACTGAACCATTAGTGCCTTTTGATCCTGAAATTGAAATGAAACTTAGGAAACTAAGAAAAGAATTTAGAGAACAAGGAACTAGTAAAGTTGTAGCTGAACAAGAGGTAAAATCAACGGAATCTAGTTCATCCTCTAGTGTCCCAGGATCTGAAATTAGACTTAATTTAGAGATTCCATTAGAAATTTCTAATATGGCTGAGATTAATCCTAATGGGCATAATGGACATAATAGATAGGGAGAGAATGAAACACCAAATAATGTAGAAGGTAATAGAAGTGTGAGGGAAATAAATCATTCTCATGTGAATTATGATCTGTATGTTTTTACATTGAAGAGGCTAATTTTGAAATTAAAGGAGCTTTGATTGCAGCCTTACTTAAATTTCATAGTTTTATAGGAGAATGTCCACATCGACACTTACAAACCATGCATATGATCTGTTCTTCGATGAAGCCTCCAATGACTACATTGGATGATGTCTTGAGTAGGTGTTTCCATTTCACTATGGAAGGGAAGGCTAAGGAGTGGTTATATAATCTGTTAACTCATCTCTTAACTCTTACATCGGATCAGTTAAGTCAACATTTTTAGAACAGTTCTTCCCAGCTTCTAAGACAACTCGGATGAAGAAGGAGATTACAAATATTCTGTAATAGGATGGAGAGTCATTACATGAATATTGGACAAGATTTATCAATTTGTTGGCTCGATGTCCGCATCACAACATTACAAAGGCTGATTTAGTAGACATATTCTTTGATGGTCTACTTCCTCACAACAAGGTATCCTTGAATGCAGTAGCAAATGGTTCTTTGAGAGATAAAACTCCATAAGCAAGTTGAAAGTTATTCTAGAAAATGGCTAATGAAGACCAGCAGACTGAGGATCCAAGGAGAATGCCCACATCATCTTCAGGTTATTCCAAGGAGATTTTGGCAGAAATTGCAGCTTTAGGAAACCGAATAGAAAAGAGAATGAATTTACTTGAAAGAGAACTGCATTCTACAAAGAAAGTTCATGCAATGGGAACCTCACAAGCACTAGTTACAGGATGTGAGTCATGTGGTTCAATGATGCCTGCTACAAATACATGTGATAGACAATATGAAGAAGTATCAACAATATATCAAGGGAGAGACAATCAATACCAGAAGAGAGATCCATACTCCAACACATAAAATCTTGGTTGGAGAGACTACCCAAATTTTAGGTGGGGGAGTGGTGAAAATTGACCAAACCAATTCCAAGAAGGTGGTGCTTCTTCAAGCAACTACTAAAGTAATACAAGGTTTATGGTTCCTACTCAACCTAATGCTTTAGCAGCATCAAGACCAGATGAGACTTCTCAATTATTGAAGAGTATGGCTACACAAATGAAAAACATGGACGATAGAATGACCAATATAGAAACAAGCTCAAAGAGAATGACGGTCAATTCATCTCCATAGCTTCAATTCTTCAAAGTATGCAGAAAGATAATGTAGATGTGCATAGGAAACTTGAGGAGTTAAGTTGTAAAAATGTGGATATTACAAGTCATTTAACTCAAGTTTCTAATACAGTGAGTGACATCCAAACAAAGAGCAGTGATAGTATACCTTCGAATACTATTGTTAATCTAAAGGTTCTGAATTCTATATCACTCAGAAGTCGGAGAAAAGTTCATTTTAAGGAAGATGATGCACTAAAGGAGGATATGGAAGATTTTGAAGTTGAAAATACATCATTGTCATAGATGAAGATTGGGAAATCAGAGAGTATTAAAGAACAACAACTTATGAATAAGACAGCAACCCAATACTAAATACAAGAGATGCAAGAAGAGAAAGTGATAATGCAAAGTCCAGCATACAAAGGGAAGCAAACTGAGGAGAAGGTGGAGTCAAGCGAGCAAGGAGCCTCTATGCCTATAGGTAAGGAGGTAAGTATAAAGGATCTCCCTTTTCCAAAAGCTTACTTTGCTGGAAATAAAAGGTTGACTCTGAATTTGCAAAAGATGCTTATACTCTTTTCAATAAACTCAAAATAAATATTCCTATGATTGAATTCCTCAAGAGAAATCCTAAGTATGCTAAATTTTTAAAAGAATTGTATGCTGATAAGAAGAAGTTTAGGCCTTCTGAGAGAATTCAGGTGAGTGCTAAAGTATCATCTCTTTTTAAGGCTGAATTACCGGTTAAGTGCCAAGACCCAGGATCTTACAATATCCCATACACAATAGGAAAGGTTCATATTAAGGGAGCATTATTAGATCTAGGGGCTGCAATTAATGTAATTCCTTGTTCTGCATACTTAGCCTTAGGTATTAATAATCTCAGACACACAAGTGTAATGCTCCAATTAGTTGATAGATCAATTAGGTATCCTAAGAGAATTCTTGAGGATATTCTAGTGCAAGACAAGGATTTAGAGTTCCTAGTTGATTTTTATGTTCTAGATATGTCTAGTGAGATAGTAAATGAGAGCACTTTGATTCTAGGCAGACCTTTCCTCCAAACTTCCCAGATAATCATTAGTATGAAACATAGTTCTATTACAATGGAAGTTGGGGAACATGTAGTCATGTCATATCCCTAATTTTCTTATCTACAGTTTGTACATAATATATATGAGATTCTGTAAGGAAAATATTGCAGATTAAGGAAGGAAAGGGATTAAATTGTGAATAATAGAAAGTTCAAGGACCTAAATTGGAATTTATAAAAGTTTTAGGGCCAAAATAGACGGTAGACATAAATGTTGGGTGGTTAAATGTAATTTCAAAAAGTTTAAGGACTTAAATGTAAATTATTAAAAGTTTAAGGGGCAAAAGTGTAATTATGAAGAAATTGAGCCGGAAAAGGTCCAAAACTGGCCTCGAACATATTAGTCCTAAATTTTACCAGTAAATAGAGAAAATTATTCTTGTCAGTTTAACGTAGTACATAATTTTGATTTGAGATCCCGATGAATTGATATGAATTTTTGAAGTTAGGAAAAATTATTACACTATTTTTCGGAACTCAAAATCAAATGAAATTTTATGATAAATTCTTATAATTAATATGAGAATTTATAAAAGTGACAGAGTAAGAAAAGGAGTCTTGTAGAATTTGTAATAGAATTTACAGTGGAATAAAATACCCGATAAATACTTTCAGAAGAGGTTTCTTGGGATTTGTGCCATACAGGTAGTGGACCCATATTGAAACATCCTCCCATAGATCCCTCAGAGTACACTTGCGAAAGCGATATTAGCTTGATTATATCTTAACTTAAGCCCAGAAATTGAACTTTTACTCTTAAGTTCTTTCTTTCGGACCTTTTCTTTGAAAACTAATTTATCTCATTCTACACATCCAAATGAGGCTTATTACCTATCCACGTAATGCCCCAGATGTGTACTACTGGCTCACCAAATTTCGTGGCCAAATTCTTCCATTTACTACATCAAACTGAGGTCAGAACACTGCTACGGTGCTACCTCAGGACCTGCAAATTTCTCTCTCTTAATTTCTCATACACAAATGAACATAACATACCAAACAATATTTATTATTAAATAATAAATTGTTATACAACAAGGCATGCACAAATCCTCATATTTCTATTACATCTTTCCTGCCTGATATCCGGCAGTATAACTACTAGGCTTCAACTTTAAAAGCAACTGATCTTGTACTGATTCGATAATTCCCGTAAGAACTACCATTCTACGTAAGTACCGAGGAAAGACTGGATGAACCTGCTAGGTCCACTCACTTCCAGACTCCTTAGACAGTACTTACGTACACAGTACGTATCAGCTCCTTTCTTCCTTCTGCCGTTTTGCCATAATTTCGGCAGCATAACGGCGTCTTCTAGAGTTCTTAAAATCCACTTCAATATAACCTCCCTGTAATGGGTTATATATATATAGGGATGAGATTCGGGGGAATCTCAGTAGTAATAATCATAACAATATATGTAATGCAGAGTGACAGTGCTTGCTTGTGATTGTGTACAGATAAGTATGCCGCGTGCTTCCATACTCAATAACATATGATCATAGCATTGCAGTAGAGCTTCAGACATAACATATAAGACAACAATCCAACCAAACAATAGCACAACAAATCACAAAGTCATTACATAAAAGCTAGGATTAGTTGCTACCTAGCTAGCTTAGCATAACTCTACTATCTCTATATTGCTTCCGGCTCCGCCAGAACTTCCTTTCTTCTTTCTTCCTCTCACTTTCTCTCTCTAGAACTTCCTTCTCTCTCCTTCTTGGCTCTTGGCCGAATTGTGGAATGGAATGGAGGGGGAAGGGGGTATTTATACTTTCTTCTTTCTAGCGATGGACGGCTCAGATCGCTTTGCTTGCTCACCAAGTTTCACTTATTTCATCGTGATGACATCATCCTCTTCATGACTCATCACTTTATGACATCATCAAGGGACACCTCACAAGCTAGGTGGCGCAATGGTGGGGTCCACGGGACACCTCACCAACTGACTCAGCGCTTCCAGATAATTCTAGAGTCTTGCACCGGAATACACGGCTGAGATCGTGCCACGTGTCCTTAACTTTTCTACTTTCCTTATACTCATGCCATACGGCGCCTTGTGGGTCCCATGAGGATACCTTTTTCGCCACCTCATGGCCTCCAGATAAGTCCAGGACTTTATCTGTCACCTCCCCGATCATCACACCAACCGAGTAACTTTATTGAAAAGTCACTAAAACATTATTTTAATGCCACTTTTTCTCACATAATTCATGGGCTACGTTTTTGCACTCTGGGACTGCTATCTTGGGCCCTGACCAAGCTCAAGTACTCTGATGGCTCGATTCCCAAGAAACATCCCTTGGCAAATTACCAAAATGCCCTTGGTTCCTCTTTCTTTACTTTAATGAGTCTAGGGGCATTACTGTCTTTTTCACATCTTGTCAGAGTATTCTCTGACCCTGGTCAACTATCCAGATACCCTGTCTGGACTGACTAACCTTAGCCAAATGACCAAAATACGCTTTACTCATTTTTTCACCATTTTACAACATAAGGGTATTTTCATCATTTTGCACCTTTCTCCCCGGACACCGGCCCCTTTTACCACTGAACTGATATCATGGCCTGGGCCTTCCCTGGTGTCACTATGGGCCTTAAAAACACTATATGGCCTCTGGCCACAGTCCGATCATCTCTATTCGGACTACTTTTCCTTTACCGATTATAACTGTAAATTCCCATCTTCCGAAATTTTTACAGATAAATCGGGACCTCAAATCAAAATTTCGTGCCTCCTCATTCAACCCGGAATCCTTTTCTCTATCTCCCGGTATTTTCAGATATTTAATCCGGACCGGGCTGTTTTAGCCTGAAAGTACGCTCGTGTGCATACTTTTCAAAATGACCATTTTACCCTTGGTCACATTTCTAATTCTTTCATACTCATAGGGACCTCATATGCACATTTCACAGTTCAGTGAAATGATTATCATAATTTTCTCTATTTTCTGGCAAAATATGGTACTCATCGGCTACCTGCTCGATCTTTCCCATAATTACGATTATGCCCCTATGTTCTTTTTCTGGCCTCTTTACTCATCTTCTCATCCTTCATCTTAAGTTCTAGAAATTCTCTTTCAATAACTCATCCCCTAAACTCTTCGGGAGTCATCGTTAATTGAAAGGCTCGACAACCCACCCATATCAGGTTATCTTACACAGGAGCTAGCCCATATCAAGCTACCTGTAGAATTCCTAAGGGATATTCCTCACATTCCTCATTTTGAACCTAAGTGAACTATCCCGATTTTGTAGGTCAAAGACTTAACTCATCTTTAAATCCTGAAGGACTTAGCTCATCCCACGGATTCCTACAAAATATAGGTAAGTAATCCGCCCACATCAGATTACTACCCTGGGACTACGGGTTTAGCAGCCTGCCCATATCAGACTACTTCCCAGTTCTCCTAGACCCAAAAATTGGGATGTTACAATTCTCCTCCCCTTTTAAAAATTTCTTCCTCAAAATTTTAAGAGGTACCTCATCTTTCTTGAAGAGAACCTCTTACTGACCTATACAGCTATGTGATTCTTATAACGCAGTCATATATATAACCAGTAAGATCATCCCTCTCTGTCTTATCCTCACTCCAGTGATGGTCTAGAGGAGCAACAGCTTGGTCCCAGACCTTCCACACGGATTCTTAGCAACTAACATCTCTTATTATAGTTGCTTACAGCTATCCATGTTCTAACCCCTCATACAGCACCCTCATCACTGAGTTAAGACAGATTTCTTATCTTACTAATTATCTCTCATGACTCGTTATAATGACCACTTTCTCTAGATTAGAAAAGAACTCTTCATTATCTACATCATCATCTAGGCATATAGTTCCTTACAGCTCAGTCGCGCTTACAGCTATGGTTCTTCTTAACCATTCTTAGGGTCGACCTCAGGGGATTTGGAGACTCTGCTTGTGGTAAGAGTAAACACCCTTCCTAGGGATGTAAGCATTCGTAGGGCAAACACTTACAAAGTGACCTTTCTTACCACAACTGCTTTGCCCTGCTCGACACTCCCATATGCCATGGCTCTTTCCACCACTTTGACATCTCTGCTCTCCAACCTGATCCTCACCTTGATCAGTCCCCTGCCTGAACTATTGCCTCTTTCTCTTGATATTGTCACTGGCTTCACAATTTGAGCTACCTCCCAGAGTGCTCTTAGCCAATGCTTCTCTACCTCTTACCTCTTTCTCTTCCCCTTGATCTCAGCGAACTTGAATCGCATGGATCTCATTCATCATCTCTATCATTTCTGTTCTCTAGGGTACTCTACACTAGACCTACTACTTCTCCGTGATGGAATCCCTCTGCTTAGGGAATATCAGCTCTTTATCTATTGACCATCACGTCTTTAGCTTTAGGCCATGTTCTAGGATCATTTCTAGGCAAATCTCATTAGCTCTTAGGTCTTTAATTCAGCCCAGCTGAATAAAACCTTTATAATGTAGATCTACTCCTATATGGAGGATCTACCTCATTGGAGTTGCCATCTTCCTCAATGTGTGGCTCCTCCACTCGAGTTCTACGTCCCCATCTTGTGTTCACCATCTTGTTCCATCTCAATCAGAAAAAGAAATGTGAATACATCAACATCATACTACTTACTCATTTAGGAGCTTTACCTCCACTAGGCTTCTCTAAACCTTTAACTCCTCTGTACATATTAGTCGCAACACAAGACCTTTCTTGTCGTAGCCTCAGCTCTCTGCGATTACTAGTCGCGACCTTGAAACATACTCGTCACGACCTGATCTCTCTATGAATCACTGTCACGACCGACACCCATATTCGTCGTGACCTTCATGATAAACTCATATTTGTACTGATTTTAATATGTTAAAAGAGAGTTTATTATTGATTCCTATCCACATTTACTACTATATTGAGCAAATTAGTTAATAATATGAAATTGGACAAGTGGGAATTTAGATGATGTAATTTTAGTGCTTAATTGGATAAATAATCTATTAAATGTCCATTTCAGGTCAACACAGCAATCAAAGAGCAAAATAGAGCGTCTCTGTGAAATTAAGTCGCGACCATGAGCATTCACCGTCGTGACCAAAACATCAATCAGCAATGAAGAGCTTCTTTGTGTATTGAAGTCGCGACCTTAGGAACTCACCATCGCGACCAGACACCAACCAGCAAAGTATCGCAGTTCTGAGAATTCTAGTCGCGACCCGAGATTCATGACGTCGCGACTAAACTTCAAATACGGGAATTAATCAGCAATTAAAATAAGGGAAAAGACAGCTGAATTAGAGAAGATAAGCATGTGCTGGCATATGAGAAATGCTGTTCACGCACCCACACCATTTCTGAACAGGAATACATAAGTAAATTAACAAGTAGGAGAAGATGGTGTTGGAAATTGTGCCCTTGGGGCCAATCATTGTATCAGGTTATCATATTATTTGCATGTTTACTATGATGACAATCCTTGGATAACTCGTAATCTTATCCTAAATGTCCCTGGTCGGTCATCTCTGCGGGAGCACAGATGAAATAAGACCAGTATGACTTTGAAGATATATAGAGAAATAAATCAAAGTCATAGGCACATGTAAGAGTACAGGGTGCTGGACCGACCCGCCATGAGAGAGCTGCATGGGTCAAGTCATAAGCTTCTCTCATATACAAGCCATGTCACTATGCCCTTTGACCTGAGATCATCATGGATTCCTACATGACAAACGCTCAGCTTTGACCTAGTCAAAAGTCACTTTTGACTGAGTGATCATAAAGGCTATGTTCGGGTTTAGTGGTTTTTCATGCGGAGGAATGTGAATGGTCAAGATGGAATTTGTCCCTCGCATTCGTAGAGAGATATTACTGGGCCCCTCGATGGGTGAGTCTGAGAAATGCATGCCCATACTAGAATGGAAGGGTAGTTCCATTTCTATATTCAGACTACTCAGGGATCGAGAAAATAACGGTCAGGAATAGGAGGATGACGTTCTCCATGCCTCATCCTTGACCGAAATATCGTGTGACAAAAGGGACGTGATATGGTTGTATGAAAGGTTACATCGTTTATCTATCCTCATATGTTTTGGGTAGTCGTAATGCCTTGCTAGAGACTGCTTACGACTTGTGGGTCAGTATAGTAACTAGCCCACTGCCAACTTCATATGGGCCTACAGGGTCGCACACAAAACAGCCCAATACGAGCTATGATGTCCAGATTCATTGAATCTAAGAGATGTCTAGATTCAATGAATAATCTAGGTTGGTTATATATATATTTTATATATATATAAATTTGTATATATATTATATATAATATAAGAGATATTTGCAAGATTTAATTTATAAGGATAAATTAAATCTCTATCACTTTTGAATTTGAATTTAAATGGATATGATCTATTTGAATTTGAAATTCAAATTGATAAGATATCTCAAATTTGATTTATGAGAATAAATCAAATATAATTTCGTCTTATCTTTATTTTAAATTAAATAAATAGGTGAATTAAATCTGTGGGACGGATTTAATATAAACCATATTTATTTAATTAGTTTCTTATTAAATTATGCAATATATGATATTGTATTAATTTCAGAAATAATATAAGATTAATTCTGAAGCCCGGCCCAATAAGAAGCCCCATAGCATCCTATATATTTGACATTAGGAGCTAGGGTTAAACATCTATCTCTACACATCTATACAGACGTGAGAAAAGGGGGCAGGGAGAGTGCAAAAGGTTTGCAGATAAGAAACTGCTGAAATAGAGACGGTGATGACGGAATCTCCAGAAAGCCCTAGAGGGACAAGAGGCGCTAGCACGTCGTTCGTGATTGGAACGCTGTTCGTGTGGATACCAGTAGAGGAAACCGATCTGAGTTGTCGACTTCTTGCGATCAAGGAAAGAAACCAGACACGAAGACAGGTCGCGACCAAACGGGCATCTGAACGTCATAAATCCGAAAAAAGGAGACAGGTCGCGACTTGAAGCTGTCGAGGTCGCAACTACAAACTCCAGAGACTTCCGGTCACGACTAGAAGCTGAGAAGGTCGCGACTAACAACTCTAGAGGAGACAGGTCGCGACTAGAAGCATTGGAGGTAGCGACTAAAACTCCAGAGGCTATAGGTCGTGACAGGAAGACTAGTAGGTCGCGACTTAAAGTTCCAGAGGCGAAGAGTCGCGACTAGTGGACACTGAGGTCGCGACCAAAGCTTGTATACTGAAGGTAACACTTCTTTCACCTTGACTTAAACACATTCGGTAGATCCTGGCTGGGAATGGAAAAATTTTTAAAGTTAATTTCTGCTGCGTGTCTTCCAATTCCCTTCAGTGGTATCAGAGCCATGCCGTTTTGTGTTTAAGTTAGGTTTGATTGTTGATACATGTGATGTATGTTAGACTTCTTAGCTGATTATATGATAACATGCGAGATATGTATGACATATACGGAATCCGAAAGGAAATTGAAATCGGTGGTGTATGTTAATTGATTTAATCAATTAATATTAATGGGGGTCTAAGGAAATATAATTAAGATTCTTGATTATTTATGAAAAAAAAATTCCTTGGGGCGCTGCCCCACACCACGCCCGCTAACCGGCTACTTGTTCATAGCGTAACATAATCGTAAGATATACTGGCTTTCCTGATATATGAATGTTTTGAAACATTTATTGCCCTTCAAATAATATGAATTTTGATTCTTGAATGTTTGGGTATGGTGAACAATATGGCTCTAGATTACAAGTGTTGTAATTTTTCTAAATACGGCCTGTGTGTCGTGCCTTCCTCTAATTACTCTCATTGTACATTCTCTTCTCATCTCACTCCCCTCGAATGTTAAAAGGAGGTTTCCTTATGTACTTTTACTATTCTAATTAGAGAGCTCCTCTCATTGGGTTGAGGGGACTTAGGATAGGTGAGCTATATTGTATCACGTTTAAGATTATGCATCTTATGATTAGATCACTGCATGTATGTTTTATATGTATAATACTGGTATGAGATACAATCGAGATACATGCAAACCAGATAATTAATTAAACCCTCTAAAAGGAATCTTAAGTCATATGCCGTCAATTAATGAACACTTGTCAAAACCTCGATCGCTCATTTGTAGGCTCCACCAAAGTGGGTGCATTTGAGTTATCTTGGGGAGATAAGCAAGAGTAATGGTGCTACTCTTATGTTTGTTATTGTTTGACTTAATTGAGATTATCAAAACAGTTTTGGGTCTCAAGGCATTAGATGGGATTAAAACATGCCGGATCATATGATGATGGAATCCCATAAATATCTAAGAGTTACATTTGATGTAATTGGTAAAGCTGTTACCTACCTAAATAACTTAAAGTTGAGCGTCCTGCCAAAGCGGACTCAAGTTTAAGCCAAATATGGATCTTAGCCCACTAATTATTACATTGAGGGTTGTTTTATTCAGTGGGAGATTGCTAATTCAATTGCATATTTTAATTGTAGAATCATGACGACTAGTAATACTGCTACATTATCATTGCGATCTGTCCTTGAGAAGGACAAACTCAATGGGACAAACTTTCTTGACTTGTTCAGGAACTTGAGAATTGTTCTCAAGCAGGAAAGAAAGGCGTATGTCCTAGATCAACCCATTCCTGAGGAGCTAGCAGCCAATGCTCCTAGAGCTCAGAGAGATTCTTATTCAAAGCATAAGGAAGACTCTGTCGATGTGGGATGCTTGATGCTTGCCACCATGGTTCCGGAGCTCCAAAGAGATCTGGAACACATGGAGGCTTATGAGATGATTGTGCATCTTAAGGAAATGTTCTAGCAATAGGCAAGGCAAGAGAGGTATGAGACCACTAAGGCCTTACATTCCTGCAAGATGGCTAAAGGTGCATCAGTGAGTACTCATGTCTTAAAGATGAAAGGGTACATTGATCACCTTGAGAGGCTTGGATTTCCCATGAGTCAGGAGTTAGCTACAGATTTTATCTTGAACTCACTCCCAGAAAGTTATGACCAGTTTGTCATGAACTACAACATGAACAACATGGAGAAATCTATTTCTGAACTGCATGGGATGCTTAAAACTGCTGAGCCGACTGTTAAGAAGAAGCCCAGTACTGTTTTGATGGTTCAGAAAGGAAAGGGTATGAAAAAGAAAGGCAAGGGCAAGGGGAAGGGTCATGGCTCATCTGGTAAGACCAAAGAGTCAGGCAAGCCCAAAACCAAGCCTGCACCAAAGAAGGCAAAGCCTCCAAAGGAAGGAGTTTGTTTCTTCTGCAATGAACCAGGTCATTGGAAAAGGAATTGCAAACTCTACCTTGAAGATCTGAAAAAGAACAAGAAGGATAGCGGGGCTATCACTTCAGGTATTTATGTTATAGACATTCATCTCTCTACTTCCACTACATGGGTATTAGATACTGCATGTGGTTCTCGCATTTGTACAAATGTGCAGGGCCTAAAGGACAGTAGAAAGCTGAAGAAGGGCGAAGTTCACCTACGAGTTGGAAATAGAGCAAAGGTTGCTGCTTTAGCTGTAGGCACTTATGAATTAGTTCTGCCCACTGGGCTTTTGTTAGTTTTGAACAATTGCTATTATGTTCCTGCTTTGAGTAGTAACACTGTTTCTCTTTCTTATTTGGATAAGGAAGGTTACACTTCCATTCTAGGAATGGTAGATGTTCTGTTTATCGTAATGATATTTTCTATGCTCATGGTGATTTGCATGTTGATCATTACATATTAAACTTGGAACAACCCAATCATGGAAATATCTATAACATAACCGCCAAAAGGGTCAAACCAAATGATTTGAATCCGACATACCTCTGGCACTGTCGTCTAGGCCACAAAAATAAGAAACGCATTTCTAAACTCCATAAAGATGGATTTCTCAACTCATTTGATTTTGAATCATATGATACTTGCGAATCTTGTTTGTTGGGAAAGATGAAAAAGTCACCTTTCACTGGGCACAGTGAGAGGGCCACTGATTTGTTGGGCCTCATACATAAAGATGTGTGTGGACCGCTGAATACAAATGCCAGAAGAGGTTATTCGTACTTCATCACATTCATAGATGATTTCAGTAGATACGGCTACGTCTATCTAATGAAACATAAATCCGAATCTTTTGAAATGTTCAAAATATTTTAGAATGAAGTACAAAACCAGCTTGGCAAAACAATTAAAGCCCTTCGATCTAATCGAGGTGGTGAATATTTGAGCCAAGAGTTCATCGATCATCTTAGAAGTTGTGGGATAGTCTCACAATTGACTCCTCCAGGAACACCACAATGGAATGGCATTTCTGAACGGAGGAATCGAACACTATTGGATATGGTTCGATCAATGATGAGTCGAACAGATCTTCCACCGTCCTTTTGGGGCCACGCCCTAGAGACAGCTATGTTCACACTGAATCGTGTTCCATCTAAGACAGTTGAAAAGACTCCGTATGAGATATGGACTGGGAGGAAACCTAGTTTGTCTTTTCTCAAGATTTGGGGATGTGAGGTCTATGTTAAGCAACAAGTCTCAGATAAGTTAGCGCCCAAATCTTCAAAGTGCCTTTTGTGGGATATCCTAAGGAAACCAAGGGATATTATGTCTACAACCCCACTGATAACAAAGTGTTTGTTGTCAAAAATGGTATCTTTCTCGAACGAGAATTTATCTCTAAAAGAACCAGTGGGAGCAAGGTACATCTCGAAGAAGTTTGAGAGCCACAAGACACCACAGAACTAGAGATGGAAAATAGAGAAGACTCACAAGAAGTTGTTGAGACTCCTCAAGTCACGCAAGGCCCACGGCGATCTAATAGGGCACGACTTCAGCCTCAGAGATATGGATTTCTGATTGCTGACAATCGTGATGTGTTGCTCATTGAGCGTAATGAGCCAACTACCTATCGAGAAGCTATAGTGGGACCAAACTCTGAAAAATGGCTTAGTGCCATGAAGTCTAAGATGCAATCCATGTACGACAATAATGTATGGACCTTAGTCGACCCGCCTGAAGGTGTTAAAACCGTCGGGTGCAAGTGGGTTGTTAAAGAAAAAACTGACATTGATGGCAATGTAAATGTCTTCAAGGCACGACTGGTTGCAAAAGGATTTACTCAAACTCATGGTGTGGACTATGATGAGACCTTTTCCCCAGTAGCAATGGCCAAATCAATCAGAATCCTCCTTGCCATTGTAGCATATTATGACTACGAAATATGGCAGATGGACGTCAAGACAGCCTTCCTTAATGGAAAGCTCCTTGAGGATGTGTACATGACACAACCTGAAGGGTTTGTGCGTTCCGAGGACTCTGGTAAGGGGTGCAAGCTTCAAAGGTCCATTTATGGACTGAAGCAAGCATCTCGGAGTTGGAATCATCGTTTTGATGAAGTAGTCAAAGAGTTTGGATTTCTTCAAAACATTGATGAACCTTGTGTGTACAAGAAGGTTAGTGGGAGCACAGTTGTATTTTTGGTACTCTATGTCGATGACATCCTACTTATTGGGAATGACATTCCTACCTTGCAGATTGTCAAGTCTTGGTTAGGAAAGTCTTTCTCAATGAAAGACTTGGGTGAAGCCACCTACATCCTAGGAATTAGGATCTATAGAGATAGATCTAAAAGGCTTCTAGGACTCAGTCAGAGCACATATATAGACAAGATACTGCATAGGTTTAGTATGCAGGAATCAAAGAGGGGTTTCATACTCATGTCTCATGGTATTCACCTCAGCAAAGATTTGTGTCCTAGTACACCTGATCAGCGAGGTCGCATGAGTAAGGTTCCATATGCCTCGGCCATAGGATCTATCATGTACGCCATGTTATGTACTCTACCGGATGTCTCGTTTGCCTTAAGTATGACTAGCAGATATCAACAGGACCCTGGTGAGGGCCATTGGACTGCTGTCAAGAATATCCTTAAGTACTTGAGAAGGACTAAGGACTTATTCTTGGTCTATGGTGGATTGGATGACGAGCTCTGTGTAACTGGTTACACAGATGCAAGTTTCCAAACTGACCAAGACGACCATAAATCGCAATCTGGATACATATTCCTCATGAATAATGGAGCAGTAAGCTGGAAGAGCTCTAAGCAGAGCACTATAGCATATTCTGCAACAGAAGCCGAATATATAGCAGCATCTGATGCAGCTAAGGAGGCTGTTTGGATCAGGAAGTTTATTACTGAACTAAGGGTGGTACCGACCATCTCAGATCCAATAACTTTGTTCTGTGACAATAGTGGTACCATTGCACAGGCCAAAGAGCCTAGGTCACATCAAAGGACCAAGCATATACTCAGGCAATTTTATCTCATCAGAGAAATCAATGATAGAGGTGATATAAAAATATGCAAGGTAGCAGGAGAAGACAATAATGTTGATCCTCTAACAAAAACCGCTTGTCCAGGCAAAACATGAGCGTCATGTTAGGTCAATAGGATTGAGACAAATTAATGATTGTTCCTAGTGCAAGTGGGAGGATGTTGGAAATTGTGCCCTAGGGGCCAATCATTGTATCAGGTTATCATATTATTTGCATGTTTACTATGATGACAATCCTTGGATAACTCGTGATCTTATCCTAAATGTCCCTAGTCGGTCATCTCTGCGGGAGCACAGATGAAATAAGACCAGTATGACTTTGAATATATGTAGAGATATAAATCAAAGTCATAGGCACATGTAAGAGTACAGGGTGCTGGACCGACCCGCCATGAGAGAGCTGCATGGGTCAAGTCATAAGCTTCTCTAATATACAAGACATGTCACTATGCCCTTTGACCTGAGATCATCATGGATTCCTACATGACAAACGCTCAGCTTTGACCTAGTCAAAAGTCACTTTTGACCGAGTGATCATAAAGGCTATGTTCGGGTTTAGTGGTTTTTCATGCGGAGGAATGTGAATGGTCAAGATGGAATTTGTCCCTCGCATTCGTAGAGAGATGTTACTGGGCCCCTCGATGGGTGAATCTGAGAAATGTATGCCCATACTGGAATGGAAGGGTAGTTCCATTTCTATATTCAGACTACTCAGGGATCGAGAAAGTAACGGTCAGGAACAGGAGGATGACGTTCTCTATGCCTCATCCTTGACCGAAATATCGTGTGACAAAAGGGACGTGATATGGCTGTATGAAAGGTTACATCGTTTATCGATCCTCATATATTTTGGGTAGTCGTAATGCCTTGCTAGAGACCGCTTACGACTTGTGGGTCAGTATAGTAACTAGCCCACTGCCAACTTCATATGGGCCTACAAGGTCGCACACAAAATAGCCCAATACGAGCTATGATGTCCAGATTCATTGAATATAAGAGATGTCTAGATTCAATGAATAATCTAGGGTGATTATATATATTTTATATATATATAAATTTGTATATATATATTATATATAATATAAGAGATATTTGCAAGATTTAATTTATAAGGATAAATTAAATCTCTATCACTTTTGAATTTGAATTTAAATGGATATGATCTATTTGAATTTGAAATTCAAATTGATAAGATATCTCAAATTTGATTTATGAGAATAAATCAAATATAATTCCGTCTTATCTTTATTTTAAATTAAATAAATAGGTGAATTAAATCTGTGGGACGGATTTAATATAAACCATATTTATTTAATTAGTTTCTTATTAAATTATGCAATATATGATATTGTATTAATTTCAGAATTAATATAAGATTAATTCTGAAGCCCGGCCCAATAAGAAGCCCCATAGCATCCTATATATTTGACATTAGGAGCTAGGGTTAAACATCTATCTCTACACATCTATACAGACGTGAGAAAAGGGGGCAGGGAGAGCTAGCACGTCGTTCGTGATTGGAAAGCTGTTCGTGTGGATACCGGTAGAGGAAGTAGATCTGAGTTTTCGACTTCTTGCGATCGAGGAAAGAAACCAGACACGAAGACAGGTCCGGCCTATTGACACTGAGGTCGCGACCAAACGGGCATCTGAACGTCAGAAATCCGAAAAGAGGAGACAGGTCGCGACTTGAAGCTGTCGAGGTCGCGACTACAAACTCCAGAGACTTCCGATCGCGACTAGAAGCTGAGAAGGTCGCAACTAACAACTCCAGAGGCGACAGGTCGCGACTAGAAGCATAGGAGGTCGCGACTAAAACTCCAGAGGCTACAGGTCGTGACGGGAAGGCTAGTAGGTCGCGACTTAAAGTTCCAGAGGCGAAGAGTCGCGACTAGTGGACACTGAGGTCGCGGCCAAAGCTTGTATACTGAAGGTAACACTTCTTTCACCTTGACTTAAACACATTCGGTAGATCCTGGCTGGGAATGGAAAAATTTTTAGTTAATTTCCGATGAGTGTCTTCCAATTCCCTTCAGATGGAAGCATGAGCTGTAACATGATCTTGTGCTGAAGTGGAGATAACATCAAACAGCTCACACATCCTGGACATCATGTTCTGATATGGACATACATTCTGAGAACCCATACATTCACACAGAGAGACAGATCACTCTTCACACTTCTCTCATCCTATAAATAGCACATCAAAGGACACACCTTTCACACCAATTCCTTCCATCATATTCACTCACGCACACATTCATTCTATCTCCATTTTCTCTTCTGCAAGCTTTCCTCTGTTCTGGTTAATAGAACCAGAGGGAAGCTCTGCATATTCATCTCATTCCACCCCTTCTTCCATTTCCATCATGACTGCTGTTATGCTTCTCGTTGCTACTGAAGTTCAGATAACAATGCAGGGCTAAGCTATTGTGCTCTCTTGGAGATGACACCAAACCAGAACCCTTGAGCCAAAACAGGGAGTGTCTTTGTATCTTTAATGCAGATTTGATTGTATCGAGTTGATGTAGTTAATTCTATAGTTACTAATATAATTAGAACAGTAGATGACAAAGAAGTAGGGAACCGAGTTGGGTTTCTTATTTCTGTATTAATGAACCTTTGATTAATTCTCATCTTTGATCGAGTTGAACTAAGTTGTGATTAATTGAAGTCATTATATTTCATTTATATTCTACTATCTCTGAGTTGAATGATTCATATTCTCTATTAATGTCTGCGAGTTGTAGCTTTGATTGAGATTTAGCTAACGAGTTGTTAGCTAACCTATTTTAATTCAACTGACTAACTCTTGATATTCTATGGGTAATAAAGGTAAGGTAATCTCCAAGTGAACACATTTGTCATTCATTCATTTCACCATCTACATAAACTAAAAACCCAAAAACAATAGCATAGAATTTACATTCAGTATTTGGTCCGAACAAACAATCACCAAACTCATCTGTTACTCTGTTACCTTGTGGTTCATTAGATTGATTAGGTACCTTAGCATCCATATAGGTTCCTTGTGAGTCGACCTAGGTTAGCCTCCACTTTATTATTGGTTAGCTTAGTTTTGTTTGATAATTTAAAACGACGGTTATCAAAATGGCGCCGTTGCCGGGGAGCCTTACTTGTTAAGGTTTCCTAAGCAATCTCCTGGGCCTAAAAAAATATTTAGAGTAGGTAGTTGTTTTAGTTTTTCCCCAAATTTTTTGTTTTATATCTTTACAGTCGCAACCATTTGTCTTCCTCATCATGACTAATCTTCTCTGGCATTTTTAGTCGCGACCTGTGTGCATTTTAGTCGCAACCCAAAATAAATTTTTCGAACATTTTCATTTCTGTGATTTCTAGTCGCGACCCAATTGATATTTAGTCGCGACTAAACCTCTCTGTGGTTTAGTGTCACGACCGGTATTCATTTTGGTCGCAACCAGAAATACTTGCTCAAACACTTGCTCTCTGTGATATTTAGTCGCGACCCAAGTTACCTTTAGTCGCTACCAAATATCCTGATTCACAATTTTTGTTCTCTGTGACTATCAGTCACGACTTGAAGATCATTTGCATCACGACATCTGCTCTCTGTACTTATTAGTCGCGACCTATTGACCTGTTAGTCGCGACCTTAGCTTTCTGAACTACGATTACTTGATATCAATTGCTGAATTTGCTGCATTACTGATATATCTAATCTTATGCACCATTGTTGAATGTGATTTGCATGAACAAAAACTCTGAATTCTTCCCATTAGATATAGAAATCAATAGGACACTTAGGCAAATTAAGAAAGCTAAACAAAATAATCATCTTGTGATATATTAGATAATCATCTTGTCATGGAGCATGTTAATGCAGGAGAAGCTCAGACTCATAATCAAAATAATCAACATGAGCAGCATGCAGAGAATAACATAAACAATAGAAGGCCACGTAGGAGCATAAGAGATCTCACTTCTTCTAATGCTAACTATGATCCTTTTCACACTTGTCCTGCTCTAGATGTGAACTTTGAGTTGAAAGGTCCCTTACTGAGTAACTTACCAAAGTTCTATGGATTGGCAGGTGAGGATCCTTTCAAGCATTTGCAGACTATGCAGTGGGTTTGCTCAATTATGAAGCCTGTAGGAGCTGACATGGATGCTGTGCAGAGACAAGTCTTTCATTTCACATTGGAAGGAAAGGCAAAAGAATGGTTCTATATGCTGCCGTATCATGCACCTCAAGCTCTACAATCCTGGAACAACTTAAGAAGTGCCTTCTTGGATAGATATTTTCCTTCATCAAAGACTGCTGCATTAAGGAAGGAAATTTTTGCTGCAAAATAGTATGCTGAAGAGTCTTTCTATGAGTTTTGGGGCAGATTTCAAGAGTTGCTGGCTAAGTGTCCATATCATCAGATTCCAATGGAACATTTGGTGCAGTATTTTTATTCAGGTTTGCGCGATGCATGTAGAAAGAATTTAGATGTAGCAACTGGAGGTTCTATTGATGATTTGACACCTGATGAAGCATGGAGCTTGATTGAGAAGATAGCAAACAATGACCAGCAGTATGGAGGATATGATGCTAGGCAAGTGCATGAGGTTTCTGCAAGGTCTTCTCAAAATCACAATGCTCTATCCTCTCAAGTTGCTGCTATGAATGCTCAGATCAACCATCTAACTGCACAATTGAGCAATTCACATGTTCAAAGCCCATACTCTCAAGCTCTAGTAGCTCCTAGCTGCCAGCTATGTTCTTCCACAATGCATACCAGTGCCAATTGTCCTTCACATTATGAGGAAGTTTCAGCCATCTACCAAGGCAGACCCAACCAGTATCCACAAAGGAATCCATACTCCAATACATACAATGAAGGATGGAGAGATCATCCTAATTTCAGATGGAGAGATGGAGGTGGAGCTGCTGGTCAAAACAGATTCA
This sequence comes from Leucaena leucocephala, assembly GCA_037074615.1. Classification (NCBI taxonomy): domain Eukaryota; kingdom Viridiplantae; phylum Streptophyta; class Magnoliopsida; order Fabales; family Fabaceae; genus Leucaena; species Leucaena leucocephala. The sequence goes on along the minus strand of CM073532.1, from coordinate 19,834,717 downwards.
ACAATGACAAGCAAGTAGCTAAATCTTCTAGAGCCATAGAAGTATCTAATTCTGCAAAGGATAATGGGATTTCTGAGATACTCAAAAGCATTTCTGTGATGAATTCAAATATAAATTCCATTAATGAGAACTTCAGCTCAAACTTCAAGGAATTGAGATCAACAGTGGAGAGCAACCAAGCAAAGTCCAACTCTAGACTTGCTACTTTGGAGAACAGAATTGAACAGTGGGACACCAACATCTCAAACATGAATAGCTATGTATCACAACTAGCTAATTCAGTAAATGATGTTCAGGCCAGAATGGGAGGAAACCTACCCTCTAACACAGTTGTTAACCCAAAAGCTGTAAATGCTGTGAGCTTGAGAAGTGGAAGAACAATGGGGGAAGCAGATGCCAATGATGATGACAGGAAGAACAACAAATCAACTGAGCAGCAGAACAGATCAGAAAGCAACAAGGAGAAGGATATGCTACAGCAGAATGATCAAGTTCATCAGCAAAGTGTCTCAAAGGAATCTGAACAACCACTTGTGATGCAGGAAGCAGTAGCTAGTTCCAGCAATACAAGTCAGGAATCCAGCAGAAACCAGAATAAAAAGGACCATGAAGATGCAGAGTAGAATGACAAAGAGATAAGTATTAAACACTTACCTTTTCCTACTGCATACATATGTCCTAAGAAATTTTTAAAGGATAAGCAGGAACAATAAATTCTGAATCTGTTAGGGAAATTGGAAGTTAATGTGCCACTTGTGGATCTAATCAAGAGTATACCTAAGCATGGGAAATTTATGAAAGAACTCTGCACTAATAAAAGAATATGCAAACCAAATGAAAGGGTTCAAGTGGGGTCTAGTGTGTCAGCTTTACTTAAACCACAACTTCCTATTAAATATGATGATCCAGGTTCATTTACAGTTCCAATTACTATTGGCAAGTTTCAGTGTGCTAATGCTTTGTTAGATCTTGGTGCAGCTATTAATGTCATGCCAACTTCCATCTATACATCATTAGGCATAGGCATGGGCTCACTTAAGGACACTTCAATGATAGTGCAGCTTGCTGATCGAACCACTAGGAAACCAGAGGGACTGTTAGAGGACATATTAGTAAAGGTCAAAGACTTGATTATACCAGCAGATTTTTATGTCTTAGACATGACACAAGAGTCAAGTTCAGAGGGACCTATTATCTTGGGTAGGCCATTCCTTAGGACAGCCAACACTGTGATAAGCATGAAAAATGGGAGCATTACAATGGAAGTGGGTGATAATGTCATAACTTTTAATGTCTATGAAGCAATGAGACATCCGTTTGAAGATTACTCACTGTTAGGCTTAAGTACAATTGATGCATACATTGAAGAAGCTAAAGATGAACATGAGCTATTACTGCAAAATTTTGAAAAAGCTGAATGTGAATTGTTTGAATCTGAAATTTCTTTTTCTTCTGTAAATTCTTTGGATAATAATGGTGATGCGTCAAGTATTAACCAAATTTCAGTTGATAGCTTACTTTCCACTCTACAATCTTTTTCTTTTGATGTTACTGATATTTCTATTGAGGATTTCATTGCAGAAATAGAATTGAAAGTTGCAAAACTTGTGATTACAGAATTGTTGAAACCTGTTGCAGTTTTAGAAACTAGGAAGTTGGGGCAATCAACTGTTCATCCACCTGAGTTGGAACTCAAACCACTTCCTAGTAACCTTAAATATGTGTTTTTGGCTGAAAATAGAAAATAGTACATTACCTGTCATAATTGCTAATGCACTTTCTTTTTCTGAGGAAGAGAGATTGATTGCAGTTTTAAAAACACATAAGAAAGCAATAGGTTGGACTCTAGCTGATACACCTGGTATAGATGTGAAACATCCTCCCTTAGACTCCTCAGAGTACACTTACGGAAGCGATATTAGCTTGATATATCTTAACTTAAGCCCAGAAATTCAAAATTTTACTCTTAAGTTCCTTATTCTGGACCTTTAATTTGAAAATTGATTTATCTCATTCTACACATCCAAACAAGGCTTATTACCTATCCATGGAATGCCCCAGATGTGTACCACTGGCTCACCAAATTTCGTGGCCAAACACCTTCGTTTACTAGGTCAAACTGAGGTCAAAACACTGCTACCTCAGGACCCACGAATTTCTCTTTTAATTCGTCATCCGCAAATTGAACATGCCAAACAATATTTATTATTAAATAATAAAATGTCATACAACAAGGCATACACAAAATTATCATATTTCTATTACATCTTTTCCTACCCGAACTTCGGCAGTACAACTGCTAGGCTTCATCTGTACAAAGAACTGAACCGTACTGATTCGGTAATTCCCTCAGGAGAACTACCATTCTACGTAGTACCCAGGAAAGACTGGATGAACCGGCTAGGTCCACTCACTTCCAGCCTCCTTAGACAGTACTACGTACACAGTACTTATCATATTCTGATGTTCAGTCTTAAATTCGGCAGCATAACGGCGTCTCTCAAAATTCTTAGAATTCACTTCAACATAATCTCCCTGCAATGGGTTAGATGTGGGGAATGAGATTCGGGGGAATCTCAGTAGTAAATAATCATAACAATATATGTAATGCAGTGTGATAGTGCTTGCTTGTGATTGTGTACAAATAAGTATGCTGCGTGCTTCCATACTCAATAACATATGATCATAGCATTGCAGTAGAGCTTCAGACATAACATATAAGACAACAATCCAACCAAACAATAGCACATCAACTCACAAAGACATTACATAAAAGCTAGGATTAGATACTGCCTCAAAAGCAGAACTCCAGAACTTCTATACTGCTTCCAACTCCACCAGAACTTCCTTTCTTTCTTTCTTTCTCCTTCTCTCTCTTCTTTCTCTCTCTTTTCTTGCCAAAAACGTGGGATGCACAAAATGGGAGGGGAAGGGGGTATTTATAGCTTTAATGGATGGCATTTCTGTAATTTTGAAGCCATCTGAACATGAGGTCCTGGTTTTTCCTGGATTTTCCTATTTTTCTTTATTCCTTTTTATTGCATCATGCATGACATCATCCAGGACACCTCACCGGGACACCTCATCGCCACATTCTTCACATGTCACAATTCCTGGACACCTCATCAGCTGACTCAGCAGTTCAGTCCAATCCAGTACCGGTCCAGAGTCTTGCACCGTAATACGTGTCCTCAACTTTTCTTCTGCCTCTAAGATTGCGCCATGTGGCACCTGGAAGGGACCTTTCACGCCTTCCAATGCTATCCAGATAAGTCCCGGACTTTATCTGATCACCTCCTCGGTTATCGTGCCGACCGAGTAACTTTACTTTATTGAAACAGCATTAAAATAGTATTTTAATGCCACTTTTTCCCACATATCACTGGGCCTACGTTTTTGGGCTCTGGGTATGTTATCTTGGATCCTGATCAAGCTCAAGTACTCTGATGGCTCGATTCCCAAGAAACATCCCTCGGCAAATTACCAAAATACCCCTGGGTGCCCTTTCTTGCACTATTTTAACTCTAAGGGTAAAATCGTCATATACTGACTCTAAGTAACTTTATCTGTATGTGCCCTGGCTCCTGGGCCTGTCTAGAATGACCAAAATGCCCTCATACATCTACTACCCCTTTAGAACAACACAGGGGCATTTTCGTAATTTCGCACTTTTCCGGGGTTCTGCCGGACACTGGCCCACCTATCAGTCCAAGTGTCTTACTGGGCCTTGTTGGCGCCATTATTGGGCCTCTCAGGGTCCATTACCTTCATGGCACGCATTACGAGGAATCTTCCCCTGTTAATGTTTATTGAATATTTAATCTATTTTTCACCGTTTATACATATTTCCGGACACCGGCTCCTTCTGTCCGATACACTGGCCTGCGGTGTTCAGGCATCCCTGTGAGTCATATCAGTCATCTGACTGAGGTCATCCAAACTCATTCAGTCCCTTTTCAAATACCGATAAATCTCCCTATCGGATACCCGGAGGCCTCACACTCCCGTCTGGATTTTCTAATTTGCGAATAACTTTTTCTACAGGCCTCCTATCGGTATTCTGTCAGTTTCCTGACATCCGCCCCATAAGGACGTATCATCCTGTATTTTCTCACCTAGATCTGAAATCTAGGATATCCGGTATGAATTTTTATAACTTTTGGACGATCAGTCCATTTCTGGCTATCTGGAGTCTTCAAAAATTCCTGTATTAAGCCAGATTACCGAGCGTCCCTTGCTCTCTCTACCGGTGAAATCTGGGACTGAAATACCGTCGGACAGTCCAAACCACTTCCGGCCTGACTTTCTTTAATTACACTTTAGCCCCAAGAAACTTTTCTTCTTTTCATTTAAGTCCCTTTTTATTTGGCTAAAATTACACTTAAGGACCCCACCTTTTTGTCCTTAAACTTTCCATAATTCTTTCATACTCATAGAGACCTCGTATGCACATTTCACAGTTCAGTGAAATGATCAGCATAATTTTCTCTATTTTCTGCCAAAATATGGTACTCATCGGCTACCTGCCCGATCTTTCCCATAATTACGATTTTGCCCCTGCATTCTCTTTCTGGCCCTGTTACTCATCTTCTCATCTTAAGTTCTAGAAATTCTCTTTCAATAACTCATCCCCTAAATTCTTTGGGAGTCATCGTTAATTGAAAAGCTCGACAACCCGCCCATATCAGGTTATCTTACACAGGAGCCAGCCCATATCAAGCTTCCTGCAGAATTCCTAGACTTAAGACTTAGGATATTCCTCACATTCCTCATTTTGAACCTAGGTGAACTAGACCTAAAAATTGGGATGTTACAAGATGCATCTGTATGCACACATAAAATTCTGTTAAATGATGGAGCTAGGCCTATTAAACAGCAACAAAGAAGGCTAAATCCCTTGGTATCTGATGTAGTCAAGGAAGAGGTGACTAAGTTGTTAAATGCTGGCATTATTTACCCAATTTCAGACAGTGAATGGGTAAGTCCAGTTCATGTGGTGCCTAAGAGAAGTGGTGTAACTGTGGTAAGGAATGAAAAGAATAAACTAATTCCTACTAGAGTGCAAAATTTATGGAGAGTGTGCATTGATTATAGGAAATTGAATGATGCAACTAGGAAGGATCATTTTCCTTTACCATTTATAGATCAAATGTTGGAAAGACTTGCTGGAAAAGCCAATTATTGCTTTCTTGATGGTTTTTCAGGATATTTTCAAGTTTCAATTGCACCAGAAGATCAAGAGAAAACCACATTCACATGTCCATTTGGTACCTATGCTTATAGGAGGTGCCATTTGGATTATGCAATGCTCCGGGAATATTTCAAAGAGATATGATGTCCATATTCAGTGAATTCTTGGAGAAAAACATGGAGGTATTCATGGATGATTTTATAGTCTATGGTAAGGACTTTGATGAATGCTTAGAGAGTTTAGATAAAGTCTTAGCAAGATGCATTGACAAGAAGCTTGTGCTGAATTTTGAAAAGTGCCATTTCATGGTAGATAAAGGCATAGTCCTAGGACATTTAATATCTAAGAATGGGATTGAGGTAGATAAAGCTAAAATTGAAGTTATTTCTTCTCTTCCTTATCCCAAATCTTTAAAGGAGCTAAGGTCATTCCTAGGACATGCTGGATTCTACAGAAGATTCATTAAGGATTTTAGCAAGATTGCATCTCCACTATCTAAACTCATGCAAAAAGATGTAGAATTCTGTTTTGATGATACTTGTAAGACAGCATTTGACACTATTAAAACTATGCTTACCACACAACCTATACTTGTTGCACCTAATTGGCACTTAGATTTTGAGCTTTCAGGTGATGCATCAAATGAATTTGTAGGTGCCATGTTAGGACAGAAAGATGGTAAGATATCCAAGGTCATTTCATATGCCTCTAAGACATTAGATAGTGCCCAACAGAACTACACTACTACAGAAAAAGAACTTTTTGCTATAGTGTTTGCACTTGACAAATTCAGGTCTTATCTTTTGAGTTCTAAAGTGATTATATACACTGACCATGCTGCTGTAAAGTTCTTGTTTAAAAAGCCGCAGTCCAAGCCTAGACTCTTGAGATGGATACTGCTAATCCAAGAATTTGATGTGGAGATAAGAGAAAAAATTGGAGCAGAAAATGTGGTGGCCGACCATTTGACCAGATTGCCTGAAAATACAAGGGGAGTATTAGATTCTGACATCATTTGTGATACATTTAGAGATTGTTCTGTTTCTGTGATTTCTGTAATTACACCTTGGTATTGCCACATCATGAACTACATTGTTACTGGTCTAATTTCACCTTCTTTATCTCATTTCCAGGGCCAGAAAATCAAGCATGAGGCAAAATTTTATATTTGGGAACCTCCCATCCTATGGAAGATATGCAGTGATCAAGTTATAAGAAGATGTGTGCCAAGTGAAGAAGTAGATAGCATTCTTACAGCCTGCCATTCTTCTTTGTGGAGGACATTTCAGTGCAAAGAAGACTTCCAGAAAGATTTTGGATGCTGGTTTTTATTGGCCAAAAATATTCAAAGACTGCTATGAATACTGCAAAGCTTGTGACAGGTGTCAACATTTCGGTGGACTTACTAAGAGACATGAAATGCCTCAGGAGCCTATGCTGTTCTGTGAGGTGTTTGAAGTATGGGGTATTGACTTCATGGGGCCATTTCCACCATCATTTGGTTATGCATATATTCTGTTAGCTGTGGATTATCTCTCAAGATGGGTGGAAGCTGTACCAACAAGAAAGGATGATGTAGTGACAGTTTCAAAATTTCTAAAGTCAAACATCTTTTCAAGGTTTGGTATCCCAAGAGCTATAGTGAGTGATCAAGGCTCTCATTTCTGTAATAAGATCTTAGGAGGGTTATTTACCAAGTTTGGGATCAAACACAAAGTTTCAACCGCTTATCATCCTCAAACAAATGGTCAAGCTGAGAATTCTAACAAGGCTATTAAGAGGATTTTGGAGAGGATAGTAAGACCCTCAAGGAAGGATTGGAGTACAAGGTTAGATGAAGCCTTGTGGGCTTACAGAACAGCTCATAAGACGCCACTTGAGATGTCCCCATACCGAATGGTCTATGGTAAAACATGCCATCTACCAGTAGAAGTTGAGCACAAAGCTTTCTGGACAGTTAAAGCTTGTAACATGGATTGTGACACTGCTGGAGAAGAAAGAATGTTGCAGATTCAGGAACTAGAAGAAATAAGACTGGATGCCTATGAGAATTCCAGAATCTACAAGGAGAAAGCCAAGCTTCTTCATGATAAGCAGATCTTGAAAAAAGGAATTTCATGTTGGAGATAAAGTTTTGAGATTTAAGGCTAGATATGCTTTCAAACCTGGAAAACTTGCTGCAAGATGGGATGGTCCATATGTGGTGACTAAGATCCATGATTATGGAACAATTGAATTGATGGATGAAGCAGATGGTACAGCATTTCAAGTCAATGGACACTTATTGAAGCTGTACAAGGAGAATTTCAAGCCCCCATAACAGTCAGGTTGTCTCCTTCCTTGTTTCCCCACTTACAATAGCCTACTTTCATCAGTTTTTATTATATACTTGAGTTATATTTGTTGATTAAGTGTGGGGGAGGAGACCAAGTCAGTAGGATAGATAAATAATCCCATGAATAAATCAAAGATTTTGGTTTAGTGTTGTCATGATCATTACTGCTGCCTTTGCATGTGTTCCTTGCTTTTTCACATTGTGGACAATGTAGAATTTATGTGTGGGGGAGGATTAGCCTGATGGGTGAATAAAATCAGATATTTACTGTAATTTTGTATTTGGTCGCGACCTCATAATGTTTATATCGCGACTAATGTGCTCAAATTGTCAAAATTTCTTCTCTGTGAAGATTAGTCGCGACCAATGATTATGTTTGTAGCGACCATAAGTTCAAATTTTTCTGATGTTCACCCCTGTGATGTCGCGACTGGAGCTCTCTGTGAATAACCGTCGCGACCAATGTCAATTTATGTCGCGACCAATCTTCTCTGTATAAAACAGTCGCGACCATATGTCCATTTTTGTCGCGACTAAAATCCATCTTTTGCTGAAAAATTCCTTCTACTACGTTCTGGTTGTTGCTTGGTCATTTGAAATTAGCTGTCATGGATCTAAATTGAACTTTGAACATATAAATTTTGAAGATTGGCAGGTTTGATGAAGTATTAGTTGTTTGTTTCATTAATTCACTACTGGAAATTGTGCATCATGAATGATTAATCTCATGTAGTTTGTTTAAAATTCATGCAATCTAGTCATGTGAGCTGATTAGGGTGAGTAAGCCAGATGGAAGCATTTTGAGCCTTCAATATATACTCCTTTACATTGTGTGACACCATCTAGTTTGGTAACTTTGCAGAACTTGTCTCATTCCTTGATTCAAAACTACATTAACCCCATGGAACTGTGAAAATGATAAGGGCATTTCTTTCAAAACCCTCTTGACCAAACAGAAGCCACATAAAAATGAAATCCTTTGCTTTACCCCTTTGAGACCTTCATTTTCTTTAAAAATTCCATCCTTGATTAATGAATACTGTGCAAAATAGTTGCTGCTGTAGTAAGTCTTTAATTGTAAAGTTGCACTACTTGTTGAATCTCTGAACTTCAATATATTTGCTATCTGGTTAAAAAAAAAAACCAGATGCAAAGAGTGTTATTCAACTTATACTAAAGGAAGATAATTTGTGACTGCTATTTTCTACAGCTGCATGAGTTGAACTTAGATTGTGCACAGTATTTCATTAATCATTGACATGCATTTCCATTTCATCATCTAGCCTCTCCAACATTACAACCCTAATAAAAGACCCTTTGATTCATAATCCTTGAGGCATTTAGTGGCAGAGATGTAGGATGGTTACAAGCCTATGGGAAGCCTACGCTAGATGGTTGAGTGAAATTACCTTGACTAGAAAGAGTGAAACACTATACCTTGTAAGAAAATCTCAACCTAGCTGCTTACTATAATTGAATTGCATGAGTTATATTCTTTGATTGATATGAGATTAGTTTGGATTGTTGCTAATTAAAGGGAAAGATTGATGATTGCAAGTACTCATGCTAAATCTACTTTGCCAATTGTGCTGAACATGAGTGTTTAAATTTAGTTTTGATCCATAATTTTGCTCGGAATGCAAAAGCTAAGTGTGGGGGAGTTGATAAACTCATATTTGTACTAATTTTAATATGTTAAAAGAGAGTTTATTATTGATTCCTATCCACATTTACTACTATATTGAGCAAATTAGTTAATAATATGAAATTGGACAAGTGGGAATTTAGATGATGTAATTTTAGTGCTTAATTGGATAAATAATCTATTAAATGTCCATTTCAGGTCAACACAGCAATCAAAGAGCAAAATAGAGCGTCTCTGTGAAATTAAGTCGCGACCATGTGCATTCACCGTCGCGACCAAAACATCAATCAGCAATGAAGAGCTTCTCTGTGCATTGAAGTCACGACCTTAGGAACTCACCGTCGCGACCAGACACCAACCAGCAAAGTATCACAGTTCTGAGAATTCTAGTCGCGACCCGAGATTCATGACATCGCGACTAAACTTCAAATACGGGAATTAATCAGCAATTAAAATAAGGGAAAAGACAGCTGAATCAGAGAAGATAAGCATGTGCTGGCATATGAGAAATGCTGTTCACGCACCCACACCATTTCTGAACAGGAATACATAAGTAAATGAACAAGTAGGAGAAGATGGAAGTATGAGCTGTAACATGATCTTGTGCTGAAGTGGAGATAACATCAAACAGCTCACACATCCTGGACATCACGTTCTGATATGGACATACATTCTGAGAACCCATACATTCACACAGAGAGACAGATCACTCTCCACACTTCTCTCATCCTATAAATATCACATCAAAGGACACACCTTTCACACCAATTCCTTCCATCAGATTCACTCACGCACACATTCATTCTATCTCCATTTTCTCTTCTGCAAGCTTTCCTCTGTTCTGGTTAATAGAACCAGAGGGAAGCTCTGCATATTCATCTCATTCCACCCCTTCTTCCATTTCCATCATGACTGCTTTTATGCTTCTCGTTGCTACTGAAGTTCAGATAGCAATGCAGGGCTAAGCTATTGTGCTCTCTTGGAGATGACACCAAACTAGAACCCTTGAGCCAAAACAGGGAGTGTCTTTGTATCTTTAATGCAGATTTGATTGTATCGAGTTGATGTAGTTAATTATGTAGTTACTGATATAATTAGAATAGTAGATGACAAAGAAGTAGGGAACCGAGTTGGATTTCTTATTTCTGTATTAATGAACCTTTGATTAATTCCCATCTTTGATCGAGTTGTGATTAATTGAAGTCATTATATTTCATTTATATTCTACTATCTCTGAGTTGAATGATTCATATTCTCTATTAATGTCTGCGAGTTGTAGCTTTAATTGAGATTTAGCTAGCAAGTTGTTAGCTAACCTATTTTAATTCAACTGACTAACTCTTGATATTCTGTGGGTAATGAAGGTAAGGTAATCTCCAAGGGAACACATTTGTCATTCATTCATTTCACCATCTACATAAACTAAAAACCCAAAAACAATAGCATAGAATTTACATTCAGTATTTGGTCCGAACAAACAATCACCAAACTCATCTGTTACTCTGTTACCTTGTGGTTCATTAGATTGATTAGGTACCTTAGCATCCATCTAGGTTCCTTGTGAGTTGACCTAGGTTAGCCTCCACTTTATTATTGGTTAGCTTAGTTTTGTTTCATAATTTAAAATGACGGTTATCACTTGAGCGTCATTATCCTGTACTCTAGGGAAATAACCTTTCTAAATCAGAGCATCACTGAGCCATAACCTTATGTTCTGTACCAAAATCTTATGCTCTGAACCAGAGCTCTTTCTGGTCTATGCCAAAACCTTTTGCTCTGAACCAGAACCTCATGCTCTGATACCAAAATGAAACATCATCCGTTAGATCTCTCAGAGTACACTTGCGGAAGCGATATTAGCTCGATTATATCTTAACTTAAGCCCAGAAATTGAACTTTTACTCTTAAGTTCTTTATTTTGGACCTTTTTTTGAAAACTGATTTATCTCATTCTACACATCCAAATGAGGCTTATTACCTACCCACGTAATGCCCCAGGTGTGTACTACTGGCTCACCAAATTTTGTGGCCAAATTCTTCCATTTACTAGGTCAAACTGAGGTCAGAACACTGCTACCTCAGGACCTGCGAATTTCTCTCTCTTAATTTCTCATACACAAATGAACATAACATGCCACACAATATTTATTATTAAATAATAAATTGTTATACAACAAGGCATGCACAAATCCTCATATTTCTATTACATCTTTCCTGCCTGATATCTGGCAGTATAACTACTAGACTTCAACTTTAAAAGTACTTGATCTTGTACTGATTCGGTAATTCTCGTAAGAACTACCATTCTACGTAAGTACCCAGGAAAGACTGGATGAACCTGCTAGATCCACTCACTTCCAGACTCCTTAGACAGTACTTACGTACACAGTACGTATCAGCTCCTTTTTTTCTTCTACCGTTTTGCCATAATTTCGGTAGCATAACGGCGTCTTCTAGAGTTCTTAAAATCCACTTCAATATAACCTCCCTGTAATGGGTTATATATATATGGGTGAGATTCGGGGGAATCTCAGTAGTAATAATCATAACAATATATGTAATGTAGAGTGACAGTGCTTGCTTGTGATTGTGTACAGATAAGTATGCCGCGTGCTTCCATGCTCAATAACATATGATCATAGCATTGCAGTAGAGCTTCAGACAACATATAAGACAACAATCCAACCAAAAAATAGCACAACAAATCACAAAGTCATTACATAAAAGCTAGGATTAGTTGCTACCTAGCTAGCTTAGAATAACTCTACTATCTCTATACTGCTTCCGGCTCCGCCAGAAATTCCTTTCTTCTTTCTTCCTCTCACTTTCTCTCTCTAGAACTTCCTTCTCTCTCCTTCTTGGCTCTTGGCCTAATTGTGGAATGGAATGGAGGGGGAGGGGGGTATTTATACTTGAGCCAAAGTGAAATGAACGGTCTAGATCGAATCGCGATGGACGGCTCAGATCGCTTTGCTTGCTCACCAAGTTTCACTTATGTCATCGTGATGACATCATCCTCTTTGAAACATCCTCCCTTACAGCCCTCAGAGTACACTAGCGGAAGCAATATTAGCTTAAAATGGCTTAACTTCATCATTCATAATTTGAATATGCCAACATTATTTATCATTGAATCATAAAATGTCATACAATATGGCATATACAACAAGACATATACATAATCCTCATATCTCTATTACATCTTGTTCTGCCTAAACTTCGGCAGCATAACCGCTACGCTTCAGCTGTACAAAGAACTGAACCGTACTGATTCGGTAATTCCCTCATGAGAACTACCATTCTACGTAGTACCCAGGAAAGACTAGATGAACCGGCTAGGTCCACTCACTTCTAGCCTCCTTAGACAGCACTACGTACACAGTACTTATCATATACTGATGTTCAGTTTTTACTCCGGCAGCATAACGGCGTCTCTTAGGATTCTCTAAATCCACTTCAGCATAACCTCCCTGTAATGGGTTATGGATGGGGATGAGATTCGGGGGAATCTCAGTAGCAACAATCATAACAATATATGTAATGCAGAGTGACAGTGCTTGCTTGTGATTGTGTACAGATAAGTATGCTGCGTGCTTCCATGCTTAATAACATATGACCATAGCATTACAGCAGAGCTTCAGACATAACATATAAGACAACAATCCAACCAAACAATAGCACATCAAATCACAAAGCCATTACATAGAAGTTAGGATTAGTTACTACCTGGCTAGCTTAGCAGAACCTTACTATCTCTATTCTGCTTCCAGCTCCGCCAGAACTTCCTTTCTTCCTTTCTCCTTTCTCTCTTCCTTTCCTTCCCTTTCCCTCTCTTCTTTCTCTCTCATTCTCCTCTCCTCCGCGGGATGCAAATGGAATGGGGGAAGGGGGTATTTATAATAGGGCTCAATGGCACAATCGTAGTTTCTATGAACTTTGATCCTGCGGTCCTGGTTTTTCCTGGATTTTCCTATTTTCTTTTATTTCTCCTTTACTGCATCATCGTGCCAACTCACCATGCTGACTCAGCGCCTCATTTTTCACATGTCACAATTCCCTGGACACCTCAGCAGCTGACTCAGCATGCTGACTCACCGGTCCAGTCTCCTGCCTCGTAATGCGTGCCCTCAACTTTATCTGCTTTCTGCAGACTAATGCCATGTGGCAACTGGAAGAGACCTTGCACGCTTCCCAATGCCACCCAGATAAGTCCCAGACTTATCTGATCACCTCCTCGGTTTACGTGCCTCCTCGGTTATCGCGCCAACCGATTATCTTTACTTTACTGAATCATTACTTTAATGCCATGTGGCATCTTGTGGGACCCATGAGTATACCTTATCAGTCCACCTCATGGTTTCCAGATAACCTTTCCTGTATCTGATATCCTGCCTCCGGTCTATCTCCAACCGGGTAACTATCTCTCTTGGACCTTCACCACTCTTTGCCCATACGATTAGCGCCACTTTAGTCACTAGTCGCGACCTCAACATCATCTTGTCGCGACCTTACAATTCTGTGTACATTAGTCGCGACCACAACATTCTTTCGTCGCGACCATAACACAATCTAGTCGCGACCATAACATTTTCTAGTCGCAACCAGCCCATTTCACCTATTAGTCGCGACACACACATCATTCAGTCGCGTCTAAACCTTTCTGCCATTATTAGTCGCGACCATACTTATTTCACGTCGCGACCCTACTACTTTCTCATCGCGTATGGCTCTTTCTGTAACCATTAGTCGCGACCATACTGCTCTCTAGTCGCGACCTAAATGATCAGCTCGTAACTCTTCAACCTTTGACCTTTACATCACCCCAAATGGCCATTCTACCCCTTGGGACTTCCACTGTTTGCACATAAGTTCCCGTACCTTTACTTACTCGCAGCTTAGTCCCTAAAAACTCTCTTATGTCTCTGGGACTTCTGCTCAAAAGGGGTCTGGTAGCCTCTCATTCTCAGGCTATTTCCGTGTCTGAAGGCCTGAAAATTGGGATGTTACATTTCTCCTCCCCTTTAAATAAATTTCGTCCTCGAAATTTAATCAGTACCATAGCCAAATTAACTTAACATCTGGCAAAGTACTCATCATAACTGTACATCTCTTCGTAACATGCCTTTCTTTCTCTGGGTTAATCCAATCAGAGTTGAAATCTACTTTCCTCTTATGGACCACTTACTGCACTTATGAGTAGTGTCCATTTCTTTCATATGAAATCCTCTCGAATATTACTGTATTCGGGAATTTCTTCTAACTACTCATCATACTTGTAGCATTTCATCTTTCTTTGCACTTAACTTCATACAGAGAGAGGACTTACGTAGCTATTCTTTCTTTACTTTGCTGCTAAACAAAAGCACCTACTCTAACATGCATAATGCTTGGCCAACATACTGCAGGACTGCATACCTGCTTATGAATGCAAAGCTCTAACATCGGAGCTTAAGCATTCCTGTTCTAACTAGGCACAGCTCTAACACTCGGAGCTTGCATAGTTTTAGCATAATCATTAAACCTAACATCTCATGCAAAGAGTGAAAGCTCTCATTTTCTATTCTCTTTCATAGCATAACATTCAAACATCTGATTCCTACCAAACAGGGAGCCTCTCTGTCTGTTCATACAATGCACATCTCTAGGTGCGTGTCATATTACACGTTTACTACCGTGTATCTCATTACATGCCTTTGATACGTTATCATGGCATATCTAGCCCACTCTAGCTATCTCATGGTATATTTCACCCTTTCATAACTTATCTTGTCTTATCACAAGACTAACATAAGACTGGCTTTCTCTTTTTCATAGAACTGCGTTCTATCTCAGCCTTGCCTTAGACCCTCTTCTCTAGGTCTTCTCTAGCCTTTTAATCTCTTTACCCCTCATCTGGGTAATCTTTATCTACTCATACTTTTCTATTC
The DNA here is from genome assembly GCA_037074615.1 of Leucaena leucocephala. Taxonomy (NCBI): domain Eukaryota; kingdom Viridiplantae; phylum Streptophyta; class Magnoliopsida; order Fabales; family Fabaceae; genus Leucaena; species Leucaena leucocephala. The sequence goes on along the minus strand of CM073532.1, from coordinate 19,819,619 downwards.
TTATTACATTGAGGATTTTTTTCTCTGCTTCTTATTACACAGAGGATTCTCTTCTCTGCTTCTCATTACACAGTGGATTCTCTTCTCTGCTTCTCAGGCATACTTCTACAAAACTTTGAATCTCAGTACTCAGATTTAAACTTGGACTCCATCTTCGTTTAAGGGAAAGCTAAGTTCAGTCTGTAGACTAGAGGCTACCTGAGGAAAATCATTATAAAACAATTTCTCTGGGTCAGGTTATCAACTAGTGAAACTTCCTTACCTTAACTTCGTCTTTGGCATTCATCTTCCCCAAGAGATACTACATCGTACTCATGTCTCATGGCTCATTACTTTCCTTAGGCTAGGTCTAACTGCGACCTCGGGATCTAACTACGATCAACCGTTAGCCTCTTCAGAATCTAACTGCGACTCTGAATCTGTTAGGATCTAACTGCGACCCTGGAGCCATGTTAGGATCTAACTGTGACCCTCCAGAATCTAACTGCGATTCTGTTGTACTGTATATCTCCCGAAGATCTTAAACCAACAGACTAAGTTATAAGGTTAACTGCTTCCACCTGTTGATAACTCCATAAAAATTTTATAGCCTCACATCATTTACCCAGACTTTACTTACTTCCTCTCTAACTCAGGAGTTCCTTCTCATCTTTCTTACTTTACTGTGGCTTACCATTGGCTTGTGCCATCATGGTCTAACCACCTGCCATTGCATTCTACTGCTATGGCCTCATCATAACTCATCTGTGCTCTAACTGTGAACCATTTGAACTATGCTCCAACTGCGAGCATCCTGTATCAGATCCAACTCTTATCTGAAGAGTGATCTAAAAACAATCTCTTTACTCTTATCTGCTTACCATTCCGCTTAATAGAAATGGTCCTGAGTACTGTATTCACAAGTCTGCAGAATTACCTGAGTATCCTCAATCATAACATATCTGAATCTCATAGCTTATTGTCCCATGAACTGAGACTATCTATCATCCTCAATACCTATCTCATTACATGTCATATGGTATGGGAGCAACATACTTTCTCATCTCATATATACTCTACCCTTCATGCACTGTAAAAGGGAGTATTCATTCATCATGGCATACTCTAACATGCATGTCATCATATGACAATTGCAAGGAGATGCAACTATCATAACTTATGGCATCATAAGCCATATCATCATCATACTTTGCTCAACCATCCATCAGACTAACTAAACCTCAAGGCATATTTTATTTATCATATTGCCTATCATATCTTGGTCAGTCATCCTGAAACATCCGTCTATCTCAGGCTGCCACGCTACCCTCTTATTAAGGTACAGACTCAACCCTTCATCACTCTTTCTTACATAGGGGAGTCACTGTATCCCGTAATCTGTGGCTACCTTCTACTATCTCATTTCTTCTTTTGTCTATCTATCAGTCTCAGTCTATTCTTGACCAGACTGTGGTTCCTTATCGGCCTTTACTGTAACAGCCTAGAACCCCTTTACAAAGATATTATCCGCTTTCCCCTTAGGTAGGCTTGGTGCCCACATGAGGTCACGGTTTTGTTTTCCAGACACACGAGCCACAGCCCTTAAACACCTGAAAACGCATCTTTCTCTTAATCCTAGCGAACTTCAGTCGCCTAGATCTCATTCATTATCTTTTACTATTATTTCTATTCTTTAGGGTACTCTACCCTAGATCTCTGTGATGGAATCCCTCTGCTTAGGGAATTTTAACTCTTTACCTATTAACCATCACGTCCTTAGCCTTAGCCTTAGGCCATATCAAAACATCATCACATCTCTAGCCTTTAGGCTATGCCCTAGGATTACTCCGAGGCAAACTTCATACTAGCTATCCCATTCTAGCTCTCAGGTCTTTTATTCAACTAGGTTGAATAAGACTTTTACCATGTAGATCTACTCCTCGTAATCACATGGAGGATCTGTCTCATTCTAGCTATCTCATCTAGCTAGCTCATCTTAACTCATCATTATCATCCTTTGCGGCTTATCCTGCCTAGCAAGGATGACTTGCTTATTGGAGTTGCCAACTTCCTCTATGCATGACTTCTCCACTCAAGCTCTATGTTCATGCTTTGTGTTCACCTGTCTTTTCCTTTACAACGAAACATGAACACCTCTTATTCCATCTAGGAGCTTTATCTCCACGGGCTCTTCTAAACCCATAATAGTCCCGATCTAAATCTTCTAATGTCATACCAGGACATCTCTGTCATTCCGTCGCAATATGAGTATTGGGTAATCGCTATTCATAGCCTCTATGATTCTTCATTACCCTTAACTCCTCACGACTTATCATTTCTATTCTTTAGTCGTGACCTACAGCTTCAGACGTCGCGTCCTTAACATTTTCTGTCTTCTAGTCGCGACCTAAATCTTCTTTCGTCGCGACCCTAACCTTTCTACGTCGCGACTCAACTCCTCTACCGTCGCGACCAGGATATTTTCTCGTCGCGACTTATGTCTCTTCACGTCGCAACCAAATCTTTCTGTGAATAACCGTCGCGACCTATAAACTTATGCGTCGCGACTAAACCTCTCATTGAGGCTACCCGTCGCGACATAAACCACGTTAGTCGCGACCGGAGTGCTATTCTGTCGTTCTCAAGGGCTAAATCAGAGCATCACTGAGCCAGAACCTTCTGTTCTGTGCCAGAATCTTATGCTCTGAACCAGAGTCCTTTCTGGTTGGTGCCAGAACCTCTTGCTCTGATACCAAAATGAAACATCCTCCCTTACAGCCCTCAGAGTACACTAGCGGAAGCAATATTAGCTTAAAATGGCTTAACTTCATCATTCATAATTTGAATATGCCAACATTATTTATCATTGAATCATAAAATGTCATACAATATGGCATATACAACAAGACATATACATAATCCTCATATCTCTATTACATCTTGTTCTGCCTAAACTTCGGCAGCATAACCGCTACGCTTCAGCTGTACAAAGAACTGAACCGTACTGATTCGGTAATTCCCTCATGAGAACTACCATTCTACGTAGTACCCAGGAAAGACTAGATGAACCGGCTAGGTCCACTCACTTCTAGCCTCCTTAGACAGCACTACGTACACAGTACTTATCATATACTGATGTTCAGTTTTTACTCCGGCAGCATAACGGCGTCTCTTAGGATTCTCTAAATCCACTTCAGCATAACCTCCCTGTAATGGGTTATGGATGGGGATGAGATTCGGGGGAATCTCAGTAGCAACAATCATAACAATATATGTAATGCAGAGTGACAGTGCTTGCTTGTGATTGTGTACAGATAAGTATGCTGCGTGCTTCCATGCTTAATAACATATGACCATAGCATTACAGCAGAGCTTCAGACATAACATATAAGACAACAATCCAACCAAACAATAGCACATCAAATCACAAAGCCATTACATAGAAGTTAGGATTAGTTACTACCTGGCTAGCTTAGCAGAACCTTACTATCTCTATTCTGCTTCCAGCTCCGCCAGAACTTCCTTTCTTCCTTTCTCCTTTCTCTCTTCCTTTCCTTCCCTTTCCCTCTCTTCTTTCTCTCTCATTCTCCTCTCCTCCGCGGGATGCAAATGGAATGGGGGAAGGGGGTATTTATAATAGGGCTCAATGGCACAATCGTAGTTTCTATGAACTTTGATCCTGCGGTCCTGGTTTTTCCTGGATTTTCCTATTTTCTTTTATTTCTCCTTTACTGCATCATCGTGCCAACTCACCATGCTGACTCAGCGCCTCATTTTTCACATGTCACAATTCCCTGGACACCTCAGCAGCTGACTCAGCATGCTGACTCACCGGTCCAGTCTCCTGCCTCGTAATGCGTGCCCTCAACTTTATCTGCTTTCTGCAGACTAATGCCATGTGGCAACTGGAAGAGACCTTGCACGCTTCCCAATGCCACCCAGATAAGTCCCAGACTTATCTGATCACCTCCTCGGTTTACGTGCCTCCTCGGTTATCGCGCCAACCGATTATCTTTACTTTACTGAATCATTACTTTAATGCCATGTGGCATCTTGTGGGACCCATGAGTATACCTTATCAGTCCACCTCATGGTTTCCAGATAACCTTTCCTGTATCTGATATCCTGCCTCCGGTCTATCTCCAACCGGGTAACTATCTCTCTTGGACCTTCACCACTCTTTGCCCATACGATTAGCGCCACTTTAGTCACTAGTCGCGACCTCAACATCATCTTGTCGCGACCTTACAATTCTGTGTACATTAGTCGCGACCACAACATTCTTTCGTCGCGACCATAACACAATCTAGTCGCGACCATAACATTTTCTAGTCGCAACCAGCCCATTTCACCTATTAGTCGCGACACACACATCATTCAGTCGCGTCTAAACCTTTCTGCCATTATTAGTCGCGACCATACTTATTTCACGTCGCGACCCTACTACTTTCTCATCGCGTATGGCTCTTTCTGTAACCATTAGTCGCGACCATACTGCTCTCTAGTCGCGACCTAAATGATCAGCTCGTAACTCTTCAACCTTTGACCTTTACATCACCCCAAATGGCCATTCTACCCCTTGGGACTTCCACTGTTTGCACATAAGTTCCCGTACCTTTACTTACTCGCAGCTTAGTCCCTAAAAACTCTCTTATGTCTCTGGGACTTCTGCTCAAAAGGGGTCTGGTAGCCTCTCATTCTCAGGCTATTTCCGTGTCTGAAGGCCTGAAAATTGGGATGTTACACTCTTCATGACTCATCACTTTATGACATCATCAAGGGACACCTCACAAGCTAGGTAGCGCAATGGTGGGGTCCACGGGACACCTCACCAGCTGACTCAGCTCTTCCAGAGAATTCCAGAGTCTTGCACCGGAATACACGGCTGAGATCGTGCCATGTGTCCTTAACTTTTCTACTTTCCTTATACTCATGCCATATGGCGCCTTGTGGGTCCCATGAGGACACCTTTTTCGCCACCTCATGGCCTCCAGATAAGTCCAGGACTTTATCTGATCACCTCCCCGGTCATCACGCCAACCGAGTAACTTTACTTTATTGAAAAGTCATTGAAACATTATTTTAATGCCACTTTTTCTCACATAATTCATGGGCTACGTTTTTGCACGCTGGGACTGCTAGCTTTGGGACTGCTAGCTTGGGCCCTGATCAAGCTCAAGTACTCTGATGGCTCGATTCCCAAGAAACATCCCTTGGCAAATTACCAAAATGCCCTTGGTTGCTCTTTCTTTACTTTAATGAGTCTAGGGGCATTACTGTCTTTTCACATCTTGCCAGAGTATTCTCTGACCCTGGTCAACTATCCAGATACCCTGTCTGGACTGACTAACCTTAGCCAAATGACCAAAATACGCTTTACTCATTTTTTCACCATTTTACAACATAAGGGTATTTTCGTCATTTTGCACCTTTCTCCCCGGACACCGGCCCCTTTTACCACTGAACTGATATCAAGGCCTGGGCCTTCCCTGGTGTCACTATGGGCCTTAAAAACACTATATGGCCTCTGGCCACAGTCCGATCATCTCTATTCGGACTACTTTTACTTTACCGATTATAACTGTAAATTCCTATCTTCCGAAATTTTTACAGAAAAATCGGGACCTCAAATCAAAATTCCGTGACTCCTCATTCAACCCGGAATCCTTTTCTCTATCTCCCAGTATTTTCAGATATTTAATCCGGACCGGGCTGTTTTGGCCTGAAAGTACGCTCGCGCGCACACTTTTCAAAATGACCATTTTACCCTTGGTCATATTTCTAATTCTTTCATACTCATAGGGACCTCATATGCACATTTCACAGTTCAGCGAAATGATTAGCATAATTTTCTCTATTTTCTGGCAAAATATGGTACTCATCGGCTACCTGCCCGATCTTTCCCATAATTACGATTATGCCCCTATGTTCTTTTTCTGGCCTCTTTACTCATCTTCTCATCCTTCATCTTAAGTTTTAGAAATTCTCTTTCAATAACTCATTGAAACATCCTCCTTTAAACATCTCAGAGTACACTTATGGAAGTAATCTTGACTTTATTATATCTCTCTTTGCCAAAAATCCTGACAGAAGATAACTGTACTGATTCGGTAATTCCCCATGAGAACTACCATTCTACGTAAGTACCCAGGAAAGACTGGATGAACCGACTAGGTCCACTCACTTCCAGCCTCCTTAGACAGCACTTACGTACACAGTACTTTGTATAGTCTACCAGCACAACGGCATTTTCTAGAAAATATCTTTGAATCTTAACCTTAACCTTAACCTCAAAAACATGAATTTTCCATTAATTGTTCTAGAACACAACCAATCTCTTTGGCCTTTCATGCATTCATATACATTATGGGGTTATGCCATAATTATTTGATACATTTATTTCATCATTTACTATTATACCTTTTCATCATGAACATTGTTGCTCAACTTGTCATATAACAACATTACATGCAACAATTCGCACATTTATTACATAATATTGAAATCTTCCAATTCCCAACCTCTCTTCATGCCTCTTTATCTTCTTTACTCATTCGTAAACCTGTGGGTTTGGGATTACATGGATGGGGTGAGATTTCTGGGGAAATCTCAGTAGCAAACGGTACTAAACAATGCATGCATTAAAGTAAACACTTGTGCTTGCTTGTGAAAGTGTAAACATTGTGTAATGTGCATGCTTCCATGTAACATATGAAATACAATTGGCCAAGGTAATCATAGAAACAGAGCTTCAATCATATACACATATGCACACAATTCAACAAAGTCATAGCACAATCAAGCATAACATTCAATACATACAAGTTTAGGGTAAGTTTACTACCTTATTGCTTTACTTCTTTCCACTTTAACTTTGCTTCTTCCTTCTTACTTTTCCTTGCTATGTGTCTTCCCTCTTTTGAGCACACCAAGCAAATCCTAACATCACATTACCATCCAACCATTACAATCTAACTTCTCTTGAACACTAAGCTTACTTTAAGTAACATAACATCCTTTAATCTTTACCAATTGACTTGACCTTTGAATCAATTGATGTCTTGACCTTACCCTACACAATTTGGCCTTTTGAATCCATTTATGAACTCAAAACAACCAAATTCCAGCAACTATGCACTGTTCCGGACAGATTTGAAAAACATGCATAATTCTTTCAAAAATTCTCATTTTGATTCCAATGCTTCCCATACTTGTTCCTCCACTTTCCCCCCACACAAAATCTCATTTTAAGACCATTGGAAGTATCAAAATCATGAAATTCAAATCACTGTTCACGCGAGTGAACAGTACCGTGGGGAATTTTTAACATTATAACCTTTAATTCCAATGGTTTCCAAGGTTCAAAACCTTTCCAATCCTGCACAAAATCATCATACAAACTCAATGGAAGCATTAAATCATTGAAATTCCATTTCCTTCTATCATGAACAGTGCATGAACAGTGCAAACCGAAATGGTAAAGTCAAGAACATCAACTTACTTCACAACCAAGCATGTAACTAACTTGTTTAAGCTTGTTTTAACTATCTATGACTTAAAACTCATATTCCTTTCACATATACACAAAAATTCCAGCAGTATTTCCCCAATATTTAAGCCTCAAAAATCACTTAAACTCAAGCACAAACCATAAGAACAAAAGGTAGAAGTAAGGAGACAACTTACCTTACTTGCTCCTTCAAGACCCTTGCTTTCTTCCACTTTCTTTCTCTAGAACTCACTTCTCTTTCTAAAGGAGCTCTTGGGTGTGAAGAATGAATGGAAAGGGGGGGTATTTATAGCAAAAGTCATGTGCCATTTGAAGGCCAAGATCACTTTGGAAACTATTTGATCTAATGGTTAAAGGTTTGATCTTGGAATGTCTTTTCACTTTTCACTCAAGACCTTACCACCATGACATCACTAGCATGGCCTCCCTTGGTACACCTAACCCTTCCTCTTTTTGGGTGCCATTATGAAGTCCTTGTGGGTCCCACCATGTGCAACACCTAATTCTTACTTTATTCTCTTTTTCTTTCTTTTCAAAAATCCATAAATTATTCATTATTGGACTTGGGCTCCAAGATAACTTTTGGGCCTTATTGGGCTGGCCTAGGACGAAAGGTTGGGCCTCTTTTAGGTCCAATAGCTAATTGGCACAAATCCCAATGTACTTTCCTTATACCGATATCCTTAAATTATCCTGATCTCAGAATAAATGCTAAACACCTCCTTTAATTGTTCTAACATTTTTATAAATTCATTATAATATAAAATGAACTCTCTACAAAGTTTCATAATTTTCTGAGACCCAGAAGTCTTGTTAAAAATTACATACGTTTCCTTTAACCCTTTATCGGTGTCCTTTTTCACCGTAAATTCCATAATTAATTCTACAGGACTCCTTTTTGACTTTTGTCAACTCCATAAATTCTCATATTAATTATAATAATTTACTATCAAATTTCCTCTGATATCCATCCATTGTGTGAAATGACCAAAATGCCCTCCATTTACTTCTGGTTTCTTAGGGCATCACAGTAGCATTTTCGTAGTTTTGCACTTTGGCTCTTAGACTTTCTTCCTCTTCCAATTAATCATTTTCTTTACATAAATATGGCCACATCTTTTCCTAAACATCTCATATATTTTATTCAATCTGTACATACAACTTAGTACAGAAATTAGGGATGTTACATTTCTCTCCCCCTTAAAATAAATTCCGTCCTCGAAATTTACTTAGTACCTTAGTCAACAATCTTAAATATACATCCTCTTTAAATCTCTCTCTGCTTTATGACTAAGAATCGGGGTATCCATCTCTTACCTTTTATCTTATTATCTAGCGGAGTACTTTCAATATCCGCTTCATGTCCTTGCTGTCATTACACTTTTTGTATGAGTCAACTTAATTGGAGTTTATTTCTACTTCATCACGACACTTGATCTTGTGCTATGCATCTATTTGCTTATGGACAACTCCTTGTACTAGACTTGTACTAGACTTGAGACTTATACAAAGGCAAGGAGAGAAGGAGCCATTCAATGAATATTAGGCTAAATTTATTCGTCTTTCTCAACATTCCACTTATCTCTGACAAGTGGATGATGAATGCTGGATGATAGAGAGAATGATTAGAGGACTGAATGTTACATTGAAAGAGAAGATGACTCCCCAACGGTATAGTCAATTCAACAAAGCAGTGGAGGCATGTCGAATAATTGAAAACAGTCTAAATCATCAAATGTTATTCAAGCCAGTAAGCAAGGGGAATGTGACTCCTGAAAAGACCAATCAAAGCTGAGATGCTGGTAGTGTTAGTGGCTATAAGAAGAGAAAAAGGTAATGGCAGAATAAAAGGCCTAATCGAGGAAACTTTCGAGGTAATATTGGCAACCGGGACTCAAGGTTTCGAGTATGTGACAAGTATGGAAAGAATCATGGTGACAGGCCGTGTTTGATAGGACAGAATATTTGTTATACATGTGGAAAACCTGGACATTTCTCTAAGGATTATCCTCAATTAGTGAATAATCAAAGGCCACGAACTCAAGGTGGAGTGTTAGCACTTACAAGGGAGGATGCTCAGAAGTCACTCGAGATGATCCAATGTACAATTTATCTCAATAATCACTCTGTGATTGCTATGTTTGATTCGGGTATAAGTCATTCCTTTGTTTCTTATGAATGTGCTGAATGCCTAGTGAAACATCCTCCCTTAGATCCCTCAGAGTACACTTACGGAAGCGATATTAGCTCAATTATACCTTAACTTAAGCCCATAAATTAAAATTTTACTCTTAAGTTCCTTATTCTGAACCTTTACTTTGAGAACTAATTTATCTCATTATACACATCCAAATGAGGCTTATTACCTATCCACGTAATGCCCCAGATGTGTGCTACTGGCTCACCAAATTTCATGGCCAAACTCTTTCGTTTACTGGGTCAAACTGAGGTCAAAACACTGCTACCTCAGGACCTGCGAATTTCTCTCTCATAATTTCTCATACACAAATTGAATATGCCAAACAATATTTATTATTAAATAATAAATTGTTATATAACAGGGCATGTACAAAATCCTCATATCTCTATTACATCTCTTCCTGCCTGAAATACGGCAGTATAACTACTATACTTCATCTTTTATGAATAACTAATTTGTACTGATTCGGCAATTCCCCTATGAGAACTACCATTCTACGTAAGTACCCAAGAAAGACTGGATGAACCGGCTAGGTCCACTCACTTCCAGACTCCTTAGACAGTACCTACGTACACAGTACGTATCATCTCCTTTCTTTATTACTGATATTCTGTCATAATTTTGCCAGCATAACGGCGTCTTTCAGCATTCTCAAAATTCACTTTGACATAACCTCCCTGTAATGGGTTATACATAGGGATGAGATTCGGGGGAATCTCAGTAGTAACAACTATAACAATATATGTAATGCAGTGTGATGGTGCTTGCTTGTGATTGTGTACAGATAAGTATGCAGTGTGCTTTCGTACTCAATAATAACATATGATCATAGCATTATGTAGTAGAGCTTCAGACATAACATATAAGACAACAATCCAACCAAACAATAGCACATCAAATCACAAAGCCATTACATAAAAGCTAAGATTAGTTACTACCTTACTAGCTTAGCAGAATTCTATTATCTCTATTCTGCTTCCAGCTCTACCAGAACTTCCTTCTTTCTTTCTTTTCTTCATCTTTCTCTCTCTAGAACTTACTTCTCTCTTTTTATGGGCTCTTGGCCATGAAGATAATGGCAAGGGGGAGGGGGTATTTACCTCATCATGATGACATCATCATCCCCAATGACTCATCACTTATGACATCATCATGGGACACCTCACATGCTAGGTGGCGCAATGGTGGGGGCCTTGGGACACCTCACCAGCTGACTCAGCGTTTCCAGAGAATTCCAGAGCTTGTCCCAGAATCAACGACTGAGATCGTGCCATGTGTCCTTAACTTTTCTTCTCCCTCTAGATTAGTGCCATGTGGCTCCTTTAGGGCACCTTCCATGCCTTCCCATGGCTTCCAGATAAGTCCAAAGCTTTATCTGATCAATCCCCCGGTTACCACTTCGATCGGGTAACTTTACTTTATGGAAACAACATTAAAATAGTATTTTAATGCCACTTTAACTCACATATTCCTTGGGCTACGTTTTTGGGCTCTGGGAATGCTATCTTGGGCCCTGATCAAGCACAAGTACTCTGACGGCTCGATTCCTAAGAAACATCCATTGGCAAATTACCAAAATACCCTTGGTTCCTCTTTATTTACTTTAATGAATCTAGGGGCATTATTGTCTTTTCACATCTTACCAGAGTATTCTCTGACCCTGGTCAACTATCCAGATAACCTTTATTGACTGTATCACCTTAGCCAAATGACCAAAATACCCTTTACTCATTCTTTCACTATTTTATAACACAAGGGCATTTTCGTCATTTTACACCTTTTTCCGAACACCTGCCCCTTTTTCCCACTGAACTGATATCATGGGCCTGGGCCTCCCATGATGTCACTTATGGGCCTTAGAAACACTATATGGCTTCTAGCCACAGTCCGATCATCTCTATTCGGACTACTTTTCCTTTACTGATTATAACTGTAAATTCTCATCTTTAGGAATTTTTACAGAAAAATCGGACCTCAAATCAAAATTCTGTGACTCCTCATTCAACCCGGAATTCTTTTCTCTATCTCCCAGTATTTTTAGATATTAAATCCGGACCGGGCTATTTTGGCCTGAAAGTACGCTCGCACGCACAGTTTTCAAAATGACCATTTTATCCTTGGTTACTTTTCTTCTTTTCACTTAAGTCCCTTAACTTTCCATAATTCTTACATACTCATAGAGACCTCATATGCATATTTCACAGTTCAGTGAAATGATCAGTATAATTTTCTCTATTTTCTGGTAAACTATGGTACTCATCGGCTACCAGCCCGATCTTTCCCATAATTATGATTATGCCCCTTAATTCTCTTTCTGGCATCTTTACTTATCTTCTTATCCTTCATCTTAAGTTCTAGAAATTCTCTTTCAACAACTCATCCCCTGAACTCTTCGGAAGTCATTGTTAATTGAAAGGCTCGACAACCCGCCCATACTAGGTTATCTTCCTCAGGAGCCAACCCATATCTAGCTACCTGCAGAATTCCTAGGCTTAAGACTTAGGATATTCCTTACATTACTCTTTTTGAACCTAGGCGAACTGTCCCTATTTTATAGGTCAAAGACTTAACTCATCTTTAAATCCTGAAGGACTTAGCTCATCCCTCGGATTCCTACAAAATATAGGTAAGTGATCTGCCCATATCAGATTACTACCCTGGGACTACGGGTTTAGCAGCCTACCCATATCAGACTACCTCCCAGTTCTCCTAGACCCAAAAATTAGGATGTTACACCTAGGCCTTACAATAGCAAGTTGCATTATGCTATATGTGAGACAACTCCTACAAATGCTAAAATAGTTACATCTGATGTCTGTTTAAATAGTGTGGTTTTATATGAACATTGTTGCACTACTCTAGACTTAATATGTATGCCTTTCCAAAAAATTGATATCATAATCAGATTAAATTGGTTATCTTCTAATAACGTGATGCTGGACTGTAAGAACAAACCCTAGTTTTTGGTCCAAAGGCAACAAATTTGAGTTCAGAAGTAAGGCTAAATTTTATAACAGAGGCTCACACAGATAAATATTTACGAAAAGGATGTAAAAGGTATATGATCTTCTTTTCTGTTCAAACATAAATAGAAGAAGGGATTGAGGAGTTCCCAGTAGTCAAGGAATTTTCTGAAGTTTTTCTAAAGGAAATTCAAGGATTACCCCTAAGCGAGAAGTGGAGTTTACAATTGACATTGTGCTTGGAGCTGAAACAATATCTAAAGCCCCATATCGTATGGCTCCTAATGAAATGATTGAATTAAAGAAGCAGATTGAGGAGCTCTTAGAGAAAGTTTCATTAGACCCAGTGTTTTACCATGGGGTGCTCCATTGTTATTCGTTAAGAAGAAGGATGACAGTCTAAGGTTATGTATCGATTAAGGGAGTTGAATAAGATTACTGTTAAAAGAAGTACCCTCTTCCCAGAATTGATGACCTACTAGATCAGTTGGCTGGAGTAAGTTTATTCTCTAAAATTGATTTGAGATCAGGCTACCACCAACTCAGGATTAAATCAGATGATATCTCAAATACTGCTTTTAGGACTGTGTCATTTTGAATTTCTTGTGATGCCTTTTGGTCTGACGAATGCGCCTGCAATTTTTATGGATTACATGAACAGAATCTTTAGGCCTTATCTGGATCAATTTGTTGTGGTCTTCATTGATGATATACTAGTGTACTCCAAATCTGCTGAAGGGCATGAAAGGCACTTGAGAATTGTTCTTAGTACTCTTAAATAAAAACAACTCTATGCTAAGCTTAGTAAATGTGAGTTTTGGCTTCAAGAAGTCAAATTTCTCGGTCATGTTATATCCCATGAAGGGGTAGCTGTGGATCCTAGCAAAATTGAAGCAGTATTAAGTTGGGAGCAGCCAAGGACAGTGATAGAGATTAGAAGTTTTCTGGGCTTAGCAGGGTATTATAGAAGATTTATTAAGGATTTTTTCTCGAATTGCCTTGCCGTTAACCAAGTTGACTAGAAAGAACCAGTAGTGCAAGTGGGATAAGAAGTACGAGACTAGTTTTCAAGAATTGAAACAGAGGTTAACCACTACTCCCGTGCTAATTATTCTAGATCTAACTCATACATATGTGGTCTATACTGATGCTAGTAAGCAGGGGTTGGGATGTGTGTTAATGCAGCAAGGTCGAGTAGTAGCCTACGCCTCTCGACAATTAAAGCCACATGAAGAAAATTATCCCACTCATGATCTGGAACTTGCAGTGGTAGTCTATGCTCTTAAGATATGGAGACATTATTTGTATAGAGCTACCATAGAATTGTATTGTGACCACAAAAACCTTAAGTATCTGTATGATCAAAAAGAATTGAATATGAGACAGCAAAGATGGATGGAATTGTTGAAAGGTTATGATTTCTAGATTAAATACAATCCAGGCAAAGCAAATGTGGTAGCTGATGCTTTAAGTAGAAAAGTGTAGGTGGCAAGTCTGATGATCAAAGAATTGAAATTAGTAGAAGATGTCAGAGATTGGAGTCCTTTATACCAAATGCAGATGACGGAGAATCCTTATGGAGGAGTGCAGGTCAGAGCTTTCATTGAAGATGAGATCAAAGAAGCTCAAAAGCATGACAAGCTCGCAGCAATTTTTAAAGATAAGTTAAGAAGAGGAAAAACTAAAAGTTTTGAAGTCTCCCAAGATGGATTGCTACGATTTAGGGGAAGACCGTATATCCCTAAGACCATGGTATTAAAAGAGAAAATTTTAGATGAAGCACATAAAAGCCGATATATAATACATTCAGGTATGACTAAGATGTATCATGATGTTAAAAGTCTATTTTGGTGGCCTAGATTAAAGAAAGATGTTGTGGCTTATGTATCAAAATGTTTGACATGTCAGAAAGTAAAAATTGAACATCAGAAGCTAATAGGAAAATTTTAACCTTTAGATATTCTTGAGTGGAAATGGGATAGTATTGCCATGGATTTTGTTGAAGGACTACCCATGACTCTGACTAAGCATAATGCAATATGGGTGATAATTGATCGATTGACAAAGTCAGCTCATTTCCTGGCAATAAATAAGAGAGATTCTCTAGAGAAGCTGGCGAAGTTGTATAGAAAAGAGATTGTTAGGCTGCATGGTGTCCCAAGTAGTATTGTGTCAGACAGAGACCCCAGATTTACATCAAATTTTTGGAGAGCTTTACATAAAGAAATAGACACTACTCTCAGATTTAGTACAGCCTATCATCCTCAGAAGGATGGTCAGTCTGAGAGAACAATTCAGACATTAGAAGATATGCTAAAAGCTTGTGTTTTGGATTTCAAAGGAAGTTTGGATGTCCATCTGCCACTATTATAATTTGCTTATAACAATAGTTATCAGACTAGTATTTAGATGGCCCTATTTGAAGTACTCTATAGACGTAAGTGTAGATCTCCATTGTGTTGGTTAGAGTTAAGCGAGAGAAGAATGTTTGGTCCTGATATAGTAGATCAAACTGCAACATAGATTGACATGATGAGAAAAAGATTGTTGACGTCTCAAAGTAGATAGAAAAGTTATGCTGATGTCAGAAGGAAACCATTGGAGTTTGAAGAAGGAGAACATGTATTTCTTAAGTTGACTCCAACTACGGGAGCCGGATGATCAATCAAGGTAAAGAAGTTGCATCCTAAATACATAGGACCGTTTCAGATCCTCATGAAAATAGGGTCGGTAGGGTATAGGTTAGCTCTTTATCCAAATCTCAGTCAGATACATGATGTATTTCATGTTTCCCAATTAAAGAAGTATGTTCCAGATTCATCACATGTGATTGAACAAGATGAGGTCGCGCTGCGAGATGACCTAACCTATGAGGTTGGACTGGTACAAATTATTGATCGAAAGGTCAAGCAGCAGCAAAATAAACAAATTTCTTTAGTCAAAGTGGTATGGAAAGGATTGACTGAGAACGAAGCTACATGGGAAGCAAAGGAAAGAATGAAGGAGACGTATCCTGAGTTATTTCTTTAGTATGTATATATTATCAATTTTGAGGACAAAATTTGTTTTAAAGGGGAAAGAAATGCCATATCCCTAATTTTCTTATCTGGTATGTATGTACAGTTTGTAAATAATATATATGAGATTCTGTAAGGAAAATGTTGCAGATCAAGGAAGTAAAGGGATTAAATTGTGAATAATGGAGAGTTCAAGGACCTAAAGTGGAATTTATAAAAGTTCTAGGGCCAAAATAGACGGTAGACATAAATGTTAGGCAATTAAATGTAATTTCAAAAAGTTTAAGGACTTAAATGTAAATTATTAAAAGTTCAAGGGGCAAAAGTGTAATTATGAAGAAATTAAACCAGAAAATGCCCAAAACTGGCCAGGAATATATTAGTCCCAAATTTTACCAGTAAATAGAGAAAATTATTCTGGTCAGTTTAACGTCGTACAGAATTTTGATTTGAGATCCTGATGAATTGATATGAATTTATGAAGTTAGGAAAAATTATTACAGTATTTTTTTGACCTCAGAATCAGATGAAATTTTATGACAAATTCTTATAATTAATATGAGAATTTATAAAACTGACAGAGTAAGAAAAGGAGTCCTGTAGAATTTGTAATAGAATTTACAATAGAATAAAATATACGATAAATACTTTCGTGAGAGGTTTCTTAGGATTTATGCCATAAAGATAGTGGACCCTTATAAAGGCCCAAGATGGCATCCTAAAGGCCCAGTAAGGTAAATGAACAGTTATGTGGGCCAGTGTCCAGAGGAACTGTAACATCCCAATTTTTGGGTCTAGGAGAACTGGGAGGTAGTCTGATATGGGCAGGCTGCTAAACCCGTAGTCCTAGGGTAGTAATCTGATATGGGCATATCTCTTACCTATATTTTGTAGGAATCCGAGGGATGAGCTAAGTCTCTCATGATTTAAAGATGAGTTAAGTCTTTGACCTACAAAATAGGGACAGTTCACCTAGGTTCAAAAAGGAATGTAAGGAATATCCTAAGTCTTAAGCCTAGGAATTCTGCAGGTAGCTAGATATGGGCTGGTTCCTGAGTAAGATAACCTGATATGGGCTGGTTGTCGAGCCTTTCAATTAACAATGACTCCCGAAGAGTTCAAGGGATGAGTTGTTGAAAGAGAATTTAGAGAACTTAAGATGAAGGATAAGAAGATAAATAAAGATGTCAGAAAGAGAATATAGGGGCATAATCGTAATTATAGGAAAGATTGGGCTGGTAGCCGATGAGTACCATAGTTTACCAGAAAATAGAGAAAATTATGCTGATCATTTCACTGAACTGTGAAATATGCATATGAGGTCTCTATGAGTATGTAAGAATTATGGAAAGTTAAGGGACTTAAGTGAAAAGAAGAAAAGTTTCCCGGGGCAAAATGGTAATTATGGAAAATTCAGCCAAAAGTGGCTTAGAACTGCCCGGAAGCATTTCAAGTCCCAAATTCCATCAGTAGATAGAGGAAATGATGCTGGTTAATCCAGCTTAATACAGGAATTTTATCAGGACTTCAGATAGCCGAAATTTATCTGATAGTCTAAAAGTATAAAAAATTCTTATCAGATATCCTAGACCTCAGATATGAGTGAAAAACTGCAGGAAGATGCGTCCTGTAGAGACGGATGTCAGGGAATTGACAGAATACCGAAAGGAGGTCTATAGAAAAAGTTATTCACAAATTAGTGTATTGAGACGGGAGTTTGTGACCTCCGGGTATCCGATTGGGAGATTTATCGGTATTCAAATTGAGACTGAATGAGCTCAGATGACATCAGTCAGAGGCCCGTGATGACACAAAGGGATGTCTAGAGTCAGTATGGCAGTCTATATGATAAAAGGGGATGGTGTCTGGAAAAGTGTACAAAATGACGAAAATGCCCTTATGTTATAAAATAGTGAAAGAATGAGTAAAGGGTATTTTGGTCATTTGGCTAAGGTTAGACAGTCAAGATAGGGTATCTGGATAGTTGACCAGGGTCAGAGAATACTCTAGTAAGATGTGAAAAGACAATAATGCCTCTAGACTCATTAAAGTAAATAAAGAGGAACCAAGGGCATTTTGGTAATTTGCCAAGGGATGTTTCTTGGGAATCGAGCCATCAGAGTACTTGACCTTGATCAAAGACCCAAGATAACATTTCCAGAGTGCAAAAACGTAGACAAAGGAATATGTGGGTTAAAGTGGCATTAAAATAATATTTTAGTGCTGTTTACATAAAGTAAAGTTATTCGGTTGACGTGATAACCGGGGAATTGATCTGAGCCATTCATCGTGAATCGATCTGATCCATCCATTCCACCTTACCTCAAGTATAAATACCCCCTCCCCCTTGCCATTTCATTCACGGCTCAAAGCAAGAAAATGGAGAGAGAAGTGAGTTCTAGAGAGAGAAAATGGGAGGAAGAAAGAATGAAGTTCTGGCTGAGCAGGAAGCAGTATAGAGATAGTAGAGTTCTGCTAAGCTAGTAAGGTAGTAACTAGTCCTAGCTTTTATGTAATGGCTTTGTGATTTGATGTGCTATTGTTTGGTTGGATTGTTGTCTTATATGTTATGTCTGAAGCTCTACTACATAATGCTATGATCATATGTTATTATTGAGTATGGAAGCACGTACTGTGTACTGTGTACGTAGGTACTGTCTAAGGAGTCTGGAAGTGAGTAGACCTAGTCGGTTTATCCAGTCTTTCCTGGGTACTTACGTAGAATGGTAGTTCTCACGAGAATTACCGAATCAGTACAGATCAGTTATTTTTAAAGATGAAGTATAGTAGTTATACTGCCGGATTTCAGGCAGGAAAGATGTTATAGAGATATGAGGATTTTGTTCATGCCCTTTTTGTATGACAATTTATTATTTAATAATAAGTATTGTTGGCATGTTCAACTTGTGTATGAGGAATTAAGAGAGAAATTCGTAGGTCCTGAGGTAGCGGTGTTCTGACCTCAGTTTGACCTAGTAAAGGGAAGAGTTTGGCCACGAAATTTGGTGAGCTAGTAGCACACATCTGGGGCATTATGTGGATAGGTAATAAGCCTCATTTGGATGTGTAGAATGAGATAAATCAGTTCTCAAAGTAAAGGTTCAGAATAAGGAACTTAAGAGAAAATTTTAAATTTTTGGGCTTAAGTTAAAATATAATCGAGCCAATATCACTTCCGCAAGTGTACTCTGAGGAGTCTAAGGGTGGATGTTTCAGGAACCCCGAAAAATGCAAAATTACAAAAATGCCCCTGTGTTGTAATAATGACAAGAGATGAATGGAGGGCATTTTGGTCATTTTGGATAGGCCAAAATGCCAAGGCAAGTATAGGGATGATTAATTAGAGTCAGTATATGCCTTGATAGGGTATAAAGAGGTGTGAAATGACAATTATGCCCTTAGGGTTAATATAGTGTAAGAAAGTGCACCAAGGGTATTTTGGTCATTTCTCAAGGGATGGTTAGCAGATAAATACTCAGTCTAACAATGTTAATGGGAGGAAAAACCTAAACACTGGTTTTCATGATAGAATACATATTCTGGAATATTATAAAAATTGGGAACATAAAACAGTCTGGTTTTTGTGAAACTGACTAGATCAGTACCGGACTAGAATTTTTCCTATCAATATTTTCCCATTATTTGCGCCAAACATAGCCCTTTATGATGTCATTAATAAGGCTTCTAGGGCAAGCTTCTTGGAAGGTGGATTATGGACCATTAGATCAAATAGTAACCAAAGCAATCTTGGCCTTCCATTTCCACTCAACTTTTTCTATATATACCCCCAATTTCAGACCTGATTTGGCAGCTTAGAAACCTTAGGGAACCTTTTCCAAAATTTTCTTTGGAGCAAGAAAGAAGCATACACCTTGGACCAAGAAGTAAGGTAACTAGTTCATTTAATCTTGGACTTTATTCTAGGAAGTTTGCTCTTGGTTTTAAGAGGTTTTTGTGACATTTTCCCTCGATGTTGCTGCTGGACATGCTGTTCATATGTGATAGGAATATGAGTTATATGTTATGGACAACTTAGAAAAGCTTAAACAAGTTAGAATCAAGTGATATTGGCTTGGAAATCCAAGTATGCATGTAAATAGAATTTGTGTTCTTGGCTACCACTGTATAAATCACTATTCATATGTTAGAATTTTATGATTTTGATGCTTTCAATGTGTTTAAAATGGAAAGTTTTGTGGGGATAAAGTAGAGGAACAAGTAGTAGAAGCATTGAAATCAAAATGAGAATTTTTGAAAAATTTAGGAGGCATTTAAGTTCTATATAGTAGCCAAGGATGTGATTTGATTTTTGAAATTCTGATTTAATATTTGGATTCTACATGAAAAATTATGTGGAAATGAACTATGAGAATTTATTTTAGAAAGATGGAAGTATAAGTCATAATTAGACAAAGAATGGAATATAGTGAGAACCTAGTCTTGGAATTGTTTTGAAGTTAAGTTGTAACTTGATGTTACTTTGTAATGGCTAGGTTTTGACATTTGTGTGGGAAGAAGACCATCTCAAGAAGAGTGTAACAAGGATAACTTAAGAGGTAGCAAGAATACCTAACTATAATTTTATGTTTGTTTGACTTTATGCTTGCTTGTTAGTTATGATTCTTGGTTGAGCTTAAGAAGATGTTTTGATGATGATGATGAAGTATGAATGATTGCAACTCCTTGCAACTAATGTTTGGACAATATGCATGTTAGAGTTTGCATATGTATGATTATAAAGTAGCTCCCATATCATGATAACATGTTAGGCATTTAATCAAGCATGCATGTTGTTATAGTTTGTATGACTTACTATTGAGATTTCTATGAAATCTCATTCTTTCCATATACATAACCATATTATAGGCGCTGGAACATCTCAAGGAAAAAGGGTAAATATGGATGGTTGAACTTGTATAATAAGTTAAATTGATTACTTGACCTTATGAGATGACATTATGGGATGCATAGTATATGATACTGTGTATGTATTTTGAGGCAGTACTCTTGTGACGATAGTTTCCATGACTTAACCAACGCATTTTGACGTGAAATTTGGCATGAAAATATTTAAGATATAGAGGTTTAAATGGACACAAAGAATGCCTCTATTGGTTAAGTATTTGATTTATTATGATTTTTTAAATTTGGAAATAAAATCTGGAACAAGATAAAATGAGCAACCAGAGGCTGTGAGGTTCATGTGCGAATTTCAAATAGCAAATGAACGAGTCTTTCCACGAAATTGTGTGAGCTTAAAGACAACAATTGGAGCTTTAAATCCATAGCTAAAACATCTCATTTGGATAAGTGAACAAGGAGAAATGAATTTTTGAATATAAGGTAAGGAAACTGGAACTTCTAGATTTACCAAATGAATAGTATTTTTCAACGAATAAACTGATTTCATTTCAGCAAGCAAACCCTCAATTTCATATTTTTCTATCAAATTTCAATTTTTCTAGATTTAATTATGAAATTTTAGTCTGTATTCTGAAATACCAAAATGAACAGTGCCAAGTGAACAGTAACTGAGAACCCTTTTCTTGATAATTCATATTTCTAAGTTAAAGAGGCATTTAATTGATGCAAGCTACTTCCAATTAAGTATATTTGAGGGTGAAATTAAGGATACGACAAGTCACCTTCAATATGAATGAAGCAATGAAATATCCTTTTAATAATTCTACTTTTGCTGGGTTGAATGCTATTGATTATGCTCTTTGTAACATCCCGATTTTTGGGTCTAGGAGAACTGGGAAGTAGTCTGATATGGGCAGGCTGCTAAACCCGTAGTCCCAGGGTAGTAATGTGATATGGGCGGATTACTTACCTATATTTTGTAGGAATCCGTGGGATGAGCTAAGTCCTTCAGGATTTAAAGATGAGTTAAGTCTTTGACCTACAAAATCAGGATAGTTCACCTAGGTTCAAAAGAGGAATGTAAGGAATATCCTAAGTCTTAAGCTTAGGAATTCTGTAGGTAGCTTGATATGGGCTGGCTCCTGTGTAAGATAACCTGATATGGGCGGGTTGTCGAGCCTTTCAATTTACAATGACTCCCGAAGAGTTCAGGAGATGAGTTGTTGAAAAAGAATTTCTAGAACTTAAGATGAAGGATGAGAAGATGAGTAAAGAGGCCAGAAAAAGAACATAGGGGCATAATTGTAATTATAGGAAAGATCGGGCAGGTAGTCGATGAGTACCATATTTTACCAAAAAATAGAGAAAATTATTCTGATCATTTCACTGAACTGTGAAATGTGCATATGAGGTCCCGATGAGTATGAAAGAATTAGAGATGTGACTAAGGGTAAAATGGTCATTTTGAAAAGTGTGCGAGTGAGCGTACTGTCAGGCCAAAACAGCCCGATCTGGATTAAATATCTGAAAATACCGGGTGATAGAGAAATGAATTCCGGGTTGAATGAGGAGTCATGGAATTTTGATTTGAGGTCCCGATTTTTCTGTAAAAATTTCTGAAGATGGGAATTTACATTATAATCGGTAAAGGAAAAGTAGTCCGAATAGAGATGATCGGGCTGTGGCCAGAGGCCATATAGTATTTTTAAGGCCCATAGTGACACTAGGGAAGGCCCAGGCCTAAGATATCAGTTCAGTGGTAAAAGGGGCCGGTGTCCGGGAAAAAGATGTAAAATGACGAAAATGCCCTTATGTTATAAAATAGTAAAAGAATGAGTAAAGGGTATTTTGGTCAATTGGCTAAGGTTAGTCAGTCCAGACAGGGTATCTGGATAGTTGACCAGGGTCAGAGAATACTCTGGCAAGGTGTGAAAAAACAATAATGCCCCTAGACTTAGTAAAGTAAAGAAAGAGAGACTAAGGGTATTTTGGTAATTTGCCAAGGGATGTTTCTTAGGAATCGAGCCATCAGAGTACTTGAGCTTGATCAGGGCCCAAGATAGCAGTCCTAGAGTGCAAAAACGTAGCCCATGAATTATGTGAGAAAAAGTGGCATTAAAATAATGTTTTTGTGACTTTTCAATAAAGTAAAGTTACTCGGTTGGCGTGATGACCGGGGAGGTGATCAGATAAGGTCCTGGACTTATCTGGAGGCCATTGGAGGGCGAAAAAGGTGTCCTCATGGGACCCACAAGGCGCCACATGGCATGAGTATAAGGAAAGTAGAAAAGCTAGAGACACGTGGCACGATCCCAGCCGTGTATTCCGGTGCAAGACTCTGGAATTCTCTTGAAGCGCTGAGTCAGCTGGTGAGTGTCCCGTGGACCCCACCATTACGCCACCTAGCTTGTGAGGTGTCCCTTGATGATGTCATAAAGTGATGAGTCATGAAGAGGATGATGTCACCACAATGACATAAGCAAAACTTGGTGGGCAAGCAAAGCGATCTGAGCCGCTCGTTGAGAATTGATCTGGACCATTCATTCTCCCTTGCCTCAAGTATAAATACCCCCCACCCCCTTGCCATTTGCATCACGGCCAAGAGCCCTTTAAGAGAGAGAAGGAGCTTTACAGAGAGAAAGTGAGAGGAAGAAAGAAAGAAAGGAAGTTCTGGCGGAGCTGGAAGCAGGATAGAGATAGTAGAGTTCTGCTTAGCTAGCCAGGTAGTAACTAATCCTAGCTTTTATGTAATGGCTTTGTGATTTGATGTGCTATTATTTGGTTGGATTGTTGTCTTATATGTTATGCTTGAAGCTCTACTACATAATGCTATGATCATATGTTATTATTGAGTATGGAAGCACGCAGCATACTTATCTGTACAGGGAGGTTATGTTGAAGTAAATTTTGAGAAGGTTTAAAGACGCCGTTATGCTGCTAAAATTACGGCAGAATTAGGATAGGATAAGTTGATATGTACTATGTACGTAGGTACTATCTAAGGAGTCTGGAAGTGAGTGGACCTAGCAGGTTCATCCAGTCTTTCCTGGGTACTTACGTAGAATGGTAGTTCTTACGGGAATTACCTAATCAGTACAAGATCAGTTATTTGTAAAGATGAAGTATAGTAGTTATACTGCCGAATTTCAGGCAGGAAAGATGTAATAGAGATATGAGGATTTTGTGCATGCCCTGTTGTATAACAATTTATTATTTAATAATAAATATTGTTTGGTATGTTCAACTTGTGTATGAGGAACTAAGAGAGAAAATTCGCAAGTCCTGAGGTAACAGTGTTCTGACCTCAGTTTGACCTAGTAAACGGAAGAGTTTGGCTACGGGATTTGGTGAGCCAGTAGTACACATCTGGGGCGTTACGTGGATAGGTAATAAGCCTCATTTGGATGTGTAGAATGAGATAAAGCAGTTTTCAAAGTGATGGTCTAGAATAAGGAACTTAAAAGTAAAATTTTAAATTTCTGGGCTTAAGTTGAGATATAATTAGCCTACATCACTTCCGCAAGTGTACTCTGAGGGATCTAGGGAAGGATGTTTCACTGTTGAAGAGACCAGGGATGAGTGTGAATTGAGTTTGCATGATGGGTATGATTCTATACTACATAATTTCTAAAATTCCCATGAAGCATCTCAGGAGCATGTTGATTCAAATTCATCTTTGAGTGCTTATGATGACTATTTTTGCATTTCATTTTTCTGTTTATTCTTTTTCTTGTTCTTGTGAAAGCAATGCATCATGTTTCAATTGCTTAGATGTAAATAGCATCCTTTTAGTTTCTCAAGATTTCTCATTCTCATCAAATTTTGATTCAATTTTGTCATTTACAAGTGATAATGCTTTTGTAAAGGAATTGTTGAGTGACTTAACATGAATACAAGACATTATGGAAGCTGGAAGTAGAACAAATTAAGAAGGGTCGAGCTTATGTGATCTCAACTAGCGACGTGGAGATCTTCAAGTCGCGACTAGATATAAACTTGCTAAGGGAGAGACTCTCTGTGGAAAGGACTCGCGACAAGATGATTGTTTTGTCATGAACATAAACTCCCAAGACTTTTTGTCGTGACCAAAAATTCTATAGACACTCTCTATCAATTTGGGTTACGACGGGAAGTTGAAGACAACCCTGAGAGGTCGCGAATTTGAATGTCATATACAACTGGTGAACTTCAAATTTCTATAGTTCCACATTCCAATGTTTTGGTTAAAGGGCCAATATGTTCTAACTCTACTGTTCCTTAGCCAATATGTTCTAACTCTACTGTTCCTTACTCGCATTCTAAGATTACATCTCATACTTTAAGATTTCTTAATGATTTGATCTTTGATTATGATGTAGTATGAAGGACAATGCATTCAACTATGTTGCAGCTATAGACCAACCTAAGCTTGGCGCAACGCTTGAAGAGATTAAAATCAAGATGGAGAGTCTGAATGAGCTGAACATGAGAAACCTCCAAGAATCTACAAAGGGGAGTATTTCTAATTTAACTGATTCCCCTCATCTCATCCCTTCTATTGTTCAACCACCATAATTAGAGTTAAAAGATTTACCTTCTAATATTAAGTATGCTTATCTTGAGCCGGACTTGAAATTGCTAGTAATAATTTCTAGTTCTTTAACTGTTAGTGAAGAGTCTAGGTTATTAAGCGTGCTTAGGAAGAATAGAGAGGCTTTGGGTTGGCAATTAGCTTATATAAAAGGGATAGATGCCACTGTTTGCACTCATAGGATTTTGCTTAATGAAGATTCTAAGCCAATTAAATAACCCCAAAGGAGATTGAACCCATTGATCTCTGATGTTGTTAGGAAGGAAATTAGTAAATTACTGAAGGCAGGGATCATTTATACTATTTCAGATAGTGAATACGTATCTCCTGTTCATGTAGTGCCTAAAAAAAGTGGAATGACAGTAGTAAAGAATGAGAATAATGAATTGATACCTACTAGAGTACAAAATTCATGGAGGGTTTGTATTGATTATTGGAAGTTGAATGACTCTACTAGGAAAGATCATTTTCCCTTACCTTTTATTGATCAAATGCTTGAGAGATTAATAGGGAAAAGTCATTATTGTTTCCTAGATGGGTATTTAGGATATTTCCAGATTCAATAGACCTTAGGGTCCAAGAAAAGACCACATTTACATGTCCCTTTAGTATATATGCTTATAAGAGAATGCCATTTAGTTTATGTAATGTCCTGGGATATTTCAGTGTTGTATGCTTTCTATATTTGCTAATTTCATTGAAAAATGTATGGATGTGTTCATAGATGTATGCTTTCTATATTTGCTAATTTCATTGAAAAATGTATGGATGTGTTCATAGATGATTTTACTATATATGGCAATTCTTTTGATTAGTGTCTAAAGAGTCTTGATAAAATGGTTACTAGATGTATTGAGAAAAAATTGGTTTTGAACTTTAAAAAGTGTTATTTCATAGTTGATCATGGAATAGTACTTAGACATCTTATATCTAGCAAGGGAATTGAGGTGGATAAAACAAAAATTGAATCAATTTCCTCGTTGCCCTACCCCATAACTTTAAAAGAACTACGATCTTTTCTGGGGCACTTTAGATTTTATAGAAGATTCATCAAAAACTTTAGCAAAATTGCTTTGCCACTCTTAAAGCTTCTTGATGAGGCTGTCGGATTGTCGTCGTCCGGCCCCTCATATTAAAGTAATTGCACCCAATATAATGTAGTATAAGGCACAACCCTATCGTTCTTCTCAAGGAGCCTTTTTATTAGAAACCTAGCAAATTGGATGTCAAAATTAATGGTAAACCTGAGTAGTAGTAAAAATGGTTTTGGGGTTTTGCGTGCTTAATGCAATAAAAATAAAGGTGCAGAAAAGTAGATATTTTTGTGGATTTTTTATTGAGATGAAAAGAGTTGGTTTGTTGAAGAAATATGTAATGGTAGACTCTTGATGATGAAAACTTATATATCCTTACTCTTATATTAAATCGGAGTTTTAAATTACTAAGTCTCAAAGAAAAATCTCAATCGATCGATTGAGTCCAGAACCCTAATACTCCTTAAACTCCTTTGATCAAAGCGAGTTTAAGAACTTATTAGTGAATTGTTAGAAACACTTAGTGAAACATCCTCCTTTAAACATCTCAGAGTACACTTACGAAAGTAATCTGAACTTTATTATATCTCTTTCTGCCAAAAATCCTGGCAGAAGATAACTGTACTGATTCGGTAAGTCCCATGAGAACTACCATTCTACGTAAGTACCCAGGAAAGACTGGATGAACTGGCTAGGTCCACTCACTTCCAGCCTCCTTAGACAGCACCTACGTACACAGTACTTTTGATATTCTGCCAGTATAATAGCATTCTCTAGTAAATATCCTTAATCTCAATCCTTAAACTTTGACCTTAAATTTTGAGCTTAAACCTTAACCTTACTTATACTCAATTGGAATTATTTTAGAACATTGGAATACCTCTTAACCTCAAAAACATGTATTTCCAAGAGTTGGGCTTATGGGTACTGTTTACCGTCACTGTTCACTGGGTAATTCTAGATTACAGCCTAAACTTTGGAAATTCATAATTAAATATAGAAAAATCATATTTAGGTGATTCCAATTTTTAATGAAATATATTTCCTTTAAATTTGATAGAAAAATATGAAAATGAGGTTTACTTGTCCATATCAAATCAGTTTATTCATTGAATTTTACTGTTCATTTGGTAAATCTGGAAGTTCCAGTTTCTTTGCCCATTTTCAAAAATTCATTTCTCCTTGTATACTTATCCAATTGATTCTAATTACCTATGGATTTAAATATCATAATGTTTACTTTAAGCTCACCAAATATCACGGTCAAACTCATTCATTTACTATATGAAAACCGCGTAGGAACCTTACTGTATCGGATGACTTGTTTTATCTTGATCCAGAGTTTAAGTCCAATTTTGAAAAATCATATCAATTTGAAAACGTAACCAAATTACGCGTTCTTGATGTCCAATTAAATCTCTGGATCTTATCTATGTTCATGCCAAATTTCACATAAAAAATCACTGGATAAGCTGCTCAAACTATCGCTGGAAGTAGACTGCCTCTCATCGGATCCAGTGCATGCATACATTATACATACCAATATATCATCACATAAATTAAAGGCATACTTTCCAAGTCATACACCATTCATACATCCACAATTACCTCCTTCCTTGTGATGTTCCAGCACCTAGATCATGGTTATGGGGGGTGAGATTCGGGGAAATCTCAGTAGCAAACAATACCAAACAATGCATGTATTAATGTAAAGACTTGTGCTTGCTTGTGAAAGTGTTACTATAGTGTGATGAGCATGCTTCCATGTATCATATGAAATACAATTGGCCAAAGTAACCATAAGAACAGAGCTTCAATCATCTACACATATACACACAATTCAATCAAGCCATAGCACAATCCAGCATACATTCAATGCATACAAGTTTAGGGTAAGCTCACACTACCTTGGATTTAAGCTCTCTTTCTTATGCTTGCACTTGCTTCCCAAGCTTTTCAATCATGAAGCTTTTTGGTCAATCATTCCCCAACACCTTCTTAGAGGTTTCAAGGTCCTAAACACATTCATATTCATTACATAATCTGAAACATCCTTCCTTAGACTCCTCAGAGTACACTTGCGGAAGCAACATTAGCTTGATTATATCTTAACTTAAGCCCAGAAATTAAAATTTCTACTCTTAAGTTCCTTATTCTGAACCTTTAATTTGAAAATTAATTAATCTCATTCTACACAACCAAATGAGGCTTATTACCTATCCACGTAATGCCCCAGATGTGTACGACTGGCTCACCAAATTTCGTAGCCAAAACTCCTTCGTTTACTAGGTCAAACTGAGGCCAGAACACTGCTACCTCAGGACCTGCGAATTTCTCCCTTAATTCACCATACATAAATTGAATATGCCAAACAATACTTATCATTGAATAACATAATGTCATACAGCATGGCATACACAACAAGACATATACATAATCTTGCTATCTCTATTACATCTCTTTCTGCCTAAACTCCGGCAGCATAACCGCTACGCTTTATCTGTACAAAGAACTGAACTGTACTGATTCGGTAATCCCCTCATGAGAACTACCATTCTACGTAGTACCCAGGAAAGACTAGATGAACCGGCTAGGTCCACTCACTTCTAGCCTCCTTAGACAGCACTACGTACACAGTACTTATCATATACTGATGTTCAGTCTTTACTTCGGCAGCATAACGGCGTCTCTTAGGATTCTCAAAATCCACTTCAGCATAACCTCCCTGTAATGGGTTATGGATGGGGATGAGATTCGGGGGAATCTCAGTAGCAACAATCATAACAATATATGTAATGCAGTGTGATAGTGCTTGCTTGTGATTGTGTACAGATAAGTATGCTGCGTGCTTCCATACTCAATAACATATGATCATAGCATTGCAGTAGAACTTCAAGCATAACATATAAGACAACAATCCAACCAAACAATAGCACAACAAATCACAAAGCCATTACATAAAAGCTAGGATTAGTTACTACCTCAAAAGCTTAGCAGAGCTCTACTATCTCTATTCTGCTTCCAGCTCCGCCAGAACTTCCTTTCTTTCTTTCTTCCTCTCACTTTCTCTCTCTAGCACCTCCTCCTCTCTCTAAAAGGCTCAAAACCGTGGGATGCATGAAATGGGAGGGGGAGGGGGTATTTATAGTTTCCTTCAATGGCATTCCTGTAATTTTGAAGCCATATGAACTTGTGGTCCTGGTTTTTCCTGGAATTTCCTATTTTCTTTTATTCCTTTTTACTGCATCATGCATGACATCATCCAGGACACCTCACCGGGACACCTCATCGCCACATTCTTCACATGTCACAATTCCTGGACACCTCATCAGCTGACTCAGCAGTTCAGTCCAATCCAGTACCGGTCCAGAGTCTTGCACCGTAATACGTGTCCTTAACTTTTCTTCTGCCTCTAAGATGACGCCATGTGGCATCTGGAAGGGACCTTTCACGCCTTCCAATGCTATCCAGATAAGTCCCGGACTTTATCTGATCACCTCCTCGGTTATCGTGCCGACCGAGTAACTTTACTTTATTGAAACAACATTAAAGTAGTATTTTAATGCCAATTTTTCTCACATATCACTGGGCCTACGTTTTTGGGCTCTGGGTATGTTATCTTGGATCCTGATCAAGCTCAAGTACTCTGATGGCTCGATTCCCAAGAAACATCTCTCGGCAAATTACCAAAATACCCTTAGTCTCTCTCTCTTTACTTTATTAGGTCTAGGGGCATTATTGTCTTTTCCCATCTTACCAGAGTATTCTTTGACCCTGGTCAACTATCCAGATAACTTCCCTGGACTGTCTAACCTTAGGCAAATGACCAAAATACCCTTTACTCATTCTTCAGCTGTTCTATAACATAGGGGCATTTTCGTCATTTTGCACCTTTTTCCCGGACACCGGCCCCTTTTACCACTGAACTGATATTATGGGCCTGGGCCTTCCCTGGTGTCACTAAAGGCCTTAGAAACACTATACGGCCCCCTGGCCACAGTCCGATCATCCCTATCGGAACTGCTTTTCCTTTACCGATTATAACTGTAAATTCCCATCTTCAGGAATTTTTACAGAAAAATCGGGACCTCAAATCAAAATTCCGTGACTCCTCATTCAACCCGGAATTCTTTTCTCTATCTCCCGGTATTTTCAGATATTTTATCCGGACCGGGCTGTTTTGGCCTGAAAAAGCACTCACGCGCACACTTTTCCAAAATGACCATTTTACCCCTGGTCATATTTCTAATTCTTTCATATACATAGAGACCTCATATGCACATTTCACAGTTCAGTGAAATGATCAGCATAATTTTCTCTATTTTCTGGCAAAATATGGTACTCATCGGCTACCGGCCCGATCTTTCCCATAATTACGATTTTGCCCCTGCATTCTCTTTCTGGCCTCTAATCTCATCTTCTTATCCTTCATCTTAGGTTATAGAAATTCTCTTTCAATAACTCATCCCCTAAACTCTGGGAGTCATCGTTAATTGAAAGGCTCGACAACCCGCCCATATCAGGTTATCTTACACAGGAGCCAGCCCATATCAAGCTACCTGCAGAATTCCTAGGCTTAAGACTTAGGATATTCCTCACATTCCTCATCTTGGACCTAGATGAACTGTCCCGATCTCCTAGACCAAAAATCGGGATGTTACATAATCCATGAGGACCATGAACTCAAACACTACTCAAGACTACCTCTCTTGAACCTTTAACTTGCTTTAACTAACATAACTTTCTTTAATCTTTGCCAATTAACTTGGCCTTTGAATCAATTGATGTCTTGACCTTACCCTATACAATTTCACCTTTTGAATCCATTTATGAACTCAAAATAACCAAATTCCAGCAACAATGCACTGTTCTGTACAGATTTGGAAAAGCATACATAGTTCTTCCAAAAATTCTCATTTTGATTCCAATGCTTCCCATACTTGTTCCTCCACTTTACCCCCACACAAAATCTCATTTTAAGACCATTGGAAGCATCAAAATCATGAAATTCAAATCACTGTTCATGCGAGTGAACAGTACCGTGAGGAATTTTGAACATTATAACCTTTAATTCCAATAGTTTCCAAGGTTCAAAACCTTTCCAATCCTACACAAAATCATCATATAAACTCAATGGAAGCATTAAATCATTGAAATTCCATTTTCTTCTATCATGAACAATGCAAACCGAAATGGTAAAGTCAAGAACATCAACTTACTTCACAACCAAGCATGTAACTAGCTTGTTTAAGCTTGTCTTAGCTATCTATGACCTAAAACTCATATTCCTTTCACATATACACAAAAATTCCAGCAGCACCTCCCCAAGATTTAAGCCTCAAAAACCACTTAAACTCAAGCACAAACCATAAGAACAAAGTCTAGAAGCAAGGGAGCAACTTACCTTACTTGTTTCTCCAAGATCCTTGCTTCCTCCAAGCTTGAGAGAAAATTTCGCAAGAGGTTCCCTATGGTCTTGTGCTCACGGTTTTGGCTTGGATTTGAGGGGGTATTTATAGAAAAAATTTGGGAAAATTGAAGGCCAAGATCACCTTGGGAACTATTTGATCTAATGGTTAAAGGTTTGATCTTGGAATGTCTTTTCTCTTCTCACTCATGACCTTACCACCATGACATCACTAGCATGGCCTCACTTGGTACACCTAACCCTTCCTCTTTGGCACCATTTTTGTGTCCTTGTGGGTCCCACCATGTGCAAACCCTAGTTTTTACTTTATTCTCTTTTCTTTTCTTTTCAAAAATCCATAAATTATTTATTATTGGACTTGGGCTACAAGATAACTTTTGGGCCTTATTGGGCTGACCTAGGATGACATGTTGGGCCTCTTTTAGGTCCAATAGCTAATTGGCCCAAATCCCAATGTACTTTCCTCATACCGATATCCGTAAATTACCCTGATCTTAGCATAAATGCTAAACACCTCTTTTAATTGTTCTAACATTTTTAAAAATTCATTCTAATATAAAATGAATTCTCTACAAAGTTTCATAATTTTCTAAGACCTATAAGTCTTGTTAAAAATTACATACGTTTCCTTTAACCTTTTATCGGTGTCCTTTTTCACCGTAAATTTCATAATTAATTCTACAGGACTCCTTTTTGACTTCTGTCAACTCCATAAATTCTTATATTAATTCTAATAATTTACTATCATATTTTCTCTGATATCCATCCATTGAATGAAATGACCAAAATACCCTTGGTGCACTTTCTTTCACTATATTGATCCGAAGGTCAAAATTGTCATTTCACGCCTCTTTGTACCTTATCAGAGCATATACTGGCTCTGTCTAATCCTTCCTGTACCTGTCTTGGTATTTTAGCCTGTCTAAAATGACCAAAATGCCCACCATTCACTTCTGGTTTCTTAGGGCATCACAGGGGCATTTTCGTAATTTTGCACTTTGGCTCTTACACTTTCTTCCTCTTCCAATTTAATCCCTTTCTTTACATAAATGGCCACATCTTTTCCTAATAAATCTCATATATATTTCATTCAATCTGTATAGAAAATTAGGGATGTTACACTTAGCGTGTAATCAACCCTAGATGATGAGAACACCCTCGAGTGGCCGTCAATCGACAACCCTAGATTTCAAGCAATTGAATTGATTTGCAACGATCGCTGAAAATAACCCAACTTTCTTAAAATTGAAACTAAAATATTCTATTAAAAGCAAACGTTCAAATCATCCAAAATCAAATACCACAGTCTAATTCGAGAATGATCAATCGATATTCAATCCTTAAACATAGAATGAAAACCCTAGATCTAGCAGCAATCATGACATGTAAAGGAATACAAATTAGAACAGTAAAAACTCCCCGTTTCAGTCTGTGAGCTCAAGATATTAGATCCATCACCAAGAGACTAAAGGTTTAGCCTCTCATGACTTTTACTGCACTGCATCGTTGTTCAGATGTGATGCCATGAAAAAACGATGAAGAGATGAAGGGTGAGTGGTGTAGAGATGTGTAGAAATGTGTGGAAAGGTGTAGAAGGATGGAATATGTGGAGAAGGTGTGTAGAGAGCGCTCGAGTACTGCTTCTTAGCCTAATCAGGTCCAAAAACCAGCCTCCCCCTTCACGGCAGCCTCCGTTTCTTCTTATAACAGCATGACCTAATTCAAAACGCGCTGTTCCAACGATTTCGCATTTTAGTCGCGACCATATCCATGCTTTGGTTGCGACCTATGAACATTGAGAATTTTCCAAAAGGATTATAGGTCGCAACCATCGGACTCTTTGTTCGCGACTAAATAGCACAGAAGCGTGATTCCACTTTCATTGACTTATGATTTCTTTCCTGGTCCTTGCTCTCTTCCAAAGTACCTACAATTCAATATGAAAGCTCACTATAAAAGTTCAAATCAGTAAATAACAGAATATATGCAGTTTGGAAGGTTAATTTACCATTTTATCCCTTTAATTAGCACATTGCCCCGCACAATCATGTATCAACACAAAAGCACAATTTAAGGCATGAAATGAATGGTAAAGTTATTATAAAACTCTCAAAATTATCATAGAAACCATATACAAAATGTGTCTTATCAATTCCCCCACACTTGAACCTTTGTACTCCTGGACAAAGAAATGAATTACACCTAGAACAACACTATTAAATCCAAGATAATAACATAATCCATAGTGTGACCTGAAAACAATTAATCCACCATCTTTTGGGAATGCAGAAGTGATAACGTGAGCAATGCCAAGTAATCAACTACTAAGTGAAATCAACCTCAACTGTATGAGCGTAATAGATTCTCTCTAAGGATGTAAGTGTTTAGCTCTCTCTATCCTCTCATTGTTAGGGTTCTTTTACTCAAATTCAAATTGGAAAACATCCTACCATATGCTTGTAATGGCTCTAAATCTCAGCAACTATATAGCACTTATGCAAAGAATCAAGAGGTCTTTTAGGATTGTAATGATGGAGATGGGCTACATGGAATGGAATATGAGGAAGAGAAAGTACTATATGCATTTAACAATGAACATGTAGCATGAATTCATGTCTCTAGAGATCTAGAAGTGATAATTGTGCTAATAACAGTTAATAATAGTGCCTTCTTCATTTTTCTTTTCTTTTCTTTTTGTTTTCTTTTCTTGCATCCTTTCTTGCACTGTCCTCTCTCTGTTTTTTTTTCAAGTGCAATATACTTTTTCTCGTTTTCTTTTATTTGGCACCTCATGCACAGAACCTGTAACATCCTGATTTTTGGTCTAGGAGAACTGGGGAGTAGTCTGATATGGGCAGGCTACTAAAACCGTAGTCCCAGGGTAGTAATCTGATATGGGCGGATCACTTACCTGTATTTTGTAGGATCCGAGGGATGAGCTAAGTCCTTCAGGATGTAAAGATGAGTTAAGTCTTTAACCTACAGAATCGGGACAGTTCACCTAGGTTCAAAATGAGGAATGTGAGGAATATCCTAAGTCTTAAGCCTAGGAATTCTGCAGGAAGCTTGATATGGGCTGGCTCCTGTGTAAGATAACCTGATATGGGCGGGTTGTCGAGCTTTTCAATTAACGATGACTCCCGAAGAGTTTAAGGGATGAATTATTGAAAGAGAATTTCTAGAACTTAAGATGAAGGATAAGAAGATGAGAATAGATGCCAGAAAGAGAATGTAGGGGCAAAATTGTAATTATGGGAAAGATCGGGCTGGTAGCCGATGAGTACCATATTTTGCCAGAAAATAGAGAAAATTATGCTGATCATTTCACTAAACTATGAAATGTGCATACGAGGTCTCTATGAGTATGAAAGAATTATGGAAAGTTTAAGGACAAAAAGGTGGGGTCCTTAAGTGTAATTTTAGCCAAATAAAAAGGGACTTAAATGAAAAGAAGAAAAGTTTCTTGGGGCTAAAGTGTAATTAAAGAAAGTAAGGCCGGAAGTGGTTTGGACTGTCCGACGGCATTTCAGTCCCAGATTTCACCGGTAGAGAGAGCAAGGGACGCTCGGTAATCCGGCTTAATACAGGAATTTTTGAAGACTCCAGATAGCCAGAAATGGACTGATCGTCCAAAAGTTATAAAAATTTATACCGGATATCCTAGATTTCAGATCTAGGTGAGAAAATACAGGATGATGCGTTTTTATGGGGCGGATGTCAGAAAACTGACAGAATACCGATACGAGGCCTGTAGGAAAAGTTATTCGCAAATTAGAAAATCCAGACGGGAGTGTGAGGCCTCCGGGTATCCGATTGGGAGATTTATCGGCATTTGAAAAGGGACTGAATGAGTTCGGATAACCTCGGTCAGATGACTGATATGACTCACAGGGATGCCTGAACACCGCAGGCCAGTGTATCGGACAGAAGGAGCCGGTATCCGGATATGTGTATAAACGGTGAAAAATAGATAAAATATTCAATAAACATTAACGGGGGAAGATTCCTCGTAATGTGTGCCATGAAGGTATTGGAC
This sequence comes from Leucaena leucocephala, assembly GCA_037074615.1. NCBI lineage: Eukaryota > Viridiplantae > Streptophyta > Magnoliopsida > Fabales > Fabaceae > Leucaena > Leucaena leucocephala. The sequence goes on along the minus strand of CM073532.1, from coordinate 19,784,019 downwards.
CCAGAAAGGCCCAATAATGGCGCCAACAAGGCCCAGTAAGACACTTGGATTGATAGGTGGGCCAGTGTCGGCAGAACCCCGAAAAAGTGCGAAATTACGAAAATGCCCCTGTGTTGTACTAAAGGGGTAGGAGATGAATGAGGGCATTTTGGTCATTCTGGACAGTCCTAGAAGCTAGGGCACATACAGATAAAGTTACTTAGAGTCAGTGTATGCCCTGACAGAGTACAGAAGGGTGTGAAATGACGATTTTACCCTTAGGGTTAAAATAGCGCAAGAAAGGGCACCCAAGGGTATTTTGGTAATTTGCCAAGGGATGTTTCTTGGGAATCGAGCCATCAGAGTACTTGAGCTTGATCAGGATCCAAGATAACATTCCCAGAGCCCAAAAACGTAGGCCCAGTGATATGTGGGAAAAAGTGGCATTAAAATACTATTTTAATGCTGTTTCAATAAAGTAAAGTTACTCGGTCGGCACGATAACCGAGGAGGTGATCAGATAAAGTCTAGGACTTATCTGGATAGCATTGGAAGGCGTGAAAGGTCCCTTCCAGGTGCCACATGGCGCAATCTTAGAGGCAGAAGAAAAGTTGAGGACACGTATTACGGTGCAAGACTCTGGACCAGTACTGGATTGGACTGAACTGCTGAGTCAGCTGATGAGGTGTCCAGGAATTGTGACATGTGAAGAATGTGGCGATGAGGTGTCCCGGTGAGGTGTCCTAGATGATGTCATGCATGATGCAGTAAAAAGGAATAAAGAAAAATAGGAAAATCCAGGAAAAACCAGGACCACATGTTCAGATGGCTTCAAAATTACAGAAATGCCATCCATTAAATCTATAAATACCCCCTTCCCCTCCCATTTTATGCATCCCACGTTTTTGGCAAGAAAAGAGAGAGAAAGAAGAGAGAGAAGGAGAAAGAAAGAAAGAAAGGAAGTTCTGGTGGAGTTGGAAGCAGTATAGAAGTTCTGGAGCTCTGCTTTTGAGGTAGTAACTAATCCTAGCTCTTATGTAATGTCTTTGTGATTTGTTGTGCTATTGTTTGGTTGGATTGTTGTCTTATATGTTATGCTTGAAGCTCTATTACAATGCTATGATCATATGTTATTGAATATGGAAGCACGCAGCATACTTATCTGTACACAATCACAAGCAAGCACCGTCACTCTGCATTACATATATTGTTATGATTATTACTACTGAGATTCCCCCGAATCTCATTCCCATATATAACATTACAGGGGAGGTTCTGTCATAATAAAATCTGGAAATTTTAAGAGACGCCGTTATGCTGCCGAAATTCTGGCAAGGAAGCAGGAACAGGGAAAGGAACTGATACGTACTGTGTACGTAGTGCTGTCTAAGGAGGCTGGAAGTGAGTGGACCCAGCAGGTTCATCCAGTCTTTCCTGGGTACTACGTAGAATGGTAGTTCTCATGAGGGAATTACCGAATCGGTACAACATCGGTTACTTTCTAAAGAAGAATTGTAGCAGTTATGCTGCCGGATTTTAGGCAGGAAAAGATGTAATAGAAATATGATAATTTGATGTATGCCTTGTTGTATGACATTTTATTATTTAATAATAAATGTTGTTTGGCATGTTCAATTTGTGAATGGGGAATTAAGGGAGAAATTCGCAGGTCCTGAGGTAGCAGTGTTCTGGCCTCAGTTTGACCTAGTAAACGAAGGAGTTTGGCTATGAAATTTGGCAGGCTAGTCGTACACATCTGGGGCATTACGTGGATAGGTAATAGGCCTCATTTGGATGTGTAGAACGGGATAAATTAATTTTCAAGTTAAAGGTCCAAAATAAGGAACTTAAGAGTGAAATTTTAAATTTCTGGGCTTAAGTTAAGATATATCAAGCTAATATCGCTTCCGTAAGTGTACTCTGAGGAGTCTAAGGGAGGATGTTTCAGAACCTGTAGCACACATCACAACAATAATGAATTTTTGACATGAATAGAATTTTATTTTGCAAATGAAGTTTATGCATATATGACTTTCTATATAAATGATGGATGACAGAAAAATGATGGGCTCAAAGGGGGTGACTAAGGATATAATATTTAGTAGGCTTGTGTTTGGGATAAAAGGGTTTAGAAATGAATGCCTCTATCATGTTCAATTCATAATTGCGCAAGTCATTCTCAACTCAGAGACAAGACAAGTTCTAGAGGATATAAACTAATTGAATAATCACTCAATATAGAAATTTAGGCCGAGAATCCTTCCAACTAGGGTTTTGATCGAAATTTATCATAAGCTAAAGTCTCAAACAAAGTTTATCATTCACTAGGCATTAGAACACTTATCACAACTTAAAACCCTCTAAACGATGATTTAAAAGTTTCAGAGTAATCACTTAGAATCATGTAATAATCCCAAATTCAATAGCAAATGTTTAGGTGTTTCAAACTCAATTTCCAAGATTCTCAAAGAAAAATTCAAGTGTGGTGATGGTTTCGAAGGACTAAAAAGGTTTTGAAATAAGGGGACAATGAATCATTTGTGAAAGCATCTTAGTAGTTCAAAAGGAATCCTTCTTTCCAGCATTGCATAAGGCAAAGAGAAGGTGAATGGACATTTTCCAAAAGTGGGTTGCGATTGAAAATAGTTAAGGTCGCGACCTATTTTCATAGGGTTGCATGCTCAGAAATTTTTTAAACATTGATCGTGACGAATGAAATTGCCTATGGGGACTCAAAGACACATAGAGGAACAGTCACGACAAAGCAGGTACTATCGTCGCGACTTAACTCGACATAGAGGTATTGTCGCGACCATACAACACACAGGTCGCGACTGTATGTATGTTAGTCCTAAATTCCATCACAGGCCGCGACTATAAATCACATATGTTGCGACCATTTTTCACAGAGACTACCAAATGATAGTTTTCAAAGTCCAAAAATGGTTTGCACGCTAAATCCTTTTTACTAATTAACAATTTTGTTTAAGGTGGAGGTCCAATTTTCAGCAATTCACCACATATTAAGATTAAAAATAACAATTTTGTGATGAAAGATTGGATTAAGCACAAAAGCAAAAGTAAAACATCCTCCCCCACACTTAAATCTGACAGTGTCCTCACTGTCAACAGAACCAGAGAAATTGATAATGTTATCAGTTAAAGCTAGCCTCAATACAGTAGGTAATCATAATGCTCAATGCAATTTTTGCAATGAAGCTCGCAGTCACATTCAAGTCATACAAAGCAATACAAGTAAAGCAAAGATGACAGGATAGGTAAGCTAAATTCATGCATGTAAGTGTGTGGATGGAAAGGTATCCATTGAAGAGTGTGCAACACATAGACAATAACGGGAAAGTGGAACAAAGCAGAAATAATCCTAGAATAAACAAAAATAAACTGAAGACAAACAGGACTAAACTGAAAATGGAATCTAATCTACTGAATCATCCTTTTCCTATACTCAACCTACCATAGCAAACATCATAAATAGAAGAATGTGTAAAATGTAGGAGATAGGAAAGAGACAACCTAGCCTCAAGGTGGAGGGGAAACTCAATAAACTTTGAGAGACAGCTGTTTGATTGGATGATCTCCCCCATTGCTTTCTCTCTCCACTTTAAAGTGCCATGGTCGTGCATTTTGTGCTGAGATTCGTCCAAGCTTGTCTTGAATCTTCCCTCTTTAAACTTGAACTTGCCCAACTGTGGTTGGCATGTAACAGAAACAGAGTTGGGAGGTTTTTCCTTCGTATCCTTCGCATATTCCTTGCCGTTGCTCTTATCCAGCTTGTGTAAACATTCTAATTTATCATCTGGTTCCCCAAGCGTCGCTCCAAGCTGAAGTCGGTCTACAACTGGAACATTCTTGGGGTTATTCCTTCCCATACCTTTCAACGTATTATCGCGATTGAAAATGACAGGGTGCACCTCTGGAACTATTAGTCGTGACATTATCTTCATCTTGTCGCGACGTCTTTTCTCTGGAGTTTTGTGCCGCGACATGAAAACCATGTGGTCGCGACTCCGATTCACATAGGGGCTGTCCCTTAGCAAATTCAATTGGTCGCGACTCATGTTCACAGTGGGCTACAGACTGATGTTTGGTCGCGACTTTATAGTCATTGGGTCGCGACCTTTTATCACAGAAACTCGACCCGTCTTCAATTGTTAGACTTTTAGCTTCCAAAACACCTTAGGATCCTGCAAAATCACTCAACAAACCTTTTACAAGTGCATTATCTCTATCATTATCATGCAAACTCAATTCATAGTCATCCCTAACCTCTTCAACAGCATAATTAATGGCATTTAAAGCAGTAAAAGCAGAATTATCATAGGGATATCTCATTGCTTCATTCATGTTAAAACTTACCACATGTTCTCCAACCTCCATTGTAATGGAACTATGCTTCATACTAATGATGGTTTGGAAGTTTGGAGGAAAGGTCGGCCTGGGATCAAAGTGCTATATTTACTAGCTCATTAGACATATCCAGAACATAAAAGTCAGCTGGGAACACTAAGTCTTTGAACTGCACTAGAATATCCTCAAGAATTCCCTTGGGATACCTAATTGACCTATCAGCTAGTTGGAGTACTACATTTTTGTCTCTAAGATTGTTGATACCTAAAGCTTGATAAACCGACCAAGGCATTACATTAATGACAGCCCCTAGGTCTAGTAACGCTCCCTTAATAGGAATATTTCCTATAGTGCATAAGATTGTATAAGAGCCTGGGTCTTGGCACTTAACCGGTAGTTCAGCTTTAAAAAGGGATGACACATTAGTACTCACTTGAATTCTCTCAAGAGGCCTAAATTTCTTTTTATTAGCACATAATTCTTTTAAAAATTTAGCATACTTAGGGTTTCTCTTGAGGAATTCAACCATAGGGATGCTTATTTCCAATTTATTGAACAGATTGTAAGCATCTTTTGCAAAATCAGGATTAATCTTTTTCTTTCCAGCAAAATAAGAGTTAGGAAAAGGGAGATCTTTTATACTTACCTCCTTACCAGTATGCATAGAGGCTCCTTGTTTGCTCGACTCTGGCTTCTCCTCAGGTTTCTTTCCTTTATATGCTGGAGTTGGTACTATTGCCTCTTTTTCCTGCAGCTCTTGTACTGCAGCTTGTGATTGTGAGTTCTCCTCTTGGGTTGCTGATAAGATACATTTTATATATGGTTTCTATGACATTTTTTGAGAGTTTTATAATAGCTTTATGTAATACCCCAATTTTCAGGCCCAGAGACTCAGAAAGTGAGCCTGAAATAGATAGACTGTCAGACTCCTTTGAACAGAAGTCCTAAAAACATACAGAGGGGTTTTTGGGACTAAACTGCAAATAAGTCAAAGATCAAGGACTTATAGGTAAATAGTGAAAGTCCCTAAAGATATAGTGGCTATTTATGCAAGGAAAGGGGTTAAATTGCAAAAGAAAGAAAATGTAGGGACTTAGATGTAATTATGAAAAAATTTAAGGCCAAAAAGAAAAGTAGACAAAAAGGTGGGGTCCTTAAGTGTAATTTTTGCCAAATAAAAAGGGATTTAATTATAAAGAAGAAAAGTTTCCTGGGGCTAAAGTATAATTAAAGAAAGTCAGGCCGAAAGTGGTTTGCACTGCCCGACAGCATTTCAGTCCCAAATTCTACCAGAAGGTAGGGCAGGGGATGCCGGGTAACCTAGCCTAATACCGGAATTTTTGAAGACTCCAGATAGCCAGAAATGGACTGATCGTCCAAAACTTATAAAAATTCCTACCGGATATCCTAGATCTCAGATATAAGTGAGAAAATACAAGATGATGCGCCTTTATGGGGCGGATGTAAGGAAACTGACAGAATACCGATAGGAGGTCTGTAGAAAGATTTATTCACAAAATAGCAAATACAGACGGGAGTGTGAGGCCTCCGGGGATCCGGGTAGGAGATTTATCGGTATTTTTAAAGGGGCTGAATGAGATCGGAAAACCTCGGTCAGATGACCGTTATGACCCACAGGGATGCCTGAACACAGTAGGACACTGTATCTGGGAAAAGGAGCCGGTGTCCGGAAAGGTGTATAATCGGTAAATAATAATTAAAATATTTGGTGAACTGTGACAGAAGAAGATTCCTCGTAATGCGTGCCATATAGTTAATGGACCCAGGAAGCCCAAAAAATGGCGCCATTAGAGTCCCAATAAGGCTCTTGGACTGATAGGTGGGCCAGTGTCCAGCAGAACCCCGGAAAAGTGCGAAATTACGAAAATGTCCCTGTGTTGTACAAAAAGGGCAGTAGATGAATGAAGGGCATTCTGGTCATTCTGGACAGGCCCAGAGGTCAAGACATGTCTAAATAAGGTTGACTAGAGCCAGTATAAGCTTTGACCAGGTCCAGAAAGGTGTGAAATGACGATTTTGCCCTTAGGGTTAAAATAGGACAAGATAGGGCACCAAGGGCATTTTGGTCATTTCGCAGGGGATCTGTAACTGAGTCTGGACCCAGTATTAAAAATTTAATGATATAAAGGGTCTAGATACTAAATGTGAGGTCAGTAGACATAAAAAGGATCTTCAGAAACATCAGATTCAGAAAACGGCACGTTTTTCGAGGCGATGGACCGGGCCGGTACAGGATTGGACCGGAAAGCTTCCAGAACCTCCAAATTTCGTCACATGAAGCATATGGGTGGTGAGGTGTCCTATGAGGTGTCCCATGAGGTGTCCAGGGTGATGCAGTAAAAGGAAATTAAAGAAAATAGGAAATTCCAGGAAAAACCAGGACCACAGGATCATAAGTCTTCCTAATTACAAGATTGCCATTGCTCAACACTATAAATACCCCCTAGCTCTTCATTTTCACGCCAAGAAGCATTCTTAGAGGTAGAAAGAAGTTCTTGAGAGAGAAAGTGTGAGGAAGAAAGAAGTAAGGAAGTTCTGGTGAAGTTGGAAGTAGTAGGGAAGTTCTGAAGCTCTGCTTTTGAGGTAGTAACTAATCCTAGCTCTTATGTAATGTCTTTGTGATGTGTTGTTTTGTTTGGTTGGATTGTTGTCTTATATGTTATGCTTGAAGCTCTATTCCAATGCTATGATCATATGTTATTGAATATGGAAGCATGCAGCATACTTATCTGTACACAATCACAAGCAAGCACCGTCACTCTGCATTACATATATTGTTATGATTGTTGCTACTGAGATTCTTTTGAATCTCATTCCCATACATAACATTACAGGGGAGGTTCTGTCAAAATGAAATTTGGAAATTTTAAGAGACGCCGTTATGCTGCCGAAATTCCGGCAAGAAAGCAGGAACAGGGAAAGGAACTGATACGTACTGTGTACGTAGTGCTGTCTAAGGAGGCTGGAAGTGAGTGGACCGAGCAGGTTCATCCAGTCTTTCCTGGGTACTACGTAGAATGGTAGTTCACATGAGGGAATTACCGAATCGGTACAACATCGGTTACTTTCTAAAGAAGAATTGTAGCAGTTATGCTGCCGGATTTTAGACAGTGAAAAGATGTAATAGAAATTTGAGGGGATTGATCATACACTGATATACAACAGTTGATTATCTAATAATAATTGTTATCTGGCATGTATGACTAATATGTGATGGTTGTATGCATGTGTATGTGAAGACTGAATGCTGAAAATAGGTTCAGTGAACAGTAACTCGTGAGGACCTATGCATGTTTGATAAATCATTAAAAATAGTAAATGATTTAATTAGTGCACTAAATGTTTATGGTAAAAATTAGATATACTAAGCTTTAATTTGATATATATAATGCCCAATTTGGATGTCTGTACGAAAGGATATAAATTACCAAAGATGAAACCAGAATGCTGGATTCAGGAGAAAATCACTGGATGAACAGTAACTTTAAAACGTTTACCCACGATGAATTGGTCAAGTAATGGTCAAACAATGATTTTTCCCTGAAATATAATTGAGTTAGCTTCATGTATCACTTTGAACCACTTCGTTTTGATTTTTCTAGAATTAGTTATGATTTTTCAAAGTCAAGTCGCTCATCTGGAATTTGCCACAGTGAACAGTACCGAAAGAGTAGAATTCCAGATTGATAGTTTGGACTTCTATAACCCTGAAAGTGGTTCCAAATGCTACTGAATGGTTCCTAAGATGTATAAAAATAAGGATGTGACATTTTGGTATCAGAGCAAAGGATTCTGGCTTAGGAAATTCTCTGAATAGATAAATTATAGAGATACCCTGATAAAGCTGTCATAATTGACACTAAGTTAGTGATCACGGGAAGCTGAGGTTGTGACGAGATAGGTCTTGTGTAACGACTAATATATATAGGAAAGTTAAAGGTTTAGAAAAGCCCAGTAAAGGTAAAGCTCTTAGATGAATAGGTAGTATGATATTAATATGTTCACTTTTCTTTTGAGATTAACGAGGAGCAAGATGGTGAACACAAGACGAGGACGTAGAACTAGAGTGGAGGAGCCACACATAGAGGAAGCTGGTAACTCCAATGAGGTAGATCCTATGCAAGTCATCCTTGCTAGACTAGATCAGCAACAGAGAATGATGGAAGAAATAAGGGCGGAACAAGTTCGCCAAGATCAAGAACGAGATTATACTATCGCTACGGCGGTTGCTGCTGCAGTTGCTAGCTTACAACAGTCTGAGAAGGAGTTAGTACCAGAAAATGATGTAGAACCCGAACCTCAATCAAATCATGGGCAGATTGGAATAAATAGACATCAAGGGTCTATACGAAATAACAATAGTCAGGAAAGTCTTCAAACATGGATGGAACGATTCCAGAAGTTTAATCCGCCTATGTTTGAAGGAACTTTTGACACTCAAGTAGCCGAGGATTGGGTTAGCCAGTTAGAGAAAATCTTTAAGATTTTAGAATGTCCCACTGAAAGAAAGGCTCAGATGGCAGTTTACAAGCTAGAAAAGGAGGCCGATCGGTGGTGGAGGAACACAGAAGTAATTATGCAATCAAGAAATATTCCACTCACATGGGAAGTATTTCTTGAGCAGTTCAACGAGAAATATTTTCCACAGTCAGTAAGGGATGAGCACGAAGCCGAATTTTTAATATTAAGGCAGGGTGAGCAGGAATCCTTTGACGATTATCTTGCTAAGTTTATTCGTCTTTCACGATACTCCACGTACCTAAAATATAGGAATGATGAAAGATGGACCACTGAGAAATTAACTCGTGGATTAAATTCTACACTGAAAGAGAAAGTTTTTCCTAGGCAGATACGAAGGTTTAATGAAGCAGTAGAGGTATGCAGGATCACAGAAAAGAATGTGCAATATCCAGAAAAGGGTGAGCCTGCTACATCAGTACCATTGAGAATGACGCCCCCAGGTTCCTCGAAAGGAAATAGTAAGAAGAGAAATGGGCCAGTATATGAGTCAGAAGTTAATAAGAAACAGGGGAGTAGACCAGGTAGTGGGCCAAGAGAAGTTAGTAGGCAACCAAGGCCTAATGTATGTGGGAATTGTGGTCGAGACCATGGTACGAGGCCTTGTCTAGCAGGTCAAGGGTTATGCTATAGGTGTGGAAAGTCTGGACATTATGTTAGAGAGTGCCCACAGAACACAACAGGCGAAAGATATCCGACTCAGGGAAGAGTATATGCCCTGATTGGCAACGAGATAAGAAAGTCTCCTGCACCAAATTAAGATACGAGTCCATATGTGTTCTGTTTCCATTAGCTAATAAGTCCTATATATATTGTCCAGTATGCACACTATTGAGCTATCCTGTACCTAGTATGTTGCCTTTATGTGGGAATGAATATGATATATTTTACTCAGATCATTCTATAAACTGTGAATACAGTACTCGGGGCCATTTCTATTGAAAGGAATGGTATAAAAAGGGAAGCAGATAACAATAAAGCATTTGTTTTCAGATCACTCTTTAGATAAGAGATAGATCTGATACAGAATGCTCGCAGTTAGAGCACAGATTAGAATAAGCTGAGATGAGAGGGAACTCCTGAGTAAGAGAGAAAATAAGTAAAGTCTGGGTAAATAATACGAGGCTATAAAAAAAAATTTAAAATTTTTATTGAGTTATCAACAGGTGGAAGCAGTTAACCTTATAACTTAGTCTGTTGGTTTAAGATCTTCGGGAGGTATACAGTACAATAGAATCGCAGTTAGATTCTGGAGGGTCGCAGTTAGATCCTAGTATGGCTCCAGGGTTGCAGTTAGATCCTAAGAGGTTCAGAGTCGCAGTTAGATTCTGAAGAGGCTAACGGTTGATCACAGCTAGATCCCGAGGTCGCAGTTAGACCTAGCCTAAGATGAGCCATGAGATATAAGTACAATGTAGTATCTCTTTGGGAAGATGAATGCCAAAGACAAAGTTAAGATATGGAAGCTTCACTAGTTGATAAACTCATCCAGAAAAATTATTTATAATACTTTTTCTCAAATCGCCTCTATTATATACAGACTGAACTTAGTTTTCCCTTAAACTAAGACGGAGTCCAAGATCAAATCTGAGTACTGATATTCAAAGGTTTGTAGAAGAATTCCTGAAAAACAGAGAAGAGAATACTAAGGCCTAGAGCTATAAACAGAACAACCAAGCCCTAACTCAGTAACACGAAAGGTGCTAAGGCAAGAATAGTTTAACGATAGAAAAGCCCTAAGAAGGGACAAGAAAGAATGCGGTTGCCCGAAAAGTGTGGCATAGATGTATCTGGGTTATGATCTTGTATTAGGAGAAAGAAAGGTGATATTTCTCCTAAGCGATTAGCAAAGTATAAGAGGACTGAGGTAGACCCCAGAATTACATTAAAATTATGAAAGGAAAAATATGAAAGAAATGGACACTACTTATAAGTCCGGTAAGTTGTCCATGAGTAGAAGTAGGTAAGTAGAAGATTGATGAATAGATGAATACCCCAAGCCTTAGACATAAACCAAGAAATGATATACCGAGAAGATATATCCAGAATAGTTGATGAAGGAACTAAGTAAATTTCGAGGACGGAATTTATTTTAAGAGGGGTAGAAATGTAATACCCCAATTTTCAGGCCCAGAGACTCAGAAAGTGAGCCTGAAATAGATAGACTGTCAGACTCCTTTGAACAGAAGTCCTAAAAACATACAGAGGGGTTTTTGGGACTAAACTGCAAATAAGTCAAAGATCAAGGACTTATAGGTAAATAGTGAAAGTCCCTAAAGATATAGTGGCTATTTATGCAAGGAAAGGGGTTAAATTGCAAAAGAAAGAAAATGTAGGGACTTAGATGTAATTATGAAAAAATTTAAGGCCAAAAAGAAAAGTAGACAAAAAGGTGGGGTCCTTAAGTGTAATTTTTGCCAAATAAAAAGGGATTTAATTATAAAGAAGAAAAGTTTCCTGGGGCTAAAGTATAATTAAAGAAAGTCAGGCCGGAAGTGGTTTGCACTGCCCGACAGCATTTCAGTCCCAAATTCTACCAGAAGGTAGGGCAGGGGACGCCGGGTAACCTAGCCTAATACCGGAATTTTTGAAGACTCCAGATAGCCAGAAATGGACTGATCGTCCAAAACTTATAAAAATTCCTACCGGATATCCTAGATCTCAGATATAAGTGAGAAAATACAAGATGATGCGCCTTTATGGGGCGGATGTAAGAAAACTGACAGAATACCGATAGGAGGTCTTTAGAAAGATTTATTCACAAAATAGCAAATACAGACGGGAGTGTGAGGCCTCCGGGGATCCGGGTAGGAGATTTATCGGTATTTTTAAAGGGGCTGAATGAGATCGGAAAACCTTGGTCAGATGACCGTTATGACTCACAGGGATGCCTGAACACAGTAGGACACTGTATCTGGGAAAAGGAGCCGGTGTCCGGAAAGGTGTATAATCGGTAAATAATAATTAAAATATTTGGTGAACTGTGACAGAAGAAGATTCCTCGTAATGCGTGCCATATAGTTAATGGACCCAGGAAGCCCAAAAAATGGCGCCATTAGAGTCCCAATAAGGCTCTTGGACTGATAGGTGGGCCAGTGTCCAGCAGAACCCCGGAAAAGTGCGAAATTACGAAAATGTCCCTGTGTTGTACAAAAAGGGCAGTAGATGAATGAAGGGCATTCTGGTCATTCTGGACAGGCCCAGAGGTCAAGACATGTCTAAATAAGGTTGACTAGAGCCAGTATAAGCTTTGACCAGGTCCAGAAAGGTGTGAAATGACGATTTTGCCCTTAGGGTTAAAATAGGACAAGATAGGGCACCAAGGGCATTTTGGTCATTTCGCAGGGGATCTGTAACTGAGTCTGGACCCAGTATTAAAAATTTAATGATATAAAGGGTCTAGATACTAAATGTGAGGTCAGTAGACATAAAAAGGATCTTCAGAAACATCAGATTCAGAAAACGGCACGTTTTTCGAGGCGATGGACCGGGCCGGTACAGGATTGGACCGGAAAGCTTCCAGAACCTCCAAATTTCGTCACATGAAGCATATGGGTGGTGAGGTGTCCTATGAGGTGTCCCATGAGGTGTCCAGGGTGATGCAGTAAAAGGAAATTAAAGAAAATAGGAAATTCCAGGAAAAACCAGGACCACAGGATCATAAGTCTTCCTAATTACAAGATTGCCATTGCTCAACACTATAAATACCCCCTAGCTCTTCATTTTCACGCCAAGAAGCATTCTTAGAGGTAGAAAGAAGTTCTTGAGAGAGAAAGTGTGAGGAAGAAAGAAGTAAGGAAGTTCTGGTGAAGTTGGAAGTAGTAGGGAAGTTCTGAAGCTCTGCTTTTGAGGTAGTAACTAATCCTAGCTCTTATGTAATGTCTTTGTGATGTGTTGTTTTGTTTGGTTGGATTGTTGTCTTATATGTTATGCTTGAAGCTCTATTCCAATGCTATGATCATATGTTATTGAATATGGAAGCATGCAGCATACTTATCTGTACACAATCACAAGCAAGCACCGTCACTCTGCATTACATATATTGTTATGATTGTTGCTACTGAGATTCTTTTGAATCTCATTCCCATACATAACATTACAGGGGAGGTTCTGTCAAAATGAAATTTGGAAATTTTAAGAGACGCCGTTATGCTGCCGAAATTCCGGCAAGAAAGCAGGAACAGGGAAAGGAACTGATACGTACTGTGTACGTAGTGCTGTCTAAGGAGGCTGGAAGTGAGTGGACCGAGCAGGTTCATCCAGTCTTTCCTGGGTACTACGTAGAATGGTAGTTCACATGAGGGAATTACCGAATCGGTACAACATCGGTTACTTTCTAAAGAAGAATTGTAGCAGTTATGCTGCCGGATTTTAGACAGTGAAAAGATGTAATAGAAATTTGAGGGGATTGATCATACACTGATATACAACAGTTGATTATCTAATAATAATTGTTATCTGGCATGTATGACTAATATGTGATGGTTGTATGCATGTGTATGTGAAGACTGAATGCTGAAAATAGGTTCAGTGAACAGTAACTCGTGAGGACCTATGCATGTTTGATAAATCATTAAAAATAGTAAATGATTTAATTAGTGCACTAAATGTTTATGGTAAAAATTAGATATACTAAGCTTTAATTTGATATATATAATGCCCAATTTGGATGTCTGTACGAAAGGATATAAATTACCAAAGATGAAACCAGAATGCTGGATTCAGGAGAAAATCACTGGATGAACAGTAACTTTAAAACGTTTACCCACGATGAATTGGTCAAGTAATGGTCAAACAATGATTTTTCCCTGAAATATAATTGAGTTAGCTTCATGTATCACTTTGAACCACTTCGTTTTGATTTTTCTAGAATTAGTTATGATTTTTCAAAGTCAAGTCGCTCATCTGGAATTTGCCACAGTGAACAGTACCGAAAGAGTAGAATTCCAGATTGATAGTTTGGACTTCTATAACCCTGAAAGTGGTTCCAAATGCTACTGAATGGTTCCTAAGATGTATAAAAATAAGGATGTGACATTTTGGTATCAGAGCAAAGGATTCTGGCTTAGGAAATTCTCTGAATAGATAAATTATAGAGATACCCTGATAAAGCTGTCATAATTGACACTAAGTTAGTGATCACGGGAAGCTGAGGTTGTGACGAGATAGGTCTTGTGTAACGACTAATATATATAGGAAAGTTAAAGGTTTAGAAAAGCCCAGTAAAGGTAAAGCTCTTAGATGAATAGGTAGTATGATATTAATATGTTCACTTTTCTTTTGAGATTAACGAGGAGCAAGATGGTGAACACAAGACGAGGACGTAGAACTAGAGTGGAGGAGCCACACATAGAGGAAGCTGGTAACTCCAATGAGGTAGATCCTATGCAAGTCATCCTTGCTAGACTAGATCAGCAACAGAGAATGATGGAAGAAATAAGGGCGGAACAAGTTCGCCAAGATCAAGAACGAGATTATACTATCGCTACGGCGGTTGCTGCTGCAGTTGCTAGCTTACAACAGTCTGAGAAGGAGTTAGTACCAGAAAATGATGTAGAACCCGAACCTCAATCAAATCATGGGCAGATTGGAATAAATAGACATCAAGGGTCTATACGAAATAACAATAGTCAGGAAAGTCTTCAAACATGGATGGAACGATTCCAGAAGTTTAATCCGCCTATGTTTGAAGGAACTTTTGACACTCAAGTAGCCGAGGATTGGGTTAGCCAGTTAGAGAAAATCTTTAAGATTTTAGAATGTCCCACTGAAAGAAAGGCTCAGATGGCAGTTTACAAGCTAGAAAAGGAGGCCGATCGGTGGTGGAGGAACACAGAAGTAATTATGCAATCAAGAAATATTCCACTCACATGGGAAGTATTTCTTGAGCAGTTCAACGAGAAATATTTTCCACAGTCAGTAAGGGATGAGCACGAAGCCGAATTTTTAATATTAAGGCAGGGTGAGCAGGAATCCTTTGACGATTATCTTGCTAAGTTTATTCGTCTTTCACGATACTCCACGTACCTAAAATATAGGAATGATGAAAGATGGACCACTGAGAAATTAACTCGTGGATTAAATTCTACACTGAAAGAGAAAGTTTTTCCTAGGCAGATACGAAGGTTTAATGAAGCAGTAGAGGTATGCAGGATCACAGAAAAGAATGTGCAATATCCAGAAAAGGGTGAGCCTGCTACATCAGTACCATTGAGAATGACGCCCCCAGGTTCCTCGAAAGGAAATAGTAAGAAGAGAAATGGGCCAGTATATGAGTCAGAAGTTAATAAGAAACAGGGGAGTAGACCAGGTAGTGGGCCAAGAGAAGTTAGTAGGCAACCAAGGCCTAATGTATGTGGGAATTGTGGTCGAGACCATGGTACGAGGCCTTGTCTAGCAGGTCAAGGGTTATGCTATAGGTGTGGAAAGTCTGGACATTATGTTAGAGAGTGCCCACAGAACACAACAGGCGAAAGATATCCGACTCAGGGAAGAGTATATGCCCTGATTGGCAACGAGATAAGAAAGTCTCCTGCACCAAATTAAGATACGAGTCCATATGTGTTCTGTTTCCATTAGCTAATAAGTCCTATATATATTGTCCAGTATGCACACTATTGAGCTATCCTGTACCTAGTATGTTGCCTTTATGTGGGAATGAATATGATATATTTTACTCAGATCATTCTATAAACTGTGAATACAGTACTCGGGGCCATTTCTATTGAAAGGAATGGTATAAAAAGGGAAGCAGATAACAATAAAGCATTTGTTTTCAGATCACTCTTTAGATAAGAGATAGATCTGATACAGAATGCTCGCAGTTAGAGCACAGATTAGAATAAGCTGAGATGAGAGGGAACTCCTGAGTAAGAGAGAAAATAAGTAAAGTCTGGGTAAATAATACGAGGCTATAAAAAAAAATTTAAAATTTTTATTGAGTTATCAACAGGTGGAAGCAGTTAACCTTATAACTTAGTCTGTTGGTTTAAGATCTTCGGGAGGTATACAGTACAATAGAATCGCAGTTAGATTCTGGAGGGTCGCAGTTAGATCCTAGTATGGCTCCAGGGTTGCAGTTAGATCCTAAGAGGTTCAGAGTCGCAGTTAGATTCTGAAGAGGCTAACGGTTGATCACAGCTAGATCCCGAGGTCGCAGTTAGACCTAGCCTAAGATGAGCCATGAGATATAAGTACAATGTAGTATCTCTTTGGGAAGATGAATGCCAAAGACAAAGTTAAGATATGGAAGCTTCACTAGTTGATAAACTCATCCAGAAAAATTATTTATAATACTTTTTCTCAAATCGTCTCTATTATATACAGACTGAACTTAGTTTTCCCTTAAACTAAGACGGAGTCCAAGATCAAATCTGAGTACTGATATTCAAAGGTTTGTAGAAGAATTCCTGAAAAACAGAGAAGAGAATACTAAGGCCTAGAGCTATAAACAGAACAACCAAGCCCTAACTCAGTAACACGAAAGGTGCTAAGGCAAGAATAGTTTAACGATAGAAAAGCCCTAAGAAGGGACAAGAAAGAATGCGGTTGCCCGAAAAGTGTGGCATAGATGTATCTGGGTTATGATCTTGTATTAGGAGAAAGAAAGGTGATATTTCTCCTAAGCGATTAGCAAAGTATAAGAGGACTGAGGTAGACCCCAGAATTACATTAAAATTATGAAAGGAAAAATATGAAAGAAATGGACACTACTTATAAGTCCGGTAAGTTGTCCATGAGTAGAAGTAGGTAAGTAGAAGATTGATGAATAGATGAATACCCCAAGCCTTAGACATAAACCAAGAAATGATATACCGAGAAGATATATCCAGAATAGTTGATGAAGGAACTAAGTAAATTTCGAGGACGGAATTTATTTTAAGAGGGGTAGAAATGTAATACCCCAATTTTCAGGCCCAGAGACTCAGAAAGTGAGCCTGAAATAGATAGACTGTCAGACTCCTTTGAACAGAAGTCCTAAAAACATACAGAGGGGTTTTTGGGACTAAACTGCAAATAAGTCAAAGATCAAGGACTTATAGGTAAATAGTGAAAGTCCCTAAAGATATAGTGGCTATTTATGCAAGGAAAGGGGTTAAATTGCAAAAGAAAGAAAATGTAGGGACTTAGATGTAATTATGAAAAAATTTAAGGCCAAAAAGAAAAGTAGACAAAAAGGTGGGGTCCTTAAGTGTAATTTTTGCCAAATAAAAAGGGATTTAATTATAAAGAAGAAAAGTTTCCTGGGGCTAAAGTATAATTAAAGAAAGTCAGGCCGGAAGTGGTTTGCACTGCCCGACAGCATTTCAGTCCCAAATTCTACCAGAAGGTAGGGCAGGGGACGCCAGGTAACCTAGCCTAATACCGGAATTTTTGAAGACTCCAGATAGCCAGAAATGGACTGATCGTCCAAAACTTATAAAAATTCCTACCGGATATCCTAGATCTCAGATATAAGTGAGAAAATACAAGATGATGCGCCTTTATGGGGCGGATGTAAGAAAACTGACAGAATACCGATAGGAGGTCTTTAGAAAGATTTATTCACAAAATAGCAAATACAGACGGGAGTGTGAGGCCTCCGGGGATCCGGGTAGGAGATTTATCGGTATTTTTAAAGGGGCTGAATGAGATCGGAAAACCTTGGTCAGATGACCGTTATGACTCACAGGGATGCCTGAACACAGTAGGACACTGTATCTGGGAAAAGGAGCCGGTGTCCGGAAAGGTGTATAATCGGTAAATAATAATTAAAATATTTGGTGAACTGTGACAGAAGAAGATTCCTCGTAATGCGTGCCATATAGTTAATGGACCCAGGAAGCCCAAAAAATGGCGCCATTAGAGTCCCAATAAGGCTCTTGGACTGATAGGTGGGCCAGTGTCCAGCAGAACCCCGGAAAAGTGCGAAATTACGAAAATGTCCCTGTGTTGTACAAAAAGGGCAGTAGATGAATGAAGGGCATTCTGGTCATTCTGGACAGGCCCAGAGGTCAAGACATGTCTAAATAAGGTTGACTAGAGCCAGTATAAGCTTTGACCAGGTCCAGAAAGGTGTGAAATGACGATTTTGCCCTTAGGGTTAAAATAGGACAAGATAGGGCACCAAGGGCATTTTGGTCATTTCGCAGGGGATCTGTAACTGAGTCTGGACCCAGTATTAAAAATTTAATGATATAAAGGGTCTAGATACTAAATGTGAGGTCAGTAGACATAAAAAGGATCTTCAGAAACATCAGATTCAGAAAACGGCACGTTTTTCGAGGCGATGGACCGGGCCGGTACAGGATTGGACCGGAAAGCTTCCAGAACCTCCAAATTTCGTCACATGAAGCATATGGGTGGTGAGGTGTCCTATGAGGTGTCCCATGAGGTGTCCAGGGTGATGCAGTAAAAGGAAATTAAAGAAAATAGGAAATTCCAGGAAAAACCAGGACCACAGGATCATAAGTCTTCCTAATTACAAGATTGCCATTGCTCAACACTATAAATACCCCCTAGCTCTTCATTTTCACGCCAAGAAGCATTCTTAGAGGTAGAAAGAAGTTCTTGAGAGAGAAAGTGTGAGGAAGAAAGAAGTAAGGAAGTTCTGGTGAAGTTGGAAGTAGTAGGGAAGTTCTGAAGCTCTGCTTTTGAGGTAGTAACTAATCCTAGCTCTTATGTAATGTCTTTGTGATGTGTTGTTTTGTTTGGTTGGATTGTTGTCTTATATGTTATGCTTGAAGCTCTATTCCAATGCTATGATCATATGTTATTGAATATGGAAGCATGCAGCATACTTATCTGTACACAATCACAAGCAAGCACCGTCACTCTGCATTACATATATTGTTATGATTGTTGCTACTGGGATTCTTTTGAATCTCATTCCCATACATAACATTACAGGGGAGGTTCTGTCAAAATGAAATTTGGAAATTTTAAGAGACGCCGTTATGCTGCCGAAATTCCGGCAAGAAAGCAGGAACAGGGAAAGGAACTGATACGTACTGTGTACGTAGTGCTGTCTAAGGAGGCTGGAAGTGAGTGGACCCAGCAGGTTCATCCAGTCTTTCCTGGGTACTACGTAGAATGGTAGTTCTCATGAGGGAATTACCGAATCGGTACAACATCGGTTACTTTCTAAAGAAGAATTGTAGCAGTTATGCTGCCGGATTTTAGACAGTGAAAAGATGTAATAGAAATTTGAGGGGATTGATCATACACTGATATACAACAGTTGATTATCTAATAATAATTGTTATCTGGCATGTATGACTAATATGTGATGGTTGTATGCATGTGTATGTGAAGACTGAATGCTGAAAATAGGTTCAGTGAACAGTAACTCGTGAGGACCTATGCATGTTTGATAAATCATTAAAAATAGTAAATGATTTAATTAGTGCACTAAATTTTTATGGTAAAAATTAGATATACTAAGCTTTAATTTGATATATATAATGCCCAATTTGGATGTCTGTACGAAAGGATATAAATTACCAAAGATGAAACCAGAATGCTGGATTCAGGAGAAAATCACTGGATGAACAGTAACTTTAAAACGTTTACCCACGATGAATTGGTCAAGTAATGGTCAACCAATGATTTTTCCCTGAAATATAATTGAGTTAGATTCATGTATCACTTTGAACCACTTCGTTTTGATTTTTCTAGAATTAGTTATGATTTTTCAAAGTCAAGTCGCTCATAATTCACATGCGAATGATTTATTTCCCTAACACTTGTATTATCTTCTACATTCATAGGTATTTCATTTTCTCCATTTCCATTATGCCCATTATAATCGGCCATATTTAGTTCAGTTTCAGACTCTAGAATACTAGACGAGGAACTAGATTTTGCTTCTTCTTCGCTAAATTCCCTAAATTCTCTCCTTAGTTTCTTAAGTCTTCTCTCAATTTTAGGTTCAAAAGGCACTAATGGTTCAGTTCTTTTACTCATGCAATGCAGAAACAATCAAGAATAATCAATGCAAACAATCAGATTCAGAAGTTGCACATCAGAAAATTTTCAGTAAGTCGTGACTCAATAGTATTTAGTCGCGACCCAAAATTACATAGAAATGTAGTCGCGCCTAAAAATTTTAAATGTCACGACTAGTTTTCGCAGAGAGTATCACAGATGCAATATGGTCGTGACTCAAAGTAGTTTACGTCACGACTAAAAGTGACAGAGAGTAATTGTCGCGACTCAGGGCAAGTAAGGTCGCTACTCACAGTCACAGAGAGTAAGTCTACAAAAAGTCAGAAAAAGATGCAGTATGCAATGCAAGTTAAAAACTACTAAAAATTAAAATGCATTGAAAAGCAAGGAAAATGACTCAGGTAGGCAATAGAATTGACAAACAATTACTAGGGAACCAATTACTTGGTTCCTAGGCAGCGGTGCCATTGATGAGGCTGTCGGATTGTCGTCGTCCGGCCCATCATATTAAAGTAATTGCACCCAATATAATGTAGTATAAGGGACAACCCTATCGTTCTTCTCAAGGAGCCTTTTTATTAGAAACCTAGGAAATTGGATGTCAAAATTAATGGAAACCTTAGTAGTAGTAAAAATAGTTTTGGGGTTTTGGGTGCTTAATGCAATAAAAATAAAGGTGCAGAAAAGTAGATATTTTTGTGGATTTTTGATTGAGATGAAAAGAGTTAGTTTGTTGAAGAAATATGTAATGGTAGACTCTTGATGATGAAAACTTATTTATCCTTGCTCTTATATTAAATCAGAGTTTTAAATCACTAAGTCTCAAAGAAAAACCTCAATCGATCGATTGAGTCCAGAACCCTAATACTCCTTAAACTCCTTTGATCAAAGCTAGTTTAAGAACTTATTAGTGAACTGTTAGATACACTTAGCGTGTAATTAACCCTAGATGATGAGAACGCCCTCGAGTGGCCGTCAATCGACAACTCTAGATTTCAAGCAATTGAATTGATTTGCAACGATCGCTGAAAATAACCTAACTATATACAAAATGGGTCTTATCACTTCTGTAGAAAGATACTAAATTTATTTTTCCTACTGACTGCAAAGAGGCTTTTGAAAAATTGAAGGATAGGTAGTAAGGAAGTAAGGAAGTTCTGGCGGAGCTGGAAGCAGAATAAGGATAGTGGAGTTCTGCTAAGCTAGCCAGGTAGTAACTAATCCTAGCTTTATTGTAATGGCTTTGTGATTCGTTGTGCTATTGTTTGGTTGGATTATTGTCTTATATGTTATGTCTGAAGCTGTACTGCAATGCTATGATCATATGTTATTGAGTATGGAAGCATGCAGCATACTTATTTGTACACAATCACAAGCAAGCACTATCACACTGCATTACATATATTGTTATGATTATTTACTACTGAGATTCCCCCGAATCTCATTCCCCATGTCTAACCCATTACAGGGAGATTATGTTGAAGTGAATTTTAAGAATTTACAGAGACGCCGTTATGCTGTCGAATTAAAGGTTGAACATCAGAATATGATAAGTACTGTGTACGTAGTGCTGTCTAAGGAGGCTGGAAGTGAGTGGACCTAGCCGGTTCATCCAGTCTTTCCTGGGTACTACGTAGAATGGTAGTTCTCCTGAGGGAATTACCGAATCAGTACGGTTCAGTTCTTTGTACAGATGAAGCCTAGCGGTTATGCTGCCAGATTTTAGGCAGGAAAAGATATAATAGAAATATGAGAATTTTGTGTATGCCTTGTTGTATGACATTTTATTATTTAATAATAAATATTGTTTGGCATGTTCAATTTGTGAATGGGGAATTAAAAGAGAAATTCGCAGGTCCTGAGGTAGCAGTGTTCTGACCTCAGTTTGACCTAGTAAACGAAGGAATTTGGTCACGAAATTCGGTGTGCTAGTAGCACACATCTGGGGTATTACGTGGATAGGTAATAAGCCTCATTTGGTTGTGTAGAATGAGATTAACCAGTTCTCAAATTAAAGGTTTAGAATAAGAAACTTAAAGGTAAAATTTTCAATTTCTGGGCTTAAGTTAAGATATAATCTAGCTAATATGGCTTCCGCAAGTGTACTCTGAGAAGTCTAAGGGAGGATGTTTCATTTTGGTATCAGAGCATGAGGTTCTGGCACAGAGCAATAGGTTCTGGCATAAACTAGGCAGGATTCTGGTTCAGAGCTTAAGATTCTAGCACAGAACAGAAGGTTCTAGCTCAGTGATGCTCTGATTTAGAAAGGTTATTTACCTGGAGTACATAGAGGTTTAGAAAAGCCCAGTGGAGGTGAAACTCCTAGATGAATAGTAGTATGATATTAATGTGTTCACTTTTCTTTTCTAATTGGCAAGGAACCAGATGGTGAACACGAGACGAGGACGTAGAATTCAAGTGGAGGAGCCACACGTAGAGGAAGCTGGCAATTCCAATGAGGTAAATCCTATGCAAGTCATCCTTACTAGGCTAGAACAGCAGTAGAGGATGATGGAAGAAATGAGGGCGGAACAAGTTCGCCGAGATCAAGAAAGAGATGCCACTATAGCTACTCTTACAGTTATAGTTAATCAATTGCAAACCCCTGATAGACCAGCAGAAGGGATATCAGGAGTTCCTCCGAATAATGGGTAGTCGAGAATAGAGGATCCAGTGGCAGATCCTAATAGCATTCAGCAATGGATGGAGAGGTTCCAAAAGTACAATCCTCCGGCGTTTGAGGGGACATTTGACGTGCAAGTAGCTGAGGATTGGATAGATCAGTTTGAGAAGATTTTTGAGGTGCTGGATTGCCCATCAGGAAGAAAAGCCCGGCTGGCCATTTTCAAGCTAGAGAAGGATGCACAAAGATGGTGGAGGAATACCGAGCTTATTCTTCAAGCAAAAGGAATCCCAGTTACATGGGAAGTATTTCTGGGACAGTTTAGGGAAAAATACTTTCCCCAGTCAGTGAGGGACGCGAAGAAAGTTGAGTTCCATACTCTAAAGCAAGGAGAGAAAGAGCCATTCGACGACTATTTGGCTAAATATCTCCGACTGTCGAACTATTCCACATACCTTAAAAGAATGGAGGACGAAGAATGATCGACAAAGAGATTAGTAGAGGGTCTGAGCAGTGCCCTAAAGGAAAGAATAATTCCTCAGCAACTTACGCAGTTCAATAGAGCGTAAAAGTCTGCAGATTGATAGAAAGAAGTATGAATAATCATGCAGCAACCGGGAACAGCGTAAGGAGCAAGGAGGTGGCTAAGTCAGAGGTAAGAGGAAAAGAAGCATTGGCTAGGAGCACTCTGGGAGGTAGCTCAAGTTATGAAGCCAATAATAATAGTAACAAGAGGAAGAGGCAACAGTTTAGGCAGGGGACTGATCGAGGTGAGGATCAGGTTGGAGAGAAGGGATATCAAAGATGTGGAAAGAACCATGGCACAAGGGAGTGTCGAGCAGGGCAAGACAGTTGTTTTAAGTGTGGTGAGAAAGGCCACTTTGTAAGAGTTTGCCCTAAGAATGATGACATCCCTAGGCCAAAGACAACAGGAAGAGTGTTTTCCATTTTTTCGAATAGAGTCTCCAATTCCCCTGAGGTCGACCCTAAAAATGGTTAAGAAAAACCATGGCTGTAAGGGCGACTCAGCTGTAAGAATTGTATGCCTAGATGTAAATGATGTGATTAATGAAGAGTTCTTTTCTGATCTAGAGAATGTGGTTATTATAACGAGCCATGAGAAATAATTAGTAAGATAATAAATCTGTCTTAAACTCAGTGATGAGGGTGCTATATGAGGGGTTAGGATATGGATAGCTGTAAGCAACTATAATGAGAGATGTTAGTTGCTAAGAATCCATGTGGAAGGTCTGGGACCAAGCTGTTGCTCCTCTAGACCATCACTGGAGTGAGGATAAGACGGAGAGGGATGATCTTACTGGTTATATATATGATTGCGTTATAAAAATCACATAGCTGTATAGGTCAGTAAGAAGTTCTATTCAGGAAAGATGAGGTATCCCTTAAAATTTCGAGGACGAAATTTTTAAAAAGGGGAGGAGAATTGTAACATCCCGATTTTTGGTCTAGGAGAACTGGGAGGTAGTTTGATATGGGCAGGCTGCTAAACCCGTAGTCCCAGGGTAGTAATCTGATATGGGCAGATTACTTACCTGTATTTTGTAGGAATCCGAGGGATGAGCTAAGTCGTTTAGGATTTAAAGATGAGTTAAGTCTTTAACCTACAGAATCGGGACAGTTCACCTAGGTTCAAAATGTGGAATGTGAGGAATATCCTAAGTCTTAAGCCTAGGAATTCTGTAGGTAGCTTGATATGGGCTGGCTCCTGTGTAAGATAACCTGATATGGGCGGGTTATCGAGCCTTTCAATTAACGATGACTCCTGAAGAGTTTAAGGGATGAGTTATTGAAAGAGAATTTCTAGAACTTAAGATGAAGGATAAGAAGATGAGAATAGATGCCAGAAAGAGAATGCAGGGGCAAAATCGTAATTATGGGAAAGATTGGGCTGGTAGCCGATGAGTACCATATTTTGTCAGAAAATAGAGAAAATTATGTTGATCATTTCATTGAACTGTGAAATGTGCATATGAGGTCTCTATGTGTATGAAAGAATTAGAAATGTGCCAGGGGTAAAATGGTCATTTTGGAAAAGTGTGCGGGTGAGCGCTTTTTCAGGCCAAAACAGCCCGGTCCGGATAAAATATCTGAAAATACCGGGAGATAGAGAAAAGGATTCCGGGTTGAATGAGGAGTCACGGAATTTTGATTTGAGGTCCCGATTTTTCTGTAAAAATTCCGGAAGATGGGAATTTACACTTATAATCGGTAAAGGAAAAGCAGTCCCGATAGGGATGATCGGACGGTGGCCAGGGGCCGTATAGGGTTTCTGAGGCCCTTAGTTACACCAGGGAAGGCCCAGGCCCATTAGATCAGTCCAGTGGTAAAAGGGGCCGGTGTCCGGGAAAAAGGTGCGAAATGACGAAAATACCCCTATGTTATAGAATAGCTGAAGAATGAGTAAAGGGTATTTTGGTCATTTGCCTAAGGTTAGACAGTCCAGGGAAGTTATCTGGATAGTTGACCAGGGTCAAAGAATACTCTGGTAAGATGTGAAAAGACAATAATGCCCCTAAACCTAATAAAGTAAAGAAAGAGAGACTAAGGGCATTTTGGTAATTTGCCAAGGGGTGTTTCTTGGGAATCGTGCCATCAGAGTACTTGGGCTTGGATCAGAGACCCAAGATGATATTCCCAGGCCCAAAAACGCAGGCCCAATGACTCAGGGGGAAAAGTGGCATTAAAATAATGATTTAATGACTTTTCAGTAAAGTAAAGTTACTCGGTTAGCACGATAACCGAGGAGGTGATCAAATAAATTCTGGGACTTATCTGGATAGCATTGGAAGGCGTGAAAGGTCCCTTCCAGATGCCACATGGCGTCATCCTAGAGGCAGAAGAAAAGTTAAGGACACGTGGTACAATCTTAGCCAGTGAGTCCAGTTTGTGGGAAATCGGACCGGACCGGTACTGGATTGGACTGGTCTGTTGAGTCAGCTGATGAGGTGTCCCGGGATTTAGACATGTGAGAAATGTGCTACTGAGGTGTCCACTGAGGTGTCCTGGGTGATGCAGTAAAAAGAGAATAAAAGAAAATAGGAAAAACCAGGACCACATGTTCAGATGGCTTCAAAATTACAGAAATGCCATCCATCAAAGCTATAAATACCCCCTTGCCCTCCCATTTTATGAATCCCACGTTTTTGGCAAGAAAAGAGAGAGAAAGAAGAGAGAGAAGGAGAAAGAAAGAAAGAAAGGAAGTTCTGGTGGAGTTGGAAGCAGTATAGAAGTTCTGGAGTTCTGCTTTTGAGGTAGTATCTAATCCTAGCTTTTATGTAATGTCTTTGTGAGTTGATGTGCTATTGTTTGGTTGGATTGTTGTCTTATATGTTATGTCTGAAGCTGTACTGCAATGCTATGATCATATGTTATTGAGTATGGAAGCATGCAGCATACTTATTTGTACACAATCACAAGCAAGCACTATCACACTGCATTACATATATTGTTATGATTATTTACTACTGAGATTCCCCCGAATCTCATTCCCCATGTCTAACCCATTACAGGGAGATTATGTTGAAGTGAATTTTAAGAATTTAGAGAGACGCCGTTATGCTTCCGAATTAAAGACTGAACATCAGAATATGATAAGTACTGTGTACGTAGGCTGTCTAAGGAGGCTGGAAGTGAGTGGACCTAGCCGGTTCATCCAGTCTTTCCTGGGTACTACGTAGAATGGTAGTTCTCCTGAGGGAATTACCGAATCAGTACGGTTCAGTTCTTTGTACAGATGAAGCCTAACGGTTATGCTGCCGGATTTTAGGCAGGAAAAGATATAATAGAAATATGAGAATTTTGTGTATGCCTTGTTGTATGACATTTTATTATTTAATAATAAATATTGTTTGGCATGTTCAATTTGTGAATGGGGAATTAAAAGAGAAATTCGCAGGTCCTGAGGTAGCAATGTTCTGACCTCAGTTTGACCTAGTAAACGAAGGAATTTGGTCACGAAATTCGGTGTGCTAGTAGTACACATCTGGGGCATTACGTGGATAGGTAATAAGCCTCATTTGGTTGTGTAGAATGAGATTAACCAGTTCTCAAATTAAAGGTTTAGAATAAGGAACTTAAAGGTAAAATATTCATTTTCTGGGCTTAAGTTAAGATATAATCTAGCTAATATGGCTTCCGCAAGTGTACTCTGAGGAGTCTAAGGGAGGATGTTTCAATCACTGAGCTAGAACCTTTTATTCTGTGCCAGAATCTTATGCTCTGAGCTAGAGCCCTTTCTAGTCTATGCCAGAACCTTTTGCTCTGATACCAAAATAAAACATCCTTACTTTGATATGCTTTAGGGACCATTTGGTAGCATCTGAAACCACTTTCAAGGTCATTGAAGTCAAATTTCTCAATCTGGAGTTTTACTCTTATCGAGTACTGTTCACTGTGTAAATTCCAGACGATTAATCTGACTTCAAAAACTCATAACTAATTCTAGAAAAATTGAAATGAAGTGGTTCAAATTGATACTTGAAGCTAACTCAACCATCTTTCAGAGAAAAATAACTCATTGACCACGCCTTTACCAAGTCAACATCGGTCAACGTTATAACTTTACTGTTCATCCAGCGTTTTTCTCCTGAATCCAGCCGTTTGGTCCCAACTTTGACAATTTATATCTCCATGTGTAGACATCCAAATGAGGCATGCTATATATCAAATCGAAGCTTGGTATGTCTACTATTTACCATAAAAATATCATACACTTATTCAACCCTTTACTATTTTTGATTATAGATCAAATATCATTAAGTCACCACAAGTTACTGTTCATGGTGGCAAATTCCAGCAATCACATATCAGTCAAACATACCAAACCATACTTATTATTAAATAATAAATTGTTATACAATAGGGCATGCACAAAATCCTCACATCTCTATTACATATTTTCCTGCCTGAAATCTGCAGCATAACTACTAGGCTTCATCTTGACAAATAACTGATCTTGTACTGATTCGGTAATTCCCGTGAGAACTACCATTCTATGTAAGTACACAGGAAAGACTGGATGAACCGGCTAGGTCCACTCACTTCCAGCCTCCTTAGACAGTACCTACGTGCACAGTAAGTATCATCTCCTTTCTTCACTACTGATATTTTGCCTTAATTTTGGCAGCATAACGGCATCTCTTAGCATTCTCAAAATTTACTTCGACATAACCTCCCTGTAATGGGTTATATATTGGGGATGAGATTCGGGGGAATCTTAGTAGTAATAATCATAACAATATATGTAATACAATGTGATAGTGCTTGCTTGTGATTGTGTACAGATAAGTATGCTGCGTGCTTCCATACTCAATAACATATGACCATAGCATTGTAGTAGAGCTTCAAACATAACATATAAGACAACAATCCAACCGAACAATAGCACATTAAATCACAAAGCCATTACATAAAAGCTAGGATTAGTTACTACTTGGCTAGCGTAGCAGACCTCTACTATCTCTATACTGCTTCCTGCTCCGCCAGAACTTCCTTCTTTCTTTCTTTCTCTCACTTTCTCTCTCTAGAACTCACTTCTCTCTCTTTCTTGGCTCTTGGCCGTGGGTCACAATGGCAAGGGGAGGGGGTATTTATAGTGGAGACAAAGGAGAATGAATGGCTCAGATCAATTCTCAATGAGTGGCTCAGATTGCTTGCTTCCTCAAGAAGCTTTGCTTACCTCATCATGGTGACATCATCATTCCCATGACTCACCACTTATGACATCATCCAAGAGACACCTCACATGCTAGGTGGCACAATGGTGGGGCCCACAGGACACCTTACCAGCTGACTCAGCGCTTCCAGAGAATTCCAGAGTCTTACGGCTGAGATTGTGCCACGTGTCCTTCACCTTTTTCTAGCTTTTTCTTCTTTCCTTATACTCATGCCATGTGGCGCCTTGTGGGTCCCATGAGGACACCTTTTTCTCCACCTCATGGCTTCCAGATAAGTCCAGGACTTTATCTGATCACCTCCCCGGTCATCACGCCAACCGAGTAACTTTACTTTATTGAAAAGTCACTAAAACATTATTTTAATGCCACTTTTTCTCACATAATTTATGGGCTACGTTTTTGGGCCTTGGAATATCATCTTGGGTCTCTGATCTAGCTCAAGTACTCTGATGGCTCAATTCCCAAGAACCATCCCTTGGCAATTTACCAAAACGCCCTTGGTTCCTCTTTATTTACTTTAACGAGTCTAGGGGCATTACTGTCTTTTCACACCTCACCAGAGTATTCTCTGACCCTGGTCAACTATCCAGACAACCTTTCTTGACTGTCTCACCTTAGTCAAATGACCAAAATACCCTTTACTCATTCTTTCACTATTTTATAACATAAGGGCATTTTAGTCATTTTACACCTTTTTTCGGGACACTGACTCCTTTTATCAAATAAACTGACATACTGAGTCTAGGCATCCCTTTGGGTCATAACAAGCATCTGACCGATGTCATCTGAGCTCATTCATTATCAGTTTGAATATCGATAAATCTCCCAAACTGATACCCGGAGGTCACAAACTCCCGTCTGAATTCACTAATTTATGAATAACTTTTTCTACAGACCTCCTTTCGGTATTCTGTCAGTTCCCTGACATCCGTCTCTACAGGACGCATCTTCCTGCAGATTTTCACTCATATCTGAGGTCTAGGGGATCCGATAAGAATTTTTTATACTTTTAGCCTATCAGATAAATTTCGGCTATCTGGAGTCCTGATAAAATTTCTGTATTAAGCTGGATTACCCAGCATCATTTGCTCTATCTACTGATGAAATTTGGGACTGAAATGCTTCCGGGAAGTGCTAAGCCATTTCTGGCTCATCTTTCCATAATTACACTTTTGCCCCTGGAACTTTTCTTCTTTTCAATTAAGTCCCTCTTATTTGGCTAAAATTACACTTAAGGACCCCACATTTTTGTCTACTTTCTCTTTTAACCTTAAAGCTTTCATAATTTCACTTAAGTGCTTGCATTTTCTTTCTGTTTCAATTTAATCCCTTTCTTTACATAAATGGCCATTATATCCCTAGGGACTTTCATTATTTACATATAAGTCCCTGGACTTTCACTTATTTGCAGTTTAGTCCCTAAAAACCCTCTGTATGTTTCTGGGACTTCTGCTCAAAGGGGTCTGGTAGCCTATCTATTTCAGGCTACTTTTTGAGTCTCTGGGCCTGAAAATTAGGATATTACACTGAGTCAGCATGTGAGGTGTCCCAAGGGCCCCACCTAGGCGCCCCCTAAGCATGTGAGGTGTCCCTTGATGATGTCATAAGTGATGAGTCATTGGGGATGGTGATATCATCATGATGAGGTAAGCAAAGCTTCTTGAGAAAGCGAGCGATCTGAGCCATTCATCGAGATTTGATCTGGGCCATCTATTCCACTTTGCCTCCACTATAAATACCCTCACCCCTTCCCATTTCATTCCATGGTGAAGAGCAAGGAAGGAAGAGAAAGAAGAGAGAGAAAGAGAAAGAGAAAGAGAGAAAGAGGGAAAGGAAGAGAGAAAGGAAGGAAGGAGAAGGAGTTCTGGCTGAGCTAGGAGCAGCCTAAAGAGCCTGGGAATAAGGTAATTTATTCTAGTCTTTGCTCTAATAAAGTAGAGTATTATTCAGTAGCTAGAACAGAGGAATATCTCTCTCTATAAGGTTAGCCGTGGATAGAAAGAAAGTTAGGGGATGGTCAGGATAAAGGTATTATCTCAAGATAAGCTCGAGTTAAGTGGGGTTATGCTGGATAAGATAATAATGAAATATTGTTATGATATGTATAGGCTCTGACCTATGGAAAGGTGGAACCTCAGATCAAAGGTTAAGGAAAGCTGCATGCCAGGTAGTGAACTTACTCGTTCTTGTATGCTTGATGTATATACTTGTGTGTTAATATGATTATGACTATGTGATGATGATGATATATGCTCTGCCTTTTATGAGTTTATGATTGTGCATAGTAGTGATAGGCATGGAGCATCAAAGTATGCAAGTGAAAGCTAAATAAGGATAAAGGAAACACATGTCATGCACTTGTATTCATCTTGTATACATTGAATGGTACCGTTTACTACTGAGATTTCCCCAGAAATCTCACCCCTGCCTTTTCCAACCATAACAGGGTACTGTTTTAGAGAAGATGGAGCTAGGAAAGTAAGGATGTTTCAAGCTATGTTAGGTCAAAAGGAAGGTAATTTATATAGGGTGATTGCTTATGCCTCAAAAACACTTGATGCTGCTCAAATTAATTATACTACTACTGAGAAAGAATTGTTTGCAATTATAGTGGCATTAAAAAATTCAGAGCATATCTCATTAATTCTAAAGTTGTTGTCTACACAGATCATGCATCAATCAAGTATTTGTTCCATAAACCTCAATCTAAGCCAAGACTTCTAGGATAGATGCTACTGCTTCAAGAGTTCGATATAGAAGTGAGGGATAGAGCTAGAAATGTGAACCGCGTTACAGATCATCTAAGCAGATTACCAATAGAGACAATATGAGTACTTAGTTTTGATCTTATTTGTGATTCTTTCCCTGATCAATCTCTTTGTTTGGTTGCTATTGTAGAACCTTGGTATGCTCATTTAGTTAATTTCATTGAAACTGGCCTAATTCTATCCCATTTGTCTAAATTTCAAACCCAAAAGCTCAAGAGTAAATCTAAATACTTTATTTGGGACAACCTTTTCTATGGAAGTTGTGTTCAGATTAAGTATTAAGATGATGTGTCCCTGACCAAGATCACAAATCAGTTTTAGAAGCATGTCATTCATGGGTTTATGGGGGCCATTTTGCGGGAAAATGACTGCATGTAGGGTCTTTGAATCTGGTTTCTATTGGCCTTCCCGTTTCAAATATGCTTTTGAGTTTTATAGAGCTTGTGATAGGTTCCAAAGATTTGGGGGGATTAGTAAGCGTCATGAGATGTCGCCACAACCTATTCTATTTTATGAGGTTTTTTATGTATGGGGAATAGATTTCATGGGACATTTTCCAACTTCAGCTGGGTTTTACTACATTCTTTTGTCTGTAGGCTATTTATCTAGGTGGGTAGAGGCTATTCCAATGAGATGATGCCCAAATGGTCTCTAGTTTCTAAGGTCTCATATCTTTAGTAGATTTGGAGTACTGAAAGCATTAATTATTGATCAATGTACCCATTTTTTGCAATAAGTTAATCAATAGCTTATTGGTAAAATATAGTGCAACTCATAAAGTCTCAACTCCATACCACCCTCAAACCAATGGTTTAGTAGAGGTTTCTAATAGGGAAATAAAGCATATTCTAGAAAAGATTGTTAAGCCGTCTAATAAGGATTGGAACTTAAGACTGGATGATGCTTTATGGGCGTACAGAATAGCTTTTAAAACCCGTCTAGGCATGTTCC
Source organism: Leucaena leucocephala (assembly GCA_037074615.1). Taxonomy (NCBI): domain Eukaryota; kingdom Viridiplantae; phylum Streptophyta; class Magnoliopsida; order Fabales; family Fabaceae; genus Leucaena; species Leucaena leucocephala. Next base: position 19,752,169 of record CM073532.1, on the reverse strand, counting down.
CTTATAGGATAGTTTTTTGGGAAAGCTTGTCACATTCCAGTAGAAATAGAGCATAAGACATATTGGGTAGTGAAAGCTTGTAATGAGGACCTTACAGAAGCCAGTTCAGAAAGGCTGTTTTATATTTAAGAGCTAGAAGAGATACTACTGAAATTTATAAGCTTAGGACAAAATTAGTTCATGATGCTCATATTCTAAGAAAGAAGTTTAAGGAGGGTGATAACATGTTAAGATACCAAGTTAGGTTTAAGTTCAAACATGATAAATTCAAAACTAGCTGTGATGGACCTTACACAGTTGTTAAAGTCTATGATTTTGGGATGATTGAGTTGAAAGAGGAGGCAACAGGCAAAATCTTTCAGGCAAATGGCTACCTCTTGAAACTTTATAATGAATCTGCTTTGTTTCCTTGAGGCTAGGTTGTCCCTTTCCTAACTCTTACCTTTTACATGTTTTCCTAATGTGATGTATATTTGATATATTTGTTTGAGGATTGGAAAGGGATGAATCGATAGGATAGTGTTTATTTTCTTGGTTTATTTCTATTTTGAATAACACTCCTTTGTTGTCTATGTTTTAGTTATCTGAGGTACTAACACACTCAATTGCATGCTATGTTTACCTATCCTTTCATCTTTGCTTTTCTTAAATTGCTTTGTATGATTGGAATATGACTGTGTACTTCATTGTGAAATTTGCATTGATTTGTGTGTTAGTTTGCTGTGGGAAATGGTTAGGGTTATTTGGAAAAATTAGGAAAAGGTTTGGAGTTCATTAGGGAGTGTTAGTGTACATTGGTCGTTACTAAATACTTTATGGTCGCGACTAAAGTGGTTCTGGGAAGAATTAAGCTCTCTGTTCATGTTGGTTGCAGCGTGATTACATTTTAGTCGTGACATTACCTCTCTATGTATTTCAGTTGTAATATCCTTAATTTTCTGTACTGATTCCTAGGTACGGATTAGACGGAATATATGAGTTATGTTTCAGGAAAAAAATGTGGTCCTTTATGTAAAGAAAATGATTAAATTACAAAAGAAAGGAAATGAAAGGACTTAAGTGTAATTATGGAAAGTTTAAGGTTAGGAAAGAAAGGTAGACAAAAATGTGGGGTCATAAAGTGTAATTTTAGCCAAATAAAGGGACTTAAGTGCAAAGAAGGAAAAGTTCCCTGGGGCTAAAGTGTAATTAAAGAAAAATAGGCCAGAAGTGGTTTGAACCGCCCGACAGCATTTCAGTCCCAGATTTTACCAGAAGATAGGGCAGGTGACGCTGGGTAAGCCAGCCTAATACCGGAATTTTTGAAGACTCCAGATAGCCAAAAATGGACTGATCGTCCAAAAGTTATAAAAATTAATACCGGATACCCTAGATTTCAGATATAAGTAAGAAAATACAGGATGATACGTCCTTATGGGACGGATGTCAGGAAACTGACAGAATACCGATAGGAGGTCTGTAGGAAAAGTTATTCACAAATCAAAAAATCCAGACGGGAGTGTGAGGCCTCCAGGTATCCGATAGGGAGATTTATCGGTATTTAAAAAGGGACTAAACGAGTTCGGATGACCTCAGTCAGATGACTGTTATAACCCACAAGGATGCCTGAACACAGTAGACCACTGTATCTGGAAAAAGGAGCCGGTGTCCGGATATGTGTATAAACGGTAAATAATAATTAAAATATTCAATGAACTGTGCCAGAAGCAGATTTCTCGAAATAAGTGCCATAAAGGTAATGGACCCAGAAAGGCCCAAAAATGGCGCCAACAAAGGCCCAATAAGACTCTTGGACTGATAGGTGGGCCAGTGTCCAGCAGAACCCCGGAAAATGGGAAATTACGAAAATGCCCCTGTGTTGTACAAAAAGGGCAGCAGATGAATGGAGGGCATTCTGGTCATTCTGGACAGGCCTAGAGGCTAAGACATATCTAAATAAGGTTGACTAGAGCCAGTATATGCTTTGACCAGGTTCAGAAAGGTGTGAAATGACAATTTTGCCCTTAGGGTTAAAATAGGACAAGATAGGGCACCAAGGGCATTTTGGTCATTTCGCAGGGGATTTGTAACTGAGTCTGGACCCAGTATTAAAAAGTTAATGATATAAAGGGTCTAGATACTAAATGTGAGGTCAGTAGACATAAAAAGGATTTTCAGAAAAATCAGATTCAGAAAACAGCACGTTTTTCGAGGAGACGGGCCGGCCGGGACTGGATTGGACCGAAAAGCTTCCAGAAGGCTCTAGCTCTCTCTCAATTTTGCCATGTGAAGAATGTGAGGGGTGAGGTGTCCTATGAGGTGTCCAGGGTGATGCAGTAAAAGGGAATAAAAGAAAATAGGAAATTCCAGAAAAAAACCAGGACCACAGGATCATAAGTCTTCAAAATTACAAGATTGCCATTGCTCAACACTATAAATACCCCCCTAGCTCCTCATTTTGGCACAAGCAAGAAAGAGAGGAAGAAAGAAGTTCTTGAGAGAGAAAGTCTGAGAAAGAAAGAAGTAAGGAAGTTCTGGTGGAGTTGGAAGTAGTAGAGAAGTTCTGAAGCTCTGCTTTTGAGGTAGCAACTAATCCTAACTCTTATGTAATGTCTTTGTGAGTTGTTGTGCTTTTGTTTGGCTGGATTATTGTCTTATATGTTATGCTTGAAGCTCTATTCCAATGCTATGATCATATGTTATTGAATATGGAAGCATGCAGCATACTTATCTGTACACAATCACAAGCAAGCACCGTCACTCTGCATTACATATATTGTTATGATTATTGTTACTGGGATTCTTTTGAATCTCATTCCCATACATAACATTACATGGGAGGTTATTTCAAAATCAAATTTGGAAATTTTAAGAGACGACGTTATGCTGCCAAAATTCCGGCAAGGAAGCGGGAACAGGGAAAGGAACTGATACGTACTGTGTACGTAGTGCTGTCTAAGGAGGCTGGAAGTGAGTGGACCCAGCAGGTTCATCCAGTCTTTCCTGGGTACTACGTAGAATGGTAGTTCACATGAGGGAATTACCGAATCGGTACAACATCGGTTACTTTCTAAAGAAGAATTGTAGCAGTTATGCTGCCGGATTTTAGACAGTGAAAGATGTAATAGAAATATGAGGGGGTTAATCATGCACTGATATATAACAGTTGATTATTTAATATTAATTGTTATCTGGCATGTATGACTGATATGTGTTGGTTGTATGCATGTGTATGTAAAGACTAAATGCTGAAAATAGGCTCAGTGAACAGTAATTCGTGAAGACCTATTCATGTTTGATAAATCATTAAAAATAGTAAATGATTGAATTAATGTACGAAATTTTTAGGGTAAAAAGTAGACCTACTAAGCTTTAATTTTATATATAGAATGCCCTATTTGGATGTCTACACGAAAATATATAAAATGCTAAAGTTGGGACCAGAATGCTGGATTCAGGAGAAAATCACTGGATGAACAGTAAATTTGAAACATTGACCCACGTTGAATTGGTCAAGTAATGGTCAACCAATGATTTTTTCCTGAAATATAATTGAGTTATCTTCATGTATCAATTTCATCCACTTCATTTCGATTTTTCTAGAATTAGTTATGATTTTTCAAAGTCAGGTCACTCATCTGGAATTTGCCACAGTGAACAGTACCCGATAAGAATAAAATTCCAGACTAAGAGTTTAGACTTCAATGACCCTGAAAGTGGTTCTAAGTGCTACTGAATGGTCCCTAAGATGTATAAAAATAAGGATGTGACATCAGTCGTGACCTAAACCATTTATGGTCATGAACTTATTAAAGTATTCAACTTTGTGTTTTGATCCTTACACCTTTTAAACTTCACTAACCCACATACCCCATAATCCTAGTCATCGTGCACAATCCTCCTGCTTCAGTTTCCTCTCTGCTACAGTGCACATCTTTGTTTCTTCTCTGCTAAAGCATGCAAACCATTCTGTTTCTTCTTCTTTTTCTTTCTAGCACTATTCTCTTCTTTCTCTGGCCACAGTTGTCTCCAGTGGGCTATCAAGTTCTGCTTTAGCCATTTCTATGCCCTAGCAGTTTACATATCTTCTTTGACAGAAGTTCAGACCTTCCCATTATTTTGCTACTGTGATTCAAGGTAGTTCTTTGTTCCCTTTTTGTTTTCTTTTTAGTTTTCTTATTCCTTTTATATAGATTCTAGGTTTTAGTTAGTTTTGATTTTGAGGGACATTTGGGAATTTAGAAATGATGCTGTAGTAGTAGGTAGTGATTTCTTAGATTTCATATTTGTTTTAGGGTAAAATTTGGCGGGTTTGGTTTAAGTTTGATGGTCATTGCTGATATTTTTGATGGTTTGAAAAGTTTTCTTTTCTTGTCGCGACATTGGAAAAGTTACAGAAGTGCAAGGTCACGACATGTGAGTCTTTGGGTCGCAACTAAACACTTTCTACCACTATTTTGAACTCATTTTGTACAAAAATCAGCCAATGTACCATTAATCTTTGCTAGAGGGGTTTTCTTTTCAAATGATATGGGATTATTTTGTATTGATTAGTATTATTTGATATGTGTACTTAGATGGCTCGAACGAAGAACCTCGAAGTAAACAAAAGATCCCGATCAAGAGCCCCTACCAAATTAAACTGGAAGACGGCTAAAGAAATGTTCAACACTAGAGGCATAGTTCAAGAAAATGAATTTCCAGAAACTGATGATTTTGATTTTTATAAGTTAGATTTAGATCAAGGATTTAAGGAACTGATAAAAAGAGGACTAAAGCTAATGTTACTTTAGTGAGGGAATTCTATATTACTTCTGCCTTAGAATAGTCCTTGGGGATTGGATTTAGAGATAAGGAGTTTTTCATTGATGATTTTGACATCAAAGCTTTTTACAAATTGCCTACTCTTTCTGAATTTCTATTTCATTATTTGCAGACTCATTTAGATGAGGTCCCTTAGGATACGGTGTTTGAAACATCCTTCCTTAGACTCCTCAGAGTACACTTGCGGGTCCTTAACTTTTCTTCTGCCTCTAGGATGACGCCATGTGGCATCTGGAAGAGACCTTTTCATGCCTTCCAATGCTATCCAGATAAATCCCAGACTTTATCTGATCACCTCCTCGGTTATCGTGCCAACCGAGTAACTTTACTGAAAACTCATTAAATCATTATTTTAATGCCACTTTTCCCCCTGAATCACTGGGCCTGCGTTTTTGGGCCTGGGAATATCCTCTTGGGTCTCTGATCTAGCCCAAGTACTCTGATGGCACGATTCCCAAGAAACACCCCTTGGCAAATTACCAAAATGCCCTTAGTCTCTCTTTCTTTACTTTATTAGGTCTAGGGGCATTATTGTCTTTTCCCATCTTACCAGAGTACTCTCTGACCCTGGTCAACTATCCAGATACCCTTTCTTGACTATCTAACCTTATCTCGTTCTGCACATCCAAATGAGGCTTATTACCTATCCACATAATTCCCCAGATGTGTACGAATGGCCTGCCAAATTTCATAGCCAAACTCCTTCGTTTACTAGGTCAAACTGAGGTCAAACCACTGCTACCTCAGGACTTGCGAATTTCTCTTTTAATTCATCATTCACAAATTGAACATGCCAAACAATATTTATTATTAAATAATAAAATGTCATAAAACAAGGCATACATCAAATTCTCATATTTCTATTACATCTTTCCCTGCCTAAAATCCGGCAGCACAACCACTACATTCCTTCTGTAGAGAGTAACCGATCTTGTACCGATTCGGTAATTCCCGTAGGAACTACCATTCTACGTAAGTACCCAGGAAAGACTAGATGAATCGACTAGGTCCACTCACTTCCAGCCTCCTTAGACAGCACCTACGTACACAGTACGTATCAGTTCCTCTCTTTGTTCCTTCTTCGTTGCCAGAATTTTGGCAGCCTAACGGCGTCTCTTAAAATTTCCAGATTTTATTTTGACAGAACCTCCCCTGTAATGTTATGTATGGGAATGAGATTCGGGGGAATCTCAGTAGTAATAATCATAACAATATATGTAATACAGAGTGACAGTGCTTGCTTGTGATTGTGTACAGATAAGTATGCTGCGTGCTTCCATACTCAATAACATATGATCATAGCATTGTAATAGAGCTTCAAGCATAACATATAAGACAACAATCCAACCAAACAATAGCACAATAAATCACAAAGCCATTACATAAAAGCTAAGATTAGTTACTACCTCAGGCTCAGCAGAACTCTACTATCTCTATTCTGCTTCCAGTTCTACCAGAACTTCCTTTCTTTCTTTCTTCCTCTCACTTTCTCTCTCTAGCACCTTCTCCTCTCTCTAAAAGGCCCAAAACCGTGATGCAAATGAATGGGGAGGGGGGTATTTATAGTTTTGGTCAATGGCATTCTTGTAATTTTGAAGCCATCTGATCCTGTGGTCCTGGTTTTTCCTTGAATTTCCTATTTTCTTTTATTTCTTTTTACTGCATCATCCAGGACACCTCAGCGGACACCTCAGCAGCACATTTCTCACATGTCTAAATCCCGTGACACCTCATCAGCTGACTCAGCAGACCAGTCCAATCCAGTACCGGTCCGGTCCGATTTCCCACAAACTGGACTCACCGGCTAAGATTGTGCCACGTGTCCTTAACTTTTCTTCTGCCTCTAGGATGACGCCATGTGGCATCTGGAAGAGACCTTTTCACGCCTTCCAATGCTATCCAGATAAGTCCCGGATTTTATCTGATCACCTCCTCGGTTATCGTGCCAACCGAGTAACTTTACTGAAAAGTCATTAAATCATTATTTTAATTCCACTTTTCCCCCTGAATCACTGGGCCTGGGAATATCCTCTTGGGTCTCTGATCCAGCCCAAGTACTCTGATGGCACGATTCCCAAGAAAAACCCCTTGGCAAATTACCAAAATGCCCTTAGTCTCTCTTTCTTTATTTATTAGGTCTAGGGGCATTATTGTCTTTTCCCATCTTACCAGAGTACTCTCTGACCCTGGTCAACTATCCAGATACCCTTTCTTGACTATCCAACCTTAGCCAAAGGACTCAGCAGACCAGTCCAATCCAGTACCGGTCCGGTCCGATTTCCCACAAACTGGACTCACCGGCTAAGATTGTGCCACAGGTCCTTAACTTTTCTTCTGCCTCTAGGATGACGCCATGTGGCATCTGGAAGAGACCTTTTCACGCCTTCCAATGCTATCCAGATAAGTCTCGGACTTTATCTGATCACCTCCTCGGGTATCGTGCCAACCGAGTAACTTTACTTTACTGAAAAGTCATTAAATCATTATTTTAATGCCACTTTTCCCCCTGAATCACTGGGCCTGCGTTTTTGGGCCTGGGAATATCCTCTTGGGTCTCTGATCCAGCCCAGGTACTCTGATGGCACGATTCCCAAGAAACACCCCTTGGCAAATTACCAAAATGCCCTTAGTCTCTCTTTCTTTACTTTATTAGGTCTAGGGGCATTATTGTCTTTTCCCATCTTACCAGAGTACTCTCTGACCCTGGTCAAATATCCAGATACCCTTTCTTGACTATCCAACCTTAGCCAAAGGACTCAGCAGACCAGTCCAATCCAGTACCGGTCCGGTCCGATTTCCCACAAACTGGACTCACCGGCTAAGATTGTGCCACGGGTCCTTAACTTTTCTTCTGCCTCTAGGATGACGCCATGTGGCATCTGGAAGAGACCTTTTCACGCCTTCCAATGCTATCCAGATAAGTCTCGGACTTTATCTGATCACCTCCTCGGTTATCGTGCCAACCGAGTAACTTTACTGAAAAGTCATTAAATCATTATTTTAATTCCACTTTTCCCCCTGAATCACTGGGCCTGGGAATATCCTCTTGGGTCTCTGATCCAGCCCAAGTACTCTGATGGCACGATTCCCAAGAAACACCCCTTGGCAAATTACCAAAATGCCCTTAGTCTCTCTTTCTTTACTTTATTAGGTCTAGGGGCATTATTGTCTTTTCCCATCTTACCAGAGTACTCTCTGACCCTGGTCAACTATCCAGATACCCTTTCTTGACTATCCAACCTTAGCCAAAGGACTCAGCAGACCAGTCCAATCCAGTACCGGTCCGATTCGATTTCCCACAAACTGGACTCACCGGCTAAGATTGTGCCACGTGTCCTTAACTTTTCTTCTGCCTCTAGGATGACGCCATGTGGCATCTGGAAGAGACCTTTTCACGCCTTCCAATGCTATCCAGATAATTCCCGAACTTTATCTGATCACCTCCTCGGGTGTCGTGCCAACCGAGTAACTTTACTGAAAAGTCATTAAATTATTATTTTAATGCCACTTTTCCCCCTGAATCACTGGGCCTGCGTTTTTGGGCCTGGGAATATCCTCTTGGGTCTCTAATCCAGCCCAAGTACTCTGATGGCACGATTCCCAAGAAACACCCCTTGGCAAATTACCAAAATGCCCTTAGTCTCTCTTTCTTTACTTTATTAGGTCTAGGGGCATTATTGTCTTTTCCCATCTTACCAGAGTACTCTCTGACCCTGGTCAACTATCCAGATACCCTTTCTTGACTATCTAACCTTAGCCAAATGACCAAAATACCATTTACTCATTCTTTCACTATTCTATAACATAGGGGTATTTTCGTCATTTTGCACCTTTTTCCCAGACACCGGCCCCTTTTACCATTGGACTGATATAATGGGCCTGGGCCTTCCCTAGTGTCACTAAAGGCCTTAGAAACACTATACGGCCCCCTGGACACAGTCCGATCATCCCTATCTGGACTGCTTTTCCTTTACCGATTATAACTGTAAATTCCCATCTTCCGGAATTTTTACAGAAAAATCGAGACCTCAAATCAAAATTCCGTGACTCCTCATTCAACCCGGAATCATTTTCTCTATCTCCCGGTATTTTCAGATATTTTATCCGGACCGGGCTGTTTTGGCCTGAAAAAGTGCTCACGCGCACACTTTTCCAAAATGACCATTTTACCCCTGGTCACAATTCTAATTCTTTCATACACATAGACTCATCGGCTATAGCCCGATATTTCCCATAATTACGATTATGCCCCTGCATTCTCTTTCTGGCCTGTTACTCATCTTCTCATCCCTCATCTTAAGGTCTAGAAATTCTCTTTCAATAACTCATCCCCAAAACTCTTCGGGAGTCATCGTTAATTGAAAGGCTCGACAACCCGCCCATATCAGGTTATCTTACACAGGAGCCAGCCCATATCAACCTACCTACAGAATTCCTAGGCTTAAGACTTAGGATATTCCTCACATTCCTCATTTTGAACCTAGGTGAACTGTCCCATTCTGTAGGTTAAAGACTTAACTCATCTTTAAATCCTGAAGGACTTAGCTTATCCCTCTGATTCCTACAAAATACAGGTAAGTAATCCGCCCATATCAAATTACTACCCTGGGACTACGGATTTAGCAGCCTGCCCATATCAGACTACCTCCCAGTTCTCCTAGACCAAAAATCAGGATGTTACAGTGTTGGCTATTTTGGGAGGGGAATGAGTGGAATGGACTTGTAGGGGTAAAAGAGATATTTAGAGAGGAAAGTCATGAATGATAAATGTAATATCCTTAATTTTCTGTACTGATTTCTATGTACAGATTAAATGGAATATATGAGTTCTTTTTCAGGAAAAAGATGTGGTCCTTTATGTAAAGAAAATGATTAAATTGCAAAAGAAAGGAAATGAAGGGACTTAAATGCAATTGTGGAAAGTTTAATGTTAGGAAAGAAAGGTAGACAAAAATGTGGGGTCTTAAAGTGTAATTTTAGTCAAATTTAAGGGACTTAATTGCAAAGAAGAAAAGTTCCCTGGGGCTAAAGTATAATTAAAGAAAGTTAGGCCAGAAGTGGTTTGGACTGCCCGACAGCATTTCAGTCCCAGATTTTACCAGAAGATAGGGCAGGTGACGATGGGTAAGCCAGCCTAATACCGGAATTTTTGAAGACTCCAGATAGCCAAAAATGGACTGATTGTCCAAAAGTTATAAAAATTCATACCGGATACCTTAGAATTCAGATATAAGTAAGAAAATACAGGATGATACGTCCTTATGGGACGGATGTCAGGAAACTGACAGAATACCGATAGGAGGTATGTAGAAAAAGTTATTCACAAATTAGAAAATTCAGACGGAGTGTGAGGCCTCCAGGGATCCGATAGGGAGATTTATCGGTATTTAAACTAAGACTGAATGAGGTCAGGTAACAACAGTCAGATGCCCGTTGTGACCCAAATAGCTGCCCAAACACAGTAGCGTAGTGTATCTGACCGAAGGAGCCGGTGTCCGGATATGTGTGTAAACGGTGCATAAAATAATAAAATATTCAATAAACAGTGCTAGAGGAAGATTTCTTGAAATGCGTTCCATAAAGGTAATGGACCCAGAAAGGCCCAAAAATGGCGCCAACAAAGGCCCAATAAGACTCCTAGTCTGATAGGTGGGCCAGTGTCCAGCAGAACCCCGGAGAAGTGCGAAATTACGAAAATGCCCCTGTGTTGTACTAAAGGTTAGCAGATGAATGGAGGGCATTCTGATCATTTTAGACAGGTTCAGAGGTTAAGACATACCTAAATAAGGTAGACTAAAGCCAGTATATGCTTTGACCAGGTACAGAAAGGTGTGAAATGACGATTTTGCCCTTAGGGTTAAAATAGGGCAATACAGGGCACCAAGGGCATTTTGGTCATTTCGCAAGGGATCTGTAACTGAGTTTAGACCCAGTATAAAAATGTTAATGATATAAAGGGTCTAGATACTAAATGTGAGGTCAGTAGACGTAAAAAGGAGTGTCAGAAACATTAGATTCAGCAAAACGGCTCAGTTTTTGAGGAAACGGACCGGGCCGGTACCGGATTAGACCGGAAAGCTTCCAGAAGGCTCTAGCGCTCTCCAAATTGTGCCATGTGATAAATGTGTGAGTTGAGGTGTCCCATGAGGTAGCATTGAGTGATGTCATGCATGATGCAGTAAAAGGAATAAAGAAAAATAGGAAATTCCGAAAAAACCAGGACCACAAGTTCATATGGCTTCAAAATTACAAGAATGCCATTGAAGGAAACTATAAATACCCCTAGCTCTTCATATGCCATGGCCAAAGGATCTTTTAGAGAGATAAGGAAGTGCTTGAGAGAGAAAGTGAGAAAAAGAAAGAAGTAAGGGAGTTCTGGTGGAGTAGAAAGCAGTAGAGAAGCTCTGGAGCTCTGCCTTTGAGGTAGTAACTAATCCTAGCTTTTATGTAATGTCTTTGTGAATTGTTGTGCTATTGTTTGGTTGGATTGTTGTCTTATATGTTATGCTTGAAGCTCTATTACAATGCTATGATCATATGTTATTGAATATTGAAGCATGCAGCATACTTATCTGTACACAATCACAAGCAAGCACCGTCACACTGCATTACATAAATTGTTATGATTGTTGCTACTGATATTCTTTTGGATCTCATTCCCATAGATAACATTACAGGAGAGGTTCTGTCAAAATCAAATATGGAAATTTTGAGAGACGCCGTTAGGCTGCCGAAATTCCAGCAAGGAGGCAAGGACAAAGAAAGGAACTGATACGTACTGTGTACGTAGGTGCTGTCTAAGGAGGCTGGAAGTGAGTGGACCTAGCAGGTTCATCCAGTCTTTCCTGGGTACTTACGTAGAATGGTAGTTCCTACGGGAATTACCGAATCGGTACAAGATCGGTTACTTTCTACAGAAGGAATGTAGTAGTTATGCTGCCGGATTTTAGACAATAAAAGATGTAATAGAAATATGAGGATATTAATCATGCACTGATGTATAACAGTTAATTATTTAATAATGATTGTTATCTGGCATGTTTGACTGATATGTGATGGATGTATGTATTAATATGTACGGTTGGTTGCTGAAAAATAACCCTGTAAACAGTAACCCGTGGAGACCTATTGATGTTTGGTAAATTATTAAAAATAGTAAATGGTTGAATAAATGTATGATATTTTTATGGTAAATAGTATACATACTAAGCTTTAATTTTATATATATAATGCTTCATTTGGATGTCTACACGAAAAGATATAAATTGTTAATTTTGGGACCAGAATGCTGGATTTAGGAGAAAATCTCTGGATGAACAGTTAAGTTAAAACGTTAAACCACGTTGAATAGGTCAAGGAATGGTCAACCAATGATTTTTACCTGAAAGATAATTGAGTTAAATTCATGTAGAAATTTGAACCACTTCATTTCTATTTTTCTCGAATTAGTTATGATTTTTCAAAGTCAGGTCACTCATCTGGAATTTGCCACAATGAACAGTACCCGATAAGAATAAAATTCCAGATTAAGAGTTTAGACTTCAATGACCCTGAAAGTGGTTCTAAGTGCTACTGAATGGTCCCTAAGATGTATAAAAATAAGGATGTGACAATAGAGGTAGAATTTGGCTCAACTTTATGACTTATAATGTGATGCCTTAGGCCCACATTTTAGACATTAATGAGGAGAGAGCCATTCTACTTTATTGTTGATGACTCAGCAGCCTTTTAACCTTCCCCACATTATTTATAACTCTATTTACCACTGTGTAAATTTTGTAACAGCTCTCCTTATTTTTTCTCACTTGATTACTAATTTGTGTAAGAAGCACACGATCCCTAACCTAAAAAAATGGCCTTTTCCTTTACCCTTAAATCAACAAGTATTATAGTGTTTTAAAGGCTAATAAGAAAGCTGGTGAGTTGAGGAGTGCAAAAAGGGGGAAAAGGGTAGCTGAGTTGGAGGAAGAGCAAATTCAGGAGGAGGCTACTAAAGGTGACTCTAGTTTGCTTGAGGAGTTTACAACCATATCAGATCAGTAGGTTGAAGTTACTTCATAGCTGTAAGAGTAGAGGGCAATCATTATAAACCAGGAATTTAGAAGATAGCAGTTCATTTATCCATTGATTCTTAAGATTGCTCAGTCACTTCATATAGCTTTGCCTCCAGGGTTTGAAGAACCATTTTTCAAAAGTAATATCTCTGCCTCTACTTTCTTTCAAGAGGGTCTGGGTGAATCTTCAGGGGCAAGAGCTATAGATACTGGAGAAGATGATGGGGCAGCTGCTGGGGTAAATGAGAAAGATCGCAATACTGAGGGCGATACAGAGCAGAGGAATGCGTAGTCTAGAAGTTGATTGATTTGTATTTTTCTTTTCTTTTATTTGGATGATGTTGTAATTGAGAAGGATGTTGATTACTATACCTATCATTGTTGTTATTGCTCTCGATTTATATATGCATTGATTCTCATTACTTCACTAGTGTGATTGTGTTTGTATAACTCTGTTGACAGAGAGGACACTGTCAGTTTAAATATGGCAACCTGGTCCTTCCTTCCTCGCGACCCAGGTCTTCTAATGTCGCAACCTTAACCCTTTCCATTCACAACTTTAGACCTTTCTCGTCTCAACCTCAGCTCTCTGCCAAATACCGTCGCGACCTTGGAACATACACGTCGCGACTTAATCTCTCTGTAAATAACTGTCGCGACCTAAAACCATATTAGTTGCGACCTTGAGCATCATTAACTCGTACTCTAAGGGAATTAAGCTTTCTAATTCACATCTTTAACTTATTTAAATATCAATCTAACTATCTCAGAGCATCACTGAGCCAGAACCTTCTATTCTGTGCTAGAATCTTATGCTCTGAACCAGACTCCTTTCTGGTCTATGCCAAAACTTAGTACTCTGAGCCAGAGCCCTTTCCGGCCAGTGCCAGAATCCTGTCTGGTCAATGCCAGAATCTCTTGCTCTGATACCAAAATGAAACATCCTTCCTTACAGCTCTCAGAGTACACTTGCGGAAGCTATACTAGCTTGATTACAGCTTCTCCTGCCTGACTTTTGGCAGTATAACCGCCGGGCTTCTCTATCTTTATAAAGAACTTAACCGTACTGATTCAGTAATCCCCTCATGAGAACTACCATTCTACGTAGTACCCAGGAAAGACTAGATGAACCGGCTAGGTCCACTCACTTCAAGCCTCCTTAGACAGCACTACGTACACAGTACTTATCATGCTCTGATGTTCAGTCTTAATTCCGGCAGCATAACGGCGTCTCTTAAAATCCTTAAACTTCACTTCAACATAACCTCCCTGTAATGGGTTACATATATATAGGGATGAGATTCGGGGGAATCTCAGTAGCAACAATCATAACAATATATGTAATGCAGAGTGACAGTGCTTGCTTGTGATTGTGTACAAATAGTATGCTGCGTGCTTCCATACTCAATAACATATGATCATAGCATTGCAGTAGAGCTTCAGACATAACATATAAGACAACAATCCAACCAAACAATAGCACAACAAATCACAAAGCCATTACATAAAAGCTAGGATTAGTTACTACCTGGCTAGCTCAGCAGAACTCCACTATCTTTATTCTGCTTCCAGCTCCGCCAGAACTTCCTTTCTTTCTTTCCTCCTTTCCCTCTTCCTTTCCTTCTCCTTCTCTCTCTTCTTTCTCTCTCTTTCTTTCCCTTGCTCCTGCGTGCAAATGAAGGCCATGGGGGGGTATTTATACTCTCCCTCAATGGCATTTCTGTAGTTTCCAGGAACTCTGAATATGTGGTCCTGGTTTTTCCTGGAATTTCCTATTTTCTTTATTTCCTTTTACTGCATCATCGTGCCACCTCAGCAGGACACCTCACCGGGACACCTCAGCGCCACATTTATCACATGTCTGAATACCCTGGACACCTCAGTAATTGACTCAGCATGCTGACTCACCGGTCTAGTCTCTTGCCTCGTAATGTGTGCCCGTAACTTTATCTGCTTCCTCCAGATCAATGCCATGTGGTGCCTGGAATATAGCTTTCATGCTTCCCAATGCTATCCAGATCAGTCCCAGACTCATCTGATCACCTCCTCGATTCTCGTGCCAACTGAGTAACTTACATTACTGAATCATTACTTTAATGCCATGTGGCATCTTGCGGGTCCCATGAGGATACCTTATCAGTCCACCTCATGGTTTCCAGATATCCTTCCCTTTATCTGACCTCCTTCCTCTGGTCTATCTCTAACCGGGTAACTATCTCTTTTGGACCTTCACAACTCTTGGCCCATACGCTTAGCACCACTTTAGCCACTAGTCGCGACCTCATCATCATCTTATCGTGACATAACATCCGTTGGTTCATTAGTCGCGACCTCAACATTCTTTAGTCGCGACCAAAACACAATCTAGTCGCGACCATAACATTTACTAGTCGCAACCAGGCTCATTTTACCCATTAGTCGCAACCCACACATCTTTCAGTCACTTCTAAACTTTTCTGCCATTATTAGTCGCGACGTCACTACTTTCTAGTCGCGACCATACTACTTCCTCATCGCGACCATACTACTTCCTCGTCGCAACCATAATACTTTCTCGTCGCGTATAACTCTTTCTGTAACCATTAGTCGCAACCACACTGATCTCTAGTCACGACCTAAATGGTCAACTCGCAACCTTTCACCTTTACATCATCCCAAATGGCCATTCTATCCCCTGGGACTTTCACTGCTTACACATAAGTCCCCGCACCTTTGCTTGTTCGCAGCTTAGTCCCTAAAAATTCTCTGTGTGTCTCTGGGACTTCTGCTCAAAGGGGGTCTAGTAGCCTCTCAATCTTAGGCTATTTCTTCCTCTCTAGGCCTGAAAATTAGGATGTTACATTAGAATATGAGCAATTTAGATTAAAACCTTAGTTGGAAGGATTCTCGACCTTAATTTCTATATTGAGTACTTATTCAATTGGTTATATCCTTTAGAACTTGTCTTGGCTCTTAGTTGAAAATTACTTGCGCATTATGTTATTGAGTATGATAGAGGTATTCATTTTTAAACCTTTAGGCCTAAACACAAGCCATAAATTTTGATCCATTGTTTACCTATTAGACTTTTATTGCTATTCTATTGTCATCCATTTTGTTTATGTCTAAATTGCATTATAATTAAGTCAAGTTCATCTTTTTATTTGAAACCATATAACCTTCAAGGAGCTTGTGGAAGCATTGTATATAAGTTGATTGATTTCACAAAAAAAAAAAAAAGAAAAAAGAAAAAAAGGGTTATAGCATTGTCAAGAAGCTATAACAAAAGAATAAGTATTCATCTGTAATAGAAGGATATTGTTTGGGATTTTTAGATGAAATTTGACTTACATCATCTTTAATTAAGACATTCAATTTTATTCCTTTCCCTTTTCCTCCATATCTCCATCATTTCACCCTTAAAAGACCTCTTGATTCTTTGCATGAGTGTTGTATAGTTGAGGAGATTTAGAGCCATTACAAGCATATAGTAGGGTGTTTGCCAATTTGAATTTGAGTGAAAGAACCCTAACAATGAGAGGATATAGAGAGCTAAACACTTACATCCTTATAGAGAATCTATTGTGCTCATACAGTTAAAGTTGATTTCATTTATTAGTTAATTACTTGGCATTGCTCATATTATCATTTTTACATTCCCAAAAGATGGTGAATTAATTGTTTTAAGATTTCATTGTGGATTATGTTGTTATCTCAGATTTAATAGCATTAACTTAGGTGTGATTCATTTCTTTGTCTAGGAGTACAAAGGTTTTTCTCATGCATCAGTGAAAGCCACGTCACTTAGGATAATTCATGGAGAATCCATTGCTACAACTTCGAAGTCAATTTATAAGAAGCATTGGAGAAAAGCCCAAGGAGTATGTTCTACCTCAAGAATTGACTATCATAATGTACCATTCAATTATCTTGAGGAGAACAAAACAAGAAGGATCTCTCAAACATCAAACTCCGTATCAATTGAGAGACCATTGTAAGCATCCAGAAGAAATTCAAAGATGCAATGGATATATGCAAAGGCAATCCTTCTTCTACAAAAGGTAAAAGGTACAATGGTAAACCACCTACACTATCATATCTCTGAGGTTTATATCTGTACCCTTAAAAATGAACATTGTAACTAATTTCTAAAATTTTTTAAAAGGCAATGTTCAGTAGTTCAACTCTTTGTGCATACATGTTTATGAAAAATGAAAATATCTCTTATGCATAAAGACATATTTATCTCACTATGCTCAGTTGATTTAAACTGGTTATATCTTTAGAGCATGTGAGTTCTATGATTTTGATTTCTACTAACTAACCATTGATGGGTCCAAGCAAAGTTAGATACTTTGAAAGAAAACAAGTTCAAATTGTTTTGTAGGAAATCTAATTAATGAGGTTCAACTCAAGATTTGTGGATTCAAAGAAAATAATTCAAATCTTGATGAAGGAGAACCAACGAAGCTCAAATTCTGGTGCTGAAGAAAATTTCAACATCAATTCATAGAGTCAAGCTAGTTTCCACAAGGGCAAGAGGAAACATGGTGAAATTTAATCCTTATCTCCTTTTGTACTTAAATGAATTCTGGATTAGGTAATCAATATTTGTCCCTTGCTGAACTCCTTTAGCAATCAACTTTCCAATAATGAGAAATATTTCCAAATTGCTGCTAAAAGGACTATAAAATTTTGCATACTTGTGTTTTCAAATATTGTTTTATGAATTTCAATTCATAAATTGACCTTGATATTCAAAAGTGCATATTTAAGATTTCAAAGATGACAATAATATTTCAAATCCCTACATCAAATATCTTGATTTTACAAAATGCATACAAATTAAATGATCTAGAAAATATTCATTTCTTAAAAGTATGGGCATCAGTATTGTTGGAGATTGTGCCCTAGGGGCCAATCATTATCTTATGAACATTGTTGATTTATGAATTTTTTTAATAAAGTTATCATATTATTTGCATGTTTACTATGATGACAATCCTTGGATAACTCGTGATCTTATCCTAAATGTCCCTGGTCAGTCATCTATGCGGGAACAGAGATGAAATAAGACCAGTATGACTTTGAAGATATATAGAGATATAAATCAAAGTCATAAGCACATGTAAGAGTACAGGGTGTTGGACCGACCCACTATGAGAGAGCTGCATGGGTCAAGTCATAAGCTCCTCTCATATACAAGCCATGTCACTATGCCCTTTGACCTGAGATCATCATGGATTCCTACATGACAAACGCTCAGCTTTGACCTAGTCAAAAGTCACTTTTGACCGAGTGATCATAAAGGCTATGCTCGGGCTTAGTGGTTTTTCATGCGGAGGAATGTGAATGGTCAAGATGGAATTTGTCCCTCACATTCGTAGAGAGATATTACTGGCCCCTCGATGAGTGAGTCTGAGAAATGTATGGCCATACTGGAATGGAAGGGTAGTTCTATTTCTATATTCAGACTACTCAGGGATCGAGAAAGTAATGGTCAGGAATAGGAGGATGACGTTCTCCATGCCTCATCCTTGACCGAAATATCATGTGACAAAAGGGACGTGATATGGTTGTATGAAAGGTTACATCGTTTATCGATCCTCATATGTTTTGGGTAGTCGTAATGCCTTGCTAGAGACCGCTTACGACTTGTGGGTCAGTATAGTAACTGGGCCACTGCCAACTTCATATGGGCCTACAGGGTCGCACACAAAACAGCCCAATGCGAGCTATGATGTCCAGATTCATTGAATCTAAGAGATGTCTAGATTCAATGAATAATCTAGGGTGGATATATATTTTATATATATATATAAATTAGTTTATATATATATTATATATATAATATAAGAGATATTTGTAAGATTTAATTTATAAGGATAAATTAAATCTCTAACATTTTTGAATTTGAATTTAAATGGATATGATCTATTTGAATTTGAAATTCAAATTGATAAGATATCTCAAATTTGATTTATGAGAATAAATCAAATATAATTCTGTCTTATCTTTATTTTAAATTAAATAAATAGGTGAATTAAATCTGTGGGACGGATTTAATATAAACCATATTTATTTAATCAGTTTCTTATTAAATTATGCAATATATGATATTGTATTAATTCAGAATTAATATAAGATTAATTCTGAAGCCCGGCCCTATTAGAAGCCCGATAGCTTCCTATATATTTGACATTAGGAGCTAGGGTTCTACACAGAACATAGATCTCTACACACACATTCAGACGTGAGAAGAGGGGGCAGGGAGAGTGCAAAAGGTTTGCACATAAGAAACTGCCGAGATAGAGACGGTGAGGACGGAATCTCTAGAAAGCCCTAGAGGGACAAGAGGCGCTAGCACGTCATTCGCGATTAGAACGCTGCTCGTGTGGATACCGGTAGAGGAAGCCGATCTGAGCTGTCGACTTCTACGATACGACCAGACACGAGGCAAGGTCGTGACCAGAAAACCCTGAGGTCGCGACCATACGGGCATCTGAATGTCAGAAATCCGAAAAGAGGAGACAGGTCGCGACGTGAAGCTGAATACGTCGTGACTACAAACTCCAGAGACGTCCGGTAGCGACTAGAGGCAGAAGAGGTCGCGACTAACAACTCCAGAGGCGACAGATCGCGACTAGAAGCAGAGGAGGTCGCGACTAAAAGCTGAGGAGGTCGCGACTGAAAGTTCCAGAGGCGAGGAGTCGCGACTAGTGGACACTGAGGTCGCGACCAAATCTCGAAACCGAAGGTAACACTTCTTTCTCCTTGACTTAAACACATTCGGTAGATCTTGGCTGGGAATGGAAAAAATTTTTAAAGTTAATTTCTGCTGCGTGTCTTCCAATTCCCTTCAAGTATTGGAGATTAATACATTTGTATGAAAATTTCAAAAGTCTTCCAAATACATCTACCAGAGTCATCATTTTATGTGCTATCAAGTAATTGATCTTCATATCCTCCAATGAGTAAAACATTCTATTGTTTACAAAGTTAATCATCTACATGAAGTTCAATCCTATTTGTTCAAAAAGTTAAATATTCTAGTACATCAGAGCCTTACGCTTAAAGTGTTTATTCCCTTAAATAAATTTGCTACTCTGGTTATTTGAACTAAAGAATTAATGTGCTTCATTTTTCAAACATCATTGTCAATGAGTAAAGTCTTCAAGCTTTCATTATGCTAATTTCTTATCCAATATGACTTTTGCTCCTAGAAAATTTTCAAACATGTTAATGTTGTTGTTCAACATGTTATCCGATATATTTTTAGTACTTTTCTCCAATTAGTTGAACCTTCATATTTTTATGAAATCAATTTTCAATGTTCCATATTTGAAAAACAACATTGAAATTGTATATTTTTCAGAATCATTATTTTACAAGATAAACTTTTTTTAAGAAAAGAAGAGTTTTGTGTCTATATGTGAATAATATTGTACAAGCTCAATTGTTTAGCCTACTCATTTGCATTCACTGAAAGTCAATATATTTTGATGATGAGTTATCTTTATATGGTCTTACAAAAAAACTTATTATATGTGTACTAGACCACACCAACTGTCATATCCTTATTTTTATACATATTAGGGACCATTCAGTAGCATTTGGAACCACTTTCAGGGTTATTGAAGTCCAAATTCTCAATCTGGAATTTTATTCTTATCGGGTACTGTTCACTATGGCAAATTCCAGATGAGTGACTTGACTTTGAAAAATCATAACTAATTCTAGAAAAATATAAATTAAGTGGTTCAAAGTGCTAAATGGAGCTAACTCAACCATCTTTCAGGGAAAAATCATTGGTTGACCATTACTTGACCAATTCAACGTGGGTCAACGTTTCAAATTTACTGTTCATCCAGTGATTTTCTCCTGAATCCAGCATTCTGGTCCCCAACTTTAGAATTT
This sequence comes from Leucaena leucocephala, assembly GCA_037074615.1. Taxonomy (NCBI): domain Eukaryota; kingdom Viridiplantae; phylum Streptophyta; class Magnoliopsida; order Fabales; family Fabaceae; genus Leucaena; species Leucaena leucocephala. Next base: position 19,731,416 of record CM073532.1, on the reverse strand, counting down.
TATATCTTTTCGTGTAGACATCCAAATGGGGAATTATATATATAAAATTAAATCTTAGTATGTCTACTTTGTACTCTAAAAATTTCGTACATTAATTCAATCATTTGCTATTTTTAATTATTTATCAAACATGAACAGGTCTTCACGAGTTACTGTTTACTGAGCCTATTTCCAGCATTTAGTCTTTACATACACATGTATACAACCAACACATATCAGTCATATATGCCAGATAACAATTAATATTAAATAATCAATTGTTATATATCAGTGCATGATTAACCCCCTCATATTTCTATTACATCTTTCATTGTCTAAAATCCGGCAGCATAACTGCTACAATTCTTCTTTAGAAAGTAACCGATGTTGTACCGATTCGGTAATTCCCTCATGAGAACTACCATTCTACGTAGTACCCAGGAAAGACTGGATGAACCTGCTGGGTCCACTCACTTCCAGCCTCCTTAGACAGCACTACGTACACAGTACGTATCAGTTCCTTTCCCTGTTCCTGCTTCCTTGCCGGAATTTCGGCAGCATAACGGCGTCTCTTAAGATTTCCAAATTTTATTTTGATAGAACCTCCCCTGTAATGTTATATTTGGGAATGAGATTCAAAAGAATCCCAGTAGCAATAAACATAACAATATATGTAATGCAGAGTGACGGTGCTTGCTTGTGATTGTGTACAGATAAGTATGCTGCATGCTTCCATATTCAATAACATATGATCATAGCATTGGAATAGAGCTTCAAGCATAACATATAAGACAACAATCCAACCAAACAAAAGCACAACAAATCACAAAGACATTACATAAGAGCTAGGATTAGTTGCTATCTCACAAGCAGAGCTTCAGAACTTCTCTACTACTTCCAACTCCACCAGAACTTCCTTACTTCTTTCTTTCTCTCACTTTCTCTCTCAAGAACTTCTTTCTTCCTCTCTTTCTTGCTTGTGCCGAAATGAAGAGCTAGGGGGGGTATTTATAGTGTTGAGCAATGGCAATCTTGTAATTTGGAAGACTTATGATCCTGTGGTCCTGGTTTTTCCTAAATTTCCTATTTTCTTTTATTCCTTTTATTACATCATGCACGACATCACTCAATGCCAACTCATGGGACACCTCACCACCCACATTCTTCACATGGCACAATTTGGAGAGAGCTAGAGCCTTCTGGAAGCTTTCCGGTCCAATCCGGTACCGGCCCGGTCCGTCTCCTCGAAAAACATGCTGTTTTCTGAATCTGATTTTTCTGAAAATCCTTTTTATATCTACTGACCTCACATTTAGTATCTAGACCCTTCATATCATTAACTTTTTAATACTGGGTCCAGACTCAGTTACAGATCTCCTGCGAAATGACCAAAATGCCCTTGGTGCCCTATCTTATCCTATTTTAACCCTAAGGGCAAAATCGTCATTTCACACCTTACTGAACCTGGTCAAAGCATATACTGGCTCTAGTTAACCCTATCTAGATATGTCTTAGCCTCTAGGCCTGTCCAGAATGACCAGAATGCCCTCCATTCCACTGCTGCCCTTTTTGTACAACACAGGGGCATTTTCGTAATTTCACACTTTTCCGGGGTTCTGCTAGACACTGGCCCACCTATCAGTCCAAGAGTCTTATTGGGCCTCTAATGGTGCCATTTTTGGGCTTCCTGGGTCCATTACCTGTATGGCACGTATTGCGAGGAATCTTCCTCTGCCACAGTTCACCGAATATTTTAATTATTATTTACCCATTATACACTTTTCCGGACACCGGCTCCTTTTCCCAGATACAGTGCCTTACTGTGTTCAGGCATCCCTGTGGGTTATAACAGTCATCTGACTGAAGTCATCCGATCGCATTCAGCCCCTTTAAAAATACCGATAAATCTCCTACCCGGATCCCCGGAGGCCTCACACTCCCGTCTGGATTTTTTATTTCATGAATAACTTTTTCTACAAACCTCCTATCAGTATTCTGTCAGTTTCCTGACATCCGCCCCATAAAGGTGCATCATCCTGTATTTTCTCACTTATATCTGAAATCTAGGGTATCCGGTATTAATTTTTATAAGTTTTGGACGATCAATCCATTTCTAGCTATCTGGAGTCTTCAAAAATTCCGGTATTAGGCTGGGTTACCCGGCGTCACCTGCCCTAACTTCTGGTAGAATCTGGGACTGAAATGCTGTCGGGCGGTCTAAACCACTTCTGGCCTATTTTTCTTTAATTACACTTTAGCCCCAGGGAACTTTTCTTCTTTACAATTAAGTCCCTTTATTTGGCTAAAATTACACTTTAAGACCCCACATTTTTGTCTACCTTTCTTTCCTAACTTTAAGCTTTCCATAATTGCATTTAAGTCCCTTAATTTCCTTTCTTTTGCAATTTAATCCTTTTCTTTATAGAAAGGACCACATTTTTTTTCCTGAAACAGAACTCATATATTCCGTTTAATCTGTACATAGGAACCAGTACAGAAAATTAAGGATATTACACTAACCATTCTATTCTCCTAGAAAGAAAGAAATTAATTTCCATTTATGATAGGAGAATAAAGTAATATCTCAATGAACTACACTGATGCATCAAGTTTGAGTACTAATACAAGGGAGCATTGGAGTTACAAAGTTCATTTGGAAACAAGATAAAAGAATCATTAATCATCCATGACAATACAAAAAGATGCTCAAATAGAGAGGAAGGCAAAAAGATTTTCATGGATCAATTCATTAGATGGCCAAAACAAAATGAGTTTTTCTAAACCCTCTCTTTATGTTTGAATGTACTTAGATATTTTGGTGATAATGCTTTCTTGTTGTATGTGTATGTGTCTATGTGCCTTTGACAAAAATCTTCTTTGATGCATTTTCAAAGTAAGATTTTTTTTTTTAATTTTTCAAAATTTCATACGAATATTGAGAAAAGAAAAAAGACATTAATTTATAGAAGAAGTTATCGATAAAGGCACTTATCAATAAAGACTTCGATAAAAGTGAATTGTCCTTAAGATTTTTTGAAGTTCTAGAAACTAAAATTTATTGAAGAGGTATCGATAACGGGGATTCATTGATATGCTAATCGATAAATTTATTTGTATTGAGAAGTGTTTTGTGTTACTTTTATCGGTAAATTCTTCTATAAGAATACTTATCCAAATGTTATTCGATAAAATTTGTGAAAATAATCTAAAATTTATCGAGCAACTTATCAATAAGGCTACTTTTGAAAAGCTATTCGATAAATGAGGTATTTCTGGCAAAATAACTGAAGTCTCTAATCGAATAACCTTTCGATAAAAGTACTTATGCAAGAATTTTTCATTAAATTTGGTATGTCTTGATTAAAAAGGTAGTTATTTATCGACCAATTCGTCGAGCTATTCGATAAATTTCTTGCCATTGTTTGAAGATTTATTGATAAACGTTCAAATAAGGTACTTATCAAAGGACTTATCGATAAATTATCTGTTATTTAGTAAAAATATGACCGTTACTATTCAATTCATCGAATTCCTTCTTAAAAAGTCATTCATTCTCTCTAAACCCAGAAATTCAAATATGTTTCCATACCTTCAAATCCTCAATTAAACTACTCAGAAACAAATCCCTCAAAGTTTCGAATCCAATTATACTACAAACATCCCAAAATACTCGATATTTCCAATGTTCCTCATCTTCCAGCTTTATGAGAAATGGCAAGGACAAAGGTTCCTGAGATTGGACTAGATAAGCTTAAGGGTAAACAAAAGGTCAGTGCTTCCAACCCCAAGCAAAAATTTAGGCCAAAAGTGGCCAAGGATCATAGTCCACTAAGGGATTCACCTCCTCTTGCTCTAAAGAAAATATAGAATTTAACGTAGCCTAAAGCTTCTCCAATTCTAGTTAAACAGAGTGCTCAACAAGTATTGTAAAGAAAGAAGCACCTACTGTCTATGGTATATGAGGAAATGGGTCTGTGAGTACACTGAATCAAATGACAATATAAATGAAGCCATACATGCTGCTATAAACTTGGGTTCCTTTCCAACCTCTCATGCTGCTTCATCTAGTCAAAGAAGTATACCAGGTACCCCTGAACCATCTCCCATTTCACCTTCTTCCACTCCCACATTCATGCCTACTCCATCTAGTCATACCTCTTTAGCATTACTCACTAGAAACCTAGATAGAAGAGCAGATAAAGGAAGATATAAGGCTAATTATGCAGAAAGATTTTTTCTCCATAGTTTACGTTGACTTGGAATACCTCAAGTTCAATGATAAAACCCATTTAGATCTCTCCATAGCCATAAAGTACTATGAAAACTGGTTAGGTATTAACCTATCCTATTGTCCTGAAGTAGTAAGGAGGTTGTTTTGCAATATGAAAGTCTATAAGGAAGCCAATAAAGAAGGGGAGATAGTGACAAGTTATCTGACCACTCAATTAAGGGGAGAGAGATAAAATTGGACTCTAATATCATCAATTTCTTGCTGAAAATGCCAAAGTATGATAAGAGTTATAATTTGTCTCTGAGAGATATTTGCAAGATACTTATTCTTGATGACAACTTCTCAAGGACATCAAGTTTATACCAAAGGAGCATGGTAAATAAATATGGCAGTTTCATATATATGACTCAGGAGGATTATACCTTATTAACCAAAATAATTAGTGGGGAGAAGATTAACATAGTGTATGCCTTATTAACCAAAATAATTAGTGGGGAGAAGATTAAAATAGGGCCCCTGATTTATAGTGAGTTAATAAACTTTTATTTCTCAAAGTCTAGAACCACCTCACTTCCTTATCCTCAGTTGGTCTCTTTCTTCTTACAATATAATAATATTGATCACTTATAGAAGGGTGAGAAAGAGGAAAAGATCCCTAGATTTGGAGCTAAGCAAATTCACAGAGTGAGAATTATCCTTCCTTTAGTTGTTGGTGGTAAGAAAAGTTAGAAAGGAAAGCAACCAATGCATACTGATGAAGCTCAATCATCTGCAGCTCCAACTCACACTTCAATAGCTCCTTCATTTGCTCAAGCTGCTGTCCAACACCTAATTCAACAAGAAATAAGAGCATTCGAGAGGAGTATTATGGCAAAGGTTGAGGAAAGCTTACAAGCCACTGTCTAGAGCATATCTCAGTTGATCAATAGTTTAGGCAACTCATTGAAGCAACACTTGTTATTTGAGATGGAAAAAGGCAATGAGAAGACCCAGACCATAATTACCAACCTTGGAAGGATAGTGGACTTACAGAGATAGGCCATCAGTGTTCTTGGTTAAGAGGTATTTTAATTAAAGAAGAAGCTAGAATCCCACAACACTGTATTTATAGTTGAAGATTTATTAGGAGATACACCAACTTTCACTATTCCTGCTACCCCAACCTCTAATCCTATGACTCAAACTGAGATTCCACATCCTGGCCCATCTGAATCTATCCTCCTATCTCCACTAAGTCCTCTGAACAAGGCCCACAACCAATCCAACCCTCTGAACACACCAAGAAAACCAACTTGCTTCTTCCTCCTCTGACTCCATTTTCGAATGATGTAAAAAATGGGAGAATTAGCGTGAACTGATAGTCAAGGGTCCTTTTTGTGTGTTCTTTTGTATTACTTAAGCAATTGTATCAAATATTTATAATTCTAATGAAAATTGCTTCTGTGATATTACTTTTGTGTTTGTATTTATATATTTACTCATGCATATTGATATGCCTTCCCATTGGTCATTACTTAATTTCAAATTATAATTTAGTGAGTTTCAAAGCATCTCAATTAAGTTTTGACATCATAAACAAGGAGGAGAAATGTTAGAATATAATATTTTGATGATGACAATTAATTGAGAGAAGATTTTAAAAATTGTTTTTAAACTGATAAAGAGCATTTATCGATAAGCTTTCGATAAGGTACTTATTTGATAAGTTCTTTGATAAATGAGAAAGAACTTGTGAAGGAAAATGATTTTTAAAAAGCATTTATCAAGGGTCTATTCGATAAGGATTCTTATCGATGAAGGCATCGATAAATCGATATGAATTAGGCTTTTAAAAATTATGAGCTATTGTTCTGCAAGTGGAATTACTCGAAGAATTATTTGATAAGAAGATTTGTCGAAGAAGCCTTCGATAAGTATGACAAAGACTCAATATTGAAAAGAATTTTAGAAAAGCTCTTATCAAAATATTGATCGATCAAAATATTTATGGATAAAGACTTCGATCAATAAACTCTATTTTCAAAGCACCCATTCTATTTTCAAATAATCATTTATCGAAGGACTATTTGATAAGTGGATTTATCGAATAACTCTTCGATAAATAAGAGAAAATATTCGGGTTTTTTAAAACCACTGATAAACAATTTTAGATATATATGTGTTGCTTCTTGCTTTTGATAAGATACAATATTGTTCATTTCTTCTCAAAATGATTTATCAAAACTTATGATCAGAGAAAGAAAAGTTTTTAAAAATTTAAAGTAAGATTATTAAGATATTTTCAAGTTTATCTAGGACATTGTATCTTTAATTTTGAAAATGATCTTAACAGTGTTTTTATCTAAATTGTTCTCTTATCTAATTGATATATTAAACTTGAGCTATAAATTATAAGATCAATATTTGAGAAAGAAATAATAAGATGTTTTAAATTCAAAACACTGAAGCTTTGATAAATGTTTTGATAATGATTCATTGCTTATAATGATGTTGATCTATTTGAATCATCTATGGTTTGATAAATCTTGAATTTATGAAGAAAAGATTATTCATGAAATATTCAAAGTCTTATTCATTATACTCTTATCGATGATCTATTCAATTAGACTACTTATTGAAGTTCTCTTTCATAAGATCTTTCTAAGGTTAAAATGAATTCATATTCTATACTACATTAAAGATTAGATTGATGAATATGTGAATGTTTTAGCTGAGCTTATGACTTTCTTTTATTTGATTGAATGAATTATCTTCATATAAATTTGTATCTTGATCATGTTTACTGGAAGATCTTTATAAGCCTTGCTCTAAGATGCTAAATATTCTTATGAGGTTATGATCTTGTGATTTGATCTAAATTGGTGAATGATCTTATGTATCTTTGTATCCAATTATATATTACATGATTTGAGAAAATATCAGAATGCTTGAAAGTCTGTTTTGAAATATTGAAAGGATGATCTTCAATATTTATAGATAAGCTATTAAAAATTGCCATTTATCTAAGAATACTTTGATAAATAATGTATTGTGAAATATATCGATAAGTCTGAAAGCATATGTCTTGAAAGAATATTTTTCAAAGAGCTTTTCGATAAGGATGTTTATCAAAGACCTATTCGATAAATCAGAACTATTTGAGTAAAATTCATTGAATATTTTTCAAAGTCCTTTTTGATAAGGTAGGTTATCGAAGTATTACTCGTTAAGATTTAAACTGTTTCAAATGCAATTCTTCAGTAATTTATCGAAGAACTTTTGGATAAGAGACCTCTTAGATAAGTCAAGCTGATTTGTGAAAAGATCTTTAAACCCAAACTTTGATAGATTATGATCTTTAATTCTAAATCATTTGGAAACAATTGTTATATGCTTATACTGACTATACATCACATATGTAGCATGTTTCAAGATCATTTACAGGCTAAAACAATATCAAACAAGAAGTTCAGAAAAAGTGAAATGCATACGTCAACAATAACGACTATCTCAACAACTACTTCAAAGGATTTATGAAGATGAAAGTATAAAAGAAGAAGAAGCCAGAAAGAGAAAGCTGAAGAAGTGGGGAGACGTAAGTAAAACAAGAGATGCTCAACATGCATTTGATGATATTCAGCTATTGTATCTATGGTTTACTTTATTTCTCTTCTTTGGTACAGAGCATCCATATTCGTGAAAAAGAGAGAAACTTAGAGAGTTTGTGCTTAACAGTACATTTGGTAGGATGAAGACATTTTTATGAAAGTGGAAGTGGAAATGAAAGTGGAAGTAAAAATGGAATTAGGCTAGAACTGTGCTTTAAAAGTTTATTTAGTAGGTTATAAATGAGTATATAATTGATGTATATTATTTTATAATTTAGGGTAAAATGGTCCAAAATATTTTTTTTAAAACATGGGATGGGTTAAAGTTGTCCAAAAATTTTATAACTTGGGGTAAAGTGGTCCAAAATATTTCACTTCCACTTCTCCCATCTCATTTCTCAACTTTTTTGATAGAATTGAAATGGCCCAAAATGTTAAAAGTGGAAGTGTCTTTCTTTGTACCAAACAAGGGAAATGATTGATTCCACTTCCACTTCCATTCTAACAAACATGCCCTAAGTATTTATCACAATTCCTCTACTGAGAGAGCAATTATTTTATTAATCATTCTTCTGATTTGCTTAAGAGTATGAGTCTCTTAAGTGGGATTATTAATGTAACACCCTAATTTTTAGGCCTAGAGATGCCAGAGAGAGAAATCAAGGGCATAATCGTAATTATGGGAAAGATCGGGCTGGTAGCCGATGAGTACCATATTTTGCCAGAAAATAGAGAAAATTATGCTGATCATTTCACTGAACTGTGAAATGTGCATATGAGGTCTCTATGTGTATGAAAGAATTAGAAATGTGACCAGGGGTAAAATGGTCATTTTTGAAAAAGTGTGCGCGGGAGCGTACTTTCAGGCCAAAATAGCCGGTCCGGATAAAATATCTGAAAATACCGGAAGATAGAGAAAAGGATTCCGGATTGAATGACGACACACAGAATTTTGATTTGAGGTCCCGATTTTTCTGTAAAAATTCTCGAAGATGGGAAATTACAGTTATAATCGGTAAAGGAAAGGCAGTCCGAATAGAGAGATCGGACTATGGCCAGAGGCCATACAGTGTTGTCTAAGGCCCGTAGTGACACCAGGGAAGGCCCAGGCCCATAATATCAGTTCAGCGGTAAGAGTGGCCGGTGTCCGGGAAAAATGTGCAAAATGACGAAAATGCCCTTATGTTATAGAATAACTGAAGAATAAGTAAAGGGTATTTTGGTCACTTGGCTAAGGTTAGACAGTCAAGAAGGGGTATCTGGATAGTTGACCAGGGCCAGAGAATACTCTGGTAAAATATGAAAAGACAATAATGCCCCTAGACCTAGTAAAGGAAATGAAAGGACTTAAGTGCAATTATGGAAAGTTTCAAGGCCAAAAAGGAAAGTAGACAAAAATGTGGGGTCCTTAAGTGTAATTTTAGCCAAGTAAAAAGGGACTTAAATGAAAAGAAGAAAAGTTCCCTGGGGCTAAATTGTAATTAAAGAAAGTCAGGCCGGAAGTGGTTTGGACTGTCCGAAAGCATTTCAGTCCCAGATTTCACCTGTAGAGAGAGCAAGTGACGCTCGGTAATCTGGCTTAATACAGGAATTTTTGAAGACTCCAGATAGCCAGAAATGGTCTGATCGTCCAAAAGTTATAAAAATTCATACCGGATATCCTAGAATTCAGATCTAGGTGAGAAAATACAGGATGATACGTCCTTATGGGACAGATGTCGGGGAACTGACAGAATACCCATAGGAGGCCTGTAGAAAAAGTTATTCGCAGATTAGAAAATCCAGACGGGAGTGTGAGGCCTCCGGGTATCCGATAGGGAGATTTATCTGTATTTAAAAAGGGACTAAATGAGTTCGGATAACCTCAGTCAGATGACTGATATGACTCACAGGGATACCTGAACACCGCAGGCCAATGTATCGGACAGAAGGAGCCGGTGTCCGGATATGTGTATAAACGGTGAATAATAGATAAAATATTCAATAATTATTAACGGGGGAAGATTCCTCGTAATGCATGCCATGAGGATATTGGACCCAGAAAGGCCCAATAATGGCGCCAACAGAGGCCCAGTAAGACACTTGGACTGATAGGTGGGCCAGTGTCCGGCAGAACCCCGGAAAAGTGCGAAATTACGAAAATGCCCCTGTGTTGTACAAAAGTGTAACAGATGAATGAAGGGCATTTTGGTAATTCTGGACAGGCCCAGAAGCCAAGGTACATACAGATAAAGTTACTGAGAGTCAGTATATACCCTGACAGAGTACAGAAGGGTATGCAATGACGATTTTACCCTTAGGGTTAAAATAGTGCAAGAAAGGGCACCCGAGGGTATTTTGGTAATTTGCCAAGGGTTGTTTCTTGGGAATCGAGCCATCAGAGTACTTGGGCTTGATCAGGATCCAAGACAACATTCCCAGAGCCCAAAAACGTAGCCCATGAAGTATGTGGGAAAAAGTGGCATTAAAATACTATTTTAATGCTGTTCCAATAAAGTAAAGTTACTCGGTCGGCACGATAACCGAGGAGGTGATCAGATAAAGTCCTGGATTTATCTGGATATCATTGGAAGGCGTGAAAGATCCCTTCTAGGTGCCACATGGCGCAATCTTAAAGGCAGAAGAAAAAGTTGAGGACACGTATTACGAGGCAGGACTCTGGACCGGTAAGTCAGCCCGGTGAGTCAGCTGCTGAGGTGTCCCAGGATTTCAGGCATGTGGAAAATGTGGCATGAGGTGTCCTGGTGAGGTGTCCCAATGATGTCATGCATGATGCAGTAAAGGAGGAATTAAGAAAAATAGGAAAATCCAGGAAAAACCAGGACCGCAGGATCAAAGTTCATGGTAATTACAGAAATGCCATTGGAGGAGGTTATAAATACCCCCCATTCATTCATATGCAGCACGGCTCAAGCAATTTTAGAGAGAGGAGGAGGTGCTAGAGAGAGAAAGTGAGAGGAAGAAAGAAAGAAAGGAAGTTCTAGCGGAGCTGGAAGCAGAATAGAGATAGTAGAGCTCTGCTGAGCTTTTGAGGTAGTAACTAATCCTAGCTTTTATGTAATGGCTTTGTGATTTGTTGTGCTATTGTTTGGTTGGATTGTTGTCTTATATGTTATGTCTGAAGCTCTGCTGTAATGCTATGATCATATGTTATTAAGCATGGAAGCACACGGCATACTTATCTGTACACAATCACAAGCAAGCACTATCACTCTGCATTACATATATTGTTATGATTGTTGCTACTGAGATTCCCCCGAATCTCATCCCAATAAGTAAACCATTACAGGGGAGGTTATATCAAAATGAATTCTGGGAATTTTAAGAGACGCCGTTATGCTGCCGAAATTATGACAAGATGGCAATAGTAGAGAAAGGAGCTGATACGTACTGTGTACGTAGGTACTGTCTAAGGAGGCTGGAAGTGAGTGGACCTAGCCGGTTCATCCAGTCTTTCTTGGGTACTTACGTAGAATGGTAGTTCTCACGGGAATTACCGAATCGGTACAAGATCAGTTACTTTCTGAAGATGAAGCGTAGTGGTTATGCTGCCGGATTTCATGCAGGAAAAGATGTAATAGAGATACGAGAATTTATGTACATGACTGGATGTAAAACAACTTATTAATTAATAATAATTGTTGTTTGGCATGTTTGACTGATATATGATGGATGTATGCATATGTACGCAAAGTTGATTGCTGAAAATTACCACTGTGAACAGTAACACGTGGTGACAAGGTCATGTTTGATAAATGATTAGAAATAGTAAATGGATGAATAAATGTATGAAATTTTTATGGTAGATAGTATACATACCAAGATTTAATTTTATATATAAAACGTATCATTTGGATGTCTACACAAGGAGATATAAATTATCAAAGTTGGGACCAGAATGCTGGATTCAGGGAGAAAAACGTGGGATGAACAGTAAAGTCGACACGTTGACTGACGTTGACTTAGTCAATGAATGGTCAACGAGTTATTTTTCCCTGAAATATAATTGAGTTATCTTCATTTAGAGATTGGAACCACTTCATTTCAATTTTTCTAGAATTAGTTATGATTTTTCGAAGTCAGGTCACTCATCTGGAATTCTCAAAGTGAACAGTACTCGATAAGAGTAAAACTCCAGATTGGGGAATTGGACTTCAATGATCTTGAAAGTGGTTCTAAATGCTACCAAATGGTCCCTAAGACATATGAAAGTAAGGATGTTTTATTTTGGTATCAGAGCAAAGGATTCTGGCTTAGGAAATGCTCTGAATAGATAATTTATGGTGTTAGTACAAAATAAGGATAGCACAGAACAAAGGGTTCTGGCTCCGAGCATAAGATTCTGGCACAGAACAGAAGGTTTTGGCTCAGTGATGCTCTGGTTTAGTTAGTTTGATTCCTTAAACAAATGAGAAGTTTGAGTGGTCCTCTCCCTATGGTAGGATATAGGGATGGTGTTCACTGCTTGAAAAGGCTTAGACAGAAGACAGTGACACCCAGATGAATGAGGCTGTACCCCAAGCTTTATAGTCTTACGAAGGATATGATTATGATGGGCTAATCTTAGTCAGCCGACACAGTCGAGGTCTCGTGTTTATTAACACAATATGGCTGGACTAAGCAGAATAATGTTTAAGAAGCAGTTTCCTCTATGGATAGAGGCAGAAGCTGATCAGTTCACGACTAAGGGAGCTGCAAAGAGTAGCTAGAGGTATCGTGTTGTAACCAGATACTATGGTGAGGATGCCAGATATCCAAGTTACAACAAGTTAAGTCATAAGTCACGATGAGATGCGGGCAGCCCAGGCTCGCCAAGATTAAGAGCGAGATTATGCTATCACTACGGCGGTTGCTACTGCGGTTGCAAGATTACAGCAGTCTGGGAAGTAGGTAGTACTAGAAAATGATGTAGAACCTGAACCTCAGCCAGAGCATGAGCAAACTGGAATGAATAGACGTCAGGGGTCTATAGGAAATAATAATGACCAGGAAAGTCTGCAAACATGGATGGAATGATTCCATAAATTTGATCCGCCCATGTTAAAGGGACTTTTGACACTCAAGCAGCTGAGGATTGGGTAAGCTAGTTAGAGAAAATCTTTAAGGTTTTAGAACGTCCCACTGAAAGAAAGACCCAGCTGGCAGTTTAGAAGCCAGAAAAGAAGGTGCAATAACCAGCAAAGAGTGAGCCTACTCCATCAGTACCACTGAAAGTGATGCTACCAGGTTCCTTGAGAAGGAACAGTAAGAAGAGAAATGGGCCAGCATATGGGTCAGAAGTTAATAAGAAACAGGGAAGTAGGCTAGGTAGTGGGCCAAAAGAAGTTAGCAGGCAACCAAGGCCTAATGTATGTTGGAACTGTGGTCGAGACCATGGTACGAGGCCTTGTCCAGTAGGTCAAGGGTTATGCTATAGGTATGGAAAGCCTGGACATTATGCCAGGGAGTGTCCATAGAACACAACGGGCGAAAGATACCCGACTCAGGGAAGAGTATATGCCCTGACTGGCAACGAGATAAGAAAGTCTCCTACGCCAAATTAAGGTACGAGTTTATTTGTGTTCTGTTTCCACTGGCTAAGGAATAGATAAATCCTGTATGTGATTGGATTGTATTGTCCAGTATGCACACTATTGAGCTACCCTATACCTAGTATGTTGCCGTTGTATGAGGATGAGTATGACTACATGTTTTAAAAGTAGGAAGTAGAAAAGAGGAGTCTTATGTCGCGACTAATATGTATAGATAAGTTGATGTTGCGACGTAAGAAGACCTCAGGTCGCAATGAGTAATATTGCAGTACGCGACCAGTGTATAAAGGAGTTCAGGTAGCGATGTTATGAGAGATAGGTCGCGACTAAAGGAAGCAGAGATGCCAGGTTGTGACGAGTAGTATGCGACGGTTGCGACTAAAAGTCACAGAGCATGTGAGTTGTGACTATGCAGTTCTCAGGTCACAACAAAAGATAGCAGAGGCCATATGAATGAAGGTACCAAACTCGCTGAAGTCCACCAGCTAGAGGATCAGTTTAAGACAATGTGAAAAAGTAGATCCTCTATGTGGTAACTAAGAGTAGATCTACATTACAGGGGTTTTATTCAGCTAATCTGAATAGAAGACCTAAAAGCTAGGATGAGATTTGCCCAGGAATGATCCTAGCACATGGCCTAAGGTTAGAGACGTGATGGTTAATAGATAAAGAGCTAAATGTTCCCTGAGCAGAGGGATTCCATCACGGAGAAGTAATAGACCTAGGGGAGAATACCCTAGAGAATAGAAGTAATAGTAAAAGATGATGAATGAGATCCATGCGACTCAAGTTCGCTAGGATAAAGAGAAAGACCAATAAGGAACCATAGTCCGGTCACGAATAGACCAGCACTGATAGGGACTGATGGAAAGATAGAAGAAGTTGAGAGATAGTAAAGAGGTAGCCACAGTTAAGAGATAAAGTGACTCCCCTATTCCTTATGTAAGATAAAGTAGTGAAGGGTTGAGTCTATACCCTGGTAAGAGGGTAGTGTGGCAGCCTAAGTAAGATAGACAGATGTTCTTGTCAGATCCTGATCATGTGATTGATAATCTGACATATAATGCGATAGATAGTATGATCAGATGATGATCTGACAAATGATATGATAAAGGAAATATGTTTTGAGGCTTACTTAGATTGTTACGATATCTAATGGATGGTTGAGCAAAATATGATGATGATATGGCTTATGTGCCATAAGATGTGATAGTTGCATCTCCTTGCAGTTGTCATATGATGACATGCATGTTAGAGTATGCTATGATAAATGGATACTCCCCTTTTGCAGTGCATGCAGGGTAGAGTATATATGAGTACATATATGAGATGAGAAAGTATGAGAAATTATGTTGCTCCCATACCATATGATATGAGGATGATATGATTGTTTTGAGGATGATAGATAGTCTCAGTTATGGGACGATAAGTTATGATATGATACTCAGACATGATGTATGATTGAGGTTACTCAGGTATTTCTATAAGCTTGTGAATACAGTACTCAGGGCCATTTCTATTGAGCGGAATGGTATACAGATAACGGTAAAGGGATTGTTTCTAGATCACTCTTCAGATAAGAGTTGGATCTGAAACAGGTGGCTCTCAGATAAAGCTAGATTCAGATGAGTATAGATCACTCTTCAGATAAGAGTTGGATCTGATATAGAATGCTCGCAGTTAGAACATAATTCAAATGGCTCGCAGTTAGAGCACAGGTTGAAAGATGAGAAGGAACTCCTGAGTAAAAGAGGAAGTAAGTAAAGTCTGGGTAAATGATATGAGGCTATAAAATTTTCAAATGTTTATTTATGGAGTTATCAACAGGTGGAAGCAGTTAACCTTATAACTTAGTATGTTGGTTTAAAATCTTCGGGAGATATACAGTACAACAGAATCGCAGTTAGATTCTGGAGGGTCATAGTTAGATCCTAGCATGGCTCCAGGATCGCAGGTAGATCCTAACAGCTTCAGAGTCGCAGTTAGATTCTGAAGAGGCTAACGGTTGATCGCAGTTAGATCCCGAGGTCGCAGTTAGACCTAGCCTAAGGAAAGTAATGAGCCATGAGATATGAGTACAATGTAATATCTCTTTGGGATGATGAATGCCAAAGACGAAGTTAAGGTGAGGAAGCTTCACCAGTTGATAAACTCACCCAGAGAAATTATTTTACAATGATTTTCCTCAGGTAGCCTCTAGTATACAGACTAAACTTAGCTTTCCCTTAGCAAAGACGGAGTCCAAGTCCAAAGCTGAGTACGGATATTCAAAGTTTTGTAGAAGTATGCCTGAGAAGCAGAAAAGAACAGAATTCCTCTAGTGTTGAGAATAGAAAAGCATTGGCTAAGAGCACTCTGGGAGGTAGCTCAAGTTGTAAAGCCAATAGCAAGAGAAAGAGGCAATAGTTCAGGCAGGGGACTGATCAGGGTAATGATCGGATTGGAGAGCAGAAATGTCAATGTGGTGGAAAGAGCCATGCCACATGGGAATATCAAGCAGGGCAAAGCAGTTGTGGTAAGAAAGGCCACTTTGCAAGAGGTTACCCTAAGAATGCTGACATCCCTAGGAAAGGTATTTGCTCTTACCCCAGACACAGTCTTCAATATTCCCTGAAGTCGACCCTAAGAATGGTTAAGAAGAACCATAGCTGTAGGGGGCGACTGAGCTGTAAGGAACTATATGCCTAGATGATGATATGGATAATGAAGAGTTCTTTTTGGATCTAAAGAAAGTGGTCATGATAACAAGTCATGAGAGATTAAAAGGCAGAGAGACCTAGAGAAGAGGGTCTAAGGCAAAGCAAAGATAGAACGTAGTTCTATAAGAAAGAGATTGCTAGGGCCTAAAGCTATATAAAGAGTAATCTAGCCCTAACCCAGTAGCACGTTAAATTGAAAGGTGCTAAGGCAAGAATAGCCTAATGATATGTAAGCCCTAAGAAGGGATAAGAAAGTGCAAATGCCACAAAGGTTTGGCATAGATGCATGAAGTTATGAGAACAGTTAAGAAAAGTCAGAGAAGTTATCTGGGTTATGATCTCGTATCAGGAGAAAGGAAGTCAAAAGAACAATATTTCTCCTGAGAGATTAGCAAAGTGTAAGAAGAGTGAAGTAGACCCCAGAATTACATAAAAATTCTAAGGAATAAGATATGAAAGAAATGGACACTACTCACAAGTGTAATGAGTTATCAATAAGTATAAGAGGATGAATGCCCCAAGCCTTAGTCATAAATCAGGAAAGGATATACAGAAGAGCTATATCTAGGATCGTTGACTAAGATGCCAAGTAAATTTCGAGGACGAAATTTATTTTAAGGGGGGTAGAAATGTAACACCCTAATTTTTAGGCCTAGAGATGCCAGAGAGAGAAATCAAGGGCATAATCGTAATTATGGGAAAGATCGGGCTGGTAGCCGATGAGTACCATATTTTGCCAGAAAATAGAGAAAATTATGCTGATCATTTCACTGAACTGTGAAATGTGCATATGAGGTCTCTATGTGTATGAAAGAATTAGAAATGTGACCAGGGGTAAAATGGTCATTTTTGAAAAAGTGTGCGCGGGAGCGTACTTTCAGGCCAAAATAGCCGGTCCGGATAAAATATCTGAAAATACCGGAAGATACAGAAAAGGATTCCGGATTGAATGACGCGACACAGAATTTTGATTTGAGGTCCCGATTTTTCTGTAAAAATTCTCGAAGATGGGAAATTACAGTTATAATCGGTAAAGGAAAGGCAGTCCGAATAGAGATGATCGGACTATGGCCAGAGGCCATACAGTGTTGTCTAAGGCCCGTAGTGACACCAGGGAAGGCCCAGGCCCATAATATCAGTTCAGCGGTAAGATGGGCCAGTGTCCGGGAAAAATATGCAAAATGACGAAAATGCCCTTATGTTATAGAATAACTGAAGAATAAGTAAAGGGTATTTTGGTCACTTGGCTAAGGTTAGACAGTCAAGAAGGGGCATCTGGATAGTTGACCAGGGCCAGAGAATACTCTGGTAAAATATGAAAAGACAATAATGCCCCTAGACCTAGTAAAGGAAATGAAAGGACTTAAGTGCAATTATGGAAAGTTTCAAGGCCAAAAAGGAAAGTAGACAAAAATGTGGGGTCCTTAAGTGTAATTTTAGCCAAGTAAAAAGGGACTTAAATGAAAAGAAGAAAAGTTCCCTGGGGCTAAATTGTAATTAAAGAAAGTCAGGCCGGAAGTGGTTTGGACTGTCCGAAAGCATTTTAGTCCCAGATTTCACCTGTAGAGAGAGCAAGTGACGCTCGGTAATCTGGCTTAATACAGGAATTTTTGAAGACTCCAGATAGCCAGAAATTGACTGATCGTCCAAAAGTTATAAAAATTCATACCGGATATCCTAGAATTCAGATCTAGGTGAGAAAATACAGGATGATACGTCCTTATGGGACGGATGTCGGGGAACTGACAGAATACCGATAGGAGGCCTGTAGAAAAAGTTATTCGCAGATTAGAAAATCCAGACGGGAGTGTGAGGCTTCCGGGTATCCGATAGGGAGATTTATCGGTATTTAAAAAGGGACTAAATGAGTTCGGATAACCTCAGTCAGATGACTGATATGACTCACAGGGATACCTGAACACCGCAGGCCAATGTATCGGACAGAAGGAGCCGGTGTCCGGATATGTGTATAAACGGTGAATAATAGATAAAATATTCAATAATTATTAACGGGGGAAGATTCCTCGTAATGCGTGCTGAAACATCCTCCCTTAGACTCTTCAGAGTACACTTGCGGAAGCAATATTAGCTTGATTATATCTTAACTTAAGCCCAGAAATTCAAAATTTCACTCTTAAGTTCCTTATTCTGGACCTTTAATTTGAAAACTGATTAATCTCGTTCTACACATCCAAATAAGGCTTATTACCTATCCACGGAATGCCCCAGATGTGTACGACTGGCCTGCCAAATTTCATAGCCAAACTCCTTCGTTTACTAGGTCAAACTGAGGTCAAAGCACTGCTACTTCAAGACCTGCGAATTTCTCCCTTAATTCCCCATTCACAAATTGAACATGCCAAACAATATTTATTATTAAATAATAAAATGTCATACAACAAGGCATACATCAAATTCTCTTATTTCAATTACATCTCTTCCTGTCTAAAATCTGGCAGCATAACTGCTACATTCCTTCTGTAGAAAGTAACCGATCTTATACCGATTCGGTAATTCCCGTAGGAGCTACCATTCTACGTAAGGACCCAGGAAAGACTGGATGAACCGACTAGGTCCACTCACTTCCAGCCTCCTTAGACAGCACCTACGTACACAGTACGTATCAGTTCCTTTCTCTGTTCCTTCTTTGTTGCCAGAATTTTGGCAGCCTAACGGCGTCTCTTAAAATTTCCAGATTTTATTTTGACAGAACCTCCCCTGTAATGTTATATATGGGAATGAGATTCGGGGGAATCTCAGTAGTAATAATCATAACAATATATGTAATGCAGAGTGACGGTGCCTGCTTGTGATTGTGTATAGATAAGTATGCTGCGTGCTTCCATATTCAATAACATATGATCATAGCATTGTAATAGAGCTTCAAGCATAACATATAAGACAACAATCCAACCAAACAATAGCACAACAAATCACAAAGACATTACATAAGAGCTAGGATTAGTTACTACCTCAAAAGCAGAACTCCAGAACTTCTATACTGCTTCCAACTCCACCAGAACTTCCTTTCTTTCTTTCTTTCTCCTTCTTTCTCTTTTCTTGCCAAAAACGTGGGATGCATAAAATGGGAGGGGAAGGGGGTATTTATAGCTTTAATGGATGGCATTTCTGTAATTTTGAAGCCATCTGAACATGTGGTCCTGGTTTTTCCTGGATTTTCCTATTTTCTTTATTCCTTTTTACTGCATCATGCATGACATCATCCAGGACACCTCACTGGGACACCTCATCGCCACATTCTTCACATGTCACAATTCCTGGACACCTCATCAGCTGACTCAGTAGTTCAGTCAAATCCAGTACCGGTCCAGAGTCTTGCACCGTAATACGTGTCCTCAACTTTTCTTCTGCCTCTAAGATGACGCCATGTGGCATCTGGAAGGGACCTTTCACGCCTTCCAATGCTATCCAGATAAGTCCCATACTTTATCTGATCACCTCCTCGGTTATCGTGCCGACCGAGTAACTTTACTTTATTGAAACAGCATTAAAATAGTATTTTAATGCCACTTTTTCTCACATATCACTGGGCCTACGTTTTTGGGCTCCGGGTATGTTATCTTGGATCCTGATCAAGCTCAAGTACTCTGATGGCTCGATTCCCAAGAAACATCCCTCGGAAAATTACCAAAATACCCCTGGGTGCCCTTTCTTGCACTATTTTAACTCTAAGGGTAAAATCGTCATTTTACACCCTTTTGTACTCTGTCAGGGCATATACTGACTCTAAGTAACTTTATCTGTATGTGCCCTGGCTTCTGGGCCTATCCAGAATGACCAAAATTCCCTCATTCATCTCCTACCCCTTTAGTACAACACAGGGGCATTTTTGTAATTTCACACTTTTCCGGGGTTCTGCCGGACACTGGCCCACCTATCAGTCCAAGTGTCTTACTGGGCCTTGTTGGTGCCATTATTGGGCCTTTCTGGGTCAAATACCTTCATGGCACGCATTACGAGGAATCTTCCCTCGTTAATAATTATTGAATATTTTATCTATTATTCATCGTTTATACACATATCCGGACACCGGCTCCTTCTGTCTGAAACACTAGCCTGCGGTGTTCAGGCATCCCTGTTAGTCATATCAGTCATCTGACTGAGATCATCCGAACTCATTCAGTCCCCTTTCAAATACCGATAAATCTCCCTATCGGATCCCCCGAGGCCTCACACTCCCGTCTGGATTTTCTAATTTGCGAATAACTTTTTCTACGGGCCTCCTATCGGTATTCTGTCAGTTTCCCAACATCCGCCCCATAAGGACGCATCATCCTGTATTTTCTCACCTAGATCTGAATTCTAGGATATCCGGTATGAATTTTTATAACTTTTGGACGATCAGTCAATTTCTGGCTATCTGGAGTCTTCAAAAATTCCTGTATTAAGCCAGATTACCGAGCGTCCCTTGCTCTCTCTACCGGTGAAATCTGGGACTGAAATGCTGTCGGACAGTCCAAACCACTTCCGGCCTGACTTTCTTTAATTACACTTTAGCCCCAAAGAACTTTTCTTCTTTTCATTTAAGTCCCTTTTTATTTGGCTAAAATTACACTTAAGAACCCCACCTTTTTGTCCTTAAACTTTCCATAATTCTTTCATACTCATAGAGACCTCGTATGCACATTTCACAGTTCAGTGAAATGATCAGCATAATTTTCTCTATTTTCTGGCAAAATATGGTACTCATCAGCTACCAGCCCGATCTTTCCCAAAATTACGATTTTGCCCCTACATTCTCTTTCTGGCATCTATTCTCATCCCTTATCTTAAGTTCTAGAAATTCTCTTTCAATAACTCATCCCTTAAACTCTTCGAGAGTCATCGTTAATTGAAAAGCTTGACAACCCGCCCATATCAGGTTATCTTACACAAGAGCCAGCCCATATCAAGCTACCTGCAGAATTCCTAGGCTTAAGACTTAGGATATTCCTCACATTCCTCATTTTGAACCTAGGTGAACTGTCCCGATGCTGTAGGTTAAAGACTTAACTCATCTTTACATCCTGAAGGACTTAGCTCATCCCTCGGATCCTACAAAATACAGGTAAGTGATCCGCCCATATCAGATTACTACCCTGGGACTACGGTTTTAGCAGCCTGCCCATATCAGACTACTTCCCAGTTCTCCTAGACCAAAAATCGGGATGCTACACGTGCCATGAGGATATTGGACCCAGAAAGGCCCAATAATGGCGCCAACAGAGGCCCAGTAAGACACTTGGACTGATAGGTGGGCCAGTGTCCGGCAGAACCCCGGAAAAGTGCGAAATTACGAAAATGCCCCTGTGTTGTACAAAAGTGTAACAGATGAATGAAGGGCATTTTGGTAATTCTGGACAGGCCCAAAAGCCAAGGTACATACAGATAAAGTTACTGAGAGTCAGTATATACCCTGACAGAGTACAGAAGGGTATGCAATGACGATTTTACCCTTAGGGTTAAAATAGTGCAAGAAAGGGCACCTGAGGGTATTTTGGTAATTTGCCAAGGGTTATTTCTTGGGAATCGAGCCATCAGAGTACTTGGGCTTGATCAGGATCCAAGACAACATTCCCAGAGCCCAAAAACGTAGCCCATGAAGTATGTGGGAAAAAGTGGCATTAAAATACTATTTTAATGCTGTTCCAATAAAGTAAAGTTACTCGGTCGGCACGATAACCGAGGAGGTGATCAGATAAAGTCCTGGATTTATCTAGATATCATTGGAAGGCGTGAAAGATCCCTTCCAGGTGCCACATGGCGCAATCTTAAAGGCAGAAGAAAAAGTTGAGGACACGTATTACGAGGCAGGACTCTGGACCGGTAAGTCAGCCCGGTGAGTCAGCTGCTGAGGTGTCCCAGGATTTCAGGCATGTGGAAAATGTGGCATGAGGTGTCCTGGTGAGGTGTCCCAATGATGTCATGCATGATGCAGTAAAGGAGGAATTAAGAAAAATAGGAAAATCCAGGAAAAACCAGGACCGCAGGATCAAAGTTCATGGTAATTACAGAAATGCCATTGGAGGAGGTTATAAATACCCCCCCATTCATTCATATGCAGCACGGATCAAGCAATTTTAGAGAGAGGAGGAGGTGCTAGAGAGAGAAAGTGAGAGGAAGAAAGAAAGAAAGGAAGTTCTAGCGGAGCTGGAAGCAGAATAGAGATAGTAGAGCTCTGCTGAGCTTTTGAGGTAGTAACTAATCCTAGCTTTTATGTAATGGCTTTGTGATTTATTGTGCTATTGTTTGGTTGGATTGTTGTCTTATATGTTATGTCTGAAGCTCTGCTGTAATGCTATGATCATATGTTATTAAGCATGGAAGCACGCGGCATACTTATCTGTACACAATCACAAGCAAGCACTGTCACTCTGCATTACATATATTGTTATGATTGTTGCTACTGAGATTCCCCCGAATCTCATCCCAATAAGTAAACCATTACAGGGGAGGTTATATCAAAATGACTTCTGGGAATTTTAAGAGACGCCGTTATGCTGCCGAAATTATGACAAGATGGCAATAGTAGAGAAAGGAGCTGATACGTACTGTGTACGTAGGTACTGTCTAAGGAGGCTGGAAGTGAGTGGACCTAGCCGGTTCATCCAGTCTTTCCTGGGTACTTACGTAGAATGGTAGTTCTCACGGGAATTACCGAATCGGTACAAGATCAGTTACTTTATGAAGATGAAGCGTAGCGGTTATGCTGCCGGATTTCATGCAGGAAAAGATGTAATAGAGATATGAGAATTTATGTACATGACTGGATGTAAAACAACTTATTAATTAATAATAATTGTTGTTTAGCATGTTTGACTGATATATGATGGATGTATGCATATGTACGCAAAGTTGATTGCTGAAAATTACCACTGTGAACAGTAACACGTGGTGACAAGGTCATGTTTGATAAATGATTAGAAATAGTAAATGGATGAATAAATGTATGAAATTTTTATGGTAGATAGTAGACATACCAAGCTTTAATTTGATATATAAAACGTATCATTTGGATGTCTAAACAAGGAGATATAAATTATCAAAGTTGGGACCAGAATGCTGGATTCAGGGAGAAAAACGTGGGATGAACAGTAAAGTTGACACGTTGACTGATGTTGACTTAGTCAATGAATGGTCAACGAGTTATTTTTCCCTGAAATATAATTGAGTTATCTTCATTTATAGATTGTAACCACTTCATTTCGATTTTTCTAGAATTAGTTATGATTTTTCGAAGTCAGGTCACTCATCTGGAATTCTCAAAGTGAACAGTACTCGATAAGAGTAAAACTCCAGATTGGGGAATTGGACTTCAATGACCTTGAAAGTGGTTCTAAATGCTACCAAATGGTCCCTAAGACATATGAAAGTAAGGATGTTTCAATTAACTTACTTGTTGTAAGGGGGAGTGAGAGGGATTCTCACTGGTGATATCCTTACGGGTTGTGAGGGGAGTGAGGGAATTCTCACGATTGATGTACTGAGGCTCCAAGAGCCCGACTAATCTTAGAGAATAGTGGAACACTTAGAAGAGCTATGGGGACTAGACGTAGGCCAAGTGGATTAGGGCCGAACCAGTATAACTCGACTTATATAATATTTCCTCATCAATTCTTCCTTCAGTGAATCATTCTAAACTCTACTCTTTGATTTTATTTTTATATTCCTAGATCTTTTAAAAATTTTAAAATCACTCAATTCACCCCTTTTGAGTATTACATCCATAATCAACAAATAGAAAAGTAAAATCTGAACAAACAAAAAAAGAAAAAGCAAAAGTTGGAGACAAGAGAACAAATACTTACATACCCTTAGAGTACCATCTCATATGTACTTTGACAAATCAAAATATACTATTTATCGTCATTTATTGTCAACTATTCATCTATATTTATTACTGGTTTAGTTGTCAAGGACTTTTTTGTTGAAAATTGTGCCCTAGGGGCCAATCATTATCTTATGAACATTGTTGATTTATGAAATTTCTTAATTATGTTATCACATTATTTGCATGTTTACTGTGATGACCATCCTTGGATAAGTCATGATCTTATCCTAAATGTCCCTGGTCGGTCATCTATGCGGGAGCAGAGATGAAATAAGACCAGTATGACTTTGAATATATATAGAGATATAAATCAAAGTCATAGGCACATGTAAGAGTACAAGGTGTTGGACCGACCCGCCATGAGAGAGCTGCATGGGTCAAGTAATAAGCTTCTCTCATAGACAAGCCATGTCACTATGCCCTTTGATGAGATCATCATGGATTCCTACATGACAAACGCTCAGCTTTGACCTAGTCAAAAGTCACTTTTGACCGAGTGATCATAAAGGCTATGTTCGGGCTTAGTGGTTTTTCATGCGGAGGAATGTGAATGGTCAAGATGGAATTTGTCCCTCACATTCGTAGAGAGATATTACTGGGCCCCTCGATGAGTGAGTCTGAGAAAAGTATGGCCATACTGTAATGGAAAGATAGTTCCATTTCTATAGTCAGAATACTCACGGATCGAGAAAGTAACGGTCAGGAACAGGAGGATGACATTCTCCATGCCTCATCCTTGACCGAAATATCGTGTGACAAAAGGGACGTGATATGGTTGTATGAAAGGTTATATCGTTTATCGATCCTCATATGTTTTGGGTAGTCGTAATGCCTTGCTAGAGACCGCTTACGACTTGTGGGTCAGTATAGTAACTGGCCCACTGCCAACTTCATATGGGCCTACAGGGTGGCACACAAAACAACCCAATATGAGCTATGATGTCCAGATTCATTGAATCTAAGACATGTCCAGATTC
Organism: Leucaena leucocephala; assembly: GCA_037074615.1. NCBI lineage: Eukaryota > Viridiplantae > Streptophyta > Magnoliopsida > Fabales > Fabaceae > Leucaena > Leucaena leucocephala. The sequence continues at coordinate 19,706,581 of CM073532.1, read as the reverse complement.
AATGAATAATCTAGGGTGGCTATATATATATTTTATATATATATTTGTATATATATATTATATATAATATAAGAGATATTTGCAAGATTTAATTTATAAGGATAAATTAAATCTCTATCACTTTTGAATTTGAATTTAAATTGATATGATCTATTTGAATTTGAAATTTAAAGTGATAAGATATCTCAAATTTGATTTATTAGAATAAATCAAATATAATTCCGTCTTATCTTTATTTTAAATTAAATAAATAGGTGGATTAAATCTGTGGGACGGATTTAATATAAACTATATTTATTTAATTAGTTTCTTATCAAATTATGCAATATATGATATTGTATTAATTTTAGAATTAATATAAGATTAATTCTGAAACCCAGCCCAATTAGAAGCCCGATAGCATCATATATATTTGACGTTAGGAGATAAGGTTCTATACAGATGAACGTGAGAAAAAGGGGCAAGGAGAGTGCAAAAGGTTTGCAGATAAGAAACTGCCTAAATAGAGACGGTAAGGATGGAATCTCCAGAAAGCCCTAGAGGGACAAGAGGCGCTAGCACGTCGTTCGTGATTGAAACGTTGTTCGTGTGGATACTGGTAGAGGAAGCCGATATGAGTTGTTGACTTCTTGAGATCGAGAAAAGAAGACCAGGTACGATGACAGGTTGTGACCAGTTGACACATAGGTCCCGACTAAACAAGCATCTGAACGTCAGAAATCCAAAAAGAGATGACAGGTCGCGACTAGAAGCAGAGGAAGTCGCGACTGACAACTCCAGAGGCTACAGGTCGCGACTAGAAGCTGAGGAGGTCGCGACTAAAAACTCCAGAGGTGACAGGTCACGACGATAGGACGATTAGGTATCGACTGAAAGTTCCAGAGGCGAAGAGTCTGGACTAGTGGATACAGAGGTCACGACTACAGTTCAAATACCGAAGGTAACACTTCTTTCTCCTTGACTTAAACACATTCGGTAGATCCTGGCGGGGAATGGAAAAAATTTTATAGTTAATTTTCGGTGCGTGTCTTCCAATTCCCTTCAGTGGTATCAGAGCCATGCCGTTTTGTGTTTAAGTTAGGTTTGATTGTTGATACATGTGATGTATGTTAGACTTCTTAGTCGTTCATATGATAATCCTCGTGGCTACCTGATCGTAGCGCAACATAAGCGCAATATATATGTACTGATATATGGATGTTTTGAAACATTTATTGCCCTTCATATAATATGAATTTTGATTCTTGATTGTTTGGGTATGGTGAACAATATGGCTCTAGATTACAAGTGTTGTAATTTTTCTAAATACGGCCTGCGTGTCGTGCCTTCCTCTAATTACTCTCGTTGTACATTCTCTTCTCATCTCACTCCCCTCGAATGTTAAAACGAGGTTTCCTTATGTAATTTTCCTATTCTAATTAGAGATCTCCTCTCATTGGCTTGAGGGGACTTAGGATAGGTGAGCCATATTGTATCACGTTTAAGATTATGCATTTTATGATTATATCCTTGCATGTATGTTCTATATGCATAATACTGGTATGAGATACAATCGAGATACATGCAAACCGGATAGTTAATTAAACCCTCTAAAAGAAATCTTAAGTCATATGTCGTCAATTAATGAACACTTGTCAAAACCTCGATCGCTCATTTGTAGGCTTCACCAAAGTGGGTGCATTTGAGTTATCTTGGGGAGATAAGCAAGAGTAATGGTGCTACTCTTATGTTTGTTATTGTTTGACTTAATTGAGATTATCAAAATGGTTTTGGGTCTCAAGGCATTAGATGGGATTAAAACATGCCGGATCATATGATGATGGAATCCTATAAACATCTAAGAGTTACATTTGATGTAATTGGTAAAGTTGTTACCTACCTAAATAACTTAAAGTTGAGCGTCCTACCAAAGCGGACTCAAGTTTAAGCCAAATATGGATCTTAGCCCACTAATTATTACATTGAGGGTTATTTTATTTAGTGGGAGATTGCTAATTCGCTTGCATATTTTAATTGTAGAATCATGACGACTAGTAATACCGCTACATTATCGTTGCGATCTGTCCTTGAGAAGGAAAAACTCAATGGGACAAACTTTCTTGACTGGTTCAGGAACTTGAGAATTATTCTCAAGCAAGAAAGAAAGGCATATGTCCTAGATCAACCTATTCCTGAGGAGCCAGCAGCCAATGCTCCTAGAGCTCAGAGAGATTCTTATGCGAAGTATAAGGAAGACTTTGTCAATGTGGGATGCTTGATGCTTGCCACCATGGTTCCAGAGCTCCAAAGAGATCTGGAACACATAGAGGCTTATGAGATGATTGTGCATCTTAAGGAAATGTTCCAGCAACAGGCAAGGTAAGAGAGGTATGAGACCACTAAGGCCTTACATTCCTGCAAGATAGCTGAAGGTGCATCAATGAGTACTCATGTCTTAAAGATGAAAGGGTACATTGATCACCTTAAGAGGCTTGGATTTCCCATGAGCCAGGAGTTAACTACAGATTTGATCTTGAACTCACTCTCAAAAAGTTATGACCAGTTTGTCATGAACTACAACATGGAGAAATCTATTTTTGAACTGCATGGGATGTTTAAAACTGCTGAGCCGACTGTTAAGAAGCCCAGTACTATTTTGATGGTTCAAAAAGGAAAGGGTATGAAAAAGAAAGGCAAGGGCAAGGGGAAGGGTCATGGCTCATCTGGTAAGACCAAAGAGTCAGGCAAGCCTGAAACCAAGCCTACACCAAAGAAGACAAAGCCTCCAAAGGAAGGAGTTTGTTTCTTTTGCAATGAACCAGGTCATTGGAAGAGGAATTGCAAACTCTACCTTGAAGATCTGAAAAAGAACAAGAAGGATAGCGGGGCTATCACTTCAGGTATTTATGTTATAGACATTCATCTCTCTACTTCCACTACATGGGTATTAGATACTGCATGTGGTTCTCATATTTGTACAAATGTGCAGGGCCTAAAGGACAGTAGAAAGCTGAAGAAGGGCGAAGTTGACCTACGAGTTGGAAATAGAGCAAAGGTTGCTGCTTTAGCTGTAGGCACTTATGAATTAGTTCTGCGCACTGGGCTTTTGTTAGTTTTGAACAATTGCTATTATGTTCCTACTTTGAGCAGTAACATTGTTTCTCTTTCTTATTTGGATAAGGAAGGTTACACTTCCATTTCTGGGAATGGTAAATGTTCCATTTATCGTAATGATGTTTTCTATGCTCATGGTGATTTGCATGTTGATTTACATATTAAACTTGGAACAACCCAATTATGGAAATATCTATAACATAACCACCAAAAGGGTCAAACCAAATGATTTGAATCTGACATACCTCTGGCACTGTCGTCTGGGCCACATAAATGAGAAACGTATTTCTAAACTCCATCAAAATGGATTTCTCAACTCATTTGATTTTGAATCATATGATACTTGCGAATCTTGTTTGTTAGGAAAGATAACAAAATCACCTTTCACTGGGCACAGTGAGAGGGCCACTGATTTGTTGGGACTCATACATACAGATGTGTGTGGACCGATGAATACAAATGCCAGAAGAGGTTATTCATACTTCATAACATTCATAGATGATTTCAGTAGATATGGCTACGTCTATCTAATGAAACATAAATCGGAATCTTTTGAAATGTTCAAGATATTTCAAAATGAAGTATAAAAACAGCTTGGCAAAACAATTAAAGCCCTTCGATCTGATCGAGGTGGTGAATATTTGAGCCAAGAGTTCATCGATCATCTTAGGAATTGTGGGATAGTCTCACAATTGACTCCAGGAACACCACAATGGAATGGCGTTTCTGAACAGAGGAATCGAACACTATTAGATATGGTTTGATCCATGATGAGTCGAACAGATCTTCCACCGTCCTTTTGGGGCCACGCCCTAGATATAGCTGCGTTCACACTGAATCGTGTTCCATCTAAGGCGATTGAAAAGACTCCGTATGAGATATGGACTGGGAGGAAACCTAGTTTGTCTTTTCTCAAGATTTGGGGATGTGAGGTCTATGTTAAGCAACAAGCCTCAGATAAGTCAGCGCCCAAATCTTCAAAGTACCTTTTTGTGGGATATCCTAAGGAAACCAAGGGATATTATGTCTACAACCCCACTGATAACAAAGTGTTTGTTGTCAAAAATGGCATCTTTCTCGAACGAGAATTTATCTCTAAAAGAACCAGTGGGAGCAAGGTACACCTCGAAGAAGTTCGAGAGCCAAAAGACACCACAAAACTAGAGATGGAAAACAGAGAAGACTCACAACAAGTTGTTGAGACTCCTCAAGTCACGCAAGGCCCACGGCGATCTAATAGGGCACGACTTCAGCCTCAGAGATATGGATTTCTGATTTCTAACAATCGTGATGTGCTGCTCATTGAGCATAATGAGCCAACTACCTATCGAGAAGCTATAGTGGGACCAAACTCTGAAAAATGGCTTAGTGCCATGAAGTCTGAGATGCAATCCATGTACGACAATAAGGTATGGACCTTAGTCGACCCGCCTGAAGGTGTAAAAACCGTCGGGTGCAAGTGGGTTTTTAGAGAGAAAACTGACATGGATGACAATATAAATGTCTTCAAGGCACGACTAGTTGCAAAAGGATTTACTCAAACTCATGGTGTGGACTATGATGAGACCTTTTTCCCAGTTGCAATGGCCAAATCAATCAGAATCCTCCTTGCCATTGCAGCATATTATGACTATGAAATATGGCAGATGGACGTCAAGACAGCCTTCCTTAATGGAAAACTCCCTGAGGATGTGTACATGACACAACCTGAAGGGTTTGTGCGTTCCGAGGACTCTGGCAAGGTGTGCAAGCTTCAAAGGTCCATTTATGGACTGAAGCAAGCATCTCGGAGTTGGAATCATCGTTTTGATGAAGTAGTCAAAGAGTTTAAATTTCTTCAAAACATTGATGAACCTTGTGTGTACAAGAAGGTTAGTGGAAGCATAGTTGTGTTTTTAGTACTCTATGTCGATGACATCCTACTTATTGGGAATGCCATTCCTACCTTGCAGATTGTCAAGTCTTGGTTAGGAAAGTCTTTCTCGATGAAAGACTTGGGTGAAGCCACCTACATCCTAGGAATTAGGATCTATAGAGATAGATCTAAAAGACTTCTAGGACTCAGTCAGAGTACATACATAGACAAGATACTGCATAGGTTCAGTATAGAGGAATTAAAGAGGGGTTTCATACCCATGTCTCATGGTATTCACCTCAGCAAGGATTTGTGTCCTAGTACACCTGATCAGCGAGGTCGCATGAGTAAGGTTCCATATGCCTCGGCCATAGGATCTATCATGTACGCCATGTTATGTACTCCACCGGATGTCTCATTTGCCTTAAGTATGACTAGCAGATATCAATAGGACCCTGGTGAGGGCCATTGGACTGCTGTCAAGAATATCCTTAAGTACTTAAGAAGGACTAAGGACTTATTCTTGGTCTATGGTGGATTGGATGACGAGCTCTGTGTAACTGGTTACACATATGCAAGTTTCCAAACTGACCAGGACGACCAGAAATCGCAATCTGGATACATAGTCCTCCTGAATAATGGAGTAGTAAGTTGGAAGAGCTCTAAGCAGAGCACTGTAGCAGATTATGCAAAGGAAGCTGAGTATATAGTAGCATCTGATGCAGTTAAGGAGGCTGTTTGGATCAGGAAGTTCATTACTGAACTAAGGGTGGTACCGACCATCTCAGATCCAATAACTTTGTTCTGTGACAATAGTTGTGCCATTGCACAGGCCAAAGAGCCTAGGTCCCATCAAAGGACCAAGCATATACTCAGGCGATTTCATCTCATTAGAGAAATCAATGATAGAGGTGATATAAAAATATGCAAGGTAGCAGGAGAAGGCAATGTTGTTGATCCTCTAACAAAGCCGCTTGTGCAAGCAAAATATGAGTGTCATGTTAGGTCAATGGGAATTAGGCAAATTAATGATTGTACCTAGTGCAAGTGGGAGGATGTTGGAAATTGTGCCCTAGGGGAATCATTATCTTATGAACATTGTTGATTTACGAAATTTTTTAATTATGTTATCACATTATTTGCATGTTTACTATGATGACCATCCTTGGATAACTCATGATCTTATCCTAAATGTCCCTGGTCGGTCATCTATACAGGAGCAGAGATGAAATAAGACCAGTATGACTTTGAATATATATAAAGATATAAATCAAAGTCATAGGCACATGTAAGAGTACAAGGTGTTGGACCGACCCGCCATGAGAGAGCTACATGGGTCAAGTCATAAGCTTCTCTCATATACAAACCATGTCACTATGCCCTTTGACCTGAGATCATCATGGATTCCTACATGACAAATGCTCAGCTTTGACCTAGTCAAAGTCACTTTTGACCGAGTGATCATAAAGGCTATGTTCGGGCTTAGTGGTTTTCATGCGGAGGAGTGTGAATGGTCAAGATGGAATTTGTCCCTCACATTTGTAGAGAGATATTACTGGGCCCCTCGATGAGTGAGTCTGAGAAAAGTATTGCCATACTGTAATGGAATGATAGTTCCATTTCTATAGTCAGAATACTCACAGATCTAGAAAGTAACGGTCAGGAACAGGAGGATGACATTCTCCATGCCTCATCCTTGACCAAAATATCATGTGACAAAAGGGACGTGATATGGTTGTATGAAAGGTTATATCATTTATCGATCCTCATATGTTTTGGGTAGTCGTAATGCCTTGCTAGAGACCGCTTACGACTTGTGGGTCAGTAGAGTAACTGGCCCACTGCCAACTTCATATGGGCCTACAGGGTGGCACACAAAACACCCCAATATGAGCTATGATGTCCAGATTCGTTGAATCTAAGACATGTCCAGATTCAATGAATAATCTAGGGTGGCTATATATATATTTTATATATATATTTGTATATATATATTATATATAATATAAGAGATATTTGCAAGATTTAATTTATAAGGATAAATTAAATCTCTATCACTTTTGAATTTTAATTTAAATTGATATGATCTATTTGAATTTGAAATTTAAATTGATAAGATATCTCAAATTTGATTTATGAGAATAAATCAAATATAATTCCGTCTTATATTTATTTTAAATTAAATAAATAGGTGGATTAAATCTGTGGGACGGATTTAATATAAACCATATTTATTTAATTAGTTTCTTATCAAATTATGCAATATATGATATTGTATTAATTTTAGAATTAATATAAGATTAATTCTGAAACCCAGCCCAATTAGAAGCCCGATAGCATCCTATATATTTGACATTAGGAGCTAGGGTTCTATACAGATGAACGTGAGAAAAAAGGGCAAGGAGAGTGCAAAAGGTTTACAGATAAGAAACTGCCGAAATAGAGACGGTGAGGACGGAATCTCAGAAAGTCCTAGAGGGACAAGAGGCGCTAGTACGTCGTTCGTGATTGGAACGCTGTTTGTGTGGATACTGGTAGAGGAAGCCAATCTGAGTTGTCGACTTCTTGAGATCGAGAAAAGAGGACCAGGTACGACGACAGGTCGCGACCAGTTGACACATAGGTCACGACTAAACAGGCATCTGAACGTCAGAATCCGAAAAGAGACGACAGGTCGCGACTAGAAGCAGAGGAAGTCGCGACTGACAACTCCAGAGGCTACAGGTCGCGACTAAAACCTCCAGAGGCGACAGGTCGCGACGATAAGACGATTAGGTCGAGACTGAAAGTTCCAGAGGCGAAGAGTCACGACTAGTGGATACAGAGGTCGCGACTACAGTTCGAATACCGAAGGTAACACTTCTTTCTCCTTGACTTAAACACATTCGGTAGATCCTGGCGGGGAATGGAAAATTTTTTAAAGTTAATTTTCGCTGCGTGTCTTCCAATTCCCTTCATTTTTCTCTTCTCCAAATTAAAAAAGGGTGTCAACTAAAATTTAAATGGGATGAGTTGTTCTATTGTAATTGGACATAGTACAGATGAAGTGGCACTAGGAGTATGTAAGCATTTCTCTGTATAGGAAATACTTATATACTCCAGGAGTGGCACGTCATCTGAACTCTATCCAATCAAAATACAATAAATCATTTCATTTTAATCTTAGTTGATTGATGACTGATGAGTCATATGAAATAATTTACATTTATTGTAAACAAAATATAATGGTAATTTTTTTCAAATGGGTCATAAACTAAATTGTTGTATTTTGATTAGATAGAGTTTAGATGACATGATATTTTTAGAATATTTAAGTATATTTCTATACATTAATATTTTGATTTTTGGTTCTTCTAAATAATTACAATTTTAAATAAATAAATATCATTCCTTCTAGATTCTTCTCTCTAATTTTCCAATATTATGGGTTAACTGATTGTAATTAAAAATGGGTTTAAAGGCATTCCTTCCAACAATGGTTTCTTTAAAAAATATGACACAAACCTGTAAAAATTGCATTTTTATGTATAAAATAATATTTCTTAATTATTAGACTCTAAATTTTAAGAAAAAAAATATTTTAAGTGGAAAAATATTCAAATATAAAAGTCAATAATCTAGATTATAGAGGTTAATAATTTAAAAATATTTTTAAAATTTTGAATAACTTAATTAATTATGATAAACTCATATTTGTATTGATTTTTAATATGTTAAAAGAGAGATTATTATTGATTTTATCCACATTTAATACTATGTTGAGCAAATTAGTTAAAAATATGAAATTGGACAAGTGAGAATTTAAATGATGTGATTTTAGTGCTTAATTGGATGAATAATCTATTAAATGTCCATTTCAGGTCAATACAGCAATCAGTCAGCAAATTAGAGCATCCCTGTGGAATTACGTCGCGACCTTATTGATTCACCGTCACGACTATACTTCAATCAGCAAAGAAGAAGCGCTCTCTATAAATATTAGTCGTGACCTGATGTATATAAGGTCGCGACCAAACTTCAAATGCAGAAAGCAATCAGCGCATGACAGAAGGGACTGCTGGACAGAAATGGTGACTTAAGCATGGGATGGATTGCATAGCTGGACTGAACAGATTGCAAGTGGGAGATCAAACATGTGCAGCAACAGAGATGAACTCCACACATCTGGCACTGTTCACACGCGCACTGTACACATCAGTACACTCCATCTGAACAGAATGAGCAAGTTGCCAATAGCAAGTGGGAAGCATGTGCTGAACAGAATACCAGATCATGTGCTGACAGCTAGAGATGGAGGGCATCTGGATAGCTCCATTGATTCACTCATACATTTCAGATTTCATATATATCACATCATACACACATCAGAGGGATATTATGATATATTCTGCCATACAATTCTGATATACCATACACACACATCATTCGATGGAGGGCATTCACATTCAAAACTGACGCACATCATCTTCTTCTTCTCCATCTTCATATCTCTTCTGCAACTTTGCTCTATTCTAGTTAAGAGAACCAGAGCAAAGTTTTGCAGTTCATCATCTTCATTTTCTCCTTCCATTTCCACATGACTGTTGCTGCTGTACCGATGTTTGCTGCTGGAGTTCAGATAGCTATGCAAGGCTGAGCGGTTGTGCTACCTTGGAGATGATGCCAACTGAAACATCCTCTCTTATACTCCTCAGAGTACACTTACGGAAGCGATATTAGCTTGATAATATCTTGAGTTAAGCCCAGAAATTTAAAATTTTACTCTTAAGTTCCTTATTCTGAACCTTTACTTTGAAAACTAATTTATCTCGTTCTACACATCCAAATGAGGCATATTACCTATCCACGGAATGCCCCAGATGTGTACCACTGGCTCACCAAATTTCGTGGCCAAACTCCTTCGTTTACTAGGTCAAACTGAGGCCAGAACACTGCTACCTCAGGACCTACGAATTTCTCCCTTTATTCCCCATTCACAAATTGAACATGCCAAACAATATTTATTATTGAATAATAAAATGTCATACAACAAGGAATACACCAAATTATCATATTTCTATTACATCTTTTCCTGCCTAAAATTCGACAGCACAACCGCTACATTCCTTCTGTAGAAAGTAACCGATCTTGTACCGATTCGGTAATTCCCGTAGGAGCTACCATTCTACGTAAGTACCCAGGAAAGACTGGATGAACCGGCTAGGTCCACTCACTTCCAGCCTCCTTAGACAGCACCTACGTACACAGTACGTATCAGTTCCTTTCTCTGTTCCTTCTTCGTTGCCAGAATTTCGGCAGCCTAACGGCGTCTCTCAAAATTCTTAGAATTCAGTTCAACATAATCTCCCTGTAATGGGTTAGACATGGGGAATGAGATTCGGGGGAATCTCAGTAGTAATAATCATAACAATATATGTAATGCAGAGTGACGGTGCTTGCTTGTGATTGTGTACAGATAAGTATGCTGCGTGCTTCCATATTCAATAACATATGATCATAGCATTGTAATAGAGCTTCAAGCATAACATATAAGACAACAATCCAACCAAACAATAGCACAACAAATCACAAAGACATTACATAAGAGCTAGGATTAGTTACTACCTCAAAAGCAGAGCTCCAAAACTTCTATACTGCTTCCAACTCCACCAGAACTTCCTTTCTTTCTTTCTTTCTCCTTCTCTCTCTTCTTTCTCTCTCTTTTCTTGCCAAAAATGTGGGATGCATAAAATGGGAGGGGAAGGGGGGTATTTATAGCTTTAATGGATGGCATTCTTGTAATTTTGAAGCCATCTGAACATGTGGTCCTGGTTTTTCCTGGATTTTCCTATTTTTCTTTATTCCTTTTTACTGCATCATGCATGACATCATCCAGGACACCTCACCGGGACACCTCATCGCCACATTCTTCACATGTCACAATTCCTGGACACCTCATCAGCTGACTCAGCAGTTCAGTCCAATCCAGTACCGGTCCAGAGTCTTGCCCCGTAATACGTATCCTTACTTTTCTTCTGCCTCTAAGATTGCGCCATGTGGCACCTAGAAGGGACCTTTCACGCCTTCCAATGCTATCCAGATAAGTCCCGGACTTTATCTGATCACCTCCTCGGTTATCGTGCCGACCGACTAACTTTACTTTATTGAAACAGCATTAAAATAGTATTTTAATGCCACTTTTTCTCACATATCACTGGGCCTACGTTTTTGGGCTCTGGGTATGTTATCTTGGATCCTGATCAAGCTCAAGTACTCTGATGGCTCGACTCCCAAGAAACATCCCTCGGTAAATTACCAAAATACCCCTGGGTGCCCTTTCTTGCACTATTTTAACCCTAAGGGTAAAATCGTCATTTCACACCCTTTTGTACTCTGTCAGGGCATATACTGACTCTAAGTAACTTTATCTATATGTGCCCTGGCTTCTGGGCCTGTCTAGAATGACCAAAATGCCCTTCATTCATCTGTTACCCTTTTGTACAACACAGGGGCATTTTCGTAATTTCACACTTTTTCCGGGGTTCTGCCGGACACTGGCCCACCTATCAGTCCAAGGGTCTTACTGGGCCTTTGTTGGCGCCATTATTGGGCCTTTCAGGGTCCATTACCTTCATGGCACGCATTACGAGGAATCTTCCCCCGTTAATGTTTATTGAATATTTAATCTATTTTTCACCATTTATACACATATCCGGACACCGGCTCCTTCTGTCCGATACACTGGCCTGCGGTGTTCAGGCATCCCTGTGAGTCATATCAGTCATCTGACCGAGGTTATCCGAACTCATTCGGTCCCTTTTTAAATACCGATAAATCTCCCTATCGGATACCCGGAGGCCTCACACTCCCGTCTGGATTTTCTAATTTGCGAATAACTTTTTCTACAGGCCTCCTATCGGTATTCTGTCAGTTTCCTGACATCCGCCCCATAAGGACGTATCATCCTGTATTTTCTCACCTAGATCTGAAATCTAGGATATCCGGTATGAATTTTTATAACTTTTGGACAATCAGTCCATTTCTGGCTATCTGGAGTCTTCAAAAATTCCTGTATTAAGCCAGATTACCGAGCGTCCCTTGCTCTCTCTACCGGTGAAATCTGGGACTGAAATGCTATCGGACAGTCCAAACCACTTCCGACCTGACTTTCTTTAATTACACTTTAGCCCCAAGGAACTTTTCTTCTTTTCATTTAAGTCCCTTTTTATTTGGCTAAAATTACACTTAATGACCCCACCTTTTTGTCCTTAAACTTTTCATAATTCTTTCATACTCATAGAGACCGTATGCACATTTCACAGTTCAGTGAAATGATCAGCATAATTTTCTCTATTTTCTGGCAAAATATGGTACTCATCGGCTACCAGCCCGATCTTTCCCATAATTACGATTTTGCCCCTGCATTCTCTTTCTGGCCTCGTTGCTCATCTTCTCATCTCTCATCTTAAGGTCTAGAAATTCTCTTTCAATAACTCATCCCTTAAACTCTTCGGGAGTCATCGTTAATTGAAAGGCTCGACAACCCGCCCATATCAGGTTATCTTACACAGGAGCCAGCCCATATCAAGCTACCTGCAGAATTCCTAGGCTTGAGACTTAGGACATTTCTCACATTCCTCGTCTTGGACCTAGATGAACTGTCCCGATCTCCTAGACCAAAAATTGGGATGTTACACCAACCAGAGTCTTCACGCTTAACAGAGAGTGTCATTGAGTCTTTGAGTCAGATTTAACTATATCTAGTTGATGTATTCATTTCTGGTTCATTGATTCAATTAGAGTAATAGATGACAAGGAATTAGGAACCGAGTTAGATTCTTACTTCCTACAGTAATGATCATTTGATTAATATTCATAGTCTATTATCTCTAAGTTGAACAATTCCTATCCTCTGTTAATGTATGCGAGTTGTAGCGTGATTGAGATTTAGCTAGCGAGTTGTTAGCTAACATATTCTAGTTCAATTGATTAACTCTTGATATTCTGTGGACAATGAAGGTAAGGTAATCTCCAAGGGAACACACTTTTCATCATTCATTCATCTTATCATTATAAACACTTAAAGACAGAAACAATAGAATAGACTTTACATTCAGTCTTAGTTCAAATAGTTCAACAACACAACTCATCTGCTTAACTTGCTAAATTGTGGCTCTATAGATTAATTAGGACCTATAACATCCATTTAGGATCCTTGTGATCCAACCTAGGTTAGCCTCCACTTACTATAGGTTAGCTTAGTTTTGTTTGATAATTAGAAACGACAGTTATCAAAATGGCGCCATTGCCGGGGAACGTTACTTGTTAAGGTTTCCTAAGCAATCTCCTGGGCTCCAAGAACAAAAAGAGTAGGTAGTTGATTTGAGTTTTTCTATGATTTTTCTGTTTCATATCTGTAAAGTCGCAACCATTTGGTTTTTTTCGCCGCAACTAAAGTGTTCTGTGATTTACCGTCGTGACCATATACACATTTGATCGCGACCAAAAATCAGTTTTAAACGCACATTTGCTCTCTAACACTTTTAGTCGCGACTTGAGATCTGATTGGTCGTAACCAAAAATATTTTCTTCAAATTTTCATCTCTGCGATTTTGAGTCTCGAACAAATTGACACTTAGTCAAGACTAAACCTCTCTGTGATTTTTAGTCGCGACCTAAAATCTCTTACTTTAAACACTTGCTCTCTGTGATTTCTAGTCGCAACCAAATTGACACTTAGTCACGACTAAACTTCTCTGTGTGTTTAGTCGCGACTTGAGTGAATTTTGGTCGCGACCAAAATCCTGATTCACAAAATTTTACTCTCTGTGACTGACAGTCGCGACTTGTGGTTCATTTGCATCGCGATATTTGCTCTCTGTGATTTTGAGTCGCGACCTGTAGTACTGTTAGTCGGACCTTATATTTCTAAACTGCGACTAACTATTTTCATTTGCTGAGTTTGCTGCATTATTGATATATCTGATCTTCTGCATCATTGTTAAACTTGAATTGCATGAACAATAGCTCTGAACTCATTCCTTTGGATAGAGAGATTAATAGGACACTTAGGAAAATTAAGAAAGCTAAGAATCAAGCTAGTGTTGCATCTGTTACTGCTGATACTGAACTTGCAACTGCTGATATCCTAGATAATCATCTTGTCATGGAACATGTTATTATAGGTGAAGCTCAGACTCATAATCAAAATAATCAAAATGAGCAATGTGCAGAAAATAACATGAACAATAGAAGGCCACGTAGGAGCATAAGAGATCTTACTTCTTCTAATGCAAACTATGATCCTTTTCAAACTTGTCCTACTCTAGATGTGAACTTTGAGTTGAAAGGTCCCTTGTTGAGTAACTTACCAAAGTATTATGGATTGGCAGGTGAGGATCCTTTCAAGCATTTGCAGACTATGCAGTGGGTTTGCTCAACTATGAAGCCTGTAGGAGCTGACATGGATGCTGTGCAGAGCCAAGTCTTTCATTTCACATTGGAAGGAAAGGCAAAAGAATGGTTCTATATGCTGCCACATCATACACCACAAGCTCTACACTCCTGGAACAACTTAAGAAGTGCATTCTTGGAGAGATATTTTCCTTCATCAAAGACAGCAACATTAAGAAAGGAAATCTTTGCTGCAAAAAAATTTGCTGAAGAATCTTTCTGAGTTTTGGGGCAGATTTCAAGAGCTTCTAGCTAGATGTCCATACCATCAGATTCCAATGGAGTATTTGGTGCAGTATTTCCATTCAGGATTGCGCTATGCATGCAGAAAGAATTTGGATGCAGCTGCTGGAGGTTCCATTGATGATTTCACTCCTGATGAGGCATGGAGCTTAATTGAGAAAATAGCAAACAATGACCAGCAGTATGGAGGATTAGATGCTAGACAAGTACATGAGGTTTCTGCAAGGTCTTCTCAGGATCATAGTAATCTGTCTTCTCAAGTTGCTGCTATGAGTGCTCAGATCAACAATCTAGCGCTCAACTGAGCAATTCACACATTCAAAGCCCATACTCTCAAGCTCTAGTTGCCCCTAGCTGTCAGTTCTGCTCTTCTCCAATGCATATCAGTGCAAATTGTCCTTCACATCATGAGGACGTCTCAGCCATTTATCAAGGCAGACCCAACCAGTATCCACCAAGGAATTCATATTCTAATACATACAATGAAGGATGGAGAGAGCATCCTAATTTCAGATGGAGAGATGGAGGTGGAGCTATTGGTCAAAACAGATTTAACAATGACAAGCAAGTGGCTGAATCCTCTAGAGCCATAGAAGTGTCTAATTCTGCAAAGGATAATGGAATTTCTGAGATACTCAAGAGCATTACTGTGATGAATTCAAATATAAATTCCATTAATACAAACTTCAGCTCTAATTTCAAGGAATTGAGGTCTACAGTAGAAAACAACTTAGCAATGGCAGAATCTAAGTTTGCTACTTTGGAGAACAAGATAGAGCAGTGGGAAATAAAAGCTGAAAATATGAATGGCTATGTATCACAGCTAGCCAATTCAGTAAATGATTTTCAGGCCATAATGGGAGGAAGTCTACCTTCAAATACAGTTGTTAACCCAAAATCTGTGAATGCTATGAGCTTGAGAAGTGGCAAAATAGTGGGAAATTCAGATGCTGAGAAGAAGAAAAAGGAATCTCAAACTAAAGTGCTGACTGAAGAAAGATCCTCAATTATTCCAGAATCCAAAAGCAACACAGAAAAGGGAATATTATAGCAGAACAGATCAGGAAGCAGCAAGGAGAAGGATACGCTACAGCAGAATGAGCAACCTGTAATGAAGAAATCTACACAACCACCTGTGATGAAGGAAGCAGCAGCTACTTCCAGCAATGCAAGTCAGGAATCCAGCAGAATTCAGAATAAAAAGGAACATGAAGATGCAGAGCACAATGCAAAAGAGCTAAGTATTAAGCACCTACCTTTTCCTAATGCATTCATGTGTCCAAAGAAGGTTTTTAAAGAAAAACAAGAACAAGATATTCTGAATCTGTTAGGTAAATTAGAAGTTAATGGGCCACTTGTGGATCTAATCAAGAGTATACCTAAGTATGGGAAGTTTATGAAAGAACTCTGCACTAATAAAAGAATCTGTAAACCAAATGAAAGGGTGCAAATGGGATCTAATGTGTCAGCTTTACTTAAGCCACAACTTCCTATAAAATGTGATGATCCAGGCTCATTTACAGTTCCAATTACTATTGGCAAGTTTCAGTGTGCTAATGCTTTGTTAGATCTTGGTGCAGCTATTAATGTCATGCCAACTTCCATCTATACATCATTAGGCATAGGCATGGGCTCACTTAAGGAGACTTCAATGATAGTGCAGCTTGCTGATAGAACCGCTAGAAAACCAGAGGGACTGTTAGAGGATATATTAGTGAAGGTCAAAGACTTAATTATACCCGCAGATTTTTATGTCTTAGACATGACACAAGAGTCAAATTCAGAGGGACCCATTATCTTGGGTAGGCCATTCCTTAGAACAACCAACACTGTGATAAGAATGAAAAATGGGAGCATCATAATGGAAGTGGGTGATAATGTCATAACTTTTAATGTCTATGAAGCAATGAGACATCCATTTGAAGATTACTCACTGTTAGGCTTAAGTACAATTGATGCATACATTGAGGAAGCTAAAGATGAACATGAGTTGTTGCTGCAAAATTCTGAAAAAGCTGAATATGAATTGTTTGAATTTGAAATTTCTTCTTCTTCTGTATTTTCTTTGGATAGTAGTGGTGATGTGTCAAGTATTAACCAAGTTTCAGTTGATAGCTTACTTTCCACCCTACAATCTTTTTCTTTTGATGTTACTGATATTTCTATTGAGGATTTCATTACAGAAACAGAACTGGAAGTTGTAAAACCTGTGATGATAGACATGATGAAACCTGTTGCAGCTGTAGAAACTAGGAAGTTGGGGCCATCAAATGCTGGCATTATTTATCCAATTTTAGACAGTGAATGGGTAAGTCCAGTTCATGTGGTGCCTAAGAAGAGTGGTATAACTGTGGTAAGGAATAAAAAAATGAACTAATCCCTACTAGAGTGTAGAATTCATGGAGAGTGTGCATTGATTATAGGAAATTGAATGATGCAACTAGGAAGGATCATTTCCCTTTACCATTTATAGATCAAATGTTGGAAAGGCTTGCTGGAAAAGCTAATTATTGTTTTCTTGATGGTTTTTCAGGATATTTTCAGGTACCCATTGCACCAGAAGATCAAGAGAAGACTACATTTACATGTCCATTTGGTACCTATGCCTATAGGAGGATGCCATTTGGCTTGTGCAATGCTCCTGGAACATTTCAAAGAGCCATGATGTCCATATTCAGCGAATTCTTGGAGAGAAACATAGAGGTATTCATGGATGATTTTATAGTATATGGTAAGGACTTTGATGAATGTTTAGAGAGTCTAGAGAAAGTCTTAGCAAGATGCATTGAGAAGAGGCTTGTGCTGAATTTTGAGAAGTGCCATTTTATGGTAGATAAAGGCATAGTTCTAGGACATTTAATATCTAAGAATGGGATTGAGGTAGATAAAGCTAAAATTGAAGTTATTTCTTCTCTTCCTTATCCCAAATCTTTAAAGGAACTAAGGTCATTCCTAGGACATGCTGGATTCTACAGAAGATTCATTAAGGATTTTAGTAAGATTGCATCTCCACTATCTAAACTCATGCAAAAAGATGTAGAATTCTGTTTTGATGATACTTGCAAGAGAGCATTTGACACTATTAAAACTATGCTTATCACACCACCTATACTTGTTGCACCTAATTGGTGCTTAGATTTTGAGCTCTCATGTGATGCATCAAATGAATCTGTAGGTGCCATGTTAGGACAGAAAGATGGTAAGCTATCTAAAATCATTTCATATGCCTCTAAGACATTAGATAGTGCTTAACAGAACTACACTATTACAGAAAAAGAACTCTTTGCCATAGTGTTTACACTTGACAAATTCAGATCTTATTTTTTGAGTTTTAAAGTGATTATATATACTGATCATGCTGCTATAAAGTTCTTGTTTAAAAAGCCACAGTCCAAGCCTAGACTCTTGAGATGGATGCTGCTAATCCAAGAATTTGATGTGGAGATAAGGGACAAGGTTGGAGCAGAAAATGTGGTAGCTGACCATTTGAGCAGATTGCCTGAAAATACAAGGGGAGTATTAGATTCTAACATCATTTGTGATACATTTAGAGATTGTTCTGTTTCTGTGATTACACCTTGGTATTGCCACATAGTGAATTACATTGTTACTGGTCTAATTTCACCTTCTTTATCTCATTTCCAGCGCCAGAAGATCAAGCATGAGGCAAGATTTTACATTTGGGAATCACCCATACTTTGGAAGATATGCAATGATCAAGTTATTAGAAGATGTGTGCCAAGTGAAGAAATAGACAACATCATTACAGCATGTCATTCTTCTGTTTGTGGAGGCCATTTCAGTGCAAAGAAGTCCTCCAGAAAGATTTTGGATGCTAGTTTTTATTGGCCACAGATATTCAAAGACTGCTATGAATACTGCAAGGCTTGTGACAGGTGTCAACGTTTCGGTGGACTTACTAAGAGACATGAAATGCCTCAGCAGCCTATACTGTTCTATGAGGTATTTGAAGTATCGGGTATTGACTTCATGGGACCATTTCCACCATCTTTTGGTTATGCTTATATTCTGTTAGGTGTGGATTATCTCTCAAGATGGGTGGAAGCTGTACCAACAAGAAAGGATGATGCAGTGACAGTTTCAAAATTTCTGAAGTCAAACATCTTTTCAAGGTTTGGTATCCCAAGAGCTATAGTGAGTGATCAAGGCTCTCATTTCTGTAATAAGATTTTAGGAGGGTTATTTGCCAAATTTGGGATCAAGCACAAAGTTTCAACAGCTTATCATCCTCAAACAAATGGTCAAGCTGAGAATTCTAACAAAGTTATTAAAAGGATTCTGGAAAGAATAGTAAGACCCTCAAGGAAATATTGGAGTGCAAGATTAGATGAAGTTTTGTGGGCATACAGAACAGCTCATAAGACACCACTTGAGATGTCTCCATACAGAATGGTCTATGGTAAAACATGTCATCTACCGGTAGAAGTTGAGCACAAAGCATTCTGGGCAATTAAAGCTTGTAACATGGATTTTGATAGTGCTGGAGAGGAGAGACTGTTGCAGATTCAGGAACTAGAAGAAATAAGACTAGATGCCTATGAGAATTCCAGAATCTACAAAGAGAAAGCCAAGCTTCTTCATGATAAGCAGATTTTACGCAAGGAGTTTCATATTGGAGATAAGGTTCTGAGATTTAAGGCTAGATATGTTTTCAAACCTGGAAAACTTGCTACAAGATGGGATGGTCCATATGTGGTGACCAAGGTCCATGATTATGGAACAATTGAATTGATGGATGAACCAGATGGTACAGCCTTTTAGGTCAATGGCCACTTATTGAAGCTGTACAAGGAGAATTTCAAGCCCCCACAATAGTCAGGTTGTCTCCTTCCTTGTTTTCCCACTTACAATAATCTGCTTTGATCAGTTTTATTATATACTTGAGCTATATTTGTTGATTTAGTGTGGGGGAGGACACCAAGTCAGTAGGGTAGGCAATTAATCCCATGAAAAAAAAATCAAAGATTTTGGTTTAGTGTTGTCATGATCATTACTGCTTCCTTTGCATGTGTTCATTGCTTCTTCACATTGTGGACAATGTAGAATTTAAGTGTGGGGGAGGATGAACTTGATAGGAAAATAAAAATCAGATGTTTGCTGTGATTTTATATTTAGGTCGCGACCTCATATTGTTTATGTCGCGACTAATGTGTTCAAATTGTCAAAAATCTCTTCTCTGTGAAAATTAGTTGCGACTAATGCTTACTTTTGTCGCGACCTAAAGTTCATATTCTCTGATGTTTAGTAGTGGTTTGTGCTTTATCTTTGTCGCGACTGGAGCTCTCTGTGAATAACCGTCGCGATCAAGTTGTCATGTGGTCGCGACTAGGAAATGTGTGTTTAACAAGTTACTCTCTATGATTTTGTGTCGCGACCAATTTCAATATTTGTCGCGACTGTTACTTTCTGTGAATTTTGGTCGCAACTGAATTATCATTGGGTCGCGACTAAAAATATGTGTTTGACAGGTTTACTCTCAGTTATTTGAAGTCGCGACCATTGTACATTTATATCGCGACCAATATTCTCTGTGTAAAACAGTCGCGACCTTATGATCCTTTTGTCGCGACTAAAATCTATCTTTTGCTGAAAATTCCTTTTACTGCATTCTGGTTGTTGCTTGGTCTTTGAAATTAACTATCATGAATCTGAATTGAACTTTGAACTCATAACTTGGGAACATTGGCAACTTGATGAAGTGTTAGTTGCTTGTTTCGTTAATTCATTACTGTAAATTGTGCATCATGAATGATTAATCTCATGTACTTTGTTTAAAATTCATACATTCTAGTCATGTGAGCTGATTAGGGAAAGTAAGCCAGATGGAAGCATTTTTGAGCCTTCAACATATACAACTTTACATTGTGTGACACCATCTAGTTTGGTAACTTTGCAGAGCTTGTCTCAATCCTTGATTCAAAACCACATTAGCTCCATGGAATTGTGAAAATGATAAGGGCATTTCTTTCAAAACCCTCTTGACCAAACAGAAACCGCATAAATATTACATCCTTTGCTTTACCCCTTTGAGACCTTCACTTTCTTTTAATTCCATCCTTGATTAATAAATACTGTGCAAGATAGTTGCTGCTGTAGTAAATCTTTGATTGAGAAATAACTGATGAAGTTACACTACTTGTTGATTTTTGAACTTCAGTATATTTGCAATCTGGTTCAAGAAAATGGAAACAAAGGAAAAAAGTAAAGAGAAAAGAAAAAGAAAAGTGCAAAGAAAAGAGAAAGAAAGAAGAAAGAAAATAAACCAGATGCAAGAAAAAAAAAGTGCTATTCAACTAGTATGAAAGAATTAGTTGTGACTTGCTATCTTTCTGTAGCTACATGATTGGACTTTCTGATTGTGTGCAGTATTTCATTAATCATTGACATATATTTCCATTTTATCATCTAGCTTTTCCATCATTACAGCCCTAATAAAGACCCTTTGATTCATAACCCTTGTGGCATTCAGTGGTGGAGATGTAGGATGGTTATAAGCCTATGGGAAGCCTAAGCTAGATGGTTGAGTGAAATTACCTTGATAAGAGAGGGAGTGAAACACTATACCTTGTGAGCAAATCTCAACCTAGTTGCTTACTATGATTGAATTGCATGAGTTAGATTCTTTGATTGATATGAGATTAGTTTGGATTGCTGTCAATTGAAGGGAAAGATTAATGATTGCAAGTATTCATGCTGAATCTATTTTGCCAATTGTGCTGAACATGTGTGTTTAAAGTTTAGTTTTGATCCATAATTTTGCTCGGAGTGCAAAAGCTAAGTGTGGGGGAGTTGATAAACTCATATTTGTATTGATTTTTAATATGTTAAAAGAGAGTTTATTATTGATTTTATCCATATTTAATACTATGTTGAGCAAATTAGTTAAAAATATGAAATTGGACAAGTGAGAATTTAAATGATGTGATTTTAGTGCTTAATTGGATGAATAATCTATTAAATGTCCATTTCAGGTCAATACAGCAATCAGTCCGCAAATTAGAGAGTCCCTGTGGAATTACGTCGCGACCTTATTGATTCACCGTCACGACTACACTTCAATCAGCGAAGAAGAAGCGCTCTCTGTAAATATTAGTCGCGACCTGATGTATATAAGGTCGCGACCAAACTTCAAATGCAGAAAGCAATCAACGAATGACAGAAGGGACAGCTGGACAGAAATGGTGACTTAAGCATGGGATGGATTGTATAGCTGGACTTAACAGATTGCAAGTGGGAGATCAAACATGTGCAGCAATAGAGATGAACTCCACACATCTGGCACTATTCACACGCGCACTGTACACATCAGCACACTCCATCTGAACAGAATGAGCAAGTTGCCAACAGCAAGTGGGAAGCATGTGCTGAACAGAATACCAGATCATGTGCTAACAGCTGGAGATGGAGGGCATCTGGATAGCTCCATTGATTCACTCATACATTTCAGATTTCATATATATCACATCATACACACATCAGAGGGATATTCCGATATATTCTGCCATACAATTCTGATATACCATACACACACATCATTCGATAGAGGGCATTCACATTCAAAACTGACGCACATCATCTTCTTCTTCTCCATCTTCATATCTCTTCTGCAACTTTGCTCTGTTCTAGTTAAGAGAACCAGAGCAAAGTTCTGCAGTTCATCATCTTCATTTTCTCCTTCCATTTCCACATGACTGCTGCTGCTGTACCGATGTTTGCTGCTGGAGTTCAGATAGCTATGCAAGGCTGAGCGGTTGTGCTACCTTGGAGATGATGCCAACCAGAGTCTTCACGCTTAATAGGGAGTGTTATTGAGTCTTTGAGTCAGATTTAACTATATCTAGTTGATGTATTCATTTCTGGTTCATTGATTCAATTAGAGTAATAGATGAAAAGGAATTAGGAACCGAGTTGGATTCTTACTTCCTATAGTAATGATCATTTGATTAATATTCATATTCTATTATCTCTAAGTTGAATAATTCCTATCCTCTATTAATGTATGCGAGCTGTAGCGTGATTGAGATTTGGCTAGCGAGTTGTTAGCTAACCTATTCTAGTTCAATTGATTAACTCTTGATATTCTGTGGACAATGAAGGTAAGGTAATCTCCAAGGGAACACACTTGTCATCATTCATTCATCTCATCATTATAAACACTTAAAGACAGAAACAATAGAATAGACTTTACATTCAGTCTTAGTTCAAATAGTTCAACAACATAACTCATCTGCTTAACTTGTTAAATTGTGGCTCTATAGATTAATTAGGAACTATAACATCCATTTAGACTCCTTGTGATCCAACCTAGGTTAGCCTCCACTTACTATTGGTTAGCTTAGTTTTGTTTGATAATTAGAAACGACAGTTATCAAATTATTATAAACTTATAATCAGTAGAAAGTACTCAAATCTTTTTAAATTAATTATATTTTATAATGAAATATTTACTATAACTAGTTATCATAATACAAACAAATTTAGAAATCAATTACTTGATTTGACATTCAAAACATAAAAAGAATTAAAAGTAGAATTGTAGAATCACTAGAAGGTAAGCCCTAATTTTACAAAAAATGCAAAAATATTTTTACGGGAAAACTATAAGTATAAAGGTCTCGTAATTAAATGTCACCATAAGATCAAAATCAAACGGTCTATAATTTTCAAAGAGTTTATGAGAAAAGAAGTGTTCATGTAAGGGGCAAATTAGCATATGTGTATACCCACTAAATTAAAAATATTATTTTAAAAAAAGACTTCTAGTGACAATAATCTATTAATATTATTAAATTTATGCAAGGGAAATCACCACTTCACAACTGCTAATTTACTGTGATTAATTAATTGTTATCTTGATTAAATTATGATAAACTTGAGTTGTAATTGGGCTCTAAAATTAAAATGATTAAATCTTCAAAAATTTGGTATTGATTTGATTAGAAAATTATTTTGGGATTTAATTAAAAAAATAGTTTTAAATTCATTCCTTCCAACAATAATTTCTTTATTGATAGATATAATACAAACCTATACAAATTATAATTTTATAATGTATAAATAATATTACTTAATTATCAGACTCTATTAATGTGTGATCTCGTATAAGTTTTAAGAAAATGGAAAACATTTTGAGTGAAAAAATATTCTAATATAAAAGTCAATAAATAGATTATAAAGGTGAATAATTTAAAAATATTTTAAAAATTGTGAATATCTTAATTAATTATAAAATTATTATAAGTTAAAAATAATAATTTTTTAAATTTATTATATTTTAGAATTAAATATTTGAATATAATTAGAAATGAATAGATTTCATAAATAAAAAAATTTGATTTTCGTTTTAATTTTTCCTCTAACAACAAAACAAATCTTTATAAGAAATCAAACCAAGCAAAAAATTAAATAACAAATAAGAACATGAAAAGTAAGCGATTGAAAGAATCATAGTCAAAATTAGTAAAAAAATCAAACCAGAAAAATGAAATTAAAAATCAAGGTTCAACACCAATAAGTCGAATAAGCAAAAAAGATGGATAAGGGATAAAAATCATGACCCAATCTATCAAAGATGATGTCATTGGAAGGAAGAAGAGAGAATACGAACTCAGCGGCAAGAGGAGCACAAACGTGGACTTCAACAGCGATGACAATGGCTAGAAGAAGGCTGGAAAACAGAAGAACGTCATGATGTGATCTCACAAGTAGAGGACCCATCCAAACCAATCTGTAGCCAAATCGAAAAGTTGAGGGGAATGAGGAGGGAGAGTTGCGGCCGTCAAAGGCGGAGGAGTTGTGACTGATGAAATTATGGAAGGGAGAGATGAAGAGTCAAAACAATGCAATGTACTGTGGTCATTTTGGCTTGAACTTCAAAATGCGAGATTGCAGCCCCACACTTTTTTGATATTTACAAATGTTAGAGTCTTAATTTGAAATATAATAATTTTCTAAGTCTTTATGGGGGATTTTACCGTAAATATGACAAAATTTTAACAAGAAAAATTTAATTATAAAGGTCAATAATTTGGATAGTGATAAGACCCAAACTTTACATGGTTTTCTTAATATTTTTAAAGGTTTTTGTGGCAATTTTATCCTTATTTTTTTCATGCAATTGTACCTTTATGATGACGTTTAATTTATGCTTTGCACTGTGCTTATGTAGGGGTAAAATGGTCAAGTATTTCATCCAAAATGTGAATGCCTTGATCTCTAAATTGTTTAATTTTTACAAAGAGCTTTGCTTTTGGTTGCAAGCATTTGGAGAAGGTTTAAAGACTCAAAATGGAGCATGAAAAAAGTCACGAGATCAAATGGACCAAAAAGAGAAGAGCCAAAATGCAGGACTGGATGTGCCACTGTGTTGCACAGTTGCAACCAGAACCTATTTTTGTGTCCACTGGTCACGGCCTAAAAGCTAGTGGGAAACACTTTCTGTGTTCATTGGTCGCGACCAAAAATTCTCTCTGGTCACGACTAAAAGACATTCCAGTGAAGCTGCGTGTTTTGAATTAGGTCATTATGTAGATAGGGTAAAAGGAAATAGCAACCACGAAAATAAATAGCTTTCATTCCCAGAATTGGACAAGAGGAGGCTCAACATTTTCTCTCAACTTCTCCACTCAACTCTAATATAAATTCTCGACATTTACACCTTTCTCCACCAATTTTCCCAATTCTACACCAATTAAATCACTTTCACCACCTTTTTCTCTACCTTTCTATTACCTTTTTCAGTATTTCTCATGGCAACAACTCCTTGGAGTGATTGTGACAAGATTGGAGCTATGAGAAGATAATTTCTTAGTCTCTTAGTAATGGAGGATGAAGCTTGAGCACAATGGACATATTAAGGAGGTTATCTTAGTCTAATCTTTGCTTATTCATGTTTTGGAGTTTCTAGATATAGAAATTTCCATTATTTGTATGAGACCTGAGTACCGATTAGTAAGTTTTGAGTTTAGACTCTTGTATTCAACTTGGATGATATAATTGTTGATATATATATATATATATCATTCTTGATTTCTTGTTGTTTAAACTGGTTGTATCACCCAAGAGGGGCTGAATTGGGTGAAGTTGAAAACTCTAAAAATATTTAAACAAGAATATAGAGTAAAGTTTATAATGATATCACCAAAAGAAGAGGTTGTCAAAGCAGTAATGCACAGGAAGATTTATACTTGTTCAGTCCAACCACGACCTACGTCTAGTCCCTAGAGAGCACCTCTAAGTGTTCCACTATCCCAAGATTCAGTGGGCTCTTGGTGCCTCAATACAATCAACGTTTGACTGCCTCACACTCCCCCTTACAATCCATAAGGTAATCCGAAAGAATCCCTCTTACTCCCCCTTACACCAGTAAGGTTACAATCTACTCAAGAGATCCCACTCTTGAGCAATCTGTAAAGTTGATTGATACAAATAAAACTCTCCCAGTAGAGTGAAAATAATAATCACTTATGTTTCTCACGTAGAAGAATGTATATTCTCTGTATCAAAAGGCGAGAAACAGAGTATAACAGAGACTTAATGTACATGACTGAAGTGCATGATGAACATCTCTTGTTAATTCTCCCAACTTCTTCTTACTTTCTAACTTTGACTTCTTTTTGCTTTATACTTCATCTTCATAATTACGTTGAAGTGTTGAAGTAGCTCTTGAGATAGCCGTTGTCAAATATAGACGTTATTTGCTGACGTAGTCTTTTGGCTCTTTTTGCTCTGTGATCATTTTCTTCAATTGATTTTGTAAATGATCTTAAAACATGCTTTAGTAATGATATATAATTAGTGTAAGCATATAGCACGTGTTTCCAAATGATTTAGTATTAGAGATCAAAATATGATAAAGTCCATTTTAAAATTCTTTTCGCAAACTAGCTTGACTTATTGAAGAGCTTATCGAAGAACATCCTTATGAAAAGGTCTTCGATAAATTGCTGAAGAATTGTATTTGAAACAGATAAAATCTTTTTGAGCAATTCTTCGATAATCAGCCCTATCGAAAGGACTTGGATAAATCTTCAATTAATTCTAAACAGTTAGTTCATGATTTATTGAATAGGTATTGGATAAATGTACTTATCGAATAACTTTTTGAATGCTTTTAGACTTATCAATATATTTCACAATACATCATTTATTGAATAGTTCTTCGATAAATAGATTCTTTGAATAGCTTATCGATAAATACTGAAGAGCATTCTTTTCAAATCATTTCAAACATAGACTTTGAACTTTCATTGATCTTTTCTCAAATCATAATCATATTTGGAAATCATATCTTATAATATTATTCATCAAATAATATCAAGAATATCATTTAACACATTAGAACAATTTTCACAAGATATAAGATTATAAGCTTGATAAGTTCATTCATAATCAGAACAATTTATGAGCTTATAATCATTCAGCAAATAGGCCAAATAAAATTAGACTATAAACTTATGAAGATCATTCATTCAACGAAGTCCAAGTAATCCATAAGCTCATCAAAGTTATTCTAGAACTTGTCAACCAGAGTTTCAACATATTAAGCTTAACAAATGATCTTATGAAGATCTCTTTGATAAATGGCTTGATTGAATAGTTCATTGATAAGAGCATAATTGAATTAGAATTTGAATCATTCATGAATAATCTAATCTTTATAATTTCAAGTCTAAACAACCATAGATGATGCAAACAAATCAAACAGCATTTAAGCAATGAATAATCATCAAAACATTTCAAACAATCAAATTACATCAAGAACATGAAACAGAGACATGATTACAGTGATTTGAATTTGAAACAATTTTATCTTTCCTTTCTTTTGATCTTATATAAATTTGTAACTCAAGATTCCAAAGATCAAATTGAGAAGAAAGTAAATAGATCACTTATAAATATTAGAAAAACTCAAACTTAGTTATCTTGAACAATTTAAAAAATATTTGTAATGATCAGATTTTAAATCTGTAAACCTTTTCAAATCTCCGATTATAAGATTTTATAAAACATAATATCAAAAGCAAATGGTGAAATATATGAAAAATCATTTATCTGTGCTTTTGAAAAAATTAGAAACTTATCCTTATTTATCGAAGTGTTATTCGATAAATCTCCTTATCGAATAGTCCTTCAATAAATGAGTCTTTGAAAACAAAATATCTTCTTTTAAAATTAGAATTGATTGATCAAATATCTTATCAATAAATTCATTATTCGATCAATCTTGGATAAAAAAATTTATAAACAAACGAAGTTTTTTTAAATCTTATTGAAGACTTATTCGATAAGTTCATTTATTGAATAGAGCTTCAAATAATTTCAACGTGACTCAAAATTTTTCTCAACTAAATATTATTAATTTATCCAAGTCTTTATCGATAAGAAACCTTATCGAATAATTCATCGATAAATGACTTTCAGAAAATATATTTTTCTTCAAAAGTTCTTTTTGATTTATCGAATAACTATCTCATCGATAAGCTTATCGATAAATATTCTTTATTAGTTTAAGGAAATACTTTTTGAAATCTTTTGAAATTCTTTCTCAATTAATTGTCATCATCAAAACATTGGATCTAACATTTCTCCCCTTTTTTTATGATATCAAAACTTAATTGAGAATCTTCTAAAAAACATTAATTTGTAATATAAGATTATTGAGATTCAATAAGCACAATATGCAAACACATCAAACACAGAGAATTCACAACAACACAAATGCAAATTTGTATTATGTATTCATGTCAAATAATTACAAAGCATAAATGTAAATTTTTATTCTGTATTCATGTCAAACAATTACAAAAGATTCATCTATCTATTCTCCCCTTTTTGACATCTATAAAAAAGGGGGTTCTAAAGACCTAAAAATAGAACCTTGTAGGTGAGGTAAGTTGTAGGTAGGTCTAAGGTAGCGGTGGATAGATGGGTTGGGTTAAGATGATCAGTAGAGGTAGATCTAACTTGATTATTTAATTCAATCACCTCTTGTCTCAAAAATATGATGGCCTATGTCTGTAGCACAATTATTTCAAGAAGATGAGCTGAATGAGTCTTGTTGGCTTGAATTCCTTTATCCACCTCTAAAACCATTTTATTCTCCATAGATTGTCCAAACTCTTTGAGTAGCTTGGAAAGATTAACTTCAGATTGAGAAGGTTTCATGCTTTCCTTGATTTGAGCAAGCATATATTTTTTAAGACTTTTAAGCTCTTACTAGACCATATGGTGCACTACTGCTTAGGCAAAAGAAGGAGTAGTGAAAGTGGCAATAGGAGTAACTGAAGATCCAGCTTCATCTTGTATAGGCTTCTTTCCTTTATGTGGCTTCTTTCCTTCAGCATCTAGTGGTAGTGAAATCCTCATGTAATGTATTTGCTTAGCCCCAAATCTAGGCACATTTACTTTCTACTCCCCTTTCTCTAGATACTCTATGTTGTAGTGTTGAAGGAAGAGAGAAGTTAGTTTGGGCTAGGTCATAAGAGTAGTGTTGGATTTTGGAAAATAAAAGTTCCTTATCTCATTGTAGATCAATTCTCCAATGTTCATATTTTCCCTACTAATTACCCTAGCTAGCAATCTATAATCATCTTGAGTCAAATAAGTGAAGCTCCCTGACTTGTTGACCATGGTTCTTGAGTAGATATAGCATCCTATGATAATCACACTTGTCCTTTGGCACAAATTTCAGTTTGCCTGAGAAGTTGTCATTCAGCATCAGAATCTCATAAATCTCCTTCATAGCTAACTCTGGCCTTTTCTCATAGTCTGTGGTTTTCAATAGCAAGTTGATATATCTGCATCCAGTCTTATTTCCCTTCCTCTTAATTCTTTAAACAGATAGCTATTCACTAATTCTCCATCTCCAGCTTCATCAGTCGCTCTCATATTGCAATAGAATATAATCTTCTAACTACTTTTGGGCAATAAGAGAGATTTACACCTAACCAATTTTTGTAATGCCCCATAGGGTTACTTAAATCCAACTTAGTCTTGTCATTGTGCTTTAGATAGTCTAATTCCACAATGACAGGACAGAAGCCCCTATGAGCATATTCTGCCTTCAATTTCCCTTTATCTACCCCTTGATCAAGATTGCCAGTAAGTAATGGTAGAAAAGCAAAATTTGAAGATGAAGACCCAAAATTACCTTGAGAGATCTCTTCTCTTTTCTTTCTTTTATAAATGTGATAAAGATTTTGTTGAGCGGGACTCTCTCATGTGCGCTTATGAGCCTGTGAAGACTCTTTTCTTTTGCCCCTTTTGATTTTGAATGATCTCCCCTTTTCTTTTCTAGCCCAACTTCTGGTATCTTGGTCCTCGCCATTGATATGGTGATGAACAGTGAGGGTTTTGTGATAACGAGGAAGATTGGCAGAGGATTTAGTTGAGAAATATTCTTTGGAATGTTAGGGGAATAATTTTAGACAGTTTTAATTTCAGAGAAGAAGTTATGGAGACGATTATGGGTTCTGGGTTGAGAGAATCAGAAGGATTCTTTGAAAAGGGTTTCGATGAACTGAAACAGTAACGATCATAGTTTCCCTAAATAACACATAATTTATCGATAAGTACCTTATTCGAAGTGTTTATCGATAAATCTTCATACAACGGTAATAAAATTATCGAATGGCTTTTTGATAAGTCTCCTTATCGAATGGTTGTTCGATAAATAATGAGTTTTTCACAGAAATTACACA
The DNA here is from genome assembly GCA_037074615.1 of Leucaena leucocephala. NCBI lineage: Eukaryota > Viridiplantae > Streptophyta > Magnoliopsida > Fabales > Fabaceae > Leucaena > Leucaena leucocephala. Next base: position 19,676,236 of record CM073532.1, on the reverse strand, counting down.
AGATTTATCGAAGCATCATTTGAAAAGTTTTTATCAAATTGTTAATCGATCAAAAACTTTAGTTATTTTTCAAAAAATACTTCATTTATCAAATAGCTTCTCGATAAGTAGCCTTATCAATAAGTTTTTCAATAAACTTCGATTTTTTTTTTGCAAATTTTATCAAATAACATTTGTATAAGTATTCTTTTTAAAGAATTTATCGATGAGAAATAACACAGAATATTTTGCAAAGGTTTCGAAGCAATTAATTCTTATCGAATACATATTCGATAAATAATGTTATCGAATAAATTTTTGAAAAGATTAAGTTTTTCAAAAACACATATTTTATTTCATGTTTATCGAAGATTTTATTTATAGAAGCCTTTATAGATAACTTCTTCGATAAGTTCGTGATTAAAAAAAATTGGATGATAAGTTTTCAAATACATGAGCTTTATGATGCATCACATGGGGAAAAAAGCACATATACCATAGAAAATATCAAGATCAAGATAGCTCATATGTAGTTTCAATATAAAAAGAGGGTTTAAGAATGCTTATTCAGTTTTTGCAGCTTCATGAATTGATCTATAAAGCTCCTTGCCTCCCTTTCTCAAGCAGATTTTGTATTGACATTAATGATTATTCTTTTAGCTCATTGCCAATTGATCTTTGTTGTTTCATGTTCCTTTATGACAATTCTTAGAATGTATCACTGTAGTTCAGTGAGAAATGCCTTTATTTGTATGTCAAAATAATGAAAATTTCTTCCTTTCTAGGATAATTTTTAGTATTATCATATAGAGATTTTCCAGATATATATGAGATTATATAAAGATAACTCATCATCAAAACATATTAATTTTTAGCTAATGCGGATGAGTATGCTTAAAGGATTGAGCTTGAAAGACATTATACATAGAAATAAATACACAAAGCTCTTATTTCCTCATAATAAGAGTTTATGGATAATGCTTTATTTTAAATAAGATTATTTTTCAAAATGAATCTTTGAAGAATTGATTTCATAAACATATGGAGAATCAACTGATTGGAGAAAATATTAAAAAAAATTAGATAACATGTTGAACAATGTTAACAAGTTTGGAAATTTCGTAGGATCACTGGTTTGATAGGATATCAAGAATGAAAACTCAGAGATTTTGCTCATTTTACAAATGATAGTTGATCAATTAAGCACATTAACTCGTTAGTTCAAATGGCCAGAGTAGTAGATTTATTCCAATGAATAAATGTTATGAGCATAAGGCTCTCGTGTACTAAAATATTTCTCTTCTTGAACTTCATGATAAAAGAATGTTTAATTTGTTGGAGGATAAGAAGTCCAAACATTTGATAACACAATTAAAATGATGACTCTATCAAATGGATATGGAGTATATTTGAAGTTTCATATAGATGTATTAATCTCCAATATTGATGCCCTTATGATTAATTTTTTTTTAATTCATGTGCATGCATTTTATAAATCAAGATATTTGATGAAGAAATTTGAAACTTACTTTTATCTTTGAAATCATGAATATGCACATTTATAAGTCAAGATAAATTTATGAGTTGAAAACTATAAAACAATTTATATTTGAAAATATGGGTATAGAAAATATGCACAGTTTTATCTATTTAGCAATCTGAACATATTTAGAGAATTGAAGGGTTGATTGCTAAGGGTGTTTATCGAGTTTTCCCTTGTCCTTGTAGCAGCTCACTTGATCTTGGTGAATTGATATTTGAACTTTTCTTCAGCAGCAAAATTCAAGTTTCATTAGTTCAATTTCTTCAAGATTTAGATTATTTCTCTTTGTTTCCATTAATCTTGAGATGAACTTTGTGAACCAGATTTTCTACAAAACAACTTGAGCTTGTTTTCTTTCTAAGTATATAACTTTGCTTGGATCCGTTAATAGTTTGTCAGAAATAGAATAACTTACATGCTCAGAGAATATGAACAAATTTGAATGTTTGAACATGTTTACTTTTTATGCATATAGAGGATTACATTCATTCTTTAGGTATATGTATGCATAAAGAATTAAACTTACTGATCATTGCATTTCTCCTTAACAAAACATTTGTCAATTAAGTTTTTCTCATGAGTATATAAAGAGAATTTTAAAATCATTTGTAATGTTCATTTCTAAGGATACTAATGTAAACCTCAAAATATGTCAGACATGATAATGCAAGAGGTTTGCCATTGTACATTTACCTCATGTGGAAGAAGGATTGCCTTTGCATACCATTTGCATATTTGGATTTCTTCTAACAGATGCTTGCAATGGTTTCTTAATAGATGTAAACTCCAAGGCTCGAGAAATCCTTCCTCTTCTCCTATTCTCCTCAAGATAATTTAATGGTACATTATGATAATTCATTCTTGAGATAGAACATACTTCTTGGGCTTTTCTACATTCCTTCTTATAAGTTGACTTTGGCATTACTGCAATGGATGCTCCATGAGTTCTCCTTAGTGATGTAGCTTTCACTGATGCATGAGAAGCTATTGTATGCCCCTTTTTCCTTGTATCGTGTCCATTCCTTTTAATGATATCTTGTATATTTGAAACACTAGAAGGATATTTGGGTACCCATTTGATTTTGGGTCCTTGGTAGTTAGCATTGGACCTTACTTGTCCTTTAGGAATTCAAACTAAGTTTCTCACCTTAGAATCTCTTCTAATATAACATGTGTGAGAAATATGACCTAGTTTTTCACAATAATTGCAAATAACATAATGATATATTTTACAAGCATGAGTATACTTATCGTTACTGTGTTGGTCAAGTGAAAGCAGTTTATAATCATTATGCAAATTTTTTTTCTTCATATTAGATTCTCTAGTGATATTCTTAAGATGCAAATCATTTTTAATTCTAGAAATAGCATTAATAATAGGCTAAAAAATCAAGTCATGAAAACTTTTGAAATGATTTTTCATAAACTTATAAGACAAATTGGAATTGTTTACCAATGAAGAATTTTGAGCTCTCAATGATGATTCATCAAATTCATATGCATTGAGCTCTTCTTGAGTCTTTTCTTCCTCTTATTCCTTCGTGTTGATATGAAGATGTTCTGTGATTTCTCTTTTTCCAGACCATCTTCCATTTGTTCATCAAGAGTAGATTTATAGTTTTCAAGTACCAATGAACTATCAACATTATAAGCTTCAACGCAATTATTAGAGGAATAGAAGGTATTAAGAGTATTGAAAATATCTCTAACATTGGAGCAATATTTGATTTTCAAATAATCATTTTAAGATAAAACATTGTATAAAATTTTTATTGCTCTAAGGTTTAGGGAAAATAATTTCTTTTCATTTTCATACCAATCATTCCTTGGTTTAAAATCAAAATTGTTTGAAAGGATTTTCCTCGTATCATACTCAGGAGTTTTCAAATTTATGGCCATCTAACATTTCTAATATAAAAACTCAAAATTTTCTAAAATAGGAGGAATAGTTATGTCAAAACCGTTATAAAATATTTCACAACCAAACACAGCCATTTTCTTTGCACTTGAGATCATTAGATCCTTTAAACAAGTGACTTGCTTTGATACCAAATGTTGAAACTGGTTGTATCACCCAATAGGGGTGAATTGGGTGATTGAAAATTTTGAAAACTCTAAAAATATTTAAACAAGAATATAGAGTAGAGTTTAGAATGATATCACCGAAGGAAGAAGTTGTCACAGAAGTAATGCACAGGAAGATTTATACTAGTTCGGTCCAACCACAACCTACTTCCGATCCCCAGAGATCTCCTCTGAGTATTCCACTATCCTCAAGATTCAATGGGCTCTTGGTGCCTCAGTACAATCAATGTGTGACTCCATCACACTCCCCCTTACAACCTGTAGGGTAATCCCAGTGAGAATTCCTCTCACTCCCCCTTACAGCTAGTAAGGTTACAATCCACTCAAGAGATCATACTCTTGAGCAATTTGTAAAGTTGATTGATACAAATAAAACTCTCTCAGTAGAGTGGATATGATAATCACTTAATCTCAATATCTATGTTTCTCTCTTAGAAGAATGTATATGCTTTGTATCAAAAGATGAGAAATAGAGTATAACAGAGACTTAATGTACATGATCGAAGTGCATGATGAACATCTCTTGTTAATTCTCTAAACTTCTTCTTACTTTCTCACTTTTGTTTCTTCTTTCGTTTATACTTTGTCTTCATAATTACGTTGAAGTGTTGAAGTAGCCGTTGAGATAACTATTGCCAAATATAGCCATTATTTGCTAACGTAGACTTTTGGCTTTTTTTTTTTTGCTCTGTGATCATTTTCTTCAATTGATTCTGCAAATGATCTTAAAACATGCTTTAGTAATGATATATAATTAGTGTAAGCATATAGAAGTGTTTCCAAATGATTTAGTATTAGAGATGAAAGTCTAATAAAGTCTGGTTTAAATCCTTTTCGCATACTGGCTTGACTTATCAAAGAACATTCTTATCAAAAAGGTCTTCGATAAATTGCTGAAGAATTGTATTTAAAATAGTTAAAATCTTATCGAGCAATTCTTCGATAATCAGCCTTATCGAAAAGGACTTCGATAAATCTTCAATGAATTGTAACCAAATAGTTCATAATTTATCGAATAGGTATTAGATAAATGTCCTTATAACTCTTTGAATGCTTTCAGACTTATCGATATATTTCACAATACATCATTTATTGAAGTATTCTTTGATAAGTAGATTCTTTGAATAGCTTATTGATAAATACTGAAGAGCATCTTTTCAAATCTTTTCAAAAATAGACTTTAAACTTTCATTGATCTTTTCTCAAATCATAATATCTTATAAGATCATTCATCCAATCATATCAAGAATATCATTTAACACATTAGAGCAATTTTCACAAGATATAAGATTATAAGCTTGATGAGCTTATTCAGAATCAGAACAATTTATGAGCTTATAATCATTCAACAAATAGGCCAAATAAAATCAGACTATAAACTTATGAAGATCATTCATTTAATCAAGTCCAAGTAATCCATAAGCTCATCAAAGTTATTCTAGGACTTATCAATCAGAGTTTCAACATATTAAGCTTGTCAAAGGATATTAACAAAGATCTCTTTGATAAATAGCCTGATAAAATAGTTCATCGATAAGAGCATAATTGAATTAGACTTTGAATTATTCATGAATAATCTAATCTTCATAATTTCAAATCTAAACAACCATAGATTATTCAAACAAATCAAACAGCATTTAAGCAATGAATAATCATCAAAATATTTCAAACAATCAAATCACATCAAGAACATCAAACAGAGACATGATTATAGTGATTTGAATTTGAAACAACTTTATCTTTTCTTTTATTTCATCTTATATAAATTTGTGTCTCAAGATTCCAAAGATCAAATTTAGAATAAAGCAAATAGATCACTTATAAATATCAGAAAATCTCAAACTCAGTGATCTTGAACAATTTCAAAAACATTTGTAATGATTATATTTTAAACCTGTAAACCTTTTCAAATCTTAGATCATAAGATTTTGTAAAAATAATATCAAAAGAAAATGGAAAAATATATGAAAAATCATTTATCAGTGCTTTTGAAGAACTTAGAAGCTTATCCTTATTTATCGAAGTGTTATGCGATAAATCCCTTTATCAAATAGTCCTTCGATAAATTAATCTTTGAAAATAAAATATCTTCTTTGAAAATGAGAGTTGATTGATTGAATATCTTATCGATAAATTTATTATTCGTTCAACTCTTCGATAAAACTTTTCATAAATAAACTGAGCCTTTTCAAATCTTATCGAAGGCTTAGTCGTTAAGTTCACTTACCGAAAAGAGCTTCGAATAATTTTAACATGACTCATAATTTTTCTCAACTAAATATGATTGCTTTATCGAAGTCTTTAATGATAAGAAACCTTATCGAATAAGTCATCAATAAATGCCTTTCAGAAAACCTATTTTCCTTCAAAAATTCTTTCTGATTTATCAAATAACTATCTTTATCAGTTTAAGGAAATACTTTTGAAATCTTTTGAAATTCTTTCTGAATTAATTGTCATCATCAAAACCTTGGATCTAACATTTGTTAGTTGGTTAATTATCAATAATTGTTGGTAGTTAAATGATTACTTGGGATCTATGGTTGTTGATTAATAGCAATTTGATGGAAATTGCATCATCTATCTCAAACTACACACTAAGTGGTTTTTAATAATGCATTAAGAATTTTTAAACTTAACTTTGATCAAAATACTTTTTGACTAATTGATGTATTGGACTTAATCAATTGATTGAGTTTTTATCCAGACTTAGTAATCTCATAACTCCCATATATATTTAAAAGCAAGGATAGCTGAGTTTTCATCACAAAGGTCCTATTTTATCATATTTTTCCATAATCCAAAGCATTCCTTCATTTATTCAAAATACCAAAAATATCTATTTTAATTGCATTTTTACTTTTCTTGCATCATAGTTTTATAAACCAAGACGCCATATGTTACACAAGTTTTCAATGCTTTTTGTTGACAAATTTCTAGGTTTCCAATAAAAGCTCCTCGAAAATAACGATAAAGTTGTGCCTTATACTAAATTATTTGGTGTAATCAATAGGGTGATTGCCGGGGAGCCAAGTAATTAGTTCCCTAGCAATTAGTTGTCAACTCCATTATTGACTTGGGTCATCTCTTATTGAGCTATAGGTTGTTGTGCTGACATTGCATAGCATTAAAAGTTTGAGAAATAGAAACAAATATATTATTTTCTTTCACTTTCGTATTTGCATTCATGCATATTATTTCACATTTTGACTACTTAGAGTTTGGTCTGGCTGTTCCACCATTCTCTAATTGATTTAGTGTAAAGGATTTTTGTTTGAAAAGAGAGTGTAAAGAGAGATTTTGAGAACTTTCAAATTTGATTCTGAGTCATTATTCACTTGCAAAGAGGTTTTGGATATTGCTCATAAGTTTTTTAGTGCATTTGGCAGAGTAACATAGTTTACTTTTCAAGTTTCTATGAAGTTTATGCTCTGTGTAATTAAGTCACGACAAAAAATGTTTTGTTTTTCCAAGGGAGACTCTCTGTGTCTATTAGTCACAACCAATTTTATGTTTGGTCATGACCGCTTTACCCTATCTCTTGACTCGTACTGCTCTATGTCCCCTAGTGGAGGCCATGAGTCATTTTAGTCATGACAAAAGTAGTTTTCTGCTAAAAATTGTTTCTGATTATTCATACTTTTTGTACAACTTGCTTTTTACACATACATTTAAGAGTGTATAGTCATACATACATGCATCACATACCCAATATACACTTCATCCACTATATCATATCTATTTTAGTTTGAATCTATGTTTGGAAAGTAATTTTGATTGGTTTCTTTTGGTTGTTTCTGGTGTTGCATGCATAAAAGGACCAAACCTTTAGTACCCATTGATCCTGAAATTGAGAGGTCACTTCAAAAACTTAGGAAGGAGTTTAGAGGACAAGAATCTAGCGAAGTTTTAGTTGCAAAAGGAATAAGATTGCAAGAATATAGTTCATTCTCTAGTGACCCTGGGTCTCAAATTGAACTTAACCTATAAATTATTTAGATATTCCTAACTGGCTAAGGTTAATCCAAATGGGAGCAATGGGCATGGAGAGAATAATGTAGGTAATAATGTAGAGGATAACAGGAGCTTTAAGGAGATTAATCATTTGCATGTGAATTATGATCCCTATGGTTTCTATACTGATGAAGTAAATTTTGAGATAAAAGGGGCTTTGATTGTAGTTTTACCAAAATTTTATGGCTTTACAGGTAAATGTCCACACCGACACCTACAGACCATGCATATGATATGCTCTTCCATGAAGCCTCCATTGATTGCCTTAGATGATATCTTGAGAAGATGCTTTCATTTTACTGTGGAAGGGAAAGCAAAAGAGTGGTTGTACAATTTGCCTAATCATTTTGCCAATCTAACATGGGATCAATTGAAGAAAGCTTTCCTACAGCAATTTTTCCCTGCTTCTAAGACAACTAGAATAAAGAAGGAAATCAGAAATATCCTCCAGCAAGATAGGTAATCATTGCATGAATATTGGACAAGATTTATTAATCTACTAGCTAGATGCCCACACCACAATATAACTAAAGCTGATCTAGTTGATATCTTCTTTGATAAGTTATTACCACATAACAAGGTTTCACTAAATATAGCCGCTAATGGATCCTTTAGGGACAAAACATCGCAAGTGAGCTGGGATTTATTTCAAAAGATGGAAAATGAGGATCATCAATCAAAAGATCCTAGGAGAATGCCTACAACTTCTTCAAGCAATTCTAAGAAAATTTTATCTAAAATTGCTGCCTTGGGAAACCGGATGGAGAAGAGGATGAGTTTAATCGAAAGGTAACTCCAATCCACTAAGCAAGTTAATGATGTAGATTCTTCTCAAGCTTTGGTTACTGGATGTGAATCTTGTAGGTTTATGATGCATGCCACGAACACTTGTGAGAGGCAATATGAAGAGGTTTTAGCAATGTATCAAGGAAGAGATAATTAGTTTCAGAAGAGAGATCCCTATTCAAACACCTATAATCTAGGATGGAGGGATCATCCAAATTTCAGATAGGGGAGTAGAGATAACAAGCTTAATAGATTTAAAGCGGTGTAGGTTCTTCTAGTAATTATGAAGATAACTCAAGGCCTATTATTCCAATCCAACCCAATATATAAAATTCTCCTAAAATATAACTACTATTAATTACTTAGACCCATTTGTTTCACAATATAAATCAATAACAATGTAACCATGGTTATAAATGAATTTCCTTAATTTTAAAAGAGTTAACTATGGTAGAAAATAGTTTTACTAAAATCCAAAAGAAACCCTACCATGGTTATAAAAAGACTTTTCTTAATCAAAAAATAATCATGATAGAAGAAAAAATAAGACGAGTCAAATTACTAAGAATATATAAATTACTCAATCTTTTATAAACTTTATATTATAACTGGATAGATACTAGAGTAGACTTGATTTTATATTATAAATATCATACTTTTCTATAAATATGTATATCAATTAATAAAATTGTAATTATAGAATATTAAATATGTTACAAAACTATTAGTAATTATATGAAAATATTATTAAAATATGTTATTATTTAATAATTTATAATATCAAATCCAAACAGAGAATTATATCATATCAAAGTATGCAGAATGAGCTATAAAATATATGTAATATCCTAATTTTTAGGCTCAGAATCTCAGAAAGTAGCCTGAAATAGGAAAACTACCAGACCTCTTTGAGTAGAAGTCCCAAAACTATATAGGGGATGTTCAAGTACTAAACTACTAATAGTGAAAGTATAGAGACTTATATGTAAATAATGAAAAGTTCCTAGGGGCGTGTATATAAATAAAGTTATAGGCTCCAAAAAAGTCTCCTGGGCACAGAAAGAGGAAAAAGGAAGGAAATGACTAAATTATAAAAAAGAAAATTTCTTCAAGGCCTAAGAAAGTAAAAAGAGAATTTTGAAGTTCCAAGTACTAAATTGGAATTTCAAAAAGTTATTATTTATTAAATAATTTTTTGGGTCTCAGAAAATTATGAGACTTTGCAGAAAATTTATTTTATATTAGAATAAATTTTTAAAAATATCAGAACCAATAAAAGAGGTGTTGAGAATTTATTTCAAAATTAGGGTAATTTAAGGATATCTGTACAAGAAATGACTTGGGATGTGTGCCAAAATTATGGTTTAGGCCTAAGTAAGTCCAACGTGGCATCATATAGGTGTCCATGGAGCCCAAGAACTTGTCATGTGATTAAATGGATTTTCTAAAATATTTTATGAATTTTTAAAAAATAAGAATTCAAAGAAGAATCAAGAAGGTGCAGGTGTCTTGTGGGACCTACAAGCTTTACACATGGCGCCAAGAAGAAGAAGAAATGGGTATGCCATCCATGTGCTCAATTATAATAAAATAATATAAGAATTAATTTAATAATAATTAAGGATAATTAATCAATAAAGTAACCAATAATATTCAAGATTAAGGTGTTGGAAATTGTGCCCTAGGGGCCAATCATTGCACTATGAATATTGTTGATTTATGAATTTCTTAATTATGTTATCATATTATTTGCATGTTTACTATGATGACAATCCTTAGATAACTCGTGATCTTATCCTAAATGTCCCTGGTCGGTCATCTATGCGGGAGCAGAGATGAAATAAGACCAGTATGACTTTGAAGATATATAGAGATATAAATCAAAGTCATAGGCACATGTAAGAGTACAGGGTGTTGGACCGACCCGCTATGAGAGAGCTGCATGGGTCAAGTCATAAGCTTCTCTCATATACAAACCATGTCACTATGCCCTTTGACCTGAGATCATCATGGATTCCTACATGACAAACGCTCAGCTTTGACCTAGTCAAAAGTCACTTTTGACCGAGTGATCATAAAGGCTATGTTTGGGTTTAGTGGTTTTTTATGCGGAGGAATGTGAATGGTCAAGATGGAATTTGTCCCTCACATTCGTAGAGAGATATTACTGGGCCCCTCGATGAGTGAGTCTGAGAAATGTATGGCCATACTGTAATGGAAGGGTAGTTCCATTTCTATAATCAGACTATTCAGGGATCGAGAAAGTAACGGTCAGGAACAAGAGGATGACATTCTCCATGCCTCATCCTTGACCGAAATATCGTGTAACAAAAGGGACGTGATATGGTTGTATGAAAGGTTACATCATTTATCGATCCTCATATGTTTTGGGTAGTCGTAATGCCTTGCTAGAGACCGCTTACGACTTGTGGGTCAGTATAGTAACTGGCCCACTGCCAACTTCATATGGGCCTACAGGGTCACACACAAAATAGCCCAATACTAGGTATGATGTCCAGATTCATTGAATCTAAGAGATGTTTAGATTCAATGAATAATCTAGGGTGGTTATATATATATTATATATATATAAATTTGTATATATATATTATATATAATATAAGAGATATTTGCAAGATTTAATTTATAAGGATAAATTAAATCTCTATCACTTTTGAATTTGAATTTAAATTGATATGATCTATTTAAATTTGAAATTTAAATTGATAAAATATCTCAAATTTGATTTATGAGAATAAATCAAATATAATTCCGTCTTATCTTTATTTTAAATTAAATAATAGGTGGATTAAATCTGTGGGACGGATTTAATATAAACCATATTTATTTAATTAGTTTCTTATCAAATTATGCAATATATGATATTGTATTAATTTTAGAATTAATATAAGATTAATTCTGAAACCCAGCCCAATTAGAAGCCCGATAGCATCCTATATATTTGACATTAGGAGCTAGGGTTCAATATAGACGTGAGAAAAAGGGGCAAGGAGAGTGCAAAAGGTTTGCAGAAAAGAAACTGCCAAAATAGAGACGGTGAGGATGGATTCTAGAGAAAGCCCTAGAGGGACAAGAGGCGCTAGCACGTCGTTCATAATTTAAACGTTGTTCGTGTGGATACCGGTAGCGGAAGCCGATCTGAGTTGTCGACTTCTTGCGATCGAGAAAAGAGGACCAGATACGACGATAAGTTGTGACCAGTTGACTTAGAGGTCGCGACTAAATAGGCATCTGAACGTCAAAAATCCGAAAAGAGATGACAGGTCGCGACTAGAAGCTGAGGAAGTCGTGACGGAAAACTCCAGAGGCTACAGGTCGGGATTAGTAGCTTGGAAGGTCACGACATAAAACTCCAGAGGCGACAGGTCGAGACTAGAAGCTGAGTAGGTCACGACTGAAAACTCCATAGGCGAAGAGTCGCGACTAGTGGATACTAAGGTCGCGACTATAGCTCGAATACCGAAGGTAACACTTCTTTCTCCTTGACTTAAACACATTCGGTAGATCCTGGCGGGGAATGGAAAAAATTTTAAACTTAATTTTCGCTGCGTGTCTTCCAATTCCCTTCATAAGGAAGTATTGGAATTTGGGCTAAAGTAGGGAAATAAGTGTTGGAAGCATTGGAATCAAAATAAGAATTTTTTAAAGGAAAAGAGAAGCTTTTTGGTTCTGTCCAAAACATGTTGCAACTACTGGAATTTGGGCTTTTTGAGTACATAAATGGATTCAAAAGGTCAAATTGTGTAGGATAAAGTCAAGACGTCAATTGATTCAAAGTCAAGCTAATTAACAAAGATTAAAGAAAGTTACTTTAGTAGATAAAGTTCAATGTTGAAGAAAGTTGGATTATAAAGAGTTATAATGGTAATGCATGTGTATGAATAAGAAATGGTTAGGATTTGATTTGTGTATTCTAGAAGACAACCTCACTTCAAGGAAAGGTGACAAGGAAGAGGATAAAAGGAAAGTGAAGCATCAAGGTAGTAAACTTACCTAGACTTGTATGTGTTGAATGTATGGTTGATTGTGTTATGGCTTGATTGATTGATGTTATTCATATGTAATTGTTGAAACTCTGTGCTATGATTACTTTAGCCAATTGTATTTCATATGTTACATGGAAGCATGCACATTACATTATGTTGACACAATCACAATCAAGAACTAATACCAATCATTGATGCATACATTGTTTAGTACCGTTTACTAATGAGATTTACCAGAAATCTCACGCCAAATTATATCTCCAATCAATAGGAACCTCAAGAATGAGAGAGGAATAATGTTACATGATGATATGGTTTTCTTGTATGGTTATGATATAGACAAGTTATGAGATGAATGTATGTAAAGTTAGTTGTTAGAATTTTGCACTTGAAAAATAGACAGTTTGGAGCTATGGCTCTTGGTTTGCAATTAAAAATAGTTAATGATGTAATAAATGTATGATATTTTATAAGTAGTTAGTTAACATGCTAAGCTTCATTTTGACACTAAGAATGCCTTATTTCGATGTATGTGCAAAGAGAACGAAATTTTTAAAGTTGGGGACCAGAAACTGTTTTCCAAAATTTTTGACCAAATGAACAATAAACTTTGACGTCAGTGTTCACTCAGTTAACTAGTCAACTTGTTTGAGAAAGTATCTTTTCCTTAAATTACATTATGTTATCTGTGAGTAACCTTTTGAACCACTTCATTTAGATTTTTTTAGAATTAGTTGTGATTTTTCAAAGTTCGTCACTAAATCTGGAATTACCAAATGAACAGTAACCATGAACTTGGAAATTTCAGATTTTGAGTTTGAACTTCAATGGACTTGTAAGTGATTCTAAATGCTACTAAATGGTCCCTAAGACATACGAAAGTAAGGTGTTACGCTTTGACCTAAACATAAGCCATAAATATTAATCCATCATTCACCCCATTGAGCCTTCACTTCTTTCATTTCATCAATTTTTCTCTTAAGTGTCTATGTTACATTTTCAATTAAGTTAATTTCATCTTTTTATTTGAGACTATCTAAGCTTCATGGGATTTGTGGGGAGTACTAGTTTTACCCACTATTAAAAAAACCAATAAGCTATATCAATAGAATAAAGTTGAATTAAGTATTTCCTAGTGGTAGAACGTTAAGACTTGAGCTTCTCTAAATGAAAATTGACTTGCATCATCTTTAACTACAACACTCAATTACACTGGTCGCGGCCTGAAAGCTATTGGGATACACTTTTTATGTTCATTGGTCACCACAAAAAATTCTCTCTATCACGACTAAAAGACATTTCAGTTAAGCTGCCCATTTTCAATTAGGTCATTCTGCATATAGGGTAAAAGGAAGTACTAACCACGAAAATGAGTAGCTTTCATTCCCAGATTTGGACAAGAAGAGCTCAACATTTTCTCTCAACTTCTCCACTCAACTCTAATTCAAATTCTCCACTTGTACACCTTTTTCCACCAATTTTCCTAATTCTACACCGATTAAATCACTTCCACCACCTTTTTCTACCTTTCCATTACCTTTTTCAGTATTTCTTATGGCAACAACTCCTTGGGGCAATTGTGACAAGATTGGAGCTATGAGAGGCTAATTTCTTAGGCTCTTGGTGATAGAGGGCAAAGTTTGAGCTCAATGGACATATTAGGGGAGTTATCTTAGTCTAATCTTTGCTTATTCATGTTTTGGAGTTTTTAGATTTAGAAATTTCCATTATTTGTATGAGACCTGAGTACTGATTGGTTATTATTGAGTTTAGACTCTTGTATTCGACTTGGATGATGCAATTGTTGATTTATATATATATATATATATATTTCATTCTTGATTTCTTGTTAGTTAGTTAATTAATGAGGGCAATTGCATCATCTATCTTAAACTACACACTAAGTGGGTTTTAACAATGCATTAAGAAGTTTTAAAATTAACTTTGATCAAAGTGGTTTTTGACTAATTGATATATTGGACTTAATCGATTGATTGAGATTTTTATCTAGACTTAGTGATCCCATAACTCCCATATCTATTAAGAGCAAGGATAACAGAGTTTTCATCACCAAGGGCCTATTTTATCATATTTTCCCATAATCCAAAGCATTCCTTCATTTATTCAAAACACAAAAAATATCTATTTTAATTGCATTTTTACTTTTCTTGCACCAAAATTTTATCAAACCAAAACCCCAGATTTTACCCAAGATTTCAACACTTTTGTTGACCAATTTATAGGTTTTCAATAAAAAGCTTTTATAGAAGAACGATAAGATTGTGCCCTATACTATATTATTGGCGCAATCACTATTTTGATGGCTTGGAAGGCGACTGAAACAATTTACGTCTGATATTACCTTGGGGTTACTTCAAAAATTAAACCAAGGATTGCGTATCGTGCAACCTCAGGTCGTTCTCTTTGAGGAACTAAAAATGAAATTTAATTCCTAAGTAACTAAATGCAAGGCAAGCTAAGCTATAAAAATAGGGTTTAATTTGATTAGCTAACAACTAAAATTGTAATGAATTAAAATGAATTTAAATAAAATATTTTTATTTTTTATTCAAATAATTAAGTGATATAGAGTGAATAGACTTATAATGCAAGTGATTAATAATAATTAAAGCAATCCTCTAATTCAATACCATAGGCAATCATAGCTTCAACATATATGGAAGTTAAAAATAATGAATCAAGAATTATAATTAAACTTTTAATTCAATAACGAGCCACCTCGAATTGCCATAAGATATTCTCCAAAGTTTCAATCTATTAATTGCCATAAGAGTAATAAATTCAGACTAAGAATATTAAATACCAATGATCAACATAACTCAATAATTCATTAAAGTAGGATTAAAGCCAGCAAGAGATACAATGATTCAATAATTTAAGTCACCTTGAAAAATCAATAAATATTCACTAAAATCTCAATACAAAGTCTTAACCCAAAAAAAGTAATGAAATTAAGTTATAATCAGCCCAATATCAAATGCTAAACAGTAATTCAATCACAATAATCCTCAATAAATATAAATAAATCATTATAAACTTTTTCAATAATTATAAAATTATCCTAAGACTTAAGAATCATAAGATAATTGATTGGTAGAAAATTAGAATAACTTAAACTCTACTTTGAGATCCCAAACTCATGCCCTTGCAATTGAATCAGAGGATCTAAAGGAACTAGCCACGCATAGCCATCAAAGTCACTGCCACCAATGAGTTTGAGAGCTCAGCCATAGATTTGAATTGAAGGGAATGATGCTATCGTTGTACCGTCCTTACATGTCAGACTGTTGTCCCTGTTATGGCTCTGTGCTGTTACGGAGAATGTTGTTACCATCTCGTGTGGGTATGTGTGTGGAGTGAGATGGAGCTGGCCCTCTTGTGCGTGGTCATGGCTTGGGTAGTGAAGACGAAAGAGGGGACAACAAAAGGTGATGAATGGTTGGAATAGAGGTGTGCTTGGGGATGATGGGAGAAGTCGGTAGTGATAGTTTGGGTGAGTGGCAATGTTGACGGTCGAGAGGATGATGGAGTGGGTGAAGGACTCAGCGTGTGGAGTAGGCATGGTGAATGGGAGATGTCGGTCGAGAGGGGTGTGGGTGGATGATAGAAGGGAGGTAGAGATGGAGGGCGTTGGTATGAATGGCTAGAGGTGGCATCCTATCACAGAGCTCCTAGTGTGCACACTGTGCAATTCTGAATTTATGGTCCTTTGTTGTCATTTGTAAATTTCAGTTTCTCCTAAATACCTGAAATACAAATCAAAATAATGTAATACCTTTTATTTCAAAAATAATTATTTGGGAGAAATCATAAAAATATAAGAATTATGCCTCTATTAAGCACTAATTCAATATAAGGTACATTAGTCTAATTAGTGCACAAATAATACAATTAAGGACCAAAATAATGACAAAAATCTACTAAAATAATATGCATACATAAATAAAAATATAGTTTTGTCAACTCCCCAACACTTAACCTTTTGCATTCCTGGGCAAAATATAGTAAAGAGAATCCAACAGTTAAACTCAATCCAAGCAAACATAAAACTGACAAGACAAGAATATGCAATCAACTCAAGCAACCTCTGTCCCTAATCAATCACTGTTTCAGTGCAAAGAAACTAACACGAGAGATATAGCAAGACAGAGGAAGGGAAACATAATAGAGCTCTCATAGGTATAAGTGACTCACTCAACTCTCAAATATAGGAAATTTTCACTCAATCCACCTAGATTAACACCTACCATAGGCTTGTAAAGATTCTACTATCTTCACCACTAATATGCCATAGATTCATGGTCAAGGGGACTTTGTAGGATTGTAATATTGGTGAAAGGCTAATGAATGGATGAAATAGAATGTAGAACAAGTATAATGCATGATTACTAACCAATCAACTCAGAGTGAGCTAAAGTGCGACCATCAAATGAACACCAATGTGCCAATAGAACCAATATTTAATCTTCAACCACCAATGGATGCCTTATTTTAAACTTTATTCTTTTTGGCCAAATTATTTTTGTCTTTCCTTTTTCTCTCTCTTTTTTTAAAACTTTTTTCTTGGCTTTTTCTGTACATTTTCTACTCTTTCTTGCCTTTCTATTTCTTTTCTCTTTCTTTAACCATGAAGAACATAACGTAACTCATGCAAAGCATTTGCTCAAAAACAATGGAATGAAATGAAAGTAATGGGCTCAAAGGGGTAAGCAAAGATCAATTGAGATGGCTTGTATTTTGGTAAAAATGTTTAGAAATGAATGTCCCTATCATGCTCACAAATCTAGGAATTAACGAGACTTAGAAAAAGAATCTAGACAAGTTCTAGAGGTTAACCAAAACTATGTGAAAATCACACAAGATAATAAAGAAAAGCAAGGATAAAGAATCCTTCCAACAAGGCTTTATCTAAAATATTTCCTCCCTAAAATCAAGCTATGAAACAAAGTTATTAATACTCAACAAAGGCATTCTACTATGCTAATCAACTAAAAATAAATATTAATCAAATTAGAATGCATTCTTACGTAGACATGCCAATGTTCACATACATGAAGCAATAAGGATTTGAAAGCAAAGCCCATGGATTGCAAAAGTCAAGTCAACAGGTGGGAACTACAGTAGCAAATCCAATCAATTTAGCTCAAAAAGTTCATATTTTTTGAGTTTTTCATATTATTTTAGATCAATGGCAATCCAAGAAGTAAAAAAACAAAGCAAAAGTAATCTCTCCCCCACACTTAAAACATGCATTATGCTCAACACAGCACTAAATCATATATCAAAGGGAGAAGGGAAGATGATTAAAGAGTCATGTGCTAAAGGGGATATTTATTCAAAGAAAAACTAACATAAGGCTAAGAAATCCTTAAATTGCAATCTATTCTAAGAAATGGTTCAAAGACATAAAGCAGTAAATCTAAATTATTCTACCTTTTACTACTAGGATAATCCCTCATCCACACTCATCTTAAACAATAACGCTCAGAATATATATAAGGATAAGATAAGGAAAGAGATAACATAGTGTCTTTATGCCACTTGAAGGTCTTGAAATTGAAATTCTCATCTCTGGTAAGGAAAATGCTCTCACATAAGTATACATGCTCTACATAGCTATCTCCAGTTATTTGGGGTGGTGGCTTGGGGTCAATTTGTGGAGGCACCACAATATAGGGAATATGGTGATCACCATACAATTTTTCTAAGTGAGGTACCTGTGAGAGATTCGACAAAAAAAAGCAACACCTTTTCCAACTCCATGTATGGGACAATAATCAAAATACTTCAAGCATAAAAGGTTAGGAATATAGATACCAAATGTGAGAACTTTATAAGACATATAAGAACACAAGTATTTCTCACATCTAATAAAATCAATGAGGCTCCCTTTAGTAAGTGTCTTGACTTTAACATGAGAAATTGGAATGTAACCATCAATGATTAAGTATTTATCAAGTGGCAAATCACATGATAATATTTTATCCTTATCAGCACCTTCATTTCATCCTTCTGAATGGTAGGCATGATTTGCAATGGTTTGGACTCGGTCTTATGCCTCCTTTTCTTTGTTATGGCATTTTATGGTGCTTCCTCAATTATTGTGGTAGCCTTTACTTCTTCACGTGATTCCTTGAATCCTGGCAATACACAACAAAAAGACCTTCCTCAAGCTTATCGAATGCATAATCAATAGTAATATCATAATCAAAATAAGATGTGTCACATCCCACTTTTTTCCTATATGTATAAGACTGATAGAGGAAAGAGGTTTGGAGGAGATTGTAATAATGACTGAAAGAAAAGATAATGATTAGATAAGGCTTAAGTTATGGAAAGGAAGGAAAATGAAAGGTTATAAAGAAATGGACTAAACTGTAAATAGTGAAAGTTGAGGGACTAAACTGTAAATAGCAAAAGTCTAGAGATTAAATTGTAAATGGTGAAAAATTCAAGGACCTAAATGGAGTGTTGAGATTTCAAGGACGAAATTGGAATTTCAAATTTGGTAGAAAGGGATTAAAATAAAATTTGGTAATTTCAGGGACTAAAGTGCAATTTTACCAAATTTAGGGGTAAAAGTGTATTATGGAAAGTTGAGCCAGAAAATGCCCAAAATTGCCCAGAAATATTTTGGTCTCAAATTTTACCAGTAAATAGAGGATAAAATTTAGGCCAGGCATATCTCTCAGAATTCTGATTTAAGGTCCCGATAAATTGATATTAATTTTTGAAGTCTAAAAATTAGTACAGCATCTTCGAACCTCAAAATCAAATAAAATTTTGTGGTAAATTCTTATAATTAATATAAGAATTTAAAAAATTGACAGAAGTAAAAAAAGAGTCCTATAGAATTTATTATAGAATTTAAGGTGAAAAAGGACACTGATAAAGGATTTAAAGAAAACATATAGAATTTTTATCAAGACTTATGGGTCTCAGAGAATTATGAGACTAAGAGCTTGTAATAATTAGGAAATTGAGGGATATCTTAGTCCCAATACCCTTGAAATTTTGCTATAAATACCCCCTTAACATGCCAAAACTGTGATGCTCTTGAAGGACCAAGGGGAGCATCTTGCAAAATGAAAACTCAACCTTTCCAAGGCAAAATTCAAGAGGAGGTCCAAGGTACTTTGATCCAAGATAGTTAAGGCATAAGGTAAGAGATCCTTCCTAGTTTATTTCTAAGTGTTTTGGAAGGATAAAACCTAGGTTTTAATGGAAGAAAAGTGATATATTTCCTATGTTATGCTGCTGTCCAGAACTGTGCAATAAAGAAGGAAGAAGAAGTTCAAGTTAGAATTATGTAATTAACACTTAGATAAGTTAGAATTGATGGTTGGTTATTGAATTAAATTGTGTTCTTGAATTTTCCATTGAAGAGGCCATTCAACCACCTATTTTACAGGACCAAGAAGAATAAATTTCAATGATCTAATGCTTCCTTTGAATTTATGATAATTTTATATAAGATTGGATAGGATGGGAACCTTGGAAACATTGAAATTGGAAAGGGAAAAAATGGGACCCTCTCTATTACTATTTATACACATAAACAGTGATTAGAATTTTATGATTTTGATACTTTCAATGGTTTTAAAATGAAAAATTGTGTGGGATAAAGTAGAGAAGTAAGTATTGGAAGCATTGGAATCAAAATGAGAAATTTTGAGAAAAAATGTACACTTCTTTTGGTTCTATCCATCAGGCCATACAGGAGCTAGAATTTTATAATTCTAAGCTCATAAATGGATTTAGAAGGTAAAAGTGTGTAGGTTAAAGTCAAGATACAAATTAATTCAAAGGACAAGGCGATTAACCACAAACAAAGAAAGTTAGTAGTTAAGTGGTTAATTGAGTTAATGTTCATGAATGTTAGGTAATTTGGTTATGATGAATGAATGATTATTCAGTGTTTAGGCTGTTACTTGTGTGATCAAAGAAGGCAGCAACACATCAAGGAAAAGTGAGGAAAGAAAAGAGTAAGGAAAAGCAAGTAATAGAGGTAGTGAACTTACCTACTTGTATGCTTATGTTGCTTGGATGTTTTATGTGATGTTTGCTTACTTTGATTATGTGAAGTATGTATGATTAAGTGATACTCTGTTTCTTTTTATGCTATCGCCATATGTTATAATTATGGAAATATGGAAGCATGTAATGTAATATCCCTATTTTCAGGCCCAGAGACTCAAAAAGTAGCCTGAAATAGATAGGCTACCAGACCCCTTTGAGCAGAAGTCTCAGAAACATACAGAGGGTTTGTGTAACATCCCAATTTTTGGGTCTAGGAGAACTGGGAGGTAGTCTGATATGGGCAGGCTGCTAAACCCGTAGTCCCAGGGTAGTAATTTGATATGGGCGGATCACTTACCTGTATTTTGTAGGAATCCGAGGGATGAGCTAAGTCCATCAGGATTTAAAGATGAGTTAAGTCTTTAACCTACAGAATCGGGATAGTTCACCTAGGTTCAAAATGAGGAATGTGAGGAATATCCTAAGTCTTAAGCCTAGGAATTCTGCAGGTAGCTTGATATGGGCTGGCTCCTGTGTAAGATAACCTGATATGGGCGGGTTGTCGAGCCTTTCAATTAACAATGACTCCCGAAGAGTTCATAGGGATGAGTTATTGAAAGAGAATTTCTAGAACTTAAGATAAAGGATGAGAAGATGAGTAGTGATGCCAGAAAGAGAATGCAGGGGCAAAATCGTAATTATGGGAAAGATCGGGCTGGTAGCCGATGAGTACCATATTTTGCCAGAAAATAGAGAAAATTATGCTGATCATTTCACTGAACTGTGAAATGTGCATATGAGGTCTCTATGTGTATGAAAGAATTAGAAATATGACCAGGGGTAAAATGGTCATTTTGGAAAAGTGTGCGCGTGAGTGCTTTTTCAGGCCAAAACAGCCCGGTCCGGATAAAATATCTGAAAATACCGGGAGATAGAGAAAAGAATTCCGGGTTGAATGAGGAGTCACAGAATTTTGATTTGAGGTCCCGATTTTTCTGTAAAAATTCCTGAAGATGGGAATTTACAGTTATAATCGGTAAAGGAAAAGCAGTTCCGATAGGGATGATCGGACTGTGGCCAGGGGGCCGTATAGTGTTTCTAAGGCCTTTAGTGACACCAGGGAAGGCCCAGTCCCATTAGATCAGTCCAGTGGTAAAAGGGGCCGGTGTCCGGGAAAAAGGTGCGAAATGACGAAAATGCCCCTATGTTATAGAACAGCTGAAGAATGAGTAAAGGGTATTTTGGTCATTTGCCTAAGGTTAGACAGTCCAGGGAAGTTATCTTGATAGTTGACCAGGGTCAAAGAATACTCTGGTAAGATGGGAAAAGACAATAATGCCCCTAGACCTAATAAAGTAAAGAAAGAGAGACTAAGGGCATTTTGGTAATTTGCCAAGGGGTGTTTCTTGGGAATCGTGCCATCAGAGTACTTGGGCTGGATCAGAGACCCAAGATGATATTCCCAGGCCCAAAAACGCAGGCCCAGTGATTCATAGGGAAAAGTGGCATTAAAATAATGATTTAATGACTTTTCAGTAAAGTAAAGTTACTCGGTTGGCACGATAACCGAGGAGGTGATTAGATAAAGTCCGAGACTTATCTGGATAGCATTGGAATGCGTAAAAGGTCCCTTCCAGATGCCACATGGCGCAATCTTAGAGGCAGAAGAAAAGTTGAGGACACGTATTACGGTGCAAGACTCTGGACCAGTACTGGATTGGACTGAACTGCTGAGTCAGCTGATGAGGTGTCCAGGAATTGTGACATGTGAAGAATGTGGCGATGAGGTGTCCCGGTGAGGTGTCCTGGATGATGTCATGTATGATGCAGTAAAAAGGAATAAAAGAAAATAGGAAATTCCAGGAAAAACCAGGACCACAAGTTCATATGGCTTCAAAATTACAGGAATGCCATTGAAGGAAACTATAAATACCCCCCCATTCATTCATTTGCATCACGGTTTTGAGACTTTTAGAGAGTGGAGGAGGTGCTAGAGAGAGAAAGTGAGAGGAAGAAAGAAAGAAAGAAAGGAAGTTCTGGCGGAGCTGGAAGCAGAATAGAGATAGTAGAGCTCTGCTAAGCTTTTGAGGTAGTAACTAATCCTAGCTTTTATGTAATGGCTTTGTGATTTGTTGTGCTATTGTTTGGTTAGATTGTTGTCTTATATGTTATGCTTGAAGCTCTACTGCAATGCTATGATCATATGTTATTGAGTATGGAAGCACGCAGCATACTTATCTGTACACAATCACAAGCAAGCACTATCACACTGCATTACATATATTGTTATGATTGTTGCTACTGAGATTCCCCCGAATCTCATCCCCATCCATAACCCATTACAGGGAGGTTATGCTGAAGTGGATTTTGAGAATCCTATGAGACGCCGTTATGCTGCCGAAGTAAAGACTGAACATCAGTATATAATAAGTACTGTGTACGTAGTGCTGTCTAAGGAGGCTAGAAGTGAGTGGACCTAGCCGGTTCATCTAGTCTTTCCTGGGTACTACGTAGAATGGTAGTTCTCATGAGGGGATTACCGAATCAGTACAGTTCAGTTCTTTGTACAGATAAAGCGTAGCGGTTATGCTGCCGGAGTTTAGGCAGAAAGAGATGTAATAGAGATAGCAAGATTATGTATATGTCTTGTTGTGTATGCCATGCTGTATGACATTATGTTATTCAATGATAAGTGTTGTTTGGCATATTCAATTTATGTATGGTAAATTAAGGGGAAATTCGCAGGTCCTGAGGTAGCGGTGTTTTGACCTCAGATTGACCTAGTAAACGAAGGGGTTTGGCCACGAAATTTGGCAGGCCAGTCGTACACATCTGGGGCATTACGTGGATAGGTAATAAGCATCATTTGGTTGTGTAGAATGAGATTAATTAATTTTCAAATTAAAGGTTCAGAATAAGGAACTTAAGAGAAATTTTGAATTTCTGGGCTTAAGTTAAGATATAATTAAGCTAATATGGCTTCCGCAAGTGTACTCTGAGGAGCCTAAGGGAGGATGTTTCAGTTTGTAGGGACTAAACTGCAAATAAGTGAAAGTCCAGGGACTTATATGTAAATATTGAAAGTCCCTAGGGATATAATGGCCATTTATGTAAAGAAAGGGATTAAATTGAAAAAGGAAGAAAATGCAAGGATTTAAGTGAAATTATGAAAGCTTTAAGGTTAAAAGAGAAAGTAGACAAAAATATGGGGTCTTTAAGTGTAATTTTAGCCAAATAAAAGGGACTTAATTAAAAAGAAGAAAAATTCCAGGGGCAAAAGTGTAATTATGAAAAGATGAGCCAGAAATGGCTTAGCACTGCCCGGAAGTATTTCAGTCCCAAATCTCATCAGTAGATAGAGCAAAGGATGCTGAGTAATCAAGCTTAATACAGGGATTTTCCCAGGACTCCAGATAGCCGAAATTTATCTGATAATAAAAAAGTTATAAAAATTATTACCGGATATCCTAGACCCTAGATATACGTGAAAAATTACAGGATGATAGGTCCTGATGAGGTGGATGTCAGGGAACTGACAGAATACCGAAAGGAGGTCTGTAGAAAAAGTTATTCACAAATTAGTGAATTGAGACGGGAGTTTGTGACCTCCGAGTATCCGATTGGGAGATTTGTCGGTATTCAAACTGAGACTGAATGAGCTTAGGTGACATCGGTCAGATGCCTGTTATGACCCAAAGGGATGCCTAGACCCAGTATGTCAGTTTATCTGATAAAAGGAGTCGGTGTCCGGAAAAAGGTGTAAAATGACGAAAATGCCCTTATGTTATAAAATAGTGAAAGAATAAGTAAAGGGTATTTTGGTCATTTGACTAAGGTGAGACAATCAAGAAAGGTTGTCTGGATAGTTGACTAGGGTCAGAGAATACTCTGGTGAGGTGTGAAAAGACAATAATGCCCCTAGACTCGTTGAAGTAAATAAAGAGGAACCAAGGGCATTTTGGTAATTTGCCAAGGGATGTTTCTTGGAATTGAGCCATCAGAGTACTTGAGCTTGATCAGAGATCCAAGATGACATTCCAAAGCCTAAAAACGTAGCCCAACATATATGTGGGAAAAAGTGGCATTAAAATAATGTTTTAGTGACTTTTCAATAAAGTAAAGTTACTCGGTTGGCGTGATGACCAGGGAGGTGATCAGATAAAGTCCTGGACTTATCTGTAGGCCATGAGGTGGTGAAAAAGGTGTCCTTATGGGACCCACAAGGTACCACATGGCATGAGTATAAGGAAAGAAGAAAAAGCTAGAAAAAGGTGAAGGACACGTGGCACAAGCTCAGCCGTGTATTCCGGTGCAAGACTCTGGAAATCTCTGGAAGCACTGAGTCAGCTGGTGAGGTGTCCTGTGGGCCCCACCATTGCGTCACCTAGCATGTGAGGTGTCTCTTGGATGATGTCATAAGTGGTGAGTCATGGGAATGATGATGTCACCGTGATGAGGTAAGCAAAGCTTCTTGAGGAAGCAAGCAATCTGAGCCACTCGTTGAGAATTGATCTAGACCATTCATTCTCCTTTGCCTCCACTATAAATACCCCCTCCCCCTTGCCATTGTAACCCACGGCCAAGAGCCAATTTAGAGAGAGAAAGAGAGAGAAAGAGAGAGAAGGAGAAAGAAAGAAAGAGAGAAAGGAAGAAAGAAAGGAAGTTCTAGCGGAGCTGGAAGCAGTATAGAGATTCTAGAGTGCTGCTAAGCTAGCCAGGTAGTAACTAATCCTAGCTTTTATGTAATGGCTTTGTGATTTAATGTGCTATTGTTTGGTTGGATTGTTGTCTTATATGTTATGTCTGACGCTCTACTACAATGCTATGATCATATGTTATTGAGTATGGAAGCACGCAGCATACTTATCTGTACACAATCACAAGCAAGCACTGTCACACTGCATTACATATATTGTTATGATTATTTACTACTGAGATTCCCCCGAATCTCATCCCCCATGTCTAACCCATTACAGGGAGATTATGTTGAAGTGAGTTTTGAGAATTTTAAGAGATGCCGTTATGCTGCCGAAATTATGGCAGAAGGGTAGTAAGGAAGAAAGGAGCTGATACGTATTGTGTACGTAGGTACTGTCTAAGGAGTCTGGAAGTGAGTGGACCTAGCAGGTTCATCCAGTCTTTCCTGGGTACTTACGTAGAATGGTAGATCTCACGAGAATTACCGAATCAGTACAAGATCAGTTACTTTTTAAAGATGGAGCCTAGCGGTTATGCTGCCGGATTGTAGGCAGGATAGATGTAATAGAGTTATGAGGATTTTGTACATGCCCTGTTGTATGACAATTTATTATTCAATAATAAGTATTGTTTGGCATGTTCAATTTGTGGATGAGGAACTTAAGAGTACATTTTAAATTTCTGGACTTAAGTTAAGATATAATTGAGCCTGTATCACTTCCGCAAGTGTACTCTGAGGGATCTAAGGGAGGATGTTTCATGTAAAGTTATCATTATGCAAGCATGATCATTAAGTGTACACATATTGACATCAAGCATGTAGTTGCATACATTGTATGTCATATGTTTACTACTGAGATTTTCCTAGAAATCTCACCCCCTCAATGTCATCCCCATACCAATAGGTTTTCAAAGATGGAGGAAGATGAAGATGCATGAAGAGAATTTAGTAAATAGATAGCATGATTAATTCTAAATTATGTAATGTGATGTATGAATGAAAGATTTTAGTTTCTAGCAGTAATTTGTATCTGCCTAGGAAAAATAGTAATTTTTAAATAAATGTATGATATTTTGCCAATAATTAGTTAACATGTCAAGCTTCGTGTTGACACTAAGAATGCCTTATTTTGATGTCTATACAAAGAGAATGAATTTTTCAAATTTAGGGACTAGAAAGTATTTTCAGGATTTTTGACCAAATGAGCAGTATTCTTTGATGCTAATACTGTAATTATTGGCTAAGTTTTTTCTCTAAGTGATATTTTTTAAAAAAAAAATATGTTAGGTTTGTGTATCCTTTCGAACCACTTCATTTTAATTTTTTTAGAATTTATTATGATTTTTCAAAGTTCATCGCCAAATCTGAAAATACCAAATTAACAGTATCCACAGTCTTGAAAATTCCAGATTTAGTAATTGACCTTTAATGGATGTTTAGTGGTTCTAAATGCTACTAAATAGTCCCTAAGATGTATAAAAGTAAGGTGTTACAAGATGCATTAAAATCATGCGGAAGGGAAAGCCTATCTATCTCTAAGCAATATACATATGATACGTAACCCTCACATGCACAAAAATAAGAAGAATGGGAGAAAGATAAACAAGTAAAAGCATGATCATGCTTTACAACTATGTCATACCCATCA
This sequence comes from Leucaena leucocephala, assembly GCA_037074615.1. NCBI lineage: Eukaryota > Viridiplantae > Streptophyta > Magnoliopsida > Fabales > Fabaceae > Leucaena > Leucaena leucocephala. The sequence continues at coordinate 19,649,435 of CM073532.1, read as the reverse complement.
GGCTCCTCATCACCTGTGAAGTCAGAAGGTGATACTTTCTCCACTAGTATCTTCATGATAGTTGTGGCCTCTTCATCATTTTGCAGCACTAGTTGTTTCCAAGAATGCTCCAAGAGCTTCTTTTCTTATAGGATTTCAGATAGAATAAATGCTTCTTTCTCATCTTGGGAAGTTTCTTGAGCAGTGTTGGCTGGAGGAGACTCAACTTCTATTTTCTCATCAACCGGCTCTTTATCCTCTTGATTCTCTTTGAACTGCATATTCTTAGCACCAATTTCCTTACCACTTCTCAGTGTGATTACATTCAAAGATTTAGAATTTATCACTGTGTTGGAGGGTATAGAACCAATACTCTTTGCTTGTTATTCACTCGAGCTGTTGGATATTTAAGTAACAAAAGCGTTCAGATTCTCATGCTTAGTCTCATGCTCCAACTTAAAGAATACAGTTTGTAAACATGAGTCTGTCTTGTTCTCCATAGCATTCAACTCAGCTTCAGTTTGTGTCTCCTGGTGGTCTAATTTCAAAATGATCCCGATAATGCCTTCCATGATCATAGCAAATGCGTCACCTTTTGAAAAAGAAGAAGATGCCCCTTGATTAGACACCATTTGATGTGAAAAATTTCCTTGAGTGTTGCCTTGATCCCCACCCCATCTAAAGTTAGGGTGATCTCTCTAACCTAGATTATAGGTGTTAGAGTAAGGATCATCACCTACAAAGCCATAGAATCTAGGTAAGAATTTAATGCTGCTTTAATTTCAAAGTTCATATAATCAGTATGAAAGCCACAAGGATCATAATTAACATTGGAATTATAAATCTCCCTCATGCTTATATTATCCTCACCATTATGCCATAAGTTATTTTCACCATATCTGTTGTTCCCATTAAACCCATTATATCCACTATTACCATTAAAACCATTCATGGTTTTTTTATTCAGAATCACTAACAGACAGGTGTTTACTAGAAGTAGCTATCTCACTAGGTTCTTGTTCAACAATAACAAGGTGAGATGCAAGTATGAACCTATATGCCCTTTTTTAAATGCAAATGCAAAAATTATGTAATACTAACTAAGATGCAACAAAAGATGATAAAAAAACTCAATCTACTACTAAAACACTAAAACAAACTAACTAGACAACTAACTAATACAAAGGCTCAACAAATAAACCCAAGTTAATGTTACCTGACACTTAGTTACTAGGGAACCAATTTTTTGGCTTCCACTGCAATATCGCCACTTGAAACAACCTATGTCCGATATTACCTTAGGGTTACTTCAAAAATTAAATCAAGGATTACATATAGTGCAACATCGGGTTGTTCTCTTTGGGGAGCCAAAAATAAAATTTAATTCCTAAGTAATTAAATGTAATGCAACCTAAGCTACAAAAATGGGCTTTAATTTGATTAGCTAACAACTAAAATTGCAATGATTTAAAATGAATTTTGGATTTTTTGTATTAAATAATTAAGTGATACGGAGTGAATGAAATTATAATTCAAGTGATTAACAATGATAAAAGCAATCATCCAATTCAATATTGCAGGCAATCATAGCTTCAACAGATATGGGAGTTAAAAATAATGAATCAAGAATTATAATTAAACTTTTAATCTAACAACTGAGCCACCTCGAATTGGCACAAAATATTCTCCAAAGTTTTAATCTATTAACTGCCACCAGAATAATAAATTGAGACTAAGAATATTAAAGACCAATGCTCAACATAACTCAATAATTCATAAAAGTATGATTAAAGCCAATAAGAGATACAATGATTCAATAATTCTAGCCACCTTGAAAAATCACTGAATATTCACTAAAATCTCAATACAAAGTCTTGAAACGAAACGAGTAATGAAATTAAGTTATAATCAGCTCAATATCAAATGCTAAACAGTAATCTAGTTACAATAATCCTCAATAAATATAAATAAATTATTATAAAATTTCTCAATAATTATAAAATTATCCTAAGGCCTAGGAATCATAAGATAATTGATTGGTAGAAAATTAAAGTAACTTAAACTCCACTTTGAGATCCCAAACTCATGTCTTTGCCATTGAATCAGAGGATCTAAAGGAACTAGCCACGCATAGCCATCAAAGTCACTGCCACTAACGAGTTTGAGAGCTCAGCCATAGATTTGAATTGAAGGGAGTGATGTTGTCGTTGTGCCATCGCTGCACTTCAGACTGTCATCAATGTTCTACCTTTATGCTGTGACAGAGAAGGCTATTGTCATCTCGTGTGGGTATGTGTGTGGAGCGAGATGGAGCTGGACCTCCTGTGCGTGGTCGTGGCTTAGGTAGTGAAGACGAAAGAGGGGATGACAGAAAGTGATGAATGGTTAGAATAGAGGTGTGCTTGGGGATGATGGGAGAAGTTGATGGTGATGGTTTGGGTGAATGGCAATGTTGACGGTCGAGAGGATGATGGAGTGGGTGAAGGACTCGACGTGTGGAGTAGGTATGGTGAATTGGAGGTGTCGGTCGAGAAGGGTGTGGGTGGATGATAGAAGGGAGGTGGAGATGGAGGACGTTGGTATGAAGGGCTGGAGGTGGAGTTGCCACACAGAGCTCCCTGGTGTGCACACTGCGTTAAAAGTTGAAGAAGAAGGAAAGTAAAAACGTAATGGGCCAAATCGCATGGTTTGACTCATGGGTCCTCCAGTGCAATTTCTGAATTTATGGTCATTTGTTATCATTTGTAAATTTCAGTTTCTCCTAAATACCTGAAATATAAATCATAATAATGTAATACCTTTTATTTCAAAAATAATTATATGGGAGAAATCATACAAATATAAAAATTATTCCCGCGTTAAGCGCTAATTCAATGTAAGGCACATTAATCCAATTAGTGCATAAATAATACCATTAAGAACCAAAATAATAACAAAAATCCACCAAAGTTTTATGTATAAAATAAAAATATGATTTTGTCAACGACATTTTGTGTTGACCAGACAGAAAAGGAATTAAAATATTACACACAAATTTAATTAGATAAATGATAAAAAAGAATCTAGAAAATGATAAAGCAGGACTTTGTATTGTTAATACCATATTTATTGTTGTTAATAGACGCAATTTAGAATTTATCATTTTTCAGAGTCTTTTTCTATCATTTTCCCATTTAATTATAAAGTCAATATATCCCTCTAATCTATAATCTTACATAAATGATAACTATAACACAATATGACCTAAAAAATATCAAAGATAAAATAATCTTAATATATGATTGAAATTTAAAATTACTCTACACAATAATCTCAAGTATAAAATAAATAGGTATAAATTTTAGAAAATACCAAATTTTAAAATAAAAATTGTAAAATACAATAAATTCAATTTCTTGGAGTTGAAATATTTAAAATAAAATTATGGTTTTGATTAATTTGTTTTTTAATAGCTCCCAAGAAAATTGCAAATTGCCAACTCAATGGGGAAAAAAGAGTTATGATATTTATTAATTATTAAATTCAATTAAAAAAGGTTTATTTATCTAGTCACTAGCGTCACCACATGTCATGCTCTGAAGGACTTGCTTGAGACCTTTGCTCTTATGTTTATAATAATAGATAGATAGATAGTAGATATATGTCAGTAATCAAATTTAAAGTAAAAAAAAAACCATCAAGTGCAAAAATTGACAATTAAAATTAGGGGTGTGCATGGGCAGGGCTGGGCAGGGCAGCCCCCTGCCCGGTGCCCTGCCCGAAAAAAGTCTGGGCTGTATTTTGCAGCCCGATGCCCAGTCCTGCCCGATAAAAGCCCTAATCATTTCGGGCTGGGCATGAGCGGGCTGGGCATGGGCGGGCTGGGCATGCCCAAATCGTGATACCTCGCTCATATTGTGGAAAAAAATCTGCAATCATGAACTTATAAAATAATATAATATATATGTCTTCAAGAGTTAGATAATATCTATAATCCACTAAGAATAAGGTAATAAAAAGATAATAATTAAAGTTTTGAAGTCTATTGCATATATAAAAAAGAAAGATTGAAATCTGTAGGGGTCGGATATTTGTAGCGGTATTGCAACATCAATAATTGAATGCTTGGCAAGTAAAACATATGAGCAACTTCGGTATCTATGTAAATATAAGAGTTATGTTTAGTACTTTAAAAATGAGCAAGGAGAGTTGTCAACTAAAGTGAAAAGTGTAGAGTTACAAATAGAATAAGTTAAGAAAAAAATAAGATTATAAAAAAAATAAAATAATAATATATATATATAGGGCCGGGCCAAATGGGCAGGGTGGCATACTATGCCCAGTGCCCTACCCTGCCCGACATTTGGCCCGGCCCGGCCCTGCCCAAATATATTTTGGGCGCCTTTTTCTGGGCCGGGCTAGGCAATTTTTTACCGGGCTCGGGCGGGCGGACCGGACTCTGGGCATTGTGCACACCCCTAATTAAAATGATGCAATTTTGGACTTTTAGCACAACAGGTTAAGCTCAAGTGTTTTGACTTGGTTGAGGGTCAGGGGTTTAGGGTGGCATTTGGTGTTTCTAGGAGGAAAGTTTTGATTTTCGGCTTTTAATGAAAACTGATCAAGCTTTACATGGAGTAGTGAATGAAGGGAAACGTGGTGAATGGCATCTCACTATTATCTATGGGAGCTCGAGATTTGGTGACTGTAGAAGATTGTGGGATTTTCTTAGACTGGTGGGGTCAAATATCACTGTTCCATGGTGTGTTCTAGAGATTTCAATGCAACTTTGCACCATAATTGTAAGTTTTCGGGTGCACATTAGATCTTCTCTTATTCACTGAGATACCCACACGCAACTGGAGCATTTTGTTGGGACTTTGGTGCGTTTCATAGGAAATACCAGCAAAGAAGAAAGAACACTGAGAAGCACTGTAGAAAATGAAGCAAGAACAGAGAGGAGAAAAAGAGCACTGTCTTTTGTCTTCAGAGCAAGAGCCACACACAGAAAAATATGAATCTGATCACCCACACCCACTGTTATTTTCTGTACATGTGTCTATGATAGGAGGAGTAGGATACCTATGTAACTTCCCATTCCCTCATTTTCCTTCTTTAAAATAAAATTGTTCCCTCCACATTTGCTCCTTAGATCTGGGCCTAATCCACTATGGGTAGACTGGCCTATTTTCTAACATCTCCCACTCACAGTTAGGGGATTAGATGTCATGGCTCCAATCTCATTTTCTTTCTTTCTTCTTTCATACTATGTGCTTTGTCATGACCGCGTAGGCATGACGTCACTATTCGGGTATTTGTACTAGAAATTCCTTTTACAGAGACTAGCACAAAACAACCCTTTAGTGCAGTTCAAACAAAATATACTATAGTGCCTTGAATGTCCTAGATTTACCCATATACACTTTTCTAATGGCTAATCTAATCCCTCTTGAGTCATCATATAACTCAGATAGCCTCCACTTATACATATGTCCACACTTATGAAATGAACAAAAATAATATCACAATGGACCGGTCACAGACATCAGCATGGATGCGTATATTCTGGCAATCTTTCTTTCGCCCATGTATCATTTTGATATGAATCAACCGTTTTCCTAGCATAATACCTTTGGTTCATATATAATTTGACCATAGGACATATACTAAAGTAGCAATCACTAAAATATACCTCAATAATACTGTCGAAGTCTAAGGACATTAATGAAAAGATGATACCTTTCTAGAACTCACACAACAAAGAAGAAGGGATTGATTCACTTGCTTTCCATTTGTGGTTCTTTAGCACATGTGGTATGAATCACAGGTTACAGTGTTCCTATTATCATATAAGAGTGTACATCATTTTGATTCTATCAATCATACCGTGCAGACTTAAGTCCAGATACTCATATAATCTAAACCCAAACTCTTCAATTCTATTCACATAATATGACTTCAATTTTGAAGAATTTGTTATCTGGCTACAGGTTTCATGGATGTGGGTATCCATAGTTTAATCCATATCCATACTCATAGATCTCATCTTGACTTACTGCACTTTTTAAGCCAACGCGACATTTATTGTGTTTCTTCTCGACCATATCAACACTCTTGCTACTTTATTGGTGAACACATGTCTCACCTTTGAACGCTTATCTAGCATCAAAGGAGGTTGCTTGTGTGAGAGGGCTAACATTTTCAACCTATACGAAATACTAGACATTGCATACTTTTACCTAGGCATATAAGTAATAATAAATGACATGATATCATTAATAAAAAATATTACATATAGTCTACAATTTTACATTTTACGCATGCCAATGGCTTTTACATGTTTCTAAAATGTTTCTTTGCCTATTGGCTTAGTCAGGAGGTCTGTAACCATACATTTGGTTGAAATGTATTGTACAGTTATAATTTCCTGTGCTATATAATTCCTCACAAAGTTATACTTGATATCATTGTGTTTGGTCTTGCTGTGATACTTAGGGTCTTTGGTGTAGGCTATGGCTGCAGTATTGTCACAGTGTATCAACACCGGATTGTACTCTCATTCCCAAATCCTAGGTGTTCGATAAATCTCTTCAGCCAAACAGCCTCTTGAGCTGCTGCAGTGCATGCCACAAACTCAACTTCCATAGAGTGTAAAGTAATGCACTTCTGTTTCTTGCTACTCCAACATATGACACCGTTGTTAAGCAAGAAGGTGTATCCTGAAGTCGATCTTCGTTCTTCTTCATCATCGCCTACATCAGCATTAGAATATCTGATTAGGCGCAGATCGCTTCCTTGATAACATAACATATAGTCAGTTGTTCCATTTAAGTATCTCAAGATCCTCTTCACTGCTCTCTAGTGTTTCTCACCGGGGTTAGACTAGAATATGCTAACTAGCTCCACGGCATAACAAATATCTGGTCTTATACACATCATCGCATACATCAGGCTACCAATGGCACTAGTATATGGAACTTTTTCCATTTTCTTTTTGTCTAATTTAGTTTTGGGACACATGTCAGAACTTAAGACCACTCCAGTGGCTATAGGGATATACATGGGATTGCAGTTACTCATATTGAATTGCTCAAGTATCTTCTTGATATAATTCTCTTGTGAAAGAGTGAGGATTTCCTTGGAGCGATTCTTTCAAATATTGACTCCAAGTATGTATTATGCTTCACCCATGTCTTTCATCTCAAAATTTGATGAAAGCCATTCTTTAATAGTTATCACCTAGTTAAGACTATTTCTGATTAAGAGTATGTTGTCTACGTATAAGGATAATATTACAAAGTTACCCTCAAACTGCTTAACGTAGACGTAGTGGTCTTCCTCTATCATCTAGAAGTTATATGAGGTTATCGCCTTGTGAAACCTCAAGTACCACTGTCTGGATGACTGTTTTAATCCATAAGTGGATCTTTTGAGTTTATACTTCTTGTGTTCAAACCCTTTTTCAATGAAACCTATTGGTTGTTCTATATAGATTTCTTCATCCAGATCACCATTCAGGAATACCATTTTTACATCCATCTGATGTAACTCTAGTTTTAAGCTATTTACTATTGCCAGAATAAGTCTTATAGAATTGAAGTGCACAACAAGTGAAAAAGTATCCTCATAATCTATACCTTCCTCTTTTATTGCTTTCTTCTATTCCTCGTTGGCAGGACCTGTCAAGGCCTCATGAATAGTACAGGGTTCATTATCCCCTTCTGGAGTAACCAAGAGGGCTTCGCCTTCTATTTGGAAGCATCTCTTTGGAACACTTTCCTTGTCACTCCTTCTGATCGGGGCAACTTGCTTATCTTTTCTCATTTGTCTTGATCTTTATGTTGATCATTATTGGTTCCCACTCAGATTGACATACCTAGAGGATTCTGGTCTATCAATTTGTTAGGCACTGTCCTGTTCTTGAGTTTAAAAAAGAGATACAGTGCGATCAACATCTCCCCTACTAGGAAATTTTATTTTAATAAATAAAACATCTCTTGATTCTGTTTTAGTCATTGTCCCATTTCAATTTCACTTATGAATACATATCCTTTAGAGGGTTCAAAGTACCTTATGAAAATATATTTCTTCCCTCTAGGATCCAGTTTCCCATGTCTATGAAAATTGTCATGGACATAGGCCACTGAGCCCCAAGGTCTAACGATGCTTAGATCTGGTTGGCGTTTAGTCCATAACTCGTAGGGTGTGGAAGCGATTGACTTTTAGGGAACACGGTTAAGTATAAAGGTTTTCGTTAAAAAAGCATTACCCTAATGAAAAATTAGAAGGTTTGCCTGAGCCGTCATAAACCTAATCATGTCTAGAAGAGTTCTATTTTTTCTTTCGGCAACCCCATTCTGTTAAGGTGTGCTAGGGATAGTTAGTTGCCTAATAATCCCTTTTTCTTCACAGAGCTGTTTGAATTGATCTGAAAGGTATTCATGACCTCGATCAGTGCGTAATGCCTTGATTTTATTATCCATTTGATTTTCTACTTCATCTATGTATCGTCTAAAGCACTATAGTGCCTCAAACTATATGAAATCAAATAGACATAACCATATCTTGAAAAATATCAATAAAGGTAATAAAATACCAAGCTCCGTGTGTCGCCCTCACACTCATTGGACTGCAAATATCGGAATAGATTAATTGTAATGGATTTTTTGCTCGTGTTCCCTTACCGAATAGTTTTCTAGTAGCATTACCAGCTAGATAGCTTTCGCATAATGACATATTAATGTTAGGGATTACCCCCAACAAGCCTTTTTTTGCCAGTTTAATCATTCTAATTTGATTAATATGTCCTAGTCTAGGATGCCAGATATTCATATCAGGATTATTCTAAGTAATAGCAAAACAATCGTGAGCATTAAAATCACTAGCAAGATCCAAAATAAAAAACTTTTGAAATCGGAAAGGTGAACCATAAAATATTGAGTTGCTATAAATGTCTGCAACTTTACCATGAAAGTTTACATTAAACCCAAAGTCTAATAAGTAAATTATAGAAATTAAATTCTGTTAAATGTCAGGAGCATGAAGCACATCATGCAGCATCAAGGTCTTTCCACCACGCAAAACAAGTTTGTAGGTGCCAATGTCTCGAACCTCATTCCTGGCATTATTCCCAACATAAAGCCACTTGCTTTGAAACGGCAACCGATGGTATTCCACAAAAGATCCTCGATCTTGACTTATGTGGTCTGTGGAGCATGAGTCAATAATCCAAGAAAAGAAAACAAGTTCTATTAGAAAAATAGTACTAGAAACAAATGAGACATGTGAATTCACATAATTCACTATTACCTTTCCGCCCTCGATCTGTTTAGAATAGTCACGTGCGAAATGTTCCATATTGTGGTAGGCAAAGCATTTGACCTTCTTTAAATCTAGAATTTTCTTGCCGCCTTTCTTTCCATTCTTCTTGTATTATTGCTTGCCTTTCTTGGGTAGAGGATCGCCTTTCTTCCCATTTTTCTAAAATTTCTTGCCCTTTTTGAATTCAGGCTTTGATTGGGAAGGAGCAGTACCTTCGATCAAATAGGCTTATCCAATGGCCTTATAAGCCTCTAGACGTTCATCCTCTAGCTCTAAATGCTTAGCTACATCATTGAAAGTGATGATATTTTTATTATGGGTTAGATTAACTTTCATGTGCTCCTAACTGGCAGGGAGCGACCTGAGGACAGCCTGGACTTGCTGCTCGTCGGATAGATTATGTCCAGCCTCTTTCAGTTCACAAATCATGTTGGATATCTCTCTTAGATGTTGCCTCATAGGATTATTTGGTTTTAGCTTATAGGTATTGAATTTAATCATCAACCTTTTAAGCTTAGTCATGGAGACTTCACCAAACTTATCCTTTAAGGTAATCCACATAGCTTGTGCCGTTCTATGTGTCTCAAACTCACACATCAAATCATCAGCCATTGTACTAAGCAATGTGATTCTTGCTATGCTATTCTTCTTTTTCTAGGACAGGTATACTTCCTAGTCTCTCCTGTGCTGGACCGTATTTCCAACCTCAGGCTCTACTATTGCCATTGTTAAAAGCTCAATTGCATCTTGTTCTTCTAGAATATATTAGACCTTTAGGTGTCAAATATCCCAGTTGTCCCATTGAGTTTTTGCCCTTGTTTAATTTAGCAATAATGTTCTTTGATTCCATTATTCAATATCAGTTCTGTGATAAACCTATCCCACATTAATTTATTGAAGGATTGAACATTTAAGTGAATTTATATATATAGCACATGTAAAGTATACAATGTCATCTACTTTTATCATTTTTTATCAGAAAATAACATCACTAGACACATGATCAGGAGAATACATTTGTACTCCTATCACATAGGCACTAGCAACGCCATCACTTCCTATCAAAATTTATATAAGTAATATTCTCATCAAAGTTTGCTTTTAGAAGACTCATTATCTAAAAGGCTCCCACTTAGAGCATCACATTGATTAGATTTTCAACCATATACAATGCAATAAGTTTTTGAAAAGATATCTAATGAAGAATGTGGAGAAACATATGTATATTTCATATTTAGAACAATCATATATAGCTCAAAGAGAGATTCAATCAGTTTCAATGCAAATAGAGAAAAATATTTGAAATATATGAAGTTAATCGAATACCTAGTCGATTAATATCTTTGGAAGAATAGAAACAGAAATATTTTCAACACAAATTAATCCAACAATTAATCCATTAATGTAAATTAATCAATTAACTAATCGATTAATGAATTCATATTCAAACTTCCCACAATAATTCTTCACTAATTAATCAAACAGTTAATGGATTAATATAAATTAATCGATTAACTAATCGATTAATAGAGTTATCTGTGTTCAGAAGAAAAACTATTCTTAACATATTAATCGAACCAATCGATTAATTATAATTAATCGATTAACCAATTGATTAATTGACTTATCTGTTCAATTCCAGAGAGCTATCTTATGACTTTTTTGTTTCTCTCATTAATTAAAATATTGATTGAATTAATGATAATTAATTGATTAGTTAATGGATTGATTCAATATATTTATTGAAAGCCATTTGAACTTGATTAGAACATGATATGTTTAATACAAGTTGATTATTACTTGTTCATACACTTAATCATTGCTTAAACTACTAACAAATCTTTTGAGATTGAGTTTGCTCAGAAAAGTCTAAGAGATTGAAATGATGAAGGCTATGTCAACAGAAACTTGCTATATCTGACAAAGCATTAAATGCTCACCTTATTACTACCAATGATTCCTTTACTATAATGGTTACAACAGCAACAAGTATGAGTCTAACAGATTATCAAATGAAGGAATCTAAAAGAACAAGATTTATCCAAATGCATATGTCAGCAATAACAACTATATTTTGATAGCGACCATCTATAAAATTGAAGACAAAATATAAAAGAAAGAAGAAGACAAAGTGAGAAAGTTGAAGAAGTTAGGAGACTTAACAAGAAAAGCTTACAATGCATTTTGATCATATTTATTAGGTCTTTGATATACTCTATTTTTCTTCTTATGGTTCAGAGCAAACATAATCTTAGATGAGAGAAACTTAGATAGTAAGCTTAAAAGATTATCTTATCCACTCTTCTAATGAGAGAGTTTATTTATATCAACAATTTACTTTGAATTACTCAAGTGGGATTCTTGAGTGATCATAACCTTACGGGTGTAAGGGGGAGTGTGAGGGATTCACACGTTGGTTGTACTGAGGCACCAAGAGCCCACTGAATCTTGGGGATAGTGGAACACTCAGAGGAGCTCTCTAGGGACTGGACGTAGGTCAAGTGGTTAGACCGAACCAGTATAAATCTTCCAGTGCAGAACTTCTTTGACAACCTCTTCATTCGATGATATCATTCTAAACTCTATTCTTTAAACTTGATTATAAATATCTTTATATTTTTAAAAGTTTTAAAATCCCACAAACACCCAATTCACCCCTCTTGGGTGATCTAGCCTATTCTAACAATTTTTCAAGAAGATGTAAGAATATGGTATGCTGAAAGTAATACTCTAATAACGACAGAGTTTAGAAGGATAAATTTTTTAATGTTTTCCTCGTTTATATATATGACTTAAAGAAAATGATGTGAATTGTAATATCCTTAATTTTCTGTACCGATTTCTATGTACAGATTAGATGGAATATATGAGTTCTTTTTCAGGAAAAAGATGTGGTCCTTTATGTAAAGAAAATGATTAAATTGCAAAAGAAAGGAAATGAAGGGACTTAAATGTAATTATGGAAAGTTTAAGGTTAGGAAAGAAAGGTAGACAAAAATGTGGGGTCTTAAAGTGTAATTTTAGCCAAATAAAGGGACTTAAGTGCAAAGAAGAAAAAGTTCCTTGGGGCTAAAGTATAATTAAAGAAAAATAGGCCAGAAGTGGTTTGGACTGCCCGACAGCATTTCAGTCCCAGATTTCACCAGAAGATAGGGCAGGTAACGCTGGGTAATCCAGCCTAATACCGGAATTTTTGAAGACTCCAGATAGCCAAAAATGGACTGATCGTCCAAAAGTTATAAAAATTCATACCGGATACCCTAGATTTCAGATATAAGTGAGAAATTACAGGATGATACGTCCTTATGGGACGGATGTCAGGAAACTAACAGAATACCGATAGGAGGTCTGTAGAAAAAGTTATTCACAAATTAGAAAATCCAGACGGCAGTATGAGGCCTCCAAGGATCCGATAGGGAAATTTATCGGTATTTAAACTAAGACTGAATGAGGTTAGGTAACAACAGTCAAATGCCCGTTGTGACCCAAATGGCTGCCCAGACACAGTAGGTCAATGTATCTGACAGAAGGAGCCGGTGTCCGGATATGTGTGTAAGCGGTGCATAAAATAATAAAATATTCAATAAACTGTGCCAGAGGAAGATTTCTCGAAATGCGTGCCATAAAGGTAATGGACCCAGAAAGGCCCAAAAATGGCGCCAACAAAGGCCCAATAAGACTCCTAGTCTGATAGGTGGGTCAGTGTCCAGCAGAACCCCGGGGAAGTGCGAAATTACGAAAATGCCCCTGTGTTGTACTAAAGGTTAGCAGATGAATAGAGGGCATTCTGGTCATTCTGGACAGGCCCAGAGGCTAAGACATATCTAAATAAGGTTGACTAGAGCCAGTATATGCTTTGACCAGGTACAGAAAGGTGTGAAATGATGATTTTGCCCTTAGGGTTAAAATAGGACAAGAAAGGGCACCAAGGGCATTTTGGTCATTTCGCAAGGGATCTGTAACTGAGTTTGGACCCAGTATAAAAATGTTAATGATATAAAGGGTCTAGATATTGATGGTAAGGTCAATAGGCATAAAAAGGATTTTCAGAAAACATCAGATTCAGAAAAGGGTTCAGTTTTCGAGGCGACGGACCGGGCCGATACCGGATTGGACCGAAAAGCTTCCAGAAGGCTCTAGCTCTCTCCAAATTGCACCATGTGATAAATGTGTGAGGTGAGGTGTCCCATGAGGTGGCATTGAGTGATGTCATGCATGATGCAGTAAAAGGAATAAAGAAAAATAGGAAATTCCGGAAAAACCAGGACCACAAGTTCATATGGCTTCAAAATTACAAGAATGCCATTGAAGGAAACTATAAATACCCCCCTAGCTCTTCATATGCCATGGCCAAAGAAGCTTTTAGAGAGATAAGGAAGTGCTTGAGAGAGAAAGTGAGAAAAAGAAAGAAGTAAGGAAGTTCTGGTGGAGTAGAAAGCAGTAGAGAAGTTCTGGAGCTCTGCCTTTGAGGTAGTAACTAATCCTAGCTTTTATGTAATGTCTTTGTGAATTGTTGTGCTATTGTTTGGTTGGATTGTTGTCTTATATGTTATGCTTGAAGCTCTATTACAATGCTATGATCATATGTTATTGAATATTGAAGCATGCAGCATACTTATCTGTACACAATCACAAGCAAGCACCGTCACACTGCATTAGATAAATTATTATGATTCTTGCTACTGAGATTATTTTGAATCTCATTCCCATATATAACATTACAGGGGAGGTTCTGTCAAAATAAAATCTAGAAATTTTAAGAGACGCCTTTAGGCTGCCGAAATTCTGACAATGAAGCAGGAACAAAGAAAGGAACTGATACGTACTGTGTACGTAGGTGCTGTCTAAGGAGGATGGAAGTGAGTGGACCTAGCAGGTTCATCCAGTCTTTCCTGGGTACTTACGTAGAATGGTAGCTCCTACGGGAATTACCGAATCGGTACAAGATCGGTTACTTTCTACAGAAGGAATGTAGCAGTTATGCTGCCGGATGTTAGATAATAAAATATGTAATAGAAATATGAGGATATTAATCATGTACTGATGTATAACAGTTAATTATTTAATAATGATTGTTATCTGGCATGTTTGACTGATATGTGATAGATGTATGTATTAATATGTACGGTTGGTTGCTGAAAAATAACCCTGTGAACAGTAACCCGTGGAGACCTGTTGATGTTTGGTAAATCATTAAAAATAGTAAATGGTTGAATAAATATATGATATTTTTATGGTAAATAGTAGACATACTAAGATTTAATTTGATATATATAATGCTTCATTTGGATGTGTACACGAAAAGATATAAATTGTTAAAGTTGGGACCAGAATGCTGGATTCAGGAGAAAGTCACTGGATGAACAGTAAAGTTGAATCGTTGACCCACGTTGAATTTGTCAATGAATAGTCAAACAATGATTTTTTCCTGAAATATAATTAAGTTATATTCATGTAGCAATTTGAACCACTTCATTTCTATTTTTCTAGAATTAGTTATGATTTTTCAAAGTCAGGTCACTCATCTGGAATTTGCCACAGTGAACAGTACCCGATAAGAATAAAATTCCAGATTAAGAGTTTAGACTTCAATGACCCTGAAAGTGGTTCTAAGTGCTATTGAATGGTCCATAAGATGTATAAAAATAAGGATATGACATGAATGATATGTGTAATGACAAAGTTAGCATATTTTGTCTAATTAGCGGTTAAACTGAACCTGGATAATGTCAAGGTGACATTGAGCCAAAAAAAACCTTTGGATATCCAAAAACTTCTAGGCAAATTTGCACATTAACAAAAAAAGATGATGTGGATGAAATGTGGCATGCCACGTTAGCATATTGGTCAACTAATGGTTAAACTTAACTTTGGGTAACGGTCAGGGTGACATTACTACGATTTAAAAACTTCTAGGGTAATATTCCTTATAAAAAAAACTTTCAAATATGAAGCATTCCTGACTGGAAACTTCTGAGCCAAATTTGCACCTTAACTTTTGTTAATATAACTAGTTTAGTTGTCAATGATAAGTTCATTTGATGAACTTTCTGAAGAAGACCTAGAGGAGTTAGTAGAGGAAGTTACACAAAAGGAACCAAAAGTAATGTATGCTTCCGGACTGAGATCAGAAACTGTATTCCCTATCGAACCCCTTCTTGAGCGGCCTTTCATGGTTTCTTTAGACTCAAACTCTAAGACAGTGCCTACTTTTCACAATGAAACTCCAATTGAGGATGGAGAGGAAGTGAACTAACCTCTTACCCCTACTTTGGCCATGAGCATAGCTGAAAGAGATGCAACCAAACTAACAAATATAAAAGGCATTAATGGTATGACTAGCAATTACATTGGATTCATGACAGATAAGGAGAATATTGAATTCTACCTAAAAGTCATAATGGAGTATATAAGAGCAACTAGGGTTAGAGGCAAGCCTAGACGAGGATCCATAAGCCACCTCATAAGCTTAAAAAGCTAAGAAAAATGATGTTAAAATACTATAATGATTATATCAAATGATATACATTTGTATTTGATTTCTACTGCTTTACTTTGTTAAGGAAATGTTTTATTAATCTTTCTTTATAGACTTGCCATTTATTACATACCTTATATGTGAAACATCCTCCCTTAGATCCTTCAGAGTACACTTGCGGAAGCGATATTAGCTCAATTATATCTTAACTTAAGCCCATAAATTAAAATTTTACTCTTAAGTTCCTTATTCTGAACCTTTACTTTGAGAACTAATTTATCTCATTCTACACATCCAAATGAGGCTTATTACCTATCCACGTAATGCCCCAGATGTGTGCTACTAGCTCACCAAATTTCATGGCCAAACTCTTTCGTTTACTAGGTCAAACTGAGGTCAAAACACTGCTACCTTAGGACCTGCGAATTTCTCTCTCATAATTTCTCATACACAAATTGAATATGCCAAACAATATTTATTATTAAATAATAAATTGTTATACAACAAGGCATGCACAAAATCCTCATATCTCTATTACATCTCTTCCTGCCTGAAATCCGGCAGTATAACTACTATACTTCATCTTTTCTGAATAACTGATTTGTACTGATTCGGTAATTCTCGTAAGAACTACCATTCTACGTAAGTACCCAGGAAAGACTGGATGAACTGGCTAGGTCCACTCACTTCCAGACTCCTTAGATAGTACCTACGTACACAGTACGTATCATCTCCTTTCTTTATTACTGATATTCTGTCATAATTTTGCCAGCATAACGGTGTCTTTCAGCATTCTCAAAATTCACTTTGACATAACCTCCCTGTAATGGGTTATACATAGGGATGAGATTCGGGGGAATATCAGTAGTAACAACCATAACAATATATGTAATGCAGTGTGATGGTGCTTGCTTGTGATTGTATACAGATAAGTATGTCGCGTGCTTCCATACTCAATAATAACATATGATCATAGCATTATGTAGTAGAGCTTCAGACATAACATATAAGACAACAATCCAACCAAACAATAGCACATCAAATCACAAAACCA
Source organism: Leucaena leucocephala (assembly GCA_037074615.1). Taxonomy (NCBI): domain Eukaryota; kingdom Viridiplantae; phylum Streptophyta; class Magnoliopsida; order Fabales; family Fabaceae; genus Leucaena; species Leucaena leucocephala. The sequence continues at coordinate 19,632,624 of CM073532.1, read as the reverse complement.
TTACATAAAAGCTAAGATTAGTTACTACCTTACTAGCTTAGCAGAATTCTATTATCTCTATTCTGCTTCCAGCTCTGCCAGAACTTCCTTCTTTCTTTCTTTTCTTCCTCTTTCTCTCTCTAGAACTTACTTCTCACTTTTTATGGGCTCTTGGCCATGAAGATAATGGCAAGGGGAGGGGGATTTATACTTGAGGTAAGGTGGAATATGTGGTCCAGATCAATTTTCAACGAGTGGATCAGATTGCTTGCTTCCTCAAGAAGCTTTGCTTACCTCATCATGATGACATCATCATCCCCAATGACTCATCACTTATGACATCATCATGGGACACCTCACATGCTAGGTGGCGCAATGGTGGGGCCCTTGGCACACCTCACCAGCTGACTTAGCGTTTCCAGAGAATTCCAAAGTCTTATCCCGGAATCAACGACTGAGATCGTGCCACGTGCCTTAACTTTTCTTCTCCCTCTAGATTAGTACCATATGGCGCCTTTAGGGCACCTTCCACGCCTTCCCATGGCTTCCAGATAAGTCCAAAGGTTTATCTGATCAATCCCCCGGTTACCACTTCGGCCGGGTAACTTTACTTTATGGAAACAACATTAAAATAGTATTTTAATGCCACTTTAACTCACATATTCCTTAGGCTACGTTTTTGGGCTCTGGGAATGCTATCTTGGGCCCTGATCAAGCACAAGTACTCTAATGGCTCGATTCCCAAGAAACATCCCTTGGCAAATTACCAAAATGCCCTTGTTCCTCTTTATTTACTTTAATGAATCTAGGGGCATTATTGTCTTTTCACATCTTACCAGAGTATTCTCTTACCCTGGTCAACTATCCAGATAACCTTTCTTGACTGTCTCACCTTAGCCAAATGACCAAAATACCCTTTACTCATTCTTTCACTATTTTATAACACAAGGGCATTTTCGTCATTTTATATCTTTTTCCGGACACCGGCCCCTTTTTCCCACTGAACTGATATCATGGGCCTGGGCCTCCCTTGGTGTCAATTATGGGCCTTAGAAACACTATATGGCTTCTGGCCACAGTCCGATCATCTCTATTCGGACTACTTTTCCTTTACCGATTATAACTGTAAATTCTCATCTTTAGGAATTTTTACAAAAAAATCGGGACCTCAAATCAAAATTCTGTGACTCCTCATTCAACCCGGAATTCTTTTCTCTATCTCCCAGTATTTTCAGATATTAAATCCGGACTGGGCTGTTTTGGCCTGAAAGTACGCTCGCGCGCACAGTTTTCAAAATCAACCATTTTACCCCTGGTTACTTTTCTTCTTCTCACTTAAGTCCCTTAACTTTCCATAATTCTTACATACTCATAGAGGCCTCATATGCATATTTCACAGTTCAGTGAAATGATCAGCATAATTTTCTCTATTTTATGGTAAAATATGGTACTCATCGGCTACCAGCCCGATCTTTCCCATAATTACGATTATGCCCCTGAATTCTCTTTCTGGCATCTTTACTTATCTTCTTATCCTTCATGTTAAGTTCTAGAAATTCTCTTTCAACAACTCATCCCCTAAACTCTTCAGGAGTCATTGTTAATTGAAAGGCTCGACAACCCCCCATATCAGGTTATCTTACTCAGGAGCCAGCCCATATCTAGCTACCTGCAGAATTCCTAGGCTTAAGACTTAGGATATTCCTTACATTTCTCTTTTTGAACCTAGGTGAACTGTCCCTATTTTGTAGGTGAAAGACTTAACTCATCTTTAAATCCTGAAGGACTTAGCTCATCCCTCGGATTCCTACAAAATATAGGTAAGTGATCTGCCCATATCAGATTACTACCCTGGGACTATGGGTTTAGCAGCCTGCCCATATCAGACTACCTCCCAGTTCTCCTAGACCCAAAAATTGGGATGTTACAATATGCAAGAGAAACATGTTTCATTTCATTTCTTTATCTTAGTTATGATTCATCAAACACTTAATCGATTAATGGAAACTCATTAATCGATTAATTAATTTTTCTTTATAGTATAGAACACTGTCCTTATATTAATTGAACAACCAATTGATTAATTAATACTCATTAATCGATTGATTAATCGATTAAATACCATTAATCGACTAACTAATTGATTAACTTTATCTTTTAAGAACATTCAAACATAAACAACTTATTATTTTAGATTACTTTTGACATCATTTGATCACAGAAACAACTTAATTATTTGAGTTCCTTTTGACATCATCAAAATATTATTGAATCTAACACGATGATGATAAAACAGAGTTAAAATCATTAAAATTTAAACAACAAGAATTAAAATACAACTAGAATATCATTAGCATAACTAGAATAACAAAGGGAGTCATCTCATTAAAATTTTAAAGTTATACAAAGAAGAAAATAAAAAAATAGAAATAAACTCAAATAAACTCAGTCAATAGACTCTAGAGAAGATTCCTTCTCCTCTTCACTTACTCTCTCCCCCTTTTTGACATCATCTAAAAGGGTTGGGGCCAGAGATGAAGGAATGACCAAAGGAAGTTGGGGTAAGGGAAGGTCAGGTGCTGTGGAAATGGAAGGAAGGGGTACTATGAGTGAGTAAGTAGGAGTCACTGATGCTTGGGGCTCAGAAGTTGAGGCAAAAGTGGATGAGGGGACAAGAGCTTCAGGAACATGCTAATCATACTGAGGCTCTGATGGTGGTGACTAATCCCTGAGTTCCTCATCTGAGAAAGAAGGTCCAATGTTGTCAGATATGCTAGTAGAATGTTCTTCACATCAAACACTTCTTGGTGGATAGCCTCTTATCTCTCTGATAGTACTTCTTGCCTCTCCCTAACTTCCTTCTTAAAAGCTTCAAAATACCTGATATGAGCTTCAAGCATGTCTGGATCCCATAGATGCACCTTTCATGAATCATGTCAGCCTCTTTCCTTAAGGCCATGAGTATTCTCTCTAGCTCAGCAAACTCAGTCTGAAGGTATCTATGAATGCATGCATCTCGAAATGATGGTGTCATAGATACTTGACGTCTAGCAGAGGAGTGACCTTCATCCTAAGGAAGAGAAACACTAGCAGTAGGCTGCTGCTTGTCTTGGTGATCTCTGGGAAGCATTCCCTTCTTGGCATCATAGGGAAGGTTAGTCTTTGTAACATCCTTACTTTCGTACGTCTTAGAGACCATTCGGTAGCATTTCGAACCACTTACATGACGTTTGAAGTCTATTAGCTAAATCTGAAATTTTTACTCTTGGTGAGTTACTGTTCATATGGTATTAGATTCGGCGGCAAACTTTGAAAAATATAACTAATTCTAGAAAAATCTAAATGAAGTGGTCCAAAATTCTACTCGAAGATAACATCCTGAAATTTAGGGGGGAAATAATTTCCTGACCAAATGCTTAGCCAATTAATACAGTTTAATCGTTAAATATTACTGTTCAGTTGGTCAAAAATTCTGAAAACAGATTCTGGTCCCTTCCTTTGAAAAATTCGTTCTCTTTGTATAGACATCTAAATAAGGTGTTCTTGGTGTCAAAACAAAGCTTGACATGTTAACTCAATGTCTGTAAAATTTTATACATTTATTCCATCATTTACTATTTTTCATTATATCATGACCATCATTGCTTAGATTGGTCATACAGCAACATTACAATAACAATTCTTTCCATAACATCATATAACATTTACATTAACCAATCCCTAATTCCTCTTCATGCTTCTTCATCCTCTTTCATCATTCATAAACCTGTTGGGAATGGGATTACATGGATAGGGTGAGATTTCTGGAGAAATCTTAGTAGCAAAAGGTACTAAACAATGCATGTACTAATGTAAATGCTTGTGCTTGCTTGTGAAAGTGTTACCATAGTGTATTGAGCATGCTTCCATGTATCATATGAAATACAATTGGCCAAAGTAAACATAGAAACAGAGCTTCAATCATCTACACATATGCACACAATTTAACAAAGCCATAGCACAATCAAGTATAACATTCAATACATACAAGTTTAGGGTAAGTTTACTACCTCATATACTTGACTTTCTTTCACTTCAACTTTGCTCTTTCTTCTTACTTCAACTTGATGTGTGGCTGCCTCTTTAGAGCACACTACCAAATCCTAACATCACATAATCATCTATTCATCACCATCTAACTCTCTTGAACATTAAGCTTACTTTAACTAACATAACTTGCTTTAATCTTTCCTAATTAACTTGGCCTTTGAACCAATTGATTTCTTGACTTTACCCTACACAATTTCATCTTTTGAATCCATTTATGAACTCAAAATAACCAAATTCCAGCAACTATGCACTGTTATGGACAGAAATTGCAAAATATACATAATTCTTCCAAAAATTTCCATCTTAATTCCATTGCTTCCCATACTTGTTTCTCTACTTTACCCCACACAAATTTTCATTTTAAAACCATTGGAAGCATCAAAATCATGACAATCCAATCACTGTTCATACGAGTGAACAGTAACAGAGAAGAATTCCAAGAATTACAACTTTCAATTCTAATGCTTCCAAGGTTCAAAACCTATCCAACCCTACACAAAATCATCATATAAATTCAATGGAAGCATTAGATCATTGAAATTCCATCTCCTTCTATCATGAACAGTGCACACCAAAATATTTCATCTATGGCAAAGTTAAGAATATCAACTTGATTCAACAACCAATCATCTAACTAGCTTGTTTAAGCTTTAATCTCACAACTCTAACTTTAATTTCTTCTTTCTCCTTTCATCTCAGGTTTTGGACAGCAAATACACCTTAGAGAAAAATCAACTTTCTTCCATGAAAACCCTAAGTTCAAGCTCCCAAATCAAAGGAAAATAAGCTAGGATAGATTGCTTACCTTTAATCTCTAGCTTGCTTGAACTTTGGACCTTGGATTCTTCTTTGTCTTGGCTTGAGTTTTCATTTTGACATAGCCTCCCCAAGGGTTCATCCTTCACGGTTTTGAATCAGAAAATTGGGGGTATTTATAGAAAAATCCAATGGAAAATGGATGGCCAAGATCACTTTGTGCACTATTTGATCTAATGGCTCACATTTATTCTTGGATTAACTTTTCTTAAAAGCTAATTATGACATCATCAAGGGACAACTCATAGGGACATGTGGCGAAATTCTAAGGGAGAGAAGCTTCTGAAAAAATTTCAGTCCAATCCGGTACCGGCTCAGTCCGATTCCCCAAAAACCAGACTGTTTTCTAAATCTAATTTTTCTGAGATTCCATAATATGTTTTCTGATCTTAAATCTAGTATCCGGATTCTTCCTACCATTGACATTCTTGTACTGGGTCTAAACTTAATTACAGATCCCTTGGCAAATTACCAAAATACCCTTGGTGCCTTTTCTTGCACTATGTTAGCCCTAAGGGCATAATTGTCGTTTCACACCTCTTTATACCTTATCAGGGCATATACTGACTCTGAGTACTCATTATTGCACTTGCTTTGGCATTTTGGCCTGTCTAGAATGACCAACATCTCTTGTACATTATTATAACCTAGGGGCATTTTCGTAATTTCGTATTTTTTCCGGGGTTCCTCTGGACGCTGGCCCACATAACTGTTCAGTTACCTTACTGGGCCTTTGTGACGCCATTTTGGGTCTTTATATGATCCACTACCTTTATGGCACAAATCCCGAGAAACCTCTCCCAAAGGTATTTATCGGGTATTTTATTACACTGTAAATTCTATTAAAAATTCTACAGGATTCCTTTTCTGATCCTGTCAGTTTTATAAATTCTCATATTAATTATAAGAATTTACTGTAAAGCTTCATCTGATTCTGAGGTCCGAGAAATACTGTAATAATTTTTCCTAACTTCAGAAATTTATATCAATTTTTCGGGACCTCAAATCGAAATTCTATGTTGCGTCAAACTAACCGGAATAATTTTCTCTAGCTACTGGTAAAATTTGGGTCTGATCTAATTCTGAGCATTTTTGGGCCTTTTCCGGCTCAACTTTCTCATAATTACACTTTTGCCCCTTAAACTTTTGATAAATTACATTTAGGTCCTTAAACTTTTGAAAATTACACTTTAGGCCCTCAACTTTTCATAATTACACTTAATGGCCTAAAGTTTATGTCTACTTTACATAAAGCACCATGGAACTTTTATACCTTTCAATTTAGTCCCTCTTCTTTAAACCTTCATCTAATCATTCTTTTCTTTTCCATTCATCATCACAATCCTTTCCAAACCTCTTTCCTCTATTAGTATTATACAGATAGGGAAAAATTAGGATATGGCAGTCTTCATCTTGTTCAGCTGTGTCATCCCAAAGGCACCAATATGTTCCTTCTTTTTTCCCTCCAAGTGATGGATGTTATAGTGCTTTAGAAAGAAGGAGACAAGCTATAGAAATAGCATGGGAGTGGTCCTTGTCCTGCTCAGACAAAACTCTCATCTGGCTATATATGAAAGCTCCTAGGTTGAGCTTCTCTCCACTCACTATTCTGGCCAGAGTGATGTAGTCTTGTTGGTTGAGGCAGGTGAAGCTTGTAGACTTGATTATCATACATCGAGATTAGATATAATGGATGATGCGATAAAAATCACACATCTTACTCGGGGTGAATGACAAGGACCTAGGCAAGGGCTTGTGGTCTATAGGAGGATATGATAAGCCTTGTCATGATCTATAGGTTTCATTAGCACTGAAGGAGGAGCACCTATCATCTGATTAATGACATTAAAGTCCAACTTGATCTCTTGTCCTCTTAGTCTAGTAGTTAGATAACTATCTACAGCATTTTCATCTTCATTGAATGTGTCAAATATTTGCATATTGCAATAGAATCTTCTAAGTACTTCCAGACTATATGGTTCACTTATCATAAGCCAGCTCTCAAAATGATGTAAAGTCTCTATTAAGTCCAAATTGACCTTCTGGTCTACCTTAAGTGCAAGGATATCCACATATACTATTGGATAACAGTTTCTCTCCCTAAACTCAGTGTTATATCTAGCCATATAAACATCCAAGTCTAGGTTACCTTATAGAAAAATCAAACTAGATGGATGAGAATCTGAGGGAGCTGATGTGGCAGTAGGTTGGTGTCCTCTGTTTCTTCCCAAGAGACTCAGCGGTAGTCTTTACAGACTTCTCAAGCATGGAAGAAAACTCTAGATTAGAGTCAGTGTTAGAGATGATCTGTTGTGACTTAGCCTTTCTCTTTGAAGCAGACTTTGGAGAAGACTCAGATATATGTACTTTGCTCTTGTCTTTAGTTCCTCCCTTTGCTGGAGCCTTGCTCGCCTACACCTTACCCATTTCCTTTGACACCTATGGGCCATCTTTGGCCACTTTAGCCTGATATTACTTCTTTTCATTCGATATTGAAGCCTCAGGAGTGTTGGATACTGATTTGGAAGGATTAGGCTCAGACCCGTCGGTATTTGTGATTTTAGTTCTCGCCATCACTTATGTGATTTAAAAGATTGATCAATGAAATGTGTAACATCCTTACTTTCGTATGTCTTAAGGACCATTCGGTAGCATTTAGAATCAATTACAAGACCTTGGAAGTCCATTAGCTAAATCTGAAATTTTTACTCTTCTCGGGTTACTATTCATATGGTATTCCAGATTCGGCGACGAACTTCAAAAAATCATAATTAATTCTAGAAAAATTGAATTGTAGTGGTTCAAAATTATACTAGACGCTAACATCTTAAAATTTACTGAAAAAATAAGTTCCTGACCAATGCTTATCCAATTAATACAGTTTAATCGTTAAAGATTACTGTTCATTTGGTCAAAAATTCTGAAAACAAATTATAGTCCCCATCTTTGGAAAATTTGTTCTCTCTATACAGACATCGAAATAAAGTGTTCTTGGTGTCAAAATGAAGCTTACCATGTTAACTAAATGTACATAAAATTTCATACATTTATTCTATCATTTACTATTTCTCATTACATCATGAATATTGTTGCTCAAACTTGTTATACAACATTATTACTTGCAACGATTCATACATTCATCATATAACATTTATATTATCCAATTCCTAACTTCTCTTCATGCTTCTCCATCCTCTTTCATCATTCATAAACCTATTGGAATTAGAATTACATGGATGGGGTGAGATTTCTGGGGAGAAAATCTAGGTAGCAAATAGTACTAAACAATGCATGTATTAATGTAAATACTTGTGAAAGTGTTAACATTGTGTAATGTGCATGCTTCCATTTATCATATGAAATACAATTGGCCAAAGTAATCATATAAACTGAGCTTCAATCATAAACACATATGCAACATAATTCAACAAAGTGATAGCATAACCAAGTATAACATTCAATACATACAAGTTTTGGATAAGTTTACTACCTCACATGATTGACTTTATTTCTCTTTATCTTTGCCTTTTGCTTCTTATTTCTCCTTGATGTGTGGCTGCCTCTTTGAAGTCCACAATCAAATCCTAACATCACAAAATCATCCATCCATTACAATCTAACTTTTCTTGAATACTGAGCTTACTTAACTACATTAACTTTCTTTAATCTTTACTAATTGACTTGTCCTTTGAATCAATTGATATTTTGACTTTACCTACACAATTTCATCTTTTAAATCCATTTATGAGCTTAGAATCATGAAATTCCAGCTCCCATACACTATTCTGGACAGAATTGAAGAATATACATAATCCTTGCAAAAATTCTCATTTTAATTCTAATGTTTCCAATACTTGTTTCTCTACTTTATCCCACACAACTTTTTATTTTAAAACCGTTAGAAGCATCACAATCATGAAATTCCAATCACTGTTCATATGAGTAAATAGTAATAGAGCATACTTCCAAGAATTATAACTTTGAATTCCAATGCTTCCAAGGTTCAAAACCTATCCAATCCTACACAAAATCATCATATAAATTCAATGGAAGCATTAGATCATTGAAATTCCATCTCCCTCTATCATGAACAGTGCAGACCAAAAGGTCTCTTCCATGGTAAAGTCAATCATCTAACTAGCTTGTTTAAGCATCCATCACATAACTCTAACTTTAATTTCTTCTTTCTCCTTTCATCTAGGGTTTTGAACAGCACATACACCCTAGGAAAAACTCAACTTTCTTCCATGAAAACCCTAAGTTCAAGCCCTAAAATTAGAGAAAAATAAGCTAGAATAGATTGCTTACTTTTAATCTCTAGCTAGATTAAACTTTGAACCTTGGATTCTTCTTTATCTTGGCTTGAGTTTCCAATTGGACAACACCTCTCCAAGAGTCCTCATGCCACAGTTTTGAAGCAGAAATATGGGGATATTTATAGAAAAATCTCATAGAAAATGAATGCCCAAGATCACTTTGTGCACTATTTGATCTAATGGCTCATATTTACTCTTGAATAAAACTTATCCTAAAAGCTTCTTTATGACATCATCCATGACATCATCAAGGGACACCTCATAGCACATGTGGCAAAATTTCCAAGGGAAGAAGCATCTGAAAAAATTCTAATCCAATCCGGTATAGGCTCAGTCCGATCCCCTAAAAAACATAATGTTTTATAATTCTAATTTTTCTAAGATTCCATAATATGCTTTTTGATCTTAAATCCAGTATCCAGATTCTTCATACCATTGAAATTCTTAGACTAGGTCTAAACTTACTTACAGATTCCTTGGCAAATTACTAAAATGCCCCTTGATTCTTCTTTATTTACTTTAATATCTCTAGGGCATTATCGTCTTTTCATACATCATCAGAGTATTTTCTGACCTTGGTCCACTATTTTGGGAACTCTCTTTGACTGTTTAACCTTATTTAAATGACCAAAATGCCCTTTATTCATCGCTGGCTCAATGGCACAACACAGTGGCATACTTAGTGGCATTTTCATAATTTTACATTTTATAGGTCTTTATTGGCACTGGCTCACATACTTATCTAAAAATATTATTGGGCCTATAAGGTGCTATTCTGGGTCCTCTATGTGGTCCCTTGCCTTCATGGTCTCAATTTCTAAGAAATTCCCCCAAAAATATTTATCAGATATTTTAATCCACTGTAAATTTTACTATAAATTGTACATAACTCCTTTTTGAGTTTTGTCAGTTTTATAAATTCTCATATTAATTATAAGAATTTACTACAAAATTTCATCTGATTATGAGGTCCACAGGATACTGCGCTAATTTTTTCAATCTTTAGAAATTGATATAAATTTATCAGGACCTCAAATCAAAATTCTGTAATACGTTAAACTGATTAGAATAATTTTCTCTATTTATCAGGACCTCAAATCAAAGTGTAGGGAACCTCTTGCAAAATATTTGCTCAAGCAAGGAAGAAGCAAGGATCTTGAAGAAGCTAGTAAGGTAAATTGCTCCTTTGCTTCTAGACTTTGTTCTCATGATTTCTTCTTGAGTTTAAGTTGGTTTTGAGGCTTGAATCTTAGGGAAATGCTGCTGGAATTTCTAGGTATATGTGAGAGGAACATGAGTTTTATGTCATAGATAGTTTAGACAAGCTTAAACAAGTTAGTTGCATGATTGGTTGTTGGATTAAGTTGATGTTCTTGACTTTACCATGGAAGAACATTTCGGTTTGCACTGTTCATGATAGAAAGAGATGGAATTTCAATGATTTAATGCTTCCATTGAGTTTATATGATGATTTTGTGTTGGATTGGATAGGTTTTGAACCTTGGAAACCATTGGAATGAAAGGTTGTAATGTTGAAAATTCCTTTTGGTTACTGTTTACTCGCATGAACGGTGATTTGAATTTCATGATTTTGATGCTTCCAATGGTCTTAAAATGATATTTTGTGTGGGGGGAAAGTGGAGGAACAAATATGGGAAGCATTGGAATCAAAATGAGAATTTTTGGAAGAATTATGTATGCTTTTCCAAATCTGTACAGAACAGTGCATTGTTGCTGGAATTTGGTTATTTTGAGTTCATAAATGGATTCAAAAGGTGAAATTGTGTAGGGTAAGGTCAAGACATCAATTGATTCAAAGGCTAAGTCAATTAGTAAAGATTAAAGGAAGTTAAGTTAGTTAAAGCAAGTTGATTGTTCAAGAGAGATAGTCTTGAGTAATGTTTGAGTTTATGATCCTAATGGATTATGTAATGAATATGAATGTGTTTAGGACCTTGAAACATCTAAGAAGATGTTGGGGAATGATTGACCAAAAAGCTTCATGATTGAAAAGCTTGGGAAGCAAGTGCAAGAATAAGAGAGAGAGAGAGCTTAAATCCAAGGTAGTGAACTTACCCTAAACTTGTATGTATGTAATGTATGCTTGATTGTGCTATGGCTTAGTTGAATTGTGTGTATATGGTAGATGATTGAAGCTCTGTTATTTTATGATTACTTTGGCCAATTGTATTTCATATGATACATGGAAGCATGCTCATCACGCTATGATAACAATTTCACAAGCAAGCACAAGTCTTTACATTAATACATGCATTGTTTGGTATTGTTTTCTACTGAGATTCTTTAGAATCTCACCCCCCCATAACCATGATCTAGGTGCTGGAACATCACAAGGAAGGAGGTAATTGTGGATGTATGAATGGTATATGACTTGAAAAGCATGCCTTTAACTTAGATGATGATATATTGGTATATATAATGAATATACTCACTGGATCCGAGCTGAGGCAGACCACTTCCAGTGGTAGTTTGAGTAACTTATTTTATTCGATTTCATGTGAAATTTGGTATGAAGATAGCTAAGATCCATAGATTTAATTGGACACCAAGAACGTGTAATTTAGTTAAGTTTTCAAATTGATTTGATTTTTCAAAGTTGGACTTAAACTCTGGATCAAGATAAAACAAGTCATCCGATACAGTAAGGTTCCAACGCGGTTTTCATATAGCAAATAAATGAGTTTTTCCGTGATTTTTGGTGAGCTTAAATTACACATTCTGAGATTTAAATCCATAGGTAATTAGAATCAATTGGATAAGTATACAAGGAGAAATGAATTTTTTAAAATGGGGCAAAGAAACTGGAACTTTACCCAATGAACAGTAAAGTTCAACGAATAAACTGATTTGATCTGGACAAGGAAACCTCATTTTCATATTTTTCTCTCAAAGTTAAATGAAATAGTTTTCATTATAAATTGGAATCACCTAAATATGAGTTTTCTATATTTAATTATGAATTTCCAAAGTTCAGGCTGTAATCTGGAATTACCCAGTGAACAGTGACAGTGAACAGCACCGAAAGCCTAACTCTTGGAAATTCATGTTTTTAAGGTTAAGAGCTATTCCATTGGAAATTCATAATTAAATCTAGAAACATATTTTTGAGGTGATTCAAATTTCTAATGAAATATCTTTCATTCAAATTTGATAGAAAAATATGAAAATGAGGTTTCCTTGTCCAGATCAAATCAGTTTATTCGTTGAACTTTACTGTTCATTGGGTAAATCTGGAAGTTCCAGTTTCTTTGCGTCATTTTCAAAAATTCATTTATCCTTGTATACTTATCCAATTGAGTCGAATTACCTATGGATTTAAATCTCAGAATGTGTACTTTAAGCTCACCAAAAATCATGGAAAAACTCATTCATTTGCTATATGAAAACTGCGTTGGAACCTTACTGTATCGGCTGACTTGTTTTATCTTGATCCAGAGTTTAAGTCCAACTTTGAAAAATCATATCAATTTAAAAACTTAACAAAATTATGCGTTCTTGGTGTCCAATTAAATCTCTGGATCTTAGCTATGTTCATACCAAATTTCACATGAAACTAAATAGAATAAGTTACTCAAACTATCACTGGAAGTGATCTGCCTCAGCTCAGATCCAGTGAGTAAATTCATTATACATACCAATATATCATCCCCTATGTTAAAGGCATGCTTTTCAAGTCATATACCATTCATACATCCACAATTACCTCCTTCCTTGTGATGTTCCAGCACCTAGATTATGGTTATGGGGGGTGAGATTCTAAAGAATCTCAGTAGAAACCAATACCAAACAATGCATGTATTAATGTAAAGACTTGTACTTGCTTGTGGAAGTGTTATCATAGCGTGATGAGCATGCTTCCATGTATCATATGAAATACAATTGGCCAAAGTAATCATAAAATAACAGAGCTTCAATCATCTACCATATACACACAATTCAACCAAGCCATAGCACAATCAAGCATACATTACATACATACAAGTTTAGGGTAAGTTCACTACCTTGGATTTAGCTCTCTCTCTCTTATTCTTACACTTGCTTCCCAAGCTTTTCAATCATGAAGCTTTTTGGTCAATCATTCCCCAACATCTTCTTAGATGTTTCAAGGTCCTAAACACATTCATATTCATTACATAATCCATTAGGATCATAAACTCAAACATTACTCAAGACTATCTCTCTTGAACATTCAACTTGCTTTAACTAACTTAACTTCCTTTAATCTTTACTAATTGACTTAGCCTTTGAATCAATTGATGTCTTGACCTTACCCTACACAATTTCACCTTTTGAATCCATTTATGAACTCAAAATAACCAAATTCCAGCAACAATGCACTGTTCTGTACAGATTTGGAAAAGCATACATAATTCTTCCAAAAATTCTCATTTTGATTCCAATGCTTCCCATATTTGTTCCTCCACATTTCCCCCACACAAAATCTCATTTTAAGACCATTGGAAGCATCAAAATCATGAAATTCAAATCACTGTTCATGCGAGTGAACAGTAACCGAAAGGAATTTTCAACATTACAACCTTTCATTCCAATGGTTTCCAAGGTTCAAAACCTATCCAATCCTACACAAAATCATCATATAAACTCAATGGAAGAATTAAATCATTGAAATTTCATCTCTTTCTATCATGAACAGTGTAAACCGAAATGTTCTTCCATGGTAAAGTCAAGAACATCAACTTAATCCAACAACCAATCATGCAACTAACTTTTTTAAGCTTGTCTAAACTATCTATGACATAAAACTCATGTTCCTCTCACATATACCTAGAAATTCCAGCAGCGTTTCCCCAAGATTCAAGCCTCAAAACCAACTTAAACTCAAGAAGAAATCATGAGAATGAGGGGGTATTTACACTTTCTCCTCCATGGTTTTGGCTTAGAATGAGGGGGTATTTATAGCAAAATCTTGGAAAAATTGAAAGCCAAGATCACCTTGGGAACTATTTGATCTAATGGTTAAAGGTTTGATCTTGGAATATCTTTTCTCTTTTCACTCATGACATCACTTGGGACACCTAAGCCTCCTCTTTGGCGCCATTTTGTGTGTGTGAGTTCCAAGAAAAGTTTCAACCCAATCCAGTCCAATCCGGTACCGGCCTGATCCGATTTTTCGTAAATCGGACTATTTTCTTAATATAATTTTTATGGGACTTCATAATATATATTTTTTCAATATTTAAATCCTTCATACCATTTACATTCTCATACTGGGTTTAAATTTAATTTTAAATTCCTTGGAAAATTACCAAAATACCCTTAGTGCTTTTCCTTGCACTATATTAAACCCAATGGCATAATTGTCATTTCTCACCTCTTTAGACCTTGTCAACATATATATTGACTTCGACTAACCTTTCCTACACTTGTCTTGGTGTTTTGGCCTGTCCAAAATGACCAAAATGCCCTCCATTCACTTCTGGTTTCTTAGGGCATCACAGGGGCATTTTTGTAATTTTGCACTTTTCCGGGGTTCCTCTGGACACTAGCTCACCCATCAGTCCACTTATTTTATTGGGCCTTAATGACACCATTTTTGGGCCTTTTAGGTTTTAATACCTTTGGGGCACAAATTCCTAGCAAACTCTCCCGACAATATTCATCGGGTATTTTATTCCACTGTAAATTTCATTAAAAATTCTACAGGATTCCTTTTCTGATCCTGTCAATTTTATAAATTCTTATATCAATTATAGGAATTTACTGGAAGGCCTCATCTGATTCTGAGGTCTAAAAAATATTATAATAATTTTATCTAACTTCAAAAATTTATATCAATTTTTCGGGACCTCAAATCAAAATTCTGTGTTACGTTAAACAACCCGGAATAATTTTCTCTATTTACTGAAAAAATTTGGATCCGATCAGAACACAGTCATTTTTGGCCTGTTTTCGGTTCAAATTTCCTACAATTACACTTTTGCCCCTTGATTTACCATAAATCACCTTTATGTCTTTATCATTTCAATTTAATCCCTTTCTTTACATAAATGGCCATATCTTTTTTCTGATAAATCTCATATATATTTTATTCAATCTGTACATACAACTCAGTACAGAAAATTAGGGATGTTACATAATCCTTCTACATAGTATACATCTTTCACTTTCACCCCTTCTTTACTACCAACTTGTCCAATCCCAGTAATCTTCCCGGATTGATTTCATCCAAAGCTTACTTTGCCACCTTCCTTGTAATGAAGCTTGAGGAACTTCTCTGTGTCTCCAGTCATATGTCTGGAGCATCCACTATCAATATACCACTTGTTGGTCTTGGATGCTTTAAGACAAACCTGAAACAAAATCATTTGACTTTAGGTACCCAGATTTCCTTGAGTCCTTTTTGGTTAGTTTGGATTACCTTAGGTACATAAGTGCCTTTTGGAACCCATTTAAATGTGCCATAGGGTCCGTTCTTCTTGTGATAACAAGAAGCAGTAGAATAAGAATGTATAATTAGACTAGGCAGGTACACCTAAGAGGGGGTGAATTGGGTGTTTTAAATCTTTAAAGGAAATTTAAAAAAAAATTAATGACATTGAAAATAAGAATGTATAAAGAGAATAGGATCAAAAAGATTTCATGGAGGGATAGAAGAATCAACACAAGCAATTTTACTAATTTGGACTAATTCTTTTTTCCTATGTCCAGTCCTCATAATCCTTTTGAGATTTTCCACTATCTCCAAGATTTGAACAGGCTCTTGGCGGCTCAGCATAGCAGTTGATTCCCTCAATCACTCCCCCTTACTTCCCGTAAGGTAATATTCCTAACCTAAGAGAACTAATCTCTTAAGTATACAGAATATATGAAGATATTTTTTTCAATCTCTCCCTGAAAGAGTATGTATGCTGATAAACATGAAGCTCAATAAATGTCAGGTTACATAATGAAGAAACAGATAATGTATTAAATTCAGAAGTTGTTGATCAGTTCGTTCTTCTTCTTCATCAATGCCGAGTCTTTAAATAGAATTTGCTTTGGTTTGTAGCTATTAGACTCATATTTGTAACCGTTGGAGTAAAGGAGAGGTTGGTCGTTCGCGGGTAGGTGAGCATTTAATGCTTTGCTGGAAGTAGAAAGTTTACATTGCCACATCCTTCATCATTTCTGACTTTTAGACTTTTCTAAACATACTCAACCTCAAAAGATTTGTCAGTAACTAAAACATTGAGTAAGTGTATAAACCATTAATAATCAAGTCATTATTAAAGGAAAAGGTCTTAATCAAGTTCAGATGGCTTTCAGAAAACTGTATTAATCGATTAATTATCATTAATTCGATCAATGATTCAATTAATGAGAGAAATAGAAAATAGAGCATCACATTGATTAGAAGTTTCAACCATATATAATGCAATACGTTTCTCAAAAGATATATAAAGAAGAATGTAAAGACAAAAATGTATATTTCATATTTGGAACAATCATAAATAGCTCAAGGAGAGATTCAATCAGATTCAATGCAAATAGAGAAAGATTTTTGAAATATATGAAGTTAATTAATTAACTAATCGATTAATATAAGTTAATCGAATGCTTAGTCTATTAATGTCTCTAGAAGAATTGAAACAAAAATATTTTCAACACAAATTAATTGAACAATTAATCCATTAATGTAAATTAATTGATTAATGAATTCAGAATTGAATATCACAAAATGATTCTCTACTGATTAATCGAACAGTTAATCGATTAATGTAAATTAATCGATTAACTAATCAATTAATAGAGTTATCTTTGTTCAAAAGAAAAACTGTTCTCAACAGATTAATCGAATAACCGATTAATTATAATTAATCGAATATATAATCGATTAATTGACTTATCTTTTCAATTTCAAAGAGCAATCTTATGATATTTAATCAAACAAACTAATCGATTAATTCATGTTCACATAACACTGTCTTTACATTAATCGAACAACTAATCGATAATTGATACTTGAAACATCCTCCCTTAGACCCCTCAGAGTACACTTGCGGAAGTGATATTAGCTCGATTATATCTTAACTTAAGCCCAGAAATTAAAATTTTACTCTTAAGTTCCTTATTCTGAACCTTTACTTTGAGAACTGATTTGTCTCATACTACACATCCAAATGAGGCTTATTACCTATCCACGTAAAGCTCCAGATGTGTGCTACTGGCTCACCAAATTTCGTGGCCAAACTCTTTCGTTTACTAGGTCAAACTGAGGTCGGAACACCGCTGCCCCAAGACCTACGAAATTCTCTCTTAATTTCGTATACACAAGTTGAACACGCGAAACAATACTTATTATTAAATAATAAATTTTCATACAAAAGGGCATGAACAAAATCCTCATATCTCTATTACATCTTTCCTGCCTGAAATCTGACAGTATAACTACTATACTTCATCTTTAAAAATAACTGATCTGTACTGATTCGGTAATTTCCATGAGAATTACCATTCTACGTAAGTACCCAGGAAAGACTGGATGAACCGGCTAGGTCCACTTGTAACATCCCTAATTTCTGTACTAAGTTGTATGTACAGATTGAATAAAATATATGAGATGTTTAGGAAAAGATGTGGCCATATTTATGTAAAGAAAAGGATTAATTGGAAGAGGAAGAAAGTCTAAGAGCCAAAGTGCAAAACTACGAAAATGCTACTGTGATGCCCTAAGAAGCCAGAAGTAAATGGAGGGCATTTTGGTCATTTCACACAATGGATGGATATCAGAGAAAATTTGATAGTAAATTATTATAATTAATATGAGAATTTATGGAGTTGACAGAAGTCAAAAAGGAGTCCTGTAGAATTAATTATGGAATTTACGGTGAAAAAGGACACCGATAAAGGGTTAAAGGAAATATATGTAATTTTTAACAGGACTTCTGGGTCTTAAAAAATTATGAAACTTTGTAGAGAATTCATTTTATATTAGAATGAATTTCTAAAAATGTTAGAACAGTTAAAGGAGGTGTTTAGCATTTATTCTGAGATCAGGATAATTTAAGGATATCGGTATAAGAAAAATACATTAGGATTTGTGCCAATTAGCTATTGGATCTAAAAGAGGCCCAACATTTCGTCCTATGCCATCCCAATAAGGCCCAAAAGTTATCTTGGAGCCCAAGTCCAATAATGAATAATTTATGAATTTTTGAAAAGAAAGAAAAAGAGAATAAAGTAAGAATTAGGCGTTGCACATGGTGGGACCCACAAGGACACAAGAATGACACCCAAAAAGAGGAAGGGTTAGGTGTACCAAGTGAGGCCATGCTAGTGATGTCATGGTGGTAAGGTCTTGAGTGAAAAGTGAAAAGACATTCCAAGATCAAACCTTTAACCATTAGATCAAATAGTTTCCAAAGTGATCTTGGCCTTCAAATGGCACATGACTTTTGCTATAAATACCCCCCCTTTCCATTCATTCTTCACACCCAAGATCTCCTTTAGAAAGAGAAGTGAGTTCTAGAGAAAGAAAGTGGAAGAAAGCAAGGAAGAAGCAAGGGTCTTGAAGGAGCAAGTAAGGTAAGTTGTCTCCTTGCTTCTACCTTTTGTTCTTATGGTTTGTGCTTGAGTTTAAGTGATTTTTGAGGCTTAAATCTTGGGGAAATGCTGCTGGAATTTTTGTATATATGTGAAAGGAATATGAGTTTTAAGTCTTAGATAGTTAAGACAAGCTTAAACAAGTTAATTACATGCTTGGTTGTGAAGTAAGTTGATGTTCTTGACTTTACCATTTCGGTTTGCACTGTTCATGCACTGTTCATGATAGAAGGAGATGGATTTTCAATGATTTAATGCTTCCATTGAGTTTATATGATGATTTTGTGTAGGATTGGAAAGGTTTTGAACCTTGGAAACCATTGGAATTAAAGGTTATAATCTTAAAAATTCCTCACGGTACTGTTCACTCGCGTGAACAGTGATTTGAATTTCATGATTTTGATGCTTCCAATGGTCTTAAAATGAGATTTTGTGTGGGGGGAAAAGTGGAGGAACAAGTATGGGAAGCATTGGAATCAAAATGAGAATTTTTGGAAGATTTATGTATGCTTTTCCAAATCTGTACAGAACAGTGTATTGTTGCTAGAATTTGGTTATTTTGAGTTCATAAATGGATTCAAAAGGTGAAATTGTGTAGGGTAAGGTCAAGACATCAATTGGTTCAAAGGCCAAGTTAATTGGCAAAGATTAAAGAAAGTTATGTTAGTTAAAGCAAGTTAAAGGTTCAAGAGAGATAGTCTTGAGTAGTGTTTGAGTTCATGGTCCTAATGGATTATGTAATGAATATGAATGTGATTAGGACCTTGAAACCTCTAAGAATATGTTGGGGAATGATTGACCAAAAAGCTTGGGAAGCAAGTGCAAGCATAAGAAAGAGAGCTTAAATCCAAGGTAGTAAACTTACCCTAAACTTGTACATATTGAATGTTATGCTTGATTGTGCTATGACTTTGTTGAATTGTGTGCATATGTGTATATGATTGAAGCTCTGTTTCTATGATTACCTTGGCCAATTGTATTTCATATGTTACATGGAAGCATGCACATTACACAATGGTTACACTTTCACAAGCAAGCACAAGTATTTACTTTAATGCATGCATTGTTTAGTACCGTTTGCTACTGAGATTCCCCCGAATCTCATCCCCTATTTATAACCCATTACAGAGAGGTTATGTCGAAGTGAATTTTGAGAATGCTGTAAGACGCCGTTATGCTGCCGATTTTCAGACTGAACATAAGGAGATGATACGTACTGTGTACGTAGGTACTGTCTAAGGAGTCTGGAAGTGAGTGGACCTAGTCGGTTCATCCAGTCTTTCCTGGGTACTTACGTAGAATGGTAATTCTCACGGGAATTACCGAATCAGTACAAGATCAGTTATTTTTACAGATGAAGTATAGTAGTTATACTGCCGGATTTCAGGCAGGAAAGATGTAATAAAGATACGAGGATCTTGTTCATGCCCTATTGTATAAAGATTTATTATTTAATGATAAGTATTGTTTGGCATGTTTGTTTGATATGTGATTAATGTATGCATATGTATGTAAAGTTGCTTGCTGGAATTTGCCACCATGAACAGTAACTCGTGGTGATATAGTGATGTTTGATCTATAATTAAAAATAGTAAATGATTAAATAAATGTATGATATGTTTATGATAAATAGTAGACATACCAAGCTTCGATTTGATATATAGAATGTCTCATTTCGATGTCTACACATGGAGATATAAATTATCAAAGTTGGGACCAAAATGCTGGATTCAGGAGAAAAACGCTGGATGAACAGTAAAGTTGTAACTTTGACTGACGTTGACTTGGACAAGGAATGGTCAACGAGTTATTTTTCCTCTAAATAGTATTGAGTTAGCTTCATGTAGCAATTTGAACCACTGCAGTCTTATTTTTCTAGAATTAGTTATGATTTTTCGAAGTCAGGTCACTCATCTGGAATTTACACAGTAAACAGTACTCGATAAGAGTAAAACTCCAGATTGAGAAATTAGATTTCAATGACCTTGAAAGTGGTTCTAAATACTACCAATTGGTCCCTAAGATGTACAAAAATAAGTATGTTTCACCACTCACTTCCAGACTCCTTAGATAGTACCTACATACACAGTACGTATCATCTCCTTTCTTCATTACTGACATTCTGTCATAATTTTGGCAGCATAACGGCATCTTTTAGCATTCTCAAAATTCACTTTGACATAACCTCCCTGTAATGGGTTATACATAGGGGAATGAGATTCGGGGGAATCTCAGTAGTAACAACCATAACAATATATGTAATGCAGTGTGATAGTGCCTGCTTGTGATTGTGTACAGATAAGTATGTTGCGTGCTTCCATACTTAATAATAACATATGATCATAGCATTATGTAATGGAGCTTCAGACATAACATAGAAGACAACAATCCAACCAAACAATAGCACATCAAATCACAAAGCCATTACATAAAAGCTAAGATTAGTTACTACCTTACTAGCTTAGCAGAACTCTATACTGCTTCCGGCTCCGCCAGAACTTCCTTCCTTCTCTCTTTATCTTTCTATCTTTCTCTTTCTATCTCTTCTTGCTCTCCAAAATCGTGAATGGAAAGGCAAGGGGGTATTTATACTTGAGGCAAGGTGGAAGGGATGGCTCAGATCGAATCACGATGAATGGCTCAGATCGCTTGCTTCCTCAAGAAGCTTCACCTGCATCATCGTGATGACATCATCCTCCACAATGACTCATCAAAAGTGACATCATCATGGGACACCTCACATGCTAGGTGGCACAATGGTGGGCCCACGGGACACCTCACCAGCTGAATCAGCGCTTCCAGAGAATTCCAGAGTCTTATCCCGGAATAAACGGCTGAGATCGTGCCACGTGTCTTTAACTTTTCCTTCTCCCTCTAGATTAGAGCCATGTGGCATCTTGATGGGTCCCATGAGGACACCTTTCACGCCACCTCATGGCTTCCAGATAAGTCCAGAGCCTTATTTGATCAATTCCCCGGTTATCACGTCAACCGAGTAACTTTACTTTATTGAAAAGTCACTAAAACATTATTTTAATGCCGCTTTTACTCACATATTCCTTGGGCTACATTTTTGGGCTCTGGGAATGCTATCTTGGGTCTCTGGTCAAGCTCAAGTACTCTGATGGCTCAATTCTCAAGAAACATCCCTTGGCAAATTACAGAAATGCCCTTGGTTCCTCTTTATTTACTTTAATGAGTCTAGGGGCATTATTGTCTTTTCATATCTTACCAGAGTATTCTCTAACCCTGGTCAACTATCCAGATAATCTTTCTTGACTGTCTATCCTTAGAAATACTATATGGCTTCTGGCCACAGTCCGATAATCTCCATTCGGACTGCTTTTCCTTTACCAATTATAACTGTAAATTCTCATCTTCAGGAATTTTTACAGAAAAATCGAGACTTCAAATCAAAATTCCGTGTAGCGTCATTCAACCCGAAATTCTTTTCTCTATCTCCCAGTATTTTCAGATATTAAATCCGGACCGGGCTGTTTTAGCCTGAAAGTACGCTCGCGCGCCATTTTCAAAATGACAATTTTACCCTTAGTCACATTTCTAATTTTTACATACTCATAGGGACCTCATATGCATATTTCACAGTTCAGTGAAATGATCAGCATAATTTTCTCTATTTTATGGTAAAATATGGTACTCATCGGCTACCAGCCCGATCTTTCCCATAATTACGATTGTGCCCCTGAATTCTCTTTCTGGCATCTTTACTTATCTTCTTATCCTTCATCTTAAGTTCTCGAAATTCTCTTTCAATAACTCATCCCCTAAACTCTTCGGGAGTCATTGTTAATTGAAAGGCTAGACAACCTGCCCATATCAGGTTATCTTACTCAGGAGCCAGCCCATATCTAGCTACCTCCAGAATTCCTAGGCTTAAGACTTAGGATATTCCTTACATTCCTCTTTTTGAACCTAGGTGAACTGTCCCTATTTTGTAGGTCAAAGACTTAACTCATCTTTAAATCCTGAGGGACTTAGCTCATCCCTCGGATTCCTACAAAATATAGGTAAGTGATCTGCCCATCTCAGATTACTACCCTGGGACTATGAATTTAGCAGCCTGCCCACATCAGACTACCTCCCAGTTCTCCTAGACCCAAAAATCAGAATGTTACAATACTCATTAATTGATTGATTACACCTAATCGATTAACTCATTTGATTTTTCTTTTTAACATCTTTTAAACGCATAAACACTTTGGATTCTTTTAAATTACTTTTGACATCATTCAAGCATAGTAATAACTTAATCATTTGATTTTGTTTTGGCATCAACAAAATATTATTAAATCTAACAAAAAATCATATCATGGAAATTTTTGTCATTATTTTTCATAAATCCACAAGACTTGAAATGATTTGCCGTTGAGATATTTTGAGCTCTGAATGAGGATTTACCAGATTCATGAACTTTGAGCTCTTCTTGATTATCTTTTTCCTCTTGTTTCCCCATGTTGACCATTTCATGGAGATGTTATATGATTTCTCCATTTTCAGCACCATCTCCCTTTTATTCATCAGATGTAGGTTTGCAACTTTCAATCCCTAATGATGAACTCTCATCATTAACTTTAATATGATCGTTAGAGGAATAAGTAGACTCAAGAGTTTAAAAAATATATCTGACATTAGAGCAAAGTTTAATTTTTAAATAATCACTTTCAGATAAAATATTGTATAAAATTTTCATTGCTCTAAGATTTAAGAAAAATAATTTCTTTCATTTTCATTCTAATCCTTTTTAGATTTAAAATCAAAATTATTTGAAAGGATTTTTCTCATATCAAAATTAAGAGTTTTAAAAAATGTGGTCATCATATCTTTCCAATACAAAAACTCAGAATTTTCTACAACAGGAGGAATAGTATTATCAAAACCTTCTGAAAGTATTTCTCAAACAGGAGGAATAGTATTATAAAAATGTAGCCATGATCTTTACACTTAAGATCGTTAAATCCTTTAAACAAGTGATCTGCTCTGATACCAAATGTTAGAATAGGTTGGATCACCCAAGAGAGGGTGAATTGGGTGTTTGTGGGAATTTTAATCTTCTAAAAACTCTAAAGATATTTATAATCAAGTTTAAATAATAGAGTTTAGAATGATATCACCAAATGAAGAAGTTGTCAAAGAAGTACTGCACAGGAAGATTTATATTAGTTTGGTCCAACCACTTGACCTACGTCCAATCCCTAAAGAGCTCCTCTAAGTGTTCCACTATCCCCAAGACAACAAACGGTAAGGTATTTCTAGTGAGAATCTCTCTCACTCCCCTTACACTTGTAAGGTTATGATCACTCAACAATCCCACTTGAGCAATTCAAAGTAAATTGCTGATACAAATAAACTCCCTCATCGGTAGAGTGGATAAGATAATAACTTAAGCTCACTAAGTTTCTCTCATCTAA
Source organism: Leucaena leucocephala (assembly GCA_037074615.1). NCBI lineage: Eukaryota > Viridiplantae > Streptophyta > Magnoliopsida > Fabales > Fabaceae > Leucaena > Leucaena leucocephala. Next base: position 19,608,431 of record CM073532.1, on the reverse strand, counting down.
GATTATGCTTGCTCTAAGCCATAAGAAGAAAAATAGAATATATCAGAGACCTAATAAATATGATCAAAATGCATTGTAAACTTTTCTTGTTAAGTCTTCCAACTTCTTCAGCTTTCCCACTTTGGCTTCTTCTTTCTTTTATACTTCGTCTTCACAATTCTGTTGAAGTGTTGAAGTAGCCGTTGAGAGGGCCCTTGTCAAAATATAGCCGTTATTGCTGACGTATGCATTTTGAAAGATCTTGTTCTTTTAGATTCCTTCGTTTGGTAATATGTTAGACTCATAATTGTTGCCATTGTAACCGTTAAAGTGAAGGCATCGTTGGTGGTTAGGTGAGTATTTAATACTTTGCTGGATGTATCAAGATTCTATTGACATAGCCTTCATCATTTCAATCTCTTAGCCCTCTCTGAACACACTCAATCTCGAAAGATTTGTTAGTAGTTTAAGCAATGATTAAGTGTATGAACAAGTAATAATCAACTCATATTAAACATATCATGTTCTAATCAGGTTCAGATGGCTTTCAAGAAATATATTGAATTAATCGATTAATTATTATTAATTCGATCAATATTTCAAATAATGAGATAAACAGAAAACAGAGGACACATTGATCAGAATTTTCAACCATATACAATGCAATAAGTTTCTCAAAAGATATATAATTAAGAATGTGTAGAAATATATATATTTCATATTTGGAACAATCATATATAGCTCAAAAAGATATTCAATCAGTTTCAATGCAAACAGAGAAAGATATTTGAAATATATGAAGTTAATCGATTAACATAAGTTAATCAAATACCTAGTCGATTAATATCTCTAAAAGAATTGAAATAGAAACAATTAATCTATTAATGTAAATTAATCGATTAATGAATTCATATTTGAATTTCATAAAATGATTCTTCACTAATTAATCGAATAGTTAATAGATTAATATAAATTAATCTATTAATAGAGTTATCTTTGTTTAGAGAAAAAATTGTTCTCAACAGATTAATTGAATAGGCAATCGATTAATTATAATTAATCGATTAACCAATCAGTTAATTGACTTATTTGTTTAATTCTAGAGAGCTATCTTATGACATTAATCGAACACTTCATCGATTAATGGACACTCATTAATCGATTAACTAATCTATTAATCAATTTTCCTTTATAGCATAGAATACTATCACTACATTAATCGAACAACCAATTGATTGACTAATCGATTAAATTGATTAACTTCATCTTTTAACAACATTCAAACACACATACAACTTATTATTTTAGATCACTTTTGACCTCATTTGAGCACAGAAAAAACTTAATTATTTGAATTCTTTTTGATATTATCAAAACATTATTGAATCTCACAAAAATAACATACGATATTCCAAAATGAAATATAATCTCCTACCATATTGGATGACATGTAGACTGGTCAACTTAGTATATTTAGTCAAACTGAACCTGTATAATAGTAGGGCAATATTTAACCTAAATTTTTTTTTAGATACCCAGCACTCTTGAGTGAAAACTTCCGGAGCAAATTTGTACTTTAATCCAAAAGAAAAAAATATATAGATGCCACGTCAGTATAGTGGTCAACAAACAGTCACACTTAACTTTGGATAACAATAGGGTGACATTACTACAATTTGAAAACTTCTAGGGCAATATTGATCCTAAAAAAAAGCTTTCGAATACCAGTGCTTCTGACTATAAATTTTTAGGGTAAATTTACACATTAACCCTACTAATAACTATCACGTCATATATTAACAACTAGCGTCAACATGCACTATACATTTGTCATTGACAACTAAACTACCTATACTAAACTACCTATGATTGTCGTTAACAATTATCAGAGTATGTATTAATAACTAAATTAATCGATAAGTTAGTTTGTTTGATAAATTTATAATTAGATTCTCTTACGCACATGTCACTTAGTATTTCCTATTTATTTGAAGATTTCAGCGGACTTTTTAGCAGTCATTTCTCTTACATGGGACCCTATAATAATTCTCTTAATTATTTTGGGATTTAATTAAAAAATAGGTTTAAAGGCATTCCTTCCCCAACCATTTTTTAACGACAGATATAATATAAACCTATACAAATTACAATTTTATGATGTATAAATAATATTACTTACTTATAAGACTCTTAACGTGTGATCTCATATAAATTTAAGAAAATAAAAAAATATTTTAAGTGAAAAAAATATTCAAATATAAAAGTTAAATAATATAGATTATAAAGCTCAATAGTTTAAAAATATTTTAAAAGTGTGAATATCTTAATTAATTACTATAAACTTATAGTCAGTAAAAAGTACTTAGATTTATTTAAATTAATTATATTTTATAATAAAATATTTATAATTTATCATAATCTAAACTAATTTAAAAATTAATTATTTATGAAGGTCAATAATTTCGATTATACAGAAAAAATAATTGAAAAAATTACACACATATTTTAGCTTGAATGCAAATAGATTTATGGTCACCATCTTTGAACCGAGATCAAAATCAAACGGTCTGAAATTTTTGAAGGAGTTTATGAAAAATAAGAGAGGTTGCCGTCGTTTCCTTTCGGAGGCGGGGAACGGGCGTAGGGGAACAATTTTTGTCATGTAAAGGACCATTTTGCCATTTAATTGGGTCGGACCATTTTATCTTCAGCTGAACCTCACTTCCCCTTTTCACGACACAATTGACAGGGGCGGAGTCGCTCCCTCGTTGGGGAAGGAAGCCATCGTCGGCAATCGAAGAAGCTTCGAGAATCTTCCAATCGACTTCCTCGGGTACGCATTAGTCGCCTTCGGTACCCTCTCTGCCCCTCCCTTGTCAAAACGTTTCCATCTTCCTTGTTTCCAACATGGTTTTATGAATGCTGGTGTTAGGAAAATGGAGCGTTATGTTCGTACAGACTTTAAAGGGGTGGAATCGATTACGGAGGAACAGAGTTCTATAGTTATAAGATTTACTGATGGGTGCGTCGACGTGTATAAGTGTTTGAAAAAAAACAAGAAGATCATGAATGATTTTAATGAGAGAAAGCGTTATGAAGAGACCCCTAATCCCTTCAAACGCTTTGAGTTCAAGTATGTATAGCTGGATATTCTCTCTGCTCTGCTGTCAACTTTTAACATTTTTCTTTTGAAATATGAATGAAGAATCAATGCTCTTTTTTGTGTAGTGGCCCAAGTAGAGATAACTTCCACACTATCGGCGGTGTAAGGGGCTTGAGATATTCAGAAATCTTGGCCCTGAAACGACAGAAGTAAGATAATAAGTCGTTAGGCTTTCTTCTTCCGCCAATTTTAATAGTGTTCTTTGAGCGGAACTTTTAGGAAAATGATGAATTGCTCCTTTATCTGTAGAGGCCTGCACAAATCCAAAGCCAACATACCTCCCCTTTCCAAAGGTGTGGGTAAGAAAAATGGTGTGGGACAGAAAAAGAGCAAAGACAAGCCTCGTGATCTGAAACTGGTAAGATGGAGAAAAGTGGGTGCTCAAATAATAATGGAATATAACAACGGGATGATGGAGGCGCAGTCCATATTTACTTACGAGTACAAAGGTGACATACCCCCTCTTTCCAAGCGTGAGAAGGAAAAGGAGGCCTATAGAAGGAAGACTCCAGATAACACCTGGAAGCCTCCACACTATCAGCCTCCTTTACTCCAAGAGGAGCATGCACATGACCCTTGGAAGGTCTTGGTGATATGCATACTTCTAAATCGTGCTACGGGAGACCAGGTATATTGTTATGTGTCTCCTTTTATCTTTTAATTTTCTAGAATCTTAATATGGTCTTCATATTTTCGTATTGATTTTGTAGGACAGTTTTTAGAAGCAATATATAAAACATTTCGATTGAATGGATCCAATGACTTGTGAGACTCTACAAATGCAGGTGAAAGCGGTGATTCCAAAACTTTTTAAGTTATGCCCAGATGCAGAAACTTGTGCTCAAGTCCCTGCTGATGAAATAACAAAGGCGATCCGTAGTATTGGTTTCCAGAACATAAGGGCTAGGATCTTAAAACGGTTTTCATTAGACTATTTGAAAGATACTTGGACTCATGTGGCACAGTTATATGGCGTTGACAGGTAAGTTAGAATTTGCATTTTTGTTTTATTGGTCAGTTAATTATAATTTCAGTCAGTTTTATCTAGTTGAGGCTATCTTGACTGACAGCGATTCTATTTCAATCAGGTATGCAGCTGATGCATATGCAATACTTTGTACAGGAAGATGGAAGGATGTGATACCTTTGGATCCCAAGCTAGCTAAGTACTGGGGGTTTATTCATAGACACAATTGAGAGGTGCTTGCGTTTTTGGAAGTCACCTGCAGGTATTTTGAGGTATGAAACTTCAGTAAAGATTAATGTTTAATGTCAATAGTTGTCTCCCAACTTTTACTGATCCTAATGTTTGATATCAATAGCTAGATGAAGCTGAAGTTGTTATTGCAAATTCCTGTGAATGCTTTGATTAAATCTTATTGCAGTTTAACTAGCTGTTTGTGCATGTCTATATTACAAGCTGAAGATGTTGACTTGCAGATCCTTTTGAATACAGCGATGGTGGCCCTTTTCTCTGACCAATCAGAGTAGGAAGTTGAAAGCTTTGGAATATTTTGTTCATGTAGAGTTGACATTTTAGATGACAGTTCTTTTTGCAGTTCAAACTCTTGGAACATGATTTATTTCTCTTAAATTAAGAGCTGGCTGTCAAAGGGACCCTTGTAATTATCTATCTATCTGCCAAATTACTGAGTTAATGTATTTATATTATACTAAGTTGTCCAAAACAATTATTACTTTTATACTTCTGCTAAATTATTGTTATAGCTTGGTATATTCTCCTATATTGGATGTGCTTTATTGACCTCAAAAAGAGGAATGGCACTCCATTTCTTGGACTTTAATGTTTCCCAAAGCACATGCTAAATTTATCCTTGATGTTATTTGATATTTACAGAACTTTTGTGTGCTTTTCAATTAATATTGTGTTAAATTTGACCCTATCCTTAAGTTGTGATGAAGAAATCTCTCCCTTCTGTTGGAACAAGAGGTGCACTTGACTGTGTAACAAGTGCATTAAGGTTGGTGAGTGACTACTGTGTATCAATGACTACTGGGAAAAACCAGAAAGGTCAGCTTTTATGGCTGAAGGATTGGGAGTGCAATTCTAATGATCTTTTTTTACTTAGATATTGTGTTGTTGTATTGTGTCAGTATCCTATGCCATTGTTTTTTTTTCTGTTTCATTATCCTGTTTTAGGACGTGTATTAGTTTTTTTTTTCTGTTTTTATTTCCTTAGTGATTAGTGAGGGTAATATATTTTTGAAATATTAATAAAATGGACTATTTTTGGCTGAAAAAGGTAGAAGCAAATCATAATTTTGTAAATAGAACAAAACACCACTGGCAGGTGATACACTTAAATCCTGAAATTTTCCTTTATTTTAAGAATATCAGGATGCTTCAGTTTTAGAACCGTGCAAGAAAAAGTGGAATTAGGATGCTCCAGAAAGATCCAGCCCTAGGTGACTTTCCCCTAATTTAATCTTATTTTCGCCTCAAATTAAACTTGATGAGACTTCCTAAGTTCTAGAAATCAAAATTTAGGATGTTAGAGAATGCCACATGTAATACACAGGATGATAAAGAAAATAAACATTAATTGAAAGAGTGTACATTTGTCTATAATTTTTGTTGTGATTATAATTATAACACATTAACTTCTCTTCAATTTTGCTAAATTTATATAGATTTTTCTTTTTTTTTTAAAACCTACCTTTCAGCCTAATTTTTAGTAACTATTAAAATATTTAGGTTAATATAATTTTTAGTCATTTAATTTTATAATAATTTTAATTTTGGTCTCTTAATTATTAAATATGAGATTTTGGTCCTTTCAATTTATATCGTTTTAGTCTCTATAATATCAAGTTCATCGTGGAGATCAGCGTGGCCTGAAGCCCCAAAAGTCAATCTCTCTCCCTTGTCGTTGACGGAGAAATTAATGAAGAGGAGGCAAGGGTGAGCTCGACGAGGGGTAAAAAAACGTTTGTGGGTTTTGGATTGGGTTTAACCTTAGTTTTAAAAAAAAATATATCCAAGTCAATATATACGTCAACAATTTATATTGTACAACAAACTTTTAAGTAAATAGGTAGGCGATATCGTAAGTTTTTTATAAATATTTTTTGAACTCTAAGAATGTGTCCTGATTTTGGTAGAGAATCAATATCGAACCTATCTAAACTTTTTTTATACCAAAATAAAAAAAAAACTCTCTAAATAAGTATATTTAATGGTGTTAGTGTTATATAGATAAATTTAACACCGTTAATGTTACAGGAGTAGCAGCCTCAAAATATATAAATTTAAGAGAACAAAATTTCATGTCAAAGGATTAAAATCAAAATTAATATAAAATTAAAAGATTAAAAATTATATTAACCTAAAATATTTTCGTGAAGATCATAAAGTATCCTTTTAATAAGTATAAGCAAGACTTGCACAGATGAGATGCATTGTTCGATAATAATAATATTTTGTTTGGATCAAATTTTACAAAGAAGTTACAATTTGGAATTGCTTGATAGAACCATGATTATATCAAATTTTACCATTTGAAATAAATATAAACTACCAATTTTATAACATATATTACTAATATAGAACAATTAAGACTTGGTACAATATTAACAAAAACAAAATTGATTTTTCATAATGATATAATGGGGAATTGAGCAGGTATAGAGAAAAGCAATATTCAATTACAATAATTTTATTTCTAAAATAAAAAATGACATTTGTAAAGATTATTTTTTTAAAAAAAAGGGACTCATGCAAAATCACTTGTCTATACTAAAGTCATGCTTTTACTATTTTAGGAGGAATACCGAGAAGCTTTACTAAAGCGAAGATTTTATCTAGATTTTACTCATGCACGCCTATGTTTTTTTTTTTCATAGCACACGCACAACTATGTTTTGATAGAGAAAAAAATAGGAAGAAAATTAAGAGAAAGAATATTAAGAAGAAATTTTTTTAAAAATATTAGAGTTTTCTCTCATAGTATTTTTCTCTCTCTAATTTTCTTCTAATCTAAACATAAAGTAGTTAATATAAGTTAAATATTGAGAAAATATTAAATTGATGATTTTAATAATATTTAGAAGGTATAAAATAGAATTGTATAAGAAATTATAAATAAATAACTATAATAATAAAAATATAAATAAATATTTTTTATTACTTAGTGCCCATGGATGTTTTTAGTATTTAGAACTTATAAATAAAAATCAATTTATTTTATTCCATGAGTTGTTATACATACCCATGCAAATTAAAAAGCTATAACACATGCTTTGTTTTATAAATTTATTTCTTTCATAATGTATAAATAAATAATTTTACTTTAAAATTATTTTGGGCCTAATTTTAAAATTATTTGCTAATTCATGCCGGGAATATTAATATACTCAATTTAAAATAAATTTTATTTAGCAAAAAGTAAACAAAACTGAAAAATGTTACCCTCTAGTCCTAAATATATGACCCAATTAAAGAATTAATTTTAATCCTAAATATAATACCTATTTTTATATTTATTCATATGTTCTCAAATTATCCCCATTGATAATACCCTAACAATAATCAAGTAAGAGAGATAATAGAAAAATTAAAGAAGATTGCTAGAGTGTATTAAAAAGAAACATAACCTTTTATTACTGATTGAATGCAATAATATGTCAGCAATGCAACTATTAGTTCTTAGGGACACTATCAACATTAAAGGATGAAGGGAAAACAACAATACCGTCACCTTTTAGACTTGGAGAAAATCCTAATGTTTGTTATTGTACTTAATGCAATTTGGTTGCGCGACATATTCTTCCGTTTTTTCCTAAGCTGGTGGAAAAGCCTCCTCAAATCCTCTGGTGTAAATCAATCCTTATTGATGAAACCCAACCAGCTTATTGTAATTCGAGTGAAACAAAGGATAAGCAACTAGTATGAAAATACATTTGTCTACATTATGATTTTAGGTGCGAGCTTCATTTGACTCGCTATTTTTCTACCGTCGGATATCAAGTCCTCGTGATTTTGTTCATGTATGGCTGGAACTTGCTAATATAGTGATCTCATATTTATAGAAAATACAATATCTCGTATGCGATCTGTGCAGGGTAGGGGGCCCCAAATTAGGGGCTGAAGATGCTATGTCAATACTTGAAACATAACTATTAAAGACTTGTTAAACATATACAACCATATTTAAACTAAATATCAAAGTGGGAACAAATGGGCTATAAAATAAGTTTAAGGTAAATTTAAATGAGACATCAAGAAAACATATCTCTTGTAACCATAAATAGGTCGAATGATTGGGATATGATCTTAAAAAAAAACCTATCTCTTATAACCCTAACTATAAAAATACTACAAGGTTGATCAATCTCTTGATACAGTCATAGTATTCTAACAAGAATACTATGACTGTATTAAGAGAATTAAAATTCTCCAATAACAAAGTTCTTATTCATTCCATTATTCTCTCCAAATCTCAAAAGAGTACATCTTGATGTATTTATAATAAAACAAAAGACTCTTAACTAAACCTAATGGATAACCTAAGGCCATAAGCCCAAAATAGGATATTAGAGTTGAAAACACTAAGTAAATAAAATACCTAAAAATACATGTGAAATTACAATAAAAATAAGAAAAATCAAATGACCTTCTAGAATACTATAACTTACTAGTTAAGATAGAATAATATAGATCATAATCTAAAAGGATCCCATCATTAATGAGAAGGATCTTATTTGACTCTCTACTAATTGATGAAAAATAAAATAGGCAAGTCTTTGCCTTCAAGAAGCAATCTATACAAAATAGAAAACTAATTAAGATAAATAGAATCCTAATTAATGCTATATTTGACCATGCTTGATGCTTCTTGGACCTTCTAAATGGATCCTCATTTTACTATTCACTTCCATAAACATGCTTGGGCTCTTTAGACATCCATTTGGACTTAAATAAGGTTTTTTTTTTTGTTAAGATTGAATCAGGTTGAATCACATTTTGAAACTCCTATGGTTCATCACACAATCCTTTTGGGTTAGAATCCTCCATACTATTTGTATTGGGCCTTAAAAAATGTGAGAATTGAGTTCAAAGCCTGTACAACAATAATTCATGCCATTATGGCTTTGGTGGTGCTGTGTCATGTGTCATGTGTCATGTCAAGCTCCACATATATAGTTGTCCATGTCATCATCTAACCAATAATCCATGTCTTCCACAATGTAAGCTCTCAATAGTCTCTTTGAACATCTTGGAAAGCTTGTTGAGCCTCTAATTGAATGAGTGTTTGTTGGGCTTTATGTCTGTCATCAAGTTAAATGCCTCTTGGTATGCTATCACATTTTCATCACAATCTCTAGATTCATCACAAGCTAATAGTGAGACAAATTTCAAAAAGAAAGTAAGAATATATGATATCAATTCAATTTATAATTTTATTAAGCATAAATATACCAATTCACATTCCAGAACAAATCAAAACCATATCAAGTCTCAAAATCCAGATGAAAGAAATACATAAAAAGTTGAAATTATTTAACACAAAATCTAGAGAAAAATCAACCAGTGAGATGCACTGGTATGAATGGGTAGCTCTATATGCCGCAAAAACATGTTGAAGCACTACAGAATGGTTGTATACTTTTAATAAAGTAATCTTTCAAATAGTTTTAATATTCACAAAACACAAATTGGTTCAAATTGAACTTCACATATATTTTGATAATGTTTATAAATAACATATAAAGTTGTGTTTCTTAAGTTTCTAATAAAATATCAATATTTTAAAACTTTGGTTGTCACATATTCAAGATCCATAAATGAATACAATTATAAAAGGAAATAATTAACATTGTAGAGGTTTTGATCTTGACTCATATTTATTGTCATGAGAAAAGAGAATGGAGTTAAAAATTGTCATGTGTACACGTTGAATTGTAAGATTGAGTCCAATGGTATAAATAAAATTTGAAACACGGTGAATTAAAACCTTGTTAACTTCAATAGATCTTAACCCTATCAATAATAAAATAAATTGGATATCATTGTATAAACCCATCATCTTTGGGTTCAACTAACAAAAGGTAAAACATGCGATTATTTAGAGCGTATTTAAATTATAGGGAGTACTACTTTATTGTAATTCTAGTCGTGATGTTTGGAAAAATATCTTAACTTTTAGGTGCCTAAATTTATGTCTAAGAGTAATAGATAATTCGCCTTACCCGACATTAATATTATTTAAAAAAAAATTTATCCTACTCTTAAATTATAAGTAAGTCTAATTTATTTTTAAAAATTTTTTATACCAATTTTTGTTTGTTTTGACTAAATTTGTTAATTTAGAAGTGTTGGATGGGACCAGATAACTTCTCCTGTGTTTAGTCTCTCTAAATGGCGTAAGTAGCTTTTTCAGTATGTGTCTCGTCCCGTCAAAGATGTCTTATAACCCGGGCATGACAGGACAATCAGGATACGTCTGAGATGATCTGTCCCATCCTAAGGACGTCTTAATCTCTCATTGCACAAAACACACTGGCAGCTTTTCACCTGCATCCTTCTCTACTTTCACCTGCATCCTTCTCTACTGTACTGTGCTGTTAAAACATCATGTTCTTCTTCATTCACATGTACAGTAATTGCAATTGCAAAATAGAACATCACCTTCCCATTCTTTCATGCCGTAACATAAACGCATATTCTAATATCAAGATTCTTTTTCATGGCCCCACCCGTCATATTTTGGTTTTGAACATGATCGATGCAAGAAAAGTTTGAATTTCTTTGTTTATTGTTTTAAATGAAGCTTGAATTTAAGCGTACCGGATATATAAATATGATCTGCACGTTAAATGATAAATTATAGGGAAAATATAGACTATTTAAAATTTAAAAATATAAAAAAAATCTATAAATTTAGAAAAAGATAGATTAGACAGGAGGTCTAATATATCATTTTTAAATTACTGTGCACAGTTACAAATATTATTATGGGGAGTTGTAAATACCATTAGTAGAGTTATAAATACCATTATAGGAATTCAAATATAACTAGTAGAGTTGTAAATACTATTAAAAAAGTTACAAATACTATTACAAGAGTTACAAATATTATTGACAGAGTTGTAAAAAGTACAATTTCGTTTTTTATTTGTAACTCTGTCAATAGTATTTGCAACTCCCATAATGATATTTGTAACTCTCATAATAGTATTTGTAATTGTGTAAAATAATTTCTAAATGACAGATTAAGCCTCCTGCTTAATCTATCTTTTTTTAAATTTATAGGTCTTTTTTATTTTTTTAAATTTTAAATATTTATAACAATCGCAATTCCATTAAAAACATAGCATTTGGGCCTAAACGTGTAGACCCCCATATCTCACATTATTTATAAATAAAATAATAAAAATAAATTAAAATATACCTATAAACCCTATGATGAGACTAGGTTGTCGCTCTCTCTCTCTATTTTGTTTTTGTCAAGCTTCTGTCTTGTTTTGCATTTTTTGTATGCCGGACCTATACCATCCCCTTGTGATGGGCACAATGACTGGGGCGCTAGGACGGAGTCTCTTTAAACAGTATATCTTAATAACAGTACATCTTAGTGTGTGTTTGGGACAGCTTTTCAAAATGGATTCTGGGGCAAAATCGCGGTTTGAAAATTTTTTACACAAACAATAATTTTTGTTGAGAATTAATTTTGGATAAAACCTCGGTTTAAAACCTAGGTTTTGAATAAGCCACTGAAAATAGCTTTTTCTTTGAAACCTAGGTTTTGGATTATCCAATTACTATTATACCCTTACTTTTTCTTACACCCTCTCTCTTCTTTTCTCTCTTTTTTCTATCATCTCTCCTCTCTCTTCTCTTATCTCTCTTTTTCTCTTTCCTCTCTCCTCTCTTATCTCTCTTTTTCTCTCTCCTCTCTCCTCTCTATACTCTCTCCTCTTTCTTCTCTATCATCTTTCATCTCTGTTACTTTTAATCATATCATACCCTTTTTAGTAATTTACCAATATAAAAAGTGATTCTACTACTAATCATCCAAACATCTTTATTCCTAAAATCTATTCTTCCTAAAATCTATTTTACCTAAAATCTATTCTCCAGAATCTATTCTTCCCAAAATTTATTCTCCAAAAGCTAATCCAAACACACCCTTAGTTATAAACACGATTAACAAGCCATTTTTATTAAAAGTTGATTTTAGATAAAAAATTTAGATTAAAACTATAATTTTAAAAAACTACTGAAAATAATTTTTAGAATAGTAAAAATTATTATAAACTATCTAATTATTATTTTATTTCTATTTTTTTTATATACTTTCTCTTATTTCCTCTCTCTTCTCTATTATCTCCATCTCTCTTCTCTTATCTCTCTTTTCTATCCTATCTCCTATCTCCTATCTCCTCTCTCTTCTCTACACTTTCTCCTCTCTCCTCTTTCTTCTTTATATCTCTCCTCTCTCTTACTTTAATCAAATCATACTATTTTTAGTAATTTATCAATATTAAAAATGATTCTGCTACTAATCATCTAAATATCTCCATTTCTAAAATCTATTCTTTCCAGAATATATTTACCAAAAGCTAATACAAATATGCACTAAGTCCCTTACCCAATTTGTTAAGTTGAAAAACCTGGAGTTTAAATTGAAGAATTCAATTGAATGAATGTTGTCAATTGAGTTACGTTTTGGTGACACGTGTATTGCATAGGTACGTTAAATTTAATAAAAAACACATAATATAATATAGGTACAAAATTCAATTTAGTGAAAAATGGTAGCATGCCAAAATAATTATGTTGAGCACAAAAATCAATTACTACTACTAATAAATTCGAAAGGCATGCAGGGCACAAAAAATAAAAGTGTATATCTTGTTTTAAGTAAAAATGTTTTTGTGCCATTATGTTGTTATTAAACCACTCTTTGTTAGTGGGTTTATTAATTTATTTACTTAAACTTCGTTTAATTTAAGCAAAAAAAATCTAAATTTCTATCAAGATACGCAAGGCTAAGGCTAGTAACTATTAAATCAAATGGAGTTATTGTAATTTCTGAAGTTTAAGTTAGATGGAAAATTCACAATTATATGATATTTTGTGAAACAAAATATTGAATCAGTTGAGCTTATAGTCAGTCAGCCTCTAACATCACAAAATAGAACTGGGAATTTAGTAGAAATAGTTCTATATTAAGCAAGCTCAAGCTTTGACTTTTGTTGATGATTATTACAGAAAAAGGTTATTACTTGGAATTGCCTTCTACACATAATGAAAGACAAAGAAAAATGAAAAGGCACAATCATAGCTCATGGGATTAGAATATTAAGCGCTTAATTGATCCCATATATTGAACTTATTTTTATTATTTTTTTATTTTTTAGTTACATGAGAGAGCTACAACCCAAAAATAAAAAAAATTAGATTAGTGAGAAATTAAATCCTAGACACAAAGGCAATAGATTTATTAATGTTGCATATGGGCATAATTGGTGCACTCATTTAAGCTTTAGTTGGTGATTATGAAGGCCAGACATACATTAAAGAATTTTAGCTCGGACCTGCACAGGTGGCACGAGTGAGAATAATGTAGAATAAAAGTATGAATTGAGAATTGATACATGTAAATTTCTATAATTTTGAAGGGGGTGATAATAAAATAATTTAAAGAGAAGCAAAATTCATGGTTTCAAATTAAATTTTACCAATGAGTGGGTAGACAAAAAACCTTTCTTTATGTATATGTGAGGATAAGTTAATTTATTATTATTGATAGTTTTGTTATCTAAATGAATAATAAAAATTAGTAATTTCATTTCACGGAAAAATCTAATTATTCGTCTAAATTTAGATTTTTAAATGATACCAGATATAATATTTATCATATATGAAAATGCATTTTTATTGATTTAGATTTGACTTAATTTAAATTCAAAATTTCAAATGAATATGATAAAAATAATAATTTATATTTAAAATGGATTATTTAGAGCTTATTATCACTTTGAGACTGCAAATCTACAATAAAACATATTTATTATACATTTGACCAAAGTAAAACCTTAAGTTTTAAAATTTTTAAACAAAGTTTCGCATTTTCTTTCATGAAATATTAAATTTTAGAAATATCAATTTATTAACTTATTGATTATTGATATATACACCATTATAAAATATATACATTTTTCATCCGTGGTTTTGATTTTTCCTTATAATACACGTCAGATGTCAGACACGTATCTTGTCTAGTCCAGAACTTGTGTGATGCCCGTGCATGAATGGTCAAATCTTTATGTTAAGAATGAATAGTTGAATCATTAGGGAACGAAAAAGTCAATAGACTGTGAATAGTCGGGCCCCTAGTTGCAAATTTTAGATTTTAGATTTTAGATATATTATATCATATTTAAATAAAATAGATATAAATTTTAAATACACTATAAAAATATATAATTTAACATAAATAATATAAAATTTTTTATGATAAAATAGATATAGATTTTACATTTAGATATATTAGATTGTATCTATAGATATTTTATATATATCTAATTTATTTTATATATTTTTTTTCTAAATTTAATATCTAATTATGATGATAAAAAAATATTATTTTAATAAAATATACTTTTATAATTTTATTTTGTAAGAGATATTAGAAAATAAAAGAAATAAAATGAGAGTAAAAAAAGAAAAGCGTAAGAATTTCAAGATGATATATTTAATTATAATTTTTTTTAAGGCTTGACCTATTTCCACTGTATCGCAAAAATACTCTAACCACCGTGTGTAGTATCTTTAATTTTTTATATTTTAAGGACCAAACTATAGCATATAGAATCACTTTTAAAGTCATTGAAATCAAATTATACAATCTGAAATGTTACCCTCTTGAGTACTACTATGTAATTAATTTTAGAAAAATCGAAACAAAGTGATTTAAGTTACTACGTGAAGCTAACTTAAGTCTCTTTTAGAAAAAAAAATAAGCTGTTAACCATGCTTGTTGAACCTGGCTGTATCCCTTAAGAGAGGTGAATTGGGTGATTTTAAAACTTTTGAAAACTCTAAAAATATTTAAAACAAATTTAAAGAGTAGCTTTAGAATGATATCACTGAATGAATAAGTTAATGAAAAAATATTGTACAAGACAATTTATACTAGTTCGACTCAATCCACTTGGACTACGTCCAGTCTCTAGAGAGCTCTTTTGAGGGTTCCACTATACTCTAATATTCAGTGGACTCTTAGTACCTTAGTACAGTTAATGTGTGAATACCTCACACTCCCCTTACAACAACCTATAAGATTTTTCCAGTGAGAATCTCTCTCACCCCGTCTTACACTCATAAGGTTATAATCCACTCAAGAGATCACACTATTGAGCAATCTTAAAAATAATTGATTTAAAGATATTTCTTTCTCAGAAGAGTGGATAAGCTAATCACTTAAACTCACTATCTAAGTTTCTCTCTTCTAATGAACATGTATGCTCTGAACCAACAGAAAAGAAATAGAGTAAAACAGAGATCTAATGAATATGATCAAAATGCATAATAAGCTTTTCTTGTTCAGTCTCCCAACTTCTTCATCTTTTTCACTTTGACTTCTTTCTTTTATACTTCGTCTTCATAACTCTGTTAAAGCAGTCGTTGAGATAGCCGTTGTCAGATATAGCCGTTGTCAGATATAGCCGTTATTGCTAACGTATGCATCTGATGCTTTTTGCTCTGTGATCATTTTTTTTAATTGATTATGCAAATGATCTTAAAATATACTTTAGTAATGATATATAATCAATGTAAGCATATAGCAAATGTTTCCAAATACTTTAGTATTAAAGATCAAAGTATGATAAAGTCTGATTGTTCGCAAAATGGCTTGACTTATCGAAGGGCTTACCGAATAACACTCTTATCGAAAAGGTCTTTGATAAATTGATGAACAAATACATTTGAAACAGTTAAAAACTCATCGAGCAATTCTTCGATAATCAGCCTTATCGAAAAAGACTTTAATAAATCTTAGATGAATTGTAAACAGATAGTTCATGATTTATTGAATAGGTTTGGATAAATGTCCTTATGATAAACTCTTTGAAAAATATTCTTTCTAAACATATATTTTAAAACTTATCGATATATTTCACAATACATCATTTATCGAAGTTGTTGTGAATATAAAGCTCAACAAAAAATATCCATATATATTTTATCTGAAATATGAATATGTTTTTGGATACATACATTGATCCATATGCAAACCCTATATATAAACAAAACATACTATCATACGAAACCTATAACATAACAGATGGGACTTGGACCGAAGGCCCAATACCAATTTCTAACACTCCCCCTCAAGTTGGGGGCTAAATATATTTATTGATCCATATGCAAACCCTATATATAAACAAAACATACTATCATATGAAACCTATAACATAACAGATGGGACTTGGACCGAAGGCCCAATACCAATTTCTAACACTCCCCCTCAAGTTGGGGGCTAAATATATTTATTGCTCCCAGCTTGTGAAGCAGTTTTAACTGTACATTTCTTCCTATTGACTTAGTCAGGATATCAGCTTCTTGATCTTCTGACTTTGTATATACTAACTTGATCAATTTATCTTGAAGTTTTTCTCGAACAAAATCATGCCATCTATCCCCTACATACATACATCACATAAGTCATGTCGCAACATAAATTACAATAAATCATGCCATCTATCCCCTAACTCCTCTTCTTGCATCTTCATCTTCTTCCATCTTTGAAGAACCTGTTGGTGTTGGGGTGACATGGAGGGGGTGATATTTCTGGGAAAATCTCAGTAGCAAACGGAAACCATACAATGTATGCAACTACATGCTTGATGTTACTATGTGTGCACTTAATGATCATACTTGCATAATGATAACTTACATGCTTCCATGTCCCTTAATTATAATATATGGCCATAGCATAAAAAGAAACAGAGCATCACTTAATCATACATGCTTCACATCATCAAAGTAAGCAAACATCACATAAAACATCTAAGCAACATAAGCATACAAGTAGGTAAGTTCACTACCTTATACTCCTTGCCTTCCTTATCCTTTTCCTTTACCTCTTGCTTCCTATTTCTCTTTGATGTGTAGCTTCCCTCTTTGAGCACACAAACCAAATCCTAACATTGCATTTTCATTCATTCATTACAATCTCAATTCACTAACATTTTATAACTTTAAACTCAATTAACCACTCAACCCCTAACTTTCTCTATTTGTGGTTAATTGCCTTATCCTTTAAACTAACTTACATCTTAACTTTACCCTGCACAATTTTGCCTTTTGAATCCATTTATGGACTTAGAATGTTGAAATTCCAACTTTTTCATCAAGTCTAGACAGAACTGAAAAGAAACATATTATTCTTTCAAAAATTTTTATTTTGATTCCAATGCTTCCAATACTTATTCCCCTACTTTATCCCACATAATTTTTCATTTTAAAACCATTGGAAGCATCAAAATCATGAAATTCCAATCACTGTTCATACGTGTGAAGAGTAACAGAGAAGAATTCCAAAAACTACAACTTTCAATTCCAATGCTTCCAACGTTCAAAACCTATCCAATCCTACACAAAATCATCATAAATTCAATGGAAGCATTAGATAATTGAAATTCCATCTCGCTCTATCATGAACAGTGCAGACCGAAAGGTTTCCTTCTTGGCAAAGTCAAGAATATCAACTTGATTCAACAACCAATCATCTAACTTGCTTGTTTAAGCTTTAATCTCATAACTCTAACTTTAATTTCTTCTTTCTTCTTTCATCTAAGGTTTTGGACAGCATATACACCTTAGAGAAAACTCAACTTTCTTCCATGAAAACCCTAAGTTCAAGCTCCCAAATTAGAGGCAATTAAGCTAGGATAGATTGCGTTGCTTACCTTTAATCTCTAACTAGCTTGAACTTTGAACCTTGGATTCTTCTTTGTCTTAGCTTGAGTTTCCATTTTGACATAGCCTCCCCAAGCATTCCATGAGCTACGGTTTATGCAGAAAATATGGGGGTATTTATAGAAAAATTTCATAGAAAATGGATGGCCAAGATCACTTTGTGCACTATTTGATCTAATAGCTCACATTTGCTCTTGGATTAGCTTGCCCTAGAAGCTTCTTTATGACATCATCCATGACATCATCAAGGGACACCTCATATGTCCATGTGGCGAAATTGCAAAGGGAGGAAACATTTGAAAAAATTTTAATCCAATCTAGTACCGGCTCAATCCGATTCCTAAAAAAACAGACTATTTTATGAATCTAATTTTTTTGAGATTCCATAATATGCTTTCTGATCTTAAATCCAGTATCTGGAGTCTTTCTACCATTGACATTCTTGTACTGGGTCTAAACTTAATCACAGATCCCTTGGCAAATTACCAAAACGCCCCTTAGTTCTTCTTTATTTACTTTAATATCTCAAGGGCATTATCGTCTTTTCACACCTCATCAGAGTATTATCTAACCTTAGTCAACTATTCTGGGAACTCTCCTTGACTTTCTAACCTTAGTCAAATGACCAAAATGCCCTTTCGTCTATCTCTGGCTCAATGACAGAACACAGTGGTATACTCAGTGGTATTTTTGTAATTTTATATTTTCTTTTTGGTCTTTATTAGCCCTGACCCACATACTTATCTAAAAATATTATTGGGCCTATAAGGCACCATTTTGGGCCTTCTACATGATCCACAGCCTTCATAGGCTCAACTCCCAAGAAATTCCCCGAAAAATATTTATCGGGTGTTTTATTCCATTGTAAATTCTATTATAAATTCTACATGACTCATTTTTGAGTTCTGTCAGTTTCATAAATTCTCATATTAATTATAAGAATTTACTACCAAATTTTATTTGAGTATGAGGTCCAGAGGATACTCTATTAATTTTTCTATTTAAAAATTAATATCAATTTTCCTTTCTTTAAAAATTAATATCAATTTTTTAGGACCTCAAATCAAAATTCTTTGTTGCGTCAAACTGATCAGAATAATTTTCTCTATTTACTGGAAAAATTTGGGACTGAACTGATTCTGGGCATTTTTGGGCTATTTTCGGCTCAACTTTCCATGTTTACCATTTTACACTTGAACTTTTAAAAATTATACTTTAGGCCCTCAACTTTTCATAATTACACTTAATGGCCCAAAGTTTATGTCTACTTCCATTTTGTACTATGGAACTTTTAGAATTTTCACTTTAGTCCCTCTTCTTTACACACTTGTCTAATTATTATATTTTCTTTCTATTTATCGTCACAATCCCTTCCAAACCTCTTTCCTCTATCAATTTTATACAGATAAAAAAAAATTGGGATATGACAAAATCACAAACTAGGCATAGAAGGAGTTAGCTAGTGTAAGGAACATGAGCCCCCTATTGATGGCAGTTCAGTTTGGACTGAAGGAAATCAGAGTTCTGATGCATTCTTATTTATGTGTAGTGTTTTTTGTTGATGACTACAATAAAAGGTATTGGTTTTCTGTCATTGATTTGCACTAAAATTTTTGTGAGTTTCTTATTCATTTCGTACAATTTATTTTCATTAGGTGAGGTTTGCATTTGTTAGTTCTCTTCTGCAACAAGGGTTTTCTAGAACCCTACTTTTAGTGAATTACTTTCGGTCAGGCGAACAATGATGGCATTGTCCCAAAGAGGTCTTAGGAGCAGGATGGTTGAAATATGGCGGTTATATTTTGGTTGATTTGTTCTTTTCTGCTATCTGTATTAGGAGCCAACTTGTATTCTTGGCCCTTCAGCTTTTTGTGTTTGGTTTGTTGTCCAAAACATGTTTATTTCAGTTTTATCAACTGTTCCCAATGATGAAAGGTGTATGCATCACTTTTTGTAAACCTGGATTTAAATTAGAATAAATCAGTTCCTTCCCCAAAGTGCAAGACAACGGTTCATGTTTTTATTATGTTTTACAAGACCGAATGAATTATATGTATAAAAGTTCTATGCCAAAATCAAAGATCACATTTTTTTAGTGATATCTAAACTACATACCTAAGAATCTGAAAGTCAATACAAATATTCTTATACATATACTGTAACATCCCAATTTTCAGGCCTAGAGATGCAGAGATAGCCTAAGATTGAGAGGCTACTAGACCCCTTTTTAGCAGAAGTTCCAGAGGAACGTAAAGAGTTTCAGGGATTGAGCTACGAGTAAGTAAAGGTACGGGGACTTATGTGTAAACAGTGGAAGTCCCAAGGGGTAAATGGCCATTTGGGGATGATGTAAAGGTCGAAGGTTCAAGAGTTGACCAGTTAGGTCGCGATGATAGACACTTTGGTCGCGACGATAGTGTATTATGGTTGCGACTAATATTGGCAGAGAGGCTTGGTCGTGACGAATATGTATGTGGTGTCGCGACTAATGAGTAGAATGAGCCTGGTTGCGACTAAAAAGTGATGTGGTCGCGACTAAAGGATGTTGTGGTTGCGACTAGAGAGTGCTGTGGTCGCGACTAATGAACACAGAAGGTGTTAAGTCGCGATGAGATGATGGCTAGGTCGCGACTAGTGACTAAAGTAGTGCCAAGCGTATGGGCCATGAGTTGAGAAGGTCCAAAAGAGATAGTTACCCGGTTAGAGATAGACCGGAGGCAGGAGGCCAGATACAGGAAAGGTTATCTGGAAACCATGAGGTGGACTGATAAGGTATCCTCATGGGACCCACAAGATGCCACATGGCATTAGAGTAGTGATTGGTGACCTTTCAGTAGAGTAAAGTTACTCGGTTGGCACGAGAACCGAGGAGGTGATCAGATAAGTCTGAGACTTATCTGGATAGTATTGGGAAGCGTGCAAGGTCTCTTCCAGGTGCCACATGGCTTTAGTCTGGAAGAAACCAGATAAAGCTGAGGACACGCATTATGAGGCAAGACACTGGACCGGTGAGTCAGCCTGCTGAGTCAGTATGCTAAGGTGTCCAGGAATTATGACATGTGATAAATGTGGAAAATATGCTGCTGAGGTGTCCCGGTGAGGTGTCCCGATGATGTAGTAAAGGAGGAATTAAGGAAAATAGGAAAATCCAGGACCGCAGGATCAGAGTTCATATAAACTATGAAAATGCCATTGGAGGAGGTTATAAATACCCCCCCTCCATTTCATTTGGCATTCACCCATGAAGAGGAGAAGGGAGAGAAAGAAGAGAGAGAAGGAGAAGGAAAGGAAGAGAGAAAGGAGGAAAGGAAGAAAGGAAGTTCTGGCGGAGCTGGAAGCAGAATAGAGATAGTAAGGTTATGCTAAGCTAGCCAGGTAGTAACTAATCCTAGCTTTTATGTAATGGCTTTGTGATTTGTTGTGCTATTGTTTGGTTGGATTGTTGTCTTATATGTTATGTCTGAAGCTCTGCTGTAATGCTATGATCATATGTTATTAAGCATGGAAGCATGCAGCATACTTATCTGTACACAATCACAAGCAAGCACTGTCACACTGCATTACATATATTGTTATGATTGTTGCTACTGAGATTCCCCCGAATCTCATCCCCATACATAACCCATTACAGGGAGGTTATGCTGAAGTGGATTTTGAGAATGCTAAGAGACGCCATTATGCTGCCGAAGTAAAGACTGAACATCAGTATATGATAAGTACTGTGTACGTATGTGCTGTCTAAGGAGGCTAGAAGTGAGTGGACCTAGCCAGTTCATCTAGTCTTTCCTGGGTACTACGTAGAATGGTAGTTCTTATGAGAGAATTACCGAATCAGTATAGTTCAGTTCTTTGTACAGATGAAGCGTAGCGGTTGTGCTGCCGGAGTTTAGGCAGAAAAAGATGTAATAAAGATAAAAAGATTATGTATATGTCTTGTTGTGTATGCCATGCTGTATGACATTTTGTTATTCAATGATAAATATTGTTTGGCATATTCAATTTATGTATGGTAAATTAAGGGGAAATTCGCAGGTCCTGAGGCAGCAGTGTTCTGACCTCAGTTTGGCCTAGTAACGGAGGAGTCTGGCCACAAGATTTAGTGAGCCGGTAGTACACATCTGGGGCATTCCGTGGATAGGTAATAAGCCTCATTTGGATGTGTATAATGAGAGAAACCAATTCTCAAAGTAAAGGTTCAGAATAAGGAACTTAGGAGTAAAAGTTCAATCTCTGGACTTAAGTTAAGCTAATATTGCTTCCGCAAGTGTACTCTGAGGAGTATAAAGGAGGATGTTTCATATATCTACTCTATCAGTGCGATACAGTTAATCAACTGTTACTATTATCCAGTGGGTATTAAAAATATTTTTTTATGAACATATGGTTATTAACTGAGTATAAGTTTCATGAAGTACATGCATCAAAATATTGGTGTTACTTAATGCAGGTGAAGATGGTCAATTAATAAAGTCACAACAAAGTATATGATATATTCTTTAATGGTTAAGTTTAAAACATCATACTCTAAATATTTCAGTTTTGTGGTTCGTATTCTTTTGTTTGGCAAAATTATATCATTTATGGTTTAATGGGAAATGAGGTGCCTTCACTATATTTAAGGGATTCATTACTGCATTGTGATCAATATTGGTTGAGCTTCAAACCACACTTTATCAGAAAATACGACCTTGAAGCTCATTAATGTCTAAGTCTTTCGCCAACATAATTCCTCAATTCACAGGACCTACACTGCCACTAGATATTAAAATCAATTCATTTACTCCGTTCTCCAAGATACTAATCCTATGGTGCACACTGTGTCAATAGCCTTAGATTACTATGACAATGGATTGTCTTAAGTGGATAACGATGGCTATAGGGTGTTTTTTTGGTATGGCTACTATTGAGATATTATAATTATAATATTCTTATAGTATGCATGGCAATAAACCTATCAAATAAGTTGGCTATTGGTTTGCATTTACCTTTGTTTTGGATAATATCAGTGTGTATTTTGATGTTAGTCTTTCAAAGTGCCTTATATAGTATTTAGTTAAGGTTGTGTATTGTTTTGCTGTCAGATGATTATGACTAGCCTAATATAATCATTTTCCTCTGTGTATATCAATACTATTATCAAACCTACAAGATATTAGTTTGCTTTATGGTTTTTCAAATTAAATCAGTGTAAATTTGTGCATTCGAGTGTGTGAGAGATGTCCCTCACATCTTATCACAGGGGTGGAGTGAACTTTTAGCCAACTCTACCAGCATAGTTAGCCTAATGTAATCGAAATTCTTGATGCTCTTCAGTAACCAAAACAAATCAACATACTTTGCTCTTCTTCTACTGTCAATATCAATAGCTATAGAAAATTAGCAGGACATTGGGTTGCTTCATATATTTATCCAATGACAGGAGTTTAATTTTTGGTTTTCCACTGTATAAGAACATTCATTCCCATCTCATGATAGATTTGGAGTGAACTTTCAACCAACTTCATTTGTTTGCTCTATATTTTGTCTGATAACATCACTCTAAATATTGGTTTTGACCTGTCAAATAATCTTTATTCATAGATCCTCATAGCATTGGACTAAATTTTTAGTCACCTCTATAGGTTTATCACAGCATAATCTAATTTCCTTATTTTATGCAGCTCAATAACCACATAAAATCAGTTTAATATAATCTACTTCCAGTACGCATATTAGTAACCAAAACTGGTTAGTAGGATTTTTTTATTTATGTTTTTTTATAACAGTAGTGTAAATTTTTAAGTTGAGCTATCAAAGCACAATACCAAATGGATCATTGTAGATATGGAAGGATTTCCCAGTCACCTCCATAAGAACATCATAGCCTATTGTAAGTTCATCTTTCAATGCATATCAATAGGCACTAGGTTGATAATGAGGGTTGTAGGGTTGAATTTTGACTAGATTTCAGGCCCAGAAGCTCAAGAGTGAATCTAAATACTTCATTTGGGACAAGCCTTTTCTGTGGAGGTTATGCTCAGACCAAGTATTGAGACAATGTGTCCTAGACCAAGATCACAAATCAGTTTTAGAAGCATGTCATTCATGGGTTTGTTATGGCCATTTTGGGGGGAAGAGGACTGCACGTAGGGTCCTTGAATCTGATTTTTATTGGCCATCTCTTTTTAAAGATACTTTTGAGTTTTGTAGAGCTTGTGATAGGTGCCAAAGATTTGGCGGGATTACTAAAAGGCATGAGATGCCCCAACAACCGATTCTATTCTGTGAGATTTTTGATGTTTGGGGAATTGATTTCATGGGACCTTTTCCACCTTCAGCAGGGTTTCATTACATTTTATTGGCTATAGACTATTTGTCTAGGTGGGTAGAGGTTATCCCTACAAGACTAGATGATGCCCAAACAGTCTCCAAGTTTCTAAGGTCTCGCATCTTTAGTAGATTTGGAGTACCGAAGGTAGTAATCAGTGATCAAGGCACCCATTTTTGCAATAAGTTAATAAATAGCTTATTGGAAAAATATGGTGTAACTCATAAAGTCTCAACCCCATACCACCCTCAAACCAAATGGTCTAGCAGAGGTTTCCAATAGGGAGATAAGGCATATTTTAGAAAAGATTATTAAACCATCTAATAAGGATTGGAACTTGAGACTTGACGATGCTTTATGGGCCTATAGGACAGCTTTTAAAACCCCTCTCGGCATGTCCCTTTATAGGATAATTTTTGGGAAAGCTTGCCACATACCTGTGGAGATAGAGCACAAGACATTCTGGGCTATGAAGGCTTGCAATGAGGACCTGGTCGAAGCCAGTTCAGAGCGATTCTTGCAGATTTAAGAGCTAGAAGAGATTAGATTGGATGCCTATAGTAGCTCTGAGATCTATAAAAAAAGGTCAAAGGCATTCCATGATGCCCACATCCTGAGGAAGAGATTTAAGGAAGGTGATAGGGTGTTGAGATACCAAGCTAGGTTTAAGTTCAAACATGGCAAATTCAAAACTAGTTGGGATGGACCTTACACAATTGTCAAAGTCCATGACTTTGGGATGATTGAGTTGAAAGAGGAGGTGACGGGCAAAATCTTCCAAGCAAATCGCCACCTCTTGAAACTTTATGAGGAATCCGTTTTCCCAGCTTGAGGCCAGGTTGTCCCTTTCCTATCTCTTACCTTTTGCAAGTTCCTCCAATGCTATTTGTTTGATATGTTGGTTTGATGATTGGAAAGGGATGATTCAATAGGATAGTGTTTATTTTCACTTTATTTCTATTTATTTTTGGTTCATTTTTATTTTGCATAACACTCCAGTGCCATCCATGCTTTGTTTATCTGTTGCTTCTACCTTGAGCTGTTTACAAACTCAATTTCATGCTATAGCTTACCCATCATGTCATCTTTGCCTTATTTGTATTACTCTGTATGAATGGAATGTGACTGTGAGCTTCCTTATCAAATTTGCATTGAGTATATATTTGCCTGCTGTGTTGAAGCTAGTTGACCTTATATAGTTCTATGATTTCCATATCCTTGTTGACAGTGAGGACACTGTCAAGTTTAAGTGTGAGGGAGTTGTTCTTGTTTCTGTGTTGATTAATGTAAAAATTCTTCAATAAATCCAATCTTTCATCTCAAAGTTTTTGGTTTTTGATCTCAATGTGTGATAAATTACTAAAAATTAGACCCCCATTCTAAACTGTTTTGTAGTTAGCTGACAAAATCTTATCTATAAGAGATGCTTTGGGTTTTGAAAACTATCACATGGTAGTCTCTGTGAACTATGGTCGCGACTTTCACTGTTTTAACCATGACCTAGAATGGAATTTTGGACTTAATATGCTCTCTGTGTTATTCAGTCGCGACGCTAGTGTCTTTAGGTCGCGATTACAACTCTCTGTGAATTTACGTCGTGACAGGAACCTTTTCTAGTCGCGACCTTGATTGTTTTGGGTCGCGACCTGAGTGCGCAAATGTCCAAATACCTTCTCTTTGCTTTGTGCAATGCTGTGTAGAAGGAATCCTTTTGAGCTACTAAGGTTCTTTATAAATGTTTCATTACCCCTTGCTCTTTAACCTCTTGCATAAAAAGTTTACAGAAACCATCTTCATACTTGAATTTTTTGTTTACATTTCTTGGAAATTGAATTGGAAACACTTAAGTTGTTACTGTTAGATTTAGGATTATAACATGATTCTAAGTGATTACTTTGAAACTTTTAATCATCATTTAAGAGGGTTTTCAATTGTGATAAGTGTTTTAATGCCTAGCGAATGAAGAACAGTGCTTGAGACTTTAGCTTATGAGCAATTTAGATAAAAACCTTAATTGGAAGGATTTTCGGCCTTAATTCCTATATTGAGTGATTATTCAATTGGGTTATATCCTCTAGAACTTGTCTTGGCTCTGAGTTGAGAATTACTTGCGTATTTATGTTATTAAAAATGATAGAGGCATTCATTTCTAAACCCTTTTATCCCAAACACAAGCCCGCCACATATTATATCCGTAGTTACCCCCTTTGAGCCCATCACTTTTCTTTTTCCACAATAGAAAGTTATTATGCATGAACATCTTTTCATAATAAACTTGTTATTCATGTCAAAACTTATTATTATTGTGATGTTGTGCTACACCTTCCATGTATAAGGTGCCAAATAAAAAGAAGAGAAAAGAGCATATTGCACGAAAAAAAAGAGTGCAAGAAAAAAATTGAAGAAAGAAACAATGAAAAGAAAAAAAAAGAAAAGAGAAGTGAAGAAGGAACTATTATCAACTCCTATTAGCACAATTATCACTTATACATCTTGGAAGACATGAATTCATGCTACATATTCTCTATTTAATGCATATAGTACTTTCTACCCTTCATATTCCATTCCACGTGGAATATCTCCATCATTTCACCCCTAAAAGATCTCTTGATTCTTTGCATAAATGTTATGTAATACCCCAATTTTCAGGCCCAGAGACTCAGAAAGTGAGCCTGAAATAGATAGACTATCAGACTCCTTTGAACAGAAGTCCTAAAAACATACAGAGGGTTTTTAGGGACTAAACTGCAAATAAGTCAAAGATCAAGGACTTATAGGTAAATAGTGAAAGTCCCTAAAGATATAGTGGCTATTTATGCAAGGAAAGGGGTTAAATTACAAAAGAAAGAAAATGTAGGGACTTAGATGTAATTATGAAAAAGTTTAAGCCAAAAAGAAAAGTAGACAAAAAGGTGGGGTCCTTAAGTGTAATTTTTGCCAAATAAAAAGGGATTTAATTATAAAGAAGAAAAGTTTCCCGGGGCTAAAGTATAATTAAAGAAAGTCAGGCCGGAAGTGGTTTGCACTGCCCGACAGTATTTCAGTCCCAAATTCTACCAGAAGGTAGGGCAAGGGACGCCGGGTAACCCAGCCTAATACCGGAATTTTTGAAGACTCCAGATAGCCAGAAATGGACTCATCGTCCAAAACTTATAAAAATTCCTACCGGATATCCTAGATCTCAGATATAAGTGAGAAAATACAGGATGATGCGCCTTTATGGGGCGGATGTCAAGAAACTGACAGAATACCGATAGGAGGTCTGTAGAAAGATTTATTCACAAAATAGCAAATACAGACGTGAGTGTGAGGCCTCCGGGGATCCGGGTAGGAGATTTATCGGTATTTTTAAAGGGGCTGAATGAGATTGGATGACCTCGGTCAGATGACCATTATGACCCACAGGGATGCCTGAACACAGTAGGACACTGTATCTGGGAAAAGGAGCCGGTGTCCGGAAAGGTGTATAATCGGTAAATAATAATTAAAATATTTGGTGAACTGTGACAGAGGAAGATTCCTCGTAATACGTGCCATATAGTTAATGGACCCAGGAAGCCCAAAAAATGGCGCCATTAGAGTCCCAATAAGGCTCTTGGACTGATAGGTGGGCCAGTGTCCAGCAGAACCCTGGAAAAGTGCGAAATTACGAAAATGCCCCTGTGTTGTACAAAAAGGGCAGTAGATGAATGAAGGGCATTCTGGTCATTCTGGATAGGCCCAGAGGTCAAGACATGTCTAAATAAGGTTGTCTAGAGCCAGTATAAGCTTTGACCAGGTCCAGAAAGGTGTGAAATGACGATTTTGCCCTTAGGGTTAAAATAGGACAAGATAGGGCACCAAGGGCGTTTTGGTCATTTCGCAGGGGATCTGTAACTGAGTCTGGACCCAGTATTAAAAATTTAATGATATAAAGTGTCTAGATACTAAATGTGAGGTCAGTAGACATAAAAAGGATCTTCAGAAACATCAGATTCAGAAAACGGCACGTTTTTCGAGGCGATGGACCGGGCCGGTACCGGATTGGACCGAAAAGCTTCCAGAACCTCCAAATTTAGTCACATGAAGCATATGGGTGGTGAGGTGTCCTATGAGGTGTCCCATGAGGTGTCCAGGGTGATGCAGTAAAAGGAAATTAAAGAAAATAGGAAATTCCAGGAAAAACCAGGACCACAGGATCATAAGTCTTCCTAATTACAAGATTGCCATTTCTCAACACTATAAATACCCCCTAGCTCTTCATTTTCACGCCAAGAAGCATTCTTAGAGGTAGAAAGAAGTTCTTGAGAGAGAAAGTGTGAGGAAGAAAGAAGTAAGGAAGTTCTGGTGAAGTTGGAAGTAGTAGGGAAGTTCTGAAGCTCTGCTTTTGAGGTAGTAACTAATCCTAGCTCTTATGTAATGTCTTTGTGATGTGTTGTTTTGTTTGGTTGGATTGTTGTCTTATATGTTATGCTTGAAGCTCTATTCCAATGCTATGATCATATGTTATTGAATATGGAAGCATGCAGCATACTTATCTGTACACAATCACAAGCAAGCACCGTCACTCTGCATTACATATATTGTTATGATTGTTGCTACTGGGATTCTTTTGAATCTCATTCCCATACATAACATTACAGGGGAGGTTCTATCAAAATGAAATTTGGAAATTTTAAGAGACGCCGTTATGCTGCCGAAATTCCGGCAAGAAAGCAGGAACAGGGAAAGGAATTGATACGTACTGTGTACGTAGTGCTGTCTAAGGAGGCTGGAAGTGAGTGGACCCAGCAGGTTCATCTAGTCTTTCCTGGGTACTACATAGAATGGTAGTTCTCATGAGGGAATTATCGAATCGGTACAACATCGGTTACTTTCTAAAGAAGAATTGTAGCAGTTATGCTGCCGGATTTTAGACAGTGAAAAGATGTAATAGAAATTTGAGGGGATAGATCATACACTGATATACAACAGTTGATTATCTACTAATAATTGTTATCTGGCATGTATGACTAATATGTGATGGTTGTATGCATGTGTATGTGAAGATTGAATGCTGAAAATAGGTTCAGTGAACAGTAACTCGTGAGGACCTATGCATGTTTGATAAATCATTAAAAATAGTAAATGATTGAATTAATGCACTAAAGTTTTATGGTAAAAATTAGATATACTAATATTTAATTTGATATATATAATGCCCCATTTGGATGTCTGTACGAAAGGATATAAATTACCAAAGATGAAACCAGAATGCTGGATTTAGGAGAAAATCACTGGATGAACACTAACTTTGAAATGTTTACCCACGATGAATTGGTCAAGTAATGGTCAACCAATGATTTTTTCCTGAAATATAATTGAGTTAGCTTCATGTATCACTTTGAACCACTTCGTTTTGATTTTTCTAGAATTAGTTATGATTTTTCAAAGTCAAGTCGCTCATCTGGAATTTGCCACAGTGAACAGTACCGAAAGAGTAGAATTCCAGATTGATAGTTTGGACTTCTATAACCCTGACAGTGGTTCCAAATGCTACTGAATGGTTCCTAAGATGTATAAAAATAAGGATGTGACATGTTATATGGTTACTGAGATTTAGAGTCATTACAAGCATATGGTAGGATGTTTTCTAATTTGAATCTGAGTGAAAGAACCCTAACAATGAGAGGATATAGAGAGCTAAACACTTACATCCTTAGAGAGAATCTATTATACTCATACAGTTAAGGTTGATTTCATTTAGTAGTTGATTACTTGGCATTGATCATATTATCACTTTTGCATTCCTAAAAAGATGGTGAACTAATTGTCTTCAGGTTACATTGTGGATTATGTTGTTATCTCGAATTTGATAGCTTTAGCTTAAGTGTAATTCATTTCTTTGTCCTGGAGTACAAAGGATCAAGTGTGGGGGGATTGATAAGACACAATTTGTGTGGTTTCTGCGACATTTTTAAGGGTTTTATAATAACTTTACCGTTCATTTTATGCCTATAATTGTGCTTTAGTGGTAATACGTGATTGTGCTTGGCAATGTGTTGTTTTAAGGATAAAATGGTAAAATAACTCCTCTAAACTGCATATATGTTATTCCCTTACTAGTGGGACTTTTACAATGAGCTTTGATTTTGAATTGCAGGTATTTTAGAGGAGCAAGGACTAATGTGAGCAGAAAAGAAATCACAAGACAGAGAGTCAAAGCAAGGAAGTAGCTTTTATGTTTCAATCGCGACCAAAGTGTCCATAGGTCACGACCTAATTTCTCCTGGGAAACTTCTCTGCGTTTACATGTCGCGACCAAAACAAGATCTGGTCGCGACCAGAGAAGACAGTAGTGAAGCTGCGCTTTTCTGATTAGGTCAAGCTACTGTTAAAAGGAGAGGGAAGCCGCAGACGTCCAGGAGGTTGTTTTTCAACCTGATTAGGCTAAGAAGCAGTGCTTGAATTCTATCTACTCTCTCTCTCCGCTGCCTACACACCTCTGCCATCATTCATCTCATCATCTCACTTTCTGCTTTCTCCATGGTGCCATATTTGAATAGCATTGCAGCATAATAGGAGTCATGAGAAGCTAAACCATTAGTCTCTTGATAGTGGACCTCATGGACTGCACCAGGGAGTTTTTCTGTTTTAGTCTGCACCTTTCATATTTTGATGCTTCTAGATCTAGGGTTTCATTGTATGAATAAGGTTTTGAGTGTCGATTGACTATTCTCATATTAGACTATTGTAATTGGCTTTGGATGTTTTGAATGTCATTTCAATTTAATATTTCAGTTTCGATTTTAAGGTAGTTGAACTTTTATCAATAATCGTTGCTAATTAATTCAATTGCTTGAAATCTAGGGTTTGTCAATCGATGATCCTTCGAAGGCATTTTTATCATCTAATTTTTGTTACACGCTAAGTGGATTTTAATAGTGCATTAAGATTCTTTAAATTAGCTTTGATCAAAGGAGTTTAAGGAATATTAATACTCTAGACTCAATCGATCGATTGAGGATTTGTTTAAGACTTAGTGATTTTAAAAACTTCATATCAAATTAAGAGCAAGGATAATACGTTTTCATCATCAAGAGTCTGTCATCACATACTATTTTCACAAACCAACTTGTTTTCATCTAAATAAAAACTACAAAAAATAATTACTTTATTGCACTTTTACTTTATTGCATCCAAAAACCAATCAAACCCCAAAACCCATTTTACTTTCACTTAGGTTTTTAATAATTATATCACCAATACGCTAGGTCTCCAATAGAAATGCTCCTCAAGAAGAACGATAGGATTGTGCCTTATACTACATTATTGGGTGTAAACACTACTTATTTTGATGGGTTGGAAGGCGACAATCCGACCTCCTCATCAAGGACAATGTAGAAATTAAGTGAGGGGGAGGATGAACTTTATAGTGTGTGAGATGGGTAAAATTTAGATAATTGCTATGATTCTGTATCTTTTGGTCATGAAAATATGTTGTTCTTGTCCCGACTAATGTGTGCGAATATGTCAAGTTTCTTCTTTGTAAAAATTAGTCGCGACTAATGCCTATTTATGTCGCGACCATAAGTCATATTTTCTGATGTTTACTGAAACATCCTTCCTTAGACTCCTCAAAGTACACTTGCAGAAGCAATATTAGCTTGATTATATCTTAACTTAAGCCCAGAAATTTAAAATTTTACTCTTAAGTTCCTTATTCTGGACCTTTAATTTGAAAATTAATTTATTTCGTTCTACACATCCAAATGAGGCTTATTACCTATCCACGTAATGCCCCAGATGTGTACGACTGGCCTGCCAAATTTCATAACCAAACTCCTTCGTTTACTAGGTCAAACTGAGGTCAAAACACTACTACCTCAGGACCTGCGAATTTCTCCCTTAATTCCCCATTCACAAATTGAACATGCCAAACAATATTTATTATTGAATAACAAAATGTCATACAACAAGGCATACACCAAATTCTCATATTTCTATTACATCTTTTCCTGCCCGAATTTCGGCAGCATAACCGCTAGGCTTCATCTGTACAAAGAACTGAACCGTACTGATTCGGTAATTCCCTCATGAGAACTACCATTCTACGTAAGTACCTAGGAAAGACTGGATGAACCGGCTAGGTACACTCACTTCCATCCTCCTTAGACAGCACCTACGTACACAGTACTTATCATATTCTGATGTTCAGTCTTAAATTCGGCAGCATAACGACGTCTCTCAAAATTCTTAACCTCTTGCCAATGCTTCTTTACCTCTTGCCTCCGACTTAGTTACTTCCTTGCTCCTTACGCTGTTCCCGGTTGCTGCATGATTGTTCATACTTCTTTCTGTCAATCTGCAGACTTCTACCACTCTATTGAACTGCGTAAGTTGCTGAGGAATTATTCTTTCCTTTAGGGCACTACTTAGACCCTCTACTAATCTCTTTATCGACCATTCTTCGTCCTCCATTCTTCTAAGGTCTGTGGAATAGTACGGCAATCGGAGATACTTAGCCAAATACTCATCGAATGGTTCTTTCTCTCCCTGCTTCAAAGTAAGGAACTCAACTTCCTTCGCGTCCCTCACTGACTGGGGAAAGTATTTTTCCCTAAACTGGCCCAGAAACATTTCCCATGTAACTAGGATTCCTTTTGCTCGAAGAATAAGCTCGGTATTCCTCCACCATCTTCGCGCATCCTTCTCTAGCTTGAAAATGGCCAGTCGGGCTTTTCTTCCTGATGGGCAATCCAGCACCTCAAAAATCTTCTCAAGCTGATCTATCCAATCCTCAGCTACTTGTACGTCAAATGTCCCCTCAAACGCCGGAGGATTGTACTTTTGGAACCGCTCCATCCATTGCTGAATGCTATTAGGATCTGTCACTGGATCCTCTATTCTTGACTGCCCATTATTTGGAGGAATTCCTGATATCCCTTCTGCTGGTCTATCAGGGGTTTGCAATTGATTAACTATAGCTGTAAGAGTAGCTATAGTGGCATCTCTTTCGTGATCTCGGCGAACTTGTTCCGCCCTCATTTCTTCCATCATCCTCTGCTGCTGTTCTAGCCTAGCAAGGATGACTTGCATAGGATTTACCTCATTAGAGTTGCCAGCTTCCTTTACGTGTGGCTCCTCCACTTGAATTCTACGTCCTCATCTCGTGTTCACCATCTGGTTCCTTGTCAATCAGAAAAGAAAAGTGAACACATAACATCGTACTACTTACTCATCTAGGGGTTTTTACCTCCACTGGGCTTTTCTAAACCTCTATGTACTCTAGGGAAATAACCTTCCATATTCAATAACATATGATCATAGCATTGTAATAGAGCTTCAAGCATAACATATAAGACAACAATCCAACCAAACAATAGCACAACAAATCACAAAGACATTACATAAGAGCTAGGATTAGTTACTACCTCAAAAGCAGAACTTCAGAACTTCTCTACTGCTTCCAACTTCACCAGAACTTCCTTTCTTTTTTCTTTCTCTCACTTTCTCTCTCAAGAACTTCCTTCTCTCTCTAAACTTTCTCTTGGCCATGCATAATGAAGGCAAGGGGGGTATTTATAGTTTTGGTCAATGGCATTTCCGTAATTTTGAAGCCATCTGATCCTATGGTCCTGGTTTTTCCAGAATTTCCTATTTTTCTTTATTCCTTTTACTGCATCATGCATGACATCATCTCAAAGCCACCTCATGGGACACCTCATCATGCACATTTATCATATGGCGAAATTGCAAGCTTCTTGGACACCTCATCAGCTGACTCAGCAGTTCCAGTCCAATCCAGTACCGGTCCGGTCCGATTTCCCACAAACTGGACTTACCGGCTAAGATTGTGCCACGTGTCCTTAACTTTTCTTCTTCCTCTAAGATGATTCCATGTGGCATCTGGAAGGGAGCTTTCACGCCTTCCAATGCTATCCAGATAAGTCCAGGACTTTATCTGATCACCTCCTCGGTTATCGTGCCGACCGAGTAACTTTACTTTATTGAAACAACATTAAAATAGTATTTTAATGCCACTTTTTCCCACATATATGTTGGGCTACGTTTTTGGGCTCTGGTAAGGTTATCTTGGATCCTGATCAAGCTCAAGTACTCTGATGGCTCGATTCCCAAGAAACAGCCCTTGGCAAATTACCAAAATACCCCTGGGTGCCCTTTCTTGCACTATTTTAACCCTAAGGGTAAAATCATCATTTTACACCCTTCTGTACTCTGTCAGGGCATATACTGACTCTAAGTAACTTTATCTGCATGTACCTTGGCTTCTGGGCCTGTCCAGAATGACCAAAATGCCCTTATACATCTACTACCCTTTTAGTACAACACAGGGGCATTTTCGTAATTTCGCACTTTTTCGGGGTTCTGCCGGACACTGGCCCACCTATCAGTCCACGTATCTTATTGGGCCTTTGATGGCGCCATTATTGGGCCTCTCAGGGTCCATTACCTTCATGGCAGGTATTACGAGGAATCCTCCCCCGTTAATGTTTATTGAATATTTTATCTATTATTCACCGTTGATACACATACCCGGACACCGGCTCCTTCTATCAGATACACTGGCCTGCGGTGTTCAGGCATCCCTGTGAGTCATATCAGTCATCTGACTAAGGTCATCCAAACTTTTTCAGTCCCTTTTCAAATACTGATAAATCTCCCTATCGGATACCTGGAGGTCTCACACTCCCGTCTGGATTTTCTTATTTGTGAATAACTTTTTCTACAGGCCTCCTTTTCTGACATCCTCCCCATAAGGATGCATCATCCTGTATTTTCTCACCTAGATCTGAAATCTAGGATATCCGGTATGAATTTTTATAACTTTTGGACGATCAGTCCATTTCTGGCTATCTGGAGTCTTCAAAAATTCCTGTATCAAGCCAGATTACCGAGCGTCACTTGCTCTCTCTGAAACATCCTCCTTTATACCCCTCAGAGTACACTTGCGGAAGCAATACTAGCTTAACCTTTGTCCAGAGATTGAACTTTTACTCCTAAGTTCATTATTCTGAACCTTTACTTTGAGAATTGGTTTCTCTCAGTATACACATCCAAATGAGGCTTATTACCTATCCACGGAATGCCCTAAATGTGTACTACCGGCTCACTAAATCTCGTGGCCAGACTACTCCGTTTACTAGGTCAAACTGAGGTCAGAACACTGCTGCCTCAGGACCTGCGAATTTCCCCTTAATTTAACATACATAAATTGCATATGCCAAACAATATTTATCATTGAATAACATCATGTCATACAACAAGGCATACACAACAAGACATATACAGAATCTTACTATCTCTATTACATCTCTTTCTGCCTAAACTCCGGCAGCATAACCGCTACGCTTCATCTGTACAAAGAACTGAACTGTACTGATTCGATAATCCTCTCATGAGAACTACCATTCTACGTAGTACCCAGGAAAGACTAGATGAACCGGCTACGTCCACTCACTTCTAGCCTCCTTAGACAGCACTACATACACAGTACTTATCATATACTGATGTTCAGTCTTTACTTCGGCAACATAACGACGTCTCTTGGCTTTCTCAAAATCTACTTCAGCATAACCTCCCTGTAATGGGTTATGTATAGGGATGAGATTCGGGGGAATCTCAGAAGCAACAATCATAACAATATATGTAATGCAGAGTGACAGTGTTTGCTTGTGATTGTGTACAGATAAGTATGCTGGGTGCTTCCATGCTTAATAACATATGATCATAGCATTACAGCAGAGCTTCAGACATAACATATAAGACAACAATCCAACCAAACAATAGCACAACAAATCACAAAGCCATTACATAAAAGCTAGGATTAGTTACTACCTGGCTAGCTCAGCAGAACCTTACTATCTCTATTCTGCTTCCAGCTCCGCCAGAACTTCCTTACTTCCTTTTCTCCTTTCTCTCTTCCTTTCCTTCTCCTTCTCTCTCTTCTTTCTCTCCCTTCTCCTCTCCATGCGTGAATGAAATGGAGGGCAAGGGGGGGTATTTATAATTGCCTTCAATGGCAATTCTGTAATTACCATGAACTTTGATCCTGCGGTCCTGGTTTTTCCTGGATTTTCCTATTTTCCTTAATTCCTCCTTTACTGCATCACCATGCCACCTCAGCAGGACACCTCAGCGCCACATTTATCACATGTCTGAAATCCCTGGCCACCTCAGCAGCTGACTCAGCGGTCCAGTCTCTTGCCTCGTAATGCGTGCCCTCAGCTTTATCTGCTTTCTCCAGACTAATGCCATGTGGCGACTGGAAGAGACCTTGCACGCTTCCCAATGCTATCCAGATAAGTCCTAGACTTATCTGATCACTTCCTCAGTTTTCTTGCCAGCCGAGTAACTTTAATCTACTGAAAGGTTACTGAATCACTAATCTAATGCCATATGGCATCTTGTGGGTCCCATGAGGATACCTTATCAGTCTACCTCATGGTTTCCAGATAACCTTTCCTATATCTGGCCTCCTGCCTCCGGTCTATCTCTAACCGGGTAACTATCTCTTTTGGACCTCCTCAACTCATGGCCCATACTCTTGGCACTACTTTAGACACTAGTCGCGACCTAGCCATCATCTCATCGCGACTTAACACCTTCTGTGTTCATTAGTCGTGACCACAACATCCTTTAGTCGCGACCAAAACAGTCTTTCGTCGCGACCACAACAGTCTTTCGTCGCGACCACATCACTTTTTAGTCGCAACCAGGCTTATTCTACTCATTAGTCGCGACACCACATACATATCCGTCACGACCAAAGTCTCTATCATCGCGACCTAACTGGTCAACTCTTGAACCTTTGACCTTTATATCATCCCCAAATGGCCATTTACCCCTTGGGACTTCCACTGTTTACACATAAGTCCCCGTACCTTTACTTACTCGCAGCTCAGTCCCTAAAACTCTTTACGTTCTTCTGGGACTTCTGCTAAAAAGGGGTCTAGTAGCCTCTTAATCTTAGGCTATCTCTGTATCTCTAGGCCTGAAAATTGGGATGTTACACTCTCTACCGGTGAAATCTGGGACTGAAATGCTTTCAGACAGTCCAAACCACTTCCGGCCTGACTTTCTTTAATTATACTTTAGCCCCAAGGAACTTTTCTTCTTTTCAATTAAGTCCCTTTTTATTTGGCTAAAATTACACTTAAGAACCCCACATTTTTGTCTACTTTTCCTTTTTGGCTTTATACTTTCCATAATTGCACTTAAGCCCCTTCATTTTCTTTCTTTTGCAATTTAATCCCCTTCTTTGCACAAATGACCATTATATCCCTAGGGACTTTCACTATTTACATATAAGTCCCCGGACTTTCGCTTATTTGCAGAATTCCTAGGCTTAAGACTTAGGATATTCCTCACATTCCTCATTTTGAACCTAGGTGAACTGTCCCGATTCTGTAGGTTAAAGACTTAACTTATCTTTAAATCCTGAAGGACTTAGCTCATCCCTCGGATTCCTACAAAATACAGGTAAGTGATCCGCCCATATCAGATTACTACCCTAGGACTACGGGTTTAGCAGCCTGCCCATATCAGACTACTTCCCAGTTCCCCTAGACCAAAAATTGGGATGTTACATTTACCTATCTGTGATGATTAGTCGTGAACTGTGCTTTATCTTTGTCACGGCTATAACTTTTTATGAATTTTGGTCGTGACTGGATTGATACTTGGGTTGCAACCAGAGGATTTATGGTTATCA
The DNA here is from genome assembly GCA_037074615.1 of Leucaena leucocephala. NCBI lineage: Eukaryota > Viridiplantae > Streptophyta > Magnoliopsida > Fabales > Fabaceae > Leucaena > Leucaena leucocephala. Next base: position 19,570,339 of record CM073532.1, on the reverse strand, counting down.
AGTTTACTCTCTGTGATTATAAGTCGCAACCAGTGTCCATTTATGTCACGACCAATATTCCCTATTTTCTGAAAATTTCATCCCTGTGTAAAAATAGTCGCGACCTTATGTCCTTTTAGTCGAGACGAAAAGTGATCTTCTGCTGAAAACTTCTCCTATTTCATTCTGATTGTTGCTTGGTGTTTTGAATTTACTGTCATGGACTCAAATTGAATTTTGAACATATACTTTTGAATATTGGCAGACTTGATGAAGTATGAGTTGCTTGTTTCATTGATTGATTACTAGAAATTGTGCATCATGAATGATTAATCTCATGTATTTAGTTTGATATTCATGCAATCTAGTCATGGTGAGTTAATTAGGGTGAGTAAGCTAGATGGAAGTATTTTGAGCCTCCAACATACACTCATTTACATTGTGTGACACCATCTGGTTTGGTAACTTTGCATAACTTGTTTTAATCCTTGATTCAAAACCACATTAGCTTCTTAGAATTGTGAAAATGACAAGGGCATTTCTTTCAAAACCCTTTTGACCAAACAGAAGCCAAATAAATACTAAATCCTTTGCTTAACCCATTTGAAACCTTCACTTTCTTTTAAAATTCCATCCTTGATTAATGAATGCTGTACAAGATAGTTGTTGCTGCAGTAATTCTTTAATTGTGAATGATTGTTAAGTTGCAACCACTTGTTGTGAAACATCCGTCCTTAGACTCCTCAGAGTACACTTACGGAAGCCATATTAGCTTGATATATCTTAACTTAAGCCCAGAAATTCGAAATTTTACTCTTAAGTTCCTTATTCTGAACTTTTGATTTGAGAACTGATTAATCTCATTCTACACATCCAAACAAGGCTTATTACCTATCCATGTAACGCCCCAGATGTGTACGACTGGCCTGCCAAATTTTGTGGCCAAACTCCTTCGTTTACTAGGTCAAACTGAGGCCAGAACACTGCTACCTCAGGACCTGCGAATTTCTCCCTTAATTCCCCATTCACAAATTGAACATGCCAAACAACATTTATTATTAAATAATAAAATGTCATACAACAAGGCATACACCAAATTCTCATATTTCTTTTACATCTCTTCCTGCCTGAAATTCGGCAGCATAACCGCTAAGCTTCATCTGTACTAAGAACTGAACCGTACTGATTCGGTAATTCCCTCATGAGAACTACCATTCTACGTAAGTACCCAAGAAAGACTGGATGAACCGGCTAGGTCCACTCACTTCCAGCCTCCTTAGACAGCACCTACGTACACAGTACTTATCATATTCTGATGTTCAGTCTTAAATTCGGCAGCATAACGGCGTCTCTCAAAATTCTTAGAATTCAGTTCAACATAATTTCCCTGTAATGGGTTAGATAAGGGGAATGAGATTCGGGGGAATCTCAGTAGTAAATAATCATAACAATATATGTAATGCAGTGTGACAGTGCTTGCTTGTGATTGTGTACAGATAAGTATGCTGCATGCTACCATACTCAATAACATATGATCATAGCATTGCAGTAGAGCTTCAGACATAACATATAAGACAACAATCCAACCAAACAATAGCACATCAAATCACAAAGCCATTACATAAAAGCTAGGATTAGTTACTACCTCAAAAGCTTAGCAGAACTCCACTATCTCTATACTGCTTCCAGCTCCGCCAGAACTTCCTTTCTTCTTTCTTTCTCCTTCTCTCTCTTCTTTCTCTCTCTTTATCTTGCCAAAACCGTGGGATGCATGAAATGGGAGGGGGAGGGGGTATTTATAGTTTCCCTCAATGGCATTCCTGTAATTTTGAAGCCATCTGAACATGTGGTCCTGGTTTTTCCTGGAATTTCTTATTTTCTTTTATTCCTTTTTACTGCATCACCCAGGACACCTCACCGGGACACCTCAGCGGACACCTCAGCAGCACATTTCTCACATGTCTAAAACCCGGGACACCTCATCAGCTGACACAACGGTCCAGAGTCTTGCACCGTAATACGTGTCCTTAGCTTTATCTGCTTCCTTTAGATCAGTGCCATGTGAAACATCCTTACTTTTGTACATCTTAGGGACCAATTGGTAGTATTTAGAACCACTTTCAAGGTCATTGAAATCTAATTTCTCAATCTGGAGTTTTACTCTTATCGAGTACTGTTTACTGTGTAAATTCCAGATGAGTGACCTGACTTCAAAAAATCATAACTAATTCTAGAAAAATCAGAATGCAGTGGTTCAAATTGATACATGAAGCTAACTCAATACTATTTCAAGTAAAAATAACTCGTTGACCATTCCTTGTCCAAGTCAACGTCAGTCAAAGTTACAACTTTACTGTTCATCCAGCGTTTTTCTCCTGAATCCAGCATTTTGGTCCCAACTTTGATAATTTATATCTCCATGTGTAGACATCGAAATGAGACATTCTATATATCAAATCGAAGCTTGGTATGTCTACTATTTATCATAAACATATTATACATTTATTTAATCATTTACTATTTTTAATTATAGATCAAACATCACTATATCACCACGAGTTACTGTTCATAGTGGCAAATTCCAGCAAGCAACTTTACATACATATGCATACATCAATCACATATCAAACAAGCATGCCAAACAATACTTATCATTAAATAATAAATCTTTATACAACAGGGTATGAACAAAATACTCGTATCTCTATTACATCTTTCCTGCCTGAAATCCGGCAGTATAACTACTATACTTCATCTGTAAAAATAACTGATCTTGTACTGATTCGGTAATTCCCGTGAGAATTATCATTCTACGTAAGTACCCAGGAAAGACTGGATGAACCGACTAGGTCCACTTACTTCCAGACTCCTTAGACAGTACCTACGTACACAGTACGCATCATCTCCTTATGTTCAGTCTGAAAATCGGCAGCATAACGGCGTCTTACAGCATTCTCAAAATTCACTTCGACATAACCTCTCTGTAATGGGTTATAAATAGGGGATGAGATTCGGGGGAATCTCAGTAGCAAACGGTACTAAACAATGCATGCATTAAAGTAAATACTTGTGCTTGCTTGTGAAAGTGTAAACATTGTGTAATGTGCATGCTTCCATGTAACATATGAAATACAATTGGCCAAGGTAATCATAGAAACAGAGCTTCAATCATATACACATATGCACACAATTCAACAAAGTCATAGCACAATCAATCATAACATTCAATACATACAAGTTTAGGGTAAGTTTACTACCTTATTGCTTTACTTCTTTCCACTTTAACTTTGCGTCTTCCTTCTTACTTTTCCTTGCTATGTGGCTGCCCTCTTTTGAGCACACCAAGCAATTCCTAACATCACATTACCATCCAACCATTACAATCTAACTTCTCTTGAACACTAAGCTTACTTTAAGTAACATAACTTCCTTTAATCTTTATCAATTGACTTAGCCTTTGAATCAATTGATGTCTTGACCTTACCCTACCCAATTTGGCCTTTTGAATCCATTTATGAACTGAAAATAACCAAATTCCAGCAACTATGCACTGTTCCGGACAGATTTGAAAAACATGCATAATTCTTTCAAAAATTCTCATTTTGATTTCAATGTTTCCCATACTTGTTCCTACACTTTTCCCCCACACAAAATCTCATTTTAAGACCATTGGAAGCATCAAAATCATGAAATTCAAATCACTGTTCATGCGAGTGAACAGTACCGTGAGGAATTTTCAACATTATAACCTTTAATTCCAATGGTTTCCAAGGTTCAAAACCTTTCCAATCCTACACAAAATCATCATATAAACTCAATGGAAGCATTAAATCATTGAAATTCCATTTCCTTCTATCATGAACAGTGCATGAACAGTGCAAACCGAAATGTTCTTCCATGGTAAAGTCAAGAACATCAACTTAATCCAACAACCAAGCATGTAACTAACTTGTTTAAGCTTGTCTTAACTATCTATGACTTAAAACTCATATTCCTTTCATATATACACAAAAATTCCAGCAGCATTTCCCCAAGATTTAAGCCTAAAAAGTCACTTAAACTCAAGCACAAACCATAAGAACAAAAGGTAGAAGTAAGGAGACAACTTACCTTACTTGCTCCTTCAAGACCCTTGCTTTCTTCCACATTATTTCTCTAGAACTCACTTCTCTTTCTAAAGGAGCTCTTGGGTGTGAAGAATGAATGGAAAGGGGGGGTATTTATAGCAAAAGTCATGTGCCATTTGAAGGCTAAGATCACTTTGGAAACTATTTGATCTAATGGTTAAAGGTTTGATCTTGGAATGTCTTTTCACTTTTCACTCAAGACCTTACCACCATGACATCACTAGCATGGCCTCCCTTGGTACACCTAACCCTTCCTCTTTTTGGGTGCCATTCTTGTGTCCTTGTGGGTCCCACCATGTGCAACACCTAATTCTTACTTTATTCTCTTTTTCTTTCTTTTCAAAAATCCATAAATTATTTATTATTTGGACTTGGGCTCCAAGATAACTTTTGGGCCTTATTGGGCTGGCCTAGGACGAAATATTGGGCCTCTTTTAGGTCCAATAGCTAACTGGCCCAAATCCCAATGTACTTTCCTCATACCGATATCCGTAACTTACCCTAATCTTAGCATAAATGCTAAACACCTCTTTTAATTGTTCTAACATTTTTAGAAATTCATTCTAATATAAAATGAATTCTCTACAAAGTTTCATAATTTTCTGAGACCCAGAAGTCCTGTTAAAAATTATATATGTTTCCTTTAACCCTTTATCGGTGTCATTTTTCACCGTAAATTCCATAATTAATTCTACAGGACTCCTTTTTGACTTCTGTCAACTCCATAAATTCTCATATTAATTATAATAATTTACTATCAAATTTCCTCTGATATCCATCCATTGTGTGAAATGACCAAAATGCCCTCCATTTACTTCTGGTTTCTTAGGGTATCACAGTGGCATTTTCGTAATTTTGCACTTTGGCTCTTAGACTTTCTTCCTCTTCCAATTAATCCTTTTCTTTACATAAACATGGCCACATATTTTCCTAAACATCTCATATATTTTATTCAATCTGTACATACAACTTAGTACATAAATTAGGGATGTTACACCATGTGTCCTTAACTTTTCTTCTGCCTCTAAGATGATGCCATGTGGCATCTGGAAGGGACCTTTCACGCCTTCCAATGCTATCCAGATAAGTCCCAGACTTTATCTGATCACCTCCTCGGTTATCGTGCCAACCGAGTAACTTTACTTTACTGAAAAGTCATTAAATCATTATTTTAATGTCACTTTTCCCCCTGAATCACTGGGCCTGCGTTTTTGGGCCTGGGAATATCATCTTGGGTCTCTGATCCGGCCCAAGTACTCTGATGGCACGATTCCCAAGAAATACCCCTTGGCAAATTACCAAAATGCCCTTGGTCTCTCTTTCTTTACTTTATTAGGTCTAGGGGCATTATTATCTTTTCCCATCTTACCAGAGTATTCTTTGACCCTGGTCAACTATCCAGATAACTTCCCTGGACTGTCTAACCTTAGGCAAATGATCGAAATACCCTTTACTCATTCTTCAGTTATTCTATAACATAGGGGCATTTTGGTCATTTCGCACCTTTTTCCCGGACACCGGCCCCTTTTACCACTGGACTGATCTAATGGGCCTGGGCCTTCCCTGGTGTCACTAAAGGCCTTAGAAACACTATACGGCCCCCTGGCCACAGTCCGATCATCCCTATGGGACTGCTTTTCCTTTACCGATTATAACTGTAAATTCCCATCTTCCGGAATTTTTACAGAAAAATCGGGACCTCAAATCAAAATTTTGTGACTCCTCATTCAACCCGGAATCCGTTTCTCTATCTCCCGGTATTTTCAGATATTTTATCCGGACCGGGCTGTTTTGGCCTGAAAAAGCGCTTACGCGCACACTTTTCCAAAATGACCATTTTACCCCTGGTCATATTACTAATTCTTTCATACACATAGAGACCTCATATGCACATTTCACAGTTCAGTGAAATGATCAGCATAATTTTCTCTATTTTTTGGCAAAATATGGTACTCATCGGCTACCAGCCCGATCTTTCCCATAATTACGATTTTGCCCCTGCATTCTCTTTCTGGCATCTATTCTCATCTTCTTATCCTTCATCTTAAGTTCTAGAAATTCTCTTTCAATAACTCATCCCCTAAACTCTTCGGGAGTCATCGTTAATTGAAAAGCTCGACAACCCGCCCATATCAGGTTATCTTACACAGGAGCCAGCCCATATCAAGCTTCCTGCAGAATTCCTAGGCTTAAGACTTAGGATATTCCTCACATTCCTCATTTTGAATCTAGGTGAACTGTCCCGATTTTGTAGGTTAAAGACTTAACTCATCTTTAAATCTTGAAGGACTTAGCTCATCCCTCGGATTCCTACAAAATACGGGTAAGTAATCCGCCCATATCAGATTACTACCCTGGGACTACGGGTTTAGCAGCCTGCCCATATCAGACTACCTCCCAGTTTTCCTAGACCAAAAATCGGGATGTTACATGTTGATGTCTAAACCTCAATATATTGTTATCTGGTTCAATGGTGAAAACAAAGAAAAAAAATACAGAGAAAAGAAAAAGAAAAGAGAGACCAGATTACAAGATGTACTATTCAACTTGTATGAAAAAAAGATAGTTTGTGACTTGTTATTTTCTACAGCTGCACAATTGGAACTATCATTAAAAAGTGAAATAGCTTGAAGAAGTAAAGTCATGTGCAGTATTTCATTAATCATTGACATGCATTTCCATTTCATCATCTAGCCTTTCCAACATTACAACCTTAATAAAGACCCTTTGATTCATAACCCTTGTGGCATTCAGTGGTGGAGATGTAGGATGGTTACAAGCCTATGGGAAGTCTAAGTTAGATGGTTGAGTGAAATTACCTTGATAAGAGAGTGAGTGAAACACTATAACTTGTGAGGAAATCTCAACCTAGTTACTTACCATGATTTACTTGCATGAGTTAGATGTTTTGATTGATATGACAATAATATGGATTGTTGCCAATTGAAGGGAAGAGATTGATGGCTGCAAGTACTTATGCTGAATCTGTTTTGCCAAATTTACTTAACATGTGTGTTTGAATTTCAATTTTGATCCATAATTTTGCTCATAGTACAAAAGCTAAGCATGGGGGAATTGATAAAGTCATATTTGTATTATTTTTAGAGTGTTTAAAGAGAGTTTTATTATTAATTTTGTCCCCATTTACTAATATGATGAGCAATTAAATAATAAAATAGAATTGGAACAGTTGGGAATTAATTGATGAGATTTTAATGATTAATTGGACAAATAATCTGTTTATTCTAATTTTCCATCACATGCCAATGCACTAACAGAATGAATTAAGGAAGAATGACAGCTGGACTAAAGGAGCTGATGATATGTGATAGCGCATATGCTAGATCCAAGAGTTACTAACACAAGCAAGTGGGAGAATCACACATGTGCTGCAACAGAAATCACATGGGGAGCACTGTTCACGCATAGCACACTGTTCACATAAGCCAATCACTCCAATTCAGATATGAAGTCACTCATTCCACACTTCTATATATTCACATCATATGCACATATCAGGGGGACACCATACATACTTCATTCACTGCAGATCCTTCATTCACTTTACTGACACGCTATATACATATTCTTCTCTTTTCCATCCAGTATTCATAACACATCACATTACAGACACCATATCCATTTCTCCCTCTATCTCTATTCTCTCTCACGCCACCTGCACTTATGCTCTATTTTGAACAGGAGAAATAGAGACCATTCCATCTTCATCTTCTCTTTCTTCTTCCACCATGACTGTTGCTGTACCTTCTGTGGCTGCTAAAGTTCAGATGGCAATGCATGGCTAAGCTGCTATGATCTCTTGGAGATAATGCTAAACTAGAATCCTTGAGCTAAAATAGGGAGTTTATTATGTCTTTAATTTAGAGTTAATTGTATCGAGTTGATCTAGTTGATTCTGTAATTACTGATGCAATTAGAGTTAGTAGATGACAAAGGAGTAGGAAACTGAGTTGGATTTCTTATTTCTGCATAATTGTTGCTCTGATTGATTCTCATCCTTGCACTAGTTGGACATGGTTGTGATTGATTAGAGTGATTATATAACATAGTACAAGTTGTATCTGTTTAATTCATCTTCTTCTATCTCTGAGTTGAATGATTTTTAATTCTCTATTCAATGTCTACGAGTTGTAGCTTGATTGAGATTTAGCTGGCGAGTTGTTAGCTAACCTATTCTAATTCAACTGATTAACTATTGATATTCTGTGGATAATGAAGGTAAGGTAATCTCCAAGGGAAAACACTTGTCATTGATTCATTTCCTCATCATAAACACCCAAAATCATAAACAGTAGTATAGGATTTACTTTCACATTTAGTTCAAATACCTCATCACACAATTCATCTAATTAACTTGTTAATTTGTGGCTCATTAGATTAATTAGGTACCTTAGCATCTATTTAGGCTCCTTGTGAATCGACCTAGGTTAGCCTCCAGTTGATATTGGTTAGCTTAGTTTTGTTTGATAATTAAAATGACAGTTATCAGTTCTATAAAAGGAATTTCTAGTACAGGCACCTAGATGCAGGCGTCATGCCCATACGGACATAGCAAAGCACTTAGTATGAAAGAAGAAAAAGTGAGTATAAACCCATAATCTCTAACCCACCAAGTTTGAGTGGGAGATGTAGGAAAATTGGCCAGTCCACCCTGGTGTATTAGGCCCAGACCCATATATGTGTATGTGGGGTTGAAGTGTAAATACCCAAAAGAGTTATGTCATCAGTGCGAATATCGCATGATATTCAAACTATGAGAGGGAAGAGTTATAAGGGAACTGCCCTACTCCCCCTATCTTGCTATATTCATGCGTGTCTGGGGAGGGAGAAAAGACACACATCCATATCATTATTTTCATAGAAGACTGAAGTAGATTGACTTGGGTGCTCTGCATAGGTAACAAGCTCTCTTCTCTTGGCAAGATAGCAACTATCTCTTGTCCTCTCTTCGTGTCTTTATTGTGTATCAGAGACCCGAGTCCAGTAACGGTGTTGTGTTGCTATTTGGGTACCTGAAGTAAGTGCACCGATAATAGGACCATTGGATAAAATAGTGTTTAAGTGCATCTTGGCCTTTCATTTTCCATAGTATTTTTCTATAAATACCCCAATATTTTTTGCCAAAACTGTGGCATAAGGAACCCTTGGGGAAGCTATGTTCAAATGGAAACTCAAGCCAAGACAAAGAAGAATTCAAGGACTAAAGTTCAAGCTAGCTAGGGATTAAGGTAAGTAATCTATCCTTTAATTTAGGGGCTTGAACTTAGAGTTTTTATGGAAGAAAGTTGAGTTTTACCTAGGGTATATGTTCTATCCAAAACCCTAGATGAAAGAAGAAAGAAGAAATTAAAGTTATAGCTATGTGATTAATGCTTGAGCAAGCTAGTTAGATGATTGGTTATTGAATCAAGTTGATATTATTGACTTTTCCATGGAAGAGACCTTCAGTCTGCACTATTCATGATATAAGGATATGGAATTTTAATGATCTAATGCTTCCATTTAATTTATATGATGATTTTGTGTAGGATTGAATAGGTTTTGAACCTACTTCCAAGTATGGAATTGAAAGTTATAATTCTTGAAAGTCTTCTCTATTACTATTCACTCATATTAACAGTTATTAAAATTTTGTAATTTTGATGCTTCCAATTGTTTTAAAATGAAAAGTTGTGTGGGATAAATTAGAGAAACAAGTATTGGAAGCATTTGAATCAAAATGAGAATTTTGGAAAGAAAAAGGGTAGTAATGCAATTATGTCCATAACAGTGTGTAGTTTCTGGAATTTGGAAATTTTGAGTTTATAAATGGATTCATATGGCCAAATTGTGTAGGGTAAAGTCAAGACAACAATTGGTTCAAATGCCAAGTTAATTAGTAAATATTAGATAAAGTTATATTAGTTAAAGTGAGCTCAATATTCAAGAAAGTTAGATTGTAATAAATGGATGATGATGCTACGTTAGGAATTGATTGGTGTGCTCAAAAGTGGGCAGCCATACATTAAGGAGAAGTAAGAATGAAGAAGCAAAGATAAAGTAAAGAAAGTCAAGCATGTAAGATAGTAAACTATCCTAAACTTGTATGTATTGGATGTTGTGCTATGGCTATGTTAAATTGTGTTAGATATGTATTTATGATTGAAGCTCTGTTTCTATGATTACTTTGGCCAACTGTATTTCATATGTTACATGGAAACATGCACATTATAGAATGTTAACACTTTCACAAGCAAGCACAAGTATTTACATTAATGCATACATTGTTTAGTACCATTTGCTACTAAGATTTCCCCAGAAATCTCACCCCATCCATGTAATCCCAATCCCAATAGGTTCATGAATGATGAAAGAGGATGAAGAAGTATGAAGAGAAGTTAGGGATTGAATAATGTAAATGTTGTATGAGGAATGTATAAATTGTTGCAAGTAATAATGTTATATGACATGTTTGAGCAACAATGTTCATGATGTAATGAAAAATAGTAAATGATGGAACAAATGTATGAAATTTTACAGACACTTAGTTAACATGTCAAGCTTCGTTTTGACATCAAGTATGCCTTATTTCTATGTCTGTACAAAGAAAACAAATTTTTCAAAATCAAGGACCAGAATCTATTTTTAGAATTTTTGACCAAATGAACAATAATAATTGACGATTAAACTGTATTGATTGACTAAGCATTTGGTCAGGAACTTAATTTTTCATTAAAGTTCAAGATGTTATCTTCACAATATTTTTGAACCACTTCATTTTAATTTTTCTAGAATTAATTATGATTTTTTGAAGTTTATCACCGAATCTAGAATACCATATGAATAGTAACTCGTGAAGAGTAAAAATTATAGATTTAGCAAATGGATTTCAAAGGTTATGTAAGTAGTTCTAAATGCTATCTAATGGTCCCTAAGACGTATGGAAGTAAGGATGTTACATAATACTTCCAAGGTTCAAAATCTATCCAATCCTACACAAAATTATCATATAAATTCAATGGAAGTATTCTTCCATTAGATCATTGAAATTCCTTCTCCCTCTATCATGAATAGTGTAGAGTGAAAGGTCTCACCCATGGTAAAGTCAAGAATATCAACTTGATTCAATAACCAATCATCTAACAAGCTTGTTTAACCATTAATCATATTGCTCTAACTTTAATTTCTTCTTTCTCCTTTCATTTAGGGTTTTGGATAGCACATATACCCAAGGTAAAGCTAAACTTTCTTCCATAAAAACTCTAAGTTGAAGCCCCCAAATTAAAGGAAAATAAGCTAGGATAGATTGCTTACCTTAATCCCTAGCTAGCTTGAACTTTGGACCTTGGATTCTTCTTTGTCTTGGCTTGAGTTTGCATTTGGTCAGCACCTCCCCAAGGGTTCCAAGAGTCACAGCTTTGGGCAGAAAAAGGGAGGTATTTATAGAAAAATCCCATGGAAAATGAAAGGCCAAGATCACTTTGTGCACTATTTGATCTAATGGCTCATATTTACTCTTGGATTAACCTTGCCCAAAAAGCCAAAAGTGACATCATCCATGAAATCTGTTGGAAATTGTTCCCTAGGGGCCAATTATTGTCTTATAAACATTATTATTTTTGAATGTCTTAATTATGTTATCACATTATTTGCATATTTATTGTGATGACCATCCTTAGATAACTCATGATCTTATCCTAAATGTCCCTGGTCGGTCATCTATGTGGGAGCAGAGATGAAATAAGACCAGTATGACTTTGAAGATATATAGAGATATAAATCAAAGTCATAGGCACATGTAAGAGTACAAGGTGTTGGACCGACCCGCTATGAGAGAGCTGCATGGGCTAAGTCATAAGCTTCTCTCATATACAAGCCATGTCACTATGCTCTTTGACCTGAGATCATCATGGATTCCTACATGACAAACGCTCATCTTTGACCTAGTCAAAAGTCACTTTTGACCGAGTGATCATAAAGGCTATGTTCGGGCTCAGTGGTTTTTCATGCAGAGGAATATGAATGGTCAAGATGGAATTTGTCCCTCACATTCGTAGAGAGATATTACTGGGTCCCTCGATAAGTGAGTCTGAGAAATGTATGGCTATACTGTAATGGAAGGGTAGTTCCATTACTATAGTCAGACTGCTCAGGGATCGAGAAAGTGATGGTCAGGAATAGGAGGATGACGTTCACCATGCCTCATCCATGATCGAAATATCATGTGACAAAAGGGACGTGATATGGTTGTATGAAAGGTAACATCGTTCATCGATCCTCATATGTTTTGGGTAGTCGTAATGTCTTGCTAGAGACCGCTTATGACTCGTGGGTTAGTATAGTAACTGGCCCACTGCCAACTTCATATGGGCCTACAAGGTCGCACACAAAATAGCCCAACTCGAGCTGTGATGTCCAGGTTCATTGAATCTAAGACATGTATTGATTAAATAAATAATCTAGGGTGAATTTATATATTATATATATATAAATTTTTATTTATATATTATATATAATATAAGAGATATTTGTAAGATTTAATTTATAAGGATAAATTAAATCTCTATCACTTTTAAATTTGAATTTAAATGGATATGATCTATTTGAATCTGAAATTCAAATTGATAAGATATCTCAAATTTGATTTATGAGAATAAATCAAATATAATTTCGTCTTATCTTTATTAAATAAATAGGTGATTTAAATCTGTGGGACAGATTTAATAAAAACCATATTTATTTAATTAGTTTCTTATCAAATTATGCAATCTATGATATTGTATTAATTTTATAATTAATATACGATTAATTCTGAAGCCCGGCCCAATTAGAAGCCCGATAACATCCTATATATTTGACATTAGGAGCTAGGGTTCTACACACAACACACAACACACAACCCACAAGAGAAAAAGGGGTAAGGAGAGTGCAAAATGTTTGCAGATAAGAAACTGCCGGAATAGAGACGGTGAGGACAGAATCTTGAGAAAACCCTAGAGGGACAAGAGGCGCTAGCACGTCGTTCGTGGTTAGAACGCTATTCGTGTGGATACCGGTAGAGAAAGCCGATCTGAGTTGTCAACTTCTTACGAACGAGAAAAGAGCACCAGGTACGACGAGGTCGCTACTAAATTGGCATCTGAACATCAGAAATCCAAAAAGAGACTACAGGTCGCGACTAGAAGCAGAGGAAGTTGCGACTGCGAAATCCAGAGACGACAGGTCGCGACTAGAAGCTGATTAGGTCACGACTGCAAACTCCAGAGGCAACAGGTCATGACAAGAAGCTGAGGAGGCTGCGACTGAAAACTCCAGAGGCGAAGAGTCGTGACTACAGCTTGAATACCGAAGGTAACACTTCTCTCTCCTTGACTTAAACATATTCGGTAGATCCTAGCTGGGAACGGAAAAATTTTTAAAGTTAATTTCCGCTGCGTGTCTTCCAATTCCCTACAAAATCATCAAGGGGCATTTCATAGCCATATGTGACGAAATTCCAAGGGGATGAAGCATTTGGGAAAATTCTAGTCTAATCCGGTACCGGCTCAATCCAATTTTTCAAAAACCAGACTATTTTATAAATCTAATTTTTCTCAGATTTCATAATATTCTTTCTGATCTTAAATCTAGTATCCGGATTCTTCCTATCATTGACATTCTTGGACTGGGTCTAACTTAATTACTGATCCCTTGGAAAATTACCAAGATACTCCTTGGTTCTTCTTTATTTATTTTAATCTCTAGGTCATTATCGTCTTTTCACATATGACCAGAGTATTCTCTGACCCTAGTCAACTATTCAGATAACTCTCTTTGACATTCTAACCTTATTTAAATGAGCAAAATGCCCTCCATCTATCTCTTGCTCAATGGCACAACACAGTGGCATACCTAGTGGCATTTTCATAATTTTATATTTTTGTGGGTCTTTATTAGCACTAGCCCACATACTTATCAAAAAATATTATTGGGCCTATAAGGTGCCATTTTGGGCTTTCTATGTGGTCCCCTGCCTTCGTGGGCTCAAAAGTATTTATCGGTTGTTTTATTCCCCTATAAATTGCATTATAAATTTCACATAACTCATTTTTTAGTTCTATTAGTTTCATAAATTCTTATATTAATTATAAGAATTTACTGCCAAATTTTATCTAATTCTGAGGTCCAGAGGATACTATGCTAATTTTCCATTCTTCAAAAATTTATATCAATTTATTGGGACCTCAAATCAAAATTCTGTCGTGTTAAACTGATCAGAATAATTTTTTCTATTTACTGAGAAATTTAGGGCTAAACCATTTCGGGGTATTTTTGGGCCTTTTTTGGCTCAACTTTCTATGATTACCACTTTGCCCTTGAACTTTTAAAAATTACACTTTACGCCCTCAATTTTTTATAATTACACTTAATAGCCCAAAGCTTATGTCTACTTTCATTTCATACCATGGAGCTTTTAGACTTTTTAGTTTAGTCCCTCTTCTTTTCAAAATAACCATTATGCCCTTGGGACTTTTCTAAAATTACAATTTTACCCTTGCTTCGGCTTAACATCGTAAACCATCCTTTTGAGAACTTTATCTCAACTTTTGGCCTCTAACTAACCTCTTTTCTCTTTATACACCCAGGAGACTCTTCTGAAGTCTCTAACTTATTTATATATTTTCCCTGAGAAACTTTCACTATTTACAACTTAGTCCCTGAACTTTCATTATTTATAGTTTAGTCCTTGAACATCATCTGTATATTTTTTGGGACTTCTGCTCAACAGGGCCTGTAGCCTACCTATTTTAGGCTACATAATGGGCTTCTAGGCCTAAAAATCAGACTGACACGTCTAACTCACTTGGTATGTTGTGGCTATTCTGTGTTCTTCTATCATGGCCACTGTTCTTTTATGTCACTTCCTGAACTTATCATTGCTACCTGAACTCCTCTGTGTACATTAGTCACAACCCATGTCCTAGCTCATCGTAACCTAACTTCTTAGTGAAGAAAAGTCATAACCTAAGCACTTTTCTGTCGCGACTTGAACATACATTTCTCTAAACATTCTCTTCCTAAGGTTCCTTATCTGAATCCTACTTTAAGCAGTGAACCAATCATAGGGAGGGAATCTTCTTGGTTCACTTAAGATTCAGACTTAAGTGATATTAACTTCTCATTAAGTTCACTATCCTTAACATAATGTTAACTACTTAGGTTTAGGGTCTGGGAATTATCCTATCTGATGCCAGAAATTTGCTCTGATACCAAAATTGTAACACCCTACTTTCGTATATCTTAGGGACTATTAGGTAGCATTTAGAACCACTTAAATATCCATTAAATTTTAATTACAAAATCTAGAATTTCTAAGCTTTACGGGTATTGTTCTTATGGTAATTCTAGATTAAGTGACGAACTTCAAAAAATCATAATTAATTTTAGAAAAATCAAAATGAAGTGGTCTAAAAGGATACTCAAAGCTAACATATTGAACTTCAAAGAAAAAAAGTATCAAACCAAATGATCAGCCAATCAGTACAATTTAATCGTCAACTATCACTGTTCATTTGATCAAAAATTCTGTAAAATTGTTTCTGGTCCCTAACTTTAAAAAATTCATTCTCTTTGTATTGATGTCAGAATAAGGAATTCTTGGTATCAAAATGAATCTTGACATGTTAACTAAATGTCAGTAAAATTTTATATATTTACTCTAACTTTTACTATTTTTAATTACATCTCACATGTCACTGCTTCCTTATGAGTTACTATTCATAGTGACCAGTTTCAACCACTAACTTTACATACATAAATATTTCAAGCATTAACTAATCCCTATCTCTTCTTCATACATATTCATCTTCTCCTTCATGTGAAGTTTCTACTATGGTGGTGACAGGGAGGATATAATGTATGCAACTGCATGCTTGATGTTACTATGTGTGCACTTAATGATCATACTTGCATAATGATAACTTATGAAACATCCTACTTTTAACATCTCATAGTACGTATTTGGAAGCGTATTTGATTAGAGGAAGCAATACTTTGGCCCAAAAATTAAAATTTTTAAAACTTACTTCTCAGGTACTGTTCATTAGGTAATTTCCAGATTGACACTCCAATTTTGAAAATTTATAACTAATTGTACAAAAATCGTATGGAGATGAACCAAATTTATAATTGAAGCTCTTTCATATCTCTTTAAGAGAAAAATATAAATATGGACATTTACTTTGCCAATCAATATAGTTAAATCGTTAATTTTTATTGTTTATATGGCATATTCTGGAAATTCCAGATTCTATCTCTTAACTTTGAAAATTCATTTCTCTTGATATACACATCCAAATGAGGTGTGTTATCTCTTATCATTCTTTCTATTAATCCTCAAAAATTTACATAGGCTATTTATCTTTAGCTTACTATATCTAAGATCCTGTTTATCAATTTAGGAATATGAGATAGCTATTATGTCAAGCCATCTTACCTTAACTAGGCTATATTCATTCTAAACTCTGGAAATTAACTGGCTAACTATCTCATTTACCACTTTTTCTATTGCTTTATCATTACCAAATTAAATTATCTAATTGCATGTCGTATGGTATGAGAGCAACATAACTTTCTCATCATATATACTCTTCCCTGCAAGTAATACGAAAGGGGAGCATTCATTTATCATAGCATACTCTAACATACGTGTTATCATATGACAACTGCACGGAGATGTAACTGTTCAACATAACTTATGGTAACATAAGCCATATCATCACATAATTTGCTCAACCATCTATTTAACTTGGGTTGCCACTTTACCCTTCTACCAGGGTATAAACCCAACCCTTAACTGCTTTATCTAACTTTCAAGCATTTATGTTTCTGAGACAAAGCAGTCTTTATGGCTACCTTCCCTTTACTCACTGGTGGAAAATTGGCAATCGAAATCCCCATTTTTAAACCGGTCAATGCGGAGACGGTTTTAAAGAAATGAGCGATGGCATTTTTGTAAATAAAATGAAATATTCACACCGTATTTACTCGTGACCGATGTGGAAATATTTAGTCCGGTTTAGATGTTTAATTTCTACAGTGGATATTATAGAGACCGATGTGGAAATATTTGGTCCGGTTTAGATTTTTACTTTCTACAGCGTATTTATATTGACCGAGGTGGAAATATTTAGTCCGGTGTAGATGAACTCCGTCAGGATCCTTTCCCGCCATTTTATGTCAAGTAGTCTTCTCAGACATGCGCAGTATTTTCATCATGATCACCTTCTCCGATATCTATTTTATATTCATTTCTTCTATTCTTCTATCTTAACTCTCCAATGGCTTCGCCTCACAAAAGACAGAGACAGAATGTTGAAGATAAACATATGCACGTATCTCCTGATAACCCTTCAGTTCCTTCTCCGAGAAGGAACTGGTAGAGTTCCTGGAGGAACTCATCCCGCACTTCAATGCCCTGGAGCGCTCGGTGGAAGAACTGGCTCTGAAAGTGGAGAGGATGAATGAACGTTTCAGAGCCTTTCAACATGATGATAGTTTCTTTCATCCTGTTGTTGATAGAGCGAGGTCTTTTTTTCTAGATTTCAAGATGTAAAGTTAGTTAGTAAAGTTTAATTTGAATGAATATAATGAAGTTGAACAGGTTTCTTGTTCTGTATACGTTGCTGATGATCCGTTTATTTTTCATCTGAATCCCACTTTTAAACCGGTCACTGAGGAGAAGACGGTTAAAAAAAATTAAATTTTTACACCGGTTTTAAAAGTAACCGATTTAAAATATAAACACCCGGTGCAGATTAGCTTCGTCCTATCTGCCTCTTCAGTTTCCTGTCTATGCTTTCCAGCGCGCTTTCTTTATTTTTCAGACCGTTCATTTCACTTCTTCGGTTCCCAATATTTGTAGTCATTATGATAGAAGGCCAATTGCATTCTTCTATATTCTTACTGATCATGAACGTTAACCATATATATGTATACGATTCTTCTATTTTATTTCCTTTTCATCTATCTGACTCCTCCAATGGCCTCTTCCTCACGCACGCCTCCTTCTCCGCCCCACAAAAGAAACAGAGACGACTTTGAAGACAAAGATCCTGATCCTCACCCTTCTGTTCCTTCTCCTCCTCCCCTGGTTATGACTCTGATGGAGAGCCTTGAGGAACTCATACTGTGCTTCAATAGGCTGGAGGACTCCGTGGAAGAACTAAATCGCAAAGTTGACAGACTGAAAGCAAGTTTCAGAGATTTCCGCTCAGAAGTTCGCCGCCATCAACCCCGTGATAGCTTCTTTAATCCTGTTGATCTCACCCAATCTGATGACTCCTAAAACTCCGAGTCTGATGAGTAGTGAAAGATTGTAACTTTTATATATTCTGATATATATATTTTTTTGTGTGTAAAAGTTGATGACATGGTCTGTATCACTAAAAAAAAACTGATATATTTTACACCGGTCTATATATAGCGGCCGGTGTAAAATATACTCTCTACAACTTTTATATATATTTACACCGGTGTAACATTTTGTACGGTGTATATTTTCTTACAAAATAAACTTTTTGTTTTATTTTTTTTTACCAAATACTCTTTTATTTGGTACATTTCTCGCGCCTTCCATCTCTCATTTTTCCCTGGTTCGCGCGTTAAGTCTTCTCAGCGCTTCACAGACGGTGAGTTTTGTTTTGAACTCCTCTCAAGAACTAAAAATTTATTCTCTCCATGCATTAGCTGCAACGTAATGGTTTAATTTCTTGTTTTCTATTTTTCTAGTTCTTATAGTCTTCCACAAATATGGATCGTAGTTGGATAAATGCTAAACGAACAAGTGTTGAGTATGCTAAGGGGGTGAAGGAGTTTTTGGATTTTGCTAAACGCAATGGTGATGATGACAATGGAAGGTTTTATTGTCCTTGTGTGAGTTGTTTGAATGAGAGGAAACAAAGTCCTGCTGATATTTACACTCATCTAATTTGGGAGGGGTTTTGCAAGAGTTACACAGTATGGGTATGGCATGGTGAACAGGTGGAACAGACCTTTGACGATGACATGGATACTGATGATCGAGTAGAGGACATGATTCGTGATGTTGGAGAAGATGCTTTTATGCGATCACATGCATATGGTAATATGTGCAATGATGCAGAAAAGCCTCTATACCCAGGGTGCAGAAAATACAACCTGTTGAATGCGGTGTTGAGATTGGTAAGTGTGAAAGCTCGGCATGGGTGGAGTGACAGTAGTTTTTCAGAATTGCTTGAGTTGTTACAGGACATGTTTCCTGAAGAAAATGCGTTACCCAAACGCTACTATGATACGAAGAAAATAATAGGTCCTTTAGGCATGCAGTATAGAAAGATTCATGCATGCCCAAATGATTGCATATTGTACAGGAAAGAGTTTGAAGATGAGGAGAAGTGTCCAATATGTAAGACACCAAGGTACAGATCAAACAACTCTCCTCCCAAGTTGTTATGGTATCTTCCAATTTTACCAAGGTTTAAGCGACTTTTTTCTAATGAAGATGATGCAAAGAAAATATTATGGCATGCAAATGAAAGGATTAATGATGGAAAGATTCGTCATCCTGCTGACTCTTTACAATGGAAGAAGATTGATGACTTATTTCCCGAGTTCGGCAATGAACCACGAAACCTAAGGCTTGGACTTAGTACGGATGGAATGAACCCTTATAGTAGCCTTAGTAGTATCCATAGTTCATGGCCCATCCTTCTGGTGATTTACAACCTATCTCCCTTGCTGTGTATGAAACGAAAGTATGTAATGTTGTCCATGCTGATCTCAGGACCCAAACAACCGGGAAATGACATAGACGTTTACCTAACACCCTTGATCGAAGATTTGAAGAAGCTATGGGAAGGTGTGGATGTCTTTGATGCTGTTAAGAAGGAGGTCTTCAATTTGTGGGCCTTGATCTTTTGTACAATTAATGACTTTCCTGCATACGGAAATTTGTCAGGGTATAGTGTTAAGGGCCATAAAGCATGTCCGATTTGTGAGGAAGGGACTTGCTACTATCAACTTCGTCATGGAAGAAAGACAGTCTACCTAGGTTATAGGTGATTTCTAAGACAAGCCCACCCATACCGTCGACTAAAGAAGAAATTTTATGGCGGCCAAGAATTTGAAAATGCTCCAAAGCCATTGACTGGCGAACAAGTTTATGAAAAGGTGAAAGACTTCAATGTCACTTTCGATAAGCTTACATTTTGAAGAGACTAACATTTTGTCCAAGGCTGAGAGAAGAAGTATTTGTGAGTGTTTGCAAGGAATCAAAGTTCCCTCTGGGTACTCATCTAATCTTAAGAGGATTGTGTCCATGAAAGATTTGAAATTAGTAGGCCAAAAGTCTCATGATTGTCATGTATTTATGCAACAATTACTCCCAGTGGCTGTTCGAGGAATCCTTCAAGATGATTTGAGACACATTGTAAACCGACTTTGCTTCTTCTTTAATGCTATATGTGGCAAAGTCTTTGAGACTGAAAAGTTGGAGGAATTGGAGCACGAGGGTTATGTTATTTTGTGCCTGCTTGAAAAATAGTTTCTTCCTGCCTTTTTTGACATCATGGTACACCTCATCGTTCATCTAGTGCGAGAGATAAAACTGTGTGGCCCTGTATACTTACGATGGATGTACCCATTTGAAAGATACATGAAAATCCTTAAAGGGTATATGAAGAATCCAAATCTGCCCGAAGTATCCATTGTTCAAAAATATGTTGCCGAAGAAGCTATGGATTTTTGTTAACAATACTTGTCTAATGTAAGACTTACTAGTCTCCACAAACCCCTTGCCAAACAGGGGGGTCAACGCGGAATGTCGGTGAGCAGTGTTGATCGTAATGAACTGCAGCAAATACACTTACACATCTTGAATAACATTGATGAAGTTCAAAACTATATTGCTGTTCATAAAGATCTTGTCCCGAAAACAAATAATAGGATGACAGAGCAAAGGCTGATTAGAGAACACAACAAATCTTTTGCACATTAGTTCAAATTGGAGGTTGAAAATGAGGATTGTGTTTCTGATACAGTTAGATGGTTGGCATGTGGTCCTGAACATAATGTGATCTGTTGGAATTCATTTGATATCAACGGGTATTCTTTTTATACGAAGTCCCTAGATGATAGAAGTAGCGTGCAAAATAGTGGTGTTATGTTAGTCGCAGAAGCTATGCATTTCTCTAGTTCAAAAGACAACAATCCTAAATTAGCAGCGATCCCTTATTATGGCTTTGTTGAAGAGATTTGGGAGGTGGACTACTCCAAATTCAAAGTTCCCGTGTTCAAATACAAGTGGGCTAATGTAAACAACGGTGTTATGGTCGATCAGTTAGGATTTACACTGGTGGATTTGAATAATACAAGTTTTGGGGATGAGCCTTTCATTATGGCAGACCAAACAAATCAAGTGTTCTTTATCACTGATCCTCAAAATGAAAGATGGTCTGTCGCGCTCCAAGGCAAAAGGGTTGTTGACAATGATGATTCTTTTTATGAGATCCCTTCTTTTTCAGTAGGTTTACCACAATTAAATGAAGAAGAAGTGGATTCTGATTAATTTCTATGTGTTTCTTGTTTTCAAATTTGATGTATTCTAAACATGCAATTTTAAGTTTCTTGTTATGATTGCGTATATGATTTTGATGTAATAATAATAGAGACAGATTCTTGTTCTGATAAGAATGTTGTGACGCCAAGGATGGGATGATATATGATGATGGAGTTTAAAAAATAACTACAACATTAAAACCGGTCTTAAGTGCTATCCGGTGTAAAAAGTCATTACTGACATTTTGTAAATAAATTATAGTTCAATTTTACACCGGGTTTTACTTTATCCGGTGTTATATTTTAAACGGTGTTATTTTTTACATCGGTTGTAAAATTTATACGGTGTAAAATGTATCAATTTTACATCGTTTATGTTTTTGTCCGGGTTAGAATTATTTACACCCGGTGTCAAATGTTTATATTCATTTGTTAAGCCCGCCCCTTGGCGCGATTATCTTCATTCTCCTTTCTCACGTACTCCGTCATATTGCCGATCGTCGTGCTCTGTGGTTCTCGCGAGGCTTCTCCGCGCTCGATTAGTCATTCTTCTCTGTTGTCTCTCTCGTTCTGCTTTTCCGTGTACGTGTTCTCTGCATTTTTTCCCTGTGTACGTGCGTCACCATTTTTATGTTCGTTTAATCTAGGTTTTCTATTTTTCCTGATGAATGCTTGCACATCTTTCCATTCATAACTGCTAAAGGAACAAGTTTTGTGTATTCTGACGGGTTGAAGGAAAAAGGGTTAAGTCTATTTTCAATGCTTTTGATGTTGTTATTGTGTACATAGGAATATGGAGGATAGAGTTACTCAGATTGAGGCTAGCGATTCTCCAAGCGCCACTACGAAAAGGAAGGGCAGAAGTGCGACTCGTTTGAAAGATATTACGAAGGACAGGATGGAGGGGAAATTGCTTTCGATAGAGTTTGACAGAAACTGGAACCCAACTGGTGAACACAGGACAAAGTACGTAAGTTTTGTCAGCCTCCTAGCACGCAACAAGCCTAGCATCACCTATTTGACTTGGGATGCTGTGGATGATCGCGTGAAGAATCAAATTTGGGACACTATCCGGGTATAGGAACTATCTAATATTGCATGCAGAGCAATACCAAATACACAACTGTTTGTTGATTACTCTATTTTCAATGGCAAACATTGCAGCTCACTTACGATGTTCCCAACAATGAGTTCTTGAAGAAGAAGACGTTGTCCAATTGCGCTGAGCGTTGGAGGGCATTCAAGACACAACTAGCTCTCAGTATCTGCATGGACAGGACAGAAGTGGTCATCCTTAACCTTCTCCATGCAGCAAGTATCAATTCATTGACGAAGCTGCGTGGGAAGAATTTGTTAGGAATTGGACCACGCCAGTAGCAATGGTGAGTGTATCCTTTTGTATGCGTTGGCGAAAAACGTATCAGAGTATCATATGTATTGATTTTAACTACTTCATGTCTTGTAGGAAAAAAGGACAAAAGCGATTGAATATGCCCTCAAGAATGATTGCCCCCACACAATGTCTCGAGGGGGTTATGCGAAGGCAAAAGAGAGTTGTTGGGGGCCAAGAGGAAGAGGCTAGAAGAAAATGCTGGGTCGGATCCTAGTGTTCTTCTTGACCCTCCCTCTCCGATACGTCGCGAAGAAAAATGTTTGTACGCTCGCCAAAGAAAGAGTGGAACTTTTACAAGCAACAATGCTCACATGATTGCTTAAAAAATTGTAAGCACTACTTGCATTATTTTGTGTTAGTAGACTATATATAATTATATCATTTTCCTTATGTTTGTTCTTTCTATGTTATAGAGTGATCTTAAACAACAAGAGTCCCATGGATCCTTCAAGTCAGATGGTAGGAATGACATCTTGACTGTTGCCACTGGGAAACAAGAACATGGGGGCCGTGTCAGGGGAGTTGGAAGAGGTGTGGGTATAAGAGATTACTTTGGAGCATCTCAAACACGTTCCCCACATGTGGTGCCGAGGCAGAGTTGGCATCCTTGCTCTCCACCATAAGGGCAGATGTAACATCCCAGTTTTCAGGCCTAGAGATGCAGAGATAGCCTAAGATTAAGAGGCTACTAGACCCCTTTTTAGCAGAAGTTCCAGAGGAACGTAAAGAGTTTCAGGGACTGAGCTGCGAGTAAGTAAACGTACGGGGACTTATGTGTAAACAGTGGAAGTCCCAAGGGGTAAATGGCCATTTGGGATGATGTAAAGGTCAAAGGTTCAAGAGTTTACCAGTTAGGTCGCGATGATAGAGACTTTGGTCGCGACGAGAGTGTATTATGGTCGCGACTAATATTGGCAGAGAGGCTCGGTCGTGACGAATATGTATGTGGTGTCGCGACTAATGAGTAGAATGAGCCTGGTTACGACGAAAGACTGTTGTGGTCGCGACGAAAGACTGTTATGGTCGCGACGAAAGGATGTTGAGGTCGTGACTAGAGAGTGCTGTGGTCGCGACTAATGAACACAGAAGGTGTTAAGTCGCGATGAGATGATGGCTAGGTCGCGACTAGTGGCTAAAGTGGTGCCAAGCGTATGGGCCAAGAGTGGTGAAGGTCCAAATGAGATAGTTACCCGGTTAGAGAGAGACCGGAGGCAGGAGGCCAGATACAGCAAAGGTTATCTGGAAACCATGAGGTTGACTGATAAGGTATCCTCATGGGACCCACGAGATGCCACATGGCATTCGAGTGATGATTCAGTAACCTTTCAGTAGAGTAAAGTTACTCAGTTGGCACGAGAACCGAGGAGGTGATCAGATAAGTCTGGGACTTATCTGGATAGCATTCGGAAGCGTGCAAGGTCTCTTCCAGGTGCCACATGTCATTAGTCTGGAGAAATCAAATAAAGCTGAGGGCACGCATTACGAGACAAGAGACTGGACCGGTGAGTCAGCATGCTGAGTCAGCTGCTGAGGTGTCCAGGAATTTCAGACATGTGATAAATATGGCGCTGAGGTGTCCCGATGATGTCATGCATGATGCTGTAAATGAGGAATTAAAGAAAATAGGAAAATCCAGGAAAAACCAGGACCGCAGGATCAAAGTTCATGGTAATTACAGAAATGCCATTGGAGGAGGTTATAAATACCCCCCTCCATTTCATTTCACGCATGGCAAGGGAGAAGGGAGAGAAAGAAGAGAGAGAAGTAGAAGGAAAGGAAGAGAGAAAGGAGAAAAGGAAGTAAGGAAGTTCTGGCGGAACTGGAAGCAGAATAGAGATAGTAAGGTTCTGCTGAGCTAGCCAGGTAGTAACTAATCCTAGCTTTTATGTAATGGCCTTGTGATTTGATGTGCTATTGTTTGGTTGGATTGTTGTCTTATATGTTATGTCTGAAGCTCTGCTGTAATGCTATGATCATATGTTATTAAGCATGGAAGCACGCAGCATACTTATCTGTACACAATCACAAGCAAGCACTGTCACTCTGCATTACATATATTGTTATGATTGTTGCTACTGAGATTCCCCCGAATCTCATCCCCATACATAACCCATTACAGGGAGGTTATGCTGAATTGGATTTTGAGAAACCCAGGAGACGCCGTTTTGCTGCCGAAGTAAAGACTAAACATCAGTATATGATAAGTACTGTGTACATAGTGCTGTCTAAGGAGGCTAGAAGTGAGTGGACCTAGCCGGTTCATCTAGTCTTTCCTGGGTACTACGTAGAATAGTAGTTCTTATGAGGGAATTACCGAGTCAGTACAGTTCAGTTCTTTGTACAGATGAAGCGTAGCGGTTATGCTGCCGGAGTTTAGGCAGGCGGAGTTGTAATAAAGATAGAAAGAATATGTGTATATCTTGTTGTGTATGCCATGCTGTATGACATTATGTTATTCAATGATAAATATTGTTTGGCATATTCAATTTATGTATGTTAAACTAAGGGGAAATTCGCAGGTCCTGAGGCAGCAGTGTTCTGACCTCAGTTTGACCTAGTAAACAGAGGAGTTTGGCCACGAGATTTGGTGAGCCGGTAGTACACATCTGGGGCATTCCGTGGATAGGTATTAAGCCTCATTTGGATGTGTATAATGAGAGAAACCAATTCTCAAATTAAAGGTTCAGAATAAGGAACTTAGGAGTAAAAGTTCAATCTCTAGACTTAAGTACAGCTAGTATAGCTTCCGCAAGTGTACTCTGAGGAGTCTAAGGCAGGATGTTTCAGCAGAGGCTAAGGAAGAGGCTTGGATAGAGGCTAGGGCACAAGCAGAAGCTTCAATTGAGGCGCGATTACAAGAGGGGTTCACAAAGATGAAGGAAGAAATGTTGTCCATGATGACATCAAGGCAGCAAGAGCCAACTGATCCCCTCCCGCCCTCAACTGCAGTCTGTCCAAGCACTAAGGGGAGTTGTTGCTTGCCGCTATCAGAGGATGCAGAACATTGTGATCTATATGTTGAGGATCCTCGTAGACGCTTAGTGGCACGTGGCTCTATCCATAGCCTAGGGGCAACTGTTCACCACAGCCAAATTCAGGACGATCAATTAAGGGTGACAGTTGAAGCCGTCACTGGTGGAAAATGGGCAATCGAAATCCCCATTTTTAAACCGGTCCATGCGGAGACGGTTTTAAAAAAATGAGCGGTGGCATTTTTGTAAATAAAATGAAATATTCACACCGTATTTACTCATGAACGATGTGGAAATATTTAGTCCGGTTTAGATTTTTACTTTCTACAGCGGATTTTATAGAGACCGATGTGGAAATATTTTGTCTGATTTAGATTTTTACTTTCTACAGCGTATTTATATTGACCGAGGTGGAAATATTTAGTCCGGTGTCTGTTTTATTAAAAAATTAAATTTTTACACCGGTTTTAAAATTAACCAATTTAAATATAATCACCCGGTGCAGCTTCGTCTTATCAGCCTCTTCAGTTTCCTGTCTATGCTTTCCCGCTCGCTTTCTTTATTTGTCAGACTGTTCATTTCACTTCTTGGGTTCCCAACGTTTGTAGTCATTATGATAGAAGGCCAATTGCATTCTTCTATATTCTTATTGATCATGAACGTTAACCATATATATATATGTATACCATTCTTCTGTTTTATTTTCTTTTCATCTATCTGACTCCTCCAATGGCCTCTTCCTCACGCACGCCTCCTTCTCCGCCCAACAAAAGAAACAGAGACGACTTTGAAGACAAACATCCTGATCCTCACCCTTCTATTCCTTCTCCTCCTCCCCTGGTTGTGACTCTGATGGAGAGACTTGAGGAACTCATACTGCGCTTCAATGGGCTGGAGGACTCCGTGGAAGAATTGAATCGCAAAGTTGACAGACTGAAAGCAAGTTTCAGGGATTTCCGCTCAGAAGTTCGCCGCCATCAACCCCGTGATAGCTTCTTTAATCCTGTTGATCTCACCCAATCTGATGACTCCCAAAACTCCGAGTCTGATGAGTAGTGAAAGATTGCAACTTTTATATATTCTGATGTATATATTTTTTTGTGTAAAAGTTGATGACATGGCTGGTCTCTGGAAGTAGAAAAAAAAACTGATATATTTTACACCGGTCCATATATATAGACCGGTGTAAAGTATATTATAAATAAACTGATATATTTTACACCGGTCCATATATAGTGTCCGGTGTAAAATATACTATAAATACAACTTTTATATTTATATCTACACCGGTGTAACATTTTGTCCAGTGTATATTTTCTTATTTTTTCCCAAATACTCTTTTATTTGGTACATTTCTCACGCCTTCCATCTCTCATTTTCCCCTGTTTCGCGCGTTAAGACTTCTCGGCGCTTCACGGACGGTGAGTTTTGTTTTGAACTCCTCTCGCGAACTGAAAATTTATTCTCTCCATGCATTGCTGCATCGTAATGGTTTAATTTCTTGCTTTCTGCTTTTCTAGTTCTTATAGTCTTCCACAAATATGGATCATAGTTGGATAAATGCTAAACGAACAAGTGTTGAGTATGCTGAGGGGGTGAAGGAGTTTTTGGATTTTGGTAAACGGAATGGTGATGATGATAATGGAAGGTTTTATTGTCCTTGTGTGAGTTGTTTGAATGAGAGGAAACAAAGTTCTGCTGATATTTACACTCATCTAATTTGCGAGGGGTTTTGCAAGAGTTACACGGTATGGGTATGGCATGGTGAACAGGTGGAACAGACCTTTGACGATGACATGGATACTGATGATAGAGTAGAGGACATGATTCGTGATGTTGGAGAAGATGCTTTTATGCGGTCACGCGCATATGGTAATATGTGCAATGATGCAGAAAAGCCTCTATACCCAGGGTGCAGAAAATACAACCTGTTGAATGCAGTGTTGAGATTGGTAAGTGTGAAAGCTCGGCATGGGTGGAGTGACAGTAGTTTTTCAGAATTGCTTGAGTTGTTACAGGACATGTTTCCTGAAGAAAATGCTTTACCCAAACGCTATTATGATGCGAAGAAAATAATAGGTCCTTTAGGCATGCAGTATAGAAAGATTCATGCATGCCCAAATGATTGCATATTGTACAGGAAAGAGTTTGAAGATGAGGAGAAGTGTCCAATATGTAAGACAACAAGGTACAGATCAAACAACTTTCCTCCCAAGTTGTTATGGTATCTTCCAATTTTACCAAGGTTTAAGCGACTTTTTTCTAATGAAGATGATGCAAAGAAATTGTTATGGCATGCAAATGAAAGGATTAATGATGGAAAGATTCGTCATCCTGCTGACTCTTTGCAATGGAAGAAGATTGATGACTTATTTCCCGAGTTCGGCAATGAACCATGAAACCTAAGGCTTGGACTTAGTACGGATGGAATGAACCCTTATAGTAGCCTTAGTAGTATCCATAGTTCATGGCCCATCCTTCTGGTGATTTACAACCTATCTCCCTTGCTGTGTATGAAACGAAAGTATGTAATGTTGTCCATGCTGATCTCAGGACCCAAACAACCGGGAAATGACATAGACGTTTACCTAACACCCTTGATCAAAGATTTGAATAAGCTATGGGAAGGTGTGGATGTCTTTGATGCTGTTAAGAAGGAGGTCTTCAATTTGCGGGCCTTGATCTTTTGTACAATTAATGACTTTCCTGCATACGGAAATTTGTCAGGGTATAGTGTTAAGGGCCATAAAGCATGTCCGATTTGTGAGGAAGGGACTTGCTACTATAAATTTCGTCATGGAAGAAAGACGGTCTACCTAGGTCATAGGAGATTTCTAAGACAAGCCCACCCATACCGTCGACTGAAGAAGAAATTTTATGGCGGCCAAGAATTTGAAAATGCTCCAAAGCCATTGACTGGCGAACAAGTTTATGAAAAGGTGAGAGACATCAATGTCACTTTCGGTAAGCTTACCAAGAAAAGTGAGAAAAATGTATGGAAAAAAAGATCTGTGTTCTTTGAGCTTCCTTATTGGCGACATCTTCATGTAAGGCACTGTCTTGATGTGATGCATGTGGAGAAAAATGTGTGTGACAGCATTGTTGGAACACTTCTCAACACACATGGTAGTTCCAAAGACGGTTTGAAGGCAAGATTGGATTTGGAAGAAATGGGAATACGGGAGGAGTTACATCCGAGGCCAGATGGTGAGGGGAGCTATCATGTTGAAGAGACTAATATTTTGTCCAAGGCTGAGAGAAGAAGTATTTGTGAGTGTTTGCAAGGAATCAAAGTTCCCTCTGGGTACTCATCTAATCTTAAGAGGATTGTGTCCATGAAAGATTTGAAATTAGTAGGCCAAAAGTCTCATGATTGTCATGTACTGATGCAACATTACTCCCAGTGGCTGTTCGAGGAATCCTTCAAGATGAGTTGAGACACATTGTAACCCGACTGTGCTTCTTCTTTAATGCTATATGTGGCAAAGTCTTTGAGACTGAAAGGTTGGAGGAATTGGAGCACGAGGGTTATGTTATTTTGTGCCAGCTTGAAAAACAATTTCTTCCTTCCTTTTTTGACATCATGGTACACCTCATCGTTCATCTAGTGCGAGAGATAAAACTGTGTGGCCCTGTATACTTACGATGGATGTACCCATTTGAAAGATACATGAAAATCCTTAAAGGGTATATGAAGAATCCAAATCGGCCTGAAGCATCCATTGTTCAAAAATATGTGGCCAAAGAAGCTATGGATTTTTGTCAACAATACCTGTCTAAAGCAAGACTTACTTGTCTCCACAAACCCCTTGCCAAACAGGGGGGTCAACGCGGAATGTCGTTGAGGAGTGTTGATCGTAATGAACTGCAGCAAGTACACTTACACATCTTGAATAACATTGATGAAGTTCAAAACTATATTGCTGTTCATAAAGATCTTGTCCGGAAAACAAATAATAGGATGACAGAGCAAAGACTCATTAGAGAACACACCAAATCTTTTGCACATTGGTTCAAATTGGAGGTTGAAAATGAGGATTGTGTTTCTGATACAGTTAGATGGTTGGCATGTGGTCCTGAACATAATGTGATCTGTTGGAATTCATTTGATATCAATGGGTATTCCTTTTATACGAAGTCCCTAGATGATAGAAGTAGCGTGCAAAACAGTAGTGTTATGTTAGTGGCTGAAGCTATGCATTTCTCTAGTTCAAAAGACAACAATCCTAAATTAGCAGCCATCCCTTATTATGGCGTTGTTGAAGAGATTTGGGAGGTGGACTACTCCAAATTCAAAGTTCCCGTATTCAAATGCAAGTGGGCTAATGTAAACAACGGTGTTATGGTCGATCAGTTAGGATTTACACTGGTGGATTTGAATAATATAAGTTTTGGGGATGAGCCTTTCATTATGGCAGACCAAGCAAAGCAAGTGTTCTTTATCACTGATCCTCAGAATGAAAGATGGTCTGTCGCGCTCCAAGGGAAAAGTGTTGTTGACAATGATGATTCTTTTTATGAGATCCCTTCTTTTTCAGTAGGTTTACCACAATTAAATGAAGAAGAAGTGGATTCTGATTAATTTCTATGTGTTTCTTGTTTAGTCTAAACATGCAATTTTAAGTTTCTTGTAATGATTGCGTATATGATTTTGATGTAATAAAAAAAAACTATAACATTTAACACCGGTCTTAAGTGATATCCGGTGTAAAAAGGCACGTCTGACAATTTGTAAAATAATTTATTGTTCGATTTTACACCGGGTTATACTTTATCCGGTGTTATACTTATCGATGTTTATTTTTTACACCGGTTGTTAAAATTAGCCGGTGTAAAATGTTTCACTTTTACATCATTTATGTTTTGTCCGGTTTAGAATAATTTACAACCGGTGTTAAATGTTTATATTCATTTTTTTAACCCGCCCCTTGGCGCGATGACCTTCAATCTTCTCCTTTCTCACATACTCTTTTTTATCGCCGCTCGTCGTGCTCTGTGGTTCTCGAGAGGCTTCTCCGTGCTCTATCAGTCGTTCTTCTCTGTCACCTCTCTCGTTCTGCTATTCCGTAAGTGTACGTGTTCTCTGCATTTTTTTCCCTGTGTACGTGCGATGCCGTTTTTATGTTCGTTTAATCTAGGTTTTCTATTTTTCCTGATGAATGCTGGCACATCTTTCCATTCATAACTGCTAAAGGAACAAGTTTTGTGTATTCTGACGGGTTGAGGGAAAAAGGGTTAAGTCTGTTTTCAATGTTTTTGATGTTGTTATTGCGTACATAGGAATATGGAGGATAGAGTTACTCAGATTGAGGCTGGTGATGCTCCAAGCGCCACTAAGCAAAGGAAGGGCAGAAGCGCGACTCGTTTGAAAGACATTAAGAAGGACAGGATAGAGGGGAAATTGCTTCCGATAGAGTTTGACAGAAACTGGAACCCAACTGGTGAACACAGGACAAAGTACGTAAGTTTTGTCAGCCTCCTAGCACGCAACAAGCCTAGCATCACCTATTTGACTTGGGATGCTGTGGATGATCGCGTGAAGAATCAAATTTGGGACACTATCCGGGTATAGGAACTATCTAATATTGCATGCAGAGCAATACCAAATACACAACTGTTTGTTGATTACTCTGCTTTCAATGGCAAACATTGCAGCTCACTTACGATGTGCCCAACAATGAGTTCTTGAAGAAGAAGACGTTGTCTTATTGCTGTGAGCGTTGGAGGGCATTTAAGACACAACTAGCTCGTCAGTATCTGCATGGACAGGACAGAAGTGGTCATCCTCAACCTTCTCCATGCAGCAAGTATCAATTCATTGACGAAGCTGCGTGGGAACAATTTGTTAGGAATCGGACCATGCCAGTAGCAATGGTGAGTGTATCCTTTTGTATGTGGTTGCAGAAAACATATCAGAGTATCATATGTATTGATTTTAAATACTTCATGTCTTGTAGGAAAAAAGAGCAAAAGCGATTGAATACGCCCTCAAGAATGATTGCCCTCACACAATGTCTCGAGGGGGTTACGCGAAGGCAGAAAGAGAGTTGTTGGGGGCCAAGAGGAAGAGGTTAGAAGAAAATGCTGGGTCGGATCCTAGTGTTCTTCTTGATCCCCCCTCTCCGATACGTCGCGAAGAAAAATGGTTGTACGCTCGCCAAAGAAAGAGCGGAGCTTTTACAAGCGACAATGCTCGCATGATGGCTGAAAAAATTGTAAGCACTACTTGCATTATTTTGTGATAGTAGACCATATATAATTATATCATTTTCCTTATGTTTGTTCTTTCTATGTTATAGAGTGATCTTAAACAACAAGAGTCCCATGGATCCTTCAAGTCAGATGGTAGGAATGACATCTTGACTGTTGCCACTGGGAAACAAGAACATGGGGGCCTTGTCAGGGGAGTTGGAAGAGGTGTGGGTATAAGAGATTACTTTGGAGCATCTCAAACACGTTCCCCACATGTGGTGCCGAGGGCAGAGTTGGCATCCTTGCTCTCCACCATAAGGGCAGAGGCTAAGGAAGAGGCTTGGATAGAGGCTAGGGCACAAGCAGAAGCTTCAATTGAGGCGCGATTACAAGAGGGGTTCGCAAAGATGAAGGAAGAAATGTTGTCCATGATGACATCAAGGCAGCAAGAGCCAACTGATCCCCTCCCGCCCTCAACTGCAGTCCGTCCAAGCACTAAGGGGAGTTGTTGCTTGCCACTGTCAGAGGATGCAGAACATTGTGATCTATATGTTGAGGATCCTCTTAGACGCTTAGTGGCACGTGGCTCCATCCATAGCCTAGGGGCAACTACTCTTCACCACGTCCAAATTTAGGACGATCAATTAAGGGTGACAGTTGAAGCCGTGCTAATTGGAGATGCTCTTGTCCCAATTCCCACTGATGAGGTGAAGACAGTGAGCCAAGCAAAAGGGACTTTCATATTGTGGCCAAAGCATCTTGTTTCGGATCACGTCGCCTCATCCCCCGACCAACTTCCCACCCCTCCCGCTTTGAATGCCATGCAACGTGTGATCCTAATGGCATATGACAAAACGTTCCATGTGGACGCGTTGCCTATGGATTCAGTTGTGGGCAACATGGGGGCACCGGCCTTCCTGGACCATGCGGACGTCAAATCTCTGATCACTCCCAAGGAAGAACTGACCTCCGGTTGCATCCAAGTGTTTTTGATGTAAGTATAATTTAAATGTAAATATATGTAATAACAAAGTTCAAGTCTTACAACTAATGTCGTGCATGCATTGCCTGTAGGTACATGCAAGCTGAGTTGGTTTCCTCCAAGGGCAAACAAAAAAAGTTCGGATTCCTATGCCCAATTCAGATTTATGCTAAAGGGACCTCTCAATCTTCGAGGCTTGCATACATTTCACAGAGGCTCGGTGAAACCGATATTGATTGTTTCTTCGCACCATATATGCATGAGTAAGAATAATAATGTTTCATTTGATTTTATATATACTAGTTTTGTAGTTGCTTAATTATAATACTCATTCTCTTTTAACTAATCTCTACAGCAATCATTGGCAACTTGTCATCCTATGTAAGCATAGCTATAAAGTTTTCTTCTTATGCTCCCTCCATTACAAGCCCTCGGTGGATGTCAGGAAGATCATGAACACGTATGTGAGTTCTCTTCTATACACAATGATCTGTGTGATAAATAGGTTACTAACTTGTTAACTTTGGTCATAGGGCTATGA
This sequence comes from Leucaena leucocephala, assembly GCA_037074615.1. Lineage (NCBI taxonomy): Eukaryota > Viridiplantae > Streptophyta > Magnoliopsida > Fabales > Fabaceae > Leucaena > Leucaena leucocephala. The sequence continues at coordinate 19,536,579 of CM073532.1, read as the reverse complement.
GGACATTCGCAGTTGCAAGGGGCCTTAAGCACGCTAATTTGGTGAGGGACCCTGAATGGATCACACCGATGGTAATAAAAGTATATATTAGGTGTTAGCTAGGTTCCCCGTTTTGATGATGAAAAATAATTTTTATCTTGTTAACATTACAGAGTCGAAGTCAACCCAGAGAAAGCAACTTGTGCGGCTTCTACATAGTCAGACACATGGTCAATATTATCTTGGCAAATAGGATTGACCTAACTGGGGAGGTAAAATTGTATTTTTAATGATTTCATATTTCTTAATTCTCAATCTAATCTATATTAGTAATGCCTTAATTTCTTTAATTTTGATTTCATATTTCAGATGTTTGATCAACCTGATCCATTTCCTGACCAAGATATTGAGGACCTGCGTAATCGGTGGGCAGAGTTTTTGTTCAATTCCTTCCTTCTCAATAGTATTTGTCTTTCACTGAATACCTTTTTCTACTTGTCTGTTCAAATTGTAGCATTTTTGTATTGAATGAATAATATAATGAGCAATTGAATTATATATGTCTCTGGCATCTTGAACTGATGATGATCAATGATTGAGTCGTATATTATATTTGGGCAGTATATTTATGAAGTTCAGGCCAACGAAATGTATTAAATATAAATTAAATAACATCTACATCGGAGGTATATACTTGCCGGTGTAGAAAGAACATATATCATACATAATATATAAATTAAATTTAATAACATCTACACCGTCCCAATATTCAACCGGTGTAAACATTTGAATAATCTACACTGTCCCAATATTCAAACCGGTGTAGATGTTAAAACATAATACACCGGATGTAAATGTGAACCGCTTTAAATTTTAGTCCGGTGTAAAAAAGTATACATTCTACACCGGTCATGTGACGGGTGTAGAAGGTCTCACTTTTTACACGGTCCATTTCTACACCGGCTGTATGTGCAATGTTGAATGCCATTTTCAACAGGTGTTCAAATACTTTTTTCCAGCCGTGACTACTGCTAGTCATGCTTATTTTCATTCTATCATAACATCTCCTATCGCCTGTAAGACTTCTGTGTCTGTAGATTGAAGGACTTCTGTGTCCTTGGCCTTATTATAATCCATAACTAAGTCAGTTGCTTCCTTTCAGCTAACTGTGGAAGGTTTTGTCTCACAACTCTATGCCATTCATACTTTTAAGTTTCCCCTATTCTCAAGGATCACAATCAGGTGGGAAGCTATCTCTTACTTTCCCATTAAACATTTAAGGATCACTGTGTTGTCTAGTTGCAACCAAAATATTGACTCGTCATGACTAACATCTTCTGTGTTCATTCGTCATGACCACAACATTATTTTGTCACAACCTACATTTTCTTTCTTCATTAATCACGACCTAGGGTTATGGCTCATCACATCTAACATACTTACCATAGAGCAATCACCTCCAATTCATAATCTTAGTTGGACTATGAATAAGTAACCCATTACTATCCTCAATCTTAAAAGGGCCTTAACTAATCCACTACGTACTCTGTTTCCTAATAAGTGCACGTTTATCTTGCACTAGAACCTCTATTCTGTCTTAAAACTTTGTCCTGTACCAATGCCAGAACCTTTTGCTCTAATACCAAAATGAAACATCCTACTTTTAACATCTCATAGTACGTATTCGGAAGTGTATTTGATTAGCAGAAGTATTACTTTGGCCCAAAAATTAAAATTTTTAAAACTTACTTCTCGGGTACTGTTCATTAGGTAATTTCCATATTGACAGTCCAAATTTGAAAATTCATAACTAATTGTAGAAAACTCGTATGGAGATGAACCAAGTTTCTAATTGAATCTCTTTCATATCTCTTTAAGAGAAAAATATAAATATGGATATTTACTTTGCCAATCAATATAGTGAAATCGTTAATTGTTACTGTTCATATGGCAAATTTTGGAAAATTCTAGATTCTATCTCTTAACTTTGAAAATTCATTTCTCTTGATATACACATCCAAATGAGTCTTGTTACCTATTAATTTATATATCTGGATGTCTTCTACATTCTCATAAAATTTTGTAAATTAATTCTTTCATTTGTTAGGTCAAACTGAAGCCACAACAAGACTACTTTAGGACCTATGTTTTAGCATTTCAGTTTTCTTTCTTTAATTCCCAATAATTGTTCCAGCATGCATAAACCATCTCTTTGGCCTCTCATACATTCATATACATTATGGAGTTATTCCATAATTATTTCATACATTTTGCTTTACATATAATGGCATATTACATAACATAATATAAAAAGATAACACCCATGACATGCCATTACTTGTCTACTTCTTCTCTTCCATTCCTTAGCTTATGCATCAAGCATGATTCTTCCATCATAAATAACCTATTATGGTTGGTTATGGGAGGGTGAGATTCTAGGGAATCTCAATAGCAAATGGTACCATTCAATGCATACAAGATGAATGCAAGTGCATGAAATGTTTCCTTTATCTTTCTTTAGCTTCCATTTGCATACTATCATGCTCCATGCCTATCACTATTATGCATAGCCATAAACTCATAAAGGGCAGAGCATATATCATTCATACATATCATACATCATCATCACATATCATAATCATATCAACACTCAAGCATATAAGAATGTGTAAGTTCACGAGCTTAAATATAAGCTTTTCTCTTGTTCTTGCACTTGCTCCCTAAGCTTCCAACCAAACATTGGTTGCTTGCTCATCCTCTTTAACTCATTTTCTTTGACATATCATGCCCTAAACACAATTACATTGTGTATACAACTCATTAGAGCCATTACATAAACATTGCACACTAACTTCCTTAAAACCTCTAACTTTAAACTTAAATCTTAGAGTTAGTGGTTTAACTTTGTAATAATTATTTTCTTAGACCAATCCTACAAATTTTATCCAAGGAATCCAAATATGATCTTGGAATTATGAAAATCCAACTCCTCCTATGAAATCTGTTCAGAACTGAAGCATACCCTCTTTTTTCCAAAAATTCTCATTTTGACTCTAATGCTTCCAATACTTATTTCTCTACTTTATCCCACACAATTTTTCATTTTAAAAACATTAGAAGCATCAAAATACTAAAATTCCTATATATGAATAGTGATACATACAGTAGCAGCCAAGAGCATAAACCCATAATTGCATGCATACTTGAATTTCCAAGCCAATACTACTTGATTCTAGCTTGCTTTTACTTGTCTAAGCTTTGTATAACATAAAATTCATCATTTCCCCACCATTTAGCATTTCTTCCAGTAGCATATAGGGAGGAATAAAATATTTTTTAACCATCAAATCTAACAACTAATCCTCCCACTAGAAGCTTAAACACTTAGGGAGAAAGATTACCTTGATGCTTGCTTATTTGCCTCTTGAGTTGCCTTGTTCCTGACTTGAGTTTTTATTTTACAAGAGTTTCCCCATGGTGTCTCAATGATGCCATGAATGTTGCTGAAAGTGGGGGATATATATAGAAAATATTGGGTTGAAATGGAAGGCCAAGATTACTTTGGTTACTATTTGATCTAATGGTCCATATATCTATCCTTCCATCAAGGTTGCCCTAGAAGCTTTGCAAATGGCATCATCCATGACATCATTTAGGGCTGTGTTTCACATAAATTAGAGGAAAATACTGATAGGAAAAATTTCAGTCCAGTCCGGTACTGATCCAGTCAGTTTCACAAAAACCAGACTGCTTTATGTTCCTAATTTTTTGTAATATTCCAGAATATGTATTATGTCATGGAAACTAGTGTTTAGTTTTTTTCTACCATTTACATTGTTAGACTAAGTATTTATCTGCTTACCATCCCTTGAGAAATAACCGAAATGCCATTGGTTCACTGTCTTGTACTATATTAACCCTTAAGGCAAAATTGTCATTCACACCTCTTTACACCTTATCAGGGCATATAGTGACTCTGATTAATAATCTCTGTACTTGCCTTGGCATTTTGACCCTGTCCAAATAACCAAAATACCTTCCATTCATCTCTTGTTTATTATTGCAACACAGGGGTATTTTTATAATTTTACATTTTTCAGGGTCTCTTTGGACACTGGCCCACATGACTATTCAAGTATCTTGTTAGGCCTTTGAGACACCAACTTGGGCCTTTAAATGGGTCCAATGCCTTTATTGCACAATCCCAAGAAACCTCACTCAAAAGTATTTATCGAATGTTTTATTCTACTGTAAATTCCATAATAAATTCTACATAACTCCTTTTTGAGCTCTGTCAGTTTTATAAATTTCTATATTAATTATGAGAATTTAATGACAAATTTCATCTGATTATGAGGTTCAAAAAATACAACAATAATTTTTCTAAACTTTAAAAATTTATATCAATTCATCGGGACCTCAAATTAAAATTCTGTGTTGCTTTAAATTGATCAAAATAATTTTCTCTATTTACTGGTAAAATTTGGGACTAGACTATTTCTGGGCAGTTTTTGGCATTTTCCAGCTCAACTTTCTCATAATTGCAATTTTGCCCTTAAACTTTTGACAAATTGCATTCAAGTCCCTCAAACTTTTTAAAACTACACTTCTTGGCCCAACATTTTTCTCTACATTTTATTTTGGCCCTAGAACTTTTTCTCTTTTCAATTAAGTCCCTCAACTTCTCAAAACTGATCTAATCTTTATCATTTCTTTTGATCATAGTTACAATCCCTTCCAAAACTCTTTACTCTATCTGTTCCTCACAAGTTCCACTATCTGTTCCATACAGATAGGGAAAAATCAGGATATGACAACTTACATGCTTCCATGTCCCTTAATTATAACATATGTCTATAGCATAAAAAGAAACAGAGCATCACTTAATCATACATGCTTCATATAATCAAAGTAAGTAAACATCACATAAAACATTCATGCAACATAAGCATACAAGTAGGTAAGTTCACTACCTTTTACTCCTTGCTTTCCTTATCCTTTCTCTTTACCTCTTACTTCTTACTTCTCTTTGATATGTGGCTTCCCTCTTTGAGCACACAAACCAATTCCTAACATTACATTATCATTCATTCATTACAATCTACCTTCCTTGAACATTGAATTTAATTTACTAAAGTAACTTTCCTTAATCTTTATTAATTAGCTTGGTCTTTGAATCAATTGATGTCTAGACTTTATCCTACACAATTTGGCTTTCTGAATCCATTTATGAACTCATAATTTCTAAATTCTAGTAGCTACATATTGTTCTGGATAGAACCGAAAATCTTCTATTTTCTTTCAAAAATTCTCATTTTGATTCCAATGCTTCCAACACTTGTTTCTCTACTTTTATCCCACACAATTTTTCATTTTCAAACCATTGGAAGTATCAACATCATGAAATTTAAATCACTATTCATACGTATGAACATTAATATAAAGGCTTTCAGAACTTCCCTTTTCCAATTTCAATATTTCCAAGGTTCCAATCTTACACAAAATCATCATTTAAATTCAATAGAAGCATTAGATCATTGAGAATCAATCTCCTCCTATCCAGAACAGCACTGGCCGAATGGCCTCAAGAAAGGCAAAGTCAAGAATCACAATTGAATTCCATAACCAAACATCCAAACTAACTTGTTTAAGTGCTAATTACATAGTTCTAGCTTCAATTTCTTCTTCCCCCTAAATTTCTAGATTTTGGATAGCAAGCATACCATAGGGAAATCTCATTTTCCTTCCCTTAAAACCCTAGGTTCAAGGCTCTAAATTAAAGGAAAATAAGCTAGGGTCAATAACTTATCTTGATCCCTTGCAAGCTTGATCACTTAGGCTCCTTGTTGCTTTTCCTTTAGGTTTGAGTGGAAATTTTGGCATAGTTTTCCCATGGCCCTTGTCAGCACGAAATTGAAGAGAATATAGGGGGTATTTATAGTGAAATTTCAAGGGCCTAGGGACTAAAATATCCCTCCTTCAACTAATTAGTATAATGCCTTAATTTTGAATCTCATTGGCTACTTAATTCCTTATTCTTCATTAACTTAATTCTTATATTATTTTAATAGATTTTAGCACATGGGATAACCCTTTCTTCCTTGTCTTTGGCGCCATGTGTCCTTGGTGTGGGTCCTACAAGGACACCTCACAAGCCAACTCACTTTATCTCTTGATTTTCTTTATTTATTTTCTTTTTAAAATTCATAAATTATCCAAAATTGATTTGAGCTCCAAGACTTTCTCTTGGGCTTGTTGGCTACTATATATGATGCCACTTTGGTCCAATATTAGGTCCAATTGCTAATTGGCATAAATCCCAATGCACTTCCTTTACCGAATATCCTGATATACCTTAAATTTTGGAATAAATTCTAAAAAATTATGTTAATAGTTTTGACATTTTTAGAAATTTATTCTTATATATAAATGAATTTCCTACAAAGTCTTAAAATTTTCTTAGACTCAAAAGTCTTGTTAAAAATTCATGTTTTATTTAAATCCTTTATCGACATTCAATTTCTCCTTAAATTCTCTAATTAATTCTATAAGACTCCTTTTTTACTTATATCAGTTTCATAAATTATTATATTAATTATAAAAATTTACTATAAAATTTTATTTGATTATGAGGTCCAAAATAGACTATACTAATCTCTAGACTTCACAGATTAATATCAATTTATCGTGACCTTAAATCAAAATTCTGAGAGATATGCCTAGCCTAATTTTCATTCTCTATTTATAGGTAAAATTTGAGACCAAAATATTTTTGGAAAATTTTTTGCCTTTTCTGGCTCAACTTGCCATAATTACCATTTTGCCCCTGAACTCTTGAAAATTGCACTTTAGTCCCTCAACTTTTTATAATTACACTTAGTGGCCCATAACTTGTATCTACTTCCATTTTACACCATGAAACTTTTAGGGTTTTCACTTTAGTCCCTTTCTTTTTCAAAATGACCATTATGTCCTTAGAACTTTCATTAATTGCAATTTAGCCCCTTTGACTTTACAACTTTATACCTTATATTTTTCTTTCGCTTAAAACTTATCTAATCATTATCTTTTCTTCTGATTACCATCCCAATCCCTTCATAACCTTTTTTCTCTATCAGTCTTGTATAGATAGGGAAAATTTAGGATGTTACATATAACATATGCCATAGTATAAAAAGAAACAGAGCATCACTTAATCATACATGCTTCGCATAATCAAAGTAAGTAAACATCACATAAAATATCCAAGCAACATAAGCATACAAGTAGGTAAGTTCACTACTTGTTGGGTAGCTTTTCCTTAGTCCTTAGAATTTGCTCTGAGGTTCCTTTTTTAAACAAGCCATAGCCTATACATGACATAATAATATTTTCATTATTATCCTATCCAGTATAACTCTACTTAACTCAAGTTTAAGTTGAGATAATACCCTTAACCTGACAAGCTGTTAACTTTCTTTCTACTCATGGCTAGCCTTATCAAGAGAGATTCTATAGTTATAACTATTAAATCTATAAGAACAATCCTATAATTTATTAGAGAAGAGATTAGGATTGGTTACTTACCTCAATCCTAAGCTTACCGAGTCTTTAAGTTCCTTGGATTGCTCCTAACTTGGTCGGACCTCCTCCTTTTTCTTCCTTTCTTTCTCTGTTTCTCTCTTCTTCTTCTTGATTTCCATGGATGAAATGGAATGAAGGGGTGGGGGTATTTATAGGTAGTGTGAAATGGAATGGATGGTCCAGATCGAATCGCGATGAACGACTCTGATTGCTTGGTTCCTCACCAAGTTAGGTCTGCATCATCATGATGACATCATCCCTCTTATGCTATCATGTAGGTGGCCACTTTTGTGGGTCCCACAGGACACCTCACGTGGTGAGTCATCACTTCTGGAACCCTTCAGTACATCCTGTCCAATCCTGTACACTCTTGTACCATATAAAGGGATTTTCCTGAATTATTATACTGTCATGTAGTTCAATAATTTCCATGTGTTCCAATGGTATTATTTACCTAGGGAAAATTTATTAAATAGATACTTATAAATATATGATAAAATTCCCCTTATCAGATCACTTTCCCCAGTTATAATTGTAACCGGGTACTTATATTTTTCCTCGATCCTACTAAATTATTGTTTTTGTGTACCAGGCCCTACTACCATGTGGAATGGCCCTCTTTGATGCCATTCTGGGCTCACTTAGAACCAGCTCACCAACTGCTAAAATTTCATTATTAAGATATTAGGCATCCACGAACTCCGTCAAAATTCACTAAAACGTGACTAACTTTTTCTACAGAGCTCCTTTCAGGATTCCGTCAACTCCCTAACCTTTTGCTTTACAAGATGCACCTTCCTATAACTTGTCATTTAATATGAAGTCCAGAAGGTCTAATAAAAAATTTAGATAACTTTCAGGATTTTAGATCCATATCAACTATCTGGGACCTCAAATAATTATTCTGGCTCACATCATATTGACCAGAATAATTTTCTCTATATCTTGGTAAAATTTGGGATTGAAATGTTTTCGTGCAATTTTTGGCCATTTCTAGCTCAATTTCTTCATAATTATCATTTTACCGTTGAATTTCACAAATTACACTTTAGTCCTTAAATTTGCCAAATTCCACTTGTCCCTTACTATACTTTTTATAATTACACTTTATGGCCCATAACTTATCTCTACATTTATTTTAGGCCTTGAAACTTTTCTAATTTACAATTAAGTCATTGAACTTTCCACTATTTATAATTTAGTCCCTAGACTTTTACTATTTGCAGTTTAGTCCCTGAACTTTTACTATTTACAGTTTAGTCCCTGAAAACCCTCTGTATATTTTTTGGACTTCTGATCAAAGGTGTCTAGTAGCCTATTTATTTTAGGCTACTTTCTGGGTCTCTGGGAAAGAAATTTGGGATATTACTACTTGCACCAGGAACTTCAACTATTTACACTTTAGTCCCTGAAAACCATCTGCATATTTCTAGAGTTTTTGCTCAAAGGGGCCTAGTTGCCTACCTATTTTAGGCTACTTTTTAGCCTTTTGGGCTTAAAAATTTGGATATTACATTAGAGGTCTCAACGAGATGATTTATGAGGTTAAGCCCGAATGGGGTAAAATTATAATTTCAGAAAGTTTGGGCCAATAGGGGTAATTATGGAAAAATATATGAAAATTCTAAAAAAATCTCATAAAATGGGAAATGACTTATTAAGGCCCATTTGAGGTGACAAATGATGACAATATCCCTAGAATAATGTTTAAGGAATTTTTAATATTTGGCTAAATGTAAACTATTTAGCCAGATTTAATTATTTGAACTATGTGGAGACCTCAGAAAATTAAGAAAAGATATGGATAATATACCTTAGGAATTATAAGACATTGTATAAGTGGTTTTATTCCCAAAATATGTTGGAAATTTTGCCCTAGGGGCCAATCATTGTGTTATGAACATTGTTGATTTATGAATTTCTTAATGATGTTATCATATTATTTGCATATTTACTGTGATAACCATCCTTATATAACTCATGATCTTATCCTAAATGTCCCTTGAAACATCCTCCCTTAGACCTCTCACTTTCTCTCTCTAGAACTTCCTTCTCTCTCTAAAATGGCTCTTGGCCGTGAAGACAATGGCAAGGGGGAGGGGGTATTTATACTTGAGGCAAGGTGGAATATGTGGTCCAGATCAATTCTCAACGAGTGGCTCAGATCGCTTTGCTTGCCCACCAAGTTTCCCTTATGTCATCGTGATGACATCATCCTCTATAATGACTCATCAAACATGACATCATCATGGGACACCTCACATGCTAGGTGGCGCAATGGTGGGGCCCTTGGGACACCTCACCAGCTGACTCAGCGCTTCGAGAGAATTCCAGAGTCTTGCACCGGAATACACGGCTGAGATCGTGCCACGTGTCCTTAACTTTTCTTCTCCCTCTATATCAGTGCCATGTGGCACCTTGTGGGTCCCATGAGGATACCTTTTTTGCCACCTCATGGCCTCCAGATAAGTCTAGGACTTTATCTGATCACCTCCCTGATCATCAAGCCAACCGAGTAACTTTACTTTATTGAAAAGTTACTAAAATATTATTTTAATGCCACTTTTTTCCACATATATGTTGGGCTACGTTTTTGGGCCTTGGAATATCATCTTGGGTATCTGATCCATCCCAAGTACTCTGATGGCTCAATTCCCAAGAACCATCCCTTGGTAAATTACCAAAATGCCCTTGGTTCCTCTTTATTTACTTTAATAAATCTAGGGGCATTATTGTCTTTTCAAATCTTACCAGAGTATTCTCTGACCCTGGTCAACTATCCAGATAACCTATCTTGACTATCTAACCTTAGCCAAATGACCAAAATATCCTTTACTCATTCTTTCACTATTTTATAACATAAGGGCATTTTCGTCATTTTACACCTTTTTCCGGATACCGACTCCTTTTATCAGATAAACTGACATACTGAGTCTAGGCATCCCTTTGGGTCATAACAAGCATCTGACCGATGTCATCTGAGCTCATTCAGTCTCAGTTTGAATACCGATAAATCTCCCAATCGGATACCCGGAGGTCACAAACTCCCGTCTGAATTCACTAATTTGTGAATAACTTTTTCTACAGACCTCCTTTCGGTATTCTGTCAGTTCCCTGACATTCTTCTCTATGGGACGCATCTTCCTGCAGTTTTTCACTCATATCTGAGGTCTGTGATATCCGATAAGAATTTTCTATACTTTTTCATTATCAGATAATTTTCAGCTATCTACAGCTCTGATAAAATTCCTGTATTAAGCTAGATTAACCAGCATCATTCCCTCTATCTACTGGTAAAGTTTGGGACTGAAATACTTCCGGGCAGTTCCAAGCCAATTTTGGCTCAATTTTCCATAATTACCATTTTGCCCTTGGAAACTTTTCTTCTTTTCACTTAAGTCCCTTAACTTTCCATAATTCTTACATACTCATAGAGACCTCATATGCATATTTCACAGTTCAGTGAAATGATCAGCATAATTTTCTCTATTTTCTGGTAAAATATGGTACTCATCAGCTACCAGCCCGATCTTTCCCATAATTACGATTATGCCCCTGAATTCTCTTTTTGACATCTTTACTTATCTTTTTATCCTTCATCTTAAGTTCTAGAAATTCTCTTTCAAGAAATCATCCCCTGAACTCTTCGGGAGTCATTGTTAATTGAAAGGCTCGACAACCCGCCCATATAAGGTTATCTTACTCAGGAGCCAGCTCATATCTAGCTACCTGCAGAATTTCTAAGCTTAAGACTTAGGATATTTCTTACATTCCTCTTTTTGAACCTAGGTGAACTGTCCCTATTTTGTAGGTCAAAGACTTAACTCATCTTTAAATCCTGAGGAACTTAGCTCATCCCTCAGATTCCTACAAAATATAGGTAAGTGATCTGCCCATACCAGATTACTACCTTGGGACTACGGGTTTAGCAGCTGCCCATATCAGACTACCTCCCAGTTCTCCTAGACCCAAAAATCGGGATGTTACATCCCTAGTCGGTCATCTATGCGGGAGCAGAGATAAAATAAGACTAGTATGACTTTGAAGATGTAGAGAGATATAAATCAAAGTCATAGGCACATATAAAAGTACAAGGTGTTGGACCGACCCACTATGAGAGAGCTACATGGGTTAAGTCATAAGCTTCTCACATATACAAACCATGTTACTATGCCCTTTGACCTGAGATCATCATGGATTCCTACATGACAAACGTGTTGGAGATTTTGCCCTAGGGGCCAATCATTATGTTATGAATATTGTTGATTTATGAATTTCTTAATTATGTTATCATATTATTTGCATGTTTACTGTGATGACCATCCTTGGATAGCTCATGATCTTATCCTAAATGTCTTTGGTCGATCATCATACGGGAGCAGAAATGAAATAAGACCAGTATGACTTTGAAGATATATAGAGATATAAATCAAAGTCATAGGCACATGTAAGAGTACAAGGTATTGGACCGACCCGCTATGGAGAGCTGCATGGGTTAAGTCATAACCTTCTCTCATATACAAACTATGTCACTATGCCCTTTGACCTAAGATCATCATGGATTCCTACATGACAAACGCTCAGCTTTGACCTAGTCAAAAGTCACTTTTGACCAGTGATCATAAAGACTATGTTCGGGCTTAGTGGTTTTTCATGAGGAGGAATGTGAATGGTCAAGATGGAATTTGTCCCTCACATTCGTAGAGAGATATTACTGGGCCCCTCGATGAGTGAATTTGAGAAATGTATGGCCATACTGTAATGGAAAGGTAGTTCCATTTCTATAGTCATACTACTCAGGGATCGAGAAAGTAACGGTCGGGAATAGGAGGATGACGTTCTCCATGCCTCATCCATGACCAAAATATAGTGTGACAAAAGGGACGTGATATGGTTGTATGAAAGGTAACATCGTTCATCGATCCTCATATGATTTGGGTAGTCGTGATGTCTTGCTAGAGATCGCTTACGACTTGTTGGTCAGTATAGTAATTGGCCCACTGCCAAGTTCATATGGGACTACAGGGTTGCACACAAAATAGCCCAACACGAGCTATGATGTCTAGATTCATTGAATCTAAGACATGTCCAGATTCAATGAATAATCTAGGATGGATGTGTATATATATATTTCTATATATATAAATTCGTATATATATATTATATATAATATAAAAAATATTTGCAAGATTTAATTTATAAGGATCAATTAAATATCTATCACTTTTGAATTTGAAATTTAAACTGATATGATATCTCAAATTTGATTTATGAAAATAAATCAAATATAATTCTGTCTTATCTTTATTTTAAATTAAATGAATAGGTGAATTAAATCTGTGGGACGGATTCATTATAAACCATATTTATTTAATTGGTTTCTTATCAAATTATGTAATATATATGATATTGTATTCATTTCGGAATTAATATAGGATTAATTCTGAAATCCAACTCAATTAGAACACCGATAGCATTCTATATATTTGACATTAGGGGCTAGGGTTTTGACAAGGGGCATGGAGAGTTCAAAAAGTTTGCAGATAAGAAACGGCCAAAATAGAGACGGTGAGAACGGATTCTTGAGAAAGCCCTAGAGGGACAAGAGGCGCTAGCACGTCATTCGTGATTGGAACGCTGTTCGTGTGGATACCGGTAGAGGAAGCCGATCTGAGTCATCAACTTCTTGAGATCGAAAAGAGACAACCAGTCGCGAGGAGAAGCTGTGGACGTCGCACTCCAGAGACAACAAGTCGCGACGAGTAGATAATGAGGTCGCGACCATATAGGCATCCTGAATGACAAAAAATCAAAAATAGACTTCCAGTCACGACTAGAAGCTGAGGACGTCGCGACTGACAACTCCAGAGACGACAAGTCGTGACGAGTGGATATTGAAGTCGCGACCATAATTTGAATACCGAAGGTAACATTTCTTACTACTTGACTTAAACACACTCGATAGATCCAGGCAGGGAATGGAAAAATTTTTAAAGTTAATTTTCGCTGCGTGTCTTCCAATTTCCTACAAAATATCCTTAGTTAAATTTTAGAAGAATCTAAAGGTAATTTAAGCTAATTAGGAATTTTATTCAGAAAATTCCAAATAAATACAGAAAGGGGTAAATAAATTTCAAGAAAATTTATAGGGTTTTTATGGAATTAGTACAAGATAATATAGTAGACAAAAGTCTTTTATTAATTCAAGAACTCTAGAAATTAATTCTTAAGTAAGGTTGGATAATGAGAATTAAATTGGTTTCTTTCTATTTTTCCATCAATAAAATGATGATGGTAATAAATAATGAACCTATTTGGACAAGAAAAATGTTAGGAATGTATTATAGAATTGATAAAAATTAATTATAGTGCCTAGGACACTGGAATTGTGAAATATGAATTTATTTCGGTCAAAAGCGCATTGATATAACTAGAAATTACCTAGCTTTTCTTCTTGCCTAAGATGGCACCATTTGTCAAGCCAAGAATGGTGGGGATTTTGAGCTGAAAAATAATTTAATTTGGTAGGAAAAATTATTGCAAGAAACCATGATCTCTTGACACATAAGCATGTAATTAGTGTGAACTTGGTGGTGAAACATTCAGCTTGTGGTCTATCAATAGCAACCATACTCCTATCACTATAGCAAATTTGCCACACCTAGGGAACTCTTGCAAATTGGATTATTGACCTTTTAAGGCAAGGAAGAGCTAACCATTTTTGTCACTAAGCTTGGATTAAAGGTTAGTTTATGTCTCTAACATATTAATTAATATTTTAGCTAGTTAAATCATGGTTTATGTGGTTGGAAAATCAAGATTTCCCTATGGATGTATTATGGCCAAAATGTATAAGACCATGGGAGATATGATTTTTGTTAGTTCTGGAAGGTACACCCAAGAGGAGGTTAACTAGGTGATATTTTAAAATTTAAAACTTAAGTGAAACTAAATAGACAAGCAAAGAACAATTTCACCAAGAGAAGTTGAAGGGAGAAGATTGCAAAGATTATACAGGTTTGACCCAACCACTTGGCCTATATCTAGTCCTATGATTCCCTCTAAGCATTTCACTATTTCTCCAAGATTAGCCAGCTCTTGGCGCCTTAATACATCAACCAGTGAGTTTCTCTCTCACTACCCTTACAACCCATAAGGTGATAACCCACTTAACAGACCCACTCTTGAGTATCTCACTAAATTGAATAAAGTTTTACAAAGCTCTCTTGACTAGAGGAATTGCGCTAAACATTGAAGTACAGGTTAATTCAGAAATTCTCTCACACAAAAATTTCTCTATTCACTGAATGTAAAATAGGGTAAAATATAGTATATCATATAATGAGAATAAAAACTTTGAATAAATGTGTTTGATTGTGGTAGTTGATCTCTTTAACGATTCATTAGACACATTTGAAAGCCGTTGAAGAGACAAAACCATTGGTTATTGACGGCAATAGGTAGTTACATTTAATGCTCTTTTGACAGATTTGCTTTTTGCCGCAACTTCACTGATCGATGTTCTCTTTGTCTAAAAATAGACTAGGAAGCCATTGTATTAGTATTAGATAGAGTTTAAACATTTACCAATGGGTACTCATTGATCAAACTTAAACATCAATCTCTTATCAAAGTCTGGTTTGAAAACCTTTTTGAATATCAATATCAAAATGTTTATCGAACAGATGCTTTATTGAAAAGGACTTCAATAAGTTATAAAAGGATTTCCTTGAAATAATTTTATTTCTTATCGATAAATAGCTTGTTTGAAAAAACCATTGAAAAATATCTTATGTTATTTCAAATTTCTAAGCATGTCCCAATATCTAATTTATCGAAGTGTTATTCGAAAAATAGTCTTATCGATTAACTCATCAATAAATGGTTGAAGAATAATTTCTATCTTTCAAATTCAACACTTAATCTTATCATTATAAATCAATACTTCAATGTCTTCATAAAAATAAATTTTTCTCTATTTATCCAAGTGCTATTTGATAAATCCCCTTATCAAATAATACTTCAATAAATGAGTCTTGAAATATACTTCAGTTAAGAGACTCAGTATTTATTGAGTAACTTATCGATAAACTGATAAGTTCTTTTAAAATAGGGAGATACAAAATGGTTGACACCATTTATCGAATGTCTTATCAATAATTCCATTTATCTATCAACTCTTCGATAAATGCCTCTTTGAAAAACAAGTTTCACATATAAATTTCTTTATCGATCAATACTTCAATAAATCCTTTATATAAACTAATTTCTCAAACTAAGTCTACTGTTATACTTATCAAAGATTTATTCGATAAATACCCTTATCAAATAAGTCATCGAAAAGTTCCTGTTCTAAAACAGTGACTCAGACTTTTTATAAGCTTAGTTTAAATTTATTTATCGAAATCTTTATCTATAAGTATCCTTATCGAATAAGGCCTCGAGAAATGCCTTTCACAAATAAGCTTTTCTTAACAGATTTTCTTTCTTACTTATCAAAGAGCTTATCGATCAATGTACTTATCGATAAGCTTATCAAAAAATAAGGCTAGTTAAAACAATTCTTGAAAATCATTTGCCATCATTAAAACATTGGAGTCTAACAATTTTGATATTAAACATAGGTTGAAGGCATTGATTAGTGGTTAGTTTAAATGATATTGCATGAAGATTGTTTAATTTTCTTGGATTGGAAATTATCAGCCACTTTGGGAATTCTATCCTTGGAATGGATTTTGTTTATTTTGATGCTTCCATTATGTTTAAAATGAAAAATGGCATAGGGTAAGCCTAAGAAACAAGCTTTGGAAGCATTGGAATCAAATTTGAAAATTTAGGATTTTGGTGGCATGCCTCTAGGCCAGTTATAGTGCACAAGGGAGGAGTTTGATTTTCATGAATCCAAATTCATATTTGGATTGTAAATGGAAAATTATGTAGGAATGACTTAAAAGAATAATTTTTAATTTGGTAGAAACAAAACCCTAAAAATCAAGTTAAGACTAAGGGTTTAAGGGGCTTTTGTTTAAACCATAGTTAATGGAATGCATATTGATGGTTGTGCTCCCTTTTGTCATGTTGGAATAGGTTTGGCATTTATGGGAGAAGGAATTAAAGATAACAACAAGAGTTAAGGACTTACTTGATCAAGGTAGCAAGACTATTCAACTTTAATGTTAACTTGTTTTGATTGTTATATGTGTATTTACCATGATAATTTGTTGAACTAAAGATAATGATATAATGCTACTCTTTGTATTGTGATGTCTTGACTTGATGCGTGATTGAGTTGGATGAGATAAAGTAGTTCCCTAATTGTGGCATTATGCTTAGTTTCATAATAATCTTGCTTGTTGATAATTTTGTTGATGTATTTTGCTATTGGGATTTCTTTGAAATCTCACTCTTCCAATTGATCAATTATCTAGGGACTGAAGTAACAAGGGGCAAGGACTTAATGACAGAAGACTAGAGTATTTATGTCATGACATTTGATGTCTTTTGATATATGTAATTATTCATGACATTATGTATGACTTGTATGAGGCAGTGAACTTTGAGTTATGTTCTGATTAAGTTAATTTTGGAATCAGACCTTGAATTTTTTTCATTCTTAAATTACACATAATAAGCTTTAAATTCATAGGTAGAACATCTAAAATAGAGTTGTGTACAATTTATGGCAATTTTTCAAAGTTAGGGTTGAAAATCTGGAATACAGTTTTTGTCCAAATGAAATCCACATCAATCTGGTACTGGTCTGCAATGAAGGAGCTCCTAAGACTATTTTCCCCTTAAAGAACTATAAAATATATTTCATTAGAACTTGAAACCACTCAATTTAATTTTTTATATGATTAATTATGAATTTTCAAAGTTGGGCATAAATTCTGGAATTACCAAATGGACACAGTAACACGAGAAACTAAAAATGTCATATTTGATTTCTTGAATCTTGGGCCTTCCATAATGGTTCCAATGAACACAAATAAACCTTAATATGGTCTAGAGCTAAGGTATGACCCTACACATAGTGGTCAAAACACTAAAACCTTTATAACGGTTCAATATAACGCTATAAAAAATGTGATAGGAGAACCTAAAAAGATGACGTTAGTAGAGGTTGAGAATTGCAAGAAAATATTTACATTTGGTAATATTTCTAGTGGTTCTCTTAACAGCTAGAAATTCTTGGTGGTTGGCGGGAAACAAAATTTTTAGAATGTCACTAGAATTTGTAGCTGTTGGAAACTACTAGAAATATGGCATGAAAATTTGAATTTTTGAAAAATTGTTCCCGCGTTTAGGTTCCAGAATTTGAATTTCCCAGGTCTAGTATTTTCTAGCAAATTACAAACCGCTAGAAAGTTCATTACAGGGAAAAATAAAAATCTGTTTGTTATTATTAAATAGATTATATCATATGATTATGTTAATATGTGTAATTAGCGATGTATTACATGTTGTATAAAAAATATATTGTGATAAATAATAAGTAATTAGATTATTATTGTATCATATGAGTTTAATTTAATTTATTAAGATAATTGAGTTAGAGATACAAAAAATGGAGATGAGATAGTTTGTAGTGTTGAACTTCAATCATAAGTCGAAGAAGTGGTTGATTTCGTTGAGACGAAGAAAGAAAATCTCAAAGAAGAAAATATAAGCAAGTTTGTAAACTATAAATAAAGATAAATAAAATAAATAAATATCTACAAAAAAAATAATGCTATATCCCTAAGTTTCCTATCTAGAATAAATGGAACTTAGTGAAGGAAAAGATAAGTGTATGGTTAAGGATGGAAATAGGCCAAACGGCCCGTCAGGGGCCTGTGGCTTGGCCTGACCTGACCTATTTGAAAAATACACAGACTCAGGCCTTTTTGAAAGCCTATTTTTCTTAAGAAGACAGGCTCAGGCTCCTTAAGAAGAATGTTAGGTCTGTCAGGTGATCTGGGCATATTATTCAAAATATATTCAATAAAAGTGTAATAAGTGAATGTCGAACCCACCATCTATTGAACACAATACAAGAATCAGATCATTAGACTAACGCATATTATTGTAGATTTTATTCTTTCCTTTTATTTTAACAGGTATCAGAGCATTGATTTTAACATACCATTGATTTTAACCCTAAAAGTCAAAAACCCAAGTTGAACACTAGAACCCTCTACTAGAATCATCGAGTCTCCCTCAGGCACTCTACAGATCCACTCTTTGCCATCGCCTCTTGCCTTCACCGTCTAAACCCACTCTCCAGATCCACGGTCGCGTGGCATCGCTCACTCTCCAATCTCTAGATCCATCATCGTGTCGCTTACTCTGTCTTTGTTGTCACATCGTGTCTTTGCCTTCGCTGTCGTGTCTCTCTCATAAACTATAAAGGCATCTCTCTCACTAGTGGGTGCACCACTCCTCTCAGTCTCTCTTCACCTCCCTCTCACTTGCTTTCTCGTCACACTCTATCTCCATCTCTCTATTATTCTCAATCTCAAATTATTCTTTTGCCTTAGTAGAACCTTCTCTAACTGTAACATCTTAAATTTTCCCTATCTGTATAAGACTGATAGAGGAAAGAGGTTATGTAGGGATTGTGTCACATCCTCAATTTCCTAGCTTCATCTTCTCCAAACCAGTACCCTGTTATGTTTGGAAAAGGTAGGGGTGAGATTTATGGGAAATCTCAGTAGTAAACGGCTCCACAAATAGTGTATACAAATATATGCTTAGTGTTAAACATGCTTGCTTTACTATGATTATGCTTGCATTATGACATATACATGCTTCTATGATTCTTACTTATAACATATGGCTATAGCATAAAAAGAAATAGATCATTATCAATCATATATGCTTCACATAACCAAGACAAGTCAATAGCATATTGACAACACTCAAGCAATAAGCATACAAGTTTAGGTATAAGTCCATTACCTGGCAAGCAGCCTCTCCTTTAGTACTTAGACTTTGCTCTAAAATCCCTTCTTTATAGAGGTCAGAGCCTATACACAGCATAATAATATTCTTATTATTATCCTATCCAGCATAACTCCACTTAACTCAAGCTTATCTTGAGGTAATACCCTTATTCTAACAATCCCCTAGCTTTCTTTCTATCCACGGCTAACCTTATAGAGAGATATTTCTCTATTCTAACTATCTAATTATAAGAACAATCCTCTAATTTATTAGAGCAGGGATTAGAATAACTTACTTACCTTATTCCTAAGCTTGTCGAGTCCCTAAGCTCCTTGGATTGCTCCTAGCTCAATCAGAACTCCTTCTTTCTCTTTCTTTATCTCTTTCTCTTTCTCTCTCTCTCTCTTCTTACTCTCCAAAGTGTGGTGTGCCTTGGAATGGGAGGGTGAGGGGTATTTATAGGTGGAGGGAGGTGGAATGGATGGTTCAGATCGAATCACGATGAACGGCTCAGATCGCTCAGCTTCCTCAAGAAGCTTCGCCTGCATCATTGTATGACATCATCATCCTCAATGACTCATCAAAATGACATCATCCATGGACACCTCACATGCTTAGGTGGCACAACGGTGGGGTTCTCGGGACACATCACCTGCTAACTCAGCGCTTCCACAGAATTCCAGAGTCTTATCCCGCAATAAACGGCTGAGATCGTGCCATGTGTCCTTATCTTTTTCTTCTTCCTCTAGATTAGTGCCATGTGGCATATTTATGGGTACCTTTCATGCCACCTCATGGCTTTCGGATATGTCCAAAGCTTTGTCTGATCAATTCCCTGGTTATCACTTCAACCGGGTAACTCTACTTTATTGAAAACTCACTAAAATATTATTTTAATGCCACTTTAACCTACGTATTTCTTGGGCTACTTTTTTGGACTCTTGGAATGTCATCTTGGGTCTCTGATCAAGCCCAAGTACTCTGATGGCTCAATTTCCAAGAAACAACCCTTGGCAAATTACCAAAATACCCTTGGTCCCTTTTTATTTACTTTAACTAGTCTAGGGGCATTATTGTCTTTTCACACCTTACCAGGGTATTCCCTGACCCTAGTCAACTATTCAGATAACCTTCCATGACTGTCTAACCTTGTTCAAATGACCAAAATACCCTTTACTCATTCTTTAATTATTTTATAACATAGGGGTATTTTCGTCATTTTGCACCTTTTTCTGGACACTAGCCCCTTTTTTCGATAAACTGATATCATGGGCCTGGGCCTCCCTTGGCATCATCATGGGCCTCTATGTGACATCATCTAGGCTCATTCAGTCTCAGTTTACTTACTGATTAATTTTCCAATCGGATATCGGGCGTTCACGAACTCCCGTCAAAATTCACTAATATATGAATAACTTTTTCTACAAAACTCCTTTCGGGATTCTGTCAGTTCCCTGACCTCTAGCTTCACTGGACGCACATTCCTGTAACTTTTCACTCATATCTGAGGTCCAGGAGATCTGATAAAAATTTTAGATAACTTTCAGACTATCAGATAAATATCAGCTATCTGAAACTCTAATAAAATTTCAGTATTAGGCTAAATTAACCAGCACAACTTTCTCTATCTACTGATGAAATTTGGGACTCAAATGCTTCCGGGCAGTTTTAAGCCACTTCCAGCTCAACTTTCTATAATTACCGTTTTGCCCCAGAAAACATTTTCCTCTTTTCAATTAAGTCCCTCAACTTTTCATAATTACACTTAATGGCCCACAACTTGTGTCTACTTTCATCTTTGCACCATGGAACTTTTAAACTTTTCACTTTAGTCCCTTTTTTTTCTAAAATGACCATTATGCCCCAAAGGACTTTTACTATTTACACATAAGTCCCTGTACTTTCACTTATTTGCAGTTTAGTCTCTAAAAATCCTCTGTATGTTTCTGAGACTTCTGCTCAAAGGGGTCTGGTAGCTATCTATTTCAGGCTACTTTCTGAGTCTCTGGGCCTGAAAATTGAGATATTACATTTCTAACCCTTAAAATAAATTTTGACCCCGAAATTTACCTTAGCCAAATTATTTTGGATATACCTCCTCTTTATATACTTTCCTATTTTATGACTAAAGCTTGGGGTATCCATCTACTCATACTTATGGACAACTCATTATACTGAACTTATGAGTAGTGTTAATTTCTTTCATATCTAACCCTTTAGAATTTTGATGTAATTCCAGGGTCTACATCATTCCTCTTAAACTTTGCTAGTCTCTCAGGAGAAATACTGTTCTTTTTTTTGCCTTTCTTTCTCTTGATACAAAATCATAATTTAGATTATGATTCTAACATAAGAGGTTCTATCTTCTTGCTTTTCATAACTTCTTTAATTATTCGTAACTATTCTTATCCTTTTACATAACTCTATGCATTTATGCCAAAACTTTGTGGCATTTGCACTCTTTCTTATCCCTTCTCAGGGCTTACTAATCATTACGCTACTCTTGCCTTAGCACCTTTCGTGCTACTAGGTTAGGGCTAGGTTACTCTTTATATAGCTCTAGGCCCTAGCAATCTCTTTCTCATAGAACTGTTGATAATTGTCGTTTTAATTATCAAACAAAACTAAGCTAACCAATAGTAAAGTGGAGGCTAACCTAGGTTGGATCATAAGGAGCTACTGGATGTTAGAGTTCCTAATTAATCTAGTGAGCCACAATTTAACAAATTAAGCAGATGAGTTGTGTATTGAACAGTTTGAACTAAAACTGAATGTAAAGTCTATGCTATTGTTTATGCTTTATGTGTTTATAATGATGAGCAATTATGTTCCCTTGGAGATTACCTTACCTTCATTATCCACAGAATATCAAGAGTTAATCAGTTGAATTAGAATAGGTTATCTAACAACTCGCTAGCTAAATCTCAATCAAAGCTACAACTCACAGACATTAATAGAGAATATGACTCATTCAACTCACAGATAGTAGAATATGAATTAAACATAATCACTTCAATTAATCATAGCTATGTTCAACTCGATCAAAGATGAGACTTAATCAAAGGATCATTAATGTAAAAATAAGAAATCCAACTCGGTTCTCTACTTCTTTGTCATCTACTTCTCTAATTGCATCAGTAATTATAGAATTAACTACATCAACTCGATACAATTAAAACTGATTTTAAGACACAATGAACTCCCTGTTTAGCTCAAGGATTCTGGTTTGGTGTCATCTCCAAGAGAGCACAACAGTTTAGCCTTGCATTATTATCTAAACTCTAGCAGCAACAAGAAGTGTAACATCCCGATTTTTGGTCTAGGAGAACTGGGAAGTAGTCTGATATGGGCAGGCTGCTAAACCCGTAATCCCAGGGTAGTAATCTGATATGGGCAGATCACTTACCTGTATTTTGTAGGAATCCGAGGGATGAGCTAAGTCCTTCAGGATTTAAAGATGAGTTAAGTCTTTAACCTACAAGATCGGGACAGTTCACCTAGGTTCAAAATGAGGAATGTGAGAAATATCCTAAGTCTTAAGCCTAGGAATTTTGTAGGTAGCTTGATATGGGCTGGCTCCTGTGCAAGATAACCTGATATGGGCAGGTTGTCAAGCCTTTCAATTAACGATGACTCCCGAAGAGTTTAAGGGATGAGTTATTGAAAGAGAATTTCTAGAACTTAAGATGAAGGATAAGAAGATGAGAATAGATGCCAAAAAGAGAATGCAGGGGCATAATCATAATTATGGGAAAGATCGGGCTGGTAGCCGATGAGTACCATATTTTGCCAGAAAATAGAGAAAATTATGCTGATCATTTCACTGAACTGTGAAATGTGCATATTAGGTCTCTATGTGTATGAAAGAATTAGAAATGTGACCAGGGGTAAAATGGTCATTTTGGAAAAGTGTGCGCGTGAGCGCTTTTTCAGGCCAAAACAGCCCGGTCCGGATAAAATATCTGAAAATACCAGGAGATAGAGAAAAGGATTCCGGGTTGAATGAGGAGTCACAGAATTTTGATTTGAGGTCCCGATTTTTCTGTAAAAATTCTGGAAGATGGGAATTTACAGTTATAATCGGTAAAGAAAAAGCAGTCCCGATAGGGATGATCGGACTGTGGCCAGGGGGCGTATAGTGTTTCTAAGGCCTTTAGTGACACCAGGGAAGGCCCAGGCCCATTAGATCAGTCCAGTGGTAAAAGGGGCCGGTGTCCGGGAAAAAGGTGCGAAATGACGAAAATGCCCCTATGTTATAGAATAGCTGAAGAATGAGTAAAGGGTATTTTGGTCATTTGCCTAAGGTTAGACAGTCCAGGGAAGTTATCTGGATAGTTGACCAGGGTCAAAGAATACTCTGGTAAGATGGAAAAAGACAATAATGCCCCTAGACCTAATAAAGTAAAGAAAGAGAGACTAAGGGCATTTTGGTATGTTTCTTGGGAATTGTGCCATCAGAGTACTTGGGCTGGATCAGAGACCCAAGATGGTATTCCCAGGTCCAAAAACGCAGGCCCAGTGATTCAGGGGGAAAAGTGACATTAAAATAATGATTTAATAACTTTTCAGTAAAGTAAAGTTACTCGGTTGGCACGATAACCGAGGAGGTGATCAGATAAGTTCGGGACTTATCTGTATAGCATTGGAAGGCGCGAAAGGTCCCTTTCATATGCCATATGGCGTCATCTTGGAGGCAGAAGAAAAGTTAAGGACACGTGGCACGATCTCAGCCGCTGATTCCGGTGCAAGACTTTGGAACTATCTGGAAATGCCGAGTCAGCTGATGAGGTGTCCTGGGATTTAGACATGTGAGAAACGTGCTGCTGAGGTGTCCGCTGAGGTGTCCTGGATGATGTAATAAAAAGGAATAAAGAAAATAGGAAATTCCAGGAAAAACCAGGACCACAAGTTCATAAGGCTTCAAAATTATGAAAATACCATCGAAGGAAACTATAAATACCCCCTCCCCATTCATTTGCATCACGGTTTTGGGCAAGAAAGAGAGAGAAAGAAGAGAGAGAAGGAGAAAGAAAGAAGAAAGGAAGTTCTGGCGGAGCTGGAAGCAGTATAAAGATAGTAGAGTTCTGCTAAGCTTTTAAGGTAGTAACTAATCCTAGCTTTTATGTAATGGCTTTGTGATTTGATGTGCTATTGTTTGATTAGATTGTTGTCTTATATGTTATGTCTGAAGCTCTACTGCAATGCTATGATCATATGTTATTGAGTATGGTAGCAAGAAGCATACTTATCTGTACACAATCACAAGCAAACACTGTCACACTGCATTACATATATTGTTATGATTATTTACTACTGAGATTTCCCCGAATCTCAGTCCCCATATCTAACCCATTACAGGGAAATTGTTGAACTGAATTCTAAGAATTTTGAGAGACGCCGTTATGCTGCCGATTTTAAGACTGAACATCAGAATATGATAAGTACTGTGTACGTAGGTGCTGTCTAAGGAGGCTGGAAGTGAGTGGACCTAGCCGGTTCATCCAGTCTTTCCTGGGTACTTACGTAGAATGGTAGTTCTCATGAGAGAATTACCGAATCAGTACGGTTCAGTTCTTTGTACAGATGAAGCCTAGCAAGGAAAAGATGTAATAGAAATATGAGAATTTTGTGTATGACTTGTTGTATGACATTTTATTATTTAATAATAAATATTGTTTGGCATGTTCAATTTGCGAATGAGAAATGAAAAGAGAAATTCGCAGGTCCTGAGGTAGCAGGGCTCTGACCTAAGTTTGACCTAGTAAACGAAGGAGTTTGGCCACGAAATTTGGTGAGCCGGTTGTACACATCTGGGGCATTACGTGGATAGGTAATAAGTCTTGTTTGGATGTGTAGAATGAGATTAATCAGTTCTCAAATTAAAGGTTCAGAATAAGGAACTTAAAAGTAAAATTTTAAATTTCTGGGCTTAAGTTAAGATATAATCATGCTAATATCGCTTCCGTAAGTGTACTCTGAGTGGTCCAAGGGAGGATGTTTCAAGAAGCATAGCAGCAGTCATGATGGAAGAAGAAAGAAGGTGGAGATGAAATGAATGTGCAGAGCTTTCCTCTGTTTCTATTGACTAGAACAGAGGAAAGCTTGCAGAAGAGAAATGAAAAGTGGAGAAGAGGATTATGGTGGCTTCATATGTGCTGTGAATGGGATGAGAGAAGTGTGAAATAGATATGTGTAATTGAATGGATGAAGTATGAAACATCCTCCCATACAGCCCTCAGAGTACACTTGCGGAAGCTATACTAGCTCTTCTTCTGCCTAAACTCCGGCAGCATAACCGCTACACTTCATCTGTACAAAGAACTGAACCGTACTGATTCGGTAATTCCCTCATGAGAACTACCATTCTACGTAGTACCCAGGAAAGACTAGATGAACCGGCTAGGTCCACTCACTTCTAGCCTCCTTAGACAGCACTACGTACACAGTACTTATCATATACTGATGTTCAGTCTTTACTCCGGCAGCATAACGGCGTCTCTTAGGATTCTCTAAATCCACTTCAGCATAACCTCCCTGTAATGGGTTATGTATGGGGATGAGATTCGGGGGAATCTCAGTAGCAACAATCATAACAATATATGTAATGCAGTGTGACAGTGCTTGCTTGTGATTGTGTACAGATAAGTATGCTGCGTGCTTCCATGCTTAATAACATATGACCATAGCATTACAGCAGAGCTTCAGACATAACATATAAGACAACAATTCAACCAAACAATAGCACATCAAATCACAAAGCCATTACATAGAAGCTAGGATTAGTTACTACCTGGCTAGCTCAGCAGAACCCTACTATCTCTATTCTGCTTCCAGCTCCGCCAGAACTTCCTTTCTTCCTTTCTCCTTTCTCTCTTCCTTTCCTTCCCTTTCCCTCTCTTCTTTCTCTCTCATTCTCCTCTCCATGCGTGATGCAAGAATGGAATGAGGGGAGGGGGTATTTATAATAGGCTTCAATGGCAATTCTGTAATTACCATGAACTTTGATCCTGCGGTCCTGGTTTTTCCTGGATTTTCCTATTTTCCTTAATTCCTTTTTTACTGCATCATCGTGCCAACTCACCGGGACACCTCAGCACCACATTTATCACATGCTTGAATTCCTGGGACACCTCAGCATGCTGACTCACCGGTCCAGTCTCTTGCCTCGTAATGCGTGCCCTCAACTTTATCTGCTTTCTGCAGACTAATGCCATGTGGCGACTGGAAGAGACCTTGCACGCTTCCCAATGCCACCCAGATAAGTCCCTTACTTTATCTGATCATTTCCTCGGTTATCATGCCTCCTCGGTTTTTGTGCCAACCGAGTAACTTTATTCTACTAAACCATTACTTTAATGCCATGTGGCATCTTGTGGGACCCATGAGTATACCTTATCAGTTTACTTCATGGTTTCCAGATAACCTTTCCTGTATCTGATATCCTGCCTCCGGTCTATCTCCAACCGGGTAACTATCTCTCTTCACCACTCTTGGCCCGTACGCTTAGCGCCACTTTAGTCACTAGTCGCGACCTCAACATCATCTTGTCGCGACCTTACAATTCTGTGTACATTAGTCGCGACCAAAACATCTTCTCGTCGCGACCAAAACATTCTATCGTCGCGACCACAACACATTTTAGTCGCGTCTAAGGCTTTCTGCCACTATTAGTCGCGATATCACTGCTTTCTAGTCGCGACCATACTTCTTTTACGTCGCGACCATAATACTTTCTCGTCGCGTATAGCTCTTTCTGTAACCACTAGTCGCGACCATGCTTTACTCTAGTCGCGACCAGAACGGTCAGCTCGTAACTCTTCAACCTTTGACCTTTACATCACCCCAAATGGCCATTCTACCCCTTGGGACTTCCACTGTTTGCACATAAGTTCCCGTACCTTTACTTACTCGCAGCTTAGTCCCTAAAAACTCTCTTATGTCTCTGGGACTTCTGCTCAAAAGGGGTCTGGTAGCCTCTCATTCTCAGGCTATTTCCGTGTCTCAAGGCCTGAAAATTGGGATGTTACAAAGTATGCGTGAATGTTATGGATATCAGAATGACTTTTGGATGATGTGTGTGTCCAATATATAGCAGAAGTATGGGATCTATGAGCTGTTGCTGTGTGCTGAATTATCTCCACTTCAGCACATGTTTCTGTTACAACACATGCATAAATCCTCTCCCACTTGCTTCAGTTCCTTAATTCCTGGATCAAGTCTGTTATCATCTCCAGCTGTCAGCCCACTTGTTCAATTAATCATGTATTTCTATTCAGATATGGTGTGTGTACATGAACAGTGTTTTCCATGTGCCAGCACATGCATAATCCATTTCAGCCATGTGTGAGCCCAACTTACTTCTGTTATTAGTTTATTCTGTCAGCTGTCAAACTACTTCTTTAAATCAGTCGCTGATTGGTTTCTGCATTGATGTTTTGTCACGACTGAAGGTACATAAGGTCGCAACTAATATTTATGGAGAACGCTTCTTTACTGCTTGAACGTATGGTCGCGACGTTGAGTACATCCGGTCGCTACTAAATTCCATAGGGATGATCTATTTTGCTGATTGATTGCTGTGTTAACCTGAAATGGATATTTAATAGATTATCCAATTAAGCACTAAAATCACATCATTTAAATTCCCAGTTATCCAATTTCATATTATTAACTAATTTGCTCAATATAGGAGTAAATGTGGATAATAATCAATAATAAACTCTCTTTTAACATATTAAAAATCAGTACAAATATGAGTTTATCAACTACGTTCTATCTTTGCTCTGCCTTATACCCTCTTCTCTAGGTCTCTCTGGCCTTTTAATCTCTTTATCCTCATCTGGAGGATCTATCTGATCATACTTCTCTGTTCTCAAAACATATGGGGTTCTCTTCTCTATTTCTCAGGCATACTTCTACAAAACTCTGAATATCAACACTCAGATTTGAACTTGGACTCCGTCTTCGTTTAAGGGAAAACTAAGTTCAGTCTGTTTATAATATAGTCTATCTGAGGAAAACTATTATAAAATAATTTTTTTTCTGGATGAGTTTATCAACTAGTGAAGCTTCCTTACCTTAACTTCGTCTTTGGCATTCATCTTCCCACAGAGATACTACATTGTACTCATATCTTCATGGCTCATTACTTTCCTTAGGCTAGGTCTAACTGTAACCTTAGGATCTAACTGCGATCAACCATTAGCCTCTTTAGAATCTAACTATGACTCTGAAGCTGTTAGGATCTAACTGCGATCCTTCAGGATCTAACTGTGACCCTGGAGCCATGCTAGGATCTAACTGCGACCCTCTAGAATCTAACTGTGATTCTGTTGTACTATATCATTATCTCTGAAAGATCTTAAACCAATAGACTAAGTTATAAGGTTAACTGCTTCCACTTGTTGATAACTCAATAAATAAAAAAAAATTAAAATTTTTTATATCAGTTGCCTCATATTATTTACCCAGACTTTACTTACTTCCTCTCTTACTCAGGAGTTCCTTCTCATCTTTCTTACTTTACTGTGGCTTACCATAGGCTATTGCCTTGTGCAATCATGGTCTAACCACCTTCCATTGCATTCTGCTGCTATGGCCTCATCATAACTTCTCATTTCAATCTATGCTCTAACTGTGACCCATTTGAACTATGCTCTAAATGCGAGCATTTTGTATCAGATCCAACTCTTATCTAAAGAGTGATCTATACTCATCTAAATCTAGCTCTATCTGAGAGCCATCTGTTTCAAATCCAACTCTTATTTGAAGAGTGATATGAAAATAATCTCTTTATTGTTATCTTTTGCTCTTTCTGTATACCATTCCTTTCAATAGAAATGGCCTTGAGTACTGCATTCACAAGTCTGTAGAAATACCTGAGTAACCCCTAGTCATATTACAATAGACTGTCCCACTCACTGAGACTGTCTATCATCCTCAATACATTCTTTATTGCATGTCATATGATATGGGATCAACATAACTTTCTCATAACTTCCTCATCTCATATATGCTCTACCCTGCATATACTGCGAAAGGGGAGTATTCATTCATCATAGCATACTCTAACATGCATGTTATCACATGACCACTGCAAGGAGATGTAACTATTCATCATAACTTATGGCAACATAAGCCATATCATAATTTGCTCAATCATCCATTGCACATTGCAATAAACTAGTAAACTTTAAAACATTATTTCCTTTATCACATTATCTGTCAGATTTTCTATCACATTATCTGATCAGATTATCTACCACATCATCTGTCAGATCCTGATCATTCATTCAGGAACCTGAAACATCTATCTATCTCACTTAGGCTGCCACGCTACACTCTTACCGACTCAACCCTTCATTACCCTATTGGGAATAGGGGAGTCACTTTATCGTTTAAGCTATGGCTACCTCTCTACTATCTCTTAAATTCTTCTGTCTATCTATCAGTCCCAGTCTGTTCTTGACCAAACTATGGTTCCTTATTGGTCTTTCTCTTGATCCTAGCGAACTTGAGTCTCATGGATCTCATTCATCATCTCTTTCTATCACTTCTATTCTTTAGGGTACTCTACCCTAGGTCTACTACTTCTCCGTGATGGAATCCCTCTGCTTAGGAAACATTAGCTCTTTGTCTATTAACCATCATGTCTCTAGCCTTAGGCCATGTGCTAAGATCATTCATTCTAGCTATCTCATCTCGACTCATTATTATCATCATATGGCCTCTGTTAATTCTCGTCATGACCTGAGCACTGCCTAGTTATGACTCACATGCTCTGTGACTTTTAGTCGTGACCATCACACTCTACTCGTCACGACCTAACATCTCTGTGTCCTTTAGTCGCGACCTAACTCTTATAACGTCGTGACCTGGACAACTTTGTACACACTAGTCGCGTACTATAACATTACTCATCACGACCATAGATCTTCTCATGTCGTAACCTTAATTCTTCCGTACATATTAGTCGCGACATAAGACCCTTCTTGTCGTAACCTCCGTTCTCTGTGACTACTAGTCGCGGCATACTTACTTTATCGTCGCATCTTGTACGTCATTATCCCTCACTCTAAGGGAATAACCTTTCTAATTCATATCTTTAACTCATTTAGACATCAATCTAATGAATCTAGAGCATCACTGATCCAGAACCTTCTATTCTATGCCCGAATATTATGCTCTAAGCCAGAACCCTTTCTGTTCTATACCAGAACCTTTTGCTCTAATACCAAAATATCACATCCTCACTTTCCTAACAACATCTTCTCCAAACTAGTACCCTGTTATGATTGGAAAAGGTAGGGGTGAGATTTATGGGGAAATCTCAGTAGTAAACGGTACCACAAATAGTGTATGCAAATATATGCTTAGTGTTAAACATGCTTGCTTTACTATGATTATGATAGAGGAGCATGGCATGATCAAGCATCAAAGGAAGACCAAAACATGGAGCGTGGAGCCCAAGCTAAAAGATGGAAGTCCAATACTCTAAAAGACCCATTACAAGGCATTGCAGGCCCAATGACGAGAGCAAGGACCAAATCTATGAAAGAGGCGTTGAATTATTTGATAAAAGATCTTAAAGAGTTAGAACCTATTTATTTGGAAGAAGCATCCCTCAATCAGCCCATCAAGAGTCCAAACATGGTGATTACATTGCTAGAAGCCAAACAAGATGATGCACAAGGCCCATGTGCAGTCCAGATTGAAGAATTCATCAAAATACCATGTGACAAGTATGTGCCTTGGAGGAGGAGCATAAGTGACGGCCAAGAATATTCAAGAAGCATCAAGAAGGTGTCTTTATGTATTAGTTATGGTTTAATTTCGTTTTTTTAAGTTTCCATTTTTATTTGCATTAAATAAGGCCTTTTGGTCAAAGATTGCATAAGAATATTTTAGGTTAGTTTCCTATTTTTAGGTAGCAGCCTTTTTCTCCAAGAAAAGGTAATTTTCCTATTTCCTTTAGCCTTAATTGGTGCCAACCAAGATAGTCAATCATCATTAAGGCATATTTATGGCATTTATGACGTAGGGTTTTTTGATTCTAGATTGTTCTTTTGCTACCTATGTAAGGCTACATTTTTTTGTAATTGAAGCAGATTTGAATGAATGAATTTTAGAGAATTTTATTTCTCTTGAGTGAGCTTTGCTTGCCGCCTCATATTCTCGTGGGAATACTCGACTGTATCAAGGGATGATCATCCTTGTGGTGTCTCCATGGCTAGGGTTGTAAGAGACAGGTTCTCTTAAGGTCCTACCTTCGATCGTTCGTCTAGTTTTCTAACTTGTTTCTAGCCGGTTCGTATTTGTACCTTATATCATTTGGTATCAAAGCTAAGGTTTGCTAGAAATCAAATTCCATCCTTTTATATATTATTTCTGTTTTCTTGTTTCATCTTCTTAATTCTATCATTTGTCCTTCATCCCTTACTTCCATCAATTTGGTTCTTCACCTTTCCACCTCCTAGTTGTGTTTTTTTTGTGACTTTCTACGTTCCTTTGAGCAAAAAAAAAAAAGCTCAGAAAAAAAAGCTCAAAAAAAAATCCAAAAATTCAAAAAAAAAGAAAAAAAAAGGAGGAGCTGTAGATTTGAGAATTGCAATGTTAAAGATGAGTTTCCTAAAATTGAGAAGAGCTTCCATTACAAGTCACAACTAGTTTCCTAAATCATTAAACTCGGGTGGTAACAGTTCTTATTTCCTTTCTTTGCATATTTTCTAATTTTTCGTATTGCTTAATTTGAATTTCTTTCCTTTTTCCTTCAAGTTTCCTATTTGCTTCCTTCCTTCCATATCTCACCTTCCTAACTTGATTTGCTTTTCTTGCAAGGTGCTCAATTTCCTAAATTATTTTTGAGGTAGCACCTTTCCTAAATATTTTCTTCCCTTTTTTCCCCTTTCTTTTCTAATTCATAGCTTTCCATATTCTCCTTTCTTATCTCTTATATTTTTCTGGTTCTTGCAATTCTAGTTGTGGAGATTACCATTTATTAACATTGTCTCTTGATTTTGTTGAGTTTCAATCAAGAATATTATAGGAGGCAAGTTTGAGTGGTAAAAGGCGACAGTGTTATTACATCAATTTAAAAGCCGGATTTGAGTTAAACACGAGTGACACTACGATTTCTTGAGTGAAACTCGTGAGTAAAGTGGTAAGGTCCCTTCTTACTATTTCATTTCTCTTTGATCACACTAACATTTTAGTTTCAAGATGAGTGACAGAGAAGCCCCTATGGAAGAATTTAACACAGATCCTAAGCTGTTCATGAGAGCCATGAGAGATGAATTTCTCAAACTCAAGTTGGAGCTAGCGGAGCTAAAAGCATCCAAAACAAGTAGTGGTGACGAGGAGGTGATTAGATCAGGTTCTTCATCCTCAAAGAATAGGAGCAGACCTAAAAACCGTGATTTTGACACCTATGACCCAAAGGTCAAGTACCCTACCTTCAAGGGTAATATAAATCCAGATGCATACCTTGATTGGGAGATGAAGTTTGAGAAAATCTTCAGAATGAATGACTGGCCAGAAGAAAAGAAGGTAAAAATTGCTTCATATCAATTTTCTGACTATGCTATTGTTTGGTGGGAAGATTTACAGCTTAAAAGGCGTCTTAAGGGCAAAGGACTACCTCATACATGGTCAAAGCTAAAGAAACTCATGCGCAACAAGTATGTCCCTAGTTACTACTACCGGGAGCTCAATAGAAAGTTACGACTGTTTGGCCAAGGCTCTATGACTGTCGATGAATATGTGTATGAACTTGACCTTCTTAAAGTGCGAGTTGGAGTACAAGAAGGAGAAGAAGCAAGCATGACCAGAATCATTGATGGGTTAAGGCCTGAAATTAGTGACAAAGTTGAGATGTACACTTTTGTTGATAAAGAAGAGCTAGTTCATAAAGCCATCAAAGTTGAGAAGCGGTATAAAGAAAAACACTCCAAATCCTCATCTCATGGTTGGAGGGACTCTAGATCAGCATCGAAGTGGAAGGATTCTAAGGCTAAAGATGTTGCAAAATTCACCCCAAAAGCCAAGGAGGAATCCAAGCCCAAGATTGAGTGGAAAACTTCTTCTGCTGATAGCACCTCTTCCCTTCAATGTTTTAGATATCATGGAAAAGGGCATATTTCTTCCCAATGTCCCAATAAGAGGTCCATGATCCTCAAAGATAAAGGTGAGTATGATAGTGTGCATTCTAGCGATAAAAGTGATGATGACATGCCTTCTTTGGTGACTGATTCTGAATTGGAGATTGATGAAGTCGAACCTGTTAAGGGAGAAGCATTAGTGGCTAGAAGAGCCCTAACATGCAACCAAAGGAAGATAAAGAGCCAGAGCAGCGAGAGCTCATCTTTCACACTAGGTGCTTCATAAAGAATAAGGTATGTAGCATGGTTATTGATAGTGGTAGTGTTACCAATGTTGCTAGTACCTTACTTGTTGAAAAGTTGGATTTACCTACTATGAAGCATCCTAAGCCTTATAAATTGCAATGGTTGAATGATAGTGCTGAAGCTAAGGTCACTAAGCAAGTTTTGGTTTCTTTTTCTGTTAGCAACTACCATGCTGAAGTTTTATGTGATGTAGTCCCAATGCTTGCTGGATATCTTTTGCTTGGAAGACCATGGCAGTTTGATAGTAGAGCTCACCATGATGGTTACAAAAATTGTTATTCTGTACCTTTCAATGGAAAAATCATTGAATTGAAGCCTCTTAGGCCTAAGGAAGCTTATGATGACCAAGTGAGGATTGAGAAAGAATGCAAAAAAATAAGTGGGTGGAGTGAAAAAGAGAGAGTACAAAAAAAAGAAAAGAAAAGGCATGAATGTGAGAAAAATGAACGAAAGAAAGAGAGTCTATTTGCTGAAAAAAGAGAGGTTAAGAGAGCATTATTGAGTGAGCAAGTCTTGGTGCTTGTGTGCAAGGATGCTTATTTTTCTACTAACCAACTTAACCCCTCTTTGC
Source organism: Leucaena leucocephala (assembly GCA_037074615.1). Taxonomy (NCBI): domain Eukaryota; kingdom Viridiplantae; phylum Streptophyta; class Magnoliopsida; order Fabales; family Fabaceae; genus Leucaena; species Leucaena leucocephala. The sequence goes on along the minus strand of CM073532.1, from coordinate 19,502,139 downwards.
CTTCTAGTGTTGTGGCTTTGTTGCAGGAATTTGGTGATCTATTCCCTGATGAAGTTCCCGATGGGCTTCCCCTCTTAAGAGGAATTGAGCATAGGATTGATTTCATCCCTGGAGCTTCTATACCTAATAGACCAGCTTATAGAGCCAATCCCGAAGAAACTAAAGAGATTCAACGCCAAGTTGATGAACTCATAAGGAAAGGCTTTGTAAGGGAAAGTTTGAGCCCATGTGCTATTCCAGTACTTCTAGTGATCAAGAAAGATGGTTCATGGCGAATGTACGTTGATTGTAGAGCCATCAACAAAATAACAGTTAAGTATCGTTATCATATTCCTAGGTTAGATGACATGTTAGATGAGTTACATGGTGCTACATTATTTTCTAAAATTGACCTAAGGAGTGGTTATCATCAAATTCGCATGACAGAGGGAGATGAATGGAAAACAGCTTTTAAAACTAAATTTGGATTGTATGAATGGTTGGTTATGCCCTTTGGGTTGACCAATGCACCTAGTACATTCATGAGCTTAATGAATCATGTTTTTCGTTCATTTATTGGAAAATTTGTGGTTGTCTACTTTGATGATATTCTTGTTTACAGCAGAACTTTAGATGACCATGTTATGCACTTGTGTGAGGTGTTTAAAACTCTTAGAGAAAACAGCTTGTATGCTAATTTTCAAAAATATTCTTTTTGCATGGATTATGTTGTGTTTCTTGGTTTTGTTGTAGGTACTCAAGGGATCCGTGTGGATGAAGAGAAGGTTGTCTTTGAGCCTGGAGACTGGGTTTGGGTACACTTGCGAAAGGAGAGGTTTCCAGAACAACGAAAGTCTAAGTTGCAGCCAAGAGGAGATGGCCCTTTCCAAGTCCTGCAGCGAATCAATGATAATGCTTATAAAATAGATTTGCCTAGCTCCTACGGTAATGTAAGTGCTACATTTAATGTGACTGATTTATCTCTCTTTGATGCTGTAAATTCAAGGACGAATCCTTTTGAACAGGGAGGGAATGATAGAGGAGCATGGCATGATCAAGCATCAAAGGAAGACCAAAACACGGAGCGTGGAGCCCAAGCTAAAAGATGGAAGTCCAATACTCTAAAAGACCCATTACAAGGCATTGCAGGCCCAATGACGAGAGCAAGGACCAAATCTATGAAAGATGCGTTGAATTATTTGATAAAAGATCTTAAAGAGTTAGAACCTATTTATTTGGAAGAAGCATCCCTCAATCAGCCCATCAAGGGTCCAAACATGGTGATTACATTGCTAGAAGCCAAACAAGATGATGCACAAGGCCCATGTGCAGTCCAGATTAAAGAATTCACTCAAAATACCATGTGACAAGCATGTGCCTTGGAGGAGGAGCATAAGTGACGGCCAAGAATATTCAAGAAGCATCAAGAAGGCGTCTTTATGTATTAGTTATGGTTTAATTTCGTTTTTTTTAAGTTTCCATTTTTATTTGCATTAAATAAGGCCTTTTGGTCAAAGATTGCATAAGAATATTTTAGGTTAGTTTCCTATTTTTAGGTAGCAGCCTTTTTCTCCAAGAAAAGGTAATTTTCCTATTTCCTTTAGCCTTAATTGGTGCCAACCAAGATAGTCAATCATCATTAAGGCACATTTATGGCATTTATGACGTAGGATTTTTTGATTCTAGATTGTTCTTTTGCTACCTATGTAAGGTTACATTTTTTTGTAATTGAAGCAGATTTGAATGAATGAATTTTAGAGAATTTTATTTCTCTTGAGTGAGCTTTGCTTGTCGCCTCATATTCTCGTGGGAATACTCGACTGTATCAAGGGCTGATCATCCTTGTGGTGTCTCCATGGCTAGGGTTGTAAGAGACAGTTTCTCTTAAGGTCCTACCTTCGATCGTTCGTCTAGTTTCCTAACTTGTTTCTAGCCGGTTCGTATTCATACCTTATATCAGATTATGCTTGCATTATGACATATACATGCTTCTATGATTCTTACTTATAACATATGGCCATAGCATAAAAAGAAATAGAGCATTATCAATCATACATGCTTCACATAACCAAGACAAGTCAATAGCATATTGACAACACTCAAGCAATAAGCATACAAGTTTAGGTATAAGTCCATTACCTGGCAAGCAGCCTCTCCTTTAGTCCTTAGCCTTTGCTCTGAAACCCCTTCTTTATAGAGATCAGAAGCCTATACACAGCATAATAATATTCTTATTATTATCCTATCCAACATAATTCCACTTAACTCAAGCTTATATTGAGGTAATACCCCTATTCTAACAATCTCCTAGCTTTCTTTCTATCCAAGGCTAACCTTATAGAGAGAGATATTTCTCTATTATAACTATCTAATTATAAGAATAATCCTTTAATTTATTAGAGCAGGGACTAGAATAACTTACTTACCTTATTCCTAAGCTTGTCGAGTCCCTAAGCTCCTTGAATTGCTCCTAGCTCAATCAGAACTCCTTCTTTCTCTTTCTTTATCTCTCTCTCTCTCTTCTTGCTCTCCAAACCGTGGTGTGCCTTGGAATGGCAGGGGGTGAGGGGTATTTATAGGTGGAGGGAGGTGGAATGGCTCAGATCGAATCACGATGAACGGCTCAGATCGCTCAGCTTCCTCAAGAAGCTTTGCCTGCATCATCGTGATGACATCATTATCCTCAATGACTCATCAAAATGACATCATCCATGGACACCTCACATGCTTAGGTGGTGCAATGGTGGGGCCTCAGGGCACATCACCAGCTAACTCAGCGCTTCCAAAGAATTCCAGTCTTATCCCGCAAAACGGCTGAGATCGTGCCACGTGTCCTTATCTTTTTCTTCTTCCTCTAGATTAGTGCCATGTGGCATCTTGATGGGTACCTTTCACACCACCTCATGGCTTCCGGATAAGTCCAAAGCTTTATCTGATCAATTCCCTGGTTATCACTTCAACTGGGTAACTCTACTTATTGAAAACTCACTAAAATATTATTTTAATGCCACTTTAACCAACATATTTCTTGGGCTATGTTTTTGGACTGTTGGAATGTCATCTTGGGTCTCTGATCAAGCCCAAGTACTCTGATGGCTCAATTTCCAAGAAACAACCCTTGGCAAATTACCAAAATGCCCTTAGTCCCTCTTTATTTACTTTAATGAGTTTAGGGGCATTATTGTCTTTTCACACCTTACCAGAGTATTCCCTGACCCTGGTCAACTATTCAGATAACCTTCCATGTCTGTCTAACCTTAGTCAAATGACCAAAATACCCTTCACTCATTCTTTAATTATTTTTATAACATATGGGTATTTTCGTCATTTTTCACCTTTTTCTGGACACTGGCCCCTTTTTCCGATAAACTGATATCATGGGCCTGGGCCTCCCTTGGCATCATCATGGGCCTCTATATGACGTCATCTAGGCTCATTTAGTCTCAGTTTACTTATCGATTAATTTTCCAATCGGATATCGGGCGTTCACGAACTCCCGTCAAAATTCACTAATATGTGAATAACTTTTTCTACAGAACTCCTTTCAGGATTCCGTCAGTTCCCTGACCTCTGGCTTCACAGGACACACATTCTTGTAACTTTTCACTCATATATAATGTCCTGGAGATCTGATAAAAATTTCATATTACTTTCAGACTATCAGATAAATATCAGCTATCTGAAACTCTAATAAAATTTCTGTATTAGGCTATATTAACCAGCATAACTTTCTCTATCTACTGATGAAATTTGGGACTCAAATGCTTCAGGGCAGTTCTAAGCCACTTCCGGCTCAACTTTCTATAAATACCGTTTTGCCCCAGAAAACTTTTTTCTCTTTTCAATTAAGTCCCTCAACTTTTCATAATTACACTTAATGTCCCACAACTTGTGTCTACTTTCATCTTTGCACCATTGAACTTTTAAACTTTTCACTTTAGTCCCTTTCTTTTCTAAAATGACCATTATGCCCCTAGGGACTTTTACTATTTACACATAAGTCCCTGTACTTTCACTTATTTATAGTTTAGGCCCTAAAAACCCTCTGTATATTTCTAGGACTTCTGTTCAAAGGGGTCTGGTAGCCTATCTATTCCAGGCTACTTTTTGAGTCTCTGGGCCTGAAAATTGGGATATTACAGATTGAGATGGTAGTCAAAAGAAAAGATAATAATTAAGATAACTTTTAAGCCAAAAAAAGAGGAAGGTATAAAGTTGTAAAGCAAAAGGGTCTAAATTGTAATTAATAAAAGTTTCAAGGACATAATGAATATTTTGGAAAAGAAAGGGACTAAAGTGAAAATTCTAAAAGTTTCATGGTGCAAAATGAAAGTAGATATAAGCTTTGGGCCATGAAGTATAATTATGAAAATTTGAGGGCCTAAATTGCAATTCCTAAAAGTTCATGGGCAAAATGGTAATTATGGAGTTCATGGGCAAAATGATAATTATGGAAAGTTGAGCCAGAAAAGGGCAAAAAATTGTCTGGAAGCATTTTAGTCCCAAATTTTACCATAAAATAAAGAAAGTTATTCTGATCGTTTAACGCAACACAAAATTTTGATTTGAGGTCCCCGATAAATTGATATTAATTTTTGAATTTTGGTAATTAGTACAGTATCTTTTGGACCTCAGAATCAGATAAAATTTGATTGTAAATTCTTATAATTAATATAAGAATTTATAAAACTGATAGAAGTAAAAAAGGAGTCCTGTAGAATTTATTATAGAATTTAAGGTAAAATTGGACACTGATAAAGGATTTAAATTAAACGTATAGAATTTTTATCAGGTCTTCTGGGTCTCAAAAAATTATGAGACTTTGTAGAAAATTTATTTTATAGTAGGATGAATTTCAAAAAATGTTTGAACCATAAAAATAATTATATAGAATTTATCTTAAAAATCAGGATAATTTAGGATACCCGGTAAAGGAAATACCTTGGAATGTGTGCCAAAAATGATGGGATGGATTTGGACAACCAATATGGTGTCCCATAAGAAGCCCAACATGCCAAATCCATGTTTGGGTTAATGGATATTTCTTGCAGATTTTATAAAAAATAAAGGAAAAGAAGTAGGAAACTTCATGAATGGATAGGTGGCATGATGATGTGTATGTTTTGGGTCCCACATAGCTCCAAATTTTGCCACATGTATGCGATATGAGGAAGAAGAATTGAAGCATGTGATATATTAGAATAAAATAATGTAAAGATTAGATTAAGCTTAATTAAATAGGAAACCAACCAATGGAAGCAAAGATTAAAGGTGTGTAATAATTAAGAAAAGCAAGGAGATAATGAACCTAGAGTGCTAAAGTTTTGGCTATAAATACCCCTTCCCTTCTCTTGAAATGGCATCATGTATATGCTTGGGGAGGTGCTGCCAAATTTCAATTGAAGCCAAAAAGGAAGCAAGCAAACTTGGAACAACAAGGAATGATTTCTCTAGGTTTTAAGTGATTTAATGGAAACAACTCTTCCATAATGGTTGCTGGAGGTGCTGCCATATTATGGGGAAAGTATGCAATTTATGTTATGTATAAGTTAGATGAGTTTTAACAAGCTAAAGTCATGTGGAAATAGCATGTGAATTCAATTATGCATGCAATTAGGGTTTTGGTTTCACTTCTGCCACATATGGATCACTGTTCATATGTAAAAAATTTATGATTTTGATGCTTCCAATGGGTTTAGAATGGAAAGTTGTGTGGGGTAAAGTAGAGAAACAAGTATTGGAAGCATTTGAATCAAAATGAGATTTTTTACGAAAAAAGGAGGGTATGTTCTATTCTGTACACTAAGCTAAGAAGGAAATTGAATCTTGAAATTATAACTTCATATTTTAATTCTACATGAAAAATTATGTGGAAATAGACCATGAGAATTTATTTTGGAAAGGTAAAAGTATAAGACATAAAATGGACAAAGAAAGGAAATAGTGAAAATCCTAGTCTTGGATTGGTATTGGAATCAAGTTGTGACTTGTAATGCTTTATAATGGCTAGGTTTTGATATTTGTGAGAAAGACCACTTCAAGAGGAGCTTATCAAGAATTGTATAAGAGGTAGCAAGAATACCTAATGTTGTACTTGTTTGATTATGTGCTTGCTTGTTTATTGTGATGTTTGGTTGAGCTTTGGATAATGTTACGATAATGATGATGATGATGGATAAATAAATGCAACTCCTTGCTATATATATTATGACAATATGCATATTAGAGATGGCTTAAATATGATCATGAAGTAGATCCCATATCCTGATAACATGTTAGGCATTTAATTAAGCATGTATGATATTATAGTTTGTATGACTTGCTATTGGGATTTCAATGAAATCTCATTACTTCCATATGAACAACCATGTTTTAGGTGCTTGAACCTCAAAGGGAAAAGGGTTTATTGTGAATGAATGAACTTATATTATGATATAATGTGGTTACAAGATTTTATGATATGCACTAGAACAATTTGGTAGGCTATGATGTTATGTAAGCTAGAGGGAGAGACCTTACTTTATGTTTTTAAATATATTAAAGGAGGAATTATGACTTGAAATTTGGCATCAATATAGCTAAGGCACAAATATTTGAATGGACATGAAGAATGTCACAATTGGTTAAGTTTTTGATTTACTATGATTTTTCAAAATCAGAGGTAAAATCTGGAATAAGATACAATGAGGGTCTAGAGGCAGTGAGGTTCAAGCGGTGTTTTGAAATAGAAAATGAAAGAATTTTTCCATAAAAATTTTCAAGGTTAAATAACACGACTTGAGATTTATATCCATGTATAATACACCTCATTTGGATAATAGATCAAGGAGAAATGAATTTTAAAGCTAAGGCAAGAAAATATGAAATTTCCAGATTTACCAAATGAACAGTGCTTAATCAACTGATAAACTATATTAATTCAAACAATGAAACCTCATTTTTTATTTTTTCCTAAAATTTTAATGAAATAGCTTTCAAAATAAATTTGAACCACTTCATTTTAATTTTTCTAGATTTAATTATGAATTTTCAAAAATGGGTTTGTAATATGGAATTACATAATGAACAGTACCCACGAATTTATTTTTTAAAATTCACTCTTTCAAGTTAAAGAAAATTTAAAATGGTTCAAACTACTTGCAATTAAGCAGAATTGAAGGTAAAAGTAAGGAAACCCACCCTCACTCTCTCTTCTCTCTTTATCTCTCTCACTAGCGAAGGCACCACTAATCTCAGTCTCATATTATTACTATTCCAATCTTCTATCTTCTATTAATTTGAGAAAAACCTGAAGCCTCAAGGTAACTTTTTTTCTCATCTAACACCTTTTGGATTTTTGATTCCTTTGTGGTTTTCTGTGGTTAGTGTCTATGAGGCCTTAAAGATTTCAACTGAATACAATGCATTTAATTTTTCTAAGTTTCCTCAGTAAAATGTGAAAATAGATTTTCTTGGATTTTCCAAGTTTCTTCTGCAATTACATTATACTGTTGTAAGTCTCCACTACTACTAAACTTTTGCTTTTGCACTCGCTGCCATGTGTCGAGAGTTTGATGAGTGAATTTTGTCACTGCACTATACTGGTTCACTGAATCTACTGCTGGTTTATCTATAAGCTATCAACAAATTACTGTCGAAGGATTGAAAATATTGCACATTGGCTTGCTGCACCTTGGGTTACAGCCATCAATCTATTTTCTATTATTGCTGGAGGAATTGTAACATATTAAACATATAGGAAGGCATTCATAGAATTCTTGAATAACTGAATTAAGTGTTTAATAAAATTTCTGGAGCTTACTGAGACTTTTGACAATTTTTCCTGCATAAGTGATGTCATTCATGCATTAGTATTAATTGAGTATTGTTGTGGCTGTGGGTGCTCATTTTTGTTACGCATCTTACTCATAAAATTAGCTTAATAAAAAATATGCTTTCTTAACAAGATTTAGGCCAGGGCATGTATTTTTACAGGTCAAGCTTAGGCCATAAAATTATCCTATAACAAGGTACAGGCCAGGCTCAGGTTGGATTATCACTTAATAGACATGGCCTGGCCTGGCTTGGCTTGTTTCCATGCTTATGTATGGTTGTATGAAAGGACTAAATTATAAATAAAGTTCATTATGGCATATGTATGAAATCTAAGAAAAGGGACCTACTTGTACAGTTTTAAAGGATTAAAATGAAAATCCTAAAAGCTCCATGGTGCAAAATAAAAGTAAACACAAGTTATGGGAACTAAGGGTAATTATGAAATGTTAAGGGACATAAAACAAATTTTTAAAATTTAGGGACCTAAGTGGAATTATAAAAAAGAAAGGACCTATATGGTATTTTGAAGAAGATTAACTATTCAAGAGATCAATAGTGATTTATCTAGAACCCCAATAAATCTAAAGTCATAAAATGATAGAGAAGATTTTCTATTCAGTTCTGTGTGCGATAAAATTTTGATTTGAGGTCCCAATTAATTGATATAGTTTTCTAAAATAATTAATATTTAGTAAAAGTTTTCAAGTAATATTTGATCAGATATGTAATAAAAGATATAGATCTGGGTAGGAAATAATGCAGATTAAAATGTAGGAGCCAATACCAAAAAATATCCTGAAAAGTACAAAAAGATCAAAATGCCCGTATGTTATAAAAATAAATAAAAATGAATGGAGGGCATTTTAGTCATTTAACCAGGTCAAAAAGTTAAAGAGAGCTACAAAAATAGTTGACTAGGGTCAAAAAAAATTCTTATGAAGTGTAAAAAGATAATAATGCCCCTAGGGTAAATAAGTGAATAAATGTGAACCAAGGATATTTTGGCCATTTTTTAAGGGACAGTAATTGAATTTATACCCAATCTGAAACATCATTATTTTTGTACATCTTAGGGACCAATTGGTAGTATTTAGAACCACTTTCAAGGTCATTAAAGTCCAATTTCTCAATCTGCAGTTTTACTCTTATCGAGCACTGTTTACTGTGTAAATTCCAGATGAGTGACCTGACTTCAAAAAATTATAACTAATTCTAGAAAAATCGGAATGAAGTGGTTCAAATTTCTACATGAAGCTAACTCAATACTATTTCAAGGAAAAATAACTCGTTGACCATTCCTTGTCCAAGTCAACGTCAGTCAAAGTTACAACTTTACTGTTCATCCAGCGTTTTTCTCCTGAATCCAGCATTTTGGTCCCAACTTTGATAATTTATATCTCCATGTGTAGACATCGAAATGAGACATTCTATATATCAAATCGAAGCTTGGTATGTCTACTATTTATCATAAACATATTATACATTTATTTAATCATTTACTATTTTTAATTATAGATCAAACATCACTATATCACCACGAGTTACTGTTCATGGTGGTAAATTTCAGCAATCAACTATATATCCTTGTGAATACAATAATCACATATCAATCAAACATGCCAAACAATACTTATCATTAAATGATAAATCTTTATACAACAGGGCATGAACAAAATCCTCGTATCTCTATTACATCTTTCCTGCCTGAAATCCGGCAGTATAACTACTATACTTCATCTGTAAAAATAACTGATCTTGTACTGATTCGGTAATTCCCGTGAGAACTACCATTCTACGTAAGTACCCAGGAAAGACTGGATGAACCGACTAGGTCCACTCACTTCCAGACTCCTTAGACAATACCTACGTACACAGTACGTATCATCTCCTTATGTTCAGTCTGAAAATCGGCAGCATAACGGCGTCTTACAGCATTCTCAAAATTCACTTCGACATAACCTCTCTGTAATGGGTTATAAATAGGGGATGAGATTCGGGGGAATCTCAGTAGCAAACGGTACTAAACAATGCATGCATTAAAGTAAATACTTGTGCTTGCTTGTGAAAGTGTAAACATTGTGTAATGTGCATGCTTCCATGTAACATATGAAATACAATTGGCCAAGGTAATCATAGAAACAGAGCTTCAATCATATACACATATGCACACAATTCAACAAAGTCATAGCACAATCAAGCATAACATTCAATACATACAAGTTTAGGGTAAGTTTACTACCTTATTGCTTTACTTCTTTCCACTTTAACTTTGCTTCTTCCTTCTTACTTTTCCTTGCTATGTGGCTTCCCTCTTTTGAGCACACCAAGCAAATCCTAACATCACATTACCATCCAACCATTACAATCTAACTTCTCTTGAACACTAAGCTTACTTTAAGTAACATAACATCCTTTAATCTTTACCAATTGACTTGACCTTTGAATCAATTGATGTCTTGACCTTACCCTACACAATTTGGCCTTTTGAATCCATTTATGAACTCAAAACAACCAAATTCCAGCAACTATGCACTGTTCCGGACAGATTTGAAAAACATGCATAATTCTTTCAAAAATTCTCATTTTGATTCCAATGCTTCCCATACTTGTTCCTCCACTTTCCCCCCACACAAAATCTCATTTTAAGACCATTGGAAGTATCAAAATCATGAAATTCAAATCACTGTTCACGCGAGTGAACAGTAACCGCGAGGAATTTTCAACATTATAACCTTTAATTCCAATGGTTTCCAAGGTTCAAAACTTTTCCAATCCTACACAAAATCATCATATAAACTCAATGGAAGCATTAAATCATTGAAATTCCATTTCCTTCTATCATGAACAGTGCATGAACAGTGCAAACCGAAATGGTAAAGTCAAGAACATCAACTTACTTCACAACCAAGCATGTAACTAACTTGTTTAAGTTTGTCTTAACTATCTATGACTTAAAACTCATATTCCTTTCACATATACACAAAAATTCCAGCAGCATTTCCCCAATATTTAAGCCTCAAAAATCACTTAAACTCAAGCACAAACCATAAGAACAAAAGGTAGAAGCAAGGAGACAACTTACCTTACTTGCTCCTTCAAGACCCTTGCTTCTTCCTTGCTTTCTTCCACTTTCTTTCTCTAGAACTCACTTCTCTTTCTAAAGGAGCTCTTGGGTGTGAAGAATGAATGGAAAGGGGGGTATTTATAGCAAAAGTCATGTGCCATTTGAAGGCCAAGATCACTTTGGAAACTATTTGATCTAATGGTTAAAGGTTTGATCTTGGAATGTCTTTTCACTTTTCACTCAAGACCTTACCACCATGACATCACTAGCATGGCCTCCCTTGGTACACCTAACCCTTCCTCTTTTTGGGTGCCATTCTTGTGTCCTTGTGGGTCCCACCATGTGCAACACCTAATTCTTACTTTATTCTCTTTTTCTTTCTTTTCAAAAATCCATAAATTATTTATTATTTGGACTTGGACTCCAAGATAACTTTTGGGCCTTATTGGGCTGGCCTAGGACGAAATATTGGGCCTCTTTTAGACCCAATAGCTAACTGGCCCAAATCCCAGTGTACTTTCCTCATACCGATATCCGTAACTTACCCTGATCTTAGCATAAATGCTAAACACCTCTTTTAATTGTTCTAACATTTTTAGAAATTAATTCTAATATAAAATAAATTCTCTACAAAGTTTCATAATTTTCTAAGACCCAGAAGTCCTGTTAAAAATTACATATGTTTCCTTTAACCCTTTATCGGTGTTATTTTTCACAGTAAATTCCATAATTAATTCTACAGGACTCCTTTTTGACTTCTGTCAACTCCATAAATTCTCATATTAATTATAATAATTTACTATCAAATTTCCTCTGATATCCATCCATTGTGTGAAATGACCAAAATGCCCTCATTTACTTCTGGTTTCTTAGGGCATCACAGTGGTATTTTCGTAATTTTGCACTTTGGCTCTTAGACTTTCTTCCTCTTCCAATTAATCCTTTTCTTTACATAAATATGGCCACATCTTTTCCTAAACATCTCATATATTTTATTCAATCTGTACATACAACTTAGTACAGAAATTAGGGATGTTACACAATCTATGAATGTTAATGATAGGAAAAATCCAAAAACTATATTTAATGTTAGAAAACATATTATAGAATTTTAGGTTAGATGCTGAAGGAAGATGAATTTTAGGTTATGGATAGTTTAGATAAGCTTGAACAAGCTAGAATCAAGTGGATTTAAATTGTAAAATCATGTATGTTTGCAATTCCAGTTTTGATGTTGATTCTACCACTGTTCAAAAGTCTGGACAGAAGCTGGAATATGATGATTTTTATTCTTTCAATAGGTTTTAAATGAAAAATTGTGTGGGGATAATTAGAGAAATAAGTATTGGAATCAAAATAGGATTTTTTAGATAAAAGGAGGTGCTTCACGGGTTCTATACAGACATGAAGGAAGAGTTTGATTTTTGAAATTCTAACTTCATAATTGGATTCTAAATGAAAAATTATGTAGGATTGGACCTTGGAAATTTATTTAGGATGAATGGAAGCAAATGTCTAAAACTTGAATAAGAAATGAAACTTAGTGAACCTAGTGTTTGGAATGATGTTTTGAATTGAGTTGTAACGTGCCATTGCTTTGAAATGTATAGGTTTTGATATTTGTTTGAGGAAAGCACCAACCCAAGAAGAATATATCAAGGAACCAATAAGAGGTAGCAAGTATACCTAACTATAATGTTAATGATGTTTGATTGCTTGCTTTCTTATTGATTGTGATTGTTGGTTGAGCTTATGATGTTTATGATTATTATTATTATTATATGGCTGCATGAAACATCCTTATTTTCGTACGTCTTAGGGACCAATTGGTAGTATTTAGAACCACTTTCAAGGTCATTGAAGTCTAATTTCTCAATCTGGAGTTTTACTCTTATCGAGTACTGTTAACTGTGTAAATTCCAGATGAGTGACCTGACTTCGAAAAATCATAACTAATTCTAAAAAAATCGGAATGCAGTGGTTCAAATTGATACATGAATCTAACTCAATACTCTTTCAAGAAAAAATAACTCGTTGACCATTCCTTGTCCAAGTCAACGTCAGTCAAAGTTACAACTTTACTGTTCATCCAGTGTTTTTCTCCTGAATCAAGCATTTTGGTCCCAACTTTGATAATTTATATCTCCATGTGTAGACATCCAAATAAGACATTATATATATCCAATCGAAGCTTGGTATGTATACTATTTATCATAAAAATATCATATATTTATTTAATCATTTACTATTTTTAATTATAGATCAAACATCACTATATCACCACGAGTTACTGTTCATGGTGGTAAATTTCAGCAATCAACTATATATCCTTATGAATACAATAATCACATATCAATCAAACATGCCAAATAATACTTATCATTAAATAATAAATCTTTATACAATAGGGCATGAACAAAATCCTCGTATCTCTATTACATCTTTCCTGCCTGAAATCTGGCAGTATAACTACTATACTTCACCTGTAAAAATAACTGATCTTGTACTGATTCGGTAATCCCCGTGAGAACTACCATTCTACGTAAGTACCCAGGAAAGACTGGATGAACCGACTAGGTCCACTCACTTCTAGACTCTTTAGACAGTACCTATGTACACAGTATGTATCATCTCCTTATGTTCAGTCTGAAATTCGGCAGCATAACGGCGTCTTGCAGCATTCTCAAAATTCACGTCGACATAACCTCTATGTAATGGGTTATAAATAGGGGATGAGATTAGGGGGAATCTCAGTAGCAAACGGTACTAAACAATGTATGCATTGATGATATTTGTGCTTGCTTGTGATTGTGTCAACATAATGTAATGTGCATGCTTCCATGTGATATATAAAATACAATTGGCCAAGGCAATCATAGCATAGAGCTTCAACAATTACAGATTCACAACAATCAATCAAGTCATAACACAATCAATCATACATACAAGTTTAGGGTAAGTTTACTACCTGGCTAGTTTAGCAGAACTCTTGCTTCTCTATATTGCTTCCAGCTCCGCCAGAACTTCCTTCCTTCTTTCTTTCTTCCACTTTGTTTCTCTAGAACTCACTTCTCTCTCTAAAGAAGCTCTTGGGTGTGAAGAATGAATGGCAAGGGGGGTATTTATAGAAAAATCTTGGGAAAATTGAAGGCCAAGATCACCTTGGGAACTATTTAATCTAATGGTTAAAGGTTTGATCTTGAAATATCTTGTCTCCTTTCACTCATGACCTTACCACCATCATAGCATCACATGGGACACCTAAGCTCCTTTTTAGTGAAACTTTGAAGTCCTTGTGGGTCCCACCATGTGCAAACACTAATTTTTACTTTATTCTCTTTCATTTCTTTTCAAAAATCCATAAATTATTCATTATTGGACTTGGGCTCCAAGATAACTTTTGGGGCTTATTGGGCTGGCCTAGGACGAAATGTTGGGCCTCTTTTAGGTCCAATAGCTAATTGGCCTAAATCCTAATGTACTTTCCTTATACCGATATCCTTAAATTATCCTGATCTTAGACTAAATGCTAAACACCTCTTTTAATTGTTCTAACATTTTTAGAAATTCATTCTAATATAAAATGAATTCTCTACAAAGTTTCATAATTTTCTGAGACCCAGAAGTCCTGATAAAAATTTCATACATTTCCTTTAACCCTTTAACAGTGTCCTTTTTCACCGTAAATTCCATAATTAATTATACAGGACTCCTTTTTTACTTCTGTCAACTCCATAAATTCTCATATTAATTATAATAATTTACTATCAAATTTCATCTGATATCAATCCATTGTGAAATGACCAAAATGCCCTCGATTATTTTTCTAATTCTTTCATACTCATAGAGACCTCATATGCATATTTCACAGTTCAGTGAAATGATCAGCATAATTTTCTCTATTTTTTGGTAAAATATGGTACTCATCGGCTACCAGCCAAGTCTTTCCCATAATTACGATTATGCCCCTGAATTCTCTTTCTAGCATCTTTACTTATCTTCTTATCCTTCATCTTAAGTTCTTAAAATTCTCTTCCAACAACTCATTCCTTGAACTCTTTGGGAGTCATCATTAATTGAAAGGCTCAACAACCCGCCCATATCAGGTTATCTTACTCAGGAGCCAGCCCATATCTAGCTACCTGCAGAATTTCTAGGCTTTAGACTTAGGATATTCCTTACATTCCTCTTTTTGAACCTAGGTGAACTGTCCCTATTTTGTAGGTCAAAGACTTAACTCATCTTTAAATCCGGAGGAACTTAGCTCATCCCTCTGATTCCTACCAAATATAGGTAAGTGATCCGCCCATATCAGATTACTATCCTAGGACTACGGGTTTAGCAGCCTGCCCATATCAGACTACCTCCCAGTTTTCCTAGACTCAAAAATCGGGATGTTACACTGTAACTCCTTGTATTTTATGTCATGACAATATGCATATTAGGATTATGTAATTATAGCTCCTATATCATGGTAACATGTTAAGCCTTGTAATCAAGCATGCATGATCTTATAATTTATATATCTTGCTATTGAGATTTCTTTAAAACATCATTCTTTCCATACAATTGACCATGTTATAGGTGCTGAAACATCAAAAGGAAAAGGTCTAAATATGGATCCTTGAGCTTGTATTATAGTATATTTGTGGTGCCATACATTATGAAGTATTAAAATGAGTTTGGCATGTATATTCTTTGGAGGCAGTAGCTTTGTGAAATTATTTTGAATGCCTTATTAGATGAGTTATGTTATGTGACTTGGTATGTTTAAATTTAAGATATTGAACTTTAAATGGATAGCAAAAATACCTCAATTGGTTAAGTTTTCAATTTAATATGATTTTTTAAATTTAGAGTTAAAATCTAGAAAGAGGTAACTCATGGGTTTTGAGGTAGTAAGTTTCTACTGACAATTTGATATAGCAAATGAAGGATTTTGACCATGAACTTTTTTTATCTTAAAATAAACATCTTAAGCTCTAAAAATATAGGTAACACTCCTTATTTGGATAAGTGAGTAAGAAGAAATAAATTTTTAAATTTAAGGTTTAAAAATTAGAAGCATCAAGATTTACTAAATAAATAGTAATTTTTAACGATTAAATTGTATCAATTAGGCCAATGAATCCTTAGTTTCATATTTTTTTGTAAACAAATAATGAAGGATCTTATATTAGAAATTTGAACCATATCGTTTTAATTTTTCTAAAATTAATTATAAATTTTTAAATTTAGGTCTGTAATCCTTATCATAAAGACACGATATTTTGGTATCAGAACCAAGATTCTGGCATAAATTTTGGCATAAGATAAGTTTGTCTTAACTAATGTTTTCTTGGTTTATTAATTTTATTAGCTAATTTCCAAAGTTGCTAATAGGATAAATAGTCAAAGGGAAGTTGACCTATAGGTTAAATATTTGCAGGGAAAACTAAATGGACCTTGGTATTAGATCATACAGTACTATTAACAAGGAGGATGAGATTCCTATATAGGTGTGGAGGATGATCCAATAGAGTGGATACCCAACTATGCTAGTCCTGGGCACTCCTCTATAAGATCCAATATGTTATTAAGGAATGGGAACAGTTTATTGGTAGCATTTGGGAGTTATATGTTGGACCCTTATGACCTGAAGGGGTAGTAGATGAGGCATGCCCTAGTAAGAACAACGATTTCCTGATGAGACTAGACCTAGTCGGTTAGCTCCAATATCCTCAGTATGTCCTATTTCGATGTGTCCATTCTGTCTAACCTTTACAATCTTTACAATTATGAAATAATATTGTACATTTAAGCAGATACGAGTAGAGATGGACTGGTATGCACAATACATCCAACAACATACGGATTAGCAGGATATGGTTATCTATATGGATTTCTTCCAGCAAGTCAGGATATTCTACGAGACTCTTGTTATAGATGGTATTCCAGTGGATGAGGATCTATTCCTATAAGCGATGGTAAATATCCTTATGAATACTACTATATGAGGCTGTGACCTTATGCTGTTGAATTACCTACCAGCTGTAAAGCTAGAGGACTGGATCAAAAGTCTTTAGGGTTTTGTAATTATTAACTATTTGTGACTCTTGTAGGAGATAAAATTGATAATGAGATACTTGACTATAGGCTAGGAAACTTTTTGGTATTGTCTGTTTAGCAAAAGTATGTGTGCTGTGTATTAAAAACTGGTTATTATATATATGAAGCTTTGCTGCTATATGTATATAGCTTATGTTACTATTTAATAAATATTAGTTTATATGATGATGCATGAGTTATGATGTTCATTTTAATATTCCCTCTCATAATTTAGATAGTATAACAATATGGTTCGAACACTACGTAATACTCAAACTGAATAACCCCAAAACCTAGTATACTTTAACCAGTTGATTATGGAATAACTGGATCAATAGCAAAAGATGATTGAGGATATGAGGATGACTCAAGCTCGCCAAGATCAGGAAAGGGATGTTTCCATAGTAGTAGTAGTTGTCAGCAATTTGAGACAGCTAGAGCTAGCAGAACTAGTTAGTAGGGAATTAGAAATTGTACAGCTACCAGTAGAGTCACCTAGGTAAACGGAGCCAGTAGTTGTTCCTAATAGCATCCAACAATGGATGGAAAGATTTTGTAAGCATAATCTGCCAACATTTGAGGGGACATTTAACATCCAAGCAATGAAAGATTAGATGAACCAGTTTGAGAGGATTTTCAAAGTGATGGACTGTCTATTTGATAGGAAGGTTCAAGATGGCAATTTATCAACTAGAGAGGGACACAAATCAGTGGTGGAAGAACACCAAACTTTTGTTACAGGCAAGAAACATCATGATCACATGGGAAGTATTTCTTGAATAGTTCCATGAAAAGTATTTTCCTTAGTCAGTCTGAGATGAACGTGAGGCTGAGTTCTTTATACTGAGACAAGGAGATAGGGAGCCATTTGACGAATATCTAACCAAGTTTATCTGACTTTCTCATTATTCCACATACCTTAGACAAGTGGATGATGAGCAATAGACAATAGAAGACTAATTAGAGGATTGAATGCCACGTTGAAGGAGAAGATAACTCCTCATAGTATAGCCAGTTCAATATAGTGTTAGAGGTTGAAAGAATAATTGAAAATAGCCTGAACCACCAAGTTCTATACAAGCTAGCATACAGGGGAGTATTATCCTAAGAGGACTAGTCAAGTTACGGATACTACTAGTGCTAGTGGTAATAAAAAGAGGAAAAGGTAGTGACAAAACAGGAGGCCTAGAAGATGAAACTTTCAGGGAAATGTTAGTAACTAAGACCCAAGGTCTAGAGTTTGTGAAAAATACGGAAAGAATCATGGTGACGGGCCATGTATGCTGGGGTAGAATATATGTTCTACGTGCAAAAAGCCTGGACATTTTTCCAAGGAGTGTCCCAATAATGCTAACAACCAAAGGCCTAGAGCCCAGGGTTAGTGTTTGCTCTGTGTAACATCCCGATTTTTGGTTTAGGAGATCGGGACAGTTCATCTAGGTCCAAGATGAGGAATGTGAGGAATATCCTAAGTCTTAAGCCTAGGAATTCTGCAGGTAGCTTGATATGGGCTGGCTCCTGTGTAAGATAACCTGATATGGGCGGGTTGTCGAGCCTTTCAATTAATGATGACTCCCGAAGAGTTTAAGGGATGAGTTATTGAAAGAGAATTTCTAGAACTTAAGATGAAGGATAAGAAGATGAGAATAGATGCTAGAAAGAGAATGTAGGGGCAAAATCGTAATTATGGGAAAGATTGGGCTGGTAGCCGATGAGTACCATAGTTTGCCAAAAAATAGAGAAAATTATGCTGATCATTTCACTGAACTGTGAAATGTGCATATGAGGTCTCTATGTGTATGAAAGAATTAGAAATGTGACTAGGGGTAAAATGGTAATTTTGGAAAAGTGTGCGCGTGAGTGCTTTTTCAGGCCAAAACAGCCCGGTCCGGATAAAATATCTGAAAATACCGGGAGATAAAGAAAAGAATTCCGGATTGAATGAGGAGTCACGGAATTTTGATTTGAGGTCCCGATTTTTCTGTAAAAATTCCTGAAGATGGGAATTTACAGTTATAATCGGTAAAGGAAAAGCAGTTCCGATAGGGATGATCGGACTGTGGCCAGGGGGCCGTATAGTGTTTCTAAGGCCTTTAGTGACACCAGGGAAGGCCCAGGCCCATTAGATCAGTCCAGTGATAAAAGGGGCCAGTGTCGGGGAAAAAGGTGCAAAATGACGAAAATGCCCCTATGTTATAGAACAGCTGAAGAATGAGTAAAGGGTATTTTGGTCATTTGCCTAAGGTTAGACAGTCCAGGGAAGTTATCTGGATAATTGACCAGGGTCAGAGAATACTCTGGTAAGATGGGAAAAGACAATAATGCCCCTAGACCTAATAAAGTAAATAAAGAGAGACTAAGGGCATTTTGGCATTTTGGGAATCGTGCTATCAGAGTACTTGGGCTGGATCAGAGACCCAAGATGATATTTCCAGGCCCAAAAACGCAGGCCCAGTGATTCAGGGGGAAAAGTGACATTAAAATAATGATTTAATGACTTTTCAGTAAAGTAAAGTTACTCGGTTGGCACGATAACCGAGGAGGTGATCAGATAAGTCTGGGACTTATCTGGATAGCATTGGGAAGCGTGCAAGGTCTCTTCCAGGCGCCACATGGCATTAGCCTGGAGAAAGCAGATAAAGCTGAGGACACGCTTTACGAGGCAAGAGACTGGACCGGTGAGTCAGCATGCTGAGTCAGCTGCTGAGGTGTCCAGGATTTCAGACATGTGATAAATGTGGCGCTGAGGTGTCCCGGTGAGGTGTCCTGGATGATGTCATGCATGATGCAGTAAAAAGGAATAAAAGAAAATAGGAAATTCCAGGAAAAACCAGGACCACAAGTTCATATGGCTTCAAAATTACAGGAATGCCATTGAAGGAAACTATAAATACCCCCTCCCCCTCCCATTTCATGCATCCCACGGTTTTGAGCCTTTTAGAGAGAGGAGGAGGTGCTAGAGAGAGAAAGTGAGAGGAAGAAAGAAAGAAAGGAAGTTCTGGCGGAGCTGGAAGCAGAATAGAGATAGTAGAGCTCTGCTAAGCCTTTGAGGTAGTAACTAATCCTAGCTCTTATGTAATGTCTTTGTGATTTGTTGTGCTATTGTTTGGTTGGATTGTTGTCTTATATGTTATGCTTGAAGCTCTATTACAATGCTATGATCATATGTTATTGAATATGGAAGCACGCAGCATACTTATCTGTACACAATCACAAGCAAGCACTATCACACTGCATTACATATATTGTTATGATTGTTGCTACTGAGATTCCCCCGAATCTCATCCCCATCCATAACCCATTACAGGGAGGTTATGCTGAAGTGGATTTTGAGAATCCTAGGAGACGCCGTTATGCTGCCGAAGTAAAGACTGAACATCAGTATATGATAAGTACTGTGTACGTAGTGCTGTCTAAGGAGGCTAGAAGTGAGTGGACCTAGCCGGTTCATCTAGTCTTTCCTGGGTACTACGTAGAATGGTAGTTCTCATGAGGGGATTACCGAATCAGTACAGTTCAGTTCTTTGTACAGATAAAGCGTAGCGGTTATGCTGCCGGAGTTTAGGCAGAAAGAGATGTAATAGAGATAGCAAGATTATGTAAATGTCTTGTTGTGTATGCCATGCTGTATGACATTATGTTATTCAATGATAAGTGTTGTTTGGCATATTCAATTTATGTATGGTAAATTAAGGGGAAATTCGCAGGTCCTGAGGTGGAAGTGTTTTGACCTCAGATTGACCTAGTAAACGAAGGGGTTTGGCCACGAAATTTGGCAGGCCAGTCGTACACATCTGGGGCATTACGTGGATAGGTAATAAGCCTCATTTGGTTGTGTAGAATGAGATTAATTAATTTTCAAATTAAAGGTTCAGAATAAGGAACTTAAGAGTGAAATTTTGAATTTCTGGGCTTAAGTTAAGATATAATCGAGCTAATATGGCTTCCGCAAGTGTACTCTGAGGAGCCTAAGGGAGGATGTTTCACTCTGACACTAGAGGATGCCTACAAATCACCCGATATGATCCAAGGTACCATTAGTCTTAATAATCACTTTGTGATTTCTATGTGTTAATTCGGGTACAAGTCATTCCTTTGTTTCTTACGACTGTGCTAAATGACCAGGCCTTACTGTTAGCAAACTACATTATGATATATGTGTGAGAACCCCTACTAATGCTAGAGTAGTTACGCCTGAGGTATCTTTAAATTGTGTTGTTCGATATGAGCATTATTGTACTACTCTAGATCTGATACGCATGACTTTTCGGGAAATTAATGTGATAATTGGATTAAATTGGTTATCATCTAATAATGTATTGCTGGACTGTAAGAACAAGACCTTAGTCCTTTTTCCAAAAGCAACAGTCTCGAGTTCAAAAGTTAAACTAAACTTCATAACGAAGGCCCAAGCATATAGATTCTATGGAAAGGATATCAAGGGTATATGGTTTTCATTTCTGTCTAAGTAGAGTAAGAGGAAGGGATAGAGGAGATTCCAGTGGTCAAGGATTTCCCAAAGTTTTCCCAAAAGAGATTCAAGGTTTACCTCCTAAACATGAGGTGGAGTTTGCGATCGATATTGTACCTGTAGCAAGACTAATATCCAAATCCCTATATCTAATGGCTCCTATTGAGATGATAGAATTGAAGAAGCATATTGAGGAGATTTTAGAGAAATGTTTCATCTTACCTAGTATTTCATCTTGGGTGCTCCAGTATTATTTGTTAAAAAGAAAGACGGTAGTGTAAAGTTATGTATAGACTATAGAGAACTGAATAAGATTACCGTCTAGAATAAGTACCCTTTCCCTTAAATTAATGACCTACTAAACCAGTTGGCTAGAGCGAGTCTATTCTCTAAGATTGATTTGAGATCAGGCTACCAATAACTCAGGATTAATTTAGAAAACATCCCCAAGACTGCGTTTAGGACTTGTTACAGTCACTTTGAATTTTTAATGATGCTATTTGGATTAACAAATGGACCTACTATTTTCATGAATTATATGAATAGAATCTTCAAGCGTATCATTTTATTGTGTTCTTCATAGATGATATCCTGGTGTACTCTAAGTCTGCTAAAGAGCATGAAAGGCATGTTGTTAACACTCTTAAAGAAAAATAGCTCTACGCTAAGCTTAGTAAATATGAGTTTTGGCTTCAAGAAGTCAAATTTCTCGGTCATGTCATATCACTTGATGGGGTAGCTATGGAACCTAGCTAAGTTAAAGCAGTGTTAAGCTAAGAACATCCAAGGATAGTGACAAAAATTAAAAGTTTTCTAGGCTTTGCAGGGCAAATTCATTAAGGCTTCTCTCTAATTGCCCTACCGTTGACAAAGTTTACCAGAAAGAACCAACAAATTAAGTGGGACGAGAAGTGTGAGGGTTGTTTCCAAGAGCTAAAATAGAAGTTAACTACTACTCCCGTGTTGATTATTCCTGATCCAACCCAGACCTATGTGGTCTATACTGATAAAGTAAATAGGGGTTAGGATGCCTATTAATGGAGCAAGGTTGAGTAGTAGCCTATGCCTCTCAACAATTGAAATCACATGAAGAAAATTATCCCACTCATGATCTGGAGCTAGCAACGGTAGTCTATGCTCTTAAGATATGGTGACATTATTTGTACAAAGTAACCATAGAGTTGTTCTATGACCACAACAGCCTGAAGTACTTGCAGGATAAAAAATAACTGAATATACAACAGTGAAAATGGATAGAGTTATTGAAGGATTATGACTTACAAATTAAATACCATCCAGGGAAACCTAATGTTGTGATGCCTTAAACAAGAAGATAGTGCAGGTGGAAACCTTGATGATCAAAGAATTGAAACTAGGAGAAGACGCCAGGGATTGGAGTCCTTTATATCAAATACATATAATAGGAGATTCTTATGGAAGAATGCAGTTCAGGGCTTTAATTGAGGATAAAATAAAGGAAGCCCAAGAACATGATAAGCTAACAATAATTTTTAAAAATAAGATGAGAAAAGGGGAAACTAAGAATTTTGAAATCTCCTAAGATGGATTGCTAAGGTTTAGGGGAAGACCATATATTCCTAATGCAGAGGGATTAAGGGAGAGAATTTTAGATGAATCTAGTTATGACCAAGATGTATCATGATGTTAAAAGTTTATTTTGGCGGCCTGGATTGAAGAAAGATGTTGTGACCTATGTATCAAAATACTTGACATGTTAGACAGTAAAGGTTGAACATCAGAAGCAAGTAGGAAAGTCACAACTATTGGAAATTGTACCCTAGGGGCCAATCATTGTATTATGAACATTGTTGATTTATGAATTTCTTAATTATGTTATCACATTATTTGCATGTTTATTGTGATGACCATCCTTGGATAACTCATGATCTTATACTAAATGTCCCTGGTCGATCATCTATGCGGGAGCAGAGATGAAATAAGATCAGTATGACTTTGAAGATATATAGAGATATAAATAAAAGTCATAGGCACATGTAAGAGTACAAGGTGTTGGACCGACCCGCTGTGAGAGAGCTGCATGGGTTAAGTCATAAGCTTCTCTCATATACAAACCATGTCACTATGCCCTTTGACCTGAGATCATCATGGATTCCTACATGACAAAAGCTCAGCTTTGACCTAGTCAAAAGTCACTTTTGACCAGTGATCATAAAGACTATGTTCGGGCTCAGTGGTTTTTCATGCGGAGGAATGTGAATGGTCAAGATGGAATTTGTCCCTCATATTCATAGAGAGATATTACTGGGCCCCTCGATGAGTAAGTATGATAAATGTATGGCCATACTGTAATGGAAAGGTAGTTCCATTTCTATAGTCAGACTACTCAGGGATCGAGAAAGTAACGGTCAGGAATAGGAGGATGACGTTCTATATGCCTCATCCATGACCAAAATATCGTGTGACAAAAGGGACGTGATGTGGTTGTATGAAAGGTAACATCGTTCATCTATCCTCATATGATTTGGGTAGTCGTAATGTCTTGCTGGAGACCGCTTACGACTTGTGGGTCAGTATAGTAACTGGCCCACTGCCAACTTCATATGGGCCTACAAGGTCGCACACAAAATAGCCCAACACGAGCTGTGATGTCCAGATTCATTGAATCTAAGACATGTCCATATTCAATGAATAATCTAGGGTGGATTTATATATTTATATATATAAATTCGTATATATATTATATGTAATATAAGAGATATTTGTAAGATTTAATTTATAAGGATAAATTAAATCTCTATCACTTTTGAATTTGAATTTAAATTCAAATGATCTATTTGAATTTGAAATTTAAATTGATATGATATCTCAAATTTGATTTATAAGAATAAATCAAATATAATTCTATCTTATCTTTATTTTAAATTAAATGAGTAGGTGAATTAAATATGTGGGATGAATTTAATATAAACTATATTTATTTAATTAGTTTCTTATCAAATTATGCAATATATGATATTGTATTAATTTCACAATTAATATAAGATTAATTTTGAAATTCAACCCAATCAGAACACCAATAGCATCCTATATATTTGACATTAGGGGCTAGGGTTCTTGATGAGACAAAAATGGGCAAGGAGAGTGCAAAAGGTTTGCAGATAAGAAATGGCCAAAATAGAGAATGTGATGACGGATTCTTGAGAAAGCCCTAGAGGGATAAGAGGCGCTAGCACGTCGTTCGTGGTTGGAACGCTGTTCATGTGGATACCGGTAGAGGAAGCCGATCTGAGTTGTCAACTTCTTGCGATCGAGAAGAGAGCACCAGGTACGACGACAAGTCGCGACTTGTAGACACTTAGGTCGTGACCATACAAGCAACCTGAACGTAAAAAAATCGAAAAGAGACGACAGGTCATGACTAGAAGCTGAGGAAGTCGCGACTAAAAACTCCAAAGACGACAGGTCGCAACTAGAAGTTGAGGAGGCTACAGGTCGTGACTGAAAACTCCAGTGGCGAAGAGTCGCGACTAGTGGATACGGAGGTCACGACTATAGTTCGAATATCGAAGGTAACACTTCTTTCTCCTTAACTTAAACACACTCGGTAGATCCTGGCAGGGAATGGAAAAATTTTTAAAGTTAATTTCCACTGTGTGTCTTCCAATTCCCTACAACAACCTTTGGAAATCCCTGAATAAAAATGGGAAAGTATTTTTATGGACTTTGTAGAAGGATTACCGATGATGTCAGCTAATCATGAACTATATGGGTAGAAATTAATTGGTTGATAAAGTCAACTTATTTCCTGGCAATCAATTTGGGGGATTCTCTTGAGAAGCTAGCGAAGTTATATATAAAAGAGATTGTTATATATATGGGTAGTTTTATCAGGACTCCAGATAGCCAAAATTTATCTGATAGTCCAAAAGTATAAAAAATTCCTACCGGATATCCTTGACCTCAGATGTGGGTAAGAATTTACAGGAAGATGCTCCCTGATGAGGCGGATGTCAGGTGTAACACCCTAATTTTTTGGCCTAGAGATGCCAGAAAGAGAATTCAAGGGCATAATCGTAATTATGGGAAAGATCGGGCTGGTAACCGATGAGTACCATATTTTGCCAGAAAATAGAGAAAATTATGCTGATCATTTCACTGAACTGTGAAATATGCATATGAGGTCTCTATGTGTATGAAAGAATTAGAAATGTGACCAGGGGTAGAATGGTCATTTTTTGAAAAGTGTGCGCGGGAGCGTACTTTCAGGCCAAAATAGCCCGGTCCGGATAAAATATCTGAAAATACCAGGAGATAGAGAAAAGGATTCCGGATTGAATGACGCAACACAGAATTTTGATTTGAGGTCCCGATTTTTTTGTAAAAATTCTCGAAGATGGGAAATTACAGTTATAATCGGTAAAGGAAAGGCGGTACGAATAGAGATGATCGGACTATGGCCAGAGGCCATACAGTGTTGTCTAAGGCCCGTAGTGACACCAGGGAAGGCCCAGGCCCATAATATCAGTTCAGTGGTAAGAGGGGCCGGTGTCCAGGAAAAATGTGCAAAATGACGAAAATGCCCTTATGTTATGGAATAACTGAAGAACGAGTAAAGGGTATTTTTGTCATTTGCCTAAGGTTAGACAGTCAAGAAGGGGTATCTGGATAGTTGACCAGGGCCAGAGAATACTCTGGTAAAATATGAAAAGACAATAATACCCCTAGACCTAGTAAAGGAAATGAAAGGACTTAACTGCAATTATGGAAAGTTTCAAGGCCAAAAAGGAAAGTAGACAAAAAATGTGGGGTCCTTAAGTGTAATTTTAGCCAAGTAAAAAGGGACTTAAATGAAAAGAAGAAAAGTTCCCTAGGGCTAAATTGTAATTAAAGAAAGTCAGGCTGAAAGTGGTTTGGACTGTCCGAAAGCATTTCAGTCCCAGATTTCACCGGTAGAGAGAGCAAGTGACGCTCTGTAATCTGGCTTAATACAGGAATTTTTGAAGACTCCAGATAGCCAGAAATGGACTGATCGTCCAAAAGTTATAAAAATTCATACCGGATATCCTACAATTCAGATCTAGGTGAGAAAATACAGGATGATACGTCCTTATGGGACGGATGTCGGGAAACTGACAGAATACCGATAGGAGGCCTGTAGAAAAAGTTATTCGCAGATTAGAAAATCCAGACGGGAGTGTGAGGCCTACGGGTATCCGATAGGGAGATTTATCGGTATTTAAAAAGGGACTGAATGAGTTCGGATGACCTCGGTCAGATGACTGATATGACTCACAGGGATGCCTGAACACCGCAGGCCAGTGTATCAGACAGAAAGAGCCGGTGTCCGGATATGTGTATAAACGGTGAATAATAGATAAAATATTCAATAATTATTAACAGGGGAAGATTCCTCGTAGTGCGTGCCATGAAGGTAATGGACCCTGAGAAGCCCAATAATGGCGCCAACAAGGCCCAGTAAGACACTTGGACTGATAGGTGGGCCAGTGTCCGGCAGAACCCCGAAAAAGTGCGAAATTACGAAAATGCCCCTGTGTTGTACTAAAGGGGTAGTAGATGTATGAGGGCATTTTGGTCATTCTGGACAGGCCCAGGAGCCAAGGCACATACAGATAAAGTTACTTAGAGTCAGTATATGCCCTGACAGAGTACAGAAGGGTGTGAAATGACGATTTTACCCTTAGGGTTAAAATAGCGCAAGAAAGGGCACCCAAGGGTATTTTGGTAATTTGCCAAGGGCTGTTTCTTGGGAATCGAGCCATCAGAATACTTGAGCTTGATCAGGATCCAAGATAACATTCCCAGAGCCCAAAAACGTAGGCCTAGTAATGTGTGGGAAAAAGTGGCATTAAAATACTATTTTAATGCTGTTTCAATAAAGTAAAGTTACTCGGTCGGCACGATAACCGAGGAGGTGATCAGATAAAGTCCTGGATTTATCTGGATATCATTGGAAGGCGTGAAAGGTCCCTTCCAGGTGCCACATGGCACAATCTTAGAGGCAGAAGAAAAGTTGAGGACACGTATTATGGTGCAAGACTCTGGACCGGTACTGGATTGGACTGAACTGCTGAGTCAGCTGATGAGGTGTCCAGGAATTGTGACATGTGAAGAATGTGGCGATGAGGTGTCCCAGTGAGGTGTCCTGGATGATGTCATGCATGATGCAGTAAAAAGGAATAAAGAAAAATAGGAAAATCCAGGAAAAACCAGGACCACATGTTCAGATGGCTTCAAAATTACAGAAATGCCATCCATTAAAGCTATAAATACCCCCTTCCCCTCCCATTTTATGCATCCCACGTTTTTGGCAAGAAAAGAGAGAGAAAGAAGAGAGAGAAGGAGAAAGAAAGAAAGAAAGGAAGTTCTGGTGGAGTTGGAAGCAGTATAGAAGTTCTGGAGTTCTGCTTTTGAGGTAGTAACAAATCCTAGCTTTTATGTAATGGCTTTGTGATTTGTTATGCTATTGTTTGGTTGGATTGTTGTCTTATATGTTATGTCTGAAGCTCTTCTATAATGCTATGATCATATGTTATTAAGCATGGAAGCACGCGGCATACTTATCTGTACACAATCACAAGCAAGCACTGTCACTCTGCATTACATATATTGTTATGATTGTTGCTACTGAGATTCCCCCGAATCTCATCCAATAAGTAAACCATTACAGGGGAGGTTATATCAAAATGAATTCTGGGAATTTTAAGAGACGCCGTTATGCTGCCGAAATTATGACAAGATGGCAATAGTAGAGAAAGGAGCTGACACGTACTGTGTACGTAGGTACTGTCTAAGGAGGCTGGAAGTGAGTGGACCTAGCCGGTTCATCCAGTCTTTCCTGGGTACTTACGTAGAATGGTAGTTCTCACGGGAATTACCGAATCGGTATAAGATCAGTTACTTTCTGAAGATGAAGCGTAGCGGTTATGCTGCCGGATTTCAGGCAGGAAAAGATGTAATAGAGATATGAGAATTTTTGTACATACCCAGATTGTAAAACAACTTATTAATTAATAATAAGTGTTGTTTGGTATGTTTGACTGATATATGATGGATGTATGCCTTTGTATGTAATGTTGGTTGCAGAAAGTTAACACCATGAACAGTAATCCGTGGGGACATGAGGATGTTTGACCCACAATTAAAAATAGTAAATGGATGAATAAATGTATGATATTTTTAAGGTAAATAGTAGACATATCAATATTCGATTTGACATATAGTATGACTCATTTGGATGTCTACACAAGGAGATATAAATTATCAAAGTTGGGACCAGAATGCTGGATTCAGGGAGAAAAACGTGGAATGAACAGTAAAGTTGATACGTTGACTGACGTTGACTTGGTCAATGAATGGTCAAAGAGTTATTTTTCCCTGAAATATAATTGAGTTAGCTTCATTTAGCAATTGGAAACACTTCATTTCGATTTTTCTAGAATTAGTTATGGTTTTTCGAAGTCAGGTCACTCATCTGGAATTTTCAAAGTGAACAGTACTCGATAAGAGTAAAATTCCAGATTGGGGAATTGGACCTCAATGACCTTGAAAGTGGTTCTAAATGCTACCAAATGGTCCCTAAGACATGTGAAAGTAAGGATGTTTCATCAGGGAACTGACAGAATACCGATAGGAGGTCTGCAGAAAAAGTTATTCACAAATTAGAGAATTGAGACGGAGTATGTGACCTCCGGGGATCCGATTGGGAAATTTATCGGTATTCAAATTGAGATAGAATGGGCTCTGATGACATCGGTCAGATGCTTGTTATGACCCAAAGGGATGCCTAGACTCAGTATATCAGTTTGTCTGATAAAAGGAGTCAGTGTCCGAAAATGTACCGAAAAGGTGTAAAATGACGAGAATGCCCTTATGTTGTAAAATAGTGAAAGAATGAGTAAAGGGTATTTTGGTCATTTGACTAAGGTTAAACAGTCAAGAAAGGATATCTGGATAGTTGACCAGGGTCAGAGAGTACTCTGGTAAGAGGTGAAAAGACAATAATGCCCCTAGACTCATTAAAGAAAAGAAAAAGGAACCAAGGGCATTTTGGTAATTTGCCAAGATAGAAGTACCAAGGTGCAAAAACGTAGCCCATTATATATGTGGGGAAAAGTGGCATTAAAATAATGTTTTAGTGACTTTTCAATAAAGTAGAGTTACTCGGTCGGCACGATAACTGAGAAAGTGATCAGATAAAATTCTAGACTTATCTGGATAGCATTGGATGGCGTGAAGGGTGCCAGCAAGATGCCATATGGCGCCAACATAGAGGAGGAAGAAAAAGTTAAGGACACGTGACATGATCTCAGCCGTGTATTCCGGTGCAAGACTCTGGAACTGTCTGAAAATGCTGAGTCAGCTGGTGAGGTGTCCCAGGAGCCTGCATTTGCGCCATGTGATAGATTAGGTATCCCCATGAGGTGTCCCTTGAATGATGTCATGATGATGCAGTAAAAGGAATAAAGAAAATAGGAAATTCCAGGAAAATCGGTGGCCACAAGTTCAGAGTTCTTGAGAATTACGGAAGTGCCATCAGTGGACCATCAGTGGAAACTATAAATACCCCCCTTGCCATTCATTCATCACGGTTTTGCAAGGAAAAGAGAGAGAAAGAAGAGAGAGAAGGAGAAAGAAAGAGAGAAAGAAAGGAAGTTCTGGCGGAGCTGGAAGCAGTATAGAGATAGTAGAGTTCTGCTAAGCTAGCCAGGTAGTAGCTAATCCTAGCTTTTATGTAATGTGAAACATCCTTACTTTCATGTGTCTTAGGGACCATTTGGTAGCATTTAGAACCACTTTCGAGGTCATTGAAGTCCAATTTCTCAATCTGGAGTTTTACTCTTATCGAGTACTATTCACTTGAAAATTCCAGATGAGTGACCTGACTTTGAAAAATCATAACTAATTCTAGAAAAATTTAAATGAAGTGGTTCAAATTGATATTTAAATCTAACTCAATTATATTTTAGGGAAAAATAACTAGTTGACCATTCATTGACCGAGTCAACGTCAGTCAACGTCACAACTTTACTATTTATCCCACATTTTTCTCCCTGAATCCAGCATTCTGGTCCCAATTTTGATAACTAATATCTCCTTGTGTAGACATCCAAATGAGTCATACTATATATCAAATAGAAGCTTGGTATGTTTACTATTTAAATTAAAAATTTTGTACATTTATTCATCCATTTACTATTTTTAATCATTTATCTAACATGACTAGATCACCACGTGTTACTGTTCACAGTGGTAAATTTCAGCATTTCTACTTTGCAAACATATGCATACATCCATCATATACCAGTCAATCATGCCAAACAACGCTTATTATTAATTAATTTGTTGTTTTACATCTGGGTATGTACAAAATTTCCCATATCTCTATTATATCTTTTCCTGCCTAAAATCCGGTAGTATAACCACTACGCTTCATCTTCAGAAAGTAACTGATCTTGTACCGATTCGGTAATTCCCGTGAGAACTACCATTCTACGTCAGTACCCAGGAAAGACTGGATGAACCAGCTAGGTCCACTCACTTCCAGCCTCCTTAGATAGTACCTACGTACACAGTACGTATCAGCTGCTCTCTTTATCTCGTCATAATTTCGGCAGCATAACGGCGTCTCTTAAAATTCCCAAAATTCACTTTGACATAACCTCCCCTGTAATGGGTTATTCATTGGGATGAGATTCGGGGGAATCTCAGTAGCAACAATCATAACAATATATGTAATGCAGAGTGACAGTGCTTGCTTGTGATTGTGTACAGATAAGTATGCTGCGAGCTTCCATGCTTAATAACATATGATCATAGCATTATAGCACAACAAATCATAAAGCCATTACATAAAAGCTAGGATTAGTTACTACCTCAAGAGCTCAGCAGAACTCTACTATCTCCATTCTGCTTCCAGATCCGCCAGAACTTCCTTTCTTTCTTTCTTCCTCTCACTTTCTCTCTCTAGCACCTCCTCCTCTCTATAAAAGCCTCTTGGCCGTGCTGCATATGAAGCAAGGGTGGGTATTTATAGTTTTGGTCAATGGCATTATTGTAATTTTGAAGCCATCTGATCCTGTGGTCCTGGTTTTTCCGGAATTTCCTATTTTCTTTTATTCCTTTTACTGCATCATGCATGACATCATCTCCATGCCACCTCATGGGACACCTCTTCGCCACATTCTTCACATGTCACAGTTCCTGGACACCTCATCAGCTGACTCAGCATCTCCAGTCCAATCCAGTACCGGTCAGGTCCGATTTCCCACAACTGGACTCGCCGGCAAAGATTGTGTCACATGTCCTTAACTTTTCTTCTCCCTCAAAGATGATGCCATGTGGCATCTGGAAGGGACCTTTCATGCCTTCCAATGCTATCCAGATAAGTCCAGGACTTTATCTGATCACCTCCTCGGATATCGTGCCGACCGAGTAACTTTACTTTATTGAAACAGCATTAAAATAGTATTTTAATACCACTTTTTCCCACATATACGTTGGGCTACATTTTTTGGGCCTTGGAATATTATCTTGGGTCTCTCATCAAGCTCAAGTACTCTGATGGCTCGATTCCCAAGCAACAGCCCTTGGCAAATTACCAAAATATCCCTGAGTGCCCTTTCTTGCGCTATCTTAGCCCTAAAGGTAAAATCATCATTTTACACCTTTTTGTACCCTGTCAGGGTATATACTGACTCTAAGTAACTTTATCTGTATGTGCCTTGGCTCCTGGGCCTGTCCAGAATGACCAAAATGCCCTCCATTCCTCTATTACCCTTTAATACAACACAGGGGCATTTTCGTAATTTCGTACTTTTCCGGGGTTCTGCTGGACACTGGCCTGCCTATCAGTCCAAGGGTCTTACTGGGCCTTTGATGGCTCCATTATTGGGCCTTTCTGGGTCCAATACCGTTATGGCACGCATTACGAGGAATCCTCCCTTTCAATGATTATTGAATGTTTTATCTATTATTCACCGTTTATACACATATCCGGACACCGGCTCCTTCTGTCCGATACACTAGCCTGCGGTGTTCAGGCATCCCTGTGAGTCATATCAGTCATCTGACTGAGATCATCCGAACTCATTCAGTCCCTTTTCAAATACCGATAAATCTCCCTATCGGATACTCGGAGGCCTCACACTCCCGTCTGGATTTTCTAATTTGTGAATAACTTTTTCTACAGGCCTCCTATCGGTATTCTATCAGTTTCCTGACATCCATCCCATAAGGATGTATCTTCCTGTATTTTCTCACTTAGATCTAAAATCTAGGATATCCGGTATGAATTTTTATAACTTTTGGACGATCAGTCCATTTCTGGCTATCTGGAGTCTTCAAAAATTCCTGTATTAAGCCAGATTACCCAGCGTCACTTGCTCTCTCTACCGGTAAAATCTGGGACTGAAATGCTTTCGGGCAGTCCAAACCACTTCCGGCCTGACTTTCTTTGATTACAATTTAACCCCAGGGAACTTTTCTTGTATGCAATTAAGTCCCTTAAATTTGGTTAAAATCACACTTTAAGACCCCACATTTTTGTCTACTTTTCCTTTTTGGCTTTAAACTTTCCATAATTGCACTTAAGTCCTTCCATTTCCTTTCTTTACTTTACAGGTCTAGGGGCATTATTGTCTTTTCATATCTTACCAGAGTATTCTCTAACCCTGGTCAACTATCCACATACCCTTTCTTGACTGTCTAACCTTAGCCAAATGACCAAAATACCCTTTACTCATTCTTCAGTCATTTTATAGCATAAGGGCATTTTCGTCATTTTGCACATTTTTCCCGGACACCGGCCCCTCTTACCACTGAGCTGTATTATGGGCCGGGGCCTTCCCTGGTGTCACTACGGGCCTTAGAAAACACTATATGGCCTCCGGCCATAGTCCGATCATCTCTATTCGGACTGCTCTTCCTTTACCGATTATAACTGTAAATTCCCATCTTCGAGAATTTTTACAGAAAAATCGGGACCTCAAATCAAAATTCTGTGTCGCGTCATTCAATCCGGAATCCTTTTCTCTATCTCTCGGTATTTTCAGATATTTTATCCGGACCGAGCTATTTTTGCCTGAAAGTACGCTCCCGCGTACACTTTTAAAAAATGACCATTCTACCCTTGGTCACATTTCTAATTCTTTCATACACATAGAGACCTCATATGCACATTTCACAGTTCAGTGAAATGATCAGCATGATTTTCTCTATTTTTTGGCAAAACATGGTACTCATCGACTACCAGCCCGATCTTTCCCATAATTACGATTATGCCCTTGAATTCTCTTTCTGGCATCTCTAGGCCTAAAAATTGGGGTGTTACATTTCTACCCCCCTTAAAATAAATTTTGTCCTCGAAATTTACTTAGTACCTTAATCAACTATCCTGGATATAGCTTCTCTGTATATCCTTTCCTGGTTTATGACTAAGGCTTGGGGCATTCATCCTCTTATACTTATGGACAACTCATTACACTTGTGAGTAGTGTCCATTTCTTTCATATCTGATTCCACAGAATTCTGATGTAATTCTGGGGTCTACTTCACTCTTCTTACACTTTGCTAATATCTCAGGAGAAATATTTTCTTCTGAATTTCTTTCTCCTGATACGAGATCATAACTCAGATAACTGTTCTCATGACTTCATGCATCTATGCCAACCTTTGTGGCATTTGCACTTTTTCCTTATCCCTTCTTAGGGCTTATCTATCGTTAGGCTATTCTTGCCTTAGCACCTTTCAATTTAACGTGCTACTGGGTTAGGGATAGATTACTCTTTATATAGCTTTAGGCCCTAGCAATCTCTTTCTTATAGAACTACGTTCTATCTTTGCTTTGCCTTAGACCCTCTTCTCTAGGTCTCTCTGGCCTTTTATTACCATTTCCTTTAGATCAGAAAAGAACTCTTCATTATCCACATCATTATCTAGGCATATAGTTCCTTACAGCTCAGTCGCCCTTACCGCTATGGTTCTTCTTAACCATTCTTAGGGTCGACCTCAGGGAATATTGGAGACTTTGTCTGGGGTAAGAGCAAATACCTTTCCTAGGGATGTCAGCATTCTTAGGGCAACCTCTTGCAAAGTGGCCTTTCTCACCACAACTGCTTTGCCCTACTTGCCACTCCCAGTGCCATGGCTCTTTTCACCACATTGACATCTCTGCTCTCCAACCTGATCATTACTTTGATCAGTCCCCTGTCTGAACCACTGCCTCTTTCTCTTGCTATTGGCTACCTCCTAGAGTGCTCTTAGCCAATGCTTTTCTATTCTCTGTACATAGGGAATTCTCTTTTCTGCTTCTCAGGCATACTTCTACAAAACTTTGAATATTAGTACTCAGATTTGGACTTGGACTCCTGTCTTTGTTAAGGAAAAACTAAGTTTAGTCTGCCTATAATAGAGGCTATCTGAGGAAAACCATTGTAAAATAATTTCTCTGGGTGAGTTTATCAACTAATGAAGCTTCCTCACCTTAACTTTGTCTTTGGCATTCATCTCCCCAGAGAGATGCTACATTGTAGTCACATCTCATGGCTCATTACTTTCCTTAGGCTAGGTCTAACTGCGACCTCGGGATCTAACTGTGATCAACCGTTAGCCTCTTCAGAATCTAACTGCGACTCTGAAGCTGTTAGGATCTAACTGCGATCCTGGAGCCATGCTAGGATCTAACTGTGACCCTCCAGAATCTAACTGCGATTCTGTTGTACTGTATATCTCCCGAAGATCTTAAACCAACAGACTAAGTTATAAGGTTAACTGCTTCCACCTGTTGATAACTCAATAAAAATTTTAAAAATTTTTATAGCCTCATATTATTTACCCAGACTTTACTTACTTCCTCTTGTACTCAGGAGTTCCTTCTCATCTTTCAACCTGTACTCTAACTGCGAGCCATTCAATATCAGATCCAACTCTTATCTAAAGAGTGATCTATACTCATCTGAATCTAGCTCTATCTGAGAGCCACCTGTTTCAGATCCAACTCTTATCTGAAGAGTGATCTAGAACAATTCCTTTACTATTATCTGCTGCTTTCTGTCTACCATTCCTTCCAATAGAAATGGCCCTGAGTACTGTAATCACAAGCCTATAGAAATACCTGAGTAACCTCAATCATAAATCATATCATAACTTATCGTCCCATAACTGAGACTATCTATCATCCTCAATACAATCATATCATCCTCATATCATATGGTATGGGAGCAACATATGTAACATCCCGATTTTTGGTCTAGGAGATCGGGACAGTTCATCTAGGTCCAAGATGAGGAATGTGAGGAATATCCTAAGTCTTAAGCCTAGGAATTCTGCAGGTAGCTTGATATGGGCTCGCTCCTGTGCAAGATAACCTGATATGGGCAGGTTGTCAAGCTTTTCAATTAACGATGACTCCCGAAGAGTTTAAGGGATGAGTTATTGAAAGAGAATTTCTAGAATTTATGATAAGGGATGAGAAGATGAGCAATGAGGCCAGAAAGAGAATGCAGGGGCAAAATCGTAATTATGGGAAAGATCGGGCTGGTAGCCGATGAGTACCATATTTTTCCAGAAAATAGAGAAAATTATGCTGATCATTTCACTTAACTGTGAAATGTGCATATGAGGTCTCTATGTGTATGAAAGAATTAGAAATATGAACAGGGGTAAAATGGTCATTTTGGAAAAGTGTGCGCGTGAGTGCTTTTTCAGGCTAAAACAGACCGGTCCGGATAAAATATCTGAAAATACCGGGAGATAGAGAAAAGGATTCCTGGTTGAATGAGGAGTCACGGAATTTTGGTTTGAGGTCCCGATTTTTCTGTAAAAATTCCGGAAGATGGGAATTTACAGTTATAATCGGTAAAGGAAAAGTAGTTCCGATAGGGATGATCGGACTGTGGCCAGGGGGCGTATAGTGTTTCTAAGGCCTTTAGTGACACCAAGGAAGGCCCAGGCCCATTAGATCAGTCCAATGGTAAAAGGGGCCGGTGTCCGGGAAAAAGGTGCGAAATGACGAAAATGCCCCCATGTTATAGAACAGCTGAAGAATGAGTAAAGGGTATTTTGGTCATTTGCCTAAGGTTAGACAGTCCAGGGAAGTTATCTGGATAGTTGACCAGGGTCAAAGAATACTCTGGTAAGATGGGAAAAGACAATAATGCCCCTAGACTCATTAAAGAAAAGAAAAAGGAACCAAGGGCATTTTGGTAATTTGCCAAGGGGTGTTTCTTGGGAAGTGTAATACCCCAATTTTCAGGCCTAGAGACTCAGAAAGTGAGCCTGAAATAGATAGACTATCAGACTCCTTTGAACAGAAGTCCTAAAAACATACAGAGGGTTTTTAGGGACTAAACTGCAAATAAGTCAAAGATCAAGGACTTATAGGTAAATAGTGAAAGTCCCTAAAGATATAGTGGCTATTTATGCAAGGAAAGGGGTTAAATTACAAAAGAAAGAAAATGTAGGGACTTAGATGTAATTATGAAAAAGTTTAAGGCCAAAAAGAAAAGTAGACAAAAAGGTGGGGTCCTTAAGTGTAATTTTTGCCAAATAAAAAGGGATTTAATTATAAAGAAGAAAAGTTTCCTAGGGCTAAAGTATAATTAAAGAAAGTCAGGCCGGAAGTGGTTTGCACTGCCCGACAGCATTTCAGTCCCAAATTCTACCAGAAGGTAGGGCAGGGGACGCCGGGTAACCCAGCCTAATACCGGAATTTTTGAAGACTCCAGATAGCCAGAAATGGACTGATCGTCCAAAACTTATAAAAATTCCTACCGGATATCCTAGATCTCAGATATAAGTGAGAAAATACAGGATGATGCGCCTTTATGGGGCGGATGTAAAGAAGCTGACAGAATACCGATAGGAGGTCTGTAGAAAGATTTATTCACAAAATAGCAAATACAGACGGGAGTGTGAGGCCTCCGGGGATCCGGGTAGGAGATTTATCGGTATTTTTAAAGGGGCTGAATGAGATCGGATGACCTCGATCAGATGACCGTTATGACCCACAGGGATGCCTGAACACAGTAGGACACTGTATCTGGGAAAAGGAGCCGGTGTCCGGAAAGGTGTATAATCGGTAAATAATAATTAAAATATTTGGTGAACTGTGACAGAGGAAGATTCCTCGTAATGCGTGTCATATAGTTAATGGACCCAGGAAGCCCAAAAAATGGCGCCATTAGAGTCCCAATAAGGCTCTTGGACTGATAGGTGGGCCAGTGTCCAGCAGAACCCTGGAAAAGTGCGAAATTACGAAAATGCCCCTGTGTTGTACAAAAAGGGCAGTAGATGAATGAAGGGCATTCTGGTCATTCTGGACAGGCCCAGAGGTCAAGACATGTCTAAATAAGGTTGACTAGAGCCAGTATAAGCTTTGACCAGGTCCAGAAAGGTGTGAAATGACGATTTTGCCCTTAGGGTTAAAATAGGACAAGATAGGGCACAAAGGGCATTTTGGTCATTTCGCAGGGGATCTGTAACTGAGTCTGGACCCAGTATTAAAAATTTAATGATATAAAGGGTCTAGATACTAAATGTGAGGTCAGTAGACATAAAAAGGATCTTCAGAAATATCAGATTCAGAAAACGGCACGTTTTTCGAGGCGATGGACCGGGCCGGTACCGGATTGGACCGGAAAGCTTCCAGAACCTCCAAATTTCGTCACATGAAGCATATGGGTGGTGAGGTGTCCTATGAGGTGTCCCATGAGGTGTCCAGGGTGATGCAGTAAAAGGAAATTAAAGAAAATAGGAAATTCCAGGAAAAACCAGGACCACAGGATCATAAGTCTTCCTAATTACAAGATTGCCATTGCTCAACACTATAAATACCCCCTAGCTCTTCATTTTCACGCCAAGAATCATTCTTAGAGGTAGAAAGAAGTTCTTGAGAGAGAAAGTGTGAGGATGAAAGAAGTAAGGAAGTTCTGGTGAAGTTGGAAGTAGTAGGGAAGTTCTAAAGCTCTGCTTTTGAGGTAGTAACTAATCCTAGCTCTTATGTAATGCCTTTGTGATGTGTTGTTTTGTTTGGTTGGATTGTTATCTTATATGTTATGCTTGAAGCTCTATTCCAATGCTATGATCATATGTTATTGAATATGGAAGCATGCAGCATACTTATCTGTACACAATCACAAGCAAGCACCGTCACTCTGCATTACATATATTGTTATGATTGTTGCTACTGGGATTCTTTTGAATCTCATTCCCATACATAACATTACAAGGGAGGTTCTGTCAAAATGAAATTTGGAAATTTTAAGAGACGCCGTTATGCTGCCGAAATTCCGGCAAGAAAGCAGGAACAGGGAAAGGAACTGATACGTACTGTGTACGTAGTGCTGTCTAAGGAGGCTGGAAGTGAGTGGACCCAATAGGTTCATCCAGTCTTTCCTGGGTACTACGTAGAATGGTAGTTCTCATGAGGGAATTACCGAATCGGTACAACATCGGTTACTTTCTAAAGAAGAATTGTAGCAGTTATGCTGCCGGATTTTAGACAGTGAAAAGATGTAATAGAAATTTGAGGGGATTGATCATACACTGATATACAACAGTTGATTATCTAATAATAATTGTTATCTGGCATGTATGACTAATATGTGATGATTGTATGCATGTGTATGTGAAGATTGAATGCTGAAAATAGGTTCAGTGAACAGAAACTCGTGAGGACCTATGCATGTTTGATAAATCATTAAAAATAGTAAATGATTGAATTAATGCACTACATTTTTATGGTAAAAATTAGATATACTAAGATTTAATTTGATATATATAATGCCTCAATTGGATGTCTGTACGAAAGGATATAAATTACCAAAGATGAAACCAGAATGCTGGATTCAGGAGAAAATCACTCGATGAACAGTAACTTTGAAACGTTTACCCACGATGAATTGGTCAAGTAATGGTCAACCAATAATTTTTCCCTGAAATATAATTGAGTTATCTTCATGTATCACTTTCAACCACTTTGTTTTGATTTTTCTAGAATTAGTTATGATTTTTCAAAGTCAAGTCGCTCATCTGGAATTTGCCACAGTGAACAGTACCGAAAGAGTAGAATTCCAGATTGATAGTTTGGACTTCTATAACCCTGAAAGTGGTTCCAAATGCTACTGAATGGTTCCTAAGATGTATAAAAATAAGGATGTGACAGGAAGCATGCCATCAGAGTACTTGGACTGGATCAGAGACCAAAGATGATATTCCCAGGCCCAAAAACGCAGGGCCAGTGATTCATGGGGAAAAGTGACATTAAAATAATGATTTAGTGACTTTTCAGTAAAGTAAAGTTACTCGGTTGGCACGAAAACCGAGGAGGTGATCAGATAAGTCTGGGACTATCTGGATAGCATTGGGAAGCGTGCAACGTCTCTTCCAGGCGCCACATGGCATTAGTCTGGAGAAAGCAGATAAAGCTGAGGACACGCTTTACGAGGCAAGAGACTGGACCAGTGAGTCAGCCTGCTGAGTCAGTTGCTGAGGTGTCCAGGAATTTCAGCATGTGGAAAATGTGGCGATGAGTCAGCTGCTGAGGTGTCTACTGAGGTGTCCTGGATGATGCAGTAAAAAGGAATAAAAGAAAATAGGAAATTCCAGGAAAAACCAGGACCACAAGTTCATATGGCTTCAAAATTA
This sequence comes from Leucaena leucocephala, assembly GCA_037074615.1. NCBI lineage: Eukaryota > Viridiplantae > Streptophyta > Magnoliopsida > Fabales > Fabaceae > Leucaena > Leucaena leucocephala. Next base: position 19,462,078 of record CM073532.1, on the reverse strand, counting down.
CAGGAATGCCATTGAAGGAAACTATAAATACCCCTCCCCCTCCCATTTCATGCATCCCACGGTTTTGAGCAAGAAAGAGAGAGAAAGAAGAGAGAGAAGGAGAAAGAAAGAAGAAAGGAAGTTCTGGCGGAGCTGGAAGCAGTATAGAGATAGTAGAGTTCTGCTAAGCTTTTGAGGTAGTAACTAATCCTAGCTTTTATGTAATGGCTTTGTGATTTGTTGTGCTATTGTTTGGTTGGATTGTTGTCTTATATGTTATGCTTGAAGCTCTACTGCAATGCTATGATCATATGTTATTGAGTATGGAAGCACGCAGCATACTTATCTGTACACAATCACAAGCAAGCACTATCACACTGCATTACATATATTGTTATGATTGTTGCTACTGAGATTCCCCCGAATCTCATCCCCATCCATAACCCATTACAGGGAGGTTATGCTGAAGTGGATTTTGAGAATCCTAAGAGACGCCGTTATGCTACCGAAGTAAAGACTGAACATCAGTATATGATAAGTACTGTGTACGTAGTGCTGTCTAAGGAGGCTAGAAGTGAGTGGACCTAGCCGGTTCATCTAGTCTTTCCTGGGTACTATGTAGAATGGTAGTTCTCATGAGGGGATTACCGAATCAGTACAGTTCAGTTCTTTGTACAGATAAAGCGTAGCGGTTATGCTGCCGGAGTTTAGACAGAAAGAGATGTAATAGAGATAGCAAGATTATGTATATGTCTTGTTGTGTATGCCATGCTATATGACATTATGTTATTCAATGATAAATATTGTTTGGCATGTTTAATTTGTGAATGATGAATTAAAAGGGAAATTCGCAGGTCCTGAGGTATCAGTGGTTTGACCTCAGTTTGACCTAGTAAACGAAGGAGTTTGGCCACGAAATTTGGTGAGCCAGTAGTACACATCTGGGGCATTCCGTGGATAGGTAATAAGCCTCATTTGGTTGTGTAGAATGAGATTAATTAATTTTCAAATTAAAGGTCCAGAATAAGGAACTTAAGAGTGAAATTTTGAATTTCTGGGCTTAAGTTAAGATATGATCGAGCTAATATCGCTTCCGTAAGTGTACTCTGAGGGGTCTAAGGGAGGATGTTTCAACATACTTCCTCATCTCATATATGTACTCATATATACTCTACCCTGCATGCATTGTAAAAAGGGAGTATCCATTCTACATAGCATACTCTAACATGCATGTTATCATTTGACAACTGCAAGGAGATGCAACTATCATATCTTATGGCACATAAGCCATATCATCATCATATTTTGCTCAACCATCCATCAGACATTGCAATAATCTAAGCCTCAAAACATATTTCCTTTATCATATTGCCTATCATATCCGGATCATTCATCCTGAAATATCTATCTATTTCACTTTGGCTGCCACACTACCCTCTTACCAGGGCATAGACTCAACCCTTCATTACTCTATCTTATATAGGGAATTGGGGAGTCACTTTATCTTTTAACTGTGGCTACCTCTTTACTATCTCTTAACTTCTTCTATATATCCATCAGTCCTAGCTACTCTTGACCGGACTATGGTTCCTTATTGGTCTTTCTCTTGATCCTTAATTCTCATGGATCTCATTCATCATCTCTCACTATTACTTCGGTTCTCTAGGGTATTCTCCCCTAGGTCTACTACTTCTCCGTGATGGAATCCCTTTGCTCAGGGAACATTTAGCTCTTTATCTATTACCCATCACGTCTTTACCGTTAGGCCATGTACTAGGATCATTCCTAGGCAAATCTCATTCTAGCTTTTAGGTCTTCTATTCAGATTAGCTGAATACAACCCCTGTAACCTAGATCTACTCTTAGTTATCACATAGAGGATCTACTTTTACACATTATCTTAAACTGATCTTTCGTACCTCAGTAACTTTGTACTGTCTTGCTTACCATATGCTATTCCAATCCTCTAGCTGATAGACTTCAGCAAGGTTGGTACCTTTGTTATCATATGGCCTCTGCTATCTTTGTTGCGACCTGAGAACTGCATAGTCGCAACTCACATGCTCTGCGACTTTTAGTCGCGACTGTCATACGCTATTCATCATGGCCTGGCATTTATGTGTCCTTTAGTCGCGACCTATTTCTCATAACATCGCGACCTGGACTCCTTTCAGTCATAATATAAGTTTTAACGCTCAAGGGTTTGACTAACCCTAACTATCTTGTATATGTTTTCTCTACTTCCTACTTTTAAAACCTGTAATCATACTCATCCGCATACATAGGCAACATACTAGGTATAGGGTAGCTCAATAGTATGCATACTGGATAATACAAGCCAATCACATACAGGATTTATCCATTCATGAGCCAGTGGAAATAGAACACACATAAACTCGTACCTTAACTTGGCGCTAGAGACTTTCTTATCTCATTGTCAGTCAGGGCATATATTCTTCCCTGAGTCGGGTATCTTTCGCCTGTTGTGTTCTGTGGACACTCCTTGGCATAATGTCTAGGCTTTCCACACCTATAGCATAACCTTTGACCTACTGGACAAGGCCTCGTACCATGGTCTCGACCATAGTTCCCACATATATTAGGCCTTGGTTGCCTACTAACTTCTCTTGGCCCACTACCTGGCCTACTTCCCTGTCTCTTATTAACTTCTGACCCATATGCTGGCCCATTTTTCTTCTTACTGTTCCCTATTAAGGAACCTGGTGGCATCACTCTTGATGTAGCAGGTTCACTCTTTTCTGGATATCGCACATTCTTTTCTGTGATCCTGCATACCTCTACTGCTTCATTAAACCTTCGTATCTGTCTAGGAAAAACCTTCTCCTTCAATGAAGGGTTTAATCCATGAGTTAACTTCTCAGTGGTCTACCTCTCATCATTCATACAGTTTAGGTAAGTGGAATATCGGAAAAGATGGATGAACCTAGCAAGATAATCATCAAAGGGTTCTTGCTCACCCTGCTTTAATATCAAAAATTCTGCTTCATGTTCATCCCTTACTGACTGTGGAAAGTATTTCTCGTTGAACTACTCAAGAAATACCTCCCATGTAAGTGAAATATTTCTTGAGTGCAGAGTCACTTCTGTATTCCTCCACCACCTATCCGCATCTTTTTCTAGCTTATAAACTGCCAGCTGGGCCTTTCTTTCAGTGGGACATTCTAAAATCTTAAAGATTTTCTCTAACTGGCTAACCCAATCCTCAGATATTTGGGTGTCCAAAGTCCCTTCAAACATGGGCGGATTAAACTTATGGAATCGTTCCATCCATGTTTGCAGACTTTCTTGGTTATTGTTATTTCCTATAGACCCCTGATGTCTATTCATTCCAGTCTGCCCATGATTTGACTGAGGTTCAGGTTCTACATCATTCTCTGGTACTACCTCCTTCTCAGACTGCTGTAAGCTAGCAACTGCAGCAGCAACCGCCGTAGCGATAGCAGAATCTCGTTCTTGATCTTGGCGAGTCTGGATTGCCCGCATCTCATCTATTGCATGCTGTTGCTATTCTAGCCTATCTAGAATAATTTGCGCAGGGTCTATCTGATTATTAGTACCCTCATCCCGAGGCTCTACCTCTTCGGGTCTAACCGTTCTTCTTGTATTAACCATAACTTCTACTTCTTTTCTAGAATTGGGAAATCCATTCATATATATGCACAATAATCTACGTACATATATAAAACATTTAGGATAACCTATACCACATACCACACATCTTAACTATTTCAGAGCAGCACTGAGCCAGAACCTTCTGTTCTGTGCCAGAATCTTATGCTCTGCACCAGAGCCCTTTCTGTTCTATGCGAGAACCTTTTGCTCTGATACCAAAATGAAACATTCTTACTTTCATGTGTCTTAGGGACCATTTGGTAGCATTTAGAACCACTTTCGAGGTCATTGAAGTCCAATTTCTCAATCTGGAGTTTTACTCTTATCAAGTACTATTCACTTGAAAATTCCAGATGAGTGACCTGACTTTGAAAAATCATAACTAATTCTAGAAAAATCTAAATGAAGTGGTGAAAATTGATACTTAAATATAACTCAATTATCTTTTAGGGAAAAATAACTAGTTGACCATTCATTGACCGAGTCAATGTCACAACTTTACTGTTCATTCCACGTTTTTCTCCCTGAATCCAGCATTCTGGTCCCAACTTTGATAATTTATATCTCCTTGTGTAGACATCCAAATGAGTCATACTATATATCAAATCGAAGATTGGTATGTCTACTATTTAACTTAAAAATTTTGTATATTTATTCATCCATTTATTATTTTTAATCATTTATCTAACATGACTAGATCACCACGTGTTACTGTTCATAGTGGTAAATTTCAACATTTCTACTTTGCAAACATATGCATACATCCATCATATATCAGTCAATCATGCCAAACAACACTTATTATTAATTAATAAGTTGTTTTACATCTGGGTATGTACAAAATTTCCTATATCTCTATTATATCTTTTCCTGCCTAAAATCCGGCAGCATAACCGCTACGCTTTATCTTCAGAAAGTAACTGATCTTGTACCGATTCGGTAATTCCCATGAGAACTACCATTCTACGTGAGTACCCAGGAAAGACTGGATGAACCGGCTAGGTCCACTCACTTCCAGCCTCCTTAGACAGTACCTACGTACACAGTACGTATCAGCTGCTCTCTTTATCTCGTCATAATTTCGGCAGCATAACGACGTCTCTTAAAATTCCTAAAATTCACTTTGACATAACCTCCCCTATAATGGGTTATTTATTGGGATGAGATTCGGGGGAATCTCAGTAGCAACAATCATAACAATATATGTAATGCAGAGTGACAGTGCTTGCTTGTGATAGTGTACAGATAAGTATGCTGCGTGCTTCCATGCTTAATAACATATAATCATAGCATTATAGCAGAGCTTTAGACATAACATATAAGACAACAATCTAACCAAAAAATAGCACAATAAATCACAAAGCCATTACATAAAAGCTAGGATTAGTTACTACCTCAAGAGCTCAGCAGAACTCTACTATCTCTATTCTGCTTCCAGCTCCGCCAGAACTTCCTTTCTTTCTTTCTTCCTCTCACTTTCTCTCTCTAAAAGCCTCTTGGCCGTGCTGCATATGAAGCAAGGGGGGGTATTTATATTTTTGGTCAATGATATTCTTGTAATTTTGAAGCCATCTGATCCTGTGGTCCTGGTTTTTCTGGAATTTCCTATTTTCTTTTATTCCTTTTACTGCATCATGCATGACATCATCTCCATGCCACCTCATGGGACACCTCTTTGCCACATTCTTCACATGTCACAGTTCCTGGACACCTCATCAGCTGACTCAGCATCTCCAGTCCAATCCAGTATCGGTCAGGTCCGATTTCCCACAACTGGACTCGCCGGCAAAGATTGTGTCACATGTCCTTAACTTTTCTTCTCCCTCAAAGATGATGCCATGTGGCATCTGGAAGGGACCTTTCATGCCTTCCAATGCTATCCAGATAAGTCCAGGACTTTATCTGATCACCTCCTCGGATATCGTGCCGACCGAGTAACTTTACTTTATTGAAACAGCATTAAAATAGTATTTTAATACCACTTTTTCCCACATATACGTTGGGCTACATTTTTTGGGCCTTGGAATATTATCTTGGGTCTCTCATCAAGCTCAAGCACTCTGATGGCTCAATTCCCAAGAAACAGCCCTTGGCAAATTACCAAAATACCCCTGAGTGCCCTTTCTTGCGCTATCTTAGCCCTAAAGGTAAAATCATCATTTTACACCTTTCTGTACCCTGTCAGGGTATATACTGACTCTAAGTAACTTTATCTGTATGTGCCTTGGCTCCTGGGCCTGTCCAGAATGACCAAAATACCCTCCACTCCTCTATTACCCTTTAATACAACACATGGGTATTTTCGTAATTTCGCACTTTTCCGGGGTTCTGCTGGACACTGGCCAGCCTATTAGTCCAAGGGTCTTACTGGGCCTTTGATGGCTCCATTATTGGGCCTTTCTGGGTCCAATACCTTCATGGCTCACATTACGAGGAATCCTCCCTTTCAATGATTTTTGAATATTTTATCTATTATTTACCGTTTATACACATATTCGGACACCGGCTCCTTCTGTCCGATACACTAGCCTGCGGTGTTCAGGCATCCCTGTGAGTCATATCAGTCATCTGACTGAGATCATCCGAACTCATTCAGTCCCTTTTCAAATACCGATAAATCTCCCTATCGGATACCCGGAGGCCTCACACTCCCGTCTGGATTTTCTGATTTGTGAATAACTTTTTCTACAGGCCTCCTATCGGTATTCTGTCAGTTTCTTGACATCCGTCCCATAAGGATGTATCATCCTGTATTTTCTCACTTAGATCTGAAATCTAGGATATCCTGTATGAATTTTTATAACTTTTGGACGATCAGTCCATTTCTGGCTATCTGTAGTCTTCAAAAATTCCTGTATTAAGCCAGATTACCCAGCGTCACTTGCTCTCTCTACCGGTGAAATCTGGGACTGAAATGCTTTCGGGCAGTCCAAACCATTTCCGGCCTGACTTTCTTTAATTACAATTTAGCCCTAGGGAACTTTTCTTCTTTGCAATTAAGTCCCTTAAATTTGGCTAAAATCACACTTTAAGACCCCATATTTTTGTCTACTTTTCCTTTTTGGCTTTAAACTTTTCATAATTGCACTTAAGTCCTTTCATTTCCTTTCTTTACTTTACTAGGTCTAGGGGCATTATTGTCTTTTCATATCTTACCAGAGTATTCTCTGACCCTGGTCAACTATCCAGATACCCTTTCTTGTCTGTCTAACCTTAGCCAAATGACCAAAATACCCTTTACTCATTCTTCAGTCATTCTATAGCATAAGGGCATTTTCATCATTTTGCACATTTTTTCCGGACACCGGCCCCTCTTACCACTGAGCTGATATTATGGGACTGGGCCTTCCCTGGTGTCACTACGGGCCTTAGAAAACACTATATGGCCTCTGGCCATAGTCCGATCATCTCTATTCAGACTGCTCTTCCTTTACCGATTATAACTGTAAATTTCCATCTTCGAGATTTTTTACAGAAAAATCGGGACCTCAAATCAAAATTCTGTGTTGCGTCATTCATTCCGGAATCCTTTTCTCTATCTCCCGATATTTTCAGATATTTTATCCGGACTGGGCTATTTTTGCCTGAAAGTACGCTCCCACGCACACTTTTAAAAAATGACCATTCTACCCTTGGTCACATTTCTAATTCTTTCATACACATAGAGACCTCATATGCACATTTCACAGTCTAGTTAAATGATCAGCATAATTTTCTCTATTTTCTGGCAAAACATGGTACTCATCGGCTACCAGCCCGATCTTTCCCATAATTACGATTATGCCCTTGAATTCTCTTTCTGGCATCTCTAGGCCTAAAAATTAGGGTGTTACATAATGACTTTGTGATTGGATGTGCTATTGTTTGGTTGGATTGTTGTCTTATATGTTAAGTCTGAAGCTCTACTGCAATGCTATGCTCATATGTTATTGAGTATGGAAGGACGCGGCATACTTATCTGTACACAATCACAAGCAAGCACTGTCACACTGCATTACATATATTGTTATGATTATTTACTACTGAGATTCCCCCGAATCTCATTCCCCATGTCTAACCCATTATAGGGAGGTTATGTTGAAATGAATTTTGAGAATTTTAAGAGACGGCGTTATGCTGCCGAAATTATGACAAGATAGCAGTAGTGAAGAAAGGAGCTGATACGTACTGTGTACGTAGGTACTGTCTAAGGAGGCTGGAAGTGAGTGGACCTAGCAGGTTCATCCAGTCTTTCCTGGGTACTTACGTAGAATGGTAGTTCTCACGGGAATTACCGAATTAGTACAAAATCAGTTACTTTTAAAGATGAAGCCTAGCCGTTATACTGCCGGATTTCAGGCATGAAAGATGTAATAGAAACATGAGAATTTTGTGTATGCCCTGTTGTATGACAATTTATTATTTAATAATAAATATTGTTTGGCATATTAAATTTGTGTATGAGATATTATGAGAAAGAAATTCACAGGTCTTGAGGTAGCAGTGTTTTGATCTCAGTTTGACCTAGTAAAGGAAGGAGTTTGGCCACGAAATTTGGTGAGCCAGTAGCACACATCTAGGGCATTACGTGGATAGGTAATAAGCCTCATTTGGATGTGTAAAACGAGATAAATTAGTTTTCACATTAAGGGTTCAGAATAAGGAACTTAAGAGTAAAATTTTAAATTTTTGGGCTTGAGTTAAGGTATAATCGAACTATCTAGCTTCTGCACGTGTACTTTGAGGGGTCTAAGGGAGGATGTTTCATAACCTGACTTCGAAAAATCATAACTAATTGTAGAAAAATAGAAACAAAGTGGTTCAAATTGATAAATGAATCTAACTTAATCCTTTTTCAGGAAAAAATAACTCGTTGATCACGCATTGACCAAGTTAACGTCAGTCAACACTACAATTTTAGTGTTCATCCAACGTTTTCCCCTGAATCCAGCATTTTGGTCCCAATGTTGAAAAATTATATCTCCATGTGTAGACATTAAAATAAGACGTTCTATATATCAAATCGAAGCTTTGTATGTCTACTATTTACTGTAAAAATATAATATATTTATTCAACCATTTACTATTTTTAATTATAGATCAAAGGTTACTACTTCACCATAAGTTACTGTTTATGGTGGTAAATTCTAGCAACTAACTTTACATACATATGCATAACATACATCAATCACATATCAATCATGCTAAATAATTCTTAACTTCTCTTCATGAATCCTCATTCCCTCCATCTTGAGAAGACCTGTTGTAATTGGATTGATATGGAAGGGGTGAGATTTCAGGGGAAATCTTAGTAGCAAACGGTACTAAACAATGTATGCATCAATGATTGGTATTAATGGTTGCTTGTGATTGTGTCAACATAATGTAATGTGCATGCTTCCATATAACATATAAAATATAATTGGCTAAGGTAATCATAGCACAGAGCTTTAACAATTACATATTAACATCAATCAATCAAGCCATAACACAATCAACCATACATTCAACACATACAAGTTTAGGTAAGTTTACTACCTGGCATGCAGCCCTTCCTTTAGCCTTAACCTTTACTCTGAGATTCCTCTTTTGATAGGTCAGAGCCTATACATAGCATAATAATATTTCCATTATTATTCTATCCAGCATAACTCCATTTAACTCAAGCTTATCTTGAGGTAGTACCCCTATTTTGACAATCCCCTAACTTTCTTTCTATCCACAGCTAACCTTATAGAGAGAGATATTTCTCTATTCTAGCTACTAAATTCATAATAACAATCCTCTAATTTATTAGAGCAGGGACTAGAATCAATTACTTACCTTATTCCTAAGCCTGCCGAGTCCTTAAGCTCCTAGCTCAGCCAGAACTCCTTCTTTCTCTTCCTTTCTTTCTTTCTCTCTCTCTTTCTTTCTCTCTCTCTCTTCCTTTCTCTTCTTCTTGCCATGGGTTCCTTGGAATGGGAGGGGGTGAGGGGTATTTATAGGTGGAGGGAGTTGGCTTGAACGATCCAGATCGAATCATGATGAACGGCTCATATCGTTCAGCTTCCTTAAGAAGCTTCGCCTGCATCATCATGATGACATCATCATCCTCAATGACTCATCAATCATGACATCATCCATGGACACCTCACATGCTTAGGTGGAGTAATGGTGGGGCCCTTGGGACACCTTACTAGCTGACTCAGCGTTTCCAGAGAATTCTAGTCTTATCCTAGAATATATAGTTGAGATCGTGCCACATGTTCTTAGCTTTTTCTTCTTCCTCTATGCTCATGCCATATGGCTCCTTATGGGTACCTTTCGTGCCACCTCTTGGCTTCTAGATAAGTCCAAAACTTTATCTGATCAACTCCCCAGTTATCACTTCAACCTGGTAACTTTACTTTATTGAAAACTCAATAAAATATTACTTTAATGCCACTTTAACCCACATAATTATTGGGCTACGTTTTTGTACTTATTGGAATGCTATCTTGGATCTCTGATCAAGCTCAAGTGCTCTGATGGCTCAATTCCCAAGAAATATCCCTTGGCATATTACCAAAATGCCCTCGGTTACTCTTTTTTACTTTAATGAGTATAGGGGTATTATTGTCTTTTCACACCTTACCAGAGTATTTCCTGACCCTGGTCAACTATCCAGATAACCTTTCTTGACTGTCTAACCTTAGTCAAATGACCAAAATACCCTTCACTCATTCTTTAACTATTTTATATCATAAGGGTATTTCGTCATTTCGTATATTTTCTGGACACTGGCCCCTTTTACCGCTGAACTGATATCATGGGCCTGGGCCTCCCTTGGCATCATCATGGACCTCTATGTGATGTCATCTTGACTCATTCAGTCCTAGTTTGCTTACCGATTAATTTTCCAATCGGATATCGGGCGTTCACGAACTCCCGTCAAAATTTACTAATATGTGAATAACTTTTTCTACAGAACTCCTTTCGGGATTCCGTCAGTTCCCTGACCTCTGGCTTCACAAGATGCACATTCCTGTAATTTTTCATTTATGGGTGTGTTTGGAAAGGTTCCAAACCAAGGTTTTAGAAGCCCTTTTGGGCAAAACCTTGGTTTGGGGAAATTTCAAAACAAACAGGCTTATTTATCCATAAGTACTTTTGGGCAAAACCATGGTTTAAAACCATGGTTTTGAATAAGCTATTTAAAATAGCTTTTTCAACAGTAAAAGAGCTTATGGACTATCCAATTACTATATTACCCCTACTTTTTCTTACACCCTCTCTCCTCTCTCATCCCTACCCCTCTCCTCTCTCCTCTCTCTTCTTTTATCTCTACTTTTTCTTACACCCTCTCTCCTCTCTCCTCTACCCTCTCTCCTCTCTCTTATCTTCTCTCTACCTCTCTCCTCTCTCTTACTTTAAATCAAATCATACCCTTTTTAGTAATTTACTACCATAAAAAGTCATTCTAAAAATAACTATCCAAACACCTATTTATTCAAAACCACTTTTTTTCCATAAACCCTTCTCTAAAAGCCCTTTTCTATAAGTGGTTCATAAGCCCTTTTTTTTTCATAAGTACTTTTTTAAAATCCTATCCAAACAGGCCCTATATCTGAGGTCCAGGAGATCTGATACAAATTTTAGATAACTTTCAGACTATCAGATAAATTTTAGCTATCTGAAACTCTAATAAAAATTATGTAATAAGCTAGATTAACCAGCATTATTTTCTCTATCTACTGATGAAATTTGGGACTGAAATACTTCCGGGCAGTTCTAAACCACTTCCGGCTCAACTTTCTATAACTACCGTTTTGCCCCTAGAAACTTTTCCTCTTTTCAATTAAGTCCCTTAACTTTTTGTAATTACACTTAATGGCCCACAACTTGTGTCTACTTTCACTTTTGCACCATGAAACTTTTAGACTTTCACTTTAGTCCCTTTCCTTTCTAAAATTACCATTATGCCCCTAGGGACTTTTACTATTTACATACAAGTCCCTATACTTTCACTTATTTGCAGTTTAGTCCCTAAAAACCCTCTGTATATTTTTGGGACTTATGCTCAAAGGGATCTCGTAGCCTATCTATTTTAGGCTACTTTTTGAGTCTCTAGGCCTGAAAATTGGGATATTACACTATATGGTGTCCCAAGCAGTATTGTTTCTGATAGAGACCCTAGGTTTACATCTAATTTATGGAGGGTTCCGTATAAAGAAATAGATAGTACTCTCAGGTTTAGTATAGCCTATCATCTGTAGACTGACAAATAGTCAAAAAGAACAATCCAAACACTAGAAGATATGCTTAGAGCTTGTGTCTTGGATTTTAAAGGAAATTCATTTGTCCATCTACCACTGATAGAGTTTTCTTATAACAACAGCTATCAGACTAGTATTCAAATATGTAAATAAATTTAGAGGCTCCAGAAAAGTTTCAATGGCTCAAAAAGAGGAAAGAGGATAGTTATAGGCTTAAGGTTGAGGTAGAGACCTCAGTGATATTTATAAGGTTGAACCCGAGCAAGGTAAAATAGTAATTTCAGGAAATTTCAGGCCAAACAGGGTAACAATGTATATAAAAAGAACAAAATTTTTGAAAATCCTAAAAAATGGGGAATAAAGCATAGAAGCCTATTTATGAGTATAAATTACCAAAATACCCCTAAAGTAACTTTAATAGAATTTTAAGTATAATAGCTCAGTTTGAGGTATTTATCTAGATATAATTATTTGAGCCATGAGGAGGCCTAAGAAATGTATATAAAATTAGGGAATAAATAGTTAAGAGACTGTTTAAATTAGTCTCATTCCTAAAAAAATAACAATGTGAGCTACAAAAATACTGAAAGCTCAGGATGTCAGTAAGTGACATTTTATGGGAAATTCAAAAAGAAATAGTTAAAGGAAGATTTATGGCCCAAGAAAATTTATGGAATTTTCTTATAATTAAAGGAAGATTATGGGGAAGATAGAAGAATCTTCTGAGCTCCAAAAGACCCTTAAGAAATTCAAACAAATGTGAGCCTAATAAAGTAGAAAATAGTGACAAAATCTAATTTGTCAAGAGAAATCAAAGGCCATGATTTAATCTCATCTTCCTTCTTTCCTTTAGATTTTTGCCACATAGCCTTGTTGATGTCATGAAGGTGATGTAAGAGGAGGAGGAGATAATGTAAAATGGGCATTTGGATGCAATCTTAGCCATCCATTTAATCTTGTAATTTCTTGCAACTTGGAAGGCATTTTAGCAAGAGAACACTACTACAAAATAGACTTTCTAAAGCCCCATTTTTAAACTGGTTCTTATGAAAAATGATTTAAAAAAATGATCATAAATAAGATGAAATATTTATACCGGAGTTACATGACCAGTGTAAAAGAAATGAGCGGTGGCATTTTTGTAAATAAGGGTAAAATATGTATACCTCATGTGTATATGACCAGTGTAAATAAAACTGCAAAATATGCTTTCTAAAGTCCCATTTCTAAACTGGTCCTTGTGGAGACGATTTAAAAAAAAGGACCGGTGGTATTTTTATAAATAAGATGAAATATTTACACTGGAGTTACACTTAACCGGTGTAAAATATCAATAACAGGTGTTAAATATACTTTCTATTCTAACTCTTCAGTTTCTTGTCTATGCTTTCCCGCTTCTTTTCTGTACCTTCTTTAGACCGTTTATTTCACTTTTTCGGTTCCCAATATTTGTAGTCATTATGATATAAGCCCAATTGCATTCTTCGATATTCTTTTCTGAAACCTTCTTATTCCTCAACCATATGTATACCATTCCTATGATCAGTACTTTTCGTCTCATCACTTTATCTCTATTTTCTTTTCTTTTTTTCTATCTGAACCCTTCAATGGCTTCTTCCTCATGCACGCCTCCTTTTTCGCCGCACAAAAGAAATAGAGACGAATTTGAAGACAAACATCTTGACCTTCACCCTGTAGTTCCTTCTCCTCCTCCCCTAGTTGTCACTCTCATGAAGCGCCTTAAGGAACTCGTCATGCGCTTCAATGGCCTGGAAGACTCTGTGAAAGAATTGACTTAGAAAGTTAATAGACTGAAAGATAGTTTTAGAGCTTTCCGCTTAGAAGTTCACCGCCATCAACAAATGATAGCTTCTATAATCCTGTTGATCCCATCCACTCTAATGAATTCCAAAACTCTGAGTCTGATGAGGAGTGAAAGCATGCAACCTTTATCTGCCCTCCTATTTTATTTTTTATTATGTAATGAAAAAAAGAGAGAATATATTATATATTCTGATAGATATTTTTTTGGATATTTCAAACTTTTGATGTAAAGTTATTAGTAAACTTGAATGAATGAAGTTTCTTGTTCTAATGACATGGTGTCCTTTTATTTTTCGAAAACAAAAAAAATACAACAGATTAAAACCAGACATGTCAATGTCAGTTGTAGATTATCACATTTTCTACACCGTGAGGGCAATTTCATCAGGTGTAGATTAATATTTTACACCAGTTGTAAAAGTGACAGGTGTAGAATATAATGTTCAGTTTAGAAAAAGTTATTTCTACACCGGTGTTCCATTTCATCTGGTGTAGATTTGTGTAATTTATAATATTTCACACCGTTGTAAAAGTGACCGGTGTAGAATATAATGTCATGTTTGAAAAAGTTATTTCTATACCGGTGTTCCATTTCATCCGGTGTAGATTTGCTTACGAAATACACTTTAATTTAATTGAAACCCCCTTCGCTCCTCCCATCCCTCATTTTTCACTAGTTCGCGCATTTAAGTCTTCTCGACCCTTCACAGCCGTTGAGTTTTATTTTGAACTCCTTATCTTGAGAACTAAAAATTTATGCACTACTGGCGGTAGCTTTTGCTGTTATTTGCTAGATTCATTACTATCATTTACTTGTTTCATTTGGTGAGTTCTTCCAGTTGGTGCGTGATATATTCTCTCCCATAATTAATTGCAAGCTAGGTTTTCTTGTTTTCTATTTTTCTAGTTTTTTAGTCTTCCACAAATATGGATCGTAGTTGGATAAATACTAAACAAACAAGTGTTGAGTATGCTGAGGGGGTGAAGGAATTTTTGGATTTTGCTAAACAAAATGGTGATGATGACAATGGAAGGTTTTATTGTCCTTGTGTGAGTTGTTTGAATGAGAGGAAATAAAGCCCTGTAGATATTTATACTCATCTAATTTATGATGGGTATTGCAAGAGTTACACAGTATGGGTATGGCATGGTGAAAATGTGGAAAGGTTGACTGCATCTGAATAGTTAGAACAGACCCTTATGATGACATGGATATTGATGATCGGGTAGAGGACATAATTAGTGATGTTGGAGAAGATGCTTTTATGCAGTCACATGCATATGGTAATATGTGCAATGATGTAGAAAACCCAGGGTGCAGAAAATACAATTTGCTGAATACGGTGTTAAGATTGGTAAGTGTGAAAGCACAGCATGGGTGGAGTGATAGAGGTTTTTCACAATTGCTTGAGTTGTTGCAAGACACGTTTCCAGAAGAAAATATGCTACCCAAACACTACTATAATGCTAAGAAAATAATATGTCCTTTAGGCATGCAGTATAGACAAATTCATGCATGCCAAATAATTGCATATTGTGCAGGAAAGATTTTGAAGATGAGGAGAAGTGTCCAATATGTAAGACACCAAGGTACAGATGAAACAAGTCTCCTGCAAAGGTGTTATGGTGTCTTTCAATTATACCAAGGTTTAAGCGGCTTTTCGCTAATAAAGATGATGCAAAAAAAAAAGGTTATGCCATGCGACTGAAAGAATTTGTGATGGAAAGCTTTGTCATCCTGCTGATTCTTTACAGTGGAAGAAGATTGATGACTTGTTTCTTGAGTTTGGCAATGAACCATGAAACCTAAGGCTTGGACTTAGTACAGATGGTATGAACACTTATGGTAGCCTTAGTAGTATACATAGTTCATGGCCCGTTCTCTTGGTGATTATAACCTATCTCCCTTGTTATGTATGAAACACAAGTATATAATGTTCTCTACATTGATCTCAAGACCAAAAGAACTGGGAAATGACATAGATGTTTACCTAATACCCTTGATCGAAGATTTGAAGAAGCTATGGGAAGGTGTGGATGTTTTTAATGCGATTAAGAAGAAGGTCTTTAATATGTGAGCCATGATCTTTTGTACAATTAACGACTTTCTTGCATACAGAATTTGTCAGGGTATAGTGTTAAGGGCCATAAAGCATGTCCAATTTATGTGGAAGGGACTTGCTACTATCAACTTCGTCATAGAAGAAAGATCATCTACCTAGGTTATATGAGATTTCTAAGATAAGGCCACCTATACCGTCGATTGAAGAAAACATTTTTTGGCAACCAAGAATTTGAAAATGCTCCAGAGCCATTGACTAGAGAACAAGTTTATGAAAAGGTGAAAGACATCAACATTACTTTCGGTAAGACTACCAAGAGAAGTGAGAAAAATATATGGAAAAAAAGATTTGTCTTCTTTGAGCTTCCGTATTAGCAACATCTTCATTAAGGTACTGTGTTGATGTCATGCATGTGGAGAAAAATGTGTTGACAGCATTGTTGGAATACTTCTCAACATACATGGTAGTTCCAACGACGCTTTGAAGGCAAGATTAGATTTGCAAGAAATGGGAATATGTGAGGATTTACATCCAAGGGCAGATGGTGAGGGGAGTTATTTTGTTGATGAAGAGATTAATATTTTGTTCAAGGATGAGAGAAGAAGTATTTGTGAATATTTGTAAGGAATCAAAGTTTCCTTTGGGTACTCATCTAATCTTAAGAAGATTGTGTCGATGAAAAATTTGAAATTATTAGGCCAAAAGTCTCATGATTGTCATGTCTTGATGCAACAATTACTCCCAGTAGCTGTTCGAGAAATCCTTCAAGATGATTTGAGACACATTGTAACCCGACTTTGCTTCTTCTTCAATCCTATATGTGGCAAAGTCTTTGAGACTGAAAAGTTAGATGACTTGGAGCACGAGGGTTATGTTATTTTGTACCATCTTGAAAAATTGTTTCTTCCTGGCTTTTTTGACATCGTGGTACACCTCATCATTCATCTAGTGCAAGAGATAAAACTGTGTGGCCCTGTATACTTATGATGGATGTACCCATTTGAAAGATACATGAAAATCCTTAAAGGGTATATGAAGAATCCAAATCAGACCGAGGCATCCATTGTTCAAAAATATGTTTCCAAAGACGCTATAGATTTTGGTCAACACTACCTGTCTAAAGTAAGACTTACCGGTTTCCCTAAACCCCGTGCCAAACAGGGGTTAACAAGGAATGTCGATGAAGAGTGTTGATCATAATGAATTAGAGCAAATACACTTACACATATTGAATAATCTTGATGAAGTTCAAGATTATATAGTTGTTCATAAAGAGCTTGTCCAAAAACAAAATAATAGAATGAAAGAGCAAAAGCTAATTAGAGAACACAACAAATCTTTTGCACATTGGTTTAAACATTACGTTAAAAATGAGAATTGTGTATCTGATTCAGTTAGATGGTTAGCATATGGTCCTGAATTTAATGTGAAATGTTGAAATTCATTTGATATCAAGGTGTATTCTTTTTATACAAAGTCCCTAGATGATAAAAGTAGCGTGCATAATAGTGGTGTTATATTAGTGGTTAAAGCTATGCACTTCTCTAGTTCAAAAGATAAATATCCTAAATTAGCAGCCATCCCTTATTATGGCATTGTTAAAGAGATTTAGGAGCTAGACTACACCAAATTCACAGTTCCCGTGTTCAAATGCAAGTGGGCTAATGTAAACAACGGTGTTATGGTGGATTAATTAGGATTTATACTGGTAGATTTGAATAGTACAAGTTTTGGGGATGAGCCTTTCATTATGGCAAAGCAAGTGTTCTATATCACAGATCTGACAAATAAAAGATGGTTTATCGCTCTCCAACAAAAAAGGGTGTTGACGATGATGATTTGATTTGTGAGACCCCTTTTTTTCAGTAGGTTTACCAAAATTGAATGAAGAAGAAGTGGATTCTGATTGATTTGTATGTGAGTGTTGTATGTTTTTGAGGAACTAATGCAATTAAGTTTCTTGTTCTAATTGCATATATGGTTTTGATGTAATAATAACATAAGTTTCTTGTTCTGATTGCATATATATGTTGTAACTTCAAGGGATGGGGTAATATAAAGGTTGGAGTGAAAAAATAACTCCAATATTTAAACCGGTTGTACATGTTATCCAGTGTAAAAAGTGATCTAAATTTTTTTGTAAATAAATTAAATCTTCTTTACACCTGATTTATATGTTATCCGGTGTAGAAAGTCTTCAGAAATTCAAAATATTAGTCATGGCATTTTTGTAAATAAGTAGACACCTTTTTAAACCGGTTATTGTTGTAGTAAGGTTTAGAAATATGATTTATTACACCAGATTTATATGTTAACCGGTGTAAAAAATGGATTCTTAAACTATATTTTTTAAGCCTGCCCCTTGGTGCGTCTCTAATCATTTCTCATTTCTCAAGTTTTCTTCAGTCTTATTCTTACTTCTATCATTACTCCTTTCATCGTGCTCTGTGATTTTCGTGGGGCTTCACCATGCTCAGTCGTTCTTCTCTATTCTCACTGTATAAGAATTAACTATTGTATATTGTATGCAAAACAATACCAAAAAAACACAACTATTTGTTGATAACTCTGCTTTCAATGGCAACTATTGTAGCTCACTTACGATGTTCCCAATAATGAAATCTTGAAGAAGAAGACGTTGTCTTATTGCGCTGAGCGTTGGAGGGCATTCAAGACACAACTAGCTTGTTAGTATGTGTATGGTCAGGACAAAGATGGTCAGCCTCATCCTTCTCCATGCAGCAAGTATCAATTCATTAACGAAGCTACTTAGGAAGAATTTGTTAGGGTTCAGACTATGCCAGCAGCTATGGTGAGTTTCCCATGTTATATTTCCCATGTTTCTTGCATTTGTATGTCTTGGTAGAAAAAGCAAACGTATCAGATTATCATATGTATTTATTTTAACTACTTCAAGTCTTGTAGAAAAAAAGAGCAAAAGCGATTGAACACGCTCTCAAGAATGATTGCCCCACACAATGTATCGAGGGGGTTATGTGAAGGCTGAAAGAGACTTGTTGGGTGCCAAGAGGATGAGGCTAGAAGAAAATGTTGAGTCCGATCCTAATGTTACTCTTGCTCCCCCATCTCTAATACGTCTCAAAGATAAATGATTGTACGCTCACCAAACAAAGAGTGGATCATTTACAGGCGATCACCCTCGCATGATTGTGGAAAAAATTGTAAGTACTACTTATATTATTTTGTTTTAGTAGACTAATTATATTATTTCTTATGTTTGCTCTTTATATGTTATAGGCTGATCTTAAACAATAAGAGGCCCATGGCTCCTTCAAGTCAGATGGTAGGAATGACATCTTGACTGTTGCTACGGGCACGCAAGAGCATGAGGGCCTTGTCATGGGAGTTGGAAGAGTGTCGGTATAAGAGATTATTTTGGAGCATCTCCATGATATTCCCTATATGTGGTGCTGAGGGTAGGGCTAGAATTGTAACATCTCGATTTTTGGTCTAGGAGAACTGGGAAGTAGTCTGATATGGGCAGGCTGCTAAACCCGTAGTCCCAGGGTAGTAATCTGATATGGGCGGATCACTTACCTGTATTTTGTAGGAATCCGAGGGATGAGCTAAGTCCTTCAGGATTTAAAGATAAGTTAAGTCTTTAACGTACAGAATCGGGACAGTTCACCTAGGTTCAAAATGAGGAATGTGAGGAATATCCTTTTGAGCAGAAGTCCCCGAAACATACAGAGGGTTTTTAGGGACTAAACTGCAAATAAGTAAAAGTCCAGGGACTGATATGTAAATAGTGAAAGTCCCTAGAGATATGATGGCCATTTATGCAAAGAAAGGGATTAAATTGCAAAAGAAAGAAAATGAAGGGGCTTAAGTGCAATTATGGAAAGTATAAAGCCAAAAAGGAAAAGTAGAGAAAAATGTGGGGTCCTTAAGTGTAATTTTAGCCAAATAAAAAGGGACTTAATTGAAAAGAAGAAAAGTTCCTTGGGGCTAAAGTGTAATTAAAGAAAGTCAGGCCGGAAGTGGTTTGGACTGTCCGGAAGTATTTCAGTCCCAGATTTCACCGGTAGAGAGAGCAAGTGACGCTCGGTAATCTGGCTTAATACAGGAATTTTTGAAGACTCCAGATAGCCAGAAGTGGACTGATCGTCCAAAAGTTATAAAAATTCATACCGGATATCCTAGATTTTAGATCTAGGTGAGAAAATACAGGATGATGCGTCCTTATGGGGCGGATGTCAGGAAACTGACAGAATACCGATAGGAGGCCTGTAGAAAAAGTTATTCACAAATCAGAAAATCCAGACGGGAGTGTGAGGCCTTCGGGTATCCGATAGGGAAATTTATCGGTATTTGAAAAGGGACTGAATGAGTTCGGATGACCTCAGTCAGATGACTGTTATGACTCACAGGGATGCCTGAACACAGTAAGACACTGTATCTGGGAAAAGGAGCCGGTGTCCTGAAAGGTGTATAATCGGTAAATAATAATTAAAATATTCGGTGAACTGTGGCAGAGGAAGATTCATCGTAATGCGTGCCATACAGGTAATGGACCCAGGAAGCCCAAAAAATGGCGCCATTAGAAGACCAACAAGACTCTGGGACTGATAGATGGGCCAGTGTCCAGCAGAACCTCGGAAAATGTGAAATTACGAAAATGCCCCTGTGTTGTACAAAAAGGGCAGCAGATGAATGGAGGGCATTTTGGTCATTCTGGACAGGCCTAGAGGCTAAGACATATCTAAATAAGGTTGAATAGAGCCAGTATATGCTTTGACCCGGTTCAAAAAGGTGTGAAATGACGATTTTGCCCTTAGGGTTAAAATAGGACAAGATAGGGCACCAAGGGCATTTTGGTCATTTCGCAGGGGATCTGTAACTGAGTCTGGACCCAGTATTAAAAATTTAATGATATAAAGGGTTCTAGATACTAATTGTGAGGTCAGTAGACATAAAAAGGATTTTCAGAAAAATCAGATTCAGAAAACAGCACGTTTTTCGAGGAGACGGACCGGGCCGGTACAGGATTGGACCGAAAAGCTTCCAGAAGGCTCTAGCTCTCTCTCAATTTCACCATGTGAAGAATGTGGGAGGTGAGGTGTCCCATGAGTTGGCATCGAGTGATGTCATGCATGATACAGTAAAAGGAATAAAGAAAAATAGGAAATTCAGGAAAAACCAGGACCACAGGATCATAAGTCTTCAAAATTACAAGATTGCCATTGCTCAACACTATAAATACCCCCCTAGCTCCTCATTTCGGCACAAGCAAGAAAGAGAGGAAGAAAGAAGTTCTTGAGAGAGAAAGTAAGAGAAAGAAGGAAGTAAGGAAGTTCTGGTGAAGTTGGAAGTAGTAGAGAAGTTCTGAAGCTCTGCTTTTGAGGTAGTAACTAATCCTAGCTCTTATGTAATGTCTTTGTGATTAGTTGTGCTATTGTTTGGTTGGATTGTTGTCTTATATGTTATGCTTGAAGCTCTATTACAATGCTATGATCATATGTTATTGAATATGGAAGCACGCAGCATACTTATCTGTACACAATCACAAGCAAGGACTGTCACTCTGCATTACATATATTGTTATGATTATTACTACTGAGATTCCCCCGAATCTCATTCCCATATATAACATTACAGGGGAGGTTCTGTCAAAATAAAATCTGGAAATTTTAAGAGACGCCGTCAGGCTGCCGAAATTCTGGCAACGAAGAAGGAACAAAGAAAGGAACTGATACGTACTGTGTACGTAGGTGCTGTCTAAGGAGGCTGGAAGTGAGTGGACCTAGCCGGTTCATCCAGTCTTTCCTGGGTACTTACGTAGAATGGTAGTTCCTACGGGAATTACCGAATCGGTACAAGATCGGTTACTTTCTACAGAAGGAATGTAGCGGTTGTGCTGCCGGATTTTAGGCAGGGAAAGATGTAATAGAAATATGAGAATGTGATGTATGCCTTGTTGTATGACATTTTATTGTTTAATAATAAATATTGTTTGGCATGTTCAATTTGTGAATGATGAATTAAAAGAGAAATTCGCAGGTCCTGAGGTAGCAGTGTTTTGACCTCAGTTTGACCTAGTAAACGAAGGAGTTTGGCTATGAAATTTGGCAGGCCAGTCGTACACATCTGGGGCATTATGTGGACA
This sequence comes from Leucaena leucocephala, assembly GCA_037074615.1. Lineage (NCBI taxonomy): Eukaryota > Viridiplantae > Streptophyta > Magnoliopsida > Fabales > Fabaceae > Leucaena > Leucaena leucocephala. The sequence goes on along the minus strand of CM073532.1, from coordinate 19,440,236 downwards.
AGTAATAAGCCTCATTTGGATGTGCAGAACGAGATAAATTAATTTTCAAATTAAAGGTCCAGAATAAGGAACTTAAGAGTAAAATTTTGAATTTCTGGGCTTAAGTTAAGATATAATCAAGCTAATATTGCTTCCGCAAGTGTACTCTGAGGAGTCTAAGGAAGGATGTTTCAAGAATTGTTGTTATCCACCATAAGGGCAGAGGCTAAGGCAGAGGCAGAAGCTTCAATTGAGGCACGATTACAATAGGGGTTGGCAAAGCTCAAGGAAGACATGTTCATGATGACATCAAGGCAACAGGAGTCAAGTGCCCCCCAAATACTCTCAAATGCAGCCTGTCCTAGCACTAAAGGAAGCTGTTGCATGGCCGAGCTGGTGTTAGAGGAAGCTGAACCTTGTGATCTATATGTGTAGGATCCTCTCAAAAGGTTAGTGGCACATGGTTCCATCCATAGCTTAAGGGCAATTGCCCACCACATCCAAATTTAGGACGATTAGTTAAGGGTGATAGTTGAAGATGTGATAATTGAAGATGTTCTTGTCCCAATTCCCACTGATGAGGTGAAGACAGTGAGTCAAGCAAAGGGGACTTTCATATTATGGCCAAAGCATCTTGTTTCATATCACGTTGCATCATCCCTAAGGGAACTTCCCATACCTCCCACTTTGAGTGCTATGCAACATGTGATCCTATTGGCATATGACAAAATGTTCCATGTGGATGCATTGCCTATGGATTCAGTTGTGGGTGATGTGGGGGTACTGGCCTTTGTTGACCATATGGATGTGAAATCTCTTATTACTCCTGAGGATAAACTGACCTCCGCATGCGTCCAAGTGTTTTTGATGTAAGTCTAATTTAAATATAAATATATGTCATAACAAAATTCATGCAAGCTGAGTGTTTGCATTAACTAACGTCGTGTTTGCATTAACTGTAGGTAGATGCATGCTGAGTTGGTTTCTAAGGGCAAACAATGTCAGTTAGGATTCCTGTGCCCAATTCACATTTATGCAAAAGAGACCTCCCAATCTTTGAGACTTGAATACATTTCAAGGAGGCTTGGTGAAATCGATATTGATTGCTTCTTCACACCATATATGCAAGAGTAAGAATAATAATATTTCATTTTATTTCATACTAGTATAGTTTTGTATTTGCTTAATGATAATACTCATTATTGTTTAATTAATTTCTACAGCAATCATTGCCAATGGATCATACTATGTAAGCACACTTATAAAGTTTTCTTCTTATGCTCCCTCCATTACAAGCCATAGGTTGATGCCAAGAAGATTATGAACATGTGAGTTTTCTTCTATATAGAACAATGGTCTTTGTAATAAATGGGTTACTAACTTCATAACTTTGGTCATAGGGCTATGAGGACATTTGCAATTGCAAGGGGTCTTAAGCACGCCAACTTGGTGAGGGACACTGAATGGATCACACAAAAGGTATTAAAAATATTAAGTCTTATGCTCCACGATTTTTTACTGATGACAAATAATCTTTTTCATATTAATATTACAGACTCGAAGGCATCCCATAGAAAGCAACTTGTGCGACTTCTAAATTGTTAGGAACATGGTCAATATCATCTTGTCAAATAGGACTTACCTAACTAAGGAGGTAAATTATATTTTTAATGATTTCATATTTCTTGTCAATTTAATATATATATTACTAATGCCTTAATTTCTTTTATTTTAATTTGATGTTTCAGATGTTTGATCTACCTGACCCATTTCCTGAACAAGATATTGAGGACCTGCGCAATCTTTGGGCTGAGGTTTTTGTTCAATTCATTCCTTCTCAATAGTATTTGTCATTAACTAAATACATTTTTTTATATTTCTGTTCAAATTGTTCTATTTTTGTATTAAATTTTATTAAATAAATAATATAATGAGCAATTGAAGATCTGTATCTTCCATCTTGATCTCTGTCTCTGCTGTTGTCTCTGAGTCGTATATTTGGGCAGTTTATTCATGAAGCTTCAAGGGATGGGGTTAATGAAATATTGAAGGGATCATTTTTCAAAAATACATTTAAACCGGACAAAGAATACTGGCTGGTGTAGAAACAATATGTAAATATTATAACATCTACACCAGTTGTCTTTATTGTGAGGTGTATAAAATGGATTAATCTACACCGGGCATAAACACAATCGGTGTAAAAAAATCATTAATCTACAGCTGATGTTCACATAATCAGTGTAGAAAATGTATTCATCTACACCAGATGTCCTTATAATCCGTGTAGATATTAGTAAATTCTACTCCTAATTTCAAAAGGGACTGGTTTAAACTCTGCTCCTTCTACATTGATGAACAGCCCAGTTTAAAAAGTGTACACTTTTTACATGGTCTATTTCTAAACTTGATCGTTCTCTAGTGTAGAATACTATTTTCAACCGATTTAGAAAGCCTTTTTTACAGTAGTGGAAGGCTGATAAATACCCCTCAAGTGCACATCAAAGACAAAAAATGGAGGGAAAACTCTTCTGAAATGAAGAGAGGAGAGAGAAAGAAAAGGCAGCCACGAATTAGAGAGAGCAAGATTCAAGCTTCAATCAAGGTAAAATGATCACTCTAGCTCTTGATTTTCTAGTAGTTTATATTCTGAGCTTAGGTAGGAATTTTAGTGGGTTTTGAAGCTTGAACTCTTGTGATTAGGATGCTAATTGAATATGGACTTTTTAGATAGAGATGAGTATGATGATAAATCTATGTTTAAAGGTTAGAATAAAATAGGATTCAAGTAGTTCTAGCTTGTAGTTGATTAAATTTCATGACTGGGTTACCTAGAGGGGTGCCATGGTCTTGACTGATTCTATACCCTAGGATGTGATTTTGATTATTTTAAGGCTTCCAATGGATTTATAATGAAAAATTATATAGAACCAAGTTGAGAAAATGAAGTTGGAATCATTGGAATCAAAAGTAGAATTTTTGCACCAAGAAAGGGTAACCTCTCAACCAATGCAGTTTCATGGGGAAGGAGTGTGAGTTTGATAAATCCAAGCTCATATTTAGATTCCTCGTGTAAAATTGTGTATGATTGGCCTATGAGAATAATTTGTAAAAAGCTAGAACACTAATCCTAAAATCAAGAGAAAGAGTTTAAGTTCAAGTAAGTTAGTCTTCCACTTGGTGTGACTTCTTGGTCCTAATGAGTTTTATGATTTATGTAACTATGTTTAAGACGTTGAGACATCTAAAAGGATGATTTGATGAGGTTGACCAAAAGTCCTCATAGTTTAAAAGTGCAATACCTTACTTTCGTACGTCTTAGGGACCATTCAGTAGCATTTAAAACCACTTATATAATTATTCAAGTTCAAATTCAAAATCTAGAAATTTCCAACTCACGGTACTGTTCATGTGGTATTTCTAGATTAAACGATAAAATTTGAAAATTCATAATTAATTCTATAAAAATTGAAATGAAGTAGTTCAAAAAGATACACGTAGCTAACATAATGAAATTTAAGGGAAAAAATACTTCCCAGACAAAATGCTCAGCTAATAAATGTAGACTTGATGTCAAAGATCACTGTTCATTTGGTCAAAACTTCTAAAAACAGTTTCTGATCCATAACTTTGAAAACATTGTTCTCTTTGTATAGACATCAAAATAAGGCATCCTTAGTTTCAAAATGAAGCTTGACATGTTAAATAAATTTTGGTAAAAATTCATACATTTATTTTATTATTCATTTTTTAATTACATCTCAAATGTCACTGACTCCTCACAGTGAGAAGTTTTAACATCAATACATACATTCATCACATAACAATTATACTATCCAATCCCTAACTTCTCATGCAACTTCATGTTCTTTCCTTATTCATGAACCTGCTGGGATTTGGGACACGGAGGGGGTGGAATTTCTAGGGAAATCTCAGTAGCAAATGGAACTAGACAGTGTATGCATTAATGTTAATGTTTGTGCTTGCTTGTGATTGTGTCAACATAATGCATGAGCATGCTACGTACCATGTAACATGTAGTACAATTGGCCAAAGTAGTTATAGAAATAGAGCATCTTTCAAATACATATATGCCACAACAATCCACAAAGTCATAGCACCATTGCAGATCACATTCAATACGTACAAATCTAGATTAGTTTACTACCTCACATGCTTGACTTTCCTTTACTCTTTTCTTTACCTCTTGCTTCTTACTTCTCCTTGATATGTGGCTACCTTGTTTGAGCACACAACTTAAATCCTAACATCATTTAATCATTCATTCATTATAATCTCAATTCACTAACATTTCATAACATTAAACTCAATTAACCACTTAACCCCTAACTTTCTTTGTTTGTGGTTAATTGCCTTATCCTTTGAACTAACTTACATCTTAATTTTACCCTACACAATTTTGTCTTTTGAATCCATCTATGTACATAGAATGTGGAAATTCCAGCTGCTTCATCAAATCTGGACAGAACTGAAGAAGTGCATATAATCTTTCCAAAAATTCTTATTTTGATTCTAATGCTTTCAATACTTATTCCTCTACTTTATCCAATACAATTTTTTATTTTAAAATCATTGAAACTATCAAAATCATTAAATTCCAATCACTGTTCATGTGTGTGAATAGTAATAGAGAAGATTCTAAAATTTCATCTTTCAATTCTAATGCTTCCAATGTTCCAAACTTAATCAATCCTACACAAAATCGTTATATAAATTCAATGGAAGCATTAAAACCATGAAATTTGTCTTCCTTGGTCCTGTACAGCCTTAGGCCAAAAACCCTCTTGAATGTGCAAAGCAAGGAATTTCAATTCCATAGCTAACCATTAAATCTAGCTTATTTAAGTGTTAATTACATAGTTCTAGCTTCAATTTATTCTTTCCCTTAATTTTTCAGATTTTCTATAGCAAGCATACAATGGGGAAATCTCATTTTCCTTCCCTTAAAACCCTAGGTTCAAGCCTTCAAATTAAATGGAAGTAAGCTAGGATCAATAACTTACCTTGATCCCTTGCAAGCTTGATCACTTAGGCTCCTTGTTCTTCTTTTTCCTTTAGGTTTGAGTGAAAATTTTGGCATAGTTTCCTCATGGTCCTTGGGAGTATAAAACTGAAGAGAATGGAGGGGGTATTTATAGCCAAACTTTGGCACTCTTGGAACTAAATTATCCCTCCTTTTTCTAATTATTACTTAGCCTTAATCTTGCATCTTCTTAATTGATTAATTCCTTAATCACCATTAACTTAATTCTTATTTTATTTTAATATATAATATTGAAGAGGAATTGGAAGACATGCAGCAGAAATTAACTTTAAAAATTTTTCCATTCCCTGCTAGGATCTACCGAGTGTGTTTAAGTCAAGGAGAAAGAAGTGTTACCTTTAGTATTCGAGCTGATCCACTAGTCGCGACTCTTCGCCTCTGGAGTTTTCAGTCGTGACCTACTTAGCTTCAAGTCTCGACCTGTAGCCTCTGGAGTTTTCTATCGCGACCTCCTTAGCTTCTAGTCTCGACCTATTGTCTCTGGAGTTTTCTGTCGCGACCTCCTCAGCTTTTAGTTGCGACCTGTCGTTTCTTTTCAGATTTATGACGTTCAGGACCCCTGTATGGTCGCGACCTAAGTGTCTACAAGTTGCGACTCGTCGTCAAATATCCTTATTTTCGTACATCTTAGGGACCAATTGGTAATATTTAGAACCACTTTCAAGGTCATTGAAATCTAATTTCTCAATCTGGAGTTTTACTCTTATCGAGTACTGTTTACTGTGTAAATTCCAGATGAGTGACCTGACTTCGAAAAATCATAACTAATTCTAGAAAAATCAGAATGCAGTGGTTCAAATTGCTACATGAAGCTAACTCAATACTATTTCAAGAAAAAATAACTCGTTGACCATTCCTTGTCCAAGTCAACGTCAGTCAAAGTTACAACTTTATTGTTCATCCAGCATTTTTCTCCTGAATCCAGCATTTTGGTCCCAACTTTGATAATTTATATCTCCATGTGTAGACATCAAAATGAGACATTCTATATATCAAATCGAAGCTTGGTATGTCTACTATTTATCATAAACATATCATACATTTATTTAATCATTTACTATTTTTAATTATAGATCAAACATCACTATATCACCACGAGTTACTGTTCATGGTGGCAAATTCCAGCAAGCAACTTTACATACATATGCATACATTAATCACATATCAAACAAACATGCCAAACAATACTTATCATTAAATAATAAATCTTTATACAACAGGGCATGAACAAGATCCTCGTATCTCTATTACATCTTTCCTGCCTGAAATCCGGCAGTATAACTACTATACTTCATCTGTAAAAATAACTGATCTTGTACTGATTCGGTAATTCCCGTGAGAATTACCATTCTACGTAAGTACCCAGGAAAGAATGGATGAACCGACTAGGTCCACTCACTTCCAGACTCCTTAGACAGTACCTACGTACACAGTACTTATCATCTCCTTATGTTCAATCTGAAAATCGGCAGCATAACGGCGTCTTACAGCATTCTCAAAATTCACTTCGATATAACCTCTCTGTAATGGGTTATAAATAGGGGATGAGATTCGGGGGAATCTCAGTAGCAAACGGTACTAAACAATGCATGCATTAAAGTAAATACTTGTGCTTGCTTGTGAAAGTGTAAACATTGTGTAATGTGCATGCTTCCATGTAACATATGAAATACAATTGGCCAAGGTAATCATAGAAACAGAGCTTCAATCATATACACATATGCACACAATTCAACAAAGTCATAGCACAATCAAGCATAACATTCAATACATACAAGTTTAGTTTACTACCTTGGATTTAAGCTCTCTTTCTTATGCTTGCACTTGCTTCCCAAGCTTTTTGGTCAATCATTCCCCAACATCTTCTTAGAGGTTTCAAGGTCCTAATCACATTCATATTCATTACATAATCCATTAGGACCATGAACTCAAACACTACTCAAGACTATCTCTCTTGAACCTTTAACTTGCTTTAACTAACATAACTTTCTTTAATCTTTGCCAATTAACTTGGCCCTTGAATCAATTAATGTCTTGATCTTACCCTACACAATTTTACCTTTTGAATCCATTTATGAACTAAAAATAACCAAATTCCGGCAAGAATACACTGTTCTGTACAGATTTGGAAAAGCATACATAAATCTTCCAAAAATTCTCATTTTGATTCCAATGCTTCCCATACTTTTTCCTCCACTTTTCCCCCACACAAAATCTCATTTTAAGACCATTGGAAGCATCAAAATCATGAAATTCAAATCACTGTTCACGCGAGTGAACAGTACCCGAAAGGAATTTTCAACATTACAACCTTTAATTCCAATGGTTTCCAAGGTTCAAAACCTTTCCAATCCTACACAAAATCATCATATAAACTCAATGGAAGCATTAAATCATTGAAATTCCATCTCTTTCTATCATGAACAGTGCATGAACAGTGCAAACCGAAATGTTCTTCCATGGTAAAGTCAAGAACATCAACTTAATCCAACAACCAACCATGCAACTAGCTTGTTTAAGCTTGTCTAAACTATCTATGACATAAAACTCATGTTCCTCTCACATATACATAGAAATTCCAGCAGCATTTCCCCAATATTTAAGCCTACAAAATCACTTAAACTCAAGCACAAACCATAAGAACAAAAGGTAGAAGCAAGGAGACAACTTACCTTACTTGCTCCTTCAAGACCCTTGCTTTCTTCCACATTCTTTCTCTAGAACTCACTTCTCTTTCTAAAGGAGCTCTTGGGTGTGAAGAATGAATGGAAAGGGGGGGTATTTATAGCAAAAGTCATGTGCCATTTGAAGGCCAAGATCACTTTGGAAACTATTTGATCTAATGGTTAAAGGTTTGATCTTGGAATGTCTTTTCACTTTTCACTCAAGACCTTACCACCATGACATCACTAGCATGGCCTCCCTTGGTACACCTAACCCTTCCTCTTTTTGGGTGCCATTCTTGTGTCCTTGTGGGTCCCACCATGTGCAACACCTAATTCTTACTTTATTCTCTTTTTCTTTCTTTTCAAAAATCCATAAATTATTTATTATTTGGACTTGGGCTCCAAGATAACTTTTGGGCCTTATTGGGCTGGCCTAGGACGAAATATTGGGCCTCTTTTAGGGCCAATAGCTAACTGGTCCAAATCTCAATGTACTTTCCTCATACCGATATCCGTAAATTGCCTTGATCCTAGCATAAATGCTAAACACCTCTTTTAATTGTTATAACATTTTTAGAAATTCATTCTAATATAAAATGAATTCTCTACAAAGTTTCATAATTTTCTGAGACCCAGAAGTCCTGTTAAAAATTACATATGTTTCCTTTAACCCTTTATCGGGGTCCTTTTTCACCGTAAATTTCATAATTAATTCTACAGGACTCCTTTTTGACTTCTGTCAACTCCATACATTCTCATATTAATTATAATAATTTACTATCAAATTTCCTCTGATATCAATCCATTGTGTGAAATGACCAAAATGCCCTCCATTTACTTCTGGTTTCTTAGGGCATCAAAGTGGCATTTTCGTAATTTTGCACTTTGGCTCTTAGACTTTCTTCCTCTTCCAATTAATCCTTTTCTTTACATAAACATGGCCACATATTTTCCTAAATATCTCATATATTTTATTCAATCTGTACATACAACTTAGTACAGAAATTAGGGATGTTACATCGTACCTGGTGCTCTCTTCTAGATTGCAAGAAGTCGATAACTCAGATCGGCTTCCTCTACCGGTATCCACACGAACAACATTCTAATCACGAACGACGTGCTAGCGCCTCTTGTCCCTCTAAGGCTTTCTCAAGAATCTGTCCTCGCCATCTCTATTTTGGCCGTTTCTTATCTGCAAACCTTTTGCACTCTCCTTGCCCCTTTTTTCTCTTATCAAGAACCCTAGCCCTTAATGTGAAATATATAGGATTGCTATCGGTGTTCTTATTGGGCTGAATTCTAGAATTAATCTTATGTTAATTCTAAAATTAATACAATATCATATATTGCATAATTTGATAAGAAACCAATTAAATAAATATGGATTATACTAAATTTGTCTCACAGATTTATTCTCATAAATCAAATTTGAGATATCATATCAATTTAAATTTAAATTCAAAAGTGATAGAGATTTAATTTATCCTTAATTTATCCTTATAAATTAAATCTTGCCAATATCTCTTATATTATATATAATATATATATGCGAATATATATAAAATATATATAACCACCCTAGATTATTCATTGAATCTGGACATGTCTTAGATTCAATGAATCTGGACATCACAGCTCGTGTTGGGCTATTTTGTATGCGACCCTATAGGCCCATATGAAGTTGGCAGTGGGCCAGTTACTATACTGACCCACAAGTTGTAAGCGGTCTCTAGCAAGACATTACTACTACCCAAAACATATGAGGATCGATTAACGATGTTACCTTTCATACAACCACATCACTTCCCTTTTGTCACACGATATTTTGGTCATGGATGAGGCATGGAGAACGTCATTCTCCTGTTCCTAACCGTTACTTTCTCGATACCTGAGTAGTCTGACTATAGAAATGGAACTACCTTTTCATTATAGTATGGCCATACATTTCTCAGACTAACTCATCGAGGGGCCCAGTAATATCTCTCTACGAATGTGAGGGACAAATTCCATCTTGACCATTCACATTCCTCCGCATGAAAAATCACAAAGCCCGAACATAGTCTTTATGATCACTCGGTCAAAAGTGACTTTTGATTAGGTCAAAGCTGAGCGTTTGCCATGTAGGAATTCATGATGATCTTAGGTCAAAGGTATAGTGACATGGTTTGTATATGAGAGAAGCTAATGACTTAACCCATGCAGCTCTCTCACAGCGGGTCAGTCCAACACCCTGTACTCTTACATGTGCTTATGACTTTGATTTATATCTCTATATATCTTTAAAGTCATACTGGTCTTATTTCATCTCTGCTCCCCATAGATAACCGACCAGGGACATTTAGGATAAGATCATAAGTTATCTAAGGATGGTCATCACAGTAAACATGCAAATAATATGATAACATAATTAAGAAATTCATAAATCAACAATATTCATAATATAATGATTGGCCCCTAGGGTACAATCTCTAACAAATATCACATGGGATAATGCCTCCTTCATGCTCTTGGTGCCATGTGGTGGATGTGTGGGTCCCACAAGGACACCTCACATGTCACCTTGTACTTGATTTTTTTTGAATTTCTTTCTTTTAAAAAAACATAAAATATCCTAAATTCAACTGGTGCTCCAAGATAATACCTTGGTCTGTTTGGGCTCCATTGCGATGCCATATTGGGCTTAAATTGGATCCAACCCATTATTTGGCACATATCCCAAGGAATTTCCTATATAGATATTCTTCAATTATCCTAATTTTTAAAATAAATTCTAGATACCTCTTTTAATAGTTATGATATTCTTAGAAATTCATTCTAATATAAAATGAATTTCTTACAAAGTCTCATAATTTTTTGAGACCCAGAAGTCCTGATAAAAACTCTATTTATTTCTTTCAATCCTTTATTGGTGTCTTATTTCACCTTAAATTGTCTAATTAATTCGACAACACTCTGTTTTGACTTCTGTCAGCTTTATAAACTCTTCTATTAATTATAATAATTTACTGTAAAATTTTATTTGATTCTGATGTATGGAAGATATTGTACTAATCTCCAAACTTCAAAAATTAATATCCATTTATCGGGACCTTAAATCAAAATTCTGAGAGATATGCCTAGCCCAATTTTTATTCTCTATTGAGATAAAAATATTTGTGGGCAATTTTGGGCATTTTTTGGCTTAACTTTCTATAATTATCATTTTGTCCCTGAACTCTTGAAAATTGCGCTTTAGTCCCTCAACTTTTCATAATTACACTTAATGGCCCATAACTTGTGTCTACTTCCATTTTGTACCATGGAACTTTTAGGGTTTTTACTTTAGTCCCTTTCTTTTTTAAAATGACCAATATGCCATTTGAACTTTTATTAATTGTAATTTAGCCCCTTTGACTTTACAACTTTATACATTCTCTCTTTCTTTAGCTTAAAACTTATCTAGTTATTATATTTTCTTCTGATTACCATCCCAATCCCTTCATAAAATCTTTCCTTTATCAGTCTTATATAGATAGGGAAAAATTAAGATGTTACATTTCTACCCCCCTTAAAATAAATTTTGTCCTCGAAATTTACTTAGTACCTTAGCTAAACTATCTTGGGTATATCTCCTCTTCATATCCTTTTCTACTTTATGACCAAGGCTTGGGTATCTATCTCTTATCTTCTGTCTTGACATCTGGTGAAGTGCTATCCATATCCTCGATAACTTCATATCTTTCTTGTGCTGCTATGCTCTTTTTTTTTCCTTTGTCACTCAATCAGAGTCAAAATTTGATTCTTTCTATTATCGGTCATCTATCGATCTATTCATACTTATGGATAACTCTTTATACTAAACTTGTGAGTAATGTCCATTTCTTTCATATTGAACTCTCTAAAACTTTACTACATTTTGGGTTTTTGGTTAACTACTTGGAATACTTTTGTTCTATTTATCTCTTATCCCTCTATATATCTGTCTCTTTCCTCTTCTTGGAACTAATGTAAGGAAATACTTTTCATTTAACTATCTCTTTCTTTCTATACAGTTCCTCTATTTAGAACTAATACAAGGGAATACTGGTGTCCCTTATTTTCTCTCTACTGAGAACTTATGCTATTCTCTACTTATGCTTTTCTTTGCTCATGCTATTCTTTCTTTCTGTGCTATTTTGTTTTCTTTCAATGCTAGCTAGCAATACTCTTTATCATTATTCTCTAACATCTTTCTAATATTGTGACTCAACACTATACTTCCCAGTGGGTCACCCATCTCTAGTCTTCTCTGGCCTGAGCACAATTAACTGGAATGTGCTGCAGGGTTAGTGAAACATCCTCCCTTAGACCACTCAGAGTACACTTACGGAAGCAATATTAGCTCGATTATATCTTAACTTAAGCCTAGAAATTTAAAATTTTACTCTTAAGTTCCTTATTCTGAACCTTTATTTTGAGAACTGATTAATCTAATTCTACACATCCAAACAAGGCTTATTATCTATCCATGGAATGCCCCAGATGTGTACCACTAGCTCACCAAATTTCATGGCTAAACTCCTTCGTTTACTAGGTCAAACTGAGGTCAAAACACTGCTACCTCAGGACCTTCGAATTTCTCCCTTAATTCCCCATTCACAAATTGAACATGCGAAACAATATTTATTATTAAATAATAAAATGTCATACACAAAATTCTCATATTTCTATTACATATTTTTCTGCCCGAATTTCGGCAGTATAACCGCTAGGCTTCATCTGTACAAAGAACTGAACCGTACTGATTCGGTAATTCCCTCATGAGAACTACCATTCTACGTAAGTACCCAGGAAAGACTAGATGAACCGGCTAGGTCCACTCACTTCCAGCCTCCTTAGACAGCACAAACGTACACAGTACTTATCATATACTGATGTTCAGTCTTAGTTTCGGCAGCATAACGACGTCTCTCAAAATTCTTAAAATTCACTTCAACATAATCTCCCTGTAATGGGTTAGATATGGGGAATGAGATTCGGGGGAATCTCAGTAGTAATAATCATAACAATATATGTAATGCAGAGTGATAGTGCTTGCTTGTGATTGTGTACAGATAAGTATGCTGCATGCTTCCATACTCAATAACATATGATCATAGCATTGCAGTAGAGCTTCAGACATAACATATAAGACCACAATCCAACCAAACAATAGCACATCCAATTACAAAGCTATTACATAAAAGCTAGGATTAGTTACTACCTCAAAAGCTTAGCAGAACTCTACAATCTCTATACTGCTTCCAGCTCCGTTAGAACTTCCTTTCTTTCTTTCTCCTTCTCTCTCTTCTTTCTCTCTCTTTCTTGCCAAAAACCGTGATGCAAATGAAAGGGGAGGGGGGTATTTATAGTTTCCTTCGATGTCATTTTCGTAATTTTGAAGCCTTATGAACTTGTGGTCCTGGTTTTTCCTGGAATTTCCTATTTTCTTTTATTCCTTTTTACTGCATCATCCAGGACACCACAGCAGCACATTTCTCACATGTCTAAATCCCGGGACACCTCATCAGCTGACTCCGCATTTCCAGATAGTTCCAGAGTCTTGCACCGGAATCAGCGGCTGAGATCGTGCCACGTGTCCTTAACTTTTCTTCTGCCTCTAAGATGACGCCATGTGGCATCTAGAAGGGACCTTTCATGCCTTCCAATGCTATCCAGATAAGTCTCGGACTTTATCTGATCACCTCCTCGGTTATCGTGCCAACCGAGTAGCTTTACTTTATTGAAAAGTCATTAAATCATTATTTTAATGTCACTTTTCCCCCTGAATCACTGGGCCTGCGTTTTTGGGCCTGGAAATATCATCTTGGGTCTCTGATCTAGCCCAAGTACTCTGATGGCATGATTCCCAAGAAACACCCCTTGGCAAATTACCAAAATGCCCTTAGTCTCTCTTTCTTTACTTTATTAGGTCTAGGGGCATTATTATCTTTTCCCATCTTACCAGAGTATTCTTTGACCCTGGTCAACTATCCAGATAACTTCCCTGGACTGTCTAACCTTAGGCAAATGACCAAAATACCCTTTACTCATTCTTCAGCTGTTCTATAACATAGGGGCATTTTCGTCATTTCGCACCTTTTTCCCGGTCACATTTCTAATTCTTTCATATACATAGAGACCTCATATGCATATTTCACAGTTCAGTGAAATGATCAGCATAATTTTCTCTATTTTCTGGAAAAATATGGTACTCATTGGTTACCAGCCCGATCTTTCCCATAATTACGATTTTGCCCCTGCATTCTCTTTCTGGCCCTGTTACTCATCTTCTCATCCTTCATCTTAAGTTCTAGAAATTCTCTTTCAATAACTCATCCCTTAAACTCTTTGGGAGTCATCGTTACTTGAAAGGCTTGACAACCCGCCCATATCAGGTTATCTTGCACAGGAGCCAGCCCATATCAAGCTACCTGCAGAATTCCTAGGCTTAAGACTTAGGATATTCCTCACATTCCTCATTTTGAACCTAGGTGAACTGTCCTGATCTTGTAGGTTAAAGACTTAACTCATCTTTAAATCCTAAAGGACTTAGCTCATCCCTCGGATTCCTACAAAATACAGGTAAGTAATGCGCCCATATCAGATTACTACCCCGGGACTACGGGTTTAGCAGCCTGCCCATATCAGACTACCTCCCAGTTCTCCTAGACCAAAAATCAGGATGTTACAGTTAGGGCTAGGTTACACTTCATATGGTTTCGAGCCCTAGCATATTCTTTCTCATAGAGCTGTGTTCTATCTTTACTCTACCTTAGACCCTTTTCTTTGGGTATCTCTAGCCTTTTAATCTCTTTATCCTTATCTGGAGGATCTATCTGCTCATACTTCACTGTTCTTAAAATATATGGGGTTCTCTCCTCTGTCCCTTAGGCATATTTCTACAAAACTTTGAATATCAGCAATCAGATTTGAACTTGGACTTCATTTTCATTTAAAAGAAACTAAGTTCAGTCTAGTGGCTATCTGGGAAAAAACATTGTAAATACTTCCTCTGATTGAGTTAATCAACATCTTATGTTTTGATGATTATCTTACCAGAAAAACATCAAGTTGTCTTATTCATCTTTCTATGATTCACATTGTGATCAACTGTGATCTCACTCTTCTACGAATCATTTTAGGATCAACTGTGATTTCTTTCTAGAAAAATTACCATCAAACAAAGTTCAAGGGTTGATCACTCCCTTTTTGTTGATAATTCAACCAATAAATTTTTTTAAGAGGTACATCCAGTAGCCCATATTTTCTATCAAGACTTTACTTATTCTCTCTCTTACTCAGGAGTTCCTTCTCATCTTTCTTACTATGGTGTGGCTTACCATCGGCTATTGCCTTGTGCAATCATGGCCTAACCACCTGCCATTGCTTTCTGTTGCTATGGCTATAACATAACTTCTCATTTCAATCTGTGCTCTATCTACTAGAAACCTATATCTAAACTGTGCTTTATCTTAGAGCAGTCTGTATTAGATCTAACTCTTATTTGAGAGTGATATGAACTCATCTAAATTTAGCTCTATCTAAGATCCATCTGTTTTAGATCCAACTCTTATCTGAAGAGTGATCTGAAAGTAATCTCTTTATTGTTGTCTACTTCTCTTATTGTATACCATTTCTTTTGATAGAGTTATATGAAACATCCTCCTTTAAACATCTCAGAGTACACTTATGGAAGTAATCTTGACTTTATTATATCTCTCTTTGCCAAAAATTCTGGTAGAAGATAACTGTACTGATTCGGTAATTCCCCATGAGAACTACCATTCTACGTAAGTACCCAGGAAAGACTGGATGAACCGGCTAGGTCCACTCACTTCCAGCCTCCTTAGACAGCACTTATGTACACAGTACTTTGTATAGTCTACCAGCACAACGGCATTTTCTAGAAAATATCTTTGAATCTTAACCTTAACCTTAACCTCAAAAACATGAATTTTCTATTAATTGTTCCAGAACACATAACCAATCTCTTTGGCCTTTCATACATTCATATACATTATGGGGTTATGCCATAATTATTTGATACATTTATTTCATCATTTACTATTATACCTTTTCATCATGAACATTGTTGCTCAACTTGTCATATAACAACATTACATGCAACAATTCGCACATTTATTACATAATATTCAAATCTTCCAATTCCCAACCTCTCTTCATGCCTCTTTATCTTCTTTACTCATTCGTAAACCTGTGGGTTTGGGATTACATGGATGGGGTGAGATTTCTGGGGAAATCTCAGTAGCAAACGGTACTAAACAATGCATGCATTAAATTAATTACTTGTGCTTGCTTATGAAAGTGTAAACATTGTGTAATGTGCATGCTTCCATGTAACATATGAAATACAATTGGCCAAGGTAATCATAGAAACAGAGCTTCAATCATATACACATATGCACACAATTCAACAAAGTCATAGCACAATCAAGCATAACATTCAATACATACAAGTTTAGGGTAAGTTTACTACCTTGGATTTAAGCTCTCTTTCTTATGCTTGCACTTGCTTCCCAAGCTTTTTGGTCAATCATTCCCCAACATCTTCTTAGAGGTTTCAAGGTCCTAATCACATTCATATTCATTACATAATCCATTAGGACCATGAACTCAAACACTACTCAAGACTATCTCTCTTGAACCTTTAACTTGCTTTAACTAACATAACTTTCTTTAATCTTTGCCAATTAACTTGGCCCTTGAATCAATTGATGTCTTGACCTTACCCTACACAATTTTACCTTTTGAATCCATTTATGAACTAAAAATAACCAAATTCCGGCAAGAATACACTGTTCTGTACAGATTTGGAAAAGCATACATAAATCTTCCAAAAATTCTCATTTTGATTCCAATGCTTCCCATACTTGTTCCTCCACTTTTCCCCCACACAAAATCTCATTTTAAGACCATTGGAAGCATCAAAATCATGAAATTCAAATCACTGTTCACGCGAGTGAACAGTACCCAAAAGAAATTTTTAACATTACAACCTTTAATTCCAATGGTTTCCAAGGTTCAAAACCTTTCCAATCCTACACAAAATCATCATATAAACTCAATGGAAGCATTAAATCATTGAAATTCCATCTCTTTCTATCATGAACAGTGCATGAACAGTGCAAACCGAAATGTTCTTCCATGGTAAAGTCAAGAACATCAACTTAATCCAACAACCAACCATGCAACTAGCTTGTTTAAGCTTGTCTAAACTATCTATGACATAAAACTCATGTTCCTCTCACATATACATAGAAATTCCAGCAGCATTTCCCCAATATTTAAGCCTACAAAATCACTTAAACTCAAGCACAAACCATAAGAACAAAAGGTAGAAGCAAGGAGACAACTTACCTTACTTGCTCCTTCAAGACCCTTGCTTTCTTCCACATTCTTTCTCTAGAACTCACTTCTCTTTCTAAAGGAGCTCTTGGGTGTGAAGAATGAATGGAAAGGGGGGGTATTTATAACAAAAGTCATGTGCCATTTGAAGGCCAAGATCACTTTGGAAACTATTTGATCTAATGGTTAAAGGTTTGATCTTGGAATGTCTTTTCACTTTTCACTCAAGACCTTACCACCATGACATCACTAGCATGGCCTCCCTTGGTACACCTAACCCTTCCTCTTTTTGGGTGCCATTCTTGTGTCCTTGTGGGTCCCACCATGTGCAACACCTAATTCTTACTTTATTCTCTTTTTCTTTCTTTTCAAAAATCCATAAATTATTTATTATTTGGACTTGGGCTCCAAGATAACTTTTGGGCCTTATTGGGCTGGCCTAGGACGAAATATTGGGCCTCTTTTAGGGCCAATAGCTAACTGGTCCAAATCTCAATGTACTTTCCTCATACCGATATCCGTAAATTACCCTGATCCTAGCATAAATGCTAAACACCTCTTTTAATTGTTCTAACATTTTTAGAAATTCATTCTAATATAAAATGAATTCTCTACAAAGTTTCATAATTTTCTGAGACCCAGAAGTCCTGTTAAAAATTACATATGCTTCCTTTAACCCTTTATCGTTGTCATTTTTCACCGTAAATTCCATAATTAATTCTACATGACTCCTTTTTGACTTCTGTCAACTCCATACATTCTCATATTAATTATAATAATTTACTATCAAATTTCCTTTGATATCCATCCATTGTGTGAAATGACCAAAATGCCCTCCATTTACTTCTGGTTTCTTAGGGCATCACAGTGGCATTTTCGTAATTTTGCACTTTGGCTCTTAGACTTTCTTCCTCTTCCAATTAATCCTTTTCTTTACATAAATATGGCCACATATTTTCCTAAACATCTCATATATTTTATTCAATCTGTACATACAACTTAGTACAGAAATTAGGGATGTTACATTTCTCTCCCCCTTAACTTTGATTGAGATTTAGCTGACGAGTTGTTGGCTAACAAATTTTAATTCAAGTAATTAACTCTTCATAATCTGTGGACTATAACATCCCAATTTTTGGTCTAGGAGAACTGGGAAGTAGTCTGATATGGGCAGGCTGCTAAACCCGTAGTCCGAGGGTAGTAATCTGATATGGGCGGATTACTTACCTTTATTTTGTAGGAATCCGAGGGATGAGCTAAGTCTTTCAGGATTTAAAGATGAGTTAAGTCTTTAGCCTACAAGATCGGGACAGTTCACCTAGGTTCAAAATGAGGAATGTGAGGAATATCCTAAGTCTTAAGCCTAGGAATTCTGCAGGTAGCTTGATATGGGCTGGCTCCTGTGTAAGATAACCTGATATGGGCGGGTTGTCGAGCCTTTCAATTAACGATGACTCCTGAAGAGTTTAGCGAATGAGTTATTGAAAGAGAACTTCTAGAACTTAAGATGAAGGATAAGAAGATGAGAATAGATGCCAGAAAGAGAATGCAGGGGCAAAATCGTAATTTTGGGAAAGATCGGGCTGGTAGCCGATGAGTACCATATTTTGCCAAAAAATAGAGAAAATTATGCTGATCATTTCACTGAACTGTAAAATGTGCATATGAGGTCTTTATGTGTATGAAAGAATTAGAAATGTGACCAGGGGTAAAATGGTCATTTTGAAAAAGTGTGCGCGTGAGCGTTTTTTCAGGCCAAAACAGCCCGGTCCGGATAAAATATCTGAAAATACCGGGAGATAGAGAAAAGGATTCCGGGTTGAATGAGGAGTCACGGAATTTTGATTTGAGGTCCCGATTTTTCTGTAAAAATTCCGGAAGATAGGAATTTTCAGTTATAATCGGTGAAGGAAAAGCAGTCCCGATAGAGATGATCGCACTGTGGCCAGGGGGCCGTATACTGTTTCTAAGGCCTTTAGTGACACCAGGGAAGGCCCAGGCCCATTAGATCAGTCCAGTGGTAAAAGGGGCCGGTGTCCGGGAAAAATGTGCGAAATGACGAAAATGCCCCTATGTTATAGAACAGCTGAAGAATGAGTAAAGGGTATTTTGGTCATTTGCCTAAGGTTAGACAGTCTAGGGAAGTTATCTGGATAGTTGACCAGGGTCAAAGAATACTCTGGTAAGATAGGAAAAGACAATAATGCCCCTAGACTCATTAAAGAAAAGAAAAAGGAACCAAGGGCATTTTGGTAATTTGCCAAGGGGTATTTCTTGGGAAGCGTGCCATCAGAGTACTTGGGCTAGATCAGAGACCCAAGATGATATTTCCAGGCCCAAAAACGCAGGCCCAGTGATTCAGGGAAAAAGTGACATTAAAATAATGATTTAATGACTTTTCAATAAAGTAAAGCTACTCGGTTGGCACGATAACCGAGGAGGTGATCAGATAAACTCCGAGACTTATCTGGATAGCATTGGAAGGCGTGAAAGGTCCCTTCTAGATGCCACATGGCGTCATCTTAGAGGCAGAAGAAAAGTTAAGGACACGTGGCACGATCTCAGCCGCTGATTCCGGTGCAAGACTCTGGAACTATCTGGAAATGCTGAGTCAGCTGATGAGGTGTCCCGGGATTTAGACATGTGAGAAATGTGCTGCTGAGGTGTCCTGGATGATGCAGTAAAAAGGAATAAAAGAAAATAGGAAATTCTAGGAAAAACCAGGACCACAAGTTCATAAGGCTTCAAAATTACGAAAATGCCATCGAAGGAAACTATAAATACCCCCCTCCCCATTCATTTGCATCACAGTTTTGGGCAAGAAAGAGAGAGAAAGAAGAGAGAGAAGGAGAAAGAAAGAAGAAAGGAAGTTCTGGCGGAGCTAGAAGCAGTATAGAGATAGTATAGTTCTGCTAAGCTTTTGAGGTAGTAACTAATCCTAGCTTTTATGTAATGGCTTTGTGATTGGATGTGCTATTGTTTGGTTGGATTGTGGTCTTATATGTTATGTCTGAAGCTCTACTGCAATGCTATGATCATATGTTATTGAGTATGGAAGCATGCAGCATACTTATCTGTATATAATCACAAGCAAGCACTATCACACTGCATTACATATATTGTTATGATTACTTACTACTGACATTCCCCCGAATCTCATTCCCCATGTCTAACCCATTACAGGGAGATTATGTTGAAGTGAATTTTAAGAATGTTGAGAGACGCCGTTATGCCGCCGAATGTAAGACTGAACATCATAATATGATAAGTACTGTGTACGTAGTGCTGTCTAAGGAGGCTGGAACTGAGTGGACCTAGCTGGTTCATCCAGTCTTTCTTGGGTACTTACGTAGAATGGTAGTTCTCATGAGGGAATTATCGAATCAGTACGGTTCAGTTCTTTGTACAGATGAAGCCTAGTGGTTATACTGCCGAAATTCGGGCAGAAAAAGATGTAATAGAAATATGAGAATTTTGTGTATGACTTGTTGTAAGACATTTTATTATTTAATAATAAATATTGTTTGGCATGTTCAATTTGTGAATGGGGAATTAAGGGAGAAATTCGCAGGTCCTGAGGTAGCAGTGTTTTGACCTCAGTTTGACCTAGTAAACGAAGGAGTTTGGCCACGAAATTTGGTGAGCCGGTTGTACACATCTGGGGCATTACGTGGATAGGTAATAAGCCTTGTTTGGATGTGTAGAATGAGATTAATCAGTTCTCAAATTAAAGGTTCAGAATAAGGAACTTAAAAGTAGAAATTTTAATTTCTGAGCTTAAGTTAAGATATGATCGAGCTAATATCGCTTCCGTAAGTGTACTCTGAGGGGTCTAAGGGATGATGTTTCATGGACAATGAAGGAAAGGTAATCTCCAAGGGAACACACTTGTATTGTTCTTTCAGATTGACCATCTGTATGAGGATGATAAGCTGTACTAAATCTGAGAGTAGTGCCCATTTCTTCCTGTAAAGCCCTCCAGAAATTTAAAGTAAATCGAGGGTCTCTATCAGACACAATGCTGCTCGGGATACCATGAAGTCTAACTATCTCCTTTATATACAGCTTTGCCAGCTTTTCAAGAGAATCTCTCTTATTGATTGCCAGAAAATGTGCTGACTTTGTCAGTCGATCAATTACTACCCAAACCGCATCATGTCTACTTGGTGTCGAGGGTAGTCCTTCCACAAAGTCCATGGCAATCCCATCCCATTTCCACTCAGGGATTTCTAGAGGCTGTAATGTTCCTGCTGGCTTTTGATGTTCAACTTTCACTTTCTGGCAGGTTAAGCACTTAGACACATAAGTCACGACATCTTTCTTCAATCCAGGCCACCAAAATAACCTTTTAACATCATGGTACATCTTGGTCATACCTGGATGTACAGTATACTGACTTTTATGTGCTTCCTCCAGAATCCTTTCCCTTAATCCCACAACATTAGGGATATAGGGTCTTCCCCGAAACTGTAGTAATCCGTCGGGGGACATCTCAAAATTCCTTGTCTTCCCCTTTTCTAGCTTGTTTTTGAATATTTCCGCGAGCTTATCCTGCTTTTGAGCCTCTTTTATCTCATCTTCTATGCAGGCCTTGACATGAACTCCTCCGAAAGGATTCTCCGTCAGTTGCATTTGATATAGAGGGCTCCAGTCGCGCATATCCTCTATCAGTTCTAATTCCTTGATCATCATGTATGCCACCTGCACCACCTTTCTACTCAGGGCATCATCTACCACATTGGCTTTCCCTAGATGGTATTTGATCTGAAAATCATAATCTTTTAACAATTCCATCCATCGCCGCTGCCTCATATTCAGCTCCTTCTGATCCTATAGATATTTTAGGCTTTTGTGGTCGCAAAACAACTCTATCGTTGCTCCATATAAATAGTACCTCCATATCTTCAGGGCATAAACCACCGTAGCAAGCTCCAGATCATGAGTGGGATAATTCTCTTCATGTGGCTTTAACTGCCGAGAGGCGTAGGCTACTACTCGACCTTGCTGCATCAGCACACATCCCAACCCCTGCTTGCTAGCATCAGTGTAGACTACATAAGTCTGAGTGGGGTCTGGAATAATCAGCACGGGAGTAGTGGTTAATCTCTGCTTCAACTCTTGGAAGCTAGCCTAGCACTTCTCATCCCACTTAAACTGCTGATTCTTTCTGGTCAGCTTGGTAAGTGGTAAGGCAATTCGAGAAAAGTCTTGAATAAATCTTCTGTAGTACCCTGCTAGGCCGAGAAAACTAATCTCCATCACTGTCCTTGGCTGCTCCCAGCTCAAAACTGCTTCAACTTTGCTAGGATCCACAGCTACCTCATCTCGGGATATGACATAACCGAGAAATTTGACTTCTGACAGCCAAAACTCGCATTTACTCATCTTAGCATAGAGCTTCTTCTCTTTAAGGGTATCAAGAACAATCCTCAAATGCCTTTCATGCTCCTCTGGAGATTTGGAGTACACCAGAATATCATCAATAAAGACCACAATGAACCGATCTAGATAAGGCCTGAAGATCCGATTCATGTAGTCCATAAAAATAGCAGGTGCATTGGTTAGCCCAAAAGGCATAACAAGAAACTCAAAATGCCCGTAGCGCGTCCTGAATGCCGTCTTTGGAATATCGTCTGGCTTGACCCTTAGTTGATGGTAGCCAGATCTCAAGTCAATCTTGGAGAATAAGCTCGCTCCTGCCAACTGGTCTAGCAGGTCATCAATTATGGGAAGAGGATACTTATTCTTAAGTGTAAGCTTATTTAATTCCCTGTAGTCAATACATAGCCTTAAACTGCCATCTTTCTTCTTGACAAATAGCACTAGAGCACCCCATGGCGATACACTGGGTTGTATGAAACCCTTTTCCAATAGCTCCTCAATTTGCTTCTTCAATTCCATCATTTCATTAGGAGCCATCCTGTACTGGGCTTTTGATACTGGTCCAGCTCTAGGTATGATATCGATCGTAAATTCCACTACACGCTCTGAAGGCAATCACTGAATCTCCTTTGGAAAGACTTCAGGAAATTCATTGACTACAGGAATCTCCTCGATGCCTTCTTCTACTTCTGTTTGGACAGAAAAGAATACCACATATCCCTGACATCCTTTCCGTAAACATTTTTCTGCCTGAGCCTCCGTCATGAAGTTCAGTTGCACTTCTGAGCTTTGATCAGTGATCTTTGGACCAAGAACCAGGGTCTTGTTTCTGCAGTCCAATATCACATTATTGGAGGATAACCAATTTAGACCGAGTATGACATCAATCTCCCGGAAAGGCATACAGATCAGGTCCAGGGTGGTACTGCAGTGCTAATAACGCACCACACTATTTAGACAGGCATCAGATGTGATCACCTTAGCGTTGGTGGGGGTTTTCACCTGTATATCATAACGCAACTTGCTGATCAGAAGGCCTAGGCATTTAGCACATTCATAAGATATAAAGGAATGACTTGCACCCGAATCAAATAGAGCAGTCACAGCATGATCATTGAGATAAATTGTACCTTGGATCATCTCAGATGATCGCTGCGAGTCCTCTCTAGTGAGTGCAAACACTCGTCCCGCCGTCCTTGGCCTTTGATCAGTTATAGCTTGAGGAAATTCTCTGGAAAAATGTCCGGGCTTTCCGCAGGTGTAACAAACATTCTGGCCCATTAAACATGGTCTATCCCCATGATTTCTTCCACACTTTTCACATACCGGGGCCTTTGAATCCCTGTTGTTGGATCTGCCGCGAAAATTTCCTCTATTTGGCTTTTTGCTCTGCCACGGCCGCTTCCTCTTCTTATAGCTGCTCCCACCTACAGCATCTTGATTTCGACCGGCCTTGTCCGGGGTCTCCTGATCCTTACTCCCGGATCTGGACAGCATTCGATGATTCATGCTATTTTCTACAATTCGACATGCTTCCACAGCCTTATTGAACTGGCTGTATTGTTGCGGAGTTAACTTCTCCTTTAACGTAGAATTCAGCCCTCGAATCATTCTTTCTGTCATCCAGCGTTCATCATCCACTTGGCGTAGGTAAGTTGAATATTGAGATAGCCGGATGAACTTGGCCAAATATTCATCAAAAGCTTCTTTTTCTCCTTGCCTCAGCACAAGGAATTCGGCCTCCCTTTCATCTCTGACAGATTGAGGAAAATATTTCTCATAAAATTGCTCAAGAAACACTTCCCAGGTAACTGGAATGTCTCTTGCTTGGAGAAGTAACTCTGTATTCTTCCACCATCTATCCGCATCCTGTTCCAATTGATAGATGGCCATTTGGCCTTGGTTTCAGTTGGGCAGTCGAGGACCTTAAAGATCTTCTCTAATCTGCTGACCCAATTTTCTGCTACCTATACTTCAAATGTCCCTTCAAATATGGGAGGATTGTGCTTACAAAACTGAACCATCCATTGTTGGATGTTAACTGCCTCCTCCCTCAATTCAACCCGTCTCTGGGGCTGCTCTGCCCGTTGTGGTACTTCTTCAGGTTCTCTACTAGTCGCTCCTGAAAGCTCTGGTGGTCTTAAATTATTTACAACTGCTGGTACTGCTACGGCTATGGCAGCATCTCTTTCCTGCTCATTTCGTGCCTGAGCAGCTCTCATTTCTTCTATCATCTTTTGTTGTTGCTCTAATCGCTCTAAAATTAGCTGATTAAGATTTCCAGCTTCCTGTGGTTCCTCCGCTGGAATCGTTCTTCTTGTTCGAACCATTTTGTTATGTTCTAACATAGAAAGGAATGCGATAAGCAACAATATTTCTCATTTCATTTCAAACATAGCATATAAAGTACATATTACAGTCTTACATATGCTACTGTACTGATCTTTTACACATTGGAAACATTACTCTAATTTTTCTTAAACTTCATTCTAATATATTCTCCTACTAGGTAGATCCAGTCGGATATGGTACAGTATGGTTCTCTATCAAAATACTGGTCCAACTCCGATCTCCAGGTAGGAGTCATCGGCAATACATCATTCATAATTTCTAACCAAAGCCCCATGGTTAACACGGTTGGATCCCAGGCTTGATATATGGCTTTCACCCTTGTGATAAATTCCTGGTAGACCGTATAATCCTGATCTATGTTTCTGATCAGGGTCTGCCTCAACTCGTATAGTTGTCGGGTTAATGCTACCGAGCTCTCAAATTGTTCTCTATTCAAGTTCCTCCCTGGGACCATTCTTACAATTAAACCTACCAAATGTATTTCTACTAGGGTCACTTTGGGCCTACTGGAACCTGGCGCATTACTCTGACCATGTACTTGGCTGGATCCTGAACTGTCTGCTATATTCAAGGGTACCGCACTTATGGGAATGGCAGGAATAGGGCCTTCTGTTATCATCACCTCCTGATCATCAATCGGAAAGTTTGATCCTACCGAAGAACTATCCTCCTCAGAATCACCAGCTACTGAAGGTGTCCAGAGGTCAGAATCATTGCTTACTATCTCTTCTTCTGAACTATCTGAACTTGAGACCTCTGGTCTTAATTCCCATTGGTTTACTGTAGTTTCAGACCCACATCTATTTCTAGCCATCCTGCAATCACTAACTTAGTGTCAATTATGACAGCTTTATCATGGTATATCTATCTACAAATCATCTACTCAGAGCATTTCCTAAGCCAGAATCCTTTGTTCTGATACCAAAATGTCACATCCTTATTTTTATACATCTTAGGGACCATTCAGTAACACTTAGAACCACTTTCTGAGTCATTGAAGTCTAAACTCTTAATCTGGAATTTTATTCATATCGGGTACTGTTCATTGTGGCAAATTCCAGATAAGTGACCTGAATTTGAAAATTCATAACTAATTCTACAAAAATCTAAATGAAGTGGTTCAAATTGATACATGAATATAACTTAAGTATATTTCAGGGAAAAATCATTGGTTAATCAATCCTTGACAAGTTCAACGTGGGTCAACGTTTCAATCTTACTGTTCATCCAATGACTTTCTCCTGAAACCAGCATTCTGGTCCCAACTTTAACAATTTATATATTTTCGTGTATACATCCAAATGAGGCACTATATATATCAAATTAAATCTTAGTATGTCTACTTTTTACCCTAAAAATTTTGTACATTAATTCAGTCATTTGCTATTTTTAATGTTTTATCAAATATGAATAGGTCCTCATGAATTACTGTTCACTGAGCCTATTTTCATCATTTAGTCTTTATATACACATGTATACAACCAACACATATCAGTTATATAGGCCAGATAACAATTAATATTAAATAATCAACTGTTATATATTAGTGCATGATTAACATTCTCCTATTTCTGTTACACTTTCCGTTGTCTAAAATTCCGACAGCATAACTGCTACATTCTGTCTATAGAAAGTAACCGATCTTGTACCGATTCGGTAATTCCCGTAGGAGCTACCATTCTACGTAAGTACCCAGGAAAGACTGGATGAACCTGCTAGGTCCACTCACTTCCAGCCTCCTTAGACAGCACCTACGTACACAGTACGTATCAGTTCCTTTCTTTGTCCCGTCTTCGTTGCCAGAATTTTGGCAGCCTACCGGCGTCTCTTAAGATTTCCAAATTTTATTTTGACAAAACCTCCCCTGTAATGTTATATTTGGGAATGAGATTCAAAAGAATCCCAATAGCAATAATCATAACAATATATGTAATGCAGAGTGACGGTGCTTGCTTGTGATTGTGTACAGATAAGTATGCTGCATGCTTCCATATTCAATAACATATGATCATAGTATTGGAATAGAGCTTCAAGCATAACATATAAGACAAAAATCCAACCAAACAAAAGCACAATAAATCACAAAGACATTACATAAGAGCTAGGATTAGTTGCTACCTCAAAAGTAGAGATTCAGAACTTCTCTACTACTTCCAACTTCACCAGAACTTCCTTACTTCTTTCTTTCTCTCACTTTCTCTCTCAAGAACTTCTTTCTTCCTCTCTTTCTTACTTGTGCCGAAATGAGGAGCTAGGGGGGGTATTTATAGTGTTGAGCAATGGCAATCTTGTAATTTTGAAGACTTGTGATCCTGTGGTCCTGGTTTTTCCTGGAATTTCCTATTTTCTTTTATTCCTTTTACTGCATCATGCATGACATCACCCAATGCCAACTCATGGGATACCTCACCACCCACATTCTTCATGTGATGAAATTGAGAGGGAGCTAGAGCCTTCTGGAAGCTTTCCGGTCCAACCCGGTACCGTCCCGGTCCATCTCCTCGAAAAACGTGCTGTTTTCTGAATCTGATTTTTCTGAAAGGCCTTTTTATGTCTACTGACCTCACATTTAGTATCTAGACCATTTATATCATTAAATTTTTAATACTGGGTCTAGACTCAGTTACAGATCCCCTGTGAAATGACCAAATTGCCCTTGGTGCCCTTTCTTGTCCTATTTTAACCCTAAGGGCAAAATCATCATTTCACACCTTTCTGGACCTGGTCATAGCATATACTGGCTCTAGTCAACCTTATTTAGATATCTCTTAGCCTCTGGGCCTGTCTAGAATGACCAGAATGCCCTCCATTCATCTGCTAGCCTTTAGTACAACACAGGGGCATTTTTGTAATTTTGCACTTTTCCGGGGTTCTGCTGGACACTGGCCCACCTATCAGTCGAAGAGTCTTATTGGGCCTCTAATGGCACCATTTTTGGGCTTCCTGGGTCCATTACCTATATGGCACGTATTAGGGCTGTGCAAAATGCCCGTGGCCCGGTTCGCCCCCCGGGCCCGGCCAAAAAATGCCCTGCCCAGCCCGTTTAAAAATACTCAAAAAAAAATGGGCATTTTTGGGCAGGGCTAATAGTCGGGCTGGGCTGGGCATCGGGCAGGGGTGGCTGCCCTGCCCGTTTAGCCTGGCCCAGTTATTACAATATTACACATCAGCTTCACTTATATTCACTCATTCAGACTTCTTCAAGCATTGCACGAAAGAGGGCTTCGGTTAGGGTTCCCTGTTCTCTCCTTTCGGCTATCAATTCTCTCCCTGAGCTCACAAATCGTGATCACCGATTCGCCATATCTCCAGAGTCCAGACTGCAGTAACGATTTCACTTCTGCAGTTCCGCGGTCCGCCTTCCAGTTCAGCACTTTAGCAAGACTTAAGCTCTGTCAAAGCCTTCTCTCTTGATCACCATATCTGCACAAATCATTCAAAGGAAGGAGAGCTCAGTTCAACACATTTCCTTCTAATCGCGGAGTGCTTTTTCAGGTACTATATCGGTATATCCCTCCTCAATCTTGATAATGGGCCACCGATTACTACGAGCTGGTTTCTGATTTGTATTTTGGATTCCCTGCAACTCGTAAAATAAGATCACTTATTATTTTGGATTCTGATTCTACGATGTTTTGGCTGGAAACTTGAGGCTGAAAAATCTGGACTATCATGGAAGTGTTGTTCTGTGTATGTGTGAGGAATGGACTTCTTGATTTGTCAAGTTTCCGGCTTGAATTGATAACATGGGAACATTATTTAAAATTGCTGATGTTTCTGCACACTTGCTGATTCTATATGTTTCTACACACGTATCCATGTTTCTGCACATTATTTAACATTTTAGTGCAACATCTTCATGCATCCATGTATTTGCACAAATTCTGTATGTTTCTGCACGTATCCATGTTTTTTCATGATTCTGTATGTTTTGGTTCTGAAGGGGCTGCGTAGTGCATACATCCATGCTTCTGTACCATTTCATATAATGAGGGCTTTGTTGTTGTTGCTACTGCTACCCTTGCTGTGAGTTTAATGGCTGGTTTCTCTGTTTTCTGTTTGGTTGTTGCGCATAAAGTTCAATCTCTGCTTATTATTAATGTGAAAAAGATAGTGTTATCTTATTAAGGAAGAGATTATTGGCTTGTTGTTTTAATTTAGTTCGTGTTAATTTCGTATTCTGATGAGATGGGAAATAATTCGAGAGTGATGTTACAGATATGTTGCTTTTTTGAAATAAATAGAATCCAAATGACTTAACTTAAATCTGGACTGTCTAAATTAAATTTAAACGGTCTAGATTTCTTCATAACAATAAGCATGAGGTTCTCATATAAATTGTACAATGAGTTATAAATTCCTCAAATTAGGATCCTTGTACAGTTTCCTTTCCTCTCCTTTTTAGTTTAGTTTTCTTTCTATTTATTTGTTTTGATGAGTACAGATGGCAAGTTGAATAATGCACTTCAAACTTAGGCCTCCAATAAATAAATGCATTCTTTGCTCAATCATATGTTTGGAATCATTACGGTTGCTTAAGTCAGAGCCACATGTGAATCATATACGTACACGTATGTTTGACTTTGACTATCTATTTATTCTCTCAATTAACTGAAAAGATACCCTCTAACCTTGTTTGATCTTATCCAAGTTTTACATGTGCTTCATCTCTGCGGCAAAGAATCTTAAATTGACTCTCTTCTATTTTTATATCATGGTGGTCCTCATAAATGTCATAACCTAAAGAGATGCATGATACCTGGAATTGACATATTATTGTTCCTTTCCTTACCTGTTAGAGTACACCCTTCATGTTAACATATGTTATTCTGTATTTTAATATTTTAATAGTTAATTTCAGGTTAAATGGATGATCAAGCTTCTAATGTTTCGCCATTGTCTCTTGAAGATACTTCAACCTCTTTTAAAAATTCTAATGCATCACCAAGTGAAGGTCTTAATACTCTTACACCTCCTCTTCCTCCTCCTCCTCCTCCACCTACCTCTCAATCTCTCCTCCCCCATCCCCACCCTCCTACTTCTCATGCTCCTACTCCCACAACCCAAACACAAACAGAATTTGTCACACAAGAAACAAATGTCGAAGCTAGGGGTACAAAGAGAAAGGAAAGAGAATCCAAGCACACATCAGAGGTGTGGGATCACTTTGTTAGATTGCCATTGGAAGAAACTAATGGGGAGCACTTAGCAGCTTGCAAGCATTGCCATATGACTTATAAGGCTGATCCAAATCGCCATGGGACACATTCTTTGTTAAGGCATATCCCAAAATGTAAACAAAACCCAAACAAGGCCACTACAGATAGAAGACAATCTATGTTAACTCTCTTATCTGAAGGGTCGAGTGGTCAAGGAAGATCGGTGACGGCACATCTATATAATGAGAAGCGATGTAGAAGAGCTTTAGTTGAATTCATTATATCGGATGAACAACCATTCAGAATTGTTGAGAAGCCTGCATTTAAAAAATTGCTGAATGAGTTTGAGCCCCGCTTTCCAATCCCTTCAAGAACAACAATTGGAAGGGATGTGTGGCAGTTATATCTTGGAGAAGTTAAATTATTGAAGAAATTCTTACAGCAAAGTGCTAAGCGTGTTTGCCTTACCACAGACTGTTGGACATCATGCCAAAATTTCAATTATATGTGTTTGACAGCACATTTTATTGATGAGGATTGGAAGCTTCACAAGAGGATCTTGAATTTTGTTATGATTGAAAATCATAGAGGTGATACTATAGGGAAGACCATTGAACAATGCTTGTTGCAGTGGGGGATTGAAAATATCTTTACCATAACTATGGATAATGCCTCGGCTAATGACATAGCTTTGGTATATTTGAAGAGGCGTTTAAGGAGTTGGAAAGGGTTACTTTGTGATGGGGATTATATACAATTAAGGTGTTGTGCCCATGTTCTTAATTTGGTGGTTAATGAAGGTATCAAAGAGATGAAGGATAGCTTTGAAGCCATTCGAAGTGCTGTTAGATATGTTCGTTCTTCTCCTTCACGCTTCTTGAAATTCAAAACTTGGGCTGAAGCTGAAAAAATAGACACTAAAAGCCTTGTTTGCCTTGATGTGAACACTCGATGGAACTCTACATACTTGATGTTGGAAGCTGCGATAAAGTTTCAAAAAGTGTTTGACCGGATGCTTGATGAAGACAATGACTACATTTCCCACTTCAACTCAAGCACTTCAAGCTCTAGGCGTGGTGCTAGGCATGGCCAAGATGACTTCTCTGGTCCGATTAGTGATGATTGGGATAATGCCAAGATCTTCATCAAATTCTTGAAGGTATTTTATGACATTACATTGAAATTTTCAAGCTCTCTTTCTGTAACATCAAATGAATGTTTCCACCAGATTGCACGTGTCCAGAAAATGTTGCAAAAGAATATTATGAACAGAGCTAACAATTTTTTGGGAGATATGAGCATCAGTATGCAGGCAAAATATGACAAGTATTGGGGTCAAGCAGATAATATGAATCCGTTACTATTTATGGCTGTAATTTTGGATCCTCGTTATAAACTAGCATATGTCAATCATATGTTTGACGTCCTTTACATTGACCCTGAAGTATGTTCACTTATGAAGGAGAGGGTCAAAGATTGTTTGTATCGATTGTTTGATGAGTACTCTACAAGGGTTTCTTCTGAATTGGGGATTCTTTCAACAGGTACAACAAGTGCAACTTCATTGCCATCTTTTGATGATGATGATGATGATGATGATGATGATCCTGGTCATAAGTGGTTAAAATCCATGAAAATAAGAACTTCAACTGATCCTCAAACTGAGTTAGATAGATATATTGTAACTGACTCAAGAGATGAAATCCCTTCTGCATCTGAGTTTGACATACTGTTATGGTGGAAAGCTAATTCTCAAAAATATAAAATTCTCTCCCATGTGGCACGAGATGTATTGGCTTTTCCGGTTTCTACAGTTGCTTCTGAGTCTTCCTTTAGCACTGGGGGACGTATAGTTGATCATTATAGGAGCTCTTTGTCTTATAAAATGACAGAAGCACTGATTTGTAGCCAAAATTGGCTACAAGCTGGCTAATCTATCAATGATTTAGCTGATAAGCTTCGAGAGTTCGATAATTTTGATGAAACGGAAAATGTCATTCAACTTGCAGGTAATTTTTTATTTTGAAACTCATAAATTGTATTATATATTTTACTTTATAATATGTAACATAGTTTTCCTTTCTTTTTCTCTAGATGCTATGCTTGGAAGGGAGAATATGATGACTGCTGATGACTGAAGATCATTTTAATTGCAATGTATTTCAAAATTTTAATTATTATCTTGTTGTCGCCTTGTTTTTAGTTGATTATAAATACTTTTCAAATCTTTAAGACATAAATATGGTATTATTTTATAAGTTCATAATTGCAGATTTTTTTTCACAATATGAGCATGGCATCAAAACTTGGGCATGCCCAGCCCGCCCATGCCCAGCCCAAAATAGTTAGGGCTTTTACCGGGCAGGGCCGGGCATCGGGCTGTAAAATGCAGCCCATGATTTTTTCGGGCAGGGCACCGGGCAGGGGGCTGCCCTGCCCAGCCCTGCCCATGCACACCCCTAGCACGTATTACGAGGAATCTTCCTCTGCACCAGTTCACCGAATATTTTAATTATTATTTACCGATTATACACCTTTCCGGACACCGGCTCCTTTTCCCAGATACAGTGCCCTATTGTGTTCAGGCATCCCTGTGGGTTATAACAGCCATCTGACTGAAGTCAGCCGATCGCATTCAGCCCCTTTAAAAATACCGATAAATCTCCTACCCGGATCCCCGGAGGCCTCATACTCCCGTATGGATTTTGCTAATTTGTGAATAACTTTTTCTACAGACCTCCTATCGGTATTCTGTCCGTTTCTTGTCATCCGCCCCATAAGGGTGCATCATCTTGTAATTTCTCACTTATATCTGCAATCTAGGGTATCCGGTATAAATTTTTATAACTTTCGGACGATCAGTCCATTTTCGTCTATCTGGAGTCTTCAAAAATTCCAGTATTAGGCTGTATTTCCCAGCGTCACTTGCCCTATTTTCTGGTAAAATCTGGGACTGAAATGCCACCGGTCAGTCCAAACCACTTCTGGCCTAATTTTCTTTAATTATACTTTAGCCCCAGGGAACTTTTTCTTCTTTGCACTTAAGTCCCTTTATTTGGCTAGAATTACACTTTAAGACCCCACATTTTTGTCTACCTTTCTTTCCTAACCTTAAACTTTCCATATTTGCATTTAAGTCCTTTCATTTCTTTTCTTTTGCAATTTAATCATTTTCTTTACATAAAGGACCACATCTTTTTCCTGAAACAGAACTCATATATTCCATTTAATCTGTACATGGAAATCAGTACAGAAATTAAGTATATTACAAAAGACGTGATGGTTAATAGATAAAGAGCTAAATATTCCCTGAGCAGAGGGATTCCATCACGGAGAAGTAATAGACCTAGGGGAGAATACCCTAGAGAACAGAGGTAATAGTAAAAGATGATGAATGGATCCATGCGACTCAAGTTCGCTAGGATAAAAAGAAAAACCAATAAGGAACCATAGTCCGGTCAAGAGTAGACTAGGACTGATGGATAGATAGAAGAAGTTAAGAGATAGTAAAGAGGTAGCTACAGTTTAAAAGATAAAGTGACTCCCCAATTCCCTATATAAGATAAAGTAATGAAGGGTTGAGTCTATACCCTAATAAGAGGGTAGCGTGGCAGCCTAAGTGAAATAGATGGATGTTTTAGGATGAATGATCAGGATATGATAGGCAAAATGATAAAGGAAATATGTTTTGAGGCTTACTTGATTATTATGATGTCTGATGGATGGTTGAGCAAAATATGATGAGGATATGGCTTATGTTGCCATAAGATATGATAGTTGCATCTCCTTGCAGTTGTCATATGATGACATGCATGTTAGAATATGCTATGATGAATGGATACTCCCCTTTTTTAGTGCATGTAGGGTAGAGTATATATGAGTACATATATGAGATGAGAAAGCTATGAGAAAGTATGTTGCTCCCATACCATATGATATGAGGATGATATGAATGTATTGAGGATGATAGATAGTCTCAGTTTATGGGACGATAAGTTATGATATGATATTCAGATATGAATTATGATTGAGGTTACTCAGGTATTTCTATAGACTTGTGAATACAGTACTCAGGGCCATTTCTATTGAACGGAATGGTATACAGATAACGGTAAAGGGATTGTTTCTAGATCACTCTTCAGATAAGAGTTGGATTTGAAACAGGTGGCTCTCAGATAGAGCTAGATTCGGATGAGTACAGATCACTCTTCAGGTAAGAGTTGGATCTGGTACAGATTGCTCATAGTTAGAGCATAGTTTGAATGGCTCGCAGTTAGAGCACAGATTGAAATAAGCTGTGATAAGGCCATAGCAATAGAATGCAATGGCGGGTGGTTATGAAACATCCTTCCTTAGACTCCTCAAAGTACACTTGCGGAAGCAATATTAGCTTGATTATACCTTAACTTAAGCCCAGAAAGTCAAAATTTTACTCTTAAGTTTCTTATTTTGGACCTTTAATTTGAAAATTAATTTATCTCGTTCTACACATCCAAATGAGGCTTATTACCTATCCACGTAATGCCCCAGATGAGTACAACTGGCCTGCCAAATTTCATAGCCAAACTCCTTCATTTACTAGGTCAAACTGAGGTCAAAACACTGCTACCTCAGGACCTGCGAATTTCTCCCTTAATTCCCCATTCACAAATTGAACATGCCAAACAATATTTATTATTGAATAACAAAACGTCATACAACAAGGCATACACCAAATTCTCATATTTCTATTACATCTTTTCCTGCCCGAATTTCGGCAGCATAACCACTAGGCTTCATCTGTACAAAGAACTGAACTGTACTGATTCGGTAATTCCCTCATGAAAATTACCATTCTACGTAGTACCCAGGAAAGACTGGATGAACCGGCTAGGTCCACTCACTTCCAGCCTCCTTAGACAGCACTACGTACACAGTACTTATCATATTTTGATGTTCAGTCTTAAATTTGGCAGCATAACGGCGTCTCTCAAAATTCTTAAAATCCACTTCAACATAATCTCCCTATAATGGGTTAGATATGGGGAATGAGATTCGGGGGAATCTCAGTAGTAATAATCATAACAATATATGTAATGCAGAGTGACGGTGCTTGCTTGTGATTGTGTACAGATAAGTATGCTGCGTGCTTCCATATTCAATCACATATGATCATAACATTGTAATAGAGCTTCAAGCATAACATATAAGACAACAATCCAACCAAACAATAGCACAACAAATCACAAAGCCATTACATAAAAGCTAGGATTAGTTACTACCTCAAAAGCAGAACTTCAGAACTTCTCTACTGCTTCCAACTTCACCAGAACTTCCTTTCTTCTTTCTTTCTCTCACTTTCTCTCTCAAGAAATTCCTTCTCTCTCTAATCTTGCTCTTGGACGTGCATAATGAAGGCAAGGGGGGTATTTATAGTTTCCTTCAATGGCATTTCCGTAATTTTGAAGCCATCTGATCCTGTGGTCCTGGTTTTTCCAGAATTTCCTATTTTCTTT
Source organism: Leucaena leucocephala (assembly GCA_037074615.1). NCBI lineage: Eukaryota > Viridiplantae > Streptophyta > Magnoliopsida > Fabales > Fabaceae > Leucaena > Leucaena leucocephala. Next base: position 19,404,772 of record CM073532.1, on the reverse strand, counting down.
TATTCCTTTTGCTGCATCATGCATGACATCATCTCCATGCCACCTCATGGGACACCTCATATGTCACATGGCGAAATTGCAAGCTTCTTGGACACCTCATCAGCTGACTCAGCAGTTCCAGTCCAATCCAGTACCGGTCCGGTCCAATTTCCCACAAACTGGACTCACCGGCTAAGATTGTGCCACGTGTCCTTGGCTTTTCTTTTGCCTCTAAGATGACGCCATGTGGCATCTGGAAGGGACCTTTCATGCCTTCCAATGCTATCCAGAAAAGTTCAAGACTTTATCTGATCACCTCCTCGGTTATCGTGCCGACCGAGTAACTTTACTTTATTGAAACAGCATTAAAATAGTATTTTAATGCCACTTTTTCCCACATACTTCATGGGCTACGTTTTTGGGCTCTGGGAATGTTGTCTTCGATCCTGATCAAGCTCAAATACTCTGATAGCTCGATTCCCAAGAAACATCCCTTGGCAAATTACCAAAATACCCTTGGGTGCCCTTTCTTGTACTATCTTAACCCTAAGGGTAAAATCATCATTTCACACCCTTCTGTACTCTGTCAGGGTATATACTGACTCTAAGTAACTTTATCTGTATGTGCCTTGGCTCCTGGGCCTGTCCAGAATGACCAAAATGCCCTCATACATCTACTACCCCTTTAATACAACACAGGGGCATTTTCGTAATTTCGCACTTTTTGGGGTTCTGTCGGACACTGGCCCACCTATCAGTCCAAGGGTCTTACTGGGCCTTTGTTGGCACCATTATTGGGCCTCTCAGGGTCCATTACCTTCATGGCACATATTACGAGGAATCCTCCCTTGTCAATGATTATTGAATATTTTATCTATTATTCACCGTTTATACACATACCCGGACACCGGCTCCTTCTATCAGATACACTGGCCTGCGGTGTTCAGGCATCCCTTTGAGTCATAACAGTCATCTGACTGAGGTCATCCGAACTCATTCAGTCCCTTTTTGAATACCGATAAATTTCCCTATCGTATACCCGGAGGCCTCACACTCCCGTCTGGATTTTCTGATTTTTGAATAACTTTGTCTACAGGCCTCCTATCGGTATTCTGTCAGATTCCTGACATCCGCCCCATAAGGACGCATCATCCTGTATTTTCTCACCTAGATCTGAAATCTAGGATATCCGGTATGAATTTTTATAACTTTTAGATGATCAGTCCATTTCTGGCTATCTGGAGTCTTCAAAAATTCCTGTATCAAGCCAGATTACCGAGCGTCGCTTGCTCTCTCTACCGGTGAAATCTAGAACTGAAATGCTTTCGGACAGTCCAAACCACTTCCGGCCTGACTTTCTTTAATTATACTTTAGCCCCAAGGAACTTTTCTTCTTTTCAATTAAGTCCCTTTTTATTTGGCTAAAATTATACTTAAGGACCCCACCTTTTTGTCTACTTTTCCTTTTTGGCTTTATACTTTCCATAATTGCACTTAAGCCCCTTCATTTTCTTTCTTTTGCAATTTAATCCCTTTCTCTGCACAAATGACCATTGTATCCCTAGGGACTTTCACTATTTACATATAAGTCCCCGGACTTTCGTTTATTTGCAGAATTTCCTAGGCTTAAGACTTAGGATATTCTTCACCTTCCTCATTTTGAACCTAGGTGAACTGTCCTGATTCTGTAGGTTAAAGACTTAACTCATCTTTAAATCCTGAAGGACTTATCTCATCCCTCGGATTCCTACAAAATACAGGTAAGTGATCAGCCAATATCAGATTACTACCCTAGGACTACGGGTTTAGCAGCCTGCCCATATCAGACTACTTCCCAGTTCTCCTAGACCAAAAATCAGGATGTTACAGGTTAGACCATAGCCAATGGTAAATCACAGTAAAGTAAGAGAGATGAGAAGGAACTCCTTAGTAAGAGAGAAAATAAGTAAAGTCTAGAGAAATAATATGAGGCTATAAAATTTTTTAAAATTTCTATTTATTGAGTTATCAACAGGTAGAAGCAGTTAACCTTATAACTTAGTCTGTTGGTTTAAGATCTTCGGGAGATATACAGTACAATAGAATCGCAGATAGATTCTGGTGGGTCACAGATAGATCCTAGCATGGTTCCAGGGTCACAGTTAGATCCTAAGAGCTTCAGAGTCACAGTTAGATTCTGAAGAGGCTAACGGTTGATCGCAGTTAGATCCCGAGGTCGCAGTTAGACCTAGCCTAAGGGAAGTAATGAGCCATGAAGATATGAGTACAATGTAGCATCTCTTTAGGAAGATGAATGCCAAAGACGAAGTTAAGGTGAGGAAGCCTCACCAGTTGATAAACTCACCCAGAGAAATTATTTTACAATGGTTTTCCTCAGATAGCCTCTATTATAGGCAGACTGAACTTAGTTTTTCCTTAACAAAGACGGAGTCCAAGTCCAAATCTGAGTACTAATATTCAAAGTTTTGTAGAAGTATGCATGAGAAGCAGAAAAGAGAATTCCCTGTGAATAGAGAATAGAAAAGCATTGGCTAAGAGCACTCTGGGAGGTAGCTCAAGTTGTGAAGCCAATAGCAAGAGAAAGAGGCAATAGTTCAGACAGGGAACTGATCAAAGTAATAATCAGGTTGGAGAGCAGAGATGTCAATGTGGTGAGAAAGGCCACTTTGCAAGAGGTTTCCCTAAGAATGCTGACATCCCTAGGAAAGGTATTTGCTCTTACCCCAGACGGAGTCTCCAATATTCCCTGAGGTCGACCCTAAGAATGGTTAAGAAGAACCATAGCGGTAAGGGCGACTGAGCTATAAGGAACTATAGGCCTAGGTAATGATATGGATAATGAAGAGTTCTTTTCTGATCTAAAGAAAGTGGTAATAAAAGGCCAGAGAGACCTAGGAAAGTGGGTCTAAGGCAAAGTAAAGATAGAACGTAGTTCTATGAAAGAATACTAGGGCCTAGAGCTATACGAAGAGAGACTTAACCCTAACCCAGAAGTACGAAAGGTGCTAAGGCAAGCATAGCCTAACGATAGATAAGCCCTGAGAAGGGATAAGAAAAAGTGCAAATGCCACAAAGGTTTGGCATAGATGCATGAAGTTATGGGAACAGTTAAGAAAAGTCAGAGAATTTATCTGGGTTATGATCTCGTATCAGGAGAAAGAAAGTCAGAAGAACAATATCTCTCCTGAGAAATTAGCAAAGTGTAAGAGGGGTGATGTAGACCCTAGAATACATCAAAATTCTGAGGGATAAGATATGAAAGAAATGGACACTACTCATAAGTTCAATGGGTTGTCCATAAGTATAAGAGGATTAATGCCCCAAGCCTTAGTCATAAACCAGGAAAGGATATACAGAGGAGATATATCCAGGATAGTTGATTAAGGTACTAAGTAAATTTCGAGGATAAAATTTATTTTTAAGGGGGTAGAAATGTAACACCCCAATTTTCAGGCCGGAGACTTAGTACGTAGCCTGAAATAGATATATCCCTTTGAGCAGAAGTCCCAAAAATATACAGAGGGTTTTCAGGGACTAAACTATAAATAAGTGAAAGTCCAGGGACTTATATGTAAATAGTGGAAGTCCCTAGGGATATGATGGCCATTTATGCAAAGAAAGGGATTAAATTATAAAAGAAAGAAAATGAACGGACTTAAGTGCAAATATGAAAAGTATAAGGTTAAAAAGGAAAAGTAGACAAAAAGGTGGGGTCCTTAAGTGTAATTTTAGCCAAATAAAAGGGACTTAATTGAAAAGAAGAAAAGTTCCTTGGGGCTAAAGTATAATTAAAGAAAGTCAGGCCATAAGAGGTTTAGACTGTCTGAAAGCATTTCAGTCCCAGATTTCACCAGTAGATAGAGCAAGTGATGCTCGGTAATCTGGCTTAATACCAGAATTTTTCAAGACTCCAGATAGCCAGAATTGATCTGATAGTCTAAAAGTTATAAAAATTCCTACCGGATATCCTAGATTTCAGATATAAGTGAGAAAATACAGGATGATGCGTCCTGATGGGACGGATGTCAGGAAACTGACAGAATACCGATAGGAGGTCTGTAGAAAAAGTTATTCACAAATTAGAAAATTCAGACGGGAGTGTGAGGCCTCCGGGTATCCGATAGGGAGATTTATCGGTATTTAAAAAGGGACTGAATGAGTTGGGATGACCTCAGTCAGATGACCGTTATAACCCACAGGGATACCTAAACACAGTAGGCCAGTGTATCTGGTAAAAGGACCCGGTGTCCGGGAATGTGTGTTAACGGTGTATAATAGTTAAAATATTCGATGAACTGTGCCGTGGAAAGATTTTTCGTAATGCGTACCATAAAGGTAATGGACCCTGAAAGGCCCAATAATGGCGCCGTCAAAGGCCCAATAAGACACTTGGACTGATAGGTGGGCCAGTGTCCGGTAGAACCCCGAAAAAGTGTGAAATTACGAAAATGCCCCTGTGTTGTACTAAAGGGGTAATAGATGTATGAAGGGCATTTTGGTCATTCTGGATAGGCCCAGAAGCCAAGGTACATACAGATAAAGTTACTTAGAGTCAGCATATACCCTGACAGGGTACAGAAGGGTGTAAAATGATGATTTTACCTTTAGGGTTAAGATAGTGCAAGAAAGGGCACCCAAGGGTATTTTGGTAATTTGTCAAGGGATGTTTCTTGGGAATCGAGCCATCAGAGTACTTGAGCTTGATCAGGATCCAAGATAACATTCCCAGAGCCCAAAAACGTAGGCCCAGTGATATGTGGGAAAAAGTGGCATTAAAATACTATTTTAATGTTGTTTCAATAAAGTAAAGTTACTCGGTCGGCACGATAACCGAGGAGGTGATCAGATAAAGTCTTGGACTTATCTGGATAGCATTGGATGGCGTGACAGGTGCCAGTAAGATGCCACATGGCGCCAACATAGAGAAGAAAGAAAAAGTTAAGGACATGTGGCATAATCTTAGCCGGTGGGTCCAGTTTGTGGAAAATCGGACCGGACCGGTACTGGATTGGACTGGAACTGCTGAGTCAGCTGATGAAGTGACCCAGAAGCTTGCAATTTTGCCATGTGACATATGAAGTGTCCCATAAGGTGGCCTTGAGATGATGTCATGCTTGATGTTGTAAAAGGAATAAAGAAAAATAGGAAATTTCGAAAAAACCAGGACCATATGGCTTCAAAATTACAAGAATGCCATTGAAGGAAACTATAAATACCCCCCTCCCCATTCATTTGCATCACGGTTTTGGCAAGAAAAGAGAGAGAAGGAAGTGCTAGAGAGAGAAAGTGAGAGAAAGAAAGAAAGAAAGGAAGTTCTGGCGGAGCTGGAAGCAGAATAGAGATAATAGAGTTCTGCTAAGCCTTTGAGGTAGTAACTAATCCTAGCTTTTATGTAATGGCTTTGTGATTTGTTGTGCTATTGTTTGGTTGGATTGTTGTCTTATATGTTATGCCTGAAGCTCTACTGCAATGCTATGATCATATGTTATTGAGTATGGAAGCACGCGGCATACTTATCTGTACATAATCACAAGCAAGGACTGTCACTCTGCATTACATATATTGTTATGATTGTTACTACTGAGATTCCCCCGAATCTCATCCCAATAAGTAAACCATTACAGGGGAGGTTATGTCAAAATGAATTTTGGGAATTTTAAGAGACGCCGTTATGCTGCCAAAATTATGACAAGGTAAAGAGAGGAGCTGATACGTACTGTGTACGTAGGTACTGTCTAAGGAGGCTGGAAGTGAGTGGACCTAGCCGGTTCATCCAATCTTTCCTGGGTACTTACGTAGAATGGTAGTTCTCACGGGAATTACCGAATCGGTACAAGATCAGTTACTTTCTGAAGATGAAGCGTAGCGGTTATGCTGCCGGATTTCAGGCAGGAAAAGATGTAATAGAGATATGGAAAATTTTGTACATACCCAGATGTAAAACAACTTATTAATTAATAATAAGTGTTGTTTGGCATGTTTGACTGATATATGATGGATGTATGCATATGTTTGCAAAGTTGAGTTCTGGAATTGGCCACTGTGAACAGTAACACGTAGTGACATGATAATGTTTGACAAATAATTAAAAATAGTAAATGAATGAATAAATGTATGAAATTTTTAAAGGTAAATAGTAGACATACCAAGCTTCAATTTGATATATAATATGCTTTATTTGGATGTCTACACATGGAGATATAAATTATCAAAATTGGGACCAGAATGCTGGATTTAGGAGAAAAACGTTGGATGAACAGTAACATTGAAATGTTGACTTAGTCAATGCATGGTCAACGAGTTATTTTTACCTGAAAGATAATTGAGTTATATTCAAGCATCAATTGGAACCACTTCATTTTGATTTTTCTAGAATTAGTTATGATTTTTCGAAGTCAGGTCACTCATCTGGAATTTACACAGTGAACAGTACTCGATCAGAGTAAAACTCCAGATTGAGAAATTGGACTTCAATGACCTTGAAAGTGGTTCTAAATGCTACCAAATGGTCCCTAAGACGTATGTAAGTAAGGATGTTTCAGAATCTCAGTAGTAAATAATCATAACAATATATGTAATGCAGTGTGACAGTGCTTGCTTGTGATTGTGTACACAGATAAGTATGCCGCGTGCTTCCATACTCAATAACATATGATCATAGCATTGCAGTAGAGCTTCAAAAATAACATATAAGACAACAATCCAACCAAACAATAGCACATTCAATCACAAAGTCATTACATAAAAGCTAGGATTAGTTACTACCTGGCTAGCTTAGCAGAACTCTACTATCTCTATACTGCTTCCAGCTCCACCAGAACTTCCTTTCTTTCTCTCTTTCTTTCTTTCTCCTTCTCTCTCTTCTTTCTCTCTCTTTTCCTTGCAAAATTGTGATGAATAAATGGCAAGGGGGGTATTTATAGTTTCCACCGATGGCACTTCCGTAATTCTCAAGAACTCTGAACTTGTGGCCACCGATTTTCCTAGAATTTCCTATTTTCTTTATTCCCCTTAGTTCATCATCATGACATCATTCAAGGGACACCTCATGGGGACACCTAATCTGTCACATGGTGCAAATGCAGGCTCCTGGGACACCTCACCAACTGACTCAGCGTTTCCAGACAGTTCCAGAGTCTTGCACCAGAATACACGGCTGAGATCGTGCCATGTGTCCTTAACTTTTTCTTCCTCCTCTATGTTGGCGCCATGTGGAATCTTGTTGGCACCTTTCATGCCATCCAATGCTATCCAGATAAGTCCCAGACTTTATCTGATCACCTCCTCGGTTATCGTGCCGACCGAGTAACTTTACTTTATTGAAAAGTCACTAAAACATTATTTTAATGCCACTTTTTCCCACATGTATGTTGGGCTACGTTTTTGCACCTTGGGACTGCTATCTTGGGCCCTGATCAAGCTCAAGTACTCTAATGGCTCGATTCCCAAGAAATATCCCTTGGCAAATTACCAAAATGCCCTTGGTTCCTCTTTCATTTCTTTAATGAGTCTAGGGGCATTATTATCTTTTCACCTCTTACCAGAGTACTCTCTGACCCTGGTCAACTATCCAGATATCCTTTCTTGACTGTCTAACCTTAGTCAAATGACCAAAATACCCTTTACTCATTCTTTCACTATTTTACAACATAAGGGCATTTTCGTCATTTTACACCTTTTCAGCACATTTTCGGACACCGACTCCTTTTATCAGATAAACTGATATACTGAGTCTAGGCATCCCTTTGGGTCATAACAGGCATCTGACCGATGTCATCTGACCTCATTCAGTCTTAGTTCAAATACCGATAAATCGCCCTATCGGATACCCGAAGGCCACACACTCCCGTCTCAATTCACTAATTTGTGAATAACTTTTTCTACAGACCTCCTATCGGTATCCTGTCAGTTTCCTGACATTCTCCCCATCAGGGCTCATCATCCTGTAATTTTTCACGTATATCTGAGATCTAGGATATCCGGTAGGAATTTTTATAACTTTTAGACTATCAGATCAATTTCGGCTATCTGGAGTCCTGATAAAATTCCTATATTAAGCCAGATTACCGAGCAACATCTTCTCTATCTACTGGTAAAATTCGGGACTGAAATGCTTCCGGGAAATTCCAAGCCACTTTCGGCTGAACTTTCCATAATTACCATTTTGCCCCTGGAAACTTTTCCTTTTTACAATCAAGTCCCTAAACTTCCAATAATTCTTTCATACTCATAGAGACCTCGTATGCACATTTCACAGTTCAGTGAAATGATCAGCATAATTTTCTCTATTTCTGGCAAAATATGGTACTATAGGCTACCAGCCCGATCTTTCCCATAATTACGATTATGCCCCTGAATTCTCTTTCTGGCATCTTTACTCCTCTTCTTATCCTTCATCTTAAGTTCTAAAAATTCTCTTTCAACAACTCATCCCATGAACTATTCAGGAGTCATTGTTAATTAAAAGGCTCGACAACCCGCCCGTATCAGGTTATCTTACTCAGGAGCCAGCCCATATCTAGCTACCTACAGAATTCCTAGGCTTAAGACTTAGAATATTGCTTACATTCCTCATTTTGAACCTAGGTGAACTGTCCCTATTTTATAGGTCAAAGACTTAACTCATCTTTAAATCCTGAGGAACTTAGCTCATCTCTCGGATTCCTACAAAATATAGGTAAGTGATCTGCCCATATCAGATTACTACCTTGGGACTACTGGTTTAGCAGCCTGCCCATATCAGACTACCTCCCAGTTCTCCTAGACCAAAAAATTGGGATGTTACACTATCAGCTAGAAAAGGATGCAGACCGATGGTGAAAGAACACTGAGCTGTTGCTATAAGCAAGGAATATTCCTATCACCTGGGAAGTATTTCTTGAACAATTTTATAAGAAATATTTTCCCCAGTCAGTATGTGATGAATGGGAGGCTGAATTCCTTGTGTTAAGGAACGGAGAGAAAGAGTCATTCGATGACTATTTGGCTAAATTTATTCGTCTTTCCTAATATTCCACTTATCTTTAGCAAGTGGATGATGAACGCTGGATGACAGAAATAATGATTAGAGGACTGAATGTTGCATTGAAAGAGAAGATGACTCCCCAATAGTATAGTCAATTCAACAAAGCAGTGTAGGCATGACGAATAATTGAAAACAGTCTAAATCATTGAATGTTATTCAAGCCAGTAAGCAAGGGAATGTGACTCCTGAAAAGACCAATTAAAGATGAGATGCTGCTAGTGGTAGTGGCTATAGGAAGAGAAAAAGGCAATGGCAAAATAGAAGGCCTAATTGAGGAAATTTTTGAGGCAATACTGGCAACAAGGACTCAAGGTTCTGAGTATGTGACAAGTGTGGAAAGAATCATGGTGATAGGCCATATTTGATGGGACAGAATATTTGTTATACATGTGGAAAACCTAGACATTTCTCTAAGGATTGTCCTCATTCAGTGAATAACCAAAGGCCATAAACTCAAGGTCAAGTGTTTGCACTTATAAAGGAGGATGCTCAAAAGTCACCGGAGATGATCCAAGGTACAATTTATCTTAATAATCACTCTATGATTGCTATGTTTGATTTGGGTACAAGTCATCCTCTTGTTTCTTATGAATGTGTTGAATGCCTAGGCCTTACAATTAGCAAGTTGCATTATGCTATATTTATGCTATATGTGTGACAACTCCTATAAATGCTAGAGTAGTTACATTTGATGTGTGCTTAAATAGTATGGTTCGATATGAACATTGTTGCACTACTCTAGACTTAATATGTATGCCTTTCTGGGAAATTGATGTCATAATTGGTTATCTTCTAATAACGTGATGTTGCACTGTAAGAACAAGACCCTAGTTCTTGGTCCAAAGGCAACATATTTGAGTTCAGAAGTAAAGCTGAATTTTATAACAGAGGCTCAGGTAGATAAATATTTACGAAAAGGATGTCAAGGGTATATGATCTTCTTTTCTGTTCAAACAGAAGTAGAAGAAGGGATTGAGGAGATCCTAGTAGTCAAGGAATTTTTTGAAGTTTTTCCAAAGGAAATTCAAGGATTACCCCCTGAGCGAGAGGTAGAGTTTGCAATTGACATTGTGCCTAGCGCTGGACCAATATCCAAAGCCCCATATCGTATGGCTCCTAACGAGATGATTGAATGAAAGAAGTAGATTGAGGACCTCTTAGAGAAGGGTTTTATTCGACCCAGTGTTTCACCATGGGGTGTGTCATATCCTAATTTTTTCCCTATCTGGATAATACTGATAGAGGAAAGAGGTTTAGAAAGGATTATGATTATGAATGGAAAAGAAAATAATGATTAGATGAAGGTTTAAAGAAGAAGGACTAAATTGAAAAGTATAAAAGTTCCATGGTGCTTAATGTAAAGTAGACATAAACTTTGGGCCATTAAGTGTAATTTCAAAAAGTTTAAGGACCTAAATGTAATTTAAGGAAAGTTCAAGGGGCAAAATGGTAATTATAGAAAGTTGAGCCGGAAGTGACTTAGAACTGCGTGGAAGCATTTCAGTCCCAAATTTCATCAGTAGATAGAGAAAATGATGCTGGTTAATCTAGCTTAATACATAAATTTTATTAGAGTTTCAGATAGCTGAAATTTATCTGATAGTCTGAAAGTTATCTGAAATTTTTATCAGATCTCCTGGACCTCAAATATGAGTGAAAAGTTACAGGAATGTGCGTCCTGTGAAGCCAGAGGTCAGGGAACTGATGGAATCCCGAAAGGAGTTCTGTACAAAAAGTTATTCACTTTTTAGTGAATTTTGACGGGAGTTTGTGAACGCCGGATATCCGATTGGGAAATTAATCGGTAAGCAAACTGGGACTAAATGAGCCCGGATGGCGTTACTCAGAGGCCCATATTGACACCAAGTGAGGCTAGGCCCATGATATTAGTTCATCGGGAGAAGGGGCCAGTGTCCACAAGTTTGCAGAAAATATGTGAAATTATGAAAAGCCCCTGTGTTGTAATATTGTACAAGAGATAAAAGTAGGGCATTTTGGTCATTTTGGACAGGCCAAAACGCCAAAGTAAGTGCAAGAATGAGTACTCAGAGTAAGTATATGCCCTGATAAGGTATAAAGAGGTGCGAAATGATAATTATGCCCTTAGGGTTAATATAGTGCAAGAAAGAGCACCAAGGGTATTTTGGTTATTTGCGAAGGGATCTGTAATTAAGTTTGGACCCAGTCCAAGAATGTCAATGGTAGGAAGAATCCGGATACTGGATTTAAAGTCAGAAAACATATTATGGAATCTCAGAAAAATTAGATTCATAAAACAGTCTGATTTTTTGGAAATCTGACTGAGCCGGTATCGGATTAGACTGGAATTTTTCCAGATGCTTCATCCCTTCATAATTTCATCACATGGGCTATGAGGTATCCCTTGATGATGTCATGGATGATGTCATCTCATTGGCTTCTAGGGCAAGCTAATCCAAGACCAAATATGAGCCATTAGATCAAATAGTGCACAAAGTGATCTTGGCCATCCATTTTCCATTGGATTTTTCTATAAATACCCCCATTTTTCTTATGCAAAACCATGAAGGACAAACCCTTGGGGAGGGTATGTCAAAATGGAAACTCAAACTAAGATAAAGAAGAATCCAAGGTCTAAAGTTCAAGCAAGCTAGAGATTAAAGGTAAGCAATCTATCCTAACTTATTTTCCTTTGATTTGGGAGCTTGAACTTAGGGTTTTCATGGAAGAAAGTTGAGTTTTCTTTAAGGTGTATATGCTGTCCAAAACCTTAGATGAAAGGAGAAAGAAAAAATTAAAGTTAGAGTTGTGAGATTAAAGCTTAAACAAGCTAGTTAGATGATTGGTTGTTGAATCAAGTTGATATTCTTGACTTTGCCATGGATGAAATATTTTGGTTTTCACTGTTCATGATAGAAGGAGATGGAATTTCAATGATCTAATGCTTCCATTGAATTTATATGATGATTTTGTGTAGGATTGGATAGGTTTTGAACCTTGGAAGCATTAGAATTGAAAGTTGTAATTCTTGGAATTCTTCTCTGTTACTGTTCACTCATATGAACAGTTATTTGGATTTTCATGATTTTGATGCTTCCAATGGTTTTAAAATGAAAAGTTGTGTGGGGTAAAGTAGAGAAACAAGTATAGGAAGCAATGGAATTAAGATGGGAATTTTTGGAAGAATTATGTATGTTTAGCAAATTCTGTCCAGAACAGTGCATAGTTGCTGGAATTTGGTTATTTTGAGTTCATAAATGGATTCAAAAGATGGAATTGTGTAGGGTAAGGTCAAGACATCAATTGATTCAAAGGTAAAGATTAAAGGAAGTTAATGTAGTTAAGTAAGCTTAATGTTCAAGAGAAGTTAGATTGTAATGAATGGATGACTATGTGATGTTAGGGTGTGATTGTGGACTCCAAAGAGGCAGCCACACACCAAGGAGAAGTAAGAAGAAAGAGCAAAGTTAAAGTGAAAGAAAGTCAAGTATGAGGTAGTAAACTTACCTTAAACTTGTATGTATTGAATGTTATGCTTGATTGTGCTATGGCTTTGTTAAATTGTGTGCATATGTGTAGATGATGGAAGCTCTATTTCTATGATTACCGTGGCCAATTGTATTTCATATGATACATGGAAGCATGCTCATTACACTATGGTAACACTTTCACAAGCAAGCACAAGCAATTACATTAATACATGCATTGTTTGGTATTGTTTGCTACTGAGATTTTTCTAGAAATCTCACTCCATCCATGTAATCCCAATTCCAACAGGTTTATGAATGATGAAAGAGGATGAAGAAGCATGAAGATGAATTAGGGATTGGTTAATGTAAATGTTATATGATGTTATGGAAAGAATTATTATTGTAATGTTGCTGTATGACCAACCTAAGCAGTGATGGTCATGATGTAATGAAAAATAGTAAATGATAGAATAAATGTATGAAATTTTATAGACATTTAATTAATATGTTAAGATTCATTTTGAAACCAAGAACACCTTATTTTGATATATGTACAAAGACAACCAATTTTCCAAAATTGGGCATCAGAATTTGTTTTCAGAATTTTTGACCAAATGAACAGTAAATTTTAATGAATAAACTGTATCAATTTGCGAAACATTTGGTCAGAAACTTATTTCTCCATTAAATTTCAAGATGTTAGCTTCGTGTAGAATTTTAAACCACTTCATTTCAATTTTTCTAGAATTAGTTATGATTTTTCAAAGTTCATCGCCGAATCTGGAATACTATATGAACAGTAACTCGCCAAGAGTAAGAATTCCAGATTTAGCTAATGGACTTCAAAGGTCATGTAAGTGGTTCTAAATGCTACCGAATGGTCCCTAAGACGTACAAAAGTAAGGATGTTATAGGGTGCTCTAGTGTTATTCATTAAGAAGGATGACAGTATAAGATTATGTATCAATTATAGGAAGTTGAATAAGATTATTGTTAAAAATAAGTACCCTCTTCCCAGAATTGATGACCTGCTAGATCAGTTGGCCGAAGCAAGTTTATTCTCTAAAATTGATTTGAGATCAAGCTATCACCAACTCAGGATTAAATCAGATGATATTTCAAAGACTGCTTTCAGGACTCGTTATGGTCATTTTGAATTTCTAGTGATGCCTTTTGGTTTGACGAATGCACCTGCAATTTTTATGGATTACATGAACATAATCTTTAGGCCTTACCTAGATCAATTTGTTGTGGTCTTCATTGATGTATCCTAGTATAATCCAAATCTACTGAAGAGCATGAAAGGCACTTGAGAATTGTTCTTAGTATTCTTAAAGAAAAACAACTCTATGCTAAGCTTAGTAAATGTGAGTTTTGGCTTCAAGAAGTCAAATTTCTCAATCATGTCATATCCCATGAAGGGGTAGCTGTAGATCCTAGCAAAGTTGAAGTAGTATTAAGCTGGGAACAGCCAAGGACAGTGACAAAGATTAGAAGTTTTCTAAGCTTAGCAAGATATTATAGAAGGTTTATTAAGGACTTTTCTTGAATTGCCTTGCCGTTAACCAAGTTGACCAGAAAGAACCAGTAGTTCAAGTGGGATAAGAAATGCGAGGCTAGTTTTGAAGAATTGAAATAGAGGTTAACCACAACTCCCGTGCTGATTATTCCATACCAAACTCAGACCTATATAGTCTATACTAATGCTAGTAAGCAAGGGTTGGGATATGTGTTAATGCAGTAAGGTCATGTAGTAGCCTACGCCTCTTGACAGTTAAAGCCACATGAAGAAAATTATCCCACTCATGATCTGGAACTTGCAGCGGTAGTCTATGCTCTTAAGATCTGGAGACATTATTTGTATAGAGCTACCATAGAATTATACTATGACCATAAAAGCTTGAAGTATCTGCATGATAAAAAGAATTGAATATAAGATAGCGGAGATGGATGGAATTGTTGAAAGATTATGATTTCCAGATTAAATACCATCCAGGGAAAGCAAATGTGGTAGTTGATACTTTAAGTAGAAAAGTGGTGCAGGTGGCAAGTCTGATGATCAAAGAATTAAAATAAGTAGAAGATGTCAGAGATTGGAGTCCTTTATACCAGATGCAGATGACAGAGAATCCTTATGGAGGAGTGCAGGTCAGAGCTTTTATTGAAGATGAGATAAAAGAAGTGCAGAAGCATGACAAGCTCGCAGCAATTTTTAAAGATAAGTTGAGAAGAGGGGAAACTAAAAATTTTGAAGTCTCCTAGGACGGATTGCTACGATTTAGAGGAAGACCGTATATCCCTAATACTATGGGATTAAAAGAGAAAACTTTAGATGAAGCACATAAAAGCTGATATATAGTACATCCAGGTATGACCAAGATGTATCATGATGTTAAAAGTCTATTTTGGTGGCCTGGATTAAAGAAAGATGCTATAGCTTATGTATCAAAATGCTTGACATGTCAGAAAGTAAAGATTGAACATAGAAGCCAGCAGAAAAATTGCAACCTTTAGATATTCCTGAGTGGAAATGGGATAGTATTGCCATGGATTTGGTTGAAGGACTACCCATGACTCCGACTAAGCATGATGCAATATGGATGATAATTGAGGTCCCGATGAATTGGTAAAATTTCAGAAGTTAGGAAAACTTATTACAGTATTTCTCAGACCTCAGAATCAGATGAAACTTTACAATAAATTCTTATAATTAATATGAGAATTTATAAAACTGACAGAGTCAGAAAAGGAGCCCTGTAGAATTTTTAATGGAATTTACAGTAGAATAAAATACCCGATAAATACTGTCAGGAGAGGTTTCTTGTGATTTGTGCCATAAATGTAGTGGACCCATATAAAGGCCCAAAATGGCACCTAAAGGCCCAGTAAGGTAACTGAGCAGTTATGTGGAGATAAGAGAGATTCTATAGAGAGGCTAGCGAAGTTGTATATAAAAGGGATTGTTAGGCTGCACGGTGTCCCAAATAGTATTGTGTCGGACAAAGACCCCAAATTTATATCAAATTTTTGGAGAGCTTTACATAAAGAAATGGACACTACTCTCAGATTTAGCACAACCTATCATCCCCAGACTGATGGTCAGTCCAAGAGAACAATCTAGACACTAGAAGATATGCTAAGAGCTTGTGTTTTGGATTTTAAAGGAAGTTGGGATGTCCATCTACCACAAATAGAATTTGCATATAACAATAGTTATCAAACTAGTATTCAGATGGACTCATTTGAAGCACTGCACGGACGTAAGTGTAGATCTCCATTATGCTAGTTAGAGTTGAGCGAGAGAAGAATGTTTGGTCCTGATATAGTAGATCAAACTGCAGTACAGATTGACATGATCAGAAAAAGATTGTTGACGGCTCAGAGTAGACAGAAAAGTTATGCTGATGTCAGAAGGAAACCATTGGAGTTTGAAGAAGGAGAACTTGTATTTCTTAAGTTGACTCCTGAAACATCCTTACTTTCATATGTCTTAGGGACCATTTGGTAGCATTTGGAACCACTCTCAAGGTCATTGAAGTCAAATTTTCAATCTGGAGTTTTATTCTTATCGAGCACTGTTCACTGTGTAAATTCTAGATGAGTGACCTGACTTCGAAAAATCATAACTAATTCTACAAAAATCAAAATGAAGTGGTTCAAATTGCTACATGAGGTTAGCTCAATTATATTTCAGGAAAAAATAACTCGTTGACCATGCCTTGACCAAGTAAACGTCAGTCAATATTACAACTTTACTGTTCATCCAACGTTTTTCACCTGATTTTAGTATTTTTGTCCCAATTTTGATAATTTATATCTCCATGTGTAGACATTCAAATGAGGCATTCTATATATCAAATCGAAGCTTGGTATGTCTACTATTTACTATAAAAATATCATACATTTATTCAATCATTTACTATTTTAAATTATAGAGATCAAGCATCCCTATGTCACCACGAGTTACTGTTCATGGTGGTAAATTCCAGCAATCAACTTTATATAAATATGTATACATCAATCACATATCAATCAAACATGCCCACCAATACTTATTATTAAATAATAAATTGTTATACAATAGGGTATGCACAAAATTCTCATATCTCTATTACATCCTTTCCTGCCTGAAATCCGGCAGCATAACTACTAGGCTTCATTTTTACAAATAACTGATCTTGTACTGATTCGATAATTCCTGTGAGAACTGTAACATCCCAATTTTTGGTCTAGGAGAACTGGGAAGTAGTCTGATATGGGCAGGCTGCTAACCCGTAGTCCTAGGGTGGTAATCTGATATGGACGGATTACTTACCTGTATTTTGTAGGAATCCGAGGGATGAGTAAGTCCTTCAGGATTTAAAGATGAGTTAAGTCTTTAACCTACAGAATCAGGATAGTTCACCTAGGTTCAAAATGAGGAATGTGAGGAATGTCCTAAGTCTTAAGCCTAGGAATTCTCCAGGTAGCTTGATATGGGCTGGCTCCTGTGTAAGATAACCTGATATGGACGGATTGTCAAGCCTTTCAATTAACGATGACTCCCGAAGAGTTTAAGGGATGAGTTATTGAAAGAGAATTTCTAGAACTTAAGATGAAGGATGAGAAGCTGAGTAACGAGGCCAGAAAGAGAATGCAGGGGCATAATCATAATTATGGGAAATATCGGGCTGTAGCCGATGAGTACCATATTTTGCCAGAAAATAGAGAAAATTATGCTGATCATTTCACTAAACTGTGAAATGTGCATATGAGGTCTCTATGTATATGAAAGAATTAGAAATGTGACCAAGGGTAAAATTGTCATTTTTGAAAAGTGTGCGCGGGAGCGTACTTTCAGGCCAAAATAGCCCGGCCCGGATAAAATATCTGAAAATACCGGGAGATAGAGAAAAGAATTCCAGGTTGAATGACGCAACACAGAATTTTGATTTGAGGTCCCGATTTTTCTGTAAAAAATTCTGAAGATGGGAATTTACAGTTATAATCGGTATAGGAAAGGCAGTCCGAATAGAGATGATCGGACTGTGGCCAGAGGCCATACAGTGTTTTCTAAGGCCCATAAAGACACCAGGGAAGGCTCAGGCCCATAATATCAGTTCAGTGGTAAGAGGGGCCGGTGTCCGGGAAAAAGGTGCAAAATGACGAAAATGCCCTTATGTTATAGAATAGTTGAAGTATGAGTAAAGGGTATTTTGGTCATTTGCCTAAGGTTAGACAGTCCAGGGAAGTTATCTGGATAGTTGACCAGGGTCAAGTAATACTCTGGTAAGATGTGAAAAGACAATAATGCCCTAGATCTGTAAAGTAAAGAAAGAGAGACTAAGGGTATTTTGGTAATTTGCCAAGGGGTGTTTCTTGGGAATCGGGCCATCAGAGTACTTGGGCTAGATCAGAGACCCAAGATGCTATTCCCAGGCCCAAAAACGTATCCCAGTATATATGTGGGAAAAAGTGGCATTAAAATAATGATTTAATGACTTTTCAGTAAAGTAAAGTTACCCGGTTGGCACGATGAAACATCCTCCCTTGGACCACTCAGAGTACACTTACGGAAGCAATATTAGCTTGATAATATCTTAACTTAAGCCCAGAAATTAAAATTTCTACTTTTAAGTTCCTTATTCTGAACCTTTAATTTGAGAACTGATTTATCTCATTCTACACATCCAAATAAGGTTTATTACCTATCCATGGAATGCCCCAGATGTGTACCACTGGCTCACCATATTTCATAGCCAAACTCCTTCGTTTACTAGGTCAAACTGAGGTCAAAACACTGCTACCTCAGGACCTGCGAATTTCTCTTTTAATTCGTCATCCACAAATTGAACATGCCAAACAATATTTATTAATGAATAACAAAGTGTCATACAACAAAGCCTATACAAAATTCTCATATTTCTATTACATCTTTTCCTGCCCGAACTTCGGCAGTATAACCGCTAGGCTTCATCTGTACAAAGAACTGAACCGTACTGATTCGGTAATTCCCTCATGAGAACTACCATTCTACGTAAGTACCCAGGAAAGACTGGATGAACCGGCTAGGTCCACTCACTTCCAGCCTCCTTAGACAGCACCTACGTACACAGTACTTATCATATTCTGATATTCAGTCTTAAATTCGGCAGCATAACGGCGTCTTTCAAAATTCTTAGAATTCACTTCAACATAATCTCCCTGTAATGGGTTAGATATGGGGAATGAGATTCGGGGGAATCTCAGTAGTAAATAATCATAATAATATATGTAATGCAGAGTGACAGTGCTTGCTTGTGATTGTGTACAAATAAGTATGCTGCATGCTTCCTTACTCAATAACATATGATCATAGCATAGTAGTAGAGCTTCAGACATAACATATAAGACAACAATCCAACCAAACAACAGCACATCCAATCACAAAGCCATTACATAAAAGCTAGGATTAGTTACTACCTCAAGAGCTTAGCAGAACTCTAGAATCCCTATACTGCTTCCAGCTCCGCCAGAACTTCCTTTCTTTCTTGCTTCCTCTCACTTTCTCTCTCTAGCACTTCCTTCTCTCTCTTTTCTTGCCAAAACCGTGATGCAAATGAATGGGGAGGGGGGTATTTATAGTTTCCTTCAATGGCATTCCTGTAATTTTGAAGCCAAATGAACTTGTGGTCCTGGTTTTTCCTGGATTTTCCTATTTTCCTTTATTCCCTTTTACTGCATCACCCAGGACACATCAGTGGACACCTCAGCATGCACATTTCTCACATGTCACAATTCCTGGGACACCTCATCAGCTGACTCAGCATTTCCAGTCCAATCCAGTACCGGTCCGGTCCGATTTCCCACAAACTGGACTCACCGGCTAAGATTATGCCACATGTCCCTAACTTTTTCTTCCTCCTCTATGTTGGCGCCATGTGGCATCTTGCTGGCCCCTTTCACACCATCTAATGCTATCCAGATAAGTCCCAGACTTTATCTGATCACCTCCTCGGTTATCGTGCCAACCGAGTAACTTTACTTTACTGAAAAGTCATTAAATCATTATTTTAATGCCACTTTTTCCCACATATATACTGGGATACGTTTTTGGGCCTGGGAATATCATCTTGAGTTTCTGATCCAGCCCAAGTACTCTGATGGCACGATTCCCAAGAAACACCCCTTGGCAAAATACCAAAATACCCTTAGTCTCTCTTTCTTTACTTTACTAGGTCTAGGGGCATTATTGTCTTTTCACATCTTACCAGAGTACTCTCTGACCCTGGTCAACTATCCAGATACCCTGTCTGGACCGACTAACCTTAGGCAAATGACCAAAATACCCTTTACTCACACTTCAGCTATTCTATAACATAAGGGCATTTTCGTCATTTTGCACCTTTTTCCCGAACACCGGGCCCGCTTACAACTGAACTGATATTATGGGCCTGGGCCTTCCCTGGTGTCACTATGGGCCTTAGAAAACACTGTATGGCCTTTGGCCACAGCCCGATCATCTCTATTCGGACTGCCTTTCCTATACCGATTATAACTGTAAATTCCCATCTTCAGGAATTTTTACAGAAAAATTGGGACCTCAAATGAAAATTCTGTGTTGCGTCATTCAACCTGGAATTCTTTTCTCTATCTCCCGGTATTTTCAGATATTTTATCCGGGCCGGGCTATTTTGGCCTGAAAGTACGCTCCCGCGCACACTTTTCAAAAATGACCATTTTACCCTTGGTCACATTTCTAATTCTTTCATATACATAGAGACCTCATATGCACATTTCACAGTTCAGTGAAATGATCAGCATAACTTTCTCTATTTTCTGGCAAAATATGGTACTCATCGGCTACCAGCCCGATGTTTCCTATAATTACGATTATGCCCCTGCATTCTCTTTCTGGCATCTTAACCTCATCTTCTCATCCCTCATCTTAAGGTCTAGAAATTCTCTTTCAATAACTCATCCCTTAAACTCTTCGGGAGTCGTTGTTAATTGAAAGGCTCGACATCCCGCCTATATCAGGTTATCTTACACAGGAGCCAGCCCATATCAAGCTACCTGCAGAATTCCTAGGCTTAAGACTTCGGATATTCCTCACATTCCTCATTTTGAACCTAGGTGAACTGTTCCGATTTTGTAGGTTAAAGACTTAACTCATCTTTAAATCCTAAAGGACTTAGCTCATCCCTCGATTCCTACAAAATACAGGTAAGTAGTCTGCCCATATCAGATTACTACCTTGGGACTACTGGTTTAGCAGCCTGCCCATATCAGACTACCTCCCAGTTCTTCTAGACCAAAAATTAGGATGTTACAATTCTCCTCCCCTTTTAAAAATTTTGTCCTCGACATTTTAAGGGATACCTCATCTTTCCTGAAGAGAACTTCTTACTGATCTATACAGCTATGTGATTCTTATAACGCAATCATATATATAACCAGTTAGATCATCCCTCTCTGTCTTATCCTCACTCAAGTGATGGTCTAGAGGAGCAACAGCTTGGTCCCAGACCTTCCACATGGATTCTTAGCAACTAACATCTCTCATTATAGTTACTTACAGCTATCCATGTACTAACCCCTCATACAGCACCCTCATCACTGAGTTAAGATAGTTTTATTATCTTACTAATTATTTCTCACGACTCATTATAATGACCACATTCTCTAGATCATAAAAGAACTCTTCATTAATCACATCATTTACATCTAGGCATACAGTTCTTCACAGCTAAGTCGCCCTTACAGCTATGGTTCTTCTTAACCATTCTTAGGGTCGACCTCAGGGGATTTGGAGACTCTGTTCGAAAAAAATGGAAAATACACTTCCTGTTGTCTTTGGCCTAGGGATGTCTGCATTCTTAGGGCAAACTCTGGCAAAGTGGCCCTTCTCACCACAATTGCTTTGCCCTGCTCAACACTCCCAAGTGCCATAGCTCTTTCCATCACTTTGACATCTCTGCTCTCTAACCTGATCCTCACCTTGATCAGTCCCCTGCCTGAACTATTGCCTCTTTCTCTTGCTATTGGCTTTACAACTTGAGCTACCTCCCAGAGTGCTCTTAGCCAATGCTTCTTTACTTCTCTCTCTTGATCCTAGCGAACTCTAGTCGCATGGATCTCATTCATCATCTCTTATTATCACTTATGTTCTCTAGGGTACTCTACCCTAGGTTTACTACTTATCCGTGATGGAATCCCTCTGCTTAGGGAATATCAACCCATCACATCTCTAGCCTTAGGCCATGTCCTAGGATTATTCCTAGGCAAATCTCATTCTAGCTATCTCATCAAACTTTGCACCTTTTCATACTATCTGCTCTCCTTCTTATGGACAACTGACTGCACTTATAAGCAGTGTCCATTTCTTTCATATCTTACCCCATCTTGACGTAATTCTGGGGTCTACCTTATCTCACTTTCTCATTTCAGAGCTTTACCTCAACTGGGCTTTTCTAAACCTCTATGTACTCTAGGGAAATAACCTTTCTAAATCAGAGTATCACTAAGCCAGAACCTTCTGTTTTGTGCCAGAATCTTATGGTCTGAGCCAGAATCCTGTCTGGTTGATGCCAGAACCTATTGCTCTGATACCAAAATGAAACATCCTCCCTTGGACCACTCAGAGTACACTTACGGAAGCAATATTAGCTTGATAATATCTTAACTTAAGCCCAGAAATTAAAATTTCTACTTTTAAGTTCCTTATTTTGAACCTTTAATTTGAGAACTGATTTATCTCATTCTACACATCCAAACAAGGCTTATTACCTATCCATGGAATTCCCCAGATGTGTACCACTGGCTCACCAAATTTCATAGCCAAACTCCTTCGTTTACTAGGTCAAACTGAGGTCAAAACACTGCTACCTCAGGACCTGCGAATTTCTCTTTTAATTCGTCATCCACAAATTGAACATGCCAAACAATATTTATTAATGAATAACAAAGTGTCATACAACAAAGCGTATACAAAATTCTCATATTTCTATTACATCTTTTCCTGCCCGAACTTCGGCAGTATAACCGCTAGGCTTCATCTGTACAAAGAACTGAACCGTACTGATTCGGTAATTCCCTCATGAGAACTACCATTCTACGTAAGTACCCAGGAAAGACTGGATGAACCGGCTAGGTCCACTCACTTCCAGCCTCCTTAGACAGCACCTACGTACACAGTACTTATCATATTCTAATATTCAGTCTTAAATTCGGCAGCATAACGGCGTCTTTCAAAATTCTTAGAATTCACTTCAACATAATCTCCCTGTAATGGGTTAGATATGGGGAATGAGATTTGGGGGAATCTCAGTAGTAAATAATCATAACAATATATGTAATGCAGAGTGACAGTGCTTGCTTGTGATTGTGTACAGATAAGTATGCTGCATGCTTCCGTACTCAATAACATATGATCATAGCATAGCAGTAGAGCTTCAGACATAACATATAAGACAACAATCCAACCAAACAACAGCACATCTAATCACAAAGCCATTACATAAAAGCTAGGATTAGTTACTACCTCAAGAGCTTAGCAGAACTCTAGAATCCCTATACTGCTTCCAGCTCCGCCAGAACTTCCTTTCTTTCTTTCTTCCTCTCACTTTCTCTCTCTAGCACTTCCTTCTCTCTCTTTTCTTGCCAAAACTGTGATGCAAATGAATGGGGAGGGGGTATTTATAGTTTCCTTCAATGGCATTCCTGTAATTTTGAAGCCAAATGAACTTGTGGTCCTGGTTTTTCCTGGATTTTCCTATTTTCCTTTATTCCCTTTTACTGCATCACCCAGGACACATCAGTGGACACCTCAGCATGCACATTTCTCACATGTCACAATTCCTGGGACACCTCATCAGCTGACTCGGCATTTCCAGTCCAATCCAGTACCGGTCCGGTCCGATTTCCCACAAACTGGACTCACCGGCTAAGATTATGCCACATGTCCCTAACTTTTTCTTCCTCCTCTATGTTGGCGCCATGTGGCATCTTGCTGGCCCCTTTCACGCCATCTAATGCTATCCAGATAAGTCCCAGACTTTATCTGATCACCTCCTTGGTTATCGTGCCAACCGAGTAACTTTACTTTACTGAAAAGTCATTAAATCATTATTTTAATGCCACTTTTTCCCACATATATACTGGGATACATTTTTGGGCCTGGGAATATCATCTTGAGTTTCTGATCCAGCCCAAGTACTCTGATGGCATGATTCCCAAGAAACTGTTGGAGATTGTGCCCTAGGGGCCAATCATTATCTTATGAACATTGTTGATTTATGAATTTCTTAATAAAGTTATCATATTATTTGCATGTTTACTATGATGACAATCCTTGGATAACTCGTGATCTTATGCTAAATGTCCTTGGTCGGTCATCTATGTGGGAGCAGAGATGAAATAAGACCAGTATGACTTTGAAGATATATAAAGATATAAATCAAAGTCATAAGCACATGTAAGAGTACAGGGTGTTGGACCGACCCGCAATGAGAGAGCTGCATGGGTCAAGTCATAAGCTTCTCTCATATACAAGCCATGTCACTATGCCCTTTGACCTGAGATCATCATGGATTCCTACATAACAAACGCTCAGCTTTGACCTAGTCAAAAGTCACTTTTGACCGAGTGATCATAAAGGCTATGCTCGGGCTTAGTGGTTTTTCATGCGGAGGAATGTGAATGGTCAAGATGGAATTTGTCCCTCACATTCGTAGAGAGATATTACTGGGCCCCTCGATGAGTGAGTCTGAGAAATGTATGGCCATACTGGAATGGAAGGGTAGTTCCATTTCTATATTCAGACTACTCAGGGATCGAGAAAGTAACGGTCAGGAACAGGAGGATGACGTTCACCATGCCTCATCCTTGACCGAAATATCGTGTGACAAAAGGGACGTGATATGGTTGTATGAAAGGTTACATCGTTTATCGATCCTCATATGTTTTGGGTAGTCGTAATGCCTTGCTAGAGACCGCTTACGACTTGTGGGTCAGTATAGTAACTGGGCCACTGCCAACTTCATATGGGCCTACAGGGTCGCACACAAAACAGCCCAATGCGAGCTATGATGTCCAGATTCATTGAATCTAAGAGATGTCTAAATTCAATGAATAATCTAGGGTGGATATATATTTTATATATATATATAAATTAGTTTATATATATATTATATAAATAATATAAGAGATATTTGTAAGATTTAATTTATAAGGATAAATTAAATCTCTATCATTTTTGAATTTGAATTTAAATGGATATGATCTATTTGAATTTGAAATTCAAATTGATAAGATATCTCAAATTTGATTTATGAGAATAAATCAAATATAATTCTGTCTTATCTTTATTTTAAATTAAATAAATAGGTGAATTAGATCTGAGCTGTCGACTTCTACGATACGACCAGACACGAAGCAAGGTCGCGACCAGAACACGCTGAGGTCGCGACCATACGAGCATCTGAACGTCAGAAATCCGAAAAGAAGAGGCAGGTCGCGACTTGAAGCTGACGAGGTTGCGACTACAAACTCCAGAGACTTCAGGTCGTGACGAGAAGCAGAGGAGGTCGCGACTAAAATGTTCCAGAGGCGAAGAGTCGCGACTAGTGGACACTGAGGTCGCGACCAAAGCTTGAAACCGAAGGTAACACTTCTTTCTTCTTGACTTAAACACATTCGGTAGATCCTGGCTGGGAATGGAAAAATTTTTAAAGTTAATTTCCGCTGCGTGTCTTCCAATTCCCTTCAGAAACACCCCTTGGCAAAATACCAAAATACCCTTAGTCTCTCTTTCTTTACTTTACTAGGTCTAGGGGCATTATTGTCTTTTCACATCTTACCAGAGTACTCGCTGACCCTGGTCAACTATCCAGATACCCTGTCTGGACTGACTAACCTTAGGCAAATAACCAAAATACCCTTTACTCACACTTCAGCTCTTCTAAAACATAAGGGCATTTTCGTCATTTTGCCCCTTTTTCCCGGACACCGCCCCTCTTACCACTGAACTGATATTATGGGTCTGGGCCTTCCCTGGTGTCACTATGGACCTTAGAAAACACTGTATGGCCTCTGGCCACAGCCCGATCATCTCTATTCGGACTGCCTTTTCTATACCGATTATAACTGTAAATTCCCATCTTCAGGAATTTTTACAGAAAAATTGGGACCTCAAATCAAAATTCTGTGTTGCGTCATTCAACCCAGAATTCTTTCTCTATCTCCCGGTATTTTCAGATATTTTATCCGGGCTGGGCTATTTTGGCCTGAAAGAACGCTCCCGGGCACACTTTTCAAAAATGACTATTTTACCCTTAGTTACATTTCTAATTCTTTCATATACATAGAGACCTCATATGCACATTTCACAGTTCAGTGAAATGATCAGCATAACTTTCTCTATTTTTTGGCAAAATATGGTACTCATCGGCTACGAGCCCGATGTTTCCCATAATTACGATTATGCCCCTGCATTCTCTTTCTGGCATCTTAACCTCATCTTCTCATCCCTCATCTTAAGGTCTAGAAATTCTCTTTCAATAACTCATCCCTTAAACTCTTCGGGAGTCATCGTTAATTGAAAGGCTTGACAACCCGCCTATATCAGGTTATCTTACACAGGAGCCAACCCATATCAAGCTACCTGCAAAATTCCTAGGCTTAAGACTTAGGATATTCCTCACATTCCTCTTTTTGAACCTAGGTGAACTGTCCCGATTTTGTAGGTTAAAGACTTAACTCATCTTTAAATCCTAAAGGACTTAGCTCATCCCTCGATTCCTACAAAATACAGGTAAGTAGTCTGCCCATATCAAATTACTACCCTAGGACTACTGGTTTAGCAGCCTGCCCATATCAGACTACCTCCCAGTTCTCCTAGACAAAAAATCAGGATGTTACACACGATAACCGATGAGGTGATCAGATAAAGTCTGGGACTTATCTGGATAGCATTGGAAGGCGTGAAAGGTCCCTTCCAGGTGCCACATGGTGCCATCTTAGAGGAAGAAGAAAAGTTAAGGACACGTGGCACAATCTCAGCCGTTGGGTCCAGTTTATGGGAAATCGGACTGGACCGGTACTGGATTGGACTGGAAATGTTGAGTCAGCTGATGAGGTGTCCAGGAATTGTGACATGTGAAGAATGTGGTGATGAGGTATCCCGGTGAGGTGTCCTGGGTGATGCAGTAAAAAGGAATAAAAGAAAATAGGAAATTTCAGGAAAAACCAGGACCACATGTTCAGATGGCTTCAAAATTACGAAAATGCCATCGAAGGAAACTATAAATACCCCCTCCCCTTTCATTTGCATCACTGTTTTGGGCAAGAAAGGGAGAGAAAAAAGAGAGAGAAGGAGAAAGAAAGAAAGGAAGGAAGTTCTGGCGGAGCTGGAAGCAGTATAGAGATTCTAGAGTTCTACTAAGCTTTTGAGGTAGTAACTAATCCTAGCTTTTATGTAATGGCTTTGTGATTTGTTGTGCTATTGTTTGGTTGGATTGTTGTCTTGTATGTTATGCTTGAAGCTCTATTACAATGCTATGATCATATGTTATTGAGTATGGAAGCACGCAGCATACTTATCTGTACACAATCACAAGCAAGCACTGTCACTCTGCATTACATATATTGTTATGATTATGTTGAAGTGAATTCTAAGAATTTTGAGAGACGCCATTATGCTGCCAAAACTAAGACTGAACATCAGTATATGATAAGTACTGTGTACGTTTGTGCTGTCTAAGGAGGCTGGAAGTGAGTGGACCTAGCCGGTTCATCCAGTCTTTCCTGGGTACTTACGTAGAATGGTAGTTCTCATGAGGGAATTACCGAATCAGTACGGTTCAGTTCTTTGTACAGATGAAGCCTAGCGGTTATACTGTCGAAGTTCGGGCAAGAAAAGATGTAACAGAAATATGAGAATTTTGTATATACTTTGTTGTATGACACTTTGTTATTCATTAATAAATATTGTTTGGCATGTTCAAGTTGTGGATGACGAATTAAAAGAGAAATTCGCAGGTCCTGAGGTAGCAGTTTTTTGACTTCAGTTTGACCTAGTAAACGAAGGAGTTTGGCTATGAAATTTGGTGAGCCAGTGGTACACATCTGGGGCATTCCATGGATAGATAGTAAGCCTTATTTGGATGTGTATAATGAGATAAATGAGTTCTCAAATTAAAGATTCAGAATAAGGAACTTAAGAGTAAAATTTTAAATTTCTGGGCTTAAGTTAAGATATAATCGAGCTAATATTGCTTTCGCAAGTGTACTCTGAGGAGTCTAAGGGAGGATGTTTCATTTTGGTATCAGAGTAATAGGTTCTGGCATAGACCAGAAAGGATTCTGGTTCAGAGTATAAGATTCTGGCACAAAACAGAAGGTTCTGGCTCAGTGATGCTCTGATTTAGAAAGGTTATTTCCCTAGAGTACATAGAGGTTTAGAAAAGCCCAGTGGAGGTAAAGCCCCTAGATTAGTAGGTAATACGATATTATGTGTTCACTTTTCTTTTGTTGATTGACAAGGAACCAGAGGGTGAACACAAGACGAGGACGTAGAATTTAAGTGGAGGAGCCACACGTAGAGGAAGCTGACAACTCCAATGAGGTAAATCCTATGCAAGTCATCCTTGCTAGGCTAGAACAGCAGCAGAGGATGATGGAAGAGATGAAGGCGGAACAAGTTCGTCGAGATCAGGAAAGAGATGCCACTATAGCTACTCTTACAGCCATAGTTAATCAATTGCGGACCCCTGATAGACCAGCAGAAGGGATATCAGGAATTCCTCCGAATAATGGGCAGTCAAGAATAGAGATTCCAGTGACAGATCCTAATCGCATTCAGCAATGGATGGAGCGATTCCAAAAGTACAATCCTCTGACGTTTGAGGGGACGTTTGACGTCCAAGTAGCCGAAGATTGGATAGATCAGCTAGAAAAGATTTTTGAGGTGCTAGACTGCCCATCAGGAAGAAAAGTCCGGCTGGCCATTTTCAAGCTAAAGAAGGATACGCGAAGATGGTGGAAGAATACCGAGCTTATTCTTCAGGTGTAAGGAATTCCAGTTACATGGGAAGTGTTTCTGGGTCAGTTTAGGGAAAAATACTTTCCCCAGTCAGTGAGGGACGCGAAGGAAGTTGAGTTCCTTACTTTAAAGCAGGGAGAGAGAGCCATTCGATGAGTATTTGGCTAAGTATCTCCGATTGTCATACTATTCCACATATCTTAGAAGAATAGAGGACGAAGAATGGTTGACAAAGAGATTAGTAGAGGGTCTGAGCAGTGACCTAAAGGAAAGAATAATTCCTCAGCAACTTACGCAGTTCAATAGAGCTGTAAAAGTCTGTAGATTGATAGAAAAAAGTATGAACAATCATACAGCAACCGGGAACAGCGTAAGGAGCAAGGAAGTAGCTAAGTCAGAGGTAAAGAAGCATTGGCTAGGAGCACTCTGGGAGTTAGCTCAGGTTATGAAGAGAAAGAGACAGCAGTTTAGGCAAGGGACTGATCAAGGTGAGGATCAAGTTGGAGAGCAGAGATGTCAAAGATGTGGAAAGAACCATGGCACAAGGGAGTGTCGAGCAGGGCAAGACAGTTGTTTTAAGTGTGGTGAGAAGGGCCACTTTGCAAGAGTTTGCTCTAAGAATGTTGACATCCCTAGGCCAAAGACAACAGGAAGAGTTTTTTCCATTTTTTCGAATAGAGTCTCCAAATCCCCTGAGGTCGACCCTAAGAATGGTTAAGAAGAACCATAGCCGTAAGGGCGACTTAGCTGGGAAGAACTGTATGCCTAGATGTAAATGATGTGATTAATGAAGAGTTCTTTTCTGATCTAGAGAATGTGGTCATTGTAATGAGTCATGAGAAATAATTAGTAAGATAATAAATCTGTCTTAACTCAGTGATGAGGGTGCTGTATGAGGGGTTAGAACATGGATAGCTGTAAGCAACTATAATGAGAGATGTTAGTTGCTAAGGATCCATGTGGAAGGTCTGGGACCAAGCTGTTGCTCCTCTAGACCATCACTGGAGTGAGGATAAGACGGAGAGGGATGATCTTACTAGTTATATATATGATTGCGTTATAAAAATCACATAGCTGTATAAATCAGTAAGAAGTTCACTTCAGGGAAAGATGAGGTATCCCTTAAAAATTTGAGGACAAAATTTTTAAAAGGGGAGGAGAATTGTAACATCCTGATTTTTGGTCTAGGAGAACTGGGAAGTAGTCTGATATGGGCAGGCTGCTAAACCCGTAGTCCTAGGATGGTAATCTGATATGGGCGGATTACTTACCTGTATTTTGTAGGAATCCGAGGGATGAGTAAGTCCTTCAGGATTTAAAGATGAGTTAAGTCTTTAACCTACAGAATCAGGATAGTTCACCTAGGTTCAAAATGAGGAATGTGAGGAATGTCCTAAGTCTTAAGCCTAGGAATTCTGCAGGTAGCTTGATATAGGCTGGCTCCTGTGTAAGATAACCTGATATGGGCGGGTTGTCAAGCCTTTCAATTAACGATGACTCCCGAAGAGTTTAAGGGATGAGTTATTGAAAGAGAATTTCTAGAACTTAAGAGGAAGGATGAGAAGCTGAGTAACGAGGCCAGAAAGAGAATGCAGGGGTATAATCGTAATTATGGGAAATATCGGGCTATAGCTTATGAGTACCATATTTTTCCAGAAAATAGAGAAAATTATGCTGATCATTTCACTGAACTGTGAAATGTGCATATGAGGTCTCTATGTATATGAAAGAATTAGAAATGTGACTAAGGGTAAAATGGTCATTTATGAAAAATGTGGCGGGAGCGTACTTTCAGGCCAAAATAGCCCGGCCCGGATAAAATATCTAAAAATACCGGGAGATAGAGAAAAGAATTCCGGGTTGAATGACGCCACACAGAATTTTGATTTGAGGTCCCGATTTTTCAGTAAAAATTCCTGAAGATGGGAATTTACAGTTATAATCGGTATAGGAAAGGCAGTCCGAATAGAGATGATCGGACTGTGGCCAGAGGCCATACAGTGTTTTCTAAGGCCCATAGTGACACCAGAGAAGGCCCAGGCCCATAATATCAGTTCAGTAGTAAGAGGGGCCGGTGTCCGGGAAAAAGGTGCAAAATGACGAAAATGCCCTTATGTTATAGAATAGCTGAAGTATGAGTAAAGGTATTTTGGTCATTTGCCTAAGGTTAGACAGTCCAGGGAAGTTATCTGGATAGTTGACCAGGGTCAAGGAATACTCTGGTAAGATGTGAAAAGACAATAATGCCCTAGATCTAGTAAAGTAAAGAAAGAGAGACTAAGGGTATTTTGGTAATTTGCCAAGGGGTGTTTCTTGGAAATCAGGCCATCTGAGTACTTGGGCTGGATCAGATACCCAAGATGATATTCCCAGGCCCAAAAACGTATCCCAGTATATATATGGGAAATAGTGGCATTAAAATAATGATTTAATGACTTTTCAGTAAAGTAAAGTTACCCAGTTAGCACGATAACCGAGGAGGTGATCAGATAAAGTTCAGGATTTATCTGGATAGCATTGGAAGGCGTGAAAGGTCCCTTCTAGGTGCCACATGGAGCCATCTTAGAGTAAGAAGAAAAGTTAAGGACACGTGGCACAATCTCAGCCGTTGAGTCCGGTTTGTGGGAAATTGGACCGGACCGGTACTGGATTGGACTGGAAATGCTGAGTCAGCTGATGAGGTGTCCAGGAATTGTGACATGTGAAGAATGTGGCGATGAGGTGTCCTGGGTGATGCAGTAAAAAGGAATAAAAGAAAATAGGAAATTTCAGGAAAAACCAGGACCACATGTTCAGATGGCTTCAAAATTACGAAAATGCCATCGAAGGAAACTATAAATACCCCCTCCCCTTTTATTTGCATCACTGTTTTGGGCAAGAAAGGGAGAGTAAAAAGAGAGAGAAGGAGAAAGAAAGGAAGGAAGGAAGTTCTGGCGGAGCTGGAAGCAGTATAGAGATTCTAGAGTTCTACTAGGCTTTTGAGGTAGTAACTAATCCTAGCTTTTATGTAATGCTTTGTGATTTGTTGTGCTATTGTTTGGTTAGATTGTTGTCTTGTATGATATGCTTGAAGCTCTATTACAATGCTATGATCATATGTTATTGAGTATGGAAGCACGCAGCATACTTATCTGTACACAATCACAAGCAAGCACTGTCACTCTGCATTACATATATTGTTATGATTATTACTACTGAGATTCCCCCGAATCTCATTCCCCATATCTAACCCATTACAGGGAGATTATGTTGAAGTGAATTCTAAGAATTTTGAGAGACGCCGTTATGCTGCCGAAACTAAGACTGAACATCAGTATATGATAAGTACTGTGTACGTTTGTGCTGTCTAAGGGGGCTGGAAGTGAGTGGACCTAGCCGGTTCATCCAGTCTTTGTACATGATAGGTAGTAAGCCTTGTTTGGATGTGTAGAATGAGATAAATCAGTTCTCAAATTAAAGATTCAGAATAAGGAACTTAAGAGTAAAATTTTAAATTTTTGGGCTTAAGTTAAGATATAATCGAGCTAATATTGCTTCCGCAAGTGTACTCTGAGGAGTCTAAGGGAGGATGTTTAAAGAACTACCATTCTACGTAAGTACCCAGGAAAGACTGGATGAACCGGCTAGGTCCACTCACTTCCAGCCTCCTTAGACAGTACCTACGTACACAGTACGTATCATCTCCTTTCTTCACTACTGATATTTTGCCCTAATTTTGGCAGCATAACGGCGTCTCTTAAAATTCTCAAAATTTACTTTGATATAACCTCTCTGTAATGGGTTATATATTGGGGATGAGATTCGGGGGAATCTCAGTAGTAATAATCATAACAATGTATGTAATGCAGTGTGATAGTGCTTGCTTGTGATTGTGTACAGATAAGTATGCTGCGTGGTTCCATACTCAATAACATATAATCATAGCATTGTAGTAAAGCTTCACACATAACATATAAGACAACAATCCAACCAAACAATAGCACATTAAATCACAAAGCCATTACATAAAAGCTAGGATTAGTTACTACCTGGCTAGTTTAGCAAAATCTACTATCTCTATACTGCTTCTAGCTCCGCCAAAACTTCCTTCCTTCTTTCTTTCTCTCACTTTCTCTCTCTAGAACTCACTTCTCTCTCTTTCTTGGCTCTTGGCCATGGGTCACAATGGCAAGGGGGAGGGGGCATTTATAGTGGAGGCAAAGGAGAATGAGTGGCCCAGATCAATTCTCAATGAGTGGCTCAGATCGCTTTGCTGGCCCACCAAGTTTCGCTTATGTCATCGTGATGACATCATCATCCTTATGACTCATCACTTTATGACATCATCAAGGGACACCTCACAGGCTAGGTGGCGTCATGGTGGGGCCCACAGGACACCTCACCAGCTGACTCAGCGTTTTCAGATAATTCCATAGTCTTATCCTGAAATAAGCGGCTGAGATCGTGCCACGTGTCCTTAACTTTTCTTCTCCCTCTATATCAGTGCCATGTGGCATCTGGATGACACCTTTCACGCCATCCCATGGTTACCAGATAAGTCCAGAACTTTATCTGATCAATCCCCCGGTCATCATGCCAACCGAGTAACTTTACTTTATTGAAAAGTCACTAAAATATTATTTTAATGCCACTTTTTCTCACATAATGCATGGGCTACGTTTTTGGGCCTTGGAATATCATCTTGGGTCTCTGATCCAGTCTAAGTACTTTGATGGCTCAATTCTCAAAAACCATCCCTTGGTAAATTACCAATATGCCCTTGGTTCCTCTTTCTTTACTTTAATGAACTAGGGGCATTATTGTCTTTTCATACCTTACCAGAGTATTCTATGACCCTGGTTAACTATCCAGATAACCTTTCTTGACTGTCTAACCTTAGCCAAATGACCAAAATACCCTTTACTCATTCTTCAGCTATTTTATAACATAACGGCATTTTCGTCATTTTGCATATTTTCAGGGTTCCAATGGACACTGGCCCACCTATCAGTCCAAGTGTCTTATTGGGCCTTGGTTGGCACCATTTTTAGGCCTTTATAAGGTCCACCACCTTTATGGCACGAATCCCGAGACACCTCTTTAGGTGATATTCATCTGGTATCGCTGTCATTGTGCACCGTTTCTACACCTTTTCGAACACCGACTCCTTTTATCAGATAAACTGATATACTGAGTCTAGTCATCCCTTTGGGTCATAACAAGCATCTGACCGATGTCATCTGAGCTCATTTAGTCTCAGTTTGAATACCGATAAATCTCTCAATTGGATACCCGGAGGTCACAAACTCCCGTCTAAATTCACTAATTTGTGAATAGCTTTTTCTACAGACCTCCTTTCGGTATTCTGTCAGTTCCCCGACATCCGTCTCTACAGGACGCATCTTCCTACAAATTTTCACTCATATTTGAGGTCTAGGATATCTGGTAAGAATCTTTTATACTTTTGACTATCAGATAAATTTCGGCTATCTAGAGTCCTGATAAAATTCCTGTATTAAGCTGGATTACTCAGCATCATTTTCTCTACCTACTGACGAGATTTAGGACTAAAATGCTTCCGGGCAGTGTTAAGCCATTTCTGGCTCATCTTTCCATAATTATACTTTTGCCCCTGGAACTTTTCTTCTTTTAATTTAGTCCCTTTTATTTGGCTAAAATTACACTTAAAGACCCCACATTTTTTTCTACTTTTTCTTTTAACCTTAAACCTTTTATAATTCTACTTAAGTCCTTGTATTTTCTTCCTTTTTCAATTCAATCCCTTTCTTTACCTAAATGGCCACATTTTTCTTAGAAAATCTCACATATAAATTGTACATGCAAATTAGTACAGAAAATTAGGGATATTACAACTCCAACTACGGGAGCCGGACGATCAATCAAGGTAAATAAGTTCCATCCTAAATACAGAGGACCATTTTAGATTCTCTCAAAGAGAGGAACAGTGGCGTACAAGTTAGCTCTTCCCCCAAATCTCAGTCAGATACATGATGTATTTCATGTTTCTCAATTAAAGAAGTATGTTCCAGACTCATCACATGTGATTGAACAAGATGAGGTTGCACTGCGAGATGACCTAACCTATGAGGTTGGACCATTATGAATTATTGATCGAAAGGTCAAGCAGCTGCTCAATAAACAAATTTCTTTAGTCAAAGTGGTCTGGAAAGGTTTAACTGAGAACGAAGCTACATGGGAAGCAGAGGAAAGAATGAAGGAGATGTATCCTGAGTTATTTCTTTAGTATGTATATATTGTAAATTTTGAGGACAAAATTTATTTTAAGGGGGAGAGAAATGTCATATCGCTAATTTTCTTATCTGGTATGTATGTATAGTTTGTACGTAATATATATGAGATTCTCTAAGGAAAGTGTTGCAATTTAAGGAAGGAAAGGGATTGAATTGAAAATAATGGAAAGTTTAAGGACCTAAGTGAAATTTATAAAAGTTGTAGGGACAAAATAGAAGGTAGACATAAATATTGGGCCATTAAGTGTAATTTCAAAAAGTTTAAGGACTTAAATGTAATTTATCCAAAGTTCAAGGGGCAAAAGCGTAATTATGAAAAAATTGGCTGGAAAAGGCCCAAAACTGGCCAGGAACATATTAGTCCCAAATTTTACCAGTAAATAGAGAAAATTATTCTGGTCAGTTTAACGCAACACAGAATTTTGATTTGAGGTCCAAATGAATTGGTATAAATTTCAGAAGTTAGGAAAACTTATTACAGTATTTCTCAGACCTCAGAATCAGATGAAACTTTACAATAAATTCTTATAATTAATATGAGAATTTATAAAACTGATAAAGTCAGAAAAGGAGCCCTGTAGAATTTTTAATGGAATTTACAGTAGAATAAAATACCCGATAAATACTGTCAGGAGAGGTTTCTTGTGATTTGTGCCATAAATGTAGTGGACCCATATAAAAGCCCAAAATAGCACCTAAAGGCCCAGTAAGGTAACTGTAATATCCCTAATTTTTTGTACTGATTTGTATGTACAGATTGAATGAAATATATGAGTTATTTTTCAGGAAAAGATGTGGCCATTTATGTAAAGAAAGGGATTAAATTGAAAAAGAAAGAAAATGTAAGGACTTAAGTATAATTATGAAAAGTTTAAGGCTAAAAAAGAAAAGTAGACAAAAATGTGGGGTCTTTAAGTGTAATTTTAGCCAAATAAAGGGACTTAATTGAAAAGAAGAAAAATTTCCAGGGCAAAAGTGTAATTATGAAAACCTGGACGGGAAACAGGCAAAAACAGTGATCGTATTCAGATAAGCCCCATATTTAGCCAGTAGATAGAGCAAGTGATGCTGGGTAATCCAGCTTAATACAGGAATTTTCTCAAGACTCCATATAGCTGAAGTTTATCTGATAGTCTAAAAGTATAAAAAATTCCTACCGGATATCCTAGGTCTCAGATATAAGTAAGAAATTACAGGATGATGCGTCCTGTTAAGGCGGATGTCAGGAAACTAACAGAATACCGATAGGAGGTCTTTAGAAAAAGTTATTCACAAATTAGTAAATTTAGACGAGAGTATGTGACCTCCGGGTATTCGATAGGGAGATTTATCGGTATTTAAACTGAGATTGAATGAGGTCAGATGAGCGTTATGACCCAAAGGGATGCTTAGACACAGTGGGCCAGCGTATCTGATAAAAGGAGCCGGTGTCCGGAGATGTGTAGAAACGGTGTATAATTGTGGAAATACCCGATGAACATCGTCGGGGGAAGATTCCTCGTGATGCGTGTCATAGAGGTAATGGACCCTAAAAGGCCCAAGAATGGCGCCAACAAAGGCCCAGTAAGACCCTTGGACTGATAGGTGGGCCAGTATCCGGTGGAACCCCAGAAAAGTGCGAAATTATGAAAATGCCCCTGTGTTGTTCTAAAGAGTGATAGATAAATGGAGGGCATTTTGGTCATTCTGGACAGGCCCAGAAGCCAAGGCACATACAGATAAAGTTACTCAGAGTCAGTATATGCCCTGACAGGATACAGAGAGGCGTAAAATAATGGTTTTACCCTTAGGGTTAAGATATTGCAAGAAAGTCACCAAGGGCATTTTGGTCATTTCACAAGGGATCTGTAATTAAGTTTAGACCCAGTATAAAAATGTCAATGATGTAAAGGACCCAGATACTAAATTTAAGGTTAGAAGACGTAATATGGATTTTCAGAAAAGTTAGATTCAGAATGTTGAAAAGTGTGCCCTAGGGGCCAATCATTATCTTATAAACATTATTATTTTATGAATTTCTTAATTATGTTATCACATTATTTGCATGTCTACTGTGATGACCATCCTTGGATAACTCATGATCTTATCCTAAATGTCCCTGGTCGGTCATCTATGCGGGAGCAAAGATGAAATAAGACCAGTATGACTTTGAAGATATATAGAGATATAAATCAAAGTCATAGGCATATGTAAGAGTACAGGGTTCTGGACCGACCCACTATGAGAGAGCTGCATGGGTCAAGTCATAAGCTTCTCTCATATACAAGCCATGTCACTATGCCCTTTGACCTGAGATCATCATGGATTCCTACATGACAAACACTCAGCTTTGACCTATTCAAAAGTCACTTTTGACCGAGTGATCATAAAGGCTATGTTCGGGCTTAGTGGTTTTTCATGCGGAGGAATGTGAATGGTCAAGATGGAATTTGTCCCTCACATTCATAGAGAGATATTACTGGGCCCCTCGATGAGTGAGTCTGAGAAATGTATGGCCATACTGTAATGGAATGGTAGTTCCATTTCTATCGTCAGACTACTCAGAGATCGAGAAAGTAACGGTCAGGAATAGGAGGATGACGTTCACCATGCCTTATCCATGACCGAAATATCATGTGACAAAAGGGACGTGATATGGTTGTATGAAAGGTAACATCGTGTATCGATCCTCATATGTTTTGGGTAGTCGTAATGTCTTGCTAGAGGTCGCTTACGACTTGTGGGATAGTATAGTAACTGGACTACTGCCAACTTCATATGGGCCTACAGGGTCGCACACAAAATAGCCCAACTCGAGCTGTGATGTCCAGATTCATTGAATCTAAGAGATGTCTAGATTCAATGAATAGTTTAGGGTGGACTTATATATTTTATATATATATATTATATATATAATATAAGAGATATTTGTAAGATTTAATTTATAAGGATAAATTAAATTTCTATCACTTTTGAATTTGAATTTAAATGGATATGATCTATTTGAATTTGAAATTCAAATTGATAAGATATCTCAAATTTTATTTATGAGAATAAATCAAATATAATTCTGTCTTATCTTTATTTTAAATTAAATAAATAGGTGAATTAAATATGTGAGACGGATTTAATAAAAACCATATTTATTTAATTAGTTTCTTATCAAATTATGCAATATATGATATTGTATTAATTTCAGAATTAATATAAGATTAATTTTGAAGCCCGGCCCAATTAGAAGCCCGATAGCATCCTATATATTTGACATTAGGAGCTAGGGTTCTACACACAACATACAACACAACACACAAGAGAAAAAGGGGCAAGGAGAGTGCAAAAGGTTTGCAGATAAGAAATTGCTGGAATAGAGACGGTAAGGACGGAATGTTGAGAATACCCTAGAGGGACAAGAGGTGCTAGCACGTCGTTCGTGGTTGGAACGCTATTCGTGTGGATACCGGTAGAGAAAGCCGATCTGAGTTGTCGACTTCTTACGAACGAGGAAAGAGCACCAGGTACGACGAGGTCGGGACTAGTTGACACAGAGGTCGTGACCAAATTGGCTTCTGAACGTCAGAAATCTGAAAAGAGGCTCCAAGTCACGACTAGAAGCTGAGTAGGTCATGACTTCAAGCTCCAAACACTACACGTCGCGACTAGAAGATGATTAGGTCGCGACTGCAAGCTCCAGAGACGACAGGTCGCGAGTAGAAGATCATTAGGTCACGACTGAAAACTCCAGAGGCGACAGGTCGTGACAAGAAGCTGAGGAGGCCGCGACTGAAAGTTCCAGAGGCGAAGAGTCGCGACTAGTGGACACTGAGGGCGCGACCAAAGCTTGAATACTGAAGGTAACACTTCTTTCTCCTTGACTTAAACACATTCGATAGATCCTGGCTGGGAATGGAAAATTTTTAAAGTTAATTTTCACTGCGTGTCTTCCAATTCCTTTCACATGGACTCAAAAATGGCGCCAAGAAGAGGAGGTTAGGTGTTCCAAGTAGGCCTTGCTAGTGATGTCATGGTGGTAAAGTCATGAGTGTGAAGAGAAAAGATATTTCAAGATCAAACCTTTAACCATTAGATCAAATAGTTCCCAAGGTGATCTTGGCCTTCAAATGGCACATGACTTTTGCTATAAATACCCCCATTTACAAGTCCAAAACCATGAGCAAGAAAGGAGAAGGAAGCTCTTGCAAAATATTTCTCAAGCTTGGAGGAAGCAAGGATCTTGAAGAAACAAGTAAGGTAAGTTATCTCCTTGCTCCTACCTTTTGTTCTTATGGTTTGTACTTGAGTTTAAGTAGTTTTTGAGGCTTAAATCTTGGGGAGATGCTGCTGGAATTTTTGTGTATATGTGAAAGGAATATGAGTTTTAGGTCATAGATAGTTAAGACAAGCTTAAACAAGCTAGTTACATGCTTGGTTGTGAAGTAAGTTGATGTTCTTGACTTTACCATTTTGGTTTGCACTGTTCATGATAGAAGGAAATGGAATTTCAATGATTTAATGCTTCCATGGAGTTTATATGATGATTTTGTGTAAGATTGGAAAGGTTTTGAACCTTGGAAACCATTGGAATTAAAGGTTATAATGTTGAAAATTCTCATGGTACTGTTCACTCGCGTGAACAGTGATTTGAATTTCGTAATTTTGATACTTCCAATGGTCTTAAAATGAGATTTTGTGTGGGGGTAAAGTGGAGGAACAAGTATGGGAAGCATTGGAACCAAAATGGAAATTTTTGGAAAAAGGGAGCTTATTGAAACTAGACTTGGACGTTGTTTGGAATGGAGTTATAACTTGGTAATCATATTGTGATGTTTAGGTTTTGACATTTGTGGCAAGGAAAGACCATTTCCAGAAAGGAAGGACAAGGATCTACAAGAGGTAGCAAGAATACTTAACTATAAACTTATGGGCTTTGATTGATTTGTTTACTTGTTATGTATGAAGGTTTGGTTGAGCATGGAATATTATGTGATGATGTTTATGATGATGATGTGCTATGAGTATGTGCCACTCCTTGCAACATATGTCATGACAATATGCATGTTAGAGTTTGCTTATGTATTGGCATGAATTAGCTCCCATTGCATGATAACATGTTAGGCATTTAATCAAATATGCATAACCTTATAGTTTGTATTACTTGCTATTGAGATTCCCCCGAAAATCACCCCCCATAACTATGCTCTAGGTGCTGGATCTTCTCAAGGCAAGAGGGTAAATGTTGATGGATGATTGTATTTAACTTAAAGAGTGTGCACTTTAATTACAAGATGATGTTTTGGTGTGTATGATGCATGCTACTCATAAATCCGATTTGAGGTAGTGTACTTCTAACAATATTTTAGGTAACTTATCCGACTAGTTTTCATATGAAATTTGTCATGAACATAGCTAAGATCAATAGCCTTAAATGGACAAAAGAACGCCTCATTTGGTTAAGAATTCGAATTATTATGATTTTTCAAAGTTGGGAGATAAAATCTGGAATAAGATAATACGGCTACTCAGAGGCAGTGAGGTTCATGCGCTAATTTCATATAGTAAATGAATGAGTTTTTCCACAAAAGTTTGTGAGCTTAAAGTATACATGTGGAGATTTAAATCCATAGGTAATTCGACTCAATTGGATAAGTATACAAGGAGAAATGAATTTTTGAAAATGGGGCAAAGAAACCGGAACTTCCAGATTTACCAAGTGAACAGTAAAGTTCAACGAATAAACTGATTTGATCTGAACAAGGAAACCTCATTTTCGTATTTTTCTCTCAAAGTTAAATGAAAGAAATTTTATTAGAAATTGGAATCACCTCAAAACGAGTTTTCTAGATTTAGTTATGAATTTCCAAAGTTCAAGCTGTAATCTCGAATTACCCAGTGAATAGTGGCAATGAACAGTACCCATAAGCCCAACTCTTGGATATTCATGTTTTTGAGGTTAAGAGGTATTCCAATATTCTAAAATAGTTCCAATTGAATATAAGTAAGGTTAAGGTTTAAGTTCAAAATTTAAGGTCAAGTTTTTAAGGTTATAATTTTAAAGATATTTACTAAAAAATGCCATTATGCTGGTAGACTATACAGAGTACTGTGTACATAAGTGCTGTCTAAGGAGGCTGGAAGTGAGTGGACCTAGCCGGTTCATCCAGTTTTTCCTGGGTACTTACATAGAATGGTAGTTCTCATGGGGAATTACCAAATCAGTACAGTTATTTTCTGTCAGGATTTCCTACAAGAGAGATATAATCCAGTTGATAGTGCTATAGCAAGAGTACTTTAAGAGATATAAAGAAGGATATTTCATTTTGGTATCAGAGTAAAGGATTCTGGATTAGAAAATACTCTGAATAGATAATAGATAGATACCCATTAGTAAAGCTGTAATAAATGACATTAAGTTAATACTTGCAGGATGGCTAGAGGTAGAACCAGATCAGAAACCACCGTAAACCAAGGAGACCCTAGACCAGATGTCTATATCTTGGATAGCTCAGATGAGGAGGAAGAGATACTGGATAGTGATTCTGATATGTGGATCCCTCCTATGATTAGTGATGCTAAAGAGGTTAGTTCCGCTGTAGGGTCCAATATTCTGACCAGGACACCAGAGGGGATACAGGAAGAACCTATCCCAGCTATGCCTATAACTACAGTATACGCAGCTGTAGCAGGTACAGATATGGAGACCAATTAGGGAGCTCAATCAGGACAGCCCAATGATCAGTATTCCCAGGTTGGAGGTACAGTAGGATATACTCTAAGACAATCAGTTGACCTAGATGTCCTAGGACCTAGAAGAGTGTCTAATCAGACAAACATCCCAGGTCCTAGTAGACCCAGACTAACCATGGTAGAGTTATATCTGGGAAATATAGTTATAGAGCTATCACCAACAGGGTATATGAGTGAAGAGCACTTTGAGAGAGCTGTGAAGTTAGCCAAGCAGCTGTACAGTCTTAGAGGACTTTTAGATAGAAGCAGGGATCAGGACTATGCAGTTTATCAGGATTTTATTTCTAGAGTAAGAAATGTCTATCAAGCCTTCCAACCATATACATTAACACTGGATGATTGGACAGCCA
This sequence comes from Leucaena leucocephala, assembly GCA_037074615.1. Classification (NCBI taxonomy): domain Eukaryota; kingdom Viridiplantae; phylum Streptophyta; class Magnoliopsida; order Fabales; family Fabaceae; genus Leucaena; species Leucaena leucocephala. The sequence continues at coordinate 19,362,998 of CM073532.1, read as the reverse complement.
TTATGGATGAAATTCTGCCAACCACCCTGTAGGGAATTGGAAGACACGCAGCGGAAATTAACTTTAAAATTTTTTTCCATTCCTAGCTAGGATCTACCGAATATGTTTAAGTCAAGGAGAAAGAAGTGTTACCTTCGTATTCAAGCTTTAGTCTCGACCTCCGTATACACTAGTCTCGACTCCTCGCCTCTGGAACTTTTAGTCGCGACCTACTCAGCTTCGAGTCGTGACCTGTCGCCTCTGGAGTTGTTAGTCGCGACCTCCTAATCTTCTCGTGGTGACCTGTAGCCTCTGGAGTTTGTAGTCGCGATCTTGTCAGCTTCAAGTCGCGACCGGTATCCTCTTTTCGGATTTCTGACGTTCAGATGCCCGTATGGTCGCGACCTCAGTGTCAATAGGTCGCAACCTATCTTCGTGTCTGGTTTCTTTTCTCGATCACAAAAAGTCGACAGCTCAGATCGGCTTCCTCTACCGGTATCCACACGAACAGCGTTCCAACCACGAACGACCTGCTAGCGCCTCTTGTCCCTCTAGGGTTTTCTCAAGATTCCATCCTCACCGTCTCTATTCTGGCAGTTTCTTATCTGCAAACCTTTTGCACTCTCCTGCCCCTTTTTCTCTTGTGAGTTGTGTTGTGTATTGTGTGTAGAACCCTAGCTCCTAATGTCAAATATATAGGCTGTCATCGGGCTTCTAATTGGGCCGGGCTTCAGAATTAATCTTATATTAATTCTAAAATTAATACAATATCATATATTGCAAATTTGATAAGAAACTAATTAAATAAATACGGTTTTTTTTAAATTCGTCTCACAGATTTAATTCACCTATTTATTTAATTTAAAATAAAGATAAGACGGTATTATATATTTGATTTATTCTCATAAATCAAATTTAAGATATCTTATCAATTTGAATTTCAAATTTAAATAGATCATATCCATTTAAATTCAAATTCAAAAGTGATAGAAATTTAATTTATCCTTACAAATCAAATCTTGCAAATATCACTTATATTATATATATAATATATATATATATACAAATTTATATATATATATAAAATATATAAATCCACCCTAGATTATTCATTGAATCTATACATCTCTTAGATTCAATGAATCTGGACATCATAGCTCGCATTGGGCTGTTTTGTGTGCGACCCTGTAGGCCCATATGAAGTTGGCAGTGGGCCCGTTACTATACTAACCCACAAGTCGTAAGCGGCCTCTAGCAAGACATTACGACTACCCAAAACATATGAGGATCGACGAACGATGTTACCTTTCATACATCCATATCACGTCCCTTTTGTCACACGATATTTCGGTCATGGATGAGGCATGGTGAACGTCATCCTCCTATTCCTGACCGTTAGTTTCTCGATCCCTGAGTAGTCTGAATATAGAAATGGAACTACCCTTCCATTCCAGTATGGCCATACATTTCTCAGACTCACTCATCGAGGGGCCCAGTAATATTTCTCTATGAATGTGAGGGACAAATTCCATCTTCACCATTCACATTCCTCCGCATGAAAAACCACTAAGCCCGAACATAGCCTTTATGATCACTCGGTCAAAAGTGACTTTTGACTAGGTCAAAGCTGAGCATTTGTCATGTAGGAATCCATGATGATCTCAGGTTAAAGGGCATAGTGACATGGCTTGTATATGAGAGAAGCTTATGACTTAACCCATGCAGCTCTCTCATAGCGGGTCGGTCCGACACCCTGTACTCTTACATGTGCCTATGACTTTGATTTATATCTCTATATATCTTCAAAGTCATACTGGTCTTATTTCATCTCTGCTCCCGTATAGATGACCGACAAGGGACATTTAGGATAAGATCATGAGTTATCCAAGGATGGTCATCACAGTAAACATGCAAATAATGTGATAACATAATTAAGAAATTCATAAAACAATAATGTTTATAAGACAATGACTGGCCCCTAGGGCACAATTTCCAACATCTTCCCACTTGCACTAGGTATAATCATTAATTTGCCTAATTCCCATTGACCTAACATGACACTCATGTTTTGCTTGCGCAAGCGGCTTTGTTAGAGGATCAGCAACATTGTCTTCCCCTGCTACCTTGCATATTTTTATATCACCTCTATCATTGATTTCTCTGATGAGATGAAATTGCCTGAGTATATGCTTGGTCCTTTGATGTGACCTAGGCTCTTTGGCCTGTGCAATGGCACCACTATTATCACAGAACAAAGTTATCAGATCCGAGATGGTAGGTATCACCCCTAGTTTAGTAATGAACTTCCTGATCCAAACGGCCTCCTTAGCTGTATCAGATGCTGCTATATACTCGGCTTCCATTGCAGAATCTGCTACAGTGCTCTGCTTGGAGCTCTTCCAGCTTACTACTCCATTATTCAGGAGGAATACGTATCCAGATTGCGATTTTTGGTCATCCTGGTCAGTTTGGAAACTTGCATCTGTGTAACCAGTTACATAGAGCTCGTCATCCAATCCACCATAGACCAAGAATAAGTCCTTAGTCCTTCTCAAGTACTTAAGGATATTCTTGACAGCAGTCCAATGGCCCTCATCGGGGTCCTGTTGATATCTGCTAGTCATACTTAAGGCAAACGAGACATCCGGTCGAGTACATAACATGGCATACATGATGGATCCTATAGCCGAGGCATATGGAACCTTACTCATGCGACCTTGCTGATCAGGTGTACTAGGACACAAATCCTTGCTAAGGTGAATACCATGAGACATGGGTATGAAACCCCTCTTTGATTCCTGCATACTGAACCTATGCAGTATCTTGTCTATATATGTGCTCTGATTAAGTCCTAGAAGCCTTTTAGATCTATCTCTATAGATCTTAATTCCTAGGATGTAGGTGGCTTCACCCAAGTCTTTCATTGAGAAAGACTTTCCTAACCAAGACTTGACAATCTGCAAGGTAGGAATGTCATTCCCAATAAGTAGGATGTCATCGACATAGAGTACCAACAACACAACTGTGCTCCTACTAACCTTCTTGTACACACAAGGTTCATCAATGTTTTGAAGAAATCCAAACTCTTTGACTACTTCATCAAAATGATGATTCAAACTCCGAGATGCTTGCTTCAGTCCATAAATGGACCTTTGAAGCTTGCACACCTTACCAGAGTCCTTGGAACGCACAAACCCTTCAGGTTGTGTCATGTACACATCCTCAAGGAGCTTTCCATTAAGGAAGGCTGTCTTGACGACCATCTGCCATATTTTATAGTCATAACATGCTGCAATGGCAAGGAGGATTCTGATTGATTTGGCCATTGCAACTGGGGAAAAGGTCTCATCATAGTCCACACCATGAGTTTGAGTAAATCCTTTTGCAACCAGTCGTGCCTTGAAGACATTTACATTGCCATCCATGTCGATTTTCTCTTTAAAAACCCACTTGCACCCTACGGTTTTTACACCTTCAGGCGGGTCGACTAAGGTCCATACCTTATTGTCGTACATGGATTGCATCTCAGACTTTATAGCACTAAGCCATTTTTCAGAGTTTGGTCCCACTATAGCTTCTCGATAGGTAGTTGGCTCATTATGCTCAATGAGCAACACATCACGATTGTCAGTAATCAGAAATCCATATCTCTAAGGCTAAAGTCGTGCCCTATTAGATCACCGTGGGCCTTGCGTGACTTGAGGAGTCTCAACAACTTGTTGTGAGTCTTCTCCATTTTCCATCTCTAATTCTGTGGTGTCTTGTGGCTCTCAACCTTCTTCAAGATGTACCTTACTCCCACTGGTTCTTTTAGAGATAAATTCTCGTTCGAGAAAGATACCATTTCTGACAACAAACACTTTGTTATCAGTGGGGTTGTAGACATAATATCCCTTGGTTTCCTTAGGATATCCCACAAAAAGGCACTTTGAAGATTTGGGCGCTAACTTATCTGAGGCTTGTTGCTTAACATAGACCTCACATCCCCAAATCTTGAGAAAAGACAAACTAGGTTTCCTCCCAGTCCATATCTCATAATGAGTCTTTTCAACTGCCTTAGATGGAACACGATTTAGTGTGAACGCAGCTGTTTCTAGGGCGTGGCCCCAAAAGGACGGTGGAATATCTGTTTGACTCATCATGGATCGAACCATATCTAATAGTGTTCGATTCCTCCGCTCAGAAATGCCATTCCATTGTGGTGTTTCTGGAGGAGTCAATTATGAGACTATCCCACAATTCCTAATATGATCGATAAACTCTTGGCTCAAACATTCACCACCTCGATCAGATCGAAGGGCTTTAATTGTTTTACCAAGCTGGTTTTGTACTTCATTTTGAAATATTTTGAACATTTCAAAAGATTCGGATTTATGTTTCATTAGATAGATGTAGCCATATCTACTGAAATCATCTATGAATGTCATGAAGTACGAATAACCACCTCTAGCATTTGTATTTATCGGTCCACACACATCTGTATGTATGAGGCCCAACAAATCAATGGCCCTCTCACTGTGCCCAGTGAAAGGTGACTTTGTCATCTTACCTAACAAACAAGATTCGCAAGTATCATATGATTCAAAATCAAATGAGTTGAGAAATCCATCTTGATGGAGTTTAGAAATGCGTTTCTCATTTCTGTGGCCCAGACGACAGTGCCAGAGGTATGTCATATTCAAATCATTTGGTTTGACCCTTTTGGCGGTTATGTTATAGATATTTCCATGATTGGGTTGTTCCAATTTTAATATGTAATGATCAACATGCAAATCACCATAAGCATAGAAAATATCATTACGATAAATGGAACAGCTACCATTCCCAGTAATGGAAGTGTAACCTTCCTTATCCAAATAAGAAAGAGAAACAATGTTACTACTCAAAGTAGGAACATAATAGCAATTGTTCAAAACTAACAAAAGCCCAGTGGGCAGACTAATTCATAAGTGCCTACAGCTAAAGCAGCAACCTTTGCTCTATTTCCAACTCGTAGGTCAACTTTGCCCTTTTTCAGCTTTCTACTGTCCTTTAGGCCTTGCACATTTGTACAAATGTGAGAACCACATGCAGTATCTAATACCCATGTAGTGGAAGTAGAGAGATGAATGTCTATAACATAAATACCTGAAGCGATAGCCCCGCTATCCTTCTTGTTCTTTTTCAGATCTTCAAGGTAGAGTTTGCAGTTCCTCTTCCAATGACCCGGTTCATTGCAGAAGAAACAAACTCCTTCCTTTGGAGGCTTTGCCTTCTTTGGTGCAGGCTTGGTTTCGGGCTTGCCTGACTCTTTGGTCTTACCAGATGCGCCATGACCCTTCCCCTTGCCCTTGCCTTTCTTTTTCATACCCTTTCCTTTCTGAACCATCAAAACTGTACTGGGCTTCTTCTTAACAGTCGGCTCAGCAGTTTTAAGCATCCCATGCAGTTCAGAAATAGATTTCTCCATGTTGTTCATGTTGTAGTTCATGACAAACTGGTCATAACTTTCTGGGAGTGAGTTCAAGATCAAATCTGTAGCTAACTCCTGGCTCATGGGAAATCCAAGCCTCTCAAGGTGATCAATGTACCCTTTCATCTTTAAGACATGAGTACTTACTGATGCACCTTCAGCCATCTTGCAGGAATGTAAGGCCTTAGTGGTCTCATACCTCTCTTGCCTTGCCTGTTGCTGGAACATTTCCTTAAGATGCACAATCATCTCATAAGCCTCCATGTGTTCCAGATCTCTTTGGAGCTCCGAAACCATGGTGGTAAGCATCAAGCATCCCACATCGACAGAGTCTTCCTTATGCTTCGCATAAGAAACTCTCTGAGCTCTAGGAGCATTGGCTGCTGGCTCCTTAGGAATGGGTTGATCTAGGACATATGCCTTTCTTTCCTGCTTGAGAACAATTCTCAAGTTCCTGAACCAGTCAAGAAAGTTTGTCCCATTGAGTTTGTCCTTCTCAAGGACAGATCGCAATGATAATGTAGCAGTATTACTAGTCGTCATGATTCTACAATTAAAATATGCAATTTAATTAGCAATCTCCCACTGAATTAAACATCCCTCAATGTAATAATTAGTGGGCTAAGATCCATATTTGGCTTAAACTTGAGTTTGCTTTGGCAGGACCCTCAACTTTAAGTTATTTAGGTAGGTAACAACTTTACTAATTATATCAAATGTAACTCTTAGATATTTATGGGATTCCATCATCATATGATCCGGCATGGTCTAATCCCATCTAATGCCTTGAGACCCAAAACCGTTTTGATAATCTCAATTAAGTCAAACAATAACAAACATAAGAGTAGTACCATTACTCTTGCTTATCTCCCCAAGATAACTCAAATACACCCACTTTGGTGGAGCCTACAAATGAGCGATCGAGGTTTTGATAAGTGTTCATTAATTGATGGCATATGACTTAAGATTTCTTTTAGAGGGTTTAATTAACTATCCGGTTTTCATGTATCTCGATTGTATCTCATACCAATATTATGCATATAAAACATACATGCAGTGATATAATCATAAGGTTCATAATCTTAAACATGATACAATATGGCTCACCTATCCTAAGTCCCCTCAAGCCAATGAGAGAAGCTGTCTAATTAGAATAGGAAAATTACATAAGGAAATCTCGTTTTAACATTCGAGGGGAGTGAGATGAGAAGAGAATGTACAACAAGAGTAATTAGAGGAAGGCACGACACGCAGGCCGTATTTAGAAAAATTACAATACTTGTAATCTAGAGCCATATTGTTCACCATACCCAACCATTCAATAATCAAAATTCATACTATTTGAAGGGCAATAAATGTTTCAAAACATTCATACATCAGGAAAGCCAGTATATCTTACGATTATGTTGCGCTACAATCAGGTAGCCACGGCGGTCCCGCTAGCCGGTTAGCGGGCGGGGTGTGGGGCAGCGCCCCAATAAATTTTTTTTATATAGAATCTTAATTCTATTTTCTTAGACCCCATCAATATTAATTGATCAAATCAATTAACATACACCACCGATTTCAGTTTCCTTTCGGATTCCATATATGTCATACATAAACGGATTCTATATATTTGATACATATCTCGCATATTATCATATAATCAGCTAAGAAGTCTAACATACATCACATGTATCAACAATCAAACCTAACTTAAACATAAAACGGCATGGCTCTGATACCACTGTAGGGAATTGGAAGACACGCAGCGGAAATTAACTTTAAATTTTTTTTCCATTCCCAGCCAGGATCTACCGAATGTGTTTAAGTCAAGGAGAAAGAAGTGTTACCTTCGTATTCAAGCTTTAGTCGCGACCTCCGTATCCACTAGTCGCGACTCCTCGCCTCTGGAACTTTTAGTCGCGACCTACTCAGCTTCCAGTCGCGACCTGTCGCCTCTGGAGTTGTTAGTCGCGACCTCCTAATCTTCTCGTCGTGACCTGTAGCCTCTGGAGTTTGTAGTCGTGACCTTGTCAGCTTCAAGTCGCGACTGGTATCCTCTTTTCAGATTTTTGACGTTCAGATGCCCGTATGGTCGCGACCTCAGTGTCAAAAGGTCGTGACCTGTCTTCGTGTCTGGTTTCTTTTCTCGATTGCAAGAAGTCGACAGCTCAGATCAGCTTCCTCTACCGGTATCCACACGAACAGCGTTCCAACCACGAACGACGTGCTAGCGCCTCTTGTCCCTCTAGGGTTTTCTCAAGATTCCGTCCTCACCGTCTCTATTCTGGCAGTTTCTTATCTGCAAACCTTTTGCACTCTCCTGCCCCTTTTTCTCTTGTGAGTTGTGTTGTGTATTGTGTGTAGAACCCTAGCTCCTAATGTCAAATATATAGGATGCTATCGGGCTTCTAATTGGGCCGGGCTTCAGAATTAATCTTATATTAATTCTGAAATTAATACAATATCATATATTGCAAATTTGATAAGAAACTAATTAAATAAATACGGTTTTTATTAAATCCGTCTCACAGATTTAATTCACCTATTTATTTAATTTAAAATAAAGATAAGACAGAATTATATATTTGATTTATTCTCATAAATCAAATTTGAGATATCTTATCAATTTGAATTTCAAATTCAAATAGATCATATCCATTTAAATTCAAATTCAAAAGTGATAGAAATTTAATTTATCCTTATAAATTAAATCTTACAAATATCTCTTATATTATATATATAATATATATATAAATTTATATATATATAAAATATATAAATCCACCCTAGATTATTTATTGAATCTAGACATCTCTTAGATTCAATGAATCTGGACATCATAGCTCGCATCGGGCTATTTTGTGTGCGACCCTGTAAGCCCATATGAAGTTGGCAGTGGGCCAGTTACTATACTAACCCACAAGTCGTAAGCGGCCTCTAGCAAGACATTACGACTACCCAAAACATATGAGGATCGACGAACGATGTTACCTTTCATACAACCATATCACGTCCCTTTTGTCACACGATATTTCGGTCATGGATGAGGCATGGTGAACGTCATCCTCCTATTCCTGACCGTTAGTTTCTCGATCCCTGAGTAGTCTGAATATAGAAATGGAACTACCCTTCCATTCCAGTACGGCCATACATTTCTCAGACTCACTCATCGAGGGGCCCAGTAATATCTCTCTACGAATGTGAGGGATAAATTCCATCTTGACCATTCACATTCCTGCGCATGAAAAACCACTAAGCCCGAACATAGCCTTTATGATCACTCGGTCAAAAGTGACTTTTGACTAGGTCAAAGCTGAGCATTCGTCATGTAGGAATCCATGATGATCTCAGGTCAAAGGACATAGTGACATGGCTTGTATATGAGAGAAGCTTATGACTTAACCCATGCAGCTCTCTCATAGCGGGTCGGTCCGACACCCTATGCTCTTACATGTGCCTATGACTTTGATTTATATCTCTATATATCTTCAAAGTCATACTGGTCTAATTTCATCTCTGCTCCCGCATAGATGACCGACCAGGGACATTTAGGATAAGATCATAAGTTATCCAAGGATGGTCATCACAGTAAACATGCAAATAATGTGATAACATAATTAAGAAATTCATAAAACAATAATATTTATAAGATAATGATTGGCCCCTAGGGCACAATTTCCAACACTCCCCTACTTGGAGAATGGAATTAGATGAATACTTTGGAGAAGATCCTTACGAAGACATACCCGATTGGATTTATCTGATTGGAGAATTTATTAGAATCAAATTTAAGAAGGACTAGGGTGTGTTTAGAAATAATGATGTTCCCCATGTAGTTATAAAGACCAATATGGCGCTATATGTATGACTTTTAATGACTGTGTGTGTATGACATGTTTTGAATGGAATATAAATTATGTTGTTTATCATATTCCTCTTTTGTTAGATTTTTCTACTAGACCGTAAAGCAAAATGGTTCGAACAAGAAGAACCATTGCGACAGAGGAACCGGAGAACACTAGGGATGTTAATCAGCTAATCTTAGAGAGGCTGGAGCAACAACAGAAAATAATTGAAGAGATGCGTGCGGCACAAGTACGAAGTGAACAAGATAGAGATGCTACTATAGCCGCAGCAGTTGCTGAAGCAGTGAGCAATATGAGGCCTCCAGAACCATCTGAAACAGCGAATACAGCAGCAGAAAGAGTACAGCGTCTGGTAGAGCCACCTAGACGGGCTGAGCAGACAGATCATGTAATTAGCATTCAGTGATGGATGGTCAGGTTCTGCCAGCATAATCCTCCTATATTTAAAGGAACCTTTGAGGTCCAAGCTGCAGAGGATTTGATCAGTAGATTGAAAAAGATTTTTAAAGTTCTGGATTGCCCAACAGAGATAAAGGCTCAAATGGCCATCTACCAGCTGGAGAAGGATGCCGATAGGTGGTGGAAAATACAGAACTGCTCATGCAAGCAAGAAACATTCCAGTCACTTGGGAAGTTTTTCTTAAACAGTTCTATGCGAAGTATTTTCCTCAGTCTGTGAGGGATGAAAGGGAAGCAGAATTCCTTGTGCTGAGACAAGGAGAGAGAGAATCCTTTGACGAGTACTTGGCCAAATTCATTCGTCTGTCTCAGTATTCAACATATTTGCGCCAAGTAGATGATGAGAGGTGGATGACTGAGAGGTTGATCAGAGGATTGAACTCTATGCTAAAGGAGAAGCTGACTCCTCAATAGTACAGCCAGTTTAACAAGGCTGTAGAGGTATGCCGCATAGTAGAGAACAGTATGAATCACAGGATGCTGTCTAAGCCTGTAAGCAAGGAACAGACAATTCCTGAGAGGGCCAGGCAAAGCCAAAATGCTGCAAGAAATAGCAACTATAGAAAAAGGAAGCAACTATGGTAGAATAGGAGACCTGGCAGAGGAAGTTACCAAGGAGGGCCGAGTAACAGAGACCCTAGAGCCCGAGTGTGCAACTAATATGGGAAAAATCATGGGGATAGGCCATGTCAGGTAGGCCAAAATGTCTGCTATACTTGTGGAAAGCCAGGACATTTTGCTCAGGAATGTCCTCAGGCAGCAGCTGATCAAACGCAGCGGACGCAAGGACGCGTATTTGCACTTTCTAGAGAAGATGCACAGAAATCACCTGAGATGATTCAAGGTACAATCTATATTAATGATCACGCAGTGATTGCTCTGTTTGATTCTGGTGCAAGTCATTCTTTTATTTCCTATGATTGTACTAAATGTCTAGGCTTGGTGGTTAGTAAATTGAATTATGACATATATGTGACGACCCCCACAAGTGCTAGGATAGTTACCTCCGATGCTTGTTTGAATATTATTGTGCGGTATGAGCACTGTTATACAACCCTAGACCTAATATGTATGCCTTTCCTAGAGATTGAGGTTATACTTGGTTTAAATTGGTTATCCTCCAATAATGTAATGTTGGACTGTAAAAACAAGACACTAGTTCTTGGTTCGACGGTAGCAGACTTGAGTCCAGAAGTACGACTGAATTTCATAACGGAGGCACAAGCAAATAAATGCCTGCTGAAAGGATGTCAAGGATACATGGTTTTCCTCTTTGTTGAAGTAGAAGTCGAAGAAGAAATTGAGACGATTGCAGTAGTTAATGAATTTCGTGAAGTCTTTCCAAAGGAAATTCAGGGATTGCCTCTGGAGCGAGAAGTGGAGTTTGTAATCGATATTATGCCTGGAGCGGGACCAGTATCCAAAGCCCCATATCGGATGGCTCCTAATGAAATGAATGAGCTGAAGAAGTAGATTGAGGAGCTATTAGAGAAGGGTTTCATACGCCTAGTATTTCTCCCTGGGGTACTCTAGTGCTATTTATTAAAAAGAAAGATGGTATCTTAAGACTGTGTATTGACTACAGAGAGCTGAACAAGATCACGGTTAAGAACAAGTACCCTCTCCCCAGAATTGACGATTTGCTAGATCAATTGGCGGGAGCGAGTCTATTCTCCAAGATTGACTTACGATCTGGCTATCATCAGTTGAGAATTAAGTCAGGTGACATTTCAAAGACTGCTTTCAGAACACGTTATGGGCATTTTGAGTTTTTGGTTATGCCTTTTGGTCTGACCAATGCGCCTACAATTTTCATGGATTATATGAACCGGATCTTCAGGCCTTATTTAGATCAGTTTGTGGTGGTCTTCATAGAAGATATTCTGATGTACTCTAGGTCTGCTGAGGAGCATGAAAGGCATTTGAGAATTATTCTTGGTACCCTTAAAGAGAGGCAGCTCTACGCTAAGCTTAGTAAGTATGAGTTTTAACTTTCAGAAGTCAAATTTCTTGGTCACGTCATATCCCAAGACGAGGTATCTGTGGATCCTAGCAAAGTTGAAGTTGTTTTAACCTGGGAGCAGCCAAAGACAGTGACAGAGATCAGAAGTTTCTTGGGCTTAGCAGGGTATTACAGAAGATTCATCCAAGACTTTTCTCGAATTGCCTTACCACTAACCAAGCTTACCAGAAAGAATCAACAGTTTAAGTGGGACGAGAAGTGCGAGGCTAGTTTTCAAGAGTTAAAGAAGAAATTAACCACTACTCCCGTGCTGATTATTCCAGACCCAACTCAGACTTATGTAGTCTACACTGATGCTAGTAAACAGGGGTTGGGATGTGTGCTGATGTAGCAAGGTAGAGTAGTAGCCTACGCCTCATGGCAGTTAAAGCCGCATGAACAGAATTATCCCACTCATGATCTAGAGCTTGCAGCGGTGGTTTATGCTCTGAAGATATGGAGGCATTATTTATATGGAGCTACAATTGAATTGTACTGTGACCACAAAAGCCTGAAGTATCTGCAGGATCAGAAAGAGCTGAACATGAGACAACGATGATGGATGGAATTGTTAAAGGATTATGATTTCTAAATCAAATACCATCCAGGAAAAGCCAATGTAGTGGCCGATGTTCTGAGCAGAAAGGTGATGCAGGTAGCATATATGATGATCAAAGAATTAAAGTTGATTGAGGATATGCGAGATTGGAGCCCTTTGTATCAGATACAAGTGATGAAAAGTTCCTACTGGGGAGTGCATGTCAACGCTTGCATAGAAGAGGAGATAAAATAGGCTCAAGAACATGATAAGCTCGTAATATTTTTAAGGACAAGATGGTGAGAGGGTAGACTAAGAATTTTGAGATTTCCTCAGATGGATTATTACAGTTTAGAGGAAGACCCTACATCCCTAATGCTAAGGGGCTAAGGGAGAAAATTCTGGATGAAGCACACAAAAGCCGATATACAATGCATCCAGGTATGACCAAGATGTACCATGATGCTAAAAGATTATTTTGGTGGCCTAGACTGAAGAAAGATGTGGTAGCTTATGTGTCTAAGTGCTTAACGTGCCAGAAAGTGAAGATTGAGCATCAGAAGCCAGCAGGAACATTGCAACCTCTAGATGTTCCTGAATGGAAGTAGGCCAGTATTGCCATGCACTTTGTAGAAGGACTACCCATGACCCCAACTAAGCATGATGCGACATGGGTGGTGATTGATCGGTTGACAAAGTCAGCTAATTTCCTGGCAATAAATAAGAGGGTTTCTCTAGAGAAGTTGGCAAAGTTATACATAAAGGAAATTGTTAGACTGCATGGAATCCCAAGCAGTATTGTGTCTGACAGAGACCCTCGATTCACATCAAATTTCTGGAGGGCTTTACAGCAAGAAATGGGTACTACTCTCAGATTCAGCACAGCTTATCATCCTCAAACCGATGGTCAGTCTGAGAGAACAATTCAGACACTAGAAGATATGTTGAGAGCATGTGTCTTAGATTTTAAAGGTAGTTGGGATACTCATCTACCATTGATAGAATTTGCATACAATAATAGCTATCAAGCTAATATTCAGATGGCCCCATTCGAAGCTCTTTATGGATGAAAGTGTAGATCTCCCTTATGCTGGCTTGAGTTAAGGAGAGAAGAATGTATGGTCCTGATATTGTGGATCAGACTGCTGAGCAGATTGCAATGATCAAAAAATGGATGATGAGGTTCAAAGTTAACAGAAGAGTTATGCAGATGTTAGACAAAAGCCGTTAGAGTTCAAAGAAGGCGAGCATGTATTTCTTAAGTTAACTCCAACTACAGGAGCCGGACGATTAATCAAGGTGAAGAAGTTGCATCCTAGATACATCGGACCATTTCAGATTCTCTCAAGGATAGGATCAGTGGCCTACAAGTTGGCACTTCCTCCAAATCTCAGCCAGATACATGATGTATTCCATGTTTCCCAGCTAAAAAAGTACGTTCCAGATCCAACGCATGTAATTGAACAAGATGAAGTTGCGCTGCGAGATGACCTAACCTATGAAGTTGGACCAGTATAAATAGTTGATCGAAAGGTCAAGCAACTGCGTAATAAGCAGATTCCTATGGTCAAAGTGATCTGGAAAGGCTTAACAGAGAATGAAGCTACCTGGGAAACAGAAGAAAGGATGAGGGAGATGTACCCTAATTTATTTCGGTAGAGTGTATATGTTGTAAATTTTGGGGACGAAATTTATTTTAATGGGGAGAGAAATGTAACATCCCTAATTTCTGTACTAAGTTGTATGTACAGGTTGAATAAAATATATGAGATTTTTAGGAAAAGATGTGGCCATATTTATGTAAAGAAAAGGATTAATTGGAAGAGGGAGAAAGTCTAAGAGCCAAAGTGCAAAATTACGAAAATGCCACTGTGATTCCCTAAGAAACCAGAAATAAATGGAGGGCATTTTGGTCATTTCACACAATGGATGGATATCAGAGGAAATTTTATAGTAAATTATTATAATTAATATGAGAATTTATGGAGTTGACAGAAGTCAAAAAGGAGTCCTGTAGAATTAATTATGGAATTTACGGTGAAAAGGACACCGATAAAGGGTTAAAGGAAACGTATATAATTTTTAACAGGACTTCTGGGTCTCAGAAAATTATGAAACTTTGTAGAGAATTCATTTTATATTATAATGAATTTCTAAAAATGTTAGAACAATTAAAGGAGGTGTTTAGAATTTATTTTGAGATCAGGATAATTTAAGGATATCGGTATAAGGAAAGTACATTGGGATTTGTGCTAAATAGCTATTGGACCTAAAAGAGGCCCAACATTTTTGTCCTAGGCCAGCCCAATAAGTCCTAAAAGTTATCTTCAAGCCCAAGCCCAATAAGGAATAATTTATGGATTTTGAAAAAAAAAGAAAAGAGAATAAAGTAAGAATTAGGGTTTGCACATGGTGGGACCCACATGGACTCAAAAATGGCGCCAAGAAGAGGAGGTTAGGTGTTCCAAGTAGGCCATGCTAGTGATGTCATGGTGGTAAGGTCATGAGTGTGAAGAGAAAAGATATTTCAAGATCAAACCTTTAACCATTAGATCAAATAGTTCCCAAGGTGATCTTGGCCTTCAAATGGCACATGACTTTTGCTATAAATACCCCCATTTACAAGTCCAAAACCATGAGCAAGAAAGGAGAAGGAAGCTCTTGCAAAATATTTCTCAAGCTTGGAGGAAGCAAGGATCTTGAAGAAACAAGTAAGGTAAGTTGTCTCCTTGCTCCTACCTTTTGTTCTTATGGTTTGTACTTGAGTTTAAGTAGTTTTTGAGGCTTAAATCTTGGGGAGATGCTGCTGGAATTTTTGTGTATATGTGAAAGGAATATGAGTTTTAGGTCATAGATAGTTAAGACAAGCTTAAACAAGCTAGTTACATGCTTGGTTGTGAAGTAAGTTGATGTTCTTGACTTTACCATTTCGGTTTGCACCGTTCATGCACTGTTCATGATAGAAGGAAATGGAATTTCAATGATTTAATGCTTCCATGGAGTTTATATGATGATTTTGTGTAAGATTGGAAAGGTTTTGAACCTTGGAAACCATTGGAATTAAAGGTTATAATGTTGAAAATTCCTCATGGTACTGTTCACTCGCGTGAACAGTGATTTGAATTTCGTAATTTTGATACTTCCAATGGTCTTAAAATGAGATTTTGTGTGGGGGTAAAGTTAGGCATGAATTAGCTCCCATTGCATGATAACATGTTAGGCATTTAATCAAACATGCATAACCTTATAGTTTGTATTACTTGCTATTGAGATTCCCCCGAATATCACCCCCCATAACTATGCTCTAGGTGCTGGATCTTCTCAAGGCAAGAGGGTAAATGTTGATGGATGATTGTATTTAACTTAAAGAGTGTGCACTTTAATTACAAGATGATGTTTTGGTGTGTATGATGCATGCTACTCATAAATCCGATTTGAGGTAGTGTACTTCTAACAATATTTTAGGTAACTTATCCGACTAGTTTTCATATGAAATTTGTCATGAATATAGCTAAGATCAATAGCTTTAAATGGACAAAAGAACGCCTCATTTGGTTAAGAATTCGAATTGTTATGATTTTTCAAAGTTGGGAGATAAAATCTGGAATAAGATAATACGGCTACTCAGAGGCAGTGAGGTTCATGCTCTAATTTCATATAGTAAATGAATGAGTTTTTCCACAAAAGTTTGTGAGCTTAAAGTATACATGTGGAGATTTAAATCCATAGGTAATTCGGCTCAATTGGATAAGTATATAAGGAGAAATGAATTTTTGAAAATGGGGCAAAGAAACCGGAACTTCCAGATTTACCAAGTGAACAGTAAAGTTCAACGAATAAACTGATTTGATCTGAACAAGGAAACCTCATTTTCTATTTTTCTCTCAAAGTTAAATGAAAGAAATTTTATTAGAAATTGGAATCACCTCAAAACGAGTTTTCTAGATTTAGTTATGAACTTCCAAAGTTCAAGCTGTAATCTCGAATTACCCAGTGAATAGTGGCAGTGAACAGTACCCGTTAGCCCAACTCTTGGATATTCATATTTTTGAGGTTAAGAGGTATTCCAATGTTCTAAAATAGTTCCAATTGAATATAAGTAAGGTTAAGGTTTAATTTAAAATTTAAGGTCAAGTTTTTCAGGTTAAGGTTTTAAAGATATTTACTAGAAAATGCCGTTGTGCTGGTACACTATACAGAGTACTGTGTACATAAGTGCTGTCTAAGGAGGCTGGAAGTGAGTGGACCTAGCCGATTCATCCAGATTTTCCTGGGTACTTATGTAGAATGGTAGTTCTCATGGGGAATTAGCAAATCAGTACAGTTATTTTTTGCCGGGATTTCCTGCAAGAGAGATATAATCCAGTTGAGAGTGCTATAGCAGGAGTACTTTAAGAGATATAAAGAAGGATGTTTCAGTAACTAATCCTAGCTTTTATGTAATGGATTTGTCATTTGTTGTGCTATTGTTTGGTTGGATTCTCGTCTTATATGTTATGTTTGAAGCTCTACTACAATGCTATGATCATATGTTATTGAGTATGGAAGCACGCAACATACTTATCTGTACACAATCATAAACAAGCACTATCACACTGCATTATATATATTGTTATGATTATTACTTCTGAGATTCCCCCGAATCTCATCCCAATAATTAACCCATTATAGGGAGGTTATGTCGAAGTAAATTTTGAGAATTTTAAGAGACGCCGTTATGCTGCCGAAATTATGACAAGATAGCAGTAGTGAAGAAAGGAGTTGATACGTACTGTGTACGTAGGTACTGTCTAAGAAGGTTGGAAGTGAGTGGACCTAGCCGGTTCATCCAGTCTTTCCTGGGTACTTACGTAGAATGGTAGTTCTCACGGGAATTACCGAATCAGTACAAGATCAGTTACTTTTTAAAGATGAAGCCTAGCGGTTATGCTGCCGGATTTCAGGCAGAAAAAGATGTAATAGAAATATGAGGATTTTGTACATACCCTGATGTATAACAACTTATTATTTAATAATAGGTATTGTTTGGCATGTTTGACTGATATGTGATGGATGCATGCATATGTATGTAAAGTTGAGTGCTGGAATTTGCCACTATGAACAGTAACTCACGGAGACATAGGAAAGTTTGATCTATAATTAAAAATAGTAAATGGTTGAATAAATGTATGATATTTTTATGGTAAATAGTACACATACCAAGCTTAGATTTGATATATATAATGACTCATTTGGATGTCTACACATGGAGATATAAATCATCAAAGTTGGGACCAAAATGCTGGATTCAGGGGAAAACGCTTGATGAACAGTAAAGTTGTAATGTTGACTGATGTTGACTAGGTCAAGGAATGGTCAACTAGTTATTTTTACCTGAAATATAATTGAGTTAGCTTCATGTAGCAATTTGAACCACTTTATTTTGATTTTTCTAGAATTAGTTATGATTTTTCAAAGTCAGGTCACTCATCTGGAATTTACACAGTGAACAGTACTCGATAAGAGTAAGACTCCAGATTGAGGAATTGGACTTCAATGACTTTGAAAGTGGTTCTAACTGCTACCAAATGGTGCCTAGGATGTACAAAAGTAAGGATATTTCATTTTGGTATCAGAGCAAAGTTTCTGGCATCAGATATGATAGTTTCCAAACCCTAATCATAAATAATTAAGATTATGTTGAAGATGGGGGTATAGTTAGAATGTTATTCAAGATGTGTGGCATGTGGTATGGTTTATTCTAAATGTTTTACATGTGTACATATATTGTTATGCTGTATGAATATATGTTATGCATATCTATAATTGTATTTCCCAATTCTAGAGAAAGAAGTAGAAGTCATGGTTAATACAAGAAGAACGGTTAGACCAGAAGTGGTAGAGCCCCGAGATGAGGGTACTAATAATTAGATAGACCCTGTGCAAATTATTCTAGATAGGTTAGAACAGCAACAACATGCAATAGATGAGATACGGTCAACCCAGGCTCGCCAAGATCAAGAATGAGATTCTGTTATCTCTACGGCGATTTCTGCTGCGGTTGCAAGCTTACAGAAGTCTGAGAAGGAGGTAGTACCAGAAAATAATATAAAACCTGAACCTCAGTCAGATCATGGGCAGACTGGAATGAATAGACATCAGGGGTCTACAGGAAATATCAATAACCAGGAAAGTCTTCAAACATGGATGGAACGATTCCATAAGTTTAATCCGCCCATGTTTGAAGGGACTTTTGACACTCAAGTAGCCGAGGATTGGGTTAGCCAGTTAGAGAAAATCTTTAAGATTTTAGAATGTCCTACTGAAAGAAAGGCCCAGATGGCAGTTTACAAGCTAGAACAGGAGGCTGATAGGCGGTGGAGAAACACAGAAGTAATTTTGCAATCAAGAAATATTCCACTTACATGGGAAATATTTCTCGAGCAGTTCAATGAAAAATATTTTCCACAATCAGTAAGGGATGAACATGAAGCAGAATTTTGTGTTAAAGCAGGGTGAGCAAGAACCCTTTGACGATTATCTTGCTAAGTTTATTCGTCTTTCGCGATATTCCACTTACCTAAACTGTATGAATGATGAGAGTTGGACCACTGAGAAGTTAACTCGTGGATTAAATCCTACATTGAAGGAGAAAGTTTTTCCTAGACAGATATGAAGGTTTAATGAAGCAGTGGAGGTATGCAGGATCACAGAAAAGAATGTGCAATATCCAGAAAAGAGTGAGCCTGTTACATCAGTACCATTGAGAATAGTGCCACCAGGTTCCTTGAGAGGGAACAGTAAGAAGAGAAATGGGCCAGTATATGGGTAGAAGTTAATAAGAAACAGGGAAGTAGGCCAGGTAGTGGGCCAAGAAAAGTTAATAGGCAACCAAGGCCTAATGTATGTGGGAATTATGGTCGAGACCATGGTACAAAGCCTTGTCTAGCAGGTCAAGGGTTATGCTATAGGTGTGGAAAGTCTGGACATTATGCTAGGGAGTGTCCATAGAACACAACAGGCGAAAGATACCAGACTCAGGGAAGAGTATATACCCTGACTGGCAACGAGATAAGAAAGTCTCCTGCACCAAATTAAGGTACGAGTTTATTTGTGTTCTGTTTTCACTGGCTAATGAGTAAATAAATCCTATATGTGATTGGATTATATTGTCCAGTATGCACACTATTGAGCTACCCTATACCTAGTATGTTGCTTTTATATGAGAGTGAATATGGTTATAGGTTTTAAAAGTAGGAAGTAGAGAAAACATATACAAAGTAGTTAGCATTAGTCAAACCCTTTGACATTAAAGTTAAATTTGAGATAAGATAGTATGAGGGAGATACCCAGAGTAACAGACAATCTCAGTAAGTGGGATATCAATTACAGTATGGCAGTCAGATGCAGTATGATTGTGGGGTTACTCAGGTAATTCTATAGACTGTGAATACAGTACTCAGGGCCATTTCTATTGGAAGGAATGGTATACAAAAAGAACAACAGATACTAGTAAAGGGATTGTTTTCAGATCACTCTTCAGATAAGAGTTAGATCTAATGCAGAATGCTCGCAGTTAGAGCATAGTTGAAAGGGATCACAGTTAGAGCACAGATTGAAATAAGTTATGAGGAGGCCATAGCAGCAGAATGCAATGGCAGGTGGTTAGACCATAATTACACAAGGCATGGTAAGCCACAGTATAGTAAGAAATATGAGAGGAACTCCTGAGTGAAAACGGAAATAAGTAAAGTTTGGGTAAATAATATGAGGCTACCAGATATAAAATTTTAAAAAATTTTGAGTTATCAACCGGTGAAAGCAGTTAACCCTATAACTTAGTCTGTTGGTTTAAGATCTTCGGAAGAGATAAGTACAACAAAATCATAGTTAGATTCTGGAGGGTCGTAGTTAGATCCTAGCATGGCTCCAGGGTCGCAGTTAGATTCTGAAGGATCGCAGTTAGATCCTAAGAGCTTCAGAGTCACAGTTAGATTCTGAAGAGGCTAACGGTTGATCTCAGTTAGATCCCGAGGTCTCAGTTAGACCTAGCCTAAGAAAAGTAATGAGCCATGAGATATGAGTACCATGTAGTATCTCTTTCGGAAGATGAATGCCAAAGACAAAGTTAAGGTAAGGAAGCTTCACTAGTTGATAAACTCATCCAGAAAAATTATTTATAATGGTTTTCCTCAGATAGCCTCTATTATATACAGACTGAACTTAGTTTTCCTTAAACGAAGACAGAGTCCAGGTTAAAATCTGAGTGCTGATATTCAAAGTTTTGTAGAAGTATGCCTGAGAAACAGAGAAGAGAACCCCTATGTATTGAGAATAGAAAAATATGAGCAGATAGATCCCCCAGATGAGGCTAAAGAGATTAAAAGGCCAGAAAGACCTATAGAAGAGGGTCTAAGGCAAAGCAAAGATAGAACGTAGTTCTATAAGAAAGAGAAGACTAGGGCCTAGAGCTATACAAAGAGTAATCTAGCCCTAACCCAGTAGAACGCTTAATTGAAAGGTGCTAAAGCAAGAGTAGCCTAATGATATGTAAGCCCTAAGAAGGGATAAAAAGCGTGCAATTGCCACAGAGGTTTAGCATAGATGCATGAAGTTATAAGAACAAGATAAGAAAAGTTAAAGAAGTTATGAAAAGAAAGAAGATAGAACCATTTATGTTATGATCATAATCTGAATTATGATGTTGTGTCAGGAGAACGAAAGGCAGAAAAATACTATTTCTCTTAAGAAACTAGCAAAATATAAGAGGAGTGATGTAGACCCCAGAATTATATCAAAATTCTAAAGGGTAAGATATGAAAGAAATGGACACTACTCACAAGTTCAATGGGTTGTCCATAAGTATGAGTGGATGAATGCCCTAAGCCTTGGTCATAAACCAAGAAAGAATATACAGAGGAGATATATCCAGGATAGTTGACTAAGGTATTGAGTAAATTTTGAGGACGAAATTTATTTTAAGGGGGAGAGAAATGTAATATCCCTAATTTTCTGTACTGATTTGTATGTATATATTGAATGAAATATATGAGTTATTTTTCAGGAAAAGATGTGGCCATTTATGTAAAGAAAGGGATTAAATTGAAAAAGAAAGAAAATGTAAGGACTTAAGTATAATTATGAAAAGTTTAAGGCTAAAAAAGAAAAGTAGACAAAAATGTGGGGTCTTTAAGTGTAATTTTAGCCAAATAAAGGGACTTAATTGAAAAGAAGAAAAGTTTTCGGGCCAAAAGTGTAATTATGAAAACCTGGACCGAAAACAGGCAAAAATAGTGATCGTATTCAGATCAGCCCCATATTTCACTAGTAGATAGAGCAAGTGATGCTGGGTAATCCAGCTTAATACAGGAATTTCCTCAAGACTCCAGATAGCTGAAGTTTATCTGATAGTCTAAAAGTATAAAAAATTCCTACCGGATATCCTAGATCTCAGATATAAGTAAGAAATTACAGGATGATGCGTCCTGTTGAGGCGGATGTTAGAAAACTGACAGAATACCGATAGGAGGTCTGTAGAAAAAGTTATTCACAAATTAGTAAATTTAGACGAGAGTATGTGACCTCCGGGTATCCGATAGGGAGATTTATCGGTATTTAAAATGAGATTGAATGAGGTCAGATGACATCGGTCAGATGACCGTTATGACCTAAAGGGATGCCTAGACACAGTGGGCCTGGTATCTGATAAAAGGAACCGGTGTCCGGAGATGTGTAGAAACGGTGTATAATGGTGGAAATACCCGATGAACATCACCGGGGGAAGATTCCTTGTGATTCATGTCATAGAGGTAATGGACCCTAAAAGGCCCAAGAATGGCACCAACAAAGGCCCAGTAAGACCCTTGGACTGATAGGTGGGCCAGTGTCCGGTGGAACCCCGGAAAAGTACAAAATTACGAAAATGCCCCTGTGTTGTACTAAAGAGTGATAGATAAATGGAGGGCATTTTGGTCATTTTGGATAGGCCCAGAAGCCAAGCACATATAGATAAAGTTACTCAGAGTCAATATATGCCCTGACAGGATACAGAGAGGCGTAAAATGACGGTTTTATCCTTAGGGTTAAGATAGTGCAAGAAAGGGCACCAAGGGCATTTTGGTCACTTCACAAGGGATCTGTAATTAAGTTTAGACCCAGTATAAAAATGTCAATGATGTAAAGGACCCAGATACTAAATTTAAGGTAAAAAGACATAATATGGATTTTCAGAAAAGTTAGATTCAGAAAACAGTCCAGTTTTCGAGAAATCGGACCGGGCCGGTACCGGATTGGACTGGAATTTTTCCAGAGGCTTCTTGGACCTTCATTTTTGCCATGTGAGAGATTAGGTGTCCCATGAGGTGTTCCTTGTATGATGTCATAGTAATGATATCATAAATGGAAAAGAAAATAGGAAATTCTAGGAAAAACGATGGTCACAAGTTCAGAGTTCTTAAGAATTACAGAAATGCCATCCATGAAAACTATAAATACCCCCTCCCCCTCCCATTTTTATCATCCCACAGTTTTGCAAGAGAAAAAGAGAGAAATAAGAGAGAGAAGGATAAAGAAAGAAAGAGAGAAAGGAAGAAAGAAAGAAGGAAGCTCTGGCGGAGCTGGAAGCAGTATAGGGATTCTAGAGTTCTGCTAAGCTTTTGAGGTAGTAACTAATCCTAGCTTTTATGTAATGGCTTTGTGATTTGTTGTGCTATTGTTTGGTTGGATTCTTGTCTTATATGTTATGTCTGAAGCTCTACTACAATGCTATGATCATATGTTATTGAGTATGGAAGCACGCATCATACATATCTGTACACAATCACAAGCAAGCACTATCATACTGCATTACATATATTGTTATGATTATTACTACTGAGATTCCCCCGAATCTCATCCCAATAAATAACCCATTACAGGGAGGTTATGTCGAAGTAAATTTTGAGAATTTTAAGAGACGCCGTTATGCTGCCGAAATTATGACAAGATAGCAGTAGTGAAGAAAGGAGCTGATACGTACTGTGTACGTAGGTACTATCTAAGGAGGCTGAAAGTGAGTGGACCTAGCCGGTTCCTCCAGTCTTTCCTAGGTACTTACGTAGAATGGTAGTTCTCACGGGGATTACCGAATCAGTACAAGATCAGTTACTTTTTAAAGATGAAGCCTAGCGGTTATGCTGCCGGATTTCAGGCAGAAAAAGATGTAATAGAAATATGAGGATTTTGTACATACCCTGATGTATAACAACTTATTATTTAATAATAGGTATTGTTTGGCATGTTTGACTGATATGTGATGGATGTATGCATATGTATGTAAAGTTGAGTGCTGGAATTTGCCACTATGGACAGTAACTCGTGGAGACATAGGAAAGTTTGATCTATAATTAAAAATAGTAAATGGTTGAATAAGTGTGTGATATTTTTATGGTAAATAGTAAACATACCAAGCTTTGATTTTATATATAGAATGAATCATTTGAATGTCTACACATCGAGATATAAATCATCAAAGTTGGGACCAAAATGCTGGATTCAGGGAAAAATGCTTGATGAACAGTAAAGTTGTAACGTTGACTGACGTTGACTCGGTCAAGTCATGGTCAACAATTTATTTTTCCCTGAAATATAATTGAGTTAGATTCATGTATCAATTTGAACCACTATATTTTGATTTTTCTAGAATTAGTTATGATTTTTCAAAGTCAGGTCACTCATCTGGAATTTACACAGTGAATAGTACTCGATAAGAGTAAAACTCCAGATTGAGGAATTGGACTTCAATGACCTTGAAAGCGGTTCTAAATGCTACCAAATGGTGCCTAGGACGTACGAAAGTAAGGATATTTTAGTAACTGAGCAGTTATGTGGAGATAAGAGAGATTCTCTAGAGAAGCTAGCGAAGTTGTATATAAAAGGGATTGTTAGGCTGGCCGGTGTCCCAAATAGTATTGTGTCGGACAAAGACCCCAAATTTACATCAAATTTTTGGGGAGCTTTACATAAAGAAATGGACACTGCTCTCAGATTTAGCACAACCTATCATCCCCAGACGGATGGTCAGTCCAAGAGAACAATCCAGACACTAGAAGATATGCTAAGAGCTTGTGTTTTGGATTTTAAAGGAAGTTGGGATGTCCATCTACCACTAATAGAATTTGCATATAACAATAGTTATCAAACTAGTATTCAGATGGACCCATTTGAAGCACTCCACGGACGTAAGTGTAGATCTCCATTATGCTAGTTAGAGTTGAGCGAGAGAAGAATGTTTGGTCCTGATATAGCAGATGAAACTGTCACATCCTTATTTTTATACATCTTAGGGATCATTCAGTAGCACTTAAACCACTTTCAGGGTCATTGAAGTCTAAACACTTAATCTGAAATTTTATTCATATCGAGTACTGTTCACTGTGGCAAATTCCAGATGAGTGACCTGATTTTGAAAATTCATAACTAATTCTATAAAAATCGAAATGAAGTGGTTCAAATTGATACATGAAGATAACTCAAATATATTTCAGGTAAAAATCATTGGTTGACCAATCCTTGACAAATTTAACGTGGGTCAACGTTTCAATCTTACTGTTCATCCAATGACTTTCTCCTGAATCCAGCATTCTGGTCCCAACTTTAACAATTTATATCTTTTTGTGTATACATCCAAATTAGACATTCTATATATCAAATTAAATATTAGTATGTCTACTTTTTACCCTAAAAATTTCGTACATTAATTCAATCTTTTACTATTTTTAATGATTTATCAAACAGGAATGGGTCTTCACGAGTTACTGTTCATTGAGCCTATTTTCAGCATTTAGTCTTTACATACCCAAGCATACAACCAACACATATCAGTTATACAGGCCAGATAACAATTAATATCAAATAATCAACTGTTATATATCAGTGCATGATTAACTCCCTCATATTTTATTACATCCTTCTCTGTCTAAAATCCGGCAGCATAACTGCTACAATTCTTCTTTAGAAAGTAACCGATGTTGTACCGATTCGGTAATTCCCTTATGAGAACTACCATTCTACGTAGTACCCAGGAAAGACTGGATGAACCTGCTGGGTCCACTCACTTCCAGCCTCCTTAGACAGCACTACGTACACAGTACGTATTAGTTCCTTTCTTTGTTCCGTCTTCGTTGCTGGAATTTCGGCAGCCTACCGGCGTCTCTTAAGATTTCCAAATTTTATTTTGACAGAACCTCCCCTGTAATGTTATGTTTGGGAATGAGATTCAAAAGAATCCCAGTAACAATAATCATAACAAAATATGTAATGCAGAGTGACGGTGCTTGCTTGTGACTGTGTACAGATAAGTATGCTGCATGCTTCCATATTCAATAACATATGATCATAGCATTGGAATAGAGCTTCAAGCATAACATATAGGACAACAATCAACCAAACAAAACAACACATCACAAAGACATTACATAAGAGCTAGGATTAGTTGTTACCTCAAAAGCAGTGCTTTAAAACTTCCCTACTACTTCCAACTTCACCAGAACTTCCTTACTTCTTTCTTTCTCACACTTTCTCTCTCAAGAACTTCTCTCTTCCTTTCTTCCTTGCTTATGCCGAAATGAGGGGCTAGGTGGGGGTATTTATAGTGTTGAGCAATGGCAATCTTGTAATTAGGAAGACTTATGATCCTGTGGTCCTGGTTTTTCCTGGAATTTCCTATTTTCTTTAATTCTTTTTTACTGCATCACCCTGGACACCTCATGGGACACCTCATAGGACACCTCACCACCCATATGCTTCATGTGACGAAATTTGGAGGTTCTGGAAGCTTTTCGGTCCAATCCGGTACCGGCCCGGTCCATCGTCTCGAAAAACGTGCCGTTTTCTGAATCTGATGTTTCTGAAGATCCTTTTTATGTCTACTAACCTCAAATTAATATATAGACCCTTTATATCATTAAACTTTTAATACTAGGTCCAGACTCAATTACAGATCCCCTGCGAAATGACCAAAATGCCCTTGGTGCCCTATCTTGTCCTATTTTAACCCTAAGGGCAAAATCGTCATTTCACACCTTTCTGGACCCGGTCAAAGCTTATACTGGCTCTAGTCAACCTTATTTAGACATGTCTTGCCCTCTGGGTCTGTCCAAAATGACCAGAATACCCTTTATTCATCTGCTGCCCTTTTTGTACAACATAGGGGCATTTTCGTAATTTCGCACTTTTCCGGGGTTCTGCTGGATACTGGCCCACCTATCAGCCCAAGAGTCTTATTGGGCCTCTAATGGCGCCATTTTTGGGCTTCCTGGGTGAAGGGAATTGGAAGGCACGCAGCGGAAATTAACTTTAAAAATTTTTCCATTCCCAGCCAGGATCTACCGAATGTGTTTAAGTTAAGGAGAAAGAAGTGTTACCTTCGGTATTTGAGCTTTGGTCGCGACCTCAGTGTCCAATAGTCGCGACTCCTCGCCTCTGGAACTTTCAGTCGCGACCTCCTCAGGTTCTAGTCGCGACCTGTCGCCTCTTGAGTTAGTCGCGACCTCTTCCGCCTCTAGTCGCGACCGGACGTCTCTGGAGTTTGTAGTCGCGACGTATTCAGCTTCACGTCGCGACCTGTCTCCTCTTTTCGGATTTTTGACGTTCAGATGCCCGTATGGTCGCGACCTCAGGGTTTTTTGGTCGCGACCTTGCCTCGTGTCTGGTCGTATCGTAGAAGTCGACAGCTCAGATCGGCTTCCTCTACCGGTATCCACACGAGCAGCGTTCCAATCGCGAACGACGTACTAGCGCCTCTTGTCCCTCTAGGGCTTTCTAGAGATTCCGTCCTCACCGTCTCTATCTCGGCAGTTTCTTATGTGCAAACCTTTTGCACTCTCCCTGCCCCCTCTTCTCACGTCTGAATGTGTGTGTAGAGATCTATATTGTGTGTAGAACCCTAGCTCCTAATGTCAAATATATAAGAAGCTATCGGGCTTCTAATAGGGCCGGGCTTCAGAATTAATCTTATATTAATTCTGAATTAATACAATATTATATATTGCATAATTTAATAAGAAACTGATTAAATAAATATGGTTTATATTAAATCCGTCCCACAGATTTAATTCACCTATTTATTTAATTTAAAATAAAGATAAGACAGAATTATATTTGATTTATTCTCATAAATCAAATTTGAGATATCTTATCAATTTGAATTTCAAATTCAAATAGATCATATCCATTTAAATTCAAATTCAAAAATGATAGAGATTTAATTTATCCTTATAAATTAAATCTTACAAATATCTCTTATATTATATATATAATATATATATAAACTAATTTATATATATATATATATAAAACATATATCCACCCTAGATTATTCATTGAATCTAGACATCTCTTAGATTCAATGAATCTGGACATCATAGCTCGCATTGGGCTGTTTTGTGTGCGACCCTGTAGGCCCATATGAAGTTGGCAGTGGCCCAGTTACTATACTGACCCACAAGTCATAAGCGGTCTCTAGCAAGGCATTACGACTACCCAAAACATATGAGGATCGATAAACGATGTAACCTTTCATACAACCATATCACGTCCCTTTTGTCACATGATATTTCGGTCAAGGATGAGGCATGGAGCACGTCATCCTCCTATTCCTGACCATTACTTTCTCGATCCCTGAGTAGTCTGAATATAGAAATGGAACTACCCTTCCGTTCCAGTATGGCCATACATTTCTCAGACTCACTCATCGAGGGGCCCAGTAATATCTCTCTACGAATGTGAGGGACAAATTCCATCTTGGCCATTCACATTCCTCTGCATGAAAAACCACTAAGCCCGAACATAGCCTTTATGATCACTCGGTCAAAAGTGACTTTTGACTAGGTCAAAGCTGAGCGTTTGTCATGTAGGAATCCATGATGATCTCAGGTCAAAGGGCATAGTGACATGGCTTGTATATGAGAGAAGCTTATGACTTGACCCATGCAGCTCTCTCATAGCGGGTCGGTCCAACACCCTGTACTCTTACATGTGCTTATGACTTTGATTTATATCTCTATATATCTTCAAAGTGATACTGGTCTTATTTCATCTCTGCTCCCGCATAGATGACCGACCAGGGACATTTAGGATAAGATCACGAGTTATCCAAGGATTGTCATCATAGTAAACATGCAAATAATATGATAACATGATACAATGATTGGCCCCTAGGGCACAATTTCCAACACTGGGTCCCTTACCTGTATGGCACGCATTACGAGGAATCTTCCTTTAACACAGTTTATTGAATATTTTAACTATTATTTACCGATTATACACCTTTTCCGGACACCGGCTCTTTCCCAGATATAGTGTCCTACTGTGTTCAGGTATCGTTGGGGGTTATAACGGTCATCTGACCGAAGTCATCCGATCGCATTCAGCCCCTTTAAAAATACCGATAAATCTCCTACCCGGATCCCCGGAGGCCTCACACTCCCGTCTGGATTTTTTATTTTGTGAATAACTTTTCCTACAGACCTCCTATCGGTATCCTGTCGGTTTCCCGACATCCGCCCCATAAAGGCGCATCATCCTGTATTTTCCCACTTATATCTGAAATCTAGGGTATCCGGTATAAATTTTTATAACTTTTGGACGATCAGTCCATTTCTGGCTATCTGGAGTCTTCAAAAATTCCGGTATTAGGCTTGGTTACCCGGCGTCACCTGCCCTACCTTCTGGTAGAATCTGGGACTGAAATGCTGTCAGGCGGTGCAAACCACTTCTGGCTTATTTTCTTTAATTACACTTTAGCCCCAGGGAACTTTTCCTTCTTTATAATTAAGTCCCTTAATTTGGCTAAAATTACACTTTAAGACCCCACATTTTTGTCTACCTTTCATTCCTAACTTTAAACTTTCCATAATTGCATTTAGGTCCCTTAATTTCCTTTCTTTTGCAATTTAATCCTTTTCTTTACATAAAGGTCCACATGTTTTTCCGGAAACAGAGCTCATATATTCCGTTTAATCTGTACATAGGAACCAGTACAGAAAATTAAGGATATTACATTTCTCTGCCCCTTAAAATAAATTTCGTCCCCGAAATTTACATTACACCTATCCTATAGAAACAATTCTGGATACTTCTCTTTCATCTTTTCTTCTGTTTCCCATGTAGCCTCTTGTTCAGTCAAGCCTTTCCAGATCACTTTAACTAAAGGAATTTGCTTATTCCGCAACTGCTTGACTTTTCTATCAGCAATTCGCACCGGTCCAACCTCATAGGTCAAGTCATCTCGCAGTGTGACCTCATCTTGCTTAATCACATGAGATGGATCTGGAATATACTTCTTTAATTGGGAAACATGGAACACA
Organism: Leucaena leucocephala; assembly: GCA_037074615.1. Taxonomy (NCBI): domain Eukaryota; kingdom Viridiplantae; phylum Streptophyta; class Magnoliopsida; order Fabales; family Fabaceae; genus Leucaena; species Leucaena leucocephala. Next base: position 19,333,390 of record CM073532.1, on the reverse strand, counting down.
TCATGTATCTGGCTGAGATTCGGAGGAAGAGCCAACTTGTAGGCTACTGCTCCTATCTTTGAGAGAATCTGGAATGGCCCGATGTATCTTGGATGCAACTTCTTCACCTTAATCGATCGTCCGGCTCCTGTGGTTGGAGTTAACTTAAGGAATATATGTTCTCCTTCTTCAAACTCCAACGGCTTCCTTCTGACATCTGCATAGCTCTTCTGTCTGCTTTGAGCCGTCAACAATCGTTTTCTAATTACCGCAACTTGTTCTGCAGTTTGATCCACTATATCCGGACCAAGCATTCTTCTCTCGCTCAACTCTAGCCAGCATAAGGGGGATCTACATTTCCGTCCATAGAGTGCTTCAAAAGGTGCCATCTGTATACTGGCCTGATAACCATTGTTATATGCAAACTCTATAAGGGGTAAATAGATATCCCAGCTGCCTTTGAAATCCAAGACACATGCTCTCAGCATATCCTCTAACGTTTGTATTGTTCTTTCAGATTGCCCATCTGTCTGAGGATGATAAGCTGTACTGAATCTGAGAGTAGTGCCCATTTCTTCCTGTAGAGCCCTCCAGAAATTTGAAGTAAATCGAGGATCTCTATCGGACACAATACTGCTTGGGATACCATGGAGCCTAACGATCTCCTTTATATATAGCTTTGCCAGCTTTTCTAGAGAATCTCTCTTATTGATTGCCAGGAAATGTGCTGACTTTGTCAGTCGATCGATTACTACCCAAACCGCATCATGTCTACTTGGTGTCAAGGGTAGTCCTTCCACAAAGTCCATGGCAATCCCATCCCATTTCCACTCAGGGATATCTAAAGGCTGCAACGTTCCTGCTGGCTTTTGATGTTCAACTTTCACTTTCTGGCAGGTTAATCACTTAGATACGTAAGCTACAACATCTTTCTTCAGTCCAGGCCACCAGAATAACCTTTTAACATCATGGTACATTTTGGTCATACCTGGATGTACCGTATATCGGCTTTTATGTGCTTCCTCCAGAATCCTTTCCCTTAATCCCCCAACATTTGGGATATAGGGTCTTCCCCTAAACTGTAGCAATCCGTCTGGGGACATCTCACAATTCCTTGTCTTCCCTTTCTCCAGCTTGTATTTGAATATTGCTGCGAGCTTATCCTGCTCCTGAGCCTCTTTGATCTCATCTTCTATGCAAGTTCTGACATGAACTCCTCCCAAAAGGATTCTCCGTCAGTTGCATTTGATATAGAGGGCTCCAGTCGCGCATATCTTCTATCAGTTCCAATTCCTTGATCATCATGTATGCAACCTGCACCACCTTTCTACTCAGGGCATCAGCTACCACATTGGCTTTTCCTGGATGGTATTTAATCTGGAAATCATAATCTCTTAACAATTCCATCCATCGCCGCTGCCTCATGTTCAGCTCTTTCTGATCCTGCAGATACTTCAGGCTTTTGTGGTCGCAAAACAACTCTATCGTTGCTCCGTATAAATAGTGCCTCCATATCTTCAGGGCATAGACCACCGCCGCAAGCTCCAGATCATGAGTGGGATAATTCTCTTCATGTGGCTTTAATTGCCGAGAGGCGTAGGCTACTACTCGACCTTGCTGCATAAGCACACATCCCAGCCCCTGCTTGCTAGCATCAGTGTAGACTACATAAGTCTGAGTTGGGTCTGGAATAATCAGTACGGGAGTAGTCGTTAATCTTTGCTTCAACTGCTGGAAGCTAGCCTCGCACTTCTCATCCCACTTAAACTGCTGATTCTTTCTGGTCAGCTTGGTAAGTGGTAAGGCAATTCGAGAAAAGTCTTGAATAAATCTTCTGTAGTACCCTGCTAGGCCGAGAAAACTTCTAATCTCCGTCACTGTCCTGGGCTGCTCCCAGCTCAAAACTGCTTCAACTTTGCTAGGATCCACAGCTACCCCGTCTCGGGATATGACATGACCGAGAAATTTGACTTCTGAAAGCCAAAACTCGCACTTACTCAGCTTAGCATAGAGCTTCTTCTCTTTAAGGGTACCAAGAACAATCCTCAAATGCCTTTCATGCTCCTCTGGAGATTTGGAGTACACCAGAATATCATCAATAAAGACCACAACGAACTGATCTAGATAAGACCAGAAAATCCGGTTCATATAGTCCATGAAAATAGCAGGTGCATTGGTTAGTCCAAAAGGCATCACCAAAAATTCAAAATGTCCGTAACGCGTTCTGAACGCCGTCTTTGGAATATCATCTGGCTTGACCCTTAGTTGATGGTAGCCAGATCTCAAGTCAATCTTAGAGAATAAGCTCGCTCCTGCCAATTGATCTAGCAGGTCATCAATTCTGGGAAGAGGATACTTGTTCTTAACTGTAAGCTTATTTAATTCCCTGTAGTCAATGCACAGCCTTAAGCTACCATCTTTCTTCTTGACGAACAGTACTGGAGCACCCCATGGCGATACACTGGGTCGTATAAAACCCTTCTCCAATAGCTCCTCAATTTGCTTCTTCAGTTCCATCATTTCGTTGGGAGCCATCCTATATGGGGCTTTTGATACTGGTCCAGCTCCAGGTACAATGTCGATCGCAAACTCCACTTCACGCTCCGAAGGCAATCCCTGAATCTCCTTTGGAAAGACTTCAGGAAATTCATTAACTACAGGAACCTCCTCGATGCCTTCCTCCACTTCTGTTTGAACAGAAAAGAATACCACATATCCCTGACATCCTTTCCGTAGATATTTTTCTGCCTGAGCCTCTGTCACGAAGTTCAGTTGCACTTCTGAGCTCCGATCAGTGATTTTTGGACCAAGAACCAGCGTCTTGTTTCTGCAATCCTTACCTGTATGGCACGCATTACGAGGAATCTTCCTTTAACACAGTTCATTGAATATTTTAACTATTATTTACCGATTATACACCTTTTTCGGACACCGGCTCTTTTTCCCAGATATAGTGTCCTACTGTATTCAGGCATCGTTGGGGGTTATAACGGTCATCTGACCGAAGTCATCCGATCGCATTCAGCCCCTTTAAAAATACCGATAAATCTCCTACCCGGATCCCCGGAGGCCTCACACTCCCGTCTGGATTTTTTATTTTGTGAATAACTTTTCCTACAGACCTCCTATCGGTATCCTGTCGGTTTCCCGACATCCGCCCCATAAAGGCGCATCATCCTGTATTTTCCCACTTATATCTGAAATCTAGGGTATTCGGTATAAATTTTTATAACTTTTGGACGATCAGTCCATTTCTGGTTATCTAGAGTCTTCAAAAATTCCGGTATTAGGCTTGGTTACCCGGCGTCACCTGCCCTACCTTCTGGTAGAATCTGGGACTGAAATGCTGTCGGGCGGTGCAAACCACTTCTGGCTTATTTTCTTTAATTACACTTTAGCCCCAGGGAACTTTTCCTTCTTTATAATTAAGTCCCTTAATTTGGCTAAAATTACACTTTAAGACCCCACATTTTTGTCTACCTTTCATTCCTAACTTTAAACTTTCCATAATTGCATTTAGGTCCCTTAATTTCCTTTCTTTTGCAATTTAATCATTTTCTTTACATAAAGGTCCACATGTTTTTCCGGAAACAGAGCTCATATATTCCGTTTAATCTGTACATAGGAACCAGTACAGAAAATTAAGGATATTACACAAACTGCAGCACAGATTGACATGATCAGAAAAAGATTGTTGACAGCTCAGAGTAGACAGAAAAGTTATGCTGATGTCAGATGGAAACCATTGGAGTTTGAAGAAGGAGAATATGTATTTCTTAAGTTGACTCCAACTACGGGAGCCGGAAGATCAATCAAGGTAAAGAAGTTGCATCCTAAATACATAGGACCATTTCAGATTCTCTCAAAGATAGGATCAGTGGCGTACAAGTTAGCTCTTCGCCCAAATCTCAGTCAGATACATGATGTATTTCATGTTTCTCAATTAAAGAAGTATGTTCCAGACTCATCACATGTGATTGAACAAGATGAGGTTGCACTGCGAGATGACCTAACCTATGAGGTTGGACCATTATGAATTACTGATCGAAAGGTCAAGCAGCTATGCAATGAAACATCCTTACTTTTGAATGTCTTAGGGACCATTTGGTAGCATTTAGAACCACTTTCAAGGTCATTGAAGTCCAATTTCTCAATCTGGAGTTTTACTTTTATCGAGTACTGTTCACTGTGTAAATTCCAGATGAGTGACCTGACTTCAAAAAATCATAACTAATTCTAGAAAACTCGAAATGAAGTGGTTCAGATTGATACTTGAAGATAACTCAATTATATTTCAGGGTAAAATAACTTGTTGACCATGCATTAACCAAGTCAACGTCAGTCAACATCACAACTTTACTGTTCATCCAACGTTTTTCTCCTGAATCCAGGATTCTGGTCCCAACTTTAATAATTTATATCTCCATGTGTAGACATCTAAATGAGACATTCTATATATCAAATCGAAGCTTGGTATGTATACTATTTACCATAAAAATTTCATACATTTACTCATCCATTTACTATTTTTAATTATTTATCAAACATGGTTAGATCACCACGTGTTACTGTTCATAGTGGTAAATTTTAGCATTTCTACTGCCTAAAATCCGGCAGCACAACGGCTATGCTTCGTCTTTAGAAAGTAACTGATCTTGTACCGATTCGGTAATTCCCGTGAGAACTACCATTCTACGTAAGTACCCAGGAAAGACTGGATGAACCGGCTAGGTCCACTCACTTCCAGCCTCCTTAGACAGTACCTACGTACACAGTACGTATTAGCTGCTCTCTTTATCTTGTCATAATTTCGGCAGCATAACGGCGTCTCTTAAAATTCCCAAAATTCACTTTGACATAACCTCCCCTGTAATGGTTTACTTATTGGGATGAGATTCGGGGGAATCTCAGTAGCAACAATCATAACAATATATGTAATGCAGAGTGGCAGTGCTTGCTTGTAATTGTGTACAGATAAGTATGCTGCGTGCTTCCATACTCAATAACATATGAACATAGCATTGCAGTAGAGCTTCAGGCATAACATATAAGACAACAATCCAACCAAACAATAGCAAAACAAATCACAAAGACACTACATAAAAGCTAGGATTAGTTACTACCTCAAAGGCTTAGCAGAACTCTACTATCTCTATTCTGCTTCTAGCTCCGCCAGAACTTCCTTTCTTTCTTTCTTCCTTTCTCTCTTTCTTTCCTTCTCCTTTTCTCTCTTCTTTCTCTCTCTTTCTCATGCTTGGCCGTGGGATGCAAATGAATGGGGGGTATTTATAGTTTCCTTCAATGGCATTCTTGTAATTTTGAAGCCATATGAACATGTGGTCCTGGTTTTTCCTGGAATTTCCTATTTTCTTTTATTTCTTTTTACTGCATCACCCAGGACACCTCACCGGGACACCTCATCACCACATTCTTCACATGTCACAATTCCTGGACACCTCATCAGCTGACTCAATATTTCCAGTCCAATCCAGTACCGGTCCGGTCCGATTTCCCACAAACCGGACTCAACGGCTGAGATTGTGCCACTTGTCCTTAACTTTCTTCTTCCTCTAAGATGATGCCATATGGCACCTAGAAGGGACCTTTCACGCCTTCCAATGCTATTCAGATAAGTCCAGGACTTTATCTGACCACCTCCTCGGTTACCGTGCTGACCGAGTAACTTTACTTTATTGAAACACCATTAAAATAATATTTTAATGCCACTTTTTTCCACATATCACTGGGCCTACATTTTTGGGCTCTGGGAATGTTATCTTGGATCCTGATCAAGCTCAAGTACTCTGATGGCTCGATTCCCAAGAAACATCCCTTGGCAAATTACCAAAATACCCCTGGGTGCCCTTTCTTGCACTATTCAACCCTAAGGGTAAAATCGTCATTTTACACCCTTCTGTACTCTGTCAGGGCATATACTGACTCTGGGTAACTTTATCTGTATGTGCCTTGGCTCTGGGCCTGTCCAGAGTGACCAAAATACCCTTTATACATCTACTACCCCTGTAGTACAACACAGGGGCATTTTCGTAATTTCGTACTTTTTCGGGGTTATGCCGGACACTGGCCCACCTATCAGTCCAAGTGGCTTATTGGGCCTTTGATGGCGCCATTATTGGGCCTTTGATGGCGCCATTATTGGGCCTTTCAGGGTCCATTACCTTCATGGCACGTATTACGAGGAATCTTCCCCTGGCCATGTTCCTCGAATATTTTAACTATTATGTACCATTTATATACATATCCGGACACCGGGTCCTTTTACCAGATACACTGCCCTGCTGTGTTTAGGCATCCCTGTGGGTCATAATAGTCATCTGACTGAGGTCATCCGAACTCATTCAGTCCCTTTTTAAATACCGATAAATCTCCCTATCGGATACCCAGAGGCCTCACACTCCCGTCTGGATTTTCTAATTTGTAAATAACTTTTTCTACAGACCTCCTATCGGTATTCTGTCAGTTTCTTGACATCCGTCCCATCAGGACGCATCATCCTGTATTTTCTCACTTATATCTGAAATCGAGGATATCCGGTAGGAATTTTTATAACTTTTAGACTATCAGATCAATTCTGGCTATCTGGAGTCTTGAAAAATTCCTGTATTAAGCCAGATTACCGAGCATCACTTGCTCTATCTACTGGTGAAATCTAGGACTGAATTGCTTTCGGACAGTCCAAACCTCTTCCGGCCTGACTTTCTTTAATTATACTTTAGCCCCAAGGAACTTTTCTTCTTTTCAATTAAGTCCCTTTTATTTGGCTAAAATTACACTTAAGGACCCCACCTTTTTGTCTACTTTTCCTTTTTAATCTTATAGTTTTCATATTTGCATCTAAGTCCCTACATTTTCTTTCTTTTGCAATTTAATTTCTTTCTTTGCATAACTGGCCATCATATCCCTAGGGACTTCCACTATTTACATATAAGTCCCTGGACTTTCACTTATTTGCAGTTTAGTCCCTAAAAACCCTCTGTATGTTTTTGAGACTTCTGCTCAAAGGGATATATCTATTTCAGGCTACGTACTAAGTCTCTGGCCTAAAAATTGGGGTGTTACACGCAATAAACAAATTTCTTTAGTCAAAGTGGTCTGGAAAGGTTTAACTGAGAACAAAGCTACATGGGAAGCAGAGGAAAGAATGAAGGAGATGTATCCTGAGTTATTTCTTTAGTATGTATATATTGTAAATTTTGAGGACGAAATTTAATTTAAGGGGGAGAGAAATGTCATATCCCTAATTTTCTTATCTGGTATGTATGTATAGTTTGTACATAATATATATGAGATTCTCTAAGGAAAGTGTTGCAATTTAAGGAAGGAAAGGGATTGAATTGAAAATAATGGAAAGTTCAAGGACCTAAGTGAAATTTATAAAAGTTGTAGGGCCAAAATAGAAGGTAGACATAAATGTTGGGCCATTAGGTGTAATTTAAAAAAGTTTAAGGACTTAAATGTAATTTATCCAAAGTTAAAGGGGCAAAAGCGCAATTATGAAGAAATTGGCCGGAAAAGGCCCAAAACTGGCCGGGAACATATTAGTCCCAAATTTTACCAGTAAATAGAGAAAATTATTCTGGTCAGTTTAACGCAACACAAAATTTTGATTTGAGGTCTCGATGAATTGGTATAAATTTCAGAAGTTAGGAAAACTTATTACAGTATTTCTCAGACCTCAGAATCAGATGAAAATTTACAATAAATTCTTATAATTAATATGAGAATTTATAAAACTGACAGAGTCAGAAAAGGAGCCCTGTAGAATTTTTAATGGAATTGACAGTAGAACAAAATACCCGATAAATACTGTCAGGAGAGGTTTCTTGTGATTTGTGCCATAAATGTAGTGGACCCATATAAAGGCCCAAAATGGCGCCTAAAGGCCCAGTAAGGTAACTGAGCAGTTATGTGGAGATAAGAGAGATTCTCTAGAGAAGCTAGCGAAGTTGTATATAAAAGGGATTGTTGGGCTGCGTGGTGTCCCAAATAGTATTGTGTAAGAGAAAGACCCCAAATTTACATCAAATTTTTGGGGAGCTTTACATAAAGAAATGGACACTGCTCTCAGATTTAGCACAACCTATCATCCCCAGACGGATGGTCAGTCCAAGAGAACAATCCAGACACTAGAAGATATGCTAAGAGCTTGTGTTTTAAATTTTAAAGGAAGTTGGGATGTCCATCTACCACTAATAGAATTTGCATATAACAATAGTTATCAAACTAGTATTCAGATGGACCCATTTGAATCACTCCACGGACGTAAGTGTAGATCTCCATTATGCTAGTTAGAGTTGATCTAGAGAAGAATGTTTGGTCCTGATATAGTAGATCAAACTGCAGCACAGATTGACATGATCAGAAAAAGATTGTTGACGGCTCAGAGTAGACAGAAAAGTTATGCTGATGTCAGAAGGAAACCATTGGAGTTTGAAGAAGGAGAACATGTATTTCTTAAGTTGACTCCAACTACGGGAGCCGGACGATCAATCAAGGTAAAGAAGTTGCATCCTAAATACATAGTACCATTTTAGATTCTCTCAAAGATAGGATCAGTGGCGTACAGGTTAGCTCTTTGCCCCAATCTCAGTCAGATACATGATGTATTTCATGTTTCTCAATTAAAGGAGTATGTTCCAGACTCATCACATGTGATTGAACAAGATGAGGTTGCACTGTGTCACATCCTTCTTTTTATACATCTTATGGACCATTCAGTAGCACTTAGAACCACTTTCAGGGTCATTGAAGTCTAAACTCTTAATCTGGAATTTTATTCATATCGGGTACTGTTCACTGTGGCAAATTCCAGATGAGTGACCTGACTTTGAAAATTCATAACTAATTCTAGAAAAATCGAAATGAAGTGGTTCAAATTTCTAAATGAAGATAACTTAAGTATATTTCAGGGAAAAATCATTGGTTTACCAATCCTTGACAAATTCAACGTGGGTCAACGTTTCAATCTTACTATTCATCCAATGACTTTCTCCTGAATCCAGCATTCTGGTCCCAACTTTAACAATTTATATCTTTTCCGGTATACATCCAAATGAGGCACTCTATATATAAAACTAAAGCTTAGTATGTCTAATTTTTAACCTAAAAATTTCGTACATAATTCAATCATTTGCTATTTTTAATGATTTATCAAACATGAATAGGTCTTCACGTATTACTGTTCACTGAGCCTATTTTCAGATTTAGTCTTTACATACACATGCATACAACCAACACATATCAGTCATACATGCCAGATAACAATTAATATTAAATAATCAACTGTTATATATTAGTGCATAATTAATATTCTCATATCTCTGTTACACTTTCCGTTGTCTAAAATCTGACAGCATAACGGCTACATTCTGTCTGTAGAAAGTAACCGATCTTGTACCGATTCGGTAATTCCCGTAGGAGCTACCATTCTACGTAAGTACCCAAGAAAGACTGGATGAACCTGCTAGGTCCACTCACTTCCAGCCTCCTTAGACAGCACCTACGTACACAGTACGTATCAGTTCCTTTCTTTGTCCCGTCTTTGTTGACGGAATTTCGGCTGCCTACCGGCGTCTCTTAAGATTTCCAAATTTTATTTTGACAGAACCTCCCCTGTAATGTTATATTTGTGAATGAGATTCAAAAGAATCCCAATAGCAATAATCATAACAATATATGTAATGCAGAGTGACGGTGCTTGCTTGTGATTGTGTACAGATAAGTATACTGCATGCTTCCATATTCAATAACATATGATCATAGCATTGGAATAGAGCTTCAAGCATAACATATAAGACAACAATCCAACCAAACAAAAGCACAACAAATCAAAAAGACATTACATAAGAGCTAGGATTAGTTGCTACCTCAAAAGCAGAGCTTCAGAACTTCTCTACTACTTCCAACTTCACCAGAACTTCCTTACTTCTTTCTTTCTCTCACTTTCTCTCTCAAGAACTTCTTTCTTCCTCTCTTTCTTGCTTGTTCCGAAATGAGGAGCTAGGGGGGTATTTATAGTGTTGAGCAATGGGAATCTTGTAATTTGGAAGACTTATGATCCTGTGGTCCTGGTTTTTCCTGAATTTCCTATTTTCTTTTATTCCTTTTACTGCATCATGCATGACATCACTCAATGCCAACTCATGGGACACCTCACCACCCACATTCTTCATGTGATGAAATTGAGGGGGAGCTAGAGCCTTCTGGAAGCTTTTCGGTCCAATCCGGTACCGGCCCAGTCCGTCTCCTCGAAAAATGTGCTATTTTCTGAATCTGATTTTTCTGAAAATCCTTTTTATGTCTACTGACCTCACATTTAGTATCTAGACCCCTTTATATCATTAAATTTTTAATAATGGGTCAGACTCAGTTACAGATCCCCTGCGAAATGACCAAAATGCCCTTGGTGCCCTATCTTGTCCTATTTTAACCCTAAGGGCAAAATCGTCATTTCACACCTTTCTGAACCTGTTCAAAGCAGATACTGGCTCTAGTCAACCTTATTTAGATATGTATTAGCCTCTAGGCCTGTCTAGAATGACCAGAATGCCCTCCATTCATCTGATGCCCTTTCTGTACAACACAGGGGCATTTTCGTAATTTCACACTTTTCCGGGGTTCTACTAGACACTGGCCCACCTATCAGTCCAAGAGTCTTATTGGGCCTTGGTTGGCGCCATTATTGGGCCTCTCAGGGTCCACTACCTTTATGGCACGCATTTTGAGGAATCTTCCTCTGCCACAGTTCACTGAATATTTTAATTATTATTTACCGATTATACACCTTTCCGGACACCGGCTCCTTTTCCCAGATACAGTGTCTTATTGTGTTCAGGCATCCCTGTGAGTCATAACAGTCATCTGACTGAGGTCATCCGAACTCATTCATTCCCTTTTCAAATACCGATAAATTTCCCTATCGGATACCCGGAGGCCTCACACTCCAGTCTGGATTTTCTGATTTGTGAATAACTTTTTCTACAGGCCTCCTATCGGTATTCTGTCAGTTTCCTGACATCCATCCCATCAGGACGCATCATCCTGTATTTTCTCACTTATATCTGAAATCGAGGATATCCGGTAGGAATTTTTATAACTTTTAGACTATCAGATCAATTCTGGCTATCTGGAGTCTTGAAAAATTCCTGTATTAAGCCAAATTACCGAGCATCACTTGCTCTATCTACTGGTGAAATCTGGGACTGAATTGCTTTCGGACAGTCCAAACCACTTTCGGCCTGACTTTCTTTAATTACACTTTAGCCCCAAGGAACTTTTCTTCTTTTCACTTAAGTCCCTTTTTATTTGGCTAAAATTACACTTAAGGACCCCACCTTTTTCTCTACTTTTCCTTTTTGGCTTTATACTTTCCATAATTGCACTTAAGCCCCTTCATTTTCTTTCTTTCCTTGCATAAATGGCCATCATATCTCTAGAGACTTTCACTATATCAGTCCCTGGACTTATTTGCAGTTTAGTCCCTAAAAACCCTCTGTATGTTTCTGGGACTTCTGGTCAAAGGGATATTCCTCACATTCCTCATTTTGAACCTAGGTGAACTGTCCCGATTCTGTAGGTTAAAGACTTAACTCATCTTTAAATCCTGAAGGACTTAGCTCATCCCTCGGATTCCTACAAAATACAGGTAAGTGATCCGCCCATATCAGATTACTACCCTGGGACTACGGGTTTAGCAGCCTGCCCATATCAGACTACTTCCCAGTTCTCCTAGACCAAAAATCGGGATGTTACACACTGCGAGATGACCTAACCTATGAGGTTGGACCATTATGAATTATTGATCGAAAGGTCAAGCAGCTGCGCAATAAACAAATTTCTTTAGTCAAAGTGGTCTGGAAAGGTTTAACTGAGAACGAAGCTACATGGGAAGCAGAGGAAAGAATGAAGGAGATGTATCCTGAGTTATTTCTTTAGTATGTATATATTATAAATTTTGAGGACAAAATTTATTTTAAGGGGGATAGAAATGTCATATCCCTAATTTTCTTATCTGGTATGTATGTATAGTTTGTACGTAATATATATGAGATTCTCTAAGGAAAGTGTTGCAATTTAAGGAAGGAAAGGGATTGAATTAAAAATAATGGAAAGTTCAAGCACCTAAGTGAAATTTATAAAAGTTGAAGGGCCAAAATAGAAGGTAGACATAAATGTTGGGCCATTAGGTGTAATTTCAAAAAGTTTCAAGACTTAAATGTAATTTATCCAAAGTTAAAGGGGCAAAAGCGTAATTATGAAGAAATTGGCCGGAAAAGGCCCAAAACTGGCCGGGAACATATTAGTCCCAAATTTTACCAGTAAATAGAGAAAATTATTCTGGTCAGTTTAACGCAACACAGAATTTTGATTTGAGGTCCCGATGAATTGGTATAAATTTCAGAAGTTAGGAAGACTTATTACAGTATTTCTCAGACCTCAGAATCAGATGAAAATTTATAATAAATTCTTATAATTAATATGAGAATTTATAAAACTGACAGAGTCAGAAAAGGAGCCCTATAGAATTTTTAATGGAATTTACAGTAGAATAAAATATTCGATAAATACTATCAGGAGAGGTTTCTTGTGATTTGTGCCATAAATATAGTGGACCCATAAAAAGGCCCAAAATGGCATCCAAAGGCCCAGTAAGGTATCTGAACAGTTATGTGGAGCAGTGTCCAGAGGAACCCCAGAAAAATATGAAATTACGATAATGCCCTTGTGTTGTAATAATATACAAGAGATGAATGGAGGGCATTTTGGATAGGCCAAAATGCCAAGGCAAGTACAGGATAGATTAATCAGAGTCAATATATATCTTGATAAGGTATAAAGAGGTGTGAAATGACAATTATGCCCTTAGGGTTAAATAGTGCAATAAAGTACATCAAGGGTATTTTGGTCATTTCTCAAGGTATGGATAGCAGATAAATACTCAGTATAACAATGTCAATGGTAGGAGAAACTTAAACACTAGTTTTTATGACATAATACATATTATGGAATATTATAAAAATTGGGAACATAAAATAGTCTTGTTTTTGTGAAACTGACCGGATCAGTACGGTACTGGACTAGAATTTTTTCTATCAGCATTTTCCCATTATTTGTGCCAAACATAGCCCTTTATGATGTCATGGATGATGTCATTAATGAGGCTTCTAGGGCAAACTTCATGGAAGGTGGATTATGGACAATTAGATCAAATAGTAACCAAAGCAATCTTGGCAATAAATTCTCTCAAAAAATTCCTGTGTTCACGCTAAGTTAAAATAGAGTATAACAGAGTATGAACATTGAACACTCAGAATAAGAATGAATTCGTTGTAATTGCTCTGCATAGGTAGTTGAGTGTCTAAACTTCAGTATTCAATTCGCCATGTATTTATAGCTTCAACTCCAAAGATATCCATTAGAGATATTGAGAATTGAGTGAAGTGGAGACAAAGCCGTGGGTGGCAGTAGGTAGTAGCATTTAATGCATTTTCTGACAGTTAGCCTTTTAGCCACAACCTCTTCATTTTGTATCCTATAACATAAATATTCTAGCTGAAATTCTCCCCCCATATTTGGCTACCATGTGGCGCAAGGTGGATCCCACAAGGGACACTTCATATGCCACCATATGCTCTTACAATTTCCTTGAAGTTTCCTTTCTTTATTTAATTTAAAAATCTATAAAAATATCACATAAAATCCATTTTTTTTTGTTGCCCACCCGGTTCACCGGAGCTTTACCTCGACTACATCCGGATCCGACCCGCGTTGCACACCTGCTTATGATGGGTGAGTCTCCCAGTGGGGATTTTCTGCATACACCAAGGCTCAAACTCGAGACCTCGCTTAAGCGATACCGAGCCACTTACCACTCGGACCAACCCCCGTTGGTCGCATAAAATCCATTTAATGTTGGAAATCGTGCCCTAGGGGCCAATCATTGTCTTATGAACATTATTGATTTATGAATTTATTAATTGAGTTATCATATTATTTGCATGTTTACTATGATGACCATCCTTGGATAATTCATGATATTATCCTAAATGTCCCTGGTCGATCATCTATGTGGGAGCACAGATGAAATAAGACCAGTATGACTTTGAAGATGTATAGAGATATAAATCAAAGTCATAAGCACATGTAAGAGTACAGGGTGTTGGACCGACCCGCTATGAGAGAACTGCATGGGTAACGTCATAAGCTTCTCTCATATACAAACCATGTCAATATGCCCTTTGACCTGAGATCATCATGGATTCCTACATGACAAAACGCTCAGCTTTGACCTAGTCAAAAGTCACTTTTGACCGAGTGATCATAAAGACTATGTTTGGGCTTAGTGGTTTTTCATGCGGAGGAATGTGAATGGTCAAGATGGAATTTGTCCCTCACATTCGTGGAGAGATATTACTGGGCCCCTCGATGAGTGAGTCTGAGAAATGTATGGCCATACTGTAATGGAAAGGTAGTTCCATTTCTATAGTCAGACTACTCAGGGATCGAGAAAGTAACGGTCGGGAATAGGAGGATGACATTATCCATGCCTCATCCATGACCAAAATATCGCGTGACAGAAGGGACATGATATGGTTGTATAAAAGGTTACATCGTTTATCGATCCTCATATGATTTGGGTAGTTGTTATGTCTTGCTAGAGACCGCTTGCGACTTGTGGGCTAGTATAGCAAATGGCCCACTGCCAACTTCATATGGGCCTACAGGGTCGCACACAAAATAGCCCAACACGAGCTATGATGTCCAGATTCATTGAATCTAAGACATGTCCAGATTCAATGAAAGATCCAGGTGAATGTATATATATATTTATTTATATTTATATTCGTATATATATAAATTCGTATATATATATATTATATATATGAGATATATGAGATTTAATTTATAAGGATAAATTAAATCCCTATCATGTTTGAATTCGAAATTCAAATTGATAGGATATCTCATATAAGAGATATTTATAAGATTTAATTTATAAGGATAAATTAAATCTCTATCACGTTTGAAATTCGAAATTCAAATTGATAGGATATCTCATATAAGAGATATTTATAAGATTTAATTTATAAGGATAAATTAAATCTCTATCACGTTTGAAATTCGAAATTCAAATTGATAGGATATCTCATATAAGAGATATTTATAAGATTTAATTTATAAGGATAAATTAAATCTCTATCATGTTTGAAATTCGAAATTTAAATTGATAGGATATCTCAAATTTGATTTATGGGAATAAATCAAATATAACTCAGTCTCATCTTTATTTAAAGTTAAATAAATAAGTAATTAAATCTGTGGGACGGATTTAATATTATTTTATTTAATTAGTTTCTTATAAAATTATACAATATATGATATTGTATCAATTCGGAATTAATATAAGATTAACTCCAAAATCCAATTAGGTCAGGTGGAAAAACGCATAGCATCCTCTATATCTGATTGGAGGAGCTACGTTTGAAAATAACACAGAACACAAAAGGCCGAACGGAATCTGCAAAAGGTTTGCAGACAAGAAACTGCTGAAATAGAGACGGAGACTTGTGAAAGCCTTGGAGGGACAGGAGACGCTAGCACGTCGTTCGTGGTTGGAACGCTGTTCGTGTGGATACCAGTAGAGGAAGCCGACCTGAGGCGTCGACTTCTTGTGATCGGAAAGAGACCACCGTCCGCGGAGAGAATCTGTGAAGGTCGCTGAGGAACACTCCGTCGATTTCTTGCGATCAGAAAGAGATCACCACCCACGTAGAGAAGCTGTGAAATTCGCTGAGCAACACTAAGGGTAATGATTCTTTCCACTTGACTTAAACACATACGGCAGATCCTGGCAAGGAATGGAAAATTTTTAAAGTTTATTTCCGCTGCGTGTCTTCCAATTCCTTACAGTGGTATCAGAGCCATGCCGTTTTGTGTTTAAGTTAGGCTTGATTTGTGATTTATATGATATATGTTATTAGTAGCCGATCATATAATAAGCGTTGTATGTGTGACATATATGGAATCCTTGTTGTGTATGACATAAAAGGAATCTAAGAGGAAATTGAAATCGGTGGTGATGCTTTTTGATTTGATCAATCCGCATAGATGGGGTCTAAGAAAACCGAATTCGAATTTGTGATTATTTGTGAAAACCGAATTCAGATTCGTGATTATTTATGAAACAAAAAACAAAAAAAAAAATTTCTTCCGGGGCGCTGCCCCAGAGACCCCGCCCGCTAACCGGCTAGCGGGACAGCCGCCCGCTAACCGGCTAGCGGGACCGCCGTAGCTACCTGTTCGTAGCGCATCATAACCGTAACATATGTTACTTTGTAAATGTTTTTTTTGCCCTTCGATTAGATCTGAATATTGATTCTTGAATGTTTGGGTATGGTGAACAATATGGCTCTAGATTGCAAGTGTTGTAATTTTTAAAAATACGGCCTGCGTGTCGTGCCTTCCTCTATATACTCTCAATGTACCTTCTCCTCTCATCTCACTCCCCTCGAATGTTAAAAGAGGTTTCTATATGTAATTTCTCTTTTCTTACTAGAGAGCTCCTCTCATTGGCTTGAGGGGACTTAGGATAGGTGAGCCATATTGTATCACGTTTGAATTATGCATCTTATGATTAGATCAGCACATGCATATTACTTGTATGAGATACGAACTGAGAAACATGCGTTTTATAAACCAGATAGTTAAATTAGGCCCTCTAAAAGAAATCTTAAGTCATAATGCTGTCAATTTATGAACACTTGTCAAAACCTTGATCGCTCAATTGTGGACTCCACCAAAGTGGGTGCTTTTGAGTTATCTTGGGGAGATAAGCAAAGAGTAATGGTGCTACTCTCATAGGTTCATTATTGTTTGACTTAATTGAGATTAACAAAACGGTTTTGGATCTCAAGGCATTAGATGGGATTAGAACATGCCAGATCATATGATGATAGGATCCCATGAATATCTAAGAGTTACATTTGATGTAATTGGTAAAGGTGTTACCTACCTAAATAACTTAATCTAAGCGTCCTGCCAAAGCGGACTTAAGTTTGAGCCAAATATGGATCTTAGCCCACTAACTATTGCATTGAGGGTTGTTTATTTAGTGGGAGATTACTAATTACATTGCATATTTTAATTGTAGAATCATGACGACTAGTAATACTGCTACATTATCGCTGCGATCTGTCCTTGAGAAGGACAAACTCAATGGGACAAACTTTCTTGACTGGTTTAGGAACTTGAGAATTGTTCTCAAGCAGGAAAGAAAGGCGCATGTCCTAGATCAACCCATTCCTGAGGAGCCAGCCGCCAATGCTCCCAGAGCTCAGAGAGATGCTTATATGAAGCATAAGGAAGACTCTGTCGATGTGGGATGCTTGATGCTAGCCACCATGGTTCCGGAGCTCCAAAGAGATCTGGAACACATGGAGGCTTATGAGATGATTGTGCATCTCAAGGAAATGTTCCAGCAACAGGCAAGGCAAGAGAGGTATGAGACCACTAAGGCCTTACATTCCTGCAAGATGGCTGAAGGTGCATCAGTCAGTGCTCATGTCTTAAAGATGAAAGGGTACATTGATCACCTTGAACGGCTTGGATTTCCCATGAGCCAGGAGTTAGCTACAGATTTGATCTTAAACTCACTCCCGGAAAGTTATGACCAGTTTGTTATGAACTACAACATGAACAACATGGAGAAATCTATTTCTGAACTGCATGGGATGCTTAAAACTGCTGAGCCGAGTCTTAAGAAGAAACCCAGTAGTGTTTTGATGGTTCAGAAAGGAAAGGGTACGAAAAAGAAAGGCAAAGGCAAGGGGAAGGGTCATGGCTCATCAGGTAAGACCAAAGAGTCAGGCAAGCCCGAAACCAAGCCTGCACCAAAGAAGGCAAAGCCTCCGAAGGAAGGAGTCTGCTTCTTCTGCAATGAACCGGGTCATTGGAAGAGGAATTGCAAACTCTACCTCGAAGATCTGAAAAAGAACAAGAAGGATAGCGGGGCTATCGCTTCAGGTATTTATGTTATAGACATTCATCTTTCTACTTCCACCTCATGGGTATTAGATACTGCATGTGGTTCTCACATTTGTACGAATGTGCAGGGACTAAAGGACAGTAGGAAGCTGAAAAGGGGTGAAGTTGACCTACGAGTTGGAAACAGAGCAAGGGTTGCTGCGTTAGCTGTAGGCACTTATGAATTAGTTCTGCCCACTGGGCTTTTGTTAGTTTTGAACAATTGCTATTATGTTCCTGCTTTAAGTAGTAACATTGTTTCACTTTCTTATTTGGATAAGGAAGGTTTCACTTCCATTGCTGGGAATAGTAGATGTTCTATTTATCGTAATGATGTTTTCTATGCTCATGGTGATTTGCATGTTGATCATTACATATTAAATTTGGAACAACCCAATCATGGAAATATCTATAACATAACCGCCAAAAGGGTCAAACCAAACGATTTGAATCCCACATACCTCTGGCACTGTCGTCTGGGCCACATAAATGAGAAACGCATTTCCAAACTCCATCAAGATGGATTTCTAAACTCGTTTGATTTTGAATCATATGACACTTGCGAGTCTTGCTTGTTAGGAAAGATGACAAAGTCACCTTTCACTGGGCACAGTGAGAGGGCCACTGATTTATTGGGCCTCATACATACAGATGTGTGTGGACCGATGAACACAAATGCCAGAGGAGGTTATTCGTACTTCATAACATTCATAGATGATTTCAGCAGATATGGGTACATCTATCTAATGAAACATAAATCTGAATCTTTTGAAAAGTTCAAGATATTTCAAAATGAAGTACAAAACCAGCTTGGCAAAACAATTAAAGCCCTTCGATCTGATCGGGGTGGTGAATATTTGAGCCAAGAGTTCATAGATCATCTTAGGAATTGTGGGACACTCTCACAATTGACTCCTCCAGGGACACCACAATGGAATGGCGTTTCTGAACGGAGAAATCGAACACTATTAGATATGGTTCGATCCATGATGAGTCGAACAGATCTTCCACCCTCCTTTTGGGGCTATGCCCTAGAAACAGCTGCGTTCACACTAAATCGTGTTCCATCTAAGGCAATCGAAAAGACTCCGTATGAGATATGGACTGGGAGGACGCCTAGTTTATCTTTCCTCAAAATTTGGGGATGCGAGGTCTATGTTAAGCAACAAGCCTCAGACAAATTAGCGCCCAAATCCTCAAAATGCCTTTTTGTGGGATATCCTAAGGAAACTAAGGGATATTACGTCTACAACCCTGCTGATAACAAAGTGTTTGTTGTCAGAAATGGTACCTTTCTTGAACGAGAATTTATCTCTAAAAGAACCAGTGGGAGTAAGGTACAACTCGAAGAAGTTCGAGAGCTACAAGACACCACAGAACTGCAGATGGAAAATAGAGAAGACTCACAACAAGTTGTTGAGACTCCTCAAGTCACGCAAGGTCCACGAAAGTCTAATAGGACACGACTTCAGCCTCAGAGATATGGATTTCTGATTTCTGATAGTCGTGATGTGTTGCTCATTGAGCATAATGAGCCGACTACCTATCGAGAAGCTATAGTGGGACCAAACTCCGAAAAATGGCTTAGTGCCATGAAGTCTGAGATGCAATCCATGTACGACAATCAGGTTTGGACCTTAGTCGACCCGCCTGAAGGTGTAAAAACCGTCGGGTGCAAGTGGGTTTTCAAAGAGAAAACTGACATGGATGGCAATGTAAATGTCTTCAAGGCACGACTGGTTGCAAAAGGTTTTACTCAAACTCATGGTGTGGACTATGATGAGACCTTTTCCCCAGTAGCAATGGCCAAATCAATCAGAATCCTCTTTGCTATTGCAGCATATTATGACTATGAAATATGGCAGATGGACGTCAAGACAGCCTTCCTTAATGGAAAGCTCCTTGAGGACGTGTACATGACACAACCTGAAGGGTTTGTGCGTTCCGAGGACTCTGGTAAAGTGTGCAAGCTTCAAAGGTCCATTTATGGACTAAAGCAAGCCTCTCGGAGTTGGAATCATCGTTTTGATGAAGTAATCAAAGAGTTTGGATTTCTTCAAAACATTGATGAACCTTGTGTGTACAAGAAGGTTGGTGGGAGCACAGTTGTGTTTTTAGTACTCTATGTCGATGACATCCTACTTATTGGGAATGACATTCCTACCTTGCAGATTGTCAAGTCTTGGTTAGGAAAGTCTTTCTCGATGAAAGACTTGGGTGAAGCCACCTACATCCTAGGAATCAGGATCTATAGAGATAGATCTAAAAGACTTCTAGGACTCAGTCAGAGTACATACATAGACAAAATACTGCATAGGTTCAGTATGCACGAATCAAAGAGGGGTTTCATACCCATGTCTCATGGTACTCACCTCAGCAAAGATCTGTGTCCTAGTACATCTGATCAGCGAGGTCGCATGAGTAAGGTTCCATATGCCTCGGCCATAGGATCTATCATGTACGCCATGTTATGTACTCGACCGGATGTCTCGTTTGCCTTAAGTATGACTAGCAGATACCAACAGGACCCTGGTGAGGGCCATTGGACTGCTGTCAAGAATATCCTTAAGTACTTAAGAAGGACTAAGGACTTATTCTTGGTCTATGGTGGATTGGATGATGAGCTCTGTGTAACTGGTTACACAGATGCGAGTTTCCAAACTGACCAGGACGACCAAAAATCGCAGTCTGGATACATATTCCTCCTCAATAATGGAGCAGTAAGCTGGAAGAGCTCTAAGCAGGGCACTGTAGCAGATTCTGCAACGGAAGCTGAGTATATAGCAGCATCTGATGCAGCTAAGGAAGCCGTTTGGATCAGGAAGTTCATCACAGAACTAGGGGTGATACCTACCATCTCAGATCCAATAACTTTGCTCTGTGACAATAGCGGTGCTATTGCACAGGCCAAAGAGCCTAGGTCACATCAAAGGACCAAGCATATACTCAGGCGATTTCATCTCATCAGAGAAATCAACGATAGAGGTGATATAAAAATATGCAAAGTAGCAGGAGAAGATAATGTTGCTGATCCTCTAACAAAGCCGCTTGTGCAGGCAAAGCATGAGCGTCATGTTAGGTCAATGGGAATTAGTCAAATTAATGATTGTACCTAGTGCAAGTGGGAGGTTGTTGGAAATCGTGCCCTAGGGGCCAATCATTGTCTTATGAACATTATTGATTTATGAATTTATTAATTGAGTTATCATATTATTTGCATGTTTACTATGATGACCATCCTTGGATAATTCATGATATTATCCTAAATGTCCCTGGTCGATCATCTATGTGGGAGCACAGATGAAATAAGACCAGTATGACTTTGAAGATGTATAGAGATATAAATCAAAGTCATAAGCACATGTAAGAGTACAGGGTGTTGGACCGACCCGCTATGAGAGAACTGCATGGGTAACGTCATAAGCTTCTCTCATATACAAACCATGTCAATATGCCCTTTGACCTGAGATCATCATGGATTCCTACATGACAAAACGCTCAGCTTTGACCTAGTCAAAAGTCACTTTTGACCGAGTGATCATAAAGACTATGTTTGGGCTTAGTGGTTTTTCATGCGGAGGAATGTGAATGGTCAAGATGGAATTTGTCCCTCACATTCGTGGAGAGATATTACTGGGCCCCTCGATGAGTGAGTCTGAGAAATGTATGGCCATACTGTAATGGAAAGGTAGTTCCATTTCTATAGTCAGACTACTCAGGGATCGAGAAAGTAACGGTCGGGAATAGGAGGATGACATTATCCATGCCTCATCCATGACCAAAATATCGCGTGACAGAAGGGACATGATATGGTTGTATAAAAGGTTACATCGTTTATCGATCCTCATATGATTTGGGTAGTTGTTATGTCTTGCTAGAGACCGCTTGCGACTTGTGGGCTAGTATAGCAAATGGCCCACTGCCAACTTCATATGGGCCTACAGGGTCGCACACAAAATAGCCCAACACGAGCTATGATGTCCAGATTCATTGAATCTAAGACATGTCCAGATTCAATGAAAGATCCAGGTGAATGTATATATATATTTATTTATATTTATATTCGTATATATATAAATTCGTATATATATATATTATATATATGAGATATATGAGATTTAATTTATAAGGATAAATTAAATCCCTATCATGTTTGAATTCGAAATTCAAATTGATAGGATATCTCATATAAGAGATATTTATAAGATTTAATTTATAAGGATAAATTAAATCTCTATCACGTTTGAAATTCGAAATTCAAATTGATAGGATATCTCATATAAGAGATATTTATAAGATTTAATTTATAAGGATAAATTAAATCTCTATCACGTTTGAAATTCGAAATTCAAATTGATAGGATATCTCATATAAGAGATATTTATAAGATTTAATTTATAAGGATAAATTAAATCTCTATCATGTTTGAAATTCGAAATTTAAATTGATAGGATATCTCAAATTTGATTTATGGGAATAAATCAAATATAACTCAGTCTCATCTTTATTTAAAGTTAAATAAATAAGTAATTAAATCTGTGGGACGGATTTAATATTATTTTATTTAATTAGTTTCTTATAAAATTATACAATATATGATATTGTATCAATTCGGAATTAATATAAGATTAACTCCAAAATCCAATTAGGTCAGGTGGAAAAACGCATAGCATCCTCTATATCTGATTGGAGGAGCTACGTTTGAAAATAACACAGAACACAAAAGGCCGAACGGAATCTGCAAAAGGTTTGCAGACAAGAAACTGCTGAAATAGAGACGGAGACTTGTGAAAGCCTTGGAGGGACAGGAGACGCTAGCACGTCGTTCGTGGTTGGAACGCTGTTCGTGTGGATACCAGTAGAGGAAGCCGACCTGAGGCGTCGACTTCTTGTGATCGGAAAGAGACCACCGTCCGCGGAGAGAATCTGTGAAGGTCGCTGAGGAACACTCCGTCGATTTCTTGCGATCAGAAAGAGATCACCACCCACGTAGAGAAGCTGTGAAATTCGCTGAGCAACACTAAGGGTAATGATTCTTTCCACTTGACTTAAACACATACGGCAGATCCTGGCAAGGAATGGAAAATTTTTAAAGTTTATTTCCGCTGCGTGTCTTCCAATTCCTTACATTTAATCACATGATAATTTCCTTGTCTTCTTGGACTCCTATATGATGCCATTGTGGGCTTTCTTTGGGCCAACACATTATTTCATAGCACACATCCCAAGGCCCTTTCTATGATGGGTATCCTAAATCACCATAATTTTTTAGATAAATTCTATAAATCTATTTCAAGGGTCCTGACATATTTATAAATTCACTCTACTATTAAATGAATTTCTTACTAAGTATCATAATTTTTTGAGTCCCAGAAGTCCTGATAAAAATTCTATACATTCCTTTAAATCATTTATCAATGTCTTATTTCATCTTAAATTCCACAATAAATTCTACAGGACTCCTTTTTGACTCCTGTCAAGTTCATAAATTCTTTTATTAATTATAAGAATTTCTTACTAAATTTTATTTGATTATGAGGTCCATAAGGTCTTGTACCAATTTCCAGACTTTGTAGATTAATATTAATTTTTTGAGACCTCAAACTGAAATTCTGAAAAATATGCTTAGCCCAAATTTCAGTCCCTATTTATAGGTAAAATTTAGGATCACAACATTTTTGGGCAGTTTTGGGCCTTTTCTGCTGAACTTTCTCATAATTATATTTTTGCCCTTGGAATTTGACAAATTACACTTTAGTCCCTAAATTTGTCAAATTCTATTTTGGTCCCTTCAAATTTTGAAATATCATTTTAGTCCCTTTCAACCAAATTTAAAATTCCAATTTGGCCCCTAAATTCTCAAAATTCCATTTAGGTCCCTTGAATTAATTGTATTAAACTTTCATCAAAATGATATTCACATCCCTAAGCGTTATAACTTTATGCTTTGCATGTCTTTCTTCAACTTAAAACTCATATAACCATTATCATTTATTCTGGTCATCATTACAATTCTTCCCTGATTCCTCTATTAGTCTTCTACAGATAGGGAAAAAGTAGCTGTCTATAGATAGAGAAAATCAAGATGTGACATTGCTCCCTTTAAATAAATTTCATCCTCGAAATTTAACTCTTACCTTAGTCAACTATTATGGATATATATATCTCTCTTATATCCTTCTCTATTGAATTACTAAGGTTCAGGGGTGCCTTTACATAATTATTTTGTTCTACTTCAATGTCCAAGGACTTTCTTTTAACATTAATGGGGTAAAGGAATTTCTTGTCTACTCAGGATTACTAACCATATTTTCTTATCAACTTAATTAGAGTTGAAGTCTGATTCTTACTACTATTTTCTCATTTATCTATTTATGGACAATTCACCATATTGATCTTGTGAGTAGTGTCTATTTATTTCATAGATAACCCTCCAGAAATTGAATGAAATTCTGGGGGTTTTGTCTTTCATCATACTTCTTATCTCATTACATGTCTCATTACAGGTTTCTCTTTATATATCTTTGCATATCTTGAGATATCATATGTCTAACATTCTCTTTGACTTACAACTTTGCTAGCCTCTCAGGAGAATATTACTCTTTTGCCTTTCTTTCTTCTAAAACAAAGTCGTAATCTGAATCTTTCTATTTAGATCCTCTCTTAGGATCTAACATAAGGGGTTCTACTCTTTTGCTTTTTATAACTTTTCCTAACTCTTCTTAGTTTTTCTTATCATCTTACATAAATTTGTGAATATACGCCAAACTTATGTGGCATTTACACCATTTTTTATCACTTCCCAGGGGGTCACCCATCATTGGGCTACTCTTGCCTGAGCAAGCTTAACTGAGAATTGCCAATGAAAGTCTTAAGCACTGATACTAACAGGCTCCTACCTGGTACCTCCCTATCTTAGACCTTTATCATATTGTCTCTCTAGGGTCTATCTGGCTTAATACCTTAGGTATTCTTCTTACACCCTTATTAATACCTTGTACTCAGGACTATAAAATTTAACTATGTTGACTTTAATTCCTTTTTCATGTAAGAGGATTCTGAGTTCAGTGCACACAATAAAATCATCTGAAACATGTTATGGGTACTCTCTCTATATGAGTTAATCAACTCGTGAGGCTTTCCTACTTTAACCTTGTCCTTGGTAATCATCATCTCAGAGAAATACTAAATTATACTCATAATTTCATGGCTCTTGTCTTTCTTAAGGCTAGGTCTATTGTGACCCTTAGGATCTACTATGATCTATCTAAGCCTTTCAGGATGTAACTACGACCTTGGAACTCCACATAAGCCATGCGAAGATCTAACTGTGATCCTCTAGAATCTACTACGATTTTGTTGTACTGTGTCATAATTCTTTAGAAGACCTAAACTAATGGACTAAGTCATAAGGTTAGGCACTTTCACTCAGTTGGTAACTTAACTGATAATTTCCCCAAAACTTTTTCTTTAAACAATATTTTTCATTAAGACTTTACTCATTTCCTCTTTTACTCAGGAATTTCTCCTATCTTTCTCATCTTCTATTTCAAAATATGATTTCAATATGTGCAGTATTGCAAATAGCTACATAGGCTCTATCATGCACTTACTACTATAAACTATACATCATATCTGTCTTATTATGGTTCTGTACAGAACTGCTAAAAGATTTCTCAAATTATCTGGTGGACATTATTGGAAATTGTGCCCTAGGGGCCAATCATTGTCTTATAAACATTATTATTTTATGAATTTCTTAATTATGTTATCATATTATTTGCATGTTTACTGTGATGACTATCCTTGGATAACTCATGAGCTTATCCTAAATGTCCCTGGTTGGTCATCTATGCGGGAGCAAAGATAAAATAAGACCAGTATGACTTTAAAGATATATAGAGATATAAATCAAAGTCATAGGCACATGTAAGAGTACAGTTTACTGGACCGACCCGCTATGAGAGAGCTGCATGGGTCAAGTCATAAGCTTCTCTCATACACAAGCCATATCACTATGCCCTTTGACTTGAGATCATCATGGATTCCTACATGACAAACGCTCAGCTTTGACCTAGTCAAAAGTCACTTTTGACCGAGTGATCATAAAGGCTATGTTCGGGCTTAGTGGTTTTTCATGCGGAGGAATGTGAATGGTCAAGATGGAATTTGTCCCTCACATTCGTAGAGAGATATTACTGGGCCCCTCGATGAGTGAGTATGAGAAATGTATGGCCATACTGTAATAGAAGGGTAGTTTTATTACTATAGTCAGACTGCTCAGGGATCGAGAAAGTAACGGTCAAGAATAGGAGGATGACGTTCACCATGCCTCATCCATGACCGAAATATCGTGTGACAAAAGGGACGTGATATGGTTGTATGAAAGGTAACATCGTTCATCGATCCTCATATGTTTTGGGTAGTCGTAATGTCTTGCTAGAGGCCACTTACGACTTGTGGGTTAGTATAGTAACTGGCCCACTGCCAACTTCATATGGGCCTACAGGGTCGCACACAAAATAGCCCAACTCGAGCTGTGATGTCCAGGTTCATTGAATCTAAGACATGTCTTGATTAAATGAATAATCTAGGGTGAATTTATATATTTTATATATATATAAATTAGTTTATATATTATATATAATATTAGAGATATTTGTAAGATTTAATTTATAAGGATAAATTAAATCTCTCACTTTTGAATTTGAATTTAAATGGATATGATCTATTTGAATTTGAAATTCAAATTGATAAGATATCTCAAATTTGATTTATGAGAATAAATCAAATATAATTCCGTCTTATCTTTATTAAATAAATACGTGATTTAAATCTGTGGGACGGATTTAATAAAAACTATATTTATTTAATTAGTTTCTTATCAAATTATGCAATATATGATATTGTATTAATTTCAGAATTAATATAAGATTAATTCTGAAGCCTGGCCCAATTAGAAGCCCGATAGCATCCTATATATTTGACATTATAAGCTAGGGTTCTACACACAACACAACACAACACACAAGAGAAAAAGGGGCAAGGAGAGTGCAAAAGGTTTGCAGATAAGAAACTGCCGGAATAGAGACGGTGAGGACGGAATCTTTAGAAAACCCTAGAGGGACAAGAGGCACTAGCACGTCATTCATGGTTAGAATGCTATTCATGAGGATACCGGTAGAGGAAGCCGTTCTGAGTTGTCGACTTCTTGCGAATGAGAAAAGATCACCAGGTACGACGAGGTCGCGACCAGTTGACACATAGGTCATAACCAAATTAGCTTCTGAACATCAGAATCTAAAAAGAGACTACAGGTCGTGACTAGAAGCAGAGGAAGTCACAACTTTGAACTCCAGAGACGACAGGTCGCGATTAGAAGATGATTATGTCTCGATTGAAAACTCCAGAGGCGACAGGTCGCGACTAGAAGCTGAGGAGGTCGCAACTAACAACTCCAGAGGCGACAGGTCACGACGAGAAGCTGGGTAGGTCGCGACTAAAAGTTCCAGAGACGAAGAGTCATGACTAGTGGATACGGAGGTTACGACTAAAGATCGAATACTGAAGGTAACACTTCTTTCTCCTTGACTTAAACACATTCGGTAGATCCTGGCTGGGAATGGAAAAATTTTTAAAGTTAATTTCCACTGCGTGTCTTCCAATTCCCTTCAGACATAGCTCTAACATGAGCTGTACTATCTATTTCTTTAAACTAGCTCTATCTCAAGAGCAATCTGACTCTATCGCAAGAGCAATATAGCTTTATTGCAAGAGCACTTACTTTTATTACATAGACACTGCTCTCTAGGAGCTACATCATCATTTTCATAAATATATCTCATTTTGTTATGTATCATCTGTACCATGTTCATAGCTCATCATTTATACATCTGATCATTATTAAATGACACGTCTTGAGTATTGTAATCATATTTCCATAGGTATGCCAACAGCATTTATATGTATAACCATACTGAGCATATTCTATCATCTCCTTTGTTCTAGCTCCCTGACTAACCAATTATCATTGTCTTACTTCCTGACTTTAATCATTGAGGATTAACTAGAGCTACTTATCTCATCTATCTCTAACAAGCAAATACAAACATATTAGGTATAAGGTAGCTCAACAATGCGCATGCCAGATATTACTATTTAAACATACGTAGGGTACTACCACCCTTAAGCCAGTGGGAATAGGAACACATTCATCATATGGCAAAATGCTAATAGGAAGATCCAGTTACCCTTTACAATCATCGTTATAAATTAATGACCAGCACCTGAGTCATATATCACATCTACTTACTGATAGTTAATCCATACTATCTCCTGGATTATCTCAGGTGGCTTCCTTAACTTTTCTCTGATCAGGGCAAAAGTTCTTTAATTTGTCTAGGGCCTCTTACCTACTGTATTCTCGAGATATTCCCTAGCAAAATGTCCCGGCTTGCCACATCTGTAGCAACTTCTCAACCTATTAAACAAATCTTATCTCCGTGGTCTTTATCATATATCTCGTATCTCTTAGGTATTAAAGTCGTGACCAGATAAGACATGAGTCGTGACAAATATTCATAGAGGTGTTCTGGTAGTGACGTGTAAAGACCATTTACCGCGATAGAAATTCACAAAGCTATCAGGTCGTAATTAGTTAGGTCATAAGACGTGACTAATGTGCACAAAGCAATTCAGGTCACGACGTAAGAAGACCTGTGGTTGTAACTGAAGAACACAGAGCCATCAAATCGTGACAAGTATACTTATATGGTCATGACTAAAGTTCACAGAGAATGTGAGTCACGACTAACCAATACCAGGTCACGACTAGGATGTACAGAGACTTAATGATGAATGACGATGCCAACCTCACTAAAGTTTATCAATTAGAGGTTTAGCACAGGGTGTAGTCAAGTCAAATAGTACAAGATACAGAGATACAGATCAATTTAAGAAGATGTTCAGAAGTAGATCCTCTATGTGATCATCAGGAGTCGATCTATGTTACAAAAGGTTTTATTCAGTTAGTCTTTCCTGAACAGAAGACTCAAAAGTTAGAATGAGGCTTGCTTAGGAATGAGCCTAACACATGGCTTAAGTTTAGAGATATGATGGTTAATAGATAGAGAGTTAATATTCCCAAAATAGAGGGACCCCATCATGAAGAAACAGTAGCATAGCAGACTATGGTAGAGCATTCTAGAGAGCAGAAGTAATAGTAGTAGATACTGAATGAGATCCATATGACTCAAGTTAGGCAGGATCAAGAAAAGACCAGAAAGGAACCATAGTCTGGTCTAGAGTAGATTGAGACTATTATATAGACATAAAGAGTTAAGAGATAGTAGAGAGATATAGTAGTTACTCCATAGAAATGGAGATTGATCCGCTCACCTGAGAAGTTTTTCTCGAATAGTTTACGAGAAGCATTCCTCTCAGTTAGATAGAGATGAGTGTGAGGCTAAGGGTTGAAGCAAGGAAAGAGAAACCCTTTGATGAATACTTAGCTGAGTTCATCCACATGAACAGTTAGAGTTGAATAACTGAGAAGTTAATTCATGGATTGAATCCCGTGCTACAAAGAAAGATTTTTTTTCAAGTAGTTGCAGAAGTTCAACAGAGCAATAGATGTATACAAGATTGGAAACAGAAATGTATGATGTATAGAGAGAGAGAGGTAGCCATAGTTTTAAAGATAAAGTGACTCCCCTATCCCCTATATAAGAAAGAGTAGTGAAGGGTTGAGTCTGTACCCTAGCAAGAGGGTAACGTGGCAGCCTAAGTAAATGAGTATTTATCTCAAGTTCCTGAATGATTGATTAGGATCTCGCAGATAATGTGACAAAGGAAATAATATTTTAAAAATTTACCTAGTTAATTGTTTAATTGTAGTATGCGTATAATGGATGGTTGAGCAAATTATGTGGTGATAATATGGCTCATGTTGCCATAAATTATGATGAACAATTGCATCTTCTTGCAGTTGTCATGTGATGACATGCATGTTAGAGTATGCTATGATGAATGAATACTCTTCTTTCATATTACATGCAGGGTAGAGTATATATGATGAGAAAGTTATGAGAAAATTATGTTGCTCCCACACCATCGACATACAATTAGGTAATTTCACTTGGTAATGATAATAAACCAATAGAAAAGTGATAAACGAAATAGTTAGCCAGTTAATAGCCAAAGTTTAGAATGAGAATCTAAGAAATACATTGATAGTAAATTAGATAAAAAATGAGATTAGAGATGGAGGCCAGTGGAAAAATATAGACATATGACTACAGTACTCAGGACATATCCCTACAGTAGGGGATGAGATATATGAATGATGTACCATGAATATGAAATAAAATGAGATATAGTTTTGAAAGATGATATAGCTCTAAGAGGGAGAAGCGTCTATGTAATGAAAGTTAATATTTTCATAATAGAGATAGATTTCTCTTCCGATAGAGCCAAGTAAATAGACAGTGTAGCTCATGTTAGAGTTGTGTCAACCAGATGAGATGTACAGATTATGACAATTATGTGCATGGTAGAGGTTTTGTAGCTCTCTGCAGTACTGGATATAACTGAAACATCCTTACTTCCCTAGCTCCATCTTCTCCAAACCAGCACCCTGTTATGGTTGGAAAAGGTAGGGGTGAGATTTCTGGGGAAATCTCAGTAGTAAACGGTACTAAACAATGTATGCAACAATGATTGATATTGGTGCTTGTTTGTGATTGTGTCAGCATAAAGTAATGTGCATGCTTCAATATAACATATGAAGTACAATTGGCCAGAGTAATCATAGTACAGAGTTTCAACAATTACATATTAACATCAATCAATCAAGCCATAACACAATCAATCATATATTCAACACATACAAGTTTAGGTAAGTTTACTACTTGGCATGTAGCCCTTCCTTTAGTCCTTAACCTTTGATCTGAGGTTCCATCTTTCCATAGGCCAAAGCCTATACATGTCATAATAATATTTTATTATTATCTTATCCAGCATAACTCCACTTAACTCAATATTATCTTGAGATAATACCCCTATCCTGTCCATCCCCTAACTTTCCTTTTATCCACGGCTAATCTGATAGAGAGAGATATACCTCTATTCTAGCTACTTACTTCATAAGAAATAATACTCTAATTTATTAGAGTAGGGACTAGAATAGATTACCTTATTCCCAAGCTCTTTAGGTTGCTCCTAGCCCAGCCAGAACTTCTTCTTTCTCTTTCTTTCCTTCTCTTCCTTTCTCTCTTTCTCTCTTTCTCTTTCTCTCTCTTCTCTCTCCTTCTTCTCTTGCTTTGGCGTGGAATGAATGGGAAGGGGGTGGGGGTATTTATAGTGGAGGAAAAGTGGAATGGATGGCTTGGATTAAATCTTGATGAATGGCCTAGATTGCTTTGCTTGCTCACCAAGTCTTGCTTACATCATCATGATGACCTCATCATACCCCATGACTCATCACTTATGACATCATTATGGGACACCTCACACCATGACTCATCACTCATGACATCATCAAGGGACACCTCACATGCTGACTCAGCGCTTACAGAGAATTCCAGAGTCTTTTACTGGAATGAGCAGCTAAGATCGTGCCACGTGTCCTTTACCTTTTCCTTCTCCCTCTAGGTTGGCACCATGTGGCGTCAACATCTTTTATATTACACAGTCGCGACCTAACTATCCTTCTGTCGCAACTTCATGCCTTCTGTGTTCATTAGTCGTGACTTCAACATCATTTAGTCGCAACCTCATCACTTTTTAGTCATAACCAGACTCATTTTGTCTATTAGTCGCAACCCACACATCTTCCAGTAGCGTCAAGACCTCTCTGTAAAACTTAGTCGCGACCACAATACTCTCTAGTCTTGACCAAACTGGTTAACTCTTAACTCTGCAACCTTTGACCTTTACATTTTCCAAAATGGCCATTCTACCTCTTGGGACTTTCATAAATCCCTATACCTTTACTTAGTCGGAGCTTAGTCCTTGAAAACTCTCTGTGTGTCTTTGGGACTTGTGCTCAAAGGGGGTCTGGTAGCCTCTCAATCTTAGGCTATTTCTGCGTCTCTAGGCCTAAAAATTGGGATGTTACAATAACAAAGTTATGAAATATGAGAATGATATGAGAAATTCTTGAGTAAAAGAGGAAATGAGTAAAGTCTTAATAGATATGGCTTCTATGATCAGTCTTGGGGAATTATCCGTTGAGTTAGCTGTAACATCCCAATTTTTGGTCTAGGAGAACTGGGAGGTAGTCTGATATGGGCAGGCTACTAAACCCGTAGTCCCAGGGTAGTAATCTGACATGGGCGGACTACTTACCTGTATTTTATAGGAATCCGAGGGATGAGCTAAGTCCTTCAGGATTTAAAGATGAGTGAAGTCTTTAACCTACAGAATTGGGACAGTTCACCTAGGTTCAAAATGAGGAATGTGAGGAATATCCTAAGTCTTAAGCCTAGGAATTCTGCAGGTAGCTTGATATGGGCTGGCTCCTGTGTAAGATAACCTGATATAAGCGGGTTGTCGAGCCTTTCAATTAACAATGACTCCCGAAGAGTTTAGGGGATGAGTTATTGAAAGAGAATTTCTAGACCTTAAGATGAGGGATGAGAAGATGAGGTTAAGATGCCAGAAAGAGAATGCAGGGGCATAATCGTAATTATAGGAAAGATCGGGCTGGTAGCCTATGAGTACCATATTTTGCCAAAAAATAGAGAAAATTATGCTGATCATTTCACTGAACTGTGAAATATGTATATGAGGTCTCTATGAGTATGAAAGAATTAGAAATATGACCAAGGGTAAAATGGCCATTTTTGAAAAGTGTGCGCGGGAGCGTACTTTAAGGCAAAAACAGCCCGGTCCGGATTAAATATCTGAAAATACCGGGAGATAGAGAAAAGGATTCCGGGTTGAATGACGCAACACATAATTTTGATTTGAGGTCCCGATTTTTCTGTAAAAATTCCTGAAGATGGGAATTTACAGTTATAATCGGTAAAAGGAAAAGCAGTCCAAATAGAGATGATCGGACTGTGGCTAGAGGCCATACAGTGTTTTTAAGACCCATAGTGACACCAGGGAAGGCCTAGGCCCATAATATCAGTTCAGTGGTAAGAGGGGCCGGTGTCCGGGAAAAAGGTGTAAAATGACAAAAATGCCCTTATGTTATAGAATAACTGAAGAATGAGTAAAGGGTATTTTGGTCATTTGGCTAAGGTTAGTCAGTCCAGACAGGGTATCTGGATAGTTGACCAGGGTCAGAGAGTACTCTGGTAAGATATGAAAAGATAATAATGCCCCTAGACTCATTAAGGTAAAGGAAGAGAGACTAAGGGCATTTTGGTAATTTGCCAAGGGGCGTTTCTTGGGAATCGGGCCATCAGAGTATTTGGGATGGATCAGAGACCCAAGATAGCATTCCTCAGGCCCAAAAACGTAGGCCTAGTGATATATGGGGAAAAGTGACATTAAAATAATGATTTAATGACTTTTCAGTAAAGTAAAGTTACTCGGTTGGCACGATAACCCAAGAGGTGATCAGATAAAGTCTGGGACTTATATAGAGGTCATGGGATGGCGTGAAAGGTCCCTTCCAGGTGCCACATGGCACTAGTCTAGAGGGAGAAGAAAAGTTATGGACACGTGGCACAATCTCAGCCGTTGAGTCCGGTTTGTGGGAAATCGGGCCGGACCGGTACTGGACTGGACTGGAAAGCTTCCAGAAGGTTTCTTGGCTCTCTCAATTTCGCCATGTGAGAAATGTGACTGATGAGGTGTCCCCTGAGGTGTCCCTTGATGATGCAGTAAAAGGAATAAAAGAAAATAGGAAATTCCAGGAAAATCGGTGGCCACATGTTCAGAGGGCTTGGAAATTACGGAAATGCCATCGGTGGAAACTATAAATACCCCCTCCCCCTCCCATTTTCATTCATCCCACGGTTTTACAAGAGAAAGAGAGAGAGAGAAGGAGAAAGAAAGAAGAAAGGAAGTTCTGGTGGAGCCGGAAGCAGTATAGAGATTCTAGAGTTCTGCTAAGCTTTTGAGGTAGTAACTAATCCTAGCTTTTATGTAATGTCTTTGTGATTTGTTGTGCTATTGTTTGGTTGGATTGTTGTCTTATATGTTATTCTTGAAGCTCTATTACAATGCTATAATCATATGTTATTGAGTATGGAAGCACGCATCATACTTATCTGTACACAATCACAAGCAAGCACTATCACACTGCATTACATATATTGTTATGATTATTTACTACTGAGATTCCCCCGAATCTCATTCCCCATATCTAACCCATTACAGGGAGATTATGTTGAAGTGAATTTTAAGAATTTTGAGAGACACCGTTATGCTGCCGAATTTAAGACTGAACATCAGAATATGATAAGTATTGTGTACGTATGTGCTGTCTAAGGAGGCTGGAAGTGAGTGGACCTAGCCGGTTCATCCAGTCTTTCCTGGGTACTTACATAGAATGGTAGTTCTCATGAGGAAATTACCGAATCAGTACGGTTCAGTTCTTTGTATAGATGATGCCTAGCAGTTGTGCTGCCGAATTTCATAGGAAAAGATGTAATAGAAATATGATAATTTTGTGTATGTCCTGTTGTATGACATTTTATTATTTAATAATAAATATTGTTTGGCTTGTTCAATTTGTGAATGGAGAATTAAAAGAGAAATTCGCAGGTCCTGAGGTAGCAGTATTTTGACCTCAGTTTGACCTAGTAAATGAAAGATTTTGGCCACGAAGTTTGGTGAGCCAGTTGTACACATCTGGGGCATTACGTGGATAGGTAATAAGCCTTGTTTGGATGTGTAGAATGAGATTAATCAGTTCTTAAATTAAAGGTTCAGAATAAGGAACTTAAGATTAAAATTTAATTTCTGGGCTTAAGTTAAGATATAATCAAGCTAATATCGCTTCCACAAGTGTACTCTGAGGGGTATAAGGGAGGATGTTTCATTAGCAACTAAGTAGAAGTGACTAACCTTGTAACTTAGTCCATTAGTTTTAGGTCTTCCAGAGATAAGAATACAGTACAATGGAATCGTAGTAGAGTAAGGTACTAATTAAATTTTGAGGATGAAATTTATTTTAAGCTGGTAGAAATGTCATATCCTAATTTTTCCTATCTGTATAAGACTGATAGAGAAAAGAGGTTTGGAAAGGATTATGATGATAAAATGAGAGAAAAAATGATGATTAGACAAAGGAGTAAAGAAGAGGGACTAAAATAAAAATTCTAAAAGTACTATGGTGCAAAATGTAAAGTAGACATAAACTTTGGGCCATTAAGTGAAATTATAAAAAGTTGAGGGCATAAAGTGTAATTTTCAAAACTTTAAAATGGTAATTATTGAAAGTTGAGTAGAAAAGGCCAAAAACTAACCAGAATCAGTTTAGTCTCAAATTTTCCTAGTAAATAGAGAAAATTATTCTAATTAGTTTAGCGTCACATAGAATTTTGATTTGAGGTCCCGAAAAATTTATATAAATTTTGAAGAAATAAAAATTAATATAGCATCTCTGGACCTCATAATCAGATGAAATTTGGCAGTAAATTCTTATAATTAATATGAGAATTTATGAAACTGACAGAACTCACAAAGGAGTTCTATAGAATTTATTATGAAATTTACAGTAGATTAAAACACCTGATAAATACGTTTCGGGGGAATTTCTCAGGAGTTGAGCCCATGAAGGCAGTGGACCATGTAGAGGGCCCAAAATGGTTCCTTTTAGGCCCAATAACATTTTTAGATAGGTATGTGGGCCAGGGCTAATAAAGACCCAGAAAAATACAAAATTATAAAAATGCCACTAAGTATGCCGTTGTGTTATGCCATTGAGCCAGAGATAGATGAAGGACATTTTGGTCATTTGACTAAGGTTAGACGGCCAAGGAGAGTTCCAAGAATAGTTTACCAAGGTCAGGGAATATTCTGATGATGTATGAAAAGACGATAATGCCCTAGAGATATTAAAGTAAATAAGGAAGAACCAAAGGGTATTTTGGTAATTTGCTAAGGGATCTATAATTAAGTTTAGACCCATTCCAAGAATATCAATGGTATGAAGAATCCGGATACTAGATTTAAGATCAAAAAGCATATTATGAAATTTTAGAAAAATTAGAATTATAAAACAGTCTGGTTTTTGGAGAAACGGACTGAGCCGGTACTGCATTAGACTGGAATTTTTCCAGATGATTCTTCCCATGGAAATTTCACCACATGTTCTTAGGTGTCCTTGATGATATCATGGATGATGTCGCATTTAGCTTTTAGGATAAGCTTTATTCAAGAGTAAATATGAGCCATTAGATCAAATAGTGCACAAAGTGATCTTGGCCTTCCATTTTCTAAGCGATTTTTCTATAAATACCCCCATATTTCTGCTTCAAAACTGTAGCATGAGAGAACCCTTGGGAAAGCTATGTCAAAATGCAAACTCAAGCCAAGACAAAGAAGAATCCAAGGTCCAAAGTTCAAGCTAGCTAGAGATTAAAGGTAAGCAATCTATCCTAGCTTATTTTCCTCTAATTTGGGGGCTTGAACTTAGGGTTTTCAAGGAAGAAAGTTAAGTTTTACCAAGGGTGTATGTGCTGTCTAAAACCCTAGATGAAAGGAGAAAAAAGAAATTAAAGTTAGAGTTATGTGATTAAAGCTTAAATAAGCTAGCTAGATGATTGGTTGTTGAATCAAGTTGATATTCTTGACTTTGCCATCAGAGAAACCTTTTGGTCTGCACTGTTCATGAGAGAAGAAGATGGAATTTCAATGATCTAATGCTTCCATTGAATTTATATGATGATTTTGTGTAGGATTGGATAGGTTTTGAACCTTGGAAGCGTTGGAATTGAAAGTTGTAATTCTTGGAATTCTTCTCTGTTACTGTTCACTCATATGAACAGTTATTGGATTTTCATGATTTTGGTGCTTCCAATGGTTTTAAAATGAAAAGTTGTGTGGGGTAAAGTAGAGAAACAAGTATAGGAAGCCACACATAAAGGAGAAGTAAGAAGAAAGAGGCAAAGATAAAGTAAAGAGAAGTCAAGCATGTGAGGTAGTAAACTTATCCTAAACTTGTATGTATTGAATGTTATGCTTAGTTATGCTATGACTTTGTTGAATTGTGTTCATATGTGTATATGATTGAAGCTCTATTTCTATGATTAATTTGGCCAATTGTTTTTCATATGATACATGGAAGCATGCACGTTACACAATGTTAATACTTTCACAATTGTTATTTTAGAGGAATAATACTTGTACTTTATTGATATTGAGAAGGGATATATATATACACAATAGAGAATCCTAGATAATCCTAGATACTAATTATAGGATATTTAAATATCTCATATTATCTCTTATAATATATCTACACTCCCTCTCAAGTTGGAGCATAGATGTCAATCATGCTAACTTGTTACAAAGATGTTCAACTCGAATCCTATTAAGAGCTTTAGTGAGGAGATCACCCAGTTGATCACTGGATCTGACATGTTCTGCAGAGATAAAGTTTTCCTTGAGCTTATCTCGAATAAAATGATAGTCGATTTCAATATGTTTCATGCGTTCATGGAATACCGAATTAGAAGCTATGTTTATGGCCTTTTTATTATCACACCACAACTTTGTTGGTAACGAGATTTTAATGCCAACCTCCTTCAATAACTGATATATCCAGACTATCTCACATACTGATTGTGCCATGGCTCTGTATTTTGCTTCTGCACTCAATCTTGACACCACATTTTGTTTCTTGCTTCTCCAAGATACTGAATTTCCTCCTACAAAACACAATATCTGTAGTAGATCGTCTTGTGGCTTTTGATCCACCATGATCCGCATCACAAAAACACTCAATATCTATGTGACCATGATTCTTGTACAATATCCCATGACTTGGAGATCCCTTTAAATATACATGTTCTAAGGCTTCCCACTGTCGGACAGTTGGTGAGACCATAAATTGGCTACGGACACTAACTGGATAAGTGATATCAGGCTGGGTCACCGTAAGATAATTCAATTTGCCAATAAATCTCTTGTACCTCTATGGGTTCTCAAACAGCTTGCTCTTAGCATCTTCAATGGGATTTTCATACGGTATACTACCATCAGCATCAAGCAGAGGATTATAAACCATAGGGAAGCTAGTTGGGGTAGCTCCTAGTTTTTCAGTTTCCTTTAGCAGATCAAGAACATATTTTCTTTGAGTCAATAAGATGCCCTTCCTGCTCCTTATTACTTCAATCCTCAGGAAGTACTTTAATGAACCCATATCCTTCATCTAAAAGTGGGAGTTAAGGAATGACTTGAGTGATGAGATTCATGAGGTATCACTCCCCATAATCATAATATCATCGATATACATAACTAGTAGAATCATGCCAGTACTTGTTCTCTGATAGAACACAGAATGATCACACTTACTCTGGCACAGGCCAAAGTCCTTCACAATAGTACTAAATTTGTCAAACCTTGCCCGAGGACTTTGCTTTAACTCATATAGAGATCTCTTAAGGTGACACAATTTACCACGCTCCCCCTGAGCAACAAAACCTGGTGGTTTCTCCATGTACACTTCTTCAAGAAGATCACCATTTAAGAAGGCATTTTTGATATTCAGTTGAGAGAGATCCCAACCATAAGTAGCGGCTAAAGAAATGAAGAGACGAACAGAGGAGAGCTTGTCCACGGGGTAGAAAGTCTTAGAGTAGTCAACACCATACTTCTAAGCATAGCCTCTAGCAACAAGACGTACCTTAAGGCATTTAAGTATGCCATCAGCCTTAGTTTTAGGGGTCAACACCCATTTACACCCAACGGCTTTCTTTCTTGCCGATAAATCCACTAGGGTCCATGTACCAGCACGATCAAGGGCCGACATCTTTTCTTCCATAATAGAACGCCAACCTGGGTAGGACAAGGCCTCAAGAAGGGACTGAGGTACTGAAATAGTGTCTAAAGATGCAACGAAGGCACGAGAAACAGTAGAGATGTGGTTATAGGAAACAAAAGAAGAAATAGGATAGGCACAAGTACGTTTACCTTTTCTAAGGGCAATGGGCAAATCAAGGGAGGGATCAGGATCTAGAAAAGGAGGTGTCTCAGAGTCAAGAACTGGGTCTGGGTCTGGCTCAAGGTGAGTGATGCTTGCTGCAAGATCTGATGAAGAAGCACACGATGACGGAGCCGAATCTAGCGCAATAGCAGGATTGATTTCCTTCAAATGTCTGGTATAAACCTAAGACAAATGTGGTAGACTATGTGCCACTACGGGAGCTGGGGCCGGTGATGGTGAGGCAATAATAGAATATACCAAAAGAGTGTCCTCCTCCACAGGTGGAGAAGGAGGAGCAAAAGTGTTAGAGGCAAAATATGCAATAGATTTCTAAAATGTAACATCTGTAGAAACTAGATAATGATTAAGAGTAGGAGAGAAACACTTATAACACTTTTGAACTTGAGAGTAGCCAAGAAAGACACACTTAAGGGACTTAGTATCTAATTTAGAGACAGTAGGATGCACATCTCGAACAAAACACACACAGCCAAAATTCTTAGGATCAATGGGAAACAAAGACTTGGAAGGAAAGAGAGTAATGTAGGGAATGTGACCATCAAGAACAGATGAGAGCATGCGACTAATAAGAAAGCAAGCAGTAGAGACCGCATCTGCCCAAAAGAGTTTTAGAACCTGCATTTGAAATAAAAGTGCACGGGCTACTTCTAATAAGTGGCAATTTTTTCTTTCGGCAATACCATTCTGAGCTTGTGTATCTACACAAGAAGATTAATGTAGAATTCCATTTTGAAGCATGAAAGAGCAAAATGATTTAGAAAAATATTCTTTAGCATTATCACTACGCAGGGTATGGATAGGAGTATGGAATTGATTTTTAATTTTGCAGTAAAGGCACAAAAGTGAGAGAATAACTCAGAACAACTTTTCATTAAATATAACCAAGTAGTACGGGAGTAATCATCAACAAATGTAACGAAGTACTTGAAACCAGCTTTGGACTCAACTGGATATGGACCCCAAACATCGGAATGCACTAACTCAAAAGGAGACGAAGCCCATTTATGAACTCGAGATACTAAAGGAAGACGATGATGTTTAGCAAATTGACATGACTCACAATCTAATGATGACAAATGTTAAAACTGAGGATAAACCTTTTTTAAAGACAATAAAGATAAATGACCCAAACAACAATGTGCTTCGAAAGGAGTTACACCACTGGTACAAGCCACCGCACAAGACCCCTGATCATCAAGGAAGTAATGACTGCCATATTCAACCTCTACCAATAATCTTCTTTGTCAAGAGATCATGTATCAAGCAGTGATGGGGATAAAATGAAACACAACAATTGAGATCACTGGTAAGCTTGCTCAGAGAAAGAAGATTAAATGCAAGGTCAGGTACATGCAGCACAGAAGGTAACTGAATGGAATGAGTAAGACTTATTATGCCAAAACCAATGACACAGGAATATGAACTATTAGCAATGGTAATACTTGATGGATTGGCATATGAGTCATAAGTAGAGAAGAGATTAAGGTTACCTGTCATGTGATCAGTAGCACCTGAATCTATGATCGATTTAGAAGTAAAAGAGACAAAACATGTCTCATTATTACTTTTTGCAATAAGACCACTAACATTCAGAGTGGCATGCTTTTGCAATTTGCCATATTTAAGAAACTGGGTATACTATGAGATAGATAGTATGAACGTGTTATCACATTTATCGGCCATAAAATACCATAGGAGAAGATTTAGCAAACCAATTGCTATATCCAGATCAAAAAAATTTAACCAGATGTCACAATAGGGACAAATAATCAACAAGTATCTAAGTCAAAAACAATATACTAGAAAGAGAAATAGCCATACCAGGGGCTTTATCACATAAAATACCAAACATAATGGCTTTACACGATACATTACATGATATGATAGATAGCCGATTAGTATTGGAAGCACTTAATCAAAGTAAATACACAACCAAAGGCCACTCTAGGGACCAATCAGCAAGAAAATATTAACCAGGTGCCAAAGCTATCTCATGGGGATAGAGGGGATTGGGAATCGAACAAAACAGAGATGACCCAACCTGGAAATGTCAAATTAGAGTGCAAAACTACTAGGGGTAGTCTAGATTCAGTGAGTCGATGCTGGAGAAGACGAACGCCATAAAAGAAGGGCATTATGTAACATCCCAATTTTTGGTCTAGGAGAACTGGGAAGTAGTCTGATATGGGCAGGCTGCTAAACCCGTAGTCCCAGGGTAGTAATCTGATATGGGCGGATCACTTACCTGTATTTTGTAGGGATCCGAGGGATGAGCTAAGTCCTTCAGGATTTAAAGATGAGTTAAGTCTTTAACCTACAGAATCGGGACAGTTCGCCTAGGTTCAAAATGAGGAATGTGAGGAATATCCTAAGTCTTAAGCCTAGGAATTCTGCAGGAAGCTTGATATGGGCTGGCTCCTGTGTAAGATAACCTGATATGGGCGGGTTGTCGAGCTTTTTAATTAACGATGACTCCCGAAGAGTTTAGGGGATGAGTTATTGAAAGAGAATTTTTAGAACTTAAGATGAAGGATAAGAAGATGAGAATAGATGCCAGAAAGAGAATGCAGGGGCAAAATCGTAATTATGGGAAAGATCGGGCTGGTAGCCGATGAGTACCATATTTTGCCAGAAAATAGAGAAAATTATGCTGATCATTTCACTGAACTGTGAAATGTGCATACGAGGTCTCTATGAGTATGAAAGAATTATGAAAAGTTTAAGGACAAAAAGGTGGGGTCCTTAAGTGTAATTTTAGCCAAATAAAAAGGGACTTAAATGAAAAGAAGAAAAGTTCCTTGGGGCTAAAGTGTAATTAAAGAAAGACAGGCCGGAAGTGGTTTGGACTGTCCGACGGCATTTCAGTCCCAGATTTCACCGGTAGAGAGAGCAAGGGACGCTCGGTAATCTGGCTTAATACAGGAATTTTTGAAGACTCCAGATAGCCAGAAATGGACTGATCGTCCAAAAGTTATAAAAATTCATACCGGATATCCTAGATTTCAGATCTAGGTGAAAAAATACAGGATGATACGTCCTTATGGGGCGGATGTCAAGAAACTGACAGAATACCGATAGGAGGCCTATAGAAAGAGTTATTCACAAATTAGCAAATCCAGACGGGAGTATGAGGCCTCCGGGGATCCGGGTAGGAGATTTATCGGTATTTGAAAAGGGACTGAATGAGTTCGGATAACCTCGGTCAGATGACTGATATGACTCACAGGGATGCCTGAACACCGCAGGCCAGTGTATCGGACATAAGGAGCCGGTGTCCGGATATGTGTATAAACGGTGAATAATAGATAAAATATTCAATAATTATTAACAGGGGAAGATTCCTCGTAATACATGCCATGAAGGTAATGGACCCTGAGAGACCCAATAATGGCTCCAACAAGGCCCAGTAAGACCCTTGGACTGATAGGTGGGCCAGTGTCCGGCAGAACCCCGGAAAAGTGCGAAATTACGAAAATGCCCCTGTGTTGTACTAAAGGGGTAGTAGATGTATGATGGTATTTTGGTCATTCTGGACAGGCCTAGGAGCCAAGGCACATATAGATAAAGTTACTTAGAGTCAGTATATGCCCTGACAGAGTACAGAAGGGTGTGAAATGACGATTTTACCCTTAGGGTTAAAATAGTGCAAGAAAGGGCACCCAGGGGTATTTTGGTAATTTGCCGAGGGATGTTTCTTGGGAATCGAGCCATCAGAGTACTTGAGCTTGATCAGGATCCAAGATAACATTCCCAGAGCCCAAAAACGTAGGCCCAGTGATATGTGAGAAAAAGTGGCATTAAAATACTATTTTAATGCTGTTTCAATAAAGTAAAGTTACTCGGTCGGCACGATAACCGAGGAGGTGATCAGATAAAGTCTGGGACTTATCTGGATAGCATTGGAAGGCGTGAAAGGTCCCTTCTAGATGCCACATGGCGCAATCTTAGAGGCAGAAGAAAAGTTGAGGACACGTATTACGGTGCAAGACTCTGGACCGGTACTGGATTGGACTGAACTGCTGAGTCAGTTGA
The DNA here is from genome assembly GCA_037074615.1 of Leucaena leucocephala. Classification (NCBI taxonomy): domain Eukaryota; kingdom Viridiplantae; phylum Streptophyta; class Magnoliopsida; order Fabales; family Fabaceae; genus Leucaena; species Leucaena leucocephala. Next base: position 19,290,210 of record CM073532.1, on the reverse strand, counting down.
TGAGGTGTCCAGGAATTGTGACATGTGAAGAATGTGGTGATGAGGTGTCCCGGTGAGGTGTCCTGGATGATGTCATGCATGATGCAGTAAAAAGGAATAAAGAAAAATAGTAAAATCCAGGAAAAACTAGGACCACATGTTCAGATGTCTTCAAAATTACAGAAATGCCATCCATTAAAGCTATAAATACCCCCTTCCCCTCCCATTTTATGCATCCCACGTTTTTGGCAAGAAAAGAGAGAGAAAGAAGAGAGAGAAGGAGAAAGAAAGAAAGAAAGGAAGTTCTGGTGGAGTTGGAAGCAGTATAGAAGTTCTGGAGCTCTGATTTTGAGGTAGTAACTAATCCTAGCTCTTATGTAATGTCTTTGTGATTGGTTGTGCTATTATTTGGTTGGATTGTTGTCTTATATGTTATGCTTGAAGCTCTATTACAATGCTATGATCATATGTTATTGAATATGGAAGCACGCAGCATACTTATCTGTACACAATCACAAGCAAGCACCGTCACTTTGCATTACATATATTGTTATGATTATTACTACTGAGATTCCCCCCGAATCTCATTCCCATATATAACCCATTACAGGGAGGTTATGTTGAAGTAAATTTTGAGAATGCTAGAAGACGCCGTTATGCTGCCGGAATTAAGACTGAACATCATTATATGATAAGTATTGTGTACGTGGTGCTGTCTAAGGAGGCTGGAAGTGAGTGGACCTAGCAGGTTCATCCAGTCTTTCTTGGGTACTACGTAGAATGGTAGTTCTCATGAGGGAATTACCGAATCAGTACGGTTCAGTTCTTTGTACAGATGAAGCCTAGCGGTTATGCTGCCGGATTTTAGGCAGGAAAAGATGTAATGGAAATATGATAATTTGCTGTATGCCTTGTTGTATGACATTTTATTATTTAATAATAAATGTTGTTTGGCGTGTTCAATTTGTGAATGGGGAATTAAGGGAGAAATTCGCAGGTCCTGAGGTAGCAGTGTTCTGGCCTCAGTTTGACCTAGTAAACGAAGGAGTTTGGCTATGAAATTTGGCAGGCTAGTCGTACACATCTGGGGCATTCCGTGGATAGGTAATAAGCCTCATTTGGATGTGTAGAACGAGATAAATTAATTTTCAAATTAAAGGTCCAAAATAAGGAACTTAAGAGTAAAATTTTGAATTTCTGGGCTTAAGTTAAGATATAATCAAGCTAATGTTGCTTCCGCAAGTGTACTCTGAGGAGTCTAGGGGAGGATGTTTCACATTACACGCGTTGTCACAGGCCGGAGCATGAAACTGATGTCAGAAGGGATATATATACACATGAAACTGCTCGGATGATGACAAAGCTTTAGGGGAGCCACTGATTGTAACCTTGCTCTGGTACCATGTTATTTCAAATTAATAATACTTGTACTTTATTGATATTTAGAAGGGATATATATACACAATAGAGAATCCTAGATAATCCTAGATACTTATAAAATAATATCATATCTTATCTTATATACTAATTATAGGATATTTAAATATCTTATAATATCTCTACAACAAGCAAGCACAAGTATTTATATTAATACATGTATTGTTTAGTACCATTTGCTAATGAGATTTCTCCAGAAATCTCGCCCCATCCATGTAATCACAATCTTAACAGTTTTATGAATAATGAAAGAGGATGGAGAAGCATGAAGAGAAGTTAGGGATTGGATAATGTAAATGTTATATGATGAATGTATGAATTGTTGCAAGTAATAATTTTGTATGACAAGTTTGAGTAACAATATTCATGATGTAATGAGAAATAGTAAATGATAGAATAAATATATGAAATTTTATAGACATTTATTTAATATGTCAAGCTTCTTTTTGACACCAAGAATACCTTATTTTGATATTTGTACAAAAAGAATGAATTTTCCAAAGTTAGGGACCAGAATCTGTTTTTAGAATTTTGAACAAATAAATAGTATTTTTGATGATTAAACTGTATTAATTGGCTAAGCATTTATTCAGGAACTTATTTTTCCATTAAAGTTCAAGAATTTTGAACCACTTCATTTTGATTTTTCTAGAATTAATTATTATTTTTCGAAATTCATCACCGAATCTGGAATACCATATGAACAGTAACTCGAGAAGAGTAAAAATTCTAGATTTAACTAATGGACTTCTAAGGTCTTGTAAGTGGTTCTAAATGCTACCGAACGGTCCCTAAGATGTACAAAAGTAAGGATGTTACAAGATTTATTAAAGAATCCTTTGAAAAGCATCTTTATCAAATTGTTATTCAATCAAAAACTTCAATTATTTTTCTAAAAAACTTCATTTATCGAATAGCTTTTCGATAAGTAGTCTTATCGATAAACTTTAACGCTTTTTCACAAATTTTATCAAATAACATTTATCAATTAGAAACAACACAGAATGCTCTGCGGAATTTTCAAAACAATTCATTCTTATCGAATACATATTCGATAAATATTGAATAGATTTTTGAAAAGATTCAATTCTTTAAAACACATGTTTTCTCAAGTTTATCAAAGCTTTTATCTATAAGTTCCTTAATCGATAAATTCATAAAAAATTGTTTGGTATTTTGATAAATATGAATCTTTAAAAGAAATGATGCATTAGAAATCAAAAGCACACAAACACATATATCATAGAAGCATTATTTCAATTATATTTTTAATATAAAGAGAGAGGGTTAATAGATGCTTATTTAGTTTTAGCAATCTGATAAGTGAATTGATCCATCACATTCGAGTGCCTTCCTCTTTTTGTTGTATTTGAGCACCCTCTGTATGTATTGACTATGATGATTATCCTTTTGATTGTTGTCAATTGAACTTTATGGCGCTAGTGCTCATTGTATTAATCCTTAGATTTGATCAACATTGTAATCTTGAGAAATTTTCTCCTGTTATGAAAAATAAATCCCTTCTTTCTAGGAGAATGGTTAGTATGGTCAGGTAGAGAATAATTTCTAGTTATGTGTGAGAACATGTATATAACAAATTATCATCAAAAAAATATTATTTCAGTGAATGTATATGAATATGCTAAAGAATTAAGCTTATAAAGTAAAATACATAAGCGCATACAAAGACTTCTTTCTTTGAAAGCTATTTTCTAAGAATAATGCTTCTTCTTGAAATATGCAATTTCATTATGGTTTTTCAAAATATGAACCGTTTAAAAAGTTTTAATCTTGTGAAAACATTGAAGATCGTTAGATTGGAGAGAAGTATCAGTGATAACATATATGGGATTTTCTGTATGAGCAAAAGTCGAATAGGATATTAGCAAGATAAATGGTTCAAGGATTTTGCTCATTTAATTTCAAATGATGATTGAACAATGAAGCACATTTACCCTTTAATCTAAATAACTAGAGTAGCTAGTATATTCCAATGAATAAATACGTTAAGCATAAGGATTAGGTGTACTGAAATATTTCTCTTATTAAACAGATAAGCTTAAACTTCATGATATAAGAATGTTTAATTTGTTGGAGGATAAGAAGTTCAAACATTTGATAACACAATTAAGATGATGATTCTGTCAAATAGATATAGAGTATATTTGAAATTTCATATAGCGGTATTAATCTCCCATATTGATGCCCTCATGATTCAAAAACAAATCTTCAATTTATGTGCATGCATTTTGTAAATGGAGATTTTTTGTGCAAAAATTTAAAATTCACTTTTATCTTTGAAATAATGAATATGCATATTTAAAGTCAAGATAAATTTATGAGTTTAAAACTATGAAACAGTTTATATATGAAAATATGGATATAGAAAATGTGCATAGTTTTATCCATTTAGCAATCTTAACATAATTTTTGAAAAGTTCATTGCTAAAGATTTCAACGAGAAACAAGCATTCATTACCCAAATTTATAATTCATTTAAGTATGATAAGTGGATAAAGATTATATTTTACCATGTTTTCTCTTATCCTTGTGGCAGCTCGCTTGATTTTAGTGAATTGATATTGAACTTTTCTTTAGTACCAAAATTCAAGTTTCGTTGATTCATCTTCTTCAAGACTAAGATTATCTTTCTTTATAGCAATCAATCTTGATATGAACCTTGTTAATCAAATTTCCTACAAAAGAATTGAACTTGTTCTCTTTCCAAGTATCCATCTTTCGCTTGGATCTATCAATGGTTAGTTAGTAGGAATAAAAATCATTGAACTCACATAATCTAATGATATAACTACTTTAAATTAATTGAGCATAGTGAGATAAATATGTCTTTATGCATAAGAGATATTTTCATTGTTCAAATACATGTATGCACAAAGAATTGAGCTTCTGAACATTGTCTTTTCCTCCTTTATAAGATGCTTATTGTCACATCCTTATTTTTTTACATCTTGAGGACCATTCAGTAGCACTTAGAACCACTTTCAGGGTCATTGAAGTCTAAACTCTTAATCTGAAATTTTATTCATATTGGGTACTGTTCACTGTGGCAAATTCCAGATGAGTGACCTGATTTTGAAAATTCATAACTAATTCTAGAAAAATCGAAATGAAGTGGTTCAAATTGATACATGAAGATAACTTAAGTATATTTCAGGGAAAAATCATTGGTTTACCATTCCTTGACAAATTCAACGTGGGTCAATGTTTCAACTTCACTGTTCATCCAATGACTTTCTCCTGAATCTAGTATTCTGGTCCCAAATTCAACAATTTATATCTTTTCGTGTATACATACAAATGAGGCAATCTATATATAAAATTAAATATTATGGTGTCTACTATTTACTATAAAAATATCATACATTTATTCAACCATTATCTATTTTTAATGATTTATCCAACATCAATAGGTCTTCACGAGTTACTGTTCACAAGGCCATTTTTCAGCAACCAACTTTAAATATTAGTGCATATATACATCACATATCAGTCAAACATGCCAGATAATAATTATTATTAAATAATCTACTGTTATACATCAGTGCATGATTAACATCCTCATATTTCTGTTACACTTTTCGTTGTCTAAAATCTGGCAGCATAACTGCTACATTCCGTCTGTAGAAAGTAACCGATCTTGTACCGATTCGGTAACTCCCGTAGGAGCTACCATTCTACGTAAGTACCCAGGAAAGACTGGATGAACCTGCTAGGTCCACTCACTTCCAGCCTCCTTAGACAGCACCTACGTACACAGTACGTATCAGTTCCTTTCTTTGTTCTTGCTTTGTTGCCAGAATTTCGGCAGCCTACCTGTAACATCCCTAATTTCTATACTAAGTTATATGTACAGATTGAATAAAATATATGAGATGTTTAGGAAAAGATGTGGCGATATTTATGTAAAGAAAAGGATTAATTGGAAGAGGAAGAAAGTCTAAGAGCCAAAGTGTAAAATTACGAAAATGCCACTGTGATGCCTTAAGAAACTAGAAGTAAATGGAGTGCATTTTGGTCATTTCACACAATGGATGGATATCAGAGGAAATTTGATAGTAAATTACTATAATTAATATGAGAATTTATGGAGTTGACAGAAGTCAAAAAGGAGTCCTGTAGAATTAATTATGGAATTTACGGTGAAAAATGACACCGATAAAGGGTTAAAGGAAACATATGTAATTTTTAACAGGACTTCTGGGTCTCAGAAAATTATGAAACTTTGTAGAGAATTCATTTTATATTAGAATGAATTTATAAAAATGTTAGAACAATTAAAAGAGGTGTTTAGCATTTATGCTAAGATCAGGGTAAGTTACGGATATCGGTATGAGGAAAGTACATTGGGATTTGGGCCAGTTAGCTATTGGACCTAAAAGAGGCCCAATATTTCGTCCTAGGGCATCCCAATAAGGCCCAAAAGTTATCTTGGAGCCCAAGTCCAAATAATAAATAATTTATGGATTTTTGAAAATAAAGAAAAAGAGAATAAAGTAAGAATTAGGTGTTGCGCATGGTGGGACCCACAAGGACACAAGAATGGCACCCAAAAAGAGGAAGGGTTAGGTGTACCAAGGGAGGCCATGCTAGTGATGTCATGGTGGTAAAGTCTTGAGTGAAAAGTGAAAAGACACTCCAAGATCAAACCTTTAACCATTAGATCAAATAGTTTTCAAAGTGATCTTAGCCTTCAAATGGCACATGACTTTTGCTATAAATAGCCCCCCTTTCCATTCATTCTTCACACCCAAGAGCTCCTTTAGAAAGAGAAGTGAGTTCTAGAGAAAGAATGTGGAAGAAAGCAAGGAAGAAGCAAGGGTCTTGAAGGAGCAAGTAAGGTAAGTTGTCTCCTTGCTTCTACCTTTTGTTCTTATGGTTTGTGCTTGAGTTTAAGTGACTTTTTAGGCTTAAATCTTGGGGAAATGCTGCTGGAATTTTTGTGTATATGTGAAAGGAATATGAGTTTTAAGTCATAGATAGTTAAGACAAGCTTAAACAAGTTAGTTACATGCTTGGTTGTTGGATTAAGTTGATGTTCTTGACTTTACCATGGAAGAACATTTCGGTTTGCACTGTTCATGCACTGTTCATGATAGAAGGAAATGGAATTTCAATGATTTAATGCTTCCATTGAGTTTATATGATGATTTTGTGTAGGATTGGAAAGGTTTTGAACCTTGGAAACCATTGGAATTAAAGGTTATAATGTTGAAAATTCCTCACGGTTACTGTTCACTCGCATGAACAGTGATTTGAATTTCATGATTTTGATGCTTCCAATGGTCTTAAAATGAGATTTTGTGTGGGGGAAAAGTGGAGGAACAAGTATGGGAAGCATTGGAATCAAAATGAGAATTTTTGGAAGATTTATGTATGCTTTTCCAAATCTGTACAGAACAGTGTATTCTTGCTGGAATTTGGTTATTTTTAGTTCATAAATGGATTCAAAAGGTAAAATTGTGTAGGGTAAGGTCAAGACATCAATTGATTCAAGGGCCAAGTTAATTGGCAAAGATTAAAGAAAGTTATGTTAGTTAAAGCAAGTTAAAGGTTCAAGAGAGATAGTCTTGAGTAGTGTTTGAGTTCATGGTCCTAATGGATTATATAATGAATATGAATGTGATTAGGACCTTGAAACCTCTAAGAAGATGTTGGGGAATGATTGACCAAAAAGCTTGGGAAGCAAGTGCAAGCATTAGAAAGAGAGCTTAAATCCAAGGTAGTAAACTTACCCTAAACTTGTATGTATTGAATGTTATGCTTGATTGTGCTATGACTTTGTTGAATTGTGTGCATATGTGTATATGATTGAAGCTCTATTTCTATGATTACCTTGGCCAATTGTATTTCATATGTTACATGGAAGCATGCACATTACACAATGTTTACACTTTCACAAGCAAGCACAAGTATTTACTTTAATGCATGCATTGTTTAGTACCGTTTGCTATTGAGATTCCCCCGAATCTCATCCCCTATTTATAACCCATTACAGAGAGGTTATATCGAAGTGAATTTTGAGAATGCTGTAAGACGCCATTATGCTGCCGATTTTCAGACTGAACATAAGGAGATGATATGTACTGTGTACGTAGGTACTGTCTAAGGAGTCTGGAAGTGAGTGGACCTAGTCGGTTCATCCAGTCTTTCCTTGGTACTTACGTAGAATGGTAATTCTCATGGGAATTACCGAATCAGTACAAGATCAGTTATTTTTAGAGATGAAGTATAGTAGTTATACTGCCGGATTTCAGGCAGGAAAGATGTAATAGAGATACGAGGATCTTGTTCATGCCCTATTGTATAAAGATTTATTATTTAATGATAAGTATTGTTTGGCATGTTTGTTTGATATGTGATTAATGTATGCATATGTATGTAAAGTTGCTTGTTGGAATTTGCCACCATGAACAGTAACTCTTGGTGATATAGTGATGTTTGATCTATAATTAAAAATAGTAAATGATTAAATAAATGTATGATATGTTTATGATAAATAGTAGACATACCAAGCTTCGATTTGATATATAGAATGTCTCATTTCGATGTCTACACATGGAGATATAAATTATCAAAGTTGGGACCAAAATGCTGGATTCAGGAGAAAAACTCTGGATGAACAGTAAAGTTGTAACTTTGACTGACGTTGACTTGGACAAGGAATGGTCAATGAGTTATTTTTCCTTGAAATAGTATTGAGTTAGCTTCATGTAGAAATTTGAACCACTGCATTCCAATTTTTCTAGAATTAGTTATGATTTTTTGAAGTCAGGTCACTCATCTGGAATTTACACAGTGAATAGTGCTCGATAAGAGTAAAACTCCAGATTGAGAAATTGGACTTTAATGACCTTGAAAGTGGTTCTAAATACTACCAATTGGTCCCTAAGATGTACAAAAATAAGGATGTTTCATTTTGGTATCAGAGGAAAGGATTCTGGCTTAGGAAATGCTCTGAACAGATGATTTCTGGCGTTAGTACAGAATAAAGTTAGCACAGAACAAAGGGTTCTGGCTCAGAGGATAAGATTCTGGCACAGAACAGAAGGTTCTGGCTCAGTGATGCTCTGGTTTAGTGAGACTGATCCCTTAAACAAATGAGAAGTTTGAGTGGTTCTTTCTCTAGAGTATGATATAGGGATGGTGTTCACTGCTTAGAAAGGTTTAGATAGAAGACAGTGACACTAGACGAATGAGACTGTACCCTAAGCTTTATAGTCTTACGAAGGATATGATTACGATCGGCTAATCTTAGTCAGCCGATACAGCCGAGGTCTCATGTTTATTAAAATAATGTGGCTGGACTAAGAAGAATAATGTTTAAGAAGCAGTTTCCTCTATGGATAGAAATAGAAGCTGATCAGTTCACAACTAAGGAAGTTGTAAGAGTAGCTTGAGGTATCATGTTGTGACCAGATACTATAGTGAGCATGCTAGATGTCCAAGTTACGACAAGTTAAGTCATAAGTCACGATGAGAGAAGACTTTTGGTCGCAAAACACAGGGTAAATGTTGGAGTAGTAGACATGGGGATTCATAAAGTTAAGCTTGAAACATCAGCTAATCAGTGAGACCCCCAACCTTTAATGCTGTATAAAGATGAGGTACACCTAGACTTTGACTCTTCAGGTAGTGAAGAGAGTTCAGATGACAGCGTAAGGGACTCAATCAGGAAGGTTTATAGTAAAGTACCCATGCATATTTTTGTAGACTCGGATTTATAGTCTAGAAATTATGAGAAATTCAGTCAGATGTTGTGTATGCATCAGATAATGCTGCACTAGATAATGATGGGTCTAGTAATTATGTACAGGATGAGTTTGATAGAGTGCTCTCTAACCTGATATAAGCTCTATTCCTCTGATGAGAGGACAGATTTCAGCTGAGGAAGCTGAGTACTGATACTGGATTATAGGTAGGCCAGATATTATTCCTCCTTTACTAGAGTTTGAGGATAAGTTTGATATGAGTAGCCTAAGAACCAGTTACAATCTGTGACATCCCTTCTTATTATCCCAGTCCAGGAATATACGAGGGTATAGATAAAGATTAAAGGGATATTTCTAGCCCTAATCCACCCCAGCCTTCTTTATGAAAGATAGACAATGTGACTATACTAGTCTCAAGAAAGGCTGTGGGAAGTGAACTACTTAGTTTAGGTTAAGGGATGGAAGGAAGTAGAAATCAAGAGCAGTCAGTTTAGCTGCAGTTCTTCAATGCCGTAGCAAGGATGATAAATAGAGATGTGATAGAGGGCATTGACCTGGATTAAGTTTTCATGTTAGTAGCATGATATGAGATGGCCATAAGCCAGATATTGCCATATACCCTACGTGGCATGTAAAGCTAAGTGAGCTTTTGGCAAATGGTTCACAACTGATGTGTAAGGATCGGCCATTACTAGGGTAAAGACTAGACAAGAACATTATAAGGGAATGTTTAAAGCAAGTTAGATCCAGGTCGCATGTAAAACAGTTTGGAACATAGCTAGAAGTCCTCGAGAAGTTAGGCCATGACGAAAGGTGACCCGAGGTTGTGACTAAAGAATGTAGAGCTGTCTAGTCATGACAAGTAGAATGAGATGGTCAATCAGGTCACGATGAAGATACGCAGGGACCTGATGATGAATAAAGATGACAGCCTCATTGAAGTTTATCAGTTAGAGGTTTAGCACATGATGTAGGCAAGCGGAACAGTATGAGAAATAGAGATACATGCTAGTCTAAGATGATGTTTAGAAGTAGATCCTCTATGTGACTATCAAGAGTAGATCTACATTTGGAAAGATTTGGTTCAGTTAATCTCTGATGAATAAAAGAATCAAAAGTTAGGATAAGGCTTGCGCAAGAAATGAGCTTAACATATGGCTTCAAGTTCTCGAAAGTTAAAGTCCCTGAAACAGGATATTAGTCCCACATCGGTTGAGGAGGTGAATGAAGCATGCCTTATAAGGGTGTGGATACCTCTCCCTCATGGACGCGTTTCCAGTACTCACCAAGCGCCTTTCGTCACCAAGCGCCCCGAAGGGGTAGGCAGGCACGAGTGGGTAGGCAGGCAGTGCTGGGGAACAAAACCTGGCCTAAGGGGCAGTGGCCTCATGTCGGGATAATATCTTCCGCTGTGTACTCTGATACCCAGAGGACGCGTTTTCGGGTGCCTAAGGGGTTAAAGTCCTCATGTGCCTGGAGAACAAAACTGTGACCTCATGTGGGCCTGGGGCCTGCCTAAGGGGAAAGCGGACAATATCTATGTGGAAGGGTGCTGGGCTGTTAGAGAACACAAGTAATGGTGCTAGATGATGAATGAGATTTATATGATCTAAGTTGGTCAGGATCAAGAAAAAGACCAGGAATGAACCATAGTCTGGTCAAAAGTAGACTGAGACTGATGTATACGCACGGAAAGAGTTAAGAGATAGTAGTAAGACACCAATGTTACTCCAGAGAAATGGAGACTGTTCCGCTCACCTGAGAAGTATTCCTTGAGTAAAGTTTATGAAAAGTATTCCTCTCAGTTAAATAGAGATGAGCGTGAAGCTAAAGGTTAAATAGAGAAAGAGAAACCCTTTTGATGAATGTTTAGCCAAGTTCATATATATGAACAGAGAGAGTTGAATAATTAAAGAGTTAATTTACGGATTGGATTTCATGTTACAAAGGATTTCTCGGGTAGTCATAGAAGTTCAATAGAGCGGTATATGTATACAAGATTAGAAATAGAAATGTATAATGCCTAGACAGGGAAAGATAGCCATAATTTTAAAGATAAAGTAACTCCCCTATTTGATAGAAGGGTCAAGTCTATACCCTGATAAGAGGGTAGCATGATAGCCTAAGTGAAATCGATACATGTTTTAGGATGAATGATCAAGATATGATAGGCAATATGATAAAGGAAATATGTTTTGAGGCTTACTTAGTTCATTACAATGTCTGATGGATGGTTGAGCAAATTATGATGATGAATAGTTGCATCTCCTTGCAGTTGTCATATAATGACATGCATGTTAGAGTATGCCATAATGAATACTCCCATTTCGTAGTATATGCAGGGTAGAGTATATATGGTGAGGAAGTTATGAGAAAATTCTGTTGCTCCCATACCATATGATATGCAATGAGGAATATATTGAGGATGATAGATAGTCTCAGTTTATGGGACGATAAGTTATGATATGATATTCTGATATGATTTATGATTGGGGTGATTCAGGTTTTTCTATAGGCTTGTGAATGCAGTACTAAGAGCCATTGCTATTGAAAGGAATGGTATACAGAAAGAGTTAGATTTGAAACAGATGACTCTGAGATAGAGACTGGATTCAGATGAGTACAGATCACTCTTCAGATAAGAGTTGGATCTGATGCAGTCTTCTCGCAGTTAGAGCATAGTTCAAATGGCTCACAGTTAGAGCACAGATTTACATGAGAAGTTATGATAAGGCCAAAGCAGCGGAATGTAATGGCAGGTGGTTAAACCATGATTGCACAAGGCATGGTAAGCCACAGTAAGAGAAAGATGAGAAGGAACTCCTGAGTAAGAGAGGAAATAAGTAAAGTCTTGGGCAATAATATGGGCTACTGAACATAATATTTCTAAATTTTTATTGAGTTATCAACAAGTAGAAGCGGTGAACCCTATAACTTAGTCTGTTGGTTTAAGATCTTCGGGAGATATACAGAATCGCAGTTAGATTCTGGAGGGTCACAGTTAGATCCTAGCATGGCTCCAGGGTCGTAGTTAGATCCTAACAGTTCCAGAGTCACAGTTAGATTCTGAAGAGGCTGACGGTTGATCGCAGTTAGATCCCGAGGTCGTAGTTAGACCTAGCCTAAGGAAAGTAATGAGCCATGAGATATGAGTACAATATAGTATCTCTTTGGGAAGATGAATGCCAAAGACGAAGTTAAGGTAAGGAAGCTTCACTAGTTGATAAACTCATCCAGAAAAATTATTTATAATGATTTTCCTCAGATAGCCTATATTATACAGACTGAACTTAGTTTTCTTTAAACAAAGACGGAGTCCAAGTTAAAGTCTGAGTGCTGATATTCAAAAGTTTTATAGAAGTATGCCTGAGGAACAAAGAAGAGAACCCCATATGTTTTGAGAACAGAAAAGTATGAGCAGATAAATCCTCCAGATGAGGATATAAAGATTAAAAGGCTAGAGAGACCTAGAGAAGAAGGTCTAAAGTAAAGATAGAACCCAGTAGTTATATGAGATAGAGAATGCTAAGGCTTAGAAGAGTAAGGTAGCCTTCGTCCAGAAAGATGTTAAGGCAAGAGTAGTCTAAGAAAGAGTAATGAAAAAGGGTCCAGTTGTCACAGAAGTTGGTATAGATGGACAAGGTAAGAAAAGTGAAAAGTTAAAGTAAGATAGACCCTGGAGTTACACCAAGATGTTAAGGGGTAAGATATGAAAGAGTGTAAATGCCATAGAAGTTTGGCATATATATGATGAATGATAAACATAGTTATGAAAAGTTAGAAAGGTTATGAACATTAAAGGATTAAAACCCTTCTGCCAAGTCCAAATAAGAGTGGATTTGAAATGAAAGATTTAAATTATGACTTTGTTCAGGAGAACGAGAAGCAAAAGAGCAATACTCTCCTAAGAGGCTGATAAAGTCATAAGAGAATGTTAGAGCTTTGCATTTAGGAGCAAGTATACAGTCCTACAAGATATTGGCCATGCATTATGCATGTTAGAGTATATGCTCCTACTTAGCAGTAAAGTAAAGAAAAGAATAACTGCATAAGTCCTCTATCTGTATGATGTTGATCATTAAAGATGATAAGAGCAAAAATAGAGTTATAAGAGTTTCTATACGAAAAGAGGATGAAGCTTTGCGGATGTTAAAGAATTCTACGAGATGCTAAGAGAAGTAATAAGGGATAAGTGTTAGAAAGTATGATGAGTGAGTGAGTGAAACTCCCGAATACAATAATATTCGAGAGAGTTTAATATGAAAGAAATGGACACTACTCTCAAGTCTAGTACAAGGAGTTGTCCATAAGAAAATAGATGCATAGCACAAGATCAAGTGCCGTGATGAAGTAGAAATAAACTCCAATTAAGTTGACTCATACAAAAAGAGTACTGACAGCAAGGACATGAAGCGGATATTGAAAGTACTCCGCTAGATAATAAGATAAAAGGTAAGAGATGGATACCCCAATTCTTAGTCATAAAGCAGAAAGAGATTTAAAGAGGATGTATATTTAAGATTGTTGACTAAGGTACTAAGTAAATTTTGAGGACGAAATTTATTTTAAGGGGGAGAGAAATGTAACATCCCTAATTTCTATACTAAGTTGTATGTACAGATTGAATAAAATATATGAGATGTTTAGGAAAATATGTGGCCATATTTATGTAAAGAAAAGGATTAATTGGAAGAGGAAGAAAGTCTAAGAGCTAAAGTGCAAAATTACGAAAATGCCACTGTGATGCCTTAAGAAACTAGAAGTAAATGGAGGGCATTTTGGTCATTTCACACAATGGATGGATATCAGAGGAAATTTGATAGTAAATTACTATAATTAATATGAGAATTTATGGAGTTGACAGAAGTCAAAAAGGAGTCCTGTAGAATTAATTATGGAATTTACGGTGAAAAATGACACCGATAAAGGGTTAAAGGAAACATATGTAATTTTTAACAGGACTTCTGGGTCTCAGAAAATTATGAAACTTTGTAGAGAATTCATTTTATATTAGAATGAATTTATAAAAATGTTAGAACAATTAAAAGAGGTGTTTAGCATTTATGCTAAGATCAGGGTAAGTTACGGATATCGGTATGAGGAAAGTACATTGGGATTTGGGCCAGTTAGCTATTGGACCTAAAAGAGGCCCAATATTTCGTCCTAGGGAAGCCCAATAAGGCCCAAAAGTTATCTTGGAGCCCAAGTCCAAATAATAAATAATTTATGGATTTTTGAAAAGAAAGAAAAAGAGAATAAAGTAAGAATTAGGTGTTGCGCATGGTGGGACCCACAAGGACACAAGAATGGCACCCAAAAAGAGGAAGGGTTAGGTGTACCAAGGGAGGCCATGCTAGTGATGTCATGGTGGTAAGGTCTTGAGTGAAAAGTGAAAAGACATTCCAAGATCAAACCTTTAACCATTAGATCAAATAGTTTCCAAAGTGATCTTAGCCTTCAAATGGCACATGACTTTTGCTATAAATAGCCCCCCTTTCCATTCATTCTTCACACCCAAGAGCTCCTTTAGAAAGAGAAGTGAGTTCTAGAGAAAGAATGTGGAAGAAAGCAAGGAAGAAGCAAGGGTCTTGAAGGAGCAAGTAAGGTAAGTTGTCTCCTTGCTTCTACCTTTTGTTCTTATGGTTTGTGCTTGAGTTTAAGTGACTTTTTAGGCTTAAATCTTGGGGAAATGCTGCTGGAATTTTTGTGTATATGTGAAAGGAATATGAGTTTTAAGTCATAGATAGTTAAGACAAGCTTAAACAAGTTAGTTACATGCTTGGTTGTTGGATTAAGTTGATGTTCTTGACTTTACCATGGAAGAACATTTCGGTTTGCACTGTTCATGCACTGTTCATGATAGAAGGAAATGGAATTTCAATGATTTAATGCTTCCATTGAGTTTATATGATGATTTTGTGTAGGATTGGAAAGGTTTTGAACCTTGGAAACCATTGGAATTAAAGGTTATAATGTTGAAAATTCCTCACGGTTACTGTTCACTCGCATGAACAGTGATTTGAATTTCATGATTTTAATGCTTCCAATGGCCTTAAAATGAGATTTTGTGTGGGGGAAAGTGGAGGAACAAGTATGGGAAGCATTGGAATCAAAATGAGAATTTTTGGAAGATTTATGTATGCTTTTCCAAATCTGTACAGAACAGTGTATTCTTGCTGGAATTTGGTTATTTTTAGTTCATAAATGGATTCAAAAGGTAAAATTGTGTAGGGTAAGGTCAAGACATCAATTGATTCAAGGGACAAGTTAATTGGCAAAGATTAAAGAAAGTTATGTTAGTTAAAGCAAGTTAAAGGTTCAAGAGAGATAGTCTTGAGTAGTGTTTGAGTTCATGGTCCTAATGGATTATGTAATGAATATGAATGTGATTAGGACCTTGAAACCTCTAAGAAGATGTTGGGGAATGATTGACCAAAAAGCTTGGGAAGCAAGTGAAGCATTAGAAAGAGAGCTTAAATCCAAGGTAGTAAACTTACCCTAAACTTGTATGTATTGAATGTTATGCTTGATTGTTCTATGACTTTGTTGAATTGTGTGCATATGTGTATATGATTGAAGCTCTGTTTCTATGATTACCTTGGCCAATTGTATTTCATATGTTACATGGAAGCATGCACATTACACAATGTTTACACTTTCACAAGCAAGCACAAGTATTTACTTTAATGCATGCATTGTTTAGTACCGTTTGCTACTGAGATTCCCCCGAATCTCATCCCCTATTTATAACCCATTACAGAGAGGTTATATCGAAGTGAATTTTGAGAATGCTGTAAGACGCCGTTATGCTGCCGATTTTCAGACTGAACATAAGGAGATGATACGTACTGTGTACGTAGGTACTGTCTAAGGAGTCTGGAAGTGAGTGGACCTAGTCGGTTCATCCAGTCTTTCCTTGGTACTTACGTAGAATGGTAATTCTCACGGGAATTACCGAATCAGTACAAGATCAGTTATTTTTACAGATGAAGTATAGTAGTTATACTGCCGAATTTCAGGCAGGAAAGATGTAATAGAGATACGAGGATCTTGTTCATGCCCTATTGTATAAAGATTTATTATTTAATGATAAGTATTGTTTGGCATGTTTGTTTGATATGTGATTAATGTATGCATATGTATGTAAAGTTGCTTGTTGGAATTTGCCACCATGAACAGTAACTCGTGGTGATATAGTGATGTTTGATCTATAATTAAAAATAGTAAATGATTAAATAAATGTATGATATGTTTATGATAAATAGTAGACATACCAAGCTTCGATTTGATATATAGAATGTCTCATTTCGATGTCTACACATGGAGATATAAATTATCAAAGTTGGGACCAAAATGCTGGATTCAGGAGAAAAACGCTGGATGAACAGTAAAGTTATAACTTTGACTGACGTTGACTTGGACAAGGAATGGTCAACGAGTTATTTTTCCTTGAAATAATATTGAGTTAGCTTCATGTAGAAATTTGAACCACTGCATTCCGATATTTCTAGAATTAGTTATGATTTTTTGAAGTCAGGTCACTCATCTGGAATTTACACAGTGAACAGTGCTCGATAAGAGTAAAACTCCAGATTGAAAATTGGACTTTAATGACCTTGAAAGTGGTTCTAAATACTACCAATTGGTCCCTAAGACACATGAAAGTAAGGATGTTTCACTTGAATCTCTATTACAATGCTATGATCATATGTTATTGAATATTGAAGCATGCAGCATACTTATCTGTACACAATCACAAGCAGGCACTGTCACACTACATTACATATATTGTTATGATTGTTGCTACTGGGATTCTTTTGAATCTCATTCCCATATATAACATTACAGGGGAGGTTCTGTCAAAATAGAATTTGGAAATTTTAGGAGACGCCGGTAGGCTGCCGAAATTCTGGCAACAAAGCAGGAACAAAGAAAGGAACTGATACGTACTGTGTACGTAGGTACTGTCTAAGGAGGCTGGAAGTGAGTGGACCTAGCAGGTTCATCCAGTCTTTCCTGGGTACTTACGTAGAATGGTAGCTCCTACGGGAATTACGTAGAGATTCAAGTGAAACATCCTTACTTTCATGTGTCTTAGGGACCATTTGGTAGTATTTAGAACCACTTTCAAGGTCATTGAAGTCCAATTTCTCAATCTTGAGTTTTACTCTTATCGAGTACTGTTCACTATGAAAATTCCAGATGAGTGACCTGACTTCCAAAAATCATAACTAATTCTAGAAAAATAAAAATGAAGTGGTTCCAATTGATACTTAAAGCTAACTCAATTATATTTCAGGGAAAAATAACTAGTTGACCATTCATTGACCGAGTCAACGTCAGTCAACGTCACAACTTTACTGTTCATCCAACGTTTTTTTCCTCCAGCATTCTGGTCCCAACTTGATAATTCATATCTTCATGTGTAGACATCCAAATGAGACGTTTTATATATCAAATTAAAGTTTGGTATGTCTACTGTTTACCATAAAAATTTCATACATTTATTCATCCATTTACTATTTTTAATCATTTATCAAACATGATTAGATCACCACGTGTTACTATTTACAATGGTAAATTTCAGCATTTCTACTTTGCATACATATGCATACATCCATCATATATCAGTTAAACATGCCAAACAATATCTTTATTAAATAATAAGTCATTATACATCAGGGCATGTATGAAATCCTCATATTTCTATTACATCATTTTCTGCCTAAAATCCGGCAGCATAACCACTATGCTTCATCTTCAGAAAGTAACTGATCTTGTACCGATTCGGTAATTCCCGTGAGAACTACCATTCTACGTAAGTACCCAAGAAAGACTGGATGAACCGGCTAGGTCCACTCACTTCCAGCCTCCTTAGACAGTACCTACGTACACAGTACGCATCAGCTCCTTTCTTTACTATTGCCATCTGGTCATAATTTTGGCAGCATAACGGCGTCTCTTAAAATTCCCAGAATTCATTTTGACATAACCTCCCCTGTAATGATTTACTTATTGGGATGAGACTCGGGGGAATCTCAGTAGCAACAATCATAACAATATATGTAATGCAGAGTGACAGTGCTTGCTTGTGATTGTGTGCAGATAAGTATGCCGCATGCTTCCATGCTTAATAACATATGATCATAGCATTATAGCAGAGCTTCAGACATAACATATAAGACAACAATCCAACCAAACAATAGCACAACAAATCACAAAGCCATTACATAAAAGCTAGGATTAGTTACTACCTCAAGAGCTTAGCAGAACTCTACTATCTCTATTCTGCTTCCAGCTCCGCCAGAACTTCCTTTCTTTCTTTCTTCCTCTCACTTTCTCTCTCAAGAACTTCCTTCTCTCTCTTATCATTACTTGGGCCTTGCACAATGAAGGCAAGGGGGGTATTTATAGTTTTGGTCAATGGCATTCCCATAATTTTGAAGCCATCTGATCCTGTGGTCCTGGTTTTTCCGAAATTTCCTATTTTTCTTGATTCCTTTTACTGCATCATGCATGACATCATCTCAAGGCCACCTCATGGGACACCTCATCACCACATTCTTCACATGTCACAATTCCTGGACACCTCATCAGCTGACTCAGCATTTCCAGTCCAATCCAGTTCCGATTTCCCACAAACTGGACTCACCAGCTAAGATTGTGTCACATGTCCTTAACTTTTCTTCTCCCTCTAAGATAACGCCATGTGTCATCTGGAAGGGACCCTTCAATCCTTCCAATGCTATCCAGATAAGTCCAAAACTTTATCTGATCACCTCCTCGGTTATCGTGCTGACCGAGTAACTTTACTTTATTGAAACAGCATTAAAATAGTATTTTAATGCCACTTTTTCCCACATACTTCATGGGCTACGTTTTTGGGCCTTGGAATATTATCTTGGGTCTCTAATCAAGCTCAAGTACTCTGATGGCTCGATTCCCAAGAAACAGCCCTTGGCAAATTACCAAAATACCCTTGGGGGCCCTTTCTTGCACTATTTTAGCCCTAAGGGTAAAATCGTCATTTTACACCTTTCTGTACCCTGTCATGGTATATACTGACTCTAAGTAACTTTATCTGTATGTGCCTTGGCTCCTGGGCCTGTCCAGAATGACCAAAATGCCCTCCATTCCTCTATTACCCTTTAATACAACACAGGGGCATTTTCGTAATTTTGTATTTTTCCGGGTTTCTGCCGGACACTGGCCCACCCATCAGTCCAAGTGTCTTATTGGGCCTTTGATGGCGCCATTATTGGGCCTTTGATGGCGCCATTATTGGGCCTTTCAGGGTCCATTACCTTCATGGCACGTATTACGAGGAATCCTTCATTGTCCATGATTATTGAATATTTTATCTATCCGATACACTGGCCTGCGGTGTTCAGGCATCCCTGTGAGTCATATCAGTCATCTAACTGAGATCATCTGAACTCATTCAGTCCCTTTTCAAATACCGATAAATCTCCCTATCGGATACCCGGAGGCCTCACACTCCGTCTGGATTTTCTAATTTGCGAATAACTTTTTCTACAGGCCTCCTATCGATATTCTGTCAGTTTCCCGACATCCGCCCCATAAGGATGCATCATCCTGTATTTTCTCACTTAGATCTGAAATCTAGGATTAGGATATCCGGTAGGAATTTTTATAACTTTTAGACTATCGGATCAATTCTGGCTATCTGGAGTCTTGAAAAATTCCTGTATTAAGCCAGATTACCAAGCATCACTTGCTCTCTCTACCGGTGAAATCTGGGACTGAAATGCTTTCGGGCAGTCCAAACCACTTCCGGCCTGACTTTCTTTAATTACAATTTAGCCCCAGGGAACTTTTCTTCTTTTCATTTAAGTCCCTTTTTACTTGGCTAAAATTACACTTAAGGACCCCACATTTTTGTCTACTCTTCATTTAAGTCCCTTTTCTTGGGAATCGAGCCATCAGAGTACTTAAGCTTGATCAGAGACCCAAGATAATATTCCAAGGCCCAAAAACGTAGCCCATGAAGTATGTGAGAAAAAGTGGCATTAAAATACTATTTTAATGCTGTTTCAATAAAGTAAAGTTACTCGGTTGGCACGATAACCGAGGAGGTGATCAGATAAAGTCCTGGACTTATCTGGATTGCATTGGAAGGCGTGAAAGGTCCCTTCCAGATGCCACATGGCATCATCTTAGAGGCAGAAGAAAAGTTAAGGATACGTGGCACAATCTTAGCCGGTAAGTCCAGTTTGTGGGAAATCGGACCAGACCGGTACTGGATTGGACTGAAACTGCTGAGTCAGCTGATGAGGTGTCCAAGAAGCTTGCAATTTCACCATGTGAGAAATGTGCATGATGAGGTGTCCCATGAGGTGGCATGGAGATGATGTCATGCATGATGCAGTAAAAGGAATAAAGAAAAATAGGAAATTCCGGAAAAACCAGGACCACAGGATCAGATGGCTTCAAAATTACAAGAATGACATTGACCAAAACTATAAATACCCCCTTGCTCTTCATATGCCACAGCCAAGGAGCTTTTTAGAGAGAGGAGGAGGTGCTAGAGAGAGAAAGTGAGAGAAAGAAAGAAGAAAGGAAGTTCTGGCAGAGTTGGAAGCAGTAGAGAAGTTTTGAAGTTCTGCTTTTGAGGTAGTAACTAATCTTACCTTTTATGTAATGGCTTTGTGATTTGTTGTGCTATTGTTTGGTTGGATTGTTGTCTTATATGTTATGCTTGAAGCTCTATTACAATGCTATGATCATATGTTATTGAATATGGAAGCACGCAGCATACTTATCTGTACACAATCACAAGCAGGCACTGTCACTCTGCATTACATATATTGTTATGATTATTACTACTGGGATTCCCCCAATCTCATTCCCATATATAACATTACAGGGGAGGTTCTGTCAAAATAAAATCTTGAAATTATAAGAGACGCCGTTAGGCTGCCAAAATTCTGGCAACGAAGAAGGAACAAAGAAAGGAACTGATACGTACTGTGTACGTAGGTGCTGTCTAAGGAGGCTGGAAGTGAGTGGACCTAGCGGTTCATCCAGTCTTTCCTGGGTACTTACGTAGAATGGTAGTTCCCACGGGAATTACCGAATCGGTACAAGATCGGTTACTTTCTACAGAAAGAATGTAGCGGTTGTGCTGCCGGATTTTAGGCAGGAAAAGATGTAATAGAAATATGAGAATTTTGTGTATGCCTTGTTGTATGACATTTTGTTGTTCAGTAATAAATATTGTTTGGCATGTTTAAATTGTGGATGATGAATTAAAAGAGAAATTCGCAGGTCCTGAGGTAGCAGTGTTTTGATCTCAGTTTGACCTAGTAAACGAAGGAGTTTGGCTATGAAATTTGGCAGGCCAGTCATACACATCTGGGGCATTATGTGGATAGGTAATGAGCCTCATTTGGATGTGCAGAATGAGATAAATTAATTTTCAAATTAAAGGTCCAGAATAAGGAACTTAAGAGTAAAATTTTGAATTTCTGGGCTTAAGTTAAGTTATAATCAAGCTAATATTGCTTCCGCAAGTGTACTCTGAGGAGTCTAAGGAAGGATGTTTCATGAGTAGTGTCCATTTCTTTCATATCTTATTCCACAGAATTCTGATGTAATTCTGGGGTCTACTTCACTCTTCTTACACTTTGCTAATCTCTCAGGAGAGATATTGTTCTTCTGACTTTCTTTCTCCTGATACGAGATCATAACCCAGATAACTTCTCTGACTTTTCTTAACTGTTCTCATAACTTCATGCATCTATGCCAAACCTTTGTGGCATTTGCACTTTCTTATCCCTTCTTAGGGCTTACATATCCTTAGGCTACTCTTGCCTTAGCACCTTTCAATTTAACGTGCTACTGGGTTAGGGCTAGATTACTCTTTATATAGCTTTAGGCCCTAGCAATCTCTTTCTTATAGAACTACGTTCTATCTTTGCTTTGCCTTAGACCCTCTTCTCTAGGTCTCTCTGGCCTGTGAATCTCTCATGACTTGTTATCATGACCACTTTCTTTAAATCCGGAAAGAACTCTTCATTATCCATATCATCATCTAGGCATATAGTTCCTTACAGCTCAGTCGCCCTTACCGCTATGGTTCTTCTTAACCATTCTTAGGGTCGACCTCAGGGAATATTGGAGACTCTGTCTGGGGTAAGAGCAAATACCTTTCCTAGGGATGTCAGCATTCTTAGGGCAACCTCTTGCAAAGTGACCTTTCTCGCCACAACTGCTTTGCCTTGCTTGCCACTCCCATGTGCCATGGCTCTTTCCACCACATTGACATCTCTGCTCTCCAACCTGATCATTACTTTGATCAGTCCCCTGTCTGAACTATTGCCTCTTTGTCTTGCTATTGGCTTCACAACTTGAGCTACCTCCCAGAGTGCTCTTAGCCAATGCTTTTCTATTTTCTATTCACAGGGAATTCTCTTTTCTGCTTCTCAGGCATACTTCTACAAAACTTTGAATATCAGTACTCAGATTTGAACTTGGACTCCGTCTTTGTTAAGGAAAAACTAAGTTCAGTCTGCCTATAATAGAGGCTATCTGAGGAAAACCATTGTAAAATAATTCTCTGGGTGAGTTTATCAACTAGTGAAGCTTCCTCACCTTAACTTCATCTTTGGCATTCATCTTCCCAAAGAGATGCTACATTGTACTCATATCTTCATGGCTCATTACTTCCCTTAGGCTAGGTCTAACTGTGACCTCGGGATCTAACTGCGATCAACCGTTAGCCTCTTTAGAATCTAACTACGACTCTGAAGTTGTTAGGATCTATCTGCGACCCTGGAGCCATGCTAGGATCTAACTGCGACCCTCCAGAATCTAACTATGATTCTGTTGTACTGCATATCTCCCGAAGATCTTAAACCAACAGACTAGGTTATAAGGTTAACTGCTTCCACCTGTTGATAACTCAATAAAAATTTTAAAATTTTTTATAGCCTCATATTATTTACCCAGACTTTACTTATTTTCTCTCTTACTCAGGAGTTCCTTCTCAGCTTTCTTACTTTACTGTGGTTTACTATTGGCTATGGTCTACCCACCTGCCATTGCGTTTTGCTGCTATGGCCTCATCATAACTTTTCATTTTAATCTGTGCTCTAACTGCGAGCCATTTGAACTATGCTCTAACTGCGAGCATTCTATATTAGATCCAACTCTTATCTGAAGAGTGATCTAGAAATAATCCCTTTACTGTTATCTGTTACTTTCTATCTACCATTCTTTTCAATAGAAATGGCCCTGAGTATTGTATTCACAAGCCTATAGAAATACCTGAGTAACCTCAATCATATCTGAGTAACCTCAATCATAAATCATATAATCTTCATATCATATGGTATGGGAGCAACATACTTTCTCATCTCATATGTGTACTCATATATATACTCTACCCTGCATGCACTTCAAAAAGGGAGTATCCATTCATCATAGCATACTCTAACATGCATGTCATCATATTACAACTGCAAGGAGATGCAACTATCATAACTTATGGCAACATAAGCCATATCATCACCATATTTTGCTCAACCATCCATCATTCATCGTAATAATCTAAGTAAGCCTCAAAACATGTTTCCTTTATCATTTCGCCTATCATATCCTGATCATTCATCCTGAAACATCTGTCTATTTCACTACACTACCCTCTTACAAGGGTATAGACTCAACCCTTCATTACTCTATCTCATATAGGATATAGGGGAGTCACTTTATCTCCTAACTGTGGCTACCTCTTTACTATCTCTTAACTTCTTCTAACTATCCATCAGTCCTAGTCTACTCTTGACCAGACTATGGTTTCTTATTGGTCTTTCTCTTGATCCTTAATCCTCATGGATCTCATTCATCATCTCTAACTATTACTTCTGTTCTCTAGGGTATTCTCCCCTAGGTCTACTACTTCTCCGTGATGGAATCCCTCTGCTCAGGGAACATTTAGCTCTTTATCTATTAATCATCACGTCTTTACCATTAGGCCATGCACTAAGATCATTCCTGGCAAATCTCATTCTAGCTTTTAGGTCTTCTATTCAGATTAGCTGAATAAAACCCCTGTAACGTAGATCTACTCTTAGTTATCACATAGAGGATATACTTTTACACATTGTCTTAAACTGATCTTTCGTACCTCAGTACCTTTGTACTGTCTGGCTTACCATATGCTATTCCAATCCTCTAGCTGATGGACTTCAGCAAGGTTGGTACCTTTATTATCATATGGCCTCTGCTATCTTTGTTATGACCTGAGAACTGCATAGTCGCAATTCACATGATCTGCGACTTTTAGTCGCGACTGTCATACGCTACTCGTTATGACCTGGCATTTCTGTGTCCTTTAGTCGCGACCTATCTCTCATAACATCGCGACCTGGACTCCTTTCAGCCATAATATAAGTTTTAACACTCAAGGGTTTGGCTAACCCTAACTATCTTGTATATGTTTTCTCTACTTCCTACTTTTAAAACCTGTAATCATACTCATTCTTATATAGAGGCAACATACTAGGTATAGGGTAGCTCAATAGTGTGCATACTGGACAACACAATCCAATCACATACAGGATTTATCTATTCATTGGCCAGTGGCTACAGAACACAATTAATCTCGTACCTTAATTTGGTGCAGGCGACTTTCTTATCTCGTTGCCAGTCAGGGCATATACTCTTCCCTGAGTCGGGTATCTTTCGCCTGTTGTGTTCTGTGGACACTCCCTGGCATAATGTCCAGGCTTTCCACACCTATAGCATAACCCTTGACCTACTGGATAAGGCCTCGTACCATGGTCTCGACCACAGTTTCCACATATATTAGGCCTTGGTTGCCTACTGACTTCTCTTGACCCACTACCTGGCCTACTTCCCTGTCTCTTATTAACTTCTGACCCATATGCTGGCCCATTCCTCTTCTTACTGTTCCCTCTTAAGGAACCTGGTGGCATCACTCTTGATGTAGCAGGCTCACTCTTTTCTGGATATTGCACATTCTTTTCTGTGATCCTGAATACCTCTACCGCTTCATTAAACTTTCGTATCTGTCTAGGAAAAACTTTCTCCTTCATTGTAGGGTTTAATCCATGAGTTAACTTCTCAGTGGTCCACCTCTTATCGTTCATACAGTTTAGGTAAGTGGAATATCGTGAAAGACGAATGAACCTAGCAAGATAATCATCAAAGGGTTCTTGCTCACCCTGCTTTAATATTAAAAATTCTGCTTCACGTTCATCCCTTACTGACTGTGGAAAATATTTCTCGTTGAACTGCTCAAGAAATGTTTCCCATGTAAGTGGACTATTTCTTGAGTGCATAATCACTTCTGTATTCCTCCACCACCTATCCGCATCTTTTTCTAGCTTGTAAACCGCCAGCTGGGCCTTTCTTTCAGTGGGACATTCTAAAATCTTAAAGATTTTCTCTAACTGGCTTACCCAATCCTCAGCTACTTGGGTGTCAAAAATCCCTTCAAACATGGGCGGATTAAACTTATGGAATCATTCCATCCATGTTTGTAGACTTTCCTGGTTATTGTTATTTCCTATAGACCCCTGATGTCTATTCATTCTAGTCTGCGCATGATTTGGCTGAGGTTCTATATCATTCTCTGGTACTACCTGTAATATCCTTAATTTTCTGTACTGGTTCCTATGTACAGATTAAACGGAATATATGAGCTCTGTTTCAGGAAAAACATGTGGTCCTTTATGTAAAGAAAAGGATTAAATTGCAAAAGAAAGGAAATTAAGGGATCTAAATGCAATTATGGAAAGTTTAAAGTTAGGAATGAAAGGTAGACAAAAATGTGGGGTCTTAAAGTGTAATTTTAGCCAAATTAAGGGACTTAATTATAAAGAAGGAAAAGTTCCCTGGGGCTAAAGTATAATTAAAGAAAATAGGCCAGAAGTGGTTTGCACCGCCCGACAGCATTTCAGTCCCAGATTCCACCATAAGGTAGGGCAGGGGACGCCGGGTAACCAAGCCTAATACCGGAATTTTTGAAGACTCCAGATAGCCAGAAATGGACTGATCGTCCAAAAGTTATAAAAATTTATACCGGATACCCTAGATTTCAGATATAAGTGGGAAAATACAGGATGATGCGCCTTTATGGGGAGGATGTCGGGAAACTGACAGGATACCGATAGGAGGTCTGTAGGAAAAGTTATTCACAAAATAAAAAAATCCAGACGGAGTGTGAGGCCTCCGGGGATCCGGGTTGGAGATTTATCGGTATTTTTAAAGGGGCTAAATGCGATCGAATGACTTCGGTCAGATGACCGTTATAACCCCCAAGGATGCCTGAACACAGTAGGACACTGTATCTGGGAAAAAGAGCCGGTGTCCGGAAAAGGTGTATAATCGGTGAATAATAGTTAAAATATTCAATGAACTGTGTTAAAGGGAGATTCCTCGTAATGCGTGCCATACAGGTAATGGACCCAGGAAGCCCAAAAATGGCGCCATTAGAGGCCCAATAAGACTCTTGGACTGATAGGTGGGCCAGTGTCCAGCAGAACCCCGGAAAAGTGCGAAATTACGAAAATGCCCTATGTTGTACAAAAAGGGCAGCAGATGAATAAAGGGTATTCTGGTCATTTTGGACAGACCCAGAGGTCAAGACATGTATAAATAAAGTTGACTAGAGCCAGTATAAGCTTTGACCGGGTCCAGAAAGGTGTGAAATGACGATTTTGCCCTTAGGGTTAAAATAGGACAAGATAGGGCACCAAGGGCATTTTGGTCATTTCGCAGGGGATCTGTAATTGAGTCTGGACCCAGTATTAAAAAGTTAATGATATAAAGGGTCTAGATACTAAATGTGAGGTCAGTAGACATAAAAATGATCTTCAGAAACATCAGATTCAGAAAAAGGCACGTTTTTCGAGGCGATGGACCGGAAAGCTTCCAGAACCTCCAAATTTCGTCACATGAAGAATATGGGTGGTGAGGTGTCCCATGAGGTGTCCAGGGTGATGCAGTAAAAAAGAATTAAAGAAAATAGGAAATTTCAGGAAAAACCAGGACCACAGGATCATAAGTCTTCCTAATTACAAGATTGCCATTGCTCAACACTATAAATACCCCCACCTAGCCCCTCATTTCGGTATGAGCAAGGAAGAAGGGAAGAGAGAAGTTCCTGAGAGAGAAAGTGTGAGAAAGAAAGAAGTAAGGAAGTTCTGGTGAAGTTGGAAGTAGTAGGGAAGTTCTACAACACTGCTTTTGAGGTAACAACTAATCCTAGCTCTTATGTAATGTCTTTGTGATGTGTTGTTTTGTTTGGTTGATTGTTGTCCTATATGTTATGCTTGAAGCTCTATTCCAATGCTATGATCATATGTTATTGAATATGGAAGCATGCAGCATACTTATCTGTACACAGTCACAAGCAAGCACCGTCACTCTGCATTACATATTTTGTTATGATTATTGTTACTGGGATTCTTTTGAATCTCATTCCCAAACATAACATTACAGGGGAGGTTCTGTCAAAATAAAATTTGGAAATCTTAAGAGACGCCGGTAGGCTGCCGAAATTCCGGCAACGAAGACGGAACAAAGAAAGGAACTGATACGTACTGTGTACGTAGTGCTGTCTAAGGAGGCTGGAAGTAAGTGGACCCAGCAGGTTCATCCAATCTTTCCTGGGTACTACGTAGAATGGTAGTTCTCATAAGGGAATTACCGAATCGGTACAACATCGGTTACTTTCTAAAGAAGAATTGTAGCAGTTATGCTGCCGGATTTTAGACAGAGAAGGATGTAATAAAATATGAGGGAGTTCATCATGCACTGAGATATAACAGTTGATTATTTGATATTAATTGTTATCTGGCCTGTATGACTGATATGTGTTGGTTGTATGCTTGGGTATGTAAAGACTAAATGCTGAAAATAGGCTCAGTGAACAGTAACTCGTGAAGACCCATTCATGTTTGATAAATCATTAAAAATAGTAAATGATTGAATTAGTGTACGAAATTTTTAGGGTAAAAAGTAGATATACTAAGCTTTAATTTTATATATAGAATGTCTAATTTGGATGTATACACGAAAAGATATAAATTGTTAAATTTGGGACCAGAATGCTGGATTCAGGAGAAAGTCATTGGATGAACAGTAAGATTGAAACGTTGACCCACGTTAAATTTGTCAAGGATTGGTCAACCAATGATTTTTACCTGAAATATATTTGAGTTATCTTCATGTAGCAATTTGAACCACTTCATTTAGATTTTTCTAGAATTAGTTATGAATTTTCAAAATCAGGTCACTTATCTGGAATTTGCCACAGTGAACAGTACTCGATATGAATAAAATTCCAGATTAAGTGTTTAGACTTCAATGACCCTGAAAGTGGTTTAAGTGCTACTGAATGGTCCCTAAGATGTATAAAAATAAGGATGTGACACTACCTCCTTCTCAGACTGCTGTAAGCTAGCAACTGCAGTAGCAACCACCGTAGCGATAGCAGAATCTCGTTCTTGATCTTGGCGAGCCTGGGTTGCCCGCATCTCATCTATTGCATGTTGTTGCTATTCTAGCCTATCTAAAATAATTTGCATAGGGTTTATCTGATTATTAGTACCCTCATCCCTAGGCTCTACCACCTCTAGTCTAACCGTTCTTCTTATATTAACCATGACTTCCACTTCTTTTTCTAGAATTGGGAAATCCTGTCATATATATGCACATATGTAAAACATTTAGGATAACCCATACCACATACCACACATCTTAACTATTTCAGGGCATCACTGAGCCAGAACCTTCTGTTCCATGCCAGAATCTTATGCTCTGAACCAGAGCCCTTTCTGGTCTATGCCAGAACCTTCTGCTCTGATACCAAAATAAAACATCCTTACTTTCATGTGTCTTAGGGACCATTTGGTAGTATTTAGAACCACTTTCAAGGTCATTGAAGTCCAATTTCTCAATCTGAAATTTTCATAGTGAACAGTACTCGATAAGAGTAAAACTCCAGATTGAGAAATTGGACTTCAATGACCTTGAAAGTGGTTCTAAATGCTACCAAATGGTCCCTAAGACACATGAAAGTAAGGATGTTTCATCAAGCATAACATATAAGATAACAATCCAACCAAACAATAGCACAACAATTCACAAAGATATTACATAAAAGCTAAGATTAGTTACTACCTTAAAAGCAGAACCTCAGAACTTCTCTACTGCTTCCAACTCCACCAGAACTTCCTTTCTTCTTTCTTTTTCTCACTTTCTCTCTCAAGCACTTCCTTATCTCTCTAAATGCTCCTTAGGCCGTGGGAATGAAGAGCTAGGGGGTATTTATAGTTTTGGTTAATGGCATTCTTGTAATTTTGAAGCCATTTGATCCTGTGGTCCTGGTTTTTCCAGAATTTCCTATTTTTCTTTATTCCTTTTACTGCATCATGCATGACATCACTCAATGCCACCTCAAGGGACAACTCACCACCCATATTCTTCACATGGCACAATTTGGAGAGGGGAGAAGCCTTCTGGAAGCTTTTCGGTCCAATCCGATACTGGCCCGGTCCGTCGCCTCGAAAACTGAACCGTTTTCTGAATCTACTTTTTCTGGAAACCCATATTATGTCTTCTGACCTTACATTTAGTATCTAGACCCTTTATATCATTAACATTTTAATACTGGGTCTAAGCTCAATTACAGATCCCCTACGAAATGACCAAAATACCCCTGGGTACCCTTTCATTAACTATCTTAACCCTAAGGGCAAAATCATCATTTTACACCCTTCTGTACCTCATCAGGGCATATACTGACTCTGGTTAACTTCTCTCGTATATATCTTGGCCTCTAGGTGAAACATCCTCCTTTATACTCCTCAGAGTACACTTGCGGAAGCAATTTTAGCTTAACTTAAGTCCAGAGATTGAACTTTTACTCCTAAGTTCCTTATTCTGAACCTTTACTTTGAGAACTGGTTTCTCACCTTCTACACATCCAAATGAGGCTTAATACCTATCCACAGAATGCTCCAGATGTGTACTACTGGCTCACTAAATCTCGTGGCCAGACTCCTCCGTTTACTAGGTCAAACTGAGGTCAGAACACTGCTGCCTCAGGACCTGCGAATTTTCCCTTAATTTAACATACATAAATTGCATATGCCAAACAATATTTATCATTGAATAACATCATGTCATACAACAAGGCATACACAACAAGACATATACATAATCTTGCTATCTCTATTACATCTCTTTCTGCCTAAACTCCGGCAGCATAACCGCTACGCTTCATCTGTACAAAGAACTGAACTGTACTGATTCGGGAATCCCCTCATGAGAACTACCATTCTACGTAGTACCCAGGAAAGACTAGATGAACCGGCTAGGTCCACTCACTTCTAGCCTCCTTAGACAGCACTACGTACACAGTACTTATCATATACTGATGTTCAGTCTTTACTTCGGCAGCATAACGGCGTCTCTTAGGATTCTCAAAATCCACTTCAGCATAACCTCCCTGTAATGGGTTATGTATGGGGATGAGATTCGGGGGAATCTCAGTAGCAACAATCATAACAATATATGTAATGCAGTGTGGCAGTGCTTGCTTGTGATTGTGTACAGATAAGTATGCTGCGTGCTTCCATGCTTAATAACATATGATCATAGCATTACAGCAGAGCTTCAGTCATAACATATAAGACAATAATCCAACCAAACAATAGCACAACAAATCACAAAGCCATTACATAAAAGCTAGGATTAGTTACTACCTAGCTAGCTCAGCAGAACCTTACTATCTCTATTCTGCTTCCATCTCCGCCAGAACTTCCTTACTTCCTTTCTCCCTTTCTCTCTTCCTTTCCTTCTCCTTCTCTCTCTTCTTTCTCTCCCTTCCCTTGCCCATGCGTGAATGGAAATGAAGGCAAGGGGGTATTTATAATTGCCTTCAATGGCAATTCTGTACTTACCATGAACTTTGATCCTGCGGTCCTGGTTTTTCCTGGATTTTTCTATTTTCTTTAATTCCTCCTTTACTGCATCATGCATGACATCATCGGGACACCTCAGCATGCCACCTCAGCGCCACATTTATCACATGTCTCAATTCCTGGACACCTCAGCAGCTGACTCACCGGTCCAGTCTCCTGCCTCGTAATACGTGCCCTCAGCTTTATCTGCTCTCTCCCTACCAGAGCCATGTGGCGCCTGGAAGAGACCTTGCACGCTTCCCAATGCTATCCAGATAAGTCCCAGACTTATCTGATCACCTCCTCGATTCTTGTGCCAACCGAGTAACTTTACTCTACTGAAAGGTTACTGAATCATTACTCTAATGCCATGTGGCATCTTGTGGGTCCCATGAGGATACCTTATCAGTCCATCTCATGGTTTCTAGATAACCTTTCCTGTATCTGGCCTCCTACCTCCGGTCTATCTCTAACCGAGTAACTATCTCATTTGGATCTTCTCAACTCATGGCCTATACGCTTGGCACTCCTTTAGCCACTAGTCGCGACCTAGCCATCATCTCATCGCGACTTAACACCTTCTGTGTTCATTAGTCGCGACCACAACATTCTCTAGTCGCGACCACAACCTCCTTTAGTCGCGACCACAACAGTCTTTCGTCGCGACCACATCACTTTTTAGTCGCAACCAAGCTCATTCTACTCATTAGTCGCGACACCACATACATATTCGTCACGACCAAGCCTCTCTGCCAATATTAGTCGCGACCATAATACACTCTCGTCGCGACCAAAGTCTCTATCATCGCGACCTAACTGGTCAACTCTTGAACCTTTGACCTTTACATCATCCCCAAATGGCCATTTACCCCTTGGGACTTCCACTGTCTACACATAGGTCCCCGTACCTTTACTTACTCGCAGCTCAGTCCCTAAAACTCTTACGTTCCTCTGGGACTTCTGCTAGAAAGGGGTCTAGTAGCCTCTTAATCTTAGGCTATTTCTGCGTCTCTAGGCCTGAAAACTGGGATGTTACACTAGGCCTGTCCAGAATGACCAAAATGCCCTTCATACGCCTGTTACCCCTTTGGTACAACACATGGGCATTTTCATAATTTCACACTTTTCCGGGGTTCTGCCAGACACTGGCCCACCTATCAGTCCAAGAGTCTTATTGGGCCTTTGTTGGCGCCATTATTGGGCCTTTTTGGGTCCATCACCTTTATGGCACGTATTTCGAGGAATCTTCCTCTGGCACAGTTCACTTAATATTTTATTATTATTTACCGTTTATACACATTTCCGGACACCGGCTCCTTCTGTCAGATACACTACCCTACTGTGTCTGGGCAGCCATTTGGGTCATAACGGGCATCTGACTGTTGTTACCTGACCTCATTCAGTCTTAGTTTAAATACCGATAAATCTCCCTATCGGATCCCTGGAGGCCTCATACCCCGTCTGGATTTTCTAATTCGCGGATAACTTTTCCTACAGACCTCCTATCGGTATTCTGTCAGTTTCCCGATATCCGCCCCATAAGGGTGCATCATCCTGTAATTTCTTACTTATATCCGAAATCTAGGGTAACCCGTAGGAATTTTTATAACTTTTGGACGATCAGTCCAGTTCTAGCTATCTGGAGTCTTCAAAAATTCCTGTATTAGGCTGGATTACCCGGCGTCACTTGCTCTACCTACTGGTGGGATATGGGGCTGATCGGAGTACGATCACTGTTTTGCCTATTTCCGGTCCAAGTTTTCATAATTACACTTTTGCCCCAGAAACTTTTCTTCTTTTCATCTAAGTCCCTTTATTTGGCTAAAATTACACTTAAGGACCCCACATTTTTGTCTACCTTTCTTTCCTAACCTTAAATTTTCCATAATTGCATTTAAGTCCTTTCATTTCCTTTCTTTTGCAATTTAATCCTTTTCTTTACATAAAGGACCACATCCTTTTCCTGAAAAAGAACTCGTATATTCCATTTAATCTGTACATAGAAATCAGTACAGAAAATTAAGGATATTACATTTAAAAAATATGGTCATCCGACCTTTCTAATACAAAAACTCAGAATTTTCTAAAACATGAGGAATAATGATATCAAAACCTTTTGAAAGCATTTTACAATCAAATATAGCCATGATCTTTGCACTTGAAATCATTAGATCCTATACAAGTAACCAGGATTGATACCAAATGTTAGAATGGTTGTTTTACCCAAGAGGGTGGTGAATTGGATAATTTTAAAAAATTTAAAAAACTCTAAAGATATTTAAAATTAGTTTAAAGAGTTGAGGTTAGAAAGATATCACTGCAAGAAGTTATTGTAGAGAGATTGCACAAGTCAATTTATACTAGTTTGGTGCAATCCACTTGACTTATATCCAGTCCCCAGAACTCCTCTGAGTGTTCCACTATATCCAAGATTATGTAAGCTCTTAGTGCCTCAGTACATTTATGAAGGGAATTGGAAGACACGCAGCGGAAATTAACTTAAAAAACTTTTTCCATTCCCAGCCAGGATCTACCGAATGAGTTTAAGTCAAGGAGAAAGAAGTGTTACCTTCAGTATTCAAGCTTCAGTCGTGACCTTAGTGTCCACTAGTCGCGACCTTTCGCCTCTAGAACTTTCAGTCGCGACCTACTCGTCTTCCCGTCGTGACCTGTCGCCTCTGGAGTTGTTAGTCGCGACCTCCTCAGCTCCTCGTCGTGACCTGTCACCTCTGGAGTTGTTAGTCGCGACCTCCTCATCTTCTCGTCACGACCGGATGTCTCTAGAGTTTGTAGTCGCGACCTTGTCTGCTTCAAGTCGTGACCTGTCTCCTCTTTTCAGATTTCTGACGTTCAAATGCCCGTTTTAGTCGCGACCTTTGCTTCTGCAAGTCGCGACTCGTCGTCGTGCTGCTCTCTTCTCGATCGTAAGAAGTCGACAACTCAAATCGGCTTCCTCTACCGGTATCCACACGAACAGCGTTCCAACCTCACGATTCCATCCTCTAGGGTTTCTCTACCGGTATCCACCGAACGACGTGCTATCGCCTCTTGTCCCTCTAGGGTTTCTCAAGATTCAATCCTCACGGTCTCTATTCTAGCAGTTTCTTATCTGTAAACCTTTTGCACTCTCCTGCCCCTTTTTCTCTTGTGAGTTGTGTTGTGTCTTGTGTGTCGAACCCTAGCTCCTAATGTCAAATATATAGGATGCCATCGGGCTTCTAATTGGGCCGGGCTTCAGAATTAATCTTATATTAATTCTGAAATTAATACAATATCATATATTATAAATTTAATAAGAAACTAATTAAATAAATACGGTTTTGATTAAATCTGTCTCACAGATTTAATTCACCTATTTATTTAATTAGTTTCTTATTAAATTTATAATATATGATAAAAGATAAGACGGAATTATATATTTGATTTATTCTCATAAATCAAATTTGAGATATCTTATCAATTTGAATTTCAAATTTAAATAGATCATATCCATTTAAATTCAAATTCAAAAGTGATAGAAATTTAATTTATCCTGATAAATTAAATCTTGTAAATATCTCTTATATTATATATATAATATATATATATACAAATTTATATATATATAATATATAAATCCACCCTAGACTATTCATTGAATCTAGACATCTCTTAGATTCAATGAATCTGGACATCACAGCTCGAGTTGGGCTATTTTGTGTGCGACCCTGTAGGCCCATATGAAGTTGGCAGTGGGCCAGTTACTATACTAATCCACAAGTCGTAAGCGGCCTCTAGCAAGACATTACGACTACCCAAAACATATGAGGATCGATGAACGATGTTACCTTTCATACAACCATATCACGTCCCTTTTGTCACACGATATTTCGGTCATGGATGATGTAACATCCTGATTTTTTGTCTAGGAGAACTGGGAGGTAGTCTGATATGGGCAGGCTGCTAAACCCGTAGTCTCAGGGTAGTAATCTGATATGGGCGGATTACTTACCTGTATTTTGTAGGAATCAGAGGGATGAGCTAAGTCCTTCAGGATTTAAAGATGAGTTAAGTCTTTAACCTACAGAATTGGGAAAGTTCACCTAGGTTCAAAATAAGGAATGTGAGGAATATCCTAAGTCTTAAGCCTAGGAATTCTGCAGGTAGCTTGACTCCCGAAGAGTTTAGGGGATAAGTTATTGAAGA
The DNA here is from genome assembly GCA_037074615.1 of Leucaena leucocephala. Classification (NCBI taxonomy): domain Eukaryota; kingdom Viridiplantae; phylum Streptophyta; class Magnoliopsida; order Fabales; family Fabaceae; genus Leucaena; species Leucaena leucocephala. Next base: position 19,254,923 of record CM073532.1, on the reverse strand, counting down.
GAATTTCTATAAGATGAGGTTAAGATGCTAGAAAGAGAATGCAGGGGCAAAATCGTAATTATGGGAAAGATCGGGCAGGTAGCCGATGAGTACCATATTTTGCGAGAAAATAGAGAAAATTATGTTGATCATTTCACTGAACTGTGAAATGTGCATATGAGGTCTCTATGTGTATGAAAGAATTAGAAATGTGACCAAGGGTAAAATGGTCATTTTTGAAAAGTGTGCGCTAGAGCGTACTTTCAGGCAAAAACAGCCCGGTCCGGATAAAATATCTGAAAATACCGGGAGATAGAGAAAAGGATTCTGGGTTGAATGACGCAACATAGAATTTTGATTTGAGGTCCCGATTTTTCTGTAAAAATTCCTGAAGATGGGAATTTACAGTTATAATCGGTAAAGGAAAGACAGTCCGAATAGAGATGATCGGACTGTGGCCAGAGGTCATATAGTGTTTTCTAAGGCCCATAGTGACACCAGGGAAGGCCCAGGCCCATAATAGCAGTTCAGTGGTAAAAGGGGCCAGTGTCTGGTAGGGGTGTTCATAAAGCCCGCGAAAAAATGGCCCTGCCCAGCCCGATAAATATAGGGCAGGGCTGGGCATCGGGCTGCAAAATGCAGCCCATGCTTTTTTCGGGCTGGGCACCGGGCAGGGGGGTTGCCCTGCCCTGCCCTGCCCATGAGCATCCTTTTTTTATTTATTTTCTCCATAGATGCTACATTTAGAAGGGAGAATATGATAGTTACTGGTGACTAAATGGTCATTTTAGAAATATAAGTAGTTAAGTACGTAAGTTGCATCTTTTAATATTTATAACTGCATTAATTTTTTTAACTTTATTAATCATAATATGATTACATTATAAATTATAATTATTTATTTTATTTTTTTAGATACTTCATCATTGTCAACATTTGGGAAATTGATGTAAAGTTGTAATTATAAACTACCTAGACTTCAAGATTTTTTTATATGCAATGAATTTCAAGACTTTAATTATTATCTTTTTGTTACCTTATTTTTAGTGGATTATAGATATTATTTAACTCTTGAAGATATATGAATATGATATTAATTTAGAAGTTTATAATTGCTATTTTTTCCAAAAACATGAGCATGGCATCACAACTTGGGCATGCACAGCCCGCCCACGCCCAGCCCGCCCATGCCCAGCCCAAAATGGTTAGGGCTTTTACCTGGCAGAGCCGGACATCGGGCTGCAAAATGCAGCCCATGCTTTTTCTGGGTAGGGGGTCGCCCTGCCCAGCCCTGCCCATGAACACCCCTAGTACTGTCCGTGTAAAAGGTGCGAAATGACGAAAATGCCCCTATGTTATAGAATAGCTAAAGAATAAGTAAAGGGTATTTTTGTCATTTGCCTAAGGTTAGACAGTCCAGGGAAGTTATCTGGATAATTGACCAGGGTCAGAGAATACTCTGGTAAGATGTGAAAAGACAATAATGCCCCTAGACCTAGTAAAGTAAAGAAAGAGAGACTAAGGGCATTTTGGTAATCTGCCAAGGGGTGTTTCTTGGGAATCATGCCATCAGAGTACTTGGGCTGGATCAGAGACCCAAGATGATATTCCCAGGCCCAAAAACGTATCCCAGTATATATGTGGGAAAAAGTGGCATTAAAATAATGATTTAATGACTTTTCAGTAAAGTAAAGTTACTCAGTTGGCACGATAACCAAGGAGGTGATCAGAATAAGTCTGGGACTTATCTGGATAGCATTGGAATGCTTGAAAGGTCCCTTCCAGGTGCCACATGGAGCAATCTTAAAGGAAGAAGAAAAGTTAAGGACACGTGGCACAATCTTAGCCGTTGAGTCCGGTTTGTGGGAAATCGGACCGGACTGGTACTGGATTGGACTGGAAATACTGAGTCAGCTGATGAGGTGTCCAGGAATTGTGACATGTGAAGAATGTGGCGATGAGGTGTCTCGGTGAGGTGTCCTGGGTGATGCAATAAAAAGGAATAAAAGAAAATAGGAAATTCCAGGAAAAACGAGGACCACAAGTTCAGATGGCTTCAAAATTATAGGAATGCCATTGAGGGAAACTATAAATACCCCCTCCCCCTCCCATTTCATGCATCCCACGGTTTTGGGCAAGAAAGAGAGAGAAAGAAGAGAGAGAAGGAGAAAGAAAGAAAGAAAGGAAGTTCTGGTGAAGTTGAAAGCAGTAGAGAGGTTCTAGAGTTTTGCTAAGCTTTTGAGGTAGTAACTAATCCTAGCTTTTATGTAATGGCTTTGTGATTTGTTGTGCTATTGTTTGGTTGGATTGTTGTCTTATATGTTATGCTTGAAGCTCTATTACAATGCTATGATCATATGTTATTGAGTATGGAAGCACGCAGTATACTTATCTGTACACAATCACAAGCAAGCACTGTCACTCTGCATTACATATATTGTTATGACTATCTACTACTGAGATTCCCCCGAATCTCATTCCCCATGTCTAACCCATTACAGGGAGATTATGTTGAAGTGAATTTTAAGAATGTTGAGAGACGTCGTTATGCCGCCGAATGTAAGACTGAACATCATAATATGATAAGTACTGTGTACGTTTGTGCTATCTAAGGAGGCTGAAAGTGAGTGGACCTAGCCGGTTCATCCAGTCTTTCCTGGGTACTTACGTAGAATGGTAGTTCTCATGAGGGAATTACCGAATCAGTACGGTTCAGTTCTTTGTACAGATGAAGCCTAGCTGTTATACTGCCGAAGTTCGGGCAGGAAAATATGTAATAGGAATATGAGAATTTTGTATATGCTTTGTTGTTTGACACTTTGTTATTCATTAATAAATATTGTTTGGCATGTTCAATTTGTGGATGACGAATTAAAAGAGAAATTCGCAGGTCCTGAGGTAGCAGTGTTTTGACCTCAGTTTAACCCAGTAAACGAAGGAGTTTGGCCACGAAATTTGGTGAGCCAGTGGTACACTGGGGCATTCCATGGATAGGTAATAAGCCTTATTTGGATGTGTAGAATGAGATAAATCAGTTCTCAAATTAAAGGTTCAGAATAAGGAACTTAAGAGTAAAATTTTAATTTCTGGGCTTAAATTAAGATATAATCGAGCTAATATTGCTTCCGCAAGTGTACTCTGAGGAGTCTAAGGGAGGATGTTTCAGATGAGGCATGGTGAACGTCATCCCCTTATTCTGACCGTTACTTTCTCGATCCCTGAGTAGTCTGAATATAGAAATGGAACTACCCTTCCATTCCAGTATGGCCATACATTTCTCAGACTCACTCATCGAGGGGTCCAGTAATATCTCTCTAAGAATGTGAGGGACAAATTCCATCTTGACCATTCACATTCCTCGGCATGAAAAACTACTGAGCCCGAACATAGCCTTTATGATCACTCGGTCAAAAGTGACTTTTGACTAGGTCAAAGCTGAGCGTTTGTCATGTAGGAATCCATGATGATCTCAGGTCAAAGGGCATAGTGACATGGCTTGTATATGAGAGAAGCTTATGACTTAACCCATGCAGCTCTCTTATAGCGGGTCGGTCCAGCACCTTGTACTCTTACATGTGCCTATGACTTTGATTTATATCTCTATATATCTTCAAAGTCATACTGGTCTTATTTCATCACTGCTCCCGCATAGATGACCGACCAAGGACATTTAGGATAAGATCATAAGTTATCCAAGGATGGTCATCACAGTAAACATGCAAATAATGTGATAACATAATTAAGAAATTCATAAATCAACAATGTTAATAAGGTAATGATTGGCCCCTAGGGCACAATCTCCAACAATTTATGTGAGAATTCCCTATCACTCCCCCTTACAACCAGTAAGGTCACTCTCTGGTGAGAATGCCTCTTACTCCCCCTTACAACCTTAAGGTAGCAATCCATTTAAGAGATCACACTCTTAAGCAATTTAGAGAATGATTACACAAATGAAACTCTCTTAATAGAGTAGATGAGATAAACACTTAAGTTATAACTCTCTAAGTTTCTCTCTCAAGAGTATAAAGTGTTTTGAACCAAAGGAGAGAAAATAGAGTATAACAAAGACAATGACTGAGTATGATCAAAAAACATTGAGCAGTTGTAGTATTGTTATATATCTCTCCCAAATTCTTCTGCTTTCTTACTTTGGCTTCTTCTTCTTTTATACTTGTTTCTTCAAAATTCCATTAAAGTATTGAAGTAGCGGTTGAGATAGTCATTTATTGAATATAGCCATTATTACTGACGTGGATATCTAATGACTTTTGTCTTTGATCATTTTCTTTATTTAATCTACAAATAATACTGAAACATACTTAAGATATGATATATAATCAATGTAAGCATAAAGCAATTATTTTCAAATGATTTAGTATTAAAGATCAAAATCTAATAAAGTCTGATTTTAAACTCTTTTCGCAAAATAACTGACTTATCGAAGAGCTTATTGAAGAACATCCTTATTGAAAAAGTCTTCGATAAATTGCTAAAGGATTATGTTTGAAATAGTTAAAATATTATAGATCAATTCTTCGATAATCAACCTTATCGAAAAGGACTTCGATAAATCTTAAATGAATAGTAAAGCGATAGTTCATGATTTATCAAATAGTTATTTGATAAATGTCCTTATCGATAAACTCTTTGAAGAATTTTCTTTTAAAACATATACTTTTAGATTTATCGATATATTTCACAATAAGTAATTTATCGAAGTGTTCTTCGATAAATAAGCTCTTTGAATAACTTATCGACAAATGCTGAAAAAGTATCCTTTTTCAAATATTTCAAACAGACTTCAAAAAACTTTCTTTGATCTTTTTCAAAATCATGTACCATATTTGGAAACTCAAGTCCATATGATCATTTATCAAATAAGGTCAAATCACAAGATCATCTTTTAGCAGAGCAAATCATAAGATCACAAGATTGAGTGAAAGAAGATATTCAGCCAAACAAATTGTGAGCTTATAAAGATCTTTCAGTAAATAAGATCAGGCTATTAATTTATGAAGATCATTCATTCAATCAAATCCAAGTAATTCATAAGCTCGACAAATGTCGTATCCTAATTTTAGCCCCTTAGAGTATGTATTCGGAAATGTACTTAATTAGCGAAAGTATTACTTTGGCCCAAAAATTAAAAAATTTAAATTTAACTCTCAGGTACTATTCATTTGGTAAATTCCATATTAACAATCCAACTTTAAAAATTCATAACTAATTCTAAACAAATTGAATGGAGGTGCTCCAAATTTTTACTTGAAGCTCTTTTTAAGAGAAAAATATAAATATGGACGTTTACTTTGCCAATCAATACAGTTAAATTGTTACCTTTTACTGTTCACATGGTAAATTTTGGAACTTCCAGATTCTGACCCTCAACTTTAAAAATTTATTTCTCTTGATGTACACATCCAAATGAGGCATGTTATCTATGTATTTAAATCTCTAGATGTGTACTACTTCCTCATAAAATTTTATGAATTAATTCCCTTATTTGCTAGGTCGAACTAGAGTCAAAGCAAGACTATCGCAGGACCTACATTTTTACCATTTCACTTTCTTCTTTTAATTCTCATAATTTAGTTCAACATTCATAAATCATCAACTTGGTTTCTCATACAATCATATACATCGTAGGGTTATGCCATACTTATTTCATATATTTCTATCATATAAATAGATACTTTACATAGCATCTACATACATGGAAATTCATAGCATCTACTAGGACATCCATTACTTCAATTTCTTTCTTCCATATTGTAGCTCTCCTTCATGCACATGTCTCTCATCATAATTGACCTATATTGGTTGGTTATGGGAGGGTGAGATTAAATCTCAGTAGCAAATGGTGCCATTCAATATATACAAGATGAATGCAAGTGCATGACATGGTTCCTTTATCTTTCTTAACTTACTATCATGCTCAATGCCACATATTATCACGCATAGCCATAAACTCATAAAGGGCAGAGTATATACCAGTCACACATATCATACATTATTATCACATATCATAAATATATCAACACACAAGCATAAACATCAAGTATACAATAATGGGTAAGTTTACTACCATAAAATTTTATTCTTTTCTCTTTGCTCCCTTTGTCTCCAACCACACATTGGTTGCTTGCTTAACCTCTTGAACTCATTTTTTGACATATCATGGCCCTAAACACAATTACATTATGTATACAACTCATTAGAGTCATTACATAAATATTGCACATCAAGTTCCTTAAAATACTAACTCTTAACTCAATTTTTGGAGTTAGTGGTTTAACTTTGTAATAATTATTTCCTTAGACCAATCCTACGTAATTTTGTCCAAGGAATCTAAATATGAGATTAGAATTTCAAAATTCCAACTACTCCCTTGCCTACTGTCCTTGACCGAACCACTTTCTATTTTTTCCAATTTTTTTTATTTTGATTCCAATGCTTCCAATATTTGTTTCTCTACTTTACCCCACATGATTTTTCATTTTAAACCCATTGGAAGCATTAAAATTATGAAATTCTCATATATGAACAGTGATTTGTACAGTGGCAGCAATAAACTCAAAACCCTATGTCCATGCATACTTGAATTTTCAAGTCAAAACTACTTGATTCTAGCTTGTTCAAGCTTCTCTAAAATATCTATAACATAAAATTTATATTTCCTCCATAAGAGGAAGCACGTTCAGCATCATATTCAAGGGAATAATTTCCATTAAAACTCTTTAAATCTAGGAGCAATCTTTCTATCTCATAGTACAAAGATAGGAGAAATAAATTACCTTGAATCTTTACTAGATTGGCCCTTGAATTGTTTTTTCTTCTTGCTTAGGCTTTTATTTCAATAGCACCTCCCCATAGCTCCCTTGTTTCACGCCAAAATGAAGAGAAATGGAGGGGTATTTATAGGCCAAAATCCAAGGACATGAATGGCTAGGATTGCTTCCAACACTATTTAATCTAATAGTCCAAAATTGCTCTCATTATTGGCTTAATCTTCAAGCAAAATAAGAGATGATATCATATGCCAAAATCCTTCTTTATCCCTTGCATATGGCACCATTTGAAAGAAGTATGGCTCCCATAAGGGACACCTCACATGCCACCTTTCACATTGAAGCTTCCTTGTAATTTCCTTTCTTTTCTTTTTCCATTTTAAAAATCCATAAAATATCCTAGGAAATTCATTCGGACACATGGTAAATTCTTTGATCCATTGGGCCTATACATGATACCATTTTGGGCTCTTTTTGAGTCAAACATATTATTTGGCACACATCATAAGGTATTTCTTTTACTGGATATCCTAACATATCTTAATTTTTAGAATAATTCTATATATCTCTTTTAAGGGTTTTGATATTTTTAGAAATTTATTCTACTATTAGATAATTTTTTAGCAAAGTTTCATAATTTTTTAAGACCCAGAAGTCCTGATAAAAATTTTATATATTTCATTAAATTCTTTTATCAGTATCATTTTTCATCTTAAATTCCATAATAAATTCTACATAAATCCTTTTTTAGTTATATTAGATTCATAAATTTTTATAATAATTATAAGAACTTTCCATCAAATTTCATCTAATTTTGAGGTTCAGAAGGTCCTATATCAGTTTTCAGACTTTACAGATTAATATTAATTTTTTGAAATCTCAACTCAAAATTCTGAAAAATATGTCTTGCTCAATTACCATTATCTATTTAATAGTAAAATTTGGAACTGTAATCTTTTTGAGTAGTTTTGGGCCTTTTCAGCTCATATTTCTCATAATTATATTTTTATCCCTTGAATTTGACAAATTATACTTTAGTCCCTGCATTTGTCAAATTCTATTTTGTTCCCTTCTAATTTTGAAAGTCATTTTAGTCCCTTAATACACTTTCTTGATGAATCTTTTACATAAACCATGAAATTTCTTTTTTTTTTTTTACAATTTGGTTCCTGAAGCTTTTTCCTTTGTATTTTTTTATTTCTTTCTTCAACTTGAAACTCCTCTGATTATTGTATTTTTTTTCTGATCATCTTCACAATCCTTCCCTTACCTCTTTCCTCTATCATTAATCTATAGATAGGGAAAAATTAGAATGTGACAATAAATATATTCACAGACCAAATAGATATTTCAAGATAATTTAGATTAAGCTTAATGACAATAAATAATATGATTGATATTTTATTGATAAGAGCATAATGAGTTAGACTTTGAATCATTCATGAATAATCTTTTTTAATTATAGATAGATGATTCAAACAAATTAATCAAATATTATAAGAACTAAATCATCATCAAAATATTTCAAACAATCAAATCACATCAAGAGCATTAATCAATATTAAGATTCTATTGACTTGAATTTGAAACAATCTATTTCTTCGTCTTCAAACTAGTTCTTATATAATTGTAACTTAAAGTTCCAAAGATCAATTTTGAGAAGAGAACAATTCAATTTGATTAGATTACTGTAAAGATCATTAATCAGAATAGAAGCTCAATAATCTGGATATTTCTAAAAAATATTTTCAATGATCAGATTTTAAACTTATAAACATTTCTATTCTCTCTGATCATAAATTTTTCTAAATCATGTTTAAACAAATAAAATAGTATTCTATCAAAAGTAAATAGCAAAATATATGGAAGATCATTTTTCAATGCTTTTGATATTCTCAAAAATTGTATCTTATTTATTGAGTAGTTATTCAATAAATCCCCTTATCAATAATTCTTTGATAAATAATTCTTAAATTCTTCTTTAAAAATAGTGTTCATTGATCGAATATTTTATTTATAAATACTCTATTCGATCAATGTTTCGATAAATAATTTTATAAAATTCTTTTCTCAAGACTGAGTCTATGAAATGTTTATCCAAGGCTTCTTCGATAAATCCACTTATCGAATAGAGCTTTCAAGTTTTAAGACCAAGAACACATAATTTTCATAAACCAAATTTGATTGATTTATCGAAATCTTTATCGATAAGAAACCTTATCGAATAGGTCATCGATAAATAATTTTTAGAAATCATATTTTCCTTCAAAAGTTCTTTTTGATTTATCAAATAATTATTTCATCGATAAGCTTATCGATAAATGCTGTTTATCAATTTTAAAAATACTTTTTGAAATCTTTTAAAATTCTTTCTCAATTAATTGTCATCATCAAAATATTAGAGTCTAACACTTGCTTAACAACGTCACCATTTGTTGCAGTAGCAAGAAGCAGACGTACATTGTCTTACACTCTATGCAAACTAAGTTCATGGCATGCATTGTAGCAGCGCAAGAGGCATTTGGCTGAAGAGATTTATCAAACACCTAGTATTTGGGAATGAGAGTACTAATCAAGTATTGATACACTATGACAACACTGCTGCTATAGCCTACATCAAAGACCCTAAGTATCACAACAAGACTAAACAAATTGACATCAAGTATAACTTTGTGAGGGATTATATAGCACATAAAATTATAGCTATACAATACATTTCAACCAAATGTATGGTAGTAGACCCCCTGACCAAGCCAATAGGCAAAGAAACATTTAGAAACATGTAAAAACCATTGGCATGTGCAAAACATAAAATTATAAATCTTATGTAATATTTTGTTTTATTAATTTTATCACATCATTTATCATTACTTATGCGTCTGGGTGACAATATACAATGTCTAGTGTGTCGTATAGGTTGAAAATGTTAGCTCTCTCACACGAGCAACTGCCTTTGATGCTAGAAAGAAAAGTTCAAAGATAAGACATGTGCTCACTAGTAAAGTAGCAAAAGTGCTAATATAGTAGAGAAGGAATAGAGTAAATGTTGCCTAGACTTAAAAAGGTTTAGTAAGTTGAGATGAGATCCATGAGCATGCATATGGATTGAACTATGGATATCCATATTGACAAAACCTATTGCCAGATAACAAATTCTCTAAAATTGACGTCATATTTTTGTGAATAGAATTAAAGAGTTTGGGTTTAGATACTATGAGAGTCTAGACTTAAGTCTGTACTGTGTGATGGGTCCAATCTCATTCTCTCTCTTCTTTCATACTAGGTGCTTTGCCATAACTGAATAGGTATGACATCTCCATTCAGACGTTTGTACTAGAAATCCTTTTTATAGAGACTAGTACAAAGTAACCATTTAGTGTAGCTCGTCCAAATATTTTATAGTGCATTGAATGTCTTAGATTTGTCTATATACACTTTTCTTATGGATAATCTAATCCCTCTTGAGTCAGTATATAACTCAGATAGAATCTACTTATACATAGTATCCACACTTATAAAATTAATAACATAATATCACAAGGGATCGGTCTCAGACACCTGTTAATCTTTCTTTCCCCTGTATATCATTTTTATATAAATCAATCGCTTTCCTAGCATAATACCTTTGGTTCATATACCCATTCAAAGTAGCATGCGCTAAAACAAACCTCTATGATACGTCAAAGTCAAAGGACATTAATAGAAGGATTGTACCTTTCTAGAACTCAAACATAACAATGAAGCGGGGATTGATTCACTTGCTTTCTATTTACGGTTCTTTAGCACATGTGATATGAATCACATGTTATAGTATTCCTCTTATTAAATCCATCTCATTCCCAACTTTATGTTGGATCATGGTCCATCTTCTTATATCTCAATTGGCTGTCGTGAGGATTTATGCAGTATAGTTTCTGGTAGGGCTGTTAATTGTTTAGCATTATGTTGTGTTATGTGGTGATTAGTATTGGTATTAGTGTTCTTTGTTGCAAAGGTGGTGAAATGGATTATACATCTCTTTGGCAAAAAGACAGAAAATGAACCTAGAAATTAGAAAATTCTAGAGAAGGTACCTGAATTTTAGTAATCCCATGAAAGGCCCACGAAAGATGTGAGATCTCAAAATGGGATTTTGGAAAACAAGGGAAAACAAAAAAAAGTAAAAGAAAAATACATAAATGCCCTTTAATATCATTTGCTTTCAAAATTTTCATTTTAAATAATGGTTAAGCAGCAAAATATCAAATTAATATTTTTTATATTAATTTTGGTGTCGTTAATTTAAGTTTTACTCTCACCTACATTTGCTACTAACTTCAAGGCAAAATGTAAGGGGATTAGTACTACTTTACTCTAATTTTATTAAAATGATTTAAAATTTCAAAAAAAAAAATCTTTGGCTTATACTAAAGATTAAATATGATAATTTTAAAATTTAAAATTCATTTACTGATAAATATTTTTTACATAGATGTGCATATTGTTTTATTGAGAATTCACTTATTACTGCAAAATACTTATTTAACTACTAGATTTCACTTCTGTTAATAGAGGAACATAAGTGAAAGGATACTTAAAATATTTCCACTCTATTATCTTATTCATAGTCATAGACACTGAAAAAGAGCTCATTATAGTCTGTTGCAACAATAATAGATGCTATAGATAAGATCATGCTCTGGTTTTTGTGTCTGTTGCTTTTATGATAGACTCCAAAAATAAATCATGATATTTTCCATGTCTATTGCATTTACTTCAGACACCAAAAATATATTTGTCATGTATTAAATTTTTGAAACTTAGTGTCAATAATGAGAAAATATATTGTTATTTAATTACAGAATTTATTTCAAAATTAAATATATTCTTAAAATTTAATTTGAAATTATAATTAAAGAAAAGTAATAAGTTTAAGGAAATCATAATATAATTATATGATATTCTTCCTATCCTTAATATACGATCTAATTTATTACATTATATAAAAAATATATATAGGATGGGTAATACAATAAATATATAGTTCTATATCTGTATTTGATTATAGGAAGAATTAATATTAATTCATTATGTATTAATATTTTAAAGAATGAATTAATATTAAAAATGTAAATAATTTAAAAAAAACAAGAAGAAGCTTAAACATATATGGTGCTTGGTCTTTAGTGAACCAGAAACCGGAAATGACCTATTAATTAATGAAAAAAATTTCAGTTCCCTCCCACATTTCCCGCGCAAAGAGCTCTGCCTCCCACATCGTTCTCCAAGCCTGTGTCTTCAACGCCGTGGTTTAGTGGCTGGTCATCTCCCTCCTTGTTCACAATCTCACTCCATTGTTCTTCATCGAAGGCTCTGTCTTCATTCCGCTATGGGGCTTTGCGTCTCGCTCATTCAGTTCATTCTTGGCCGTTCAGTCTTTGCACAGTGGGTCTCGCTCTTCCTCTAATTGCTCCAAACCAACTTTGCGTCTTAGTTAGTTTTCTGTCACCCTTCCTAGTAATTTCTGTTGAGCACTTGCTTTTGTGTTATCGTGTGAGAAGTTGGGGTTTTGCTGCAATTTGTTTAACTAGGATGAAGTTCAAATTAACAATGATATTCTTGCCAATACCCCCACTTGCATTTTACTGTTTTAAGTAGAGGAAGCTATTAGAGGCTAGCTGCTTCTCAAGTAAATAAGCTGATTTTACTGTATAATATTTATTTTGCTTCAGAAGGTGGTCCTCTTAATAACACCGTATATGATTTGGTTAATGCTTTAAGATCTCAGTATTACAATATCCTTACCCGGGTTTATTCCCAAATATGCCAATCCTACGTCTGTATATTTGCTTAATGCTTTAAGTTCTTAGTATTCTTTTAATGATCGAAACATTACTTCTGGGATTTTATTTTGTTGGATGTTGTTGAAAATGGGAGTTGTTCATTACTGGAAGTGTACTTTGGCCAAAAAAAAAAAAAAAACTACTGGAAGTCTACCCTTTAGTATGTTAAACAAGAGTGATTTTATAATTAAGATGAATATTACCTTCGTGTTATTAACCATTTGAGTTATTTGCCCTATGTAGTAATGTTGCCATTATATCTGTGAATGCTCTAAACTGTCATTAAAGTCTTACATAGTCTGCAAAGATTTCGGTATTGTCGCCTTTGTCACCATTATGGATGCCTCTCCTCCATGGGATTTATGGAATTGAACCATCTCCTTAAGTGGGCACTCACTGATAACATCACCGTTGAGAACAAAAAATGGCTCTCCAGAGCCATTTTCTTGTAATTGATAGCTAATACCACTTCATTAACTCCAATAGACTTGAGAGCCTCAATCTGAAAAATAAATAAAATCAAAATGAGAATGAGTAGGAAGATCTTTTATCCCATTCACAGATAAACAAAAGTTGCCAATATATACAGAGACATAGGGCAAATAAAATTTACAGAAGAGGCCAACATTACTACATCTAGTGATATTTGAATACCTTCTTCACAGAGGGAATAGCCATCTTAATCATAAAATCACAGAAGAGCCATACGGCAAATAAATAAAATTCACTGAAGAGGCCAACATTACAACATTACTGGAAGTCTAGCAACAATACATGTCTTCCTAGCTAAAAGCCTAAACCCATTTGGTTTGGTTTTTGTTTAGATTATATGCACAATAAGTATAAAATAAGTTCACAAATTTTTAGGTACCTATGGTATATTTTGACAGAAAAAGAAAAGCAATGAATTGATAATAAATGATTTTATTTATTGTGCATATAATCTAAAACCTTGGCAGCCATATAATCTAAGTAAACCAAAGGAAAGGAATTACTTCAGCAAAATTTAGACAACAAAATCCTTTGGAGCATGATTTTGGATCTGAAGATTGGAAAGGAATTGCTAGTAATAATCTTGAAAAATTTAAGCACCAAATCATTCTGTTTGGAATAAAGGAAAGAACTAGAAAAATGTTAGTTTCTGTGTGTTTTGTAGTCTATGAACTGTAGAAAGATTTGTTTAAAACTCCCTTCTTTAATCACTACACCATACAGTGGTGGCATGATTAAAAAAGAGAGTTAGTTAGGAAATTAACAATTTAAAAAAGGCAAAGAATATATATAGATCTCTTGTACTCATTGCTAGGCATTTCTCTTGATGCAATATAATATATATTGAACACTTTGTAGGAAGACTTTTGCCCCGGATTTGTCGAAGTGTGAAACTGTGTATAGTTAGTTAATGATTATATAACAAGACACTAAGGTTGGATAGGGATTGATTTCTAACAATCACATTTTTTCCTAAAGTAATGATGTGAGTATGATTGGAGATTCTCTATGTCAGTTTAAGTCCACTTATCGTATGCTAGATGCTTGCACAAGCATTTTCCATGTTTTTAGCAACTTGATGGTATTGTATTCTCTATACAAGCTTGATTAAGAAATTGTGAAGAAGTATAATTCCTGTAAGTAATGAAAAGAAATAAATTGATTTTGAATGTATATCAAGTCTTCCACAATAATCCTCACATATATATTAACTGAATCCACACATGTTCATATTAATCCATCTTAGCATCACTATGCTTTTCTAAGTACTTGGCTTTTCCCTTTGTTTGGATATTCATATATTCCTAATCCTCTCCAAAATGATCTGTTGGTTTGCTTTCAGCGTTCTTGCTTTTAAAACAAGTTCTCTCAAGTGTCATATATAACGTTGATACTTGTCAACACATGAACAAATCCACAATATCTGTTGCATCACTTATGGCTTATGAATATTATAGTTTATTGAAGTTTTAATGTTTCTTTTTTTTTTGCACTAGTGACTGCTGATTATCTTGAGAAATAAATGTCTTGTTTAAATTATGCATGAGACTCATTAATAAATTATCTTTTGTTCCTATCAATGATAAGTCTTATTTGTTGTTTTTTATAGCACCGAAATTTTTTTATCAGTTTTATATTTGGATGGAGAGAAAAATACAAGGAAAATAGGGAGAAGAGAATTTTAGGAAGAAAAACTTCAAAAAATAATAAAAAAAATTACTATTTTAGGAAGTTTTTTCTCTAAATATTCTTTCCTCAATTTTTTTCCATCTAAATATTTGGAATAGAAAGATGAAGTGGGTTATCTGGATTGCCGGGTTTTTTTGTATTATGAATTATAATCCATAATATTAACACATTTAATGTCCAGTTTAGTTCTTTCTTGTTTCTTACAAAAAAATGTCAATTTTTAGAATACAAAAAATTGTTACACTAACTAATCATGAGAAAGGAAAAAAATTGATAAATGAGTGAACGCCCACTCTTGAATTCTTGTTGTTGTGCTAGTTGTAGTTTATGAACACAAACGGACAAAATAAATGGTTTGCTTTTGCATTTACTCCAACACATCCATCCTTAAATCTGGAAAAAACTTGTACAGACAGGTCATCTTGATTTTCTTAAGCTTCCAAGACTTAGTATTGTTGATGTGTTATTGCGTTACTTTCAAGTTTCGATAATTTTATTGTGTTAGAACCTGGTATTTAGAAAAGATATTATGTGCGTTTTTTTATGTTTAATTCAAATTATGTAATTTTATTGTGTTAGAACTTGCAGCCTCCATTGTAGTGTCACGCACTCAACACTCCTTTCGTCAGTTCCTTCCCTCACTCACAGGTTAGCTTCGTTAGCTTCATTAGATTCATTGTTTAGGTATTTTCTCGTCTGATTAAGTCTTAAGCCTCATTACTTCGTCTGTTTGCAGGTTCTTTGTTTTCAATATTCTAAAGCGATGAATTTCTCTCAAGACTGGAAGTCCTACTTTCCAGTTTCTCCATCTCATGCACCTCTACTCGTTCCAGATTCTAAACGACCCGTGCTAGGTCCACTCATCTTCAACCCCAACCCTCAAACCCTAACCCAACTTTTCTCCTCCTCTTCCCTCTTACCCCCTCCTATTCATACCCACCAACTATCTCTACCTCAATTTCTTGCAAATTCACCTGGTTCTTCCATCACTCCCTCCATTGCATCCTCAATTGCCTTGCAATCTGGTTCCCAATTTCAACCTCAAGATGAACTCCTCTCTGCCTTGCGTTACAACCAGCTTGAGACTCTCAAATATAGAAATGGAGTTCTTCTCTTCTTTCCAACCGGTGAGAATTTTGAACGAGTTGGCTATTTAATGTTACATATTGAAGGTTCAGGCTTGCATGTTAAGCTTGATGGTAATGATGATATTTTTCAAGTCTCAAGTGGAGTAAGTCAACGCATATCGAGGATTTTAATTAATCCAATTGATGATGGGAGCGAGTCTTGTATTATTGGTTATTTGTTGGTTTCCACGTGCTATGCTGTTCATTGGTTTTCAGTATGCGATGATTCATATTTTGAGAGACCCCGTGTAGTTCATAAAGGCAGTAAAACTTTTAAGACTTGCTCTGTTGTCCATGCTTGTTGGAGTTCCCATATAATTCAAGAAAGTCTTGTTTTGCTGACAAGTGGGGACCTTTTCTTATTTGATTTAGGTGATGAACACATACAAGTTCCTACAAATTTTAAGGGAACTAAGTTGAAAATAAATTGGCCTGATTCAGCTTGTTCTAGAGATGCAATTTGGGTGAGCTGTGAATTTAGTTGGCACGCTAGAATTTTTATTGTGGCAACTTCTCATATGATATTTTTAGTTGATTGGAGAGATGATACATGTATGGCGAGTTGTTTGTTGAAGACCGAGTTGTTGCATGTGCATACCCAGGCTCAAAATGAGCATTTTCTAGCACTTTCAAGGGCAGGTCCTGATAACTTCTACTTTACTGTGGCCTCTAACAATTTTTTACTTTTATGTGATGTGCGAAAGCCAATGTTTCCTATTATACGGTGGGCCCATGATCTTGACAATCCTACCTATATAAATGTGGTAAACTTGTTTCAGCTGAGGTCACATTCTAGGGAAGATACATTTGAATCAGTTTCAAAAGTTGGATTTTGTATCATGCTGGGCTCATTTTATAACGGAATTTTCAATTTCTTCTGCTATGGGCCCTTATTACCATCCAAAGAAAGATCTTTTGCTTCAAAGTTTTCAAAGACTAACAAGACTTTCTATGCATGGGAGCTTCCATATGAGGTTGCAATATCTGGTCATTATTGTCGTTGCGGAAGTTGTCTCTTAACAGAAGAGTTGTCAAAACAAGATCTTCCTGAATGGGTTGATTGGCGGATGAAGAAAGATATGGTTTTAGGGTTTAGCATTATGAATAATCATCTCGCCTCATTGCTTTGTGAACCAGATGAATATGGTGGTTTCACATTGTTAAGGCTAATGACATCAGGAAGGATTGAATTTCAGAGATATCAAGCATCTTGGCTTACTGAGAAAAAGTTAAAAAATTGCAACGGACAAGGGATGCTTTTGAATAAATATTTGTTTTCTGTTGATGATGAGAAATATGAGTTGTCTAAGAGTCATGTGTTCGTGAAACGAAAGTATCTCTTTTCATATTTCAGAGGTGACTTTACTGAACTCTTGGTTGGAGAACTAAAAGGTATAGGAGTAAGGGATAAGAAATCACTTGACATTGAAGTGCATGAGGCCTTGTGCAAGAAACTGAATGCTTGTGGGGTTGGCTCAGCAAGATCTTCTCCTACAGCTTTTTTTAAAGATGTAGAGCTATCAGCAAGCCTTTATGAGATTGCTTTAAGAGGATTGTGGGCTAAATTGCCTTTGGATATATTACAATTGGCATTTTCGAAGGATCCTGAATACTCTGCTTCATCTATGGAATTTTTAGCTGTTCCGCCCCTCAATAAATTGCCACCATTTTTCTTAAGGAAGCCATCGCCTCGCAGTAACAAGTGTTCTAAAAAGGTTAAGGGGAGTTCTAAAAAGGATGAGCATAATGATATGGTGGGCCCTATTCTTCCTCTTGCTTTTTTACTTGGGCTTCATGAATTTTATTATGGGTCTTCAGATGTTTCGCTAGAAACAAAGGTTAGACTTCAATGTGAAGAAGTTATGAAGGTTGCTGGTAAGATATGTGTTCTAGCACATGATTTTGCAGTATCCCCTGATGATGATGCAGGAGGAAAATGGCTTGATTCTTCTAGACCAAAACATTTCTTGTTATATCAACCTGTTTTATTTGATCGCCCTGCCTCAGACCTTCATAGGAACTTTACTGATCAATATAAAATTCATCATACACTTATTTCTAATGTTTTAGAGAAGAAGACTATTTGCAATGAGAAGTTCAAGTCAGTGGGTCAAGGGAGCTCTACTGAGTTGAGCTCTAATTCTCCTATAGGGAAATTTGGTTCATGTGATTCTAGAATGTACAATTTATTAGAGAGCCATATGTCTAAGTGGTAAGAAGGCTATGCTTCATACAAGGAGTTTTGGATTCAGACTGGAGTTCAAAAGGCAATCAATAAGTAATCCCCATCTGTGCACTATTCTCATGGTCGATTCTTGGTGACAAAACATGAGGTTTGTAGCTTTATTTTTTTTTTCTTTGATCTTGCAAGCACAATGAATATATACACACACATACAGTTTTCTGTCGTCTTGGCATTGCAATATGTTTCCCTTGTTTATAGTTGCTTCAAAACTTATAACTGTCGACTATTCTACTATGCTCAGCTTTTGATTGATAGTAGCTAGTATGTTTTGATTTATTTATATAATTTTTTAGTATTTTCCATATATCTAAAGCTTTTGTTTCCTGGACAGCTTTCTCCCATTGGAACGCTTCTGCTGATGTTCCCAACGACGACGTTTTCTGTGTCACCCTCTTCCTTCTCCTTTGTTACTGTGCAACTTTTGAGACCAGTTTTCCATGAAACCTTGTCCCAGCTATCAATGCACACACAAATATAGCTTTCTGGGGCTAGCAAGGGGCAATCCAAATGCTTTTTTATTTCCTTATTTATTTGTTTCTGGTTTGGTTTAAGGAAACAATATATTAATAGAAGGCATACCTAAACAGATTTTATTTAAATACATCAATGATGAAAATTTTCATGTCATATTCTCCTTTTCTTTGGCCAACATATTCTCCTTAATTTTATCCTACGCAGTTGTTTAATATATTTAAGTGTTTGCTGTTTTTATAAATATATAAATAAATATAGAAAATTCAAGCCCCTTTTTTTTGTTATAAAAATTTTTAAAAAAGGGTTAGGTTTACTTACGATCTAAGGGTAGGGCGAAGTCTCTATTCCTCTTAGGCGATACTAATGTCAGGTCGGGCGAATTATTAATTACTCGCAGATGTAAGCCTAGGCACTGAGGAGTTGGAATGTCTTCTCAAGTGCCTTGACTGGAACCACAACAAAGTGGTACTTCCTAGGGATCGAACACGCTCTAAATAGTCGCATATTTTACCCCTTCGCCAGTTGAATCTACTGACAATGGGTAAGCCTGTTCTAATATCAAATGCAGAAACTAAAAGCTATGAATAGTTATTGTTATTACTCCTAGCATGTTCTCCAAGTTTAAATTGTTTTATTTTTAATCAATTCAAGTTTGTAAAAGTGATATAAGCTTTTGTCTCTTGAATAACCATGATTCAAGATTTAGTATGATCTATATTAAGGGCTAAGTTATCCAAAACCTTCTAAACTTAATGTCATGTAAAATAACTTTTTTAATTTTAAAAGCATTATAATAATCCTCCTTGAACTTTAATAAGTCCATGCAAATAACTCTAAATTATCAACTTTTTACGCCTTAAACTTTATTTTTATATGCATATAATTTCACATCAAGCTTTTCACTATGTGTGGATAAACCCCTTAAATTTCAAATCATTTGTAAATAAATAATGACCAAAATTTATAGTATGGGAGGTACTTGTATAAATATAAAAGTTTAGGGATATTGATTGGAAAGTTTCTAAGTATTAAAAAAATTATTTACATGCATGTGAGAAAAAGTTTATATTCATTGAAGATTTATCGAAATCCTTTTTGATAAAGCTAATTATCGAAGTATTGTTTAATAAAATTTAAACTGTTTCAAATGTAATTCTTTAGTAATTTATCGAATACCTTTTTGATAATGTTGTTCTTCAATAAGAACTTCGATAATTCAAGTTATTTTATGAAAGGTGTTTTAAATCAAACTTTGACAGATTATGATCTTCAATTCTAAATCATTTGAAAACAATTATTATATGCTTATAATGATTATATATCTTCACTAAAGTATGTTTCAAGGTCACTTATAGGCTAAGGCAAGATCAAACGAAGAGATCAATGAAAGACCCAAAAGCATCAGATTGCATTTGTTAGCAATAACAACTATCTCAACGGCTACTTTAACGTTCAACGGTATTATGAAGAACTCAGTATAAAAGAAGAAGACAAAATGAGAAAGTTAAAGAAGTTGGGAGATGTAAAATAAAAATAAGAGATACTTACAATGTACTTTGATTATACTCAGTAAATATCATGAAGTCTCTGTTCCACTCTGTTTCTCTTCATTTATCCAGAGTGTAACATCGTTACTTTCATATGTCTTAGAGACCATTCGTTAGCATTTAGAACCACTTACAAGACTTTAGAAGTCCATTAGCTAAATTTGGAATTTTTATTCTTCTCAGGTTACTGTTCATATGGTATTCCAGATTCGGCGATGAACTTCAAAAAATCATAATTGATTCTAGAAAAATCAAAATAAAGTGGTTCAAATTATACTAGAAGTTAAATCTTGGACTTTAATGGAAAAATAAGTTCATAACCAAATACCTAGTCAATCAGTACAGTTTAATCGTTAAAGATTACTATTCATTTGGTCAAAAATTCTAAAAACAGATTCTGGTCCCTGATTTTGAAAAATTTGTTCTTTTTGTGCAGACATTGAAATAAGGCGTACTTGGTGTCAAAACAAAGCTTGACATGTTAAGTAAATGTCTGTAAAATTTTATACATTTATTCCTTCACTTACTATTTTTCATTACATCATAAACATTGTTGCTCAAACTTGTCATACAACATCATTTCATACAACAATTCTTTATATAACATTTATATTATCCAATCCCTAACTTCTCTTCATGCTTCTTCATCCTCTTTCATCATTCATGAACCTGTTGGGATTGAGATTACATGGATGGGGTGAGATTTTTGGGGAAATCTCAGTAGCAAACGGTACTAAACAATGCATGCATTAATGTAAATATATACTTATGCTTGCTTGTGAAAGTGTTAACATTGTGTAATGTGCATGCTTCCATGTATCATATGAAATACAATTGGCCAAGGTAATCATAGAAACAGAGCTTCAATCATATACACACATGCCACACAATTCAACAAAGCCAAAGCACAACTAAGCATAACATTCAATACATACAAGTTTAGGATAAGTTTGCTACTCACATGCTTGTCTTTTCTTTACTTTATCTTTGCTTCTTGCTCCTTACTTCTTCTTAATGTGTGGCTGCCTCTTTTAAGCACACCCATCAATTCCTAACATAGCATCACCATCCATTAATTACAATCTAACTTTCTTGAATATTGAACTTACTTTAACTAACATAACTTCCTCTAATCTTTACTAATTGACTTGGCCTTTGAATCAATTGATGTCTTGACTTTACCCAATACAATTTCATCTTTTGAATCCATTTGTGAACTTAGAATTATGAAATTCCAGCTCCCATGCACTATTCTTGACAGAATTGAAAAACATACATAATCCTTCCAAAAATTCTCACTTTGATTCCAATTCTTCCAATACTTGTTTCTCTACTTTACCCCACACAACTTTTCATTTTAAAACCATTGGAAGCATCAAAATCATGAAATTTTAATCATTGTTCATATGAGTAAACAGTAACAGATAAGACTTTCAAGAATTATAACTTTCAATTCTAATGCTTCCAAGGTTCAAAACCTATCCAATCCTACACAAAATCATCATATAAATTCAATGGAAGCATTAGATCATTGAAATTCCATATTCTTCTCTTATGAACAGTGCATACCAAAAGGTCTCTCCCACGGCAAAGTCAAGAATATCAACTTGATTCAACAACCAATCATCTAACTAGCTTGTTTAAGCTTTAAATATATAACTCTAACTTTAATTTCTTCTTTCTCCTTTTATCTAGGGTTTTGGACAGCACATACACCTTAGGTAGATCTCAACTTTCTTCCATAAAAACCCTAAGTTCAAGCCCCCATATTAGAGGAAAATAAGCTAGTATAGATTGTTTGCCTTTAATCTCTAACTAGCTTGAACTTTAGACCTTGGATTCTTCTTTGTCTTGGCTTGAGTTTGCATTTTGACATAGCCTCCCCAAGGGTTCTTCATCCACGGGTTTGAGCAGAAAATATGGAGGTATTTATAGATAAATCCTATGGAAAATAGAAGGCCAAGATCCCTTTATACACTATTTGATCTAATGACTCATATTTACTCTTGAATAAGGCTTATCCTAAAAGCATCTTTATGACATCATGCATGACATCATCAAGGGACACCTCATAGCACGTGGCAGAATTTCCAAGGGTATAAACATCTAGAAAAATTTCAGTCTAATCCGGTACCGGCTCAGTCCAATTTCCCAAAAACTAGACTGTTTTATAATTCTAATTTTTCTAAAATTTTATAATATGCTTTCTGATGTTAAATCCAGTATCCGGATTCTTCATACCATTAACATTCTTGAACTGGGTCTAAACTTAATTACAGATTCCTTGACAAATTACCAAAATACCCCTTCGTTTTTCTTTATTTACTTTAATATCTCTAGGGCATTATCGTCTTTTCACTCATCATCAGAGCATTCCCTGACATTGGTCAACTATTCTGGGAACTCTCTTTGACCGTCTAACCTTATTCAAATAACCAAAATACCCTCCATCTATCTCTTGCTCAATAGCTCAGCACAGTGGCATACCCAGTGGTATTTTTATAATTTCATATTTTTTGGGTTTTTATTAGCACTGGCCCACATACTTATCTGAAAATATTATTGGGCCTATAAGGCACCATTTTGGATCTTCTACATGATCCATAACCTTCGTGGGTTCAACTCTCAATAAATTCCCCGAAAATCACTTATCGGGTATTTTAATCCACTGTAAATTTTATTATAAATTCTTTTTTGAGTTCTGTCAGTTTAAAAAATTCTTATATTAATTATAAGAATTTACTTCCAAATTTTATCTGATTATGAGGTCTAAAAGATGTTGTAATAATTTTTTCTAACTTCAAAAATTCATATAAATTTACCGGGATCTCAAATCAAAATTCTGTGTTGCGTTAAACTGATCAGAATAATTTTCTCTATTTACTGGAAAAATTTGGAACTAAACCATTTCTGGGCATTTTGGGCCTTTTTCGGCTAAACTTTTCATATTTACCATTTTGCCCTTGAACTTTTGAAAATTGTACTTTAGGCTCTCAACTTTTTAAAATTACACTTAATGGCCCAAAGCTTTTGTCTACTTTATATTTTGTATCATAGAACGTTTATACTTTTCATTTTAATCCCTCTTCTTTATACCTTTGTCTAATTATAACTTTTCCTTTCTCTCCATTATCACAATCCTTTCCAAACCTCTTTCCTCTATCAGTATTATAAAGATAGGGAAAAATTAGGATGTGACACAGAGCATATCATATCTTTATAAGAGAGAAACTTATAGAGTTTTTGGCTTAAGTTTCTATCTTGTCAACTCTAATAAGTGAGTTTAATCTGTATCGATCATTTTCCAAATTACTCAAGAGTGTGAGTCTCTTGCGTGGATTGTAAAAATATCAGATTGCATACGTTAGCAATAATGACTATATTTATAAACAGCTACTTCAATATTCAACGGTATTATGAAGAACCCAGTATAAAGAAGAAAAAGCCAAAATAAGAAAGCTGAAGAAGTTGGGAGATGTAAAATAAAAACAAAAGATTCTTACAATGCACTTTGATTATACTCAGTAAATATCATAAAGTCTCTATTCCACTCTGTTTCTCTTCTTTGATTAAGAGCATATCATATCTTCAGAAGAGAGAAACTTAGAGAGTTTTTGAGTTTAAGTGTCTATCTTAGCAACTCTAACGAGTGAGTTTAATCTGTATCAATCATTTTCTAAATTACTCAAGAGTGTGAGTCTCTTGAGTGGATTGTAACCTTACTGGGTGTAAGGGGGAGTGAGAGGGATTCTCACTAGTGATTACCTTACAGGTTGTAAGGGGGAGTGAGAGGGATTCTCATTGGTGATTACCTTACGATTGTAAGGGGGAGTGAGAGAGTATTCTCACGTTGATATACTGAGGCACCAAGAGCCCGTGGAATCTTGGGAGATAGTGTAACAGTCAGAGGAGATCTTTGGGGACTGGACGTAGGCCAAGTGGATTGGCCCGAACCAGTATAAATCTTCTCGATGCAATATTTCTCCATCTTCTTCCTTTGGTGATATCTTCCTAAACTCAATTCTTTAAATTCAGTTTTAATATTCCTAGAGTTTTCCAAAATTTTTGGAATTCCCCAATTTATCCCTCTCTTGGGTGATACAGCCAGAATCAACATGATATTTATCGAAGTTCTTTTTTATAAGGCATTTTCTCGTAAACACTTTGATAAATTCAACAATTTTTTCAAAATATTTTCAAACCAGACTTTGACAGACTTTGATGTTTCAATCCAAAATGTTATGGATTAATAGATCCATGCTTAAACTCTTTTTATATCATTTATACAACATATTTCTAGATCAATTACAGGCAGAAATAAGATCAAATGAGAAAATTCATCAAAAAATCAAAATCTATCATAATTTATTAAATGCTTCAAGCGTCAGCAACCAACGACTCTATGCTTCAATAGTTACTTCAATGAGTCTAACGGATATGCAAATGACTCAACTATAAAAGAAGTCATAGTAAATATTGAAGTTAATAAGCACAACAAACGAACAATGAACATTGAGTATTCATTGCTACTTGTTTTCCTCTATTTCTCATTATCTGAACAGAGCATCTTAATCTTTGAGAGAGAAACTTAGAGAGTTTGATCTTCAGTATTTATCATTATCACTCTACTTAAGAGAGAGAGCTAGAAATCTTGACCTTTTATCTGAGATACTCAAGAGTGAGACTCTTGAGTGGGATTGTATCCTTACTGGAAGTAAGAGGGAGTGAGACAGACAATCTCTTATTGATGTACTGAGGCACCAAGAGCCCGGTAAATCTTGAAAAGTAGTGGAATACTCAGAGGAGTCTGAGGACTGGATTTAGGCTAAGTAGTTGGGCTGAACCAGTTTAAATTGTCTGTGTGCAATATCTATCTCACTATATGCTTCCTTCATTAGTGATATCTTTCTTAACTCAATCTTTGTGTTTCTATTTAAGTTTAAAAGTTTTAATATCACCCAATTCACATCCCCCTTGGGTGAAACAGGCATTCTAATAGTTGCAAGTGTGGACAAAGCTCGGGCAAGTTTAGCAAGGTTCAGACAAGTTTGTGCAAGGTCCAGGAAAGTGGGGCAAGTGTTATCAAGGTATAGGCAGGGTTGTGCAATTTTTGGTCAAGTGTTGGCAGGCTTGTGCAGGGTCCTAGCACGTCCCAGGAAAATCTTAGCACGTCCAGGACTTGCCTTAGCACGTCTTCCCTAGGACTTATAAGGGTAGGTTTCAACGCAGTACAAAAACTTTACACCCCTACCAAAATTAAATTTACTTGTTACATTGGTGATCTAACCCTTTAGATAACTAATATATGATCCTTTACATGTTAAGAGGTCTGGTCGCCGGTGGTTCCTTTTGGATTGAGGGATCAAGAGCTCACAAAATTTATAAAATATTCTGCAGGTGTCCAAAAATTATGAAACTTAATGTTTGATCTTCTTTTATCATACCAAAGATTGCTGCAAAAATCGCATGTTTGGTATGTTAGTTTCCACAATTTCACCCAAGAGGGGTGAATTGGGTGATTTTTAAAATTTAAAAATTTAAATGAAATCAAAGAGATAAGTAAAGAATGATTTAACCAAAAGAAGCTGAAAGGAGGAAAATGCACAACAAATTTATACTCGTTCAGTCGTATCCTCAGAATCCCTCTGAGTATTTCACTATTCTTCCAAGATTATCCATGCTCTTGGCACCTCAGTACATCAATCGTGAGTTTCTCTCTCACTCCCCATTACTACCCGTAAGGTGATAATTCACTCAAGAGACCCACTGTTGAGTATCTTAGTGAATGAATAAAGATAAACAGAGCTCTCTTGACTAGAGTGATTGTGTTAAGCATTGAAGTACATAATATCTCAGAATCTCTCTTATAAAAAAATTCCTCTATTCACAGAAAGTGAAACAGCGTAAAATAGAGGATGTCAGATAGTAAGAATTAAAGCTTGAATAAATACACTATGATCATGGTAGTTGAGCTTCTTACCTTCGGCATTCAATTCATCTTCTATTTATAGTTGAACTCTTCAAACATCCGTTAAACACATTGAATGTTATTGCTGAAGAGACAAAGCCGTTGGTTGTTGCTGACGGCAGTTGCATTTAATGTTCTTTTGATAGCTTTTGGTTTTTCCTTAACTTCTCCTTTTGATGTTCTCTTTGTCTAAAAATGATATAGAAAGAGGTTGCATAAGTGATATGCAAAGAGTTTTAATCATCTAATAATGAATGCACATTTATTGAGATTAAAACATAAGATTCTGTTAAAGTATAGTTTAAAAATATTTTTTGAATATCAGTTAGATTTATCAAAGTATTTATCGAAAAGATGTCTTATAAAAAAGGACTTCGATAAATTCATTGAAACAATTTAAGATATGATCAAACAGGACTTCGCTAAATAACCTGATTGAGTAACTCTTCAAAAAATATCATTTTTATAACATGGTCTTTCAAAACTTATTGAAAAAACAAGATTCGTTTCAAAACTTTTCACTATAGCCAATTTATCGAAGTGTTTTTCGATAAATAGACTTATCAAATATCTTATTGATAAGTGCCTGAAGAACCAAGACTCAGACTTTCAAACTCAATGCTTTAATCTAATCTTATATATGTAATACATGTCAAATAAGATTTCATAAATTCATAAGATATCATCAAACTCAGAAGTAAGTTATTAGCAAAATTATTTATCAATTCAATACTTCAGTGCTTTGACAAAATGAATTTTTCTCTATTTATCAAAGATTTAGGACAAAAAAAGAATTGACAAGTACTTCAGCGTTTTGACAAAACAAGAATTGTCAATTTTGGTGAGCACTAGATCTCTCAATTTGGGAAGAACCACAGGCAGCCAGACACACTAACATGTAGGGGATCATATATTAGTTAACTAAAGTGTTAGATCACAAATGTAACGGGTAAATTTAATTTTGGTATGGGTGTGAAATTTTTGTATTGCATAGGAACCTACTAGGACTAGTCCTGGGCAAGTCCTGGACGTGCACCTCATGTGCAAGATTCCCATTAAGCCCAAGAAGCTAAGCAATTGAAGGCTATATCCATCATCGAGTGGATGCTTGACGGACGGAGCTCAAAGGGAATCTAACGCATGAGAGGGATAGGGCCATGTGTGTGAAATCAAGTAAGGCGGATAAGGGAACAAAATTTTTGTGTCACACAGTCAACCCAAGAGCAAGAATCCTAACACACCCAAGCTAGCAACCGGTGGCAAGAATCCTGACCCATGAGAATTCCATGGGATAACAATAGGGGTTCAAGTTCATCCTATGAGCAAGATCCTTGCCGCGCCCTAACCTGTGTTGCTTAAGTTCTATTCAGCTACAAGTTTGGCTAAGTATCTCCCCCACGGGGGGGAAGATTACCCCTCTATTAGAACCACCGTATACCCACTTGAAAACCCAAACATATTAGAGTCACCGGGTTTTCTAACCGCTTTTCTGGTCCATGCCAAAGATTCCCATCTCGACCCAACAATGGAAAGCAACTGAAGGCTACATCCGTTATTGAGTGGATGCTTGGCGGTCAAAGTTAGAGGGGAACCTAATGCATGATAAGAGGAACCATGTGTGTGAAATGAAAGGAGACATATGGGGGAGATTACAAAATGATCATAGCATAGTCCAATTGAGAACAATTATCCCGTCACGCCCAAGCTTACTAAAAAACTAGTGGCAAAAAGCCGAAAACAGAGGTTGTTCCATGAGTTTGTTTGAGGAGTCTAATCCCATAAGAGTTCCATGGCACAACAAGGTTACAAGTGCCTCACAAGTTTCTTATGTACCTTTTAGCTGCGGGTTTGGCTAAGTATCTCGGTCATGAGAGGTAAAAGAACCCCTGGGTACGCGCTGCCATACATCCCATTTAAAATCACGCACATTTTAAGGTCCACCCAAAAAGTTGTTGGCGGCCGCCCCTATCCCACCACTGTCGTGGGCCACTATGGTAGTGGTGGCAGTTGTACACTGGTAGTGGCCCCCCACACCACACAATACTCAACGAAGGAACACAGGGTACTCTGTGGGCCAAGGGAGGAGTGCCCCTATAATAGCAATATGAGCATTTCTACTCTGGCACTAACATATGTGCTTTTTTAGTAAACGACAAAACTTTTTTTGGGGATCTAGAGATCTACTTTTCATGCAATTTTTTTGCAGCAATATTTGACATGCTAAAAGTAGATCAAACACAAATTTTCATAATTTTTGGACACCTATAGAATATTTTATCAATTTTTTAGTCCGTTAAAAATTGTTAATTTTGTGTGCTATTGACTCAATTCAGGAGGAATCACGGGCAGTCGGACCTCTTAACCTGTAGGAAATCATATATTAGTTAACTAAAGTACTATATCACAAATGTAATAGGTAAATTTAATTTTAGTACAGGGGTGTAGTTTTTTATTGCATTGTTGTAACATCCCTAATTTTCTGTACTGAGTTGTATGTACAGATTGAATAAAATATATATGAGATTTATCAGGAAAAGATATGGCCATTTATGTAAAGAAAGTGATTAAATTGAAGTGATAAGGACATAAAGGTGATTTATGGTAAATCAAGGGGCAAAAGTGTAATTATGGGAAATTTGGACTGAAAACAGGCCAAAAATGACCGTGTTCTGATCGGACCCAAATTTTTCTAGTAAATAGAGAAAATTTTTCCAAGTTGTTTGACGTAACAGAATTTTGATTTGAGGTCCTGAAAAATTGATATAAATTTCTGAAGTTAGATAAAATTATTACAATAATTTTTGGATCTTTGAATCAGATGAGGCCTTCTAGTAAATTCCTATAATTGATATAAGAATTTATAAAATTGACAGGATCAGAAAAGGAATCCTGTAGAATTTTTAATTGAATTTACAGGGGAGTAAAATACCTGATGAATATTGCCGGGAGAGGTTGCTAGGAATTTGTGCCACAAGGGTATTGAAACCTAAAAAGCCCAAAAATGGCATCATTAAGGCCCAATAAAATAAGTGGACTGATGGATGGGCCAGTGTCCAGAGGAACCCCGGAAAAGTGCAAAATTATGAAAATACCCCTGTGATGCCCTAAGAAACCAGAAGTGAATGGAGGGCATTTTGGTCATTTTGGACAGGACAAAACACCAAGACAAGTGCAAGAAAGGTTAGTCAGAGTCAATATATATTTTGACAAGGTCTAAAGAGGGGAGAAATGACAATTATGCCCTTGGGTTTAATATAGTGCAAGGAAAAGCACTAAGGGTATTTTGGTAATTTTCCAAGGCATTTAAAATTAAATTTAAACCCAGTATGAGAATTTTATTGGTATGAAGGATTTAAATATTGAAAAATATATATTATGAAGTCCCATAAAAATTAGATTAAGAAAACAGTCCGGTTTATGGAAAATCGGATTGGGCCGATACCGGATTGGACTGGATGGGACTGGATTGGGTTGAAACTTTTCTTAGAACTCACACACACAAAATGGATCCAAAGAGGAGGCTTAGGTATCCCAAGTGATGTCATGGTGGTGATGTCATGAGTGAAAAGAGAAAAGACATTCCAAGATCAAACCTTTAACTATTAGATCAAATAGTTCCCAAGGTGATCTTGACCTTCAATTTTCCCAAGATTTTGTTATAAATACCCCCTCATTTTGGCTCAAAACCGTGGAGGAGAAAGTGTAGGGAACCTCTTGCAAAATATTTTCTCAAGCAAGGAAGAAGCAAGGATCTTGAAGAAGCTAGTAAGGTAAGTTGCTCCTTTGCTTCTAGACATTGTTCTCATGATTTTTTCTTGAGTTTAAGTTGGTTTTGAGGCTTGAAACTTGGGGAAATGCTGCTGGAATTTATATATATATGAGAGGAACATGAGTTTTATGTCATAGATAGTTTAGACAAGCTTAAACAAGCTAGTTGCATGATTGGTTGTTGGATTAAGTTGATGTTCTTGACTTTACCATGGAAGAACATTTCGGTTTGCACTGTTCATGATAGAAAGAGATGGAATTTTAATTATTTAATTCTTCCATTGAGTTTATATGATGATTTTTTGTAGGATTGGATAGGTTTTGAACCTTGGAAACCATTAGAATTAAAGGTTGTAATGTTGAAAATTTCTTTCGGGTACTGTTCACTCACATGAACAGTGATTTGAATTTCGTGATTTTGATGCTTCCAATGGTCTTAAAATGAGATTTTGTGTGGGGGAAAAGTGGAGGAACAAATATGGGAAGCATTGGAATCAAAATGATAATTTTTTGAAGAATTATGTATGCTTTTCCAAATCTGTACAGAATAGTGCATTGTTGCTGGAATTTGGTTATTTTGAGTTCATAAATAGATTCAAAATGTGAAATTGTGTAGGGTAAAGTCAAGACATCAATTGATTCAAAGGCCAAGCCAATTGGTAAAAATTAAAGGAAGTTAAGTTAGTTAAAGCAAGTTGAATGTTCAAGAGAGATAGTCTTGAGTAATGTTTGAGTTTATGATCCCAATGGATTATACAATGAATATGAATGTGTTTAGGACCTTGAAACACCTAAGAAGATGTTGGGGAATGATTGACCAAAAAGCTTCATGATTGAAAAGCTTGGGAAGCAAGTGTAAGAATAAGAGAGAAAGCTTAAATCCAAGGTAGTGAACTTACCCTAAACTTGTATGTATGTAATGTATGCTTGATTGTGCTATGGCTTGATTGAATTGTGTGTATATGGTAGATCATTGAAGCTCTGTTATTTTATGATTGCTTTGGCCAATTGTATTTTATATGATACATGGAAGCATGCTCATCACACTATGATAACACTTTCACAAGCAAGCACAAGTCTTTACATTAATACATGCATTGTTTGGTATTGTTTGCTACTGAGATTCTTTAGAATCTCACCCTCTCATAACCATGATCTAGGTACTGGAACATCACAAGGAAGGAGGTAATTGTGGATGTATGAATGGTGTATGACTTGAAAAGCATTCCTTTAACTTAAATGATGATATATTGGTATGTATAATGAATTTACTCACTGGATCCAAGCTGAGCAGATCACTTCCAGTGATAGTTTGAGTAACTTATTCTATTTAGTTTCACGAAAAATTTTTCATGAACATATCTAAGATCCAGAGCTTTAATTAGAAACCAAGAATGTGAAATTTGGTTAAGTTTTCAAATTGATATGATTTTTCAATGTTGGACTTAAACTCTGGATCAAGATAAAACTAGTCAAGTGATACAGTGAGGTTCCTACGCGATTTTCATATAGTAAATGATTGAGTTTTTCCGTGATATTTGTTGAGATTAAAGTAAACATTCTGAGCTTTAAATCCATAGGTAATTCTACTCAATTGGATAAGTATACAAGGATAAATGAATTTTTAAAAATGGGGCAAAGAAACT
Organism: Leucaena leucocephala; assembly: GCA_037074615.1. Lineage (NCBI taxonomy): Eukaryota > Viridiplantae > Streptophyta > Magnoliopsida > Fabales > Fabaceae > Leucaena > Leucaena leucocephala. The sequence goes on along the minus strand of CM073532.1, from coordinate 19,223,375 downwards.
GGAACTTCCAGATTTACCAAATGAACAGTAAAGTTCAACGAATAAATTGATTTGATCTGGACAAGGAAACCTCTTTTTCATATTTTTCTCTCAAATTTAAATGAAATATATTTCATTAGAAATTGGAATCACCTCAATATGATTTTTCTAAATTTAATTATGAATTTCCAAAGTTCAAGCTGTAATCTGGAATTACCTAGTGAACAGTAACAGTGAACAGTACCGAAAGCCTAACTCTTGAAAATTCATGTTTTTAAGGTTAAGAGGTATTCCAATGATCTAAGATAATTTCAATTGAGTATATATAAGGTTAAGATTTAAGGTTAAGATTCAAAGATATTTACTAGAAAATGCCGTTGTGCTGATAGACTATACAGAGTACTGTGTACGTAGGTGCTGTCTAAGGAGGCTAGAAGTGAATGGACCTAGCCGGTTCATCCAGTCTTTCCTATGTACTTACGTAGAATGGTAGTTCTCACGGGAATTACCGAATCAGTATAGTTATATTTTTGCCAGGATTCTCGGTAGGAGAGAATTAATAAAGTTAAGATTGCTTCCGTAAGTGTGCTCTGAAGGGTCTAAGGAAGGACGTTTCAATTGTAATCTTCCTGTACTAGTCCTAGAGAAGCCTTGGATATGTTAGGACCTGTCCTGGATGTGCCAAAAATTGCATAGAAATTGTACAACCCTGCCCAGACCTTGCCAACACTTGCCCACACGTTCTCGAACCTTGTACAACCTTACCCGAACTAGTCCTAGAGAAGCCCTCGATATTCCAGGATCAGCCCTGGAAGTACTAGGACCTGTCCTGGACGTTCCAAGACTTGCATAGAAATTGTACAACCCTGCCCAGATCTTACCAACACTTGCCCATAATTTCTCGGACCTTGTACAACCTTACCCGGACCTTACTAATACTTGCCCGATAAAGGAAGCAGATAAGTGAGATATTGCGCGCAAAAAATTTATACGGCTTCAACCAAACCACTTAGCCTAAGTCTAGTCCTCAAACTCTTCTGAGTATTTTACTATTTTTCAAGATTTATCGGGCTTTCGAAATCTCAGTATATCAACGAGAGATTGACTCTCTCACTCCCCTTTACTTCCCTTAAGGTACAATTCTACTCAAGAGTTCCACTTTTAAGTATCTCTGATAAAAAATAAAGATTTATAACTCTCTTAAGTAGAGTGATAATGATAAATATTGAAGATCAAACTCTCTCTAACCAATGGGGGTTGGTCCGAGTGGTAAGCGGCTCGGTATCGTTTAAGCAATGTCTCGAGTTCGAGCCTTGGCGTATACAAAAAATTCCCGTTGGCGTATATTATAGATTAGAAGACTATCATATAATTATATTATGATTTCTTTAAACTTATTACTTTTCTTTAATTATAATTTCAAATTAAATTTTAAGAATATATTTAATTTTGAAATAAATTCTGTAATTAAGTAACAATATATTTTCTCATTATAGACACTAAGTTTCAAAATTTAATACATGACAAATTTATTTTTGGTGTCTGAAGTAAATGCAATAGACATGGAAAATATCATGATCTATTTTTGGCGTCTAACATAAAAGCAACAGACACAAAAACAACAAGCATGATCTTATCTATAGCATCTATTATTGTTGCAACAGACTAATGAGCTCTTTTTCAGTGTCTATGACTATGAATAAGATAACAGACGCAAAAAGATTATAAGTATCCTATCACTTGTGTTCCTCTATTAACAGATGCGAAATCTAGTAGTTAAATAAGTATTTTGCAGTAATGAGTGAATCCTCAATAAAACAATCTGTACATCTATGTAAAAATTATTTACCTGTAAATGGATTTTAAATTTTAAAATTATCTTATTTAATCTTTAGTATAAGCCAAAGATTTTTTTGAAATTTTAAATCCTTTTATTAAAGTTAGAGTAAAGTAGTATAATCCCCTTACATTATTTTGCCTTGAAGTTAGTAACAAATGTAGGTGAGAGTAAAACTTAAATTTACGACACCAAAATTAATATAAAAAAATATTAATTTTATATTGTGCTGCTTAACCATTATTTAAAATGAAAATTTTGAAAGCAAATGATATTAAAGGGCATTTATGTCTTTTTCTTTTTTTGTTTTCCCTTGTTTTCTAAAATCCCATTTTGAGATCTCACACCTTTTGTGGGATTACTGAAATTCAGGTACCTTCTTTAGAATTTTGCAATTTCTAGGTTCATTTTCTGTCTTTTTGTCAAGAGATATATAATCCATTTCACCAGCTTTGCAACAAAAGAACACTAATACCAATACTAATCACATAACACAACATAATGCTAAACAATTAACAGCCCTATCAGAAACCATAAATGAACTACATATATCCTCACGACAGCCAATTGAGATCTAAGAAGATGGACCATGATCCAACATAAAGTTGGGAATGAGAGGGATTTAACGAGATTAAAGAATACAAAAGGTGAGAGTAAAACTTGAATTGCATGAATATGAGATGAAGTAGCAAAAAACGTGCAATGCACCCTTCCATTAGGCAAGTGACTTTGAGCTATTATGAATTTGTTCAAATTACTCTTTTCGTTATCTACAGGCATGGCTCGACAAATTGTAAGGATTCCAGATGAGAAAATCAAGGAAATACCACTTGCAAGTTGCATTTTCTAGTAGCCAGGTTCTAAACTCAAGGTTTAGTTTGCAGGTTGACAGAAACTAATTTAAATGAGATAAGAACGATTGAGACTCGCCGCTTTTATTTTATACAGTTCATCATAAAACAAAATTTAGAATAAAGAAAGAGCAGGGTGTGTCAAACTGAGGTGAGGTGGAGCAGCATTAAACCAACTACTGTACTTAGAATAATATGGACACATATAAGCAGGATATGAAATTGAAAACTTATTGTATTTCCCAAACTTCACAGTACACATAACCTTTACGAATGCTAACTTATATGCAATACAAAATCTATTATAGCTAGGTTTCATAAATAACTCATACCTTAGATAATTAATAATTAGCATTTTTCATTAGAGTAATACTGTGTTAAGCACAACTTAAGACAAAAAGCCACAGACATCCGTCACTTGTTCTGTACTCATCACCAAAACCGAATGCAACAAAGGAGAAAGAAAATATCAGCCAATGGTTGATGTTTGAAGGACAGACCTTTTGAACCATTGGGTTTCTTCGGTGAGATGTTTATTATTATAATATAATTTATTTAGATATTAATTAGAATAATTAATAAATATTTCTGAGTGTAGCCCGTAGTCATTTGGGCCTAATCCAAGGTGGGTTATTGACTCAGTTTATTAAGGTTAATGTTCTGATGGTGAAAATTAATAATTCACAGTTTTATCGTGTGATAGTTTCTAAGCCCCAGAGCGATAAACTAGTTTCTCTACTCACTCTTGAAGGCTTCCCACTAGTGACAACAGTACACAAGTTGTCATCACTGTGCCTAATCATTAGCTGGAAGAACCTGTTATTTATCTAACAATATTTTCTAATTGATAGGTCTTTGAGTTGAGTTTCAGTTCTTTCTCAGGTCAGTTAATACTAATGGCGAGATGTAACTTTAAGTCTTCCGTTATATCTCATATAGATTTTATACTTATATATGTTATAATCTGGATTGATTATGTTATGTATGAGATGTTTATATTCAAACATGTGATATCAGAGCCTTGTTTGAGATCCTCTTGCCTTGCTTGTTAATCTATAGTCCTCATGAGTAACAATATGAGATATAATATGGGATATATGGATCTCTAGATATCATAATTTGTTGATTCTTGACCATAACCCATTTGCTTTGTGTATCTGAAATTAAGAAGAAAAAGGGTCTCAGAGCAAGGAAGTGGTCAATCCATAAGCTCTCCAATTTAATTTCTCTAATACGCCCAAAGCTTTGTCATGATATATCATATGGATGCTTGACCTTGTGGGTGTCCGCAGCGGCGAATGAAAAAGAGGGTTTATGCAGGTTTTATTGTAGGAAAAGTATTGATGTTGAAGGTAACACGTGGGGTGTATTTTCAATTTGGGTGATCTGTGCAATTATTTTAAAAAAAAGGGTGGGCCGACACTTTTGGGCCATCTGCTTATTATCATTATTTTTTTGTGAAAAATAGATTGGGCTGCCTTATGGTTTTGGGCTATGCAGCAATTTTTTTTAAAGTCGTATGGGCTGCATAGGAGTTTGGGCCACTAGAAAGATATTTTTTTTCTTTCTCTTGGCAGCCCACTGGGCATCTTATTTTTGGGCTGCAGAATTTTTTTTTTTGAAAAATAGCTTCTGGGTTGCACACGTTTTTGAGCCATCAGATTTTTTTTTCGTGTGCTGGGTCGTCGACTATTGGGCTGCTATATAATGTTTTTTATCTTCTTGGGTGATGGGCCGTGGAGTTTTGGGCTATTGTTATTTTTTATTTTTGGCAGCCTACTTGGCCTCACGTTTTTAGGCTGAACATTTTTTTCTGTTGTTTCTAGAAATGGGCCTTGATTTTTTTTTTCTAAAAAATATTTTGGACTCTGTTTTGGACTTTTGTGTATAGGTCATTTGGTTTTATTTCCAAAAAAATATTTTAGGCCATTTAATTTGAATTTCCATAACATTTTGTTCAAAATAAATTAAATTTCTTTTAATTTTATATGTCCTTTTAAATACTATTACATGCACTGTAAATGTTTAAATAAAGAAAAATTAATTTCTCTATTATGTTTTTATTAGAAAAGGTGTTTACAAATTTTAATTTTTTATGTTATTTAATTGCCTATTTTGTACATTATTCTCTCCTTTTGCAATTGAATTAACTATTTAATTTTGTAAAAAGCTTTTGAGTTGAAATTAATTTATTAAACATTTTATGGGTGCATGGAATAGTGGGAGAATTTAAATTAAATTATTTAGTCACATTTGTTGATTAAATTAATTTATTAAATGCTCTATTGTGTTATGCATATTTGGATTTATATGTACATTAATGATATTTGTGATTAGCATGCAATTTTGTGAGGAGTAGCCACAACATTCTTATTTATTGAATTTTATTGCATTCATTAATTAGTCACATATGGATTTAAAATATCAATTGTAATTAAATGTATAGCTATGATTTATCTTTACCTACAGGTAGATATCTCATAATTGTATATTTAATTAGGGTGAGAATTAATTGCTCCATTAAGTTGTGCATATTTAGATTTTCAATGCATATGAATGATATTTGTGATTATGCAATTTCTTAATGAGTAGTCACAGCATCATTGTTTATTGAATTTGTTGCATGCATTCATTAATCACATATAGATTTGAAATATCATTTGTAATTAAATGTATATCTATGATTTATCTTTACTACAGGTAGATACCTCATAATTATACATTTAATTAGGGTGGGATAGAATGACCTTGTTATTTTTTAAGTAACCCACAGGTATTAAAAAAGTATAAATGCATTCTAGTTCCACCATTTGAGATAAATACATGCTATGCTAATGCCTTTGCCCACAGGTAGACATTGGTGATACGAATTTATACTGCTTGCATGCTACATTTGTGCTAAGCATGCATACATGGTACAGTGACTTGTGATAGCTTCAAATTCTAACTCGTGAGCTTATTTGTACATTTGTCTGTTTTTGTTTTGTAGATCCAATTGCTACCCCGAGGATTATGGCAGACATAAGCAACAAAACAATCTTAGATGGCATCATTAACTATGCTGATTGGAGAGATGATGTTTTGCTGTAGCTTGATTTCTTGGACTTGGATTATGTCTTGAGGTATGAAAAACCTCCTAGATCATATTATGCCTTTGATGGCAGAGAGGCAAAGGAAAGGTATAATATGTGGGAGCAGAGCAACCGCTTATCTATTCTGCCTATACAACAAAGGATCATCATAAGCATTAGGGGAGTAGTCCCTAAGTGCGAGACAACCAAAGGATACTTGGATGCTTTGGATAAGCAATTTAAGCCAACAGATAAGCAGATGGGTGGTGCCATCATATTTGAATTATGTGCTATAAGGCTTACAGGTATTGGCAGTATGAGGGAACATATAATGAACATGAGAGGTATGATTTCATCGTATGTTACTTTTAAATCTAGTTTTCCTAGCGTTAATGATGACACTTGGTGGATTGACACTGGTTCAATTATCCACATTTTGACTACCATGCAAGGCTTTCTATCAAGCAGGCTTCCATATCCCAATAAGAAAATTGTCCTTTTAGGCAGTGGGAGAGGAGATCCTGTGAAAGCTGTTGGAACTTTTCACATAACTTTTTCAAATAATCATGTTTTGGAACTTTATGATATTTTTTATGTTCCCTCTTACAAAAGGAATTTGATTTCTATGTCAAAATTTATTCCATTTGATTATCATTTAGTTCTTTCTAAGAAACTTATGACTTTGTCAAAGGATTCTGTTTTGATTATAAATTTAGTTATGATTGATGGCTTATTTAAAATTATTTCTGATTCTCCTCAATCTTTTTCTATTTCTCATGGTACTAAGAGAAGTGTCATCGATGAGAATTCTTATAACCTATGGCATAGGAGATTGGGACATATCTTCATTGACAGAATCAAAAGGTTAAACAAAGAAGGAATTCTTCCATCTTTGAACTATTCAAAATTTGATTGTGTGGACTGCATAAGGGGAAAGTAGACCAATAAGTCACATAAAGGGGCTAAGAGAAGTTCTGAATTGCTATAAATTTTATACAGATATTTGTTGCCCTGATTTGACTACGCATGGTCAAAAGTACTTTATCACCTTTATTGACGATTACTCACGATACATGTATGTCTACATGCTTTATAATAAAAGTGAGGCACTAGATGCTTTCAAGGAATATAAAGTAGAAGTAGAAAAATAGATTGGAAAACCAATCAAGATCGTTAGATCAAACAGTGGTGGTGAGTATTATGGCAGATACACTAGTGAAGGATAAGCGCTAGGTCTATTTAATTTGCTGATTTTCTTCGAGAGAAAGGTATAGTAGCCCAATATACTATGCCTGGATCACCTGACATGAATGGTGTAGCAGAAAGAAGAAATAAGACCTTGCTAGATATAGTTAGGAGCATGATGAGTAGCTCCAAACTATCCCCCTCCTTGTGGAAGAAAACACTCAAGATAACCACATACATATTAAACAGGGTTCCAACAAAGGCAGTTTCCAAGACACCCTTTAAAATCTGGAAAGGAAGGAAATTCAGTTTAAATCATTTCAAGGTATGGGGTTGTCTTGCTGAAGTAAGAGTGTACAATCCATAGGAGAAGAAGTTAGACCCCAAGACCATTAGAACTTACTTTGTAGGCTACGTAGAGAGGTCAAAGGGTTATAAGTTTTATTGTTCTCTGCCTTCTAAAAGGTTTGTAGAGTCTAGGAATACCAAGTTTCTTGAGAATGATGTGATTAGTGGGAGTGATTATCTACTAGATGATCACATAGAGCGAACCACTAACATCATTCATAAGGGAATATCAATAGTTAATGATCATCCTACTATTGGGATTGACATTGAACGTGATGTAGGCCTTATGACTCAAGTTGACGATGCTGAACAAGATGGATATATACTAGATGGTCAACCTATCCCACAAGTGGAACCACCACAAAATGTGTTAGAAGATGTCCCTATTCAGCAACCTGGATCAACCCAAGAGGTTGAATTGAGGAGGTTAACTAAAGAAAGAAAATTGGCATTGCCAGATGACTACGTAGTGTATTCTGCTGAAGTTGACTGTGATGTATGTGTTGAGAATGATACTTTAACGTTCACTCAGGCTATGAAGAGTGCGAACTCTAAGTTGTGGCATGATGCTATAATTGATGAAATGAATTCCATGGCAAACAATTATGTTTAGGAACTTGTAGAGTTTCCTAGTGGGTCTAAGGCTATTGGCTGTAAATGGGTTTATAAAATCAAAAAAGACTCACAAGACAACATTGATAGATACAAGGCTAGGTTGGTTGCTAAGGGCTTCACTCAAGTGGAGGGAATCGATTATAGTGAAACATTTTCACTTGTATCTAAGAAATATTCGTTCAGTATCATCATGACATTGGTTGCCCATTTTGATCTGGAGTTGCACCAAATAGATGTGAAGACTGCATTCCTCAATGGCAGAAGGTAAAGAATAGTTAGTATGCAATAGTTAGTATGCAAGCTAACCTGAGGAAAAAGTCCAAATGAAATAACCTGAGGGATTTATGGCAGAAGGTAAAAAATAGTTAGTATGCAAGCTAAAGAAATCAATATATGGTCTGAAACAATCTTCACTGTAGTGGTACTTGAAGTTCCATGAAGTGATCACATCATTTGTTTTTGTTGAGAACATCATGGATGACTGTATATACCACAAGTCTAGTGGAAGTAGGATCATATTCTTGATTTTATATGTGAATGACATTTTACTTGCTACCAATGATCTAGGACTATTGCGTGAGGTGAAACAGTTTCTGTTTAAGAGTTTTGATATGAAAGACGTGGGGGAGACATCTTATGTCATTGGCATAAAGATCCATAGAGATAGAACCCAATATCTTGTAGGCTTATCTCAAGAGGCTTACATTGTCAAGATTCTTGAACGATTCATAATGCAAAACTGTTCATCTAACGTGGCTCCTATTGAAAAGAGAGATAAATTTAATCTAAGTCAATGTCCTGAAACGGAGCTTAAAAGGAAACAAATGGAAAAGGTCACATAGTAGGAAGCTTGATAATATGCACATGTTTGTACAAAATTTGACATCACTTTTGCTGTGGGTATGTTAGGAAGATACCAAAGTAATCCTGGGGAAGCACATTGGACAGCTGCAAAGAAGATGTTTAGGTACCTACAAGGCACTAAACACTACATGCTCACATATAGGAGAACATACAATCTGGACCTAATTGGATACTCAGATTTAGATCTTGGAGGATACGCAGACACAAATAAGTCTACATCTGGTTACATCTTCCTATTGGAAGAAGGAGCTATATCATGGAGAAGGGCTAAGCAAACTCAAATAGCTCCTCCTACTAGTGATGCTGAGTACATTGCGTGTTTTGAAGCAAAATCACAAGCTATTTGGATAAGAAATTTCATTGCTGGGCTTAAGATTGTGGATTTAGTCTCTAAGCCAATCAGAATGTACTGTGATAATACAGCTGCGGTGGCCATAGAGAACAATAAAAGGAATAAAAGTCGAGGCAAGTTTGTCTAACTTAAATTCCTTTGCTTGAGAGAAAGAGTTTAGGATGGTCAAGTTTCTTTTGAACGCATCAATACATTGGATATGTTAGCTGATCCTTTAACGAAAACATTAAAGCCGAACATCTTTGTTACACATGTACCTCATATAGGACTTTATCCTACTTTTTATTAGTGGAGGTATGGGCAATGAAATCAGATTTTGTGGTTTATCATTTCAAATTTGTGATTGTATACATTTGTGTTACTGAAATTGATAAACATTGAGATATGAACTGAATGAACATTGAGTTCATGTATAATGTGATACCCATTAAGTGATGGTGCTACTTGTAATACATGGAAGGTAATACTTGATAAAAGGGGACTTATCGCGATGATTCTTGTAGCATGATATCAGTTTATCTAGACAGGGCAATGACATTGAGTATACGGGCCAAGTAGAAGAATGTGATATATTTATTATTATAATATAACTTATTTAAATATTAATTAGGATAATTAATAAATATTTTTGAGTGTGGCCTGTAGTCATTTGGGCCCAGTCCAAGGTGTGTTATTGACTCAGTTTATTAAGGTTAATTTTCTTATGGTGAAAATTAATAATTCACAGTTTTATTGTGCGATAGTTTCTAAGTCCCAGGGCGATAAACTAGTTTCTCTGCTCACTCTTGAAGGTTCCCCACTGGTGATAACAATACACAATTTGCCATCACTGTGTCTAATCACCAGCTGGAAGAACCTGTAGTTTATCTTGCAGTATTTTCTGGTTGACAAGTCTCTGAGTTGAGTTTCAGTTCTTTATCAGATAAGTTAAGCTAATGGAGAGAGGTAACTTTGTGTCTTCCACTACATCTCATATAGGTTTTATACTTATATATGTTATAATCTAGATGGATTATGTTATGTATAAGATGTTTATATTCTAACATCTTCAACTTGATGATCAAAGGAAACCTTTTATGCTTTAGCATAATTTGACAGAAAACTCACACGTGTACAAATAAATAAATAAAAACTAAATTAACCTATAACGCAAACCACATGAAAGAAAGAGACATAAAATCGAGACTTTAGATGGATATTATTGTTAAAAGTTAATCCATGCCTTTCTTTTTCTTAAAAAAAAAAAATAAGTGACATTGCTTATGATCAGTTCAGCCAAAACTCTGACACAGCTTAACTTTTCAGGATCTAAGGATAAGAACTTCAATGATCTTTTATTTTTAATTGATAGGTAGGGAAGTTCATAATTCCAATACCTGACCGAATTACAGTTTACAAATGAGTAAACAATAAAGAGTCCTCTAGCTTTTTGACATTGCAATACAAGAGAGGAATATGCATCTTGAGATTAGAACAACAAAATATTTAATGAGGATTGTAGAGAAATGGAAAGATGACACACTTCAAGCATATACTTGTTTCTTGAATCCTTCGAATGCAGAACCTGTTCTAGTTTTTCTTGCCCGCTTCATGAATTATTGAAAATAAACATGCAACATTACTCACTTGACCACAAATACATCCTATGCAAAACAAACAAACAAATACATAAAAATATCATGACTAAAAAAGAACCCGGTCACAAAGTCAGTTTCTTTAAGGAGCTTAGTCAACTCATAGTTAACATACAAATTCCATAATAGGTTGATACAAATACAAATTATTCTATAATAAATTAATGCTTTGTAGTTGAATATTCAATTAGGAACCAGAATGCATAAGAAATACACATTGAACTTAAGCTGCTTGATCTGACCCACAATGTAACTGATGACCTTTCAATGTAGCCTTCCTATTTTCCTTGAAGTTCCACAGCTCAAAAACAATATATCTACCGCTAGGATCATATTCATTTAATTCTCTCAAGGTGGTAACAACTACCATGTATATATCATCTCCCCATTCGACCTTGAGATTTCGCAACTTTTCATCCTCTTCATCAATTACATTTCCAATATCGATCAATTTGCGTGGTATGGAAGTAATTATAAAAATAACTTTACTGGAAACTACAGAGAAAGACAACAGAACAATAAGAAACAAGAGTACCATTGTATATGTGCATGGGATCATGTTGGACTCAAACTACAATTGATGATATACATAGTTATTTCTAAAATAGACTGGGAAGTAAATCTACATTTCAAATACAAAAGTGTAAGACACCAACATGTAGACATATTTTACCATCTCAATTGTATAATTTGGAGAGAACTACCTCAGTGTCATTCGCAGTACATTGAGCCACACTTCTTATTCATCTCAGTGAGGAATAAATTGATACAAAGAAACCAAACAATCGCTAAAAATCAGTCAACAAATCTGACAAACTAGTAAAAAATTTGAATCTCAACAGTAACAGAAAATATCATATGCTAGAAAGATAAATAAACAGATTATAAAGATATTGTGAGAGAGAGTTTATGCAGAGGTAACCCCAACAACAGTAGCCAAACCCATGGTAGACATTGATTAAAGTAGGCACATGCCAAGCAAATCACATTGGTTTTCTTAAGCATACCACTGCTTTATCATTATCTGAGACCATGCTGAATCCTTTTAAAGTTAAAAGGATGCCATGCTGAATCCTTCAAGTTCTCTTGCCACAAGGAGCATAGCTCAATACCCTTTGTCTAAGCATCTTTGAGAGAACTTTTTCTCGCAAAAACCTTCTCATCAAGCTCTTCCATTCTCTTAATCCCAATATTAGTTTGGGCATTTATCATATTCTTTAGCCCATAAAAATGATTATAAAGGAGAAACATTAGGGTTCATAATTTTTTACTAACACAATAATCCTTGTCAAGAAATTATGGTTCACAGTTAAGCATGATTTTTCATAATTTAAAAAAATAAATAAAGTAGTTATTAAGTTGTTTTCATATCTGAACCAACACAAATTTGCCTGGAGGAAATCAAGTAATAGTATAAAACAACGGGAAAACATTAATAATGTCAATTTCACTACAAATATATATTTAGTGAAGAAACAATAACAATCTGTCCCTATCTCTCCCTTTCTCAACTAAGTTCAATGGTTTACAGATTGCATTGCATTTTTGTGAGGTTCTCATTTATCATATCAATTTTATTCACTAGGTTTTCCACAACACTATGTCTGCTTTGAGATGATTCATGGAAACTATCAAAATCAATAGAGTTAACAAAACCATAAATGGTTTGTTCTTGAAGTCATCAATCTCAAATTCACTAATAATATCTTACTCTTCTCTGCATATAATGACCAAGTAGTATTTTGGGCATACCTAGAATCTAACTCCGACTCAATGAGTACCCACACGAAACTGGAGCACCGTTATAGACTCCCGGTTATGTTTCACAGAAAATGCATCGAAGGGGAGAGAAGAGGAGACGCACATGATGAATTTTTCTTTTCTGCAGTGCAGAGATAGTGTAGATGGAGAACTTCTAACCCAAAGATTAGACTCTCTATACACGTATATCTCTACATGAGGGAGGAGTGGGATCTATATTAACTACCCACTCCTCCCACATTTTCCTCCTGAAAACTGACGGGATTACTCACATTTACCTCACAAGGGGTGTGTTATATATATACACTCAACTCTCTCCATTATTCTCATAATGTACCCAATCTCTATTGGGTTTGGGCCTAATCCACCAAATGATATCAGCTTATTTTCTAATATCTCCTACTCACATTTAGTGGATTAGATGTCGCGGGTCCAATCTTATTCTCTTTCTCCTTTCATACAAGGTACTTTACCATGATGACATATGCATGACGTCTCCATTCGGGTGTTTGTATTAAAAATCCCTTTTATAGAGACTAGTACAAGATAACCCTTTAGTGCCCTCATACATCTACTACCCTTTTGTACAACACAGGGGCATTTTTGTAATTTTGTACTTTTCCGGGGTTCTGCCGGACACTGGCCCACCTATCAGTCCAAGGGTCTTACTGGGCCTTTGTTGGAGCCATTATTGGGCCTTTCAGGGTCCATTACCTTCATGGCACGCATTACGAGGAATCCTCCCTTGTCAATGATTATTGAATATTTTATCTATTATTCACCGTTTATACACATATCCGGACACCGGCTCCTTCTATCAGATACACTGGCCTGCGGTGTTCAGGCATCCCTGTGAGTCATATCAGTCATCTGACTGAGGTCATCCGAACTTATTCAGTCCCTTTTTAAATACTGATAAATCTCCCTATCGGATACCTGGAGGCCTCACACTCCCGTCTGGATTTACTGATTTGTGAATAACTTTTTCTACAGGCCTCCTATCGGTATTCTGTTAGTTTCCTGACATCCGCCCCATAAGGACGCATCATCCTGTATTTTCTCACCTAGATCTGAAATCTAGGATATCCGGTATGAATTTTTATAACTTTTGGACGATCAGTCCATTTCTGGCTATCTGGAGTCTTCAAAAATTCCTATATCAAGCCAGATTACCGAGCGTCACTTGCTCTCTCTACCGGTGAAATCTGGGACTGAAATGCTTTCGGACAGTCCAAACCACTTTCGGCCTGACTTTCTTTAATTATACTTTAGCCCCAAGGAACTTTTCTTCTTTTCAATTAAGTCCCTTTTTATTTGGCTAAAATTACACTTAAGGACCCCACCTTTTTGTCTACTTTTCCTTTTTGGCTTTATACTTTCCATAATTGCACTTAAGCCCCTTCATTTTCTTTCTTTTGCAATTTAATCCCCTTCTTTGCACAAATGACCATTATATCCCTAGGGACTTTCACTATTTACATATAAGTCCCCGGACTTTCACTTATTTGCAGAATTTCCTAGGCTTAAGACTTAGGATATTCTTCACATTCCTCATTTTGAACCTAGATGAACTGTCCCGATTCTATAGGTTAAAGACTTAACTCATCTTTAAATCCTGAAGGACTTAGCTCATCCCTCGGATTCCTACAAAATACAGGTAAGTGATCCGCCCATATCAGATTACTACCCTGGGACTACGAGTTTAGCAGCCTGCCCATATCAGACTACTTCCCAGTTCTCCTAGACCAAAAATTGGGATGTTACATTTACTATGTTAGGTTGAGTATAGGAAAGGGATGATTCAGTAGATTAGATTCCATTTTCAGTTTAGTTCTTTTTGTCTTCAGTTTATTTCTATTTGTTCTAGGATTATTTCTGCTTTGTTCCACTTCCCTGTTACTGTCCATGTGTTGCACACTCTTCAATGGATACCTTTCCATCCACACACTCACATGCATAATTTTAGCTTACCCATCTTGTCATCTTTGCCTTACTTGTATTACTTTGTATGACTTGAATGTGACTGCGAGCTTCATTGCAAAAGTTGCATTGAGTGTTATGATTACCTACTGTATTGAGGCTAGATTTAACTGATAAAATTATCAATTTCTGTGTTCTGTTGACAGTGAGGACACTGTCAAGTTTAAGTGTAGGGGAGGATGTTTTACTTTTGCTTTTGTGCTTAATCCAATCTTTCATCACAAAATTTTTGTTTTTGATCTTAATATGTGGTGAATTGCTGAAAATTGGACCTCCACCTTAAACAAAAATTGTTAATTGGTAAATAGGATTTAGCGTGTAAACCATTTTTGGACTTTGAAAACTGCAACTTGGTAGTCTCTGTGAAAAATGGTTGCGACATATGTAACATTCTGATTTTTGGGTCTAGGAGAACTGGGAGGTAGTCTGATATGGGTAGGCTATTAAACCCGTAGTCCCAGGATAGTAATCTGATATAGGCAGATCACTTACCTATATTTTATAGGAATCTAAGGGATGAGTTAAGTCCCTCAGAATTTAAAGATGAGTTAAGTCTTTGACCTACAAAATAGGGATAGTTCTCCTAGGTTCAAAAAGAGGAATGTAAGGAATATCCTAAGTCTTAAGCCTAGGAATTCTTCAGGTAGCTAGATATGGGCTGGCTCCTGAGTAAGATAACCTGATATGAGCGGGTTGTCGAGCCTTTCAATTAACAATGACTCGTGAAGAGTTCAGGGGATGAGTTGTTGAAAGAGAATTTTGAGAACTTAAGATAAATGATAAGAAGATAAGTAAAGATGTCAGAAAGAGAATACAGGGGCATAATCGTAATTATGGGAAAGATCAGGCTGGTAGCCGATGAGTACCATATTTTACCAGAAAATAGAGAAAATTATGCTGATCATTTCACTGAACTGTGAAATATGCATATGAGGTCTCTATGAGTATGAAAGAATTAGGGAATGTTAAGGGACTTAAGTGAAAAGAAGAAAAGTTTCCAAAGGCAAAATGGTAATTATGAAAAGCTGAGCCAGAAGTGACTTAGAACTGCCCGGAAGCATTTCAGTACCAAATTTCATCAGTAGATAGAAGAAATGATGCTGGATAATCCAGCTTAATATAGGAATTTTATCAGGACTCCAGATAGCCAAAGTTTATATGATAGTCTAAAAGTATAAAAAATTCTTACCGAATATCCTAGACCTCAGATATGAGTGAAAATCTGCAGGAAGATGCGTCCTGTAGATATGGATGTCGGGGAACTAACAGAATACCGAAAGGAGGTATATAGAAAAAGTTATTCACAAATTAGTAAATTGAGACGGGAGTTTGTGACCTCCGGGTATCCGATTGAGAGATTTATCGGTATTCAAACTGAGACTGAATGAGCTCAGATGACATCGGTCAGATGCTTGTTATGACCCAAAGGGATGCTTAGACTCAGTATGTCAGTTTATCTGATAAAAGGAGTCGGTATCTCGAAAAAGGTGTAAAATGACAAAAATGCCCTTATGTTATAAATAGTGAAAGAATGAGTAAAGGGTATTTTGGTCATTTGGCTAAGGTGAGACAGTCAAGAAAGGTTATCTGGAAAGTTGACTAGGGTCAGAGGATACTCTGGTAAGGTATGAAAAGACAATAATGCCCCTAGATTCATTAAAGTAAAGAAAGAGGAACCAATGGCATTTTGGTAATTTACCAAGGGATGGTTCTTAGGAATTGAGCCATCAGAGTACTTGGGCTAGATCAGAGACCTAAGATGATATTCCAAGGCCCAAAAACGTAGCCCATGAGTTATGTAAGAAAAAGTAACATTAAAATAGTGTTTTAGTGACTTTTCAATAAAGTAAAGTTACTCGGTTGGCATGATGACCGGGGAGGTGATCAGATAAAGTCCTGGACTTATCTGGAAGTCATGAGGTGGCAAAAAAGGTGTCCTCATGGGACCCACAAGGTGCCACATGGCATGAGTATAAGGAAGAAGAAAAAGGTGAAGGACACGTGGCACGATCCCAGCCGTATATTTCTGTGCAAGACTCTGGAATTCTCTGGAAGTGCTGAGTCAGCTGGTGAGGTGTCCCAAGGGCCCCACCATTGCGCCACCTAGCATGTGAGGTGTCCCTTGAATGATGTCATAAGTGGTGAGTCATGGGAATGATGATGTCACCATGATGAGATAAGCAAAGCTTCTTGAGGAAGCAAGCAATTTGAGCCATTCATTGAGAATTGATATGGGCCACTCATTCCCCTTTGCCTCCACTATAAATACCCCCTCCCCTTGCCATTGTGACCCACAGCCAAGAGCCAAGAAAGAGAGAGAAGTGAGTTCTAGAGAGAGAAAGAAAGAAAGAAGGAAGTTCTGGCGGAGCTGGAAGTAGTATAGAGATAGTAGAGTTCTGCTAAGCTAGCCAGGTAGTAACTAATCCTATCTTTTATGTAATGGCTTTTTGATTTGATGTGCTATTCTTTGGTTGGATTGTTGTCTTATATGTTATGTCTGAAGCTCTACTACATAATGCTATGATCATATGTTATTATTGAGTATGGAAGCACGCAGCATACTTATCTGTACACAATCACAAGCAAGCACTATCACACTGCATTACATATATTGTTATGATTATTACTACTGAGATTCCCCTGAATCTCATCCTCAATATATAACCCATTACAGGGAGGTTATGTCAAAGTGAATTTTGAGAATGCTAAAGGACGCCGTGAGGCTGCCGAAATTATGGCAGAATGTCTGTAAGAAAGAAAGGAGATGACACGTACTATGTAAGTAGGTACTGTCTAAGGAAGCTGGAAGTGAGTGGACCTAGCCGGTTCATCCAGTCTTTCCTGGGTACTTACGTAGAATGGTAGTTCTCATGAGGGAATTACCGAATCAGTACGGTTCAGTTCTTTGTACAGATGAGGCCTAGCGGTTATACTGTCGAAATTCGGGCAGGGAAAAGATGTAATAGAAATATGAGAATTTTGTGTATGACTTGTTGTATGACATTTTGTTATTCAATAATAAATATTGTTTGGCATGTTTGACTAATATATGTAGGATGTATGGAAAGTTGATTGCTTGAATTTGCCACCATGAACAGTAACTCGTGGTGACTTAATGATGTTTGATCTATAATTAAAAATAGTAAATGGTTGAATAAAAGTATGATATTTTTATGGTAAACAGTAGACATACCAAGATTCGATTTGATATATAGAATGCCTCATTTGTATGTCTGCACATGGAGATATAAATTATCAAAGTTGGGACCAAAATGCTAGATTCAGGGGAAAACTCTAGATGAACAGTAAATTTGTAACATTGACTGATGTTGACTTGGTCAAGGAGTGATCAACGAGTTATTTTTTCCTGAAAGAACATTGAGTTAGCTTCATGTAGAAATTTGAACCACTTCATTCTAATTTTTCTATAATTAGTTATGATTTTTTGAAGTCAGGTCACTCATCTGGAATTTACATAGTGAACAGTACTCGATAAGAGTAAAACTCCAGATTGAGAAATTGGACTTCAATGACCTTGAAAGTGGTTCTAAATGCTACCAAATGGTCCCTAAGACGTACGAAAGTAAGGATGTTTCAACATATGTGATTTCTGGTCGCGACCTGAGATGAAATTTTGGACTAACATGATCTTTGTGAACTACAGTCATGACCTATGTGCTTTATGGTCACGACAATACCTCTCTGTCGAGTTGAGTCGTGACTATGGTACCTACTTTGTCACGACTATTGCTCTCTATGTATTTGAGTCGCGATAGGCAATTTCTTTAGTTACGACCAATGTTTGAAAATTGCTGAGCATGCACCCTGTGAAAAATAGGTTACGACCTTAACTGCTTTAAGTCACAACCCACTTTTGAAAAAAAAAGTCCAATTACCTTCTCTTTGCCTTGTGCGATGCTGGAAAGAAGGATTCCTTTTGAACTACTAAGATACTTTCACAAATGATTCATTGTCCCCTTATTTTAAAACCTTTTTAGCCCTTCGAAACCATTGCCACACTTGAATTTTTCTTTGAGAATCTTGGAAATTGCATTTGAAACACCTAAACTTTTGCTATCGAATTTGGGATTATTACATGATTCTAAGTGATTACTTTGAAACTTTTAAATCATCGTTTCGAGGGTTTTCAGTTGTGATAAGTGTTTTAATGCCTAGTGAATGATGAACATTGTTTGAGACTTTAACTTGTGAGCAAATCAGATCAAAACCCTTGTTGGAAGGATTATCGGCCTAAATTCTATATTGAGTGATTATTCAATTGGTTTATATCCTCTAGAACTTGTCTTGGCTTTGAGTTGAGAATGACTTGCGCATTTATGAATTGAACATGATAGAGGATTCATTTCTAAACCCTTTTATCCCAAACACAAGCCCATTACATATTATATCCTTAGTCACCCCCTTTGAGCCCATCATTTTTCTTTCATCCACCATTTATATAGAAAGTCATATATGCATAAACTTTATTTGCAAAATAAAATTCTATTCATGTCAAAAACTCATTATTGTTATGATGTGTGCTACAGGTTCTATACATGAGGTGCCAAATAAAAGAAAAAGAGAAAAAGCATATTGCACTAAAAAAAGAGGACAGTGCAAGAAAAGATGCAAGAAAAGAAAATAAAAAGAAAAGAAAAGAGAAATGAAGGCACTATTATTAACTCTTATTAGCACAATTATCACTTCTAGATCTCTAGAGACATGAATTCATGCTACATATTCATTGTTAAATGCATGTAGTACTTTCTACTCTTCATATTCCATTCCATGTAGTCCATCTCCATCATTACAACCCTAAAAGACCTCTTGATTCTTTGCATAAGTTCTATATAGTTGCTGAGATTTAGAGCCATTACAAGCATATGGTAGGATGTTTTCCAATTTGAATCTGAGTGAAAGAACCCTAACAATGAGAGGAAATAGAGAGCTAAACACTTATATCCCTTGAGAGGATCTTTTGCGCTCATACCGTTAAGGTTGATTTCATTTAGTAGATGATTACATGGCATTGCTCACATTATCACTTCTACATTCCTAAAAGATGGTGGATTAATTGTTTTCAGGTCACACTATAGATTATGTTATTATCTTGGATTTAATAGTGATTGTTCTAGGTGTAATTCATTTCTTTATCCAGTAGTACAAAGGTTCAAGTGTGGGGGAATTGATAAGACACATTTTGTATATGGTTTCTATGACAATTTTAAGAGTTTTATTATGACTTTACCATTCATTTCAAGCCTTAAATTGTACTTTTGTGTATTACATGATTGTGCGTGGTAATGTGCTAATTAAAGGGTAAAATGGTAAATTAACCTTCCAAACTGCATATATTCTGTTATTTACTGATTTGGACTTTTACAATGAGCTTTTATTTTGAATTGCGGGCATTTTGGAAGGGAGCAAGGACCAGGAAAGAAACCATAAGTCAATGAAAGTCAAGTCACGCCTCTGTGCTTTTTAGTTGCGACCCAAGTGTCCAAAGGTCACGAGCTTACTTCTTCTGGAAGATTCTCAATGTTCATAGGTCGTGACCACAAAATGGATATGGTCGCGACTAAAATACGAAATTGCTGAAACTGTACGTTTATAAGAAGAGACGGAGACTATCGTCAAGAGGAGGCTAGTTTTTGGACCTGATTAGGCTAAGAAGCAGTAATCAAGCGCCCTCTATACACTTTCTCCTCATCTTTCATCATTCTACACATCTCTACACCATCCACCCTTCATCTCTTCATCATTTCTTCATGGCATCCCATCTGAACAGCGCTTGTAGTTCAGTAGAAGTCATGAGTGGCTAAACCTTTAGTCTCTTTTTGATGGATCCAATATCTTGAGCTCACAGACTGAAACAGGGAATTTTTACTGTTCTAATTTGTATTCCTTTACATGTCATGATTGCTGCTAGATCTAGGGTTTTCATTCTATGTTTAAGGATTGAATATCGATTGATCATTCTCAAATTAGACTATCGTATTTGATTTTGGATGATTTGAACGTTTGCTTTTAATAGAATATTTCAATTTCGATTTTAAGAAAGTTAGATTATTTTCAGCGATCGTTGCAAATCAATCCAATTGCTTGAAATCTAGGGTTTTTGATTGATGACCACTCGAGGGCATTCTCATCATCTAGGGTTAATTACACTCTAAGTGGTTTCTAACAATTCACTAATAAGTTCTTAAACTAGCTTTGATCAAAGGAGTTTAAGGAATATTAGGGGTCTGGACTCAATCGATCGATTGAGGTTTTTCTTTGAGAATTAGTGATTTAAAACTCCGATTTAATATAAGAGCAATGATAGATAAGTTTTCATCATCAAGAGTCTACCATTACATATTTCTTCAACAAACCAACTCTTTTCATCTCAATCAAAAATCCAAAAATATCTACTTTTCTGCACCTTTATTTTATTGCATTAAGCACCCAAAACCCCAAAACTATTTTTACTACTACTCAAGTTTACCATCGATTTTGACATCCAATTTGCTAGGTTTCCAATAAAAAGGCTCCTTGAGAAGAACGATAGGGTTGTGCCTTATACTATATTATATTGGGTGCAATTACTTTATTTTGATGGCTCGGAGTGCAACAATCTGAGGGCCTCATCAGTTATAAATAAGGCTATCGATTAATGCTCTTTATTAATTAAGTTTCGTTTTGAAATATTTTGTCAATTAATGGCCATCATCAAAACATTGGAGTCTAAAAAAAGCCATAGAAGAAAGAGTAAGGATTCCATTTATCTCACCCATAAGGGTACAAGGGTTGACCTTAGTAACATTATGCAAAGCTGAATTTTGAGCTTTCCATATAACTCTAATCGTGCATATGAGTTTGAGAATAATGGTAAGGTGCTCATTCAGAAACAATTCAAACATCAATGAAGTAAGCCATTCCAACTGTCTAGGTAGGTCTCACTACAAAAAAACAAGTATTTTGTATAAATTATTTTATGTTGTTTCTAACAGTTATAACTGAAATGCTAGAATAACAATTTCAAAATGTTCAAAATATGTTCAAAATGGTTAAACTACTAGAAACTTAGGCGATAGAAATAGTTTTTTAGCGGTTGCCTAGAACCACTACGCACTATGTTCAAAATGCTAGGACCTTCTAGTGGTTCAAGTAGATGCTAGAAAAAATGTGGTAGGAGAAGGCTAATGGGATGATGTTAGTAGCGGTTCACAACTGTTAGAAAATATTTATATGGGAATTGAAATCTAAAAAATATTTGTAGCAGTCAAATCAAGCGCTGGAATTTTTTTACAGGACATCTTTGTTGGCAAGAAATGAAATTTTAAGGATGATGCAATAATTTCTAGCAGTTAGAAATGGATAGAAATGTGGCACCAATTGTGAAGAAAATTTGAAGTTGGCTAAAAATTTTCCTGCATTTGTAATTT
Organism: Leucaena leucocephala; assembly: GCA_037074615.1. Taxonomy (NCBI): domain Eukaryota; kingdom Viridiplantae; phylum Streptophyta; class Magnoliopsida; order Fabales; family Fabaceae; genus Leucaena; species Leucaena leucocephala. The sequence continues at coordinate 19,201,471 of CM073532.1, read as the reverse complement.
TCTAGTGGTTTCGTAGACTCTAGAAAGTTCATTCGAGCTAAAAAAATAAAATCCCAATTTTTTTATTATTATAAAATATAATGTTATTAATTAAGAAATTATTAAATAGATTATATTAGATGATCATGTTGATATGTGTAATTAGCAATGTATTACATGTTATATATTAAAATATTATTGTGATAAATAATAAGTAATTAAATTATGATTGTATCATATGAATTTAATTTAATTTGATAAGATAATTGAGTTAGAGATTCAAGAATTGGAGATGATATAGTTGTTAGTGTTGAACTTCAATTCTTAAGTTTAAGAAGTGGTTAGATTGGTTGAGATAAAGAAAAAATCTTAAAAAAATTATAAGTATGTTAATAAATTATAAATGAAGATAAATAAAATAAATTAAAATCTACAAAATAAATAACATCTTACCATATAAAGAAAAAAGAAGGAGAAGAAGAAGAGAAGACGGAATTTTAAGGAAGGAGATGAAGGAGAGAAGAGGGAGGAAAAGAAATGAGGATTGAATGAATAAGGAGGTGATGTGGTATTTATAGAGGTCCAGTAATGATTTATAGCAGTTTTGTACATTTTGTAGCAATTTTTTTGGCCGAAAAAATTCTGAACCGCTAGATATGTCAAATCTTAAAATTCTAAACATTCGAACCAATTTTGATTTATTTGTACGTATTTAATATATGTATGAAAAACAAATTATTACTTGAGTTATAGAGATTATTGAATATGTTATCCTTGAACATCATCCTACCAGGAAGGAGAAATTGAAAAATTATTGTTAAGATTATAATTATATATATTTAGGAAAAACATTTAGTAGTAAATAATTTAACAAAAGACATATACCTGACAATGGCTAAATTATTGTCTCCTTGAAGAAAGAAGTCTTTAAAATTTGTCTGTTGAATGGGCTCGCTATCATATGTACCAACTGTTGGAGATTGTGCCCTAGGGGCCAATCATTATCTTATGAACATTGTTGATTTATGAATTTTTTAATTATGTTATCATATTATTTGCATGTTTACTATGATGACAATCCTTGGATAACTCGTGATCTTATCCTAAATGTCCCTGGTCGGTCATCTATGCGGGAGCAGAGATGAAATAAGACCAGTATGACTTTGAAGATATATAGAGATATAAATCAAAGTCATAAGCACATGTAAGAGTACAGGGTGTTGGACCGACCCGCTATGAGAGAGCTGCATGGGTCAAGTCATAAGCTTCTCTCATATACAAGCCATGTCACTATGCCCTTTGACCTGAGATCATCATAGATTCCTACATGACAACGCTCAGCTTTGACCTAGTCAAAAGTCACTTTTGACCGAGTGATCATAAAGGCTATGCTCGGGCTTAGTGGTTTTTCATGCGGAGGAATGTGAATGGTCCAGATGGAATTTGTCCCTCACATTCGTAGAGAGATATTACTGGGCCCCTCGATGAGTGAGTCTGAGAAATGTATGGCCATTCTGGAATGGAAGGGTAGTTCCATTTCTATATTCAGACTACTCAGGGATCGAGAAAGTAACGATCAGGAATGAGACATCCGATCGAGTACATAACACGGCGTACATGATATATCCTATGGCCGAAGCATATGGAACCTTACTCATGTGACCTAGCTGATCTGGTGTACTAGGACACAAATCCTTGCTGAGGTGAATACCATGAGACATGGGTATGAAACCCCTCTTTGATTCCTGCATACTGAACCTATGCAGTATCTTGTCTATATATGTGCTCTGACTCAGTCCTAGAAGCCTTTTAGATCTATCTCTATAGATCCTAATTCCTAGGATGTAGGTGGCTTCACCCAAGTCTTTCATCGAGAAAGATTTTCCTAACCAAGACTTGACAATCTGCAAGGTAGGAATGTCATTCCCAATGAGTAGGATGTCATCGACATAGAGTACCAAAAATACAACTGTGCTCCCACTAACCTTCTTGTACACACAAGGTTCATCAATGTTTTGAAGAAATCTAAACTCTTTGACTACTTCATCAAAACAATGATTCCAACTCCGAGATGCTTGCTTCAGTCCATAAATAGACCTTTGAAGCTTGCACACCTTACCAGAGTCCTCAAAACGCACAAATCCTTCAGGTTGTGTCACGTACACATCCTCAAGGAGCTTTCCATTAAGGAAGGTTGTCTTGACGTCCATCTGCCATATTTCATAGTCATAATATGCTGCAATGGCAAGGAGGATTCTGATTGATTTGGCCATTGCAACTGGGGAAAAGGTCTCATCATAGTCCACACCATGAGTTTGAGTAAATCCTTTTGCTACCAGTCGTGCCTTGAAGACATTTACATTGCCATCCATGTTGGTTTTCTCTTTAAAAACCCACTTGCACCCTACAGTTTTTACACCTTCAGGCGGATCGACTAAGGTCCATACCTTATTGTCGTACATGGATTGCATCTCAGACTTCAGGCACTAAGCCATTTTTCAGAGTTTGGTCCCACTATAGCTTCTCGATAGGTAGTTGGCTCATTATGCTCAATGAGCAACACATCACGATTGTCAGAAATCAGAAATCCATATCTCTGAGGCTGAAGTCGTGCCCTATTAGATCGCCGTGGGCCGTGCGTGACTTAAGGAGTCTCAACAACTTGTTGTGAGTCTTCTCTATTTTCCATCTGTAGTTCTGTGGTGTCTTGTGGCTCTCAAACTTCTTCGAGGTGTACCTTACTCCCACTGGTTCTTTTAGAGATAAATTCTCGTTCAAGAAAGATACCATTTCTGACAATAAACACTTTGTTATCAGTGGGGTTGTAGACATAATATCCCTTGGTTTCCTTAGGATATCCCACAAAAAGGCACTTTGAAGATTTGGGCGCTAACTTATCTGAGGCTTGTTGCTTAACATAGACCTCACATCCCCAAATCTTGAGAAAAGACAAACTAGGTTTCCTCCCAGTCCATATCTCATACAGAGTCTTTGAAGGGAATTGGAAGACACGCAGCGGAAATTAACTTTAAAAATTTTTCCATTCCCAGCTAGGATCTACCGAATGTGTTTAAGTCAAGGAGAAAGAAGTGTTACCTTCGGTTTCAAGCTTTGGTCGCGACCTCAGTGTCCACTAGTCGCGACTCTTCGCCTCTGGAACATTTTAGTCGCGACCTCCTCTGCTTCTCGTCGCGACCTGAAGTCTCTGGAGTTTGTAGTCGCGACCTCGTCAGCTTCAAGTCGCGACCTTCCTCTTTTTTTCGGATTTCTGACGTTCAGATGCCCGTATGGTCGCGACCTCAGCGTGTTCTGGTCGCGACCTTGCTTTGTGTCTGGTCGTATCGTAGAAGTCGACAGCTCAGATCGGCTTCCTCTACCGGTATCCACACGAACAGCGTTCCAATCGCGAACGACGTGCTAGCGCCTCTTGTCCCTCTAGGGCTTTCTAGAGATTCCGTCCTCACCGTCTCTATTTCGGCAGTTTCTTATCTGCAAACCTTTTGCACTCTCCCTGCCCCCTTTTCTCACGACTGAATGTGTGTGAAGAGATCTATCTTGTGTATAGAACCCTAGCTCCTAATGTCAAATATATAGGAAGCTATCGGGCTTCTAATAGGGCCGGGCTTCAGAATTAATCTTATATTAATTCTGAATTAATACAATATCATATATTGCATAATTTAATAAGAAACTGATTAAATAAATATGGTTTATATTAAATCCGTCCCACAGATTTAATTCACCTATTTATTTAATTTAAAATAAAGATAAGACAGAATTATATTTGATTTATTCTCATAAATCAAATTTGAGATATCTTATCAATTTGAATTTCAAATTCAAATAGATCATATCCATTTAAATTCAAATTCAAAAATGATAGAGATTTAATTTATCCTTATAAATTAAATCTTACAAATATCTCTTATATTATTTATATAATATATATATAAACTAATTTATATATATATATAAAATATATATCCACCCTAGATTATTCATTGAATTTAGACATCTCTTAGATTCAATGAATCTGGACATCATAGCTCGTATTGGGCTGTTTTGTGTGCGACCCTGTATGCCCATATGAAGTTGGCAGTGGCCCAGTTACTATACTGACCCACAAGTCGTAAGCGGTCTCTAGCAAGGCATTACGACTACCCAAAACATATGAGGATCGATAAACGATGTAACCTTTCATACAACCATATCACGTCCCTTTTGTCACATGATATTTCGGTCAAGGATGAGGCATGGGGAACGTCATCCTCCTATTCCTAACCATTACTTTCTCGATCCCTGAGTAGTCTGAATATAGAAATGGAACTACCCTTCCATTCCAGTATGGCCATACATTTCTCAGACTCACTCATCGAGGGGCCCAGTAATATCTCTCTACGAATGTGAGGGACAAATTCCATCTTGACCATTCACATTCCTCCGCATGAAAAACCACTAAGCCCGAGCATAGCCTTTATGATCACTCGGTCAAAAGTGACTTTTGACTAGGTCAAAGCTGAGCGTTTGTCATGTAGGAATCCATGATGATCTCAGGTCAAAGGGCATAGTGACATGGCTTGTGTGTGAGAGAAGCTTATGACTTGACCCATGCAGCTCTCTCATTGCGGGTCGGTCCAACACCCTGTACTCTTACATGTGCTTATGACTTTGATTTATATCTCTATATATCTTCAAAGTCATACTGGTCTTATTTCATCTCTGCTCCCACATAGATGACCGAGCAGGGACATTTAGGATAAGATCACGAGTTATCCAAGGATTGTCATCATAGTAAACATGCAAATAATATGATAACATGATACAATGATTGGCCCCTAGGGCACAATTTCCAACAGTCTTTTCAACTGCCTTAGATGGAACACGATTCAGTGTGAACGCAGCTGTCTCTAGGGCGTGGCCCCAAAAGGACGGTGGAAGATCTGTTCGACTCATCATGGATCGAACCATATCCAATAGTGTTCGATTCCTCCATTCAGAAACCCCATTCATTGTGGTGTTCCTGGAGGAGTCCATTGTGAGACTATCCCACAATTCCTAAGATGATCGATGAACTCTTGGCTCAAATATTCACCACCTCGATCAGATCGAAGGGCTTTAATTGTTTTGCCAAGCTGGTTTTGTACTTCATTTTGAAATATCTTGAACATTTCAAAAGATTCGGATTTATGTTTCATTAGATAGACGTAGCCATATCTACTGAAATCATCTATGAATGTGATGAAGTACGAATAACCTCTTCTGGCATTTGTATTCATCGGTCCACACACATCTGTATGTATGAGTCCCAACAAATCAGTGGCCCTCTCACTGTGCCCAGTGAAAGGAGACTTTGTCATCTTTCCTAACAAACAAGACTCGCAAGTATCATATGATTCAAAATCAAATGAGTTGAGAAATCCATCTTGATGGAGTTTAGAAATGCGTTTCTCATTTATATGGCCCAAACGACAGTGCCAGAGGTATGTCGGATTCAAATTATTTGGTTTGACCCTTTTGGCGGTTATGTTATAGATATTTCCATGATTGGGTTGTTCAAAGTTTAATATGTAATGATCAACATGCAAATCACCATGAGCATAGAAAATATCATTACGATAAATGGAACATTTACCATTCCCAGAAATGGAAGTGTAACCTTCCTTATCCAAATAAGAAAGAGAAACAATGTTACTACTCAAAGCAGGAACATAATAGCAATTGTTCAAAACTAACAAAAGCCCAGTGGGCAGAACTAATTCATAAGTGCCTACAGCTAGAGCAGCAACCTTTGCTATATTTCCAACTCGTAGGTCAACTTCGCCCTTTTTCAGCTTTCTACTGTCCTTTAGGCCCTGCACATTTGTACAAATGTGAGCACCACATGCAGTATCTAATACCCATGTAGTGGAAGTAGAGAGATGAATGTCTATAACAAAATACCTGAAGCGATAGCCCCGCTATCCTTCTTGTTCTTTTTCAGATCTTCAAGGTAGAGTTTGCAATTCCTCTTCCAATGACCCAGTTCATTGCAGAAGAAACAAACTCCTTCCTTTGGAGGCTTTGCCTTCTTTGGTGTAGGCTTGGTTTCGGGCTTACCTGACTCTTTGGTCTTACCAGATGAGCCATGACCCTTCCCCTTGCCCTTGCCCTTGCCTTTCTTTTTCATACCCTTTCCTTTCTGAACCATCAAAACAGTACTGGGCTTCTTTTTAACAGTCGGCTCAGCAGTTTTAAGCATCCCATGCAGTTCAAAAATAGATTTCTCCATGTTGTTCATGTTGTAGTTCATGACAAACTGGTCATAACTTTCCGGGAGTGAGTTCAAGATCAAATTTGTAGCTAACTCCTGGCTCATGGGAAATCCAAGCCTCTCAAGGTGATCTATGTACCCTTTCATCTTTAAGACATGAGTACTCACTGATGCACCTTCAGCCATCTTGCAGGAATGTAAGGCCTTAGTGGTCTCATACCTCTCTTGCCTTGCTTATTGCTGGAACATTTCCTTAAGATGCACAATCATCTCATAAGCCTCCATGTGTTCCAGATCTCTTTGGAGCTCCGGAACCATGGTGGCAAGCATCAAGCATCCCACATCGACAGAGTCTTCCTTATGCTTCGCATAAGAATCTCTCTGAGCTCTAGGAGCATTGGCTACTGGCTCCTCAGGAATGGGTTGATCTAGGACATATACTTTTCTTTCCTGCTTGAGAACAATTCTCAAGTTCCTGAACCAGTCAAGAAAATTTATCCCATTGAGTTTGTCCTTCTCAAGGAAAGATCGTAACGATAATGTAGCAGTATTACTAGTCGTCATAATTCTACAATTAAAATATGCAATTTAATTAGCAATCTCCCACTGAATAAAACAACCCTCAATGTAATAATTAGTGGGCTAAGATCCATATTTGGCTTAAACTTGAGTCCGCTTTGGCAGGACGCTCAACTTTAAGTTATTTAGGTAGGTAACAACTTTACCAATTACATCAAATGTAATTCTTAGATATTTATGGGATTCCATCATCATATGATCTGGCATGTTTTAATCCCATCTAATGCCTTGAGACCCAAAACCGTTTTGATAATCTCAATTAAGTCAAACAATAATAAACATAAGAGTAGCACCATTACTCTTGCTTATCTCCCCAAGATAACTCAAATGCACCCACTTTGGAGGAGCCTACAAATGAGCGATCGAGGTTTTGACAAGTGTTCATTAATTGACGGCATATGACTTAAGATTTCTTTTAGAGGGTTTAATTAACTATCTGGTTTGCATGTATCTCGGTTGTATCTCATACCAGTATTATGCATATAAAACATACATGCAGTGATCTAATCAAAAGATGCATAATCTTAAACGTGATACAATATGGCTCACCTATCCTAAGTCCCCTCAAGCCAATGAGAGAAGCTGTCTAATTAGAATAGGAAAATTACATAAGGAAACCTCGTTTTAACATTCGAGGGGAGTAAGATGAGAAGAGAATGTACAACGAGAGTCATTAGAGGAAGGCACGACATGCAAGCCGTATTTAGAAAAATTACAACACTTGTAATCTAGAGCCATATTGTGCACCATACCCAAACATTCAAGAATCAAAATTCATACTATTTGAAGGGCAATAAATGCTTCAAAATATTCATACATAAGGAAAGCCAGTATATCTTATGATTATGTTGCGCTACGAACAGGTAGCCACGGCGGTCCCGCTAGCCGGTTAGCGGGCAGGGTGTGGGGCAGCGCCCCATGGAATTTTTTTTGATCAAGAATCTTAATTCTATTTCCTTAGACCCCATTAATATTAATTGATCAAATCAATTAACATACACCACCGATTTCAGTTTCCTTTTAGATTCCGTATATGTCATACATAAACAGATTCCATATATGTCATACATAAAACGCATGTTATCATATAATCAGCTAACAAGTCTATCATACATCACATGTATCAACAATCAAACCTAACTTAAACACAAAATGGCATGGCTCTGATACCACTGAAGGGAATTGGAAGACACGCAGCGGAAATTAACTTTAAAAATTTTTTCCATTCCCAGCCAGGATCTACCGAATGTGTTTAAGTCAAGGAGAAAGAAGTGTTACCTTCGGTATTCGAGCTTTGGTCGCAACCTCAGTGTCCTCTAGTCGCGACTCCTCGCCTCTGGAACTTTCAGTCGCGACCTCCTGAGCTTCTAGTCGTGACCTGTGGCCTCTGGAGTTGTTAGTCGCGACCTACTCTGCTTCACGTCGCGATCGGACGTCTCTGGAGTTTGTAGTCGCGACCTCGTCAACTTCAAGTCGTGACCTGACAGGCAGGGCCACCCGCTGAGTTTAAGCATATCAATAAGTAGAGGAAAAGAAACTAACAAGGATTCCCCTAGTAACGGCGAGTGAACCGGGAATAGCCCACCATGAGAATCGGTCACCCCCGGCGTTCAAATTGTAGTCTGGAAAAGCGTCCTCAGCGGCGGATCGGGCCCAAGTCCCCTGGAAAGGGGCTTTCAGCGAGTCGGGTTGTTTGGGAATGCAGCCCTAATCGGGCGATAAATTCCGTCCAAGGCTAAATACTGGCTAGAGACCGATAGTGAACAAGTACCGCGAGGGAAAGATGAAAAGGATTTTGAAAAGAGAGTCAAAGAGTGCTTGAAATTGTCAGGAGGGAAGCGAATTGGGGCTGGCGATGCACCCCGGTCATATGTGGAACGGTGCCGGCCGATTCCCCGATCGACTCGGGGCGTGGACTGACACGGATTACGGTAGCGACCCAAGCCCAGGCTATAGTTATGATTGTGGCTGGCAGCGCGCGCCGTCATGGCTTGCCTCAGCACCTGTGCGCTCCTGGCGTCGGCCTACAAGCTCCTCATTCGGCCCATCTTGAAACACGGACCAAGGAATCTAACATCCGTAAGGCGCAAGGAAGCTGATTGATGGGATCCCCCCGTGGGTTGCACCGCGGACCGACCTTAATCTTTTGTGAAGGGTTCGAGT